>CM031697.1:17709637-20328919 GCA_018466805.1 Hippocampus abdominalis
TGCATACAAGATGTGATTGAAACGAGCCCAGTCCTACTCTTTCTCGTCTTCACAGGAACCCAAACATGTACATGTGTTGTTGGATTCACTGCAAGAAAAGAAACAAAAGCTATCCCTACGCAAGTCAAACAACTAGTATAGTAGGTACAAGCAATAGGTAACAATGAAACAAGGACCAACAGAATGCCGCAGGCAGCCTGTTCTCACGAGAATTTCTCTGGAAGTTGTACCAAAAATAATAATAATAAATCATTTATTGCTCACATTCCATTTTTCTACGAAAGGAAGCACTATGAAATACAAGGCCAGACTCTTCTCAACATGGCCGACATGCTACACTGAAATGCTAGAATTGCCACAAATATTTTACCATCATTTTAAAGTTGTTTTTTTTTAAAGGCATATTATTCAAGAAATAAGTATGGTCCTATTTAGGTATCACATTTGAAAAAATATATATACTTTCTGTTTCAAAGAGGGGCGGCCCGGTAGTCCAGTGGTTAGCACGTCGGCTTCACAGTGCAGAGGTCGTGGGTTCGATCCCAGCTCCGGCCTCCCTGTGTGGAGTTTGCATGTTCTCCCCGGGCTTGCGTGGGTTTTCTCCGGGTGCTCCGGTTTCCTCCCACATTCCAAAAACATGCATGGCAGGCTCGTTGGGCACTCTAAATTGTCCCTAGGTATGAGTGTGGGCGTGGATGGTTGTTCGTCTCTGTGTGCCCTGCGATTGGCTGGCAACCAATTCAGGGTGTCCCCCGCCTACTGCCCGAAGACTGCTGGGATAGGCTCCAGCACCCCCCGCGACCCTAGTGAGGATGAAGCGGTTCGGAAAATGGATGGATGGATGTTTCAAAGAGGGTCAAACTAGTTTAGGTAGCTTTGGCATAATCCTATGAATTAAAATTCATCTTACTTACCAATTAGATGGGTAGCTTGTCAACTACCTATCAACTTGCTACCTAACCAATAAAATAGATAGTAGTTATGGCGACTAATTGCTAGCTACAGAAGTTTTAGCCAACCAACAACGTGCTTGCTAACCAACTAGCAAGCTTGCTAAACTGCATAACATGGACTTAAAATAAAATGTGTATTTAAAAAAGTGCCCATTTTCAGCTAAGTTTTCATACAAAATCCAAGTAAATTCTCACGTGAGCTGACTCGGTGTGCGGCCAGGCCCCTGGTGTCCTCCCACCACTAACAAATCCTACAAAACTCTCTGTCATGCCACACCAATTCACAAAAGACACTCAAGAGAAGAACAACAACTTTCCTAAAACGGAGAGGAAGAACGGGACATCGGGAAAACGGGCAGTGTCTCTTCTGAGTCCCGCTAATCATCAGGATTACATTCACACACTCGCACTGCAGCTTTCTTTGTTGGACTTTTTCCACTGCATCTGCGGATGCTGCAGTTCCAAGTAGAATGAATGAAAAAGATGAATCGACATGGTTTCCTCCATAGCTTCCTCAATCCAGACTCTCAATGATTATAAATCCTGGAGCAAGGTGTGCCGCTGGCACAGGTAGCCATAAAAATCTCGCTGTAAAAAATAAGTGCGGCTCCTCTTGTTTTATGTTGAGGGGGAAGAAATTTCATCTGTGCTGTATGTTACACATACGTACAGCTCATTTGACAATAAAGTTGTATTCAATTCAATTCAATTCAATTCAATAAGTCTGGCTTAAATAAGAACTACAACTCCATGTCCTGAGCCTCGTCCTCGGAAAAGTCTGACATGGAGCTCTTGTCGGAGGAGTCCCCGCCACCCTCCTCCTGCTCCTTTAGCGCCTCCTCCGTGGCATACTTCTGGATGTACTCTGACAAAGACAGAGAAGTGGGCGTTAGGTAGGAGATTCAAACAGGAAATATGGGGCTACCTCATCCAAACTCCGAGGGGCAAACGCCCGTCATACAATGAACACACGCTTTATTGTGGGTCATGTATGACAAACACTTTTTTTGTGTGCAGTCTAACGTGTGAATGATGAAGAATTTGGAGCATCCTATTGTCACATGACACCTTTGATCTTGTGTTTAAAGTCCTCCGGTCGGTGAAGATACATGGCGGCGGCGTCCCCGTTCAGCGGGTCGATGGGGTTGGGGTAGGCGAGCAGCTGAGGCAGGAAGGACTCAAAAATGTTGGTGAGGTCTGGAGGTGAGATGCGGTGGAGGAAAAAGCGCAGATGAGAGACAATCGTATGTTCGACTGTCACATCAGGCTGCAAATGCAACACTTACTGATCTATTATCTTTTTTTTTTTCATCCATGTATTTTGGACGAGTCTGTTCTAATTGACTTGAATTACATTTCCTTAAAGGACAGTCTCAAGTTTTGGAAGGTGATCTGTCATCTTTGTCCAGTTTCGATGGCTAATCCAGTTCGACAGTGTTCCCTCAGCTGCTAATCGGCCAGTCAAACCAGAAACTCAACCGACATTTGCTGATTTGCATGTCAGTGAAGTTGCTTGTTACATTCACACTTGGAGGGTGGTGGGGGGGCATGAAATGTGATTGCCTTGCTGCCTTCGATGCCACACAGCTGCCTGTCTCGGCTTCTAAATACTCATTGAGAACATGCTGTGTACTTTACTAAGGGCAAATGTCGACACTGGCCTGTTTGTCTTATTGTGCTAACGACGCTTGAACATGACAACAGTTCAGCAGTTACATGTTAGGCAAGAAATGCTGGTCATCAAATTTGTACTATTTTTTTTAATTCAGAGATGCATGAAATGAATGTTTAGCACGGATTCAAAATATGCCCTCAAAAAAACATTTCATAACAAATAAATCCAACTTGGATTAAAATTTGCTGTTGACCAGTGTGATGCTTTACAACAGTGCACCTATACTATCACTTTAACTCCAAAGTTGAACACTGTGGATAGCATGGCCATTATGTAACTGAAGAAGGACTTTCATTGAATGTCAAAGCTGGAGTGTGAGTGACGTACCGTAGAGTGCTGTCCATGTCTGGTTAATGACATCCAAACATACTGTTCCTGACCTGAGAGGACATGCAACGCTGTCAGAATAATGTAACAGGTTACCTTTGTAAAACACGACAAAGAGGTTACAAAGTACAGGGGAACGTCGGTTTATCACGGTCCTGACTCGGGATTTCGAGTTTATGAATGGGGGTGGGGGGTAGGGAGGGCGAATGATGAGCCGCAATAGTTTCCCCATGAAATCATACATCACTAGACACACCCACAGCTGCCATGCTTGGAGGTCGATGTATTTTTGTTCAGGTGCTTACTGAATGTTTCTACACGGGAAATTTAGATCCAACATACCGTATTTTCCGCACTATAAGGCTCACCAAAGATTCTTCTATTTTCTTAAACGCTCACAGTGCGCCTTAAAATCCGGTGCGCCTTGTGTATGGTCATTACGGTAATATGTCGACCCCAAGATGGCTCCGAGCTGGAGACATGCTTACAATGTTATAACTTGCTGTTGGTTCAGTCAACTGTGTCGTTGCTTTATTAAATAAGGTTTTGTTGCAGCTCCAAAAAAAGGAGAGCTGTGGTGTTGTTTTTTTAAAACGCACTTTATTAATGGTTTTCACAGTCTCAACAAATACAGGTACGTCTCTGTGCCTTCTCTTCTTCGGTTCAACTCGATAGGCGTTCATGACCGCCTCCGAAAAACGTGAATTAACGATTCCTTCAAAGAAAACTACGAAAATTGAAAATAATGCATCAAAAGAGAATATCAAGCGAGGAAATCACAAAATAAATTCTATAGCCCCCCCACAGAATTTATTTTGTGATTTCATCGTTTGTGAATACACAACAAAGGAGTAAATAACAAACACTTCTGAGACAGTCCGGTCTCCTACATGTTACTGACATCTGATCGTTCTGTTGGATCTACGTTTAAGGAAATGCCAAGGGGGGCTATAGAATTTATTTTGTGATTTCCTCGCTTGATTTTCTGTTTTGATGCATTATTGTCAATTTTCGTAGTTTCATTGAAGTAATGTTAATTTACGCTTTTCAGAGGCGTTCTTGAACGCCTCTCGAGTTGAACTGAAGGAGCGTATCGACATCTAGTGGATGCATTGTACATTGCGCCTTATAATCCAGTGCGTCCAATATATGAAAAACATTTAATAAGAGCCCATTCATTGAAGGTGTGCCTCATTATCCAGTGCGCCTTTTAGTGCGGAAATTACGGTAATAAAAAAAAAAAGTGAATAGCATGGTTTTTTTTTTACATAACAGCAATGACAAGGAAATAGGATTAGCCAGTCATTTCCTTGCCAAGCGCTCGTATTGGCTCAGCGGCACAAAGTATTGAGAATGACTCAGATTCTTCAGAAGCTGACCAAGAAAATGCATGTTGAATTGGAGAAAGCTGTCCATGCCGCGACATCACGGCTTCGCTTCTTGCAGGCGAGTGCGGCAAAAACTGTTACTTTGCAAATTGTGACGTGAAACCCCATCAAGAAGCACGCTGATTCAGGAATAACAAAGCAGCCGTAAATAAAAGAAAATATTTCCTACCCCAAACACAAAGGATAAGAACTCTGCACATACAAAAATGTGCTTATGACTTTACCACTGTGTTAGTCATAGACTACACCACCGCTGAACAGAACTACATTGTAAACCGAGGACCCCCTTGAGGTTAAAAGGGTGAGTGGAAAACTGAACAATCATAGGACAATCAAAAATTACTCACGCTTCATCAATGTTGGGATGAAATATTTTGTTCATGAAACCTGTTTATAAAAAAAAAAAAATGTAGGGAGGCGTGATTTTTAAATACTGGACGTGTAATTTTAATAAACCGAAGTTCCACAAGCAAACAAAAACCCAATACGCACCTATTGATGGAGACTTGAAGGGGTATTTTTCTGGTAGATCTACTCTGACCTTCCACACGCCTCCTTCATAAGGTGCTGGAAGGAAAGGAAACCATGATTTCAAAATGGAATGATCTAAAACCAAATTGTGCTTTCCTTGTAGGTACAACAATACGAGGTTAAAATTAAGTCGCTCTTACTTCCAGAAGTACCGTGGAACTTGACCACAAACTCATTGAGTCCACTCAAGATGGTGACCTCGTGCTTGCTCTCTATGCTGATGCCAGGTTGAGGAAACACACAACACAAGAGGATGCTGGACAAGAAGCAAACATTTTACTTTCTCCTTTGAGATGTTAAGTGAGTAAATCGACAGCTGGCTCTGTGACAGGGAGATCAAATAATGCGGCTCAAAAACCTATTCCGGCAAAACCTCTACCAATAATAATACTAATTAGGTTGAAAGCTCGTTAACTTTTTGTTGGCTGTTACATATGCAACCTTGCAACTCTGTGCGCCTGCAATTCAAATTTTGAATCCCACAAAAACTGGGCTGATAGTCAGCCATGAATGCTTGCTGCCAAATCCCACACACTGCGACAGTTCAGTCGGGTTCAGCATCACGGTAATCTATGCATCCAACTAAACCATGTAGCTTTGCTTACCATTTGGCTTAGACTTTCTAGCCAGGGCCTATTGTAACCGCATGATAGTGCTTGTCTGATAGTGGCCCAGCCTTGTTGAGAAAGTCATGAGTGGAGAAACATGGTTGTTGCAGTTCTGTGAGCTAGTCAAAGTGCAAAACATCTCATGGACATTTTCCAAACTAGCCGGATAAAAGCTGATAGTACTAACTCATACACAAGGCATTAAAATGTATGTATTTTCTTTTTATTATTATGTCCCTTTTGAGAGGGAAAACTGAGAGTAGAGTCAAGAGGGTGTGCCTGCTCTGTGACTATGAGTCACATTCCTCTTTGCCCAAAGCAGTGTCTTTAAACCTAAGCCACCTTGGGATATGGACAACATGCCTGTTTTGTCCATCAGGTGTGGTGGAACATGAATGACTGCTTACGGTTAGGTCATGTGTCATGATCGCAGTATCCCAGAGTCATGAGTTGAGTGAGTAACACGTTCCAAAATTACAGCTGAAAAACACCAAACCTTTCATCACTTAACAACCGACAGTTTGCACCATTTAAGCAATGCAACAAAGAGAACAAAGTGCTAATTAAACTATTTATAAACAAGCAGAACAAGAATAATGCGCAATTTTGATTGGCACTGTTACAAAGACATGAATTTAACGGCAGGAGAGTGACTTGACATCAGAAACAGCTGTTGGCATGACGCAGGCCAGTTTTACAACACTTCACCTATAAGCATAACAGTAGATGCATACCGTACCTGTCGGACACATCAGTCAAAAATGACTCTGGTCTTTCAAGAGGCTTATTTTTTTTTCTCCTTCCATTTCCTATCCATAATTTTGCATCTACAAAAATCATTTCCACTTTTTCCACATTTCCTGAACATTAACACTTCATGCTCCTCCTGTATACCAAGAACATGTTAGGTTCATTGGTTTTCTGTATGTGCCTTGCGATTGGACTGAAACCAATCCATGGTGTGCCCCACCTCCCAGTCAAAGTCAGCAGCGACAGATTCAAGTTTAGCCGGGACCTGAATGAGGGCAAGTACTATAAAATAAGGATGGTAATTTGATGACTTCAATCACATTTTAAATTACATTTTTTTAATGCTTTTTGCTTTAGGTTTTTCTGTGCAAGTTAATGTTTATGTATTTATTTATTTTGCCTGAGCTGCCCCATTGAGATGCATCATCTCATTAATAAGGGGGCCCTTTCAGCATATGCAAATACTAATAATATACAAAATAATGATTCAAATGTAAACAGCTGTATTTTGCTAATTAAGGTTGGCTGTTCGTGACTTTTGCTCACACCAACCAGAGTGAAAAACACAGACGTCAGCTGACCTTCTCTGGATGTATTTGACATTATTCATTGTAAGTATAGTTTTTAGCTACATTGGCCTGTGGTACTCATTTGGAAGGCCCTGAGCGGATTAGATTAGACTGACACGGTCGCACAAATAGACTGCAATCTAATTGGACAATAAAATACACGCTTCTAGAAGGCAGTGTAGCCTAGAATTTTTTTTTTTTTTACAAGAATACTGAATGCAATAAATATAAATCGATGCTTTTGCTATTGCTCCGCCCAATTATTGAGTGGTTGAAATTCTGACAAGAACAGCTTCAGTCTTTTGGGGCCTGGTCGCACATGTTCTTCCTCACATCAGCTGCGAAATGTGTTTGACGCCCCGCCCTCTGCCATATTCCGGATGGTAACAGTCTGACCAATCAGAATGAGGCGCCTCGCTGCAGGACCAAAACAAAACAATTGAGCTCACGCGGCCCGGCGACACCTTTTCAAGTAAATTCAACCGACAGCGAAAAAAAATGGAAACATACGTTAAAAATATACGTTAACATACATTTTTCCAGAAAAGATTGACAGCAAATAAAATCATTATGCGACCTTAAAAATCGAAAGCTAACAAGTCACATTTAAGGAATTTGCTGTTTTCAAAGTCGACAAACCGTGACTTTGTTGCAATAATTATTTTTGTCATTTAAAATATGCCAGTGGGGGTCACAGTTTTATCATCATAACATATCGATTGCTCAACCAACAAACCCAAAATGTTAGCATTGCCTTCGTTTGTTTTCTTTCAGCTAGGTCCCGTTCATCCAAACTGTGAAGAAATACAAGTGTTTATCTGACTACGAACGGCAGCAAAGTCAACCTTTGCTCTTAACAAAATGTGCTATCGGTCGACTGTGCTTTAGAAAGAGTGCGCTGACGACGTGTTTATTTTGTTTGCTTGTTTTTCTCGCTTGAAAACAACCGGAGTTAGCCACTAATGTACAGTAGCTGACAGCGATGCTAACAAGGGCTAGTTGACCCAGTGGAAACACATCGAACGTGGACAAAAGCACAGAAAATTAAACACATACAACTTCGTAAATATAATGCAAATGTTCGACAAAGCAGTGTGATTGACAAATACGTTGGAAAATACTTTTTTTCCGAAATTCCATTGTTGTTGAGAGCATACCACCCACCAAGTAACGCCTGTCCCAAATTAAAATGTCATTTTTTAAAAATCTAGTGAGTGTGTGTTTTAATATTGTAAGAAGGATACAGTTTCACCACGTCAGTGTCCATTCGCCTCTTGCCCGGACTTGGAGACGACATTTTTTGTGTATTCCTTTCACAAGTGAGCTAAAAAAAAAAAATACTGCGGTAGTGCTTCTTTTTATGCCGTGGAAACAGCTACAAAGCTTCCGTGATTGAACCGTCACTCTTCCCACGGACTCCATAAACAAAAGGCCGATTGTGACATCGTCCACCTTGTCTTTTTTAAGTAATATTTCGAGCAGCTTCGGAGAGTTGTGTGCTCTACCCCATCCGTAGACCTCAAGCTGCAACAAGGGAACCATGAGGGGAGGAGTTGGGGTATAGACATACAACAAAGAGACACGCAAACGCGTCACAGCACTTCATAACACGGCGTATTAAAACCTTTCGTGTCATTTATCACCTCTCTGAAGTCAATATTTAATAACACTTTTCATTAAAAAAGTATTAACGGTGTTGTTTGTGTAAAGAGTGTTGTTTGTCGACACAGTACACAAGTTAACACGGAGACATTTCTATTAGTTTTAGGTCTATGTTTTCCCCCGAGAACAGGGCAAAGTTACTCCTACTTCTTCGTGTTGTCAAATGGTTCTAAAAAAAAAAGAACGTGCTATCCGGCCATGGTAGTTTCACATAATATGTGATAAAGAATGGGGAATATTCAGTACACTCAGCAAATGGAAATACGTTTGTTTTAATATGAGGGGTAGTTTAACTTATTATCAGGCACGGCTCCAGGAGTTTTTTTTTCTCCCGGGACTAAAGTGGGACTCGACCGATACATAGCCGGGCTAATAATATAGTTTAAATTGATATTTTTGAATATCAAATGAGATGTTGGAGTGGCTTGAAAGTCATTCTTGTCACGGGCCATTTTGGAGTTACGTCTTCCCTCGGAGGGCCGTTATGACAGTGAAACCATAAAATGTTTAATCTTCTCATCGCGTTATTACTTGTAATGAAGACATTTATCGATCACTAGTTTTGAAATCAGTCAATTATAATAGTTTGCCAATTACTGTTCACGTGAGTGTAAACAGGGTAACAAAAATTGTTGCACAATCTCAACATTATTTATTACACCTGACAATTTGACATTTCGGAACAGTTTTTGGCAAGTATCTAGCAAGTTGGCACACATGAATTTCTTTCTTTTTTTTTTTTTTTTTTTTTGCACATAAAATGACATTTGAGTTTGACACCTGTGAGCTACACAGATTTCTGACCGGACTATAGCATCCTATTGCCCCAGTGTAGCACCATCCCTGTTTATTACTTGTCAGAGACCAACAGCTTCACCTTAAATCAATGTTTCCTGATCTGGTGGCAATGTAATTCATGGTAGGAATGAAATATCTATGTTATATTTTTATGTAGACTTTAATTACTAGGGCATACCTCATTTCAAGGTGTTGGGTAACTGCAACAGCAGCCAATAAAATTAAAATGTGATTTCTGAAATTATATGTATGCTTGTATGGTTTTATATCAATGCTGGTAGGAATTGGATTAATAGAAATTCTATGTATCAAAATTACTGGTGGTATTGGTTACTTGGTATGGGTATCTGTGAGTATTTGAGTAGGCTTCTCATCCACAGCACACCCAATGAAAAAAGTGGTATTGAACATCCCTATTTATGCGATACAGCTTTTTATATAGTATTGGCGGTGGGCCGGAACCTCATACGTCACAATTTGTTAAATGTTAGGTTTTTTTCAAAAGTCTATATACTGTACTTTTGGTCAGTCCACACACGTGGATATTATTTTTTTTTTTACAAATTATAGCCCAATCTAACGTGTTGAAAATGACTTGTCCTCTTTGATAATACAATGTTATTGAGTGACCAAACATGCCGTATTTGGGTTCTCCTGAAAAGTGGCTATTTTGGAGGTACAGGGTTTCGGCCTGAAGCCAGTGATATGCAATACAATATGGCCAGCATGCTTAGTGGCATGCCGTGAATTTTTTCTGCTGTCAAATATGTGTCTTGGGGAAACATAGCTACATATTTTGTCGCATTCACTTTTTGTCATGGCATTTTGGAACATTTTGGAACATGTTATTAATGTCACATTGTGAGGTGGTGGTGGACCCCAAAAAGCAGGCAGGAGGGAAGAGCAGGGTGAACTTGACGAGTTGTATTGATAAAATACAGAGAAAACTAAATCCAAAACAAAGTCCAAAGTATCAAAACAAAAACCATGGCAGAAGCTGAAAACTAATAGTTACAGAAACATGATCTAAACATGACAGAACAAACAAACATGACAGCAGCAACAAACAATCAATGACCCGACAACAAGTGGTCGGGCGGAGTCCTTTTATACAACTAATTACATAACAACCAACAGGTGTGCAGCTGCAGGTAGAGCACTACAGTGCCACCTGTGGTCACAAACCAAAATATGACTGTGCGCAGCTGCAGGGAGAGCCCTACAGTGCCATCTGTTGGTCACAAACCAAAACATGTCAATTAGTATTTCATCTTGGTTGAATGTGACTATAGCAATATAAACTCATGAATACAAAGTCATTGGTAAATACAGTTAGGGAAAAGGAAGGGCACAAACAATGGAATACATGAATGTTTTTATTTTTAGCATGAGCTGCTGCATGTATTGTAGTAAGTGCAGCAACACGATTGGCCACAAGAGTGGGTTATTCCACTACTTTCTCCTGCCCAACAGCTTGCTGGTGATCATTGCAGAGTGGGAGCTGTGGATTAAAGCACAGCACACCCAATGAGCCATGCAAAACTCCTTCGAGGACTTCAGGCACAATAATAATAATAATAATAATGATACAGCCATCAAACCATGTCAAACCAGCAAGGTCACCCAAAGTCACCTCTTCTAGTCAGGCATTATTAACCTGCACGTCAAGCATCCTTACACAGCAACTTGAGGGCCTTTTCGATTCATCCTGCTTGATTTGCTTGAAAAAAACTACTACGTGGAGAATGCTCTGTTCCTCTTACAGGGCTTAGATATGGCTTGTCAAATTTTCTAAGAATAGCGCTCGTCATATTATTTATGATGTGAAGGGTAGTGGGATATGGTGTCCTGCTTGGAAAGTGGGGGAAAACAATTACAAGGGAATTATGTGTGAAGAATAAGATGGATGTGAGTGAGCATATTATTAGCCCTTTCCTTGAGAGGGATGGCTTGCTCTATTTCGAGATAATCAAATGACAACACAAAACAATGATGCTGCTTTGAAGTCTTTCTTTTGCCTGGCCTGCCATTGTGCTGTGCCATTATTTGGACTTGAGAGGCAATTGTGCCCGTGTTTACATTTGCATATCATTTGGTGAGCAGTGAAACCGCACACCAGAATGAGATTTTCAGAGGGTTACATGAGGATGAGACACTTTCAAGGACAAGTCAAAATGAGACTAATAAAGATAAAAGTTGTTGCTAATTGTGAGCATGTGGATGAAGGCGCCTCTTCGTTACATAATGTTGCTCCTACAGCGAGAGGAGCCTTGGAAGTTTCACGACGTGACAAGCCGCCTGAAAGCTGTGCCTCATCCCTTTCCTATCCGTTCCCTCTGGTAACTATGGAAACTATGTGTTTTAATCTAGAACATGATTTTTGATTGCCGACACACAGCAGGGCGCTTCGAGTTTTCATACATCCAGCGGAGGAGATGAGCAAAAGAAAAAAGGTGTTTACTGTCATGGCAAAGGTCACATTGGTGAGTTCTCGGACAAAATGTTCTCCGCAAAGTTTGAAGGGAAAACACATATTTGTTTATAAATCCACCCACAAGTGTCTAATTAAAGATGGGCTGTTTGATGACGACACAGAGAAAGCTATCGGAGGGGAGTTAGACTGTGATCTCAGATAATCAATACATCTAAAGCCTCCCTCTTTAATTAGAAACAAAGACGAAAACCCATCACCATGACGACACAATATTAAGACAGAGTAGAAGGAAGGCGGACTGGTGAGCATCTGTGGAAGCAGAAAGGGCACTGCATATCAGCATACATTTTGGTGATAACATCTCTCCTTGGCTGCTATTAATATCCACTGCTAATTTATTTTGACACTCGTCGCGACTCATGATTGGCTCCTCTGGAAGAAAATAAAGATTGGCTGTATAGTAGGTGTGCTGTCTAAGAGCCGACGAACAACAGCATGTTCGCGATTTGTTAAGGTGGAATGAGATGGGAGAAGAGCAACATCGTTCGCCATCAGCAGAACACCCACTGGCGTGAGGTGCTCCCCGCCACCACCACCTATTGCCATGTCCCAAGTGTTTACCATTCCGACGCTGCTTTGCCACAAAACCGACGTTTAACATCAGCATACACCCTGTGGAGACTGCATTAAGCTCATGACTTCACAATTCAGGGAACCGATTGTGGAGAACAGGCTTCCTTTTGGGATGAGAACATAAAGACCAATTTGATGCAATGTATCATAGAGTCTGAGCACTGACAGGCTTAATCTCCCCAACCCACATCAAACTGCAGTTCTAGTTTCCGGTTCAAATCCTAGGAATTTGTCACAAACAAGGTTTTCCTGGCATTGGAGGGCCCAAGTGCAGCACAGCGGGGAGGCAAGGAGTGCAGGAATCCCCAAAAGTATTTACTTTTAAAAATGTAAAAAAAAAAAAAAAGAATGGCACTCTGAAATAATCCAAAATATGAAATTTAAAAAGTCCATAAACAAGACTCAAAGTAACAAAGCAAAAGTGGGACTGAACTCTGACACAGCACATTAATGGAACTGCTGCCATTTGGTGGCATTGTCAATATAGCTATGTGTCATCAGCATAGCCATGATAGTCAACATTGGCATTCTGAAGCATTTGACCCAAGGTCAACTTAAACAAACTGAACAAAAGGGGTCCAAGGACTGACCCTTGAGGGCCTCCACACCACGGCCATTCAATCTGACTCGAAACGTCCATGGTCACAAAATAACTCCTTTCTTCCAAGTCGACCTAAACCATTTTGAGACTGTTCCATTTAACTAAAACCAGGTTTTCAGCCTGATCAACAGAATACTATGATCAACTGTACCGAACGCGGCACTGAGATCAAGTCAGGCTCGCAACAACACCTTCGCCGCATCAGTGTTCAATCTTACATCATTTAATACATTAAAAGTACAGTGATGAGGTCGGAAATCTGATTGAAATTTATCAAGGTGTCAATTTGAGTTCAGGAAATTGCTGAGTTGATTAAATTTGTTTGTTTGTTTGTTTGTTTGTTTTTTACAATCTTGGTTACCAGGATTTCTGGTACTATTTGTTTTGGGAGTTTATCAACCACAGAGATATGTAGTGTGCAGATTGTTGAGGTTCGTTCGCATGATTTCAGGAGAGTGTTGCTGTCTAGCTTTTACTAACCCTTTGTTATCATTACAGTGACATTGTTTGTACAGATCATGTATCAACTTAGTGTTTAGTTCTTCTCCACTGACGCTCTGCTTTCCTGCATTTTGATTTAATGGTCATTTTGCTCATAATCAACCTGCAAAGTGTTTTAGGTTGGCAAGTATTTGTCTTAGTTTAGGAACAACAGCATCCACGACATTTGAGATTTACAAGGCGAACCTATCCAGAAATTCATCATCGGTGTCGGCATTTAACAGTTGGTGACACAGCCCCTTTCCCATAAACCTTGTGCTTGTGTTCTCAGTTATGTATCTATCATTTATATCAACATTTGTGATGCGGGGTCTTAGGTTAGCTCTGTTGTTACACTCCTGTGAGTATTCCAGATGGCAACACAACAATAGTCACCCTTCTATGACATCATCCTTGCGCCTCACTCCCCAGTGATGACCAATCAACCTACGCTCAATCTGTTACATCGGTGTAACAGTTGACAAATAATTCAAGTCAATCAATTAGTCATGCCTAGAGAATTGGACACAGGGATGACCTGTTAAAGGGGCCACTGTTATTGCTACGCGTGTCACATGGGAGCCGAGTTCAACAAACATACGAGTTCAAAGTCCGTACCAGTAAATCAAACCTGAGATCCTGAGAGAGTTCGTGGCATATTGAGTGGCCAGCAAGAGTTATAATACCAATTTTAAGACAACAGTTCCCAATTCAAACCTGACATTTTGTAACACAAGTCACATGACACCGATGAGAGAGAATAGATAAGTGGGCCTAATTCGGACTTAACACTTCAGTGTAATTATCTTTGTTGGCTATATATATATATATATATCCATCCATCCATCCATTTTCCGATCCACTAATCATCAAAAGGGTCACAGGGGGTGCTGAAGCCCATCCCAGCAGGGCGGTAGGCGGGGGACACCCTGACCTGAACCGGTTGTCAGCCAATCCCAGGGCACACAGAGACAAACAACCATCAACGCTCACACTCACACCTAGGGACAATATAAGTGTTCAATTAACCTGCCAGCGCATGTTTTTGGAATGTGGGAGGAAACCGGAGTACCCGGAGAAAACCCACGCAGGCCGCAGGAGAACATGCAAAGTCCACACAGGGAGGCCACAGCTGGATTTGAACCCTGTACCTCTGCACTGTGAGGTTGACACGCGAACCACTTGACCACATGCGCGCACACACACGTGCACACAATACCACCTCGCAGAGGTCGGGATGGTTGAGTGATCTAAGGTGCTGCTTTTAGATCAGTCTCTCCTGGAGCCATGTGTTCAAATCCAACTTCTGTCATCATCATCTTGTGTGTGAAATTGTGCTGTATTTGTAATTATTCAATGATATCCCAAACATTTAAATTGGAGGTATGAATTGATACAAATAAATACATATTATATCTGTTCAACCTTTCTCCTGAACAGTTATACCTCTCTAATACTGTGGAAGCTCTCTGCAGACCACAATTTGTGCTGTAAAATCTCGCTACAATAACGGCAGGGAAAAAAAGTCTATCCAAACAGCTGAACGTTATTTGGAGTTGATCGGAAACACTTTAAATTTGACTTTGACAAATAATACCTCACATTAATGCTGGATAAAGTTTTGAAATGATTTATTTGGTGTCATTTTTAACATCATTAAAACCTGGCATCTGAACAGGGATGTGAAGACTTTTTATATCCATGGTATGTGACTTACTCCCACCTAGGCCACATACTGTACGAGCGGTAAGAAGATGTGGGATCTTTTCCATTTTATGTGGACTTGAGATTTATGTGTACTGGTCTTTACTATCCACTGAAACAATCTTGTGGTAGGCTCAGAACAATTAATATTGGCCATGCAGCGCAGTGCTTGTTGAGTCTGGTTTGTATCCACGTGCTGAGTGTGGAGCTCAGCAGTTACTATGGCTTGACGTGCAGCAAAGTGACTGGTGACACTAATTGCCACGAGCTCTTGCGTCAGAATCTGAGCCACAGGAGGAATGTGTGACATCCAATCGCAAAGTGAATCGTTGCAACTGAGGCAACAATGAAAGGAAGGCAGGGCCACCTCTGGCAATGAGCACGGAGGACGCACGTGGAAATGGCAGAAGGTGCCAGAATACCTATTGAATCATCTGTACCTCAGTCAGTTTGCTTCCCAGTGACAAATTGAGTTTTTGGAGCGTCGTGCCGAGCGGTCCCCAAGCTGCCTCTGTGACACTTGCTTTGTATTTTCCCCCTGCTTCCTGCTGACACATGCTGGGAAGGTGAGCAATCTGTTGGCGACATCCTCATGGCGTTAGGCTTTAGCTTTGACAGCGAGTCTGGCAAAGAGCTAATAAGGCCTGTGCTGCCACGCAACAGCAGCCTCTTGCTCAATGTAAACAATAACAAGATTAGGAAGGAGGCAAAGTCAAGCTAAGGACATGCACTCTCTGGTCATTTTATGGAGTAAGCCTCCACAATTTAATGATATCCAATCCAAGATATTTGTCATAGTTATTTCTTTCACAAATATTAACACACCTGTTATTGTCAGGGTTTTCCACACCCTATGTATAATCTCATTTGTACCTGTGGCTGATATAGCAACATTTATAGAAAAATACATGCGAGGTTGCCAGCCAATCGCAGGGCACAGAGAGAAAAACAACCATCCGTGCTCACACTGAGGGACAATTTGGAGTGCACCATTTACCTGCCGTGAATGTGGGAGGAAACCGGAGTACCCGGAGAAAACCCACGCAGGCACGGGGAGAGCACGCAAACTCCACACAGGAAGGCCGGAGGTGGGATTGAACCCACAACCTCTGCACTGTGACCACCGGCCACCCTATATTAGGACAATTTAGAGTGGTCAATCAGCCTGCCATGCATGTTTTTGGAACGTGGGAGGAAACCGGAGTACCCGGAGAAAACCCACGCAGGGAGAACACGCAAACTCCACACAGGGAGGTCGGAGCTGGAATTGAACCAGGAGGAGGAGAGGAATTTTCATACCTCTGCACTGTGAAGTCAACGTGCTAACCACTGGACTACCGGGCTGCCTATATTAGGATATGCAAATGTTAATTCACATGTCCATCATTCTCTTATATAAGACGGTCTATTACACAGTTTACGGTGTTCCTAAAAAAAGTTCACAAGGGTTCTTCTTCTTTGACTGGAATTATATTTGGGGGAAGAATTTGTGTTCATGTACAGTTCATAGTTAATCAATGGTGGTTATTAGCTTTTTTTTTTTGCCCCCCTGTTTAGGCCCCAAAATTCCCACATTGGTCAGGCTCTAATAATAATAATAAAAAATCCCGTTTTTCATTTTCACTGCCAAGGATCCAAAAGTGCTCAACACATAAAATTCCCTTTCAGGGATATCTCCTTCAGGTTGTGTCTGAGTAATTTAGCAAAACATATTGGCTAGCTTTCTAGTCGGCAACACTGCAATATCCATTACAGCATCAAAAGAGCACGTCTCTGCCATTCATCCAAGCAATAGAAAAGTCACTTAATTAGCCAGTGTTGTCTGTGGATAAGTGAATTTCTACCACATCTGCAGGAATTTTGGGACTTGTGGAACTGAAAAATTACGGCTGCCATTCGATCCCTCTTGGAGGTCATTTACCTCCAAGGACATCTGCGGACAGACATTTAACATATGAAGCTGCGGCAATAGAGGAGAGGACTCTAATCATCATTGAAGCCATTTACTCTGTCTCCGCAACCACCCTCGCGTGGTTGACATTGAAATGGTTTGTTTACTATGACATCGCTTGAGGTATTTGCCGTGCTTGCCATGGTGAAAAGGTCGATATGTCATTGCCCATTTGTACCCCACTTTTGCATTGCGCCTTCTGTTGGTCTTGGTTGCATGCGCCATACAGAGACGTGATCAGAACGCCGCCTCTCTCTAATGATGCTGCTCGGGGCTGACTCACCTCCCGGCTGACAGACAATGCTTTATTAGTTTCTTCAGGATAAACGTCTACCATTCCAGCCCTTCCAAAGCCACATCTCAAGGGTCACTGACGGCACCATCCTTTATTTGGTTTATTTATAAACTAACATCCCTGCGCCTCGTTGAGCTTTCTGCACACACCTGGCTGTGCATGGCATTGATCGATCCAAACCTCCTCTCACAATGAATGCTCAACGAGTGGCGTGCCTTCAATACCTTGGATCCAATTTCTTCCACACCTTCTTTTTCTTAAAATGTCCGCCGGTTGCACGGTGATGGTGACATCTTGCTGTTGAGCTGTAGTGTTTTTGATGGGAAAAAAAACAAAACAAACAGCGACAACAAACAAATCAAGCCAAGATTACCGGTGCTACAATTTTCTCCCTTACTGACTGATGTGCTTTTTTTTTTTTTTTGTAGCATTCCACTGTATTGTTTACAATCGAATCACAGTAGACCTGCCACAAACAGCAAAACATTGTAAATAGTAGCAACTGTTCCGAATTTCCTATTACACTGGTGTCAAACTCAAGTCCCGGAAGACAGTTCCGGCCCGCGACATCATATATATGGCCCGCAAAGGCAACTCGTGTGTGTAAACTTTGTTTCTTCTTTAACAACACTGAGATATGAGATATCGCAAGATTTTTTTTTCGTTACCATTCACCCCCTATAAAATGAATTGAAAAATTGTTGAACAAAAATTTAGCTACTGGCTTCTGATTTCAAAACTAGTTATCCATCAATTTGTTGTGTATGTGTGATATGAGATTTACCTGGGTTCACAGTGATAACAGCCCTCCTAGGGCCAGTGACAAAAATGAGTTTGACACCCCTTATTTTGACTTACAAGATAGACTCACAGTACATGCATAACCTCGTGACTCGGATTACTCAAATATAAAACACAGTTTCCTCATTGAAATGAACAAATTCCATTCCAGTTGGCCCCACAAAATAATCACCATTATTTTTATCAAAGTTTAATAAACAAAACATAACATTTCATTATAAAATATACTGTATTTGTAAAAAATAGGGTGCAAAGAAAGAACGGTAGTGATGACTGGAAGATGAATAATGATTAAGGTGAGATGTCAGACTGTTCATTGAAAAAAATGCACGTGACTGTATGACTGAACCCTACTTGCATTTAATTTTTAATGATTTCCCTTCACATGTCCACTTTTTTTTAATTGTCGGTGAATGACTCTTCCTTGCTCATACATTTGCATTATTCTAATCGACATCATCGTCAATAAGTGGATCAATTTACAAAGTAGCTTTTCAGGTTGTATGAGTAAACGTGCATGTACACGTTGGATTTCATTGGTGTAAGAACATGAAACAAATGCCACGCTATGATTCCAACTCAACCAGGATCAATTCGAAATTAAAGCTAGCTGTGTCCCAGCAAGTTTATAGCTAGCTACATCAGCAAGGGCAATCTGCTTTTCGCTTGACAACCACAACGTATTTGTGGTTCAATAAAATACGTGGCACATCAAAAACTTTTGAGAGGTTGCAGTTTTTCCGGTGGAGCAAGTCAATAAGTGTGCGGTGATCATTCACAGAGTGTGCAAGGTTGAAGGTGAGTTTATAATTGTCCAATTTTGTCTCGTTCGCATTGCTCATTCAAACACCGCAACTAGTGCAATAAAAAAAAAAACGGCTCTGTTTATGAACATTTGTTGCCATTTGGGTGCACTTGTGCTTTTTTTTTAGTCTGGTCAGTCTAGAAGATGGAAGTTGGCGTTAAATGCACTATTCTGGTTTGATTGAAACCCAGGATGAGACGTCTTCTCGGAGAGGTGTCCTCCCAGCAGGATGTAGAGTGCTGTGAAGCAAAGATAACTCCGCTTCTCCTCACGATGTGCTCAGTCAGGTAGGAGAGCGTCTGTCTGGCCCAGGGGAACTCCACACACGGCTTTCTGTCTCAGCACTGTAGACCTACTGAGCCCCTCGGATGAATTTTCCGTCGCTGTGGATGAAAGCTGTTTGTTTTAATTAAGTCTTTATCTGCCTCACGCCAGCCAATAGGCTAGCCACTAGAATCTGTTGTTGGCATGCTATGGTGACTAATGGCAGTTCTGCATTGAAATTTGAATTAAAATGCTCAGATGTGGTGAAGAGATCTGCCAACACTTGGTTATAGACTTCCAGCAAGATGTACACACGCTTACAGCACAATCAGTCAATCACACCTCCCCAATATGGAGGAGATACATGAGTAGTGCGAGATTTTTTACAGGTGTTACTATGCTAATAGCAAGCGGCTGACTTATTTCCTCGACAGTTTCACTTTCTGGACATGTAACGTAAACACTCTTTAAATAAATCCGGCCTCATTGACGTGACTAAAAGAGACTCAGTGATGTTGACGTGCCATCAATCTCGCAGTAGTTACATGGCTCTGAAGAAGACAAAGTCTGTCCATCCGCTATGAAACGTCAAACAAGCATTTGGTTCGAAAATAACTGAAATCTGGAATCTGGAACACTTACATACAGTCAAACCTCGGTTTTCGTCCATAATCTGTTCCAGAAGGCTGTTCGAAAATTGAAATTGTTCGAAAACCGACACCACGCTCTTTTTAAAATAAAAATGTTTACTGAACACGTCTGCTCACAATGGAAAGCAACACGAGGAAGCGTCACTTCCTCGTCTACCCGAGGAGGCGTCACCTTCTTGTGTAAGGAAGGCGAGAGGAGTCAAATGGTGCATTCAAGTGCGCTCAGTTTGTTCGAGAACCAAAATTTGTTCGTCATCCGAGGCATAAAAAACTCGAAATTTTTGGTCGAAAACCGAATTGGGCGAGAACCGAGACGTTCAAAAACCGAGGTTTGACTGTAGTTTGGATCAAATTTGACCTATTTTGACATTAAAAAGCAATAAAAAAGATAATAAACCACATCCTAAAAAAAGCCTAAATGTAACTTTCACCCTAAAAGATGAGTTTTCCTAAAATAAACCAAAATATTCCAAAAAATATTTTAAATTGTCATCCTATTGTATCATGAGGTTGTTCTAATTCAAATTTGACCTATGTCTACAAAAATTTATTTTACATTGATCTTTGAGGGCTGCGTTGGTGAGGAGGACCGATATGCTTAGCCAAGCGCTAAATAGCAGGGTCTAATGCGGAAATATTTCTCGATACAGTACCTTGTGGATATTGCTGTGGCTGGAGGGAAATCTGGAAGCAGGGTCCAGACAGGCAGAGAACATGATCCAAAGCAGGACTGTGGGGGATGAGGACAGGATGCAGGCTGGGACCGAGAAATGTAGGCAGAGTATTTACAATTTCAATTGGAATTCTCTTAATTGCTGGGTGCAACGAAATCAACAGAGTGCTCGGTGTCTGGTGATGCAGTGGAGTCATAGGCGGGTTTAAGACAGCTAGCTGCTAATTGGTGTAATGTTGTACAACCGCTGGCTGGCTGGCTGACTCCAACACTCCTGTGCCCAAGCCTGCAATTAAACACACATAAAGGGGGAAGAGGGCAGAACTTTGCATGATAAAACAGTTGACCTGACATTTCAGGGTGTCAAGTAAAATGTTGGTAATGATGGGGAGAAAACAAGTTATGTTGAGCATAAAAGCTATACTTTCCTTGAAACATTAAGGATTAATTATCCATTTGTTCAAGTCAGATATATTGCCTTGGAGCATAATATTTCCATCCATCGCTCCATTATTTGTATTTTTTATCCTCACTTGTGTCATGATTCTGTTTGTGACCAACAGGTGGCGCTGTAGGGCTCCCCCTGCAGCTGCACACCTGTTGGTCATTATGTAATTACAGTCAAATCTCGTTTTTCGTCCATAATCCGTTCCAGAAGGCTGTTCGAAAACCGAAATTGTTCGAAAACCGAAACCGCGCTCTTTTTAAAATAAAAATGTTTACTGAACACATCTGCTCACAATGGAAAGCAACACGAGGAAGCGTCACTTCCTCATGTAAGGAAGGCGAGAGGAGTCAAATGGTGCATTCAAGTGCGCTCAGTTTGTTCGAGAACCGAAATTTGTTCATCGTCCGAGGCATAAAAAACTCGAAATTTTTGGTGGAAAACCGAATTGGTCGAGAACCGAGACATTCGAAAACCGAGGTTTGACTGTAGTAGTTCACTGTTAGTTTTTTAGCTACAGCCATGGTTTTTGTTTGATACTTTGGACTATTTTTGTTCTTAGGACTTTGTTTGTTTTGGATTTAGTTTTCTCTTTGTTTTAATACGATTTGTCAAGTACACCCTGCTCCTCTTAGCCTGCTTTTTGGGGTCCACCACCACCTTGCAACGTGATAACTAGGAATGCTGGAGCCGAAGGCAATGTCTTCAGCCAAGAGGTAGTGTACAACCTATACTGGTCGCCAGTCAATCACAAAGCACAAATTCACCTGAAAAAAAATGGCGTGTTCGACTTACTCAATTTCATTTCGTCAAATGGTTGCACAAAATAAAATCATCGGGATCCTGATACATTTTTTGAAGAAGTTGTCCAGGTTACTGTGTTGTGCTCAGTGTGCATAATTATGAATAAAAAATGTGTTCCGATTTAGTGAGGGTAGGAGGACTCAAGAGCGGACAAGGGATGAAAGGCAGATTTACATGACAAATGTTTATTAAATCCTTTGATTAATGGTGAATTCTGACAGGATTAGCGAGATGAGATCTGCGAGATTCCAGTGGCGCAAGCTGGCGCAGAAACTCGAAATGAAGTATAGAATACAGGTTCAGATCAAAGCGTGCCTTAATGTCAGCCGGATGCAAATGACTCTGTGACAGTGTAAGTGGATCTGGTGATATGGTGGCGTTTGGTAATGGCTTGAAACTGCAGCCTAAAATAATGAGGATTGCCTGCAGCAGTTTGTGCGCTGGTGAAAACGAGGCGGTAGATGACAAAATATGGCTCTTTATTGTTAAACTACACACGAAACAGCCATTCAACTCATGGTGCAGCATAAAATCTCAGGTACACCAGAGAATGAGGTAACAAGTCGTGGGCCAGAACATTTTTAAGTCCGGTGACTTTAAAATTAGAAAGACTGAACAAAAATAATGGGTCACTGTATTTTTTAAATATTTTCTTGTGGTTTGTCTAACATCCCTTTAGGCCAATTAATGATCCCCTAATGATTCTGCTTTTGTTTGGATTACTTTTGGTTTTGTTTCATAGTTTTGTTTCCTCATGTGCGTTGACTTCTTCGTTTTGGTTTTATTTCCACTTGTTCTTCTCATCCGGGTCCCTTGTGTTAACCAATCACCTCCCTCAACCATTGTATCTTGTCCAGGTGCTCCTTGTTGTCTCGTCAGTCTGCTTCTATTTATTTCAGTGGCTTCTATCAGTCTTGTTCCGATCGTTGTTACGGTCATGGTGGGTTTTTTTGTTTTTTTTGTTGTTGTTGTCGTCATCGAGCACGAAGACCCGGAGCTTTATTGTCTCAGAGGGCAGGGTGGGCCCCCTCGCTGCCAATGGCGGCGGCCCTCGTCGCCTGCCCGAGTCCACGGGCCCTCGAGACTCGGGCGGGTTAAAAGACACCTTGACACGATGACGTTGAGAACACGTTCGGTACTTCAAAGAGCACACATCCGACACCGCAGCAAGTCCTCTCTCCAGGCCTGGCAGTGGGTCCGTACTCGAGTCATGCTGTTGTTGTTGTTGTTGGAATGTTATTTTGTGGCACTGTCATGATTTTTGTTTGTTTGTTTGTTTGTTTTGATTTATCGGGATTTTTCAGGACTTTGTTTTGGATATACAGTAATCCCTCGTTTATCACGGTTAATGGGGACCAAAACCACCCGCGATAAATGACAATCCGCGAAGTAGCGACCCCCCCCCCCCCGTATAGGTGCATGTACATGTATATCATGTATATGAGTATAAAAAATATAAGGCCAAATGTATTGGTATACATGCATGTAGAAGTAAATTTTGTAGTAATTAACATGACTTAGTGCTGTATACTAATAGATTTAAACATGTATAAGTGAGGTAAGGTTAGTGTATGAATAACAAAATACAGTAAACATATACATGTAGAACTGTATATGTTGCTCTATGTGACTCACTGTTGTTTTGCTGACTTTCGCTGCTTCTCGCGGAGCGATCGTTTGCAGACTTTTTGAGGACTTAATTTAAAAAAAAATTTTAACGAATATGTTTGAAAAAACCCGCGATGCACTGAAGCCGCGATAAACGAACCGCGAAATAACGAGGTATCACTGAAGTTGTTCCAGTGTTTCCCTGCAATTGTTTTTTAAAATAAATGTGTTTAGTACTTCCTGGTTCTCCTGTCTCCCTGTTTTTTGCGTGGGGGTAGGGGCTGTACTACCATCATGCACACATGACAGAAGAAGCTTTTCCTTTCTTTTGGTAGTGCTTATAGTGACACAACGCAATATTTTGTGGGTCTTCAGCTGAAATGCTCTTAGGTCACTGGCAAATGGGGAACTCTGCTTTAAAAACAGCTGGCAGTGAATAAGTTGATAATAACCATCAAAACTGAATATTATGTTTATAGTGACATCATTTTTGACACACACGTTACATTTTTTTCGACATTCTTGTGTTTGATTTCATGAGTGGATGTACCTGAAGGTGTAAGACTGTAAGGCCCATAATGTTCCTCAGCTGATGAATTATGGATGTCGTCAATGAAGCCTGTTTCACAGTCCCGAGTGTAAAACTGTCAGGTCCCCTGTTTCGTGTCCACGGATGTGAACCCTCACATCGATCGTTGTCGCCCAGTGAGGACTCATCATGCCGAGGCCAGACTCATCTCTTTTGGTCCCGTCACGTCCGATTCTCCAGATGAGCACTGACATCCTCGTGGATGGACACGAGCGATTTGACGTCAGCCGGCGCCGCCGACAAAACACACACACAGAAATAGCTCTTCCCCCGGCTTGCTCCCCCACCTTGTACTGCAGAGGAGGTGTATTTTGGTCAGCTTGTCTCCTGGTGTCAAAGACGTCACCGTCGCAGGGGTGTGAACCGTGCGCACGGCAAAGTTCTCTCACTCACTGTCAGAACATCCACTCATCGGCACAGCCGTGTACCCACATACTCTGACAGCTGGCCCCAACTTCTCACTCATACAACACGTCGCATGCGGCGCCCCCAACGGGAAACATTGCTCAAATGCGGCAACGTGCCTATAAATTTAATTGTGAGTGATTATATTACCCTCTATAAATCCTTGAGATGATTAAACAGGAAAAAAAATCGATTTAAGGCCAAATATCCACTGCATATGCACTCAGTGAATGCTGGAGGAGCAATTGTGGATCACTACAGAATATATCAATGCTCAAAAGACACTTGGTGAGGTATACATGTAAGCCAGGGGACGGCAACCCAAAATGTTGAAAGAGCCACAAAGGACAAAAAAAACAAAAAACAAATATGTCTGGAGCCGCAAAAAAAAAAGCCTTCTATAAAACTTACAATGAAGGAAACACATGCTGTATGTATGTAGGAGACTGGACTGTCTCAGAATTGTTTATGTTATTTATTCCTTTGTTGTGTGTTCACAAACGCCCCCATAGAATTGATTTTGTGATTTCCTCGCTTGATTTTTTGTTTTGGTGCATTATTATTTTCGCTTTTCTTAGTGTCAGTGAAGTGATCATGAATTTCCGTTTTTTGAAGGCTGTCTTTGAACGCCTCTCGAGTTGAACGAGAAGAGAGAAGGCACGGAGTCGGACTCAGACGTGTCTGTGTTTGTCGAGAATGTTAAAAGCAGAAATAAAGTGTACGCTTTAAAAAACCAACATCACAGCTGTCCTTTTTCGGAGCTGCAACATGTCTCTATATCTATTTGAGCTATATTAGCCGACTATCAAAATATTTTTCCATTTTCAAACATTTTTATAAAGCTCCAGGGAGCCACTAGATGTCGCTAAAGAGCCTCATGCAGCTCTGGACCCACATGTTGCCGACCCCCGATGTAAGCTAAAGAAAATAAAATATTAAAAATAGCTCTGAGAATGAAGCAGTGCTATTGCACATGACTACAAAGAATATAGTAAATACATTAATACCTCAGTGACAGTCGCAATTAAAGCTGAGTTTTATTAGCTCCAACTTGGGTTGCATCATTACACAGCCAGTTGTACCTTAACTTGCGTGTTCACACAAAAGCATCTCCATTTTTAATAAAAGTTTGTGTTTTAGAAAACACTGCACACGTTTTCATCAAGTATTGGTTGTCCGCATCGGCAAGTACTTAAATGTCACTACAGTACTACATACCTCGGTTTTCGACCATAATCCGTTCCAGGAGGCTGTTCGTAAACCGAAACCACGCTCTTTTAAAAAAAAAAAAAAATCTTGATTGAACACGTCTGTGCACAATGGAACGCTACACGAGGAAGCGTCACTTCCTCGTCTACCCGAGGAGGCGTCACTTCCTTGTGTAAGGAAGGCGAGAGGAGTCAAGTGACGCATTCAAGTGCGCTCAGTTTGTTCGAGAACCGAAATTCGGTCGTCATCCGAGGCATAAAAAACTCAAAAATGTGGGTCGAAAAACGATTTGGTCGAGAACAGAGACGTACTCCTACTCGATCTGAAAAAAAAGTGTTATGAGTGTATCCTTAGTTATTAAGGGGAAAAAAAACCTTCAGTTGTAATTGTAACTCGGGAGTAGTGCTACCGATCCTTACTTGACTGCTTCTTTATTTATCATGCGGCGCCATTTCTTCTAGTCGTTGGCATTCGCTTGTGAATCGGTAACCTGCCCCTCTGAGCTGAAAACAAACACTACTCTGCAAAAGGAGTAATAAGCTCCTTCATATATGCACAAATCTCCTTGGATACAGCCGACACATACAATGATCACCGGGGAAAACGCTTGACTGTATAATGTTTTTTGAACAATACTTGTCTCTTGTCAGGTGTTTGCAGAGTGACAACAAAATAAAAAGCAAGAACGACAATAAACCATTTGACACTTGTGTGTCAATGTGTTCCCAAAGAGCGGTGGAGAAGGAAGTAAACCGTGTCAGCATGAAGCAGGGAGCTCGATTTGAAAGAAGCTCTTAGAGGGTATACAGAAGGAGCGAGGCACGGCGCAGTCCGGAACAAAGCTGCAGCAAAGGTTCGTGCCAGTTCGACGCCGCAGCAGCCCACACGTTGGCTTGATACAATCGCACAGACACCAAATGCCATGAGAATGTCAAAGCCACTCTCGAAAGAGGCAAGACGCACCGAGGAAGGAGTACACAAACAGGAAAAGCTCTGGAACAGCCACCTCCTCTGTGTGGAGATACAAATGCAGTCCCCCCCCCCCCCCCTCTCCATTGGCGTGAATGGGATATAAAAAGCTTATTCCCCCCGCTTCCCTCCCGCCCCCTTCTCTCTCTTCTATTTTACCGGTGTAGGTTGAATGATTCACATCAGTTCCATAATAGAGTGAATGAGATGTGTCTAGTCTTCAGATTGCCATAAATAGTCTTCTTTTATTCCTTAGAAGCCATCAGTACCACAAGTTCTACTTGCTTCCTTTCTTGAAATATTTACATGTCTTCAGCTTATCATGGTCCTAACATTTTCAAGCTACAAATGACGTGTAGCGTAAGAACGTTGTCATGCAGTAAATACATATTTTGTTTTTTTGCAATTGATATTTGTGTATTGTAATATTTTTTTTGCATCCATCCATTATCTGAACCGTTTTATTCTCACTACGGTTGCGGGTGTGCTGGATCTGATCCCAGGTGACTTCGGGCAGTCAGGGGGGTACACGCTGAAATGATGCCACCCAATTGCAGGGCACACTTAGACACACAACCATTCAAAATCCCACCTACGGGCAATTTCGAATGATCGATTAGGCCGGGGCACAGAATGAAACCTGCGACCTCTGCACTGTGAGGTGGACGTGGTAACCAGTCGACCACCGCACAGGTCCTATGTTTTTGTTTTGTTTTGTTGTTGGTGTTTTTTTTGGGGGGTGGGGTATAATAATTTGTATCACAATTATTAAATGTTTATGTTTAGTTTAAATTATATATATATATATGTGTGGTGTGTGAATATATATATATATATATATATACATATATATATATATATATATATATATATATACATACATACACACACACACACACACACACACACACACACACACACATATCAGACACTGACAGCTCAGGGAGAAGGCTGAAATAACAGACAAAACTGTCAGGTCGGTAAGATTTTTTTTTTTCTTCTTCGCTAAAAGAAGCCCGTTGTCTGATAAAAAAAAGAAACCTTTACCCCTTAAACCGAGGGCAACTCCGCCGAAAACACCTGTGGCAAAGTCAATTTGTAGCTCTCCTTGAACCATTTGGTGTATCAGCATAGTTTTGGTCACTTTTTGAAATATTCAAAATGTCACATTAGGAATATTTCTCCCATACAGTCAAAATTTGTATGGGAGAATCAGCTCCTGTCACTGAACTATGGATGTTTGAAAACAGAAGAAAAAGGCGAATCTTATGTTCGTCTAATTTCTTTCCACAATATCTGCCCTGAACTGGTTGCAAGCCAATCGCAGGGCACACAGAGACGAGCATCCATTCGCACTCAGACTCACACCTAGGGACAATTTAGAGTGTTCCATTAACCTATGGTGCATGCTTTTGGAATGTGGGAGGAAACCGGAGTACCCGGAGAAAACCCACGCAGGCCCGGGGAGAACATGCAAACTCCACACAGGGAGGCCGGAGCTGGAATTGAACTCTATACCTCTGCACTGTGAGGTCGACGCGCTAACCACTGGACCACTAGGCCGCCCTGTCTTAAATATGTCATGTAAAAATACTGTTTACATATTTTAAACATGCTGGTGCCCGTGATGTTTCTTGCTTGCAATAACTTCAAAGATCAGACAGACAACGACATGTAACCGGTCTGTTGCCGTGTTTCCTCAGCAGCCTCAGCTCCAGATTGTGTTGGCTGGGAAAATTATTTTTTCACGCAGAAAGTAAATGATGGACACGCCGCGTACTTTGTGAATAATCACCTACCCTGTTGTGACACAATATTGCTACATAAGCGTCAAATACTGTTTCGATGCTTTTCCAGGCCCACTAGGGTAAGGCTTAACTGTTTTTGAAATTGTATTGGCCTCATCTGTGGAACAATACGCACATGGGATATGACTTCCACTGCGGCGTGTGAGTGTGATACACAGGAGCATACTGCAGACCACGTGGTAACATCTTGCCCCATTTATTGTCCTCCTAATGGGGCTCGTGGTCTGCCGACTGTGGAAGAGAACTTGGTCAATTGGCTGGGAAACACATGCCCGGAAATATGGTGGGTTTGGCTCCTCATACAACTGCAAAATCCAAACCCAAACAAAGAAGAAGACTGTATCAATGCAGCATATCATTGTCTGTTGATGTATCTATTGTTTTGTCCCCTACGATCTGCCAGTGGATCCTCAGCTTCCTGACGGGACCCACACAAGAGGTGAGACTGGGAAGAACAACATCATCAACACGCACCACTAGCACTGGAGCCCCACAGGGATGCGTCCTCTCTCCACTGCTCTTCTCCCTCTACACAAACGATTGCACCTCAACAAGCCCAGCTGTCAAACTCATAAAGTTCGCAGACGACACCACAGTCATCGGTCTCATCAAAGACGGCGACGAGTCTGCGTACCGACAACAAGTGGAGCAGCTGGAGCTCTGGTGCAACCGACACAACCTAGGGCTGAACACGCTCAAGACTGTAGAGATGATCGTGGACTTCAGGAAACACCCTTCACCACAGCTGCCCCTCACATTATCCAACTACCCTGTGTCAACCGTTGAGACCTTCAAGTTCCTGGGAATCACAGTCTCCCAGGACATGAAGTGGGAGGTCAACATCAACTCCATCCTGAAAAGGGCCCAGCAGAGGATGTACTTCCTGAGGCTGCTGAGGAAGCATGGCCTGCCACATGAGGTGCTACGTCAGTTCTACACGGCAGTCATCGAATCAATCCTGTGTTCTTCCATCACGGTTTGGTTTGGGGCCGCCACAAAAAAGGACAAAATCCGACTTCAACGGACAGTTAGGACGGCGGAAAAAATCATTGGCACCGCCCTACCCACTCTTGAGGACTTGCACACTGCAAGAATCAGACCAAGGGCACGGAAAATCCTACTGGATCCCCCGCACCCTGCCCACCACCTTTTCCAGCTACTCCCCTCAGGCAGGCGCTACCGATCCATGCGCACCAAACCCAGCAGACACTTAAACAGCTTCTTCCCTCTAGCCATTAACTCCCTAAACAGTCACTGACGTATACTCCACCGCACCAGACACTTTAAAGCGCTCAAGGACATCTGCACAATTGCACACTTCTTGTACAACAAATACTGCTACTGGTCACTTTAAAATGGCTCAATGATTTTCTGCACCAACTGTACAACTGTTATAGTATTGTATTCTACCACTGATCACTTTAGCTCTGCTTGATACCTTGTACTTTGTCTCACAGTTGTCACTGGGTGGTACCACCGCACTACGGTTCACTTACATTTCGAAATGTCCTTCCATACTTATTTGTCATGTCCTTGTTTATGATGATACTAATGCAGCGTGTTATACCGGAGTCAAATTCCTTGTGTGTTCTACATACTTGGCCAATAAAGATGATTCTGATTCTGATTCTGTGAGTGGTGTGTTTATTCTTTTGTTACCCTAAAATACAATATAATGTCATACATTCATCCATCCATCCATCCATCCATTTTCCGAACCGCTTGATCCTCACTAGGGTCGCGGGGGGTGCTGGAGCCTATCCCAGCCGTCTTCGGGCAGTAGGCGGGGGACACCCCGAATCAGTTGCCAGCCAATCACAGGGCACACAGAGACAAACAACCATCCACGCTTACACTCACACCTAGGGACAATTTAGAGCGTCCAATCAGCCTGCCATGCATGTTTTTGGAATGTGGGAGGAAACCGGAGCACCCGGAGAAAACCCACGCAGGCCCGGGGAGAACATGCAAACTCCACAAAGGGAGGCCGGAGCTGGAATCGAACCCGGTACCTCTGCACTGTGAAGCCGACGTGCTAACCACTGGACTACCGGGCCGCCTGTCATACATTCATACAGTTGAAAGAAAGGAATTGGAAAATAAGATCACTGTGTTTTATTCTCTTCTTAACTACTACCAAGGCAGCGCTCAAAATACAAACTCCAATGTTGCTAAATTCATTTCCAAAGCTGTATTTGAGAAAATAGAGCGGCAATGCAAAGGTTAAGGTCTAAAAATAGTCACCCTTTCTGAAAAGGTTAGATGTCATTGTTTTAGTCGCCCCCCTCTGTCTTCACCTGAATCTGTGAAAGCCGCAATTTAGCATAGGTGCCACTGCAGATATGCTCGTGGCTTCTGATTTTCTGTTGGAATGGAGACAAGTAAATCACGGTTGCTGGTTGTATGAGGCATTGTTGTTGTGAAACTACCTGTAACTTTTTTCTTTCTTCTCTCCACAAACAGTCTGGGATGAGACTTGTAGCCTGTTGAGTTCAAGAATGTCTCAATCCGGAGTAAGGATGTAGGTTATATTTAGAAACAATGAGGAGAAGAGCAGCAGCTGCGATGTAAGATATCTGAAAATGGAAACTGCTCCCGGGAGGTGACGCCACTTATTCCCACTGCTTTCTTTCTTTATTTTCCCCCCTTTTAGTATACAGCCGAACGCATATGTGGGCTAAAGATCACGCTTTGGGTGACGAGTGCCGAGGCCACTTGCCACTCGCTTGCTCATCAATGTGTCCAATGCGGCGAGATCTGCTAAGCTTATCCTTAGTTACCATAGCATGACATGGCTTTTTCACTGCCTCAGTGCACACATGTAAAAGGTGTGCCGCCATCACAACAAGTCATCATGCCTTTGTGCTTTGGTGGTGAAGCAAAATAACCACAACTGCACCTGGCAAAGCCAAGTTTGAACCATCAACAGAAAAGATTTGTGTCCATCGGTCGACGCACCACTTTCTGAGAATGTCAGTCTAAAACGGGGGTTGGCAACACGCGGCTCCAGAGCCACATGCGGCTCTTTAGCGACATCTAGTGGCTCCCTGGAGCTTTATAAAAAATGTTTCAAAATGGAAAACGATTTTGATAGTAGGCTAATATTGCTCAAATAGATATATATACATGTTGCAGCTCCAAAAAAGGAGAGCTGTGGTGTTGGTTTTTTAAAACGTACACTTTATTTATGCTTTTAACAGTCTGGAAAAACACAGACATGTCTGCGTCCGAGACTCTGTGCCTTCTCTCTTCTCGTTCAACTCGAGAGGTGTTCAAAGACAGCCTCAGAAAAACGGAAATTAATTATCACTTAACTGACACTAAGAAAAGCGTAAATAATGCACAAAAATAAAAAATCAAGCGAGGAAATGACAAAATAAATTCTATGGGGGCGTTTGTGAACACACAACACAGGAATGAATAACAAACAATTCTGAGACAGTCCAGTCTCCTCCATACATACAGCATGTGTTTCCTTCATTGTAAGTTTTATAGAAGGCTTTTATTTTATTTTTTTGCGGCTCCAGACATATTTGTTTTTTGTTTTTTGTTTTTTTTGTCCCGGTCTAAAAGAAGACCTGGCCATACCATTCTTGATCTTAAAGTCGCAGGGTACTTTCTGTTTCATGGCAAATTATGACATATGGACCTAAGTTGAGTATTTTTACCCACCTTTCAAAGCCTGAAATACTGAGTTATCAGAAGATTATCTTGAACAATTATCCCTGGGACCTGCATGGCTGGGACAATCAATTGACAGGGACTGGGAAAAAAAAAAAAAAGGGAACTAAATACAAACAAGGCGACAAGACAAGGGGGAACACCTGTACAATACACACGTGGTTGTGGGAGTTGAGTGCAAGACACGAGGAACCCGGTTGGCAAGCACAAGGGGGACCCAATGACTAAACGAGACAGACAGACATAGGAACACACTGAAAACACGATCAAGCTCAATTTGAATCGAAACCAAATCAACAAAGACAGATCATGACACAGAATCCCCCAAAAAGCTGCAACAAAATGACACCATCCAAAGAGGTTCCAGAACTGTCAAGTAATTCAGGAAATAACATCTATTCGTTTGGAAAGGGTTACAAAAGCCATTTCTTAAGTCTTAGCAAACCACAATACGTGTGGTAGAGGCTAAAACTGGTATATTTATTACAAATTGAGCATTTATGTGGTTTGGTTAAGTAATAAGTTAAATCTGATACTGTGATCAAAAAGAGTGTTCCAATGGTAATGAGAAATTCATTTTTCTGCTTATGCATGGGTCACCTGCCAGTTCCTTGGGATCTTCCGTGACTTCCGTTATCGCCGTGTCCATTTTGCCATTGATTTAGGGAACATTTTGGGATTGGGAGAAAGCCCAAACTGCAAATTTTTGGTCCATAAAAAGCGATCCTCGACAAAAATCAGTCAGCAGATATTGCTTTATCATGCTTTCGAACAAACCAAAAGGCGCTTGAGGCGTGACTTTTGGGTGTTTCACTTTCATTCATTTTTTTGCAGATTAATGTGCAAATTGAGGATATTCATTTTCCTCAAACATATGCTTGGAAAGAGCAAAATCAGAGAAACTCAATTTTTTCCAGAGCTGTATATTTTATTCATCAATCCATCCATCCATCTATTTTCCAATCCCGCTTATCCTCACAAGGGTCATGGGCGAGCTGGAATCTATCCCAGCTGTCAGGGCACACCCTGAACTGGTTGCCAATCGCAGCTGTGTATTGTATTCCCCTTTAAATGAACAAATTCCCACCAAGTAAATCCAATGGTGTTTCCACTGGACACACACGTTGGTGTTTTTTACAGAAACATCTTGTTCCCAAGAACTGAGAAGTTCAATCACAGGTGAGAAATCACTGGCGTCGTTAACAACTAGACCACCTAAGCCACCAAGTGTTTAGACGTTGAATAAAGTGATTAGTTCTGATATCATGGGAAAAGACTAGAGGTCAGAAGACTAATTATTAAACATGGTAGTGGTTACCTTTTACCAGTATGAATACGTGGTGGAGAGGTAGTGTCTATCACCCCCCCCCCTCACCACCACCAAAAAAAAAGAAAAAGAAAAAAAGAAAAAAGCAAATGCCATGAAAGGCTTGCAGTCCTGGTGGTATGCGTCTGATTTACCTGTTCCTCGGAGGGGCTGAGAACATCACTGTTCTCATTAGAAACTGCTTCTAAGCTGTCTCATAGCAACCTAAAAATAGAAATGTCCCTATTAGGCTCTATGGCTGTGATGGCTGCTACAAGTTTTGGCCTCTTTAATGGTGCAGTAAACACGTACGGCACAAAATATTTTTTACTTGTTTCAGTGATCATTGAGTGGTAAATGTTGACTGATGGGAACTTCATTTGGTTCATGGCCGGTGTTATCGGTGCATTCAGGATGCAAGACTGTATTAATAGCGCTTAGGCCAAGAGAATTATTCATCCATTATCAACTTTGGAAGAAAGGCAGGATACACCTTGGATGGACTGGCCGCCAATTAATTGGATGTTGGCCAAGTAAATGTCTAAAATAAATAAAATATTTTAATACTTGGAAACAGGAGTGATATAAGGAGGGAGAGTGATTGTTATTATAAGGGTCCAAATTGTTTTTAAACACAAAATCACAGGCAGCACTCCTGCTTGGAAATGCCCCCCCCCCCCTAAAAAAACCCTGTATAAAAACAATCTGTATTGCATTGACCCTGGCTATTACAGGGATAAGGACTAAGGCACCCTAATTGACCTCATTGTAAATGTAATTAAAATAAATAAATAAATATTACCCCCCCCCCCCCCCACCCCCCAAAAAAAAGAAAATCTTTATTGGAAAACATCAAATCAGCATTTTTGGCAAAATTCTAATTTGGCTCTTTAGAAACAAACAAATAATAAATATATATAAGTACAAAGTATTTTAAAAATATTCTTAAAATATTATTATTATTAATAATAATAATAATAACTCATTTTATTTAAAAGCGCCTTTCATGCCACCCAAGGACACTGTACAGACAATGAGGAAATACAATATTGAACAAAAATCAGCGATGAGGTGAATTTGAGGGTTCTGGACTGTGGGATCCATTCTCCATTACTTACTTACTTCCCTCCCTTTGTGATTCAAGTCAAAGTAAATACAAGAGCAGCATGTTTTGAATTGAGGGTTTTCATGGTTGTGGATGCAAACAAGATGGACTCAACTGCAGGTGTACTCAAAAAGAAAAAGTTATAAAAAGTACTTATTCTAAAATAATTATAAGAAAAATTATCAAGTAAGACATATAGAATCAGAACTACTCAATTATTAACAGAAGTCCAAAAAACATGCTACAGAGTAGCCTAACTGAATCAGGCCCACCACAACAGCACAAGACCAGACAAAAATAGAAGCAACCAAACAATGAATTGCCATGGACTGATATAAAGCAGGGAACTAAATAAAAGCAAACTGACGAGACGAGGAACATAAGACTGATTGAACTTGGAGGGAGTTGATTAGTTTTCACAAGGGAACGTGCTGCTGACAAGAACAACAGGCGGAAAACAAAACCTAACGAGCAAGACATGCAAAAGACACACAAGATGCAACACGAACAACAACACGTAATCTTAACAACAATAATCAGATCATTCCACAGAAATTAAAAGAGATTTAAATCGTATCTTCTCTTCTGCCTACAGTGATGGTGAGTGGTGTCTCTGAAACTAAGTTACTAAAAATGGTACCGCGTCCTTTAAGGGACTCCATTATACTGCACTAACCATTGAAGCGTTTGATTATTCCATTGTACTTATGAGAATGAGAGCCTCTAAGTGTTGTTAAAGAAAGACTGTATAGAGCCAGAATGCTGCTATATTTAAACGTAGCTGACACGCGGGAGCGCGCGCGCGTACACTCACACACACACACGCACTCACTCACACGCACGCGCATTCAAAAGAATATGTCACGAAATGATTATTGATTAAAACCTCATTTATTTTTTAAACTATATCATCCACTCCTTTCATTTACAAATCTCCTTACTCTTTCTCAATACAAAATAAAATGCTTGCACTGAGCATTTCCATGTCAACACTACATCTGCGCTGGCGCGCGCGTGTGCGTGCGTGCGTGCGTGTGTGTGCGTGTGCGTGCGTGTGTGTGTGTGTGTGTGTGTGTGTGTGTGTGTGTGTGTGTGTGTGTGTGTGTGTGTGTGTGTGTGAGCGCACAGAGGTTCTCGTCAGACGCACGTTTATTTTGGGGTCGCTCTGACGTCAAGAGCGCACACGTTTCATTCAACAGGCTAAGAAAGTAAGTTATTTATAACCCGCAGCGTCTTCAGGTTGCGCTCCACGAGTGCGCACCGAGAAGAATCCAAAGCATCCTCCTCGTCAGGACTCACGCGTCTGAGAACAACAACAACAACAAAAAGCCACGATCAGGTGCGCTCATGTGCGTCCTACTATATCACCACCGACACTCGGCGCCCCGGCTGTAACCGAGGCGGGGTGTGGATGGCTCACAAATAGGCAGGGAAAAAAAATCCTCCGTGAACTTTCTGATTTGAATCGAGCCATTATCTCCTCATTTTTCCATCCTGCCGTGACGCAGCGAGGCTGCTTGAGAGCATGGGAATCCTGTCTTCTGACCAGGTAAGAGCAATCTACTACTGTATTATCTTGAGAAATTCAGTGTTAACACAGGCAAAGTAACTAACTTACCATTGGGCGTGTCATCAATATCTAAATGAAAAACTACTTCATATTCCACCATGCAATAACCACTCATTAGTTAATAACACAAGATTAGCTCTATAAACAGATGCCTGACGGGATGGAGCGCGTATGTTTTGTTGCCAACTCCTCCAAACAGAAGCAATCTTATTTGATTTGATGATTTTTTTTTTGGGATGATTTAATATTTTACTGTTATACAGTACTGTTATAGTGATAGAATCATCATTACGTTCGTGGGTCTTATCGATACCGCCCTTCAATGGAGCGACACAACCAAAAGACTCAAGTTCACACTTGGAAATTGGCTGCATTTGGGTTTTGGATCTTCCGTCGTCTTTCGTCATTGTAATGTTGTGACAGACTGCCATCTGCTGGAGTTTCTTAAGGGCAACACTTTTTTCATGTTCATATAATTATATTATTTTATATTTCATGTGTTTCACCACCCCCCTTCCCCCGCCCCCCCCCCCCTCAAAAAAAGAAAAAGCTGTAAAGTCCACACGGGGAAAAGCTGTGATCGTCGGAGCCATGGCTAACATTCTGGAGCTGCGCACGGACGGGAACTCGCTCCTGAAAGCGGTGTGGCTCCGACGCTTGAGGCTCACCAGACTCCTCCTGGAGGGCGGCGCGTACATCAATGAGAGCAATGAACGTGGCGAGACGCCTCTCATGGTGGCCTGTATGTCGACGCACAGCGACCAGCAGAGCGTCAGCAAGTCCAAGCTAGTCAAATATTTGCTGGACAACCAAGCCGACCCAAACATACAAGACAAAGGAGGCCGGACCGCCCTGATGCACGCCTGCATCCACGAGGCGGGACATGAAGTAGTGACCCATCTACTGAGCAACGGGGCTGATCCCAGCCTGGAGGACAGGGGGGGAGCCTCTGCACTGGTTTACGCCATCAACGCAGATGAAAAGCAAACGCTCAAGTTGCTTCTGGATGCTTGCAAAGCCAAAGGCAAAGAGGTTATCATTATCACCACCGATAAGTCACCATCTGGCACCAAAACCACCAAACAGTACCTCAATGTTCCTCCGTCTCCAGAGCTGGTCGAAAAGTCCTCCCCGGCGTACTGCACCTCACCTTCTGACATCGACATCGCCGCATCTCCGATGATTGAGCAAGAGCAACAAAATTCCGTCTTCAGCTTCCAGACAAAGCTGAAAACATCCTGCTCGGCAAACAAACTGGCCAATGGGCCCACGTCGCCCACACGGCGGCCGACCAGCCACAAGCGAGCGCGTTTACCTCAGCTGAAGCGTCTGCAGTCGGAGCCGTGGGGGCTGATAGCGCCCTCCGTGCTGGCCGAACGGGCGAACGGCCACAACGAAAGCAAGAAGGCCAGCTCGGACGAGGACATGGTGGCAGGTTTGAACGGCCTGACCCTGAGCAAAAGGGCCACTTTGTCTCGGCAGAACAGCATGGATGGCAAAGAAAGCACTTTCCCGCCGGTGGGCGAGCACGGCTGCAAAATGACAACCTCGCTGTCGGTTCCCCCGACCACTAAAGTAGCCTACGAAAGATCGCTGGGCCAGCACCAGCCTCTGGCGCGACGCAGCACCGTGCCGACCGAGCAGGAGGGCGCCAGCGTTGGGCATCCCGCTCTCAGAGACACCGTGCACAAGAGGAGACTGGGGAATGACCACTATGACTCAGACTCCCAGCTCTACTCCGATTCTGTCAAGCTGGACTCCCCAAAGGTGCCACTGGAGCGAAGGAAACTGAACACCTCCCCTCTGGCCTTGTTGACCAGCTCCCGAGAGTCCCTAGACAGCAACGCCAGCACATCCTCGCCGTGCACCATCCGCTGGCGTCCACCGGGGCTCTTGGAGAGGAGAGGCTCCGGCACCCTTCTTCTCGATCACATCTGCCACACCAGGCCGGGCCAGCTGCCCCCTCTCAATGTCAACCCCAACCCTTACATTCCTGACATTGGTGCCAGTAGCAAGCCATCCTCGCCTTTGGCCAGCGGCATTCGATCCTTAGCGCCAGTAGCACCAAACACACCAAAGAGGGGTGGGCTGAAGTGCAAGAAGAAGCTTGTGAGAAGACATTCTATGCAAGTGGAGCAAATGAAGCAGCTGTCTGATTTTGAGGAGCTCGCTCATTAGTGACTAGGGGTGTTTATGCAGCATTTTTAGTGTTCACTGCCTACATTGTCAGCAAGTACTGTACAACCATGAGTTCCGTCGTGTAAACTCACAGGCGTGTAGATGTTGCATAACGAACTGGAAAACAAAGTTACAACTGAGCAATATAGCTAGATTTCCTCCTTGTGCCGCTTCCCACCTTGAGGATTATCTTTTGACACCATATCTGCTTTCAATGTATTACCGTTTTGAATGTAAATGACAAATTGTGACATGCACACACACACACACACACACACACACACACACACACACACACACACACACGAAGGGTCTTTCCTATATGGTGACGTAATATGCAGGGGCAATTCTTGATCCCTTTGTAGCCAACGGGCCACTTGGGTGCACTTTGTGCATTTGTAATTAGCACGAGTTTGCTCTGGAGTCGAGATGTAGCGTTGGGTAAGAGGTTTGACTGTTTGTAGCAAAATTGTGCAAAGTGCCTTCAAGAATAATGGAAGACTGGGGCGGAAAGAGTGGCGAGATACATTTGATGTATTAAAAAACGACCTTCAACAAATACGGATGTAACCAAAATGTGTTTTCCTTTCATCAATACAATGTTGGCCTCACATCGAGTATCGAATAACATGCCTTAAAAAAAAAGCTGGTCAAATGATACGTGGTACTTTTCTGCAGAGGAGGAAGAAAACGGGGACAAATGTTGCCGTTGCAACAATGTTGCACGCATTTCATTTCCGCAATGTTTAAAACCACATTGGTAATAAGTAGGTGGTCAAATGTCCTAAGGCAATCAAATTTAAGATTATACAAACTTCCATAATGTCAACACCTCTGTTTAAAATAAACATTTACAACAACAAAATAATCCATTGTATTTTTGTCACATAGTTTATTGTACATTCAGAAACAATATCTCTCGAAATGCCTGATTTGTTTTGATACTTATTTATGTATCTATTTATGCATCCATCCATGAAGTAAGAACATTTGCAGAATTTATCCCCAATTAGAAAGATTTCCTTGACCCACTTGTAAATACTCTTTGAATTCCAAATCGCCATAAATAGAAAGGGTAATTGCAGGAATCCATACAATTCAGGATAATTTGTGTAAAACGTCGAAACAACGGCTTCACAAGTGGACAGTGCAGTACAGTAGTCCTTTGTTTTTGTTTTGATGCCTCCAGAGAGGAATAACCTGTACTGAGTGTAATGTGTTTATGTAGTGACATCTAGTGGGCGAAATGACACATTGATATGAGGTCACCAACCTTTTTGAGAGTGAGAGCTACTTCATGTGTCCTGATTGTGTGAAGGGCTACCAAATTGATACACGTTTGAAATAACATTTGCACAAATGACATTTAATAATATTACAATGTGTTATTTTTAATACTTAATGATTTTAATTTTCAGGCTCTGATCATCTTAAAGATGTTTCACAATAACGCCTGTGTTTGCATTTTTAAATCATAATTTCTACTAGCAAATCACAATCCTAGCACTGGCGGGCTATTGGTGTGGTTCTCACGGGCTACCTGGTGGCCGCGGGCACCACGTTGGTGACCTCTGAATAGAGTCTTATTTTTGCTTTGAAACAGGGGTTTTCCTTTTGGACACAAACAGATGAGAAATTGATTACTATCCTTTGTAATCAAAATTAAGCCGCTTATCCTGAACAGGGGGTGCTGGAGCCTATCTCAGCGGACTTGGGTCGTCAGGCAGACTACACACCCTGAAGTGGTCAAAGGCATATACAGTATATAGAGGTGAAGAAACAATTTACAGCCACATCCACACCATTACCGAGTGAGAACCGATCCCACACTGCCCACACACAAGTCAGACGAGCCACTACACCAGCAGCAACAGTTTTTGTACCTTTCATAAAATATTGCGTGTGTAATACAGTACTGTATGGGTTTAATATTCTTTGTTTTTATCTTCATTGTAGTATGTTTTTTCTCAAGTTCATTCTTGTTTAATTTTATGGTGTCACCTTTTTATAGGAAGAATAGCTTTTCATGATTTCTTTTTTAAACTCACTTTTATTCATTTTATTTTTCATTGATCAATTATTTTGATCTGAAGAATCAGACAAAGTGAATGTCCCGTTAATACAAAAATTGGTGTCTAAACTTGAATTACAGTCTGTTTTCTTCTGTCATGAGTTCACATTAAACATAATGAACATAAATGCTATTAATTATAATGAAGCCTAGAATTAAAGCTATTAATTCAATTAAATCAGACTTGATCTTAGTGTTACTGTTTGGTGTTTTCTACTGTCTTTGTTAGTGATTTATTGTTTTATTGTGTTGTATACGACAGTTGCTCCGTGTACAGCACGTTGTATACAACGATGGCTGTTTTAAACTGCTCTATAAATACAGTTGAGTTGAGTTGAATAAATCTTAAATTTCAGGCTATTATGGGTACTGGAAGGTACTGACAATGTTTATGTACATCTTTAAAATTAGCAGGCATATTTGCGAGAAAATAATTATAGAATGTCAAAAAAGATTAAAATAACTCATTTTGATTTAAATGGACCCAATTAGTATTTCGAGAAGATGGTAAAAATGTTATGAAATATCAGATATAAAAGAAAAGCCTTCCTTTTCTGGTAAAATTGAATTGAGATTTGTCCTGTCTACAAACTTAAAAAGTAAATGTCACAATATTTTACTGTACGTCCTTTTTAAGTTTTCAGAGCAATCACGCTTCGCAACCAAACTATGTTTGCTCAGCCAATCAAATACCCATAACCGGGTACAAGTACCGCCCACCTTCAAATATTCATATTCAGTTGACGTTTTTCAAAAGACGAAATCGTGTAACACAACGTTAATGTTTTTCAGTCATACTGTTCTTTCAGTTACTGTTTTATCAGGTGGTTATGTAAACAGAACTATTAATGACTGTGTTCTCACGACACAACGACCAAAGCGAGTTTAGGCAGATAGCCTGTAGTGATTTATTTTATCCACTAAGTGGCGCTACTAACCACTAGATAGACTGTGGAACGTGCAACACAAACCAGATGCCATACACTTGACCCATCGCAAAAAGAAGCGAATGTTGAGCTAGTGCCTAAACTTATGTTTTGTTTTGTTTTTAATCACACTGTTCACTATGACCTGATTGTGTTAGGTGACTAATTCCACCTATCACAGCCTTTGCTGTGATAGGTTCAATTCTGGAATTGAACCGAAAATCACGAGATAACTTTTCATGCCAGCAGGGGGAGGAGAAGCAATACAAATACAGTACTGTACAGGCAAAACTCACCCAGAATGTAAGACAACACTAACGTATACCCGCCGCCTCCACTCCCGCACCCAAATAATGTCTTTAAAAACAATCATTTACAGAAGCGAGGTGTTGTCCAAAGTTCAAACCAACGGTGGTAGATTGAATTATTCATACAGTATTCTGTTTGAGTGTGCCATGCGATTGACCGGCAACCAATTCAGGGTGTCCCCCCCCCATCCTACTGCCCGAAGAAAGCTGGGATAGGCTCCAGCACGCCCACGACCCTCGTGAGGATAAGCATTTCAGATAACGGATGGATGGATGGTATCTATCTGAATATACGTACTGTATATATCGATGTATCAACACATATATCATGCATCCATCCCTCTATCGCCTGCTATAATTCACTCTATTTATGGCCCATGTGATTGGATCCAAACATTGTATTGAGGCACACTCATCTGCATCCGTCGCTGATATTATTAATGTCCCCCCCGAAGGAGACCATAGCCGAGGTGATGAGATGAGATGAGATGAAATGAGACGATACACTTTATTGATCCCCAAGGGGAAAGTACATCTGTCAGAGGCGGGAGGCAACAAAAATGAAATGAAGCAGACACATCGTTGGGGCATAGCCAAAATAAAACAGAAAAGGTCTGCACAAACTGAGAGGCCACATGAAAAGTTACAATGTTAGGTATACCTGCATAATATGACAACTTTATAGTATCAGTATACGAAAACTACAATATTTGTATGGATAACGACGTAACACCATCATTCATTTACTTTAACAATATGTTTATTATTTAGCGATATGTGGCTTTTATTAAAAAAACATTCAACATTTTAAAATACCTCTCAGATTGATGCACTTGTAAACTGTGGCAAGCTAAAACCATAAATAAACACATTCTAATAATTAATACCTGAATCATAACTAAGCATTATTATATGCAGTACGAGTGGTGGATTGTGCACATACTTAAGAAGGTGGCCAGTGGACATATACTGTACTTATGTGTATCTAAATTAAAGAAGAAAAACATGACTGTAAAATGTAAACATTCATTCCATAAATACCATGTCAAAGAAAAACAGCAGTGTAATGTGCAATTTATTTTTTATATATGTATGTTTTGTTGATGTCATAAAATGAAGTACTTACTACAAACCTTGCTTTGTTTTTCCTATGCCATAATACATTACTTGAACACAGCCCACTATATATTCATAACGATGTTTTGTATCTACATATATTATTATGTTCTTTATATAGCAAAGTATATGAACGTGTATTCACCGTCCAGCCACAACATTATGACCGCTCGCACAATATAATGGGATCCAATGCCAGAGCCCCATCAAATAATGCAAATATTAAACACCGTATTCCAAATTATTATACATTTATGGCAAGTAAGTCAAAATAAACATGATGATTTTTGTTTTTCTGCATGCATTTTTTTCAGACAGGACTTCTCCTCTCTGTATTGATGTCTAAATATCCATCTTAGGTATTTTGAAGGAATTGTGATTGAGAAAACAAAATCAATTGCTTGAATAATGATTTTCGCCTTCTTCTTTCCTGCTGCAATTGGTACACGTTAAAGGTCAGTTGAAAGAAATATGTTTCAAAAGATCGGAAAAAAAATTACATTAAATTAATTAAATTAAAAGGGAGACAGAAGTCTGGCTTGACTTTACATTTCAGCAGGTAAGTTGATTCAAAAACAGACAATATTGAAATTTGGACATCGTTAACATGATCATTGCCGAATTAATGGACTTTTCTGTTGCTCGAATTAATGGCACATACGTGCTCCTTTGATGCTGAAATGGATGGCGCGCTGTAGAGCTGACATTAGCAAGCAGGCAAGCCATTTTTTTCCCCCTAACTTACTGACTCAAAGACAATCCAATCAAAGATTTTATACATATCTGAGAAAATACCTTCCACAAACTCGATGATAGAGATATTATATTTATACCTCTGGCATAACATTAAATCGTGACATGAGCTGGACTGTTTTCTCGCTGTGACCTTCCTTAGCTAGTGGAACATGTTGCACCTTTACTGATCTATTTGCACCTATTACACACTTTGACCATTTTTTTTTCTTTTTTAATATTTTTTTTAATTTGAAAGGCACAATGCACGTTAATGAACCTGGCACTATACCAGTGTAAATGTGAAGTTATCATGCAGCTAAATTACATTGGTAGTCCCTTGAGAGGTGACATAAACTACAATTTAAAAAATTGTCATTTCATGATGTGGCACCGTCACAAATTGCAGCCCATTAAATGCACAAAAGCTTTCACATGTAAACAAAAAAAATCAATTTACGGGTTTAAGACGGCGAGACAGTCAGCAGCCGTCCAAACAAAAATACAGTGTATGCAGCACACATATTTTGTGTCTTACAATAACATCCATCCATCCATCCATTTTCCGAACCGCTTCATCCTCACTAGGGTCGCGGGGGGTGCTGGAGCCTATCCCAGCAGTCTTCGGGCAGTAGGCGGGGGACACCCTGAATTGGTCGCCAGCCAATCGCAGGGCACACAGAGACGAACAACCATCCACGCTCACACTCATACCTAGGGACAATTTAGAGTGCCCAACGAGCCTGCCGTGCATGTTTTTGGAATGTGGGAGGAAACCGGAGCACCCGGAGAAAACCCACGCAAGCCCGGGGAGAACATGCAAACTCCACACAGGGAGGCCGGAGCTGGGATCGAACCCGGTACCTCTGCACTGTGAAGCCGACGTGCTAACCACTGGACTACCGGGCCGCCTTACAATAACATTGAACCATATTTACAATTTCATATGTACCATGAATTAAATAGTGCGACAGTGATTTTGCGAGAGGCACGCACTCATTCATTCTGAATGGCGAGCTCACTCTCATTCATTTGTCCACCTATCCGAGTCAAGGACATGTCATCCAATATGCATCCATGAGTACATTTGAAATTGTAAATATGGTTCAGTTTTCAAACACTATTATGTTTATAGTATATACTGTATTTTTATGAGTTTGGCGACAGCCGCCGGCGCCATGTCACAAACCAGCAAATGGCCATGTACAGCAGACTTCCTGGCTGCATCACTGTCAGCCAATCAGATAAGAGTGGTGACAGTGCCTCGCTCAACCCCAGATGGCCGGCACTTTAGAACCACCTCTGAGATGGCTCTGAAAAGCGGTTCCATTGTAACAAAAAGGCTCATGGAAAAGGGACCAACCATGGCCAAACGAGGCTGTCTCAGTGTGGAACAGGGCTAATGAAAAAGCACCGTAAGAGAGTATATGAATAGAGAATCATTATGGACGGGGTCAGACCTTCCACATCTGTGGTTCCAAGGTTGGCCGCATAATTGATCTTTCTGGTATCATCCTGTGTCACTGAAGGTGTAGTGGTCCACACGCCGGGCTTATGTGCCGGCAGCGTAGGATCAGTTCCCACTCAGTGACGGTGTGAATGTGGGTGTGAATGGTCATTTGTCTCGAAATATGCCCTGTGACTGAATGGCGACCACTTCAGAGTGTAGTCTGCCTTCGATCCCAAGTCAGCTGGGATAGGATCCAGCATCTCCCCGTGACCCTGTGGATGGATGGATAGTATCATTCTGGTACTGATGTTGGGACTGAATATGTTTGACTTTGACGCGTAGTCTACTTTCTGGCAAAGATAGTAAAAAAACTCCATTATGTGGCCACCATCGTGGCTTGACCTCAACCGTATTGAAAAAGCATTTGCAGTGAGATCAGAAATACACAAGGGACTTGTTTACAAGCAGTTATTTACTGATGTTTGAATGACTGCTACTTTGGATGGTCCACATGGAAGGCCAACATGCCACAATAAGGTTGTGACATCACTAGGGGTGGGAATTGATAAAAATGTAGCTATTTCGATTATCAATTCTGCTTATCAGTCTGATTACTTACCAATCTCTTATCAATATAATTGGGCGAGGAATGAAATAATCTAAATGGCATCTCATACTATTGATCCCATTATTGTTCCATGATAATACAAAAGATGCTTCTGCACAGTGCAGTGTGATATGGACCAAATGTTATATCCTGAGAACGATATATATCCCTTATCCGGATGCAGTATTTTTCTGGAATAATGGGGAGTGAGATGGTGGCCCCTTTAAGGTCCTTGAAAGTGTCAAAATGACCTTTAGTGCAGATGTGGAGTTTCTAACTGACCATCTTTTGCCATGGCATAAAAAGGAGTCAAATCGAGTCAATTTCATTACATAGCGCCGATCATCACCGAAGTCACCTCAGGGCACTTTGTAGATGAAGCAGGGCGAGAACCACAATCCTGCCACATAAGAAAATAGCTGAACACTGCATGAGCAAGCAGGGAAAAATGCCTTTCATATATATATATATATATATATATATATATATATATATATATATATATATATATATATATATTTTTATTTTTTAATATATATATTATTGTGGATATTTTTTACTGGATTTCTTCTTCTCTGATTTACAGATACGACTAGTATTTTCAGTGTTCTGTACAATCTATTCTTTTTTATTCTTTATTATTCTTTTTTTTTTTTTTTTTAATTGTTTGTGAAGGCTTCCAACACTGGAATTTGAGTAATTTTGTCACAACATAGGTACCGTATGTTACATATGGTAATGTTTGTTCACTGTAAATTGTACAGACTGTTTTGGCAAAATGAACAAAAAACGGCAAATGTTGAATCATTTGACACATTGCAAATGACCTTCAAATGAGGTTAAGGTATTTATTTGTGATATATTTTTTAAATCGTGTTGATGATTGTCTGGTGATTTATGGAACAATCAAGTGTGTTTTTGACTGGATGCAATGTAGTGCGCACAACAGCATACTCTTTTTTGTGCAGCAACTCTTAATAAATTACTCATTCATTCTAATTGGAGCGGCAAACATGTAATCTCTATTATTCCCATTCAAAGGTTCGACAGTTAGCTCCCTCACCTCTGGATGTGGCCTGAATTCATCATCTCAAAGCCGCCAAGATGTGGGATGAAAAATGATCAGACTTTAAAATATAAATCCATCTATCCATCCACCAATCCATCCATTTTCTGATCCACTTATCCTCACAAGGGTTGAGGTCAGCTGTCTTCGGGCAGTAAGCGGGGACACCCTGAACCGGTTGCCAGCCAATCGCAGGGCACACATAGACGAACAACCATTCACGCTCGCACTCACACCTAGGGTCAATTTGGAGTGTTCAGTCAGCCTGTCACGCATGTTTTTGGAACATGGGAGGAAACCGGAGGACGCGGAGAAAACCCACGCAGGCACGGGGAGAATGTGCGTAGTCCACACAGGAAGGCCGCAGCTGGAATCAAACCTTGCTCCTCTGCACAGTGAGACAGACGTGCTAAGCAGTCGACCATTGTGATGCCCTATAATATAGACATGCTGTAAAAAAAAAAAAATTAAAAAGAAAGAAAAGAGAAGAAAAGGAAATTTTACAAACGACAGAAAATTTTACAAACAGTTGATGGAATTTGTTTTGGTGTTGTAGCCACACAATTTTGGATACGTACGTACCAATGCACCTTGATCAGGTAAATTTGTGCTAACTATTGGGTTATGAAAGGGATAATGTCAAAGCTTGGAAAAATGGGAATTTTCAGATCTAGAAACCTTCTATTGGAATGTATGGGAAGAAAGCAGGAATTTTTGCAAAAAACTGACTAGATTTTATTTTGGGTTTTTTTTGTGTGCGTGTTGAATGGGATGTTTTTTGGGCGGAGAAGAAATATTTTGAACAAGACTTTCTTGGTATTTTTGGGTTGGGGTGAGTCATTCGGGGTGTTCACATGGCAAACTTTACTCCGGTGTAGCACCCCCATAGAGCGTTCACACGTACAAAGTTATATCGGTGTGGCCCCTGAAAACAGCTTAAACCGGAGCAAATTTAACCCTGCTCAGGAGGTGGTTTCAAAATTTACTCCGGAGTAAATGCTAGTTTGCGGGGCTGCACCGATATAAAATGGGACGTGTGAAAGCTACAGGGGTAGACTCGCGATGCGTGAGAAGAGTTGATTACATACGGGTATTGCATAACTTGCATCCTAGGTATTTTGCACTTCTTATCTTTCTCTCTCTCATCCTTTTACGGTGTCTGACAGACCACAGCGTTGATTTGTCTGGAGAAGCCGATACGACCGTTTTTCGATTTGTCACAAACAAGGCGGGGAAAAAGAAGTACACGTTACGCATGCGCATATTTTATTTCCGTATTATTGTATCGTATTGCACGGCCGCAGAAACTGCCGTGTGAACGCAAGAGGGGCTGCACCGGGGTTAACACGCTCCTCTTTAGTAAGCAGCTTTATACGTGTGAACGCTCCACAAAATTTACACCGGTGTAAGATATATCGCAACAAAATACGTCGGTGCAGCACCAATGCAATTGTGTGCCGTGTGAACACCCCTATAGTCAACTCTAAATTAAAGTGTTTGTTCTTCAATGAAAGCATTGATATTCCAATTCAATATTTAACACTTGGTAAAGTTCTACTTGGAAATACATCTGTTGAAATGGCACGATGTTTCATTGTATTATTTTGCTCAGATGTCTACTTGTAACAACACAAACTGTTTATATTTATGCATTAGTAAGGTACCTTTCCATTAAATTAATATTAATTGCTAATTCATTCCCATGGAAACATTTAAATTGGGATGTTTCCAGAATTTCCCATTTTATTAATATACAAGAAACTTAACAGAAAAAAAAAGGGAATTGTCCACCCCTGTGTCACTGACACACACATTTTACATTTCAAAGCAAAAAATGCCAAGGAGAGCAATGCATTATTAAAAATACTTATTAGAAGGGATTATCTAAAGCAGTTGCACTTGGTAGACTCCCAACATATCCTTACAAAATGTTTGGAAATGTGCTTATCTTTCAATAGTGTCCACGTACGAAGGGGCCGATAAGCCCGGAGGCTGACGTTTAAGAAATACTTGTATAAATGTAAAACAGGCTGATGCTGAAATAATGTCGCCCTTCGGGGCTACGGGGCATTTTGAAACAGAATCAGGCAGAGCAAATTAACGGGGTGTATGTCTTTACCCCCCCCCCACCCCCTCCTCTTGGCTGCATGGCCTATCATCTATCTCTGGACGATGGTGGGGTTGTCATGTCGACCGGCCTACAAGTTACTATGACAACAGCTCACCAGGAAGCACTTGCTCAGGAGGGAGGTTATTGCCTCCTTGGGGATGGAGGAAGGACATTGGAGCGGGTGTATGTTTATACAGTGTGTGTATATATACAGTATATATATATATATATATACATATATATATATATACGGCGGCCCGGTAGTCCAGTGGTTAGCACGTCGGCTTCACAGTGCAGAGGTACCGGGTTCGATCCCAGCTCCGGCCTCCCTGTGTGGAGTTTGCATGTTCTCCCCGGGCTTGCGTGGGTTTTCTCCGGGTGCTCCGGTTTCCTCCCACATTCCAAAAACATGCATGGCAGGCTCGTTGGGCACTCTAAATTGTCCCTAGGTGTGAGTGTGAGCGTGGATGGTTGTTCGTCTCTGTGTGCCCTGCGATTGGCTGGCAACCAATTCAGGGTGTCCCCCGCCTACTGCCCGAAGACTGCTGGGATAGGCTCCAGCACCCCCCGCGACCCTAGTGAGGATGAAGCGGTTCGGAAAATGGATGGATGGATATATATATACAGTATATATATATATATACATATAGTATATATATATATACATATATATGTATATGTGTGTGTGTGTGTGTGTGTGTGTGTGTGTGTGTGTGTGTGTGTGTGTGTGTGTGTGTGTGTGAAGTGAGTGTTTAAGTGGATAGTGCAACTTGCTTGAAATCACAGAACATATATGTGTAAAAGTGCACATGTGGCTGGCTTTGCGAAGCAGTTCAAGAGTAAAAAGTAGTCTTTTTTGTTAACCAAACTGGATAATTGCCCATGTAATTTTTAACTGAAAAATAAAATATCACAGTGCTGGGAGAATTATTCTTCTTTGCCTCTGCATCAATAATATATTGTTCTGGTTATGGTCATTCAAAAAGGTGGAATTGTGTCAATTGTACTTCTTATTTGTTGAGTTTGTTGTGTTTTTGTTTGTTTGATTGTTTGCCCTGAAAACACTAAACTATGACTGAGACAACAATGCTACCAGGCTAATTATATACTGTAGACAAAACTGTGATGAAAGGAGTCTGAACTCTAATCAAGGGTGTTAAAACAATTTCTAAAGTGTGGACGTCTGTCCATAAAAAGACAGAAAAACTATTAAAAGAGCAACAGATTCAGTTCAGCGAATGTGAAATGAAAAAAAAAATGCATCAATTTAATTATTTACACAGTCATGTTGTTACACATTATAAACAAATGATAGTACAGTACACCGTGTGTGTGTGTGTGTGTGTGTGTGTGTGTGTGTGTGTGTGTGTGTGTGTGTGTGTGTGTGTGTGTGTGTGTGTGTGAGAGTTGTTTTATATATGAGGCTAGGCAAATATATGGTTGAATGGAGTGAGAGGTCTCCGGTACACATTGAGGGTCATGCCCGCAGGCTAAAATGGGGGCAGGGACGACAATAAGAAGCATCAGATGGGCCCCTCTATTTTGCTCAACATTTTGTCATAGAAACGTCAATGAGTCAAGTTTGGAATTATGCCTGAGGTGTGGGGGTGGGGTTGGGGGGGAGTTCACAGTGCTTAATTGCCCCATTAGCGCTGCCAGGGTAAATTGGTGGAAGGGCTAAGTGTATATTATATTGAAAACAACAACAACCCCTTACAGTCATTCACCTTAGGGTACAGGCAAAGTGGCCGTCATGCAACAGTAAATGTAGATTTACTGGACAAAACATTTACATGTAATTTCTCTGTGCCCACCTTTTTTAAAGCACAAGTTGAAATAAACTGTAAATGCAATGCCGCATTTGGAGATCTTTATGCGCCGAAACCCCCCCCAACCCAAAACAAATAAATGAAATGTGAGCGCGTATGCATCAGATAAGACAACTAAAAATGCAAACTGCAGATTTTCAAATCAAAATGGAAATGTAATAACCCGCGGCACCATCATTCAAAAGATCATTGCAAAAAAGCAACACGTTCTAATATTGAAGCATAGAAGCATAACTTTAAGACCATTTGATTATTTTCTTCATAATAGGACTAAATTACCTTTTTTTGTCGGGGTGGTTTTGAGCGGAATTCATCATTTTGAGTATTTATTACATGAAATGATTTCCAGGGGTACACTCACCGCTGCAATCCAGATTTATTTCCTATTTTCTGATAACATTCAGCATGTTTCTTAAAATTTTTATGATGATACTTGATATTATAATCACCATTGCCTGTTTCACTTGATGGGCGAGGAGAAATCACATGACGCTTATTTAATAAACTCCTCTCCCCCTTGAGGCCTCCACATTGACTTATAATTACCAAATATGGTTGAAACCCACAGAAAGGATGACCACAGTACATTGTCAATGAATGACAAGAAATGAAAAACATGAAAAACAGGTCAATAAATATATGGCTTATGCTTGCACATGCATGCACGCGTGCGCACACACACACACACACGCACGCACACAATAACATGCCTTTTTATTTCAATGAACTCAATGACCACCAGAACAACAAGAGGTGGGAAAAAAACTGCATATTGGACATAAAAACAAGCCATCTGATTTATGATTATGATATCTGCAGGCATGTACCAGGCACACAATCACTTTGAGGCTTTTTCAAATCATAAAACAATTATTGGATGAACAATAAACGTGGGTCAAGTCTCACCGAGCACGGTTTTAATTGGCCAACGGATCAATTCCCTAAATACCTAATGGCTTCATAATAAATGAAAGGGAGGAAAAAAAACCCATCTAATTGTGAGTGTAGAGGAAAATATTAATATTCATGTATGACTCATTGTGTGAGATGACAGTAATCTTATTTGTTTCAGCTTTGTTTTTTTATTTGCTTCAAGATAATTTTTTTCCTCATTGTACAATTGTTAAGGGTGATGTCAGCTTTGGTTTAAATATAAGGTTTGATTAGAAGGAGAAAACATATTTATAAATGTTTAATTCTGATTCACTTTTCAGCACATGCACAATGGCCATATTGCACATCCAGTGTTTAAAATCACAATAGTATTATCATAACAATGGAGGCGATGTGCGAGGATGGCCAGAGAAGGCAAAGAAGGTCATTTGTGATGACAGACATATGGATGGGCTTTTAAACTTTAAAAAAAAATCAACAAAAACAAAATAGAAGAGCATATAAAACAAAAACATGGCCACTTGGAGCTCCACCTTACATGATGAGTAAACAAAACAAACAGAAAATCTGTGCAGTATAGATGTTGACTTTTATTTTTACACATTAAAATCATATTTTTCTTCAAATTTGCTCAATTGTAAAGGCTTGTTCGGCGCACGAGCGTGACAGGCAGACTCGTAATCATATTTTTGTCATTCAAGCTGCGGTTTATTTGGAGGCCAATGTCACAATAAATGTGAACACAAAAAGAGTACAACATTATGGCTGCAGGTGAGAGAGTCATATTTTGTAGCATTACAACTATCCCCCTAAAAATCCATTTCAATGAACTGAAATATAAAATAATACTCAATTTCATCACATGCAACCCCCCTCCCTTTTTAAAAAGATTGTTTCGATGACTGTATTTGAGTAATGTATTTATCACTTGTCCGAGACGAATTCGAGCGTATGAACACTGCCTGCATTGTTATGATTCCTAAATACAATTCAAGGTTTTATCAGCAAATGTCGGGACTTTCTCCGAGCATTTTCCCCTCGTCCGTGTTTCCAGCCCCCTTTCTCTCTCTCTCTCTCTCTCTCTCTCTCTCTCTCTCTCTCTCTCTCTCTCTCTCTCTCTCTCTCTCGGAATCCTATTGATCCAAACCGTCTAATTAGCGGCGTCTGCGCAATTACGCGCATGCGCAGAGTGCGCCATCTCAGCCATTTTTGAAGCAAACTAATTAGCAAGAATAAAGAGCCAAGTGTTATCCCACCCCCCCGCCCCAACATCGTGATCAGAACTCATTCTACCTCTGGAGCTCGCCCAGAACCCCTCCATCCTGGCCCCCCCACCCGACCCCACGCCCACCCAGCCTGCACCCCGTCTTGGGTGTTTACTCCAGCCTGCCTTGCCTTGCAGTGCCTGCATGTAGCTTTAATTACATTGTTTGCTAAACAACTTGGAAGGCGGCTGCGCTCGCTTGCTTGCCCCCCCCTCCCCCCTCATCAGTCCTTCCTCCGTTCCTCCGCTTCCTTCATCCGCACGGGATCGTGCACAAACAACAACAACAGCAACAAAACAAAAAAAAAGGAATGCGTGCTCGTTTTTTCGGACTACTACTGCGACGACACCCTCAAGCCCGCGGAGACTGGTGCTGGAGCCGCTGCAGAAATGTAAGAGTTCCGTTTGTTTAGGGTGGAGGGATGAGGGTTGGGGGGGGGGGGGGCACCAAATGTGCACGGAATAACGCTTTAGTTGCGTTTGCTGGTCACCTGTTAACGTGTGTGTGATGTTAGTGTAAACAAAAGCCACAAAAGTGGTGTGGTGAGTGTGGTGTGCCGCTTGTAAACACACACACGCCGGGAAAGAACTCTTCAAGTTAACCCCCCCACCCCTCCACCAACACCACCATTTCTGCCTGGAGCTGTGCAAGCAATGCTGCCCCACACAAAACTCGTATTTTGTGCGAATGCTTTTTTATTTTCTTTACCTGTAAAGCTCGACTGAGTCCACCGAGGCATAGGTTGTCCAAAATCAGATCCACTTGTAATGTCCACTGTTGAAGCAAAGGGCAAAATATATTCACACCTATGTCGACCCAAACTACTGTCCTTGCTTTCTTTCTTGGCTCTTAAACACTCACACAGGCAGTCACACGCACACTCAAGACACTGTTCTTTGATGTCCGTTTTTATCTGCCATTAAAAACACAATCGTGTTTTGAAAATCCTATCCATAGCCTGTCATCATATAAACTCCGTGTAATGTTGAATTTCATTTTATTTTCATTAAAATCGGATCCGCCTGTTTACATGTGTGTACACATTGCACTTTAAAGTTAAAAATGTAAAAAAATTCGAAACGCAGTCTGGCATTCTAAAACATACACACACAAAAAAGAAAAAAAAACAATGTAACGGTGACTTCGAGGTCTTTTCATGGGATTCGTCTTGGTTTGTACACACAGCAGGATGTGCACACACAATCTTGCATCGTGTCTCATAGACATGCGCATAATGTCACTTTTACATGCTCATAATCATATTTTAAATATCCATGACATCGCCTGTCATCACATAAACGCGGGAGTAACAATGAATTTCAGTTCCTGACTGATTGGCTTGTGTACGCTAAAAGATGTGCATTATTTTACACACACACACACACACACACACACACACACACACACACATTCTTAAATCTGTTAAATCAGCTAAATTAACAATTCAAAAATTTTTTAATCAAAAAACATACCATAGTTTGTCATAACAGACTGAATGTAATGGTGACTTTGACGTTCTTAAATTAGAATATTACACACACACACACCAACAATGTGTTATATGCACACACAATCATGTTGTTTTAAAAAATAAAATAAAATCAGCCTGTCAACACAAAAAGTGAATGTAGCGTCGAACCCCAAGTTATTTCAGAATTTGATGCACACACACACACACATGCACACTCTACACGCACACACTACTACACTGTTATGGCTGTCTACCATACAAACACACAATCCTTTAAAACAGCAGCTATTATTGCAGAAAATGTGCATTTCAGGTCCTTAGATTGGTTTGTACACACGCAGAGCACTTTTTAAAGTTTGGAGACACAATTGTGTTTTAAAATGTACAAATAGCACCTACAATAATGGGGCGTTGTAGGTGTTTGTAAATGTGAGTTTGACATCTGAAGGTGGATGTACGCACACTAGCATTCTACACGCACGTTAAATGCCGGTTTCCCGTATTTGTGATCAATAGCCGGCCAGGAATAGTCGTAAAAATAGTTGCATCTCCGATGGTCCAAGGCTATCGACCGCAGTGTAAATGAAAATCTTTATCAGATTAGAGTCTATTCTCAGCTGTTGCGGGTTGCCGACGGGCCTTAAAAGACCCCGTGGCAGTATCCCCCAGAAAATTTCAAAGACCACTGCAGTGGACAGGGGTCTGTGGCCTGTGACACAAACATAGTGCATTAAAGCGCTATCAGAGTGTGGATGTGGGCCATATATCTTGAAGCTGCAGAGAAATGGAGAGAGGAGGCGGGGTGTTGAGGAACACCCATCTCTGGGTGTTGTAGGAGGAGGGGTTTGGTCGGTTGGGGCCAGAAGGTGCAAGGTGAATTAGGGTAGCTTCTTCATTTCTAATAAAGGTCAGTAATTAAACTGTGGGACAGTGAGAGACAGACACATCTATCTTCTCTGACATACACAGGAGAGACGCGCTTCTTTTTTTGTATTCATGTTAGAGTTATTAGGGCTGTAATGTTTCATCGAAAATCTGTAGAAAATGCTCAAAATATGATTCGATGTAAAAAGAAAAAAGGTCATTTTGATCACAAAAGGATGTGTAATGATAACAGTCAAATCTGTTTTATGTATTTTCATGTTTAGTTCTGGCACTAACAAAACACTGACGAGATAAAAACGTAGTTAAGGAAGCAAAATTCTGTGTTCATGATCAAGTTTTTTTTTTGTAAGGTTACAAAAGTTAGTTTGTAACAAGCACAAAATGCATGTATTAATATCAGAACATATTTTGGCTCTAAAATGAATCAGTCATTTTGTTAAAAAAAATTTGAATCAAAATGGGGAACTGGGTGAATCGTCACATCTCTAATATTTATTATTGTTTTGATAAATACTGGCTATCTTATTTTGTGCAGTCAACGTGCAGTCTTGAACATAGAACCTAATAATCTGGAAAGAAGAGTATTGCCCAAAATAAATAAATAAATAAAAATATACAATATTTGTTTTTCCGCTAGATTGGTGTTGTGGACACCAGGTCACGTGGCATACATCCAAGTCAACATTGGCATCCACTAAATGCTCCAGTCCATGCATATTTTTTGTGTTCTGAACTAAAACCAAGCACAAATGTCCCTGGCATCGTCTACAGTCCCCCCCCCCCCCCCCTCTTCTGTTTGTTTGGCTAATTAGCGCTCCCTCGCCCCACCTTCCAGTGTGTGTGGCCAAAGATGCAGGATGAAACACTGATTGTAAAGCGGCGCTTTTATCCACTTTTTATCTCCGTGTGGCAATTTAGCCGAAGCCCTTTAGCTCCAAAGCGTTCAGTTCTTTATTTAATCCGATCCCCCGAGGAATATTATAGACCTCCTGTGTAGCCCATACCCGCATTCCTCCACCTAGTTTGGCGCTTACGCTATTGATTTTCCCATTAAGGGCTAACGCTAACCCCTGAGTAACCGGCCTGTGTGTTGCACACCCTGAAAGCTCTATTGAACAGATGCTAGCCGAGGCCTTTTTAATCAATGGCCTCCACTGTTATGCAATATGATTTACATGACTCATTTGTTTCATTTTCATCACTTTCTTCCTCTTGTCTCCGTCCGTCTTCCTCTCTCTTATGTCTAGGTGGGGTGGTGATGCGTGGCAGCTGTAGCCTCCGCCATGGACATTGGTGAGGGAGGGGGAGGGGATGGAGGGGGAGGAGAGGACAGAGATGCGGACCTGGATCCCCAGGCTTTATCTTGCCCTCCTCTGACCCCGGCGTTTATTCCCGAGCAGGGAGCGGCCTCTCGTACCTCAGCCGGGGTCCCTGCCAAAGAGCCCTCGCCCCCGCGTGAGAAGCGGGGTGAGACGGGCGTCAAGGGTTCCCGGACTGGAGGAGAGACCCACGCAGAGGGGCAGAAGGATGGATGCCATCACACACGTCACACGGATGGAGCGTGTCCAAAGCGGTGGACGAAGGGGATTTTCCAAGAGGAATATCCGTCAGGGCAAAATGGGGAGGGGCACGCTGGCACGGGAGTGAAGTCGGCAACAGGGGGTCTCCCAAAGGCCCTCAGAGAAGAGGAGGAGGCCATCTCAAACCAAAGCCAAACTAAATCCAAATGTTCTTTATTACCTCAACAGAGCCAGCAAAGCGCTTCTTCCAGCACGGCAAAGGCCAGCGTCACGCTCAACAGCAAAACAGCCGAATCTCCAAAGTCCTCCCAGACTCCACCCACTTCTCCAGAACCCCCTCCTTTTCTTTCCACCTCTCCAAAGCACTTCACTTCTCCATCCTACTCTTCTGCCCTGCTGAGTGACACAGAAGCGAAAGACCTACCAGGAGATCAGGGCTGGATTTCTGGGTTTCCCAGAGCTTTAAATCCCAGCAGTCGACGCTTTGGCTTTCCCATTGGCGGGTGTGGAGGGGGCCAGCGCGCCTGCTGAGAACGACGGGCCGGCAGGGGTTCCTCACTCTTCCATTTCGAATGGAGATGGTGCCAAAGCTCCAGAACCAAATGACAGCCATCTCGAGACGGACATGGACGACGAGCGAGACAATGAAGGAGAACCGAAAGAAGCTGTCCCCAAAAACCTCACGCAAGAGCTCTCCCCAAATTCACTGACGACTCACATGACTGTAATGCACTCGCGCAATTCCTGCAAGACCCTGAAATGCCCCAAGTGTAACTGGCACTACAAGTCTCAGCATACACTGCAACTCCACATGAAAGAGAAACACCCTGAGACGGGCAGCCAGTGTGTGTGCGGCGCCTCCGGTGGCAAGTGCGTTTGTGGCAGTTCGATGCGAGGTGTGTGTGGCTACTGCAGTTCAGGGAAAGCCCATCCCCGCTTGGCCCGGGGCGAAACCTACGCCTGTGGCTACAAGCCTTACCGCTGCGAGGTGTGTGACTACGCTACCTCGTCGAAAGGCAACCTCAGCATCCACATGCAGTCAGATAAACACCTTAATAATGTGCAAAGCGGGGGGCACGCCAATGGCCCGATGCATACTTTGCATGGTAGCAACAACGGTAGCAGCTCCTCCAACGGGGCCACGATGGACGAGCAGGCATACAAGCACCCGCTTCCGATTCCCACCTCGGCCCCGCAGCCAGCCAAGCTCACGCCACCCGCGCCCTCTCCTTCGCATGGCAAGCGCTGGCGGTGTGACGTCTGCGACTACGAGACGAGCATCGCCCGCAACCTGCGCATACACACCACCAGTGAGAAACACACGCATAACATGCTGAGGCTTCAGAGGGGTTACTACCTATCCCACTGCAGGAGCCTTGCTCCCCATCTGAAACACCTCCAGAACACGGGTAAGCCATTCATGAAACCCCGAGCTGTTGGGGTTTTTTTTTTTTGTAATTGATGTGAAACGCTCACAGTCCTTTCGATATGTCAGGTGGGGAGCTGTCCTTGAACATGAGACTGACGACGCAACAAGTCACAGAACAGCCCGTCACCCTCGGCTCAACACTGACTCCTTCACCGTCGCCTTCACCCTCTCCCCCGCCAGTCCTGTCTTTGTCTCCCACTGAACCTCTGTCCCAGGGTGTCTTCCATTGCCTCATCTGCTCCTGCTTTTCTTCTGACAGCTTAGAGTCTGTGGAGCAGCACTTGAACGCCCCTCGCTCCCTGCCCCAGTCGGAATGGTGCTCCCTGGTCGCTGGCGGCTGCCACTGCAGACTCTGCGGCTACACCACCCCGCTGAGGGCTAACTTCTCCTTGCACTGCCAGACCGACAGGCACAGGACCCGCTATCAGCTTGCGGCTCATGTTCAAGAAGGGGGCGAGCGGGGTCAGGAAGGGGCTGCCTTAATAGCTAAGGGCAACCCTATCCAGCTCAGGTGCAACCTGTGCGAGTATGCCACGAGCAGTTTGGAGAAACTACAAGCACATTCCCGGAGTTCCCACCATGAGTCCAGCATCCGGGTTTACAGAGTAAGAAAAAGACTCTTGAAAATGTCTTTCTTAAAGGGGAAGTGAACCCCAAAATGTTCTTTTCCAATAATATGTTCTATGCAGCCCCACGAGTCTAAAGGCGGCATTCAGATTAATAGTGCGTCAATGTTTTCTGTTTCCTGAAGCTGAGCCATGATTGATTGTTCCCTGAGCCCTGAGTAACCGTGACATTATTTTCAGTCGACAGCAAGTGGCAAAATGGTCGCCCCGTGAGATGGCTAATAACGGGTGGATTTTGCTGCTTCACTCAGATTCCAACAACAACATTAATGGGAATGCTGTGTTTAGATTAGTGGAGGCGCATAGAACATATTAATGTGAAGAACATTTTTGGGTTGACTCCCCCTTTAAAACTACAGTCAAACCTCGGTTTTCGTCCATAATCCGTTCCAGAAGGCTGTTCGAAAACCGAAATTGTTCAAAAACTGAAACCACGCTCTTTTTAAAATAAAAATGTTAATGAACACGTCTGCTCACAATGGAACGCAACACGAGGAAGCATCACTCCCTCGTGTAAGGAAGGCGAGAGGAGTCAACTGGTGCATTCAAGTGCGCTCAGTTTGTTCGAGAACCGAAATTTGTTCGTCATCCAAGGCATCAAAAAACTCGACGTTTTTGGTCGAAAACCCAATTGGTCGAGAACTGAGACGTTCGAAAACCGAGGTTTGACTGTACAACATTTGAAACCGTCCCTCTCTATTTGGTTTTGTTCACCTTCTAGTTCCTGCAGCAGTACGATGTCGAGGTCGACGGCGGTTCGTGTCTTTTCCATTGTCTCCTATGCAACAACTCCTCTTCCTCCAAGCTTCAAGTTTTAAAACACAGTCAAACCCAGACCCATCAGCAGAGGGAGGGGCTGCTCCAGCTGCAGCCAATGGGCGGCGAGGAACTGGCAGCAATTTTTACCATCAGAAAAAGCCCCAATGGGGTCGCAGGTGAGAATATGGACCATGGAAGCGTATTTGACATCCAGCTGCATCTGCTCTCTGATACGAGAAACGAGGCCTGGGGATTAAGATGAAAAGTGAGAAAATGAGTAATGGCTGTTGCTGAGCTATTGATTTGGTAAATTGATCAGTCGATACGCATCCTTGTTATATCACCGATCGCCCCTGTCGACAGCTAACTAGCACCTGCTAATCAATGAACCAATACAAATCCCCTGTACAATGATGGGGGAGGCTGAGGTTGGTCATGAGTGTGAAATGCGCTGGATAACCCGCTGTCTTAGACAAGTATCGTGTGGCAGTGTCCCGGAGTCTGTACATTAATGTAACACTTTTGGAATACGTTCTGTTCTGTCTGTAGTTTGTCTGAATGAAGATTTATCAAGGCAAACCGATGTGTTCCAAATCCCAACCAAGTTTTTCTCTACCATTGAAGAGAATCTAATGGTGAATCAATATGTGATCAAAAGGCTATCGAGGCAGCCAAAAAGAATGAAACGTGGTCCTTACAAGTCACTGTTTTCAATAAGGGGGCAGCTCCACATTACAATAATTATATAATTAGCCCGAGCATGAATCCCTTAGTATGCATAGCATAATGATTGATCTATGATACTGTCGTCTCTCAGGAGAACTTAATGAGGATATGGAAAATTCTGGCGAGGCCACCACCTGTACTTTGGACAAAAGCAAAGACAACTTGGGTGAAAAAGAAAGTGGTACGGCCGCCTATGAACATTTAATTGCATAACTGAATCATAATAGCCATACGGAAAAAAAGAAATATTGACATGTTCCGATGTTTCCAAAGAAGAAACGGTGGCGGAGGAGGTAGACAAGGGGGAGTCATTCAAGCGTCAAGCATCTGGATGTGGAGAAATGGAAAACTCCAGCACAACCAAACGACCCCGAACACACCAGCCGAGCGAGAATCAGCAGGTCAGCAGTTAAAACCTACAGAGACCAGAAACTAAATTTGAACCTTTGTCCTCACTTGACATTCTTCCCATTCTATCCTTTTTAGACTGTCCTGTGCCCTTTGTGCCAAGCTAAAATCTCATACGCGCACCTTCGGCCACATCTCACACATGTGCACAGTGTGGCGCAGGACTGTGTAGATAAGCTCATCAGCACAGTAAGTGGATGCAAAGTGTGCATTTGTTCTATTTGCGTTTGTTGGGGTTGCCGAAAGAAAATGAACAGGCAAAGAGCTGAAGGGGGATGGGGAAGAGTGATATGTATGGAGAAAATTTCATGAAGAAGAAACCAGAGAGCGCGACAGTGGATTTTTAATGCATGTTTAAGGAGCTCCCCACGATCGTCGTCTGATGCGGATAATCAGTGTGTACGTGCGTGCGTTCGTTCGTAGAGTGTTTGACTGCAGGATTGAAGGAAAAGCCAGTGTTTCTATAATGCATCCTTAAGTACCCTTCTATGACCAGGAGTGCAGTCAAGCTAAAAAAAAAATAAATATAATAAAAGGGTGATGGTGGGGGGTTCGGCGGGGAGGGGTGGGGGGACTGCTCTTCACCATGACTCTCGAGCTAACAAAGACCGGTCATCTATCCACATCACCATCCTCCATCTTTCTGGGCCCGTATGCTAAGTGGCCTTTGTCTCCTGCTCTCTTTGCCTCCACTTCACGTACTGCTTTTCACCCTTTCTCCCCTCTTCTGTACCATATCCCCCCCCCCTTCCCCCCCACCAGCCCACACCGCTACTCCTATCATTCGTATTCCGCAATCTCTGTCCCCGCTCCTCCCTTTCTGTCTCTCAATTTCTGACGCGTTACCCCTCCCGCACTTGCTCTCGCCGAGGCATTTCTTTTTTCACTGCCCCTTACATCCTCCCTCCCTCTCGCCGGCCTCTCTTTTTCATATTCTTCACCCCTTAGCGCTTACTACCCCCCTCCCAAACACACCCACACCTAGCACCATCCTCCATTCTGCTCGTACACCTCCCTCACTTACTCTGATAGTAATTGAGGTTCATTAATTCAGACTGAGGTGATGATGGCCATTATGTACCTTGCTTTCCAATTACGCTCTCTAGATTAAGCCTGACCTTCAGTTTTCTCTGCAGCGTGTGTATGCGGTGGTCTCGTTTCCCTTCTTCTGAAGCTGTTACGTGAAGAAGACTCGTCATGTAAATCTCATCTTTAGCCTTCCACCCTTTCCTTAGGGTAGCTTGCTGCTTCGCGTCGATGGCCGCATTGGCTCTTGAAGCTGTGGAGATGGGGGCTTTCCATATGAAGAATGATTTTAAATAAAATTCATTATTCAGCTCGGTAAAGTTTTATTAAACCCCTGGGGCATGTAGAAGGGCGGTATTGGCGCTGAAGGGCAGAGTCACATATCTCAACCATGTACACTTATTACCAGGTTGATGATGCGCCTTGCTGCGTATAGCGCCATGCAGAAAGGGAAAAGATAAAACAATACATTTAAAGATTCACTCTTGAATGTTTCATGATATTAGGAAAGGGAGCGTAGCCTCGTTGTTTTTATCCGTCTTATAATTTGTCTGCGATTAAACCGTACAATTAAACATGTTTTATTCATAACGTTAGCGGAAGGAAAATGTTGTTACCCCCTTTTTTCTTTGACTTGCTAAAGCCAGGCTATTTTTAAAAGAACATCTTCAAAAAGCAAAACATGACACATTTTCTGTCTTTCAGGTCACGCCGTCCTTGGAACGAGATAAGCCCCTGCTGGAAAATGAACTACCACCTGACCTTGGCGTAGATGACACGATGACAGCTCAAAACATTAAAATTAGCCCGACAGGTCTTTCTCCGTCAACAGATTCCCTTAAGTCAGATGAGCCACCAAAAAACAAAAGTAGGTTAAAGAAATGGAACAGTTTCACGATTGCATTGTTTTGAAAAAAAAAAAAATTACATTCATAATCATTGTTTATTTGGCAGGCATTTCAGGGGAGAACACAGAGGCAAATGTAGCCGCACCCAAAGATGTCACAGCTCTACTCACCCCACCCCTAGAAGACAACACCACTCACCCTTCCAATGGAAGACTGGCTCCTCAATCCCTGACTCACACACCTCCCTCTTCCCCAACTGCTGCCCCCCCTCCTCTTTCTGATCGCCATGGTTACCGGTTTCGTTGCAGCAGGTGCAGCTTGGCGTTCCCCACTCAGGAGAAGCTCCAGCTTCACTGGCAGTACCATGCCATGAGGGCGGCGACAGAATGCCCCCTCTGCTCCAGGCAATGTCGCAGTCAGGAGGCCCTGCAGAGACACATGCAGAATACACACTCGCAGCCGGAAAACATCAGCCAGAACACAGCGTCGCTGCCTCATATGGTGCAATGCATTGAACACAGTCAGAGCTCAGCAAAAGAAGATTTAAGCATGTCACCTCCAGCTGGCCAAGAAGCCGGTGAGGGTGAGGATGAAGAGCTCGAAGAAGAGGAATTGCAGGAAGAAGAAGAAGAAGAAGAAGACAACACTGAGGGAAAGGAACATAAAGAGGAATGGAGAACTACAGACAAAGACCCGGCTACTGAAAGGGGTGGAGGTGATGAGGAATTAATTGAGCCAGAAAAAGTGCTAAATGAGGAAATCCCATCAGAACCTAGTTCCATTTCTCTTATGAAAAAGAGCTCTAACCCAACAATGGACCGCTATTTGGATCCATCAAGGCCCTACAAGTGTTCCATATGTTCTGAATCTTTTACACAGAAGACAATTCTTCTGGTTCACTACAATTCAGTGTCTCATCTTCACCGAGCCAGACGAGCCCTGCAGGAATCGGGCACGGGTGTGTCTACCCCAGAAGCTCCCCGTGGACAAGATCCTCGACCCTACCGATGCAAACTATGTGGTGTGGGCTATAGCCAGAGCTCCACATTGGACATACATCTACGCTCAGTTCTCCACCAAACAAGAGCTCGCGCTGCACAGAATCCTAGTACACAAACACCAGTGTCTAGTGTAGCTATGCCAGTATCTGCCACCACAGCTACTACTACTGTGTCTGCTATAACTGGTAAGGATACGTCGAAGAGTTTGCCTTTCGCCAAGAAGCCGGATGTAGATAGTTCTTCACCAGGATTAGTAGCTGAACTCCAGTCGACCGTGTCAACTGAAGGTCAACAGGCTAAAAAGAGAGTGGCAGAACTGATCGCATCAAGAAACCAGTTGCTGTTAATGCAACAACAGCAGTTGGCTCAGGCACAGGCCCAAGCCCAGTTACAACACACAGCGTTGCTACAAGCCCAGGTAATGCAGCATCTACCTATAGGACCAGAGAGTCTCTTTCAGCACTTCGCTTTGGCACCCGAAAACTTACTGTCTCTACAGCAGCAACTTCTTCTGCCCTTTTACTTTCCCGGAGACATGAAACCTAACACAGAGTTGGCAAGAAAGAACTTGGAACATACCCAATCTGAGGCAGCAAAGGATAGACTGAGTGAACAGATTAAGGGAGAGGCTAAAAAAGAGGAAAACCCTCAAACCGATGAAAAACATACTGTGAATCGATTTTCATCCTCAGAAGACATCCAAACAAAAGATGTGATGGCTTTTGACACCAGAGTTGAATGCGGCAGTGGGTCCTCCAGCAGCCCAAAAGAAAAAGAATGCATCGTAAGTCTAGTTGACGAAAAGGAAGAAGTGTCTGCTGCCATTGTTAAAAATGAAAGTCAAACACAGGAAAATGAGTCATCCACAGTTGATGTCCCCAAATCACAGTGCCCTCCACCAAGGGTGCCATATGCTACTGTTAACGGGGAAGCTCTTAGGACCTTGCTGCAGAGTTATGGCTATGAGTTGGCATTACAGTATATACAAAGTAGACATAGGCACCAGCAGCAGATTGCAAGCCAAATGATAGAAGTGAGAAACAAGTGCGCTGATATTCACAAGATGGAATTTTATTCAGGGGCACAAAAAGGGTCAATTGGAACAGATAAAGGGAAGGTGCAAAACTGCGGTAGGGATGCCAAAAATGAAGGTGAAGACATGGAAAGTTTCCAAGGGGAAGCAAATCATGGCAAACATGATGATGCAGATGAACTTGCAAACAAAGAGAAAAGATGCTGTGGAAGAGGACAAAAGTGTAGAGATTGCGGAAAGTTTTTTTCCGATGCCATGATTTTAAAAAGTCACCAGGAATACATTCACAGACAAGTGCTTCCCACTGCTGCGCTAGAGAGGTTTTCCAGAGAATACAGACTACAATATGATCAATTGTACCCTTTGAAAGAGAACAAATCTGCAGAGGATTCATCGCAGAGTACACCCATTTCAATTCCGGCTACATCCATTGAATCAGAACTTGGATCTGAAACCGATAAGCCTCAAGATAAAACATCATCTCGATCCTCATTTTCAGATGTTGAAACGAAAAAATGTGGTACAACTGAAGACCTAGTACCTTTTACCTCTGTCCCCTCTCCTCCTCTTTCCTCTTCTCAAACCCAAGAGACGCCAATTACGAGCACATCTACTGTTTGTTCTCAAAACACATCGCCAGCTAACGCCCTGCCTATTCCCTTACCAAAAATACCATTGCTTCCTCTGTCCCAGCTTCCTATTCCCCCATTGACTTTACCCAAGCTTCCGCTACCCCCAATTCATTTTCCGATGGAGCTGCCACTCATTCCTCCGATTGTGATGCAGCCTGTGGGTCTGCAGCCCCAAACCTGGTTAGACTCGAGTGTGAGCCCAGAGTTGACAAAACTTTACCAGTCTCAACTGCTTGCCCCACAAGCACCTATTAGTCCAACGGTGATTTCCCAACCATCTCAACTTAGCCCGGCATTGCTCGGCCAGCCTCCTCAAGTCAATTCTTCGTTGCTAGGTCAACTGGTTCCGAGTAGCTCCATTCCAGCAGGGCAGCAGCCCCAAGTAAGTCCAGCATTCCTGGAACAACAGCAGGGCAAGAGAACCCGCACTCGAATCTCTGAAGACCAGCTGAATATTCTGAGAAAGCACTTTGATATCAATAGCCTCCCGAGCGATGAGGAGCTAAACAAGATATCCGGTCTGTCTGGTCTACCCCACAAAGTCATTAAACACTGGTTTCGCAACACTCTTTTTAAAGAGCGGCAACGCGATAAGGACTCACCATACAATTTCAATAACCCCCCAACCACAGCTCTTGAGGAGTCCAAAGAGGAGCTCTTGCAGAACCCGTCTCTGAAACTGGCCCCATTGTCATCATCTCCAGCACCAACCGAAGTGTCCCATCAAACCCAGTTAACTGAAATCCAAAGAACTAATTCCCACAGAGGGAGACGCTCATCTCGAACCCGCTTTACAGAAAAACAGCTGGAGATGCTGCAAGGCGTGTTTGAAGCAACACCTTATCCCAGAGAGGAGGAATATGACAGGCTGTCTGCACTGTTGTCTCTCCCGAACCGAGTCATTGTGGTATGGTTCCAAAATGCGAGGCAAAGAGCCCGCAAGAGCCAGGACAGAGGGGCAGATGATGGAGTAGAGGGGACGAGCCAACTCGACATTTTTCGTAAAAGAGACGGATACTACAAGAATGGTGATCCTGAGGGTATCAGCAACGGGGATGAAGGGCATAGTGACTCTCAAAATGAAAATTCGATGGATCTGACCTATGAGTATTATACCCATCCAGACTCGCCAATCCTTGATTCTTCTAGTCTTTACACCGAAAGCGACCACCCAATGGGCAATGAGGAATTATTAACACCTGCTGTCAAGAAACAAGAAAACACAACTGTCTCTCCTCAGACTAGCAGAACAATTAAAAAAGAAATTACAGAACTAAAAACCGACCACAAAGAAATAGTGCAGGTAAGGCAAAATGTGTCTGAAGCTGAGAATCTGGTCCGTCCTCTGCAAGAAAGCTCAGCAGAAAGACGCCAGCCTTGCTCTTCTGACCCCTCAAAAAGCACAGTGCAGAACAGCCCATCGGTGTCAAATGCAAGCCAGGATCACGTCAAGAGTTCATCCCCAAATAAAGCTGTCGAAAAATCTGCAGCTCCATCACCGACCCTACCTTCATTTTCAGAGTCTGAAAATAACCATATTCGTCAGCCTGATGCCTCTCCCCGTGCATCTATCGAGAATCAGTCACTCAACCATCTCCCGATCCCAAACCCTTTTCAGTGCAATCTATGCCCGATGTCCCTGCCAACATTCCAAATGTGGCAGGACCATCAGACAAGGCATCTGCTTGCAGCTCAGTCCCAGGTCCAACTCCTTCATTCTGGCTTCACAGACAGAACATTGCCGTACATGATGCTCCACTCCAACCACTCACTCATGGCCAGCCAAATGCTTTCGGGCGCTATGACGCAGTTGCACCCTAGTGCCACAAGTCCCATGATTTCACACTTGAATAGCACACCAATTAAGAACTCACTTGCTGACCTGTCTCAGAGTTCCTTGAAGCAGAACCCAACGCTAATGTCAGAGGGCAGTTTTGAAAGGTATAGCAGAGATGCTGAAGAAGAGCAGAGAAGGGATAAGCGTCAGAGAACCACCATCACCCCAGAACAGCTTGAAGTGTTATATCAGCGCTACAGCTTAGACTCCAACCCCACCAGAGGAGTCCTAGAGGGCATTGCACAGGATGTGGGCCTCACAAGAAGAGTGGTTCAGGTACCGTGAGCAAACATGTTATTGCAAAGAAAATACATTGTTTTGTTATTTTGTGATATGTTTTTTTTTCCATCTTAAACGTTCTATTGTTTCATTACACAGGTCTGGTTTCAAAACACTCGGGCAAGAGAAAGAAAAGGGCAGTTCAGGTCAATGGGGCCAGGGTCGAGTTTCAGCATGGGCTTGAACCACCTCAGATGTCCATTTTGCAGGGCTCTCTTCAAGGTGAAGAGTGCTCTGGATGCCCACATGCGATCGCGACACTGGGCAGAGGCTGAAAGAGCAGGCTACAATTTATCAATGAATAATGGTTCTCGAGGGCCCAATGGGATGGCCGTGTCTTATGTCATGGACAAACCAGGCCCATCTGCCTCCTGTAACTTCGTCCCAAACACCGGTATTGCCATCCACAACAAAGAGCAAACAGTGAAGTCAACCGGTACATTTTTCTCTTCAAACAATGATCCAAACAACCCAGGGGAGTATGATGACTTGGAGGAAGATGATGATGAGTTCCAATGTGAAGAGGGTTCAAGTATGGCCGACCAAGGGTCTCCGAGTCCTGAGGGATCAGACTGGGGTGAGACCCTGCAGCCACACCACCATCAGCAGCAACGGCAAAGGACACAGATGAGCCACTTCCAAGTACTCCAGCTTAGAGACTTCTACAAGAACCATCGTACACCAAATCGACATGAGTGTGAGGCCCTCGGCCAGGAATTGGGACTGCCCCACCGTGTCGTGCAGGTAACTGTCTTAAATGGATGGAAGATAACAGAAGCTGAGTGTGAAACCCAAGATGTATACCTTCAAATCTATTTCCAGGTCTGGTTCCAGAATGCCAGAGCCAAGGAGAAGAGGGCAAGAACTCTGAGCTCCGACTCTGCGGAAACGGAGCAGGCGGAGTTGAAAACCGGGGCAGGGGAGAGAGACCGGGCTTAATGAAGGGTCCCTTTGCATTCTTCTACTATGCCCTTAAGACTCGTTTTTCCTACCGTCAACTTCTTAAAACAAAACTTCACTTTGCTGCCAAACCTGTTTTTCCTGAGCACCCCAAAGATGCAGAACCACCGTGGCCCAAAGAGAACCGTTTTCAACTGAAAGTCAACCCAAACCACGCCCTCTTGGCAACAACGTTCCCCTTTTTTTCTATTGCTCTCTCTCGTATGCTGTCTGTCTTTCCTTGTTGCCCCTATTCCTGTTTGCGTCAGACACCTTTCTACAACCAAACTCGTCCTTGGAGAAAACAACAATGCCACATAGGCCAAAGAGCATTATTTAAGTCGGTGACCTTACTGCCTGGCTAGACCTGCAGTCTACCTCCCGGTCACCACAACAGACTCCACGTGGGCCCCTTCAACCAGACAGTGCTTGAGGACTAGCAGTGTAGCACGTGTTGTGGGTCTACGAAAAAGTTGGAACAGGAACTTTTAAAGAGATTTTAGTGTAAATAGAGCACTTCAAAAGAAAAACTTGAAGAAGGGGTGAAAAAAACATAACAACGCAGTTAACGATGGAAGATGAGGAGGAAACCAAGTAATATCCCGAGAGAGACGGTATTTCCATTGAGCTTTTGTCACGACTGACTCAGATTCCAAAGCTCGTAACCAAAATTTTCCATGTCTGTTGTTTCATCGTGTTTGTTGTCAGTAACAAACTGCAGAGCTTGACGTCTGTACAGAGAAGGGTGAGACCTGCACCTGGCACAGGGGGGAAAAAATAGGGGGGTAAGCAATGGACTGATAACAGTGCCAGAGTGCAGCTCCACCCATCACAAGCCAATGATGAGTCTTCTGTTGTACATGGACACCTTCTATGTTCGTTTCATGGATAACAGCCCAAATAGCACAGAGCAGAAAGGCAAGTTTGCCCCAAAAGGGACTCACTATTTTTATAGCACTCAACCATAATACTGTCTATGATAACTTTAACCAAACTCAAATTTACAATGCGTGTGTGTGTGTGTGTGTGTGTGTGTGTGTGTGTGTCTAGTCATAGTTTCTTAAGATAAATCTCATGACTTGAGATCAACTGTCTTGCTTTGGTATAATAGTGTCATGATGATGAAAAGATTGTGACAGTTTTGAACTGTTCAGGTAAGGATTGACTGCCTTTCTGTTCTTTGAAAATACCAATGGCTTCCTGATGTTGTGTGATGAATATGAAGCTTTCTACGCTCAGGTCAGCAGCTCAATATGGCTCCACATCCAATGTGAACCCGAGACTTTCTGTCTTGAAGGCAGAACGGATGCAGTTTGGATTGGGACTTAAGTATTACATCGACCAAAAACAAAAACAAACAAAACATCCGTGTACATCTGAGATCTGAGCTTTTCACCTCAAATAGATTGTTACAAACAAAAAAAACTTATTGAAGCTAAAGTGTTTAATAGTTTGAGGGGTATATGTACAGTATTTAGCTTTTGTATGGTTGACTCAAGACTCCATTGGATGTTTGCGAGACAGCTCCCGTTCGTACACACCAACAAGGAGCTTCTGCATGAAGCAGATGGAAAAACGTAATGGATGTTTCCGATGTTATTTTTGTACGCTTAATTTATTTTTCCCTTTTCTCCCTACCCTCTTTCTTTTGAATGTTTTCTTCCTTTTTATTTGCAACCAGTCCTTATCTAACTGTAATAATAATAATAATATAACAATAATAGCTGAACAATAATTAATGCTTTAAGACAAATATCCAAAGACGTGAAAATACTTTACCATAAGACCTACAAAAGTAAGTGCTACTGTGTACTTGACGATGTTTTTTGCTATTTCTAAAGAAGGAAAGGAGTCCCGATATCTAAGCTACTGTTTTCTGCCTCTCATAAGCACACTGGAGTACTCTGTAACCAAAACCCCAAACTAGAGCCATGGCAGTCTGTAATATAGCGGTTGAAGAGTTTTACTTCTCTGAGAAACGTTGCGGTTTCTTTTCTTTTTTTTTGACCATAGTGTTAAACTCCAGCCCTTAAGGATGTCCAGTTTGCTGCTAATGTACTGTAGTTTCTAATGTTACTGTAGGAAGATGCATGCTCTGATCGCTTTTACCACTTAGGCTTTAATGACTTACAAACTGTCATAATGATACCTGCGATGCTGTTGATGAACTGCTCCTGTTATTCCGCCGGAAACAAATTGGTACGCGGGGCTAAATTCGATCAAGTTGGGTTTTCAGTCATCGATTTAGAGAGGACAGCAGCAAAACATTTTTATAACAGACCAGGTCGAAACCTCCAGCTAGACACAAAATTGTGTCCGGTGTGTTTACCTGTCAAACACAAGAATGGAATTTTGCATATTTGAAGGAGTTCAGCCCCAGAATATTGAAGGTATCATTTTATTTATTTTTGTTTTTTTGGTGCTTCAATCTCTGTGCTCCATTTTCCCAGCGAAAAACAGCTTTCCAAAGGACGTGGACTGACCAGTGCTGTCTTGTTTTGTTCTCAAACTAACCAATGTTTACGACAATACCAATGAGCTTTCTTCTGTACAGAAATGTGCATTCCAAAAAACAAAAACAACAAAAACAACAAAACAGTTTTTCTACACTTATTTTCTGAGTTTTACATCACTGTTCACCGGTGACCATAAGATGTACATATTGGGGGTCTTCTGCTGTGAAGGGACTCCTTGTTGTAGGTAAAACTGACTCTCTTGCTTTTTTGTTTTTCTTTTTCCTGGATATGTTGTTGCCATAGTGATGACCAAAAAGATACGTGTGATGTGCACCTGTCCTTATGTCTTGCTCCAGTGGTTTTGTGTCTCTCTATAATATTCCCTCCCCCCCACTTCTTCCCCTACTGGTGTGTTTCTCTTTACCTTACCCCTCCCATATTCCACTGAGCTAAATAAAGTCTGCTTTGGTGCATGCTCTGGTCTCATCCCTTTTGTTGTGATGATCCATGTTGCGCATGCTGTGCTGTGTGGGGGTGTTATTTTTATTTATTTATTTATTTTATTTAGAAACAATCGTCATATTCCAGGTGGTATTTCTGTGGTGCTCTGTGCATAGCCGGAAGGCTTTTGGTGTGCAATGGTGTGTGCGTAACGCGGCAAAGTGTTGGAAGCCAAGCTCTTTGGTGAATGGAGTCCTGACCTCTGGGGTCACTTCATTAATTACATCTGTGACATTCAGCCAGATGAGTTTCCTTTGTGACTAAATGATATGAGGAATATTAACGACTTTGGATGAATTACACCGCCGCTCCTGCTGATGATGATAATGTGTTTTACGACTCTGGGAGAGAGGGGAGGCAAAATTGCTCACTGCAGCACATTTAGGGCGACACAGATTTTCATATGAAATAGTTCCAAGATGAGGAGATTGCAGTTATTATTTTTATGTTTGTTTGGGGTTTTTTTTGTGGGATGGCAGATGATGTGGAAAAAGGTAACTAGTTAAAGCAAAAACTAATAACTGTGCCGTGAAAAAAATGTCTTCATCCTAATTGTGGAGCCCAACTGCGAACGCACAAAATGGCTCTGCAAAGGGAACAATTGTATAACAAACACAGGAGCGGGCTTAAGATTGCTTTGCGGCTGATGATATCAATCTTAGAAAGTCATCCAGATAAAGTGATCCCCCACCATTTTTCCTTCTCCCTGTCCCCCGTCCCCCCCCCCGTCCCCCCCTCTTAATCAAATGAGCACTGTGCAGCTGGTGGGGTTGCAGCAAAAAAAAAAAAAGGGTATGAGTGTGTGGAGGGTGGCGGGGCTTTGAGGGATGGCGTGAAATTATTGCCTGCTGGTGTATGTGTGTGTGTGGGGGGGGGGGCTGCTGCGTTGTGCGTCTGTGTGTGTGGTGGTGGGGGTGGGGGGTGTAATGTCATTGCCTGCTGGTGAATCTGTATTGGGGGCTCATTTAGATTTAGATTGGTTATGCGAGGAGGGAGCTGAAAGGCCAGCTCATGTTTATGCATGAAGCCCAAAGCATGCTGCTGTGGTGGGAGCCTGAATTAAAGAGACAGAGTAGAAATACATTCACACTATTTTTTTTTTTTTTTTTGCCACGGTTTTGCGTTTATGGAAAAGGCTGCAGGGTGTCACACTTTGCCTTCATGTACATTGAAAACGTGCAAGGCCTGATCATTTTGGGGAGTTGTACACACAAATGCAGATTGATTACACCTTGATCCAAAAAACATTCCCTTTTTTTTTTTTTTTGGAACCACTATCCAACTTGATTGCGGTTGCTACAGTTGCTACCCCAATAGCACTCAGTCATGCACCCAGTCATCAGTAAATGTCTCAGAAGGAGAGTTTGTTCAGCACTTCATCAGGTATAAAGTGGTTTTTATTTGGAAATGTGCTCCCTATCCATCTTTTAAATGACTTTTTAATGGTAGCCACACCATCCTAATCAATCATGTGGCAGAGCCGGCCGGCCTGCACGCAAATACACTATTTATATATCCTACACTCTGCTGCAAATGCTCTCTGCTATGTGATTCCTGTTAATGAGTGGAACAATAGGAGCAACTGTTTTTTTTTTTCTTCATTTGGATTGAATTAACTTTGGTCAAGACATTTACGCAGTGGATTAAAATGCCTACCTTTGGTAGTAATAGTAGTAGAGACAGAGTAACAATCTGCTCTGATTTACGCACAGGGGTGTGGCCAGAAATGTTTCAATAGGTTGCTTAGGGTGTCATGAAGGGGTAGCCATAAATGTGGTCATTTGCATGCTCATAAGGACCCTTTAACTGAGAAGTCATTGTTTATAAGTCAGGGTTTGATGAAAGAAAATGCACATATATCCAGAAACCTGCTCAACACACTCATAATACAAGCGATATCAAAACTAAAGTTTTGCTGACTAGAGAATGACATTTTTATAATCAGTTGATTTGCCTTTGTATAGTACTCAATAGGCTACTTCTTTGCTCACGCATGGGTGACACGCTAAGACAGGGGTGTCAAACTCGTTTTTTGTCACGGGCCACAATGTAGTTACAGTTTCCCTTGGTGGGGCCATCGTGAATTTTGGGAAAGCATATAAATGATTTAATCCCCTCCGCATATTACACAACAAATTGATCAATAACTAGTTTTACAATCAGAAGTTAAGAATGACGACTGTTATTGTGAATTACAGATGACAATTTTACATTTTTGGTTCAGGCTTTAGCAAGCATCATGGAACTTGACATGCTTGGTTTGCTTTGACGGGCCACATAAAATGGTGTGGCTGGCCAGATCTGGCCCCCGGGCCTTCACTTTGACACATGTGCTCTAAGGCAGGTATCAAACTCAAGGTCTGAGGGCTAGATACGGCCCAGCATGTGGACTCACCCAAAAGAAAATCAATTGCGTCAACTTGCATGATTCTTGCTCAAATCTGGGCCAAAATGTCAAATTGTGATGTGCAATAAAATAATGTTGAGATTTTGCAATATTTTTTAGAAACACCGGTGCTAATGACGAAATATTGTTCAACTAACCCTTTTAGGGACAGAGGTTACTACAGTGGACAGCTTATGTTATCAGGTTGCAGGGTGCGAGAAAGAGTTAAGAGTGAGTGTATTTAGACAACAGTGCATCACATAAAAAGTTGTGTGTTGATATAAATTCTTGAAAACATTGAAATTGTTCGCCATTTTGTTGGGGTGTTTCTCCGTTCACTTTTTTTTTTGGGGGGGGCGATGCCAAACCATCCCCGAGCGGCACATGCCACCCCCCCTCATAGTACTTTACATCTATAATGAGATACAAATACGCATCAGCGGGACAATGTCCTGCGCCACGCGTCACTGTGTGAATATTACTCACACTTATTAGCTGGATTATGTTAATCTTTACACTCCCTGCTCGCAGACTCGGCATGCTACGGGGTGGTCACGGCGGCATGTGCGTGTGTGTGTGTGTGTGTGTGTGTGTGTGTGTGTTGGAGGGGGTCGGCTGCCATATTGTCAAACTGCTCTGCATGTGAAAAGGTGGCCTAATTATAGCACTTATGCAAATGTGTACGTGCGCACAAACATAGGCGCCGCTGCTAGCTTACCGCGCAGGTCAAAGAGAGCCATCGTCCTATTTTGACAAACAAGTGATGACATCACAACAACTTCCCATCTTGGCTGAACTCCATCAGGGTTGTACGAATGTTTGGGTGAGAGATGCTGAGTGGGTCAAACTCACAGTCTGAAGGAGTGAGTCTGTTATTGGAAAAAGTCAAGACTTTTTTTTTTTATTTTCCAGACAGAAACATTGATAGTACCCCTGTTGGAGTGATTGATTGAGTCTGACACATTTTAATTACCTCCAAATTAAATGAATCGGCTGGCAGACTATAAAACATTGCTGTTTAATAATGAGCGCCTCCATTTGCCACCCCCCTCCCCCCCTACATCCAATCCCATTTTGCCTGCCCGCGCCAAATAACCTCTCTCCGTTTAATGATATGCAAATGAATTTTCATGAACTCCATGATCCCATGCGATGATTAAACTAAGATGACATTAGCTGCCAACGACGGCGTTTCCGTCTGTCTCCTTTCTCTGCTCCTATCGCTGCCATCTCGCTGCCGATCCCCAACAACGGCCAACTTGTGTTATTAAGGCATTCATTGTCACTCATGGCCTTATGAATTATCATTGGGAGAAAGGAAAGGGAAATCATCTGCTTATTCAGGGTTATGGCAGCCATTTTTTTCCCCCAAGCAAAATGATGCTTCCCAGACTTGTTCAAGACCATGTACGTATTACAAGGCAATGCATTTGCAATCAAGCAGTCAAATCACAGACGGATTTGGTAATCTTCCACCCCCACCCCCCCACTCCCACTGTTTCATTTCAGTCCGGGATCCAGTTCCAGATCTGCTGTCGTTTATTGTATTCCATTTGCATAATGAAGCCAGGGCTTAATTAAGATCCCACTGGAGTCTGGAGCCAAGGATGAAGGAAAGCAGAACAAGGGGGAAGGAGGAGGAGGAGAGAGGTGAGTCCCGGCATTCCTCAGCTTATTCGCACATTTCCAGATAGCAGGTGCAATTTCAGGGGTGGGGGTGGGGCGAAAATCCTTGACAAACGATTAAATCGCTAATTATCATCGGCTGTTGGAATTAGCGTGTGGCTGTTAATTAGTTGCAGATCCGATGCCCAGACGGATGCCCGCCCCTGACGGCGGTAACTCCCTCCCACCGCCGTCACCGGCGGAACCTTGACATCCCGGAGATGATGCCAGCGCATCCCTCCCTTTAACGCTGCCAGTGGCTATCCCTTTAAGAACATCCCAGGTGTGCGTGTGCAAGAAAGAGAGGCTTCATCATACTCATCCACTGTTCTTCATTAGGCTCAAAATGATCCGTGCTATGCAAGTCCACTGCGAACCATCCTTGATGCCGTTTCCCTGTTAGCTCTTCTCCGTAAAGGAACGGTGTGCCCTTCGTCTTCCTAGCGGGCAGAAGCCTCCATCTGGTGTTGGCACTCGGCAGAGTTGGCATCAGGGAACTTGATGTTGTCGGGGTCGATACAGCTCAGACGCAATTGTCTCCAGACGGCAACCGTCTCAGCTTTTACGACTGTTTCCGTACAGCATGTAAATGGCACCCAGTTAATGCTTGGCACGCTGCCATCTTCGTCGCGGGCGCCTCCCTCGAGGGCACGGCTTCTCGGCAAACACCGACGGCGTCCCAGAAACGTCCTTCTCGCCATATGGGCGGCTCCTGTTTACAAATGTTTGTGCTAACTCGGCTTGGCAGCACGCCACGTATCTCGCCGTGCCGGAGAAGATGCCAACAGAAAAGCGCTGGCATGCGTTGCCTTGGCACCTCTTGTCGCCTTTGTCCAAATAAATTGTGACTTACTGGGGAAATCCTCTGAGGTGAATCGGCTTGTATACGGACGAGACGGATGTCCATAGGTCGCTTTAGCTTCCGGCTGCGCCAAGGACCCTGGCACGGTGCCCGCCGGTTGGCAAGCGTTCGCCGGCAAAGACAGAGAAAACTCGGTTTTCGCCGGCATTTTCTTTCTCGTAAGATTATGCATCAGCGTAGATCTTGAAATTTGAAAAAATGCCCTTGTATTTGGATTGTCAACGTCCTTCATCCGTGGCTTGCTCCGCTGCCCGCTGGCATCTCCCTCACATCTGCTGCTCCAGCTAGCGGCGGGCGGATTCCTTTTTTCTTCGCCAGCCGCGCCAGCTAGTTGGCGTCGCCCGGTTGCGCCTGTGCCAGGGTGGCATCAGGGTGGCAGTATACAAAGGTCTCCTCTCTGCCTTTCTTATCCTCCTCGCCCCTTCGCCCATGCCCGCCCCCGCTCAAGCCCTGACTGGATGGCACCGTGCCAACCTGCCGCCGCCATCGCTCTCATTTGTAGCTCATCCCTTCGTCGCCCTTCCCCCAGTCACTACGTTTACATCCCTCTCTCTTCCTCATCCACTTTCCGATCGTTAGTAGGTGTGTTTTAAAATGTGGCATGTTTCAACAGCGTACGCAAACGTGCGCGCACGCGCGCCACAACTTGTCATTGTTTACGGATTCTTTCGTGATTGCCACTCGCCGTCCACTTGTGGCTTGGGAGACTTTTTGGCACCTGAAGGAATGCCTGACTCGCCGGGGCTGTGTGTAATTACTGCAGCACTTACTTATCCCACTGAGACAACATGAGAAGAACGGAGCCGGGACTGAGTTAGTAGTTTAGCTGCAGTTGCTTTAATTAACTTTGACCAACCCCCATCGTCATATGCGCTCCACTTCACGTGTGCCTGCGCAGGTTGGAAACGTTCAGACAGCCGCGCAATTGATCTGATTATCAATTAAAAACCCATTCCGGACAATTGATTGTGTGCCCACTTTACTTAAAATGACCCTTGCTCCTTTCTTTTTCTTTTTTCCGCCCTTTTCTCTTGTGTCAGACAAAAGCTGTCAGTAGTGGTGAAGCCATTACGCAAATACTCTCATTAGTACACAAAACATAATGAATATGTAAATGGTGTGTGTAATTTATGCATGAGGTTGAGAGGAATTCTCTTTTCAGCCCTTCTTTGTATTCGCTCAACCGATGCACCCCTTTTTCTTCAAATGTCACTTTTGGCGCACCAAAAATTGTTTTTTTTCCGGCCACATCTTGTGAATGAATCCACAGTGGATCGCTGGGGATCTGGCGCTCGCATGTTTAGTTTTTGTCTTTTGCACAAATCTTTTGATTTTTCGTGTCTAGATGTCTTCTCTTGGCGTTGCTCTCTCTTTTCTGTGTTTGCTTTTGTCAAGCTCAACATGTTCTCGCCCATAACAAACCCTGCAGAGACGCTTTAAACCAACAACCGGGTGTTTGAACAAGGTCCGTCTTCCAGGAATATGAATACCGGCTAATCTATTCAACATCCCATCCCGCACTTGACTGCGGTGGGTTCTCGTGTTTTCCCTTTGTCCCTCTGCGCCTTCGTGTTAATGTGTGGTCTAACACAGCAAGGTAAGCGTGTCCTGTTAGACGATGAGGAGCCTTACGCTCTGTCTACAATAAACACCTTGAATACTCAGGCTCCCTTGGCAATCACCATAGCAACAAACCACGGCAGCCACGTGAGTCGCATATTAAGATCTTTCCCTCGGCACGCAGCAGACTGTGCAGCGTCCACAAAGCAGGTGCGAGGGGAAAAATAGCCGCTCAAATGTCACGGCTCACCTCTGACACACCGCCGGCCCATCTCTTCTGTGTATCGAACGACACGCACTTCCCACATGCGCCTCCTTTCTGTCTTGGCCCGTCTTAACAGGTGCTGATGAGCCGCAGTCAATGATTGTAATGAGCTATCGATCACCGTGGGAAAATGGTGGGGCGGAGGTGGGGGTGGGGGGGGGCGCACCAATAGAAGGAGGAGCGAGGGTGGAAAAAAAAAGGAACTTCAGGAACTAATTGGAGACGAGAATATCGACACTTGCTTTAATCAGGTTCTCATCTACTGTTGTATCACTTGGAATGGGCAAATTGCTTTTGAGGTTAAAAGTAATGTGCTCGGGATGACCACACAGTACGCAGATACCAGAGAAAGGCTATGACGCAGTATCTGTATTTTCTTTTGGCTTTTTGGGAAGTGGGGGGTGGGGTAAGGGTGATCAGTGCATGTGTGTGTGTGCGTGTGCGTGTGTGTGCGCGCGCGCGCGTGTTTACGTGGAGTGGAAGCAGACAGCTTTAGGGAAAGGGGGGAGGTGCATCGTATGTGTTGGCTGGCGTTTCAGATAATGAAATGCAGCAGGGAACAAAGAGCTGGGGGCCCCCATTCTCTGGGCTGCGGCTTCATTTTCGCTCCCGTCAAGTCTATGATTCTTCCATGCCTTCGTTCTTGTTGTATGCGCGCGTGTTTATGTTTGCGTGTGTACGAACCGCGTGTTATGTGTACGACAACCCCATCCTCCTTCTCCTGTTAGTATTCTGCATGGCAGATCCCTCTAATGTAATAACTGTGTCTGCATGTCTAATTTACAGCAGGAGAGAGTAAATAGCCTGTGGTTAATTACAGTACACGCGCGTGTTTTCTCTGCATGTTTGTGTGCGAGGGTGTCCATGCGTGTGTCTACATGCACGTAGGTGTGTCACAATGATTTATGAGCAGCAAATCGCTACACCAGTGGCCCGTTTCTTCTCACTTACTTTTTAATCTGTCTTTCCATTAATTTTCCTCGAGATGTTATGGTTTTGCGCATGTGAGTGCGCTGTTGTTTTAACGAGAGCTAATATTTGAGTGTACCTGGGCTGTTGCTAGGGTTTAACAGTACCCCAAAAATATGATGGGTATGTAGTAGGCATGGGCCAGTATCAGATTGTGATGGTAAAATAACCATGTGCCAAAATATTGGCGTTTCATGGTAGCTTATAGCAATGACTGCTCTAAAATGTATTATTTTGGGGAACTACCTTCAGCCATTTTAGGTGCTCCATAGGTACATTAGCATTCCATATTTATGGCCCTTGTAGTGTTTATTATCCAAACATTTGCTTTTATTAAGACTGTCTGAGACAATGTTTTTATTAGATACGAGATTGATGGCTGTTAGCAGCAAAGTGGATATGGTGGAGTACAACAACGCACCAAGCTAACGTTAGCATGAATGACTTTTTGGTCACTTCTATCAAATGCAATGAACAAACAGCAAAATGATACAAATTGATGGTATTTTTCAGCCATAAGAACAGAACTGAGGACATCTTCTACACTACTGGCCAAGTGGTTATTTGGTTTTATGATGGAGAGACCTCAGAATCTAAAATGAATCTTGAAGGGGAATTTGGTTTTTAATGGAAAGCAAATCCGTTGTTGAGCAGCCTCACGGAATGGATTGTGTTTGACTTTGGACATTTTTCTGTAACGCAACAATTCACCATGATGCAGCAAATTCTTCCAATTGACAAAAGCAGACCGATGACACCATTAGTAAACAATCCCGACCAAGTCACTCGGTGAATTGCTTGAATGGGTAATTTTTTTCTGGGGCTGTGATATGGGAAGTTTCAAATAAACAAGGAAACGTACCTCTGATTGGTTAGCTTTCTCAATCGCCATAATTTAAGTCTGTCAAGTGTCAGTCAACTAAAACATGTTACATGAAGGAATGCCTGCCAGTACAGGTAAACTGATTCAAAAATAGACTTGGTAAAAACTCAAGACATTGTGAACGTGATTATGTATTGAGTGACCTGCTAATTAATTCAGAGGTAGCCTAAAAGCTAGCATACGAATGTCATTTTTAAAAACTACAATACATGCTGATTGATATAGCGCTTTCACAACAGCTGCAGCTGTAACAAAGCGCTTTATAAAACAGTGAACATAAAGTAAATAATAAAAATAATAAATACATAATAATTAATAAATACAACACATAACATAAAAACACGGACAGTCGTGCAATCTTAACTGCTTTTTCCTCATACACTTTTAATGACATTTTTCTTCCATTAAGTGGTTCTCTTGGTGACAGATGCTGTTTGTTTTATAATCTAGGTATGGGAAATGGTCTGCTCGCCTGTTATCTAACTAAGAAGGCCCATGATTGCTTGAGCTTGGGTTTTCCTGGTGCTTGGTTGAAGTTTTAGTGTTTCTCGGCATTCACACAAATTAAATTTACAATGATGAAACCATACCTGGCATGTGGAAGTGAATCCCGAGATCCCAAGTTTTTGTCCTTGTTGTCAGCATCAGATAGCCACCAATTCTTTGCTGCCAACTTGCTATCTTCAGGTCACTTGTTCTCTGTCACCTAAAAGTATCTTCTGCAATTGGACTTTTTCCCCATGACATTAGTTCCATACAATTCTAGGTGGCATAAGACGGAGCTTTCGACTAGTAAACAAATCCTCTCATGCAATTAGACCAAATCAGAATTATTGAGAAAACAGGAAATGACTTTGTGATATTAGCATTTCTTCCCCACCACAGTCGTTTTTGTTACATGGGGTAAACCGCTTTGAAGGGAGACAAAGGGAGACGTAATCTACAATTCAAGGTAAGTTTATTTAAACTAAAATAAAATAGAACATGGTGGAATGTCATAGTTAACATGGTCATTGAGGGACTGGCGACATTAATTTTCTGTCGCTTGGAATAATGGCTCTTTTGACAGTGACATTGATATTGCACTATTGTCTACTATCAGACTAGCCATTATGTTTTCCTAAATGACTCCAAAAACACCAACATTTGAGAAACTATACCATACCTGTGAGAAAATGCTTCCCACCACCCTATGATGGAAGTTTGGTTCCCGTCTGTCCCTTACAAATGACTACTAAATGCGATCTTCTATGTGCAACAATTTACGACATCTGCTCAATTTATCCTCCCCACCCATTTCTGGATTTACTTTGAAAGAAATCGAAAAATACTTCAACCTTTTTGGGAAAATCTGACATTTCGATCCCGAACACACATTTTTGTCATCGTTTCAGTCCAAGTCAGCGCCAATCAAAAAAATGATGAAAATGTCTTTTGTTTACAAATGTGAGTTGTCCAATGCACAAAGCTGAATCAAGGGCAACTGGCCAAAAAAGACTTCTTAAGTGTGTACCTCCACTTCCTTTCCATTCAACTTTTACAGGTCATCCCCGATCTTTACCGACTCCCTTTTCTTTCAAAGCTTCGTCCCGTCCCTTCGCAGAGTGCCTCAATGAACAGAACAGAGATCTTTATTGACAGTACACGGCAGAACATGGAAACAGCGGGTCAATCCATTTAGCCCAAGGGCCGATACACCAATTCACCAATTTGTCAGTGTTAGTTTGAGAGAGAAAAGCAGCTAATCTCTCCTCTCTGCTCTCTATTGATCACACACTTAGACTCCACTTCTCTGTCTAAACACTATTGATTCTCCCTCTCTCTCAATCTCATTCGCTTTCCCTCTCACTCTCTGTGCGAACCGCCGCTTTCAACACACTCCTTTTCATATACTGAACAATATGGATGGATTGCATGCGGCCCTGGCCAATGAGTCACACACTTCTGGAACATATGAGCATATTTTAGTGTCAGCAAACAAAACAATGAGTGATCCCTTTACCCGAAATTTCTGATTTTGCAACACAGGAGTCTCAACTCCGTGTTCCCTGCTGTGCATATTCAAAAGTGTGTGCACAGTCTCATTAAAATCAATCCCTGTGCATAGTGAATGATTCACAATTCACCTCTTATTACTGCGTCTGATGCCTTTTGGTTTTTCCCCCCTTTTTTTTTTTTTGCAGTCTCACATCACAGGGGTGCACTTGTAAAGCAAGATGAAGGTGGTGGTTCAAATGAAAACAAGGGTGGTGGTTTGATCACATTTAGTTAGTCGGGACCCATGTCATTGATCATTTCTTTCCCACATAGAAATAGATTGGGTAAGGGGTGGTCCAAGTAATCCAATGACTCTGTTATGTTAATGAACGGGGAGAACAAAGTGGATAATTCATCACACGTGAATTCTGAGAGTCTTACTCAAAATGAACAAGAAATCCCCAAGTGGTGATGCTGGTGAGTGGTGACAGAAAACTCCTGTCTGGCTTTTGAGGCTCGAGCTCCCCTTAGTGGTCATGTTACTTCATTACAGAAAATAATGACTGGTTACAAAACTTAAGTCTTGTGTAACAGCCGTCAGCTGTTCGGTAACAATGATTGCGTGCCTAAAGCTGCACACGCGGTGTATGCTTTTCGGGGTAGGACGTAAGAAAGTGACTTAAAAAGACTAAACAATCACCTTCCTGTTGACGATGCCTCAAACTGGAGAAGAAGATGGCGAGTTGGCCGTGGTCAGAAGGCTCCTAAAAGACGTGCTGCTGGGTCGGGAGGATCCGGAGGGATTCTTCGCGATGTGCCTGTCCATCTTGGGGCACCAGGAGACCCGTGCCCGGTTTCTGCCCGTCGTTCAGCCTCTGTCGTCGGCCAACCGCTCCTTGCACTCCACCCTCGTTTCCATCTACGAGGAATATTTCGCGAAGGTCTGTAATGTTGTGCTTGGATGTTTAACGAATCATTACGACGCTGAAACTATATATATTTTAAAAACGGGAGCTTATTTTTGTAACTGTTCCTCCATTTATTTTCCCCCAATGCCGTTAAAGTTGTATTTTTCACCAGCCGAGTGTCTCCACTGGCACTCACAAGCATCTGTAAATGTACATTTACTCAGTATCAGTATCAAGTGTTCTTTCGGTGACCGAAAGTGCCTTCGTGCAAGTAGCAATTGGCTTGTACTTTTTCTTCGGCAGCGATTATTTATGGTTTGTAAAAATAAAAAAAGAAACCCAACATAACACAATAATTATGAATTCGTTCAAGTAATTTCAGAATTTTAATGACTTGAAACATTTTATGCTGATCTAAAAATAATAATAACAGTAGTAATTGGTGAAAGAAATAGTCCCATTGCCAATGTAGTTGAGGTTACTTGGGCCAGCATTGCTAATTGTGAAGGACTTGGGACGATTAGAATACAAGCTGACACCTAGGGCACATTAAAAAAAATCACTAAGTACTGAAGACAGTGACGTGAATCGACTTTTGGGGGGGAAATTGATAGTTACCGCTGATATTTTTTTATGGCAGGTTGAAGATGATGAGTTGGAACTAGCGGTGACCCTATCTCTTCTTGAAACGCAAGCTCACCCAAGAACACAACTTCAGAAATATGATGGCTTATCCAATCAAAGTGGAAACGCCAAGGAAGGAGGAGGTACAACCCCAGAACCTGCACATCAGCAAGAAACATTCCTGAACATGTCTGGTACATGTCAGACTGTGATTGCCAAACAGGACATGGGTGCAAAAAGTGACATGAAGGAAGACCAGTGTGAGAAAACAAAACATTCCAAAAGCAGGCGTCAGCGTCGGAAAGCAGGAGCCCAGCATGTCGTTGGTTTGCCCGATTCTCCATCGGGGGCGGCACCGGTGCTCCTTTGGATCCGCAGGGACTTGAGACTATGTGACAACCCTGCTCTTGTTGGCTCCCTGGAGTTGGGGGCCCCCGTCATACCTGTATTCATCTGGAGCCCCAAAGAGGAAGAAGGGCCTGGGATGACTGTGGCTATGGGAGGAGCTTGTAAGTTGGATATATTGAGACATGTGTGATTGAGTTGATCAGAAAATTCAAGTTCATAGATCTTTTCATCAAGACATTACATATACTCTCAGGTAGCAATAGCTAAAGTACGGTATTCTCATTGTGAACGTTGTGTAATTTATATCCCAACAGTTAAATTGATTAAAAATGTATCTTTATGTATGTAGAATTCTTTATGTATGTACAATTCAGGTGTAGTCAATACAGTGAAACTCCTCCACAATGAAATCTACATGGGTGAAAATACCCCCTAGTGTGAAAAAATCTTCATGCATTAACACCATTCCCACTTTCCTGTTTCAAATTTGCTACAGTGAAAAACCCCCTGTTGTGAAAAATGTCTTGCTGCAAACATGATTTCGCTGTAGAGGAGTTTCACTGTATAATAACTGAGGAACTGACTAAATCATTGACTTTTTGTTGTTGTTCCCATGAATGGCACAGGTGCGCTCTTCTACCAGGAGGCGAACGAAAATGTTTTGATAAATTACTAAAAGACAACCCAGTCAAACATTTTATACATAGTTGTGAGAAAACATCATCTGCAAACCCAACTGAGATTTACTTTTCAGTAAAGATCAGCAGTACTCTCACATGCTATACCTTCCCAGAAGTACCCTGGCGCCTATTGTTTTTTTTCCCCAATCCTTTTTCAAAATGTCAATAACTCAGGACAATTTAATTGTTGTTTTTTTCATTGCAGCCATAGTTCAAATCAAATAAAACCATTAATTATTTATGTGAGGAAATACAAATTGTAATGGTTTTTTATTTGAAGGCCTTAATGCCCATTTCTATATTTCGCATTCAACGAAATGATCTCTGTCAGCTCATTCTGTCGATCCCCTTGTGGCAGGTAAATACTGGCTTCATCAAGCGCTGTCCTCCTTTCGCTCATCTCTGGAGCGTATCGGCAGTCATCTGGTCTTCCTGGAGGTGAACGGATCCACCACTCTGCGGACGCTCAAAGAGCTGGTGAAGGAGACCGGGGCCCGAACGGTGCTGGCCAACGCTCTCTACGAGCCTTGGTTGAAGGAACGGGATGACGAGGTGGTGTCAAGGCTGCAAAAAGACGGGGTCCGATGCAAGATGTTCCACTCGTACTGTAAAAGGGACCCTTACTCTGTCAGCACGGAGGGTGTTGGACTCAGAGGTGCGTCAAACACTGTTCAGAAAGTATTGTCTGTCTTGAGTCAAGAAAATTGGCCAACGACAGCAGGGGATATAAATGATAGTCAGACGGCAGCTTTTCCTCTCATTTTGACTTGAAGTGTTTGTTGGGAGATGAAGACAAAAAAACATTGCCACTGATAAAAAAAACAAAAAAAACAACCTCAAGTAATAATTACAATAACTTCTTAAGTTTACAATAGATACTGTAACTATGAAATAGACACAATCCATCAATCCATTCCTCTTCTTGAACTATCCACTTCCTGTCATTCCAAAATAAGAGCTCTGAACTGTTAAGCAGCTTCCAGATTCCGACAGTATCAGGATTTACAGCAATTGAAATAACTGCGTTCACTTCTTTTTTTGTTTGGAAGGAATCGGATCTGTGGCTCACTTCATGAGCTGCTGCAGACAGAACCCAGCAGGCACCGCATTTGGTGCTCCGCTGGATCCACCCATGTCGCTCCCTGTCCCTTCCAGCTGGCCTCAGGGCTTCCCTTTGGACACGCTGGGCCTGGCACGCATGCCACGCAGGAAGGATGGCACCACGGTTAGTAGTCACAGCAGAACAACATTTCAGATCATGACAAAATCCTGTCGTGAAATAGGATTCTTGACTTCTAGATTGATTGGGCAGAGAACATTCGCAAGTCGTGGGATTTCAGTGAAGAGGGCGCCCATGCCAGGCTAGAAGCTTTTCTTCATGATGGTGAGATACTTTGTCAATAAAGATTGTTCATAAACATTGTCGTGTCATTTCCAACCGAGAAGACCCCCATTCAAATGTATGCTCTCACGTAGATTTAAAGACCAACGTCATTAAATACACCTCCATTCCATTCACTTCCCAGGTGTGTACAGATATGACAAAGAGTCGGGCAGGGCCGATGCCCCCAACACCAGCACTCTATCGCCATATCTCCACTTTGGTCAGCTCAGCCCTCGCTGGCTCTTATGGGACGCCAAGGGGGCCCGCTGTCGACCTGCAAAATTCCAACGCAAACTGGCATGGAGGGATTTGGCATACTGGCAGCTCACGTTGTTTCCTGACCTTCCCTGGGAATCCCTCCGGCCCCCGTACAAGGTTTGCAATATAGTTTGCACTTATGTGATCGAGGGTAGTGTTTCCCAACCTTTATTTGGTGTTTGTAGGAACTGCGGTGGAGCAGCAATCGCAATCATCTCAAGGCCTGGCAGCGAGGGCGCACAGGCTACCCTTTGGTGGATGCAGCCATGAGGCAGCTGTGGCTGACGGGCTGGATGAACAACTACACCAGACACGTGGTGGCTTCTTTCCTCATAGCGTACCTGCATCTGCCCTGGCAGGAAGGCTATCGCTGGTTTCAGGTGAGACATGTGCGACTCAACGTCTGAGTACCATTTTAAACAGTAATGAACATCTGCGTATGCGTGTAGGACACACTGGTGGACGCAGACGTTGCCATCGACGCCATGATGTGGCAGAATGGCGGCATGTGCGGTCTGGATCACTGGAACTTTGTCATGCATCCCGTTGATGCCGCCATGACATGCGACCCGAATGGCAGCTACGTGAGGAAATGGTGTCCTGAAATTGCAGAGCTGCCCGATGAGCTCATTCACAAACCGTGGAAATGCCCGGCATCCATGCTACGACGTGCGGGTAAGGTCCACCGCAAACCGAGCGATGCAGTTTAAGTAAACAAAGTATAATTTACGACCGACCGCTTCAATGTAAAACTGCTGACAATTTTGATTACCGTATTGGCTGGAATATAATGCTATGCGTTTTTTGCATTGAAATAAGACTGAAAAAGTGGCGTCATCTTATATTCGGGGTCTAGACACTATACCCATTCACGACGCTAGATGGCGCCAGATATCATTGAAGCGAATGCTGAACTTGACACCCCAGGCCAAAGTGAACCCCTGCCACGAAGAATAAAGATAAAAATAGCGATAGGAGGAAGAAAAAAATAATAGCAGTAAGAAGGAAAATAAGAAAATGATAGAAGAGAAAACAGAAAAACGTAGTGACAATCTGGAGAAAAGTGGGTCGAAGATCGGCCAGGTTAACCGGCAGCTGAGGAGAAGTTATGATGTAATTTACATTTAAAAAACCAGAAGCCATTCATTTACGAATGTGATTGCACTTTGAGATTTGAATGAGGCAAAATAACATGCTTTTTCTCTCAAATATATTGTTATAATCATTTGTTTCAGATGTACTGTAATTATTTTCTGTATAAAAATTAATTTGGTGTTCAAAAAGTCTTTTTTCAAACTTGAGTCTTGAAAAAGAGGGGGTCGTCTTATAATCAGGGCCGTCTTATATTCGGGCCAATACGGTCTCTAAAAAACATTTTAGAATCACAATCAACATAGATCAAACAATAAAATGTGGATTAATAGCTCTCCTTCCTGGTTATGCCTATGGAAATTTTCCAATTTTGAAATTTCACAGAATTCTGCAACCCTAATTTGCAATCAGGCAAACCATCAGTCAACATGGAAAGCTACCAGATGCACCTTATTTCAGTGCGGTTGTTGCATTCCCATCTAATTATCAACGTCTTCTGCCCTGTCTGTCTTTACTCAGGCGTGGTGCTGGGCCAAACATACCCAGAGAGAATAGTTACAAACCTGGAAGAGAGGCGAAGTCGATCTCTTCAGGACGTCGCCCTGGTACGGAGACAACACACAGAATACGTGGACAAACGCTCGGGCTGCGACCTGGTGCCTCTGCCGCCCCGCCTGGTTTCTGAGGCCCTGGGTTTAGCTCAGCCAAGTGGAGGAAAACAATTCCTCCTTCCAGTCATCACACGTATGGAATTCAAACACCAGATGGATGACCCGGACATGGACGCCGCCGCCAATCCTTACAACGCCGTTCTCAAGGGCTACGTCAGTCGCAAGAGGGACGAGACTGTGGCGTTCCTCAACGAGCAAGACTTCACAGCCAGTGTCTTGCACGAGGGAGCCCAGAGAAGAGAGAGGCTGGAGAGCGACCATCGCCGCATGGAGGGGCTCCCCCCCAAACAACTCCCAACGCAGGGAAGAGCCAGACGCTCCACAAACACGAATGACCGGTTCTCTATCCTACCAAGTGGTACTGTTCTTACGACACACAGGTGATCCAAAGCCACAAGCACCTGGTTCAATCCCTTCCAAAAATCTCAGTCTTATTTTTCTGAATGCTTCCAGCCTGAAATGCCCATTTTCACAGAAAAAAAACGGGATTCTTGTTGCAATATTTTTGAAAAGCTTTTTTTGTGATAGCACTAAACTATTTTTTTCTCTTTCCTCTGCCTCACTCTTTTTTTGTTGTTGAAAGTTTTAAAAGTGACAAAATAATGTGGAGGTGTAAAGACAATGCTTGATGTATCCAGAGATTCATATTACACCATGTAATTTTTCCGGTTTGTGTGGCACATGAAAAAAAAGACTATGATTGTATTATTAGTGTTAGTTGTCTGAAGTAGAGATAAGCACTCAGGTTTTAATACTACAATGTGTTAATTTAATGTGTTGGGCCTTTAAGACTTTTGTTTTGTTACTGCACTAAGGATACTTAGATTTCAATTAGATTTATTTAAGTGTTTAAATGTAATTTTCTTGCATCATTATTTCGTGCCCCACCACTAATATGCTCGAAAAACATTTTATTTGGCTTGAATCAATGCTGCACTTGGCAGGAATGAAAAGGTATCATGCTCGGATACTTTTTAAATCAAAAAAAGCATGTGATACAATTTAAATGTCCACTTATTTTCCTTATGAATGGATTGTTTGGGTTGTCGGATCAGGTATTGATGAAACCCCCCCCCCCCCCTGCCCCCAAAAAAGAAAAACAACTTGGAGTCAGTTAAAAAAAAAATGTCACTAGGAAAGTGGGATTTTGATTGACAATATTAATAGGGATCGGAAAAAAAATGAATTAATCAGTACACAACATACCCTGCAGTGGCTAGGGTTTGTATGATTGGCTGTTGACATCTAGTGGTAGGATGCCTGTAGCTCACTTGTTAGTCAAATTTCTGCTTGCCGCAAAAAGAGAGGGAGAAAACAAAAATCGAGCAAACCTGTACTAACTTCATTGGAATTGGCCACTTGGACCCTATCGTGCAATATTAAAATGGTAGCAAAAAGAGTGAAAACGCAATTTAAAGAAGGGTTCTTGTAAAAATTCTTGAGAAACAACTTAGTGAAAATACAGTATTCAGAAAAAAAAAAAAAAAGTCAATCATGAGGTTTATTGTACATTTGTCCACAGTGTTCACACAAATTCAAAGTGCTTTTCTTGCCCAGGACGCTTGTGCCTGCTTCAACTGAAATATCAAGGGGTAAAAAAACAGGCTGACTTGAGCATCACTTTTCATTTTTGGGCTTTTTGAGGCTGCAAGAACTCAACTTTGGCTGGTCCCTTTAAGTAAGTGAGCCTTTCTCAGCAGCTATTCTTCACATTTGCATAACACTTACAGAGCACCCTGCCAGGTGTTTGTATAAGGAGGAAAGAGGGAACGGACTGGTTTTAGTCCTCTATGGAGCGGATGTATCGCTCATAGGCCGCCTCGTCCATCAGAGAGTCCAGCTCGGAAGGCTTGGCAATCGTCATCTTCATTAACCAACCTGTGTTGAACAGCAACCAGCCATTAAGTGGTTAGATCACCTGCTTGCTAGACTCTTGTAAATCATAGCCCGCTAACAGAGTCTTTTACTCCTACTCCCCCCCCCCCCCCCCCCCCCCCCACACACACACCCCCAAAGTGTTCATGCATGTTCAACGATACTGGGCTGTTGTAACTGCCTGCTCAATATGGCTAATACAAGTTAAAGAAACACACATAAAATGAACTTTAAAATTCAATTAAAATACATAATAAAAAACAGATGAACCATTTTGCTGACTTTGCGCTTTTTCTGTTTAAAACTACATACAACTATGGGGGAGAAAAAAAAAAGAAACCGTGACAAAATCCTTGTTCAATTTTGTTATTCATATGTACAGTATAACCTTGGGTAAAGTATAATTTTTGTGTGACAATTACTGGTAACTCCAATGTCGGCATAATCAGTTAACCTTTACCATTGTTATTTCTGAAACATTTATACTGAATTTTAAATTCCTATGAGCAACTTGGAACACAAAAAAGGGTGGAGGTAGCAGGACAGGATCCAATTGCAAATTAGCATGTAACCTTTTTCAGTGATGCTGATGAACCAAAATCCTGGTTTATGCCCTTGCAAATTTTCCACGTGTCCTGTTATGATAGACACGTGTAACTAGTTCCATGGTGATCAGTGGAACTGTTGGCTTGCTTTAACATTTTCCGAGATGCTTACTGACCAGGTTGCATATTGATTGAATTTTGGAAATCAACACTTTTTTGCTCACCGTCTTTGTAGCAAGATTTGTTGACCAGGCCTGGTTTGTCAGCCAGCAGTGCGTTAACCTCCACGACCTCCCCAGTCAACGGAGAGAAAAGCTCACTTGCAGCCTTGACGCTTTCCAGAGCTCCAAATTCATCTGAGACATCAGAGATGAACAAATGAAATACTTTTACAAGAAAGGCCTTCAGATAAATATTGGTTACCTTGTTGAGACAGCTGCGTCCCCACTTCCGGTAGTCCACAGTAAACCACATCTCCCAGGGCCTCCTGCAAGCAAGATTTGGTGTTGACCCAAATGGTGAATCGTTGGTGACGATATGTTGACTGGCTCGCTCGTTCAAGAGGACTAAATGTACCTGAGCAAAGTTGCTGATACCGACAGTTCCGATTCCATTGTCTTCTACCCGAATCCATTCGTGCTTGTCTGTGAATTTAAGTGCTGAACGACAGGGGAAAAAAACATTTTTTTAAAAATATAATCGGCGCCTAAAAATAGTTCGCTCATACGTCCTTTACTTGAGCTAGTGGCTAACCAATGTGTTAGCTAGCACGCAAACCACACAAAAGAACTTACTCGCAGGCGAAGTATTACCTGCTGACAACCGGTTCGACGACGAAATGCCTCGTAGGAAGAAAGAAAAACGATTAGACGAATGCAGTTCCGAGCGTGCTAGTAAAGGCCACAGTGGGGAAAAGTTGGAAAACCCGCAGCAGCGGAGAAGTCGACAGACGGACATCTTTCTTCTTCGGATGATCTAAACGTGACAAAAGTGGGCGAATACTCGCAGGAATTTATTAGCGCCATCTGCTGATCCCGATCAACACACGAACCATTGGGAAAAACAAGCCGTTTGTGACAAATACAAATGATTAATTAAAAAATGTAAGACTGTTGTTTTTTCTCCCAACAAGCGATGTAGCTATTTCCTAACTTTTAAATATTACAGGTCTTTCCGGTGACCCCCCCCCCCACCCCCAAAAAAAAAAAACACCAACAAACGTTGACATGCAATTACTTTACGTATATTTTTCTGACTGAATTATGCGTGTACTCCCTACATTAGAAAACAGATACCGTGTGTGTGGTTTCCACTAATTTTGTCAAATTAGGCTTGTTAAGTTTTTAAAACCAGTTCAGCATGTACCCCAGCTGCCCGAATACAGCAGGGATAGGCTCCACCATGCCCGCGACCCTTATGAGGATAAGATTAGAAAATGGATGGATGATTATAATTATTTTTTTAAATTCCATTCACAGTTATAAAGCTTTCAAAATAAATTTCAAACCTTTCTTTAATCAATCAGGAGGGGTCATACCAGCGCTGATAAAGGTCACCCCAGATAATGCCCACCAAACCCTTCTTTGTGCACCTCAATCACATAATGTGTATACGTATTCGGTAATGAACTGGTAAATCAGTTTGGATAAGGTTAAACGGTGCAGAACATGGATGGACATTCCCTGAACAGTATCTTACAAACCCCACTAGAGGGCCCTATGACCTTATCTTTATTCAAAACATGAGCGTGAGCAAAAATGTTGCTCCCAGAGCCTCTTAAATGTGGTTCACAAACATAACGTAAATCTATCACACCTTGCCTTAATATTGAGATAAACTGTACATTATACTTGACAGAAATAAAACACAGTAATCAAAAATCCACTGACATGGAAAGATTTTACTCTCTGGAGTACACTAAAAACATTACACAATGTATTTAACACTTTTATTAATACAAAACAACAGGATATATAAAGAAAGTTTCACTCTCGTGCCCTGGGGGAGTTCTATTACTCAAAATTTCATTAGCTGTGAAAGTGGCATGTTTTTTGAAATAACAAAATAACTCCCGGGCGGCCCGGTAGCCCAGTGGTTAACACGTGTGCCTCACAGTGCAGAGGTACCGGGTTCAATTCCAGCTCCGGCCTCCCTGTGTGGAGTTTGCATGTTCTCCCCGGGCTTGCGTGGGTTTTCTCCGGGTACTCCGGTTTCCTCCCACATTCCAAAAACATGCATGGCAGGCTGATTGACCACTCTAAATTGTCCCTAGGTGTGAGTGTGAGCGTGCATGGTTGTTTGTCTCTGTGTGCCCTGCAATTGGCTGGCAACCGATTCGGGGTGTCCCCCGCCTACTGCCCGAAGACAGCTGGGATAGGCTCCAGCACCCCCCGCGACCCTAGTGAGGATGAAGCGGTTCGGAAGATGAATGAATGAAAATAACTCCCTTTGTCTCGTTCTGGCTTCACAAACTAAGAACGCTGTAAAACGAACTAAAAATACACAAAACGACTAATAAAAGTGTTCCCCAATCTCGACCCCCAGCCCAGCCTTTCCTCTAGAAGCGGGTTAAAAAGCTACAAACATAAATAAAGAAAAGCACATTTTGCTCGGCTTTTTTCACAATTACACAGCTTGTAGAGTTCATCCAGTGTCCACTTTTCCATCCCGTGATTCTGTAGGTGAGGGCACAAACCCCCCAAAGATGCAAAAAACCCCCCCAAAAAAACCCCAAACAAAAAAAAACAAGACACCTGACATGACAGCGTGGTGTGTGGAGAGAGGAGTGAAAACAAGGAAAGAAAACTGTGTGTGTGTGTGTGTGTGTGCGCGCAATGGGTTAGGGGTCCTTGGCGGGCAGGCAAGAGGGGGGTCTTTAGTCTGTAAAAGTCTCTCCTCATTGTGGGATAGGAATTGTGAGGTCGTACGGGCAGCCAGGAGGTTCATTTCGGACTGTAGTTAGGTCACCACACGCACAATCTGGTGACATCTAGGTGGTTCTCTCCTCGCCGTCCGTCTCCTGCTTGGTCCGGCGCAGGTTGCTCTTCATTTTTACAAATTCAGGAGTGTTCTCCTGCTCCTCCTCGTTCTTCTGTTGCTCCAGCTCCAGCTGCAAACACACGTACGTTTGATTAAATGCGGGACCAGTGCAACAATTTATCATGCATATTATACAGAAGAGCTTTTCACCATGATGTCATATGTACTTTGGGCTGGAAAAAACTTCATTGCATCACTGAGCAACCATTGCATATCATTTGACCAAGGCAGAGAAATTGAGAAAACTAATTGGCTTGAATTACAAAATAGAATGTCTGAAAACAAACCAGTCGAAAGATGTCAGAATGGACTGCTGGTCCCAATTTAGATGTCAAAGAGGAAGTCCATTCCAAAATTCCAATCGACTGTAGTTCACATGATCCATGAGGGACTGGCTAATTATTCAACTTGCATGGTCTCAGATTAAAAGCACAGATGTGCTCTTTTATAATAAGAATAAGAAAACCTTTACTTGTCCCGCACTGGGGAAATTTGCAATCTTCAGCAGCAGAATTGAAGGGAGGGGTGTGGGGTAGAAAGAAAAACAAAGTATTGCATGCACAAAATAATTTTGATGCTGAAATCAATAGCATGCCATCTAAAAACTGGCTTCATGGCATAGTTATAATTTTCATTTAATTTCGTAAAAGGAAGCTTGTACCCGACTACTCATATTTATTGATAGTTGGGCTGGGCAATAAGCTTGAAAATTGTATCATGGTAGGGCAGGATGATAGTTCTATCACTGTATGTTTACTTTTTTTAATGCCTGGAGTTGTTACCTGCTCCAATTTCTGTTGTCTTTTCATGAGTTCAATCTCCAAGTCGCTCCGCTTCTGGTGCGCCTCCTGCTCTTCCTTCTGAGCCTTGAGGACTTGCTCCCTCTTCCTCTTCTCCAGAACCTTCTGTAGTTCTGGTTTGTTCTGAGGAGCCAGGCCCCTGTATGCACAACAAACAAACAAACAAACACAAACCATCCTGTTACCAGCCAAAAACAACAACAACTACCAATCAAATGATGCGCAGCAGAGGCGCATGACCTCATTCCGCCTTGTGACATGTGCTTTCTCAGTGTTTGGAATTAAAAATAAGTCAATGGTGTTCTCGTAACTTTTGATCCGAAGCCAATTGCACCAAATTTTCCGGTCCGCGGACGAGATGGCTGCCAGCACTGGAAGTGACTTTAGGGGAAAGATGGATGAAATCATAGCCTGCTTGTCATTACTTTTCCAAATGATGCAGAGACACAAATCAGAAGCAAACGGGTTTGCACATTCTTGGGGTTGGTGGGGTAGGAAGAAGACACTGCACTCTCACGCAAGCGTGTGTGCATGCATGCATGCGTGCGCACACACACGCACACGCACACTAAAGGATCAAATATAAATAAGCACTTTTCAAGCTCTTTCAAGATGAAATTTCAAACTTTGTGGAGACTTGAGCCACGGTTAGCTACATTACATACATTGCATACATACATGTTGGTCCATCACCAATTTTGGCAAGGTGTATGTGACCTTTAAAACATACTGATGTGAGCCAGGTCACTAAGAGTGTTCATCGAATAGCTCGATGTAATAAAAGCTATTCTTTTTACTTCTACTTATTCATATTTCATTTCATTATAATTCAGAACCAATTACTTACATAATGAAAAAAAAGTTAAATGATGAGGTTGACAGAGTTTCAAAAGATCATGCTTGTGCTGTTAGCGCATCCCGGGGAGGATCACACAACGCATGGGTGTGTCCTACCGATTTCAAAAAGACTCATCAGGGACAGTTTAGCGTGCGTGCGTGTTTGTGAGTCTCTTTCACAGTCATACCACATGTGATGATGTCATCCTGCAAAAACTCACACAAGTCTGTGGGCCGAGGAAGACTGAAGAGAAGCTAAATGGAAATGGATTAGTACTAAAAGCCTGAAAGGGATTAGCAAAGCTCGATAAAACTCCCGTACACAAAATCACACATTGATAAGCACTCCTCCCAACCCACAGACACTCTCCTACAAGTTACTCACACATACAGTACATACTCTTAAATATACTCTCACAAGAGTTTCTCACAGGCACTTTTTCACTTCCAAAAACACACTTGCATTCATTTATACACACACTCACAAAAACTCACACTCACATGCACTCACTCACAAAAACGCTCACACTCCTACACACAGCCTCACAACGACTTGCACACATATACAAATGCTCTATCACTCCATCATACACACTCTCACGTGAGTCTCTGACATACATATATGCACTCTCTCATTCACACTAACGCTCTCACATAAATACATAAATAAATAACAAGCTCACCCACTTCTATACACTCTCATACAGTCTCTCTCTCACACAATCTCTCACTCACCCCTCCCACCTATTCTCATACACACCCATGTTCTCAATCACACTGTCTATCATAGACACTCCCCCACCACCACACACACACACACACACACAAGATTAAGAGCAGGCGAATGAGTAAGGCTCCTCCAACTTTGTGCAGAACATTTTCAACACAACCCACCTCCCCTTTACACTCCACACTCCTTTATTGTAATACGAGGCTGTCTTCGTGAGTCTGGGCGCTTTAATTAAATGTATCACCGAGTCTTGAACATTACATAACCGTCCTGACAATGTTCCCAGAAGCCGTGGGAGTTCTTTTTTTCTCCCTCCAACGTGATTACTTAAGTGAAGTGTGTGTGTATGTGCGTACATTTGTGTATGTGTGTGTGTGTGTGTGTGAGACCATTTCCTGGCCTTGAGCAGGCAGTTTAAGAGTTGTCTGAGATATGGATGGCCATTTGAGCACATTCTTTATGGATTATGAAGACAATCAAACAATTCATTCTAAATTGCCATTTTGAATGGGCTCATGAAGCTTGGTATGTTCTGAACTCCTGTTTTCACTCTAGTATCGTGCTGTGTAGAATAATAGTTGACAAACGATTACTCAATTACTAGATCATTGCACATAGACACACAATTCCCATGACAACAATATAATAAACAACCAAAACATGTGCAAGGAGCCTCATGAAAATGAAACACTGCTCACCTCATCCCCTCCATTGCAGGGGCTGGCAATGCATTACCATGTCCAGTCACCCCGCTGCTCCTCCCAAAAAACAAAAAAAACAACAACAAAATGCATTTTGCCAAGTGCTCAAAAAGACACTAAAAGCACCAACTGTATTTTCGCACTTATGGTACTTAAGCAGCACTTCATCACAAAGCCACCAAATTACACTTTTGGTGGAGCAGATCTATGTATGTGGCACATGCAGCTAAAATACAAATTCCTCCCCCGAAACATCAAAAACTTCACCAAATCAAATCCGTGCAGATTATCAGAAGCTAGCGCTGATAACGCTGTGCTAATCTGCGCTTCCGACACAGCAGCTCTGCTTATCTCTTGGCTTTGACATGACAGCGTTTCTGTGTAGCTGTAGTCCAGTCGTTGCTTGAAAATAGTAGATTACCCCCTAGCCTAGCAGCCAAGTCATGAAGGGAGAAACTCAGCATGGGGATGTAATCATGCTTATCAGATGACTCGTGATGTCACGATCTGGCAAAGGTCAGAAGGCTTTGCCCACAGATCTTCTATAGCCATTGTATGTAGTGCTCTCACTTAACATTCCCACCTAAGGACACTTCATAGTCTTTGACACACCTAACATGTTTTTGGAAAACAGGAAGCCAGAGTACCCGGGGTACAACCATGTCAGCACAAGGAGGAATTACAAACTCGAACCACGAATCTCATAACTGCGTGGCAGATGTGTTTACCACTCAACCACAGGAGGCACGGTGATTCATAAAAAACTGTGTATAATGAATGTGTTTGTGGTTCAGAACGTAATTCACTGAAATTTCCGCCTTTGCGGATCCAATAACGGCCTCCTCTAACTCCCACCCTGACTACCGCCTACAAATATTTTCACTTTTCAGCTCCAAAATCCCCCGTTGCCATGTAAATAAAACAGTTTCCATCCTAGTTTTTGTGTACATGTGGAGCAGATCAAAGTCACAGACGATAATAACAGCGCCTGTTAAAAGACACTTACGACATTCTCCTCCCTAGTGGCTGGACAAACGTTTCCATAACTACAAACCCTTCTGGCCTGGTCATCTTGCTCAGTGGACACCCCTCTAAAATTTGTAAAAATACATTCAAGTTTTTTTTTTTTTAATTGCTCAGCCTGCGTGTGTGTGTGTGTGTGTATACACAGGCAGAGAAAGGCTCGCAGCTACAATAGTTTTGTAATCTTGATTACATAACGTGCCTTTTCATGCAGCAGTCAATCCATGCACGCATGCATCCGCAGCACCTCCACCCAACCTACCAGCACTCTTGTGGGCATGACTAATCTTGCTGAAAAAAAAATAAAGTTCCAGTCACCCCACACAAACATTTGAAGCATGCCATGGAATAGTCATTTTCCTTTATATTTGTAAATAAAGGATCCCAGGTTACTTCCAGGTAACAGAAAATAATCAACTGAACTGAAACCAACTGGAGGGTGGGGGGGGGGGGGGGGGATGTTTTTGTTTGGCAATTTACAGTGAACATTGGACATCCATGGTTCAGCATTCTTGTCATTTGTCAATTGACAGATTCTTGTAGTTGGGAATCCCACCCTCTGTTATTTGCTGTAAATCTCATATTTTGTTGTTTCGGGGCTCTGGCTAGAGAAAAAAAAAATACTTATGAATCATCTGCACATAATCGTGGCAGGGGTTGGTTCCTGTCTCCGACCAATGAATGGGGTCCACTCTACTTCAACAAACTCAAAATTAATTCAATGGAACTTATAGATGAGAAGGATCCGGTGGATGTTGTAAAGTGTTTCCAGAGAAGATGATCATTTAGCAAAATGTGTCTAATGTCACACAATCCATTTTAGCATAAGAGCAAGTCCGCGCCATTCATTTGACTAACAGAAAAGTCAATTAATGAGCCAGTCACTCAAAGAGCATGTCATATGTATCTGTGAATTCCCCGCATGTCTGTTCTTTAATCACCTTCCTTATGTGACGAAATATGTAAATTCTAGCTGGTGTTACGCCTCCCTTGGGAGCAATTTAACTCCCGTGGCTTTAAATGTCAATTCAAACTATGACGGTCAAGAAGATGGCTAACATTCCCATTATCATTCCCATTTTGTCAATCACTCTCCAGGATCTCGGCCTACCTCTGTGGATTCACCTCACCCCCTTGACTTCTTTATAAACACACTCCTGTGATGCAATATCTGTCACTATTTATAGATCTGACACAAAGATGCCAGCCGCCCCCCCCCCGAGGGAAATGCGGCAGTGTAGATGGGGTGATCTCGTCACGCTGACCACATGACCTGTTTGGCCCTGTGGCGTCGATCCGTGCAAGCTCTTTGCATAACGCATCTGTGACACACTAATGCACCTCAGCATTTATGTAAGAGTAGCTATGAAGGATGCGTGCGACTGTGGTTTACATAATACCGCTGCTGGAGGTTGGATCCTGCACTGAAGACAACTAACGAGATGACCCCCCCCTTTCCACCACCACCCACAGCCTGCATCAGGAGGACCATCAGACCAAGGACATCTCAAGATGCTTACATTACCTCACTCTCCATCAGTGGAGGTCAGACAAAGGGAACGTGTGAGACAGGGTTTTTTTTTTAAACCGCTCAAGTTCCACGGCTGGGATGCAATTGGACTGAGAATTAAAATAAAATGTCCATCAGCTCCTCTTCTTCACTGCAATGCTTCGAATTAAGAATTTTTTTTATATGACTATGAGAGTTACATTCCTTGAATGGAGTCTATTCGTGAGTTTTAAATCAATACACATTTTTTTTTATTAATGAAGATGAGAGGCTGAATACATCGCTTTAGTATTCTGAAAGTAGATTTATGTGGGGAATGTTTTGCCTTCGGGTTAATGTGCCTACGAGTGAACCAAATTACATACCAAAGAGTATTAAAAGAGAAGTCAAGTCATAATTGTTCTTCACAATAATAAGTTCTGTGAGCACCTGCGAGTCTAACCACTGCATTTTGATTAATTTAGCATGTTTTGAATATAAATTAAGTAACAAAATCCACTCTCGTTTTTTTGATCTCAGGGGGATTTTGATATTTGATGTTGACTGAAAATGACATCAATGGTCTGTGTGGAATGAATATATGTATGACACAGGGTTCCCCATATGGAACAGTATTACTGAAATAAATGAACTTCTCATATTCAAAATCTTGGATGAGCAAAAAAACTACTTCGGGCAGTAGGCGGGGGACACCCTGAACCGGTTGCCAGCCAATCGCAGGGCACACAGAGACGAACAACCATCCGCACTCACACTCACACCTAGGGACATTTTAGAGCGTTCAATCAGCCTGCCAAGCATGTTTTTGGAACGTGGGAGGAAACCGGAGTACCCGGAGAAAACCCACGCAGGCCCGGGGAGAACATGCAAACTCCTCACAGGGAGGCCGGAGCTGGAATCGAAACCAGTACCTCTGTACTGTGAAGTCGACGTGCTAACCACTGGACTACCGGGCCGACCAATCATTAATTATTAACCAAAATATTCATCAATTAATACTAACACAAATAGTCTTGTCTCAATTATGCTTGAACGCACCCAGACTTCTGATATTGTGTTAAAAGTCCACCTAAAATTTGGTGATTATATACAATCAAAGACTGTCAATAAAGCTACTTTCAGTAAAGCGCGCAGTGAGTGATAATGCTTCGACACGTGACGCGTTTACCAACCTCTTCTGGTTCATAAGCAGCTCCCTGTGCAGGTCCTGGTGGTTGCGGGAGTTCTTGACCGGGTTGATCAACTTCTTTGGTTTGATGAGCTGATCGCAGTCACCCTCCAGAAAGTCGGGCTCGGCCATGACACTCCTCCCTGGAGACAGCGACAGACCAGTGTCACGCAAATCTGAACGCAGACACAAGGCCACAGGCCACCAGTATGAGATGGAACAATTAAATACGGGTGGGAATGGAAATGGACTCTTCACTGTGCTTGCACAATCTAATAATATCACAGCAGTTTTGGATAACACTATCATTAGGTTTCCATAATAGTGTGTCCAGTGAACATTTATTCCTTGGGCTGTTTTCATGACGCCATGCACTGGATTATGATGAATAATGACAATGGACTCCTTACATAATCTGGGGGAAGAGAACATGTCGGTGGAGTACGAGCCACATGCAAATTGACAAACGAGATAGACACACGCACTCACTTATTGTCTCCTTTTCAGTACATTTGCATTACTGGCGTCCCTGTTTACAGGTTATTTGGGTAATAGTTGATATTTATGAAGTTGGAAAAGCAGGAGTTCCCAGAAGCACACTACGTATAGTGGACAATGCACAACACAAACAAATGTAAGCACCTCTTACATAAAGAGCAATCGGCCACCCAGCATCACGAAGTGCTTTGATGCAGACTTCCAATTTAAACCTGGCTGACATTTTACCATTTTGAACAGGAATGAGGAATTTCACTCAGCATAACATTAATTCACAGCTCATTTTAATTTGTTCTTCTTTCTATCGTACTTGTGTACGTGTAAGACACACAAAACGTGAGTTTTCTGTTACATGCATCAATGTTACTTTTGGCTGGTCGTCTAATACGTTTGTTGAGCAACTAGACTCAAGTTCATCTAGGAATCAAATGTAAAGTTTAGAATAAACAACAGCACATGTCAAGACAAACCTTTTGCAACGAAAACACAAACAAGACCCCAAACCACCGAACAAAGTGATTAAAACCATTTTTTTTTTTAAAAAACATTCCAGAGCACAAAATCATTCAAAACAGTACAAAAAATAAAAAAAGTCAACATTTACTTAACTCACCCTGCAGATGAGGAAAGACGGGATATCTGAACATTGTTGCCATGGCTTCTATTTGGGTTTGATTGTCAAGAAAAAAAATACACAACTGAAAACTAGTAGTCCTGTATTTAAAAAAAATCTCTGAATCAAGAGTGTTTCTGCTTTGTCCTGCATGCACAGCTGTCTGCATCAAAGCAAAGCCAGTCAGAATTCAACGTCTGTTTTATAGCTGCGCTCGCACACACACACACACTCACACACACTCTCTGTCGCCCGCCCATCTTCAACTCCCACCCAACTCTGTTCAATATACTCCTTTAAAAGAAAACTCAAATATTTTGTCTTTGTGAGGAAATTATTCTCTTTTCCAAACCATTTCTGAATGCCTCTTTTCCAAGAATTCAGCGTGGGATGGGAATGCTTCCTCAAAATCCAAAACAACAACAATGGCATCCCTCCTGAGGGTCCGTGTAGTTGAGGCAACGCGCCACTAGAGGTCGCCGTCCCTGCACAAGCAGTAGGCGCTCATGTCATGTTACATAAAGCTGCTTGGGATAAACACGGCGTGTGATTGGTTGATTTCAAGAGGATACGCTCCACATAAAAAGGATGTTGTTGCCTGATGTGCAAATTCGTTCATTTGTCACCTTCGGAAAACCTTTTAAACAGACGGTGGTACCTTGATTACACATTTCATTCTTTCAACGACCAAGCTTGTAACTCATTATACTCTTACATCGAATCAACATTCCCAATTCAAACTGCGATGCTATTTATCCATTACAGACTGCCAAAACAACCACTTTTGTGTGTGTGTGGGGGGGAAAGGGGGGGATAATAACAAATATCGCTCTTGAGTGTGAGAGGTCAAAACCTGTCCTGACTTGCAAAGTGTTGGCAATACAATGTGACAAGCTGGCATTCACACACTAATCTTTTTACAGACAAGGTGTGCAAGGCCCTTTACATACTTGACGATTAAACCTGACAAATATTAACGTCCATCACAGCGAATAAGTTATTAGTTTCTCGGAGTATCTCGGGGGGGCGGAATCCGACTTCCTAACCCCTACAAGTGTTCACTGTATGCACAAAAATCCAAATAAAATGCAAAACAGTCGATTGCATTACTCCTGTAATCCTTGCTAAATTAATCTTAAAGGGTGTTCAAATTTCGAGCTTCCAGCTGTCACCCCCTTTGAATCACGACAAGTGATTACTTGTCATGTTTAAGTTGTAGTACTTTGTCCCATTCCTCAAATTTAACAGTTAAATGTCCTTAGGGCCAGTATGCAGGGGTGTGTGTAGACGAGCAGGGGGCTATAAAAGGGGTCGATTAGAGAGTGGGGGCGTCTATGTCTGTGTGCGAGCCCACGCATGCTGTGCACATCAAAGGTGGGTTTTGTTCGTGCCACTAGCGGGGGGCGGAGGCTCTCAAAGGCTGGCAGTGTTGTCAAACTGTCCGTTAGCTTAACACATGTGCTCCGACTTCCTGCGCGGCCCCAGGCTGAGGGGAAGTGACATAGCGAGTTCAAAGAGGTCTTGCAACCTCAAATTGGAGCTCCCCGCTTCACTTCTGCCCTTACCGCTGTTGCCCTTAAATATTCTATTTACTGTCACTTCTGGTTCCATTTAGCATTATACAAATGCACCATCTGTTAAAAAGAGTTCTCAAAATGTTTACGTCAGGTACCACTTCAAAAAAAAATACTTCTTTTCTCCAAGTAATACCATCATGACCAACACTAATATGCAGTAGCACAGAAAAAGTGTTCAGTTAAAAATGGCACACAGGCTATGACTCCTAAAAAGCGTAAAAGTTAATTACAACTGACCCGTACTTTACTGGACTTGAAACAATGTTAAGACACTGAAATTTTGCATTGTTTAAACATGATTCCGCGAATCTCCCAACAAGAGATGATTGATAATTAGGTGGAACTGGGACCAAAATTCCAGTTCTCCCGGAATCGTTCAGATTTTCAAATGTCAGTGCAAAGCTTCAATTCCGAGTGAGTCACGCCCTACAGCCCACGTACCACAACTTTTGAGAATCACTGCCTTATGAAAAGCATAGCCAATCAATAGTTAATGCCCACAAAGACACCAGAATTTTTACGGACTATATTGTAGTTTCAATCGGTTTGGCATTTCAACCACATGCAAAGAGCTAGTGACCATGGAGCAACGTAAACATGTTCCGCACTTTTGCATTGAATATTCCTTTCTCCTCGGGTTGCTTTCGTTGCCAATGTGCCTTTCCTGATTTTGATTCACGAAAACATCCTTAAAATTAGAGGTTTTGGTGCCATCTGTTGCGTTGAACACTCTCTTTTTGGTTCGTAAATAGCATGCCGACTCCTATGGTTATGCTTCTTATGTGCCTCGAAAAGATGCTCAACTTGGAGCATGCATTCACCTCCTATGCCATTTTTAGTAGTCACCTTTTTAATCCATTAAAGCTGCAAGAGTCTTGGATTATGACACTAAAAGCTCCAGCCACTGGGAAGACAGCCAATTCTTTGGCATAAAACCTTTTAGCTGCAAAGGTTCCACAGATTGTCCTTATTATCAGAGAAAGGGTTGCTTCAGTGGGCAACATGCCGCATCTCCAGCACAACATTGTGAGCTCTCCAAAACAACGACTTGCGGTTAGCTTCCTTCTATATACTAATGAACTCCACATGATCCCTCCATCTTACATCAACTGGGGGAAGGTAGCACTGTTTTTACAAGCTAATTTTCCAAGCTAGCGAGCTAATCTTTCGTAGTACATCTTGTCCAGGAAACATACAGTATCACTTTGATGTTTTATCATTTGGTACCTCACAAGTTTGGCAACAACCTTGGTCTTCCATCTCAACACATAAACCAAAAGGACATGCATTTCTCAGGTATTACGTTTGCAAAATTTCATATACCATTTCATGGTCACCTTTGATCTTGTTGATCTCCTGATCTGTACTGCTCCAATCACTTGAGAGCTTTTTAATTTTCCATCTTCAAACGTTGGAAACCGATGTACTGATGTGTACATCTGTAACTAAGTTGAGGGATATTCTGAACTTATGCATCAAATTTAGGGCCAATGATGACAACATTTTGTCTGGTCCTATTGCTGCACGGTTATGGAACATTTCCGACACAGCGAATCACAGTAAGGGTCAACAGGGAATCTGTCCCAGCAGACATCAGCGGTGGACTTTACACCGGACAGATCGTGTACAGACTTTGTATTTTCACTTTCAACACCCCTATGTGCCTTTGTGTTCTCTCAGTGTGCTGCTTTGGGACAAGACTCAATACCCACCGGGAATCCCATTTCAAGACTTTTGTTTATTGCTCTTGGGAACCAACACACGCTCCCATCCCCAGGCAACACACACAGTAAGACAGAAAAATGCAATGGGCCTTCCAAAAGAAGTCTGTGAACTGTGTCTAGACGAAAAAAGCAAAGTATTCATAAGGATACTAAATGAAAAGCATTCAGGCATTAAATGAGAGTGAAGTTGGGGGAAAAGAAGAGTAAAACTGGGTCAGAGTCACGAGGAAGTGGAAAAGGGAGTGGCCTGAGACACATTTCCACTGTTTACTTGACTCCTTTGCCATCCACCTAGCCTGTGCTGACTGACTTTCTCAGATCCTAAAAATCATCACACTTATGAGCAGACAGAAAAAGTCCACTATACAAGTGACAGTTTTAGAAAATACAAGAGGAAGCAAATGATTGAATCAGTGAATGGCAAGTGTGGTTGGCAGGCGCAGCGATTGTGCTAACGGATATCACACCAGAGTAGTCTCTCATCACCAACTTCCTTGTTTCACCACCCGCAAAAGAAAAAGCAGAAATTCAACAAAAAAAATGGAGGATTCCTCTTAAGCACGGGTGCCTGCCGGCACCATGCAGCCTCCGAGGTTCATCAGTACCCAGCAGGCTATTATTCACCAGTGAGTGGATATTGTGACTTTCTAGGAGTGTTGTAGAAGTGAGTGAAAACACTGGCAGAGATTTATAAATTGATGCATATTTATATTTGTTTCCTAAGTGAGGAATAATATTGTCAGTGCTTTCACATTAATGAATAGCATGATATTAATTCACATAAAAATAACAAGAAAGGTCCATCCATCCATCCATTTTCCGAACCGCTTTATCCTCACTAGGGTCGCGGGGGGTGCCGGAGCCTATCCCAGCCATCTTCGGGCAGTAGGCGGGGGGCACCCTGAATTGGTTGCCAGCCAGGGCAGTAGGCGGGGGGCACCCTGAATTGGTTGCCAGCCAATCGCATAACAAGAAAGGTAATTTGGGTAAATGTGGATCAAACTCTTAGCCCCTCGGGTTAATCAGTACCTATCTTTTTTCTCTCCATCGATTCAAATTGAATGCATTACAATTTTCAAAACAATTCAACTTACAAAAAGCCTCTTGGAACCCGTTGTGTTCGCACGTTGGGGACCTCCTTTAAATCTATCTTTTTTGAAATATGTATGTACATGTATGATATTAGAAGTACCAAGAACTAAACGGAGGCTCAGAGGGGACCGAGCCTTTTCTGTTGCTGGTCCCTCTCTCTGGAACGACCTCCCACTGAACATTCGGCAAACCTCCTCGCTGCCCATCTTTAAAACCCCCCTCAAAACTCACTTGTATTCTTTGGCATTTGACTCAGCATGACTCGGATTTGTTCTTGGTTTTTGCTGTTCGGTGCTTTCTACCGTCTTTGGTTACTGATTTGTTGCTTTACTGTTGTATATGTTAGTTGCTCCATGTACAGCACTTTGTATGCAGCGATGGCTGTTTGAAAGTGCTCGATAAATACAGTTGAGTTGAGCTATGCTTGAAAGTAAATTTTTATCCTGTGTTGCTCAATTCTTGTCGTTCTTATTATTATTATTTCCGCCATTTTCTGTGGGAATATTGGTTTGAACACAATGCTGCTGAAATATCAGAGCCTCTCAACTGGTTTGTTGCTCAGACTCGTAACAGACACAGACAGCAAGGAGGCGGAGCAGCAGGCAGTCATCTTCACCATCTGACCCCTCTTTTCCTGTCCGGGATGGTGACGTGAACGACGGAAGGCCTTTTCAGAGGTTTCAGGGGTAATCACTGTCGGCTGGGTGCTGCTGACCACACCCATTCTGACATCAGCACGACACGATGTGTTTTCCACAGCACGGCGTATAGAGGTCATGCTTGCTAAACATATGGGTCGGCATCTTGCAGTTTGTGTGCTTTCTTGATGCCTAACGAGAAGCTTTACGATCATTTGGTTTCACATTTAAAGTAATACTTTATAACTACGACCCCCTCACGTACATACAAAATGTGTAACGTTTAAATCATCTTGTACAACGTCTTAAAAAAAATAATAAAATCCAGACTGTCTATTCTACTCACAGATGGGAGGTCCATCCCTCTGGGGAAATGGCGTCACCAATACCCCTACAGCATCCCCCACACCCCTTTTCTCTAGAACTCTCCCCCCGTCCATATCCATTTTCTCTCGAACTCTCTCGTCGCACACGTACACACACTCACAAACACGCCCTTGTGTTACAAGCCGGACGGAACCTGGTACGCGCCCAGCAGCTTGTTTGTTAATGAAGCGAGCATTCAGCCATAAAAAGGAGAGGTCCTAATTAAAGCACGGAGATAGATGGATGGGCTTTTAACTGACAGCTGTAGGGGGTGTGGTGGGAGTGGGGGCTTGAGTGTGCTGGAGTGAGAGAGAAAGTGTTACGGATAGAACTGCTTGGGGAGTGGGATCTAGCGGTAACAATGACCTCATTTCCTGTATAGGCCACGTTCGGGCCATATGTACGTACAAGCGCCACGTCATGACCAACCGCAGTAGAGTCACGCGGTGACGTGCTTGGGCAAATTTACAAACAATGGTACTTCGCTCAGCCTCAGGAAATAAAGTGGTGCAAATATCTGCAAAGACAGAAGGAAATATTTGCATAAGGAAAAAAAAACAATGGGTGAAGTAAGGACGGGATAGACATTAGAACAGTGAGGTTCACCTTTCTCCGTTGGGGTCAACATCCAGGAAGAATACCCCATGTAAATTTTAGCAAAAGGTGGACTACACCCTGGACTGGGCGCCACAGAGCACAAACAAAGACAGACAACAATTCATACTCGCATACAAACAGTTACTGAGTGGGAGCTGAACGACAGCTGCAGCTATCAAACATTTTAAGAATCAGTTCTAAAGATGATTGCAAATAAAATCTGATTTTGTATTATTGAATGACAATGTCAATAATAAAATAAGCATATTAGGTGCAGGTATTATTGATCTCCACTTGGGATTTGCCATCTTCACATTCTATACAGCAGGATCTGTGACTTTTGAGTGTGTGTAGCTTTAAAAGGCGGCGTCGGGCCAATTGAGTGACGTGTACATCAGCGAATGAGAGTGTAGTTGGCTGTTCAGAGCCAGTCTGCGTATCAATTATCAAATTGGGAGATATCGGTCCTTTATGCACTCTTTTGTCCTTATTAACTTCTTTCGACACAGTGGCGTGAATGTCTGCCGTCACATTAGTCCGTGGGGAAATACCAACACCACGAAGCTTCAAGGGCCGAGATTGTGTTACGGCTTGTATTTTTGTAATCAATTTGAGTTATTCAAATAATCGTTGCAGCTCGAAAGAAAAGCCACACTGCCTGCATGGAAGTCAAGCAAGTAAACCTCAACACAGCCAGCGACTTATTAGCTCATGATAACAAGTGAATAATAAAACTCATCTTTTTTCACATTATACAGAGATTTTTTAACACCAGATGCTGTTGGGAATTATGCTGGCAAGAGATAATTTGTGGCGGAAAAGGCCTTATTTTGTTTGCCTCAATCTGTTGTCGTCATTCATTATCCCCGGTTAACATCCTCAATCTTGCTGCCGTCACTGGCCGTTGTGCCTCATAGAGAGCTCAAGATTTCAATCAAGAACTCATCCGCAGTTGACCTTAGGTCTCTTTGTCACATATTTTTAGGTCATATCATAATGTCTGGAGTTTGAAACAAGCAACACGCCTATTTTGTTTCAAAATGCAGGCGATCGTCATGCAGTCATTTGAAGAATATTTTACAGTAAATACAGTACAGATTAACTGTAAGAGCTTCAGTACGAGTACAAGGATGTCTTCCCCTCATCAAATATGGGTATCTTACTTTTTCTCAATTAATAAGGTGTTAAAAATCAGTATCAAGTATCTCGCGTAGTGCACTGTGTGGTGAGGAAGAATAAGAGACAAGAGAATGGGTTGTTTCTATTCTGTTGTACTTCCTATGCATCCCTCCTCTCCCACTGTGTGACGATGTCACCAGGGAGATGCAGGGTTATGGGAATTTACAACCAGGGTTTTAGGGTCATAAAACATAAGATGTGGAGTCATGCGAGCACACAAGACCAGCACAGCGGCAGAGATTGTGAGGCATGTAAGTTTTGTATGCGATATCAAAGGAGCCGTTTTTCCAGCACGTCGCACTGGCCACTCTATGGCCTTTTTTTCTGCTCAGCATCATTTTTCTTTTCTTTTTTGGGGTAGCGCTAGGGCCAGAATGAATCATAGCAGTGTTCTGTTGAGTTAACCATCGAAAATAGTCACATGCATCATAGTCATCAGATAAAAATATTTTTTTCCTTCATCACATTGAAGAACAAAATAACCAGTCACACCCTCACTCTTGACGAAATTCACTAAGGTAGCAATGAAGCAAAAATGTCTGTGCTAGCTGCTCCGTACAGTGTGTCGACCATTATAATAAAAGATCGGAATGCACGCCTCAACATGAGTTGCGTCTTGTTTTTACGTGGGGGGACTCTTTCTCCCTTCGATGCTTCATCTATGTGCCTCATCATTCATCTTTTTGAAATTTTACATTTTGAGATTGCAATTGTAATGGTTAACTCATTCAGTACCAGCCAATTCTAGACCAAGTCTGAAAAGACGTTTAAAAACGTCATTGGGAGTGAATGAGTTAAATAAAATGATGAATTGAAAAATTTAAAAAGTGACCTTCAAAGTCCCACTTATTTCTTTTTAGAATGGAGAATTCTGTCGATTAACCCACGATTAATAGAGTAATCCGATAACCTTATTAAATACAAGCACGTGCATGCGGAGTTTTCAGGTATGATTTCATTCACTTGGGGTCGCCATCCTCATGTTCTACTTGCAGTATGTGACTGAGCACAAATGGTTTTCAAAGGCGGGACTGGGCCCGGTGAGTGACAAGGGCATGGGTGCGTAGAGTTGGCTGGCTGTTATCGGGCTAATATATTACGAATGTGCTTATTCATTTTTGCTTTCTTAAGAGTTTGTTTAATGAAGTTGTTTTATGTGCACCGACAGCTGTGTCCACTGACCACTTGCAGGGGCATTAGAGTTACATTCCGACTAGCAATGGCTACGATTGCTACGTTACCTTGTGTTGGCGATTGTAGATATGCTGTTGTGGTACATAATGCACTTTATATTTCTTGTGAAGTGTAAAAATAAAATTTGGACTTTTCCCATATTTTACAGACTCTTTCCACCTGAAGGTTAATATTTCATACCAACAAAGCTCTTTTTTTTTTTTTAATTGCTTTTTGGAAAATGCTGGCACGAAACCAGGCATTTTAGGGTTCAACATTCCCCAAAAAGTTCATAAAATCCTGACAGGAACTGACAGTTATTATTCAAATTGGTCATGCTTGGCCATGATCCAGCCCAGACAGATTCGTTTTGTTTTCCCCACGCAGCCCCAACACGACGGTGTGCTGTTGCCACACGTCCGGCTCTCCGGGGGCTTGAGGCAGATTACAGAATGAATGGGGGCGATTGAAAAGGCAGATATGCCGCATCGAGTCACACTGTAGGAATGTGATGAACCTACAGAATGATTGTCACACAACTATATGGATATCCAATCACGTTTTTGGCTGCTTTTGAGTGACAGGAGCATGTGAATGCAAGGGACAGGCACTTTTCTTTCAAAATCCAAACGCTTACTCAAAGCAAAATTTCAACACATGCCCTGAGTGGAGGTGGGGGTTGGGGGCGGGGGCAGATGTAGGGTACAATAAGAGGTCACACCTGTCAATGCAAATGGCTCTACATTATACCTCTCTGCTGCCACACAGCTGAGAGTGACACATGTTCCTAGATGGACATACGAGGGCGTGGGTGGGAACAGTTGGACTGCACATGTACGCACACAGTCACAGATCCTTGCTATTCTATGGTGTTATGGTATGTTATTCTATGATGCATCCATTAAGTCTACCGATGTACTTTATCACAGTATGGCCCAACAGTGCATTGAAGCAGACAGGAAGAGACTACAGAGGGTCATCAGGGTAGCAAAAAAATAAAATAAAAATAAAGATTCTGTGACCTCTCTGATGGACATCAACACTTCCCGCTGTCTCAGCGAGGCAAATAACGTCATCAAGGACTGCACTCATCCTGTTTTCGCTTCACTTTGTGTCACCTGTTGACCTCCGGCAGGCGCTACAAGAGCTCCACCCCCCCCCCCCCCCACAATAAAAAACGTACCTAGAGCCGTGACTACTCAAAACTGTCACATAAACTTCATGAATGCCACTGCGCAAACGTAATACATGCTGCAAATACTGATGCAATGTGGCGCAAATTGTTCTCTTTTGTCTATATTTACTACAAGGTTGTGGTGTTGTTTCACTTGCCATTTCTGGAATCCTTTAAATACAGCAGGCTGGTTAACAACACTCTTTTGTTGGGTGCCAAATTTAGACGACATTCATCTTCACTTTACAGGGACCTCAAAAGGCCATATCGCCCAGCCCTATTCTGGCCTCAGTGTGGTGAACTGTACAGCCCACCAGGGATTTACAAAGGGGATTATTTAAATTTCCATGTCTTCCTAAAAAGAAAAATCTGAACAGATTGTGATGTCCATCAGGGGTTCCACTGTACCCCAAAAGCATGAAGCAAGTTACATCCGGTTATGCAGCGTCAAGTCGGGTTTGACAACCCCCCCCCCCCAAAAAAAAAAAAACCAAGTCTTTGTTAAGTCTGTTCTACTTCCACATTCAAAGCTTTGTGCGCTACTACGCTCATCGCGGGCGAGCAGGGGCTTGGTGCTGGGGGTGGGGGGGCTCTCCGCTCTTATTGGCTGCATCGGCGCACATGGGGGACGGGCGGGGGATTTGGGAGGTTCTCCTTTGTTTACATGCTGGCTGGGAAAACCCAATAACAACCGTTACCTTGGGCAACCAGACGATCCACAGTTATCCACATGAGAGCGCACGCACACAAACCAACACACAAAAGTGGCGATCAAAACAACTGTCTTTGTTCTCTCTGACTCAAGACACTAAATATGGCATCAGTATGATAATTTTGAGTGAGCAAGGCACACAATTGTTTGATAATTTTATCACGCAGTCAACCGGCCCGCTAAAGTTGGCTTCAGGCAGTCACAGAAAGAAGTGTGTCTGGTCCTACTCGCTTTTAGAATTAGATCATATATCTTGATACTGTACTGGCTAACAAAGATCTTAATCCAATCCAATGCAGCCTCGACACTCAATCGCTCTATACTGTACTTCTACCTCTCAGTCTGGAACGGAGCTTGGACGTTGTCATTCGTCCTCAGGGGCTGCTGCAAAGTGGCCTTGCCCAATTATGGATCCATATCATGATTGAAGCCTCACACTGGGTTGGCCCAATCAATTGAGTTCTTTGTGAAAGCCACGACTCAATAGGTGTGTGTTTCAGTCTTATCTTATCTCATTTCTAAGTGAATCAACATACGGTGCCAAGCAAACAAAAGACCCGGCGTGACTAACTTTTACATATTGCACACGCACTGAAAAGTCAATGCTTGAATTGTCATATTATAATCTAAAGCCGCAGCGTAAACAGAGCCTTTGTCCTGTTATGTCAAGCTTGTTTACTTTGACCTAAAGCAAAACAGGTTTTACAGACAACAGCAGCGGGCAAAAACACAAAAACAAAGGAAGATTTCAATAAATGGCTGGAGCACAATGCTAATCCAATTTGCTCTTAATCACTTGTGACATTATAAAATATTCCATTTTTGCAGAGTAGCCCATGTCGAGCTTTGATTTGAGGATCATGAAAGTGTTGGATTAGAAATTTTCCTCAACATAATATCAAAGATAACCTAAGCAAACATGCAGTTTTAAATGGTGATTTATTAAATGGGGAAACATAATCAAAGTCCTCTTACCCTTTGTGTAAAGTGACATATTTTACTTGAAATCAGGAATTTACTGTAGCTAATCACACCTGTAAGTTCATTTCCACTGACCACACCCAAGCCTGATTACCACCAGACCCGTTCAATCACGAAATCACCTTAAGAGAACCTGTATGACAAAGTGAAGTCAGCCAAAAGACCTGAAAAAGCTGCAACAAAAGGCCATGATGTAAATAAAATAAAGAGCAGATTAGATATAAATGAATTGGCCCTCTGGAAAGGATAACAAATCATTCCCATAGCTTTCGGACTGGAACAAATCATGGTCAGGGCCTTTTTCTACAAATTGAGAGAGAGCATAGAACAAGAGTGGCCCTACAGAAATGACCCCCAACAGCACAGCACCAAATCATCCAGGAGGCCAAAAACAAACCAAGAACAACATGTGAAGAACTGGTGACCTCCCTAGCCTCAGTTAAGTTTAGTATCCATGACTCAACAGAGAGAAAGTGACAGGGCAAAAATGACATCCATGTGAAAACAAATGCTGACAAAAACAAAAAAGGCATTTAAAGGGTGATCTTACTTTTGCAAAACACGTCTGAACAATTACCAAGACTTTTCCGAAAATGTTCTATGGACCGATGGCCCAAAAGTTGAACATTTTGGCAGGTATAATTCTTGTTCCATCTGGTGTAAATGTAACACAGCATTTCAGAAAAAGAACATCACACCACCAGTCAAACATAATGGTGGCACTATGTGGTCTGGGGCTGTTTGCCACTTCAGGACCTGGATGACATACTGTGATTGATGGAATCATGAATTCTGCTTTTAATCAATTTTGTGATCGCAATCTTAAGCTTAGGTTCTGCAACAGAACAATGACCCAACAATTTGTTTTCACCCTCAATAAAAACCTTCACTTAAAAAGAAATATTTTGTCTTTAATTAATATTGATCATTTATTTTATTATGGGAAACATTTAAGTGTGACAAACCTGCAAGAAAATTAGAAATCAAGAAAGGGGCAAACACTTTTACACACCACTAATCGATGCAATTCATTGCATTTCTTCTCATCTCAAAATATCCTATCTCATATAGATTTTCCATTTAAACTGACAGTATGCATATAAATACCCACTTGAGCAAAAAACAAGAATAATTTGGAATTGTGTCACTTAAACCATGCAGTGCGAATCCAGCCTAAGGCTATGTTCTCACACAACAGCTCAATTCCAGTTTCTTTGCTTGTATGCGACATGTATGATTTTTGAACAAAGTACAATTCAGATTTTTTTTCAAATCCGTCCTGGGCCACTTTTGTATGTGGATATAAATCAGACATGGATCTGATGAGTCAGCTGTATGAACACTCATCCTCACACATCCGACTCATCAAAAGTATCAAAGCCAAATAGACACTTTGAATGCTGGGGAGACTGCTTGCGAGACGCGACAATCATCCGTGAATCTGAAAAGTTACAGGAACAATGTTGATTTTGTATTGAACTTTAGATTTAAGATCACTTGAAAATGAGGCATTAAGTGGACTGTGGTGATCGCAGTGATTCTGCCATGCAGACCGTTCATTCCTTACACGCTGCAACAACGTGATGTTATCTTCAGTCTAGATCTCCTTGAAATGTTGGGAAATGAGGATATCAAAGAGCATTGATCCCTCAAAATATTTCTACCTCCTCCCGCGTCATTCCTATGTCGGGGGTGTTCCGTTCACATTAGAAGTTGCATTTGTTTTTGCAGCGTGGAAGAGTACATAGAAAGGTTGGATCAAACAAAAAATCTGAATTGGGCATGGCGCCCTGCAGTGTGAATGTAGTCTAAGACGCCGGGGAAATTGTTTACATTGTGATAAGACTGCATAAAATGCCTCCTTTCAGGTGAAGTCCTGAAGGGTCATTCTTGAAAGCAGCTCACGACGTCACTTTCAAAGTACTACAAGACATTCTTTGAAATGCACCAACAACAAGGCCCGAGCACAAAACTCAACAATCTCTCAAGTAGTGTAAGTCTTGAGGATCAGCACATTCTGCTGACGCACACACTTTTCACCCACAGACAGACCGGCAGGACTGTTTTCAAGTAATACCATCAACATACACACACACACACAACCCTCATGGACACACACCCAAATCTTTATCCAAATACCTAGCTTCTTCGAGGTCAAAACACACACTGCCAACTCTGTAATGATACATCTCGAGAGATGACCCAGAACCACTAATGGACATGTAGGCCCATCAAGAACGGCAAACCAGTGTATTTCATTCACAGTGAAATTCCTTCGAGCGCAACAACCATATGAGCAATCCAGTTGTAACGTTCACAACAAAAACACGCCTGACAGCATCCACCCTTACGGGAAACAAGAGACGGAAAGAAAAGAGGGGAGGGGGTTCAAAGATCAGAAAACAGATGTAAATCCTTTAGCAAACGCAACTGCAAATGGCTAACACATGTTAGGGCGCCTTCAACTCGCAGATCGCTAGGACAGCTCCTCGACTGCACAAGATGAGGGCAGGACAGGACACCGGCTGTCACTTCGTGGCTGTCACACCTGACCACCTCAGAAAGTTAGCTAAAGTTGCGCTTTCAACGCCACCTGGACCAGGCCATCATTGAAACACTGTCCAGTTTGACCCCAAATGTTTGCATAACTCATTTTGGTTAAAGTTTGACTAAAATGTAAGTATGTCTTAACAGATTTCTTGCAACATATACTTGCTTAATACAGTTGGCCTGATGACAGCACAATGTAAAATGCACGCATACCCATTCGTTGAGTCGTCTTTAACGCGGAAAGAAAATCTTCAATCTTAGAACATCTCCGTGAATCAGACATCTGCACGTGTCATGTGTTTAATGTACGAAACAAAGACTGTAAAAGGCACGTTAAGATCAAGAGTACGTTGTTGAGGTAAACGATTTCGATCAATTTGAATGTCGCAAAGTGAGACAAGTGACGAAAGTATACACACGTACGAACGTAGTGTGCGTGTGTGTAAACTACACGTCACGGTACATCGTCTCCTCCTGTCCCGTCCGCTCACTATAGCGCCACAGCACAAGGACAACAAAAGAGTTTGTATTTTAAAATTTGCCTTCATTTTTCCCGCTTCTTGTTTTACTCTTGTGTGGTCATGCTACACTAAATGACCTCCCCGTGTCCCCCCCACACAAAAACACCAACCCTTGATGCTCAATCACGATCGTGCTGCTTTTGTTACAGGACGCTCATGAACGCAACCTCAAACCAGCACGAGACCCAGACATGCACGCACACACACATTCAGAGGGACACACACTCACCACAAAGTCAAACGGCGTCACCACTGCTTCCAGCTGTTTACAAAAAAGTGGTGATACGGTCAAAAAGAGCGCATCTCACGGTCACCGGTTGGCTTCGAGGTGTGTCTTCGTCTTTTGGAAACTGCTCAAACGCTCCATACGCACACTCCGCCGGGAACCACAAGATATGTAAATTTCAAAACTATGGGAGGGGCTGAGTGACGTCACAAGAGGGCCTCCCCTTTCTCTCGAGACTTCACACAGAAGTGAGATGTAACCAACTACAGTACACGATCCGTTATTTTTTCAGCTATCCACCTCACTTGATTGTTTATTTTTTTAGTACTTTTTACTTTTAACAGTGATTTGTGTTTTGAATTCCTTATTTAATTAAAATAAGCTGATATGACAACACATTGTAAAAAGTAATGTCTAAAAAAGGGAGACAAAATCCACTCTGTTTGGATCTTGACTGAGTGAATGACTGAGATCTTGGGGTGAAAGAAAGTATAAAAACATTCATAGCAGCGAAATGTAGAAACGTGAACCAGGGAGCATTAACACAAAAGATGGGGAGAAGTATTGCTTTAGAGATTTTTTTTATATTGACCTCGACAACAATCATGGCGAATAAGTTACCTTAAAACCACCAGCCAAGATTGAAGAAGAAGCAGATAGCCACAAAAACAAGACATAGGAGAGAAAGAAAGTTTTCATACTTTGAGAGGCATCTAGACTACGCTTCTCTTTCGAGCCACAAATTCACATTTGTTGTTGTTGGTTTTTTTTCCATTGGGCTAAGTTTTTAAAAACTGTGATTGTATATAAGTGAAAGTAGAAATTCATTTGAAAATGGGATACAAAGTCGATGGATAGAATGTTATACTTTAATTGAATCAATATTGGGTGTTTGTTTGACACAAGTACAGTATCTGTACTTCTATCTAAGTACAGCAATTGCACACACACTTATGATTTCCATGATTTTAATAAAGCAATCAAAGCCCACTGTTGACCCCTTCACGATATCACATGTCACTAGATGGTGATGGTACAATTAACCTGTGTATATTACCTGTTGCTGTTCATACAATGGGGAAAAAAGTTATTCCATTTGTCAGATCATTATTTTTGTACTTTTTGTGACATCTTTGTTTGATGGTGCACTGTTCGAATGTAATGTATATGCCTTGGCTCAATAGGTTAAAAGACACTGGTTAAAATACCTGCTTATGATTGAAGTTTGTTTGGGCGAATTCCCTTGATTGCAGTTTGTCAAAGTATGAGCCTTGGAATTCATCAAAAATGGTTGCTTCAAAAAAAAATTGCTGACTTTCTGTTCAGTTTTATGCATGGGTCCATGTGTCTTTTTTGTGCGGCCTTTTATGAAAGACAAATGAACTGAATTTCAATCCGCGAAAATAAGTGTCAGAGATTTGTTTTTTCCCTTACTTTCCAGGGAGCGCTACTGAGTTTGTTTTGTGAGTGGGCACATTTGGGACTTCTTTAATACAAACATTTTAAATGTGCCTCTGCATTGTGATGTCAACGCGCTAACCACTCGACCACTGGGCCTTCACGTATTAAATATGAATTAAAATTTTAGAAATGTGTTTCTTTATGTGACTGTTGTTGGTCAGACCTTATTTTTCAACAGCCTTGTAAGATATAGCGATCCCCCTCCACTCCTGAAAACATTTCAACACATATTTGGTCGTATATGTTGGTGACAAATACAGTAAAATAAAGCATATGTGCTGCTTTCTGACAGTGAAACCTCTCTACAGCAGCAAAAAGACAATTCGCCAGATGTGTTTATACGGCAACATTCTAAAACATGCTCTTCGGTAAGTGATGCCTCTTGGGACATCTGGCTGGGAAAACTTCCGTTGTGAAAAGCCTGTTATGCGTTTTCATTGAGTGCTCATGCTGCTCATTAATAAATTTGCGATCATGTTCACTGCCTCTATCATGGGGTATGGTGGCATAAAGAACTTGTAATTGCAGTCAGTTAATGGTGTGATTCCAGCTTTGCTACGTTAATGTGTATCAAACATACATATTATGTAACAAGCAGTATCTTAAAACATGAACTGTCTGCGTGCTTTGCAAGGATGACATTAAGGTTACCTCACATTTGATGACTAACCTCCATGACAAAATGTGTTTCAAGTTTAGAATTTTTGGGATAATTTTGTTGGAAGAAGGCATTTCTTTGGAAGCAACAACCTATTTTGTTTGATCACAGACATATACAAAATGTAGGAATTATGCGCTGAAGCTCTCTCAACATACACACAATCGTGTTACTAAAACCTTTTCAACCATCTAGAGAACGAGAAAAACATTTGAGTTTCAGTACCAAATGATTTAGCAGAAGCGACATCAACAAGCTAAGGTAATGTATTTTTTTTTAGCGGGCAGCACAATGATCGACTGGTAAGCATATCCGCCTCGCAGTACAGAGGTCTTGGGTCCGAAACCGGCCTCATGCCTTCCTGTGTGGAGTTAGCATGTTCTCCCTGACCCTGCGTGGGTTCTCTTCAGGTGCTCAGGTTTCCTGCCACATTTCATAAATATGCACGATAGGTTAATTGAACACTCTTGTCTAAATTGTCCTTAGGTGCGATTGTGAGTGTGAATGGTTGTCTGTCATATGCTCTGTGATTGACTGGCAACTAGTTCAGGGTGTACCCTGTCTACAAATGAAATATCTAATATATGAATGTACTGCTGATGCTTGAGCTGGATAAAACAAATTACATGATGTGTTTCAAACACATGATTGTAGAAAAGAGCAACAACAACAACAACAACAACAACTAAAATAAATGGTCTATTTTTCAAAATTGTTGGTGCTTGCTGTGTGTGCCCAAGGGTTTCCACTCCTACTTTAACACAATAGTGGCGGTGTTCATCCGTCATTCACTTCTTTGATTATAGCAGATCAGCGTGATCACTCTTCTCCTTTAATTACAGGGGCCCGGTCAGCTGCGCAGACGAAATATCCCGAGTATTCTTTGTGATGAAGAGTAATCTTCTTAGTAAAGAAGGGTCACTGGATCTACTTATCCACCACCCTTCTGTTAAATCCGCTCTATAGAAACCCCTATTTTGATGGTGTATGTTGCCCTGCTTATTTCCTGGAAGAATAACACGCTGGGCCTCTGCCTCCATTCAAGCCGCCGCTAAAAACTTCCAAGAATTACTGGAAATGACTAAAATAACACCCAGAGGCGAGGGCGTTGTTGTTAAGCGAAGTGTCCTTGAAGACCTTCTCATAATTTAGGAGCGTGTGACTAACAGGAGTACCAAGTTGAACAATAGGATGAGTCACAAGAGGGGTCATCTTTGACAGAGGTGACACTCCCCACCAAGGACCTGCAACACAGTCAACCTCCCACTACACAGGAAACAGATGTGCGTGTGTGTCTGTGTGTGTGCGTGTGTGTGTGTGTGAGAGAGAGAGAGAGAGAGAGAGAGAGAGAGAGAGAGAGAGAGAGAGAGAGAGAGAGAGAGAGAGAGAGAGAGAGAGAGAGAGAGAGAGAGAGAGAGAGAGAGAGAGAGAGAGAGAGAGAGAATCAATAGCGTGGGTCAAAACATGCAGTTGAAGCCAGAATTGGGTGAATAAAACTTTCACGGGCCAAAATGTGATCAAGGCGTAGTGGGAAGTGTTCACTTCTTCAAGTGAGGCAAGCTCTCCAGCGTTGCCTGCTGCGGTTTCCGTTTCACGTGGTTACAGAGAACTTCTGTACCTCTTTTAGTAGGTGCAGCTGGGATGTAGACTCGAGATTCAAGGCTGTGTGTGTTGAGACACACCCGGAACTCTGTTTTGAGCAACCTTTTTACAGTTGTATAAAATACTCAAAATTCCTCCCAGAGCCACTGTGCTATTTACACGGTTTCTTTTGTGGTTTACTGCTTCACTACTTCACTAGTTTCTTTATGACTAAAGGTGATCATTACCCATAACTCTAGACAAGTGAGCCAAGTATGGCCAACTGAATATTTACCATCTAAAAAGTTCTGTACTATTTGAACCATTTTGCATTTTTTTCCATAAAAGGTTGGTTGATTAAAATGTATGTATTCTTTTTTTTTTTATAACTGTATCTTTTTAAATAATTGGTTCATAAGTTAAATGGTTGATTGAATTGTAAAAAGTTTTTTTTTTTTTGCAGATTTGTATTTTTAAAACAAAGATAATCGTGTTCAAACACCTTCCCACCCCGTAAAACCAGTCAAATGTTCTGCCTGTAATTCATATTTTTATTGTTAGAAGTGTTAAGGGACCGAAAAGGAAGGTATTTTATTCATTATATATTTTATGTGTTCATCAGCTGATTAAACGGCTATCAGAATTTTACTCTGCCAAATATAAGAATCACCATCGGTCTCAAAAAATCCACATCAATCGAGCCCTACTTTTTGCTTTACCTCACCCACGCACAACCTGACAAATAGTCTACAAGGGAAATAGTGCCTTGACTGTACATGACTGCGTTGTTGCCTCTTCCTGTGTATACAATATATGTGGGAGGGGGGCGTGTATGCAGCATAAGCTTGTCCTCCCTGTATGTCATGACCTGGAATTGGACTTTTTGCAGCCCCTCCCACCTCGGAGCGCCTAATGTCGGAGACAGATGTTTGTGTTATCATTTGTTTTCCCACAGTTCTCGTGTATGCACATGTGTATGCATATAGGGGGTCTGGCATGTGGGGGGGGGGGGCTTCTTGTTTTTTTTTTTTCTTTCAGCGTTTTCGACAGGATGTGGTGGTTATCTGCAAAACATCATGGGGATTTGCACCACATGGTTCAAGTGAGAGAATTCTGATGTTTTGCTGCCAAATAGGCCACTTGCAATATGCGTCATGATAGTGTAAAGATCAATAGCCGTGGCATTATGGGGGAAAAATGGCAAATGTAAATCATGCACTACAGAAATAATAAAACCATAACGTTGCGAATGTTAATTTATTTAATTTTCAAACATAACGGTATAGTATAGGCCAAATGCTAAAAAACAAACAAACAAAAAATATTTTTATTGATTCACACATGCGCAACTCAATACCCTGTGGCATGATAGGAAAATGCTATGTTTGTTGGATTTAGCCTACAAGTACGTTCGAACGTACTTGTGTATGTTGAAACGTACTTTCGGGTACGTTTGAACATATTTAAATACGTTTGAATGTACAGTATTCGCAAGTATGTTTGAACATATTCGCCAGTCAACATACAGTATTTTTAATCTACATTGGAAACTCCACGTTTCCGTCAATACCAGCTTTTCGTTGTTAAAATGTCAATTATTTTCAAATATTTTTCTTTGATTAACAGTGGAGGACTTGACCAACATTTTTATTGTGTGTAGGTCACTCAAAATGGAGGTGCGTAATGCCGGGTCCCCACACCCATAATTAGAAATGCCTGTTCTTTCATTTGTAATAGTAGATTCATCTTTTAAATGATACTATCGTGAATGGAGCGATTGATGAGAACTTGTTTTTCTATCATTAAGCTGCAATTAATAAGCAGCTTGGTCGAGCATGTGCCACCATAGGAAAAGGAGTAAATGTTCATAATTGCACATAATTGCTGTGCACATAAACAACACCCACCCGCCCCCCACGGCCGACCTACTTTGAGATGACTGTTTCTGTTTTACACCCACCATATGCTGCCATGTGTAAGAAGCATTGTAGGCTGTTTTATCAAAAAGGCCAAATTCCATTTTTCAACTTCACATTTTGTAAACAGCAAAAGACATCTGAGAAAGTGTAAAATAAAAGATTGGTGCTCATCCTGAGGCCAGTGAGCGGCTTTTGTTTACTATATGGAAAAGAGGGTGTAGATAGGTTGTTTGCATGGCCTTGATCAACCCAGTGATTAAGAAAAAATAAAAATAAAATAAGCCAGTCAGCCTTGTCTGTCATTTGGATGTTTTTTTTACCCACTTCGTGGCTGCTGAGATGCTAAGAATGCTACTTGTGACTGAAGAAGATTCAATTTTGATTCAGACAAGCAGCTTATGGAAATGGTTTCACTGCTGGAGTGTTGTGAGCTGACCACTGGTAGAATGCAGATGTTATTTTGTTCTGATACAAAAGCATACATTGGAAGCTCTAAAGTTCAAAAACAGCAATCATACAATTTGGTTGGATCAAAATATTCAGGTCAAAATGGACAAGTTCCTGTTTAATTTGTAGCATGGGTCCTTAAGACTTTTTCGTAGTCCTGTCATGAAAGAAATTGCGATCCAATTTCATGTCGATTGTTGAAACTGTTGCTACGGGGCGCATCAGAATGACTTTGTGGGGGTCATGGTTCTTACCCTTAAAACAGTGATTACCTTTGTTGAGCAAAGGCACATTACAGTAAAACTCTGGGCATGGCATAAAAAAGAGAAAGAGAATGGATATACGGTGTCACAGGTTTTTCAAGAGACATGCTGTCGCTTGGCCGAATTTTTGTCTTGAGTTGTGACCAAAACATAAACAAGCATGACATGTTGTCTACTTAACCAAATCATCAACATTGTGTCACAATATTCTGCGAGCTAAAATCTAACACACAATGCCAAAACGCCATAAATGGGCCGATGAAACTAGCACCCGTGACACAATAATTATAAACTTTCTATCTCAACACAAGCAGTAGCAACACTTGCAAACAGAGCATACAAACCTACTCAGGCATAATTCTTGATCATTTTCGAAAAAAAACAATTATTATTGCCATCTACTTGCAACCGACTTCTGTGTTTCATCATCAAATCTCTGCCATCTAGTGGCCAAGGTGCACATACAACAAGGAGCAGCACTATGCACATCAAATTATTCTTTATATTCAATGTAATTATGATACGACTGTAAGTGTTTTGTGGGCCTGCTCAGAACCCCCAAACGGTGATTCATTTGTTCGTAGAAGAACAAACAAGGATTCCACGAGGGGCTCCATTCTGCCTGGCGCTCAAGCCCTAATGAGTCCGAGAAAGATAAAAGAGTCTTGTTATTTCTTACCATCTTTTATTTGGGAAGTCCATTCACACAGCGCCGTAGAAATGCCTGAAGACACAATCATTTGCATACCATGGCCCAGTTACGCTCGTACCAACTGCTTGTTCTCCCAGTCATTTCCAAAAGTGTATCTATAATAGACGACCCAGTTTATATTTGGGTTAAGATTTGCGTTTAATATGTTTAATGTGTTACTTGTCGTCAAAGCTTACGCTATGTCGAATGTTTTTCCATTTTATTTTAAAGGAGCTATATATTCCTTTTTTTTTTTTTTTTACTTTCTTCCCTCCAAATTTTTTTGCTGTAGATTGCGAATTTCTCCATTGTGAGACAAGAAAGGTTTTCTTATCTTAAAAAGATTTTTTTATTTGCTTCATTTTTATTTTTTTGCAATCCCAAACCAGGTTTCTTGATAACTTGTTTAACCTGTTTTGAAGCGGCGGTTCTGTCATTGGCCAATGACCCCCAGCTACCTCTGGTTACCATGACAACTCGAGGTAGAGGTATCATGTCAATAATGTATAGTTGTGTGTGAGTCTATCCCAGTTGTCTTCAGACAGTAGGCGGGGTACATCCTGAACTGTTTACGCACACTCACAATCACACCTTGGGACAATTGAGAGTGTTCAATCAGCCTGTCATGCATGTTTTTGGAATGTGGGAGGAAACCGGAGTACCCGGAGAAAACCCACACAGGCACGTGAAAAACATGCAAACTCCACACAGACCCGGAATCGAACCGTGCACCTCTCCACTGTGAGGCGGACGTGCTAGCCAGTCGCCACCTGAACACAAACAATTAAAAAGTAAATTTTCCATAACATGTCCCTTTGAAGCACAATAAAGAAAGCTTTAATGGTGGCAGAACATATTTCTATTTCCACCCATTCCAATGGGGAAAATCCATACACATTACTGTATATACACACATTGTATTGTATTTATCTTATGCATTCAATCACAAAGCTGTGACACACGTAGCAAAGAGCTCACAACACATGTGCGGTCGTGCCAGGCAAGATGAAGTTTGTGAGGTCAGTGCTATGTCATCCCCTCAGTACACTTGTGAATTGATTACTTGTTCTCCAGCTCCATTAGCCACTGACAGACACTCACACTGAGACCGTGCACTGCCCCGCCTTTTTTATCCCCATTCATGCACACTCATACTTTTTGTTCACATCACTGTGACGCCAGCGGTGATCTTGTTAATTACATATGCAGTGTGTTCACACATTCTGCTATCCACACAAAGGAAGTGTTGGCAAGTACAAATACTATGTTCCTGTACTTAAGTAGATGTTCCAGGTATCTGTACTTTTGTGAAGTGTATTGCTTATGCCTACTCATAACTACATTTTTGAGCCCAAAAAAATGCAAGCCTGAAATATATCCCTCTGGGTCGTCATGGGGCTTTTTCGCACGGCAACAATGAGGCACTCTAAATCGGTTTTGCTTACGAGAAGCCCCGTCCACATGCTTGCTGGCACAGCAGACTTTGATGTTTTTGTTGTTGTTTTTTTTAACCTTGTTCTCTTTTCTTCTCTGCGTGATGTGTGTGCACTTATGGGCAACAATGAGGCGCTCTAGAGCAGCCATGCTATCTTAAAGTTCCAGGCCACATCTTAATCAGCACTTAGGCTTTTACCTGTCTTTTTTTTTCACACAAGTATCTGTACTTCAACACAAGAGTGACAACTTTTGACACCTCTGTGCTAAAGGTGACAATCGCCACAGGTGTTTTCTATATAAATGACTACGCCCTGCAGCGCGGCACAGAGTAGTAAATTACAGACCACACGCTGCTATGTTTCTTTTCTGACGTTTGCATGTGATACAGTATTTGAATGTGTGCTCAGTTCACAGCACACATGTGTTCGTCAAAAGCTGCTAAACAGCAGCCCTCGGATGTTGTCGCTCAGGGCAGGCTGTTATTACTGGTCAGGCCGCGCAGATTTATTAAGCTTTACAGTGGCGAGCCTTTCTACTTAGTCTTAATGACTGCCATCAGGAGTGCGAGCAGATGGCTCAGTTGCCATACAGTAAAGGATGAAACATCTAACTAGATGGACTCCAGTTTCTGCCACATAAGGTGCTGGTTGAAAGCACATCATCCTTAAGTTTTGCACTTCAGTGCTTGGCAAATGATACAAAACATTAAAAGATGTTTGATGTTTTGATTACTCTTCAGATGGATTTTCCCTAACCCTGGAGAACCCAAGAACCCTGTTCTTCTTTGGAAAATGATGAATTTTACATTAAATGACTGCTATATGTTCACTGAACACCAAAATATATGTTTTTTCAAATATTTAATGCGTTAATCCTAATTTAGGATTAGGGCCAAATTTGACCCGTTGGGATTTAAGGGTATCATTTGAGTAGCAGAATTTATAGGGGCCAAATTAGACCCCATGGGTTCTCCAGGGTGTTAAACAGGTCATTTGGTACACATGCACTATTCATCCATCCATCCATCCAACTATCCCTCCATCCTCAATAGAGCTTGTCCTTATTGGGAGCACATTTTATCCATGAGAATGGGTACACAATGGGCTACTCACCAGTCAGTTGGGGGCACATATAGACAAAGATTAAAAATGCATGTACAATGACTTTGTCCCTGAACATCACCAATGGATATTTCAGTATTTTCGATTGTTCATTTTTTTGGGAATATGGTTCACAATAGAAAATGGGTGACAATGGAGAATTCATTTACGAATCATTATGGAATTGGAGGACAAATTAGGCAATAACTTTTTAGAAAAAACAGGCTATTTATTTTTTGCCCTGTTTTCAAGAAAAACAGGGGAAAAAAACATCCTATATTTTCATTCATGCAGCTCAACCATCAGTGGTAGCCACATCTTTTTTTATTCCATTAGATATTTTATTTGTTCATTCATATATTTTCCTGTGTTTGGCGCAACCCTATTACAAATCCTCAGACACCCGAATAACATGGTAAATCATTTCTGCTGAGTCCTGCATTACGCTTTTTTTTTCTAAATCTCTCTCTAGATGGCGAAACAAGTTTTAGAAACACGGTTGTGTGTACTGTATGTTGAAACAGAACTTCAGATGTGAGCATAATTTATTTCTTTTTTTTTTTTGTAATGAAAGCTGGTTATCAAGAGTGGGCGGGGAGTGGGGGGGACACCATTTAGGGGTGCTCAAGAATTCTTTGGGCATGTTTATTATTAGTTTGGAACAAAGGTGGCCCGCTGTCCCATCGACCCCACAGTGCAGAGGTTGTGGGTTCGATCCCGGCTCTACTCCCCCCCCCCACCTACTGCCCGAAGACAGCCGGGATAGGTTCCAGCATGCCCCGTGACCCTTGTGAGGATAAAGCGGATCAAAAAATGGATGGATTTTGGAATCACTTCGACAAAAGCCACTGTTAAAATTTATCTTGGGACAACTCTGATTTACAAAACAAGTATAGATCCCTATGACATCTGCTTTTTTTCATGAAAAAGCTGAATAAGCAGAACTTAGTGGGCAGAAGGGCCCTTGCTACAACACACATGCTCTCTGGTGGCAGGAAATCAAGGCCAGTGTGTCAAGTTTGTGCACGCTTGTGGCAGTGCTACTCTCACACTACTCCCTAGGGCAGCAGTGTCAAACTTTTTGCGCCAAGTGCCACCGGAAAAAAAAAATATTTACTGTAGCTACAAAAGAACCACCATCATGGCCAACATTAAAATACAGTAGCATATAGACCAAGGTGCTCATAAAAACAAAAGAGAGGTTTTATTCCTAAACATATACAGTACTGTATATAATCTAAATTCGATTTAACCTTTCACTTAAGTGGATGACAAAAACTCAAATGATTCAATAAAAAATGTATCGCAAATAAAACTCAATCTCGTCATTTGCACTTTTCCTTTTTTTTTTAAGCCTTAACTTGAAGGTATCATCAGGTTGGGATCGTCGATTTTTTTTTTTTATTAACAAGCTCCATTTGTGTCCATGTTTTTTTTTAAATAATGGCGATCAATCTCCCCCAAAATGTATGTGGACATCTCTAACTTAAGCCCACTTCAACCTCAGAAAATATCACAAAACGATTAGCCTATCCATGGCTGACTTAACAGAGCAAGAAATGAGCAGGTTTTTAGATCGCTCAATCAACCTACCCTTTTTATAACGTGGGAGGAAGCCAGAGTACCCAGAGAAAACCCATGCAAGCACTGGGAGAACATGCAAACTCCACACAGAAAGGCCTGGTCGCGGAATCAAACCCTGGACCTTTGGTTGTGAGGCGGATGTGCAAACCAGACGACCATCACACCGCCTGTTTATAGGTCATAATATATTACATTTAAATCTTAGAAGGGATAGTTTGACTTACTTGTTCCCCGAAGCCCACCTCCATGGGTTACACCCTCCACAGCCGATCCGAAAATGATGTCATGAATATTACCAGTTGTCAGTTTGCACACCTTGACAAGAAACTTCTTTAGCAGAGGATACCAGCATCCTCTGCTCTATGCAGTGAAGCCCCTCGCATTAAAGCGAAGGGGAGAGATGCTTCAGGAAGAAAAACATTTTGGAAGGTGACCATATGTTTTTTTTATACAGTAGATAGAATATTATATTTTATTGAGGTTTTAACTGTAGGCATTTCTTTTCTTTGTCAAATAAAAACAATATGAGTGATTCTTTTACATACTCAAGGGAACATGCGTAACATGACACTGTGAGAATCGTTGACTGTCCTCGTACATCCTAATTTTGACACTTGGCAGAGAAAAGCACATTGTTCAGGGTGGCTATTGCCAAACTCACTGTGCTCCTTTGGCGGCACCCGAGAGAACATTGTGTCGTTTTGCTTGTTATTTTTGTTTGTTGACATCTTTGTGGCAGAGTTAAAAGGTATTAATCCTTTAAAAGCATCTCAAATGCTGGGCCGGGTCAGGGAAGCATTACTGGCAGATCGAGGAGTGTGGTTAAGCATCTCTCCCCTTCGCTTTGATGCGAGGGGCTTCACTGCATAGGGCAGAGAAACAACGAAACCTAACAAGGTCGATGCCTATAGAGCAGCCTTTTGATCACATTGGCCCTCTTTAGTTTTCTCTACTCATTTATAGTTGACAAATACAATTCTGCTGTCTATCCCTGCTGCCTTTTGCACAAATTGAAATCTATTGACAGAATCCATTTATCCATGTCGAGCTGCCAATCTGCATGCATTATATAACTTGCGTTAGTCTCATGCAGTTGACACATACAATGCTGGCTATTCCGGCTGCCTTTCATTCAGATGCAGGCAATTCATACATTGCAGCAGCCATTTATTGGTTGCCTTTTGTTCACCTTTATATCGGCTATGTGGTTTTTCTAATTCATGTACAGCGGTCAAATAAGACAATAATCGAGCATATTCTGGCTGTCGTTTGCTCACCTGGTAAACGTGCACTTATATCCTACTTTATCTACATTCAAAGCTTCTTAAATCATCTTAATTGTGCACATACAGTTAGTAAAGAGAATGCGGTTGACTATGATTGCTGCCTTTTGATCACATTCATATCAGCTTATGCAGTTTTTATCACTCAGGGACGGCTGTTATATACAATAGTGCTCTCCTGCTCATTTCATTTGATTGCTGTGCAGAATGATATATATTTAGGGATAGTAGCCTGTATCATATTTTGAGATACAGATTATTTATTTGTGATTTTCTTATCCTCGTGTGCTACTATTGGCCCTTTGCTAATGTAAATCCATTCCACAATTTCAAAAAGACTTCTTCTATTGTGCTGTATTGTTTGTGCAGGTTGTTTTTGCAGAAATGATTTGAACCCCCAGCAAACAAAATCATTTATTGCTATCAAAAGAGGCCACGAAACAAAAGACAACAACAAGACGCTGCCAGCAGCTGGGACACGCGTCTCTTTGTTTCGCGCCATCCCGTCGGTTTGCTTTAATATCTATTTTGCACGCATGGCCGCACATTGTCAATCACATTATTATGAACCGGCCACTTAACTCTGTGGTTTGAGCGCACACTTGTCATGGAAACGGCCAGCTCAGCACGCCTACACATGAGAGGTCACAAGTGTGTCACCCTGTTATTTCCTCTGGAATACTTTCCCCTTCGCATCAAATCCAAGTTGTTTTTCCATCAGCAAAAGAACGCCACTGCGGGGACCTTTTTCCAGCTTGTATCAGAGCCGACATGGGCAAAAGAGCAAAGAGGAGGAAGTTGTTTTTTTTCCATACCTGATAACAGTCCATCCTCTGTCTCTCCTATGTACGTTGTCCTGTCAGATGCCGTTTCCTGGAATGGAATATGTGTGGGAAGAGAAGACAAAGAGGATTGAAGTCAGTCACCAGAAGGGCATTGATTGCACCAGGTGCAATACATTGGTGGCGTGGTTTTATTTATATTTGTATAAAAATAAAACGTTAACATTTTTTACAAACACAACAGCCACATCATCATCATCATCAGGGAATAATGACAATCAAATAATTTGATTTTTGGGACTGATGAAACCAAGGTCAATTTAATAATTATGGCAAGAGATAAGTAGGTACATATTAGTAAATGATCCAAAGCATACCACATCATGTGCCAATCACGATGGAGGTGGCACTGTTAAAAGTCTTTCCAAAGGCAAGGAAATGGATTATTCTTCAGTGGAAAAGAGACCCATCAGTCATCCTACCATTTGCACATCCATCCACCCGTTCCATCTTCGAATCTATCAACATCCATCAATCATTTATGTGTCCATTCATCCATCCATCATCCATACAGAAGTCCGGTACCGATCCCACCTGACTTTCGGCATGAAATGCAGACCACACTGAGCTATGTGAAAGTGATCACGTGATTTATTTTCAAATCCACTGTAAAAGAATCATGAAAAACTCGACACACACACACACACACACACGCACACACACGCATGCACACACAGTGGTAAGCAGTACCCATGCATACCATGGTAATTAAACAACCTGATTTCCTGCTAAACGTCTGCATTAACTAGGGTGGTTTTGCATGAGAACACCATGTTTTGATATGAATGTTCCAATAGGGAGGATCATGTTCTTCTCAGCACTTTGTTAAAAAACAACACTGCTGTTTGCTTAATAGCCCTGCTTTGTCATGGTTTATTACCCTGCATGCGTGGGTGCGTGTGTGTGTGTGTGTGCGCCTTTAAGTCACACTGAGGAATGGTGTTCTCATATCAGACATTCTTGTGTGAACCTTATCATTGTGACTTATGAATAGACAGATTTCAGATTACAGTTTTAGCCATTGCATAAGCATGCAAGTCATATGAATCGTCAGTGATAAGTGCAAAGTTTGCACAAAGCTATTAGCACACACACACACACACACACAAACACACACACACACACACACACACGCACACACACACGGAAGTTTTGAACCTTTCAAACCAATTCCGCATTTGTTGTGCAAGATGTCAATGACAGCATTAGATGATTGAAGTGAATAGCAAACATCAACCGACAGCCATTTTTCAGCCTCAAGTGTATCTTGTATAATCTTGTAGCTAAATGACAAAGCAGGCAATTCAATTTGGCGTTTGCTCGGGAAAAGTATTTTTTTTAGCCAATCAGCAGAGTCTGCAAAAAGAGTCAAGTCAACCCTTCAACTTCAAAATAAAACCACCCCAAGACATTGATGTCAATACTGTATACAGTACTGCATTATTTTTACTATGACCGTTATTTGCTAAGGTAAATTTTATTTTGAAGGTGGCCTTCTTACTGCATTGGCGGCCTGTTGCTGTCTTGCATGAACAATTGTTGCTGCAGTTCGCTTGCTTCTTCCATACAGTAAATGTAAAGAAGCAGGCACTCGAGGCAGGAAAAAAATGGCTCAAGCATTTCCTTGAACCTCGGTACCCAAATTATTTTCAGACCCAATCTGTATCATAGAACACGATGATAAAGGCGTTCTATTCTATTGTTCTCACTATTTCTTTGTTTCAGTTGTTGTTTTTTATGCCCTATTAACAAAATTGAGTTGAGCGTGTCAAAAGAAACCATGTAAGTCTGTGTACACGCGCATGTACTGTGAAACAGAAAATGGCACATGAAAAAAGATATGGAGCTTTGATGGCTTCGCAGACACTTAAATCACTGGAGCAACCACTAAGAAGTAACTTGATGCCATTCCGCGAGACAGTGAGCATATTATAAATAGTTTGCATTCAACTAGCGACCGGAAGTTATCATACTATTGTCCCCAGGATACGTAAATGGTCCGTGCAGAGTCCATTGGTGATCTAAATTCAGTCCGTTAAATTGTCTAAACGACGTGATTGGGCCAGCCAAGTGTCATTCACAGTATAGACCAATGTGCTCTTCCACCTACAACGCACTCAAAGCACTGAGACAATTAATCCTCAATCACCAACTGATGACGCAACATTAGGAGTACTGTAACTGGTTGTTGAGTATCTTGCTCAAGGACACTTCGAAATGGTCAGAAGGGTTGGGGCTCGAATCCGTAACCTCTAGATTGGGCCATGGCCACTCTTTCACGGAGCCACGCTGCCCACGTAAGCGTTTTCCGCGTGGTCCTAGTGCGTGAGGCGTTCTCCTTTTGTTTTCGTAACAGTGGTTTTGAAGAGAAGAAAAAAAGTGCAGGGTAACGAAAACTGCCTTTTAAAAACCCCGTGTCCCCACCCCACCCCGCCTTCCTGCCTGACGGCCCATAGCTATATTAAAGTTCAAATCTCGGCTGCACATTTGGGACTGTTTTGTTCAACGAAAATGCGAATGATCGCTAATCACATTTTATTTCCACTGAGTCATCCAGTCTGATTCTGATGCAGTCAGACGTCCTCCATTCTCATCATTGGCCATTTCCCACTGCTGATCAGCATTATTGATCATCCCCCGTGGACACATTTTGTGGTACATCACGTGTCATCCTTCCCTGCATGCACGCACACGTGCATAGATTTGGAAAAACAACGTGATCGTGTTTACACCAAAGTGTCAGGGAAAACTAAACTCTAATCTTCTGAGGTGCAGTGGCAGCAACTCTACAAATACTGTACAGTACTCACGAAAGGAGTTGAATTAGTACTCCAACATTTACCAGTCCCCCCCCCCCCCCCTAGCCCCCCAAGTACTTACTTACATTTATATGTCTACTGCTGTACTAAGTACCGTCAGAGTAGTACAGTACTGTATTGCTGCCCTGCTGAGATGGACAATAAACCATCCTCAGCCAGTGGATGATATCATTTGGTGTATATCGCCCTCTTGTGGACATGTCATGCACACCTAATTTTGCTGGACTGTATTTAAAATACGTACTGTACAGTAGTATTGTTGTCAAATCTGGATGTTGCAAATATTTTGGGATCAGAGGGCTTTGCAAAGACTGCGGTTCATATTGAGGAATTAACCTTGAGCATCTTTCCCCATGTGCATCTCTATATCTAATACTGTATTGTCATTTGTATTTCAATGCATTCCATCACCTGTGACATTACCACAGAAGGACTCATGGAGGATGGGGGGCAGGTTTTTACCTTGGGGTGTCTCAAAATAATAGAAGGTCTCGGGATATGAGAGGATCTGAGCTCCATTTTTGCACAAAACTCTTCCTCCTCCTCCTCTGAGCTGGAGGAAAGGGGAAACGGATTATCATCTTTGTCCTGAGGGTTGTACATAGAGTTCGTTTGAGTAGTTTCTTTTGTGGAGAAACGGCCGCTGGTCCCTTGAGACTTCTGTTGAGATGAAGGGGCATCGGGCTGTGATGTCACAGGGTTTGGCTCATGAGTTCGACACTCGTCAGATTCTGGTGCAAGAGCTGGCTCGGTGTTAGAGTCAGATGCATAGCCGAAACAATGGCCAAGGGACGGGCAAGGAAGTCCGTGCATGATGGGAGTTGGATGCTAGATCCAGTGGACCAAGGTGCTTTTTTAAACAGAGCGGTGCCAGTAGCTCATCTGTAAATAAAATAAAGTAAAATAAAATGCCAGTTATGGTGCACTTGTCTGACTTCCACGCAGGCAGATTGGAGACCAGTCCTGGGTGTCTTCACCCAATGTCAGCTGCGATACACCCCAGTTAGATGTAAGATAGTGTAGATGTAAAATACTGTAATTGATTTGCAGGCCCCCTCTAATGAAATGCGCAAGACTCACTGCCGATACAATTCAGTTTTACAGTATTTAGCTTTTTAGTACAATGCATTTGCAATCATGGTGAACTGCTTGTTTTAAAATTTTTATTGAGGTACAATTTCAAAATTCAAACACATTTATAACATTGAGCTTATGCAGAACAAAACAGAAGCTTGTAGATTTGCTTGCAGCCTCTATAACTTTTCTTTTTTTTATCAATATTTTTCTTTTTGTGTACAGTACTTTTTTTCAAGCACATTTTTTATGACAGTTTATTTGTACTTAACTTTCAGGTACAGTACATTTGTATTTAATCTTTACCAATTCCTTCAACTTTTGCATGCAACACATTTTAACTTCACCTATTCGAAATATATTTTTCCCACCTATATTGAAGCACAGTGTTAATATTCAAACTGTCTCATGTAACCGTGACTGAATGTATTAAATATATATTTTAGGAATAAAACCTCTCTCGTGTTTGATGAACACAACTACTCAAGTATATTTGCTTTTGGTAGTGATGGTGTGAAAAAGTCTGTCAACCATTGGTGTCGTGGTTCACTTGCCTGACTTCTTGTCTTGACCGGCGACCAGTCCAAAATGTAGTCTGCCTCCCTGGCATAGGCTCCATGTAGTGTTAAAACAAAACAAAACGAAAAAGCATAAAATAAAACAGCTAAAATCTCGCAAGCAGTTCAGGTTGGAGTCTGCCTTTTGCCCAAAGTTATCTGGGTTAGTCCCCAGATCCCCACAAATCTGAACCTGATAATCCCGACCGAATACAAAACAACAACAAACAAACAAATAAATAAAGTAAAGGTATGTCTCTACATTGGCCTGTTAAGCCAGAATGGTCCTCGAGTGGCTATGAGGTTTTTCTCCCCGGCAGATTTGTCATTCATAGGGGTCCGGATGCCCCTGAGTCCATCACCTGGATATCATTCTCTCAATTTGTTACATCAGGAACATCCCCAACCACTAGCACACAAGCAAAAATCCCAAATCCCTCGTCCTTCACCTTGTCATGTCCTCTCAGGATCTTGGTTTGCACTTGTGCGTGTTTTCATTTGCACGTTTCTTATTACTCCATCAGGTTCTCTTCGAACAGTCTGGCAAGGTCACGTGGTTCCACACATGGAGGGGGGGGGGCACTCCGATTACCATCCGATCTGGGGTCAGTTGATAACATGCTTACCCTGCATTTGGACAGAGCTAATAAATGATTCATCTGACTGCAGAGCAGTGCAAAAAAAAAAAAAAGCGTAGAGGTTATCGTAAGGTTACAGATGGTTGAATACAGAGGTGGACGAGGGGGCTTCAGTTACAGGCGGACAAGGTAAGTGATAGGCAGAAAGAGAAAGCAGAAGCGGAATGGAGCTTTCCTCATTTGGTGGCTCGCTTATGGAGTGCAGCTTTTCAATAACAGACACACAGGAGGTCATGCATAAAAGGTACTTACTCATACTGATGTTAAGAGACAACAGCGCTGGGAGACATTGCCTGTCACTCAGCTGAAATGCAAAACAAAGAGATAAGATTGATAAAGTCAGTGATCTACTGTACAGTGCTCCCAGGCATACTACTGTTACCCTTGGGTTGCAAATCCTGACAAATGTTAGGTTTCTTTCAGGAGTAGAAGCTGGCTGTTTGCTAGCTGTTACTGCTGACCGAGAGGACAAACCTACTTGGGTATGCAAATAAGTAGAGAAAAAAAGTCATATTCTGATCATATGCACAACAGGTTTGCATCAGGCAGAGTGAGAGATTCACTCAAGGCTATCTATGTTCTGCAGTAAAAATATGAAAAATAGAAAAAGCAACATACCTTGGCTCTACCCTCTGTTTTGGAAAATTATTTGATGATGTCAATGCCATCATATAATGTGATTCACTGCTTTTTTTCTTCTTCTAGAATACACCTGTAGTTAGGCTAAAAAAGGTCACAGGGTTGTGTGCATGTCGTGGGAGACACGTTACATGAATAATAATTCCTATTTGAAAGATGATGTTCATTAAAAAAAATGTTCACACAATTACAAGAGACAGCAATGAAACAAATAATCCCCAAAAAGAAATTGAAATATTATTTTAACAGTTTTATTTCAGATACAATTTGGGCATTAGGGGGTGGGACAAGAGAAAATGGCATTTTAACTCAACTCAACAAAGTGCTGTACATGGAGCAACTAACATACACAACAGTAAAGCAACACACCGGTAACAAAGACGGTAGAAAGTACTGAACAGCAAAACCAAGAACAAATCTGAGTCATGCTGAGTCAAATGCCAAAGAATACAAGTGAGTTTTGAGGTGGGGTTTAAAGATGGGCAGCGAGGAGGTTTTTAGAGATTTTAAGAGGTACTCCAGACTTATTTCGTATTTTAAAAACTATTTTCAAACATTCTTTTGTCTTATTTATTTAGATTTTGTCATTGGAAAAATAAATGTACTGTACTCAGAAACTGCATGTTTTAGTATTTTCTATGTGGATTATTTCAAATTTGATGGTTGGTGTGTAAAATGTCCTCCAATTCTGGAATTACCTTACTACAAGTACAGTCACCCTACTACCGCTATTAATACGCTCCTAATGATACTTTCTACTCCTGCTACTTACTAATACTACTCTTACTCATCGTCGTACTCCCACTACTTTTCATTTTTCTCCTACTTCTCTACTCCTCATCCGACTAAAACTCCTCTTCCTCCGCCTCTTATTGCTACTGCTGTACTAGCACTGCAGCAGCAATCCTACAATTCCTCCTCCTCCTCCTTTCACAATTATTACAACTCAAGGTTCTCATTCTACTATGACCATAATTAATTCTCCCGGTGATGATAATAACAAAATTTGAGCCATTGAGTCAGTTAATGTTACCCATATTGAACTACGATGTTTGTGGGACTTGTCCGACGTCTCGTGGTCTACGTGAATATTGCAATGACAACCCCCCCCCCCCCTCGCACACACACACACACACACACACACACACACACACACACACACACACACACACACACACACGCAAAAAGACCTCAAATTGAGGGACTATTTTAGATGGCATATTATCCAAATGAGGACGATAATAGTCTGTTACGATATTTATTTTGCGTTGAATGATCTTCTCCTTCAAATTATGACGATAAAACTGCAGTCTTCAAGAGAGTCTATTACCGCATTGTTCGCCGTAAGATAATTAATGTTTTTTTCCTTTGTCAACGTCACTGGAAGCGTCACCCGACTGTGGTTAGTCACACATTGAAGTCAGAAACTGCAGCATAACCGGTAACACTCTACATTGCGTGAGCGTCTTGCCTTCGAAATAAAGCACATGTGGTTGTATTACAGTACAAAATAGACCGTTTTCAATTGACAATGCCACTTTAAATAAATCATAAATTTGCACCAATACAATGAAATCAGACAAATCGGCGCTGCTAGTGTAAAATAAAGAAGGAATTGCTCTTATATTTTATGCTGAAAATGTGTACTCGGAAGTTCTACTTTCCCTATTTAACTTGACAGAGCTCCGCGGGAGAGCGCTGTCCGAGGATTATCGCAGGTGGCGAGCCTGACAAATTGGCAGACGACAAAAATATGCGCTTGAATGCCATTTAAACAACAAAAAACATTTAATTTTACGTTGATTATTTATCGCTCTTGCTTTTTGAATGCTCAACAATGCGCTTGCCGGCTCGGTTCGTTGCCAGCTGGGCTCGCACCATCCACATCAAACATCTCGCCATCATCATTTTCCTCTGCTGCGAGCTGACGATAATTGACGGGGCCGAGAAACAGCGGCCATGCACGGAGGTAAGCGATGCGTACTTGTTTCACGCTCCACGCTTAATTTCTCACCCATTCCCACCTTTCATTGACCGTTGTGCACTGATTGGGCTGCGTGTGACGTCCGATATCCCTTGAGGAAAAAAAACCCGTTTCATTTCCGGTTTCCAGAGGAGAGGTCCTGATCATCACAACACAAGCGTATCTCGACTTTTTCTCTCACGGTCCACTGATATTTTTCACGTTTAATCTCTGGAGGTGTCTTAATAAATCTGTAATTCGTTCTGTGACCACGCTTGTAACTCAAGTCCTTCATATCTCAAATAAATGTTTCCTATTGAAAATAATAGATATACCTTTACTCTGATCCGCCCCACCAAAACAATTTCTCTTTACCTACATCAGCACAAGTGAGCGTTCTGCGTGGACGAAAGGACCCAACAGTATTTGTCAAGGCAAAAAATGGTCAGAGCAATGCCTCAAATTCGACAAAAAACAATGTTGATTTGTCACTGTATTTATCACAGTAAAACTAATTTGTTAGTGTATGTAAAGAAATGCTAAGGAATGATATATATCTATATAAAATGTTATGCTATTTATTATAGTCACATGATTTTGTGTTTTAGGCCTGAACTAAGCAGAAACAGACTCATATCTCCACGTTCAGAACCAAAGCAAGAACAATCTGTGCTGAGGAAAATAAAGTTCTGAAAAAAGCTGTTTCTAAATTATCCTTATTCATCAGGACATTATGGATAGAAATGTGACTATTTTAGTTATGAACACTGCAGCTTTGATGCACTTTTACAAATATGGAAACGGTCTCTCTTAAATGAGTGTGCAAACATCTCTTCTCTTGCCTTTCCATCCACCGTAGAAAGTAAGTTCTCTTGTTCAATGGAGGCAAATAACACAGACTGTGTCATTTGTTAATTTTGTTATATGCCACAGGCTGATGATAAATGAACAGCACTGGGCCCCAAATGGGTCCTTTGCCATAGTTTGGACACCACTGCCAGTACATGACTCATGAATGCTTCCTCGCTCCAGTGTGTTGAACTTGGGCCACTGTGCGCTTATCAGTTTCCTGCATGCACTGTTTTTCCCTGTCCAACTGCTCTGGATCAGCTCAACACCTCCTCTGAAGCCCACTGGTGTCACACTGGTCCCTGAGATTGAAGAGCAGCATTCCTGAAGGCAATCACTCTTTCTAGGGTTGGGCATTTTTGGCCTTGAAGTAAAAGTAAATATCTCCATTTATATATATATATATATATATATATATATATATTATACATTATATATCTCCCCTTAATTGAAAAAGAAAAGCAAAAGACAAATTTAAAACGCAGTGTTTAAGGTCGTTTTCGGTCTCCCTTCTGTGGTAGTCTCTGTTTGAAGCAATTAACAAATAAATGGCCATGCTCCTTCCTTTGGTTGCAATGTGTTTTAAAGCATACATGGAAGTGGACTGTTATTTCCTCTTTGTGTAATGCTGCAAATCAAAACACATTCCACATGACTGAGGAAACTGTAAAGGAAAAGTGTTCAGTTGATCCTATGTTTGCTACAGTACCATATAGTCAACTTAAATGATCCATGATAGCAGAAACGCACATGCATTGAACTCCAGAAACCATTAGGAAATGGAGAAAGACTCTTTTTTTGTATTTGAACATCAAAAACTTTGCCTGCCCTAAAAACTCAAATTAATCGATTAATCAATCAGCCCTGCTGCAGAGTCGCATTAAGAAAAAGGGCCATTTTAGATAGAAGAAAGGTAACACTACGAAATTAATATGAGCATTTTACGAGAATAAAGTAGTATCTTTTAAGAGAAAATGTTTACATTTTCAGGATAAAAAGTCACATTTTTTAGAAGAATGTTGTTTTTGGGGGATTTAAAAAAACAGTGATATGTTATTATTATTATTATTATTATTGTTATTATTACTATTATTTCTTTTAAATTTATGAGAAAGTTAGACATTTTGAAACAATGTTATTTTTTTGTTTTAGAAGTTACAGTTGTAATATGAGAACAATGTCAAGGTTTCAAGATTGAGCCCTATGCTTTTAAAATATACAACTTTTTACTTTAAAAATATGACCGTTTTTTTCCACCCTTTTCAACATGGCCAAAATACTCCTCAAACAAATTAAAATCAATGACAGTGCAAAAAAAAACAGTTGTTGCCATAGACGGGAAGGCGGAATGTTGTGCTTCCAGATACACAAAAAGGAGTGGTCGTTACTTGTCGCGTTAGTTTGTCTCAGCGGCAGCGCTTTGAGCTTGTAAACACAGTTGCTTCATCTTTTATTGTTCAGTAAACCGAACAGCCTCACTTGCATCAAAGGGTGGAGGGTGAACTCTCTTTTCCTCTGCTCAATTCAACACATCCCAGATACTTGCTTAGTTAGGTACAGTCTACCAACATTATCATGTTCTGTTTTGATGCAGTTTCATTGCATGCCTGTGATTGGGATTGTTGTTTACTGTATCACACTGATCGTAATTCAGCACATACTCTAGTGTCAACATTTTCAGCTGACAAAAAGTGACACAAAAGCAAAATGGCATCTAAAAAATGCACTGACACATATTTAACCGCAGAAGAAAAAATCATTAAAAAAATCCTATTTCATGATAAAGATAATTCTGATGCATGTAAAACAGTAAAAATTGATATTTGATGCTGGTGTATCAATATTGACTAGCACCCAACCGATTCAGCAGAGGGCTGATTAAATCGGCCAATTATAGCCATTCTAACACTAGCAAAAATCATCTGCAATTTCCCCTGATGTTTGCAAATAGATTTTCCCTTCATGTACGCTAAACATTAACAATTTTGCAAGTCAAAATAATTTCATTTTATGACACTTAAAACGGCACCATAAAATTCTTTCCTTCTCTTTATATAAAACACTTACAGTAAATACACGGGTCTATCAAGACAAAATCCATTCATCCATTCACTTTCGAATCCTCTTATCCTCACGAGGGTCGCGGGCGTGCTGGAGCCGATCCCAGCTGTCTTCGGGCAGTCGGCGGGGGACACCCTGAACTGGTTGGCAGCAATCGCAGGCCACCAGTAGACGAACAACCATTCACACTCAGAATCACACCTATGAACAATATAGAGTTTTCAATTAACCTGCCATGCATGTTTTCACAATGTGGGAGACCGGAGTACCCGGGGAAAACCCACGCAGGCACAGAGAGAATATGCAAGCTCCACATAACCTAAAGTCAAGGTTTGTTTATGGGAACAAAAAACAGTCCGACATGAATGTGACAATTAAATATGTCAAAGTTTTAACAAACTACTGGTGAGACTAAACACAATTTGGTCAAGTAATAACGTCCTTAAGCATGTACACGTTGTATAACGGCAGTTGAAGTGCATTTGCTTTTGCAACAAGATAATAGTTTGCCTAAAGTTTGATGTGATAGAAAGTCAGTCATATTAGCATTAGCATCATTGTGGTACCGCAGGTAGAAAGCCATCAATCACCACAAAGAGTTTCACAATGGGTGGGGGTTGCTGTCTGGGACTGTACAGAGGGTTGCGTAATGAGCCCTGGCACTACAGTGGCCCTGGGGCTGAATTTCTAAAAACTGCAGTATGGATAAGCTCCACCCTTAACGGTTCTGTGAACGGTCTTGGAGAAATGACTTCAACACATTTTCAATTGATTTAGCCTATATTAACGTTATTTTACAGCTACGACCCATCTGATGCCGTTTATAACTAGCAATAAAAGTGATGCTTGTCGTAGATGCATTTTCACAATTGGAGGAGAGCTATCTCACCCTCTTGCTTTGCCAAGCCCGAGAGGCACCTGCGACAACGCTGTTGGTGTTTCACAACAATGATACTGTATATCGTGATATCAAATTTGAGGCCGGTGACAATCATAACAGACAAACATAAGATACGTTTCAATATGAGCATTTTGTCCCAACAGACGCGTCACCGTACGTCATGTTATATTTGATGTTGTCACTGCATCACAACAGATAACACTGCTATGTATTGTAACGTTGGTATTTTGTTGCACCCCTAATATTGAGAGTTGATGCGGGTGGAGATGCACCGTATTGTGACAGGTAGATAATGATAACAAGTTTCAGGCCGGTTAGTAAAGACTATATCATAATAGACAGTTCATACTTTCATACATATTTTGACAATAAAGTTGTATTCAATTCAATTCAATACCATGTGATATCCATATTTTGTCCCATCCTGAACATTGATATTTAATGCTGGTATACCGGTATTGTAATAAAACACACAATGATACCTAATATTGTGGGGATTACATGCTCTGTTATGTCCATTTGTGGAGTTTTTCTTATTTATTTATTTTTCTTGCAGGAAGACTACTACTTTGAGTACACAGAGTGTCACAGTTCTGGCTCTCGGTGGCGGGCAGCCATTCCGCGCAACCCCGGGGCCTGTGTCGGCCTACCCGACCCGGTGCGCGGCACAGATTGTAGTAAGTCGCTGGCATATTTTGTTATGTGACCATCTGTTTTAGATGTGTGTGTGTGTGTGTGTGTGTGTGTGCACCTCCTTATCGCCACCCCGGAATTTTCCAAAACGCATCCCGACAGACTCTGTTTGGAGCATCTCCAAAGCCAGAGGCCAATGAACGCAGCACTAAAAAGAGGAGCTGCTTTCCTCATACAAGGGAGATTTGAAAAAGGAGTTTGTTCATTTATTGATTCGTATGAAGTGATCGACGATTAATTCCAAATTAAAGTTGTAATATTACGAGAACAAACTTTGTTTTTGAGATAAGAAGACATGTATATTTTCGAGACTTACTGTAAATTGTAATAGTACAGAATTGGTGTCCATTTCCAAAAACAAATTCACATTTTTGAAATAAAAAGTTTTCTACTTTTTATTGAGACAAAAATGTATTTTCAATTCAAGTTTATGATGGTGAGATGAACGTCGTAATAGTTTCAGAAAAAAGCCATGATGTTACAAGAATATTATATTGGTCATTTAACCAATACTATGAAAACGAACTCACGCATTTTAGAAAGAAAAAAACCATACATTCTCAAAATAAAAAGACAATTATTTTACAGTCATGAAATTATGAGATTAAAGTACTGGTAGTATTATTAGGAAACTGACGTTTTAAAGTTTGAGTTAATTTTTGAGCTTAAAAAGAAACTTATTTTTGAGATAAAAGTCATAATGATACTGAGACTGAAGTCGTACATTTTTATACATAAAAGTCTTATGTTGGAAGAATAGTGTTAACACTGCGAGAAGAATTTTAATATTATGAAAATAAAACCATGTTAATACAAGGTAAAAATGTTAATTTTTGAAAATGAAGTCCTATCATGAGTTTAATAATATTGTAAAAATAAAGGTGTGTTATGCGCAAAAAGTATTTTTTGAGCCAAAAATGTATATATTTTTTATATAGTTGTATATTTTTTAGAATAAAATAGTAATATTAGGAGATTTAAATGTAAATATTATGAAAATAGATGTCAATATGAGAATGTGTGTATATTAGCAATCAAAATTCATACATTTTCCAAGTGAGAACTTGGAAAATGTATGAAAATAATGAAATATTTTTTTATTCCCGCACTAAAAAGTCATATTTTTGGAGATGAGTCATAATATTGGGAGAATAAAGTTGTATATTTTTATTAATTTTAGAGTCAACGAGTAAAGTCAGAATATTGAATCAAGTTGTGTATTTCCATCTATCCATTTTCTGAGCGGCTTATCCTCACAATGGTCGCGGACATTCATTTTATTTTAAAATAAATAGTCGTAAGAATCCTGAGGTTATAGTTTTAAGATTACGAGATTAAAGTTGTGATGTTACAAGAGTAAGGTTTTATATTTTTGAGCTATAAAGTCATGTTTTTTTGTCTACATTGGGGTTGTGTTGAAGACCCCTAAAATCCACCCCCTTTGACCTGCTTGAGAAAAATGGGCAAGCTAAAAAGCTAATTCCTTACTTGGAAAAATAAACACAGTGATTATGGCATATGCAGGACATGTTCAAATCTTTAAGGTCAAATAAGTGGAGCAGGAAGCAGGAAATAAAGCTTGTTAAATAGCTCACTAATGCGGTGAGACCAGTTGTTAGACATGACCGCCAACAGGTTTGTCCTGTGCTGCATCAACACTTTCTTCACTTCCTCCAATGTTTGTTTCTCCGCACAACTGCACAGATTTATCCCGATGGCCGTAATGAATGCACTAAAAATGAAGTGAACGTGGACGAGCATCCTAATCCTTTTGCCACCCAGCAGTACGCGTGAGGTTAAAAATCCCATTTGTCAACCCATCATGTTTTGTGTTTGTGCTTGTAGCCTTTTCGTGCAAAGCCGGCGAGTTCCTGGAGATGTCGGCCCAAGAGTGCACCCGCTGCGCGGCGGGAAGCTATTCCCTGGGCAGTGGCATCCGTTTCGACCAGTGGGAAACCATGCCGGCAGGATTCAGTAGCATAGCAACCGCCCTAGAAATTGGCACCCACCGAGACGGCGACCTCACATGCAACAGGTGACGCAAATGTGCATCATGTTTCTCTGTGGGCGTATGACACGTACTGTACCTATTTGAAACACAACGGCAACCAGTATATCACATTTTCACTGAAGGAAATGGCATAAATAAGACCCCTCTTGTTAGCCCATTGTGAGATCGCCACATGTATATTTAAACCTGTTGTGGGTCAAACAGACCTGTTTGAAAAGTAAAAAAAAAAATCCTGCTGACTTCTTTAATTTCTTGTTGTCATTATTAATTTGAAAACACTGATCCCTACATGCGCATTTCAATAAATCTCAAAATGGTAGGTGAGTTTTTCAGCAGTCAAGGGAGGATAGTTCCCCCTAAAAAACTGCGAATAGATGAAGTCACAAATGCAGAAACGCAAATATATGTAGATTCACTGCAGTTAACTAAAAAAAGAAAAGTGAAACTCTTCTTTTGTCCAGATTCGTTAAACATAATTCCTGCCACCTAATTTATTTGATTATTTCTACAGTACAAGTTGTTGTCATCAAATTGCTGGATCATCAAAATAATGAAAAAATAAGATAGCAAGACATTTCACTCTATGTAGTGAACCAATATATGTCAATATTTACGTGTCAGATTTTGAATTGGACTAGTGAAATCAATGTTTTCCATGATAATATACATTTTTTTTTTCCAGAGGCTTCTGCATTTCACGCCCCTGTTACATTGTGGGATAAAATTAACCGGTTAGAAATCCAGGGGGAAAAAAGTAAAAACAACTTGACTGAACAGTAAATATTACTCTATGCTCTCTTCTTTTTTTTTTTTTTTTTTTGGATGCTTAAACAGGAAGCGGGTCACATTGACCCATGAACATTTCTTTTGTATCATACAAGTAAGAAAAACGGGATGGTTAATATACCTTGTATGGTATGTTGGTGGTTGCAAAATTAAAAAAAGAAAAAATCCCGAAATTTGAAAATGCACAATAAAACAAGTAGAATACACTTTTTAAAAATCAATACAATATGTAAATGCTTGAATGCTGCTTTCCAACAATTTGAAATTTTACTTGAAATAACATACAGTATTGGATATCGGCATTCATAATATATTTTAAAATGAATTTCACCAGTGTTGATTAAGATAATAGACATTTCATATTAAAAATACATCCCATTTCATTGTTTCTGACATATAGTCTGATGCGTGTGCACAGTAATGTGCCAAATTTAGACAATATTAAAGAGTCTGCATTTCTGGTATGTTTTATTCATGGCTGTATCTATAGCTGTGCCAATTCTAATCCAATGAAAATTCATTCATTCATTCATCTCTCACCTGCTATGCCCTCATGCCCCCGCAGCTCTTCTTGGGTGCCACAGGGAAGCTATCTGGCGTCAAACCGGGACGAGTGCACGGTCTCACTGGTGTACTCGGTCCACCTGAAGAAGCAAGGATCCGTCACTTTTGAGTACCAGTACCCAGATAACAACTTGCTCTTTGAGTTCTTTGTGAGTCGCAAATGCACACATTTTGTCCATAGACCTTTGCGCTCAAGGGTCGCAATGGATTTTTATGAAGGACAGATGGGCCAGCTCGTTTGTTGATGAGGGTTGAGAAAAAACCCAAAAAACTAATCATGGCCTTGCCGTGCTGCCATACCTTTGTCAACCAAAAACAATCCATTTTTAAAACAGGTACACACATAATATTTAAAAAGCTAAATGAAAGTAGCTCCCCTTGTAAAAATGTTAATTTGTAATTTTGACACATTCAGTTTGACGAGATTTATAACAGACTTTTTAATGGTGTCCAGTGTGGTAATCAGTTAAGGTGAAAGTTAATTGTAATTGTGTGGAATGCAGATCCAGAATGACCAGTGTCAAGAGCTGGATCAGGCCGCAGATACTAAATGGCTGAAGGTCACCAGCCAAGGAGAGTGGGCCACCCACACGGTAAGATTAAAAGTACATTTAAAAAGTATCGATTTTTTAAAATTGATTTTTAGAATGGAGACAAAGCAATGAGGAAAACATCGACGTGTGTGCATACTCCTCTCATAGTGTTTAGTGTGCTCAAGGGACTTTCTCCTCACAACACGCATCAAGGAAAGTCTCTCTAAACCCACCACAGGACAAATCGCTCAGGATGATCTTTTAGAGACATTCCATAATCAGATTTTTGCTGATTTTGATCAGAAGGGGGTGAAAATGGTCACATTTGGCCAGATTGTCAGAAGGTCGAACTTGTTTCAGGATTTGCTATCGTAAATATTTACGATTATCGGACTGGACCATTTTCGAGCAGATTGGGGAGGATACATCACTTGTAACGCACCCCACACCACAGGAGAATCAGTTCAGGATCATCTTTCGGAGCAGTCAGCAAATCTCAAAGTGTGGTACCGGAAGTGTTATGTACCATCCCTCATGTGGTATCCAAAAGAATCATTGAATCAAACTGTGCTCACTGTTTTTTAATACTGTTCAGTGCAATTGTTCAGTTGTTTTTCATGTTTAGGTCGAAAATATTTGTTCAAATTTGGCCCATCCGTAATTTTGTTTGGGGTGCGTGGGGTGGGGTACTTTGTTCATCAGGTCAACCTCAAGTCTGGGACGAACATCATGTACTGGAGGACAGGTGCCCTCACAGTGGGCAGCAAAGCAGTGAAACCCGTGTTGCTGAAAAATGTCCACATAGAAGGTTTGTCTTTTATTTTCAGCTTTTCCTCTTGCAATTATCACTCCATCAAATATTCATTCATTCCCCTTGTATCTCTTCCCTCCATCTCCAGGTGTGGCCTACACATCGGAGTGTTTCCCTTGTAAGCCGGGCACATTCAGCCGAGTGCCGGGCTCCTCCTCGTGCGAGCCCTGCCCTCGGGACACCTATTCGGGCCATGGGGCGAGCTCCTGCTCCCCCTGTGACACGACCACGCAGTATGCAGGTTGGCCCCCCACACACACACGCACTCGACACGGTCTGATTTACTAAAGGTGAAAACGGATGCAAACTTGATTTCTCATGCATGCAGATGTGGAAGCTGATCTATTGACTGGGTGCGCCCTAGCGCTAATTAGCAATGCAGTTTATTTTTGCGCAATCTGGGAGGGGTGGATGCAACATGATTCATCCAACCTGAGACCAATAGTTATGACTGGTTTTGCATCTTGAACTCATTGGCTGCCAGACATTTTTAACACATCATTCCCTCTCTTGCAAGTCATTTTTGAGCATTTTAACTTTGAAGATCCACAACATGTTGTTCTGGGACATTATGATATAAGAAACAAACCTACCAAAAGAAAAGAGAAGACTGTATTCTTTTACAAGAACAAACATTGAAATTTTTACATGGTATTGTTTTCACTAAAATCACTGGTCTCTGTCCAGAAAGCAGTTTCTGGACAGACAGAAACTGCTGTCTGTCCAGACAGCAGTTTCTGTCTGGACAGAAAGAAGGTTTTTTGTGACAAGAAAGAAGGTTTGAAATGAATACTTTTTTTTTTACATCTCAAAATATAAAATGACAAAAACAAGCTGAGAAGCGACTTGTGATGGCAAAATACTTTGTTTTCCGATAAAGCTAAGAAACGTGAGCAACACGAACTCTCTGAGGGATTTGAATGGCAATGTTGACTACTTGTGTTATTTTGCAGATGAAGGATCTGGAACGTGTAAAACCAGACCTCCATGTTCCAAGAAAGACTTTTTCAGCATTCACACAGCGTGCGACAACTACGGGAAGGTGAGGAAACCTGGCGACCCTTAACCGATTGCCTTATGGAAATCCTCAACGCATTTTTCCCTGTATCTGCAGACGCAGGTGCTATACAAGTGGATCGAGCCCAAAATCTGCCTGGAGAACATAACCGGAGCCGAGGCGCTGCCCCCTGGTGGCGAACGAGAGCCTTGCCCTCCCTGCAACCCTGGTTTCTATAACAATGCCACGTCCGTCTGCTTGCCCTGCCCCGTTGGGACCTACTCGGATGGCATGAAACGTACATAGCGTTGTCCTCACCGCTTGAATTTCTTCAGCAAGCCCCTTCCAATTTTTGTTCATCTGTTAATTTTTGTTTCCTTCGCCAGCGTGTCAGCCATGCCCGGCAGGCACCGAGCCCACCCTAGGCTTTGAGTACAAATGGTGGAACGTTCTTCCCGCAAACATGAAGACGTCCTGCTTCAACGTGGGCAACACCAAGTGTGACGGCATGAATGGTGAAGACAATAGAAAAAAAAATTGAGTTGGACAAAAATAATCAGTCGGGCATCATATTACAATTTTTATATAAATTAAAGGTGAAATATGGTGCATGCATGGTAGACATTTCTGCTCATCTTTTAATGCTCTGTATCTTGGGCAGGTAGAAACATTTAATTCATATTATGTGTCGGGGGTCTGGGGAGGATGTTTGCAAACTAAAAATATCTAAATATGGGTTTGTATTTTGAATGTAGTCAAAAACATTATTGTGCCTTCTCGTCTTCCAGGCTGGGAAGTGGCCCGCGATCACATCCAGAGCAGTGCGGGAAGCTCGGATAATGACTACCTCATTCTCAGCATCCATGTTCCCGGCTTCAAGTGAGCATGTCGCTCTTGTCACTCACTGTCACGTCTCTTCTTGTCTTGACTCTTTTTCTTCCTCTGACTTCCACCAGGCTCCCGACATCCGTTTACAGACATGCGGGCACGGAGTTTGGCCGGATTACGTTTGAGTTTGAGACGGTGTGCAGCGCTGACTGTGAATTCTACTTCATGATGGTGAGGGGGTACTCCTGACAATGTAGATCAGGGGCGTGCAATATTTTGTGCTTTGTTGTCTCTCTCTCTCCATCTCTCTCTATCTGTCTATCTCTATCTCTATATGTATGTATATATACATAAATCTTTACACAAATTTTTCTTTTTTCTTTTTCAGGATGTGAACCGGAAGAGCACCACAGTGGTCGAGTCTTGGGAGAACAGCAAAACAAGACAGTCGTTTACACACGTCATGACTAAAAATGCCTCGGTTTCCTACACATGGGCGTTCCAGAGGACCAACCAGCCCACAGATGTAAGTCGTACAATGCTGATGTGCTGAATCACTTTCAAAGGCTCACTATAGCTCCCCGGTCCCGTGTCTGCCTCAAAATCATCCTGCATTGTTTACTTGGGGGTTTTGCTGGCAATCAAGCTGGCAATGTGGCTTGATTGTGGGGCCGTTACATTGATACATCAATTATGTGCACACACCTTCAGTAATACATATGAATGTCCATTCCAATAAACATCTACACATGCGTGTCCATTCGCAAAAACACATGGCACATATCTGCGCGTCCATTCACGCAAACCTAATGTACACTTGTGTGGCGTAGGTCCGTCGCTACGTGCACGACGTGGCACGCATTTACTCCATCTGGGTGAGCAACGCTGTTGATGGGGTGTCGTCCGAGTGTCGCGCCTGTGCCCTTAGCACGCAGCCGTCCAGCTCGGCATGTGTGCCGTGCCCGCCGGGTCACTACATCGATCCGCAGAGCAGCCGCTGCATCGAGTGCCCTCCCGACACCTACCTGCTCCCCCAGTCCACATTGGGACCCGGCGCCTGCAAGCCTTGCGGACCGGGCAGCCTGAGCAGCAAGGTTGGTGGTTGTGCCTTCATGTAAACATTCAGTGTACACATCGGGTTACAATTTAAGCTTTCACAGTAAGCACACAATTAGAGGTGATCAAAAAATAATTAACACTTAATTTGATTTTCGTTGATGCATCGTGAAACAAAGCTCACCTGATTTAAAGCTCCAACAACTAAATCTAGCCGTAAAATAAGTGGCGCATGCACTTTGTAAACTGCAGATCAGATGAGATCATATCACATGTAAAAGGGAATTTTGTTTCTGTTTGGTCTTTTGGTTTCATTCTAACCGGAATACAAGGTGCCATATAAGCCAAGACTCGTATGAAAATTTACTATAAGTGCCACCTCAGGCAGTGTCATTCGTCCACTGTGACATGCTCATTAATTTAGTTGGTTTCATGTGACAAGACTATCTGTAAATGTATTGGCGGCATGAAGCTCGTGAGTAAAAATCCACAAATTAAAGGCATTTAAAGCGGCAGGGTCCAAAGCATGGGGTAAAAAGTTACAGATTGTAGTCCGGAAATTACGGTTGACCATCTAAAATTGTTAAAATGTTTGAAATTCTGATTTATTTCTGATTTATGTTGTCTTCCATGAGAGCAGAGTGATTGTCTTTGTATTGAATCAATATAAAGCATTTGTTTTTACTTTGAAAAACAATGGTCACCATTTTGGCCTTTTTATGGAGCAAACCGGTAACTGAATTATCATGAATTTATAGCCGTACACTGCCAATTTCAAATTATGTTCTGTTTTTGAATAAGGGAATGGAAATATAAATATGTTTTTAATCTGATTCATCAATTGACAAAATAATCAACAGATTAATTGATTATTAAAATAATCGTTAGTTGTAGCGCTTCACATAACCAGAATTGATGACCAAGACTCATCCACCTTGACGCACGTACTTTGTGCTTCACATTCTGTTCCAGGACCACCGCTTGTGCTACAGCGACTGTCACTTCACGCACACGGACGGCAATGTCACCATGACCTTTGACTTCAGCCCGCTGGGTTCGGTGGGAACGCTGATGAACGGTCCGAGCTTCACCTCCAAAGGAACCAAGTACTTCCACCTGTTCAACATCAGCTTGTGCGGAGGACAGGTGAGAGGACACGACAGTGCGTACAAGCTCGCCACTCCCCCTCACAATTTCAGACAGTCCATGTGGGTTTTAATAAAAAGTCTGTGATGCGCAAGCAACTTCATATTTTCTGGAATTGGGTGACTATATAGTCCAGGAGTACTCAAATGAGGATCGCAATGGGCCACAAAGAATTTTTTCATTGATTCAAAGGTCTATTTATTGAGATCGGTCAGGCCACATCCGTTGTCCTTCTCATTCGAAACAACAACAAAAATACAAAACTGAAATACTGTGTCATTTGCATATCAACGTGCTCCAAAAACTCCCTTTTGAACTCAGAATTTGGGCTGCCACGATAATTACTATATCGACATATTGTTCGATGGGTTTTCCTGTGGACTCGATAAATGTTGATTTTGCGTGCTTGTGTACATACATATTCATCATTAGAGTGGTTTACAAGCTTGATATTCTCAATACGAGTGTGGCAAGACGCTCTTCCACATGTGTGCCACAGCTGGCAGGGAAGTTTATTGGGATTCCATGTAACCGAAAAAAAAATGTTCATGGCAGTGACTGAGTTATTATCCTCCACGCACGCCCCTCTTAAGGATCTTCTGGCCTCGTGCAAAGACAACGTGACCGATCTGTCCCTCAGCGATTCTCTGAGCGAGCGCGGTGATGGTGGTAATGCTGTCAAGACCTTCATCTGCCAATCAACCGTAATCCCAGCCAGCGGGAGAGGTTTCAACACGGCGCTCACCTCGCAGTCCATTAACCTGGCTGACACCTTCCTCGGTGAGCAACAGAGAACACCAGGGCCGTGATTCACATGCTCAAACTTGATGTCATGTGGAACAGGCGCAACGGTGGAGAGTACACTTGCCGGTATTAAGGCAAGACCGGATCTATACCCCCATTCCTCCAGGAAAGTGCCAGATGTCCACTTCTACTTCCGGTAAGCCTTTTAATCACATTATTCGTAAATATATATATATTTTTGTATACTGCTATGATGTGTGTGTGTGTGTGTGTGTGTGTGTGTGTGTGTGTGTGTGTGTGTGTGTGTGTGTGTGTGTGTGTGTGTGTGTGTGTGTGTGTGCGCGCGCGTGCGCCTACTTGTCTCTGTGACCTGCATGTTCAACCATGAAAAAAAAGACACTGACAGCTGTATCTCAATAAAGGAGATGATCACAAAAGAGTTAATTTATTGTAGTAGTTCAATGTCAAAAGTGAAACTCATAAATTATACAGATTCATGAAACATATTGGCAAACCATTTTCAGAGGGAAATTCCTTTTTTTTATTTTAGTCATTTGAAAATGATTTCCATTTTTGTATTTTCTTATAATTTTTCAAGATGATACATTTTGGGCTTTTGGTCAGCTGAACTATAGTAATCAAAATTTGGACAGATGCAATCATGAAAGTATTGCACATGGCTTGAATCATTATTCAAAACATTTTTTTTTTGCTACCCGGAAATACATGCGACATAATCGTGAAAAGATCCCTTTTTATTTTTTTTATGGTGTGCCTAATGCAGTGACCGGAAAGATGATTTTTTGCTTGTTGCATTTGTTGCCAAGGTCTTTGGAGCCCACCTCTTCTTGCGACACGGGCCGCAGCACAGTGGTGTCCGTACGCTGCAATCCAACAAAAAGCGCCAAAGGAGAACTCTCAGTGCCCAGGTAAGAGCGTCGCCATCGCTGTTTGATGTACCGGGTTCCCGCTGCTACGCTCATGGATACCGAAGGTTGCAAAATTCCTTTCCACGTTTCATGGGAATTAACGGCCTTCTATGGGAATACAATGACACTCTTTTCCCAGTCAAATCTGAAAAATGTCAAACATTTCTCCATCTAAACTTCCCATGGAAGGTTCCCAGTAATTTCCATAAGAATACCAGAAATGATCCACCTGTGTGCGGTCACACGTCTGTTGCAGCACGTGTCCTGCCGGAACATGCGACGGCTGCACCTTTCACTTCCTGTGGGAGAGTTCCGGGGCATGTCCCACGTGCACCCAGAGCGACTACCACCGCATAGAGGGAGCCTGCAAGGCGGGACAAATGGTTTGTGGAGTCCCTCCATTCTCATCATATTTCCTTTCTTGTTAGTTTTACACTGCATCCATCCATTTTTTCCATTTCATTATGAATTGTTCTTGGTCAAAATAGAGCAAGGATCAGTCATTATAGTACTCTTTGCACCCAAATTTAAAGGCTCACCTGCCCTGTATGTAATTACTGGATGTTACCATATCACGTTTTACAGTGCTATTTAAAACTTGCAACATACTGTAAACACTTTTGTGTATTTTGGGGGGGCTGGAACATCAATAGCATCTCCATTTCAATGGGGACAGTTGATTTGGGTTTGAGGTGCGTCTTGTACACCAGCAATTGAAACACAAATTGCTGTCGTTCCTAATGTCTGTGATTGAAGGAACAGACGTGAGTGCTGGGTGTGCGTCTGTGTGCAGGATCTGTTGTACGTGTGGACAGAGCCCAAGGTTTGCATGGGAGGTGTGAGTTTGCCCAATAAGGAGACGATGCCGTGCGAAGGGCTGGACCTCTGGGTGCAGCTCTGTGCCGGAGTGGGCGCCTTCATTACTGTCCTGCTCGTCTCGCTCACCTGCTACTTCTGGAAGAAGAATAAGCGGTACGCCATCTCTGTCTGTCTATTTTATTTAGTCTTCACACTTGCAGTGTAGATTGACACTTTATGTAAATGCCATTTGTCCTTTCACATACAATGTACGCATCTGTGCAGCCCTCACGCATAATACTCTCAGTGTGCAAGGTTATTATGTCCATCCATCCGTTAGCCAAGCAGTTTATCCCAATGATCATTGTGGGCATGCTGGAGCCTAGCCCAGTTGTCTTTGGGCAGTAGGCGGGGTACACCCTGAACTGGTTGCCAGACAGTCGGAGGGCACCCATAGACAAACAATCACATTCGCACCTAGGGACAATATGGAGTGCCCAATAAGCTACCTTGCATGATTTTTGGAATGTGGGAGGAAACCAGAGTACCAGGAGAAAGCTCACGCAGGTACAGGGAGTACATGCAAATATGATCCTGATAGTCGACTAATCGCGACTGCTGTTGGTGATTCGTTGACAAGCAAAATAATAATTTATGGCAGCCCCAATCTGTCTGTCCTTTTGCAAAAACATTGTGTAGACATCTTTCACACAAAACAGACTGCACATTTTGGTCTACCCATTCACTTACTGAACTGTACTTGTATACATTTGCCTACTGATTTGCATGTTGTACTACACACACACACACTAAATGTACAAATTGGATCGCTTGAATCAGATTTTACCTCATAAAGAGACTTCCTTTGCCTGCGCTTTCTTCACTTGCAGACTTTTTAATCCTTTGAGTTTGTGCCATCTGCCGACGTCCTTTTTCCGAGCTTTGCGATGACTCGTCTTTACTCCCTGTTGACTGTGCATCCTCTGCGCGGCAGGTTGGAGTATAAGTACTCCCGCCTGGTCATGTCCGCCAACAGCAAGGAGTGTGATATACCAGGCGCCGACAGCTGCGCCGTCATGGAGGGCGAGAACGATGGTGACATGGACGACGATGTGGTCTACTCCAAACCCTCGTTGCTCAGAAAACTCAAAGCCATAGCATCTAAGGTGAGTTGCCACATGCTATACACCTACTCATAATAAGTTTAGGATCGTGTTCCCTCGAATTTTCCATGCGTCAGATTATTCACACAAACTTCCCTGAGCATTCCTTGGACAACGGTGAGCAACTGAAGGGTGAAAGACGGGCGCAATTGCTCACTCATGCAGCACAGGGGCGAGGAACATTGGTTTGGGATATTCAGTTTTGAGGTGAAATTTGGGGATGAACCCTAAATGGAATATAACCTTTTCAGGTCAGCAAGATTGACCCTCTCTAAACTTTTTATGTGGGAGGTTTCAGTACTCTTTGCAACATTTGCAATACCTGTATTGCAATATTTGTTCTCTAACAAGGGGCGGTACAGCAAAATTCACAAGAAGGTGAACATGAACACTTGTTTGCCTTTCTGTGACTCTTACAGTCTTCTTTGTTGTAAACTGCCAAGGACATTCAAAGCTCAGAGACCACTTCCCGTTTGAAAATTTCTAGTGTTAATCAATTGTTAGGTATCGTCTTGGTCACATGATGTAAAAATGTGAACAGCATGATTATAGAATTCGCAGCGTGAATCCAACAAAGGCATTTATTGGCCTATGCATGGATTAAACACGTGAATCTCCAGACATTTTTGTGATTAGGATCGTCATATACTGCCACACTCAACTACAGCTGGCCCATAAGACGATTTTGCAAAGATGGCACTTGACCCTATTTTGCTGGTCCGTCCTTCGTCCGTGACATATATACTGTGTGTGTGTGTGTGTGTGTGTGTGTGTGTGTGTGTATAGACACACACACACACATTAGCCACGAAATCTACTTTATAGCAGGGAACACTGTCTTAATTTATTTGACCATCTGATTGTTTTTCTTTCTTTTTTTTTTTTTAAATGCAGAAAAATGGAGAACGCTATGAAAACATGCAGCTAAACTCATCTCATTCCAAAGCCCTGGTGTGGAGTTAAAAGAGCGGAGAAATAAACAGAGACCCTCAGGAGGCTGTCCACTGGTGAAGACCCCTTTAAACCAGTCACCCACCGTGATGAGCTTTGCTGGGCGCGCGTGCACACACACACACACACACACACACACACACACACACACAGAGTGGCCTTGAAGTGGGTACAAGTGGGTAAGAGCTCAGGGTAAGCTTGGGGAACTATGTCATTTTGTGATTTTCTGTATTTTGCTGGACTTAGCTATGAGGTGGGGATTTTGTGTTATGTCCCCCAACCCTCCGACTCCCCTGCCCACCTCACTTGTTGCCACTCGTCATCTGTGTGATTGTTTTTGTTTTGCACCAGTTGTTGTACAGCAAGGTGGACAATGAGGTTGCGTACTTCAAATAAATTATGACTTATTTATGTATAAGTGGACCCCAGTTGGTTGCTTTTTATTCTCTTTGGAGGCTTGGAAAATACAATACACAAAAATATTTTTTATTTGTTTTGACTATCCTGTAGTTTGATTTTTTTTTTTTAACGACAGAGAAATTCAAGAAATGTACTATGTATGATAATAACAAAATATTTTGAAAAAAAGAATTTGTCATTCAGTAAAGCAATTTTATAGTAAAAAAATTGAATACTTTTTTTCCCTAATCTTTCCATGGAAAGCAATTTATGTAATAAAATACTTTTTTAATTAGTAGAAATATATAAAAATTGAGTTTGTTTTTCAAACTAATGGTAAATTAAAGGCAATAGCTAATAAAAAAATAGATATTCAAAACATACTGTAAGTGAACTTCTGTTTCATCTGCAGGTACAAAAATGATTTATGCAAATATTTTAGCATATAATTTAGAAACCAATGAAAATTTTCTGTACTAAAAATGGAAGCTAGAAATGTGTGTGTTTATATATATAAAATTCCATCTTAGCATTTTTTAATTGATAGATTTATTCGATCAGCTTCAGGTTTAAAACAAAAACCAAAACATATTTTACAGGAAAACAAGCCAAACGTGTATAGATTTTGAAATGTGTATGATTTCTTTTTTTTTCCCCAAACGAATTACACAATTTATTCATCCCGCCCAAAAATACAAAAATAATTACTGGTGCAAATGAGGCTTTTGTATTTCACCAAACACTACTCTGAAAATCAGGTCCTTATGATTTCTTCCCACACTCAATTTGTCGATTATGATACAGTATTTGGTAAAGTTAGTGTAATGACCTCATCTACCGGCAGAGGTCGCTCTGGCCAGGGAAAACCAACCTCATTGCAATCGCTTTGCATCAGAGGAAACTACTGTATTAGGATAAAACTGGACTCCCGTTATCAGCGTGGGCTAGGGAAAAATCCATGTGTGATTGATGACCATTATAAATAGATTGTTTTATCATTATTATTAATTTTAATCCCCCATTTTTTAAAAACTATGGTGGTTTAACTCCAAGTTGGTGAAAAACTGGTCTTGTCCCCCCACGATCCCTCAAAATTTTATATTAAGCTTATTTTCCCCCAGATCATTTAACAAAAAATAACAATGATGCAACACAATACATTGTACAATATAAAATATCAACAATGTAACAAAAATGACACAATTATGCTAGGAGACTATCCATCCATCCATTTTCCGAACCGCTTTATCCACACTAGGGTCGCGGGGGGTGCTGGAGCCTATCCCAGCTGGCTTCGGGCAGTAGGCGGGGGACACCCTGAATCGGTTGCCAGCCAATCGCAGGGCACACAGAGACGAACAACCATCCACGCTCACACTCATACCTAAGGACAATTTAGAGCATGCCCAATCAGCCTGCCATGCATGTTTTTGCAATGTGGGAGGAAACCGGAGTACCCGGAGAAGACCCACGCAGGCCCGGGGAGAACATGCAAACTCCACACAGGGAGGCCGGAGCTGGATTTGAACCCAGTACCTCAGCACTGTGAAGCTGACGTGCTAACCACTACCGGGCCGCCTTTATTTTAGTCACACTTTTTCTCACAAACTACTTGTCAAGATTTCTTCTTCTTCAAATCTCCTTTGTTTTTGCTGTGGGAGACTTGCAAGGTGGAGAGAGTACTTTGTCCTCGGGGTGGTCAGCTTGCCAGCAACTGCTTTAATTGGAGTGCCATCACTCAGGAAACAGATTAGAGCCAGCCGCACTGGCATCTTCACATGCACTCTGAATGGAGCCCCTGTGTGTGTGTGGTGTGTGTGTGTGTGCCAATGTTGCTGAGGAGACGCGTCTATCTACATACTCGCCAGTCAGCATTTTTTTCCTGCAATTTAGTTGATAGTGAGAGTTGCCGCACATGCGACAAGCAAGTCAAAAGTAAAATCAGCACATTTATGGTTAGTGTGGATGTGGAACAATTCATCCACAAATTGGTTTGAAACACGGTTGGTAGATTTAATACAAATTGCATTGGATCAAGCCGAGTCGCACGAAGGTCTATTCATCATCCATTCCCTCAATCGTCATGTTAACTATTTCTGAATTTTTTCATCAACTGTTGAAATTTTAAGTATGGAATTCTGAATGTATCTACATACTATTTACTTAGTTACAGTAATTATTCATTCATTCATTCATTCATCTTCCGAACCGCTTGATCCTCACTAGGGTCGCGGGGGGTGCTGGAGCCTATCCCAGCTGGCTTCGGGCAGTAGGCGGGGGACACCCTGAATCGGTTGCCAGCCAATCGCAGGGCACACAGAGACGAACAACCATCCACGCTCACACTCATACCTAGGGACAATTTAGAGTGCACAATCAGCCTGCCATGCATGTTTTTGCAATGTGGGAGGAAACCGGAGTACCCGGAGAAAACCCACGCAGGCCCGGGGAGAACATGCAAACTCCACACAGGGAGGCCGGAGCCGGAATCGAACCCGGTACCTCTGCACTGTGAAGTTGACGTGCTAACCACTGGACTACCTACCGGGCCGCCTGTTACAGTAATGACTAATTACTAATTTTCACATATTGGTATTGACTTACTTATGCTTAGACGTACCGTATTGGCCCGAATATGACATTGTTTTTTGCATTGAAATAAGACTGAAAAAGTGGGTGTCGTCTTATATTTGGGGTCTAGACATTATACCCATTCACGACGCTAGATGGCGCCAGATATCAATGAAGCGAATGCTGAACTTGACTCCCCAGGCCAAAGTGAACCCCTGCCACGAAGAATAAAAATAAAAATAGCGGTAGCACGAGGAAGAAAAATAAAAAATAGCGGTAAGAAGGAAAAGAGAAGAAAATAATAGAAGAGATAACAGAAAATGGAGAAACGTAGTGACAATCTGGAGAAAAGTGGGTCAAAGATCGGCCAGGTTAACCGGCAGCTGAGAAGTTATGTCGTTTACATTTCAAAACCCAGAAGCCATTCATTTCCGAATGTGATTGCACTTTAAATTTGAATGAGGCAAAATAACATGCTTTTTCTCTCAAATATATTGTTATAATCATTTGTTTCAGATATACTGTAATTATTTTCTGTATAAAAATTAATTTGGTGTTCAAAAAGTCCTTTTTCAAACTTGAGTCTTGAAAAAGAGGGGGTCGTCTTATAATCAGGGTATCTTATATTCGGGCCACTGCTGTACTTATATTTCTCGCAACTTTCAGTCTTATTCAACTACATTATCATAAATAAAATACGTAATATTTTAACCTTGGTTAATGATTTGACTTCGTTGTATTACATTTGAACTTTATTTTCTTCCTGCAATATGACTACTTTTCACCTTCATCTTTCAACTTTAGTCTGGTCACACTCCTTCACACTTTATTTTTGTAATATTTAGGATCAGTTCAATTGGCATACTGTCTACATTTATATATATATATGTATACAGTATATTCTTCAATAAACATACTTTTTTGTGTTAAATCTTATGATTTGATTCTTGTAATATCCATCCATCCATCCATTTTCCGAACCGCTTCATCCTCACTAGGGTCGCGGGGGGTGCTGGAGCCTATCCCAGCTGTCTTCGGGCAGCAGGCGGGGGACACCCTGAATTGGTTGCCAGCCAATCGCAGGGCACACAGAGACGAACAACCATCCACGCTCACACTCATACCTAGGGACAATTTAGAGTGCCCAACGAGCCTGCCATGCATGTTTTTGGAATGTGGGAGGAAACCGGAGCACCCGGAGAAAACCCACGCAAGCCCGGGGAGAACATGCAAACTCCACACAGGGAGGCCGGAGCTGGGATCGAACCCGGTACCTCTGCACTGTGAAGCCGACGTGCTAACCACTGGACTACCGGGCCGCCCATTCTTGTAATATTCCTTTGTAATTTTTTTTTTAAAGCTACTCTTTGAAATTTACAATCTTGACTACTTTTTTTCCTTTTTTCCTCATAATATTTCAACTTATTCTACTCACACTTTAGTTGTGCCGTATTTAGATTTCACTTGAGTAAAATTCTGACTTTTGAAAAAAAAACGTACGACTCGAATCAACTATAATTTTTGGTAAGATTATTTGTTTATTTGTTTATTTTTAAATGTCGCAACATTCAGACTTCTTTGTGAGAATATTTTGACTGTGTTTTTTTTTTTTTTTACAATTTTGGTCAGTCTGTTTTTGTTCCAATACAGTATTTCCTTTTTCTCCAAGCCATTCCTAACTCTGCCCCTTTAAAAAAACAACAACAAAAAAAACCACATCCGCAATGTCGTGCAAGTGCTTCTCTGTCTTGTCTGGGAATTTGTGGGGGGCCAAAGCATCATTGTGAGACCATTTGGCCGACTTGTTGAACGCACAATAGGAGTTAAGTATCCCGTTAGGAGCCTCGCTCAATGAGCCAAAATCTCATCAGCCAGTCATCAGACGAGCATCCCCCCACTCACCCCCTGTAACCCCCATTTTATTCTGTTTTCTCCGAATAGACATGCCGGATGCTGTCGTCTGTAGCAACGTCGCCATCCATGCGGGGTGCATCTTTGAAGGAATGGCTGAGCCTTGCACTCACAAAGCCAGCTTGTGTGTGTGTGTGTGTGTGCGTGTGTGTGTGTGTGTGTGTGTGTGATGTGATGCTTTGAGCTTGCACAGAAGCGCACCATGACTTGTGGGAGCGCTTTCCAGAATCTGCCAGCACAGACAGCACCATGTTGCACACTTAGGCACACACGCGCACACCCATACACACAAACACATTTACACACTTACAGTGCCTAGCTCCACACACACACACACACACACACACACACATAGATGTGCTCACATACAGATACACGCGTGCACTCATGTGCATACACTTGGATATACACTTAGGAACACACCATAAAATGCACACACACTTAGACTTAAACACACACATGCACAAACACACACACACACACACGCACACACACACACACACACACACACACACACACACACACACACACACACACACACAAGATGTAGGTCACTTAGTCTTGGCACACACTGGCCTCCATAAAAATTCTTCTAATGTATCATTGAGTGCCAGTGGTGCTAAGTGACCAATTCCAAGCACTACCAGAAATGCAACAAGATCGCTTAACAAAAGTAAAGAAGGAACGCAAATCTCCATTGTCAAGGTTGTGTCAACATTTTCCCACAGGCATGTTAAAAATGTTTGCTTGGTTTATGCTTGAGCAATTTGGCCTCGCAGGTAGCTTGCAAGCTTGTTGAGGATTTGTGTTGTGTGTCGCGCTCTTGCTCACTGTTATTGTGAAGGGACATACCGGATGTACATGTGAGCGCAACTTCCGCCTTTGTTATTTAAGCTGACGTTATGTTCAAGCCCCTCCGTGAGTCGTCACCTTACCGTGGTGGAGGGGTTTGTGTGTCCCAATGATCCTAGGAGCTAAGTTGCCTGGGGCTTTATGCCCCTGGCAGGGTCACCCATGGCAAACAGGTCCTAGGTGAGGGACCAGACAAAGCACGGCTCACCAAACCCCTTATGATGAAAAAATTAATTGGAACCCAGTTTCCCTTGCCCGGACGTGGGTCACCGGGGCCCCCCTCTGGAGCCAGGCCTGGGGGTGGGGCCGGTTGGCGAGCGCCTGGTGGCCGGGCCTGCTCCCATGGGGCCCGGCCGGGCTCAGCCCGAAGAGGCAACGTGGGTCCCCCTTCTCATGAGCTCACCACCCATGGGAGGGGCCAAAGGGGTCGGGTGCAATGTGAGCTGGGCAGCAGACAAAGGCGGGGACCCTGGCGGTCCGATCCTCGGCTGCAGAAGCTAGCTCTAGGGACATGGAATGTCACCTCTCTTACAGGGAAGGAACCCGAGCTGGTGTGCGAGGTAGAAAAGTTCCGACTGGATATAGTCGGACTTACCTCCACACACAGCCTGGGTTCTGGTACCAGCTCTCTCGAGAGGGGTTGGACTCTCTTCCACTCTGGAGTTGCCCACGGGGAGAGGCGCAGAGCAGGTGTGGGCATACTCATTGCCCCCCGGCTCAGTGCCTGTACATTGGGGTTCACACCGGTAGACGAGAGGGTTGCCTCCCTCCGCCTTCAAGTGGGGGGACGGGTCCTGACTGTTGTTTGTGCGTACGCACCCAACAGCAGTTCAGCGTACCCACCCTTTTTGGAGTCCTTGGAGGGTGTGCTGGAGAGTACTCCTGCTGGGGACTCCCTTGTTCTGCTGGGGGACTTCAATGCACACGTGGGCAACGACAGTGAGACCTGGAGGGGCGTGATTGGGAGGAACGGCCCCCCTGATCTGAACTCGAGTGGTGTTTCGTTATTGGACTTCTGTGCTCGTCACGGATTGTCCATAACGAACACCTTGTTCAAACATAAGGGTGTCCATATGTGCACTTGGCACCAGGACACCCTTGGCCGCAGTTCGATGATTGACTTTGTGGTTGTATCATCGGATTTGCGGCCGCATGTCTTGGACACTCGGGCGAAGAGAGGGGCGGAGCTGTCAACTGATCACCACCTGGTGGTGAGTCGACTCCGATGGTGGGGGAAGATGCCGGTCCGACCTGGCAGACCCAAACGTATTGTGAGGGTTTGTTGGGAGCGTCTGGCGGAATCCCCTGTCAGAAGGAGTTTCAACTCCCACCTCCGACAGAGCTTTTCCCATGTCCTGGGGGAGGCGGGGGACATTGAGTCCGAATGGACCATGTTCCGTGCCTCTATTGTTGAGGCGGCCAATCTGAGTTGTGGCCGTAAGGTGGTTGGTGCCTGTCGTGGCGGCAACCCCCGTACTCGCTGGTGGACACCAGCAGTAAGGGATGCCGTCAAGCTGAAGAAGGAGTCCTATCGGGCCTTTATGGCCTGTGGGACACCAGAGGCAGCTGACAGGTATCGACTGGCCAAGCGGAATGCAGCTTCGGTGGTCGTCGAAGCAAAAACTCGGGCATGGGAAGAGTTCGGTGAGGCCATGGAAGCCGACTTCCGGACGGCTTCGAGGAAATTCTGGTCCACCATCCGACGTCTCAGGAGGGGGAAGCAGTGCACCACTAACACTGTGTACAGTGGGGATGGGGCACTGTTGACCTCGACTCGGGACGTTGTGAGCCGGTGGGCGGAGTACTTCGAAGACCTCCTCAACTCCACCAGCACGCCTTCCTTGGAGGAAGCAGAGTCTGGGGACTCTGAGGTGGGCTCTCCTATCTCTGTGGTTGAAGTCACCGATGTGGTTAAAAAGCTCCTCGGTGGCAAGGCCCCAGGGGTGGATGAGATCCGCCCGGAGTTCCTCAAGGCTCTGGATGTTGTGGGGCTGTCCTGGTTGACACGCCTCTGCAACATCGCGTGGTCAGCGGGGAGAGTGCCTCTGGATTGGCAGACCGGGGTGGTGGTCCCTCTTTTTAAAAAGGGGGACCGGAGGGTGTGTTCCAACTACAGAGGAATCACACTCCTCAGCCTCCCTGGTAAGGTCTATTCAGGGGTGCTGGAGAGGAGGGTCCGTCAGGAAGTCGAGCCTCAGATTGAGGAGGAGCAGTGTGGTTTTCGTCCCGGCCGTGGAACAGTGGACCAGCTCTACACCCTTAGCAGGGTCCTCGAGGGTATGTGGGAATTCGCCCAACCGGTCTACATGTGTTTTGTGGACTTGGAGAAGGCGTTTGACCGTGTCCCTCGGGGAGTTCTGTGGGGGGTGCTTCGGGAGTATGGGGTACCGAGCCCATTGATACGGGCTGTTCGGTCCCTATACTGCCGAGGTCAGAGTTTGGTTCGCATTGCCGGCAATAAGTCGGAATCGTTTCCAGTGAGGGTTGGACTCCGCCAAGGCTGCCCTTTGTCGCCGATTCTGTTCATTACCTTTATGGACAGAATTTCTAGGCGCAGCCGAAGCGTTGAGGGGGTCTGTTTTGGTAGCCTCAGTATTGCATCTCTGCTTTTTGCAGATGATGTGGTACTGTTGGCTCCTTCAAACAGGGCTCTCCAACTCTCACTGGAGCGTTTCGCAGCCGAGTGTGAAGCGGTTGGGATGAAAATCAGCACCTCCAAATCTGAAGCCATGGTCCTCAGTCGGAAAAGGGTGGAGTGCCCACTCCGGGTCGGGGAGGGGATCTTGCCCCAAGTGGAGGAGTTTAAGTATCTTGGGGTCTTGTTCACGAATGAGGGCAGGAGGGAGCAAGAGATCGACAGGCGGATCGGTGCAGCGTCTGCTGTAATGCGGACGTTGTATCGGTCCGTCGTGGTAAAGAAGGAGCTGAGCCAAAGGGCGAAGCTCTCAATTTACCGGTCGATCTACGTTCCAACCCTCATCTATGGTCACGAGCTGTGGGTCGTGACCGAAAGAACGAGATCCCGGATACAAGCGGCCGAAATGAGTTTTCTCCGCAGGGTGTCCGGGCTCTCCCTTAGAGATAAGGTGAGAAGCTCGGTCATCCGGGAGGGGCTCAGAGTCGAGCCGCTTCTCCTCCACATCGAGAGGAGCCAGATGAGGTGGCTCGGGCATCTGATTAGGATGCCTCCTGAACGCCTCCCTGGTGAGGTGTTCCGGGCATGTCCCACTGGGAGGAGACCCCGAGGACGACCCAGGACACGCTGGAGAGACTATGTCACCCAGCTGGCCTGGGAACGCCTCGGGATCCCCCGGGAAGAGCTGGAAGAAGTGGCTGGGGAGAGGGAAGTCTGGGCTTCCCTGCTAAAGCTGCTGCCCCCGCGACCCGACCTCGGATAAGCGGTAGAAGATGGATGGATGGATGGATGGTTATGTTCAAGGCCACCGTCCGTGTTACGACGTGCTGCCAGGTTGTTCTGGCAATATAATAAATATGCCTGAAGTGGTCATCTGAACGTGGCTTATTATTGCACAAGTCTACCGGCCATTCTGTCGTGATTCGCAGCACCACCTCCTTAACAAAGCTAACGTCAGTTCCACTTGGCGCTATCAATTTGACCATCTGACGAGCATGTCCGCGGCATCATCAAAAGTGCAGGGATCATAGGTTTATTAGATAATTGTGAAACAGATACCTCAAGTCAAGTTTGTTATTCACATAGGCCTTCATCACAAAAAGATTCTCAAGGAGCTTCATAAGCCCACGGTTGACAAATATTAACAACCTTTCCTGACCTGAACTCCACAGGAGGGAAAGGGAAAACTCAAATAAGCCCACTGGGTGGTAAAATAACAACCTTGAGAAGGGGCCGCAGATATGGTAATCCCCCTTCCAGGACGACCAGGCTGCAATGGATGTTGAGTGGGCAAAGTTTATCAGATAGAATGCTTCGATACAATATTAACTAAAGTCCGTTTAATGGTGTGACGCACGACAAGAAGATGCCTCTGGAGAAGTGGGTCTTCCTCAAAGCCTGTCCTGTAAACGCTGGCCATAACACTGAGATGCCTCACTGTGTGTGCGTGTCCTGACTTTTGGAATGACCCAAAGGCCGCAGCCAGAGGACCTCCAAGCGCTTGAAAAGGCTCATTAGGTCAAAGGAGTTCAGAGAGATGAGAAGGTCCAAGACCATTCAGACATTTAAGAAGCAAAAAAATAATAATTTTTAAACCAACTCAAAATCAATCTTAAAACACACGGGAAGCCAATGCAGTGATTTTGAAATCAGCGTAATGTGCTCCCGCCTTCCCGGTCTTCATCATGAAACGCGCGGAATGCTTTTTTGGGGGAAGACCGGAAAGTAGGGTATTACAGTAGTCAATCCGATTTGCGATAAAAGCATGCAATAGCTTCTCAGTGTTTGCCCAAAAGAGAAAAGGGTGGACTCTGGCGATATTATTTCAGTCATAAAAACCTGTTTTTGTTCACTTTTTAACGTGCGGTGCAAAATTGAGCTCAGAGTCAAGAATCACACTCGTGGTTCTCACTTGTGACGAGGCTTTAAGGAGGACGTTTTTTTTTCTTGTCTGTATTTTTTTTTCTTGTCTGTATTTGTTGTTCTGGTTGTGTTGCTTTTGGGTTTTGTGTTATGAATGTTGCTTGTGTTGTTTTTTTTTTGTGTTTCAGTTGTTTTGGTCTTGTGTCTGTGTTGTGCTTCATTTGTCAGGTGTTTTGTGTTGTGTTCAGACTGTATTTGCATTGTTTAATGTATGCATTGTGTTTTTGTGCTACTTTTCTGTTGCTTTCTAGGTATTTGCGTCGTTTTTGGGTGAGTTGTGTTGAACCTTTGTTTCAGTTGTTTTATCTTGTGTATGTGTTGTTGTATTTGTCTGGTGCTCATGTTGTGTTTGTGTTCTTTTGCATGTTGTGTTGTATTTGTGTTGTTCTATTTTTGTTGTTTGTGTTGTGTTTTTGTTAGGTTGTGTTTCGGTTGTATTGTCTTGTACTTGTGCTGTGTTTTTGTTAATGTGTCTGTTGTTGCTCATATTCTATTGGGGTTGTTTTGTGTGTTGTTGTGTTTGTGCAATGTGGGGCTGCTCCTCTGCCATCTAGTGCCCTTTTCACACATGCTACTGCACTACACACTTCAATAATCTCAATGCAAAAATGCATCATCAACACTTCGACGCTTGATGTGCTTTTAATTGCAAGGTGGACAAGGAAGGAAGGAACAGGGAAAATACTAAACTGGCATAGTGTCGATCACTTTTTTGTTTGTTTTGAAATGTTTAAAAAGTGACCTTTTACAGTCTCCACCCGAGCTCCATCACACATACATAATAAGGCACATTGCCATATTGAAAACATCACAGACACACAAGAAAACAAATCAGAAGAAGAAGCAGCGAGGACTCATCTGTCTCTCCTCCAACTCATGATGGGGAAATGAAACCTCAAATTTGCTTCATGAATGTTTTTTTTTTTTTTTTTTTACTCCTCTTGATGACACCCTTTGTTCAAAATTGGGCTGAAAGCACACTGACCTGCCCATTCAAAAAACCCTTTTATTTAAACCAGCAGTGCCATTAACGGAGTAAAAAAATAAAAATAAAAATAATACAATTGCTTCATGAAGCAAATCTGAAGCTTCATTTTCCCATCACTGCCTCCAACACACCATGTGTTCTTCCAAGCACAACTTTCACTTCAATGAAGCAATTGAGAATTACAATGGGCAAACTCAAATTTTGTAAACATTGACTACTGGTGTAAATGAAGGTCTGGGTCCAATTTTGACATTGGGGCCAGACCAATCTCCACTTTCTGATTCATCAGTGCAACACTTGGCCAAAATGCCGAAAAGTGACTTTCAGTTCTTGATAGAAGACTCAGAAAGTAAGCAGCGCTTTAGCTTGGGTCCCGATGAAACCTTTATGAAATATTGATAGAGTTAATGAATGATTGGATTTATGCCACTATTTTAAGAAACCCTTTTTTTCTAATCCCAGTTTGTTGCTCTGCATTCGGGCAACGTAGATTGTATGAACTGGGATCCAAACTATGCAGAGGATGGGAGTAACTTAATTACAGATAAAAATGTCATTATAGTTTGTCAGTCAAAATATTTGTCAAAGTGCCAAAATCAGAGGTAAATGGCAGTTTCTGCAAAATAATGAGCAAGAAGTAACCATTGCCGAATAGATAGATGCATAGGGTGATAATAAAACCTTTTTCAATTTTTCTCTACTATTTCCTCTTATTTCTACATTTCACTGGAGCATTACACACTATATTTTGTATTATTTCAAATATATTTTATTTTCTATTTTAGTTACATTTCATCTTCATCCTTGAGATTTTTATTTAGTCTTATAATATCACTGCTTTATTTTGGTCATATTCAGATTTTCTTTCTCTATAAATATTGTAACATTCATGTAACAATATTTATACATATAAATATTTCTTGTAATAGTTGGACTTGACTTTCCTTTAAGGATTTTGACTTTATTTTCATGTCAAATTTGATTTTAATATTTTGGCTTTACTCTCACAATATCTCAATATTTTTATCAAGATATCCTCATAATCTAACACTTTTTTCATGTTTTATTCTCCCGACAATTAGGTTTTATTGTCTTTTGGTGATTCCGACTTCATTTGTTAAATGTGACTTATTTGTCGCTTAGTACTCATAATCTTTCCACTTTTTTGCCATATTTGCACCAATTCAGTCTTGTAAATTTAAAACGTATTTTTCTTGTAATATTTTAACTGTCATGATGTGAGTAGGATATTTCCTGTATTATTTCAAGTATATTCTGCCCATCTTTAAAACTCATCTCAAAACTCATTTCTATTCTTTGGCTTATGACCCAGCGTGACTCAAACTTAATTTTCTGTTTTCCTGTTTTTGTGCTTTCTACCGTCCTTGTTATTAATTTCTTGTTTGATTGTTTGTTGTCTCTTTTCTGTTTCTACTATTGCTTGGGTGAACACATGCATGTGCACGTAACTGGCCATTTGAATAAAGGGATTCTATGATTTGACACATTCTTTAATATAAAAACAAAAGTATCAAAAGCAACATAATCCCATGAAGACGTAAATGTAATGTCATTTTTTTTGTTGTTTTTTTTGTACAAGTTGTCCATTGCGCTCACATTCAGTCCTGCCCAAATACTGTCCCACTCATTGTGCTGTTTCAACCGCGGGCCATACTACACAAAAAGGTACACGCTAGAAATGCATACATTGGAGTATTATCATTATTACAATGAGAACCTACAAAAAGACCATGAGAATAATCATCATAACAATAATAAAAAGTCAGTGGGGTATTGCAAAGGTCCTCTTCCTTACCACAATCATGAACCTATTTACATCATAATAACAAAGCTATCAAAAAACAAAATGCTCCAAAAGATCCTCCTCAAAATGTTTTATTGGGGCTGGTGGGGGTCCCTTTTTTATAGTCTACATCCAACAATGTCCATCCCACATATTTACAAGCCTTTTAGAAAATAATGTAATCATAGTTACACATTTTCTACACTGCTCGGACCAGACAGTTAACGGAGGCTGCAACATTAGGTAGGCCAATGAAACCTCATTGGTTCATAGGGTCTTGGTGGGCAGGGCTAACAGTCGCAGGGCGTCTTTGTGGGGTGGGCGGTCACAGAGACGAAGTGGTTGAGTCGACAATTTCTCTGCCGTTGCACACGGTCGGGACGTAGTGGGCGCTGACGGAAGCTGCAAACAAAATGAAACCGCATTTCATAAAAATGACATGTGCTATTTATAGACAAAAAGCCTTTCAATGGGTCCTGACCAAATTAATATGTATGACTTGATTGGTGGGAATTAATTCAATTAGCTGGGAAGCGTGCCTGAAATTTGAAAAAAAATGCAACTTTATATTGATTTGTTGCACTTTTAGCCGTCCCCAATATTTTGACCCTACCATATAAGCATCCAATGTGGCTCGTGATGAAAATGAGTTTGACGTGCCCGGTAAATATTGTCGACAGCAAATTGAGTGTGAAAACAAAAGTAGCGAAAATGATGCCAAACACAGTACAACGCGACAGTATAACTTGTGCCCCAACACCCCTACCCCAAGGCTGTAATTCTGCACCTGCTCAGTAAGACCTTGGACAAATGTTGAGGTTAATTGCGGCAGTCATTATTTTCACTTGAATACTGTAAGGATTTGCCTTTCCAAAGAAATTTCTATATAATTCTTCTCTGTTTAGTCAGCTTTTTACAAAGTGGATACGAGCACAATCAGTTGCTAGGTAAATAACATCATTTACGCGATGTGACTATCAGTGGGGCAGCGCAAATGATGGCGGTCAACACGAAATATAAATGATCAAATACGAAAAAATAAAGCAAGATGTTAGGTCAGCAATGTGTCATCTCCTCTTGTATTGGTTCAAGTGAAAGGGACTTTATTTTTAAAGCAAGAAAAATAGAGTAGAGATATTTCATTTGCTTTCAAGGGCCACAAAAAAATGATGTGGCAGGCCCTCTAATGCCCACTGGCCTCGAGTTTGACACCATACCGTGAGAAGCGTAGGAGGCGGCGGCCGCCCCGCTGACGCTGAAGCGATTAAGGTTGAGCCTGTGACTGGTGACGTTCTTCTGGGGCTGGAACATGATGATATGAACCTTGGGGGCAAACATGCAGCCCAGCACCACGAAGCCGCTCAGGCTCACTGAGATGCACATGGTGGTCGTCTGGACCTGAAAGCACACCCGTCGTAGTGTGAACAAAACATTAACAGCACGCTGCTACCTTGACTTACCCCTGACCCAACTCTACTTTTTCCAGCTATGAGATGTCACTGAGATAATTTTTTTTTTTGGCTTTGTCATGGGAACTCCAACTCTCAACATTAAAATGCCAATCAGTTTGCTAAAAAATGTGCTTTTCCCTTATGTTTGTGTAGATTTCCAACCACATAGGTTGAACGGGGGCAACTGGACTCTTCCTGTTTGAAAAGGTTTTTTTTCTTGTTTTACGAAAATGTTCAACAATGACTGAGGCAACTATGCTATTAGGCTAACAATTTTTGTGTTCAACCTGTTTATCCCTTCAAAACAAACGGCTGAAAGTGCATCGTGACCGGGGGTCTCCTTGCCCACGGGTGATGGCATTACGGTACAGATGCTCCATATGTTTTTTCTGATAATTCAAGTCACCACACAGAATGATGCCATTTGGCTCCATTTTTAGAACTGGAGAAATATCGATAATGATATGAATGCTTGTGTCAGGTGAAAGGTAGTAAGTACTCTGTAGTCACTGGACGTGACGTAAAAGATGGGCAGAAAGGCCAGCCAGATGATGCAGGTGGTGTACATGGTGAAGCCTATAAACTTTGCCTCGTTGAAGTTCTCGGGACACTTCCTGGTCTTGAAGGCATATCTACATGGGAGACAATCATTTTCATATTCAGAAAGCAGTGATGGTGAGGAAGCAAGTGCAAATGCGTTATTTACTGTTCTCAAGTAGATTTTTCAGCTGTCTGTACTTTACTTACGACAGCGCAGTATGCATTATTATTATTATTTTTTTTTGCTGATGCTCTTCCCACTTTAAAAAGACATACTGTATTTTCCGCACTAAAAGGCGCACCTAAAAGCCTTCCGTTTTCTTAAAAGCTCACAGCGCGCCTTAAAATCCGATCCGCCTTGTGTATGGTCATTATCGTAATATTTCGACCCAAAAATGGCTTCTTGCTCGGGACATGCTGACAATGCAGAGTTCAAACTTAAGGCGATCGATTACGCACTTGAACACGGAAATAGACGTTCAACGTTAGCGAGTCAATGTTATAACTTGCTGTTGGTTAAGTGAACTGTGTCGCTGCTTTATTATAAGTTTTACTGACATCTGATCGTTCTGTTGGAGTTTCCTTGATCGGTTCTAGTGGATGCTTTGTAGATTGCATCTTATAATGCGGTGCGCCCAATGTATGAAAAAAATAAAATAAAAATAAAATAAAAATATAGGCCATTCATTGAAGGTGCGCCTCATAATCCAGTGCGCCTTTTAGTGTGGAAAATACGGGACCCTATCTGGTAAATCTAAAATCCATTTTAGTAAATATGGGTCAAATTTGACCTGCAACATCCTCAGCACTTTGTAGCACCTCCGCAAAACATTTACATTTTCAAACATTTTAATTTTGTTTTGGGTGATTTGAGGAAAAGTCATCAAATTTCAGGGTAAAAGAATGACATCTAAGGTGTTTTTATTGGTGTCAACATGGGTCAAATTTGACCCAAGTAGTAAGTGTTCAGAGTCTGTCATTCTATTTTGTGGGAGTGGGTGTACTTTTTAAATCATTGTCACAAACAAATGAACAACATTCCACTGGGCGGCACTTATCCATATTTAACAGGTATGTACATACAATATCAGAGTCTAATACCTTCTTATTTTTACTTATGTATGAGAGACTAATCAGTACTTCAACTTGTCGATTTTTCCACAAGTCTCTGACTTTAGGAAAAACACCAGCACTTTTTCTACTACTGTTAAAAACAAATGAACAACAAACAGGAGGGATGACACTTACACAGTACACAGGATGACCAGGAGTACGTCGTAGCTGAGTGACAGCAGCATGCTGGCGTCGCGCACGTTGCACTTGAGGATGACCGTCTGCCGGCGCTCGGGCAGCGTGAAGCGGCGCGTGCCCGGAACTTCCAGCAGCAGCCACCCGCACACCATCACCAACTGTACCGAAATCAGGCTCAGGCAAATGAAGACCTGCGACGCATGGGGAGTGCTTGGGTCAGGACCTCGCTGAACTATGTCATGTCGTGTCGGTCATTTTGGCCAACGCTGACTTGAGAAGACGGGCTGATGAAGCGCGGCCTGGCAGGACCCGCTCCGTCCTTGACACCACCGAAGATCCTGGCAATGCGGTTGGTTTTGGTGAGCAGCGCCGAGTAGCAGACGGCGAACGATGTGCCCAGGCCGAGGCGGCGCAAGGCGCAGATGGCCGGCGACGGCTTGGCCAGGAAAAGGAAGGTCATGGCGTAAGACATGAAGACGCCCAGGAGGAGGATGTAGCACAGCTCGCGGCCCGACGCCTTCACCAGTGGCGTGTCATTGTGGCGGACCAACACCCACAGCACCAGGCCCGTGCACAAGAAGCTAGAGGGGTAGATTTAGCATAGCATGCGTGTACATCAGTTAGCATATGTGGATGTCATTTCTAGATCATCTTGATCATGTACAGTACACACATTTTCCTTCAAGTACCACATGGAGAAAAATAAAAGGTTTCTCAGCATCGCACTCTATAGAATCATCTTGAGTAAGACAATAATTAAATCGTCAAAATCAAATCTTAAAAATATTTCCAAATCTATTTTTAAATGACTTAAACCGTAGTTAATTAATTAATCATTAATTAATCATAGTTCATGATTAATTTGTTTCCATTAATTTCTATTGTCTGATTTTGTGATGCATTTCCAGTCTGGTGCGCACAAATCTTTTCACCCGTCGACTCCCATTCAAAGCTTGACGTGCGTCGTAGCACCTCTGCAGTGCAATAGATAGGCCCAAAGTGGGGCGCAACAATCAAATGCCCTGAGCTGGCCAACATGTCATTCAGCGACAACCAATTATGACCGTGGCTCCTTGCTGGGAAGGACGTCGTATGCAAACAGGTTCAACTTCAAGAGTGGAGAGATCAAGTAATTCAGTGAAATCACTTGACACCTTTTTTTTGTAAAGCCAATCCAGGAGATTAAAGAGAACCTAAATCTCAGTGATAATTTTACAGTTCACCCCCAGCGAGTCCCAGGGACTCGCTGATCAGAAAAGTATGAGTCCCATTATGCATTTAGAGAGTCCCAAATTTCGAATTCTGAAATGGTCTACCTATTCAATTGCATGTGATTATAACACAAACAACAACATATACATACAATTATAAACAAATGCTGCAAAAATTTAAATAATACAGTAGCAGGCCTGAGGATTTCGGAAATTCAAGGTAACCGTTTTTCGGTTCCGTCGGATTACCCAATGGGAAACCACGGTAACTAATTTGGGGTTCCGAAAACGTTCATCATGGGAACCCATTTTTCTATTTTGACTGATAGTCATAATCAAGAATTCTGAAACTCAAAAGTATAATGTATCAAGGGTAAATATTTGAAAACTATGCATTAACAATGAGCATTACGTCAGCAGCTGCTTTATTCAAAAAAATAAATGGATCAAAATTGGGTGCACTCATATGGCATCATGAATACAGCATACCACAAAATCTGAGTATTTTTTACAATCTCACACTGCAAAGATTCATTTACTGGTAATCATTAATAGAGGTAAGTATTGATGTGGCTTGACATCCTCTTCCCAAGACGATGCATGTGTAATCTACTATCAATTTGACGAAAGAATCAACCACACGTCATCATTAGTTCTCCCAACAGTGAACATTAGCATTACTACACCTTGTGACAAATGTTTTATTCCTAAAGTTACCATGCTACATCCAGTAAATTATAGAATAACCAAAACTGTTTCATTGTATTTTTCATAGCGATTAGCCTATAGATCTAATGACCAATTTGCCTCGTAATCGTGCCTCCGTCGTATCTGGCTCTCGTGCTTACATCACAGGTGAGTTTAGTGATACGCCCTACGGACGATTCAAACGAAAAATCAGACTGGCATTCCCATTTCTTAAATGTCGTAATTAGTAGACCTTTGTGAGTTTTTTTCGCCGCCATCTCAAACTTTCATCCCCGCGATTCCTCAGTTTGCGGACTAAAATAGCAACCCGCATGCGCACATATCGTTATCTCTTCCGCCCCCACACACACACACACTGAAAACAAAACAAAACAAAACGAAAGTAAATTAGAAGAAACACACTCACACAGCACACCACAAACACACATACAGGCACAGTGAAATCGCGTTGATCACACAGGAGAGATTCGATCGCGTACAGTCAACTTGTGTGCGGTGACTTTTATGGGAAACCATTTTTCGGTACTGTCAAAATGACGGCAAGGAAACGACACGCTACCGGTAACGATCGTTACCGTGAAATCCTCAGGCCTGCCGTAGTTGTTTTTTTTTTTGACTGAGAAATTTCCTTGCGTCCCAAAAACGCACATTATTTGAAACTGTGCGTCCCGCGGGAAAATTGGGCGTCTAGGACGCGGGACGCAGAGGTAACGAGATGGCTGAATCTGAACGACATGCACAGCAATCCATAGACACATGCTCTTTGGAAGGCTCATGCTTTATTCTGCTTTAGTCCGCCTCATAAAGTCAACCAAGCAATGGCTCGTCACTGGAAAAAGAAACATGTCATTGGGGACACTCGTAAATCCAGATACAACAGAATTGACTAGAATCCTGACTTTAGTGTTGCATGAGTGTAGATTACTTCCCACTTAGGTACACATTCAAGAGAGTACCTCCATCATCACCAAGTGAAGCACCCAAATCATTTTCTGGAGCTTGAATCTGCTTGACTCAAAGCGAGCGCAGACATGATGCATGACAATCATCACTCACCCCACACAGGCGATGGAAATGGGCCCGATGGCCCACGCGTCTTCCCACATGATGTAATCCTCAGGGAGCTCGTAGCAGGACGTCAGGTCGTCGGTGGGCCACTGACCCGGAGCGCAAGGTGAGCAAGTGAACTCGTCAGCCAGATATTCGTGAGGCTCGCATGCAGTACAGATCCAGCAGCAGTACTCGCCTGTGACGCAGACAGAAAGAACAAACAAAACAAAACCAAAAAAAAAAACTGGCGATAGGATTTGATCTGCTCTCGGATTGATAATGCGTGGTGAAAATGCAAAGAACGGCTGACCCACCTGCCTGCATTTTCTTCATCTCATTGCGCTCGCAGGGGTCGCTGCACTGCGAGGTGGGCGCCGCCTCCCTGGGCCACTGAATCAGACCGCCATTAAGACTGAGACTCTCGGCCCATTCGCCGACCGGCACGTAAGCGTAGCGTTCGCCGGAGCGCTGGTAGCTGAAGATGTTGTAGCGGCCTACGCCGTCGCCCTGGGAGTCGAACTTGACGGCCGTCTCGCTGCCGGCGGGGGAGAAGGGGGCTGAAAAAGAAATGAAATGATGAGTGGACAATTGTGAACAATCACGCCATAAGAGAATTTTTAGCTGCGAGCACCTTTCTGAAGCCTCAAAATGACCATGAAACTTTGACAGCATACTTCCTGTTCTATTTCTTGGATACCTGAGACTTTTTTTTTTATGCATGATGTTATGATATACATCACCACCAAATTCCAATTCAACAAACTGGTTTCAGGGGCTTTTTTTATCTTTTAACCTACATTTCGTGTGGCCTTACTGAGTGTAATTTTGGGCGTAATGTTCTCAACCCCTAAAATAAATGCATTGCAATTGTACCAGGGTGCACAAGTGTGTAAAAATGGCTGAATATTTAAATGGGATGAAACTTGCCATTTTTGTTCGTTCTTCCCTTTTTTATGACTCCTTGGAATGGTCATCAAGCATTGAACCCATGCTTCATCCAGATAAGAGGACAAAAAAGCTTCACAATTGAGCGCACAAATCTGTTTGGGATACTTCCACTTGGGCTCATTTGGGTGAATTATTAGCATTAGAAAATAACACGTTACTCTACTGTACCCACTTTATTTTTTACAATAACGACTAACCTAACTACTTCTCCCAAACAAATCATCTGTCCACATTTACGTCCATCAAGAACCATTACTGCATTGCAATGACTAGCATTGACAAGAACCTATATTTCGCTGCAGTGTACTGTCCACCAGCAAAATCAAATATAGTCAACTGCGTCATTCATGAGTGCAGCAACAAGAACAACTGAATAAGGATGACATGTTTTGCAATTACAGTGATCACTCACGTGTGTATATCCAATAAAACTAATAGTTAACAAATAATAAGAGAGTGGAGGAAACCCCATTCCTAAAGAAAGACATCAAACAAGTGTGAATTATACAACCCGTAAAAAAGGGGAACGACAGTGTTTATAGCTTGAAGTGAAGCATCCTGGGACTTAACAATTAGCAGAGGTCACGTATTAGGCAGTGATATAAATAACAATGGAGGAAGGTTCGGTTTAGAAATCCAGTGACTACTTTAAGGTTGTGTTACCGAAAGAAAATCTTAAGGCATGTTGCGCGCGCACACACGCACACACACACACACACACACGCGCAGTTGTATCATTGTTATATTCTGATTGGGATTCTAATTGGGGCTGATTTGGCCAAATTAAATTGAAGGAGAAGCTGGACTTTGCCAGAAAATATCTTCTTTTTTCAATTGCGAGCATGGGTCCAGAAGACTTTTTTGTGCATCATGTTACGATGGACATGCCCACTGAATTCTGTGTCAGGCAGAGGAACTGGTGTCTAACTTTGCAGACGGTGCAACTTTGGCAAGGTCTGGTGCTTGGGCCCTCATAATAAAGTCATGCCTGTGGTGTGTGAGGCTGAAAAACTCAGAGACATTTTCATCAAGTATTTGCAAAGAGGCTATAAAACGCCTGCTATGCTTGGCCATGTCTGCCTCTGTCAATGGCCTCCAATTTGTCCCCGAGGCAACATCGACACAAAAACCACGGCTCCGCAATGAGATCTGACAACACCTCATACCGAAATGCGGCGTTAACAAAGGGCCCGTAAAATCATGGAGGCGTGGAGGTAGAGCACAATATCCCTGGGCATCGCTCTTGCTGCCCACTCGCTGATGGAATTGGCTTCGGGGGCACGTCTGCGAGGGCGCTACGCTGAGGAAAAGTGCCAAATTGGTTTGTACACAAGTTGTTAGGAGAGGATTAGCGTGGACCCCGAGGACATTGAGCTAGATTGGAACATTGGCGGCGAGCAGGAACGGTAATGGAGAATCCCACCAGGAAAAGGAGGATCCAAGGAGTGCGAGAAGGTAATTTTGGACGTGACACCGGAACAAATTGATGACGACATCAAATGATTACGTGGTAGCAGCCAGGAAAGAGCAGAACAGACCTTTGGCTTTGGATCTTTCATGAGAATCTGCCACAGATCCTCCGTTACTTGATGAAAAAATGTATCTACAGATGTCGCAAGGCAGTGGCAAAGCACGTTTGAACATGCACCCTACTCTAAGACCCTACTTTGAAACCCTATTTTGAAACCCCAACTCCTGTTTGAAACCCTAACCCGATTTTGAAACCTTACTCTGAAACCAGAATTTTTTATCTGCTTGTCCATTTGTGACCAGTGAATTTGCTGATGTCTTTCAATTCATTTCATTTGTCTTGAATATTTTATGTGGCCCCTTCTCACGCTTTCTAATTTTCCCCCCGATGTTTTTTTGTTTGTTTGTTTGTTTTTTCCTTGCCCGAGTGGGGAATAAGATCAGGAGATGTCAATAATATTTAACAACTGTGGGCATGTGAATCGCTTTGAGTCTTTTCTGTGATTGAAGGCCATATAAATAAATTTGACATGACTTGAAGCTCATCAATAGTATTAGCCAGCACAGATTAATGGTGTCTGCATTAATTTCAATGGGAAAGGATGTTTTGTAATGGGTTTTGAGTAGAGAGCGTGGGAACAGAGCAAATCAGTTTGTACTGTATCTCAAGGAACCCTTGCATCTCATGCAATTTTGGCTTGCAACACAAAAAAAGTCAACAAACCGTAACACGGTATTACAATTAATACATTTTAAAAGCAGTAGCTGTAAATATTTCCTATACCCAAGGAGCAGATATTTCCTAAAAACATTTGGGAGGTGTTTCTAATATTGTGGCCTTCTCCAGCAACTCACGGTTGTCGTTTGTGTCCAAGCAGACTGCTGGCTCCAGCTCGTGGGTTGGACGGCGCAAATTAGTTGGGACTGGGCTGTGAGTGGCATTTAAATTGAAATCTTTGCAAGCGTCGAAAAGCTGCTCCAACGGTGGCGGGAGGTGGGACTTTTATGAAATCCATAAATCACGGAGACAACATAACCCTTGCATCTCCGTCACAGGAAATTCTCCTTGTCAAGTCTATTTTTGAGTTTGGGTGTTGGGGGGTGGCGGTAAATGTTGAGGTGACAGCTAAATGAAAATGATTTAAATAAGCACTGATAACATCTGTAGACGAGGAGGAGGCGATATGAATCCATTATATTGCCAAGTTGGCAGATAATAAAGTCTGTTAAGAACACTAAAGCAATAAGACAAACGGGGCCCACCTCCCATTAGACATCGATACACACCAACACAACAGTTGGCCACTGATTATCATAACGACTCCTTATTAGAATCTGTGCTGAACCCTAATTAGTGTGTGCATAGAGAAAATAAGATGTCCCATTTAAAGGAGTATTAGCAATCACTCACACCAGCGACCTTGCTTGAGCGGCTTTTTTTTTTTTTTTTTGCACAACTTGTGAGAGGGTGACCAAAAAACCTCAGACTGGCAGATATCGAGTTGTGCTCAGTCTGACCAGCAGTCACAGTGCATGGAGGGCTACGGCCTGATGCCAAGCGCTGATGTTAGCACGAAGCCCGAACCTGCGTCAAAATGACAGGCCGAAATCATGTTCAGTGCTGTTAAAGTTAGCCCCCCACTAGGGTTTAGCTTCTTAGCAGCTACAAAGACTAAGCCTTGCCATGAATAGCAAAAATCTGCAAATAATTGAACCCCCGCAAAAAGGTTTTGCTGTTGACTATGGATGACACAAGATGGCAGAAAAGCTCTTTCTGTATCAGACAAGGCTATGACCTGACTAAAAGAATTTTATCTCTTGATGTCAACATAGTTCCTTGACACTAAGCCTAGTTGTTATAGTTAGCAAAACCGAACAAAATCAGGAAATCTATACAAGACACTCCACCACTAGGTGATGGCAGTGAACTTCTCTTCATATCTGGCAACCATCAGTTTGCGATTTTGCTTTGACAAACCTTTTCTCAGTCTTGTTTTGGTTGTTTTACATTTCAAGAAGTCACCAAAACAAAAACATTAATGTCAAATTCACTGTTCTGCTTGACATTCTTTACTCTTTTCACCCAAAAATTGTTTTCTCTGCTTTTTTCAGCACATTATTTAAAATGTTGGAGTGTTTTCAACGAAGAAAGTTGCTTGAAGATGCAAGTGATTTGAGTTTCAGTACAAGCATGGTCACAAACCAATTTTTAAGTCCTGGTACCTTAGTACCAGTGTTGCAGCTCCGAAACAAAGAGAGCTGTAGTGTTGTTGTTGTTTTTTTTTTAAACTTACACTATATTAATTCTTTTAACACTGAAACAAATGCAGACACGTCTCTGTCTGACTACGTGCCTTCTCTTCTGCCGTTCGGCTCGAGAGGTGTTCAAAGACCACCTCAGAAAAACGTAAATTAAAATTAATAATAATAATTATAAAATAGCTTCAGCGGCATTGAGAACATCGAAAATAATGCACCAAATCAGAAAATCCAGCGAGGAAATCACAACATAAATTCTGTGGGTGTTGTTTGTGAGCACACAACGGAGAAATAAATAACAATTCGGAAACAGCCCATTCTCCTACACCAGTACAGTACGTATACAGTATACTTTCTAATAGTGAGGTTTCCCGAACATAAGATAACACAGCAGCTAATTTTACCACTGTAGTATAAACTATGTAAATGTTGGCAATAGCAGAAGCATGTGTGTTGACATTAGGCTGCAAAGTTTAACCAAGCTTGCAGATGGCGTTATTCTTGCCCCAATGACTAATCGTGACTTTTCCACACCGCTCAGTGACTACAAGCGGCATAATTTTTATTTTGTGACGGCCCTTACCTCCTTATAAACAAACGAACCAAAAGCATGTCTAAAATGAATCCACTTAATTAGAATTCAAAGGTGTTTCCGAGCTTTCATTCCGCTCTCCAGTGTGTGGGTAACAAGGGAACGAAACACTTCTATTCAAAAGAAAAGCTGCTGGGTGGAAAGGAACAAGCTACAAAAATGAAGGTCAGAGGTGTGATTGTAATATCTGGGCATACAGTGATAATGTAGGATGATGAAATAGTCGCAAAAAAAAAAAAAAAAAGTACCATGAGAGCAAGCGGCACACAATGTCCTACAGCAAGTATCCAAAATGAGAAAGCGCTTATTATTGAAGATTAGAGGTGTGGTGAAAAGAGGCTTTTCCATTCAGAATGAGTAATTAATTATGTTCTCGAGCATGTCAGGCTAAGTCTTGCCCAGGGGGGATTGTGGGTATTAAAGGAGGGCAGCGAGAGATAGAGAGAGACGACGACAAAGGAAGTTAGTGGCTGGAAAAAGTCATCTAAAAGTGAAGAGATTTAGGTTGCCAGTTTGGCTTCACTTTTCTTTGTGTGATGAAAATTTGAAATGGTAATTAGGCAAAGGGATATACAACATTACAATACATTATGAGACTGGGCCACATATTAGGGTTGAAATATTCATTGCATTTGCAGTAAAATGGCGAAATAATAAAATAATTGATTATTGATTTTAGCTATCTTGCTAGCACAGCATGAGCGAGTTACTCTCACATGTGCTCTAATTCTAATGGGAGAAAAACACTGATGTGTCATTAACTTTCTCGTGTCTCGGTATGCAGCTCCTCCTCAAAGTTCCTCTCGTCAGCACAATAAATACATGCTTAAATCTGTCAACGTAAGACATCACCCAAAACATCTAGACGAGAAAATAAGACTCTGAAAGAGCTTGATGCTTTTCATTACTACAAGCTTGATTACAAACGCTGCAGTGATGTTTTTCTTTTTGGCTAATAATTTGGATACACACAATTTTTCCTTTCCCGAGAAAGATTTGATGGTAAATATGACCCTGTATTCACATTTTCATTTCAAAGAAAATGGAACATAATCCATCCATCCATTCATTTTCTAATCCGCTTATCCACACATGGGTTGCGGGTGTGCTGGAGACTATCGCAGCTGTCTTCAGGCAGCAGACGGGGTACCCCCGGAACTGGTTTCCAGCCAATTGCAGGGCAAACATAGACAAACAACCATCCACACTCACACTCACACACTTAGGGGCAATTTACAGTGTTCCATTAACCTGCCATGCATGTTTTTGGATTGTGGGAGGAAACTTGAGTACCCGGAGAAAACCCACACGGGCACAGGGACAACAAACTCCACACAAGGAGACTGGAGCCGGAATCGAACACTGTACCTCTGCACTGTGAAGCTGACGTGCATACCAATTGACCACTGTGCCACCTAATGGAACATAATGCAACTGCAATTGATTTTATTAATATAAAATTGTGCCTATGTGAATACGATACACAAGTGATCCCGAAAGTACTGTTTGGTACTCTTGGTACACTAAAGAATCACTGCCTGCGGTGGACACTTCAGTTGTATTTAACTTTTAAGTTCATTTGTTCAGAACAGTTTTATTTCTAAACATTTTTTCAGGCAGAATTTCTATTAAACTTATATGCAAGGCATTTTAATAAAGTCATCTCTCTCTCTCTCTCTCTCTCTCTCTCTCTCTCTCTCAATTATTCATGTTATTGTCATAGTGTCATAATGTGGAGCCATTGTAAACATCCTCTTAAGTTAACAAATATTTTTCCTTACGAGTCAGGGCATGGATATACGAATGTCAGCATACACCTGCTCCACATAAAACATAACAATCAATGCCCTGCAGATGCTTTGCCCAGCATTACGCAGACAAAACCCCCTTTCTTTATTTACTCCAGAGAGTTGATGACATTAGTACACCTGTGGCCAGTGCATGGAGCATAAAAGGAACACACTTACAGATCTGGACATGGGGATGCACTCATATGACACCAATGTGAACACACAGAAACACACAGTTGCTATATTTGTTCTCCCTGTGGAGTCAATCCCCGGGGGGGGGGGGGGGGGATGAGCAGCAGCGGCAGCACACAAGGGCGGGAAGACTAAAACAAGGCAGAGCGATGCATAGGCGGAAAGGTGCATTAGGAAGGTAGCTGAGATACAAGAAACAAAAGGAAGACTATAAGAGGAGGCGGGAGGAGGCGAGGGGGGCGAGCTGAGAGACAAGATAAGAGCAAAGAAAGGTGGCAAGTATAAAGGGAGAGGATGGCAACAGAAGGGGAGATATGTGACGCCGTTAAATAGAGGAATGCTTGAAGGACGGATGGACGGACGGATGGGGAGAGGGATGAAGGAGGCGACAAACAGACTGACGCAGAGAGGTGGCGAAGGCAGGAGAGCAACCTTGTGAAGTCTGAGTGGGATGTGCTGTTTTTGAATGTGGCGAGAGAACACTTTCTGGGTGCGAAAGACGAGGAGCAGGAGAAGGGAGTCTGAGAGAGATGTAGAGGGATGGAGGGATGAGGAAGAGAGCGACAGAGACGGAGGAGGAGGAGGTGAGGAAGGTTGTTCTCGAGCATCCAAAACGTCACAGTAAGCTCTCTGCTGCTCAATATGGCCCTGGAGGCACGCCGCCTCTGCCAATACAGACACAACACGCAAATATCTCAACTTGGAACCATACAGAAAGGACAATTTGAACCCAGAACCTCAGAAGCGTGACCCAGATGTGCGAACCACGAGACCTCCGTCTGTACACAAGTATGACCAAAATGCACTGGGGTGTATCAAACCACGAATATGCCGTGCAAATTACTTGTGTGTGTCTTGAAGCGCAGCTCCTACTCAAACCCCCTCTCACATCCACAATTTAATATGTTTAAATCAGTCAACCCCATAAAATAAACATACACAATTGCTTTGGGTGAAGAAAAACTTGGATATGATTGAGAGATGGTACGTGTATCACTTTTTAATGTCTTGGCAAGCAGCTTGTCCTTGAAACAATGAATACGTTTAGGTTTACCAACCGCATCATGTGATACAAAACACAAACCGGCTAAACTAGAAAATTAGACTTTGAACTAATATTTGGTCCTCATAAATGCATGACAATGGGTTAGGCTTAGACACATATTGTTAACTTGGTACTGACAAAGACACAAGGACAAGTTCATCTTAAACACGATGGGCCCTTTTGGTAGATCGTCACTCGTGCATTCGGCATAAAAACAGGTGCAAATTCATTTTCGTGCTGGAGCTGTTGCTCGCCCAAGGTACCGAACAATTTGTAGACAAAGAGCAGATTGTGCTCTGCATAAAAAGTGGCGCACCGCAATTTTCTTAGCGGGGCAGCTCCAGTTTGGCGTGTTTGTGATTTTGGCAGACAATACCACGCTTTGATAGGCGTTTCGGCGAACTGTATTGCACGCCCACTTCGCAGCTAGCAAAGTCCGTCAACCACCTCATGTGATGCAAATTCTAAACAGAAAATCAGCCTGACTGAATTCATACTCAGCTTGGCCCCGATAAATTTGACGAAAACTAAGGCTAAAATGATGATGATAGGAAAACAATTACAGCTTAAACACGTGTTCTGAACTTGATCCCCATGAACGTTGCAACACTCCTCCTCAAAGTTCTTCTCACCAGCGCAATGAATACATGTTGAAGTCCGACAATCATGTCATGTGATGCAAAACCCAAACTAAAATCAAAAATAAGATTTTAGAGAATTACTAACACGCTTGGTCTCCATAAATACACAACAACAAGTACAACTAAACAATACCCGCTAACAAAATTCAGACCAAACAATCATTTCGAAATCACACAGCTTCTCAACTTGGACCCATAAAGCGAAGAAGACAAGCAAGGCTAAAACACACACATTTTCTTGAACTAAATAGAAACTATCTTTAAAATAGCACATTCTCGCAGCTCCTTTCACCCGCACAATGGATACACAAGAATGTCTACCGCAAAATAGAATAAAACTGACCGACTTATACTCAGTTCGACCCCCACCAAGATAGGAAGATAAACTAAAACACATGGCTTGGGTGTCTCTCATACATCATCATTTGTGCTTGCGAGTTTGTGTGCGCGTGTGTTGGTGTGTTTGCGTTTGCTGCACATCAGAGGAGGCGAGTGGGTGGTTGATAGCTGGTAGAGGTGTGTGTTTCTGTGTGGGTTGCGTGTCTGCAATTTCATGTTTGTTAAAAAAGAAAAGCTGCCTTTCTAAAAAGCAAACAAACAAAAACAGCTTTTGTCTACATGTGCGTCTATCCACATATATACAGAATGTCTTTGTGCGTGTGGCCAGCAACAGGGCCCATCGCATGATCGGCCGGATGACTCGAAACAATTGGCAACACCGTCTGCTTGATTACCATAGCAACCGTCGAGATGAATAAAATGTCAACACACACCGCATGCAACTGCAGCAGTACGCTGAAAGCAACACACATTCTTGGACTGTTTTCAAACGGCGGCCTGGGAATCTTGCCCTCCTCCACTTTTAAAACTTTTCCTGACTTCTCTTTGTGAACAGTGATGAAAAAGTAGCAACGATTATCCACTGCGTCTCACAAGTCCATCTATTCATTTCCAAACAGTGCTTGGCCTCATTAGAGTTGCGGGTGAGCTGGAACCTGTGTCGGCTGACTTTTTGCAGGGTGTTAAATGTGGATGTTAAGCGTGCTGTTGATTCTTTGCCCTTTGTGTATTTTGACTAAAGTGATGAGATAGTCATGTTACCGTATTGGCCCGAATATAAGAAGGTCTTTTTTGAATTGAAATAAGAAAAAGTGGAGGTCGTCTTATATTCGGGGTCTAGACATTATACCCATTCACAACGCTAGATGGCGCCAGATGTCATTGAAGCGAATGCTGAATTTGACTTGATTGCACTTTAGTTTACATATTTAAATGTTCAGACACTAAGATTTGAATGAGGAAAAATAACATGCTTTTTCTCTCAAATATATTGTTATAATTATTTGTTTCAGATGTACTGTAATTAATTTCTGTATAAGAATTTATTTGGTGTTCAAAAAGTATTTTTTCAAACTTGAGTCTTGAAAAAGAGGGGGTTGTCTTATAATCAGGGCCGTCTTATATTCGGGCCAATACGGTAATAAGACACCTGGGTACCGTTTTAACACTTACAAAAAGTACTGTTTGAGTTACAGTAAGTGTCATCTATCATCAAATTTGTCAGCAATATAAACATCCTAAGGTCATTCTTTAGCCTTTGAAATTTGAAGTGTTTTCCGAAAGTGCCCGCTAATTCACTAAAATTTAAATATGATCAGTTACAGGTGCTACAAAGTCTGTGTCCACTGAGGTGTTTCCTGGTCAAATTTGACCTGTATTTAATAAAATGAATTGAATCAAAGAAAAAGCTTCTTAATGGTGGAAAACATGAAACACCTTTGGCAGTTCCTCCTCAACGCTCCTCTTGTTAGCACAATGAATGTATTTCCCCCAAACATATCATATAGCCAAACTAGAATACAAGAAATAAAATCCAATAAACGTCTGTATTTTTTGCAGTGGCAACAGTTTGAAGTAAGAAGGTTCGAAACCAACAACCTTGAACTTTCTCTGTCACATTTGAACAGTAAGAATGTTACTGTGCATGCCAAATACTTTAAGGTCAACTGTGAAGTAATTCCAGAAAATACCAGATGAAATGTCATCAGTGAAGTAATTTGACAACATACATTAAATAAAGCATGACATTTTTTTTTTCTCTTTCATAAATTTGACAAAGTGATCGTTTTCCCAAAGTGAAATTCGGGTGAGCGTCAAACCAGGAAGTGTGACGTCAATTCAAGAACACGATGGCACAGCCTAATATGGTATAGTGTACAAAAGCGAGTCAGAAATTGATTCAGAAAGTGATTTTTCAAACATGTGTTTGAAGAGTTGGAGGTAGAGGAGGTTGTTGGCAATATTTATGTTGGACCATACATGTACGAGCCAGATGCTTAGGATTTGGAAAATGTTGTGCCTGGACAACCGGACATGGAGTGGAGATGAGATCGATCGGTATTGGAAGAAAGGTAAGCTATATAGGCTGCGGATATCAGCCTAGTGTTATTGCTTGCAATTCATTGTGGGTTGGTGTCCTACATTGTCATTGCTAAGGGACCAATAGTTCTATTGCATTGTTGGCCAGACAATATATTGGCAGCCTTCTGCAGCATTGTTGGTTGCAAACCATTACAGAGGATTCCATACATGCACTGCTATTTTGAATATTTTCATAAAGGATTCTGAATTGTTGTTTATCCATCCATCCATTTTCCGAACCGCTTGATCCTCACTAGGGTCGCGGGGGGTGCTGGAGCCTATCCCAGTCGTCTTCGGGCAGTAGGCGGGGGACACCCTGAATCAGTTGCCAGCCAATCGCAGGGCACACAGAGACGAACAACCATCCACGCCCACACTCACACTCACACCTAAGGACAATTTAGAGCATCCAATCAGCCTGCCATGCATGTTTTTGGAATGTGGGAGGAAACCGGAGCACCCGGAGAAAAAACCCACGCAGGCCCGGGGAGAACATGCAAACTCCACACAGGGAGGCGGGAGCTGGAATCGAACCCGGTACCTCTGCACTGTGAAGCCGACGTGCTAACCACTGGACTACCGGGCCGCCCTGAATTGTTGTTTAGTTTTTATAAACAAAAGCCATTTTTGATTGATTGACGAGCAATACCATTTTTAAATAAAATACCCAATCATAGTATCACCACGCAGGATTTTCCTTTTTTTTCCCGATAAGGTCAACTGAGAAGTAATTCCAGAATATCCCAAACAGACTATGTTTTATGTCACAAGTAATCAAACAAAATACATTAAATATACTGTAACATGAATTTTAAAAAAATTAATTTAATTGTAATTAAATTTCATACATTTGAGTAATAATTTTCCCGAAGTGAGATCCTGACAAGCATCAAACATAGTGTGATGTTTTGAAGAAGATTGACAGTGAGCCTGGAATGGTTTTGTCTCTCCATCTGCTTGAGGCCTCCGCAGATGGCAATGGATATATGTATACTGTTTGACTCAGATAGAGGGGCATATATGTGAGGCATGGCAATGAGTCACGGAGAGCTCAGTTAAAAAAACCAACAAACCACAGACCGAAATAAAAAAGCAAACTCCCATCTGAGGAATTACAAGGTCGCCTCTGTACTGAAGAGGGTGTGGGAAGCCCACTTTGGAGGGTATATCTGTTTGGAGTACCAAATGCACAGATCCACATCAGCTTTGTGATGAAGCGCTGCCTCCACGAGTGAAAATACAGCTGTAATCACGTCTCCCATTTTACAGGGCAGTGTGAGAGGGGCTTTAGAGGGTATTTGGGTTTGGTGATGATTCGCTACACGAATTGGCAAGTGTAACTGGGCAGCTCGGTGATGAACTGCTGCATCCACCAATAAAAATTCAATCGTAATTACTAATTTCCCCAGCACAAGGCAGTGTGACGGAGGGCTTTGGAGTGCGAAGAGCTCTGTCGTGCTCCTGTTAGCGCAGTTTTGATGTCCGGATGTGGGAAATAAGCACCTCTACACCTGTGTCAGTCCCTGCGACGCTTGAGTTTATTTTTACCGCTGCTTCTGTCGCGCTGTCAATCAACACAATCCCCACTTTACTCCATCTCTCTCTCCACGAGCTCCGTCGAGAGCTGCAGATGCGGCGGCAGGCAGCCTTCTATAGGAGCTATTATAACGCACAACCAATCTCATTAATGCAAGGAGGGAAGAATACGGTACCGTGGATTAGCCGCCGCTCTTATTGCTCAAAGCAACTTAGTCGTGATGTGTCGCCAGTTGTCAATAGCCGCTGCTTAACAATACATGGAAATTAAACCGATTGGTCTCAGGACTTGGATCCGGAGGCTGTGAAGGACAACAGCTCGACAACACACTACCTTACCTTCCCCTGTCCTTACTGTACATAAAAGGTGGCAAAACTACTCACGCTCCAAACTTAAGTAGTACAGACCAAAAAAAACGAAGAAAAAAAACCTGGTAAAACCTTAAGTACTGATTCAATGTCTATACTTAAAGTAGGCTAAAAGTACTTTCTGACCTATGAAATATACTCAAGAAGTAGAAAAAAGCCTCATTCTTATTTGGTAATGACAAGCTTTACTTGAGATTGGCCTGACAATCACAGAGGAGAACAATGGCTACTTTTCACGAACAAAACTCATCCATCCATCCATATGTCTGTTTTCCTGCCTTTCAAGTCCCCCAAATTTCATCATTCATTTTATATAGCACTCTTCCTCACCAGGGTCACAGGTGAGCTGCGGCCTATCCCAGCTGACTTTGGGCAAGAGGTTGAGAACACCCTGGATTGGTCAACAGTCAGTTGCCGGGCACATATAAAGACAGACAACCATCCACTCTCACATTCTGAAGCCATTTCCCGGATGAAAGCCAGGAAAATGCACCACGACGCGACACCATCAGTGACTTTCTCATGCATCTATTAATCCATTTTCTGTTGTGTTTATCTTGTGTCAGTAAACTGCAGTCCATCCGACATGACCTAGATGAAAGGGAGGGTCCACCCTGGACTGGTTGCCATAGGGAAAAACAAGCCATATAAACAGGCACGCATATAAGCGGTGCGCTGGTGTGAATGAGCACTGGAAATTGAATATTCATGGTTAGTATTACTTGGCATTGCATCGTAGCCTATGAGCAACCGTTGTGGGTGGGTGGCCTGAATAAGATGACTGGCTGCTAGCGGCTACATTTGCCATGAGGCGGTGGCCAAATGTGTCGCAGGAGGGTTGTCGAGGGGGACACCAAACAGCTTCCGTCGAGAACTGTGTAAGTGAGATAGCTGATCAGAGTGCAAGTCAGAGATGGGCAATCCATTTTTGGAATGGGCCATGCAACTCCGTTAATTTGAATATGAATTTAATGACGGTGAATAAAGCGGGAAATTGTATTGTTTTCATAAGCTGCCATTGTGTCGCCCTGGTATAGTTATGGTGTTATAATTAGGAACTACAAATTGCAAACTGGGAAAGATAAACTGAATAAGTGTATTTGCCCAGGTATCCAAGTTTTTACGTTCAATACAGATCTCAATTGCTTTATATTGTATTGTGGTTGTCATGTAATCAAGTCAAGAATGTAGTTACGGATATCAGAAATGTTTCCTTTTGACCAGGTAAAACTGGATTGCGAGACATATCCATTCCAGTTGTTAGATCTTAAAAAGACGTGCCTTTGCAGTCTTTGTAGTCCACACGCAATCTTACCTGTGAAGCTGACGTTCAGTATAAAGTCCCGGTAGAGCCTGCGGCCATCCAAGGCCTTCATGCTATCGCAGAGTGTGCTGGTGTTGAAGCAGAGGCTGCGCTGCATATTGTGAAGGGCATAGGCCATGGCGTACACCGCGTTTACCACAAACATGATCTTGGACTCTGGTTCAAAGTTGCGCTTGTCCATGGATAGGTCCTTGTCGCACAGAGGGAGAGGCGTTTCCCCTCCGCCGCTGCCCAGTGAGCACTGGAAGCGCTGCTCCCAGAATTCCCTGAACCACGGGTTACGAAGGTTTTTCTTGGGGTTCAGACTGAGGAAGTAGCGGTTGAACTCTGGCACGTGATTGGCGGCCAGTTCGAGCGTGATGGCTCCTTCGGCAGTCACTTCGTTGCCCTTGACAATGCTCTCCTGCGCCCCCCAGCCATCGCTGGCCACCCAGATGAAGGAGGCGTTAAGCCTGGCGGCGGCAGCCAGGAGCTCTCTGGCGTCGTCGCTGCGCAGAAACAGGACGGCCACACGTGCGTTGGGCTTCTGGAGGAGTTGGCGGATTACGGCTTCGTATGACTTTTTGGCGTTGGAACGTCCCACCTGTATTGATCCAAGGTTTTTAACCAAATGTCTCATGAGTAAAAGTCCACTTATAGAAAGAAAACATACCAGGTCAAAGTTAATTCGTTCTTTTTCTTGCAGGACACTGAAATACTGATACAAGCCTTTCACTCACAGTTATTGATATCAAGATGGGAAAAAAAAAAAAACGTGAGTCAACCTATATTGTTAAAAGCAAGGTGTCAAACCCATTTTGCTCATGGGCCACGTTTTAGTTACCGTTTCCCTTGGAGGGCCGTTATGACTGAAACCATATAACGAAGTCAAGAATAACGGTTTATTCAACTGTTTAAGTTACTGTAATGAGGGCTTTGGCAACAAGAAAATGCCTCTCTTATTGACTATGATTGAGAATATGAATTTTGGTGCAGATTTTAGAAAGCATCATGTAAGTTGACATTGGTTGCGCGGGCCACATAAAATGATATGGCGCGCCAGATCTGGCTCCCGGGCCTTGAGTTTGACACCAGTGGTTTAAAGCATCCATACCAATCTTTATTTTACGAGTTATTGTATTAGTAAAGGTCCGTCACTCGCTTCCATGTTCATTACAGAACTGATAAGACTGCTGCAATAGCAGCAATAACACTAGAGCAGAATAAAGGTTCTTTTTTTGTCAAATGTTCTGTACGTATGTGTAACATACAGCACAGATGAAATTTCTTCCCCCTCAACATAAAATACGAACCAAATATTTTAAATAATATGTGAAATCTTTGATCGATTGTCATGTTATAATTTGCGGATCGATCCATGATGTCATGGATCGGAGTCGCATAATCCGACATTCAGGGATCTCAACATATACAGTCTGATTTTTTAATTCTATTGTTCTTATCTGTGAATGTTTGTCAGCATTTATGGGAATATTTTTCAGGGTTTAATTATGACTATTGTTGCCCAACACATTTCAATGGGTATTCGTTAGACAAAAATGTCTGCTCTGCTTTTCATTGGTCCAGTCCCAATCTCCCGTGAATAAAGGGGGCTGATCAGATTAGTGATCGGTTATTATTTTTTTGAACTGATCATGGTCAGCTGCAATATTCTGATAAAGCCTAGTACAGGGGCCGGCAACCCAAAATGTTGAAAGAGCCATATAGGACAAAAAAAAACAAAAAACAAAAATGTTTGGAGCCGCAAAAAAAAAAAAAAGCCTTCTGTAAAACGTACAATGAAAGAAACACATGCTGTATGTATGTAGGAGACTGGACTGTCTCAGAATTGTTTGTTATTCATTCCTTTGTTGTGTGTTCACAAACACCCCCATAGAATTTATTTTGTGATTTCCTCGCTTGATTTTTTGTTTTGGTGCATTATTTTCGCTTTTCTTAGTGTTAGTGAAGTGATCATGAATTTCCGTTTTTCGGAGGCTGTCTTTGAACGCCTCTCGAGTCGAACGAGAAGAGAAGGCACGGAGTCGGACGCAGAGTGTCTGTGTTTGTCGATACTGTTAAAAGCAGAAATAAAGTGTCTGTTTTAAAAACAACAACACCACAGTTCTCCTTTTTCGGAGCTGCCATATGTATCTATATCTATTTGAGCTATATTATCCTACTATCAAAATCTTTTTCCATTTTCAAACATTTTTATAAAACTCCAGGGAGCCACTAGATGTCGCTAAAGAGCCAGATGCGGGTCTGGACCCACGTGTTGCCGACCCCTGGCCTAGTATGAATTGTTAAAACCAGTACCTCTATTTTACTTAATTGATTGCAATCATTTGTGGCATTGCTCATCACTCTTTTTAGTCTTTCACTTCTGAGAACACAAGACAAAAAAACAAAATGGTGCAGTTTCACGCTCTACGTCAATGCAAATGAAAAACTTGCTCAGTGGTTCATCTCCTAATCCTACCATAGCTTACTTTTTCTGACGTGGCAATGCAGATGTTCCGCATGCGGGCCTCCTGCTCGAAGGCCTCGATGCCCGTTTCTCCGTAGTCGCCCTCCGACGCCACGGTGGAGACGTAGGTCCAGTTGAAAAAGCGCAGGATCTCAGCCATGGCCTTGGCCTGATAGAAGTCAGGGGGCACGGTGCGGGCGAAGTAATCGTAGCGGGTCTTGTCGCTGAGCTTGGCGCTGGTGGATGCGTAGCTTATTTGGGGGATCTGGAAGAGCCTGAGAAGGTTGGCAACCTGGATAAAGGGCAGATGACAGCGACCACAACTGGATCATTGGCAAGATCTTGAAGATTTTGTGTCACAACTTGTGACGCTGAACTGCTGTTAGATGTGTCAAAAGTCTCATTGATCCATCTTAAACATTTAAAAAACTAGCAAAGGGTTGATTTTTTTTGGTTGTCATTTTGGGTCATTTTTTTGGTCAACTTTTCTTTTGATGGCGGCGCGGACACCCGCAGCGGCTCCTCTTGTTTTATGTTGAGGGGGAAGAAATTTCATCTGTGCTGTATGTTACACACACGTACAGCACATATGACAATAAAGTGTATTCAATTCAATTCAATTCAATTTGGTGAAAAACATACAGTAAGTAGACACGACTTCTTTGAAAAAGTGAGTGAATCACTCTGGCTGGTTGACAAGGTTGATTTCACTTTGTGAATGTGCAAACAGCGGCCCCTGGCAATTCCACACGATAAGGAAATCGAGCTAAATAAAACTAGTGTACCTTTCACTTCCTTTACAGCTCTCTAATACGGCCCAGTGGGAACTGAAACAAAACAAAATAAACCCTGCAAAACATGGAAAACAAACCCTTTGCAGCACAACCGTCACCAGAAAAATCCCCCATCGCGTCTTTGTAAGGAATCCTCCTTGTTCGACAGCAAGTAAAGACGCGCATACAGAGGAGCTACCATTTTCCGAACCGCTTGATCCTCACTAGGGTCGCGGGGGGAGCTGGAGCCCCCCAGTCTTCGGGCGTAGGCGGGGGACACCCTGCCAGCCAATCGCAGGGCACACAGAGACGAACAACCATCCACGCTCACACTCACACCTAGGAATCCTGCCATGCATGTTTTGAATGTGGGAGGAAACCGGAGCACCGGAGAAAACCCACGACGGCAAACTCCACACAGGGAGGCCGGAGTGGGATCGAACCCGGACCTCGCACTGTGAAGCACGTGCTACACTGGACTACCGGGCCGCCGGAGCTAATTATGTGTTTGGTTTATGTCAAAATTCATCACATATGGAATTATTCAGCGCCTTGTATAAGCACACGTTCTGCATGTGTTCCTCTTCTCACTGCTTTGTACTGGCCAACGTATTCCTTGCGTGCGTGTATGCGTGTGCGTGTGCGCGCGTGTGTGTGTGTGCGTTGTGTGTGTGTGTGTGTGTGTATGCATGCATGTGTGGAGGTTTTTAATTGAGCGTGTTAATGAAAGTTTGATCAAAAATGACTGCTGGCCTGTCATCAAAAAAAAAAAAAAAAAAGCTTGGAGAGTAAAACCCATACAGTAGAAATGATCCTCTAATTAATGCATTTTCCCCCCTTTTCAAAGATAAAAGTGTCAATATATTTGGAAGGTTGCTGCTGACAGCAATCACGTCTACCGTATTTTCCGGACAATAAGTCGCAGTTTTTTTCATAGTTTGGCCGGGGGTGCGATTTACCGTATTGGCCCTTTCAATGATATCTGGTGCCATCTAGCGTCGTGAATGGATATAATGTCTAGACCCCGATTATAAGACGACCCCCACTTTTTCGGTCTTATTTCAATGCAAAAAACACCGTCTTACATTCGGGCCAATACGGTATACTCTGGAGCGAATTATGTGTGAAATAATTAACACATTCTCTAATTTGTCATGTTATTTTCACATTAAACCGCATGATGGGGCTCTAGGCCTGTGTTGATGCTTTCCACATTGACAAAAAAAAAAAAAAAACCTATGATGACTCTGACGTCAGTGAAGAAGAAGAGAAAGCACCGCCTCTTCTACCTGCGAAGTTGGCAGAGTTGCTTAAAAGTGACACCAAGGATGAAGATTTCATTGGATTTAGTGATTTGGAGTGACACTGATGGTTTGGTAAACTTGTTAGCATGATCATTATGCTACAGTTATCTGAATAACTCTTAATGTGTTACGTGAACGTACCGGGCACATTCTCAGTTCATTGTTTATGTATCATGTAACGTTAGCATATCGTACTCTTATTCAGCGTGTTGTTTTATTTTTATTTGCCTTCAAAGATGGCATGTCTGTTCTTGGTGTTGGATTTTATCACATACATTTCCCCCCAAAATGCGACTTATACTCCAGTGTGACTTATGTATGTTTTTTTTGGTCTTTATTATGCATTTTATGGCTGGTGCGACTTATACTCAGGAGCAACTTATAGTCTGGAAAATACGGTAATCGGATTCGGTCAAGATATGAGTACAGTGTGAAGTCACATGCATGCATGCATGCACATCTAAAGTATGTAACGGTGATATGTAGTTAGATTTTTATGGATGTTTTCTATTGTACGTTTTCTAGTTAGCAGACAAAAAAAATCTGCATTACAACATAATGTTGACAAGGTCAACCTAGTGGATAGCATGTTTGCCTCACAATTTTGAGATTTTGGGTTTGAATCCCTCCTGTGTATGGAATTTGCACATTGCTCCATGTCTCCCAATGAGTATTTTTTTTCCTCGGTAGTCCGGCTTTGTCTCGCAAAACGTTCATGCTAAAATTATTCATATTTATTCAAGACTAAATCAGCTATTTTCAGTTTGGTAAACATTCCACCCAGTTTAAATCGAACCAAGACAAAGGCAAAATCTCACTGGTCTAACTTTACTGCCCCATGCTAGTTACGAATTGGATTGGATTGGATACAACTTTATTGTCAAATGTGCTGAATGATGATAGTCTGCCCATATCTCCCAGTGCTTTCGTTGTAGTTAGGTGCAGCGTGGGCCTCAAATTGCTGAGGAAAACACATTGTGAGCGGAACCCAGTTGTTTTAGAATAAATCGCTGAGCTAATTGAAATTTATGGCTAATTTGGATTGTTAATCATAACTCACACTAACAGATCACACAGGACTGACTCATACATCCGAGTGTTCTGAGACAGTGGAAGTATCATAACCACACACACACACACACACGCACACGCACACACACACACACACACACACACACACACAGGCACAGATGGCGCAAAGACATTTAAACAGCACAATCAAACATGCATGCATAGACGCAAATAAATAAAAGGCCATTCTTTGATGGATTCTCCCATCTGCTGCGAGCTGCCACAGGGAACAGCAAAGAAGAAAATAAAAATAAATAGATGATGAATGATCATATACAGCTCTGGAAAACGAAAACTTATTCAACAATGTGATCGAATTAATCATTTTGTTCACTGCTATCATATATTTTTTTACGGTTGGGTTTTTTAAAATTTATTTTTTTACATTTTTTTTTTTTTCAAATGTTGCTATATTCTTTCTCCCAAATATTTGCACATATGTACTAGTACTTGGTGCCTTGAGATATGAATTTTATTCATTCCGTGACAACACGTATGACTCAAAGCAACCGTGTCTCATCCCATCTTTCCACATTTGGAAGTACAGTTTCATGTCCACCCAGTCGCCCCCCAAAAAACAAGAAAAAGATTTGCAATGTAAAGAAGAAAAATATCACTCAGAAAAAAGTGGAGTGATATATATATATATATAAGACAAAATTGAATACAATAAAAAAGAATTCTACAAGTTTTTGTGCAGCTCCTTCTGGTTTGAATGCCTTGGTCACCAAGACAGACATCCATCCATTTCATCCATTTTCCGAACCGCTTTATTCTCACTAGGGTCGCGGGGGGTGCCGGAGCCAATCCCAGCTGTCTTCGGGCAGTAGGCGGGGGACACCCTGAATTGGTTGCCAGCCAATCGCAGGGCACACAGAGACGAACAACCACCCACGCTCACACTCACACCTAGGGACAATTTAGAGTGATCAATCAGCCTGCCATGCATGTTTTTGGAACGTGGGAGGAAACCGGAGCACCCGGAGAAAACCCAGGCAGGCCCGGGGAGAACATGCAAACTCCACACAGGGAGGCTGGAGCTGGATTTGAACCCGGTACCTCAGCACTGTGAAGCCGACGTGCTAACCACTGGACTACCGGGCCGCCCCAAGACAGACATATGTACAGTTATATAGGCAATCCTCCACAAGTTGCAGTTACAGTAGTAGTTCTTCACAGACGATAAAGAATAGTAACACGATAAAAGGGAAAAACAAAAGAATAGAAATAAACCGCCAGAGCAAAAAAAAACCCAAACAAACCAAAAAAAGAAACACTGGCTGAACAACGGGTTTTACACACAACTCGAGTCACTCGTTTTTCAAAGTATCTCAATAAATCTATTCATACTTTTCGAAGATTTTTTGCATATATTTCCATGGGACTACAGGACTATATATTTTTTTCCAAGTCTACTTTTTTCCCCTAATATGTCTGTATTTTCTTTCAAATAATGTTCCATATTTGTAATTATTTTTGCATTTGGGTTGATGTTGATGTTTATACGAACCCACACAGAGACTGTCAGACACATATTGACAGCTGCTTTTGACGGCGTGGGCAGGTTTTATGCTTTCAAGCCGGACGTTGATTTAAATGTCAGCAAAGGGCAGCAGCACATTGCTCCATTATAGTGGTGCCCTCAACAAACAGCACATGCCCATATTATTATCACATTATATGTTGATTTTTATGAAATATGCTTTGTAGCGTACCTAATGTCATTCCCATTTGCGCCACACCCCTTGACAAATCCCTGACACGCGGGTACAATAGCCGCAACAACCTGAGCGAGGAGAGCAGCACTTGGCTCAACAAAGGGAGGATTCCCGACATCAGACACAGAGCTGTGGTGTTTCCACCGGCTGCCCCGGGACACAGGAGGATGAGAAGATGAAGAGGAAGAGGAGGAGGCTGAGGTCAGCACACCGTCTACAAATATCTGGCAGAGACGCCTCACAGGCCAACAAACAAGTCGAGTATCGGGAGCCAAATGCTTAATCAGCCCTCCGTGCTCTCTCTCTCTCTCTCTCTCTCTCTCTCTCTCGAGTCTACTGTAGCAAAACCTCAGAATGTGCTCCTGCAAAAATAGAGATGCTGGAAGTATGATATTAAAGGAAATAAGTGCACATTTTATGAGGATGAAACTTTATGAGGGAAGACGCTTTATGAGAAGAATGAAAAAAATTTGACGAGAGAGTCTTGTTCGGGTCAAAAAAGTCTTGATGGGATAATACATGTGACCGAGGAGAATAGAAAAGATTAAAAATGTATTTTGAAAGAATGACGTTGTAGTAAGGCAATAAACGTTATCATTTTACGAGAATTAAGTTGAGATAATAATAATACAAGGAAAATGTTTTGATGGTGTAATGATTTATGAGAAAATAGAACTTTTGCAAGTTAAAGTTATCCATCCATCCATCCATCCATCCATTTTCCGAACCGCTTGATCCTCACTAGGGTCGCGGGGGGTGCTGGAGCCTATCCCAGCTGTCTTCGGGCAGTAGGCAGGGGACACCCTGAATCAATTGCCAGCCAATCGCAGGGCACACAGAGACGAACAACCATCCACGCTCACACTCACACCTAGGGACAATTTAGAGCGTCCAATCAGCCTGCCATGCATGTTTTCGGAATGTGGGAGGAAACCGGAGCACCCGGAGAAAACCCAGAACATGCAAACTCCACACAGGGAGGCCGGAGCTGGTACCTCTGCACTGTGAAGCCGACGTGCTAACCACTGGACTACCGGGCCGCCCAAGTTAAAGTTATTAGTTTAAAAAATGCTAGTCGAACACGTTTCGTTTGAAAAGCATTCAGCTGAGGAAATAGAATGTTTTGGCCATACGACCGATGACAAAAGTTATGAAAGTTATGCGGCAAAAACACAGCTTTAAAAAAAATCTGGAGGAAAAAGATCAAGGAAATAAAGCAGAATGAAGTCATTACATTACACGAAAAAAAGCAGAACAATTTTACTGAAAAAAAAAATTAATTGCAACCTAATATTACAAGGCAAAAATATATATTTTCGGAAATAGTCAATTAAAAAAAAACTTTACAGGAATAACATTATAATTATTATATTCCGACTTTAGCGAACCTTGAAATTGCGTTTACTCTGCGGAATCAATGACCCAACGTGCATTTGAATGAATTAACCAAGTATTTTCTCCATAAATGAGAAAAATGAAATTATGGTGAAATTTCAAGATGAAGCCAAAACGCTCAAAAGTTAAGGGAAGGTCAAATTAAGTTCACCTGTCAACTTAATTTGACCTTCCCTTAACTTTTGAACATCCAAATGTTTTGGTACTTTTTGCACGACCTGTTTGACAAAAAGGAGGTGGAGGAAAAAAAACCCCAACAGGTTCAAGTTTACTCCATGAATGGACCAATACATTTTCAAGGACGTCGGCTCCTTTGCCTTTCTGTAACTCTTTCAGTCTCTCTGTAACTCTGCTGTAAGACCACATGCAACCTCCACACAGGAAGGCCGAAGCCAGAATCAAACCCTGCACCTCTGCACTGTGAGGCGGACATGCCAACCGGTCGACCACATGCCACCCCCAACTTAAACAGCTGAACTTTATTTTGGGTCATTCAGAAACATTTTAAACGGTGGCTGGTGCGTGCTGACTCCCATTTAACATGAATTTAACATGAATTTATATATGACTTGTAAATAGATTCCTCCATTGTGGGACAAATCAAGGTTTTCTTATCTTAGAACATTTCCAGTTTGTAACTAAGTTAGTAACGGTGACTAGGTAACTGTAATTACATAACTCAAGCTCAAGTAATTAAAGCTATGGAACTCAGTAACTAACATAACTGAGTAACTGCACCAAGGTAAAACTGAATATAACTCAACAGCAAGTATATACAGACTTAAACTGCAACTAAGCAACTTTAACTGAGTGACTGTAACTAATTCGCCACATTTGTAACGTACTGTAACTAGCCGATGTGGCATCTTTTTCCCCTCAGTTTAAATGTTTCATTTATTTTCAAATACAGGTTATGGGTCATACTAATGTTAAATAAAACGTTTTGAAATAACTTCTCTTGGTCTCATTGGATCTGGTATTTCAACAGGGGGGTGTAGACTTTTTATATCCATGGACAAAAGTTTGCTTGGCTCGTCTTTCAGTAATTCAGCAAAGCATTATTGCTCACCTCCTACCTATAACGTCACGCTGTCCATTTCAGTCCGTGCCGTTAATCCGATCAACAGAAAAGGTCAGTTATGACTGACACGTGTTACCTGTATGGAGACGCTGCTGAAAGAACCGCCGATGACGCCAGCGATGGCGAGCGGGCTGTCGTCCTGCAGGGCGTAAGAGCCGTCCGGACAGATGAACTCCGAGTCGTCCACCTTGGTGAGCGACGCGCGCACAAACTCCAACGCCTGCAAAAAGGCAAGCGCAGCTCATCAGAAGTGCACCTGGGGGAGCCAGCCAATTATTAGCTCAGTAGTGCCAAAATGTGTCATACAACTCTTGCTTTGAATCTCACTCATGAAAATGTCGAATACGACTCACGTATGTGAAAAAAAGAGAAAAAAATAGCTATAATAGTGTATACTTGATGTTATTTTGGTTTCTCGTATTGCTACTAATATATTATCATTATTATTACGCCTCCCATATTTTTGATATGCATCTTCTTCCACATAATTCATCCGATCCAATTTCCACATATTCCCAAAATTTACATCATAGGGCTCGTATTTTTCTGATTCAAACAATCCATGGTTTCCCCAAAATGCATTTTCACCCCAAAAGTCGCCCTGCGATTGGCTGGCAACCGATTCAGGGTGTCCCCCGCCTACTGCCCGGAGACAGCTGGGATAGGCTCCAGCACCCCCCGCGACCCTAGTGAGGATCAAGCGGTTCGGAAGATGACCCCAAAAGTCTCCACTCATTCCCAATGACAAAACCCCCCCCCCCCCAAAAAAAATCCCATTTAAAATTATTATTCAATTCACCTTGGAAATTATTTTCAACAAGGAAAAATGTTCACGCCCCACAAAAAAATTGTCATTCATTCTCAATGACACATTAGAGAAAGTATTCATGATATTATATCATTATATTGTTTCACATCATTTTAAATCTTTCATGATCATTCAATATTTTTCAATTTCATGTTTTTCAATATCATTCCATGTTTCAATATTTTTCCATTCAGCATTTAAGCCTATGCATGCAAATGTCCAGTTTACTTTTAAAACAGCTGCTCTAGGTACTTTGTATTTATTTATTATATTTATTTACAAAATTTATTTTCAGGGGGCTATATTAGTTAATGAATTGATTTTCATTAGTTACAAAACTGATAATTTTGCAATTACTGTGTTAGATATTCAGATGGCCATTTCTTTCCAATTTCTTATTTTTGAATTGCTTGGTCATACAGTACATTCATTGTTACTTATTCATGCATTCAGTTCTCAAAAAAAGCTGATATGACAATTTAAACAGCATTTTAATATAATATGGTACTTGAACAAACAGTAAACTGCATATTTACTTTTCTCATTTCCACTTGCCTGTATGCGTGTATTTTATTCTGCATATTAATTGGGACATACAGTGTGGAACATTTCATAATATTTATAAACACCAGGGAACGTCTGAGTATCCTAGGAGACTGTGACGTAAGCTTGTGTTTAGGGTTGCAACGGCAGTCATCCACACATTTTTCCCAAACATGTTTCTATATTTAAAATAATCTAAATGAACCCATCGAAACCTGTGGGTGAGGCAAGCTAACCACTGCACAGACTGTGAACCAAACCTCCATTGGGTTTCTGTAAGACATTTTCCTCACAAGTATGACTTCATTTAGGTGAGTGTCATTGTGCCTTCGACCAACCTGCTCCAGTGCGTAGGTATCTCGCGAGCACGTGTCCAAGATGTGCACGCCGAGGGAGACGCCAGGCAACAGAACGGGGTCCCTGTTGATCGCGTCTATGGCGAACAGCATGGCCTCCAGTCTCTGGATGCCTCGATCTTCATTGACGCGGCCGCACTCCTCCATACCGCCGCCTTTCTCATGCACGGGGAACAAGCCGCCCAGCACCAGGTCGCCTTCCATTCGGATCTCCCGCCGGGACGGCGGCGGGTCTCCGACGGACAGCAGCACACCTCGACACATCATCACCACCACGAGAGCGAGGGCCACCATGGTTGGGGGTCGGGAGTGGGGCCGGGTGAGGAAGGTTAGGGGTGAGGGGCTAAGGGCGGAACGGCGGGGGTCACTTGGAGGCCCATGAAATGGTCGAGGGGGACAAGCAGAGGAGTGCACGTTGAGGGACACAGCATGAGGACATCAGCCCTGAAGGACAGAAAACAAGCCATCTGGATTCATTTTTCAACTGAAATCAAACCATTTACAGTCAAACTTCGGTTTTCGAACGTCTCGGTTCTCGACCAATTTGGTTTTCGACCAAAAATTTCGAGTTTTTTATGCCTCGGATGACGAACAAATTTCGGTTCTCGAACAATCTGAGCACACTTGAATGCACCATTCCTTACACGAGGAAGTGACGCTTCCTCGGGTAGACGAGGAAGTGATGCTTCCTCGTGTAGCTTTCCATTGTGTGCAGACGTGTTCAATAAACATTTTTATTTTAAAAAGAGCGTGGTTTCGGTTTTCGAACAATTTCAGTTTTCGAATAGCCTTCTGGAACAGATTCTGGACGAAAACCGAGGTTTGACTGTATATACAATGCCGAATACATTTGACTTGCCAAGCTTGTCTGTGAAATTGAAGCTACTATATAACTGTAATGACAAACAGACCCCAATAGATGGCAACATTGAATCTCTTTGGATTTGGAATCAGCACAGCTTTTGAGTTGAAGACAGAGATTAGGGGATCAATCTCAGTTTGTCACACCAGTCACGAGGGAGAATAATGCCAACGTGTTGGAAGTTGGAACACTGGGCACCTCACACTTCGGCAGATCATGTATGATGAAGTATGGTCAAAACAGAATATGTGTTGCTGTAGGTCATAGAAAGTGTGTTAGATAATGAGAAAAAAATAATGCGTGAATGATAAACACCATGTAAAAAAGCCACAAACATCCCACTCAAGCCATATGGTGAGTCAGCTAAACTGCAATACAAAACTGTAAATTTCAAAAGGATGCCATTTAGGTTATTTGAATATTTATACCACAACATCAATGCTAATTTCTTTAGCCTGTCTATGGCATTTTTTATGTGTGAACTTGAAGATAGTGGACTTTTGTAAGATGACACTGTTAAACGTACAAATGTCGCTGTCTTTGTATTGTGTTAGTTTAACAGTAAACATCCTGGGAGTGGCAATAAACATATTGAAACAAGCAAACATGGATTTTTTTTTAACAACTGTTCTCTATCTACAAGGCTAGTATATGTCAAGCTGGTGAAATGGTATTTGTGTCATCGGTTTAGCCCACTTTCATGAGCACAATTGCAGATGTACTGATACTGTATCGGTGCATCACTAACTCAATGTGTTTTAAGTGTGTCGGAAGAATAAAACTAGCTAAATAGTCTCTTTGCATTGCAGATTTTTTTTTTTTTACCAACACTATAGCAGATGGGTCAGAAAGCCACCGAACTGAGTCTGAAGAAATACAGATGTAGTGTATGATCCTGTGCTGTAAATATCAAACATCTGTGGTCCCTCTCAGGGTACAGAGACAAAGTCCCCATGAAGGTTCAACAATGTTCTTGCAGAGAGTATCTGCCATGACTAACACGGATTTGGAATTGTTTGCTGATCTCCAGGCTGCTATCCTTTAGATCACACGGTCAACGTTCTTCTTCTTCTTCAGGTTGTAAATGTGTGTGTCTGCGTGTACATGCGTGTGTGTGTGTGTGTGTGTGTGTGCGTGTGTGTATGTGTGTGTGAGTGCCCCTGGTTGTATCTGGATTAGCCAGCTTAGATGGGTGTTTGATACATGAGACTTCTCATAGCCCAAATCAGAAAAGCTGCTCTTATCTGATCTCGCTTACAACACTTCTCCACTCTCCCCCGGCGAGTGTGTGTGCGTGAGTGCACATGTTTCCGTGTGTGTGTGTGTGTGTGTGTGTGTGTGTGTGTGTGTGTGTGTGTGAGAGACGACAAGGACATCTGATACTACAAAGTTCACGACTCAATCCAAATTATCGGAAGCTGTGTTTTGGCTGCTAATGTGATCATCGATTTTCACCTCAAACACTAAATCAAGAAAAAAAAGAAGAACAAATCGGTTTAATGTGAGCGGAACACACCAGAAAAAAATTCAAACCATTCAAAATTTGTCAAAGGCAGCGAGACAAAGTGAGCAGCTATTTTTTTCCCCTCCAAAAGCAAACAAACACCTGTGATGTTACAGGAGCAGGAGATGTTCACCCTCCGTGTCCAGACTGCAAATGAATCACGCTTGCTCACCGCGGCAGCTTGACCAACCGGATGTTGACAAGGCATCGAACACAAAACCCACCAATACCGAAGAATTGCATGCGATGTGATGTCGGCCAACTCTGGGTGCTAGAATGTAGCCGATTGTTTGAATATGTGCTGGCTATCAGAAGCTAATGTCGATCTACGCATCCAGAGACACCCCAGCTCTACTTAGCTGACATGACAGTGTTTCTGCATTGTGTGTATGTCACTTGAAAATTACAAATCTTTGCCCAGCATAGCTGCCAAGTCACCAGCGCAAAGAAGCGGTATAATGCAAATTCGTCACAATCCACAGTTTGCTGATCGACACGGTTTTGGAGCTGGGCAGCTTACAAAAGATTTTACTTTAATTTCACACTTGATCAGTGGGAAATTACACTGGACTATTTGTCTACAAGCAATTAAAAAATAATTTATCCAGAATATGCCCCCCCACTTTAATGAAAATGTTATATTCTTGGCCTTTTGTAGAATCTGAAAGCGGGTTTTATCATGCTCGGGAAGCCTGACGACAGGTTCTTTAATGTATCGCAAAGCTGAATTGCAGAATCAATGAGTTGTGGTGCATAAAAGGTCAGAATCAATGCAGTAAAGGGGTTGGAATCGCTTGAATTGTATCATCCACTTGCACGCGCTGCACAGAAAACTGATCATATCGATCTGATTCAGCTCGGCAGTCTGGCCCGCATGGTAATGACGGCCAAGTTTAAGTGCGACATGAAGGTCGCAATCAGCTGGCGGAATCAAAAGGTCACACTCCCCCCTCCCCCCCCCCCCCACACACTTCCCCTGCTTGCTTAAAATACCAACTTTCAGCTGAATCCTACTTTTGATCAGAACCCTATAGAATGGGGGGTTGGTCACAGCAACAGTAGCTCACCAGTAATTAAGCTTCAATGATTAGCAGTAATGCATAAAAGTGTAGTCGGACTGAGCTAGCCATTGCGCTAATAGTGAATAACCTTGAATAAATTGCGTGACTTGTAATTGCCCATAGATGTCACAAGATACAGTATGTGGCAAGGCACTACTTGTGGCACTACTTGTTTTGAAATGAAGCTCTTCAACTCAATTCAGCATGGTTTCTTGTTTTCAAGATACTACAAGAAAGCAGCAAAGCACTTCAGTAAAACCCAGCATTATTTCTATGGAATTTGCTGACACAAAATGAAGTGCCTCAACGTATTTCGACATAGTTCCATGTCAACAAGATGCGGCTAGATGGTGGAAAACCACTACAGCAAACTCCCATTTGTCCTCAGTTCAGAAGTTGTGAATTCCTCAATAAGTCTGTGGCACAAAGATGCCAAGAGATGGCAGGTGGCAATTCCCGATCGTAAACTCTTGGGGAATTATTCATGGTTCGGAATTGGCTTATTGAAAGATTTTTTTTGTAACCTGCTTTATGTTGAAACACTCTCCTGTTTGCATTTTTTCTCTCTCTCTCTCTCTCTCTATATATATATATATATATATATATAGTCAAACCTCGGTTTTCGGACGTCTCGGTTCTCGTACAATTCCGTTTTCGAACTAAAATTTCACGTTTTTTATGCCTCGGATGACGAACAAATTTCGGTTCTCGAACTAACTGAGCGCACTTGAATGCGTCACTTCACTCCTCTCGGCCTCGCTACCTCGTGTAGCAACGCTCCCTCGTGTCGCGGCGCTCCCTCGTGTCGCGGCGCTACACAGGAAGCGACCATTGTGAGCAGACGTTTTTGTATTGTTCAATAGATTTTTTTTAAACGCAGACGTGTTTGGTGAAACGCTTCCTAGTGTAGCGTCCATTATGAGCAGACGAGTTTGTATTGTTCAGTAAAAAAAAAGCAGACGTGTTTGGTGAGACGCTTCTGTTAGGCCGAGTGAAATCCCCCTCTTTTCAGAATGGTTTGCCCTAGCAGCACGGGGGAGAGTGGGTGGTGGGGGCGGGGTGCGAGCGTTTGTTTACGGCCGGCATTTTTCAATGCAGCGGCACATAATGAACACTATGGTGTCCGGTGTCTCATTATTATGCAATAATCGTACGGAAACAGCTTGTGAGCAGACGAGTTTGTATTGTTCGATTAAGATTATTTTTTTTAAAAAGCAGACGTGTTTGGTGAGAACTACGTAATATTGGACTGCTATTTTTGCATCGTGCATCAGCCCCTAATCATGGCACCAAAGAAAGCAAGTGGAAGTGGTGAACCTGGTGAAGTAAAGAGGAAAATAGGGCGCAAAACTATAGAATTTAAGAAAGATTCAATCGCAAAATATAATTCAGGTGTGCGTGTGTCTGTGTTGGCGAAGGAGTTCGGGATGCCGAAATGCCCCGCCTACTGCCTGCTGACAGCTGGGAGAGGCGCACGCCCCACGACAGATAGAGAGAGAGAGATGTTCCTTCAATTTTTATGTTACTATGTTAATGTTAAAATTGGTCATCTCCCATTACATTTGTACAGTTTATGGTGTGAAATTGTAAAAAAAAAAGTGCATTAAACAAGTTGTTTTCTTGACTTGGAACGGATTAAAACATTTTACATTGATTTCAATGGGAAACATGGTTTCGGTTTCCCAACAATTCGGTTTCCGAACAGTCTTCTGGAACGGATTAAGTACGAAAACCGAGGTTTGACTGTATACATATTAGGTACATTCATTGAAGTGTAATTGGACAGCAATTATTATGAAGTGCTGCCTCCACGAAGGAAAATGCAATATGTTTTTACTGTCTTTTTGCCGTTCGCAATCACCCCAATCAAGAAAGAAGCCCTACCCACTAACAAAGGCCACACTTGGCACTGGCTCTGCAGTCCAAGGGGCAGGGTAAGCAGTGGCAATTCAATAGTTACATATGACGGGCTAATTTTAGTTTTGCTATAACAAGAATGAGCAGTTTGCTATAATGCTTAATCTTTGGGTTATTTTGATGAAAACATGTCACGGGATAGTAAGACACCTGGGAGGTGTTTTATATCATGATAAAAATGTGCAATATGTCTTCTGTCAAATAAAAATCATAAATGTTTGGCCGATAAGAGCAAGCTTAAATGTCAATCTCAGTGTGTGTGTGTGTGTGTGTGTGCGTGTGCGCGTGTGTGCGTGCGTGTGTGTTTGTGTGTGTGGGCAGGTAGGAGGATGAAAGCTTCCCTTTGGATGCAGGCAGCAGAGATTTTTCTTCAGGCGGCTGCCATATCTTTACCACTCTACTCTGTAATATGACACACACGTAAAGACAAACAGGCGCCCCCACACGCACGCACACACACACACACACATGCACACCTCTGCGGCTTCTCTAAGGAGTTGACCTAAAAGCAGACTATTTCTATGTCTTGCCGCCTCCCTCCTCTACTTCCTCTGCTCTCTCTCTCTCTCTGCAACAGACGTCTGAAATGCTCAGCAATCACCATAAACGCCCGTTTCAGAAAGGAGCGAGGCGCTAATAAGACAATTGAAGTGAGATTTGTCTGACCAGGTTACTGGCGTCTTCGTCTTTTCCCGTCACAAACCGACAGGAGGCAAACTGACGTGTGATGATAACCCAGCATTGAGACTCAACAACATCTCCATGATATGCTTTGTTTTTAACTTTTACGTAAGAGATGTTGAGGTGTTGTTATATAAAAGCAGCTAAGACTCTGTATAAAGTGCATTCCTCGAAATGGGCCAAATAACATCTTCTCTGGTGTTTGCGCTTCATTAGATCTTGATGGAAAATACCGCCATAATTCCAGAGCAAAGCCAGGAAATTGCAGCACACTTTGTCTCTTCTATTTTTTTTTTTTAATCATTGCAGAACTTAGACATTATAATGAGATTCAATTTCACCAAGGAATGTCTATTGAGTTTCAAAGTGTGACTACTTCCTAAACTTTTTGTATTTTACACACAGCATGTTTCACTTGATAATCCATCTTTGCCGATGTCGCATATTGACAGGAGTCTGGAATTAAATTCCTTGACAAAATTTCAGCAAAATCCATTGTTCAGGTCAAGCATTTTGACTTTATATTTCAAGAATATTAAGAATATTGCCATCAAAAACCATCTTGTGATTCCCCACCACTCTGCCGTGGCTAGGGAGGGGAATTCATAAAGATATCGACTATGCTTACATTATTGATACTACTTATTGATTATTTTCCTTACAGATTCCCCTTTTGATTCTCTTTTGGTTAGCAAATACAAATAATTGTGACACAATGTAGCAGTTGTATTAAGTGCAGGTTGATTGGTCACATGAGAGTGAGGGACAAGTATAATGTAATAGAAAGGCGACTTTCGGTGTGTTGCTGTCTCTGAGCTAACAGAGCCAATGCAATAGTCTTTACTTCAAAACAAAAATATAAACGATATGTTACACGGTTGGATGGTAGGGCCAAGTTGGCAAAGTTGCAGAACCAACATAGACTTGCTTGTTCATTTAAGACATACTGAACTCTCAAAAAGAGTTTTCAAATTCCCATCCCTAGTTGTGACAAGTTAGTGTTTTTTTTCTTTGGGTTAGTGTGCTATGAGAATTTTCCGGTCTAAAACCGCACAAAATGGGGAATATTGATTCGGCATGAATGGTGTTACGAAATCGGTTACATTCACAATGAAACTTGGAAGTCAAGGAATTCCCGGTCTCTGAGAAGTGCCTTACCTGAATGAAGAAGAAACGGAGCAGATGGCCGATTGCAGCTAGCAATATCTCACACCTATTGAAGACAGACATACAGAACATGAATAAGCAGTCAGAAATAAAGAATAGAGACCTAGAGATTGAGCAGTTGACGGACACATCAAGCGCACACTCCCTTCTCATGTTGCGCCTGCTTTTTTTTTTTTTCCATCACCGCATCCTGTACTCGTCTAACAGGCAGGACTGCTGTGCAGGGCACGCATCCGTGCAGGGTCGATCCTCAGACCGCCACATAGCACAAAGCCCAACAGATTTCATTGCAGCCTACCGACAATCTCTGCCGTTTTGTTTTTCTGTCTTTTGAGCAATTTATTGTCAAGGCACACACAATAAAAAAAAAAAAAGAGCTGGTCGAAAGTCATTATCAGGGTCCAGAGAGACAATCAATGAACTTGTTGCCAGTCAGTGTCAGGGTACACAGAGTAGACTAGGGGTGCCTAACCTTTTTTGACCGAAGATCTACTTTTCAAGCCAACCAACCTTTCGCTATCGACTGGTACCATGCATGCACACCTAGGCACGATGCCATGATAAGCAACAACCATAACGGCCCCTAACATGAACGAAACAGAAAAATAAAGTAGATACAAGAGTTTGTCAAAAGGAAACCACTGCCACTACCTTAGTGGGAGACCTGACGCGGAGGTATGGGCCGCACTTTCGCAGCGTGTTAAATGCATCAACATCACGATCGTAGCTCACTTGTATCATTTTAAAATGCTTCTCCTGGTGCTCCACATTCCCATTATTTGCCAGTGCCATCGGTGAATTGCAGATGAAACAAATTAGATACAGTCAAACCTCGGTTTTCGAATGTCTCGGTTCTCCACCAATTCGGTTTTCAACCAAAATTTCTAGTTTTTTACGCCTCGGATGACGAACATATTTCGGTTCTCGAACAAACTAAGCGCACTTGAATGCACCATTTGACTCTTCTCGCCTTCCTTACACGAGGAAGTGACACTTCCTCGGGTAGACGAGGAAGTTGCTTTCCATCGTGAGCAGACGTGTTCAGTAAACATTTTTATTTTAAAAAGAGCGTAGTTACGGTGTTCGAACAATTTCGGTTCTCGAACAGCCTTCTGGAACGGATTATGGACGAAAACCGAGGTTTGACTGCATATCGCAACAGCTCTGATCGCAAGCAGCAATTACAGACTGTAGACTGTTAACAACTTCCGGTGATGAGGTCACGCACCACTGAAGGTTAAAGGTGACCTGTTTTTTATTTTTATTTTACTGTTTAAATACTTTTTTGTGAAAGTAAAACAGATAAGAAGCTTAGCGTCCAGTGTACACAAACACAAAACTGTAAAATAATAACACATATAGACACACAAATCTCTACCCGTCCCAAATTACCCCTGACATTGCTTGCGATCGACTTGGGACCAGTCCAGTCGATCGCGATCGACTGGTTGGGCACCCCTGTAGTAGACAAAGAGCCAGTCTCCAGCTCATGTCAAGGCACATATAAATAAACAATGGATTGGTCATCACGATGTCGGGATTTGATTTCTGATTCACACAATTAAGTGTCTTCAATGAGCACATTGTGCATGTTTTTGGAATGTGTGAGGGCATCAGAGTACCCGACGAAAACCCGGGCTGAAACCAACAAACAAGCAAACTTCACACAAGATGATTTGAGCAGAGATTGTTATCCATAACCTCTCAACTGTTAGGTGAAGGTCAGGTGATCGATTGGACAATGCATAGTAATGTACGCCCAGTGATCTGGCCATTGTATTCCAGTTGAGCTCAAATCTGAGTGAATTCCCCTAATTTTGGCAGATGTTAAAAAGCTATCCCCACCAGTCAGATGACTAGTCCATCAGTTGGATGACGGCCGGCCTGTAAAAGGCAGAATTAACCATCTGCAAGAGTCATCTATCAAGCTTAAATGTCATGTAATGACCCTGGGGGCGATGTCGGAGGCATCATTCAAATGCGTGACTGGCTCTAGCTTGATTCATATCCACGCTGCGGCGGTGGAAGCACCAGAGGTCCTAGAGGATGTTACCAAGTGGAGAAACAAGGAGGTGCTACAATTACAGAAATACATGCATACAGACAAGCTACACATTGATTTGATGATGAAAAACAGAAAAAAAGGCAGTCACAATCTAGCTGCAGTAATATTTTTCACAGAGGATAAAGAATATATACCTGCGAGTATTGTTGCATTCTGTTTGCATTTGTTACTGCTGTTTGTGTTTGAATATAATTAGATAAAGGATTAGAACGACAAACACTTCAATACTAGTTTCATGGAGGCTACATCAGGAGTAGACTTTGAAGGCGTCCAAGGACTGAGCCTGAGAATGATCTATCTAGAATTTGTAAATCACATGCAGCTGAAAATGCAGCCTTCGGAGGATGCAGCCTGTGAATTTGGACGCAGCCTACTTGTGCATTGCCTCTGATGGGAATGTTGCACCTGCCAATATGACCGCCATATAGGTGTGTCTGTTTGCTGGACCTAGTCTATACACCACTTTATGTCTATGACTTCTGCGCCGAAACCTGTAAATACAGTACCAGTCCCTATTATACAGACTTTGACAACTACTGTACAAAGGTGCATTTTAGGTGGATTCTGTTTTCTCTCCGTTACATGTTACATGTACATAGTGATTTATCTTTTCTTGCCATGTGGGGGATTCTTGGATAAGTTAAAGAAAAAAAAAATCAGTATGCATGTCATTCTGTTTGAAGGTAAAGCAAAGTAAACAACAGCAGAAGGGACAATATCTCAGTACCATCAAAACTTTGGATTTGTAAGGCTTCAGAGAAAGCGTACCCCAATTGATTGTGGTTGTTATCATAATTGCTCTGGCCAATGCAAACAGTGGCCCACTTCTGCACCCTTTGGTCTAATTAGGATCATAGCCAGCTGACAACATTTGAAGCTCTTAGACCCCTCGTCGCCTGAACTGTGGACAGGCAACATTAGTCTCACTGCTTATTTACCTGCGAGATGACGACACACACACACACACTCACGCATTCTTTTCTCCTCTCAAAGTGTGTGTGTGCGTGTGTGTGTGTGTGTGTGTGTGTGTGTGTGTGTGTGGGTGTGTGTGCGTGACAGAGAGAGAGAGAGAGAGAGAGAGAGAGAGACAGAGAGACAGAGAGACGGAAGCAGCAGCGATCTTCAGGCACTGTTCATTAAAGCAGAAGAAACAGCAAAGCATTAAACATACACATTCCCACCCAAAAGCCTGAAAAGCAGAGAGCACTACAGGAAGCCTCCAAGGTAATTAGTTTAATGTTATAATCATGGCGCAGTTGAAAAACTGTGACCGATACAGCAATGTTTTTTTTAAAACTAACCTTTAAAACACTTATAGGATGGCTTTTGCAGTTGATTTCTCTGAAGTCAAATTTTAGGACTAGGAGTGAGGTTTACGTTTCATGTGGAGCTTCAACATGGCTGAAGGATACTGAAGCAACTCTTCGAGTAGAGGGCTCCTTTAAATTTGAATTTGAAGTAAAAAGGCAACATGAGGTGACTTTATATTACAGCAGGGGTCTCAAACTCAATTTACCTGGGGGCCGCTAGAGGCAGAGTCTGGGTGAGACTGGGCCGCATCAGGATTTCCACAAGAAAAGCGCTGATAAAACATTCCAACGTTATCAAATATCTTTATTTTTTAACAAAAAATAATGAATTAAATAAATTAACTTAAAGATGAATAAAAAATAAATCAATCAGTCATAAAAAAAAAAATAATAATAATGAGCATACAGTAGATACAGTAAACATTCCCATCCCCGGAATTCTATGAAAAGGAATATCCTTCACCCGTAATAAAAACCTATGCATTAACATTTTGACTACGATATTACATGTTACCGGAACTACGTAAGCGGAAATTCCACTCTCCGTAACCCGGATGGAGACGTCATGCGGCGGGAGTTTAAATACACGCAACGCTCCACCCGATACGCGGAAACACACCAACGGAGACACCTTTTCACTTCGCATTTTTTGATAATCAGATTCGAAACGACGACGTGTAAGTGAGTTTTTATTGGCGTGCGTTTTACTGTAATTGCGAACGATTTCTAACTTTATTCACTTACGTCCTGTTGATCGCGGCACGAGCTTATAAAGCAACGCCCACTCAACACAACTGGAGAAGATGGAAGAAACGTGTTTGCTTCGCCGTTTATGTCATCGAATTCGAAACGACTATGTGTCAGTGACTTTTTATTGGCGTGCGTTTTACTGTAATTGCGAACGATTTTAACTTTATTTACTTCGTCCTGTAGATCATGGCATAGAAAACGAGGAAGAACCCAACAAAACAAAACAACCCAAAATACTCATTTTTTCCCAAGACTGAAAAAAATCAACATTAAAATACTGTACATACTATACTGTGTTGTGGTTTTATAAATCTACACCTGTACTGTATACTGTACTGCTGTTTTTGTTATATAAACAGTTTTTGGACAGTATATTTTTGCATTTTATTGCTTGTGTTGTTACACATGCAGTTTTCAACATACTTGCAGGTTCATAAAGGACATGTACCATGCTCATTTCCCAAAAGAGGAATTTCTGTTATAAGGACAGATTGGACAGCGCAAACATGAGTCCGTACTAGAGAATATTTACTGTATACACTGGCTGGCTAAGTAGAGAAAACTAATTATTTTTATTCCGTTTCAAATGTCTGTATTAACAGCTCTTTAACCTTTAACTTTCTGAACTTGAATGGAACATTGAACATGAAATATTCTGAACACGGCTTCTCTTGCCTACTTCTTGCTGCTAGAGACCTGGCAGCGCTTCTTCTCGCATAGCTCTCGGGTTGAACTTTAACTTTCAGTCGCGCGGGTCTGTGGGGCATGCGCACTTTCGCTCTCCGATCGTATTGGATTACGGCAGTTCTCCGAATTTCTCAAGTGTCATGTTAACGCACTTACTGTTAAGTTTCTGTTTCACTCGCGGAGATGGCTACAGACACAGACACAGGCTGGATCACGGATCATAGCTATGCTGAGAGCAGCGGAGGACTGTGCGCGCCGAGCGGAGTGATTGGCTTCACGGCTTCTCCTCCGCCCAGCTGATTGGAGGAATGAATGAGTGAGTGAGCGAGGCACTGGACAGCCCGGCCGATGTCCCGCCCTCCAGAGCCGTATACCTCACCGTGATTGGTTCATTCAGCTCCGAACACAACAAGTGTCATTCATATCAATCTTGCGGGCCGCACGAACATTAATCTTTCATATTAAGACGGGGGCCGCAGTTGGCCCGCGGGCCGTGAGTTTGAGACCCCTGTATTACAGCGTTAGCCTACCCTCCTATACTGCATATTTTATAGATTGTGCCCCAGCCATAGCGCAGATTTTTAAGAAATTGTTTGGTTTTTACAGTGCAATTGCACTGGCCTATTTACCAACGTTCACCATATCAACATTTTCGACATTCTATGTTCCTCAAAACATTTTTTTTATTGGTACATTGGTAGGTTCAGAATCTTCAGATGTCTGCCTCCAGTGGAGTGCCAAATAGCGCACTGAGCTCTACTTTAAGAAATGCCGTTTAATTAGGAGCAAGAGGAAGAGGACGCTTCACATTTTGTAACTTTCATATTCTTGTTCCCATGGAGCAAATATTTGCCTGATTATTGTCGAATGCTACATTTGTTTGTGTTGCTAGTATGAGTGTAATAAAGTAGCAGTTGTTTGACGGTTTATAATTATTCTAACAAATATGCTAAGTTCTGTTAGCCTGCTTGTAGTGATTTGTATTATATGTCAGCTTTCAGCTCACAGCTAAGGTTGGTTGAACATTTGGGGGCCGATTTTAGTAGAGTAGAAACTGTGCACTCGGTGTAAAAGCGGGCGTAACTTCATTTTCTTGCCTATTTGGACATTTCAGTGAATGGAGTTGCCTCCCCCTGAGTCACCTGACTATTTGGTAACAGAAAGTAGTCTGCGCTGAGCGTAAAAAGGAGTGCTTTATCATTTCTGTGCTGGGGCAATGGACTAATTCAGCGTGTTTGTGAATTTAGTTGATGCGCTACGCTTTACCGGGTGTTTATGCCTCATTCCTGTCATGTTTCGGTTTGTGACCAACAGGTGGCACTGTGGGGCTTTTCCCTGCAGCTGCACACCTGTTGGTCGTTAGGTAATTAGTGGCTATAAAAGGACTCCCGGCCGGCTGGTCATTGTTTGTGGCTGTTCGTATGCTACTGTCATGTTTGTTTCAGTCAGGTTTTGGTCATTGTTATGTTTTATCTTCAGTCATGGTTTTTGTTTGATACTTTGGCTTCATTTTGTTTTAGTGACTTTGTTTGTTCTGGATTTAGTTCCTGTGTTTTAATACAATTCTTCAAGTACACCCTGCTCCTCCCTCTTGCCTGTTTTTTGGGGTCCACCACCTTGCTACGTGACACTTCCCACATGCATCTGTAAATTATAATCATAACATCTGAAATTTTAATAGCACCCCCAACACCGGTCACTATTGCATGGGTGCATGTACACCTTCCCCAAACACACACTTAAATATATTTGGCACACGTTGATCAGCTGATCAATAATAAAATTGAATGTTGAAGGATGAACACTCTAAATTGTCCCTAGGTGTGAGTGTGGGTGTGCATGGTTGTTCGTTTCTGTGTGCCCCTCGATTGACTGGCAACCGGTTCAGGGTGTCCCCCGCCTACTGCCCAAAGACTGCTGGGATAAACTCCAACACCCCCCGTGACCCTAGTGAGGATGAGCGGTTTGGAAAATGAATGTATGGATGAATGTTAGCTGCTGGGAGAGAGGGGAGCGAATACGTCAAGAAAGATCCCTAATATGAAAATGCATAACGGATGCCAGCCTCACTTATATCTTCCATTTTGGTTATAATGCAATTTGGCATTTCTGCAACCCAGAGTTTTAGCTCAGGGGTTACTGTTCTGCACTTTCAAGCCGATGACTCCGGTGCTAGCCCCAAGTGTGTTGTCAGATGGCTGTGATTGAATAGCGACACGTCCAAAGTTGACTAGAACAAGTTCCAGCTGACCCGCCACCTAAATGAGCACAAGCACTGTTGAAAATGGATGGTGGATGGGCATGTGGAATGGTCTCACATCATTATCCTGCGCCTGATTTCAACTTCACATTACCTCGGGGAGCTGCTTGTCACCAGGACATATTCTCTCTTGTTACGTTTTAGTGAGGGACTGTATAAAATGAATTTATTTTCGTTTTATCTATTTAATTATTTGTTTAGGACAATGCTGTCAACGCCCTCCCCTAACGTTGGTACTGTCCCTCATATACCGTAGAATCTCCATCAAACATTCAATAAAGTTAATTGCAACTTCTCTTTACCTGGTAGTCTGTGAAGGCAATGGAATCCGAAAAACGTGAAGGAGAAAAGACAAGGTCAATAATCAAACAGGACTTGCTAGAGTCAGGCAAGAACAAGGAATGCTGGAACGTGATGACAAGGTATAACGAAATTGTGATGAAACAGAATGAGACACAAGGTAAAGTATGACGTAATTGGGGATAACAAGGCGCAGATCAGGAAGAAACTTTCAACACCTTGTGCTTCTGCATCGTACATATGCACATAATGCTTTGCCAGGTCGACCAGAGACATACCTCACTTATATTTTTGCATGATTTCAAGCTTCAATTTAAGGGCATTCATCTTCTCTGCCCTCACTTTCTGAGGAACCTTTGGAAGAGGCAATCATCGAGAACTGATGGTGAATGTATTTCGTGAACTTGGCCATCACCATGTAGGGGTGGAATGGCTTTAAGTCAAGACACTTCTGGTATTTGCATTCGGTGCGTCTGTACTCATTGGGCTGTTCAAACATGTATAGTGCTGGTGTGTCATTAGGTGGTCCATTCCAAAGGTACCTCTGCACTGTGAGGTCGACGTGCTAAACACTGGAGCCAAATGTAAAACATGAAAACTGATATTTGAATAGACTACTCGTGTGAGCAGTATAGTTATGGTATAAGTGGAATATGTGTCGTGGGTCAGACAAAGTAAATGCTGCCATTGTGAGGAAGCTGATGGCGTAAATGATGAACACCATGTCGAAAAGCCCTTGATGATCAACTCACGTCAGCATTATTCAGGGCACATTTCTTAGTTGTATATTTGTAAATAATTATTATTCCACTTTCTCAGTCTTGTTTTGGACGTCTAAAAGTTTGAGGCGTCACAAAAGCATCAGTCAATGTTTTTTTGACATGTGTCTTTTCCCAAAAAGCATGTTTTCTCTGCTTTGAGATTACAAAGAAACAACTGTGTTTTTGGTGAAAACCAACCCATGTTCTAACCATGTAGAAAAACAAACACTGAAATCGAAAGATCGATTTTTCATTGGCTTATTTGTGATGCCACATCTGAATATTTCACCAAAAATATAAGTCGTGCCTCAAAGTTCAAAACGTCATTGAGAAATCATAAAATGTCAGCAAATTCCTGCGAGAGAGATTTCTGTTTCATTTTTCTTTTGACATTACCACAGAAATGCACCACTGCTGTGTAAAAACACAGTATAGAGACACTTAATATGTCACACACATGAGCATCACTGATACTTTCCCATTGCTGAGGCTGTGCACTGCATCGTCCGGTGAGATGGGGTGTGTGGAAGCTCCAAGGCCACGCATGCATGCACGCACACACACTAACACACACACACACACACACACACACACACACACACACGCGCACACATCATCATCATCATCAAGGTGCTCCAACAGGAGCTCATGTAAGCATATTCACCAGCAGAGAAGTGCTGAAACACAAGGCCATGTTGCGGGCTCGCCCCCTCTCACATAAAAAAACACACAGCCTTTGAATACACACAAAATACATCTACGCAGAGCACACACGCACACCCACACAGGAGTATCGTCAAGGTTTGACACACGGTACCAAATGCCCGCTTCCTATATCTTTTCATCTTTTTTGAACCACCTTTACTCTCCGAAAGGCAGAAAAACAAACACACAAATATGCACATAAAAAAGAAGTACCATTAGCCTAGTAGCATAACTGCCCATGTTATTTTTACCTTACTGTCACCACACCGAAAATTTAAATAAAATCTTGAGGTGTATGTAGATTGACAGTCATCTGATTCATTGTGTTCCGCAAAGACTGAATCGAGGCAACCTTACTTTTTTTGTTTGTTGAAGTTGTTATGTTTTTTTTTTTCTTGTTTTGACAAAAGAACAACATAGGTTATTACGCTAACAATAAGGCAATACGCTGGATAAAACATGGCACCTGTACATCCTCAAAAGGTCAGTTTATACAAATTAATATTGTTAGAGGAAATATTACTTTCATGACATTTTTTTCAGGGGTTTACGTACCGAGAACGGTGACCTATTCGCGGTTCGTCATGAGCTTGGTAGGTAAAAATATTGCTTTGACTGAGGGGAGGAGCTTAATTTCATCATTTTTGTGTTGGCAATCATTTATCGTGGATCTTCACTTGGCGGAGACCCAGTTTTTATTTTTATTTTTTGCTCTCTATCATATTTGATTAATCTTCTTCTAAACATTGTTAAGCGGCTTTAATTTTGGATGTACTCTCGCTAAAATATTAGGTCCAAGATAATGATCTCCACTACTAGAAGTTGTATCATGAATTTAAAATCACTATGCTCCTAATTCTTAAGACATGCCCCAAAACTCAGATTTTATCTGCGTGTGATAGTATGCATTTTAGGGGTCCTGAACACGCAAACTACAAAAATATTTGCCCCAGACGGCAGTTTTTGCGATTGACGTGGAATTGGGTAAGCATGTCATGCATGCAAGTCTTTAGTACCTATGCCTGAAATTTGGCAGGCAGTCAGTGATTTTGAGCCCCAATCAGAAGCAAGTAACCTTGACAGATGGACGAAACGAAATGGTCACGCTTTTTTGCCGACCTTGTCATCGAAGTTTGATGATTTGCCATGAAAAAGGGATAGAGGGGGACCATTCTAGTTTGGGGACAAGAACACCAATTACACCGATCAACATGAAAGTGTTGTAAGAGCCCATGCTTCCTCCCACATTCCAAAAACATGCATGTTTGGTTGATGACGGGTTGTCTGTCTATATTTTCCTGGCGACCAGTCCAGAGTTTACCCCGCCTCTTGCCTATAGTCAGTTGGGATAGGTTGCAGCACAACCGTGGCCCTAATCAAATACAGAAAATAGAAGGGAGGATGGATATTACAAGCATGTTGTCTCCACCAAATCCCTTTTTAATCTTAACTGAATAATAGCTGAAGCATATACTGTACTTGATTTGTGACTTCTGATTTCAAATTCAATTTGTTGTTAAAAGAAATACAGTGTACAGTAATGTATAATAACAAGAAATTAGAGGGGGGATTTAAATCAAATGATGAGGTGTTTATACAACTATTTGATTGTCAAATACAGTAAATGATGAAAAGGAGCTTGACACAGAAGGAGCATTTTGAGATGCCGTTTTTGTTTTGTAACAGCAGAATTTTTTTCAAGACGTGCAGGCGTACCTAATGTTATATAGTCAGTGCCAGATATGAATAACATTGATGTGCATTCTTTTAAAAAGTAAGGAGAAAGCAAGGTCACACTTCCACAATAAGATGCAGCTCTCCACCTTCGTTTGATTCAAAGTGTGTCGCATTCTAACAGACGGCAAAGTTAAGCCTTTTGCAAGGGCGGCGTGACATAATTCATGCAGATTTGATGCAAACGCTTGCTACTTCTGCACCTTTACTTGCCAGAAAAAAACAGACTATTTGTTGACCGCGGTGCACTTTTAAAGGATTTTGAGGCGAGATCGCACGGGGTCATCAGATGGTCCACCTGTACGCATGAGACGCCGACGTACGTTTCCATGAGAACTTCAAACACACGACTGCATCATTTCAGCTTGTCAGTCACACATATGCTGCAGAGGACCACCGAACAGAACGTGTCTTCTTGCGATCAGTAGAAGTGAAACAAATCAAAGTTCAACATCAGTTAAAGATACAGACAGACAATGTATTTTCTCAGTTATCTAACAAAGATCAGAGAGATGGGGAGGTTGTTTTTTTACTCACCTTACTGTTGTCTCGTTGTGAATCCCTTCTCTGCTGGAAGTTTGACTGGGTCTGCTCCCGATCCCCGGAGGAGTCGAGCTGAGAGGGAGGATGCTGCCGCTGTGTGTGTGTGTGTGTGTGTGTGTGTGAGACAGAGAGAAAGAGAGAGGGAGAGAGGGAAAATGTGTGTTTGTATATGAGAGGGAGAGAGAGGGAGAGAGTGAGAAAGAGGGAGGGAAAAACAGACGTGGTGAGCTGAAGCCTGCTGCCAAAGGATGCTTCAGTCTCCTAGCAACAAAAATCGATCTTTGCGTGGAGACATTTTTATTGGATAAAAAGAAAACTTAGCCATTCCAACAGCCCCACCACCACCATCCTTTTATGAACGTGTTTACCACTCGGACCAACATGCGCTAACTGAAACAGAGCAGGTAGAAAAGAGATGTAGAATTTACCTTTACCCATCCTCTCCAGTCCTCCTAAAGTGCAAAAACATAAAAAAAATATATTATAAATGCACATAGTATTGCAGCAAATTTATGGAATCATCATCAACTTCTGATGGAATTCCCCTCCCACATTGGATTGCCAGTAACAATTTCGCCAGTAAAAATGTTGCTTCAAACCAACATGGCCAATTTCCTGCCAACATGCGTCCTGTCATGATAGTGCCATGTTCTGTCTGTTTTTGTTTTGAGTTGCTAAAGAAGGCTTTTACTAATCCACCTATGTTGCAGCACCCTAACTGTTTGTTGTCGAAGTGGATGCTTTGGATTCAGGAGTGGTGGCAGTGTTGTCCCAGCGCTCCACAGTCGACAAGAGACTCCACCCTTGCGCCTTCTTCTCTCGTTGACGAACACAAGTCATCACCAACTATGACGTGGAGAACAGAGAACCGATGGCTATGGTTCTCGTGTTACAGGAGTGGAGACACTGCCTGCAAAGCACCAAGGAGCTATTCACTGTGTACACCGATCACAAGAATCTAGCATACCTCCAAACCGCGAAGAGACTAAATTCTCGCCAGATACAATTTCACCCTAACATCCTGCAAAAGCTCCAAGAATACTAAACCAGATGCATTGTCGAGGATCTACGACCCCTACAGAGGAGAGAGGCGAGGCGGACAACATACTGCCAGACCACTTCATTTTTGGGCTACTGAGGCGGGGGATGGAGCAGATAATTGAGCACGATCAGGAAGGTACTACGATCCCAGCTGGATGCCCTTCTGGAAAGCTTTTCGTGCCTCCATCTCTTCGTTCCAAGGTGGAGCACACCTCCAAAATAGCTTGCCATCCCAGAATCAACCGCACTCTTCAGTTCATCCTGCAGAAATTTTGGTGGCTGGAGCTTAAAAGAGAAATCATAGACTTTGATAAAGCCTGTTCTGTCTGTGTCTGTGGTAAGGCCACTCACCAACCTCCTGCAGGGTTACTACATCCCTTATTGGTTCCACCTCGACTCTGGTCCCACATCTCCCTGGACTTTATCATCGCCCTTCCTTCTTCACGGGGCAAATCTATGATACTCACCATGGTTGATCAAAATCTGCCCACTTCACTATGTTGTCCAAGCTCCCATCTGCACTAGAGACCACCTCTTTCACCATGTTTTTGGTATCTATCGAATTTCGGTGGACTTGATGTCTGACCGGTGTACGCAGTTTTGGTCACAGGTATGGAAGTGATTCTGCCGAGTTCTGAGAGCCTGTTGTCTGGATACCATCTGCAGTCCAATGGACAGACTGAGAGGAACAAGGACCTGGAGATAGCCGTATGGTGCGTGTGCCTTCACCAACCCGCGTCATGGGTCACACATTTGCCATGGGCGGAGCATTCGCACAACACCCTGTCTGCAACAGGCTGATCTCCCTTCATGTCACCACTGAATACCAGCCACCACTGTTCGAGTCTCAGGAGAGGTTGGTAGAAATTCCCTCTATCCAGCTCCACCTGAATCGGGCTCATAGCATGTGGAGGGTGACTGTCATACACCACCTCTCACAATAGGCTCATCGCTGACCGTCGGCGCCGCCCCACTCCAATCTATCAAGTAGGACAGAAGGTGTGGCACTCAATATGGGACTTAGATTTGGCCGGCATCTCACGTAAATTGGGAACATGGTTCATAGGACCGTTCGAGGTGGAGGCCATTATCAACCCCGTTTTGGTCAAGCCCTCGATGAAGGTCCTTCCTGTCTTCCATGTCTCCCTGCTGAAGCCTTTGGCATCCAGTCCTCTAGCTCCTCCTCCCCCCTTTTACATGGGTAATCGACGGCGATCTGGTGTACACAGTGAGGGAGATTTTGGACTCTAGGCACAGGACAGGGGCATACAGTACCCGGGCGACTTCGTACCTGATATTAATCCCACTCGTCCAAGACAGAACATGACAGTACAAACGGACGCCTCCAGGCAGAAGACCTGTCTGCTTTTGTTTTGACATGGACATGGCCACCAAGTTTTGTGTTGATTGGTAAAACTGGTAACAGGGACTTATTTTTTCTAACTTTCCAGGGGGTGCTACTGAGTGAGTTTTGAGTGGGTTGTGGCAAGGATTTCTCTGAAAAAAGTGTGAATCCTCCAAGCATTTTGAGGTCTCTAAATGGCCTCTTTTTGAAGGTGCCAGCTAACGTGATCCTACACTCAGAACTATTGTCTCTCCAGATGACCATCCAAAGCTATCGTGTAAACAAGTCCAAAGCCTGAAGTGGAGAGGAACGCGCACACACAACAATCTGTGAGCGCGAACTTGTTTGTATGAAGCCACCCTCATTAGAATGCAAGTATGCACGTCTGCAGTGCCGATTGAACAGAAAATCCTCTTCATGCATGATTGAGTCACAGAGCCTTCTCACTCAGCTCAAACACACACAGTCTGTGGAGAGGCCTGATTTCTCCATTGTAAAGTTAACAGAGTGCATAAACATACACTGTGTGAATGCTTTCTGATTGCAGCTAACGGCCAACGTATTTACAAGATGGGCAGGTCATGTTGGAGCAAATGCCAAATTGAGGTTTCAATATGCATGGGTATTGACCTATCAATTTGCATCACATCACATCACATCAGACATAAGCCAATCGGACACATTTTCCCCCCATATTATTGACTTTTCTTATAAAGTTTTGACCTTCTGCTCGTAACATTGTACATTGCTGCCAAGCCTCAGTTTGTGAAAAAAATGAAGCAACCAAGATACTGTAGTCCTTGAATGTGAGCAAGTCGAGCCATGTGCTCCAGTGCAGTTTCAGCTGTTTATCAAATGGTACAAGCAACCAAAAGCAGAAATGTGAAATGAAAGAACTGTGAGGAGCATGGAACAAATGTTACCTGTGGGGGAAAATGTGGCCAACCAGTGCTCACAAGGCCTCGCCCCTTCAAGGCACACAGCATGCAAGTGCACTCCTGTGTGTCTTTGACTTTCAGCTTTATAATGCTTCATAAAAGCTGTTTTTTGTTCACATTCTATTTTATGAAGCTTGATTATGCTTTTATATTATATTGAGGGTGACATTGATTAGTGAATAAATTAAGCTTATGGCCTCCCAAAAATATTAAAGACATTTTTGATAATTTTTTTACGTGCGATTTGATAAGAAAAATGGCATTCTATTATAATGTACTTCATAAAAACACAGTAATGCTATAATTAAATAGAAGATTAAGATTTTTTTACCCCATTTTTTTTTGCTTGACTTTAATAGGCATTGTGCTACTCCTCATATTCATGCCCCCATTTGTACACCGAGCTGCCCCCAAAATAATGTATAAATAAATATATAAATAATAATACATAATAATAAATAAACAATTTCTCCATTCCCTTTGACAGCTCCTCCATCTCCCCCTCCCCTCAGGTCAAGAGCCTTGGTGTCATCCTTGATAGCACCCTCTCCTTCACCTCACATATCAACAATATCACTCGTTCTGCATATTATCATCTGAGAAACATTCACCGGCTCCGCTCTTCTCTCACCCCTCACTCTACTGCTATACTTGTTCACACCCTCGTCACCTCCCGACTTGATTATTGTAACTCCCTCCTGCTCGGTCTCCCTCAAAAAACCCTCCATAAGCTTCAGCTGGTCCAAAATGCAGCCGCTCGCATTATCACGCTCACACCATCCATAAACCATATTACACCTGTCCTCCAACATCTCCACTGGCTCCCCATTATACACCGCATTCAATATAAAATCCTGCTCCTTACATTCAAAGCCATCCATAACCTTGCCCCTCCATACCTGTCTGACCTCATCCATATTCCTACACCTGTCCGCTCTCTTCGCTCTTCCTCCTCACTGTCCCCCCTGCTCGCCTCGTCACCATGGGAAACAGAGCCTTCAGTCGCTCTGCTCCCCAGCTCTGGTACACACTCCCCGCTGACCTTCGTAACACAGACTCATTAAATCATTTCAAATCCAGCCTCAAAACACATCTGTTCAGAAAAGCTTATTCACTCTGACCATAAATCTATTGTCTCTATTTTGTTTTATTTTATTTATTCCATTTGATGTTGTTTTTAACATTGTATTTTTGTTTTTTAACTGCTTGTTGTAAGGTGTCCTTGAGTTCTGAGAAAGGCGCCCACAAATAAAATGTATTATTATTATTATGATATGATCACCCCCCCAGACTTTCTTGCAGCCATAAAACTTTAAACCCCTTCTCCTATAAAATGACAAACAAAAATGGATTTAGCTCACTTGAGCTCTCAGTCCCTCAAAAGAATCAATGCCTACTTGAGCGTGATTGATTTGTGATGCTAATTTTGTCTCCGCCTCTTTTGTGATACCATGCTGCGCAGGGGAAAACTGCGTGTGATCAGGCAGTGATTGATCAGGGAGGGACTAAAAGCATCTACTTCACACTTCCGACTCGTATGTGTGCAGGCACGAAGTGGAAAGTGCACGCGCGCGTGCAAACACACACAAACACACATTCACCACACACACACACACTGTGTCAGTCACAGCTTTTCCCCTGACCGCATCCCAGAGCGAGCAAGCGAGATGCTGGCCACTCTAATAAGGGCCTCATTGTCTGTATGGCATGCATAAATGCAGCGAGCTCCAGAAAGCCAGCTTTGTCCAGTAAGGGTCCCTCAGCGAGGGGGCTTTGTGCCCAATACTTCCCTACAGACAGAAAAGGGGGAAAAAAATAAAGAAAGACAGAAAGAAAAGGATAGAAAGAAAATACATGAATGCAGGAAGCTATACAGATGATCGTCAATAAAAATAGACCATCTGAAGACCAAATGACACCGCTGAGTACTATACGTGTGTGTGTGTGTGTGTGTGTGTGTGTGTTTCGCCTCATCATCATCGCCAGTTCATGGAGCAGGAAGTAGGTCCACCCGGTCCACATGCTTTTCCCGATTCCCCACAGATGGTTTGCGTCCGTGCGCTAATAGCATTAGCAGCGCCTCATTTCACACAACCTTCGTCTGCAGCCCACGAGATGGATAACGCACACACGCACACACACGCATGCACACGTGCACACACACACACACACACACACGCGTGCACGCGTGCACACACACACACACACACACTGACACTTGTTACTGTAAGTCCCATCGACTTTCGCTTTAGTAGTCACTTGTGATGTCGTCAAGTGGATTAAAGTTCTCCCAAAAGTCATTAAAAGAAAAATGCAATTTAACTGGCCAATTGCAAACAAATTACAAATTACACTTGCACAGCCAATGAATGACCCTCGCACGTACTGGTCAACCATCTTGCTGCACTACTAAAACTGAGCCCCGGTGTTGTTATGTTGTTAGTGGGGAACATTTTCTGTATTGCAGATTTCATTCATCTTGGATGTAATCCTGCGATGGACGAGGTGGGATGAGGGGTGTTACTCTGACATACTTCTGTACAGTATGAATGGATTAACAATGCCATTTACTCACCATTGGGAGAAGTGAAGACATCGGCGGCCATCTTAAGTTGCCACTCTCCTAGCTTGAGAAATGTAAACCTAACCTGATGTCGTTTGTGAAAATAGTAATGAAAATCTTTGTGTTTGCAAGACTGCACTATAGTTTGTACTGTACAGTGGTACTGTCAGTGATATTGTTTTGGGCTCTGCGTGGGTCTCCAAACAGGGGGTCTTGTAATTAACTTGTGTACACAGGCATGGCTAACACACTTCACAGGACATGCACTGACCTGTCTACTGTTCATCTGCTCATGTTTGTCATTTTCACTCCTGGAAATAAACACAAAACTACTTAAAAACTGTAAAGGTGTCACAGAAGCAATCTCAATTCTTGAGAAAAACAAAAAACAAAAACGGTAGGAATATTTACACCCCCGTATACCCCAAAATCCAGTGTATGGTATGTGATTTGTGGTCTCCTCAGAGCTTTCTGACTATGAGCACAATTCATTAGTAATTGACCGCAGCAGCCTCGCTCATGAAATATTAACAAGCTTGTGGTGAATAATTGATTAATGATATGAAACGGTCTGCAGCAGCATTCTGACAATAAGAGCAGCAGCAAGAGCACAGCGGCCGCACAGTCGATTCATGCACATCACCCAACACACACACGACTCAGTCATTCACTCATTTGTAATCTCCTGTAGTCATTCACATTGCGCACTCACCCTTCATTCACCTGACCACTCATTCATTCGTCATTCCAATAAGATACATTACAGCTGACTTCCTTGGCAGTACATCATATACCAGAGGGGTCATTTGGCAATACAAAGTGTAAAATGCGGCACTGAAGTTGCATAAGGGGCAACTCTTACTCTGGTGTAGCACCGGTGCTGCCCCCTTAAACCGGAGCAAATTTAACCCTGCTCAGTAGGTGGTTTAAGAAGTAAATGCTAATTTGTGAGGCAGCACCGATATAAAATGGGACGTGTGAACGCTGCAGGAGTAGATTCGATTACATACGGGTATTGAATGAGTTGCTTTCGTGCTCTGTTGTACTACCGTCATCTTTCCTTTCTCTCTTCTCTCATCCTTTTATGGTGTCTGATCGATCACAGCGTTGATTTGTCTGGAGAAGTATAAACCATGGTTTTTCCATATGTCACAAAAAAGGAAGTACACGTTATGCATGTGCATGTTTTATTTCCGTATTATTACCATGGTATTGCACGTCCGCAGAAACTGCCGTGTGAGCGCAAGTCGGGCTGTACCGGGGTTAACACGCTTCTCTTTAGTAAGCAGCTTTTTACATGTGAACGCTCCACAAAATTTACACCGGTGTAAGATTTATCGCAACAAAATACGTCGGTGCTGGTCCGATGCAAATGTGTGGCGTGTGAACACCCCTATAGTCTTTACAAACCGTGCTGTTCATTTTTACGTCCACGTCAATTTTTCCCATGAATGTCCTCATAATTGTTTAAATCAAATTTGCATGAATTCACTTAAGTGGAAATTTGTCAAATTGGAAACCAGCCGTTTACCGCCGCAGAAGTCCTGCCCAGCTTGTCTGTGAAATTCAGGTTTGTAAACAATTGTAATGACTCATAGATCCCTATAGATGGCGGCATTACATCAGACTACATTAGATTAAGGGGTGAATTACAGCTTGTCATTTTGATTATGAGAATCCTAATCAGAATCGTCTTTCTAGGCCGAGTATGTAGGACACAAAAGGAATATGTCTCAAGTATTACAGGCTACACTAGTATTGCAGCAACTCCGATAAACAAGGAGATGACATATGAGTATTGAAAGACTTTCGGTAATGTAAAGGTACCAATGTGCAGAAGTGCCACCCAATGACAGCTGGGCAACAATGTGCAGATTATCGAGCAGAGATAAAGTGATCACTGATGCAATACAATCCCATGACGGTTGTGCAGTTGGTGCAAATAATCTTTGCACCATTTTTAAAGTGAGCAGTAGCAGTACTTATAGTACAACTTTAGGTGTGCAATTATACAGAAAGTCCTTGGCCGCTTTAAAGTGTCTGGTGCTGTGGAATATTGATCAATGACAGGGAGACAAATGCCAACATGTTGGAAGTAGGACAAGTTTAGGCAGCTCACAGGCATCCCTTTTTCAATCTTGTGTTGTTGTTTTATATCTGGAGGTGTCACAAAAGCAAAAATAGAGCCAAAGTCAATATTGTGCTCGATGTGTTTGTTTAAAATAACACATTTTCTCAATGCTCAGTATGGTAAGAAATGAGTGTTTGTTGTAAATGAAACTCATGTTTTTTTTATTATTTACTAAAGAGCAAAAGAGAAAAATCTGTCAAATTTATTTGGGAGAAAAGTGAGGGTTTACTCATTTTCTGGGTGTGCTCCATGCCTTTATTGTCCTTGAGCAGCTACCGCTATGCCATTAGAAATACTCACATTTATGGCACATACAGTTTCACGGTTTTGCGCTTTAACACATTTATGTTACTTTAACACACACCCTGGCAAATCCCAAATTCATTTTCATCGACACAGAACAGCTTCACTGTAGACACATTTTACAGGGACTGTACAAAAGAATGCCTTTTTTTTCAACCCAGTTTTTTTCATTTTTATGCGTTTTGCTTCACTCTAGAAAGTCATCAAATTCCAGTGTAAAAAGAAAGACTAAAGTTTAGGGTATTTTTATGGGTGACAAATGTTAACTTTGACTAAAACTGTTTGGAAGGGCAAAAGACTACTTTAAGGCTACTTGAAGCTGTCTGCAGATTCCGATCTCAGCGGTTGAGCAGTCAATGAAAAATGTATATTTCTTCATTTGATCAGTAGAGATCCTCCCGAAAATAAGTTTCTTTGTTTTATTCACCACATCGCAGTCAATTTTAATACACCTTATACATCTTTGCTTTTTTACTGTAACACAGTCAAATGTGCACGTCTTCCTGTCCACATGATATTGATGCAGGTCCTAGAAGTGAACATTGGCAGAACGGCACTTGATGATGATGATGACACTGATGATGATGATGATGATAATGATGGCACAGAAGATGAGAGCTAAATGTCACGTTGAGGGACGAGTGAGCTATTCGCAGAGAGACAAAAAGTGAGACGACGTGTCCACTGTCAGCGCTGATGAAACGAACCGGGACCAGTCTCACGAAGCCATCTCTCCCTTTTAAATCGACTAATGATCTGTGTGTGTGTGAGTGTGTGTGCGCGCATAGGCATGTGTATGTGTTCGGCGTTAAAAGGAGAAAGCTCCCTTCACAATCACACGTTTTAATATTTAATTGATCCGATGGGAAGAAATGTCAGTCATGATGAGACCCAAAAGAGGATTCAAGTGTGATACGTCTACACTAGGAGTGAACATTTGATGTAATAATTGAAATAATCCAATTTCACAAGTTTTTTTGAATAATAAACATTCTCCCTTTTTTGCTTATTTTTCTCCAATAATATTCCATACTGAAGCATCACTAACTGATAAAGACTATAATGCAAGCTAAGGAGAAGATTACATTCACTAAAGATTAAATTCATTTAAAGTGTTTTCTGTGGTTTCCCCTTAGCAATGAAAGAAAAACTGTTCATTTCATGACATGTGACTTTATTCTTTTTTTTTACTGCTAGCAATGATTTTCTAGTTCAAAACTGGAGATTTTTTTTTTTTGTGGGTTGGGGCATGGGACTGTGGAATGGATTTCTTATTCAGGAATTGATTTGAGGTACAGATAATCTGCGTTATTACATTTAGCTACCATTGCATTACTTTTCGTGTATCACAGCATTGTATGTTTAAATGTGAATAAAATTTTTTCAACGTTAAAATTTGGGAGGGAATTTTTGTCCGTTTTTTGACAGCTGGATATTTGGTATGACTGAGGAAAATAACTGCATTAAAGAATACGGTATTAATGACTTTGACTTGACTTTTCAAATTCTATGCCCCCCCACACACACAAAATGAAATTAACATTAAAAATAGTGAGACACAATTGAGGATTCCAAACAACTATTTTTGTCTAGAACATTTTGGGGAATTTAGGCCCTTTGTGAAAACACTTATTTAATCTTTAAATGTGTTGACTAATATAATCATAACATAATGGTGGGTTACATTTAGTTTGATTACACATATTGACCCTATTTATTTATTTTTTAGTGATGAAGTGTGCTACTTGTACCCTGTTCTAATCCTCCTATATTTAGCGTATCTGGTCATTATCTGCTATGAGATCCTGTTATCTCTGGCGACATGCATGCTTGAACAGCGCCCAAATCATCCCCCGTCCATTAATCTGCCATCTGCTTCATTATCACGGCCGCTATTTGCGAAGCATTCAGCTCAGGTACACCAACCCGCCCAACATTTCTGTGTCGCTGTGCTCAAGGTGGCACACAAAACAAAGTTAGGAAGGGCAGATGAAGCCAAAAGACGCTTTTCGGAGTGAATGCTACCCATGAGTCCCTGGGCATTGAATTGCTATTTCCGGCCTCACTGCACTGGCCGCTATTACAAGCTCTGAGGAGATGCCCAGGTGGGAACTTGGCAATGGAGCAGCGTTTTCTGTTATCTCTGCTTCATGCGGTCCAAAAACTTCCCAAATTAATTATAGGGTGACAGGCTGTGCTCGATGGAATCCCAAACGTTATTGTAGTCAAACCTGAAGAAAGGGAAAGTGTTGACAAATACTGTACTGCGTGTCCCGGATGCCTGGAGTATGATGGATGAAGCAAAAAAGGCGCATATATTCTTTTTGGCTTGAAATATGGCAGGGATTTTCAAGCCCTGTCTGAAAATCACTTACCTGAGTGTTAAGTGCATGTGGTTTGAATTTAAGCTCTGTTAAAAACTAACAAACAAATAATACAAAAAAATACTTCACCTGTAAAATAAAAACCAATATAATAAAATGAATAGAATATACCCAGGCGGCCCGGTAGTCCAGTGGTTAGCGCGTCGGCTTCACAGTGCTGAGGTACCGGGTTCGATTCCAGCTCCGGCCTCCCTGTGTGGAGTTTGCATGTTCTCCCCGGGCCTGCGTGGGTTTTCTCCGGGTGCTCCGGTTTCCTCCCACATTCCAAAAACATGCATGGCAGGCTGATTGAACACTCTAAATTGTCCCTAGGTGTGAGTGGGTGTGGATGGTTGTTCGTCTTTGTGTGCTCTGTGATTGGTTGGCAACCGATTCAGGGTGTCCCCCGCCTACTGCCCGAAGACAGCTGGGATAGGCTCCAGCACCCCCCGCGACCCTAGTGAGGATCAAGCGGTTCGGAAAATGAATGAATGAATGAATAATATACCCATCTTGAAATTTGGCATGACTTTTCAATCCCCATCTGAAAATCATTCAGTGACCTGAACTAGGAATGCGGCATGAATTTAAGCGCCGTTTAAAACAAAACTAAACAAAACTACAAACATCCAGTAAGAAAACAAGAAGTGGTTTAAAATTGCTAGCTGTTGAAATTTGACATGGGATTATTGGATTAGCTAGAAGGTTAGTGTGTCTCTTCTAATCAACTGCTCAAAAATGGTCAAAGAAAAAAAATATATATATAATGTGGAATGCACTTTCTGTGTTAAGGCATTAATTTTCGAGCTACCTGTAAAATGGCCTTCAACTGCACCTGCTTTTGTTTGTCATCTTCGTTGATCTTGCTGCTTTTAAACCGTTAGATGAGGCCATATGTGCCCTGGTTGTGTTGGTGTGTAATTACCTGTGCAATTTTATGCCGACGTTTAACCGAGGCAATGGAGCCATTTTGGGAAAATAAACTTTTTAAGCGCTGGATGGTCTGAAGCCCTTAAGTGTAGTCATTTCCTGCTCCAGCTATCTTTTGGATGGCCTACGTGAATCTAAACCAGACAAAACATTAGGCACACATTTCCAAGTCCAAATAGATCATGTAAACCCACTTTTAAACTTCAAAAAAATCAAGTTTCTTTTTTGAAATAAATTCGATTTTTGTCTAATCAGAAAAATGACACTGTATGATTTTATACTGTGTAAAAGAATGTTTATTCACTCTTATCACACTTAATCTCACCCCTCTCTTCCTCACACAATTGATCATCTAATTTTTTTTTTTTCATGCTTAAATTTAATCCGCTTCATTTGCTTCTTCTAAGCCTCAGATGTCAAAGTCAAGGCCCGGGGGCCAGATCTGGTCCGCCACATAATGTTTTGTGGCCCACAAAAGCAAATCAAGCATCTCAAGTTCCATGATGCTTGCTAAAGTCTGAACCAGAATGTCAAAATGGCATATGTATTCCACAATAACATTCATTATTCTTGACTTCTTATTTTAAAACTAATTATTCATCAATTTGTTGTGCACTGCGTAATATGTGGAGGTGTTTAAACATTTTTATGGTTTCCCGAAATTCATAACGGCCCTCCAAGGCAAACCGTAACTACAATGTGGCCCACGACAAAAATGAGTTTGACACGCCTGTTATAAGCACTCACTTCCTTAGTACTCATTTGCGTCTTCTCAACACTCACTATCTTCATACAAACTTTTATGTAAAAACTGCACTAACAATGGAAAATGCAAGCACAGAACACAACACATACCTGTAGTTTAACGGAAGGTAACAACGTAAACTGTTGGAGGGCAGATGTTGCGATGTTTGCTGACGCCATCTAGCGGTGTGTCTGAAGTTCACCCGCGAATCAGATATTTTTTTTCGCAACACAAAGGAAAGGAAAAAAAAACCATGCTACCTGCCTGTTTCGTTTTGTATTTGGTGTGTTCCACAAGGTGACGATGGCTCTTCTTGAGACAACAAAGCTGCGAGATGCCTTGGTGTGAAAAATAGGGAACCGCGTACGCCGCTCAAGACGTTAAAAGTCCATATTTGTGTCTTCTGCTTAAGAATAAAAAATTACTGAAGGTCACGGTGCTGATTTACACACGGTGCCTGTCTTACTTTGAAAGGACACATCTCCTATTATTCTTCCTGCACGAAGAACAGGGGGGCCATTTGCCACGCTAGCCGGTCCGATGCGGAAATGCACTTTGCATGCTGGCTCACAGTTGGGTCGAGCCGGCTCCAAAACAGACCACCGAGCAGCAGAGAGCGCAATGCAAATGATTCTTGATGACGTTCCAGGCCTTTATTTTCTGCACTGTTAGACAGCCCCGTGGGATGTCAAATGCTCCTGCTAATATCTTCCAAAAGGTGACACTGCCACCAGTGAGTCACATAGACACAGGTCATTGCACACTCCGGGTACACTGTACATGCTGTACAGTGCCATGGAAAAAGTTATTTGCCCTCTTCCTGAATTCAAATGATTTATTTATCACACTGAACTGTTCATTTTGCATGAACACACAGTCCATTCTGGATCAATGTGATAGTAGCATGATAAACTTCATCAAGAGCTCTTCTGAAAAGAAGACTGTGCTAAACAGTGACATCTCCACAGTCCAAAACAGATACAGTACAGTACACTGCAAAAAAGATTTATATCTGTAAAAGAATTCTGTTGAAGGTACTTTAGAAGACAACTTGTCATCAATCCGGAGCCCCAGAAAACCGTTTCCCATCAACAGCAGTTCTACTCTTATTTGGATCAATGAAATTGAAATCTCCACGACACAACTAAAGCAGAACCTTGAGACTCCCCTTTACAGACGTTCAAGTAAGTTCTTATCAATATTATTTATTTTATGTTGCAGTATTTTTTAATGCCGTCTCATGCCAAAACGTTTCAGAAATTACCAAGACAAGACAAGCAAATACAAAAATGCGGGGGGGGATACAAACGAATCTGACCTCAAAAGTAATTGCAAAATTGAGATGACTGTATTTAGCCACAATATTTGGAAAGCCAATTCAATTTCACGGGCCAAACTCAGGCTGCTCGATTGGTCAAATCAAGAAATCACTTCAATAGACAAAGTGAAGCAGGTTACAGGATCCCAAAAAGAAATGCATGATGTCACGATTTGAAGAAATTTAAAACCAAATGATAAGTGATTGATTGGAAAAATCTATCCGTCTGGAATTGGTCACTGAGCCATTTCCTTGGATTTATGACTACAGCGAACCACATTCAGAGCCGTCATCCACAAATAGAGCAAACAAGAAACAATGGTGAACCTTCCCAGCAGTGGTCAGCCAAACCAAAATTACACTCCAATATGAATGAGTTTGAACAATTCTGAAAAGAAGACTGAGCCAATATTCCTCCACAACAACGTGAAAGACTCATCGACCACCAAAGTCACAAACACGTATTAGGTTCAGGGTTAAATCTTTTTTTTTCCTCATCAGAACCAGATATGTTTGGATAATCCCAGTTTTAAGGAATAAAATCATAATTTAGAAAATATTTCTTTCAAGGCACTGATTTTTTTGTTTATGTGTCAAGTGTGTGAGGATCAAGGCAAGTATCTGGCAAATGGTAAATAATCATCCAAAAGGTACGTCGGTTTGACATTTTTCTTCCAGGTTCAGATCATTGGGTCTATAAAACATACATGAAGTCTGCCTGATGGAATTTGCATAAATCGGGCTCAAGGGCAAGAGCGAAACAAGTGTGTCAAGTTTATGCAAGATTTGTCCACAGCACTTTGAAAATTCCACTTTGAAGTTTTCTACAAAAGTTCAGACAAAGAGTTCAGACTATAAATGTAGAACACAGATTTTAGTTCGTTAGTTAACTAAACTTTGCTCACTGGCTCAATGCACTGACACACTTCCATAATATTTTAGCAAGGTTGCCAAATAAACATCAGCCAAAAATTTATTTACAGGGGTGTGGCTTACCAGCAAAACTGCCCGCAATTCACTGATCCTTAATGTAGTCCACAAGCAATATTCCCTCTAATTTTTCATATGTCTGGGCAAACAGACAAGCACGCCTGAGCACACAGAGGACCACTGTGACGGACATCAGAAGTGTTCGCTGTGGCCACACACCAGTATCACACCAAAAATGCTAATGTAGTCATTATAAAACCTTGAGAAGATCTGTCCAAAACAGAGTCATGAAATGCTTCCGGAAGCCATAGGGGTTCCACAAATGCCCCCACAAAAGTGTAACACCTTGAAAACTCACGCATAATTCCAGCCCAAGGTTCAGACTTTTAGTCCCTTAGTGTACTGACTACACATTTATGAAATTGGAGCGAGATTATTCAAGAAACATGGAGGCTATGTTAAAATTAGCATAAACATATGGTGGGTGGGTTGCATTTAGGATGGGTGGGGGTTAAGTAAGCAGTATAAGTAGGCATAGTCATGTGTTCCCCGAGAACCGGAGTCTTGATTTTGCAGCAACCGCGAGTTGAGTATGTTGGGCGGCATACATTAATCACGATGATTTTTGCACGGAGTGACAGATACTCATATCAGCATTTACATAAACAAGGAGAAGTGCTTAGGAATCCAAAACGGTGCCCCATAAAGAATGCACGGCCTCAGACTAGAACGCCGGTGTAAACGCTGAGCGCGGCGGCGGGGAGACTCGGGGAGGCTGCAAGCGACAGCAAATAAGAGAGTGAATAAGATGGATGGTGCAACACAGGAGTCGCCATCTGCAGATTCAGCTCACATCAATGAGCTTGGAAAATGTTCAACTGAAACGCGCTTCAGTGGTTCAAATAGTATAAAGTAATCACTTTAGTTTGAGTGTGTGTCACTGACACCCCCCGACCAAAATGTTGATTATAATATTTCAAAGCAGTGGTCCACAACCGCAGCAAAAGGTGGTTCTACAAAGTATTAACTCAGGGGGCTGAATTCACTTTGTGTCGAGTCTTCACAAACATTCCAATTTTACACAGTGCAGATATGCAGGGTTCGATTCCGGCTCCGGCCTTCCTGCGTGGAGTTTGCATGTTCTCCCCATGCCTGCGTGGGTTTTCTCCGGGTACTGCGGTTCCCTCCCACATTCCAGGTTAATGGAACACTCTAAATTGTTCATCGATGTGTGCCCTGCGATTGGCTGGCAACCAGTGTAGGTTGTACCCCGTCTAATGCTGAAAGACAGCTGGGATAGGCTCCAGCATGCCCGTGAACGTCCTGAGGATAAGCGGATTAGAAAATAGATGGATGGATATTTGAATCCTGAAATGTGGCAAAAGGTCAACCAGTTCAAGTTGGTCGGCAGGTCAGTATGTTGATATGAGAGTCGAGTAGGTAGGCAATACATAGGTGGGTCAGGTAGGTCAGCTATATGCAGGGTAAAGAGGTAAGGTTGGTAAATCACGTCGGTAGGATAGGTAGGTTTGTATGCGTGGAGGCAGGCAACTCAAGTAGGGCTGGTTGGTAGGAAGGCGGAGGCATCTAAATGCCAACTGTTCAACGTGATGAGTCATAATCAAATAACTTCCATCCAAAGTGGAGTGGATCCAAACGGGTGTTGCTTTCAGACAACACTATGGTGTAAGTGAGTGCGCGTAGGTGTGTGTGTATTCAGCTCTGCACTTGTGTGCTCCAACAGTGCACACATTCAGGCAATAGGTGATGCGATGTGTTTGAAGTGTGGCTGCTGTAGCGGCGGCGGCGGCGGCGCCAACCCGAATGTTGCATGCCGCCGGATGGCTTTGTTGCCACATGAAACGTCGTGAAGGAATGAGGGGAGCAGGGGGATGTGGGGGGAGCTGTTGGAGAGAGACAGAGCGGGATCCGCAGCTGAACCCAAGTAACCCTCTAAGTGAGAATTTAACTCAAAGTTAAACTTTTCCTGATTGTCACTTTGTCGCTACTTCTGCGGCAGAATATTCGAGATGCAACTGTCATTTTGGACTTCAGTCGAATAAGTTTGGTGGATGGATACACTGGGATTGAGAATAGTGAGTCAAATTGGGAGGTAAAGTCGCTATGAAGTTATTCAGGGAGGGTGTGTTTTAGACCCCTTCGCAGAATAACTAAATAAGTATCAACTTTGGAAGCAAACAAAAATAATCAAAATACATTCACATATTCAATGTGGTTATGTTCACGCAAGAAAAGAAATGTGTTCCACAGACACTCAGCGTTTGCAAATTGTATGGAATAAATCATAAAAACCAATTTGTAGTAAGAAAAAGGAGGGCTCCTGATGACATTTTGTTAAATGTAACATTTAACCGATACCAGAAAATTCAAGTTCTCTTCATTTTGTAGTACAGAAGATGTATTTCCAAGATCTGAAGATCGAAGTAAGCGCACCCATTCCCAAGATGACATCCGTTTAGAGTTCCGTCTTTGAGCCAATTAACCCATTATCGGCCGTCTGGTGGAGTTGCAACCCACCTTTCGGCAATAGCTCGCAAGGGGTCTTTTGCTCGAGTTGTTGTTGCCGGTGACACAAAGTCATTGCAGTGTTAAAAGCAGCGCTTTGTCAATGATGTGCGCCAATGTCAGTTTACTCAGGTAGGAAAGTAGATCAGCTAAAAATGGGTAGGACAGCTAAATCAAGCAGTGAAGGTAGGTAGATATGTGACTGAAGTAGGTAGGTGAGAAGGCTCATGCACAAAAAAAAAAAATGTCTGGAAACCAAACTTGTAAAATGCATGTGTAGCACCTGCATCTGACCTTGGTCGACTTTATAAAAGATGGATTAAAACGCCCAGACTATTGGACTGCAAATCAAATCCCTCTGAATTGTTTACACTTTGGTCAATCAAATTTGTGAGAAGGCTTTCTGCACATGCTCCTGCCTCCGTGGTTGATGACAACACAGAATGTCATCCAAAAAAGTAGAAGAAGCCAATTTGAGGATTGATGCAGATTCCTATTTGTTGTTTGTTATTTCACGTCTGCATTGAACATTAAGATGCGTTCACAGTCTCTCCAACAAGAGTGATCGCGTGAGAAAATATAACGGTTTAGTTTTCCACATTTGGTGGCAACAGTATTTTATGCCTCATGAGTCACACTTGCGTTTGCTTGACAGTGATGGGTGGATTTTGGGGTGTGAGAGTGTGTTCATTCATCTGATTTACATCGCCCACAGCGGTGCGCTCTTTAAAACGCAGCGGGGCTCTTTTATCATAACCTTGATCCCTCCGACTGAGGGCTGACTTGACTGACTCGCGTGTCAGAGCTCGGGGTGTCACGTAAGCACCTTGCACATCTAATTTTACCGCATATATTCTTGTCAACACCTAAATAGTTACCAGATTTTTGTGCTTGTGCTCATTTTCGAAATATGCTGTGTTCATTTGCTACCAGGCTTCCCCCTGCAGGTGTGAATATAAAGCCACAGGGTTAAACATGCGTTTGCTGCAAAGGCACGGAAATAATAAGATGACAAAGTGGTGGGAGAAGTAAATTTCCAGAAAGTTTCCCATTAAACTTCCAGCCAGGGAACGTCACAAATTGGATACCTTCCATGGGAATTAACTCAGAATTGAGGATACTTGGAAATGGAAAGAGATCATCTATTCAAGCGTAGATATATATATTTTTTGGGGTCATCCATATTTTTAGTCAGGCGTCAATGCAGCAAATACACACAGTGTAGCTAGTGTGTGTATGAGACATGTGTGAAAAGGGCTCTACGATTCTTGATCGCTGAGGTATTTTGACGAAAGCAAGTCACATGGGACTGGTTGAGAAACATGGGAACTGTTTTCAATAAAAACATTAAAAAAATTAAAAAGCACTATACAGTATTGCCTTAAGATATAACTCACAGGTTTGTAGAGATACAAGCATTTTTTTTTTCATGAGATGTGAGTGGAAATCTGAGATACAAATATGCTTCACACACCAACCACTCCACGGTACGAGCAAGCATTACAACACCTGTTGGGTTTGAGAACAAACCAAATAATGTTTTGGATCCCCAAAATGCAGAGATGGACAAAGTGCAAACAACAAAAATGTTTATCAAAAACGCAAAACCGACAAAGTCGAAAGAGAAATCGCTGGTCACCAAGAGCCAGGAAAGACAAGCCATAAGGTAAAGTAACACCGAGAATACAAATGAAATGACAAGAGTCCAAAAAAGTTGAAATAATACCAGTACTTACAAAATGAGGAACTAAGGGAGCAAAATGACTATGAACGAGATGCAGAGTCTAGAAGACAACCCTTGATCAAAAACAACAAGCAAGGTCAATAATCCAACAATGACTCGGCAGCGTTGCGATCCTTTAATATATGGCAAGGCTTAATTGGAAACAAGGAACAGGTGCATCTGCTGGAGGGAGACGCCCTTCACTCCATCTGGGGCTGAAAACAAAATCAACACAAACATGACAACACCTGGCCAAAATGAGTTCACACTGGCAGTGAAAAGACAAATCAGCTGGCGGTGCGCTACTTGGCCAACCGACAATAGACACCACAGAAGAACCCCAAGGACAGACACTACGTTAGGTACAGTACAGCCATACACTATGATGGGTTTTCTTTTTTACAGGTTCTGTGGACAGAGAATTTCACCATTTTCTGTTGCATGAGATCTTTGCACAACAGTACTATGTGTACTGTAAAATAAGTCATATTTGTAACCACAAAGACCCTTCCAAAACATTTCCTTTCCATCTGAGCTGTGCATTATCAGGATGAATTTGTTGTTATTGTTGCATAAGAAACAGGAAACAACACATTTTAAGATGTGGGCGAAGTGTAGATTCCTGAAATGACAAATGGTATGGCCCTCTGCCTCCTTGTGCTCAGTTTATCAGCAGCCTTGCGGGCGGTGCTCACTACAATCCATTTGGGTTCTGACTTTGGGTATTAAAAACAAATTACAGTCAAACCTCGGTTTTCGAACGTCTCGGTTCTCGTCCAATTCGGTCTTCAACCAAAAATTTCAGTTTTTTTATGCCGAACAAATTTCGGTTCTCGAACAAACTGAGTGCACTTGAATGCACCAGTTGACTCCTCTCGCCTTCCTTACACGAGGAAGTGACGCTTCCTCGTGTTGTTTTCCATTGTGAGCGGACATGTTCAGTAAACATTTTTATTTTAAAAGGAGCGTGGTTTCGGTTTTCGAACAGCCTTCTGGAACGGATTATGGCCGAAAACCCAGGTTTGACTGTATACTCAAATTTTTCCAGTTGGACTGGATAGATATCCAATCCAATCCAGACATAATGGAACCAAAATATTAGAAACGGCTCTCAGTATGATGGAGTACCATTCGACCACCCATTTCCTGTAGATATTTTCATGTTTGTTAACAATAGAAACCAGGGGACTTCCTGGTGGCAATAAAATTATTAACTACCGCTGACCTGAAGTGAGACCATGGCAAAACGTCATTGAGTTTGGGGTTGCGTGGCGAAATATACCACCATTTTTATTGTTTTCTTCAGTGAGTTGCCTCTTGTTTAGTCTTGGCATTAATTTAAAAAAAAAATGGTGGTGGGTGTGTCTCTACATGTTGCCAGTCCGTCATTCGTCAGTGGGCGGGCTACCCGTCCGTCATCATCAGTCCGTCATTTTGTCAAGCCGACCAAGTCTGTCATCGTCAGTCTGTCATTCTTTCAATATTATTTTAACCGTGCTTCTGTCAATGCTAAATTACAATTTGTCACCGCAATTTTTAGAAGTGTCAGCCAGTCTCTCACTCCGTCATCGTTATTTTAACCACACTTCCGTCATCTCCGCGTAAGTGCTGTACTCGTAAACATAGTCAGTGAACACTTCCTGAGCAACGAGTTGCCACAAGAAGGCAGCAAAGTAATACTTTGTATTCTCAATGCCTTGAATAATGGAGCAGCGGCGAAAAATAAATATACAGGTGAATTTGTGAAAGCCGAACCGTGACTATATTGGAGTTCACTGTATTCGCATCGGTTCACGATAAGGAGAGACTACCCCATGCTTCAAATTGCATTCAGTCACTTTTCAACAATGAATTAGTCCCCACACGCAACTGGTTGAAGGCTAAAAATAAGTTCAAACCCCTGACCAAGTGTGACAGTTCCAAAATGACATGACGTCACGTGACAAAGATGACTGGACCTCCTCATGGAAGGCGTACTGTATCGCATGCCCGGCATTAACAATTCAGCACCCAAATGTCTATTCATCTGTGCCGTCGACACTGCGAGTCAAAGATTTATTAGCTCTGATTAGCAAATTCATATTTTAGATACCGCCGAGCCTCATCAATATTCAGCGTCCAATTCTCACACACAATCCCCCAAAAAATGAATCGGGAACCGAGGAGAGCGACAAAAGTTTCTTTGAACTTGATGATTACCTCCACCGACTGCATTTGGAGCTGCTGAGTGAGTTTGAGATCACTTTCGATAAGACTGCAGTGGGTCACTGGATCTGTTGATGAGTGTCAGTGGCACTCTTTCAAACTTGAAGAGACCTCCACTCGGACCATGAGGGTCATGGGAATTCTCTCGCTTGCTTTCTCCCTCTGTCGCCATTGGCCGAGAATTGCAACACATGTACACATGCACATGCACACGCACGCGCACGCGCACGCGCACGCACACACACACACACACGCCCTCCCTCCAGAATAGAGTAGCACCACTTGGTTTGGCCAACTACTTTGCAGGCGTACATGTTTCAGCTCGACTTAAAGGGCCAGTGGCTCCAATTGAGGTTTCCCGGAACTACTTCAGGGGTTTTTCAAAGCCTGGGAGAGGGGACACTTCCCCGTTCTTTCATAGCTCATGTATTGTGTGATTTTAACAACAATTGCAGGGATTTTGTGGAATATCAAGTCACAGAACATTTGAACAAATCACTGGCTTCTATGGCTGTAATAATTATTTGAACGTCCATCCTTGAATTTTCTGCTCACGCAGTTTCAAAAGTCAATCTCGTGTGCAGTTTCAAGTTTCAAGTGTTAACATTTTACAACGGGATCTGACAATGATATAATCATTGCTGCAAATAAATTATTTTACACTTGTTCACAAACTGATTTTCTGCTGGCGTCAACTTTTGCTCTCCCTTCAGACCTAAAAATCAATTTTGCCTTCAACATGTAGCAGAAGCCAGTTAAGATGAGGCTAAAAACATATGAATATATTTTCTTAAGCTGCTGCATTTCCCCATCGTGTGTAATTATGGCTATTTTAACAATACCGGTACTGTAGTTGGAAACAAATTAATGCAGGACCTTTGTGAAATTTTAAATCAAGAGAAATTTGGAATATTCCAGTTTTGTAATGATTTCTCAAGGTGATGCTTCTCCTCGAGAACATTTTAGCATTTGGCATCAGAGCGCTCTGTCAATGAAGTAACTGAGCGCAGGGTTGTTTCAAAGATTTTCTTAGTTTTTTTTCTCAAGCTGTTCCGTCATACACGCCTCTGGTAAACATTGCTTTTGTAACAACAGTTTACTTTTTTTTTTTTTTTTTTTTCATGTCACATCAGAGCTTTTTAAACGTATTCCTTGTGTTTTTGACATGAAATATCTCCTGCTAAAATATTGCTAACAAGAACACGAAGCTAACTTTTTCAATGCATTTTTTTTTTCAAGCTGCTGTTGGAGAAAAGTGAGCAAACCAAGTTCAACATGAATGTTTCAAACCGTGTTTTATTATTGCTTTTTTTTTTTCATGCTGCTTCTATCAGACTGTGTAACAAGCACGGGAACACACACACACACACACACACAGAAATTAACGTCCACCTAAACAATGCAAATAATGCATCACACATAGTTCATTTTAAGAGGAGCACAAGTGACACTTTAATGAGCCCTTGTTTATTTATTTATGCTACTAAATGTCTTGCTGGCGTGTTATATGTACTGGTGTTACAGTAGACTGTATCTTTTGAAATACTTTAAAAGCTGAATTCATAAAAATGTATCCTCATCATTAACCAGGGGAAATCAATTCTTCCAGTGATAAAATCATGGCTGGTGGTTTGATTACGTGACATCAGATATGACAAAAAAATACTAAGGGCTCTTACTTGCTCTTGACATGCTTTTGTGTATGTTTTAAGCTAAGTTTGGATGAGTGAAAACGGCTTCTCATTTTACACCAAACATCCTTTTTTTAACGTGTTTTTTTTTTTAAATAAGGAAAAGAGCACTCTATGTTGGACTTTGTAAGAACATACAGTAGTGACATAATTAAAGAGAATGTAAAGATGTGCTAAATCAGCAGCGATGCACTCGCGTCGTACGTCTTAATTTGACACTTCAATTATTGCGACATTTCGGCGATGTACAGCACGAGCGGCAAAGCTGGAGTAAGGGACTGTTTGCTTTTGACAGTACACCCAAAACAATTTTCCGCCCTAAATCGGCCGACAACGGTGTGATGCATGGCCTCAATTAAGCTCATTTTGCCGGGTCGGAGTGATTTGCAATCCATTAAGTAATTTGCACAAGTCTATGTTTGTTTTGAGGGAGAGATGGAGGCAAGAAGACACGAAGGAGGAGGAGAAGAAGAAAAGAAGAATACGGTGTAATTGGTGTATCTGGCGTAGAGTGCTAATGAGGTTTACACACACTTATACACACATGCAGCTGCGGGCATGCAAATTCATTTGGATTTCGGTTTCAAACGTGTCTGGCTGGAAAGATGCTCACACACGTACACACTGTAGTGTACTGCAAGGTTGCTGTTTATAACAAAAAAAGCTTTATGGATTTAAAATGCTGATACTTGATTGATGCCAAATCATAAGACAACAAAAGGTTGAACAAACCCCTACTTGTCATGTGACTAAGGCAGAGTGATTGAGAAAACAGGGAAATGACTTTAGCCATCTTCTCCACCAGTGTCTGAACGTGTTAAATTTGACTCATTTGGCCATTTAACAGAAGAAAAAATTACAAACAACAAAAAAAAAGCACCACCACCCCAAAATGAAATTGAGGTGCAAGGCAAAAGACATACAAAAGGAACAAAACAAAAAGCAAAGACTAAGAACAGATATGACTAAGCGTGATGGGAAGAGAAAAAAAAAACACACACAATTTTTTTTTTGCAACAATATTGAAGGCGGAGCTTGAAACAGTCCTTAGAACTGGAGATATATATCCACCACACAGGCACGGGTTGTGGAGAAACATTTACCTGATAGTCTTTGAAGGAATATTTGGAAAAAATAAAAGCCCAAATCAGGTTTCTTGTTCATTTATATGGGACAATAGGAACAATGTTCACGGGAGAATTTGAAACAGACCAGACCAGTGTCCACATTACCACAGAAACATAAATCTGTTGTTCTCTGAGTGGTCATGGGGGAAAAAAATATTAAAATCAACATCTGTTATTTTTGTCAAGTCTTAGACTAAATAGGACTGGTCCCGCATTATAAGGCGCATAGAATAATAGCTACCATAGTGGCTGGGGTTGCGTTATGCATCCACTAGATGGAGCTATGCAAAGAGAATACAAAACAATTCCGCTTTATTTACATAGCGCTTTCACAACCGCTGCAGCTGTAACAAAGCGCTTGACAGAACATTTAAAATAATACTTCCAAGAAATCAGAATTTGGATCCAAATATAAGGTCCACTGTCGGCTTTTGAGAACATTGAATGCTTTTCGTGTGCCATATAGTGCGGAAAATACGGTACTCAAAACATTGATTAAGGTTAAGTCATCTGCTAATTAAAATCAGACAGGGTATGAATACAATTTGAAAATACAGTAGCCAGTGTTCATGATTTGATAGACAGTTAAACAAAAAGGTGATAGAGCATTTTCTGTTGCTGGCCCTCAGCTATGGAACCAACCGCCACTTGATATCAGAAATGCCCCCTCAATAACACTTTTCAAAACGAAGCTCAAGACGCACCTTTTTAATTGGCCTTCCCTGTGCCCTAATACCCTGCTGTCAGTACTGTGCTATTCTATTTTAACCTGTTTTAGCTTATCTATTACAGCACTTTGGTCAGTGCTAAATGTGCTTTAAAAATAAACTTTACTTTACTTACTTTACAGTTATTATGAGGATAGTCTTTCCCCGTAACTCTGTGTATATGGAAAATAAACCGTATATAAGGGTTCGAAAAACACGTGGAATCAAAGTTACTTGGGACATTTGAGGCGCCTCATCACCTGCTGTGCTTTGGTTTCTGTCGACTGTTACACAAACACGCACACAGTCGTAATGAGCTAATCCGTGTAGCCGCAGTGGGGTCTGCGCACGGGAGCCCGTGTTCTCTCAGGCTGAACCATCAGCAAGCTGTCACCCTCTCAGACACTTAATGACTTTCTGCTCCGTGGACAACTCGGGCCAAAGAGATTACATAGACACTGTACAGTATATATAAAGCAAACCAGTGTACGGGAGAGAAGAAAGGACAAAGAAAGACAAAGAGAAGTCGGCGGAGAGTGTGCGGTCGCTTCTCTAAGTTGAGTATAATTTGGATCAGATGTTGTTGATTTTGATCGCTGATCAGAACATCTGTGACCAACGTCATGCTTACTAACTTACCCGTCAAAAGCAACACAAAGGAGCCTCGTATATTCGGTTTGTGTCTACAGGTGGGCGTCTCCCAGCAAGAGAACCCTCCGTTCCCATGAAACGCAGAAGCCAAAAGCAATGTTGACCTTTCCAGCGTTTTGCCACGTCACAAGCGCTTGTGGGCCTATAAAGATGCACCTGTAGCTACACGGCGATACCAAGGTGGTCAAAGAGCATACGCTGAAGATGGTGGAGCGTGTTATTGGATTCGATGGATTGCAGGGGTTTGTGGGACGATGACTCTCATTCATCAAAATTGCATTCTTGTTCCTTTCAGCCTGACGCACGCTGGAGCTATCTGCTGAGCAAAAAGTCATTTGAGAGCGTTTGCTCAGCAGATAGCTCGCCGTGTGCACTTTGCTCTCGACCTGTATGCCTGCCACAAGTACCAGAAAGAGGACTGGATGTATGGGGGTGGCATTGGAACATGGAAGAGGGCATTTTTGTGTGTGATCTGTTGACCTATAGCCCATACCAACGAGTTCTATTAAAACAAGACTTCTCTACTGTAAGCAGGGTTTAGTTTACGCTTTCAGGGACAAGAGCTAATTTTGTAGGGAATCAATGACAATGTTTTGTGACAGTTTTGTCGTTACATATTGATCCCAAAGGGAATATTATTGTTCGTTTGTGTTAAATTATTGAACATTTGATCAAAAAGTATGACAGATCATGTGTTAAAAAAACAAGTGTATTATTTTCCCATTGTATGGAAGGAAAACAATGTGGAAGCTGTCAGGGGGGGAGAGCGAGAGATAGAGAGAGAGGGGATGTAAAAAAAAAAGTCTCCACCCCCCTGTTCAAATGTCTATTTAGAAAAAAAGTTACCCTGATGTAAATTCTTTGGTTTATTATAAAGTGTTCTATATTATTTCAATTGCATTTCCACATTTTCATCGGATTTCTATTTACAACCACTGCAACTCAATATCCACCGTCACTCTGATTTATAACCACGACGACACAATTTAAAAGTAAAAAATAAGAAACGGAGAAAATAGGGTTGTATCAGTGGGGGTCTGCAGTGTTTTTAAATCCAATGGAGACAGACAGACACTAGATTAAGTATCATGAAGATACATTTGTAACTCTGCTGTAAACCGTGGCCTTTATGTGCAATTTCAATATCAGAGGGTCCAGGCTAATAACAACGGCTCCATTAAGCAGGCAGATGTTCCTTTCAGACACAGTGAGCCAGATGCAGGCAACGGCACTGTACACTGTTGCCTCCCTGCGGTCTTGCACCAATTACGTGCCGGTTGGAATGCCTTCCCTCTTCTCTGGTGACCTGGCGGGCTCATTGTCATGCTAAACTACTTTTCATCTGCTAACGACCCATCGTCTGAATATGTATGGCCGGGCCAGCGGCTATAATGGGGATGGGCTTGCTCCTGCCCGATTGTCCAACCCATCAGCCTTCAATCACCATTCAATCTCACACACTCGCACCTGCACCGGTGTGTGTTGCCAATTTGCCATGCTCTCATTCCGCGGCGGCATCGGCTAACACATGCGAGCGCAACCGAGCCTCTCTGATATGCAAAGCATCCACTTCACTGCACCTGGCATCCAGACGCTCCTCGTCCCAATTTGCTCCCTGTTCAAATGTAATAGGAAAACACTCATACAGGACAATGCTTTGTTTTGTCTGCACTCCTTGATAATAATGTCGCCCCCCCCCGCCTCTATTTTGCCAGGGATGTGGCGCTGTGTGTTTGTAATGAACAAAAGGTTGCGTTTGTACGGAGGAGTGGTTACAGGTGTGAGCGAAAGATAAACATAATGACCACAACGCTACTGTCACATGCAGAAAATTTTGATGACAACCTTGTATAGGCAATATGATTTTACAAAATGGGTCCGAGCTAGCTGTTCTGAATTTACAACATACTGCCCTCTCACTGAGTTTCTAAGCCCATGATTTGACAGGTAGGCTGGGTGAAGAGAAGAACCACCTTCAAGTGCCGGCCCGACCCCACAAAACAATTCCACGTCGAAGACGAAAGCTAAGAAGAGTTGAAATGTAGATTAGCGTGAGCTCCTGCTTCTGTTAAATGACACATACTCAAATATTCAGCAAAGTTGCTGACGTGGGGTATTTGTGTTCAGCAATGTGTCGGAAGGGCTGCCACCAGGGGTGAAAAGCCAGCGCTACTCCATGCCTGCTCTAAACTTGGATAAAGATTTGCAATTTTGCAATACTTCTTCAACGTCAACAAGAGAATGATAAGCCACAAACAACCATTCCCCTTTGTGCGGACTGAAAAGAAGTCCAAAGCTGTCATGAGATGTGATGAAGGACTGCACCAAATGGTTCAACTTCTGGAGTGCTCCAACAATGTTTTCTTTTGTCAGTATTAAAATGCAACATCATCTTTTCTGTAGATTATGTAAAATGTCTTTGTCACAGCGGTAACGCGGCTATATCCAAGACGTGCGATAGTGAATCATCGGCTGACATTTCTAATATCTACTGTGACTGTGTGCTTAATATGTGTGAAAAAAAATGATAAGACAGTCAAGCCTGCCTATTCACCCGTCTTCTCCACAAAGTCGAAATAAAATTAGTGACATGTTCTCCTAAATTGATTATTAATGCCTGGCCTTGTTACCACGCTGCAATTAAAGAGCGGGACTCTTTTTAAAACAGGAGAAATGTAAGCTGGTTGGTGAAAATGAGTCTAAAATAAAATGCTGTTTTCAAACTCTGCAGATTTATATAAGAATATGAATAGTAATGCTGCCAGCATTGATAAACTGTCCCTCGCATCCCCCTAATCCTCAAATCCGCGAAACGATGTTCAACAACTCCCATAATAGATGACAACGCCCATCTCAGTAGGATAACTGCTTCCATTTCGCATTCCTTTGAGAGAATTCCATAGTAGTAGGAGATCACATTATAAGCTCTGGAATTCACTCAAAATTAGGGAGAGGAACTGATAATATTTTCATGATTTTCGATTGTGCTTGACGGTACAATTCTTTATCGATTCTTTTTTTGGAAGTAAGAAGACTAAACAAATAGAAGAGTATCCACTTTTTTAATGTCTTAAAGGTATCTGTAAACAAGATACATGAAGTAAAGGTGTGGACTTAAGATGTCCATATCGGAGGATGTACACGTACAACTGTGTACAGTATACAGTACACAAGGATCGCGGAGGGGTGTTGGAGCCTATCCCAGCTGTATTCTGGCAGTAGGCGGGGCACACCCTGAACCGTTTGCCAGCCAATTGCAGAGACGAACAACCATCCGCGCTCACACTCACACCGAGGAGCAATTTATTGTTCAATCAGCTTGCCATGCATGTTTTTGGAATATGGGAGGGAACCGGAGTACCCGGAGAAAACCCACGCAGGCACGGGGAGAACATGCAAACCCCACACAGGAAGGCCGGAGCCGGGATTGAACCCATGACCTCTGCACTGAGGTTGACGTGCTTCAATCAATTGCACAGTGTTCAACAATGTGATAGCAAGAACAATAAAACAATATTAATAAGGTCATGATATTTTTGTACATTAATTGTCTTATCTTTAGATTTAATATATTATGAACGCCCCAATTATACAAATACCCATGTGTATGGTATCATAACTGCATGTATGATGTTTCTAACAAACCAATCTTTGCCAAAATAGGTAAAGTGTTCGATGAGTTGTGATTGATTTATTGGAGTCAACCGGTAGTATGACACAAAGTGGATATTCTTTTTTTTTTAAGTCATCACATGCAGAGGAGGGGAGGCTTAGAAACAACCTTCACCTTCATGACTGTGTGTGTGCTGCATACCTAGGTTTAAAACCCCCCCCCCCCCCCCCCAAAACAGCCAGTACAGAGAAATGAGACATCGTCATGACAACACATGCCATTCCATTTGAAAGGAGGGAAAAGATGTGTGCTGCTGGTACATCCTGTAATATGCAGAGGTGGCAAACGTATTCACATTCGGGACTTTAAAGTACAGGTAATGATATAAAGTACATGTACGGATGAAAATGAGGATTTTGGTAAATGTACTGAGTCATCTACTTATGTACAAAAATAAATATGCTTTTCTACTATTCATTGTGCGTGTATTGTATTGAAAGGGGGGAAAAAAAGGTGCGTAGCGTTGGCTGAGGCTTTTATGCCACCAAAAGAGCATGTTTCCACAGCTTTGCCAACAATGTGTACTGACTTATAAAAGAATAAACCTCTAATGGTCAGAGAGAGAGAGAAATACTTACTCTTATGGGTTGTGACATAAATTAATCTTCAAGTAAAGCAGACTGGTGTTTCTAAATACATGATAGATGTTGGAAGACAATTTCTGAAAGCATGAGTAAAAACAAATAACTATGCAACGTTGAATTGTGGAATGAGATGGTAAAAGTGATTCTGACCATTTCTGTTTCCTGATTTTGGGTGTGTGGATGAAACAGTGCCCAATGATGTATTTGTGTGCGCCTTCGTTCAAATCAGTGGTTATCTGGTGTAATTAGCTAGCTAGCTATACCTACATCCTGAAAATACGTCACCCCTTGGGCTAGTCGGCTGGAGTGGCCACTTTAGAGTGCCTCGGTGTCTGCTGTAAGTGTGCGCATTTCACACAGAGAAACATGGAGAATGAGCAGAGTAAAAATAAATCAAGAGATAAATGAAAAGACTAACATGAGAGCCAGAATATGGACACTGGATTTGGGCTGGTGTGGCTGCTTTAGAGCACCTCATTGTTGCAGCCACTGTCAGTAGATTTTTTTGCAGCTGAAACCTGTCGTGTTTGTAGCCATAAAACAGTTGCTAAACAAAGTAGCATCCATTTCCCAGGTCTTATCAGTCGTATTTGATTGACAGTTGAGTATGGATAAGGACACAGGTTGTTCACAAGACTGAGCTATGTCAAATTTACAAATACTTTTTTTTGGTCATTTTACAGGGACTTTAAGTAGTGTAACGAAGGATTTGAAGTGAGTTACTTTCCTTCACTGCTAACGTGTGTGCGTGTTGGATACACACGGTGAGTATTCGTGCTAATCCATTTTTCCAAGACATGCCTAATTTACCACATCAATGACAATCTCAAGTCATTTCCTCAGCCTGTTTTTTTCTTAATTAATTATTCCAGTCCAATGACCTGCTGAACAGTTCCACCTGAACTTTTACTGCTCCTCATTTGCATATTTATTGTTTCAAGTCGATGCGTCCTCACTGTTTTTTTTTCCTACTCTTGTATTGAAGTTGCACATATTTGAACAGCAGTGGCCATCTTAAGTCAAACAATTGGAGCTTTTGTGTGAGATCCTTGATACAATTTGCCAAATCCGTGCAAACTGAGTTTTTTAGGGGGGAAAAAAAATGTCAAGCCACATGTCATCAGGAGCTGCTGGCAAAAAAAGTTGCACACAGGCACACTAGTGACACCCAGTGGACCTTCATGAGTGGTGTGGGGCTTGCGGAAGACGACGTCGATTCTCTTGCCACGCCTACTGTCAATCAATTCATTCTCTGAACCGCTTATCCTCACAAGTGTCTACTATTCATGAAATCTTTGTGTATCTAGAGTAATACATTTTTATTTATAAACGGTTAATAATCATCAAAAGGTATTTTAGAAAACCTATTTGCGGGATATTTAGTGTGAGCAAGGGAAAGAAACAACCAACCTGCATCCTGAAACAAAGACATTTTCCACCTTCAACACTTCTGATTCGATTCAGACAGACATATTCTGGAATGTTCTACGATCAACAAACGACGAGTGCACAGTGTCCAGGGTTTAAATACAATCCCGGTGGCGTGCAAACAAATTGAATCCAAGATGACAGGAAAAAGACTGCATGGAGGTCATGCTAAGCTCAAGTGGAGTAAACACATACTGTATCAACGCTCGCTCCAAAATTGAGCGTTTGCAGTTACTGTAAATAGAAGTTGAAGAATGTATGCATTATGCTTTCATACATACATTATAAAACAAACAGACTCGGTAAGCTGCAATAATAGTTTTATTTTTTTTACATAGGATAAAGAGTATATATATAACTACCCTACACAGGGCGGCCCGGTAGTCCAGTGGTTAGCACGTCGACTTCACAGTGCAGAGGTTCAATTCCAGCTCCGGCCTCCCCGTGTGGAGTTTGCATGTTCTCCTGCGTGGGTTTTCTCCGGGTACTCCGGTTTCCTCCCACATTCCAAAAAACTTGTGTGGCAGGTTAATGGAACACTCTAAATTGTCCCGAGGTGTGAGTGTGGGCGTGCATGGTTGTTTGTCTCTGTGTGCCCTGTGATTGGCTGGCAACCGATTCAGGGTGTCCCCCGTCTACTGCCCGAAGACAGCTGGGATGGGCTCCAGCACCCCCTCCGACCAAAGTGGGGATAAAGTGGTTCGGAAGATGAATGAATGAATACTATCCTACACAATACATGAATGAATAGTATTTAAGGGTTGTAACACCATAACATCAATGCTAGTTGAGCAAGTATTGTGTTGGGTTATGCATTAACAAATGTCCAGTGGACATTTATCAGAAAAAAATATGATGCGGTATTGACTTAAATACACAGCGTGTAATTTTTCATGTTTAATTTGACAGTAAACATTTTTGCTTGCAACTCAAAAAATAAAAATAAATAAAAATGGACAAGCAACAGCTCATATCTTGAAAACGCAAGTCGCTTGTAAGTTCAGGTATGAGTGTAGTGCTTTGCTGCTACCATGTGGCAAAGCCTTTTTGGGTCGGCATGCTTGCAGATTTTTGGTATTCAGTTTACTCTGCCTGGATTCCTTGAAAATGACTTGACAAAAAGAAGGAATGTGCACAATGACTTTGGTTCACAAGGGTCACAATCCTGTGATAAATGACGACACGGGCCGACAGTGTGCATCCCCGAGGTTAGCCTTTGAAGCCCGCCACCTCAGGGGGGGACAAGCGACCTCCAGAATCCCTGTTGCCCTCCCCTCGTGACACCCGACAATCAAGGCAATGACGTAAAAGCGGCTTGGAGGAGGAAGGGAGGAGGAGCATTGAAGAGGGAAATTTGTCCGCTTTGTTTTGGCAGCGTCAAGAGTGAGGGCAGAAAAAAAAAAGAAGAGAGATTTAAATTTACAGCTCCTCAGTAGGATGACAGCGGAAAGGGAAATAGAGGATGAAAGAGTGGATTTATTGGCTTCATACGACTGTATGAAGATGTAACCACATGTAGGCGGCGGCAGCTCGGACTCTTGAGGTGAAGGTTGAAAGCGTCGGTCGTAAACCAAAAATAGGAACGTTAATGGAGACATTTTATCCCCCCCCCCCCTGCAGTTGAGCCATTACTCAACCTGTCCCCTCTACTGCAGGGCCAATGATAAGTATAGATTTTGATAACAATGTTAAATAGGGCATGCCTACTTGTTGTGAGCCCCATAACTAAAAAACAAGTGCCAATCGCAAAGCTCACACAAGCTCCTATGAAAACCTGGAGTGTATTTTCACTTATGGCGGCTGCACTTTATTATCAAGCTGCTGAACATTACTTGGCAATTAGTGTGTTAATCTGTGAACATTTCGCATGTGGTGAGCACAAACACAACCATCCTTCCCCACTAAGTCTATTTACCTTTTTGAAATCCATCCACCCATTTTCCGAACCGCTTCATCCTCACGAGGGTCGCGGGGGGTGCTGGAGCCTATCCCAGCAGTCTTCGGGCAGTAGGCGGGGGACACCCTGAATTGGTCGCCAGCCAATCGCAGGGCACACAGAGACGAACAACCATCCACGCTCACACTCATACCTAGGGACAATTTAGAGTGCCCAACGAGCCTGCCATGCATGTTTTTGGAATGTGGGAGGAAACCGGAGCACCCGGAGAAAACCCACGCAAGCCCGGGGAGAACATGCAAACTCCACACAGGGAGGCCGGAGCTGGGATCGAACCCGGTACCTCTGCACTGTGAAGCCGACGTGCTAACCACTGGACTACCGGGCCGCCCCCTTTTTGAAATGTTAACCTAAATAGCACAATTGCCTTAGTCGTTTTTTAACCATACGATCACAATATTGATTCAAAAAACAATAACACACAAAAAACTTGAATTAAGGTGTGCGAGTCATGGTAATCCACAAAGGTTGACTGGAGGCTTCTGGACTCTTGGGCCGATTATAAACTAGGGGTTTCTTAAAAAAACTAAAACAAAAGTAGAGGTACAACGTACGGCCAGGGAGGACTGATTTTGTCACTTTCGTTTTATATATCTCTCTCTCTCTCTCTCTCTCTCTATATATATATATACAGTCAAACCTCGGTTTTCGAACGTCTCGGTTCTCGTCCAATTCGGTTTTCGACCAAAAATTGCGAGTTTTTTATGCCTCGGATGAAGAACAAATTTCGGTTCTCGAACAAACTGAGCGCACTTGAATGCACCATTGGACTCATCTCGCCCTCCTTACACGAGGAAGTGACGCTTCCTCGTGTTGCTTTCCATTGTGAGCAGACGTGTTCAGTAAACATTTTTATTTTAAAAAGAGCGTGGTTTTGGTTTGAGAACAATTTCGGTTTTCGAACAGCCTTCTGGAACGGATTATGGACGAAAACCGAGGTTTGACTGTATATGATGAAAAGTGATTATTTATTTTACAAAATAAAATCCAAATAACTTTCGAAAATTGAACTAAATTCGGTCAGTATATGCTCATATGACCACAATTTACAGCGCCAGTAAAATTGACTTTTCATTTGTTGCCATATTTTCCCTGCTTGGAAACCCAATCTACTTTATTGACCTGATGATTAAATTTTTCTTATCTAAAAAAAATTCCAGGATTAATGAAGTCCGTGCCACCTTTCCATGTGGGGGGAAAAAGTGACAGTGGTGGCAAATTACTGGTTAAAACTGCAATCCAGGCACAGCTGTCAGGCTAATTTACCTCAACATTGTTTGAGCGGCGTCATGGACAATTGCCAAATATAGACCCCGTGCAGCCATTTACAAACTTTTGCGAAAACAATCTTCCAAATTGCGCGGCTCACCTTGATAATGTTGATTTGCGACTGTTCGCTTTGTGAGGCGAGGAGACCGGCCGTTATTTACGAAGGTCGAGCAGCGACAGTGTTAATGCGCCGCCGTCCCTGTTTTCAATTTCGCACTCGATGACTTCCATGTGGCAGCGCTTAATTGGTGCCTCAACGTGACTGTGTGGATCTGGAGGCCTGCGAGTTCATATCAATGCCAGTGGAAGCTTTTGTGCTCAGGGTCCGTGCACTTGATCTTTAAATCAGATAAGCCAGGTCATTTGTAAATGTGGTTTACAAATAAATACAATTTACTGTATGTAAAATCGGACAACTTTTCTTCTTTTCCTTTCGACTTGTCCCGATAGGGCTCGCCACAGTGTGTCATCCGTTCCCATCAAAGACATTTACATCCTTCTCAACTACCCTCACTGCATCCGTCAACCTTCTCCTTATCACCCTTGAACTGATACACTCACTATCTCTCCTCTGGATGTGTCCAAGTCAGCCCTCGCTAACATTTTCCCTAACTGTTCCTCTGATGAGCTCATATCCAATCCTATTTCCATCCTTGTAACTCCAAAGGAAAACCTCAGCATCTTCATTCACGCCACCTCCAACTGTGCTCGTTTCACCAATGCCACTGTCTCCAACCTCGCCGCTGTATTCTAAACTGTCCCCTTCATCCTGCAGCGACTCTTCTTTCACACAAACCCCCCGACATTTACCTGCACCCGTTCCAACCTGCTTTGATCCGTTTCTTCACCTCCTTACCACACTGGCCCAAAGTGTTTCAAGTCCCCACACTTGCTAAGCTTTTTCCCTGTAGTCTCACCCTTCCTGCTCTGGCTCTCTCATTCACCCACATATATTATGTCTTACTTCTGTTAATCTTCATTCCTCTCCCTTCCAGCGCATACCTCCACCTGCTTTCACTGCGGACCACAATGTCATCTGTAAACATTGTGGTCCATGGGGATTTCAGTCGAACCTCATTCGTCAGCTTATCTATTGATCTCCATTGCAAAGAGGAAGGTCGATTTGTTGACTCACTAATGAATTCTCCCATTTTAATTCATTCTTCATAGCTGATTTAATTATGATTAGGAAACCTAAACAATAATTAAATGTGTACGAAGAACTCTTCAATAATACAATTAGAAGTCATTAATTTTTAATATGCATTGACATTTCTGCTGTTTGGCGGCCCGGTAGTCCCGTGGTTAGCACGTCGGCTTCACAGTGCAGAAGTACCGGGTTCAATTCCAGCTCCGGCCTCCCTTTGTGGAATTTGCATGTTCTCCCCGGGCCTGCGTGGGTTTTCTCCGGGTGCTCCGGTTTCCTCCCACATTCCAAAAACATGCATGGCAGGCTAATTGAACACTCTAAATTGTCCCTAGATGTGAGTGTGGGCGTGGATGGTTGTTTGTCTCTGTGTGCCTTGCGATTGGCTGGCAACTGATTCAGGGTGTCCCCCGCCTACTGCCCGAAGACAGCTGGGATAGGCTCCAGCACCCCCCGCGACCCTAGTGAGGATCAAGCGGTTCGGATGGATTTCTGCTGTATGAAAAACACGGCTTGATCAAGTTTTCAATAAATGCAAATAAGACTGAATTTAGGGCAGCACGGTGGGGTACTGGTTAGCAGGTCGGCCTCACAGCACAGAGGTGCAGTGTTGGACTCCGGCTCCGGCGTTCCTGTGGGAAATTGCCATGTTCACCCCCCGTGCCTGTGTGGGTTTTCTCCGGGTAATCCGGTTTCCTCCCACATTCCAAAAACATACGTGGCACGTTCATTGGGCACTCCAAAATTTGTCCCTAGGTGTGATTGTGAGGACGAATGGTTCTTCGTCTCTTTGTGCCCTGCGATTGGCTGGCAACCCGAAGACTGTTGGGATAGGCGGATCAGAAAATCGATGGATGGATGTTATACAATAAAACAATGTTCTATATGCAGCAATTTTGTTTTCTTCTCATGTTTTGATTTAGAATAGATCAATTCACGGAACTTTTAGCAACAAATATGAAGGAAATTTTAGAAAAAGTACAGCTAAATAACAACAACAAATAACACACAACTCTTCATAATGTAATGAAAAGAGGAGGCTGTGTGCTTTACAGTGCGTGTTTTTAACGCATGTTTTACACAAGTGAATCTCACTGCTTCCCCCTCAAAGAAGTCCATAAGACCCTTTAATGACTAGCACAAAAGTGACTTCTTTATATGATGCTTCATCCTCCCAAGCACACTTAGAAAGCTCTTAAAAGCAACATCAATTGGCTTCGGAGAGCAGAAAACCTCTTCAAAGTGGAACCACACCACTTTTTAAGACCGGGGCTGTGACATCATATTCGGTCAAATGGCGAGTCCCAAAAAAAACCTGAAGTATATGAGACAAGTGATGGATGGCTTGTGTGTCACAACCCCCTAGTTGTTGTCACACTCATGTTTTAGGCTGATATCCTAGGAGGATGTCCTAACCAGACATCCCCTGTGCCGCCTTTTAATTTGACAGTCAACTTCAATTTGAATTGGCAGTAAAAAGCTTAGAATATATATATATATATATATATATATATATATATATATTTTTTTTTTTTGGAAGGGCTGACAAATTGCTTGTTGCGTTGACTGCGCACCGTATGGTAGTGTCTCAAATTCTTCCCCTCACAAGCAATAAAATCATCCGAACCAGAATTGGTATGGACGGCAGGCCATAAATGATCCTCGAGGCTGTAATTTGTGTGAGCAAGAAGCGATACACTGAAAATGTGTTTAGATCTTTGACTTTGAAAAGGGCCACGGATGTCAGCGGGGGTCAAAAGTCGCATGCGGGCCTCAGGGAGGATCAGCGCTGCCCCCCATCCGTCAACGTCAAGCGCTTGACACCATTTTGCGGCCCTCTGCTCCATCCCCACAGCACATGACAAAGGAAGACACGTGCAAAATGTGTCGGTTGCATGTTAAATCATGCTCAAAAGCAGCCATTCTCGGTGGCACAAATCACAACATGTAATACTGCTAAAAAAAATTAAAGAAGCCAATTCAAATATATTTAAGACGTACATTATAATCATGTATAACAAACATATTTGTAAAAGTATTTAAACGATTAAAAATCAATTGATCCTTACATACTGTTCAGGTCAAAGTTGACCGATTTTGACATTCGACAGCAATGTAAATGCTTTATGCGGAACGTTGATGAAGCACTCTAGACATCTGTTTGCTCAGGTTCTTGCAGAGACAAGCACCTGATGGTCTTTGAAGGGTCTTGAGGGAATCTTAAAACAATGAAAGCACATCAAAATCATGATGTCTGTCATTTTTTCCCCCCAAGTTTTAGGTACAATAGTTCATCACATTGATAGACATTTTTATCTAAAAACACTTTCCCGACCTGACTCATTGATAAATAATTAATTATCCACTTATTAATGTCAGAGAGGCTATTAATAAAAAGACCTCAACAAAAATTCAGAACGTACAGTTCAAGAACATGATTTTGGAGAGCATGATTTTAAAAATGCTTTGAGAGATTTTCATCATAGGTATGGGGATAAGACTTAACCTTAATTTAAAAGCATTTACTCTTGAAGCCGGCTTTATTCTGTTGGCAGTTTATTCCCTTTGCGTGTCGCATAACAGCTAAATGCTGCTTCACCATGTTTGCTTTGAAACCTGGGCTGAGTCTCACAAACCTTCTGAGTTATCATCCGTTAGTATTCATTTAATGGAAACGGGAACTAAACCATTCAGGGATTTAAAGACCATGAGCAGAATTTTAAAATCTATCCTCTCACCGACTGGAAGACAGCGTAAAGCCTTTCGGACTGAAATAATATACAGTCAAACCTCGGTTTTCATCCATAATCCGTTCCAGAAGGCTGTTCAAAAACCGAAACCACGCTCTTTTTAAAATAAAAATGTTTACTGAACACGTCTGCTCACAATGGAAAGCAACACGAGGAAGCGCCACTTCCTCGTCTACCTGAGGAAGCGTCACTTCCTCGTGTAAGGAAGGCGAGAGGAGTCAAATGGTGCATTCAAGTGCGCTCAGTTTGTTCGAGAACAGAAATTTGTTCGTCATCCGAGGCATAAAAAAATCGCAATTTTTGTCGAAAACCTAATTGGTCGAGAACCCAGACGTTCGAAAACCGAGGTTTGACTGTACAGTATTCTGATCTCTTTGTTCTGGGCAAAACATGATTTGTAGCCTTTTGAAGAGCTTCAGCTGTTTGATGCTCCCTTGCGGGAATCCAGTCAGAAGACCTTTACAATTATTAAGTACTAGAGATAAAAGCATGGATGATTTTCTCCTGGTCATCGTGTAGTACTACAAATGGTATGTTGACAGCATACCTCTAGAAAAGCAGTGACAGTGATATGGCACAGCGGATGAGCGGTTCGCACATCTGCCTCACAGTTGGGAGTTTGGATCTGAATCGGAATCTTACATTTGTCAAACCCTTGTCATGGGCACAGAGTTGGACAGCCTGTGGCAGAAAGGAGGGTGATCAACAAACGTCTGTCCATTATGGACAATCCAGAGCCCCTCCGACATGACACCATCCCTCGGAAGACAAGCATCTTATATGACCTCACTTCCATGCCGAGTGGATTTTTAATTCACTGAAGCGCCTAACTTACCCAAAGATTTGAATGTGAGTGTGGATGTTTGTTTGTGGAACGGTATTCTGCCACTTGGCTGCCGACCAATACAGCCTCTTGCCTATAATACGCTGGGATATACTCCAGCTCATCCGTGACACTAATGAGGATCAGCCGCATAGAAAATGATTGGATGGAAACAGTGACTTGGATTAATCACACAAAACACACACACACACACACGAACATCAACAATTTCCAAGAGGCTCGAGCGGTGAGATAAAAGCAGGTGTCACACAGGATGATGTGCTACATGAACCATTTCAAGAGAAACCCCAACAAAGGAGGCCAACCAGGTCAGTTGAAGACATTAGAATCAGTGCATTCAGTGAGTTTGCTCCGCAGGGTGTCCGGGCTCTTTCTTAGAGATAAGGTGAAAAGCTCGGTCATCCGGGAGGGGCTCAGAGTCAAGCCGTTTCTCCTCCGTGTCGAGAGGAGCCAGATGAGGTGGCTCGGGCATCTGATTATGAGGCAGGGGGTCGCGGGGGATGACCCGGGACACGCTGGAGAGTCTATGTCTCCCAGCTGGCCTTGGAACACCTCAGGATACTACGGGAAGAGATGGGACAAGTGGCTGGGGAGAGGGAAGTCTGGGCTTCCCTGCTCAAACTGGTGCCCCCCGCGACCTGACCCCTGGTAAGCGGTAGAAAATGGATAGATGGATGGATTCATTCATGTTTCAATAAAGCACACATATGTGACAAATAACTTTCAGGGTTCTTAAAGTACGTATGTGTGTGTGTGTGTGTGTGTGTGTGTGTGTGTGTGTGTGTGTGTGTAAGCACAAAAACAGGAAGCCAATCAACTGAAACCCATTCCATATTTATGTGATTTATTACTGCCGCACAGCCAAAATGCAATGACGCAGAGCAAGCTGAAATCGCCTTCATTTCCACCAAATGCCACACGACGCAGGCCCCGAGATGTGTCGGGTTTCCTCTTTGCTGACAGCCGGCGTTCTTTACTCGCACCCCTCGGGACGGTGCAATTGCAAGGAAGACTCTTCCAGTTTAACGTGAATGATTAATGCACAGGCAAACGCCGCCGTCAGCTTGTTGTTTGTGTAGCTGCGGCGGCGGAGAGAGCATGATGCAGAGACACTTGATATATGTAAGGACAGAAATAGATATTTTGGAATAAAAGGCACCAGGTTACGTCCACGTCCTGTGGCGAAAAGCCAGAGAATAGCGCTGACGTGAACCAAAAACAATCACCAAACGTGTGCTTGGCATTGCGCCACCAGATATGTCAATCCAATCCAAACCTTGTATGTAATCTTGCCAAAGCTTTGGGTGAGGATAAATGGAGCGGATGCTGTAAACAGTTTGCAGAGAAAATGGCAAGACTGTGTAAAGGTGGTATCGTCACTTGTCAAGGGTCAGAGTGGGAATTAGACATTTCAGCATCATCTGTACCATGAATCCAAACAGCGGAAAAGTTGATCATCCAGTGCCTAGAGTTAATCATTTCCACCAAATCTATTTTTTGAATTTAACAAAGCTGTTGAAATGTAAATTACGGCCAGCGTTCTGTCTCTTTGGGAAGCATTTTACCTCACAACATCTTTTAGTATGACACTTCATATTTTCAAACTAGGACTGCAGAGACAAAGCTCAATTTATCCTTCAGGTCATTGACCCAGTATTCTCAAACCCGCGGCCTTGGTCAAACCAGTAAATCACATTTTATGGCAAGTTAAAGTGAACGAAATGTAAATAAGATGTCATTGGAGAAATGCAGTAAAAACAACGACATAGTTTTATAACAGGAAAAGGTAGGCCTTTATTTTGCTGAAGTGGATGACACATCTAAGTCACTGATTGGAGCACTTTGAGGAAATATTACAAGGAAGCGATTCATTGACCTTTTCTTGGATTCTTTTTGGGAAGGGAAGCTCCCTTAAAAAATTCACAATTTTGCTTTTTTATTGTGTTCAGGACAAAGCCGTGTCTCATATAAAATAGTGTTTTGGCGCCATTTGATCGTATGATGCTTCCAAGCACCTATGTTGAACTGAGGAGGAGAAATTCATTTAGTCAGACCGTAACTTTATTCGAAATTTTGTGGTTTGGCCCCATGTTGTGGCACACCTCTCTGCAGCAAGTCAATTAATTGCACATTCTTGTTCTACTACCTTCTACATTCTAAAAGTGGGGTGGGCAACTTGAAAAAAAAAATAGGTGCACATGCAAAATAAACACTCTGAATATATTAATTTCTCCTAGTACATTTCTCAGGGCATGTGTAAAAGACCCAATATTTGACAAATGTTTTATAGTAAACAAAATAACCACATACTGTGAGTTTTGTAAAGAGCTCTTTTGCATAAATAAAAATGACCATTCATGGATGGCGCAAAAAAGCAAATTAACAATGTGCAAGAATTCATTTTGTGCCCCCCCCCCCCTCTAAAAATCAACAAAATGTTATTTTTATTCAAGTTCTTTGTTTGTCCTGCACGTCATTTAAATTCTGTCCGAAATTATTAGGCCAAATCAGGTTGGAATATTGGGCAGTAGAAGACCGGGTGTAAGTGCAACTAAGATAGTTCTGCCATCTAGTGGCAAAAGGTGACATTACAACACCAAACAATGTAGTGAAACCCTGCTGTTTGTGTGGGATGGGCCTGGGCTAGTCTGTGAAGATGAATGAAAAATCAGCGCATAACTAGAGTCCATTGAAATGCATTGCGGGGGGGGGGGGTTCATAAACTCAATGATTAATAAATATTCTCCAAAATATAAACACTGATAAAGTTGCAATATACATTTTGAAAGAAAAACGGGAGTTTACTCCCCAAACAAAACCCCACCCTCCAAAACAAACAAAAAAAACCTGTGCATGGTGGTCAGCCACGAGTACTCATGGGTCACTTTAGTCGATTATACCTTTGATAGGGATATGTAGAGAGTTTTTTTTTAGAATTCCCCCACCACAAAAATAAATATTCCACCCGCTGCAATTTTAGGGGGAAAATTAATCAATGGGCCACTCAGAGTGTCGGCCACCAGTTGTCCATCACTGCTCTGCAATTTATTGTGTTCTACTTACAAAGAGGAGATATTTAGAATTAATACAATCCAATTTTTACATTTGGTTTTCTGTTCATTGCCTGGACGAAAAGTAAGAACTAGCAGCTCAGCGTGTTGGCGCAAAACTCCATTAAAAACAGCAACCACAAATAGTTGAGTGTTGGTTTCCTGTTGTTGTGAGGGACAAAAGGTTGCGACGCTCGGAAAATGTTGTGCTCTTGTCCCATTTGTGACACATGTGACCTTGGAAACAGGAAGTTGGGCTGCAATTACAAAAGTGAAACAAAACTCACAAGAAAGCCTCGCAAAAAAAAAAAAGCTTTTTGCTTGATGCAAGATACTTTTAAAATTTTACCTCGACATTTTTGTAGCTGTGGTGATGCTTTAGTGCTATCTTTTACGATGGTGGAAACAATTAAAGCTTCAAAACACACATATACACAAATGCACTCACACGTGCACAAAAACTCTCAACGTTGATGATTGATGACTGGCCTCAGGCTGTCCCTGTGTCTGAACTTCCTGGTTTTAAGTCCCGTTTCCTGCATGGGTCATTTTAGTGTTTCGCGATGTGATTAAGGCGACCGGAAGAGGTCACGATACACTCTGGGGTCTTTGCGCAGGTAAAGGAGGTTAGAGCAGAGTTTCCCGGTCATCTGGCTTGCATGGTCAGCGGGGCGACATAGGGTTGTGGTTGACTTTTGATGTACCACTGTATTAATAAGCAGTCGGTGATCTTGTGTGGATCTTCAGTGGGGTGCCTTTCATGGGATTCTCAAAGTTGATGTGTTAGGGCAGGAGAAATGAAAATGGTGAGACTCCTGATACTGGATTGTCTGAAATATTCCACCTTTTGTTGGGTGTAGGAAAGAATTATTCCAATAATGACATATATAATTGATCTCAAACGAGGTTAATTAGTATCATGGAATCGATTGTGGTCGACTTTGGAGGTCCCACTGTATGAGGCAGTCGGTGACCTCTTATGGGCCTTCACTGAACCCCTCAATATCTTGAGTTACTGCTCCAGGAGTAATTGTGTGATGATTCAGTTGGATGGGCTTAAAAAATCCAGGTCTTGTTGAGAGTTCCCAGTCACGGATTTGTCGGAACAGAAGAGCACGTTCAGAATGTTGACTTGGTCTCCAAATTGCAATCACTTTTTAAACCAGTTGAACATCTGTGCAGAACGATCCACGGTGGCCCCATCTCACAGTGTGAGGTACTTGATGATCGTGCGCCGAATACCACAGCACACCTTTAACGGATCAGCTGGAGGTTTTTGGCTTTGGATCTAATGTCATCATCTGTGTAAGCCGCGCAGGCCGTGAGAAACCGTTGATATTGGACCAGCTGGGAATGTTGTTGTCTGAACTTTCAGGCCGAGAACGTGCTCGAGCTGAAGTCCAAACATGTGAAGGTTGGCTGCGAAGTTTTCAAAGCGGCAAAGGTTAAAGACTATCAGTTCATAACAAGAGGCCATGTTTGTGCCCCCACTCCGAGAGAAACTCACATGCAATCATCATAATACTTTCATGAGTATCTTGAGAATCACACATGGAAATCGTGTCTCCTTTTGCTTTTTTAGTCCTCGACTGTGAGCGGCGTCCTCCTGAAACTCAATGCTACATCACATGGAGCCTGTTTGCGTGCTAATTGAGTTTTGTACTTTGACAAGCATATGGTCTTGATTTCACTTGCGCCGTTCCAATCTAATGAGCAATCCCAGGTGGAAGGAAAATATAAAACACTTTGGATTTACAAGCAGATCCGACTTGTCAGTAGTGACCTCGGATTCCGAAAGGTTAAACACGTAGACGAGCACAAACTCCACCAAGGACCATTAGCGTAGATGAAAAGCAGATATGGGGGTTTCTTTATCTGCATTTACATTGCTATGTTATCCTTCTATCCTTTCTTGTTAGACTTCCTTTAGATTGACGATCACGTTCTTTTAAGGAGTGTCAATGTAAGGCTAAATAATCATACGTGTTTTTCAATAGTAGCCAGACAGACATGGCTTAAGTATTCATTAATTACATTTTGTACTAAATACAGGCATTTGAAGAAATGTTCTTGATCATCAGTAGGAAAATTCAGAATAATTTTTTACACTGTGTTAATTTTCTCTGGATGATCTCAAATCTTGTTTCATTAGCTTTAGCTGAGGTTCGTGTGGATGTTTTAATTGTCTAACTGCCTTTTTTTGGGGGGGGGGGGGGCATTGAAAACTCGCCCTAAATTAATTAATCATTTACAGTTTGATGACCATACCTCACTTAACTTCACACATTTTCACAGACTTGCAGAAATATTTTACAGAAAGAGAGGAGGTCAAACGAAGGGTGAATACAATCTGCTCCAGTCAGGTCGACATTCCAGATTTGTTCCAAACAAATGTTCCCGTTGGAAACAATGGAAATCGGAGATTGGGTGGGGGAGAAAAAATATATTGGAAAACATTTGAAAAAAAAAAATCTGCGAATATGTGAATCAGTGGGTGTCAAACTGTAACACTGAGGACGCCCACTATAGTCAACGATTTGGTGCTTCCACGAGTGAAAATACAAACCATTCTTTTGCTGTCTTCACAGGGGCTTGAGTGCAGTTTGGGGTTCACACTTGCTGCCGCTTGTCACCATGGCAACGAAAGACATACTCTGTTTTGGCCTTGTAGATCAGCAGACCGCCAATATGAGCTGCACTTTACTTTTTAGCAAAATTGTTTGCATTGGTGAAAGTGAGCTACACCGAAGACGACAGATCAACCAGCAGTAACTGAGGTTTGTTTACATGACTCTCATTTGTTCATTTTATTGAACACATTTCATGTAAAAAAAAAAAAAAGAAGCAATTTTAAAAGGGCAATTATTGGAGCATGGTCTGCCATTGGACCTGTTAAGGCAATCAGTCCTGTGCTCATCCATCAGATGCTAATTAATTTTTACCAGCCTGTGTGAAAAAGAGAGTGATAAGAAACACTCTTCTCATTAACAAAATGCCCGGCTACATTTAACGGAGCCATACAGTCGACGAAACATCAAGTAGTACGAATGAGCTGAAGTGCTTCCTGTTTCCCGGCCATGTGGGCCCTGGAGGTCAATAAGTGGCACACTTGACTGACACCGCCACTAACACTGCTAGCCTACGCTATTGCCCAGTGCCACTTGCACTCCACAGTGACTCATTGTACCAGTCGCTCCTAATTTCCTGCTTGGCTGAAGGACGACGAGCTGTGCGACTTTTTCCATACCCTCGTTAGAAACAAATGGAGGTGAAGGTGTTTTTATGGCTCAAGTCTGGGCCAGATACCGCCACAAATGCCGACACACACACACACACTAGTCACCCACCTTGCCTTCTACCATCCTGGTCACCCAACAAAAGCACTTAAGAAAAAGGCTGAACCTGTCTTCCAACTTTTTACTGCTACGAGGTGTTTCCAATTAGCTGTTATTGCTCCTTCCAGGCTTGGGTTTCACTGACTCACATGAAGTTTGGATTATGACAATGGCACTACTCTACTTGAAATGCACAAAAAGAGCACATGTTGCAAATTGGACACCTGTGCACATGCAATTTGTGTTGAATGTACAAAGTGATTCATGGTGTCTAAGAATGAGCAGTACCAGAAAAGATATTTGAGGTTGAAGATTTAGAAGTTGCAGTCATGCTCCATGCATGATGAGTCAAATGAAAAATTGACAGATTTAATGTTTTACAGTAGAGTGCAGCCCACACACAGTTTCTCCGGCGATGACTTGGAAACTCACAGCGCCAAGATTGACCATTTTCAAGCAACAGGCACACGGCGGTGAAACATGTTTTGTTGCATATGACCTTAAATTGGTGTTTTTAAGTCAGTCAACGCTGAGCAAACTTAATCTTTGTCGCAGTACACCCCATCACGACTTTATCAGGCCAAGTATGTTCGACTGAATTATCATGACCACTCGGTGCGTGATAAAGGCTCTCCAGCTAACTTATTGGTTGTTTAGCCCAGCTTCTTGTCTGTGTCTCATCACTGAGCGTTGGCCAGTGATGAGTGTACGTGTAAAGTCACATGACTATTGTAGGGAATGTGAACCCAAAACAAATAAAGAGCAGGTAATTGTGACTGTTGCGGCAGATTCTTCTATCGTATTTTATTTTTCTCGCGTCCACAGCGGCCCATGGGAGCAGCTTAAGTTGCTACTTACCCTAGTGAGAGGGAGAGCACAACAGCAGACAAGAGCTTACATGAAAATAAATAGGAAAATATTTTTAACTTTTAAGTGACAATAAGGTTAATATACATCAACCTTGGCAAAAGTGTGATTTCTAGTTGCGGGATTGATCACGTTCAACCATTTTACGGAAAAAAAGTGTGGTAGGGGCAATTATTCCAGGAGTCCATGGAACCGTCAATAGGATTATCTACTCCAGAAATTTATGGGGCTGCTGTTTATATATATATATATATATATATATATATATATATATATATATATATATACATATATACACATATACATACACATATATACATATATATACACACACACATATATATATATATATATACATATATATACATATACATATACATATATACATATACATACATATACATATACATATATATATACACATATATATACAGTCAAACCTCGGTTTTCGTCCATAATCCGTTCCAGAAGGCTGTTTGAAAACCGAAATTGTTCGAAAACCGAAACCACACTCTTTTTAAAATAAAAATGTATACTATGTATATGTGTATATGTATATGTATGTATACACAAAATGGATGGATAGATATAGACACACACACACACACACACAAGTCACACTATGAAGTCAGGTGGTGGTCCACTGAGGTCGGAAACGCAGACTCCCGCTGCATCTTGCTTGTCCTTTCACGCTATCTATCTATCTTTCTGTGTGTGTGTATTCACAGTATATGTAGATAAACTTTCTCAAAAATTGACATGAATTGATGTGGTTGGATGTTGTGAAGTTTGCTGCTGCAATCTATCGGCGGAGTGGTTCAAGACTACTCGTAATTCAAATATTTGCTTGCAAAAAGTAATGGTGACTCGTTTCCCTCAAAATTTGCCACTTAGGGCACTTGTAAGTCAGGGTAACACTATACCGAATTGAAATACCCAGTAACTGTTGTAAATTGTGAAATTAAAAACCCTCCCTAAAACACAAATGAGTCACGCTCCATGCACAGTGAGACTTAAATTCACATCAATGATTTTGTAATGACAAGGTGCAGAAAACAATAACTGGGTTAATAACAGAGTCAGTGGTGCAGGCAAGACATTAAGAACAAACAGTGGATGTTCTGTCAGTGACCAAATAGGCCGGCTATGTCTGGGCTATGCCGCCTTGTTTCTTATCAGGAGTGACTGGCTGTAATTTAGGGATGAGGATCATGTTTGTTATTTTTTTAACAATTAAAAAAAAAAAAAGCTTGACTGTGTTGTGAGAGCTGACCCTGCAAGGAGTAGTTTATCAAGAAATCTATCTTGCGCCTCCTTCCCCTTCCCTCTTTCTCCCGTGCTCTTTCTGCTCCAGCGACCGCACGTACGAGCTGAGGCCAACACACAGGATGCGGCCGCAATCTAAAGTGATTCATTTAGCCAGCGTCAAGAGCCGGTCGGCGCAACGAAACGCATACTCCCGCTGCATCCCGTCCTTTCACGTTAATGTCAACTGGCATGAATAATGTAAAGAAAACGTAAACGTGTCGGTTGAGTGGACACGTGCCCTTTACAATGTTGCCTGTCCCGTTTGCTTAAACTCTTCTCAAATCTTGTTTTTACTTTCTCGGCTGACCACCTCTCTGCCACAGGAAACAAGGCCGACTGCAATTTATTCAAACCTGTCAAATCCTGATTCCGTCTTTCTGAGAGCTGTCTCAATGTTTGGGGAAATCCAGCCGACCTCAGTGGACCACCCCCCGACTTCACAGGGCAAATTGTGATGCTTAAATGACCTTTGGACAACCTTCCTTGTTGCCCCCTTTGATGGAAAACTTTATAATTGGTGTTATATGGTTCCAGTGGGCGGCCCGGTAGTCCAGTGGTTAGCACGTCGGCTTCACAGTGCAGAGGTACCGGGTTCGATCCCAGCTCCGGCCTCCCTGTGTGGAGTTTGCATGTTCTCCCCGGGCTTGCGTGGGTTTTCTCCGGGTGCTCCGGTTTCCTCCCACATTCCAAAAACATGCATGGCAGGCTCGTTGGGCACTCTAAATTGTCCCTAGGTGTGAGTGTGAGCGTGGATGGTTGTTCGTCTCTGTGTGCCCTGCGATTGGCTGGCAACCAATTCAGGGTGTCCCCCGCCTACTGCCCGAAGACTGCTGGGATAGGCTCCAGCACCCCCCGCGACCCTAGTGAGGATGAAGCGGTTCGGAAAATGGATGGATGGATGGTTCCAGTGTACCTTAACCTTTCATTTGGAATTGCAACAGTTGGTGTATTAGCATTCCTAAGAAGTGATTCCAGTCTGTATGCTCAATAAGTACAGCGAAAGGTGGATGTGTGCAAATATCTGCATGCGTTTCCACCAGAGGAAGAAACCCCCAAGCCTCTTTTTGTTTTTCATTGGCCATCTGACTGTGTTTGCAGTATTTGTATCCAATCATTTGTTTCAGGTATTCTCTATCAGAACAAATATTTTTTTCCCCTGCAATAATACTCAAACTACTCTACTTCGGCGAATCTGTCTGTTTAATGGGATGAGCGTGGGTATGGCTAGATTTATAATCCATGGCACAGCTGACACAATTGCAAATATTTGCTCTCAAGCGGCACAATTGGCCAGAATATACAGAAAAAAACTGCATGAAAATAGATATGTTTAGAATGGAATCATGCCTCTCACAAACGTGGATACAAACCCAACATGTCAGATTGCGTAAACTCCGTCAATGTCAGTTTGACGTTACAGTCACACACACCCAAAAAATGTGTTGAAAAGCACCTGCTGCACATCTTAACAACAGCAAAAGCATATACAGTCAAACCTCGGTTTTCGGCCATACTCCGTTCCAGAAGGCTGTTCGAAAACCGAAACCACGCTCTTTTTAAAATAAAAATGTTTACTGAACACGTCTGCTCACAATGGAAAGCAACATGAGGAAATGTCACTTCCACGTCTACCAGAGGAAGCGTCACTTCCTCGTGTAAGGAAGGCGAGAGGAGTCAAATGGTGCATTCAAGTGCGCTCAGTTTTTTTCGCGAACCAAAATTTGTTCGTCATCCGAGGCATAAAAAACTCAAAATCTTTGGTCGAAAACCGAGACGTTCCGAAACCGAGGTTTGACTGTACCACAAAATATGATGAAAGTATGCAATATTAGAAGTGTGCCCATCATTAAATCAGCAAAACCAATTGCAGATTACTGGAGTAATCTGGAGGTCAAACCGTCACAGCGGCTCAGTTAGTGTTCTTTATTTTTCCTCTACATCCTCTATTCTTTTTGCGCTTCAATGAAATTTTAGCTGTTTTTTTCATGTGCTCTTAGACACTGATGATAATGTGTAAGGTAAGGTTATTTGCCAACAGTGCAGTTGTTTAGATTGGAACTTCAGTTGCTGCAGTCAATGCGCCATGCCAAAGTCACGCAAAGTTAGATCACAAGGCCTGTTTGTCATATCGCACGCGATAAAGCCTGCTATCTAGCTAAAAGTCTCAAAGGATGAATGTTATTCATGCCGTGATGGCGAGATTACTATTTCAGCATCCCAGCGCCCGCATCAGTGGACAGACGGCTTCATTAATGTTCATTAAATATTCAATTGCAATGACAATGAAACTCTTCTTGTATATTTTCATGAGTATATTTATTATTTATTGATTATATATCCCTCTTTATGCCTTGCTAATTGTGTTTTATGTCCAACATTTGGTTACAGCTGCAGATGTTTTTTTTTAAAGTGCGCCATAAATAAAGTTGAGTTCAGAAATATACGGTATGGGACTTATTTACTGTATATACAGTGTTCAAGTCTCCAAGGCACCAAACTATGGTCTTTAAGTCAAGCACCATGTGGTTTGAATCTCAAATATGAACATATTATTTCACAGAAAATGTCTGTCACGCCCCTGTTGGGTGGGCTAATATTTTAACTATGCCTTTTTTTTAAACGCGTCTCCCACCCTACTGCAAGCAGTATAAAAGCATACTGCGCATTCTCCTTGTCTTCACTTCCACTCATTGACCAGGACCATAACCCTACATGGGTTAGAGGTTAGGGTTAGAGTTAGGAGTAAGGGTATAAAGATGTCAAAGTCAGAGTTTTTTCATGCCTTGTGATGGTTTGAGTGAGATAATCATTGAGGTATCCCAATGATCCTCTCTCCTTTATCCAACATGTGGTCGGTTACATGTTATTTGGAGTAAAAAAATGCAAGGTAGGGGCCAATGGTCGTCATGCGGAGCTCCTATTCCCTTGTGACATTGTAAAAATGGGCATATATTTTGGCTTCACACAGATGTGATAATTAGAAATGGTGGTGTTGCGCTGAGGAACTGAGATCTAAATCTGCCCATCAATGGGTTCCATGTTCTTCTTGGAACATTTATGTTGTCAATTTTTAAATGTGCTGGATACTTCGGCGGTATATCAAACTCATTGGATTTTTCAGCCATTTATCACTCGACACTGGAGTTGATCAAGTCCCAGATGTGTCCAGGGTCTTATGGGTTAGGTAGTGGAGGGCATAAAATGATAAAGTTAAACCTTATTCACACTGCACTTGGTTTCCTCTGTGTTCACTGCAGGGCAGAGCCCATGTACAACGACACCCCGGCGCAAGCTTGGCCATTTTTGGTATTGGCTGCTTAGCTTCCAAAACTGAAGTAGCCAGAGGGCTTTTCCCACTGCTTTGCACATTCTGTCAACGGAACATCAGCATCTCTGATACATCTGGTGGAGATCTTCATCCATTGTTGTGCCCTCCGAACCATGTCATGTTTTTTCTCATGTCCCAACACTCAGTTGTTGTCCGATGCCGCATTTATTATTACTTCCTCCATTTCCTCTATGATGTTTACTGCATATATAATCGCCTTTTTTCCCTGTTAGCATTCTAATATCTCCCCACCAGCCTCTCTCCAAACGGACGCGTCTGTCTGATGTCACAGCGACGCCGCTGCCGAAGGGTTAGGGTTTGCCCGAATGACAAACTCTCAAAAACTAGCGTATTGCATGGTGACATGACACGACGTTCCGTTGACACAGTGCTCTGACTTTTTCATCGTTGCACACTCACCTTGACCCTAACTCTAAAGGCCTTTTCACACTGCACTTAGCTCTGCGCTTTACTAAGTGCAGTGTGAAAAGTCAATCAGAGGAACGACAGTTAGGCTTTGTGGTGAGGGTGCAAAGATGACAGTCAGAGCTTATACAGGCTTGCCGGTGGGCATGCCAAAGTCACGCAAAGTTAGATCACAAGGCCTGTTTACCATATCGCATGCGATAAAGCCTGCTATCTAGCTAAAAGTCTCAATGGAAAAAGAGATTGTTACTGTAGGATTGGAATATTTGCTTTACGCAGCGAGAACAGCTGGCGGAGGCGGGAGAGGTCTCTGTGATAAAACCAGACAGCTGCCCTTCATCAACATATGGAGACACCCACACACACACAACTGGACAAGGGAGAAGGCTGGCTAACTGCGTTCAAAATCGTCCTGTGGGTCCAATTAATGCATTGTCCTCCTTTGGAGCTTCTCGGTCCTCCTTCAGAAGTGCCGCCGACGTTATCGAGATGAGATCCACGTCATGTTTATTTCAGCAGAGAGGAATGTCAGGGGCCGTCAGAGTCCCAGACAGACGTCAGCACAACTATTTAGTCTGCACATCCTGCCAAAAGAAATGAACGCCCCAGACTGGAGCTACAGGAAAGCACCTTTATGACAGTGGTGTGTTTTTTTGGCTGTGAAAATCAATTTCATTTATTTGCTGAACTTCAGTGCGGATGAAGCAAATCAGGAGTTTTTTCAAAGGTGGGAGGGAGAGGAACATTTTCCTTAAAATAACATTTATTTTTAAAAGTGAAGACAAGATAACAGAGCAGTCCATTTCCTCAGGCACACCATGATTGGTTCTTTCCTCCTTGCTTCTGCAAGGAGGAGATTAGGGAATGTTTCCCGTTTTTACTTGTGGGATTACCTGACCATTTAATAACATTTTAATCACATTCTCAAAATTCGGGGATTATTTTTGCAGTGCCGACTATTTCTTGTACAAATGTGAAGCTCGGTGGGTATTTCTAGCATGAAGACGCCAACAAAAACATCATTAGAAGCCATGTCTGAAAAAAACGTAGCAAATCAGCCATTTTGCTTTAAAGTATAAATTAAGGGCACATTTTTGCCCATTTCCAGGGGTCCAGCAATGAATATGGCCTTGAGATATAAGTTACCCAACTTGTAAATATTTTTTAGATTTGAGCAGATGATCAGCCATTTTTTTGCTTTGACTTGCGAGCCAAAATTTGAGAAACACGCACTGTATGGTGTCAGTGAATTCAACTCAACTCACTTCACAACAAGCAGCATTACATGTTGTGTACGTATGGACATCTAAACACAAACGGTGAAGCAACAAATGTACACAGATAATATAACAACATTCACAGGCAGATGTTTAACCTCTGCCTGTCTTACTTCCATGGGCAAAGATTGTTTTGAGCTACAAATGTGCTCATGGAGCAAATTAAACTCGTACCACGAGGCAGCAAAGTATTTCTATTTGGTTCCCTTCCAACACAGATTGTATGTGTATCCTGGCGAACATGAATATGAGAAAGCGGCAGTACGAAAGTGTGAGGCGAGTGGTAAATAAATAAATGGTCACACGCTCCCTCCGACACTCGGCCATCACTAACAAAGCCGGAGATGTGATAAATAAACATGTAGAGCTGGTTCTCCGCGCTTGGATGTGTTTCCTCCCAAAAGGCCCTTTTTGTTTATGAGCACTTAATTGAACAGTGTGGCTTTTGCGGTGGCTGCAGTGTGCCGATGTTTGAAGTAATTGCCGACATTGTTTTGCTGCGCCCAATATGAACTAATGCAGTGAATCTTGTTTGTTTTCAATCTAGTTAACATTTTGTTGGGGAAGAGCAATCGGATAATGGAGATGTAAGGCAGTTTGTGTAAATATTCAAGGATGGGTGCAGTTAGAGGTATATAGTGTGGAAATATGGAGCGTTGTAATGGACAACTCGATGTAATGGATGTGGTGATGGTGGAGGTGGAGGGATTGTTGACTCACATAAAAGAGCGCTCGCCTCAATTTCCCTTTTGTGTCCTACAATTTTCAAGGCCGAAACAGTGGCACACCGCAAGTGACAATCTAGTGTTGTTTTTATTTTTTTCCCCCATTCCTTTCTGAAGTGCTCCCTCGACAATTAGAACCTTTCACTCTTCAAAAACAAACAAACAAAAAAAACATGTAATTTTTGTAATATTATAAATTAATCAAACATCAACAATTGTCTGGAAAAGCTGGGATTCTTACAGTGTGATTTTTTTAATTCAACAAAACGTTATTTTTTTTAATTACAACATTTTTTAGGTTGATATCTTTTTTTCCACATAGTACAACTTTTCATCCTGATGACACATGACAATTCCATAATACTGTATAATTGCATCTGACCTTGATGTTGTATTTCCATTCCAATTACAAGATTCAAAATCTTCTATTTGGACAGTTCATACAAATGTGTGGTGATTGTTGTCATTCCAATTTGTGTAGGGTACACATTTGTTTACATTCTGTGGCTTTCTGGTATTGTGAGTGAACCTGTAAATAGTACCCGCTTGCTTTCACTCCTTTAGTTCACGTGAGATCATTTGCATGATCGAACGTCTGACCTTGATTAATAGCTGCTCCAGCTTCTGCGTGATAGGTGGCATCGCACCTACTCAAGATAAACAAATGAGAGCTAAACTACACGGCCGTTTAAAATCGCCGATTGTGCTTGTGTGGGAGCTGCCTCGGTGAGCAAGCGCGGTCCCTCGCTGGAGATCTTCCTGATTACAGCATGAAATGACTCACAGATTGTACTGCCTGCAACACACAAGCACACACACGCTGACCTCCTGCTGCTGCATGCGGGCTTGTATGAAAGAAAAAAAAAAACCTTTCTCTAAACAACCAAGAGACAGTCAGGATTCTCATAAAACATAGGGTGCTCGTGTGCTCACACCTCATTTTGCAAAGCCTCTTGGCCAAGGGGAGACTATAAATTAACCCTCTGTGTTGTATCAACTGCCAACTGCTTGGAGAGCGAGCTACGAGCCACTTACACAATCCAAACACATTAATAAGAAGTGAAAGTTTTGCCAACATAATATGCGTTAATCCCTTTGACAGGGAAAGTATTTCCGGCCTTTACAGAGCTGATAATGGAGCCCGAGGTGGTAATGTGCTCTCCATGTAGCAATCGAAAACATTAACGTCATCGGATAACAACCGAGTTTTGCAGGTGCAGCAATTACTGAAGAACTAGTCGATTAGCTAATGTCGCTGATTATTTTTTTGATACTCGACTAATTATTGACAGACCTTGTTTAACAAAATTCAAATTCTTGGAATTTCAGCCTCTCAACAGTAAATATTTTTTGATTTCTGTTGTCCTCCATGAAGGCAGACTGATTATCTTTGTGTTTCATCAAAATAAGGCATTTGCAAACATATGCTTTTACTTTGAAAAACAGTGACCCGCATTTTTGCCTACTTTCTGACATGTCACCGACCAAATCAGTAACTGAATTGTTATTAATATTTTATTCCCCATTATGTATAAATGCATCAAGAGAAGCCAGTAACCGTGACGTACTTATACATCAGTTCCTTTTTTGCATCGTAGCGTACAGAAGGGTCTGACACCGCCTCTGACTAAGGAACAGGCTTGTCTCCATTGTAAATCATTCAAAATCTGTACAGCATGTAGCAGCGATTTTGTTGGATCAGCCCGGATCATGCTGCAGAACAAGTAGAAGTAGAGGGAGAGGGATGCATCGATGGAGTTGTGGTGGAGCAGCATGTGGTAGAGAGTGCATTCAAACCAGTAGCGATGGCAGAATCAAAACAATTAACCCGTGAGGATAACTTTTCGGGAAGAAAATCTTCCACCATGACAAAGTATATGGAGTTACGGAAAGCAGCAGGACGCTTTCGTCCACGCAAAAGTAAGCATCCATCAAAAGAAGCCCCGTGTGCATGAAACATCATCTGCCTCATGCAAATGCCACACCCAGTCCCTTCGCCAAACCACACAAAAAAAAAACCGCTTGAAAATATGACCAAAAAATGTCCTGTCCCTCGCTGTTTTGTTTAGGATGAAGCCCTCTTAGGCCTAATTGGATGAAAGAACCCCTCGCTGGGCGATGACAGAGCTTTCACTCTGGATTTTTAAACAATTTGACAGCTGCTCTGGGAACGAGTCTGCCCGAGACCCACAAACATCCCACAATTAATTTACAACAGTAACCACAACATTACGACACCGAACAATATACTGTAATGAGATCCAATGTCAGAGCCTTATTATCTTTTTATACTGGGATCCTGCTAAAGTATCCGTGCTGGAACATCTGGCATTCATCTATGCATACATTTGCCTTTTACACACAACCCAGCGCAGGAGAAGAAAGTGTGTATGCTTTACCACAGCAACGGAGCATTTCACAGACTGGTGAGATCAGCACAACATAGAAAATACTTGTCAAGACGGTCGTCAGGTGTTCTAGAATAACACCTTCCGCATTCCATTGTTTTTATGCTGGTGGCCTTTGATACCAACTCCAAAGTCTAAATATTTTCAGAACAACCTCTTCTGGCATGACTCGTGTCAGTGCCAGAAAGCAACTCACCAAAAGGACAGAAAAAACAAAGCTGTTAAACAAGGATGCCCAACCTTTTTTGAGCGAAGATCTACTTTTCAAGCAGCCAATCTCCCCTGATTGACGTTATGGCACACACATGTATGCACGCACTGAATAATCCGTCAGCCAGTTGTCGGCGTGGCTAAATTTATATGGGCAGCTGGATAACTAGGATTAGAGACAGGTGCAGCTCTGGAGGGAACGGCCTCCAAACCCACCGCAGATTGAAAAACGAACAAGACAGGATCATGACAGTGACATACACCATTTATACCGTACATATATCATTGTGGCCGGCCCGGTGTTTGACTGGTTAGCGCGTTGGGCTCAAAGCGCAGGGGTGCAGGGTTTGATTCTGGCTCCGGCCTTCCTATGTGGAGTTTGTGGGTTTTCTCCAGGTACTCCGGTTTCGTTCCACATTCCAAAAACATGCATGGCAGGCTGATTGAACACTCTAAATTGTCCCAAGGTGTGATTATGAGTGCGGATGATTGTTCGTCTATGTGTGTGCTGCAATTGGCTGGCAACCAGTTCATGGTGTCTCCCGCCGATTGCCCGAAGACAGCTGGGATAGGCTCCAGCACGCCCCGTGCCCTGTGTGAGGATAAACGGATCAGCAAATGGATGGATGGACGGATATATCAGTCTGTTCAAGTATGAGGTGCAGAAACATGTGCGACTCCCACTTTTTTTCCTCTCGCTCATAATGAACCTGATGAACAGACCCATCCACACATTTTTATTTTTCGTCATTATAGTGGTTTACAAACTTGAATTTCACAGACAAGCTGTGCAAGACCCTCTTCCAAAAACAAAATAAACAAAAATATTTGATATGCTTTGTATATACACGTCAGTGGGAGTGAACAGCACTGAATGTGTTATGAAGAAAAAACACATTATTTAGAGCTGACAAAATAATAATGTTATAATATCACCACTTCTGTGTTTCAGGGATTTATTAGTGCAGTGATGGTGGACAGTGGCCCAAATCCAGGTAATACTCTGACACAGAATGCTGGAAAAAGCTGATATTTCCCCATGCATATATATGTCATCCATGCTGTTCATCACAAACAGATTTATTGTGTACGTGTGTGTGTGTGTGCGTGCGTGTGTTATCCAGGGGAAGTCCACACCCCGACTAAATCTCCCAGTGGGGAGGGAGGTCTGTGTTTTAACCCATTAACCCATAACCTCCTCCTCTCAGGTAGCACAACCTTAAAAGGACCACAACCACAATGACTTCTTCCCACTTCAAAGTGCATTGTCAGGCATCCCAAAAGCAATGAACGCCGAACATACGGATCACTATAAACAGCACCCCCTCAGTGTGCTTTGCTTTTTGAAACTTCCACAATAAAACGTGCGTGTGCATGTGGGCAGGCGGGGCAGAAGAAATCAATGTTGATTTACAAGTCAGCCTGGGGACAAAGGCCGCACACTCCTGTCTGGGAGACGTGAGGCCAAGTCGCTCCACCCTGCAAAAGGAAAATGACGATTTCCGAGGGAGATAGTGACGCATCATTTGGATTGCAAGATGTTCCAAAGTGAAATAAATGAGCAATTTTTCAAATGGAAGTTTAGTGCTTAATCGAGAACTGAAATCCAGTTGAACATGAACAAAAATATGATTTTTAAAAGTGACATATTTTTTTAAAATGGCAAAAATGTATATTAATTTTACAGATCATGCGGTTAAATTAGATTGAAATCCCATCAAATCCGAGTCAATTACTATCAATTTGCATGAATAGGTTCCAGTTCCATTAGCCTAATAACAACATTGCCCGAGTGATTTCTGAATGTTTTTGGGAAACAGGCAAAAACAGCCCCAAGCCAACAAATGTATTAATTCCAGTTCCCTCGATTTAACCTTTGTAGGTTACTCACTTGGATCATTGAGAAACCACGAAGACATTAAAAAAAAAAAACCCACAAAGCCAATAGTAATGTTTTTTTTTCCACAACCAACTTCATGATACTGTAGTCCATAAATCAAAGTAACATTCCTTCGCTGTGGGGCTTTTAAGTAAATCATACTTTACTTGCAGTCACCTCCATGGATACATAAGAGTCGGACGAGACTGACACATCTGTTTCATCCTCAAATGGGGCTGTGATCATTCAGTGAGTAATTTGGAAAATACCATCCACAAGAAAAAAAAAACCAAAACTCATATCCATAATATTGCTTTGCCCCAGTCGCCTTTGAAGTAGGAAACTGGAGATGGGAATAGCACCACGCCCGGTTTTTGTGTCTCTATTGGCAGTTGGGAAAAGTGGAGACGGCTACCTTGAGGAGTTTCTTTATTGATCGCTGTTAACTCATTCAGCTTTTCATGGCACACAAACACAGTGGCATGAAAAAAAGGCTTTCCAGACAAAAAATAAAAAAATACCTCAAAACTCAACTCAACTTTTGTCATAGAGCACCTTGAACTCAACATTCACGACATAACATATTAATGTACATGGAGTAAAAATCAGACGACTGTTAAAACAACATAATTTTAACGTAAAAATGGGGTCAACACCACAACAGTTTTACCAAGTCAAAAGCCACAGAGAAAAAATGTGTTTTAATGGTTACAAAAAAGCGGCACAAAAATCCCATCAGACAGTAAATCTCATGAGACCGCAAATCCTGTGAGGCTTTAGAAAGTGATATATTTGCAAATATTATGAGACTTCCGGACATTTTTTTCTGACTTGATGGGAATTTTATGATTTCAACGAAAGTTTTGAGTACCGTATTTGTTGTGAAAATGCAGCCAATCTTGTGCCTTCAACAAATCTCATGCAATTTCATAAAATATCAAAGTGACATTCCAGCAAACCCTGGAAGGTGTCATTAAATTTTGTGAGGCTACAGAAAATCTTGTAAAACATCCAAAAAGTTGTGAGACTTCATCATAAAATCTCGCAAGACAGACTACCATAGAGTCAAAGTAAAACTTGAAAATATACAAATCTTGTGAGATTTCAACAGATTTTGTGAGACTTCAAAAGTGTTCTAAGGCTCCAAAAATGTCACAATTCATCGAATACAGAAACGCTCGTAAAACTTCAGAGAATATCGGCGAATCCCATGAGACTTCAGAAAATCTAATGATTCAAAGAGTGCTGTGAGAGCTTTTAAAATCTCATGTGAAATCTTTTGAGACTTCAGAAAATCGTGCAAGACTCCAAAGAAAGGCAAAAGGATTCAAATTCTCACGAGATTCCAGCAAATCCAGTGAAACCTCAGATCTTCTCCAGAGACTTATTTTCCTTATAATTTTTTTTAAAGTTGCTAATGCAATTTTGTTTCATGTTTTTTTTTTGTGGGGGGAGGGGGGTCAGGGTGGGAGGTCTGTAACAGGTTAGTGGCATTTCAATAAGTAAATTCAAGTCAGTCAAGGCATCACTCCATATCGAACCATCCATCTCTCGACGCCCAGATGCTCAAGGGCCCTTCCCACTGAGCTGAGGGCCCCAATTAGAAGTGAGTAGTCTGTCCCTCTAGGGCCGAGCCTGCAGCCCAACACACTCACACACTCCAATGCAAATGCATGCACACACATGCAAACACACGATAGGAGTGCAGCGAGAGTTCAAGAGCACTGGATTCAAGGGGAGTGGACACATTTTGGGGAAAAGTGCTCACTGTATCAGACAGGATCACTTGTGTGTGTTTGGAGTTGGGAGGAAGGAGAGTCATCTGTTGCTGCTGTTCCTCTCTTTTGTTTTTTTCAATTTTGACTTTTGAGCCTCTGTCCGAGGGAAGCGAGCAGAGCGGCGGTGTTTTCAGGTGCAGCGCAGACGGACGGACGGGCATGTGTCGCGTGTGAGAGAGGAAGGTAAGATGCAAGCTTGATGATGTCATTGTCACGTAGTGGCAGTTTTAAAAATCAACACTACTGCATCTCATTTTTTTGTTTTTCATCTTATTCCATACATACAATTGAATGATCATAACCTGATTGTTATAAAGTCACTTATTGAAGCTTATAAACCAACCTTTAAAGTGTCAAGTATGACCTATTGTATTTGCTTTCATTGACATTGATTTTAATGACGGTGCTGTTTGTGAACAAAGTTTGTGAGTTTCATATGATATGTTGCCAATGCGTTGTTATCCAGAACTCCAACTTCTTATGCGTTTCCAATCAAAAACGTACAAATGTTCTGTCTCTTCACCCAAATTTCAACAAAAATATTTTTTTTTTCGGGGTTGAAAAAGTGTTATACAGTACATGATTTTTTTTGTATCCAAATCTCAACAAAGAGAACTGTTGAGATGCTGAGATAATGCTTCCAAGTATCTATGAGGCAACTACCACTCATTGGACTCAAAGAGCATCCCAGGATCATGAAATGCTGTAAAGCAGACTCTTTCCATTAGGCGTGACTATTTTGAAAATAAATTAGACATTTCAAAATGAATTCATCTTTTTATGCCCTAAATTGAGTCAGAAATCAATCAAATTAAAGAAATACGTATCATGTGACATTCATTATCAAGACATCATAATACGCATTACTCATGTTTTTTTTTAGCTTATTTTGAAAACAGAACATTTTTAAATGCCTTGGTAGGTGTTCAAAAGCTTCTACATACCAGTGTATAAACCCAAACTGAAACATCCACAAATATTTTAGTAGTCGTTCATTCGAGTCAGCTGTCCCCTGTAGCATAAACTACACATTGGGTGCTGGTGCTGCGTGACATTTTTTTTAGCACTGTAACTCTAGTGAGGATAAGCGGTTTGGAAAATGGATGGATGGATGGATAGTTGCCATTATGGCTCATCAACACGCATGTTTACTTGGTCCACTGCATTGGAATTCAGCAATGAATCCATTAGAGGGTGTAAATTTGGATCGAGTGTTGAAAAAGAAGAGTAGCGTGATAATGGAACATGTATTAATAGCGTTGGAAAGAGGCCATGGTCTCTTGTATGACAAAAGAACACACACACTCACACACACACACAGAGGCATAATTGGTTTTGGGGAGAGGGGGTGCATGGTATCGGATATCTTGAGATCAGAATCAGCCCTCTTCCGAATGTAGATGAAAACCCAAAAATGTTTTGGCCATCTGCCAATGCGAGTTCAGCATAAACACAAACATCAACAATTAAACTGAGCTACATTCATCATTAAATGAGCAAAATAATTGCGCATGGCGACCAGTGGTATAATATGGAGGTCACCCTCATTTAAATTAAGTCAGCCCAGACCAACTAACATGATGCAACATTTATTATTTATGTATTATTGCTTGTCGCTGCCTGGTTAAGTCTAGACATGGGGTTTGTTTCATGTGTTCGCTTCAGAGATATGTCAATTTAATTGTTCATGGAAATACGGCGACATAAAAAAAAAAAATGAGGGAAATAAAATCAGAATTCGGCACTTGGACCTGTGGTGTAAATCCAATCTGCGGTGTCACATCCGTTTATCATATAGCTGTGAGTCATGTGTAGAAATCTTTGAGTAGTCTGTTTTATTTATGTTTTCTACACTCGTAAAGGGAAGTAAGAATGTCATTGCTTTTAAATGTTTTTACGATGCATTGACAATAACCACCTCAAATCTTCAAGTGACACTACATTGTTTTTATGAGTGTGCAGTGCAGGGCTTCTGTCGCGTTTTTTTTTTTTTGAGCAGGCACATCCGCCTCGAAATACTGCTGACAGTCACCGTGTGTCAAACATTCCACTTGGCGAGGGCTGAGTGTGGAATATTCACTGCGCAGCGGCAGACAAAAGCAAACGCGAGACAGTTTTATGGCTTTTGTCTGAAGGCCCCGCTCTCCACTCGGTTTGAGGGTTCTCTGCAACTCCCCTACAAGGAGCTCTGAGGATGCTGGGGGGCGGGGTGGAGGTTGGAGACTGTCAAAGGAATACAGAATGTGAATTTCTGAAGATACGTTGGCGGTTTTTGACAAGTTGCCAAGAGAAAGACGACTCCAAAAATGATATCATCGCCGTGTTCGTCCCCGCATGGCGCCCGCGTAGTCTAAAATGAGGACGTGTTGACAGGTAACAATGTGCTCTGTCTTCATCCATTTTCTATTTGAGTTCTGGAATGGGAAAGAGGAGCTGGCTCTTGTCATAAGTTATTAAGTTTTCGTCCGTTTGGCCTCCAGCAGTGATGCACTTTTTTTTTTTTTTTTGCTCGTTCAGGTTGTACGCAAGCTCAGTGTCCCAAAAGTCCAGCCTCGTCGTACAGAGGGCACATGTACGTCAATTGCGAAGTTTGCCGAGTCCACGGTGACGAAGTGCCAATTGCTTGCAGACAGACATTCTGTCTGGCTCGGACTGGTCTGTGGAAAAAAATAGTTCAGGATGTACCTTTCTGAAGCCACGTGACAAAAAAAGATGTGTTTTTTCCCCTTCACTCGACTGGGATCAAAACAAGTCTGCCCTGGTGAAAATATGTTCACGGGTTGTGCAGCACTGTAACTGGAATGATTAGACGTTTCATGTCTCTATCATTACCAGTTTACAGGATTTAACCAGAATGCTAAACAGAGTCTGAGGACAGTGATTTGTTGCAAATCAGAGGATGAAAACACACACACAAAAAAGGGCAACATGGTCCCATATTACCCAGCAGTCATTTTTAATGGCATTCATTTTTGCTCATTTCCATAGCTACACTTTCAAATGAATCAGGAACCCTGAATGACACCCCCCCCACCCCAATCCCCCAGCCAAAAAGCTAAAATTTATGTTCCCATAAAAGTCCCAACCCTAAACTGTTAAATTGTACTGTGCAAACCACATATACTGTATAAATATCCAATGTGGGTATGGCCTTGGAGCGAAAGGACAATAGAAGCGGATGGTGCTTGTATCACTTCAACTGGTGTTTCTGTGCTTTCCTCTGGAAGACAGACAGACAAGTGAGAACACTTAGAGCTGTCACATAGCACTTTCATGCCCTGCTGCTCCCATCTGCTCACCTCAGAAAGAGATTAGGTTACGCACATATGCTAGTACATGCGCGCTCATACAAATTCAACGCGGCACGGCCGGGGTCACGGCCTAGTCGGTTGTGTGTAGAGTTACTTGTTTTGTTGTCCCGCATCGACAAAGCCTTTTGGCATTTTCATCCGCGTCTCGATTACGCGGCCTCGTCTGTGTTTTCAATACAACTTTGTCTCCGCTTCGGGTTTGTGCCGTCTCGAGTGATAAACACCAGATCCAGTAACATTCCATATTTCTATTCGAGCCCGCAGTTGTTGACCCGGCACTGTATCACTTTCATATCGAGCCTGCTTAGTGCGGACAAAGAGTTATGGATTAAACTGCCACACAAGACTGTTAACAAAAATGTGAGATTTGCCGCAAGTATTCCGTGTTTCTGATTGAATCTGTGCTGACAATCTCACCAAATTTAAGCATTTTCCCTTCCTTGCTATCAAAGATAGCAAAGGCCCAATTGTCAGATGTCTCAGAGATTATCTTGAGCGATTATCCTGGAGTGTGATGCTTCCTCCTTTTTCTGCCTTGAAAACTGGACAGGATGGCAATCATAATTGTTAAACACATTCAATATTCCCCATCACAAATCCTTAAGTGAGGTAAACGACAATGCTACAATTAGGTCGAGTAATTCTCCATTACGATCAAAGTTACCATAGGTCGAGTGTGAGAACGATGTGAAGATCTTATCCTGTGGGTGGGGTGTTCCTCCCTGATCTGCTCAGAAAATGCTCCGGGTCAACAGACATTAAACCTGTTCAATATTCATGATCATGAAACCTTGATCAGGGACACGCACATACCAGGTCAAATTTGTACAGCACTTGTGCACCTGTGGTTGTTTTTGAAGTGCTCCCAAAATAATGTGGAGTTGAGTATTTTCCTTCACTTACGATCAAAATAAGCAAAGACTTCCGATATCTCGGAGAGACGATTTGGAGTGGTTATCCTGCGGTGTTTTCTCTATGTTCCGCATGCTAAATGTTTGGGCCAAATCATCAACAATGTTCAATATGCATTATCAGACAGAGCTACAAATATACGGACAATCAGGTCAAAGTTAGGCGTTATCCTTCCCCGGATGGCGATCAGCAAGTCAGTCAGCAAATGCCCCATTGTCGGACACCTCAAAGATTATGCTAAGCAGTTATCTTGTAGTGTTGGGTGTGTTAAGAGTGACGTTACCTCCCCACTCTGCTCGGAAAATCGACAGCGGCAACAATCAGGAATGTTAAACCTGTTAAAATCCTTATGTGCTTGGTATAGGGGAGGGCAGAATGTGTCTGTCTCCTTTTAAAAAGCACTTAAAATACAGACTGGCCATAACTTGGTGGTTTCGAATTCTATCCATATTCTGTGGTGTGGTCTAAAGACTGGAACGTTCTCTCATGGAGGCATTCTTTGATTTTGGATACAGATTGACCTGTGAGGTTGCCCCCACCCCATCACCCTCCAAGTGATGTAATGAAATAACTGATGCAAAACATGCAACGCCGTGACTGCACTTCATAAGTCTACCCCCCAAAAAGATCATTCCATGATCAAAGAGCTGGCGGAATTATGATTTAGAGTTTTTAAAAGAAGGTAAACAGCTGTGGGAAATTCAAACTTCCCTCATGGCAGTGAGCCCTGTCGCAGTTTCCATGGAAAACTCCTCAATGGCTTTATCTGCTGCGATGTGTTTCACTACACCACATTCCTTCGTGACAACTTCAAAGATCCTCTGACAATGAGATATCAGCACATTGTAATTATTCGGCTGATGTAGTTTTCATTCACGCTGATTAGCAAAAACCAGACGGATGACGTGTAATCGCAAAAATATGCAAATAATATGTGCGGTTAACATCTCAAATAAATGACATTCTGCATGTTGCTTTGATGTTTGAGCAGACAGAGCCAATCACTGCAGTTAAAAACATGAGCAAATGTAGTGGCAAATGTTACCAAAATGTTGTTTTATGATTGCCACCTGTTTTTTTTTTTTCCTCAGGTTGTTGTTTAATTGCAATAGCAACTGATGGCATGATGACATTCAGTCAGGTCTTATTATTCCGGGCTAGAAGGGCCAGCCTTAGTGTCTCGTCTTTTGATATCTTGCTGTATGTCAGCACACCGACTCTCTGTTCACATTGTATAAACTTTTACTAGAACTAGAATTTTAATGGATTTTATCCCCCCCCCCACAAAAAAAGTGATTGTAATTACATATGATGTGAATCAGATTAAATTCGCCTCGTGTAATCTGGTAGCTATCTTGGCATTTCATCAGTTTTCATTAGAACCAGACCCTGACTGTAAGAGGATGGTAACATCCTTGATCCAAGATCACTGAAAAACGCAAAAAGGTATTGTCCAAACATTGTAACGTTGTGTGTTCAGAACGATGATAATGAGGAGGAGGAAACTGTCTTTAGGACAGTATTTCCCATTTCAACACCAGAATAAAGTTGTCTTCTTTGTAAAAAAAAAAATCACAGCTTGCTTCCAATAGTGGGATGGACCGAGCCAAAAATGAGTATGCTTGGAGAATGGGGAGTGAGGAAGTTGGAGTATCGGGTGAATGTATTGACTTGTTTGCAATGGTTGAACTAGCTGTAAACCAAGATAGCATTTAGCAAAGTAAAAAAAACACTCAATGTACTAGTGATTTTTTTCCTGTCGCGGGAGGAGGAGGAGCCCCTCCTCTTCTCAAAGCAAACCAGTGTAGTTCCCCGGCAAACAAACGCACGTGAGACATGCTTAGCGATGAGATATTTAATGTTCGGTCTGATAAGGATTGAAGCGTTTTAGTTGTTTCTTTCGCCTTTTGAAATGGGACCTGATTCCAGGATGTGTTGTAAATCCTTGACCGCTTTCTTTACTTCAACATTAGTTTTATAAATCCTCTTGAAAGTATTTCTCAGATTATACAGAAGCACGTTGTAAAAAGGGAGACCGCCTTTAAAGACTTCAACTGACAGACAGACTTCAAATTTACAAGCAAGAAAGAAAGCTACTAAAAAAGTGTAATCCCCGTCATCTATCCATCCATCCATTTTCCGAACCGCTTCATCCTCACTAGGGTCGCGGGGGGTGCTGGAGCCTATCCCAGCAGTCTTCGGGCAGTAGGCGGGGGACATCTATAGTTTGAATAAAAACTAAATAAAAACATCAGTTGTGTGGCCTGGTGGCGGCCCTGCGTTTTCACTGAGACGTGAACTCACACCAACTCACAGGGGAGTTGCATGCTTGCCTTAATGCAAGGTTACCAAAAAGAAAACAAAACGAAAAATAACACAAAAAACGGGTGACTGACCATTGCCAAGAAAAACAAAGAACATCTCAAGAGGTAGGAACAATTTACCACGTTGTTACGTCTGCTCGGTGGCAGGGACTCGACAAATAGCCCGGCTAATGCACCCTGTCATGGCGAGATGGAGGGATTTGATAATGGCGTCCTCCACGGGGCACCTGGGTTGTCACTAACTGCCTCATTAGGGGTGGTCTGTGTGTGCAAATTCCCATGGCCACACTGCTTCGCCGCCATCTGCTGTTTGACAACCTGCACAGGGAAATGTCCTTCAGAAAAGTTTGTCCACTCGTAATTGCTGGACTACATTTTGGGATCATTATGAACGAACCAACGTCCGGGGGAAGATTCCTCGCCTTGTGAATGTTACGGAAAACCTCAGTATGTGAGGACATTATAACGAGGGTGGGTGGTTATTTTTTTTCATTTTCACGTGAGAAACTGGAGTGGTTGTTGGGGGCCGTTACAACATGCTAACTTCAAATGTGTTCGATCTTAATTGAATGTGTCGATTCAAAGTATGGAATTGTATTGTTTAACTCAATTCATTGCTGTGGATGTTTATATTCATCAAGTGCAAGTATGATTTTCAACGTAAAGGCATGAAACCTTATCTATGAAATTCTGGTTTGTGAACCTCCGTAATGACAACAGCTCCCTTTAGTTAATGGCGTTAACATGGCTTTGGATTTGAGATCAGCATAGCTTCTCAGTTGAGGATAAAGATTCGGGGATGATCTTGGCTTGTTTATTTATAAGGCCAACACGCAAGTCGGACACGTTTAGGGACTTCAGACTCAAACATATATATACACTGTAGGATATACAGTTTATGTTAGATATAAAAAGAGTACGTGTCTTGTTAGCAAAATGGGGTTCACGATCATGATAAAAAAATGACCAAGTTCATGGAGTGACAGACCAACACCACATAAAACAGCCACAGTAAGTCAGCGTTTGTTTATTTGAAAATAAAATGGAATCAAAAGCCCTTTCTTCATTTTGTTTTTGTTTTACAATTTGCGGCATCACAAAAGCCAAAAACCCCCAACAAAAAACACATTTAAGTCATTGTTTTTTTTTAGATGTTTCTTTTCACCCCCCAAAAAGTAATTTTCTTTTTTGTCAAAAACTGGTGGTTTTGATAAAATTAACCAATGTTCTCCCATTCATCACTGAAAATTGGAAAAAGCCAAAAAAAATTTTTTTTATTTTAATGGCAGAATAAAGTGCACTCTTTCTTATGGTGGGTACGGTGCTTTAGAGTCACAGAACACAATTTTCTGTGGGTCTTGACATGTCAATAAAAATACGCTAAAACAGCTGGCAATATTGGCGACTTTGCTTTAAAAACAGATGGCAGGAAATTACTTCATCAATGTTAAAAAAAAAAAAAAAAACATATTTATGGATATGCACATCTTATTTGCTTACATTTTAATGTACAGTACACTGATTTTTTGAAAGGCAACCAATGGCCTCATATATTTGCCATTCCCAGTGGGGACTGACCCCATTGAGGCTAGGTGGTAGAGGAAATGGATCAATGGACAGTTCTGGCTCCCAAATTAGTATGAGGACAAGTCCCACTTCCAACTCCACTGCGCAGGAAACGAGACTGTGGCAAAACTACAGATGGCATTGGCGCTTGCTGCTTTAAAGAAAAAAAAAAAAAGGGAGCTTAGCAGGGTTGGAAATGTTGCTATATATACACAAACAGAAGCTCTGGAAAAAAACAGGTAAAAAAATGCTGGACCTTTTTATAGTGTTTTGACCATTTTTCATTTCCTCCAAATACATTTTCTCAAAGTAATGCATGTAAAATACAAAATCCGAGAAACAAATAGCTTTGTACTCGTCTCACTTCTTTTTTCCAGAATCACAGTCATTGCAATTGCTTACTAGAAACAGCTACACATAAAAAATTAAATAAAAACACCACATATTTACATTTTTTACTTTAAGACCAGTCCATGCCGATGGACGGGTTAGACTTGGTTCGCTGGACGAACTTTGCGCAAGTCTACATTATAAGGAAGGAACTAGGTGAGTGTCTGGCTTTAAATCTGCCACGGATGTCGTCAGGTTTGTTTACCGTGGTCCCGTTGGCCCCCCTGCAGACCCCCACGCGCTGCTCATGTGCAGGCCGCTCTGCCAAAGACAACAGGGGGGACCCCAAGCCGGCGCTGCCAGGAAACACTCGAGTTTGTTTAATTCGCAAGACACGGAACGGCGTGCTTCGACTCCTGCTGTCACTCTCCATCTATTTTATTGACTCTCAAACTGGATGGACTCTTGTCTTTTCCTGCCAAATTACATCAGAGGGCTTTTCATATCTCTTGATACGATAGCCGGCAACTGCTCCCTGTATTTTTTTTACGACACCGGGGTTATAGCATACATTTAGGATTTGTTGTAGGTCCAATGATGTGATAGGCCTTTAAACCATGATGTCGGATCATGGAATTTGGGTAGCAAAAGCTCAAGCAATGTCTGATTGCACCACTAGTTAACAAACTCTACATGTCATTTGACCAAGGCAGTGAAAACGGGAAATGACTTGAATCATGATTTTAGTCGTCTTCTATCTGGTACCATAAATTGAATGTGTGAAGCATCAGTCGACAAGGAGATTTCAAAAAGGCACACTGATTCATAAACAGATGGTGTGGAAACTCAGAAACAGATCACAAGTTCATTGAGGACTTCATTTTGTTTTTCAGTTTCTCAGATTAATAGCAGACATGACAGATGCACAGTCGTCTTATATTTTGATTCAATACTCAAAGACAACCAAAATAATCATTTTTATACATAGCTGTGTGATAAAATCTTTGGTTCTCAGTCTCTCTCTTTTGAAGGGGTTACTCCGCCTCTACCGCAGGCAGTTTTTTGATCACTTCGGTAAAACTATTTACGACATATCGTATCATCCCCCTCGCCCACAGGCTCTGCTGGAATACAGTCATTTCATTTTTTTTAAGTAAATAAACTAAAACCTAAACTTTAGTTGGAGTAAACGAAACGCAAGTTTAGTCATTGTTTTCAGATCAGGTCAGCAAGAGTCACGTGCCTTTTGCCATCTGAAACACGCTGGTGTCTATTGTTCACAAACATGAAAAGTTTGAAAGGATTTGGGCCCAATGCTCCGTTGATATTCACACCGTTACGGGTGTGTTGCTCAGGTTTATAAAGAAGACCACCCATTCTTTCAACTACCATGAACTTTATTTGTTTTTGGACTGAGGGAGGAAAATTGAGAGTCCAGAGAAAACTGATACACAAACAGGGAGACTGCAATTCCTTCATAGAGAGTCGAGATTCAAACCCAGGACGCTTGATTTTGAGATGGCTGGAGGAAGGACAAAGTTTATGTTGACAGTAAACCAGCTGGTCATTGCACTTACAAACAGTTGATTCCCGGTCAATGGATGTTCATGTTCAGGTTCCCAGAAAACTCAGTGGATGGAGGTGAGGGCATGGGCCATGGAAGAAACCATTAACAAATGCCTACATGTAATCATCAACGGGAGGGGGCTGTGGGGCGTACGGTGGACATCCAAGTGCGGACCGGTGACGTCCAACACAAGATGAACTGGATGACGTCTCCGTTCCGACATTGTTGCTACAGCAATCTGTCAGGTGGGTCAGTAACGCGACCCAGTCTGAACAGGGCCAAATCCCATTTGGATACTTGGTAAAAACGTGTGGACAGTCAGGCCTAAAAATCGGATTTGAGGAGGAATCTGATTGGAATCCGATATGCCTGCACTCTGAACGCAGCCTAAATAGAAGCCAAATGACGAGAAAACGAGGCACACCTGGACAAGACACGAACGGATGGAGGAAGCTGATTAGTTTACACAAGGGACCAGGCTGATGAGGACTGCTGAAAACAAAACCTAACGAGCAAGACATGAAAAAGGCACGCAGGAAGACATAACATGAAACACAACTAAACGTAATCTAAACAGAAGAAGAAAAGTTCACGAAAGACTTGGGTTAAACTGTAAAGTCGAAGGCCATGTCTACGCAAACATGGGTTTGTCTTAAAAACATTGTTCCATGTGTTTTGGCCTTTGTCCGCATTCGAACAATATTTTAGGGTGCTGAAAACCGGATGGACAGTTTGTCCGTTTACTTGAAGAGAAATTTGTCTAACAAAGTTGTACGCTCACATTTAAAAAAAAAAAATCTGAAATACAAATTCTGACTTTAAACATGCTTGGAGGAAATTGAGCATCGTGTATCCAGACCCAAATAAAAAACTCACAATATTGGGCATTCAGAGTGTGCTACCAAAGTAGCTGCTCTTGCGTTTTCCGGCTACTGATTGGCTAAATTGCACTTGAGCCTGGAGAAACTGAGATTTGTGTTGGTCCCTGAGTGGAGGATGTGTTTTTAAGTGCAAAAAGATTCCCATTGAAATCCCGCTCTGTCAAACACTGCTGATCGGCCATCTGTCAGGCACAGCTCATGTTTGTAACCCCAGAAGGTGTTAAGGTGCCTCAATTTGTCATCTAAACTAAACATCTCTTTATCGGGGTCTAATCTCTGTTTTATTGCTACAGTGCTCCTGATATCATAGACTTGGCTCAGTGTAAATGACTCAAATTTCAAACAGTACACGGCCAGACAGGACACGGAAAACAAATATAAAGTCAAGTGGTGGAATGGGTACTCTCGCCAACACGCCATTGAACATTGTAATCTTTTGCGTGTGGATGTGAATGAATGAATGCACTCAGAATTTCATCTCCTTTGAAATGAGTTTGACAAAAGAAGACCGGGAAGAATATTTCCAGTGACTCCAAGCGGAAACAGCACGCTTGCTTGCCACGAGCGCTACATCACCGCTATTAGTTTGCCTTGACTTTGTTCACGCGGTCATTGAGGCTAATTATGTTACAAGAGGTGGAAAGCGGGAAGGAATCGGGGAGACGTAGCGATGAGCAGCTAAAGGGGAGCTAAAGGGGGATTCCTGAGGTTCATGAAGCACTTCATTGTTTGCTGGGTTAATTAGTGGCTCAGATGGCTGTAAAATGAGCTGGAAATCCGTTTTGATCAACCCGGCGGGCGTGTAATTAAACTTGGTAATTCAATACATTACACGCAATCTGCTGCTTCTGCTCCTTTCCTTGAAGTGGGAAACAGTTGCTCTGCTGCCAGTTGGAGTGGTCGATCAATTCACAGGGTCAAGACCAAATGAATGAGCAGCAATGTTAAATGTATCGCTTGAATAACATTTGTTGCGAAAGTTTGCTCCGGCAATGATACAGAAGAGTTGTGGAAGGCTGTGATTCACCATCAGTCAATAGACATTTTAACGATGAAACACCAGAAGGCAGAGCAAACTCCTGCGGTCTATTTTTTGATTTGTGCTGCTACAAAGCTTGTTGATTAAGACTGCGTTATGTCGCTCAATTTTAGTACATCACTTGATTCAATCACGAAGATCATATATCCCCTCAGTCGTGAAATTGTTAAATGTCCATTTTATCAATAGATGGCATTTTTATTCATCTTTTGACATATTAAATCAAACTTTTAGGGCCCTAAACAAACCCCGCAACTCCCCAGCATGTGTTTTGTGTTCCAAACACACTCCCCGATTATTATGATTCTTATTTTTTTCCCTGTAGTTGCCTCGTCCTATGGCGTTGTCTTAAAAAAAATCCCCCCTACTATGACTATCTGACAAAACATTGTTGTTGTTTTTTCTTGACACTCACTTCCTTTCATTTCAAAGCTTTATTTAAATCTCGACTCCCAACAATGAAGTCCAGAAAACAACAACAAAGCAAACATAATTAAAAACGGTTACATTCCAAAGCACTTTATTGTAGTTCTTGACCATCTTGTTCAAATGATACATAATTGTGTTGCGTTTGGAGGAATAATGTAGCGCAGCAGTCCCCGGCCTTTCTTGGTCTGATGATCACTTTCACATGAAGACATAGTTTTCAAAGCATAGGAACGATCAACCCTTATAATAATGACAACCTGTAACCTGATAACGAGATAAACTGTCCACTGTCGTAACCGCTGTCCCTAAAAGGGTTAAAAATAAATGATGAGATACAAAAGGCTAAATGTATTGTTCGAGCCTTGTACTTGTTTTTGTCTTTAATCAGCCAGTCACATCTTGAGGTAATTTTTATTTTTTCTTTCCAAAAACTCCAAAGGCTTGTCGTCCTTGCGTGGATGAAGGAGTTTAAAGGGCGTCATTGCCACATTTGCAAGCCCCTGGCAACATATTACCCTAAGTTAGCAGTAAACCCACCCGGAAATGTCTCATATTTTTTATGTTTTTAGATAACTCTTTGATCTGTTCCCCTTTTCCAAGATGCTCTCCAGTCATTTTTTTGTCAATTTTCCAATCTTGTGGTCTTCCTTTGTTCTCATGTCACATGAACAAGATGAAGCAGATTCACCCCATTTTCCCTAATAAAACGTCTTGCAGACTTTGATGATCAATAACATATTTTTTCTTCAATCACTCCGTACAGCTCAGTTTGCAGAACCTGTAGAACATTAAAGATGTCTGCAACAGAGCAACACAAAGTGTATTAAGCAACTGCAATCTTAGTCCAGGCAACCTTGAGCTGCAGAGTTGTTATGATGAGACCTGTTTAATCAAGCGCTGATGCATGATGCCATGTTCCCTTTTAAGATTTGTGAAAAGATGGGCCAGTGCATATCTCGTCGTACAGATAAAGGTGCCCATCCCACCTTCTGATATGAAGTGCAGTGATGGGTGGAGCTGAATGTAGGTGCTGAGTGGAAAACAGTCTAGTAGTTTTAGAGTGGAAACAGAGGCATGTCTGTAGATAATGTCACTGTAATCCAAAACTGATAGAAAGCTGCTGCTTCGACCAGCCATTCGTGCCGGGTAGGAGAATTTTTTTTCTTCTTGATCTGGTATAAATGTCCGATAAGAGCGGATTTATACAAGTTTAGAATCAACATTTTTGGTCCACATTTTATAATTGTGTGACTCAATAATTTTATGCAGTTAATTATTAATCTTACCCATCCCTACTTCTACGTATCACAATAACAGTTTCTTCCACACCACCCCTTGCTCACTCATTTGTCTGAATAAAAAATAAATAATTATGAGTGTCTCTGTGGCTGGATGGATGCATATCACTCAGCCACTGGGTGCGATCTAATATCTGTGTGCCAGAGGCCTATTTCAGTCCATTACAGGAAGCGTTTTTTTTTGTTTTTGTTTTTGTGTTTTAACCGGACAGGAGGAACCGACACCATCAATGGCGACTGCTCTGAATTTTTGCCAAGTGTAATTTAGGCAAAGCATTAAATGAGTTATCTGGATGAAAAGAAGATAGTCGAGGGCGAGAATGACTGAAAGCGGAGTGTAACTTATTTTGTGGGGCTGACCTTTGTTGTGAGCAAACAGGTTTAAAGGCAACACAAAAGGCAAGAGCTGAGAGGTAGGATGGTCGAGGAGAAAGGGCGAAATGCCTGCAGGGCTCCATGGTGAAGCCGCTCGCTGGTCACAAACACAAGTGTGTGTACATGTTCTACATTGGACTTAGAATAGACTCCCACACACACACAGACACACACTTGTGATTGCTCCTCCCTGGCTACATCTTATGCCCTGGTCTCCCTCCAGGGCAGCACAGAGGGGAAACCAGATCCGTCCACGCGCCATGACGAAAGGAGGCTCTTGCGATCCAAGTCTCAATGAAGATGGGGCTCAGCGCTGCATGTCTGGCAGCAATTATGGCAGCAAGGACAGCAGGAATAGGGTGCTATCCCATCCAGGAGTCCCATTAGTGGGATTGATGTTGTTGGCCATCCTCCCGCTTGGAGTGAGCTTCAAACAAAGTGTCCCTCGACTCAAACTGAGCCAAAGAGGTAAGGGATGACAGACTGTTGAATTGTATGATCGTTTTGGGTGTTTATCTTTTGTGGTCACCTATTACAACCATTCAGTGTTTACCTCAATGTATTATTAGCTGCACCCTATTATTAAATAATAAATTATTGCTTGGTCTTTCCATGTATGGGTTATGAGTTTTAAGCGACTACAGATGGTGGATCACAAACTAAAATACACTTTTTTTTCCCTCAGGATTGACAGAATGGTCAATTCTGTGTATCCTCAATACAGGACGAATTCAAAAAAACAAAAACGGTTTAATATATATCGATTTGATAGTGGTCAAGTCTTCCCAAAAGAGGTGCCAAACTGTTTGTTGCCATTCTAATTTGAAGCTTACGGTTAAACTAAACGAGAATTACACGTTGGGTATTTAAAACAATCACAAAACTTTGCATTCCGCTTGTTTAATGCTTAGACATAATGCAGGGGGATGACAAATGCCGATGACTATTATAATGCACCCAGTGGCCAAGTCACACATACCCGCATCGTGATGAATTAATCATGATTTACACACTGCTTGATTCTCATATCATGCTATATTTAATTATGTTGTTACTCGAGTGTATGCTTTATAAGTAAAATATTATTTTTCTTTTTACAAAAGACAGTACAAATATTTTTAGTTGTTTTTGAGGGAGTCTGGAATGAATTAATGGCCTTTGTATTCATTTAAATGGAGAAAGATGATTTCAAATACGAGTGGTTTGAATTAAGTATCTGGTCATGGAACAAATCAAGCTCGTCAATCCTGCCACCATTGTACTTTGTATTTCATTATGTATCATGAATCAATTAACCAATGTTTGGATGAGACACATAAATCGAAAATGAGAACACAATGTATTCTTTTTTAGACAAAAAAAGGCAAAATAAATGAAACAAATATATCAAGACACTGGCTCATTAAAATGCAAAGTGAGGATGACAGGCCAGACTTTGCCCATCCTTGGTCGACACTCATATAGCTCTCGAGCCTAACTAGCTAGTGACTTTATTTCACTCTTTCTCTTGTGAAAACGTTCCAAGTATATTTCCAAGCTGTAAAAATTAGCGCCTCCAACATCAAATAAGAGAAGCAATAACGGTGTTAACCCCACCACCACCACAGTACAGCCTTGTCTAAAGTTTCTTCAGTGGCTTGTCGCCAAGATATTTTTGTTTGTTTTCTTATAATTTGTCACCTGTAAAGCAAGTACTGAAAGCACATTCTGGAGCAGGCCTATTTGTCACAAAGTTCAATTTCCTGGCAAGGCCGTCTGGTTTGGTTCGTTGAGTGAACATCAGCCAGTTACCTCTGCTGTGTGCTCCATGGGTATTAGCTTTGAGCCACCAGGGTAAACCCAGATGATGGCTTGCCTTAATATTCATTTCAGACTTCAGCTGAACACTACTTCAAAGTATTTTTTAAAATCGCCGGGGCTATGTATCCCCGACAACCACACAAATGTTGCTCAGTCTCGCTCGTAAACCCAAATCCCATTGGTGACCTGAAAGTAAACCCAGGCTGACCCAATGCGCAGAGCTCTGCCCTGGTCAAAGGCATCCAAAAGGCTACATGGCTGAAAATAGATCCATATTTATGTCCTGAGTGTCTCCCATAAATAAAATGCAAGTAGCTGTGGGAATTCTGATTGCACTCTGTCGCGTTTACTCAGCAGCTAAGGTAGACTTTAAAACTGCTGTAGACCTTTCATATTCCTCTTCTCAAGCCCTTATGAGTAGTCTGAATCTCAACGTACACTATTCTGTATTTTGGCATCACATGCCTGTTTTCCATGTGCTCAGCTGGTTCTTATGCTCAGGGAAATACCCTCTCAGACCTCAGAGTGTGCGACAGGAGACAAAACTTCCATGTTTGGTTATCTTGGTCAGACAGTGGACACATCTTCGTTTCATCACTGCACATTCTTCAAACACCATAAAGGGGCTAACCTTCCATGAAAACTCAGCTTCAGTGAGGGGAAAGTGATCAAAGCACTTGCATCACCTATGGTTCAGAGGCACCCTCAGCTAACAGCCGGGTCAAGGGTGCCCTTTTCCTGTCAGTCAGCTTTACAGTGAACAATATCTTGGCAGTTAATTGCCAATGTACCTTGCTCACTAAATTATCTGCCTTCCCAATTTTAAAGTTCATGTGGTTCATACTTTTTTCAGAGTGGCTTGGTGTCACGGACGGTGGTGGTGGAGGACCCCAAAAAACAGGCAGGAGGGAGAAGCAGGTTGAACTTAACAAACTGTATTCACAAAACAATGAGAAAACTAAATCCAGAACAAAGTACTGAAAACAACAAGAATCCAAAGTAACAAACAAAAACCCATGTCACAAGCAAAAAAGAATGACGTGACAAAGCTACAAACAAAAATCCATTGAAGTAAGGCATAATCACTAACAGAAACAAAGCCATGAGAGCAACAGAAACGATGACCCGACACTGAATGGCAGGGCCGAGAGTCCTTTAACAGAAAACCTACTAATGACATGATGACCAACAGGTGTGTCACTGTAGGAGGAGCCCTACAGAGCCACCTGTTGGTCCCAAACAGACACTTGGAGGTTACGTCGGATGCTCAGTTTATGATATATGACATTTTCAAGGTTAAGAATGGTGTGCAATAAACTATTGGTGGGTAGGGGGTTCAAAGCAGACCAGCTCAGTGCTGGTCCCAAGCGTCGCCAAATACGGCGGCTTTGAGTCAAGAACTGTATCCTTCTAACTATAAAACTTTTATTTCATCTACTGCAGTGACAACAGGAGGCAGAGATTTCTATGGCAGAAATGAAAAAACTGAGCTTTTCTTTTGGAGTGGCCAAATTGGATGGGATTAAAAATGGGCTTATCAGAGGAAAAGCCCAGGTTTGATGTTTTGGGGAAGAGACGTAGATGGTTTGAGCACATCCACAGGCGAGAGAGTGAGTATACAGTACTAATAAAGGGATGATGAGGATGGATCTGTCAGGCAACAGAACTGGATGTATACCTAAGAGAAGGTCGGTACATTTCATGAGGGAGGACCCGAGTGTAGTTGGTCTCAGAAATGTGGATGCATACATGGAAATGCATGACACACTGTGACCCTGAATGGGACAAACTCATAGGTAAAGTAGAAGGGCATCCATCCAGAAAACCTCTGCCACAACTTATAAGAAACACTTAAACAGGAACATTTGGAGTAGGCTTATCCGAAACGTCAGCCCTGACAAGGGTGAACCTGGGAAGAAGACAAAAATGATGACTTCACTAGACAGCCAGGTGGCGTACTAATTAGCACATCCGCCTCAAACTTAAGAGGTTCTGCAACAGATTCCATTATTCCTGCATGTAGTTTGCATGTTTTTTACATAGGTTCAGTGAAGACTCTAAATTGTTCATAGTGTGAATGTGAGTGTGAATGATTGTTTTTCCACATGAGCCCTGCGGTTGATTTGGAATTAGTCCAGGGTGTAAGTCCGCCTATTATCCAACGTCAACTGTGATGGGCTCCAGCTTACCCTTGACCCTCCTGAGTACAAGCGCTGTTGAAAACAAATGGATGGATGCCTTTACTACTGCGTTTGCGTATCATAGTGATAGACTATGCCGTATTTTGATTTATGTACAAATTCTGCTGGAGAAACAGAAACAAGGACCCCATGTTTTGTACCTTAAACACTGAGTCATCATTTTTAGTTAGCCTTTAAACCACCACATGAATCAATAAGATGAAGTTACATGCTGTGACAATGTTGATGGGATTTAAATGAAATGCTTGGCTAGCTGGCTTTAGTCGAAACTCCTGATAGTCGTACAAAGGGTTTTTGGTTTATCAGCGCTGTCTAAGCCACTTTGCTGGTGTTTTACTCAAGCTGGTGTGTGTGGATGCTTTACGAGAGGATCCAAATCACGAGCTGCTGACTGCCACGGCTCCCCTCTTTGGGGAAAGGTGAGCGGCAAGGTGCTAAGAAATATCGGCTAAGCAGGCTGATTTAAAAGGACTCACTGTGCTGCATGTTTGCAGTACAGATTACCGCTTACTGATGGGGCGAGCGGGCCTAATCTTCCTCCTTTGCCCTGAGTATGAGGTATGTGGGGGTGAAAGATATGAACAAGAGGGGGTGCGTTTGCACTGGAGGAGGTATTAAGCCGGATTGTGATGAGTGGATGAGATGGAGAAGTTCAAATATTGAAGGTTGGTAACCTCTTCAGTCCTTCACACCAAGAGGGTAATCACAGTGTCAATCCTTTCAGAGTGACTCCCTCAGGACTCCCCACATAGTGAGTCAGAGTTTATCCAAGACTTCACTGATGCACTGGAAAACAGGAGTTTTTCCTCCAACTGCCATCAAGGACACACTGCACTGTTCACCATCATCTTGTCCTTGATCCATTTTATTTGTACTTACCCCCTGGAGGCCTCCAGAAAAGAACATAACTGATTATGAAGACTTTTGTCCAATGAGGCAGGATGTTGCCACAGGGTAACCAGACAGTCAGAAAATAAAAATAAATGCGTAGAAGAAGAAATTGAAGAATCCAGTGTAACTCTTAGCATACATTGTGCTTGCAACCTCTTTTCTTTTCCCACAAGTCATTTTCACGACGGCGAATGACTTGTGAGAAAGGTTATTCATCCATCCATTATCTGTGATGCTTATCCTCACGAGGGTCGCGGGTCTGCTGGACCCTATCCCAGCTGACTTCGAGCAGTAGGTCGAGTACACCCTGAACTGGTTGCCAGCCAATCAAACGGCACACATTGACAAACAACCATTCAGACTCACAATCATACCTTGGGACAATTTAGAGTGTTCCATTCACCTCTGATGCATGCCTTTGAAATGTGGGAGGAAACCAGAGTACCAGGAGAAAATCCATGCAGGCATGAGGAGAACATGCAAACTCCACACGAGAAGGCCGTAGCCCGTAACTCCTCTTCTATTTGTGTCTTGAACAGGACCTTCTCAAAAGTCTCTAACTCAACACAGCTGGGTGTTGACCTCACCCAAGGATTTACCATCGTAAATATTGAATAAGTTCAATAATTACAACCCCAACTGTTTTACAAGCAGACCACTGACAAAAAAAGCACTCTGAACACACCCCATACCACAGAAATATCACTCAGTATAAACCTTCGGAGACAGATGGAATCGGTCCTTTGCTGACTTGAGGGATGGAAAACTGCTCAAACGCGAGCTTATTTATTGTCAGTAAGTGTAGACTCAGCTTCAGCCAAGTTGAGTGTTAAAATAAGTAGGTAACGTACATGTTCATGATCACCATTTTACTCATCTCGAAAGGAAAACTGAAAGCCACAAAAATACTTCCCAAGGCTTGTTGAGTGTGAGATCATTGGGTACATTTGCATCATCGCAAATTTACAGTCTCAATTCCTTCCTTAGCTTTCTTAAACGGGAAGTCACCTCAAAAGATTTCAATCACAGCCTACCTATTTTCTGAAGGTGAGCCATTACCTGAGCCCTGAGCAACTGTGACGTCACTTTTAGTCAGTCGGCAAAATGGCCACCCCCTGAGATGGACAAAAATGGGTGGATTTTGTTGCTCAACTCATATTCCACCGATGCAGTATTAATCAGAATGCCGTGTTTAGACTAGTGGGGCTGCATACAACATACTCTCATGAAGACAATTCAGGGGTTGACTTGCACTTTAAACTTTATGGACTTACTGTCAGTTGTGAAAACCAATAAGTATTTTGTTTGTTTTTGAAAGCTCCTTTCACATTGCCTATTATAATTACCGATAGGGGAATGAAGGCAATCCATGGATTTTCCAGCTTCCGAGGCTTAACATGTTCGTGTGAAAGAAACGGAGCAGAAAGCCGCAATATCGGCATGAGCTTTTTAAATGTGGGGACAAATTTAACTCGTCAGTCAAGGTATCGCTGTATATGAAGCTTTGTTTCAGCTAAAAAATATAGTTTGGTTCAATCTCAGTAGAGTTATACTTACAGGATGGAGCCTAGACTGTTGGATTGGACAACAGAGAACTGTTACTAAGATGCAACAATGGAATGGAACATGGATAAAAAAAACATTGCTTTTTCTAAAAACCATGATTAATGTCTTTTTATATAGTAAATGTTTGCATTCCAAGAAGAACGAAGAGAAACTGCTGAAAATTTTCTTTCTTTCTTTCTTTTTTAATATGGCATGTTCCTCTTTGCCAGTATAATGCTAACAGTATTTACAGAGTTATTGACATGCCACACAACACAAGCAGGAATGGAGACGCAATCAGATCATGGTTGAATTTACGCTGTCAACGCTTCCACTTGTAAGATGAACTGAACTGTATCGCTTGCCGGACATTGAGAGGTGTTCCTTGGCAGCAATCTACGGGTCATCAGAACAAGATCTTGATGATTAATGAATGATATCTGACACAAAATGGCCTGAGTTGTTCTAGACTCTTATCAGCTTACAGTACACAGATGGCTTGAGATGACGCATTTGCTTTTCTTCGCTCAATCGGCACAGCGAGAATTTAAATCGTTGACTTGAGAGATGTCTTCATGGTCGATGAACAGGCTGTGAAAATACCCAGATGCAGATATCCATAAACACACCCACTGAGGTAGTAGACTCATTGCTATTGTTTTTGTTTTGTTTTTAATCCGGTTTCTCAGAGAAGGTGTTGAACCACAGAGGATTAGACCGTTTCACTTCAAGCCGAGACACGTTTCTCCCGACAAGAGGAAATCCAGTGCTTGTTTTAGGGATTTTGCTCCGCTGAGAAAGAATCCAAGTAATATCCTGGTGAAATATTTGTGTAGGGACATGATGTCCACATTCTTCATTTTTACCGCACAACAATGAACGAACTGTCATTTGTCTGTGTTTTTGCCATTTATCTCGAGCAGAGCTGCTGCAAGCAAACAGTGTTTCTCTGTTTTTGGGACCCTCCGACGGTCTCCTGTCACACTCCTTGCTACTGGATGAGGAGAGGGGTCGTCTTCTTCTGGGAGCCAGGGATCACATCTACCTGCTTGACCCTGATAACCTCGCCAAATGTCCCAGAAAGGTACACAATGGCAGGGAAATGTGAATACGTATGAGTGCAAAGTTGGAAGCAAAATTTGATTCTGTCAGCAATATTTAGCATTAGAAGGTTCACAGGACATTTGCCAGAGTTGACAGTTTGTTTAGGCCGATGTATAAGCGTTTTGAGCAGCTGTTAGAACTCCTTAAAGAAGGTCCATCCATGCGCTACATTTGTTTTTTTAGGGTCAGAGGTAAATGGAGTATATCCCAACCTACTCTTGGTGAGATGGGGGATACACCCTGGTCTAGTCACCGGTTAATCGTATGGCACATAAAGACACACACAAAAAACAAACATTCACAGTCATACCGACGGGCAATTACCGTATTTTCTATAAGGCGCTTCGGAGTGGAAGGTACACCTTCAATGAACGGCCTATTTTAAAACTGATTTCATATGTATATGGTGCACCGCATTATAAAGTACTTAGAATAGAAGCTACAATAGTGGCGATTGTTTTATGCATCCACTAGATGGAGCGATGCGAAAGGGAATGCAATACAATACAGCTTCATTTATATAGAGCTGCAGCCCTAAAAAAGCATTTTACAGAACATTTAAAATACTACGTTCAAGTCTTCCTACTCCTTTGAACATATAATTGTCTTGTATGATGACTGATTTCTCTTTTCCTTTTAAAATTTTACTTACCTTACTTTCTGTCAATTTATTAATGAGTATGTTTTTATGTTCAATAAACAATAAACAAACAAACAAAACAGAATATTGCTCCATGTATAAGGCGCATCGGATTATAGCGCGCACAGTCGTTTTTTCAGAAAATCGAATGCTTTTAGATGCATCGGATTAAAGTATGCACGGTCGGCTTTTCAGAAAATTGAATGCTTTTAGATGCGCCTTATAGTGGGGAAAATATGGGAAGAGTCTTGAATGCTGAACAAAAATACATAATTTTGGACTGAAAATAACTGGAACCCTGACACTGTTGGGGTCGCTGTTGGCGTCTTCATAACATTTGCTTGCAACAAGTGTGCAATGTTAAGGGCAGCCCGTTAACGTATCATGTCATGGACGTTGAAACCCTAACATGCAATTACGTTTGGATTGATTGATTCCTGCATTCTGTTCTTGTATATACAGTACGTGGCTACACTGAAATGCACTCCGTCCTCAGTTGTTTCAACAGCTGACTGAAAGCGGCTGTCGGCCACGGGTTATTATATGTAAACATAGAATCACATACATTCAATAAATACCCATTTGACACACACTTCTACACAAACACTCGCATGCATTCTCCATATGTTTGAGTGTTAATGCCGCCCAGGTTGACCTGCAAGTGGAGCGACCATGTGTTTATTTGATCCTTATCTGGTTGTTTTAACTCTTCGTCCTGCTTTCCGAGTGTTGCCTCTCTGGTCACTGATACCGATGCTGGGGAGATTAGCACCACAAGAAACATATTCTGGCCCTTTAGGGACCACTTTGAGAGACAACCTTGGGGTCTTTTCTGTAACTTAAGACTTGGAGAAAAGATGTTAAAGCACATTGTGGGCATTCCAGGTGTTTTCACCTTTGTTTTGAGAGGTGTGTGGTTCTAAAGTTGTTATAAGGTCCTCATGTGATGCAATAAAACAACGGGTATTGATCTTCATTCCTATTAAGTTCTTTCATGGGCTTACGCCACTTTTATGTATGAATTCCTCGCCGGCATTTTGACTCATGAGATGTTTTAACATGGAAGGAGGTATGTTTGCATGCCTGTACGAGCCCAATGAAAACGTTTGGTGATCGCTCCCCTTGGTAGGCTTTAGGGGGGAGGCGACACACTCAGCACATAGGCCTGTGTGAACACGGCGAGGTGCACCGCAGGAAAACGTATGTAGTGCGACGTCTGATTTACGGCAACCACACAAGGAGGCGATAGTTACACCACGCTACAGTAAAAACGCCAAATTCCACTAATGTTGTGCCACAACAGGAGGGAGAATGTCATCTTTTATTTAGTCAAGATTTATCCTTTGCTAATACAGTTGCGACCCACAAACATTGTTTTTCTTTTTAAAACCCATGAAATAAGCTTGAAATATGAACTGAACGACCAAGCGATGGCTCGTAACTTGAAAATCTCCTAAATCGCTTCACTTGCAAATAGAGGCCTCTCCGTAAACGCAAAAATAACTGGCTGTCTCTCCCTAGATTCACTGGCCTGCACCTCGCGACCGAGTGGAAGGATGCAAACTGGCAGGGAAAAATTTGAATGTAAGTCACTCGCATTAATTCTGTTTGCTTATTTCTGAATATTTCATTGGATTGTGTATATCCTCGAATATTTCCCCAAAATGACCTTGTTTTGTCTTTTTCTGCCTTGTCCCAGCAGGAGTGTGCCAACTTTGTGAGGGTGCTCCACAACTACAACCTGACGCATATCTACGCCTGTGGAACGGGAGCCTTCAATCCGATCTGCGCTTTCATTGAAATCACTGGCTCAAGACAGGTGAGGCTAATGAAGGAAAACCCTGCAAAGTTCTGAAATGTTTGTTGCACTTTTCTGTAACAATGCTTCTTGCCATTATACTTTTGTATGGATCATACATTTGTGACCGAGCAGCTCATTCCCCTGTTTTTATTGACTCTTGTTTGATTGTTATGAAGATGTTCCAAAAGAGATCCGATTACTTGATCTCTTCACTGTGAGGCACACATGCTAACCACGGTGTCACTGTGGTATTGGCAAATTAGCAAACAAAAGTTGTCAACAACTCGGGCAATGTGGTTGATCACTGTAGCATGAACAGCAGACCCAAATTGATCCCAAGTGTTGACTTGGATTGAGGTCAGATCATTCCATTTTTCAACCCCAACATTCTAGAGTCTCTGATCATGTCATCTTGGAGGATGGAGTTCTAGATCAGAGTTTTTTTTATCTCCAGGGAATCTCATCCCCAACCTTTTGGAATGGCTCATTTTGCAGTCCTCACACGACCGACACCAAAACATGTTCTTCTGTCAGTGCCACTGACAAAAAAATTGTCTTTCTGACTTTTTGAAGTGTGACCTCGCAAATCACCTTCAATAGATGGAGTCTGGAATTGTGACAGAAGACCTGGATTTCAGTACCAAGCTCAAAATAACGGCGATATTGTCTGAAGAGCTTGATCTAAAATATGTGCTTATTTGATTGAACAATGTGAACAGTTTAACACTTCAGCACGGACCTGATTGAAAAATTAATGAACAGTAACTATAGTTCTGGTGAGTGAAAGAAAAGATGAGATTAGTCGAGCGTGTGTCACTCTTGGAATCAGGAAACACTGTTAAAAAGCCGTATCCTCGTTTCAGATCCGACGGTTGAAGCAGAGGGGAAAAGTCCCGGCTAATAGTTATGATAAATTGTTTGTCACTTGCAGTCACATTTTGGCACATCTTCCCCGGTTGTGCTGTCTGTCCAAAAACTAAACATTCCTTATTACAACTACAATAAAGGAACAATATACCAACACAAATGTCCAACCTATTTTTGTTTTGTACCGCTTTGTTTGTCAGGATGGAGTGTTCCGGCTGCTTTCCACTACAGTGGCGTCTGGCAGATTGAAATGTCCTTTTGATCCATTGCAGACATTCACCTCCGTCCTCACAGGTATGATGAGCCACATCCCATGATACTCAAGCTGGGATTCCAAAGTGGATTGCAAATTTTCATTCAATTTCTCGGAAGTTCGAGGGCTATTTCGATGGAAATTTAAGGTGTTTAAGGAATTTGGCAAATAGTCCAAATTGGAAACTTTCCAATGGGAATTATACGAATGTGACTCCAGGTACCACTGCAATTGTATCGAATATGGTTGTTTGGGGCAGTATTAGACTGGAATAGAGAGTCGTTCCCACCCATCTATATTTATGTTCCATATTAAGGGCCTACCTTCAATTTTGCAAATCCCTGATTTATTCCCATGAATTTGTGTTAATTCTCACACAAGGTTTCCAAGCTTTGACTATTCCCAGAATTTTGCAACCCTAAGTCTAGCATAGCACACTATCATCTCCCTTGCTCGAGAATGTGTGTGTGTGTTATGTATGCTGAAGAAAGCTGGAGAGCCTATTTTCGTAACTCTCTGATTGAGCTTTTCCTGTATTTGAGCCAGACCAGTATCTGTATGCGGGCACTGCCTCGGATTTCTTGGGCAAAGACACAACGTTCACACGCTCCCTCGGCCCGCCACCTGACCAGCACTACATACGCACTGACATCTCTGAGGACTACTGGATCAATGGTACACACACACACACACACACACACATTCACATTGCATTGAAAACGTATTGCGTATTTCGTTCCTCCAAACTTCTGAAACAAAGAGCCTCTCTGTGCCGGCGAGATGGTTATTGGAATTCCAGCGCTGAGGAAACAGCTTGCTTATTCATTTAGTGTGACTTTTTTTTTTTTTTACATCAACACCATAGCCAAGCATGGCTGCCACGCCTACTGAGGAATTTACAATTTGCAACAAAGCTCACGCTGTTAACCGCATGTAAACTGTCAAACACTTACCCGTTCTCACGATATCCTTCCATTTTTTTTTTTTTACACATCAGTGAGCTGGTGCCTATCCCAGCTAACTTTGGGGTGCAGCCTGGACCAGTCGCCAGCCAATCGCGGGGCATGCAAAGACAAACAAAAATTCACACTCATACTCACAAGTGTTGACAGTGAGTTTTCACTTAACACCTAACATGCATGTTTTGGTATTTTTTTGAGAATTTAGGAAGAAACTTACACTTCAGGGAGGGTAATTACGTTTTTTTTTCCCCATTTGATTGTTTTGATACGAATATTTGCTGTAATGATGACAGAGGTAGCATAGGGGTAGTTAGTAGTAACTGATGTGCAAGTCTTTGCGTTTTCTTGTAATGTCTTATTATGTTGCTCAGAGTGAAAGTATTTTTTTTCCAAATCCCACATTGCATTGTTTGGAGTTGCTTTTTCGTTCCGTCGAGCTTCCTCTTGTTCTTCCTTTTTCTCATCAAAGGAATCACCATCCTTGGGTGACCCGTCAGTCCTTTCCTTTCCTCCATTTGGTGCTCGTATAAGTGGCAGGTGCGATGACCATACAATTTGATTTCCATTTCCATGTAATAATGGAATTCTGACTATAACCCAGGAGACCCTGTGTTGTATATTAACACTAGACATTTCTTTGATGGGCATCCGTACATCCGCACTACCTCCGTGCGCACCCAGAACCTCCTGTGTCAACATTAAAAAAAACAAAAAAACAAACCAAACCCACACCAAACAACCTAACGTGACAAACCCAAGGTACTGCCGATTGAAAGTTATACAATGGAAAACAATCATTGCTTTTTGACTTTACAGTGCATCAAATTTTGGACAAGAGCCAACCAAATTGTCACCAGATCCTTCTTCACACACTTAAACCGGCATGAACCGTAATGACTGAACTGTCTTTTGATGGCCCATACGTTTCCACTTTCAAGCGCGTTCCAGCCATTGATGACTTGTTGTGCATCAGCATTTGTCACCCGCAAATCTAAATCCTTGCACGTGGCCTCCACATTTCTAGTAATGCCTCTGTGGCTCTCATATTGTTCGGCTAGTATAGACAGTATGTAGTGTATACATAGACAGAGTGTGCGGTGACAGGGATGGAGAGAGCTCATCATTTGGCGATGAGTTTCTTTCCCCGTGTGCCAGCGGATCATCTTTTAATCACAAAACTAACAATAACCCTCTGTTGTTGAGAGCATTAGCAGCTATATACGTTAAGCTGTTCCAGTTGGTCCATCACTCCGACGTTGTTGGCTCAGCTTGCAGCGGTTTGAGCTCATGTTGATGTAACGTCACTGCGACACTTTGAACTTGCCTCCCCCCCTCCAAGATCGTCTTCGCGCGACACGACTTGGCGTCACGGCCGTCGGGAGCATACGATTCCTTACATTGAATGGACTGCCATCTCATTTCAAACAAGAGTTATTTTTATTTCATTTGCCTGAACAATTCACATACAGTACCGTCCGTATTGGCCCGAATATAAGACGGTCTTTTTACATGAAAATAGAACTGAAAAAGTGGGTGTAGTCTTATATTCGGGGTCTCGACATTATACCCATTTATGACACTGGATGGCGCCAGATACCATTGAAGCGAATGCTGAACTTGACTGCCCAGGCCAAAGTGAACCCTTGTCACGAAGAATAAAAATAAAAATAGCTGTAGCACAAAGAAGAAAAATAAAAAATAGCGGTAAGAAAGAAAAGAGAAGAAAATAATAGAAGAGATAACAGAAAATGGAGAAACGTAGCAACAATCTGGAGAAAAGTGGGTCAAAGATCGGCCAGGTTAACCGGCAGCTGAAGAGAAGTTATGATGTAATTTCCATTTCAAAAACCAGAAGCCATTCATTTACGAATGTGTGCACTTTAGTTTACATATTTAAATGAGGCAAAATAACATGCTTTTTCTCTCAAATATATTGTTCTAATCATTTGTTTCAGATGAACTGTAATTATTTTCTGTATGAAAATCAATTTGGTGTTCAAAAAGTCTTTTTTCAAACTTGAGTCTTGAAAAAGAGGGGGTCGTCTTATAATCAGGGCCGTCTTATATTCGGGCCAATACGGTAATTGCTTGCATAGTCACAAGCCATTAATCAAGAATTCATGTCTTATTGTTGTTGTTGTTTTTTTGGAAACTATTACTAACTACATATTAACCCAAATAACTCCTTCCTGTCTTTGTGTCTTTAGAGGCCAAGTTCATATCGGCACACCCCATCGCGGACACCTACAATCCGGACGACGACAAAATCTACTTTTTCTTCCGGGAGGTGTCGTGGGAAGGGAATGACAAGAGCGTCCTGTCACGCGTGGCTCGCGTTTGCAAGGTGATGAGTGAGACTGGATGAGAAGGGGAGAGGGTGGTCAGCCCTGGAGAAGTGCATAGATGGGGAAAAAATCCTCTCTCACACGGAGAGAAGGAGCCATAACTCCTGGTGTCATCTAATAGGATAAGGATCTCTGTGTCATCCACTTTCGATGTGCTTTATCTCCCATACAAGGGGGCCTTTTCTCCAGGGGATCTTGTTTTGCAGTCCCGTGAAAGAGAGACTTGGCGCGGCTGTCAGAGGCAGTAAATCACGTTTTTAACCCTGCTTGTGCTCAGCGGGAACTCACAAAAACAAACAGTGACTGAGATCCTTGTACTGTACTTTTGTTAATTGTTGATTGAGACTTTTTCTGACGTTGTGTTACTGTGGTACCCCAACTTATGTTTTTTTTCCCTTTTTTTTCACGACAAGCTGTTGATTTGTCCATTTTTTATTTTTTTGCTTCATGTTGAGATATAAACACCTTTCAGATATGCTAACTTCACAAACACCTACTCACCTGCAGTTTTCTGGAATATTTCTCCTGCTGATAATTGAACGTTAACTGCCCAACATTTTCCCACATAAAACACACATTTCTTCACCCCAGCAAGATTACATTTTGACAGTTTCACTTTGCTTCCTATTAACCTGATAGTTTACAGCAACATTGATTTAGGATGGGGAGTCCAGACAGATTCACAGCCGATAACATTCATTTCAAACCTTGGGTGCGTGCTGGATCTGGGCCAAATGGGAGCCGCCTCGTGCTTTGCTTTTAGGTCTCAATATTCTATTGCTGCATTCCTCTGGAGAGAACTTGTAGTGTATTTATGACTCAAGATAAAGCTGCGAGGCAGGCAGGAAGGAGGTTCGTCTGGGTTACAGGCAGTGTCCGGGCTGAAACTGAAGGCCACCAAACAAATACAATTCATGACACACAGTTTGATTTTGTGGAAACACATTTGTTGCCAAGGTTAGATTATCAATCAGCGACCACTCCCGTTGTTTATTTATCTGTATGTTCTATAAAGTCTAACAAAACCCAGCACTTCCTTGTTCCACCCTTATCTGTTGAATATTATTAAACGAACAAGGATGTAATGGTAAGTAGCAGCACAACAAACACAGCTCGTAAGTGGCATTCGGGTATTTCATTCGTGTGTAAAGAGGCCGCACCGGAGTTTGTCCAGCTGTCTTACTGCACTTTTGTTGTAGTGATGACAGCGGTTCTGTTTCAGAATGATGTGGGTGGCCTGAGGAGTCTGACCAACAAATGGACCACCTTCCTCAAAGCCAGACTTGTGTGCTCCATCCCTGGACCCGACGGAGTGGACACACACTTTGATGAGCTACGTATGTCTGGCAGATTCATTGATTGATTTTTTTTTTTTTAAGAATACAGTATGACATTGTGATGATACTCTTGCGGTGTTTTCAAATGCACGATTGGAAAGGGGCTCATATTGGACATACAGTAATCCCTCGTTTATCGCGGGGGTTACGTTCCAAAAAGAACCACCAGTGATAAGTGAAATCCGTTAAGTTGTGAACTTTATTTTTATTATTACACAATAATTAACTATATATACAATGAAATCAGCCTCCCTGTGTGGAGTTTGCATGTTCTCCCCGGGCCTGCGTGGGTTTTCTCCGGGTACTCCGGTTTCCTCCCACATTCCAAAAACATGCATGGCAGGCTCGTTGGGCACTCTAAATTGTCCCTAGGTGTGAGTGTGAGCGTGGATGGTTGTTCGTCTCTGTGTGCCCTGCGATTTGCTGGCAACCAATTCAGGGTGTCCCCCGCCTACTGCCCGAAGACTGCTGGGATAGGCTCCAGCACCCCCCGCGACCCTAGTGAGGATGAAGCGGTTCGGAAAATGGATGGATAGATACAATGAAATCAAAGACCAAACCCTGTTTTCAGGCCCAATTGAAAAAAAATCAAATGTTTTTGGAAATACTGTACTGTTGACACGAGGTTAAAAACATTAGAAAACTGCACAAAAAAAATCTGTGAAACAGTGAAGCCGCCGAAAGTGAACCGCGTTAGAGCGAGGGATCGTTGTATTCCCTATAGCAGGGATTTATCGAATTCACACAAACTGGCTGACTTTGTCAACAAGGGCTTTTTGAGATTTTTTTCATTCATCTTGTTGTGAGAGACAGCTCCAAGTGTGTGTCGCTCGAACTCGTGTCGGAGGTGATCTTTTTCGAAATTATCCAGCACAAAATATGCAGTGGACGGATTTATGGACCCCTAGAATATACACTGTACATTTTTACCTGGATAGTTTTCGGGGAATGTTGAGGTTTCCCAAAAGGCAAAATCAGAATAAACAGAAACTGAATTGTTATTCTTTTACTGTGGGTTCCTGTGGAAGGCGTCCATTTCGAAACTTCATCTTTTATGCTAAAATGTCAGGCAAATCCGGATTTTTTGTTTTCCACAACACTTTTTTCCACAACCCCGATGGCCTCTTTGAAATATCAGGAAAACATTTAACATGTGCAAACCATTTGCAGCTTTTAATTCACTGGAAACTTATTTGCATTCCTCTCAGAGCAATAAAAGCCATGCAAATTGCACAAATTGCATTGAGGCTGACTTTTCATTATACTGTATAATCTAATATTGTGCCTCAGTGGGAAAAGGTGCAATTATATCACACGGTTATGAAAACAGTAAATTTCGGGAAGCCGTTTGTCTTAAATATAAATAAGAACCATGGTACTTAAAAGTAAATACTGTACCTATGAATCTTTCATGGGTGAATTTACAATACACGAACACTTTGTGTCTTTCTTTTAGAGGACATTTTTATGCTTCCTACCAGGGATCCAAAGAACCCAAAGGTGTATGCGGTCTTCACCACCTCCAGGTTTGTTCTTTTGTCATCTGCACCTCCTGCCATATACTTTATTGGTATTATTTTTGAAACTTGGATCTCCTGTTGTGATCCGGCCTTCAGTTCTGTTTTTCGAGGCTCGGCCGTGTGCGTGTACAGCATGGCGGATATAAGGGCCGTCTTCAACGGGCCCTACGCTCACAAGGAAGGGCCAGACCACCGCTGGGTCGAGTACGATGGGAAGATACCATATCCGCGTCCTGGAACGGTGGGTTGGTCAACACACGGAGAACAATCGAAATAATAAAAAAAGATCTGGGAAAAAAAATTAAGAGAGGATAGAAAAAACAGAATTTTTAATTTTGTCCATATGAGTGCACTATAAAACAATATTTGTATTTGGAAATTGGGAGTTATGTTGTCAGTCATAGAGAAAGCAAACATGTTACTTTTACTCAAGTGTTGAACTATAAATAGCATGATCAGAGAAACAGATCACATTCCAGTTGCCTTGTCATTTTTCCCAGAGCTGCACATATTTACGGCCTGAATAAGGACAAGACTGGCATGGAAATAGGAGTTTAGAACAGTCAGAGAAATGGTACACCCTTTTGAAAATGGAAATGTAAAATAAAAACAACAACAAAAATCTGATCTTAATTCGGGATATACAGTAGATGCGTGTTTGTGCAAGACTCAATGCAAATATTCAACTCAACTCAACTGTATTTATAGAGCACTTTCAAACAGCCATCGCTGCATACAAAGTGCTGTACATGGATCAATCATGAATTTCTATCCATCCATTTTCTTGATTTATATCATGAAAATATACATTGATTAATTGAAATATTAAATCATGTGAAACCATTAAATAATTAAATTGTGAATTATGTAATCCAGCTGTGGAAAATTTTGAGACCCAATACATAATGGAACTTTTTATGGGCATTTTTATTTTAATACAATTTTATATATGATATTTAACAAACATTGTATTCATTGTATGTTGATCTTCATTCATTTAATATACGTTTTAGAATATTTATTTGAATATTATTTGATCATCAGCATTTCATCTGTGCTGTATGTTACACATACGTACAGCACATTTGACAATAAAGTTGTATTCAATTCAATTCAAAATCATCCATCCAATTTTTCCTCATGAGTGTCGCATGCGTGCTGGAGCCGATCCCAGCTGTCTTTGGGCAATAGGCGGGGTACACACTGAACTGGCTGCCAGCCTGCAATTGGCAACGCACACAGACGAACAAGCATTCACACTCACAATTACACCTGGGGACAGTTTAAAGTGTTCCATTAACTTGCCATGCATGCTTTTGGAGGAAACCGTAGTACCATGGGGAGAACATGCAAATTCCACACAGGAATGCCGGAGACGGAATCGAAACCTGCATCCCTCCATCCAAACTGCTAAACCGACAACCACGTGCCACCTATTAGTTTCATTGCTTTTTTAAAATTAATATCTTAGCACATTTGTTAATTTGTCTAAAATACTCTTTAATTGTGTAATGTTTAGTTTTTTTTCCTCTATTGGCAGTTGCTATTTATATATTTTACTAAGATGTAATTTTCTGCCCTCAATGATATTTACATAAAAGTGCGGAGTTCTTTTTTTTAAATGTGCTTATATTAGGCTCCAGCAAGCCCGTGACCCTCATGAGGATAGGTGGATGAATTACACATTTATTAAAAAAGCTTTGTACTTCATGACATTGCAGCCAAACTGCTTTTTTTATATTGTATTCAACACTCACACATTTTACACTCCACGTGGAAGGCAAATATAATTTTTTCAATTATTAATAGGATGAAATAATATACATTCCTGCCATTTTCAGCTCACCATGCTTTATAAGGCCAACAGAGGGAGACAAACTCCTGCTAGCTCTTCTGCTCCCTTTTTTTTTTTTAAACACTATTACTGTTCTTATACTGTAATTTAGTACAAAACAAGACTGCGTCCAATGGTATAACATTGTATTCTATTGTGCATTGTTTTCTAGTGTCCCAGTAAAACGTACGACCCTCGCATCAAGACCACCAAAGATTTCCCAGACGAGGTGGTCAGCTTCATCCGGTACCACCCTCTCATGTTTCGCTCCGCCTACCCACTGAGCGGCCGCCCCGTGTTCACTCGAGTCCGAGTGGATTACACCTTGACCCAGGTTGTGGTGGACAGAGTTTTAGCCGAGGATGGCCAATATGAGGTTCTCTTCTTGGGGACAGGTTAGTGTGTTCGTTTGTGTGTCACTGGTGCGTGTTACCGAAAGTGGCCACCAGGGGGAAGTGCAACATCAAGGAAGCGTCATCCGTGTTTTTTAAAATGGATTGTCGACTGAGGGATTTTGATGCGTTTTATACAATGGTACAATGCAATCGTAATTCTTAAAAGTGTTACTCCAGTTAGTGGATAAAAAGAAACAACCTTAAACAATAAATGCTAATGTGTTGTATTTAAATGTTAAACACTACTTAATTGTTCTCAACAATTGTACGGTAATGGGGTAGCTTGAAGGTCTTGTATTTGACAACAAATAGATTTCGTTTTCTTAGTGTAAAATTTGTGGCCACGGTGTTTTAAAGTTGTTGTTGTTGTATTTTTTTTTTTACAAAACGCTTGAATTTGTTAGGGCTTACGTTTGGGCAAAATGCTTGAAGTACTTGACATTTCTCTCACAATCAAAGTGTACCGGCGTTTGACTTTTGCTGTCTGTCTTTCTGTGACAGATGCTGGCACAGTTCTGAAGGTGGTGAGCATCACCAGAGACCAGTGGTCCACAGAGGAAATAGTGCTTGAAGAGCTTCAAGTGTTCCAGGTTGGTTGGACACCACACGCACACACACACACAAATTAAAGTTATTTTGTGAACCACTTGACATTACTATACCAGCTGTTGTGCAGATGTGCAGTGACAAAGCATGAAAAATTATCAATTTCTTCAGAAAGTCGTCCAAAAAGGAATGTTTATGATTATATAATTATTTTGTTTACAGGTTCCCACTCCAATTCTCAGTCTTGAGATTTCTTCAAAGCAGGTTAGATCTCATTCAATTACTCCTTATGTAATTGGGGTAAAAAGTGTGATGGAGGGGTCATGGGTGGTGGAGTTTCATGGAGTGGCTGGTCGGTAGCTCTCAATTGTCACTCCTGTGCTAACTTCTCAACACATTTAATCCCCAACGCAAACTTTGGACGAAGTTAATGTCTCACTTTGGACATTTCCATCTGACAAGGGACCAAAAAAAAAAAAGAGTGGGGCACACCCATCCCAACAATTGAGCTGAATATATTGTGCCCATTTATATGGTGGGAAAACTCTTGACAAAAGACAGTTGAGCCACATCGTATAATGTTATGTCTTCGTTGATTCATAGTTCTAGATCTTCAGATAAACAATTTAGTACTGAAATAGTAAATTTTTTCTTTGTAATGCCTTATGAACTAAGGCATTTCCGTTACAGAAGTAAAAATGTTTCCTTCCTACTGTCTGGTTCCAGGTCTGATTTAGGAGTGGATCTTATATATGAATAACTAAGATCCTCAAGTAAACACTGCTTTAAAAATGCTCATATTATTACCAATTACTCTTGTATTGATACCAAATGTGGACATCTGCTCAGAGCAGCTGGCGGTTGTATTCTTGTCGGATGCCGGGCTTTGGGCCGCCCAAAAATCCCAAACCATTTTATTTATCACCTTTAACAGGTGTTAAACATAACTAAAACCAAAACAACACAAAGAATACCACGAGAATAACTATAATACATACTGTATTTGCGTGATTGATTTGTTTTAGCACGTTAAATAAAGTTAAACAATGTTGAAGTGGCCATTGCACCTCTCTGAAAGGAAAAAGTTTGGACACGCCTGTTTTAAAACATTGATGTGTTAAGGATTGTGTTTACTCACATGTTTTGACATTTAGTTTTTCCCAACATCAAAATTATCTGTAAAGAATAAAAAAAAAATATATATATTTTTGTTATGTCTGTGGAAGGTGATGTAAGTTAATATTAATTTTTAAAAAAATAAGGAAAAAGGTTGGTGTCAAGCGAGTGTAAAACAAAGCTTGAAGGAGAAAAAAAGAGAGAGGGAGATTTCTGCCATTCAGTTTTATATGAGCTAAGGGAAAAATAATTTGAAATGGAAATTGGATTTTTTTTAAAAGGCGTTTTATTTTGACCGCAAATAGCGTGTTGTGATTTATTTTTCTAGTCCCGTGTGGAGCCTCTCGCAAGTAGAAAGTCAGTTAAGATGCTAAAAACTGATTTACAATTGCTCGCGTTGACACAAGCGCAGTAAAACTTGGGAATTTATTTGGCTCTGATATATATATATATATATATTCTTCCCCCCATATATATATATATATATATATATATATATATATGGGGGGAAGAATAACTTCTTACATGAGGATTGAATGAAAATAAATCCCATATAAAAATGGGGCATAAATCAACGTTTAAAAACAAACACTGCTTCAAGAGGAACAGCAAATGCATTGGATGTCAAAGTTAAATACAACTAAACAGTACGTAAGCGGTGATTCTTTCACATCCCACACTTTAGGTATCACCGACGTAAAACAAAAGATCAAGTGACAGTTGTACGTTTTCCGTTAAAAACCGAAGCAAGAACCTAATAGGTAGCTGAAGGTCAAAGGCTGTTTCGGTTCATGTTTCCTGTCAGTATACTTGAGACGTTGCCATCTTTCATCAGCGGTTGTTTTGCGGGTGCAAAACCAGTTGCTTTATTTGTTTTTTCATGCCCCACCGACCCACTTGGTCCTGTTTAATCTCCAACTGGAAAAGCCCCCCCCTCACCCCCCTCGTCATCATGCTTGTTCAACTTCCTCCCCTCGCTCTCTGTGAGTTTCGAGCTCTCTCGGCCCCCTCACGCCTCATTATCTCAAAGGTCAGGCGTGTCACGAGACACTTCAACCCTAATCAAAGCCGCCATTAATCTCTCACTGTGTTTTGACCTGCACGTGTCTGAAGGGGGGTGAGGGTTCCAGGGGGTTGGACGTTTCATTGAGGAATCTCCTTACCTCGGGACAAGTTTGAGCAGATACTACACAATATAATAACTTGACAATGTTCAACTGTATGTCTCAAATGGAACCAAAGTATATAACTAACCACCAAAAATAAAAAATCAATCAATCAATTAATCCCTGTTTTATTGCATAATCCGTTTCTAAGAAATATTTCTCACCTGTGTTGCATGTCCGGCAAGAGAAAAACCTGTTTCCCTATCAAGCTTCTGAGGAGTCACAAGTCATTTCACTCCATGCAACACAGATGTGAAGCAGTTATCATAAAATGAAATACAACTTAACCCTTTCAGGGACAGCTGTTACTACAGTGGACAGTTTATCGTGTTATCAGGTTACAGGGTGCATGAAAGGGGATAAATTGCTTCAAAGTGAGATGGAATGCTGGCTGGAGTTTACATAACTCAAGCATCATATTTTGTCTATACCTGTCAGAGAAAGTCTTCCACAATCCTGATAATGGAGTTTTGGTTCCCAGCCTGTCCTTTTGAGCGTGGCTACTTAAATTGAGTAGAACTTAAACCTATGAACACATCAACATTATGAATTATTCCATTATTCCATTTTCTGTCATTCGGAAGTACCTTGATGCCTAATGTTTTCAATGATTATTTAAAAGCGTCTTATTCTGTGCAGCAGAACAACTGTACAAGTCTGAACTGTGGAGTTGTTAGATTTGCTTGCCTGATCCACTGTGTTGCATTTTCACGACGCCGTAATGTAAACGTGAAGGTGTGAAATGTGTGTGTTGTGTTTGGCTATGTAGCAACAGCTGTACGTTGGGTCTAGCGAGGGTCTGGCCCAACTCTCGCTCAGCAGATGTCACCTCTACGGCCAAGCCTGCGCCGACTGCTGCCTGGCCCGAGACCCCCACTGTGCATGGGATGGGCACATGTGCTCCAGATACGTCCCTGCAGCCAAGAGGTGAGGACTCGATATGGTGATATTTTATTCTCAAAACAAAACAATTCTGAGGGAAAAGAAATATGGAAACACCGTGTACTTTTCTATTCGCCAAATCAACACTTGCATCAGATTAGAGCTGCCGCGTTAGTCTGTTGCACCAAGTGGAATGACATGAATCATGGCTACATGGCAATTCAACCAAAGGAGAGGGTTATCAAACTTGGGTAAATCATGCAATATTGCCAATGGAGAGGTGTGGCCAAGAGATAAAGTCATCACCTACCACGGTAGCGAAATCCTAGTTCAAGACCATCCCCGGGCACATGGAACAAGACACCAAATCCCCCAACGCTTAAGCAGAAGCCCCCTGCTCCAATGTGTGCCACTAATAGTGTGTATTTGCTGGTATGGGTCAAATGTAGAGTTAAAATTTTGTGTCAATGAAAGAAAGGGGATCCCCCCACCAAACTGTGTCTAAAATCTCCACCAAGGACAAACAGCATGGGAAGGCCAGCATACTGGTCGACAAAGGAAGACTTAAAAGCATGAAAACACGAAACTTAAGCAACATGTTTTGAAAACAGAACAAATGAGAAACCACTAGGAGGAAACAGGAGTCAGTGTCTATGACCGAACTGTAATATACCATCTACAGCACCTGTGTCAAAGTCAAGGCCCGGGGGCCGGGTCTGGCTTGCCACATCATTTTATGTGGCCTGCGAAAGCAAATCAAGCATGTCAAGTTTCGTGATGCTTGTACAAGTTTGAACCAAAATTTGAAATTGTCATATGTAATCCACAACAACAGTCATTGTTCTTGACTTCTGATTTTAAAATTGGTTCTTCATCAATTTTTTGTGCGCTGAGTATGTAAAATGTAGAGGTGATCAAACATTTACAATGATCAAACAGGGCATGAATGATATTGGGCTTTTCTTGAGGGGATTTTCCAAAACATATAATTGGGAGTTGTATCGAATCATTACCTTAAAATTCAACCAACCATCCACAGTGACGTGTTATAGGCCGACGGGGATGCTGTAATGTTTTTTTTTTCTTTTGCGGAAACAACAAGGCTCTTTGAAAGCTGATCCTCACAGCATCAGCGAGTGTGTAGTTGGCAGATATATGGTGACAAAGGGCAGAAGGGAGAGGAAGAGGGAGGGCAATGCAAGCTGACGAAGGCCAGGAGAGCAACAACAAACTTGCTATGGTTTACCTCAGCACTGAGAAGCATTCAGTAAAATATTGGTGCTCATTCACAATCAACAATTATTTTTCAAGCTTCGTGGTACCTTAATTTATGGCCTGAATTCTTTCCGAGACCAAGCTCCTAACTCACGTTACTTATACTGTGTTACACCAATTTTTCCATTGAAATTAATTGAAACGTCATAAATCCCATCGAGACCCTGAAAAAAACAGCACAACTTTAATATGGGTTAAAAGTAAAACATTGCTCTAAAAAATGAAACATGTCAGTAGCTTGGACTCCAGCTCTGTTTTCCAAACTCCTTGTGAGTGTTTTCATTTTGTTTGTCTGCTTGTCCCATCCAACACAATTCTGAAAGTATGTTATTGAGTATAGTTGCCTTTTTTTTGGTGTCACACTTCACTTCAATCACTGACTGAACAAACATGCGCTCTATGCTCCTTATGAGTGTAATTCATTTTATATTTTGCCAATTGGCTACTTGACCTATTCAATAAATATCCGAAAGTGCTTCGGCAACTCTGGCTACCGCATCCACACATCCACAGGAGTAATTTAATTTATTATCATAATTATTCTTTAATGATTTTTTTCTTTTTTTTGCCTAGGAGAGCCAGGCGACAGGACATCAAGCACGGGGACCCCGCCAGCCAATGTTGGGATACAGAGGACAGTATGTAGATGATACTATTTGGAATTACTTCACTGTGATTTTGTTGAGTTGTATTAGAACACAACATCCCTTTGGTTTACGTTTACTTTCAGGTCTTGGCGTGGGTCGGGTGCAGGAGCGAGTTCTCTTTGGTGTGCAGAGTAACTCGACGTTCCTTGAGTGCATCCCCAAATCTCAGCAGGCCCGGATTCACTGGTTTGTTCGCAGGACTGGATCAGAACACAGGGAGCAGGTCAGTCTGAAATTCAAACTTTTGACTTGCCTCTCTCTGAGGTGTCTTACTTAGACTGCAGACCTTCACAGAATAGATTCATGCTTCAGGGCATCCAAAAACGTTCTATCTCATTTTAGCTGAAGTTTTGTACCTGACTTATTGGAGGTCAGATTTCTGATTGCCAACACAAATCACATTCCAGCAGATCCTACAGGAAGATTAAAGGAGCGCTTAGGCTCAGGACACCAATCACTTCTCAAACAGATGAACGGAAAACTCCCAGTAGGCCGCTACGTCGTAAAAAGTAATAAAAAGAGCGAAGAGAAACCCACGACTTCCTTAAATTGAGTCGTCAATGATTTTCATGAGCGTCTTGAGCTTTGGAAGTGTCGAGCCGCAAGGACAAAAGAAAAGAACATCTGCACTTTATCACGCCATATTAGCCACTATTAGTTCGAATTGCTTTGTCATTTAGTGGCCATGATCTTCTCAGTATCAAGTAGTCATCCATCAATTTGGAACTTCAGAGGAGATTTGCGAGTGGAGCGAGTAAGTGTATCTATGGCGGAGAGGGTTCAGGATAACAGGGAAAACTTTTTACTTCCGAAAAAAAAAAGCGACCCCAAAAAAAAAAAATGCATTCATATTGGTAAAGACTATTTCAATCTTAAGATTGTGTCATGAAATACCTTTTCTCTAGTATTCATTTATTGTTTCATACTTTTTTTTGTGTTGATATTTTTAGCAACTTCAACGTTCAAAAGCTGTGCTACAAACATTACTCGTAAAACTCAGATTGAAGAATCTGAATTTGAGTCCTTTTAGTTGGGTGTGTAATGTTGATTTTTTTTTCTTTTTTTAATCTGTACAATTGAATGTTGTTTTTCTTATAAAGAAACACATACTGAACATGTTCATATTGTTGAGGGGATGAAATGTCGTACAGTGGACCCCTGCATGCCTGCATTTAGGTCCCCACGAATTTGCATACTCACTGATTTTTTTCCCCCAATTAAAAAAAAAAATCCACATCTTTTGTATGTTGTTGGGATGGGGTTATTTTGCCTCTAATACTCCCCCCAACCATTATACTACCCCTGATTTGGTGAAAAACACATACTGAATCAGTATTAGTTTTTTCGTTTGCTTTTTTTTTTTTTTTTTAATAATTTTGGGGAGTTCCATTTGTTTGTTTTTCCCCAGTGAACTTTAATGGCCGTCAAAAGTATTAGAGGGATTTATGAGGGGTTGACTACTTTCAAGGGTGACCGTTTTTTGGAATGCATCTCAGTTACGAGTATGCTCATGGAACAAATTAAACTTATAAATCAAGGCACCACTGTTCCAAGTTCGCCATGCTTTCAGGGGGGAAAGTTAACCCACAGGTGCAGAGGCCATGAACACCGCCGGCCGTCTTTCATTTGTGTTTTCCCCTTCACAGCAGAAAGCCGAGTGTTTGCGCATTGCATGCCGGCGTGTGTGCATGTTCCTTTATTATTCCCCGACACAGCGGAAATCATAACAAAGCGATTCCCACAGTCAGACATATGTTAGACGCTAGCCTGGACACAATGGGGTGTTTATTGTGTGTGTGTGTGTGTGTGCCGCTCTTCCACATTGAGACGAGCCAAAAGAGGTGGCTCGGTCATCTTGTCAGGATGTCACTTGGACGCCTCCCTGGTGAGGTATTCCGGGCATGTCAAAATAACAAATAACACTCCACATAGTCCACAAGGCTGTATTTAACAAAGGGTTTTATAACCTTTAACAGAAAACTGTGACAGAGCAGTTTTTCCAAAATATGTAGAATACATAAACAATGTGTCATTGTTTTGAAGGATGTTTTAGGGCCTTTCAGGTTTTCATCTTTCTTTATTGTAGTCCTTGGAAGATATAGTTTGGACACCCCAGGCATGCACTGATGTGAACTCCGGTTTTAATGTTGTGTCTATTTTGCTTCCTCCTCCACATGTTGCACTCAACCACAATGACTTCACTCGTTATTGTTTGCCTCCTGATGCCTTGTGGGAGGACCACAACTGACCAATCAAGTTTCACTGATCGTAAAAAGCCCGCCACAAACAATGTGAGCGGCACTGTTTTCGCGCTGACAGCTTTACAGAGTGGAATGTTGGCCCATTACAACAAGGAAGACGCCAATCGTGCCGTATTTTACGTTTAGATGAAACAAAGCCCTTGTAGAAGTACTATATTGTGAACATTTGATTTTTTTCAATTGCTTCTGCGGCGCTATATCGCACTTCATCGTTCATGCTCCTGTAATATCATAGATTTTAAAGCAAACGTCGATGGGCTTTTTTCGTAGACAGGCAAGTCCGATTTAAGAGTTGCATGCCTGCAGCATAATTAAGAGCAAGAATCTCCAGTAACAGCGGCTGTCCCCACAGAGCACCGTGAATAAAAAATGCCTATAAGTAATGCCAGACGCTCTTTTATGCACGTGTTGCTGCTCTGTGTGTGTTAAACAAGAAGTTGTTTCCAGGTTTGAAACGCGGGTAACATCTTGACTCATATCTGTGAGATTGTCAATTCGTGTATCATTTGTTGATTCGTTTTTCAAAACAAACAAACGGGAAGTAAAAAAAAACAAAAAACAAAAGTATCACTCCTTTTGTCAATAGTCGTTCCCAAAACCAAATTTACCAAACAAACCATGACTTTTTTTTGCACTTCAGATCTATTAGGCAGTTGAAAACGTAGTCTGCTTTTTCTCACCAAATTGCGAGATGCGCCAGGAGCCAACTTTGTGGGGCGAAACGGTTCAACGGTGCATCATGTTAAAGTGGCTTAAAACTGACAATTATCTTGGAAAATCTCCATACCAATTAATCGCAAAACATTTAAGATGACGCCCTCTTTTTCTCACAGGTCAGGCCAGATGATCGCGTCATACAAACGGACCGAGGCCTCCTGATTCGCTCCGTGCACACGTCAGACGTCGGCGTGTACGAGTGCGAAGCTCAGGAGCACACTCACTTTGCCCACACACTCCGCCGGCTCACGCTGCAGCTCCTTCCACAAGACCAACTGGACCGAAAGACCAAAGCTGGCGAGGACCTGATGACGGAACTACAGCATGGCCGCCGTTTCAAAGACTACCTGAGGCTCATGAGCTCCCCTGTGGGTTCCCTGGAAGAGTACTGCGACTCTCTCTGGCTTGAGAAGAGGCCGTTGAAGGCCCGCGGCCGAACCTTGGGAGTCGGCAAGTGGAAGCACATGCAGGATATAAAGAAGAGTAGAAATAGGAGACATCACAGAGAGAAGGAAAGAAAGACTGACAAACTGTAGCGCACAGTGGACATTGAAGAAGACTGTTGAAATGGCAGGACACATCAGTCTACAGGCAAAAAAATGGAGACGTCCGCAGATTACTGCATGTTTAGCAGGCACGGGTTTTTTATACTCTATTTTCAAGGCTCTGGTGTGGAATGTTCCAAAAATCACAGTCAGACCAATTGATCATGCATTTAAATGTAATTTATACAAATGTTGAGAGTCTCTAAAATTGGTACTTCAGTTAGAACAGTTGTCATTTGATTCGCTGGGCAACCTTCTACCAAAGAAAATAAGCTGCATGCTTTGAATAGGGACGAACATAGCACCATTATGTGGACACACCTATGCGCCAGTACTAGGTGTCCGCAGTTTATGACAGAATTCCTTTCCGACAGTGACGACACAACCCAAAATTGCATGTTAAGTTGGAGGAGTTATCATTTGAGTAGCGAGACAACTTTGTCGAAAATGGCGCACAATTTTGCTGCATCCTTTGAATGGAGTAAAAAAGTAGCGCCGTGTGATGGACGGAGTTGAAAGCAAGTAAAGAAATGCCTTGGTTCAAGACACATTTCCTGAAGTGCCAGAAAATACGAAGGAAAGTGTGCTGTCCCTGTTTTAGCGATACTTTTAACAATTGAGCAAAACACGCTATTGCACAATTAACCTAACCTCTTGTTCTAACTGAGCCACCACGCCTCTGCTGGTGGCAGGAGAGTAGTGCAAGGAAATCAACATCACACCTGACAATTTCCTCATCGATTGCTTCGTCCGTCCCTTTTTTTCATTCAGAGACGTTAAACTACTGTCAAATTTGTCATCATGAGAAAACAGTTTCCTCTTGGAGATAAAAAATGCATTCATGTTGAATGACTGTAAATAATTCTATAACTTGTACAGGATATACAGGCGCATCTCAAAACAGTGAACCTCCACCACTCTGCCGAGAATAAAGAGGGTCAGCGGGTAAATGAAACTTACACAAAAAGATGTGTGATTGCCAAAAGGGGGTAAAACACTTTCTGTGAGACAAAGCCACAAACTGACAAAATGAAGCTCCTCTCTTCAGTTCAACAGAGGTGCTTGAGAATGATATTTATTATTAGAGACATGGCTTAGGACTGAGCATGAAAAAAGGTAAATAGGCAAGTGAACAAATAATGGCAGCTCAGTTCTCTCCCAAAATGAACAAAAAGGTGAATTTGCCAGTGGAGAACGACGACTATTGGGGTTCACTGTGAATTAGAATAAAGTAGATAAATTCATGTATTCTAGTAGTTTAATTCGAACATCCTTTTCCGAAGGCCAATTCCTTCCTAATTTCTGTTTTAAAAATACCGTTCATATTTTGAGATGGTTACATTTTTGTTTTTTAGTTGTCAGCAATAAATATAAAAATAAATTTGAAAAAATAAGCATGAACTATTCCTCTTGTGAATTTACAGTTTATATATGAGTTGCATTTTTTTTTTAGTTGAACTGTTAAAATGATTAGGAATACATTGTTATGCTTCTACAATATTCTAATTCCTTGAGATGCACCTGTGCAACATGTCCAGCGTAGTCTAATTAGTGCTTTTATTATAAACCCGTAGGTTATGACGTCAAGGGCAGCCAATATTATATTTTTGTACTTTCAGATCTTTTGGTTTTGTTGAAACTATTTAAATAAATATGTCTTGCGTGCCTAAAACCTGAACATCCTTGCCATCTGTAAGTAAATGTAAGAGGTGTACACTTTCTAGTACACAGTGACGTGAGATTTAGTGGGTTGGCCTTTATCCAGGTCTCTCGATTTAGCAATGCAGGTCCCCGGACAAAGTGCGTCGGGATGATTCAGGACCAGCTGCTTTCTTGTTTACTCGGAATACAAATAAAACAGATAAAAAAGGAGAGAAATGTTTCTGTGTATGTAAAAGCATGTGATCAAACTTGAGGCTTCCTAGAATAAACTGATAAGCATCTTCACGTGTTATAGTCACATTGTGTAGTTATTAGTAAAAGTTATTTGAATGATGAAAACCTCAAGGCCTTCTTTGTGAATAAAGGGAGTCTTAAAATGGGGCTTGATGAAGAATATTTCAACGATCCTCCACAGTGATCCTTTGCAGTTTTGTGATGAATATTTTACATACGTCCTCCCTATTCGTTGTTTATTTATCGAGGGGCTCGGAAAGAACAAACATATCCAGCAAAAACAGAAACCACTCCGTGAAGACAATGTCCTCACTCCTCAGTAATTATTTGGTGGTTTCCTTGAAGCTCAGACAAGCAGCGGGAAAGGAAAGTGTGGAGAAAAAGCAGTAATTTGATGTGATTGCGGTAATGAGCACGTTGGACTGACTCGAGACCCCCGTCGTGGGTTTGCACGACACTCACACGGAGATGGAGGCGGCTTGCAATCTGCTGAATTCCTCCCGGTTAGCTTCACGCTACTACAGTGGAACTGTGGGTTACCAATTGAATTTGTTTTCGCAATGTGTTCTAACACCAAAACGTTTGCAAACCGAGGTAATGTTTCCCATTGAAACAAAAGGAAATCTAATTAATCTATCGCAGGCTCAGAATGTTATATTTCGCTTGTTTTAATCGTTGTGTGGTTAAAAAATTAATTCTGCGCAGTATAGAAATTCTATAGGTGAAAACCATACATGGGCTCGCTAGCAACTTACCGTGCGTTGTCAGTCTTTTTGGGTACAGTAATGTTTAAGTTCGCTGTGGTTTCTGCTAGCCTCAAATGGCCACCACCTCCGTCATTATGGTACAGATTTTATGTTGCATTGTGGGATGTGGGGGCCATTTTAGGCAAAAAACTAAGATACCTGAAGCATGGAGCCAATTATATATGCATGGAGCGATTAAAAAAAAAAACAAGACCAAAAAAAACATTCTGATCTCCCGAGTTTCTCCGTGGCTATGCCAAAATTGTTCAGAAACCAAAACTAGTGTGGGCCCAGAGATGTTTTTTAAAACTCATCTGGGTCGTTAGCATCAAGGGAGGTTCCATTGTATTTATTACCATTCCTAATCTATCGACCGCCATGACATATAATTTCCAAATTATCATTGTTTTGCTTGATGTTTTTATCCCACTAGGGTAGATCAAAGCCAGTACTGAACAGATCTGCCCATCCAAAACCAAATCAAGAGCAGTCTATTCTATGCTGACCGTTTGAAAGGCTTACTTGAGGATCATCAATATGATTTTCTTCACATACTGGACCTTAACACAGAGCAGAAAGTGGAGCAAAATAGTTTCTCTGTGTATTTCCATATTTAGAAAAGCTTGATATAAAACCTTTTTTTTTTTTATTACTACATGTTATAGTAGCAGTCAATGGTTGAGGTGGAGTTGCTTAGTTTTTTGGGGGTTTTTTTTGGGGGGGGGGGTTTGTTTACCAGTCTCTTTTTTGTATAATTTATTTGAGTTTTCTTAAGTTTGGATTGGTCACAACATGAAGCATTTTCACCCCATTCCTTTTGTATAATCTACATGAACAATCTATCCAAAAAGAGAAAATTGAACACATCTCACTGGCAGTTGAGAAAATGATCATAACTAAAACATTGAGTTGCATTGGTTTTTTGTTTCGTTTTTTTTTTTCAGAGCGCCCTCCACATACACACGCACGCACACACACACACACACACACACACACACACACACACACACTGTTGGCAACATTGACGGCACTGTCCAAAACAAGCATATGAAACCTGTTCAACGCTCGCCAGGGAAAAGAAAATCACGAAGGTCAAGAGGAGCCAGGATTGTTATCAATGTTCTTATTGCAGTAAATAAGGCCATGAATTGGGGAAAGCAGAAGGCTAAGCAGATGACCTCCATCCTGCAACCTCAGCTCCATTTTGCCTGAAAACAATTCTCCTTGTCCAAGTGTGGGAAACACTTCCACTGACGTCATAATGGCTCTTTCCTAATGCAGTGCAGCACGGCACTGTGATGAAAGGCGTTGCATCAAATTGGGAGTGGTGGCAGTGGAGTGATTTCAGAATGAAAGCATGAAGATATTTTGGCATGCATTTCTTTGAAAGAATGAAATGGAGGAAAAACTTATTTGGTGTTCCAGTGTCCTGAGCTCTGAGGCACAAGAAAAATAACATCTTCATCAGCCGATCAGTGAGATTCTCTACGGGACGACTAAATAACAGTGATGGACAGAGAGATGAACTACTTTGGATGTAACTGGTTGGTTGATAGGCGGCCCGGTAGTCCAGTGGTTAGCACGTCGGCTTCACAGTGCTGAGGTACCGGGTTCAAAACCAGCTCCGGCCTCCCTGTGTGGAGTTTGCATGTTCTCCCCGGGCCTGCGTGGGTTTTCTCCGGGTGCTCCGGTTTCCTCCCACGTTCCAAAAACATGCATGGCAGGCTGATTGTGCACTCTAAATTGTCCCTAGGTATGAGTGTGAGCGTGGATGGTTGTTCGTCTCTGTGTGCCCTGCGATTGGCTGGCGACCAATTCAGGGTGTCCCCCGCCTACTGCCCGAAGCAGCTCCGGCACCCCCCGCGACCCTAGTGAGGATAAAGCGGTTCGGAAAATGGATGGATGGATGGTTGGTTGATAGTGGCAGAAACATGGGATTTTAACTTCTTTAATTTAAGAGTACTTTGGAACACTTCATCAAAATCACAGGTGTCGAACCCAAGGCCTGGGGGCCAGATCTGGCCCGCCACATCATTTTATGTGGCCCGCAAAAGCTAATAAAAAATGTCAACTTTCATGATGCTTGCTAAAATCTGTACCAACATTTCAAATTCTCATTGCTAATAAAGAAGAGTGATACTGTAAGCATTTTCTTGTTACCAAACCCCTCATTACAGTCACTTAAACAATAGGTGAGTAAACCGTTATTCTTGACTTCTTATATGGTTTCAGTCATAACGGCCCTCAAAAGGGAAACGGTAACTCAAATGTGGCCCACAACAAAAATGAGTTTGACACCGCTGATCTAAATAATAGCTGAGCCAGACTGTCTCTCCAATCCACTGTATGTATCGGCAAAAGGCACCGGGCCACTTCCTATTTTAGGCAGTTTAGCAACCGGTGCCAAATATGGACACGCTTGTGGCGTGGTGTCATTGTCCCTGCACCGTCCTGAGTCTCACCTCGCTGCGAATTCCACCAAAACCAAGTGCAGTGTGATAACAGTGTTAAAAAAAAAAGTTTGAATCGCAAGGAATTTGATCTAAAACAAACGGGAGGGGAGTGGAGGGGAGGTGAGTTGTGGGACTCGTCATATGTATATGCAAAGTAGCTGAAAAACATAATCAGTGTCATCAAATATGCTACATACAAAAAATTACAAGGTGACTCAGTTCGGCAAAAGTAATTACCGGTAATTGACAACCAATTTTGGAGATGTGAGGATTCCAACAGTGACAACATTCTTGGCATTTTCACCGGATACGTGCATTGATATGTTATCCCTACATCTTACGAGACGTGCAAAAGAAGTGTCAGTCTGACTTAGACTTGAGACGGTTCTCATTCGACGTTGAATGTATGCGGGATGAACTGCGGAGAACCGTTGACATTCTACTCTTCGAACAATCTTGGAGCCTTTTTGTGTTGATGGATGGTCTTAAGAAGAGCTTGGAGTCGGCCTCAGACTTCAGCACTTTGGTTTCCAAAGTGTCAATTTCCGTTTTTTCTTTGGACATTTTGAAATTAAGCGACAACTAAGATGTTCTAGTTCAGTGTTTTTCAACCCCTGTGCCGCGGCACAGCAGTGTGCCGCGAGAAAATATCCAATTTGTATACCTGTGCTGTCTATGGCCCAGAAAGTAATGTAGTGTAGTGCATGTAGTACCCTCCCATACCGCTAGGAAGCAGCAACAGCTAGCCAATTGCCTTGTGTTTCGACCACTCGAGACAAGCGAATTTGTGCCGCATGAATGCAGGACGACAGTGAAACAATAAATATGAAAGATTATAAAATACTTTTTTCTTTGTGCTCATTTGATTCCAATTCAAGCTGTTATAGCGTCATTCTTCAATGTTAAAAACGGTTATAGTAACAATATAACACATTGATTGTTAAAATAAGCGTTTTTTTTTTTTTTTACATTTTCAGCTAGTGGTGTGCCGCGAGATTTTTTTAATGAAAGAAGTGTGCCTTGGCTCAAAAAAGTTTGAAAAACACTGTTCTAGTTCACTTTAGAAGTACAAGTTTGACAAGCCATTAAATCAGCGGATTCAAATTTTCACCAAAAGGGCATTATCCGGTCCTGAAGTACTGCTTTCACAATTCAAGCGTCATAGAAAATACTATGTCGAATTTCAACAATGTAATCATAGAAAAACAAGCAACATCTTATTAATCTAGTCAAGCACTCTCAAGTGCACATATTTGGGGTGTCCTTATCTTTAATCTCGCAAATGATTCAGTGCAGTTCAACACCACATGCGCAGTAATAAACATGATAAAGCATTAACCATCAATTATAGGTCAACAACATTCTATTTGTTCTCGATGAGTTTTGTTTTGTTTTGATACGGGTCTTGCGTTGGGCCTCAGTAGATATAGTTTTGCTAAGAATGCAGCCTTTCCAAACAGTTGACATGTGACTAAATACATGCTCGAGTCAGCGGGAGTCGTAATGCATCACAGATCACAATGTTGCCTGCGCCCGATGCCAGAAGCGATCATATTCCACACAGCGTTTGTTATGTATGAGCGCGTGAATATGCGTCCCTCATGTGTCCGAGGCTTTCATGAACAAGCATGACTCTTGGCTTTGTTTTTCTTGGTCACATTCCTTTTACCCATTTTAGTTCTATAGTGGTACCTTGATTTATGGGTTTATTTGATCGTATATGACGCTCGTAATTGAAATCAGTTGTATCTCAAATTAACTTTCCCCACTGAATTAAATGGAATGTGTAAAGAAATACAGAAATACACTTTGTCCTGCTAGAACTAATACAGTAATCTAAATTGGAATATGATTCTTGTTAAGACCCATGTTGAAAGAAAATACATTTGGCAAAATACCCATATATATATATAAACCGTGAGCACAAAACACAAGAGATACATATACATTGACTGTGAGGTAATTATGTGAACTGATGGTGGCCGGATGTCATGACGTGACTGTAGTTGCTGCCATCAAATAAAAAGAAATGTAGCAATGTACCCGACAAAAACAAAACAAAACCAAAAAAAAAAAATAAAATTAAATGCAAGCAAAAAACTCAAAAGATACCCATACTTTGACTGCGAGGCATCCATCTGAAGATAATGTTGTAAAATTCCATCTCGCTAGGATCTCTCCACTCTGCCTTATGTTAAGTGTCAGGAGATGAAGAGCACACGTTGACGATTTGACACCCGAGCAGCTGCAAGACTGTCCCTTTGCGTGTGTTAAGCACACGCCTGCTCGAAGACAACGAGCCATCAGTGTCGATCTATTTCATTTATTATTCAGGTATGTCACTTCATTGTTCTCCAACTGGCCATTTAGCAAACAATCACTTTTTATTTTGCCATAAAAGGCACAATGTGCTTCTATTTATTGGCATACCAAGGCCTCAAGCCAAACATGTTGCACAAATCCAAGTATGTCCAGGGTACAAAAACAGGCAATAAACAGGAATATTACAACAACAACAACATTATGCCAAGAAGCATAAACTGGAATGTAAAAATGAACCACCAGCTTATTCTTGTTGCATTAAAAATGAAACCCAACTTTTTTTGATGTAGCACAATTTTTGAAGTGTTTGTGTTTTATTTTTATGATGACTTTGTACTTTCACTCCCGATGTTTACAAAGCAACATACTGTATGTATTCTCTACTCATTACACTGTCAAAATAATCTAACTTTAACCCCCCCCCCCCAAAAAAAAACAACAAAAACAAGGAGAGTAACAACATGGACTAGCGTGAATCAGAAAACGACAACAGTAACGGAAACAATTTAGAGAATCAAAATTTTTCCCGGCCGGCCCGATAGTCCAGTAGTTAGCACGTCGACTTCACAGTGCACAGATACCGGGTTCAATTCCAGCTCCGGCCTCCCTGTGTAGAGTTTGCATGTTCTCCCCGGGCCTGCGTGGGTTTTCTCCGGGTACTCCGGTTTCCTCCCACATTCCAAAGACATGCATGGCAGGCTGATTGATCACTCTAAATTGTCCCTAGGTGTGAGTGTGGGCGTGCATGGTTGTTCGTCTCTGTGTGCCCTGCGATTGGCTGGCAACCAATTCGGGGTGTCCCCTGCCTACTGCCCGAAGACAGCTGGGATAGGCTCCAGCACCCCCGCGACCCTAGTAAGGATTAAGCGGTTCGGATGATGAATGAATGAATGAACATTTTTCACATCCAAGGCCTTAAGACAATTGCTTGGTGTTGTCGGCCACAAGAATCTCATTAGAAAGCGCCCACTTTGCTCACCATGCATATCACCAACCATAGTTGCACCTGTTTTAACTGTTTGGAACCTGTTATTCACCGTGTGCTACGGTGTAAAGTACCGTATTATTTTTGTAACTATGTAACAATATTACACGATAATTTTATGTATGTATTTATTTATTTTGTTTTTATTTTGCTTTCTTTGGCTGTGTGCTGGCAGGATGGCATTGCAAATGAGAATCTGTTTTCAATTGCCTATCTGGGTAAATTAAGATGAAATAAATCAAATTAAAATATGATTTTCAATGAATTCAGTCTGGGTCTTACAAGTTAGGTGTATTTTTTTTGATAATGTAAGTTTTTTTTAATATTAAAAGTTAGCTTGCAGCTTGCTCTTAAACAATGCAACGCGTTTTTTGTCTTCTCTTAATGAGCACTACTATATGAAAGCAAAACTAAAATGAGTGCACAGAAAATTTATCAAAACAGGTTTTGTTGTTTTAAAAAAGCATATGTGCGGTATTCCTTATGTTTTCAAGTATATTTCAGTCTCCATTTTTTTTACTTTTACTTAGCACATTCACTGCCAGATGTTTTCAAAGCCGAGTTCCCAAATTTGCATTTTGACAGATCTTTTAAGACCCATGGTCTTTTGTGTTCTTTGATAATACAAGCACAAAAACTCGCACATTTTGATTGATTTTACACAAAACACATGGGCTTCTGACCAAACAATAGAGTACACTAGTTGTGATAAGAAACATATCAAGAGCAGTGATTTCGATGCAACCATTGTTTCTGCTTTGGTGACAACTCAAACGACAAAACAAACATAAACAAGACTTAGAAAACACTTTTGTTGGTGAAATAATTTTGCCGCCTCTACCCATAATGAATCCCAGACATCTGCTGAAGAGCAATGCATTTTCACTCATTTTCGGCGGAACAGCTGGAATTGCAAAATTTATTCAGCGCATCTTGAAAGTAACCCACTGAACATCGCGTGTCGGCGGTATATTTTAAATCAGTTGTCTGATTGATGGATGATTTGGGGCTTTTAAAAAGGGGTACATTGCCTGGAAGTAGAGTCGAAGCAGCTGGATTTTGTGAGATTACACACTGAGTACATCATTTCACCAATCCATCTTGCCCAGCTTCAAGCTGTTCAGGACTGGGCACGAAATAGGAGTGGAACGCGCCACTTGTCTTGTCTGGTCTCCACATGAAATGATTGCAGAGTTTTTAAAACAATGGCTGGCCCAGATGTTGCCCGAGTTCCCGAGTTCGGTACATGGAGAAATTTTTGAATAGTACCATGACCCTTGTCACTTTTCCATACAATTTGGATATTTTCCAGAGCTATTTGTGACTCTTTTGTTAAACAAACAATTTGACGTGACAGGTCAACATGCCTGGGCTTCTCTGTCAAAGGAAATATCTTAATGACCAATTCATTTTTTTAATGATTTAGCGTTATCTTGCCTGACCAGATGGTAGATGACTATGGGTTTAATTTAACCAAATTGAAGGTTTGAATCTTTCATGAGAACATGATTTATTTGGGGGTTAAGGGGGGTAAAAAAGTGGCACCAAGTAGGAATCTTAGTTACGCAATGTCTGAGGCAAACAAAGCGAAAACACATTTTTGTTGAACAAAAAGATAATTATAATAATCTGTATAGCAATATCCATCCATCCATTTTCCGAACCGCTTCATCCTCACTAGGGTCGCGGGGGGTGCCGGAGCCTATCCCAGCCGTCTTCGGGCAGTAGGCGGGGGACACCCTGAATTGGTTGCCAGCCAATCGCAGGGCACACAGAGACGAACACCCATCCACGCTCACACTCATACCTAGGGACAATTTAGAGTGCACAATCAGCCTGTCATGCATGTTTTTGGAACGTGGGAGGAAACCGGAGCACCCGGAGAAAACCCACGCAGGCCCGGGGAGAACATGGAAACTCCACACAGGGAGGCCGGAGCTGGATTTGAACCCGGTACCTCAGCACTGTGAAGCCGACGTGCTAACCACTGGACTACCGGGCCGCCCTGTATAGCAATATTCAGTTAGAATTAGATTTGATAACTTTTCACAAAACATGCACATTGCTTGAACCACAATGTTTTGCTTTCTGTCCGTTCTTTTTCTTTGAATGTCTTCTGCGGTGCCCACATTTGTTTCCCAGTTGTGGTGTTTTTATTTAATTTCATGAAAAGTTCACATTGCACTTTTTTGTTTGACTGTATTGGAGCAGAATGAATTCAAACATATGAAGCTTTTTCAGTGTATGGCATTTTTCACCCTGAAAAAAGTAAAACACTAACGTTACACTCAATTTAAGTTCAACAGTAAGCTTTGTTCTGCCCCTCATTTATAAGTAAAAGTTGTACTGTCATCAATTCTGGGGAAAAATAGTTCTGTTCTTATTTTGTGGATGTCACAATTGCAATTATTATAAATCTGTTTCTGTTATTGTTCATAAGCTCATAAAGCCACCGCACAAGAAGTTGAAAGCAGGATGATATTCATATGTCAACTTTGTTTTCACAGAGCATAATCTGAAAGGTATGCCAATCATAATGCAGTGATATATTGTGTTTTGGTTTATTTGTGGTTTCTCATTGGTCTATCTTTTCAATACATAGAAACTTCAGTTCCAGAAGTAGGCCAATGCTGTTAGCCGTTAGCTGGTAAATTATGCTAAAGCTAATGTTAGCTCAGGTGCTACGCAGGTGTGAAGTGATGTTGGTGACATTGAAATGTTGTTCGTGTATGCAGGAGCACCTATGTGTTCTATTTTGCCGGGATGTTACAACTTTACAACAACAGCAAAATGATACAGGAAGTAGATAAACACAAAGGCTCCAACAATGACGTGCCCTTTTCTTGGAGCTAGATTACATCTGTTACACTAACCGAGGGCAGAAAAAGCTGAGTTTGGTTTTTCGCCATCTTGTTAAAAAAAACCGGCTTTCGCAAATCCGTGGGCATGTTGGTCATCATATTACTTCATGACAATCACATTCCTGCCTTTTGTTGTGAACTCAGACAACTGAAGCAGTGAATTTCCCTTGTGAATGATAAAATCTACTAATTTACCACTCACAAGTTTGGCCCAAACCAAACTATGACAGAAGACTTTGAACTTATTTGAAAGAATTAAAAAAGCAATGCCATATTGGAATGGCAGCACAGTGAGTGGCACTAAGTCTGCACTTTTGGCAAGCGTGAAGGACGCGGCGCTCATCAAGCTCGACCACTCTCCCCAGGTGAGGGACGACCTCGCTCACAGACATTTTATGGCTCCTGCTGCAATGCTTAATGCTGAATTATTGCCGAGAATAAGCACGGAGTATATTTCACAGCGGACGTGGAGGTCACATATGAGCAGTTGTGAATTTTATAGCAGTTCATATTGCGAGACGGGTTGGGCAGAGACAGAGAGATGAAAGGAAAGTGGCAATCTTGTTGATAAATGGCAGAACATTGTCAGGGATACGTGTCATTTGCAGAGATTCACTGGTGTTGGTGAATTTACCTCTTTAGACTTCAAGGCATTTTTACGAACGTTGTCAAATTGGTTTAAAGACGTCATTAACTCTTTTTTCATATTTAAAAAAATATATTTTGTATCACATCACAGACTGCAAGTAATGGACAAGGCCAAAAATGATACCAGAAAGCATTCCAAATCTGTTTCGGAAGAGCGAAGATAATTCAAATGGCCTCAAAACAACTTTAAAATTATAAACATGCACACAATCAGGAAAAAGGTTTTGTTTCTCGATTTGCGGTGTGAAACTGTTGAATTACAGAGCCAGGAATTCAAGCAATGCTCAAAACAAGCCAGTTTCAAAGGATGCATGAGAATATGCTGCACACAATGTATTGGTATGGGATGACGGGGGACAAATGTGCAATATGTATACGGGTTGTTCTCAGAAATCATAGCCATGTCAGCCCAAAACTGAAAAAAAGAGTTCAAAATGAAATGAGCTTTAAATCAAACCGTTCTGCTTTGAAAAAATAAAGATAGTTTACTCAGCCCTTTGTTTGCAGCAGATTGTTGAATGTTGTTGTCTACTCGGTTAGTAAGTGTCTGCTACGTTTGCTACATGGATATCAAACAGTGAGCACTCGAATTCCAAATTATTTTTTAGTTAATTATTGTTACACTTGAACAGCTTCCCTACCTTCACACAATGACATTCGGCGGCGAAAAAAAATCATATAAATGACCAATCATATAAAGAAAATTACTTCTGAATGGTGGACAGACGGAAACAACGGCTGTCATGTCATTGCTTTCGAGGATCACTGAGGTCAGCATCAACTCATAACTGTTCACTTTGCATTCGTACGAAAGGCCTACAGCTCAACTGCTCGCCATTCAAATCATGCTGACTCATTCTCAAAAATAAAAAAAATAAAAAATAGTGCATGCAAGTGGGAAAGGATGTATCTTTTATTGTGCAGACACTTAAAACCGAACACCATGGACGGGGCATGGCATCAAATTTTGCTTGCACAATAGAGTGTGAGAGCCCTTTTTTCTTGCTTTTCCACAATGACAGCTAATGTTGAAAAGTTCCTGAAAACATGAGTAACCGCTGTCCCTGAAAAGGCTCAAGTACCACGATTCAGAACATTTGCATGTATTTCAGAAATCCAAACACATAGTTGGAGTGTTCAAGAAAGGACTCCGTCAGATCTTTGAGCTTCCAATGCAGAAGAAACCCAATTTATTTTTGATTGCTGCTCAAAACAATGGCTAAATATTTTCTCTGAAGGCTTGTCTGCCATGTTTGTGGCATCCTTTCAACAGATCATATAATTGTTTTTGTGTTTTCACTTTGCTTTTGTGTCACTGCGCCATCTGGTCATTTACAACAAACGGCGAGCAACTCATTTCGCACGCTTCTATTTATGCAAAGTGCCCACTAATGCTAATTAAATCCTGTTTGTCTGCATTATGGTGTCTGCCTGTGTGAGATAAAGGTGAGAGAGAACGATCGCATAGAGGGAGGCCATCACTTGGCTGCAAGTATTGTGAGGTTGATGCTATTATGCAGATGAGGGCGTTAAAAGTAATATGCGCACCGGCCGGTGTATCATTAAAGCTGTAATGGCAGTAGAGTTCAAACCTTGCGAAGCCAGACGTCATCCATTTATAGGCTTGATATGTTGTACTTCTCGCATCTGTGTATTACTGACACGCGTTTGCTACACTTACCTCATTATGACAAAAACACCCCACCTGGTATTTATTTCATTCTCTACTTTAGCTAATGTAGGCAAAGAAGCTTTCACATTGAGCAGAGAGCGACCATAAAGGGTTTATATCTTTCTTATCGAAGGGAGAAAACTGCTCCTGCTCCCGATTGGCAACCTGGTGTTTAGTTTGCCGATCTTTTGTAACCAGTTCGCAGAAAGACAAAAATGAATTGAACATTTCACTAGTCTCACATGTCCTGTATTGAAGAGTAGTAAAAAAAACAACAACAAAAACACACAAAAAAACCCTTTTAATTCTGATCAAGGAAGAGCAATGAAAAAACAGGGCAAATACATGTTCCGTTTGTGTCCAGTCGATGGCAGAGGCATTCCCGGTTTTTCTGCTGCTCACCTGTCTGGCATCACAATTGTTGGGACCATTGATGGACGGATAATTTCACCTTGCTCAAGTCATTGTTCATGTGAATTTTGTTGAGACACTCTTATTATCGTTCCGTTTTTGGGCCTTGATTGATCTTTTCTCCGTTTTTTTGGCCCTTGCCTTTGCTTATGTTCTTTGTTATTCAAGTAAGTAGTTCTTGGTGTGTTTCTCCACGTGGTTAGGTCTATCTTGCACTTTTGTTACCAGCTATTTTTATTCATGTGTTTACCTTGCCTAGTGAAAGCGCTTTTTGTTTTCTTCCCTTTATTCCTGGCTTGTTGTCCAGCATCAATATTTGTACTTTGTCAGCCTTATGCCTATTTCATTCATTCATTCATTCATCTTCCGAACCGCTTTATCCTCACTAGGGTCGCGGGGGGTGCTGGAGCCTATCCCAGCTGTCTTCGGGCAGTAGGCGGGGGACACCCTGAACCGGTTGCCAGCCAATCACAGGGCAAAATCTTTTTGTTCGATCAACTTTCCTGAGTCGACATTTGTAGGGTCCGATATCTGTCCAGAATCTTCCTGATGCCTGCCATTCTCGACAAATCCAGGCAAAATGGGCTGCGATGTTTGGCCAATTGACTCATTTTGCTGTCCCAAGATGTTCAAGTTTGAGTTCAGCCGGTTTGTTACATCCACACAGACAACCACTTAGACACAGTCAAATAAGGTAAACAAAAATAAAATATGGCACAAGTGAGAGTTACAACACAACAATTATTTTTTTAAAGGAAAACATTTTTAATACAGCTTTTGTTAGACGGTTGGATTTTACTGGTATGGCTGATGCTCGGTGACCTACTTATCCGATTACAATCCAAATATTATCCCGACTTGAAATGAAAACATAGCCAATTACTAGATGCTCGTCCTATTATTGGACAGTGCGTCTGTGTGACATAAAAGGTAGCAATCCACTCATGCCGCTTTGTTATGATGAGATCAGAGGACCGACCACAGTGGAAGCCCATTACCCCCAATTGCCCAATTACATCAAATCATGGATGATTATCAGACATCACCGACACCACAGCCACTGTATAGGCCTGCTTCATGAAACTATTCACGTCTGGGATTCTTTTGTTGGTTTTCTTTTTTTTCACCTTTAACAGATTGAGTCCAATGCTGATTTTGACAGATCTTTCAAGGGCGCATTGGGCTTTTTCTTCCATATAGATCAGGGGTGTCAAACTAATTTCACATTGTGGGCCACATATGGCCTCGGTAGATGTCAAGTGGGCCGGACCATTAACATTAGACCATACTCTGCTATAAATAACCAAAATAGCATGTCTTTCCTTTTTTATTTTGGTCGAAAGAAACACAAAAACATTAGGAAAATGTCATCATTTTGAACGTATGAACGAATGAACGTATCTTTTACAAAATTTCATGAAAAACCTTAGATTTCCTGAGACAAATGTGTAATTTACTTTTATCATTCGCATATATGCATTGGAACTGATCCCACTGATTGCCACAAAGGTGCAACACTTTAACCTGTAATTGGTATTGAAAAATACAGTAATGCACTTTAAATGACATTTATAAATAAAGTAATTTTTAAACCACTTACACAAATGCATATAAAATCTAAATGTAATCCCTGCCTACACCTTACAAACGAAGGAGAGTGCTATTAAATGTGTGAAGAATAAAGTATTCACATGTCCCTGTTAGCGTCTGCTGTGTTGGGTCTATCTCAGTGACAGACTGAGACTGCTGTTGTCTTCGTCGATCAAAACAATGTTGTCTTCTACTCTGATCAAAACAGTGTGTTCCCCTCACGGATACGCCCCGAATTGCACCTTATTAAAAATATTCATTCCGTGTTTACACATGCATTTTATTCACTTTTAAATTATCCTGAGGGCCTGCTCGAACCTCCTTGGGGGCCGGTTCCGGCCCGTGGGCTACGTTTGACACCCCTGATATAGATAAACCTCTGGTGCTTGATGTTGAAGGAAAAGATGCTTTGAGTGTCTAACCACAACGTCGCAGGTCTCAGTGAATGTTGTTTTTGGTGTCATTTCGCTGAGTTCAACTACCTTTTCGTCAAAATCTGTTGGGACAAGTTCCACCACACTTCACATGAAAAATGTAGCAGGTAACCAGCAGCGAGCTTGGGTGAGAAACTCAAGTCGCAGTCTACATCTTCACTGATGGACACAAATGCGCTACACTGGTCCCAGCAAAGGGTGACCCGGTAGTCAAGTGGTAAGCTCGTCGACCTCACAGTACAGACGTGTGCAGGGTTCAATTTCGGCTGCGGCCCTCCCGTGTGCAGTTTGCATGTTTTTCCTACGTGGGTTTGCTCTGAGTCCTCCGGATTCCTCCCACATTCCAAAAACATGTGTGGCTGGTTAACAGAAAACTCCAAATGTTCCCGAGGTGTGAGTGTGAGTGTGGATGGTTGTTCGTCGACAGTAATTGTGCTTTGCAATTTGCTGGCAACCAGTCCAGGGTATACTCCGCCGACTGCCCGAAGACAGCTGAGACAGGCTCCAGGATGCCCCGCGACCCCCGTGAGGATAAAGCGGTTCCGAAAATGGATGGACGGATGGATGGTTGCAGCAAAATCAGACTCGGTTCCTTATTCAGCCAACAGGAAAGGAACAAAAACAAGCAGTGTCAAGAAAACACAACAGAACACTTCTGCATAGCCACATGGCCAAAAATGTAATTAAGTAAAGCTATGCATTCATCTTTTCAAGACACCATGATGCTTAAAATAGGGATTTAAGGTCATCAAGTTCAATCATCAAGTTGTTCTGAGACAGGGGTCCCCAAACTTTTTCATGTCAAGGCCAGATAACTTTCCCCTTTTCTGATGCAGGACAGGGTCAGTTGGTAACAAAATGTGTGACGATAGCAGAGGTGTCCAAATGTCAACATTTTGTGTTTTCTAAAAAGCCACACGTAACCAAATATGAACCCTTTCTGACATCATCACAAAAAAAAAAATCTGAAAATAAATAACACGATTTACACTTTCAGGGACAGCTGTTACTACAGTGGACAGCTTATCATGTTATCAGGTTACAGGGTGCATGAAAGGGGTAATGAAATAAATTATACCCAAATAACCTTTATCAAGTTTTTCACAGAAAAAAAGACCATGAAACATGTGGTTTCATGTAGAAACCACTGTTTGCAGCTCTCTCTAATCTAACTTAATTGTGAAAACCAGAAAGCAAGCAGGCTAAGAAACTCAATTAAAATAACACCTACCAAATATCTTTGCAAAAAACAAAACAAAACAAAAAAATCCAATGTCAAAATACTCAAAATATTGTTTTCTCTTACCTTATCTTTTCGCTAATGTATTTGACAGGGGTGTGTCCAGAGGACACAGACTGCAGAAGGGTGAAATCAAATGTTACGTTCTATGCAAGTACAAGTCTTGATGACGTGGCCAAACTGAAAATAAAAATGATAATGCATCTCTGGTATTTTCAAGGGGTCGTATCCGCCCTGTGGGCCGTAGTTTGGGGACTAGGATATGGCATTGCATATTTTTCACACCGATTTTGGTGGAACTCTATAACTACTGGCATGTTAAAATTTTGTGTATACTTTGGGGCCTGTCCAGACCATGGTAATCAAACCAAAATACAGCCGACACCTTGGTCTTTTCATCGGAGATAAGAGCCCAAGGTGCCCATTGGACCCAAGCGAAGCACTTCAGCAGACGTTACTGTCTCCACCCTTCATCTGTCCGCCTCTTTCCCCTCTTCAGCACACACCACCTAAAACTCGCACTGTCAGACGCCAGCGATAACGGACGACTTCAGTACGGTCGCACTCTTGGCTCTCTCTAAAAATAAGAGGCGAGGCTCCAAGCACCATGAAGCACGTATGCTCGGCATGTCAGTCACAGCTTGTATTTAAAAGTAAGCATGTTTCTGCATTCGAGATGGATGAGGGGTTACGGTGTGAGTCATGCCAATGGGCCTTGGTTTACTGCTTGTATTCAGCCCTGTGAGCAAACACACGAGTCATTGATGAACTGAGCGGTCCGTCGGTACTGACAGAGGAAAACCCACCACCGTCAGTGCTTAGTCCGTTTTTCTAAGTTTCCAGTCGGTCGTGAGCAAAACGGGCATCTGTCAGTGACAGACTCTCCGCTATCATTTTCCATTCCATTTCATCAAACTTCACTTTGCAGGTGCCGTGCGCTCCCAAACGTTCTTTTGTGAAAACATCAGTTATCTAAAGTTCAAAACTCACATTAAAATACAGAGGTCTCCACCACTACACCTGTTGTCAACAGCATGCGCTGTCTGTCAGAGTAAGTGAACATGCAACTTAGCTCTGTCATGTACATGTGTCTTGTCCTATGAAGGACGACCACTGGTCCCAAGGGTCCCCACTCTCCCACTGACTGCTGGTAATACATCCAGGGGAGGGGTTATTCTTAGATTCTGTGTCAAGCCTGTCTCCGGGGAGCCGTTGAGGAGTTTACATTACATACACATCCATATACACAGATGTCCTCAGACAGATATTTATGAAGCTCTGAATGCCAATTAGAAATCACGGCGCTCCAAGTACGGGATCGTGTTCCGCCACGTGTGATAACTCAATTAATTGAGCGGTGTGCAGATTGGGTTGCCGCCAGTCAGCAGTTGTTGTGCGTTAAGATGGAGCCAGAGCCAGACCCCGCTGCTGGAAAACAAAGAGGTGGTGTTTATGTGCCACTGAGATCAGTCATTCCCAAACACTGACTCTGAGCATTATTATTATAATATACTGTGTATATATAGGTCATCCAAAACATTTGAAGATTTTAACAATGACATGATTACATATAACGTGGCCGTATTTAGACAGCAAATACCATCATGAGGTCAGTTTCAATGTTTGGTTGAGATGTCATTTAATGAAAGTCACGCAGGAACTATACATGGGACACATCATTTAAGTTAGGGGTGTCCTTATCCAAGTTGTGATATCAGGCTGCATTGCATTTATGGTTTATATCATAAAACAGCCATGGCAGCTGTGGAAATCAAGTCGATGAATAATCACCGCATCGTATTATGATGTACTGTACTGCATGTACTATTTCACAATGATAAACTAGAGGAAAAATTGCAACTTTGACAGATTTACCACAAAATGAAAACAACTCAATTTACCAAGAAATATAGAGTAGACACTTGAGGTATTTTATTTGGCTACAAAAAACGGCATTGTGCGGGTTGAATCTTCGAAAGTTCGACGAGTGTGATTTATGTTAGTATGGAGGGAATAGCTCAGATAGACCACCTGACCAATTTGTCATTCCTTCATTGTATCTCTTCCTCATTGGTACGCCTTTAGATGCGGCATTCCCACATTAGAAAAAAGGCAAAGGAAAAAAACAAAACAACTACCTTCCCTACAAGTTTTTGTGCGACTATTCCCAAACATGTTGCCGTTTTTTGAGCTTAAATCCACAGGTTCTAATGTTCACTGTAATTTAACAAACGAGTGCCTTGCTTGTGACTCATGGTCACAGCTTTCAAGGATCCTATTGTTCAGTGAAGTTTATACTGATTGGGTTAGAGTTGGGGGAAATTGAGGAAAAGGTCACCCTCAGGGCACCATTACACGGAAGCAAGAGGAGGAAATGCTATTCCTATGAAAGAAAACGATGTAATTGAACCCTCTCTTCCACCTCGGTAACCTTAGTATCACGATAGCGTGACAGCCGTGACACAACGCTCCTTTTTAGACGCAATGCCTGAGACTCTAATCATTACTCTTTTTTCCAATCTCACTACACGACAATAAGCATATCCCCATTTGTTGCAGAGACTGGAACACCTGGCAGTTGGGGCCATTTGCGCCCCCCGCCCCCGCCTCCGCCTCCGCTCCATCACAAGTAAATCCCGAGGTAGGCGTCTGGAGCATGTTGCACCTCATAACGAGGGCATTGACTTTCAGACCACACGCAACATCGACATCTCACAAGAGGGTAGAAATCCTGTCCACGTGTGTGGCGAGCTTGGGAGAAGTTCCTGGGTAAGACTCTATACAGCTGTCCTTATAGAAGGATTCCACGATTCATCTAGGCAATAGAAAATGTGTGATATGGAATGGAAACCCAGATTCTACTGAATGTCCTGTCCGAAGCTGGATTTACACTGCAACTGTCCAATTCAGATTCAATGCTTATATCTTGTATGTTTGGCTGTCTATTTCCATCTTCATTTATTTAATGTGACACAATTGCAGTCCACACCATGCGACTCGGTTGAACCCAACTGTAATGGACCAATGCAACTCACACTTGCTCATTGAACGACTGAGCCCTCCACGTCTACCGAAGTGCTGCGACAGAATAATGGCACCCTGTATCGGGTGTTCAGGCTTCATTTACATTCTGCTGTACTGTTTCACATTTAGGCAGCTCGATGGCCGACTGTTTAGAGCATCGGCGTCACAGTGCAGAGATGCAGGGTTAGCTCAATTGTCAAAGAAGAAAGAGGTCGCCAAAGAGATGGAGTGGTTGAGAACAAAGGAGACAGTGTGGATATTTTGAGAGGCTCACCCTTTTCACTGTATTTGGTACTCTCCATACATGGCTCACTGCTGCTAAAGTATTGTTGTAAAACGCAATGTATTTGTACTGTATATTCTGAATCTGAACTGGTTCGTGGTACTGTGGGGCCGGCTGTGTCCCACTGAGTGTTAAAGGTTCTACCACAAGATTTCACGAGTGGCTGAGTCTCCACCACTGGTTTTACGGCAATTCAACGCTTTTTTGTTGTTGTAGTTGCACAATGTGGCGATATCGCAAGTTATATCCAATCAATTTCTAAGTGAGACGCAACTGCCCGCCACGCATCTCCAAGCGATAGAAATACACTATAGACAGGACACATGTTGGTCGGAGGAGGTTTGAAAAACAGGGACATTCCCCTTGTGTAAGTGAACACCTGAAAGTTACAGGCTGGTATGAAAGCACACTGAGCTAATATTTGTTGAGAAGGGCTTGACTCCCACAAGCTTCACGTGATGTTTTCTCAAGAGTTTTTATATCAGCATCGATGGATGCAATGACGGTGGCCAGTATAGACCAGGCTGCTTCAGAGCCATCACATAATTGGTCCTTTTGTTGGAGGTGGTGTAAAGCAGGCTCATAATCGTCCATATTACCGTTACGCTTTAGGTAGAATCCATAGGATAGAAAAGCGGTGTACTTCTAATTCTGTTCTCCATACTTGGGTTATAGGGAAGTTAGCAAGGTTAGCGTTGGCTTTTGTTGCTCAACGATGGACTGTGTGCCTGCGGTGGTTTGCTCTGCAAGGAGAGCTCTAAAGCTACGTTTCTGGTGTTTAATGGTCTCCCATGAGCCTGCTCCCGTTTTTACTGGCCAGCTCGTGTGAGGGCGGAAGAGACAGGAGTGATGGCGCCTGAGGGGAAAAGAAATAGAGAAGGGGAGGGGAAAAAAATACGACAGGGAGAGTGACTTTGCGCATTGAAGGAAGTATTGGGCGCATCGATAAGAAAAGGGGATAAGAAGAACATTGACGAGGGGGTAAAAAAAAATAGAGACATGGGGCTTGCGGTTTAAGGTAACCCACAGCCCCCGGAGTTGGTCTGATGGATGGGCTGTTCCACAGGAGATGTTTGACGACTGGATGAACAGGCTCGACTTTAACCCCTTGAACCCGATATGCATTCCAACACAAGACTGCTCCACAAATGAGCACAAACCTCATATCCCGTTCAGATTTCTTTCACTTTTCGATTATACTGCGGATCATATTTCACGCTTTTTCAGCACCTTAATACTATGGGGATTACATTTCGGTATGTGAACACAACTAAAAATGTGCAAATTCAAATACAGTAAGGGCACATTCAAAGTTTGTAGCTCAATTTAGTCATACGTTGAATGAATTTTCACGAATTGTCATGCCATTTATTCACTGTATCCTCCCCCAAAACAGCAATTAATTGTTAATACATGTGGAAACATAATGGTGGCAGAGCTGGACCATGGTCAACTGATTAGCACATCGACCTCACATCGCAGAGGTGCACGGTTCGACTCCAGCCTTCCTGTGTAGAGTTTGCATGTTCTCCCCATGCCTGTGAGGGTTTTTCCCTGGGCCTTCCGATTTCCTCCCACATTCCCAAAACATGCATGGTAGGTTAATTGGGCACTCCATAATGTGTCTGGGTGTGTGTGTGAGTGCGAATGGTTATTAGTCTCTGTGTGTCCTGTAATTCGCTGGCAACCACTTTTCAAGCCGTGACAACATAACAAATAAAATCCAATATTTTCAAGACTTCTATGACAACACGAAAAGTCACACTGTAGTGACAATTAAAATGGGATGAGAAGGAAACCTGAAATTCAAGGTCGGCGATGGAATATAACTCTGCTTGTGAGCTCTCTCACCTGTGCTATTTATTTCATATCTGTGGGTTTGTGTGCGTTCGTATGTTTTGCTGGTTTGTGCAGGCTTCCTCACAATGGCCCACCATCAAGTTCAAGGTCACGCATGCAGCCATTAATCACAAAGCAGACTCTCGCACGAAAGTGCCAGTTTGGTTACCACTACCCTTCCTCAATTCAGGACAGTTGAGGATGCAATTCACACTCCTCTCTTTAAAAAATGATTTTCAATGGTGGACACACAAATACATATTGTTCAGATACCTGAAAAATCTATTTTCATATTTTTTTTATGGTTACATTTTGTGGTAACTCCCTATATTTGACAACATTCTGTACTACATAATGTTCTGTAGTGTCTGTACTTTCAACTCATTTGTCAAAATGAGCTCATATGTGTGCTTCTACTTAAGTGCAGCATGTGAATACTTTTGCCACCTCTGTTGAATTTCCATTTGATGTGGAGGCAGGAAGTTGGTGACAGAGCTAATTTGGCAGCGGGTGTTTCTGGGTCTCACTAAAAGCTTCATTTGAGGCTCGCTGCAAAACCAGCGGGAAGTCGCGGTCGTACTTTATGACCTGGGTCGTCTGAAGGGATGGAGTCAGTTACAGGGCACGGAGATGGGAACCTGCACGCAACCACCATCACTAAAGATATATATAGAGGACGCCCTCCACCTCCCCCACTGCCCACCAGTCTTCCTCAGAGTTGAATGGGTCACATAAAAAAAAAACCCCAAAAAACCAACAACACATTTTCCAGCTTACATGACCTGTTTTCACACAGGCTTGCAGCTTTTATTTAGGATGTGGTGGAGGTCAATCTCATATGGTCGCCTTTACAACAAAAATAGAATTCAAATGTTTATATGTCAAAATTGTAAAGTAGTCACAGACTATGAATGCGGTGCATGGCGCATTTTATTCTGGACTTTATTTTCACCATGCACCTTTTTCCTGACTTTGAGAACACACTGGAATTATGACCTCGAATTTATTTTCATCATGGAAAAAAAACCGAGGTATATATCTATCATTGGGTTAAAACTGACTCTACGTATCTGATGGTATTCAGCTACTCGGTTTCGCAAGCGTTTGTCCTATTTGGGGTGAGCGGGAGCCTATCCCAGCTGATTTAGGCGAAATACACTCTGGACTGGTCGCCTGCCATTTGCAAGGCAAATTTTAAAAAAACATTCACGCCTATTGACAATTTAGAGCAGTGGTGTCAAACATACGGCCCGCGGGCCAGAACCGGCCCCAAAGAGGTTCAATCAGGCCCACAGGATAATTTAAAAGTGAAAAAATGCATATAAAAACATGGAATTAATATTTTAATAAGGTGCAATTTAGGGAGTATCCGCTAAGTGGACACACTGTTTTGATCAGAGTAGAAGACAACATTGTTTTGATCAGAGAAGAAGACAACAGCAGTCTCAGTCTGTCACTGAGACAGACCCAACACAGCAGACGTTATCAAGGACATGTGAATACTTTATTCTTTACACATTTAATAGCACTCTCCTTAGTTTGTAAGGTGTAGGGAGGGATTACATTCAGATTTTATATGCACATGTGTAAATGGTTTGAAAATTAGCTTCTTTATGAATCTCGTTTAATCTTAAAATGCATGACTATATTTTTCAGTACCAATCACTTGTTAAAGTTTTGTGCCTTTGTCCAATCAGTGGGATCAGTTGCAATGGATATATGTGAATGATAAAAGTAAATTGCAAATGTATCTAAGGAAATCTACGGTGCTTCGTGAAATGTTTTGCAATACATATGTTCATTAAATTTCAACATTTTCCTAATGTTCTTGTGCTTCTTTAGACCGAAACAAAGGAAAGATATATTATGTTAGTTATTTATAGCAAAGTATGGTATCATTTGCCACTTGACATATACCGAGGCCGTATGTGGCCCACAATGTGAAATGAGTTTGACACCCCTGATTTAGAGTCTTCACTGAACCTGTATTGTAAAAAAAAATCTATGAAACGGGTAAATGAACGAAGATGGCAGACATGCTCGCTGTATTGTCTTTGATGCGATACCATGCAAAATATCTGGAGATTTTGAGGAAACTGTTTGAAAGGTCCATTACTCAATTATGCTGGGCCAAAAATAGATGATCGACCTACTTTACATTCATCCTCCAATAACAGGTAGATTTATCACTACTATTACTGGTGTTACATGTTTTACAGATGAACATAATTTTGATCGTTCGATGGAAGATGAAATGGGTTGCTGGACATTCAAACACAAATTATATTAAATAAAAAACCAAAGCAAAAGTCAAACACTGGCTTGAAAAATAATTGATCGTAACACAGAAGACACAAAAGGCCTCATTTAACCTTTGATCTCAGCTATCGCTTCCATCCAGGGTCGGATATCATTCAATAAAACCATAAAATGTTCACATTGTGATAAACCTTGAAAATTAAATGAATGCTGCCGAGACTATGGATACATGCCAAGGTCGACTTCCATGTTGCTGAAAGTTTTTTTTTTTTCCTTTTGTAGCTATTCTGTTGACTCTGTTGTACTTTTAGTGATCAGGTGTGGCAAAACAGCACCTAAAACATGTTTTCTCATATACTTAAATTATAATCATTGAGTGTGGCGGTCACAGCCTCTGCATTTATGATACCCAGTGTCACAGCATGCTGTACTGAACAGGTGTCAAAATGCTGTAGGAGAAAGTATATGGGAAAGTGAAGAGTGGTGGTGGTGTGGCGGGTGGGGTTGGGGGGTTAAAAAAGTGAAAGAAAGCAAAACGGGAGGGTGGGGTGCTGACAGCAACAGGATGCATGGACATTGTCACAGAGGCCCCACGGTTGGTTTGGGGGCCTCCCATGTTGTCCCACACTGTGACCATTGTCCCGAGATGAAGGGTGACTGCTCATTTGCTCTGTTGACCAGGTGCAGAGGCCAGACCGATGACCCGCATTAGAGTCTGCAGCAGCAGCAATGGCTAGTGTGAAGTGGACGTTTCACACATCAAGCTGTGAATAGCACTGGACCGGAGGGGTTCACAACTGGGCTCAGCCTGGGGGCCCACATTTTCCCATAGTCACCCATTCCATACACTCTTTAGCAGAATTTTTAATAGAATTGGGGACTTTAATTGCTTCATTTCCATGATATTACTGTGTTAATTTGACTCAGCAGGGCCTCAAACTATGAGTTTTTCAAGTTACGGGCTGTCAGTTTTTGTTTTTTTCTGGTGGTGCGAGCCACTCCATCACCAGCGAAGTATAAAAAAAAATGGGGCAAGTGTAAAGCCCTGGCATGTGGGCAAGGAGAGCTGCAGTCACTGATGTCCTTTTGGTTTATTGAATGGAACAAACAGTAAAATACCTAAATACAACATGAGAATGCTTGCGATGCTTTCGAGCTGCTGGAGGTAACAACATGCATGCAGAAACTCACATGCACACAAAAAGTAAACCGGAATCAACAGCACAACATAAAACCACACTGCATTTTCCCTTGATTTCTTGATGACATGAGTAAACAATAATAAAGGAGAGTGACTACATGTAATAATAAAATAAAAAATACATGATCAAATGCGATTTCTCGGCATATGGCTTCTAAAATTGAACAAAAACTACCTTAGCAATTCTACTGACCATGGCTATGACTTTGAATTCCTATTTTTCATTTGTTTTTGACCACCCAGAACATTCAAGTCTTTCAGCCACTTGAGAATCCCATGCACTAGATTCTTACATTTTGTACATGTGCTTCATAATGTACCTTTGTCTAAAATCTGAATCTATCGCCGATAGATGTTGAAAGAAAGCTATTAACATTGCCAAATGCAAGTGCCATATGTGCTACTTTGTGTGTTTAAGAGGTCGCGCCGCGTGCCAATCACCTCGGGTGTGCGGAGAAAATATTTATTCGCATTTAGCACTTTCTTTTGTTACCCTCTTTTTCTTCTTCTATCCGCACAGGCATGTTGTTTTCTCTCTGCTTGGTAGGTAACATGTGGAGTTCCTGGTGTGTAAATCAACACCTTGCCTGACGCTCCATGGCGCCTGGCAAAATGGTCGTCGAAGACACCAGCTTAATGCTAAATGGTAACATTTTCTTCTTTTGCCAAACGCCTGAGATGCTGTGACAAACGCGTCTGCGCGCTGCCACAAGCAGCTGCTGCCCGGGCCGCTATAGTTCTTCTAGAAGTGGAGTTAAGAGGAGCTCGAGTGTGGCCGTGATGGGAGGTGTTCATGGACTCACAAACTTTGGAGCAGTGGGAAAAAGAAAAATAAGCAAGATGATTGGCCTCTCTGGAAGACTGGTGGCTAATCACACATCCCTAAAACTTGGATCAGTCCAGACATCCATCAATTTTCAACACCGCTTATATGCCTAGTATTTAATCTGTCTTTCAAAAATTGCTGTGGGAGAAAAGAAATAGGCAAACACAGGACCACATGCTGGGACATGAATATGGTGTTCATAATTTCAGTCATCAACAATGTCGCACTGACACTGCATACGGACCACACAGAATGATTGCGCAATCTCGTGACTTTTTTTGGGGTGTCAATACATTTTCAAACGGTACCAATTCCACACGTAATGCCGTCACAGCGTAACTTCCATCATGACTCGACCGCACGCCGGTGTCCAAATTGATGCAGCCTTCAAATCTGGCCTTCCTTTGGATAAGACACATTAGGCCTATCTACATTTGCCATCGTTTATGCAGTCAACTGAGGCAACATGTCAGAGGAGAGGCGTTGGAATGACCCAACCTGCAAATGAGCCTTTGGAGGACGCAGTATATGGATTTGGACACGGCGATAGAATAGTTTCACAACTGACTATTTAAACTGCAGTCATTTTTCGCAATTTCGGGGTGTGGCAACGGATAAAGAATACATACCAGTGAGTTTTGTTACCTTGTCTGTCGACATGGTTTTGGTTACGGTGATGTCAATGCTCGCCTTAGCCCGTCTATTGTATTTTCCATTGTTCGCATGAAGACCTAACAGACTGCCATACGGCAATGTTAAGTAGTTGTTTTAAATATGCAACATTCACTTTCTTTTACTGCATGTTTAGTTTGTCAGTAAACTTCAATTGGAACTGGAAAATAATAGCTTAAAGCCTCTTATTTTATCTGCCAGAATGCTGCTCGTTGTGAAGGGAGTGGTTTACTGCCACCATACAGTGTTCATCTCTCAAAGAAGTCAAAAAGAAAATCGGCTGAACGATGGCTCATATCCTAAAAAACACATACCGTATTTTCCGCACTATAAGGCACACCTTCAATGAATGACCTGTTTTAAAACTGTTTTAATAAATAGAACACATCACATTATAAGGCGCATAGAAGAGAAGCTCTAATAGTGGCTGACGTTGCGTTATGCATCCACTAGATGGAGCTACGCTAAAGGGAGTAGAACACGATACAGCTTTATTTATATAGCGCTTTCACAACCGTTGCAGCTCTAACGAAGCACTTTGGAGAACATTTAAAATACTATGTCCAGGAAATCAGAATATTGATCCATATATAAGGTGCATCGTTTTATAAGGTGCGCTGTTGTGTTTTGAGAAAATTGAATGCATTTAGGTGCGCCTTATAGTGTGGAAAATACGGTAGGTCATGCCACTTTTATGTCAAGGCACATCAGTCATATTTTAATGAACCACAAACAAAATCGCAACATTGAAAAATGTCAATGCTATGTCAATATTTGCGAGCCAGCTGATCTCATTTGACGACAGACGCCTCAATTTTCAGCCACAGATGCATTTAAAATTTGGAATACAGTTTTGTATTATTCTGAAACAATGTACAGTCAAACCTCGGTTTTCGTCCATAATCCGTTCCAGAAGGCTGTTCGAAAACCGAAATTGTTCAAATACCGAAACCACGCTCTTTCTAAAATAAAAATGTTTACTGAACACTTCTGCTCACAATGGAAAGCAACACGAGGAAGCGTCACTTGCTCGTCTACCCGAGGAAGCGTCACTTCCTCGTGTAAGGAGGGCGAGAGGAGTCAAATGGTGCATTCGAGTGCGCTCAGTTTGTTCGAGAACCGAAATTTTTTCGGTTCTCGAACAAACGGACACTCGAACATAAAAAACTCTACATTTTTGGTCTAAAACCGAGACGTTCGAAAACCGAGGTTTGACTGTATATCCTTGCATATATGGAAAAATCATTTGCTATGAAGGATCACATGATAAAACGGCCTTTTAAATTAGACATTACATCTGCAATGACCAGCGATTAACATTTCACATTGCAACAAAACAAAATGCCAACAGTCGGCCACTTATGAGAGACAGTTGCAGAATCGTGCCAAACTCCTAACGGTATCGTCACATTCGATTGGGTCTGCCGAAAAGCTGGTCCAGACTCAAAATCGAATTGTGGTATACCACTGCGACACTTTCGTTGGTTTCAACAGAAACAATCTGTCTGATGTTAAAAATCAGTGTGTGTCCCCCTATTTAGAATGTGCACATGAATGTTGGTCAATCGAGCTGCACGGCAAGGTTAGCTAACGCCAACAAGGTCATAGGAAACACTCCAAAAGAGGGCAATACGAAGGGCAAATCAATCAATAGAGAACACTCAAAATAGCAGGTCTCCACTGACCGATCGTATCTGTTTCCATCAATCAAAAGTAGAATTTAGGTCATCTTATTCACATTTCTTTTTCATAGTCACATCTCACCAAAATGAAATCGTGACCAAATATTCAAATGTGTCAGTCGGCATCACATCGCTGAGCAACAATAGCACGGTTTAATACTATGTGACCCATCAAAGGTTTCCTTGGTAAACAGGACATCACAGATTGGCACCTATTGTAATCTGGTATGATGTCCACTTGTGGCATTTCTCTATTTTTCATTCATCCTTATTTTTATTCCTAGTAATGTATTCTTAGGGCTTGTGGGTCCAAAATGCGGTTGAGACGACCGAGTCAAAAATGTTGAACATCTGCAAACGTCATCTGTTCTGGGGAATGTAATTTGTGTGGGAATTGAAGTAAAAGTTAGCGTGTGTCCTGGTCGCCACCCCACTCCATGCTCTGAAAGGCTGTAAAGATGTCATCATGGGACTTATTGGACCACCGTTGGCAAGCAAAATTAAAATTTAGAAGCACCCTTGTGAGATGGTTGGATTTGGTCTCATTTCATGGCGCTACATAAAACGCAATGAACTGTCTGATATGAAAATGAGCTTTTACTCCTCCAGACGTACTTAATGTAACAATTGAAGACATTTGTTTTGCCTTACCCTGACCACAGAGAGAGAGAGAGAGAGTTCAACTTTAGCTGGTTGATGTTCGTAATAGGCACTAGAACATGGGTTGATTTCACCACAAACCGCCGTTTTCCGAATGTGCAGACAAAGTTTTTGTGATGTCAAACAACAGACACTCTGACGGAAATGTTTTTATATTGTTTGTGTAACACCTCAAACTATATAACAACAAAAACAAGACTGACAAATGACTTTTGATGGCTAAATAATCATTTATCTACTGCTATATAATGAAGAAACGTGCTATATGAGTGACACTGACTCACAGTATGGCTTGAGTGAGCAAAAACAAATACTGTAGAGCTGCCAAATGTTATGAATACCACTCTTGCGGATATTTAAGTAAAATAATTTCGGTCGTACTGCTCAAAATGGTTGAGAACATTACATTCGGTAAAAGGTAAGGCACAGGCTGGACTGGTTACGAGCCAAACACATTTACACACCTGAACAAGTTTGTCTTCAATGAACTGGGCATGCCTGTTTTTGGAACATAGGAGGAAGCATGAGAAAAAAATATATACAGTACTGTATTTTCTAGAAAACCTTAAAACTGCTTTCAGAGCATTTCACTGTCCATAAATCGGTCACATTGCTGCCACAATGTCCATCCATCCAGCTTCCAATTTCCTTATCCTCACAAGGGTTACGGGCGAGCTGGTGTCTATCGCAGCTGTCTTCGGGCAACAGGCAAGGGACACCCTGAACGGTTTGCCAACCAATCACAGGCACACAGAGAAGAACAACCATTCGCGCTCACAATCACACCTAGGGACAATTTAGAGTGTTCCATTAAACTGCCATGCATGATTTTGGAATGTGGGAGGAAACCAGACTACCCGGAGAAAACCCACGCAGGCAAACTCCACACAGGAAGTCCGGGGACAGAATCAAACCCTGCACCTCTGCGCTGTGAGGCAAACGTGCCAACCAGTCGTCCACCATGCCACCCCTGCCACAATGTGTAACACTTTGTGTTTCTTGAAACACAAAGTATCTTCCTCACCGATGTGGTTTTTCATGCATTAAACCAGACCATCATCTTGCATGAAAAATTCCTGTCCAGTGTGTAATATTTTTCTGTAGTCATATCAGACTGTCTGGTCAGGCGTCAGCATATCAAATAGCCAGTATGGAGAGTGTGTACGTCCTGTTTACGCACTTGAGTGAGTGGAACCACCTGCATGGCATTAGAGTGTCAGGGTCTAGTGCTTGCTGCAGATGTATGAAAACACACACTGGTCCGCCATTCTAATCTGACTAGGCCTGCCTTTGCTGTTTATTATTTCAAGACGAGATGGAAATGTGCAGTTGTGGAACGGGAATTGCGCAGCACTGACAACCGCGTCGACAAGTCCACTGAGTATCTTAGTGATGAAGATGAGGTGTGTCAGCAGTTCGAGCAATTAAACTTAAACTTAAAAAAAAAAAAGAAAACAAATACATGAGTCTAACCTCAGCTACTGGTGTCTCTGCGGGAAACCACATGGAGAAGTAAATGTGAAAGTCATCATCACAATTTCTTTGTATATTGGTTTTATCCTAACTCCTGCCAAAATATTTTACTTCTCAGGACTACTAACTGGAGGACAGTGGGAAACCAACAGCGGCAAAAGTTCCTATTGGGACTTTACTTATGTTAAATACATGTTTCCAAGTATGCGTAGGAGTTTTTTCATGATTCATATGATATAGGAGGTTATGGTTGATGGATTAAGCGGGACAATTGAATAGGATCCAATAGGTAATAATAAAAATAAACGAAAGCTAAGCAGTGATGAATGGCCTTCTCATGGTGATTTCTTGAAAATATCAAACACTGGAAGCCATAGTCCACCTACAGAAGACTGTGGGTGGACAATCTTTTCACGCTCTCGATCTTTTCACAGTCACATCCCACAAATATCTGGGTGGCAAAAACTCTGATTGCACATAGCACTAGTTACCAAACCCTTCCATATTATTTAGCCAAGGCAGAGTGACTTAGAATACAGGGGGGATGGCTTCAAAGATTGATTTTAGCCATCTTCTCTCTGCTACTGCCGTAGTTTTGATGTGAAGTGTCAGTTAAATTGTTTCCCAAGGAAACCAAATGCTGGCAACAATTCACATTGAAACAAGTAAGTTGATTCAAAAACAGACATGGTGGGAACTCAGATCTAGTTTTATACAGTGATTAATGATGAAGATTAAGCTAATTAATTTACTTTCTGTTGTTAAGTTCTGGAAGAATCGGCATAGGGCTCGATCCGACAAACGTAGACAGGGATAAGATCTATTTACAAAAAGGGTTTATTAACAAAACGCAGGACCGCAAGTACCACTCAGGACATAGGTAACAAAGAACCAGGAGAATGCGGAACAAACCAAAAGCGCTTGCAAAAAGCAAGGAACAAGAAAATGTAAATTGCTTCTCAACTAAAAGGATAAGAGAATCCAACAGAAGAGAATCCAAAACCGAGACAACGTTAATGAAATGGAAAAAAAATACAAGAGAAGTACATTGAACTACATGACAAAACTACAGTACAAGGCAAAAATCTCGAACGTCTAGAATATTGAAGCACTTTGGAACAGAATCGTGAGTGAGACTTTAAATCCAACAGCCAGTTGTCGGTCTGGCAGTCTTTAAGGCAGCTGGTAACGTGGCATGATTACAGACAGGTGCGGCTCATGAGGGAAAGTCCTCCGATGCCACCTACTGGAGATAAACAGAAATAGGATCGTGACATCTGTTTCTTGGATCGATAGCTTGCTGTAGCTATGTTAGCTAGCAGGCTAACCATTGTGTTTAACTAAATTACTCAAAGACAACAACACAAAAACACATTTTATACTTCCTGGTGAGAAAATGTTTTCCAAAAACCCAATGATGTGGCACTGGTTCCCAGTTAGTCGCTTTGGAAAAGGAATGACCAACATGATGCCCGTAGGCACCAGTTAACCACCAAGGACCACATGAGTATCCCGTGGGCATCTTCTAACAAATAGTTCACCAGTGAGACGGGATACATTTTGTTTTCAACTCTTTGAGCCTAAAGAGGAGCGCTGTCAACATCAATTGTCATCAATTATGCTTTTTTAATGGCAATGCGTGGGGAATAGGATTGGATTGGGAGGCGCTGGTTTGATCATGAATCTGGGAAGTTAAAAAAAACAAATATGGCCAGCAGATGGCAGCCATGTGTCTCTTTTGTAGGAACACACCGTGTATAAAAACAATGCAGACAACACTTCTGAACAGATCTTTGAAAATACGTCACGAGCACATTGTGATTGAATAAAGTGATTGTCATGTCAAAGCAACTATAAATAGTTTCACAAGAGAGAAAAAGATGACAGATTATTTACATTTAGAAATAAATATGATGATGTAATGTACACACACACACACACACACACACTTTTATGCATGCACGCACACACACTACTAATTACTACTACTACTACTATTCAATAGCATGCAAATAGTTTGGAAAGTGTGTCGAATATATTTTTTTTCCTATTTATTTATTTTGGGTAAATATAATATTTTGCCATGTAAAGTGCATTTACTTTGTTGTTGTTTTTAAACTACTTTTGATGTATTCCAACAGATCCGCATGAAGAAATCAGACATGTCATTGCCTTTGTACAGGACTGCAGTCCTGTCCAAGGCGCAACGCTTCTTGCCATGGATATTTTACATTTGATACATTCAAGCAGCGTTTACCTCAAAATAATTTCCATGCATATAATGATCCATTGAGTGCCAGTTTTGTTACGTCGGATCTCATGTTGTCAAGGTGGCAAGTTCACACCTTTGTCCATGGCAGTAAAGTAAGTTATTGTATTACTGTTGCACTCGGTAACAGACACTACAACAGTAGGAGAGAATTTACCTTGGGGTGAGAAAACATGACGTGATCTCATAGCAAGATGTAAATGTGTGGTAGATATAGTGGTAGTAACTAGGAGTGTGCGCTTTATGGTGGCATACAGCCCAGTTAATGGAATGATGGAGTACGCAATGTTTGCTCATAAACTTGCGGCTTTTATGGAATCTGTAAAAGCTGGTAATACGAGAGAAACTGTTCTTATGGGAATTCAAACACTCACAACTTTTGTTACAAGCAGCGGTATCTCCATCCATCCATCCATTTTCTGAACCGCTTAATCCTCACTAGGGTCGCGGGGGGTGCCGGAGCCTATCCCAGCTGGCTTCGGGCAGTAGCTGAATTGGTTGCCAGCCAATACGAACAACCATCCACGCTCACACTCACACCTAGGGACAATTTAGAGTGCACAATCAGCCTGCCATGCATGTTTTTGGAACGTGGGGAGAACATTCCACACAGGGAGGCCAGCTGGATTCGAAACCTCTGCACTGTGTGCTACTGGACTAGCAGCGGTATCTCGTTTACAGCAATTGTGCTAACTTTGAATTCCACCAACATTTTCTGGGAAAAAAAAATTAACCCTTACATACTGTCAACAGTCAAATCTGACCTACAGGTCATTTATTTCACATTGAAATTTGATAACTTTCCCTAACGTAACCCAAAATACACACAAAAGAAAATATTTTCAAACTATCGTCCTTTCGTAAAGGTGTCAAATGTTCAATATTGATAAATATAAATTAGCATTCTAAACCTACATGTTAATGTATTACATTGGATCAGTGCTGAATTTCAATTTATATTTAACTGCAACTCCTGATGTTAAATGAACTCAAACTTAGAAAAAAAAATTGATTTCAATTGCCTACCCCCATCAACATAAAGAAAAAGCAAAATGTCCTTTAAATACTTTCTTTTTTCCCCTCTTGCATTTACGTCAAAATTCTTACTTGATATACAGTTCAAAACATCTTTATAAAGAATGGATTTTTTTTCTTTCGACAACTTGAAAATAAAAGGAGAAAACATCCCTGTCAACATCCTCTTCTCTTCCTGCATTCAGGCCTCATTAATAATATGAAATTGTGTGTTAAAACCCAATTTTTAGAATACAGTATTTGCACACTGGAAGAAATATTCTGAATAACTTCTTTCATTGATTACATTCGCTTCAAGGGTTCCACAATCAAGTTGGTGAGCACCCAAACACAGAAAAACGGACAAACACACAGTAAATCTGCAAGCGCAATGCCCAGTTCAAGAGCCTAAAATGCTTCTGTAACATGATGATGTAATAAAAACACCCCTTCTATTGCTGGATTTAAATCATCTCGGCAGTGTCCAACATCAACACATGAATTACACCCGTTGAATGGATGGTATTCCAGAAGAACATACCACATCGTCATAAATCCTTTCACTTTGTTTTAACAACAAAAAGCCAGTGTGTCTGGCACGGTGAGAATATGGAAGATGAAGCCACCATGCTCGTGTGTATGAGTGACAATCTCTTAAGTTTAACCAATAGCTGCTCTTGGGAAAAGTGTGTGAGTTCGTCTGCAGCTACAATCTGCTGAGAGGGCCGCTTGTTTACATCACAATGGCCTAATACTGTACATACTTTCACAACACAGAAGGCAAAATCCATCAGGGGGGAGTCAAGGCAGTACTTGAGAGAGGAGTGGATGTAGGCCAACTTTCTACGACCATATATCAGAGACATATATAATATAGGCCATTAGATGTTTGTAAACAACAATAACGAGGGTACCAACCATCATTAGGCTGATTTTTGTTTTGCTTGAACTTGAGAGACTAAATATGAAATGTGAACACTGTATGGTGGCAGTGAACTCAACTGACTTTACAATAAGCAGACGTTTGGCATAGTGAAGAAATCTTAAAAAAGAGGCTTCAAGCTGATGAACGCCATTCCAATTTAAAATTTACCATCAAACTAAACAGGAACCGAAGTGAATTACATCTCGTATTTCGAAACGACCACATACTTTTGCTGATAGCTTAATGCTAAGAGTTAATTAGAAATGCCCTTGTTACCCTAATGAATAGAATGTCTGTGGCAGAGTTATAATGCATGCAACCAACTAATATTTGAACACAACTGGTGTAGCAACACTCATAGACAGACAATCCAAAAACTAATATTACTGCAGCTTACCGAATCACAGTTGCTGTGAAATAATAATAATAATAATAATACATTTGATTTATAAGCGCCTTTCAAGACACCCAAGGACACTTTACAATCAGGAACAAAAACAACAAAACACAATGACTGTTTGTTGTACACACGATAAGGAGCTATGATGAATGATTATTTATTAAACATGAATTTAAACCATTTCAGCCAGAGATTGCCGTTGTGTGAGTATGAGATGTTCCACAACATCCACTAAAGTGGTAACTTGACTCACGTTTAACTTATCCATCCATCCATTTTCTAATCTATTTATTGTGACAAGGGTCACGGGCATGCTGGAACCTATCTCAGCTGTCTCCGGGCAGGAGGCAGGGTACACCCTGAGCTGGTTGCTAGCCAAAACACACATAGAGAAGCAAATATTCACAGTCACAAATTAAGAGTGTTCAATTTACTTACCGTGCATGTTTTTTCGAATGTAGGAGGAAAACAGACCACTGTGCTGTGAGGCAGATGGGCTCAACAGTCATCCATCGTGGTGTCCTTATTAATACATTGGTGCCTTGAGATAACCATGACCATGCTCGGAACTCAAAACACTCATATGTTAAATCGTCTTTCCCCATTAAAATAAATGGAACCGGCACTAATATGTTAGAGCAAACCCTTGCTCCCCTTGCTGGAATGTGTTTTTAAAATACAAAAGTTTGACATTTTGGGAATCTTTGTTGCATATACACTGAACTTGGCAAAGACCCAAAGAAACAAAACACTCATCATTATTGTTGTGGAAACTCAATCAATCAAAAAAAAAAAAATTGGGAATGCCCTCAATACTTACAGGATGTAATTATGTCCAGAAGCACTGTGTCACTTGCTTACCATAATATGGCCGGCAAGCGTTGGAGCTAAGTAGAAACAAGCTGCCGGCCAACTTCCAGCGCAGTCTGTCACCATCATGCACAGCAAATGCAAGTTAAGTGGTTGTTGTGGTTGCACTGCCAAACAACAATCCTGCTCGTTCAATGTCTGCACATATTTCTCTCACTGAAGCCTCTTTGTTGGGGAAGCAGACGCTAACTGGTCTCTGCCAGTGTGGTACTGCTTAACGGGAAGGAATTCCACGGATTGGAGTGGTGGAGTCTCAAGCACTGTAGCTCCCATCGTTATGGCATTGCTGTGAATTTTTTTCTGTTTTACTATGAATTGTTCCTGATTTATTGTTTTATTGTTGTATATATTTTAGTTGTTCCATGTACAGCACTTTGTATGCAGCGATGGCGATTGGAAAGTGCTCTACAAATACAGTTGTCGGAGAGGAAACAATGCAGACCGTCACACAAGAGGTGAATCGGATGTAAAGTGATTGGCTGGCAACCAGGCATGTCTAGATCAGTGGGCAATCCCACTCCTTGTCCTGCATGTTTTCCAAGTCTCCCTATTGCAACACACCTGATTCCCAGTTCAATATCAGGCCTCGTCAGAGCTTCCTGATAATCTGATCATTTAAATCAGGTGTGTAGCAACAGGGAGACTTGGAAAACATGCAGAACAGCGGCCCTCCAGGACTAGGATTGCCCACCCCTGGTCTAGATTGTATCCTTGGGGACAAATTGACAGGCATTTCACATGATAGGAGCTACATTGTCCGCTTCTCGGACATCCATCCATCCATTTTCAAATCCGCTTTTCCTCACAAGGGTCAATAATTGGAATCGTTGATTCGCATTGATATGAAAAGATAAGAATCAATCATCACAATCGTTTAATGATAGATTTTTTATTTTTTTTTCACCAACGACTCTTCATCCTTTTCGCCTCCCCGTAATTTTCCTCATTTTGACAGTTTCCCAAAAGCCATGCATAGGCTCAGTTGACACAGCCCTCATAGATGAACCTCAACAGCCCGACAGACTCATGTTTGCAAATATGCCACATTTACCCTTTTTTGTATGTGCAGGTAGCGTGGAAGAACAGAGACCCTGGTTTCATTGCAGAAGCCATCAGCCCCCCCCCCCCCCCCCCCCCCCCACACACACACACAAAAAGACACGCAGACATGTCACGTGGACATGCCTGTGCATGCTGTCACCCAGACCAAACGTGCGTTCTGGAATGCATGTGAATCTTCAGACGGGTAGTCTGAATAAGGCTGAAGGACAAAGCCTACAAGCCATCATTGGGCATTTTCTTAAGTTGCCAAAAAAAGTATGTCTTAGTCCTCACCTAAGACATCCTAATTAGCCAAATGAGTCATTCATTTTTCGCACGGTGTTCTTAAGATAAAGTTAATGAAGGTAAGGCTAATTAAGTCACGATGAATTGACGTGTCTGGGGAAGCATTAGCACGTTATTACCGCTGTTATCTCACGCAACAGCAATATACTGGCAACCTATTACTGTCTCTGCTGAAGTGCTGCCGACTTTGAGGGAAGTTCATTTCATCCAACTTGGAAGCACTTTTATAGATAATGGCTGTTCGACATTAGTTTTTAAAGTTCGATGCTACGTAGATTCCGATGCAAAGAACAAATATGCAACGATACGGCTGAAGTTTATGTGATGTAAACAGAAGCTGAAATGCACAAGAACTCCCATCATGTCAAGTTCTAGCAACAGTATGGAGGAGATTAACTTTTATCGTAACATAATTGGAGGACGTTCAACTGTCTCTAGAACCGTCAAGAATGACCGCTTTTGCCCAAGCACAACGTCACATGAAACACAAAACAGTATTTTTTTTTTTACAGTGACATAACTCATAAAAAAAGAATAACAATAAATCCCATCGCATTATACTATTATCAAAGCGATTTACCAGTAGAACTGTAAATCTGTCCAATACAATACTATAAAATGCGTTTGGCTGTTTGACAGTTCACAAGGCATGCAGAACAAGACCACCCTCATCATGTGGACAGGGATAGTTAGCGCAAGATATATATTTTGTAAATGTTATGTCAATCTGAATTGCTCATTTACGATGCCAAATTGCATGTTAACGTTTCAGGCACAGATGAGTCGGTATTACATGCTACCCGTAACATGACCATGAGCTAGAATATCACAATTTTACAGAGTTGCAATTGAAATGACGCTTGAATTTCTGCATTTAAAAAAAGGGGAAAAAGTATATGTATTCTTGTGAAAAGTAAATACTGTACACACAAATGAGCTCAAAGCTAGTTTTCACCAGTAGTTCCTTTGCCAGATGTAAATAGCGGCTTCAATACAGATGCGCAATCAACAATAAGCGTGATAAAAATATGAATGAATACAGTAAAAGGCTCAAATAAATACTAAATTAAAACAAGAATATGTACACATCAGTACAATTTATTGTAGTCCTGCTGGTATTTTTCGGGCTCAGTGACTGCAGCATCAACAACGGTAACAGGAGAGGCCGCGCCAATTTTCCTGCACTGAGGACTCCTCCCAGCCCCCTTCCCACAAAAAAAAAACCAACAAAAAAAAACTTGTATATTCTTTTGTCTAGAGACAATTGCCGTGCAGCACTACTGAATTAATACATTTACAGTATTTGTAAGATCAACCCCAAAAGCTCATGAATTGTATTAACTGACAGTGACAAAACCAAAGATTTTTCCTATATTTCGATGACAGTTAATTTATAATTCATTTTGTCAAAGTACATTATCATTTCGGTTACGTATCGTTTTTTAACCACTTTTTATCTTATTTCATTAATGAAATGTTGTCCATTTTTGTTCTTGTTATTTCTTTCATTTTCATTAATGACAATGAATTTGCAGCACACTCATTGAAAATCTATCCTTGGAAAAATTACTTAGGACAGATTATGAACATGAGTAGGACGAGGCTCAATAACAAGTATAATTGGATGTTGATCTTTTTAGGCGCATGCAGAATTTGTGAAAATTGTTTTTTCCAAAGAATTCCAAAATAGGAAACTTGACAGCAATAAAGTTCTGTTATATCTTCACTTAAGATTCTACCTGTTTCTACGATAACGTTTTCTCACCATCCAATTAAACTGCTTGTTGGGTCCCATCACACTTGTTCATAACGTGTCCTTGGGGATTCATTTTGTTTGAGAACTTTATCGACCACGGTGTCATAAACGTTCTAATGGCCTGGAGTGAGTTTCACTTTCAAGTGCGCCATTATTTGTCTCTCAACCAATCCTCTTATTAAGCTAACCACCTACCAGAGGGAGAGCAGGAACGGGATGGGGTGATGATAGTAGGATTGTTTGTGTGTTTGTGTGTGTGTTACACACTAAATAGTCGCTTGTGCTGAACAGCTTCCAGTCGGAAACTGAACCAGAATGGTTATGAAAAAAAAAATAATGAAGCAAAAATAATGATCATAAACAATATTGCAACACATAGAATTGGGATTTGACTGAGAATTTTTTTTTGATGTTTGAGCTTGATTTATCACAACATTGCCAATGAGGCAAGGCATTGTTTTCGCTTAGCGCTAGCTAGCCCAATATAACGCAATACATTATGCAGTTGCTGGCCCACCACATGGCATCGAGAGACACACAGAACTTAAGATGATAATGCAATGCTGCAGGTTTGGCTCATTACTCAATCTAGCAATGTGGGAAACACTGCATTCTCATTTAGGGGTCGTTATATATTCACATTGAATCAGTTCACAATGTCCTTACCGGCCTATGTCGCGGGAAACAGACAAAAACAGTCATCTGTGGTGTGTAAACTAAAGACAACATACTCTGTGGAGTGGAAAAAACTGTTGCAGATGGCTAGCTTGGAATCGAACTGAAGAGAGATGTACCAATATGAACTTTGATCATCGACTTGGATTTACGTCTTCACTGGATTGGATATCCATTAGTACACTCGGTGCCTGTGTATTTGTAGTCGTTGTACATAGTAGGTTCTTAGCATGTCATTTTGTGCTACTCATTTTTGTAGTTGTGATCTTTATTTAGTTTTTGAACAATCTGCATGTTGCTGTGACACCTACATCTCCCCTCTTCCATCTTATTTTGTACGATTCAAGTTTTTGTATTGATTTTTACAGCATATACAAAAAAAAAAGATTTGAAAAACATTCACAAAAGGACAGTGCGACCATTTCTCATCAAGCAACAAACAACCAAAGGCCTATCATAAATTCTCTCAATTAACGACGGTCGAAACCCAACGACCGTTGGCATTTACAACAGAACAGCCAACAGATTCATCACCATATCATCCCATTATTAAATGGGAGGAAAAATGGTCCCATGCTCTCCCGAACTGCACAACGTCGTCATTGATCATAACTAACATAATGTTCAAATTATACGGTGGGCGGGAGAGGTGGGGGGGTTCTTTCCACAATCATAGGATCACCCGAGCAGCGACTGTCCCAATCTTTTTCACTGTAAAATCATGTTTCGATATTTGGGCAGTTCTATTCTCCCATTAGACATGTCCTTAGTGATATAGGTATTGTGAAATCGACCCATATTGAACTTTTTCCACAGAAACATTTGATAAGTTTGCACTCCAAAATTGCATATTTTCATATATGTATCTCAGGACCTATCATTAGTCAATATGCCCATCCTATGACGTTTAGACAGAGTCATATATAGTTGTATAGAAGGCATTAATTTATAGTGACTGAACTTTGCTTTGGCCTCTCTAATCATCGCAGCATTTGATAACATTTTCAGCTAGTCCTCCTCATACAAACTACACACTGCGATCTCTTTGCCAGATAATGCTCAGACTTTTACACATGCCTTAAGGTATTATAAAACACAGTAGCCTTATATTCCATCGTAGGTAATTCTCGAAAACTTTTCAGTAAAGCAACCTTCTGCAATACAGTTTGTTTCCAGTAATTACATTCCAGACCGTATTTCTCTCCAAAATCAGAGAGAGATATGAACACATCTTGTGACATATCCCCTTTACAAACCATTCTTTCCAAATATAAAGTTATCTTTCCCAATCCGTATGGTGGAATTGTGCCAAAGAGGGGCATAGGATTGCGGTAAATGTGATGAGCCACACATCTCGTGTATACCCTTCCGGACTGCCTTTAAATGAGCCAGTACTTGATCTGGGGAGGAGTTGTCTCTGTTAGAAGTCAAACCACGCGAGAGAACATCCAAAGGTCCAAAAGGGCTCATGAGCTCTTCCTTGATTTGAATCCAACTTAGCCCGTAGGCTGTCCCTTTACAGTGTTTGGCCAGCCTGCTTATTTAAAATGACCAGTTGTAAAGTCTGACATTGGGGAGAGCCATTTCACCTCTTTCCCTCGGTGACCACATTTTTGTAACATTAATTCTGGGTCTCCTCTTGTCCCATAAAAAAAAAGTCTTTCACAATTTGGTCAAATTGCTTAAACAGCTCTGCTGCAGATATACCAAAGGATAGCATCATGGAAAAAGTGAACTGTGGGCCAAGCACCACTTCAATCATGTTAATTTCCTCACATGGGGAAAGTTTAAATTGAATGTCATGCCCAGAAGGTATCCATCCATTAAGTTACAGTGTATAATACAATCCGAATGGCACATATTCGATATGGACTTGTGCCAATTTCTTTTATATATTCGAAAACAAATCAAAACATTGGAATAACATTGGCAGAGACTGGACAGAATATCAGTCGCATACATAAAAATAACATGCTCCCTTCCACCTTCATGCACGCCTTTCATTCCTCCTACACATTGTCTTATTGCTGAAGTTCATGGCTCAAAAAATATCATGAAGAGCTGAAGCGCAGCACTGAAGTTCATTTTTGGGCTCTCATGTCACACTCCATGCACCCCTTATGATACTCAGACCGGAAGCCATCTGAACCTGATGAGCGCCCTCCTTTCATAGACTGAATCATAACCCTGATTTATTCTTCCGTTATCGCCGTATCCGACTTACATTTTTGTTGATCAGAAATCATTGGTAATTTAAACCTGAAAAAAATCTTAACTTCCCCTCTGGTAATGTAAAACGACTGTGATGATTAAATTAATATCCTTTAATATCACCACATTCCATTTGCTGTGAGGAAAAAGGGCCAAAGCTGTGGAGTGAATGACCCAAGAGGGTCATGCTCCAGAATAGAAAGACTGCGGATGTTGGTGTAGTTTTCTTTGCTTTCTTTTGTTTGGGGTTCAGTGCAACGCGGCAGCGTTATTACAATGTGTCCGCTCAGTGGAAACAAAGGCTTCCTTTGTGTTTTTCCACCCGGAGGTCACTTAAGACTCTCTGGGTGCTATAATGAGGCACCCAAGCAAAACAAGCCAGATGCTTTGATGTAGATATTAGGGAAGGGAATTGTAAGTGAGGACTGGAGAAAGTGTTACTGGGTTGGAGCATTACACCTTGAGCCGACAAGCCATGCCCTGCCATATTTGCAGTTGTTCTCAAAATCATTCAAGTAGGACTAAAATGTGGTTATCAGGACTGTAATCAGACACTAATTTGTGTTGTTGGCCTCCCCCTTCCAGATGAAACAACTTTTCACCCAGAGCCGGATCCACTTCAATACTAACACCTGATTTACATCCTGCAGGTTATAAGGGTTCTCCCAGTTTTAAGTTTGCAGCTGGTACCCTCACTTGTCAGTAATGTGACGTGTATGAACTTACATTACATTAATGCTGGTGGTGTTGACTACATACGAGTGAAACGCAAAACATTTTTCGGAATAAAGACCTTTTCTTGACTTCAAGGTGGCTTGAAGAATCGCTTTCATATGACACAAGATCAACACATTCTGTAAGCCGTGTTTCAATTGATGAAATATTTGCTTTGAAGCATTTATGTAACACTGATCCAAAATGGTGAATTGATTATAGCTCAATCTAAAGTGACAAAGTGTGTTAAAGTACCGTATCTGGCAAAGTTGAAAAAGAATAGCTGTACTGACAGCAAAGAGTGACTTGTTGCATCCCATCTTTTCCTCATTTCTGAACAATAAGTTGAACTGACCTGCAATTTATCCATCATGAATTCATGCGGAGCTGGTGCAATTCACTCTTAAAGGATTCCAAGACAAATGTTCCCAAAAATAAAAATTATATATACAGTATCAATAAAACTGAAAGCAGCTGTAAAGGGCCCTCATAGCCCTGGCCACCTTGGGGTACTGGAACATTGGAATTAGATTTTGATTTAAAAAAAAAAAAATTTTATTCCACAATAAATCTTCAACCTATGTTTTTTTGGGCAGCAAAGTTTAATAGATTTTCGTAACTGTTTAGACTCGTGCTGGGCAACTCCGGTCCTTGAGGGCCACTATCCTGCTTGTTTTTTATGTTTACCTCCTCCAACACATGGAGTCAAACGATCAGCTCATCAGCGACTCTGCAGAAGCCTGATAACGATCCTAATCATTAAATCTGGTGTGTTGGACGAGGGAAACATCCAAACATGCAGAATAGCCGCCCTCGAGGACCGGAGTTGCTCATTCCTCGATGAGACCCTCATTTGTGGTCCCTTCACAGGTAACTTCTATTCCCTCCTATATGGGATTTTGAGGTTTTGCTTACCCAGTTTGGGGTTTAGATCAAAGGCCTGTGAAGCTTTTGAGACAATTTTGTGCATCAGGGCAAAACTAACAAAATTAGTTGATTTAACTTCCTTCTTACATTTGATATTGGTTTGAATTCTGTTTAACTTTGGTTTGTAACAGACACGAACCCCCAGGAAAACAAAAAAAATCCATCATTCATCACAACTGCAGCTGCGCATATGCTTCAATGACACAGCAAACTTTGATCAGAGATGGCTTTGTGTCCCTTGACGTATTTTCGACTCTGATTTGAAAAGGGTCTTTACGTTTTGTCCATCACATTAAGAGAGAGACAGTATTTTTAATTTTTGTTTTTAAATGTTACCTTTAATTAAAAGCTTGCACAACAGATTTTACCAAGCATGGCAAATGTGTTGACCAGTGTTATGTGTGCATCAATAGCTTGAAAACATAACTATATGTGCTCCATTCACTGCTAGCAAAGAAACACCAAATTTTTCGCTATTTTCTGAAGACACATCTTGTGAGGTTCATGAGTTTTCAAGCTTTTTTTTGGGTTTTTTTTTTGTTTAAAGCCTTCAAAAACAACGTCACACAACACTAGTACAACGACACATAATCTTCAAGGAACTTTTTATTTTCAATATCTTTAGATGAAATGCCCACAGTTTGATGTATATCAAATGATCAAATCTCTTGAGCAAAAATGACCTCTTTAACCCTTCATGCAGTATTTTTAAGCGGCTGCATGAAGGGTATTACGTCCCAAAAATGTCCCTCTTCCAATGTGCAAACAACTTTTTTCACTTGTAATTTTTTTTCACTTTCAACCCCTCAAAATGTTCAGTGGGAATTGGCCAAGACATAGATATACATCCTATGCAAAATTTCAGCTTCGTGGAGTTATTTTTCACTGTTTTGTCTGTGGTGTCCATTTGTCCAACAGTCCAAAATCGTCCAAAGTGTCCGAAATGTCCAATTTTGGGATAATTACTGCATGGGGGTTAAAATGGCAGTCAAAAATGTTCTATGTGCCCCCCACTTGTCTATACTCAATACAGTATTCTGATTAATTTACATTTGTAATATGAGTTAAGGAGAAAAAACCCCAACCATTTTCTCTAGATTTTTATTTTCTTTCATGTCCCAGCGCTTGCGATGGTATCGAATAAAGTTGAAGTTCATCAGATGCGATGCCTAGTTCATGACCACAAAAATATGACCCCTATAAATGTCCAAAAATGATCAAAATTGAAGTATTTGTAACTCACCTCCTGTACCTTTTAGAGGATGGTACAAAGCACGTCTTTTTTTTTGTACATCTCAGGGTGGTTTTGTTTAATCTTGTATGAAAACTTCAAAATATGAAGAAAAATGTGCATCATTTCAAACAATATTAATAATAAGAATAACAATAATAAGAATACTAGTAATTCCTACACAAACTATTTGAACGTTGCTGCAGTGGTTGCTGCATAGGCCCTGAAAAAAAAAACGTTGCAGCGATCTGGTTCTTTAAATATGTCTCAACTAGAGGAAGTATCTGTTATATGGGTCAGTGTGGGCTGAAAAATAACTCCTTTCTAGTCTCATCTCAGTCAAAACAGTCAGCAAGAAGCATGCCTCGCGCCGCAGGTAGTGCCTGTCGTATCCATCCCCCACCCTTCGACGCATTCTATGAGGCTCAGGACAATTGGTTGAGGCTACATTTCCTGAGTTGGACTGAAAAGGGGCTTTCAAAGCTTTCCCAACTTTGAAGAGTATTTTCTCTCTTGAAAAGCATAAGCTGCATTCGACCCAATATGATCCGTTGGAAAAGTGAACAATTTAGACATTAACTTTCATTCTGAGTTATTGCATTTGACAAGTCAATTCAGAGCTTCTGGTTTTGTTCTTTTGTTATGGGCTTGTATGAAGTTGTTTATGTCTATGTTCAGAATATAATTTGAGAATTTCATGGATTTTCACCTTTTGTTCAAGTGTTTATGAACGTCATGAAATAATGGCCATTCGGTGCTTTTGGTACCTGTGTGACCTTAGTTTACGAATAGAAGCAGACAACAAAAGACACGGTAGATGGTTTGACCTCTACCAAGGGGAGGAGGGGACATCCGAGGCATCGTTTTGTCCAGTTCACCGAGTTAACGGTGGTAGTAGTGTCCATGACAGTCCACAAGGCTGCACAAAGATTAGTGGGTTTATGTGCAAGTCAAGGTTGTGGGTAAGGGTATAAATCTTGACGCAAGGTTGCAGCCACATAATCCCCTTCTGTTTTGACCCCGCCTTAACACCAGGAGCCACATTAAAAAAGATGACCGCGAATCGATGGATCGTGCTCCTCAGACTCTGCGGCTCTGAGACAAGGTCACTCTTCTTCATCATTAGCTGTTGAAACGCATGACGTTTAAGGGATCTGTGGATGCTGATTAGGTGCACGTGTAGGGTCGGTTAAGAAACATCAATACTATTAAAATGCATGGAGTACATTCAGTATTTACAATTGAGCGCTCACGGGAAGACAAATAGATGAAGTATGTCAACTGGAGTTGCTGACACAGTATATTAGTTCAATGTGAGTGATGAGAGTTATTGTTTTCAAACGAGTGACACTACAGGCTTGAAGATTATCTTTAACGCATAAGTGACACCACCATCTTTGATTTGAACCGTAATGAAAGACTCAGCAGATTTGTAATCCTGAGACTTTGGCGTGGCTTTTTAATGGGGTGAGAGGGGTTTGACGTAGTCAGTCACATTTGCTTAGAAGCAGAGAGTGACACTACAGGCTTGAAGATTATCTTTAACGCATAAGTGACACCACCATCTTTGATTTGAACCGTAATGAAAGACTCAGCAGATTTGTAATCCTGAGACTTTGGCGTGGCTTTTTAATGGGGTGAGAGGGGTTTGACGTAGTCAGTCACATTTGCTTAGAAGCAGAGAGTTATGTATACTGCAGCTATGGTTTTTAGGACTTTATGATTCATGTCCACCCACCGTTTCCAAACATTTTTCTGCTTCACACCCACAGTTACTCCGGTGAAACTCCAAGAGCTTAAACGAAACATGGCAAGTAGAGTGTGCGGTCATAAAGCATTTGTCTTCTGAGTACAGAATTTCTCTTGAAAGGTCAGACTCTCATATATAAATCGCCATAGTCAAGTATAGTAGTCAAGTCAAGTCATGAATCTCTACAGCAGTACCATTTGTCTCAAGTCAATGGGGCCATGGCGGCCCGGAAGTGGTTCTCGGCTACAGCAGTCCCAGCTCCGGCCTCCCTATCCCACGTTCCAAAAACATGTGGCAGGCTGCACTCTAAATAACAGCCCTATTGGCTGGCAACCAAATTTGCCCGAAGAATGCTACCCCCCGCGATTTATCATGGGGAATCCCATAATTTATGTTTGCATGACAGAACCAAAGATGGTAGTCTGTCATACATTTTCTCTGTTCTGCGTCTCTGTGATGTGGAAATGATTACAACTGCTGGAGTTAAGCTTCAGTCTAGTTTGCTGACTGTCTTCTACTTCTTGACATCGTCTATCAACTCTATCTGTGAGACACTTGTGCCACAGTCCAGGTAAGACCACATACCAGACAGGCCAGTACAGTATGTGTAATATGTGTTTCATATGTGTGGGGGAGGAGGGGAGGGGTGATATTGTTTTTAAATTTTGGGGGTGCAACTAGTATACACCAGTGGGTTCAATTGTCAAGCATTATACGGCAATGTGATGAAAACGTCAACATACAGTATCTGCCTTGCCACAACCGGAAAGGGTTTGCCAATTTCCCCATTATCAACATATCTTCATATTATTGTTACATTTGGATCTTAAAGTGGTTGGAACGTCTCCTGAAAGGAATATTGCTGTCATTACAGGCCAATGGATGGAAAGTAGAACCCGTCTGCGGATACTGGTGCTACCGCAGACAGCAACCAAGTCAGAAAGAGCTTGTGTGTGTGTGTTTTTGTTGATCCCCATGGAGACGAGAATCAGGTGGCCCCAGCATTTGAAATATTGATGGATGATGCTGGTACATATCCTGCAATTATATAAAATGCTGAATATATTTTAGGTGAACATAGAAATGTTTTTGTCCCTGAACCTTTGCACGCTAGCATGGGCCATGTGGTCGCCATGGCGAGGGCGTGGTTAGCGTAATGTTCTGATACAGTTCAACGTTGGCAGTAATTAATTCATGGCTCTGAGGTCTTTGCGGCATTTTCATCCATTATTTATTACAAAACAGTAAATAACCAACAGCGTGTGGTTTATGTAGTCATGAATTGTGCATGTACCACTCTCGCATGTCATCTCAAATTGAAGAGCTGGCGTGGAAAATACTTCCCCGCTATTTGTTTTAAAAGACAGGAATGTCAGATCAGTTATGGTTTTGCTTTGTCCCAGTTTACCGCAAAAGCCACGTAGCACGAAGTTGCACGTGTTTCTCTCATAGTATGTTGTCAAGATTGCCTGGGGCGAGCTGGTCAAATCTGGGAAGAGTAAGCGGTTTGCAAGGAGTAGACATGGCCTCCTTTTTCATCCATGCCTGCACACACACACAGCTGTCTTCCATCACAGCAGGTTTATATTGGGAAAAAATGCATCGAATATATGTGCATCGTTGCTGTCATTTGGTGGAGGTCAGTATTCATTGGGAAGGCCATGGGGTTTTTTTTCTAATAGAGATCCACAAATAAACATAGAGACATAATATTAGCCATTTCGTACAGTCTTTTGTGATACTGCTCAAACTGGTCCGACCTGAGGCAGAAAATTACTTCATCCATTTTGCCCCAGGGCTAGAGTAAGGAATCCATGCATCCACTGTATTGCTTAGCCTCATTAGAACGGAGATGCGCTGGATCCTCTCCCAACTGACTTTGGGTGAAAGGCAGGGTACACCCTAAACTGCAGCATGTGTAAAGCAATGCTGGAAAAGTGGGACAAAGGTGCAACGTGTCGTGGAATTTCTGCAATGGTGAAATTATTTCTTCAGAGAGTGTCTATATTTATCTTTATGCTTGTGATTCATAGGCAAAACTGCATACGCCAAATGAAGTCTAAACAATTAAACACCTGTTGTTGACAATGTGAGGCATGTTACATTTTTGCATGGAAAATGAAGATAATGTAAGGCATATGTAAGTGTGGCCCAACAATCATAAAGTCGTGGTCAAAATAATAATCTTCAAAGCTTCGTGCGGCATACTTTCACAATTGTGTCTTTACTATATTTATTCTCAAAGCGGTGTGGCATAACAATTCCACACTTGTGTTGTCAAAATAATCATCTTCAAAGCTATGCGTGGCATAATCCCATGCTCATGTTGTCAACTCCTTCTCTTTTCTGAACCGCGATTCAAAATAATCATTTTCACATTTATGTGTGGCCTAACAAAACCATGCTCATGCAATAAAAATCATGACTTTAAAAGATGTGTGGCAAAGCAATCACATGACCTCCTGAGTCTTGAAACTGACTCATAGTTACCACAGTTAAGTTGGACAGTTACGAATTCAAAAGCATGAAATAGAGCGATGAGAGACAATAAGGCAGGTAAATGTAAAATATGCTGTAGTCAAGGCACAGCGTAAGTCTTTTAGTATCGTTGTTTGCAGATCAACATTTTTATTTTGCACCCCATTCATACACATCGAAGAGCAAAACTAAGAATTAAATGCTGGGACAGCCATCAAAAGGAAGTAGCAGAAGAAAAAGAACCACCTAGAGCAGGGGTGGGCAATCCCAGTCCTGGAGGGCCGCTGTCCTGCATGTTTTCCAAGTCTCCCTGTTGCTACACACCTGATTTGAATGATCAGATTATCAGTAAGGTCTGACGAGGCCTAATATTGAACCTGTTCATTGGAATCAGGTGTGTCGCAAGAGGGAGACTTGGAAAACATGCAGGACAGCGGCCCTCCAGGACTGGGATTGCCCACCCCTGACCTAGAGGGTCCAAAGAACCTTTGTTGGGCTCACGTCACCTACTGCGTGTAGTCGAAGGAAGCTCTATGTTAGTTATGCAGAAGCAGCTTCTCAAATGAAGTCATTGATTGGCAATTTGTTTTACCTGCCACAACAGAGGTGGCCCACCACAAGGCTAATCTGAAAGGGTGGGTGGATGAGTGGGGTAAATCGGGTAGGTGGGCGGCAAATGTGGTTAGTTTGATTGTCTGGAAGCTTGTGGTTCATTTTGCTGGGCTAAATCCTCTCATTGAGAGGATTATGTTCCCATGCTTGTGTAGGTGGAGGTCAGAGGGGCCATGCCATAGAAAAGGTGCAATTGAGAAAGTGGCTTTTCAGTGGTACATGTGGAGGGTGGTGGGATACAGGGAGCAGTTGAGGAATCGGTGTGCTGTGAGCTGGAGAGAAAGATCTGACGCTTGGGGAGCACTTGTGTTGTCAATATGTGTGCTGAGGTGTGAACTGGGTGATGGGGTTTGATTTTCAATTGTTATTGGCCGGACCCACTATCAGATGACGAAGACAGTTTCAACCTTAAAGTGAACTGAGGTTTCTGAAAGAAGGCAACACCATCCTTGAAAAACTCTGCTTGATTTGAGCTGTGAATAAGACAAAAGATAGTCAATGGGATTTCCTTCTTTTGACAAGTCATGCTATTGAGTTTATTTTAACAGAGAAACAATGAGAGATGAACAACATGGTGGGAGTAGTGGTCAGCACGTCAGCCTATGAGTCCTAATATTAGAGTTCCGGTCTCAGGCATGGCAGTCCTGTGTTTAGTTTGCATCATGTTTTTTATTTAGGTATTCTGGGTTCCTCCCACATTCCAAAAATATAGAATATAAAATAAATAATAATAACGCCTTAAAGTAATTTATTTCTATAAGGATTCACGGTGGATGCACGGGATTAAATATGACCACATCCACCACACATATCAGCGAAGCGCTGAATCTTTCTGCCTGTGCTTTGATCAAATCTGCCAAAATGGCATTACTCCACTTACACCACAACTTAGACCTGCTTTTAGCTAGTCTAAGGTGTAGTCTACTTTCTGTCACCAAATTGTCATGTGGGCCGGCGAAGTGTAAGAGAAAACGCCCTCGGTCTGTCAGTACACCCAGCACGACACAGCGCATTCTGTCAAATTCCCAAACACAATAAACCATACTTGCCGCGGCACAAAAATTAAGATGTGGCAGTTTTTACACCGAGCATATATGCGCCTGTCTATAAAAGTAGAGCCCAAGGAGTTATTCCTGCTAAAACTGTTTAAAAGCTATAACTCAAGCCCAGTTGCATCCTTTGAAGTCCAGTGAGTCGCAATGATGGCAATTGAAGAATCTGTGCAGATCCCACTGAAGTCATACAGGAAAACTATAATTTTGAATACATGTTGGCATACAATGTGACTTTAGATGATTGACTTTGAACCTTTTGGTTGACTTAGATACTCAAAATAAGAAAAACATATGTTCGTCATTTGATTTTACACAGATCTGATCGGCTGGATCGGATTGGCAGATCTTTTGCATTTTTTATGTACATTTTTTTTCCAAATATTTTAGAATAATTCGTTATAGTTTTAGGGGAAGTCAGGTTACACAAATTGAACTACTTTGTTAGGTCACGTAAGAAAACATGATTGTTAGGTCACGTAAGAAAACATGATTATGTGCCACAAAAAGTCGTGCTAATTTACCACTGAAATACATTTTTTTTATGGCCTATTTATGGTCTTGCAGTGTTTTTCCAACAAATATTTTGCAGGTTATTGATAGACTGCAAGGCTTTCTGACCTGTTTACAAATTTGGGTTACATTGCCGCTATAGAAACGGAACTCCATCGTAAATCAAGGACCCCCTGTATAATTAACATGCAAAGTCTATGCAAGAGGAACAATGGGGTAAGTTCTCAAGCATTCTATTCAGTCCGAATTTGTCTATCACAATTGCTCCACAGCAATGGCAGGTTGCATCACTAGATCCTTGGCATCGTGATGAAAATCCCACAGGGTTAAGCAGAGACAGTGGCGTGATGCTGGCTCCCAACGGACATTAGCATAACGGCCAGGCCTCATCCACTCACTACTCAATTAGTTCTGCCCTCCTCCCACTGTCTAATGGCTCTTTATCCTCACAGATCCACCCCGGTAGAGGGTCCTGAAGACCACTATGGTCGCTGGCGTCATTATCATGCACCACCAGGAGAAATGGGCTCACTGAGAGTGTCCGCTGTTTGCAGGGAGATTGACATCACATTTGGCACGCTTGGAGAGAAAGGATAGGGGAACTCCCCCTTTGACTATGATGGAGGAGCTAGTCAATCTCACTGGACTACTTAAGAGCATTCATTTGGTCTGCTAGTGGCTTGCGTTGTTTAAAACGTGACTAAATGAATTGGTGTGATTGATCATAATCATTTTAAGCCACAATAAATGCCTTGTGAATGTGACAGTCCTGTGAAATTTGAATGAGTAAAATTTGTTCAATAAAATGCGGCTACAAAATCCTAAAAAGTAATTCTCTAAAATAAGAGGGGCTTGGTCATTGAAAGAGCTGAAACCACTCCTTGCTCAACTGTCAATCAAACACCACTACTATTACATGGAAAAATGTATGCAACTTCATGTTCCATCTTTCTTCGGCTTACACTAATGTGTAACGTGTGAGCCGCAAAACATATTTGCTTAAAGCCTAAACGGCTGAAATATGTCCCACCGAGTCATCTCGGTCATGTTTCGGTCGAACCGAATAATGTTTTGGATCCCAAAAATTGTAGACTCCAGACAAGGACTATACAAATATATATACAAAAATCGCACCGAAAAAGTAGGAACAAAGCGGTGGTCAAAACAAGGACCAGGGAGCACAAAAACTAAACGATAACCAAACGCGCTTGCACAAAAAGCAAGGAACGAAAACAAACCCGAGACTACAAACGAAAAGCTACCTGTCTAATAAACGCAAGCAAAAGCCAATTCACTAAAACCAAAACAATACTTCCAAAACCAATGATACTGAGAGATCAATAGCGAATATGACGAGGTCTAGAGCAAAGGTCTATGAGCAGGGAAAGCAGCAAGGCAAAACAACACTCCGACAACCAGCAGACAGTTTGTGGGTCCTTAAATACAGAGTTCCTTAATTGCAAGATTGGCAGCAGGTGTGCAACCAGCGAGTCCGCTCAGTCTGCTACCTGCTGGCAAGGCCAAGAACAGGAACGTGACAATCACTGGGCGAAGCCATCTCTAGGCCTTGCATACTGGTGATCAAGTCAGAATAATCTCCGACCCTCACACTTCTGACTTCTCTCAGTGATGTGCGCCCATGAATGACTAACAATGAGGTGCTCAAAAGTGGCCATGCCAGCGGACTATCCGAAGGAAGAGTCACACATGTCGTGTACAGTGATCACTCGCTCTAACGCGGTTCACTTTCCGCAGCTTCGCTGTTGCACAGCTTTTTTGAGTGCAGTTTTTTTTAATGCTTTTAAAAAGTGAATTGCGTTCTGCATCCTGAATGGCTAAGGCACCGACCGATGTGAACAGTCCTACCTCATACTGATGATTAAAAATATTATTTTACAGTACAATATTTCCAAAAACTATTATAGTTATTTGTTGAAACCGTTTTTTTGTGCTTGGGCCTGAAAACAGGTTTTGGTCTTTGGTTTCATTGTATACATAGTTCAGTATTGTATTATAACTCTAAAAAATAAAGCTCACAACTTCACGGATTTCACCTATGTCTGGTTCTTTTTGGAACGTAACCCCCGCGATAAACGAGGGATTACTGTACTGCAAATCGGCCAGTCTTAAAAATCCAGCGAAATGGTTAACTGAATTTCAATGTTGTGTTAACACCACTCAGTAATAAACAAGCCTATGTGGTCAAGAATGTAATACAGGTGAACTGGGGTGTCACCGAGATTCGATCCTGAATGGTGCCCATTTGAAATTGAAACCACTCCCTTACATAATGATGAACATTTAACACCTTTGGAAATGTTACTTTAACACCAGTTAGTGAGGATGCAAATTGACACTTGTGTTAAAATGAACACCCTAGATCATAGGTGTCAAACTCAGGTCCTCGTGGGCCGCTGTCCTGCATGTTTTCCAAGTCTCCCTGTTGCAACACACCTGATTCAAATGAGCAGGTTCAATGTCAGGCTTCCGCAGAGCTTGCTGATGATCTGATCATTTGAATCGGGTGTGTTGCACCAGGGAGACTTGGAAAACATGCAGGACAGCGGCCCACGAGGACCTGAGTTTGACACCTATGCCCTAGATGTTGAATTAACACCAGCATATGTGCGATGTAATTTCAGTTCTAGGGTCTCACTTATCAAAGAGTGTGTACAATTCAAACAAAAAGTGTACGAACACCCAAAATTTGGAAATAGCATGAAAACAATCTGACTTACAAGTAGGTACGTTTCACCCACTTGGAGGTTCCCTTTACTAAACTTGGGAACTAGCACGTACTGCCTTCTACATGGCCAAATCTGTCCGTACATGGTAAATGCAATAGAAGTACACAAAAATGAATGAGCCATGCTGGCAAACACTTTGTCAAAGGTGAATCATGACGACGGTGCTTATCAGTGCAGTGGACACAAGGAAAGGAATATTGTTTGCTGGCCTAAATTGTCATCATACAAAAAAGACAACAAACATGACAGGCAGGACAGAAGGAAAGAAAAATAAGTGGTCAGATCCCTCCACCCGCAAAACACACACACACACACACCCACACAAATAAATAAAAAGATAAAAAAGATACAATTCGATGGTACAAACCATTGGTGCTTGCTGCTCCTCAAGTGATGGCAGGCACAAGTATGCATTCACACAGATGGACACAAAAAAATGAAAAAAGTAGCCAATTCAATTTACGTAACTTGTATACAGAGGTTGCGCATGATTAAAATGTAATAAATTGGCATATGTCGCTGTAAAATCTATTCAGACCCCGTTTTGTGCTTACGAAGTGTCGATAAGTGAGACCCCTGGCCTTCTAGTCTTTACTAATGTCAGGACAAGATCTCACGGCAAGGTTTTGTTTCAGTTGTACAGCATGTGTTTGTGGAGCAATCTGCTGGAAAATCTCAGAGCTGCAGAGCATGTTTCTGTTTTTAACAACAGGGTCAAGTTGCTCAACTAGTCAACTGTGTTGCATTGCATGACTTACTGACATCATGTTAAGCTGGGTGACAATATGGGGAGAGAACATTCATCCATCATCCAATCTTATTTATTTATTTTGCATCATTGAATAGGAAACCTAATCACAACTTGTGGCCACTAGAATATTGTGAAGGTTACTGAAACTTCAATCAATGGAGGGAGGGGTCAGCCCAGGCCAACTAATGTAATGTTTAAAATATGTATTTAACGGCACATCCAGTAGGATGTTCTGCTTTCATGTTCCATTACTTTCCTGTGTGTGTGTGTGTGTGTGTGTGTGTGTGTGTGTGTGTGTGTGTGTGTGTGTGTGTGTGCGCGCGCCTTGCCCTAACCTTAACTTGCGCTTCCTCTTCTCTCTCTCCCTTCCTCTTTCCCTGCACTCTCACTCTGCCTTCCTGACTGTGCGTACACTGTCTGCTTCAGCTGTGCTCACTTGCACTGTGCAGCGTGGACAGCACAGAGCTGTGCTAACAGGAAAAGGAGATTTTTGAGGGAGAAAAAGTGGACAAAGCGGAGCACTCAGCTCAGACGACTAAGGATTAAGAGCAGAAAACAAACAGGACAGTGTTTTACCTCACTCTGCCTGGATGGCGATTTAAGTGACGAGGAAAGATTTACCTTGCTGATTCTCCATTGCCCATTAATAATTTCACCTTGGGCTTATTGCTGGGACGGGCTCTCATGCAGTCACCGTAACCGCCCGCACCTGCTACCAAACTTATCTTTTGGACTGGCTTTTAAATTTGTTCATTTAGTCCAGATTGCCCCACAAAAGTGTGTGGATCTGTATAAGTACCTCGGAGGTGCGCAGAGGACAGGCGCTGCTGGCCTCAGAACCATGGGCTCTCTTTTATGGGGCAGCTTTGTACTGACCTGTGGCGTGATTTTGTTTCGGAAGGGGGGGGACGGAGCTCAGCAGACCAAAGCCAATGTCCCTCGACTAAAACTCTCGTACAAAGGTAAGTTTTGTGCACTTTCAATACCGTTTGCACCATCTTAAAATTATTCTGACACTGTCCACACCTTGTCATTTATTTTATTTTATCTGTAAATAATAAAAATAATAATAATAATAATAATAATAATTTGCTCAAAGACAACACTCAAAATCACAAGATGCATCACTTTCATTTGAAAGCAACATTTTTTTTATATGAGCGACTAAATTAGCTACATGCGACTCAACAGTACCGGTATGTTGTTTAAATGAGTCCTTATATTTACAGCATAGATGACATGTTTTTTCTGTCAATTGCAAATACTGGATATTTGACCAACCTGGGGTACATCATGATTTTTATCATCTTCTCTTATTTTTAATTCCATGTGCGAGAGACCTCATACGCATTGAAAAATATTGCCATGTGTTCTGACTGCCCTTATAATGTGTGGTGTGGTCAAGATGAACAGAGCATGCGACACACATAATTATATCTGCCCATAGTACTAAGACCAACCTGTTTGAGGCAACTCATTGTCATAAGGAATCCAGACTGCCAGAAATGAACATCTAAGAAAAAAGAGTACTATAAGAGGTAGGAGTAGGAGACACCGTCGGCCAACTGTTATCTTATCTGGAAACTAGGTTGTGGTGGCGGTATCCTCTTCTTGTTATTTTTATTGTGGTGAATGACTCGTGAAGCATGTTTTTCAAGCATTCAACACAGCCGGTTGGTCCTTGACTTGTGTCCAGACAATAGCAAGAGCTTCATGTGACAACCGCTGAGTCTGTGGCTCATTCCAAATCTGTTAACCCCACACAAGAATTTCTTCTCTTTGTGACTCAATTTGAAATGTGCATTTTCTGGAGTCTAAGCATTTTCTGAGCCGGGATGAAATATCACCTTTAACACATCCTACACCACAGAATGATCACTCAGAGTAATCCTCTCATGACACCATATAATTTGCCTTTTGATGATTTTGATCACAAGGAAGGGAAACCTGCTCAAATTAGGCCAGATTGTCGGTATGCGTGTCCCCCAATTCAAGGTTTGCAATCAAACATGAACAAAAAAAATTAATTTGCCTTGAATGAAGAAAAATCAAATCACACAAGGTACCACATGACAATTCTTGACGATAATCTTTCGGGACATCCGATAATTGTGCCTCTGCTGACTTTAATCGCAAGGGAGGAAAAATGCTCAAATTGGGCCCAACTGTTGGCAAGCATACGCTTAACAGACACTTGTTTAGCTATACACATGCACAAATTAAAAATGTCCAAATCGTGTGATGTCTTTGGGATAACCATCCAACCAAAATATGTTGCTGCGGTTGTAGTAGTTTAGATTCATGTGGCTGTCATGCACTCATGGCTGAGTCAACTGTTCATTATACAAGCCTGTGTGCGATTCGGTGTCATTATCTTATCTTCGCCTAAATTATATGACAAAACCATGTTTGCCAGTGTATACGCATCGTGAAAAGTAGTGCCAGATGCCGACTCCCTGCCAGCCAAGTGTCATTTATTTCTTTTCTTCCCATTTGTCATATCCCCAACCCAACCCTCCTCCCCACCCGCAACGTGGGGCAATTATGCTTGGAATGAATGGTGCAGGTCTGTTAAAGCAGATGGCTTTACCCTCAAAAAGAAATAGTCCTCGCTCCTTCCTGGGAGATCCATAATTACACACACACACACACACACACGTTCACATTGCCATCTGTAGACGGCTAATGATACCTGTGAGCATATCAGTCAGTTAAAAAGTACACACTGTCAGTTGGTGGATGCACGCCCACACGCAGTGATGTCTCCATTGCAGCAGAAGCCAACTGGAATTGTGTACCTCTCTATGAGGCCATCATTTGCATTTGGCCCTTTGGGGGTCACTATTTAGCAACTGCGCTGTCCTGAAAAACTGCATTACGAGCAGCTTTAACCTGCCTAAATAAGGTACGAGAGAGCATCTTAAATCGTCTCCCTGTATATTTCAATTTGAGACATCAGATTATCGTATTATGAATCATTCATATTGTCAAATAAATTGTGTACATGTATTACCCTGTGATAGGTGAAGTAGACTGATTCACTATTATACAATAAGAGAATAAGCCTGTTTTAGTCCTGCAATGTGCACAATGCTGTAACTAAAGCAATAGAATATTAAAAAAAAAAACCTGAAAATTCAGAGTACCTGTACATATTTACAGCAAGTAATGAAAATGAATGAGAGCAACACCAACGTGTTGTGACGGCTGTATTTGATTGTACGCAGATGTGAATGTGAACAGCAGCAAGAATAGGCAGCAGGGTGTACATAGTGAAAAAAATGTCATGTCTAAAATAGCCTATATGCGCAGATGAGAATGCAAATGAAATTAGGAAATAGATTTGTTATAGAACCAAAGTGAATGAGAATAAAAGCAAAATGTATGTTCAGTGTCATTGCATATACCAGAACACCAATATCCATAAATATATGCAGATAAATAGAAAACCATACATGACTGTATAGATATTTCGATATACTGTAAATAGATACACAGTTGAAATCAATAACATTAACTCCAACTACAAATGAATACACTTCTTAATATTGAATTCTCTCTTTTTTAGACTCTCTGAAGCATTCAAAGCGAAAATTTCCTGGACCGTGTGGTCCAAACCTACACTATCAGCGGCATGTGGGGCACTGAACTTACAAGAACTCTGACCCCTAGAGGTCAATACACAGTGCGGGTCTCAACCAGTGTGATCGCGGACTACAAAGGCTACCCTCCTATGAATGTAGCATTAAGATGTGTATCTCAAAGCGCCCGCTGCCTCCATAGTTCCTCACTAAACATAGTTATACGATCTGATACAAACAGTTTTTTTTTTTTCACAAAGAAATACACAGCTGAACCCCACGAGATTCAGGCTGATCTTTAGAAGTGAGAACTGAAGGTCACTAGGTCAGCGGCGTAGGAGGAAAGATAACAATGATACCCCACGGCTACCTAAACACGAGCTAAGGTCCAACTGTATCAACAATCATGCTGTGAGGTGATGCCAATGCGCCTAAAGGGGGTGACTGCATTAAAGAAATGCACTTGCTGATCATAAATGACAACAGGAATGGAGATTTGGGCAATGAACAGCCTGCGGGGGAATTCATGACCCTGGAAGTAAAAGACCATCCGTCTGCTTTATTGGTCAAAAGTGGTGTTAACTGCCAAGTAGTGATGAGATGCTACTTTATTTTATAGGATGTACTGCCGGACATTCAGTGCAAGGTTTGTGAATGGGTGAAAATTGTCCTAGAAATTCCCATGTGATATACTGGAAATGTTCCAAATTAAAAGCTCAAAAATTCATGGCTGGCAACACAATGCCTTCAACAAGGCTTGAAATAACTTGTTTACTTGAAGGATCAGTTTCCCCAATCAATGACTTCGTTTGAGGAGCAACTTTTTTTAATTTGAGAAGACATTTTTGCTAAACCCACTAACCTTAGAAGGAATACCTCTTAGTTGGGATCAGATAAACATGGCAAGAATCTTGAGGGTGGAGGAGGCTTTATTCATAGACAATAATAAAAATGACTTGACTACATATTTGACTTGCATGCATATTTGGCTTACATCGCCACTGGTGGAGCGGAATTTCCCAGTATTTGGATTGTCACCTCCATGTAAAATTTTGAACAAGAGGTTTGATCAAATATGGCTGTGGTATGTTTTTTTGTATTCAGTGGTAAACCTAAGCATTTAAATGACGTTGCTTGGGTTTTCCCCCTGATTATTCTGCCTTTCTCATACATTAAGACTTAATTGTCCGTAGATGAGAATGGTTGTTTCGTCCTGCGATCTATTGTCCCGGGTGTATCCAAACACTCAGACCAAGTCAGTTGGTACAGACTCCAGCTACGTCATGAGGACTTGGGCTTGATGATACAATAACATTCACTTATCGGTGTTCCAACTGTTAGATCATACAGTATTTTATTGTGGCATACGTGTAAGTACAAACTATTATACAATGCAACTTTTTATACACTTGCATGCGGTGTTGGCATGGAACAGAATCACAAGTATCCACAACATTAGATTTCCAAAATGGATAAAAGGAAATGCAGGATGGGTTCAACACCACAACAGACAAAGTAGCCAAAGGCATGGACTGAAGAAGGCAAAAGAGACAAACGAGAAACATGTTTCTGAATCTGACTTGAAAGCAGCACAGGACGGGGGGATGTATTTCGTAGTCCCGAGTCCTGCATCCTGCAGAACAATAATGACGACATCCGCAACATTCCCGTTTGCACCCGGATTAGCAGCAGACCAACCAGCATGCTGCAAGTAAAAATAGGCAGCCGAGATGTTTTCTGCATTTCAGTGTCTTTCTACCGGAAAACATATTCGACTAATGAAGCTTTGTGGCGCATTTCCTCAGGCATAAATGAACCATATGTGGACTGCTTGTGTTTTGTCAAACGTGTAAATTCCCACAATCAGTAGTATGAGCGATGCGTCATATTCACAAGTTTATGCCACGCGTGGGCTTTTGTCAAGATGTGTTCCTTCTGTTTCTCTGGAAGCACTTAGATAACACTACCACTGCACCCCAGTCAGGAAGGAGAGAGAATGTAGGGTAAAAGAGTTTATTTTTATCAGTCTCACATGGGACTGTTGATTCCATGCATCAATCCTGTCTGCCCTACCATTGCTGTTTTGTCTCTTCTGAGTTCTCAAATTTTTTGGGGTGACAGAAAAAGCAGCTGTTAAAACAGCAACGGTGCAGGATAGAGAAAGTGAGAGAAAATCAGTTGGTGAAAAGCCAACGCAGAAGGTGGACAGATGAAAGAAAAGTTAACTCTTGGCACTGAGGCAGCTGACACCTGTTGAAAGCGACGCATCCTCCAATTCACCTGCTTGTATGTTGTTACCCTGTTTGGCAGTGGTTCATTTGAATGCATGTGCTCCACATTTTATTTTGAAATAGCAGGTTGAACCAAAGAAAATGGATCTTTGTTGTTTAGCCGAGGGGACACAGGGGATCCAACATGTAGAGGCCCATACCATGTGGGGAAAAATATCCTCTTTCTTTCCGATGGCACGAATCCCAGTGGGCACCATGAACAGACATACCACCCGCAACAGTTTCTCTCCCAAGATGATTGGCTTTGAGTTATATGCAATGCCCATGTTGTCGCCTTGGACACCACTCCCATAGAAAGTTATCATGTGGACTGACGTTTACTGTATGTTGCACTGGATAAAGGTAGCAACACAGCATCCAAGAAAGCATCTGAAGGGCCTTAAAAGAACACACGTACTAGATTGGAAACAGACTGATTGGTTTGCATTTTTGATTTCAGGACCCAAAGCAGCATTAAAATGGGGGTTGCAGGTCTCAATAATAAAGCGGTCGTCTCCCAACCCAGAGCTTGTGGGTTCGATCCTCAGCCCTTGTGAAAAGTGTCCTTGAGCAACATCCCGAAGCCTCAGTTACCTCTGATGCTGCATCATCAGTAGGTAAATGAGGAAACAGCGTTGAAGTGTTTTGAGGACAGGGTAGAAAAGCAGAGTTGGATGAAGAAGGCATCGGAGAAAGCTTAACATTCCGACGTGTCACTGAACCCACTTAAGCTTAAATATCAGACAATTTTAGATGGAACAATAAACGTGACAAGATCAGAACCATATGTCATGTCATCCACATTTTTACAGGACTGTAAATTTAAAGATTAAAAGACAGGAAGAGGGAATGTTTTGTAATGCAGGGAATTTACTGGATATTCTCTGATGACAGAGGTATCATTCAGCAATTTTCAGCAAAACAAACATTTCAGAACACAACAGAGTGCTTCATGATATTTCCAGCAAAACAAAAATAATCTTCTTGTGCTGTGTGCTTGTCGTTATGACAGCCAACTCACATTTGCGCAACTTAGTCTAATGGGAAACACCATACCAGATCAACAGGGTTCTGCATGGTGGGAATTTGTGGTGTTTGCAAATAATCACAAAATGCTTCATCTTTGGCGGAGTCATTTATCGCTTTCCTTCCACTTTGTAAGTGGCGGCCCAAAAGTTGTTCCAAAACCTATTATGAGTCTGCCTTTGTTGTTGTTTTTTTTATTGGTTCGCTCTGATTCACCAAAGCTGTACAATCAGAAATAGGTGACAGCCACTTCACGAGAAACTAGTCAACGTCAACGCTCTAAACATCATTGTGAAGTAATGAAGTCAGTACAACCCCCATCTACAACAATTCTCTTTGCTTCATAGGACGCGTTGGATGTTTACACAGCATTATTGTATCATATATGTAATGGATATTCTGATCCAATTTTACAACCGCAGCCTTGGTGGAAGTGAAAATGGATCAGGCGGGTGTTACAGTCCTGTCTGGAATGGGACTTAATGTGAGCACATTGACCCGTGATGGATCACCATAACCAGACGATAACATAGATCTGGGATAACAGCTTTGGACTGGATTGAGCAACGCATTTTAGAGACGCTGACTGTGTTGTGAATAGTAGCCCAATCGTCCCGTAATAAAACTTATCATCCCGAATGCATGACAAATGGATGTTATCGCCAACTGATCAATGGATATCCGGGTGGATAAGTGACGGGACGGTTTGACTTTAAACAATTCGACTTCTATGGCTTGCTTTTGGCAGCACGGCTTCGTGAATGATTTTAAAACCTCAGGGATTTCTGAAATTGGGTATACATATCAGGTTCTCAGAGAATGATGGGGATGGGGCAGTCAGTACCTGAGGGCTTAGGGTTAATGCAACATTCTGGCTTTACATTTGGTAGACTGTCTAAGTCCTCCCCGACTGCTGAGGCACCGGAAATCAAAGCAATAACATTATGGGCTAAGCATGAGCATACTTGGAATGGCAGATTGTTTATATGCATTGACAGCAAAGGCTCGAGATTCAAATTGGATTATTTTGGAGATAGATGAGGTTTATTGTATATGTGTTGGTTACAACTATTCGGGTCGGTGAAATACAAATTTGACAGCTGAGCAATAGAGTGGTGTAAAAAAAAATCTCATGGAAAAGGATGGTTCTTTACAAAGCATTTTTGGTTTTATTTTGTTTATCGTCATTCCATGAGATTCTTGCACGCTTCAGATTTAAGCCAGCCTTCTGTTTGCATTACACAAAAGACATTTTAATGTGATAATTGTATGCTTGCAGTAGATGCAGAGATGAGGGCTTTCATAGTCATTCAGACAAGTTGAGCTTTCCGCTGTGAAAGCAAATGTCGCCTTGGAAAACCCTCCGACTACACAGCAAAACGTGATCTGCAAACCATACTTAATGTGTCCTAATAGCAGCTGCGGTTCAACATAATACTGCGAATACTGCAGTTTGGGTTGTGGATTATATTCCTACGTTTTATATATATATTCCTACTAGTTTTCCACTGTAGGCGCATCAAGTTCTGCTTGGCTGCTCTGGTGAGGTGACCCTCACTCTGCGGGCAACCTGATCATTGGCTGCTAGTGTTGGCATCACCTGGACAGTGCAGTTAAGCTTGGCGTTGCCTCCTTGGTTTATGGCGGCTGTGTTTTTTGGCCCAGCTGTACAATTTCTAACAACTCTTTTCAAGCATGACGGTCTCTATAAAAAATGAAGAAAACCACAAGTCTGTGGTAAAACTGACACAACTGGCATATTCAGTGCCACAGTGTTATACTGTACCCTGGAATGACACCTTCAAAGATATTCTGATGGAATAATCATTTGCGCAGAGGAGAAAGGTGTCTTTGTTACGTGTTTGCAGTCGCGGCCCAGACACCTCTTAGGTTTGTATTAGAGAGAACATGAACGCGCTGGCAAGAGTCAGTTTGACAAATCTATCAAGGCGTGATGTTGGAAAATAGCTACAAGCATACTTTTAAATGCTCCTTCCAATGAAACTTTTTTTAACTACTCATAGCTACTCACAATTTAGTGAATTCTTAACTCATTCAGTACGAGCCAATTCTGGACTTAATGAATTAAATACGAATGTAACGTCTTTATACGTCAATTCCTTTTGTTTTAGTTAAGTCTAACATTTGGTAACAATGGTTGTGGGGAACTGATTTGTTGATTCCATAAACTGTGTCTTGAAGAAACTTGTCCGCAATCAGCAACTCGGTCTCAAAAAGAAAAATATGTTGTCATCTACGGGAAGCGTGCAGTAGAATTGTGACAGTGGAATTGAGAGAGGTAGGACAGAAAATTTAAGAGAGGAACTTTCAATGCTTCTAAAAATATATTTAAAAGGAAGAACAGCTCCACTTTTAGTCAAGTTTAGTCTATCCCTATACTTCACAACTGTCGGGACAACAGACAAGCGACAAAAAGTAGTTTGCACAAGACAAAAACAAAAAGCAACGGCACAAGACAGCAGCACAGCCAGATGGACGTACTGAAGTTGAAGTACGTCGGCACATCTTGAAACAAAGCGTTCGTCTGACAATCAGCCAAAATGAATTAACATGATCTGAGAGACGTTGGCTTTGCAGTTTAAAACGCTCCACCTTCCCCCACAGACATGCTGGAGTCCAACAACCTTGTGACATCCGAAGGTCTGCTCAACAGTTCGTCTTACCACACCTTCCTACTGGATGAAGAGAAAGGAAGACTGGTGGTGGGAGCCAAAGACCACATTTTCTCCTTCAACCTCCTCAACATCAGCCAGGATATCGTACAGGTAAAACAAAGCCTTCAGGGTCATGTCTGGCCGACTTCATGCAATCAGAGGTTAATGTACCTCAGGCTTCTTCTGTTCAGCTTGGACCGGAAAGTGTCTCATTAATATTACAAGGCAGCGCCGTCGCACGCCATCGCACGCTGCGCCAGGCACGCTAGGTGCTCTATGTTCACCTGGATGAATAATAGAGTAAACTGAAACAAAGTGGGGAACAAATCGCACAGTGACCCTTTCAACTTGCATATAGTGTATACATATACACGTGTGCACACGGAAGGAATGATTCTTTTGGTCTGTTTTGGTTCGTCTTTGCAGATACCTTGGCCGGCATCTCCCATCAGGAGAGACGAATGCAAGTGGGCTGGAAAAGATCTCTCGGTACTACAGTTTCATTTTTTCAAGTTGGGGGGGGGGGGGCGGGCGGTGGAAACAGGGCTGATAACCAAATCCATTGACTGGAAAAATGAATGATAAAGTTAAATTTAGTTATGGCTAATTTGATCCTACTGGCCATAACTACCCGCTTTGAACACGATGTCTGTTTGTGCAATTAATAGTGCAGAGGAAATAGTTTGACTACATATTTTTGATCAAGCAAAATAATACCGTTGATATTTTCAGTAATCATGAGGACAACAAACTGGAACACTTGCCTCAGGTCTGATGGCAATCTCAGCACCAACTCGGAGACCAGCATTTGACCTTAATCACCGTTAGAGCTTTCAGAAGCTCCACTTAAAAGAGCAAGACGGAGTGAATCTCTATGACTCTACTTAAATCTACTTCTATGATACCAAGCATGAACAATATGTAGAGTCATATGTTCAAGGATCATCCGTATTACTCTGCACCTTTGTGCTGCAGAGACCTTAAATCTGCAAGAGCAAATACGTTTGTTACAGTCATCCCAAAGTAAAAAAGCAGCAAAATAGTATCAAAGACCATAAACCACAAAATGAGTCACTGAATCCGCAGTGGTTGCACTCTGATTACATTGACTTCTATATATATATATATATATATATATATATACACAGTCAAGCCTCGGTTTGCGTCCATAATCCGTTCCAGAAGGCTGTTCAAAGACCGAAATTGTTCACGCTCCTGAACACGTCTGCTCACAATGGAAAGCAACAAGGAAGGCGAGAGGAGTCAAATGGTGCATTCAAGTGCTCTCAGTTTGTTCGAGAACCGAAATTTGTTTGTCATCTTAGGCATAAAAAACGCGCATTTTTTGGTCGAAAAACGAATTGGACGAGAACAGAGATGTTCGAAAACCGAGGTTCGACTGTATAGAGATGTTCGAAAACCGAGGTTTGACTGTATATATATATATATATATATATTTATTTTTTTTTATTTTTTTTCTTAATGTCATATTTTGTTCTGGAACATTTATTTGTGCATGCAATACTTTGTTTTTCTTTTTACCCCACCCCCCTTCCCCCTCCAATTCTGCTGCTGAAGATTGCAAATTTCCCCAGTGCGGGACAAATAAAGGTTTTCTTATTCTTATTATTCTTATAAATGTCTTCAGAGTCATTTGGCTCAATTACATTGGAAACATAACTGTAATACTGTTTGTCTTGTCATGAGTCAGGGGGACCCCATCAAAAACCAACATACTGTTCCTCTCCTACGTTAGCTCACGGAGATGATATGATGCCTCAGGACATACTGCTGTTTGCGCCTGAGCTCACAGGTTGGAGACTGGCCAGGACAAGGCTTTTGCACGAAAGATTTGAAGGAACTCCTTCGTGCGATATCTGTAAACATTATGGCACAGATAAGTAGAGTGGTCTAAAGGGTGTTTTATCCCTCATCGAGAAAGGAGAACAGATTGAGAATGTTTGTCCACGAGTTCACTATTGCCTCATGACATGATGCAGTTAACATGTTTTGGAGGGTCAATGTCAGCTTGCACAAATGTAACGTCAGAGGAGAGCAACAGATTTTCTCTCTAATTCCCTCAGCTGAGTTCAGCTCCTTGTTATTAGCTATCTGCAGGTATACAACATTCATTTTTGTGACAGTTTAGATGTCATCCTGCAAATGAGGTGGGTATAGTAAGTAAAAATGTCCATAGTTGTAAAACCTGATTAATATTCACGATGGAAAATCAAAATGTATTGTACGTGATCAACACAAAGTTGGCCCGAGCCACTGAGTCTGTGATTGTGACAATAAAGTGAACAAGAACAAATTAGGAGGCGCACGCTGGTGCCCGACACAAATAAGAGCAACAGGTTGTGTTGAGTCCTGTTTGTAGAACATGTGTTTAAAGTCTCTATTCAATGTAATACAAATTGTTAAGGGGAGTGAAATGTAGACCCCAGACAAGCAAGGGGAGGCGGGGCTTACGTTGTACAGCCGTTGTCTCACAACCTGAAGGCTGTTGGTTAGATTCTCAGCCCTTGTGACAGTGTCAAAGTGTCCTACTGAACCCCCTACCTGGTTGCTTCTGATGCTACGTCGTCAGTTGGTGAATGAGAAGTCAGTGTTATGTTTAATGTTAAAAAAGCGCAATACAAGTGGAAGTCCATTTACGCTCTTGCAGTTAGTCAGCCTCACCTCTTCCATTTCTTATTCGTTGTATTTTTCAACAGTTTGTATGCCCTGTGACACAATCTCACAGGTCAGTCTTCATATGCACATCATGTGTGGGATCCCTGACAAAAACAAAATCACCTAAAATGACAAAATTCAATACATATTTGCAACACTTCAATTGACAATGCTCAGCCTTGCAACTCATTGCACCACTTTTGTAAAAAGCACATCGTAAATCCTGGGGTGGGACAGCTGCAAAACTGCTGTCTGCGTATGACCCATTAAAGCCAGATGAGCTTAGTTATGCATAATTTGTGAGGGGGGGGGGGTTCGCTGCCCTTTTTAATATGTGATGACACAGTTACTTTCATTTGAGGTCAGGTCTGCCTGCCATGTGCAACAAGGGTGCGCAAGGAAATAAATACGCCACATGGCAGCAGAACAGTGGATCCAAACACATTCAGATGTCACAGGCAAGCAGCATCATAAATAAAATGCAAAATGAAAGGTTGTATGCAAGCGATGAGAGCCTGCGTTAGATACAGCACAATATTTCTCATTTCACATGTCCAAATTTTTTCAACATGGGTAAATAATGGGAGACGTTAATCACTGTCCAATTGTGTAAGACAGTGTTTTTTCAAACCCTGTGCACACCAGTGTGCCGCGAGACATTGTCAGGTGTGCCGCGGGAAAATATCCAATTTGTATGCCTGTGCGGTCTATCGCCCAGAAAGTAATCGTGTAGTACCCTCCTACACCGCTAGGGAGCAGCAACAGCTAGCCAAGTGCCTTGTGTTTAGACTAGAGGCAAGCGAATTTGTGACGCATGAATGCAGGACGACGGTGAAACAATAAATATGAAAGATGAGCAAATACTTTTTTCTTTCTGTTCATTTAATTCCAATTCAAGATGTTATATCGTCATTCTTCAATGTTAAAAATGTTTATAGCAACAATATCACACATTAATTGTTCGAATAAGCAGAGTTTTTTTTCACATTTTGCCAGCTAGACTTTTTCAATGAAAGAAATGTGTCTTGGCTCAAAAAAGTTTGAAAAACACTGGTGTAATATACGGTAAATCAGGTCAGGCACGATGTCTGGGAAAGCGGGAAGCATGTTCGTGGACAATTGTGAAGGTAGACTCAGAAGCAGAATGTCAATCTGGTGCATGAGCCACATACACAATTACGACTCAGTATAGTGCACTCTGTGTGGGATTACACTAGATTACCGTTGTGTGTGACCTCAAATCACTTCTTGCATTTTTCTCATGCGTTTGACCGAGTGTTTGTTTTTCCCACAGAACAACTTTAACACGTCGGCATGAGCCTTGGACCAGATCGAAATAATGTCTTATTTCTGTCTCTATCCTTCAGAGAGAGTGTGCAAACTTTGTCAAGGTGCTGCAGCCATTCAACCAGACTCATCTCTATGTGTGTGGAACAGGCGCATTTCACCCAGTGTGCTCCTACCTTGAGGTGGGAAAGAAATTAGAGGTATGTCTTTGATATTGCATAACTTGGCATTACAAATCACTTCTTCAGATCACACTTGAATGGACCCGAGGGAGATTAGCTTTTGTTTAGTGCAAGAGCTAATGGGGATCCAATAAACAATAGACACACAGGTTCATGAAGAAATCATGCTTTTTTTTTTTTTTTTAATCCTATATGACTCATATTGGAACTCGTTTATGTATTTGAGGGAAGGGAATTGCTTTGCAAGGCTGTCAAGGTTACTGAGTCATACTGAAAACACAATTTCACATTTCCATGAGTTAATTCAAAAAAAAAAAAAGGCTGCTCACTATCACTGCAGAGCTGAAAAGCTACTTTTTCCATATACTGTAGGTTTGCAAATAGTATTTAAATAATTTATTATACATTTTAGGGAGTTATCCCGCTAACTCCCTAAAATGGCACACTTTTTGCCTCTTTTCGAGCATGGGTTCGTGAGATGTTTTGGTGTTGTCTACTCATAAATAGACATGGCTACCAAATTTTGAATTGCCGTTTGAAACCGGATTCAGAGAATGAGTCAATTTTGGGGTTACCAAATAAACACTTTTTGCAGAATAAGCACAACCACAACATTTGGTGAGATTTGAGAAAAAAAAGGCCTTTCAAGAGAGGTCTGTGAACTGTTTCTCTCTCGATGTTTACACTCCTGTACCTGAACCAAGCAACTACTTTTTTAGGGGATTTCAAATGGAATATTAAAGATCAATTGACAAAATCCAATCAAGTGACAATACCCCATTAGTTGTAGTATGCCAATGAATCAAAGTTTTAACGCCCCAAACCACAGAGTAAATGTATATTTTCTTCACTCAGGACAACATTTTCCGACTCCTGCCTCACACTGAAAACGGCAGAGGAAAAAGTCCCTACGATCCGAACCTTCTCACCGCATCCATGCTGATCGGTGAGTCCCAGACATGCCAGGAAAATCTTGAAAGCCCTGAAATCACCTGCATCCTTAGCTTTCACTGATGTTGTCTGTCATTCACGCCAAGTGGATGTACTTTGTAGTTGTGATTTAGGGCAGAGGGTACTTCCCATTGATTCTATTTCAATCTGGACAATCCTGTTGAGATCTGGCAGTTTGTCTCAGATGTCACTCAGCTATTGTGTTGTCTTAAGTGAGTCGGTATTTGGTGAACAAAGAACCAGACAGTCATCTGTCACCAATTATCGCCTGCCAGATGGGTGCTTTGCAGCCTGTCACTTCTCATCACTACTTTTCTGTCCATTCGCTGCCACACCTTATTATGGACACCCCCATTTTTATGCATTCTGTCCTTCTCCCATGTGTCCTTCCTTCACTTCTGCTCTCTTTTGTATCTTGGTCCATTTCCAATGGGGAAAAATACACTCTTCAACTCTTTCATGAAATGACCCCACTGTGCTGATACTCACTTCTGTCCCTATGGTCTCAGATGGGGAATTGTATGCAGGCACGTCGGCTGACTTCATGGGACGGGATTTTGCCATCTTCCGCACCTTAGGAACGCACCACCCAATCAGGACAGAGCAGCATGATTCTCGCTGGCTCAATGGTGAGATACAATTCTCTTTTGAAGTTCATTTGTACACTATTATGCTAAAATAGAACATAGCCGTCCCCATAGTGTTCCCACCATCATAGCCTGAGATCGGAAAGAATGTCACATGATGGCGAGCCCTATCAGGACAAGCCGAAAGGAAATATTCTGGATTTGCGTAAATCAGTCAAAAAGCCCTAAAATGGCTGGCAAGATGAGGAACTCTGCTTTGAAAACCGCTCTGATGTACCGTGTTTTCCGCACTAAAAGGCGCACTGGATTATGAGGTGCACCTTTAATGAATGGCCTATTTTGTAATTTTGTTTCATATATTGGATGCATTGCATTATAAGACGCAATCTACAATGAATCCACTAGATGGCGCTATGCTCCCTCCGTTCAAATCGAGAGGCATTCATGACCACCTCCGTAAAACTTAAATTAACGATTACAGTCAAACCTCGGTTTTCGTCCATAATCCGTTCCAGAAGGCTGTTCGAAAACCGAAACCACGCTCTTTTTAAAATGTTTACTGAACACGTCTGCTCACAATGGAAAGCAACACGAGGAAGCGTCACTTCCTCGTCTACCCGAGGAAGCGTCTCTTCCTCATGTAAGAAAGGCGAGAGAAGAGTCAAATGGTGCATTCAAGTGCGCTCAGTTTGTTCGAGAACCGAAATTTGTTCGTCATCCGAGGCATCAAAAACGCGAAATTTTTGGTCGAGAACCGAGACGTTCGAAAACCGAGGTTTGACTGTACTTCAATGAAACTACGAAAATTGAAAAGAATGCATCAAAACAGAAAATCACAAGATAAATTCTATAGCCCCCCTACAGAATTTATTTTCAGCATTTCCTTGACCGTAGCTCCAACTGAATAATCAGATGTCAGTAAAATGTAGGAGACTGGACTGTCTCAGAAATGTTTGTTTGTTCCTTCGTTGTGTACTGTATTCACAAATGAGGAAATCACCAAATAAATTCTGCAGGGGGGCTATAGAATTTATTTTGTGATTTCCTCGCTTGATTTTCTGTTTTGATGCATTATTTTCAATTTTCGTAGTTTCATTGAAGGAATCGTTAATTTACGTTTTTCGGAGGCAGTCATGAACGCCTATTGAGTCGAACGGAAGAAGAGAAGGCACAAAGGCATACCTGTATTTGTTGAGACTGTGAAAACCATTAATAAAGTGTGTGTTTTGAAAAAACAACACCGGAGCTCTCCTTTTTTCGGAGCTGCAACAAAAATGTATTTAATAAAACAGTGATAGAGTTCACTGAACCAACAGCAAGTTCTAACATTATAAGCATGTCTCCAGCAAGGAGCCACATTGAGGTCGACATATTACCGTAATGACCATACACCTTACGCACACGATTTCAAGGCGCGCTGTGAGCTTTTAAGAAAATGGAAGACTTTTCGGTGCGCCTTATAGTTCGGAGAATATGGTACTGCATGGTATTAAGACCATAATAAATTGTCCATAATTGTTTGTTTAGCCTTTTGCTGTCAGTTGGATTCATTTGTGTTGTCCGAGCCGAGGCTATTACGTAGCCTGTACTTCAGCAATTTGCATATTTCGGAGTACATCTGATCTGTGAGTTCACGCTGCCCTTGCATTAGCAAATATGACAAAAGATTTTTCTCTACTGGTGTATTTTGCTGAATGTGCGTCTCTCTACATGTGAGGCAGATCCCAGGTTCGTTGGTGTCCATCTGATTCCAGAGAGCGACAACCCGGAGGACGATAAAATCTACTTATTCTTCAGAGAGAATGCCATTGATGGAGAGTACGCCGGGAAAGCCACACAGGCTAGAATTGGCCAGCTCTGCAAGGTATGAACAATAATAGGCCCTCCAATGCATTCTCACAAACCCACACAGGCTCAATCACCCGCTACTTTATGTGAAGAGGCCTCAATACTTAGCGCATGAAAAAAAAAAAGAAAAAAAACGTGTCTGGTATCTGAGGGGCTTGCATCATGGCAGCTCTAAGAGGTTCTTGTCTATGGTTGTATTTACGTATTTCTTACAAGAGAAGGGGGCTTTATTGTGTAAAGTACAATCACTTCACATGACAAAACCTTGAGAGAAATACTAAATGACGCATGAAGCTGCGAATCAAAAATGAGCTCCGTGGCATCACTGGAATTTGTACGTAATGATCTCCAGAACTTGGAGATGCTGAATCACAAGTCTTCAGATTTAGAATACTGTTCTTTACTACTCAGAATGACCTCGGGGGCCACAGGAGTCTGGTGAATAAGTGGACCACCTTCTTAAAGGCTCGTCTCGTCTGCTCTGTGCCAGGAAGTAACGGCATTGACACACATTTTGATGAACTACGTAAGTTGTACCAAAATAAATTGTGCTATTCAGTGCAGTAAATGTATTTATGATATGTTGCTTTCTTTTTGGCTTTCAGAGGATGTTTTTCTGATCAGCACTAAGGATCCCAAGAGCCCAATTGTCTATGCGGTGTTCACCACATCCAGGTACTGGGGCTGACCTTGGAATAATTTCTACGGTTGGACCAAAATAGATTTTAATTTTAGGCTGAAGGTGATGCCGATTTTTGGCAGAAAATAATCGATTGATTAATCCGCCAATTCTTTAAATAATACATCATGCATAGAATAAAGTAATTTTGAAGATGCTGTGGACGTCCTGTAGAGCTCACAAAAAAAAAAAATAATAATATTAATTAAATGAAACAAATATCTAGTGGCCACAAAAAGGCAGTCAATCAAAGCATGTAATCACTGAAATTATATATATATATATATATATATATATATATATATATAGTCTCTGTCTTGTAAAAAACACCTGTCCATGTTTGTCATTTAAAAAACAAAAAAACAAACGTGAATGGGGTGTGACGATGTGTAATTATTTCCATCGATTCCGGGCTCTGGACTTCCTGTGTAGAGTTTGCATGTTTTCCTCATGCCTGTGAGGCTTCTCTCCGGGTACTCCGGTTTCCTCCCGCATTCCAAAAACATGCATGGCAGGTCAATAGAACACTCTAAATTGTCCCTAGGTGAGTGTGAGCGCGGATGGTTGTTTGTCTATGTGTGCCCTGCGATGTGGCTGGCACCCAGTTCATGGTGCACCCCGCCTATTGCCCAAAGACAGCGGTGATAGGCTCCAGCACGCCCGTGACCTCCAGAATAACCTTTTCAAAGAATATCTTCATCCATCCATTTTCTGATCCGCTACATCCTCACAAGGGCACGTGCTAGAGCCTATCCCAGCCGTCTTCGGGCAATAGGCAGAGGACACCCGCACCGGTTGCCAGCCAATCGCAAGGCACACAGAGACGAAGAACCATCCACGTTCACACTCATACCTAAGGACAATTTAGAGTGTTCCATTAACCTGCCACACATGTTTTTTGGAATGTGGGAGGAAACCGGAGTACCCAGAGAAAACCCACGCAGGCCCGGGGAGAACATGCAAACCCCACGCAGTGAGGCCAGAGCTGGAATTGAACCCGATACCTCTGTACTGTGAGGTAGACACGCTACACATTGGACCACCAGGCCGTCTTTAATTAAAATCCTTCATACATAATTAACAATATAAGGTTACACATAACATATTGATGTGTCGTTAATATTGAGGCCAGTATTACGGTTCATCTGCCGTAAATGGTTACCGTGGCTAAAATTAAATGTAATTTGGCCCAAATAATTTCATTAGAATGACTGATTTCACAGCTGCACGTGTTCTTTTCATTCCATTAGCAACATCTTCAAAGGCTCAGCCATGTGCATGTACAGCATGACTGACATCCGAAGAGTCTTCCTGGGTCCTTACGCTCATAGAGATGGACCTAACTATCAGTGGGTGCCCTTCCAGGGGCGAGTTCCTTACCCACGGCCCGGCACAGTGAGTGTATTAATCAAAATGAAATAACTTAAATTTGAATGGATGGGATTCACTGATGAGTCACTTTCTCTGCAGTGTCCCAGCAAGACGTTTGGAGGATTCGGTACGACCAAGGACCTTCCTGATGAAGTCGTAGTCTTTGCCCGAAGCCACCCGGCCATGTTCAATCCTGTCTACCCAATCAACAATCGACCGATCATCGTTAGAACCGACGTGGACTATCAGTTCACACAGATCGTGGTGGATAAAGTAGAAGCAGAAGATGGCCAGTATGACGTCATGTTCATTGGCACGGGTATGACTAGTAATGAGGCTCTTTGGAAAACTGAATGTACTTTACATAATGAATACTGTCGTTTTGTACCAGACATTGGAACAATTTTGAAAGTGGTATCAATCCCAAGAGGCTCTTGGCATGACCTGGAGGAAGTACTGCTGGAGGAAATGACTGTTTTCAGAGTAAGTTTTTCCTCGCCTCAATTCTATAACCGTTATCCTTGTAGGTCGTTTAAACTTACCATACTCCTACTGTGTGTTACAGAAGCCGACAGCCATTACAGCGATGGAGCTCTCAACAAAGCAGGTATTTACAATCAACAGTAAAACAATAGTCACACTGAAGTGTTTAAAACAAGTCTATTAATCGGCATAGCCAGAGATAAAGTCAGAGACGGTAATTCGTGTCATTTGATTTTTACAACCTAATTATACATTCAGTGAACTAACCCTTTTCTGTAAGTAGTCAAAACATGTGACTGGGCCTTTTATTTAATGTACCAGTGGGGTGTTGGTATCGGCAGCAAACCCGTCATTCGATTTTATCGCCAGGGGTAAACTGTTACTGCGTAAAGATCCAAATCGTTTGCTATTGATTGGAAAGGTCAAGAAAAACAAATCAGGCCAATCGTTTCACAAAACCAAGTGTCTAGAACCTTGGCACAAACCATCCATGTTTCGTTGTTCTGAAAGAAATAATCCTATATTCTGATTTATCTGCGCAGCAACAACTGTACGTGGGCTCGGATATGGGTGTGTCCCAAATGCCTTTGCATCGCTGTGAGGTTTACGGAAAGGCCTGCGCCGAATGCTGCCTGGCCAGGGACCCCTACTGTGCTTGGGATGGGACAGAGTGCTCCAGATACTTCCCCATGGCTAAGAGGTAGTGCACACATCTATTATTATCATATACTAAATCAGGGGCAGGTAAATTTTCCAAAGAGGGCACATGAGAAATTGGAATGGTTGTATAACTGAATTCAGTTATATAAAACATGTCATTATTTTATTTTGATAAGCTGCTACCATATCGTTGCATCCTAACTCAATTCGTGGTCGGGAATTCCAAATCTTAAATGTATAAATCAAGTTGAATTGAGTTGAGTCCTCACACGAGCACATCAAAATAAAAGCACAACTTTCAAAATATAAGGACTGCATTGTTGACATTTTATTTTGACTTCATGACCACTGTGAGGGCAAGTCAGAGGATGAGCTGGATGTGGACCGTGATTTGCACCTTACCTATATATGTCCTAATGAGGAAGATTCAATCAGAGATGAAGTAATGAAAATTCCAAAACAATCTATCTGTATTTTCATACAACTAAATTCGGCACAGACGCAACTCAAGCATTGCACACAGCACAAATGACTATGACGACAGTGATGCTTTTAAGTAAGCGCAGACTGCGGAGGTGATCACAGAAATGAGCCAGGCGATTGCAGATAAGACATAAACACTGGTCAAGTTACAGTCCAAATTTTGTTCAAATTGTTCAAATCCCAAAGATTGACTTCTGTGTTTACCAAAACCAATGTTGGTGGTGATGAGGGGTCAGCATGACCAAGAACCAGTTCTGTTCACTTTCTGAGATTTAATCCTACGCACAACTCCCTCGGGCTTATTGATTTTCATGCGCAACAGCAAGCTTATGCTGGGGGACTTACATGATACACAGCAACATGAAGCTCCAACCTCAGGATTCGTGATCTACACAAGCGTAAGGTCGCCGCTGACTACTCTTTGTGTTTCTGCAGGCGAACCAGGAGACAAGATATCAGGAATGGAGACCCTCTTACGCAATGTTCAGATCTGCAGCAGGACGGTACAGCAATGATCATGATGAAGGTTGAATTGAAGATGTTGGTGTTAGTTCAACCGAATGATAGCATCTTTCTTTGAAAGATCGGAACAAACAACTGGGTCTATATTTCCACAGTGTGCTTTTAATTTGCAATTTGAAACAGTCTCATGAGTGCGATGAAAGTATATGCCTGAATGTGAATTTATGGTGCCTTTTTTAGTGGTGAGTATTTGTGTTGGTAGAAACTGGACGAAGGCATACCAAAGAAATCAAATAATCCAAAACAGCACGCCGGATTGTACTGGAACATTTACATTTTCCAAAGTGGAGATCTGTGCTCAACATTCAAATTACATTGTGCCATAGTACAAGATTTAGATTGAGTAAAGTGAAGGTGGTATAAATGGAAAAGACAGTTTCAGAAGGTCTCGACGACAAAGCCAATAAATAAATAAATAAAAACTAACCGACGTGCATAGCATGCTAAACCACAGTGAGCGGCTTGGTCTGGACTGCTTAATGGTGGAATCAAAAACATTACAAAACAGTCAGCAAACTGCATCTGACGTTCTAGTAATTCTTTATCAATTTTGGCTCTATATTCATGACTTATCGAAGGTTCGGTGCCTGTTGAAGTAGTCAGCATTTTTGTTTTGATACATTTTTGACAGTAGGTGTTAAAAAGTTGAATCCAGACTAATATTTAGCACTAAAGTATGAAGTAACGACAGACAAGCCTTTCTCCTGTCGAGACATCGTGCTATCCAAATGATACCACATCACGTTACAGTACAGAGATGAGTTGACACAGCAACATGTGTTTCCCATTGGGCAAAACTGGACTATTAACCGTTTCCAACATTTGACAGAACATCTTTATGCTTTTCAACTCCAGTCAGTCGGGTGAGTTATGAGCACTGAAGTGAGGTGTAAACATGCGTGACTTACGCTATACACTCGGATTATTTGTCTTTAGATGAACTCAGTGAACAGAAAACCCTGGAGGACAAGAGTGTTTATGGTGTGGAGAACAGCAGCACCTTCCTCGAGTGCAGCCCCAAGTCTCAACGAGCGCTGACTTACTGGCAGTTTCAGCCCTCGCCTGATGAGCGCAAACAGGAGGTTGGTGATTCCTCGACACTTTTATGTAGTCACTACCGGGTGTTGGACACTCGTGGTGTTATTTACCGTCATTTCTCAAGTATAATACACACTCGAATACAATATGTACCGCCAACAATCATCCATCTTACAGATGGATTTTCCTTATTCCTACGTATAATATGACACCCCCCCCAACAAAATTGCTGGTGTCCATGCTCAAAAATAGAGGATGGTATTAGCCATAGAGTAATTTGAATATCATGCCGTTATATAATGAAACTCATTGTGAGAAAAGCACAGTCGGTACCAGGCATAAAAGTCCAGTAGGGTACATGTGAGGGCTCCCCTTGGAACCTAAGATTTGGAGGAGTCAAGTCGTTTGTGTATAACAAACTAGGCGTTGTTATTTCGCCGACTGGTGTTGTGCTGCACATCTCAAGAGAGGTCGCAGCAATCGCTAGTTTGCATAGCAAAGCATAGGAGCAATGCAAGAAGGGCTCAGTTTCCCAAGCAAAATATTCAAATGTAGCCAACTACAGTCGGTGATGTCATGGAAAGTGGAACTGTTTCTTTGAGCTTTTTTTTTCTACATAAATTCTTAACATTAGGCATTACATAACACATTTCTCACAAAACCCAAGTTCCAGCAGACACAATGGGACGTCTCGCCCCCCATTTTCCTTGCACTTATGTCTATTACGCACCACTAACTTTTAATTAAAAAAAAAAAGTGTACGATACACGAGAAATTACATCTTGTCGGTTTACACATGCAGGTTGTTCCATATGTTCTGACAGTGCTACCGCAGCCATATTGGATATATTTCACTTGAAATAAAGGAAAACAGTCAAAATAATCATTCAACTGGAATTTCACACTTGGGCCTGCTGTGTAAATCCAGCCGTAGGAAACGCTCGCTGTTAAAATTGTCAGGTTGACATGATACCGTCATTTCTCATTTGAAAATATTCCTCCCCACCACACAGATCAAATCAGAAGAACGCTTCATCCACACTGAGCAAGGTCTGTTGATCCGCACGCTCAACAGGAAGGATACCGGAATCTATCTGTGCGAGGCTGTGGAGCATGGCTTCGTGCAGACGCTTCTAAAGGTGACCTTGGAGGTGATCGAAACCGAGCACCTTGAGGATCTGCTGCACGGTGACGACGAGGCCATCGCCAAGACGTCAGTCCAGGACCTCTTACCGCCTCGGGAAACGGCCAATCACAAGCTGTGGTACCGAGACTTCTTGTCTTTGGTCAATCACCCGACTCTGAACAGCGTGGACGAGTTCTGCGAGCAGGTCTGGAAGCGAGAACGCAAGCACAAGAAGCAGAAAGCCCACCCGGTGCAGCACCAGCAGAAGGAGGAGCTGAACACCCACGGGCACATGCACAATCAAGGCCTAGCAGCCAAGTGGAAACACCTGCAAGAGAGGCAAAGGGGGCGCAACCGCAGGACCCACGAGCTGGAGCGGGCCCCCCGCAGTGTCTGACCCATAAACCATAAATCTGAAAGCACATCCGTGATTCTCATTCTTTGTCCTTCATGACCGTTCCCATTAACTGAGCTGCAGACTCTTTCCGCAGTGACTGGCTTGAAAGCATATTTCTTCCGCCCCAAAGTGGCAGCTGCTGTATCCCTTGCACGGGCGTACCGGTGTGTTGCAGCGGATGGTTGGGCCATGTTATCTCAGCTGGCCTCAGCTGCTTGGGGACACCAAGTGTCAGATAGCACAAGGAGTGAACACACAAACCCGCCTTATAGACACTCGGTGGCTTTGTGGGCTTGCGAGTCCAATGACAATTTACTGGCCACGGACACGGACGTGACTGAACCGGTGGAGGCGATGTGGTTTCAATACGGTGCTGATAGAACCACAAGACGAGAGCCCGAGCACTGCACGACACTGAGGAGCAATGCCAGGGCACAGCAAATATGTAGCTAAAATTGTGTAAATACGAGATGACATACAAAAAGGGAGTGTAATGCATTTGTTTTTTCCATGTTGTTCCTCATGATAGAGATTTATTTAAGAAGCCATTTTGTACTCATCTGTGTGTCTGCGACAGAGATAAGCTTCACAAATAAAATGCTGCTGTTCCGTCCATCTCAGCAGATTCTTGCCGGCGCTCCTTCAAATTCTTCAAACGCTCTGTTCTCCGTGCATGAAATGCGTCGCTGAATATAATCTTCTGCTACCTGTATATTTATTGCTTGTACTCCTATGTGCATTGTGGAAATGCTTCTTGATTACAATGTCTGGCTTTTTTATTGGACCAAGCGTATTATCACAAGTACTTTAGGACTGGAAATATCAAGGAGATATTTGTCAATAAGGGTCAATGGTGTGCACTGAGCAATAACGCAATGTATTGCTTCATTAAATATCACCCGAGTCTTTCTATGAAGCACACCCACAAGCTGGAATGTAGCTGTGAACAGTTTGTAAATATAGACGCTATTCTCCATTTCTGAGGACACGGCGTGCTCGTGCATGTGACTACTACTGTTGCGTTCCCATTTCGCTATGGCAGTAATGTCATCATCCCATGGTGAGCGCACACAGTAACAATGTAAATGCTGGTTTTTTTGGGTGTATGATTCCCTGATTATTAACGCGGGGTAAAGAAGATCTCGTCAGACGTCTACACACCAGCTAACATGGTACCAAGCAACAATGTACAATATTTAGAAACAAATGTGCAGCACATCAATCAGTCCAGCATGTCGTCTTTGAATTGTTTCGAAACCTTATCGACCATTGTGACTGTGGCGGATGAGAAACCCAATGTGAGCTCAACGGTAAGGTAACAAAATTCATCAATGTGATAAGTTGATGATCATAAAGAGATAATATATGGTTCCAAGTGAGGATATCAACCTCTGCTGCTGCATTAGCATTGTGATGTATTCTACTGTTTAAATAAATGTCTCTTCATCAAACGCCTTCCTTAAGTGTTTTTTTTTGGTTTCATTTACAGTATAATCATTCGGTGCAAATAATTTACATTTACTCTCCAACCATTTGATTACAGAGATGGAAGGCTACCAGTTCTCAAAGAGTGAAGAACAAATTGTAAGGCTGTCACCATCGAATATATCTCCTCATCGATGAATCCAAAAAGTGGATACAATTTTAGTTTGAATGAAAGTGTACTACAAAGCAAATTTTGTTTGATTACTGTGACCCAATTGATGTTGTTTATTTGATCCATTTTACTGATAAAAAATAACTAAACAACAACACAAGATCATAAGAGTGACAGTGACTGAAGTCTTTTTGAAAATGATTCAGTCACGGTTCCGCCATTGTTTTCCAAAGTACAAGCAGATGTTTGTCATTTTTTTTTTTTACTTTGATTAAATACAAACAATACCCATTCTGCTTTCATGAAGGACGACAAAGGATAGAGAAAATTAACTTTTTGAGAGGCTGAAATCAGAAAATTTGGACAATTTAAAATACTTTACCATTATTTTGATCATCAATTAGTTTCGAATCATTTTGAAACGTCACCATTTTTTTTGTATGCATACTCCAGACAGTAAGTGTATGTTTCCATGAAAGACATCAACATCAGTGGTGATGTGAATATTGTACGACATCTCCCGCTTTTAGCACATCCTGCTGTTTAACCCGCACACAGTATCAAATAGTTCAAAGTGTGCAAAAACAATTTGAAATAATGTTGACTACCCACATCATCACCCGGTCAGGAAGAAACGAGACACTTGCATTGTGCTGCTCTACTTCCCTCCAGTGGTCGTCATGGAGAAGTACAAAGCCCCGTATTTTTGTTCAAGGTTTGATAAACAGTTCCTTATTCAAGATCTGATATAATATCATGTATGTACTTCATCGTATTACATTTGACTCATTGAAGAGCATGAATAGATTTAATTACGTGTAGTCTACCGCTGTCCAATCGTCTCCATTCGTCACCCAAGGACGAGTGCTCTTATATAGTAAGAGACTGCTACCTGGTGGATGAATATAGCACACCTCTAAGTCAATTATGGAAATTTGGTGAGTCCCAACCCACGGAAGAGTGGGAACCGCCCTCTCACACAAGTGCCAAAACACAAAGAAGTGACTAACACACTCAGATTAAGGAGAATTTCAAACATTTTTATCTATTATTTGGGCCATGGAAATCTTGTGGAAGCCTGAACATATTTGTGCGGGACTGCTAGCTAACACTTTAACAGAAAAAAACAGGGATAAAGGTGTAAAGGATCAAAGCGTCAGTATCACAAGTGGTGCTGCTGTGGAAAAATGTGAATATACAGCTCAAGGGAAAAAAACTGCATGTGATTTCAGGGATGCCTGAACAAGCACAATGCACTAGTTGCTATATATCTGGCATTCATGTCACAAGATAGCTTGCTTCCTTAAACAGGGGATACAAACACACAAAAGTGCACATTTGATCATTTTCGTTCACTTATGAAATATCTGATTACTATCGGTCTCTCAAAGATTACTATACTACAGTGGTGAGGGGTGTAGAGTTACATAGAAACTGGTCCAAGAAAAGTACCAATAGCTGGTTATAAAACAAAACAAAACAGACAAATAACAACAACAACAAAAAAAGCAACACGATACTAGTGTTTTCGGTACCGATAGTTTAAGAGTGATGGTGACAGTGCAGCCTGCAAGGCAACATTTCTGTAATTAAGGAAAAAATTTCAAGTTTCGAATTGGAACAGCCATGAAAACGTGTATTATTGTTATTATTATTATTATTATTATGTTCATTAGCATGTCAAAGTTTAATCGCTAATATTATCACCAGGAAACATGATGATTTTGATTAAAATCCTGCAAGTTTTATTATCTATGACTCCATTGCTGCACCGATGTTTTAGGTCTTTCCCATTCTATTTTTTCAGTCTTTTTCAGTGTTTTTTGCATTGAAATAAGACTGGAAAAGTGTGGGTCGTCTTATAATCAGGGTCTAGACGTTATACCCATTCACGACGCTAGATGGCGCCAGATATCATTGAAGCAAATGCTGAACTTGACTCCCCAGGCCAAAGTGAACCCCTGTCACGAAGAATAAAAATAAAACTAGTGGTAGCACGAAGAAGAAAAATAAAAAATAGTGGTAAGAAAGAAAAGAAAAGAATAGAAGAGATAACAGAAAATGAAGAAACGTAGCGACAATCTGGAGAAAAGTGGCTCGAAGATCGGCCAGGTTAACCGGCAGCTGAGGAGAAATTATGATGTAATTTACATTTCAAAAACCAGAAGCCATTCATTAACGAATGTGATTGCACTTAGGTTTACATATTTAAATGTTCAGATATTAAGATTTGAATGAGGCAAAATAACATGTACTTTTTCTCTCAAATATATTGTTAGAATCATTTGTTTCAGATGTAGTGTAATTATTTGCTGTATAAAAATTAATTTTGTGTTGAAAAAGTCTTTTTTCAAACTTGAGTGTTGAAAAAGAGGGGGTCGTCTTATAATCAGGGCCGTCTTATATTCGGACCAATACGGTACTTTATGAAAGTAGAGTAGTAGAGGTCTGAATTTTGCCATTGTGTGAGCTTCCCTGAACCATCCCAAAACAGTCGGGGTGACAATTTTGACGCTGTGTTCAATAATTCTGATCACAAATACCATATAGAGGAGTAACTGGTTGTTTTAAGTGATTGTATAATGCGTCTCACAAGTTACTTGGCATTGTGAAAAGAATCGTTTGCTACCGTAATGCGGTTACCAGAGAAGCTAACACCCCTAGTTCAAGTTCGACTATCAGTACTCCCTCTTCTTTGTATTGTCCAACACTCTGAAAGTGACCATGTTTTCGACAATGACAGTGACATAGAAAAATGTGTCTGCTTAAAAGGCATATTTTGTCATGAGTTGGAAAGACTTGGATGTAACCCACTTGCAAGCCTACACTGGGTTGCTCATTCTGTAGTAGTCAAAGGGTGAATGAAAGCAAGATACTGACACTGAAAGGGCAATATTTCTAGCAACCATCTCTCTCAATACTTTGTGTTTTTTTTTTCTGTCATACACTTTGACGAAACAAACTACACGAGAGAAGATATATCATCTCTACATAGCACTTGCGCTGAACAATCCTTGAGACAATTTAGTGTCAGTATTTTTTCAAGCTGCATCCCTAATTCCAATCGACCCAAATATAAGATGTTCGCGAATTTAAAAGTAACAAGATATGACTTTCATTGAGCCACAGCGACTCCTCTGCTCAAGGCAACTGCTCACTTATGTTCCTTCAATTCTGATCCAGAAAAAAAACAAAAAACACTGGCTTGAATCAGGGGTTCCCCAAACTTGGCTTGGAGCACAAAATGGGACTTTTATTGAGTTATTTTGGAGTAATTCATGACTTCTGTGATGTTTTCATGCTTTCAGTTTCAAAGGATAGAATGTGAATCAAACACAAATGTTTAGCTTTTTTTTCCATTCAGACCAACAGCTGAGGGACCCAGAGGGCAGTCAAACACCTCCCTGACAGATGAAACATGTCTGACATGCACGCTTAAGAATGACCTGTGACACCTCCAGTGCATTAGCTTGGTGAGAAATAACAAGCGTGTGCGAGCCCATCCCTCTGCTGTAAAGCAGAACGTTCGCACTAAAAGTTCTGATTTATGCTTTAACTCTCACTCACTCAGAGGTCAGAGCTTAATGATGTTGCAGGTAGATCCCTCTATAAAAAAATAAATTCATATTAGAGATGAAAGAAAAAGATGAACATTTCAGATTAGAGTGAGCCGAAAAACGACTGCATTTTCTGACATATGGACAGTACAGTATCATCGCTGCCGGGGGAGTCCCTGCATCACTGAAACCACTGCTTTTCAGGAAATAAAAATACCACCATCTTGCTTGAGTTATCAAACATATTGCTTCATTAAGTTGGTATTATAGCTACTTTTGCTATCATACCATTGTGCTCCAACATCAACATGACACACAAAATCATGTTTGATCACAAATTTAAAATGCTCACATGCCATTTTCTCTTGCATTGTTTTTTTTAATTTCCTGTCTGCACTTTTGCTGGAAATTTCCCCAGCCTGGGTTTAATAGAAAATACTCTCTCTCTCTTATATATATATATATATATATATGTATTTATATATATATATATATATATATAAATACATTTCCCCCAAAAATGCGATTTATACTCCAGTACGATTTATAATCCTGAAAATACTCTCTCTCTCTCTCTCTCTCTCTTTTTTTTTTTTAATATATATACAGTATATATATATACTGTATATATATATACAATATATATATATATATATATATATATATAGAGAGAGAGAGAGAGAGAGAAAGAGAGTATTTTCAGGATTATAAATCGTACTGGAGTATAAATCGCATTTTTGGGGGACATTTATTGGATAAAATAGATAAAACAGGCAATTTTAAATAAAAATAAAATTGAGAACAACAGGCTGAATAAGTGTATGATATGCTCACGTTACATGACGCATAATCAACAAAATACAGTATTCAGATAACTACTGTATAGCATATACAAGTTTACCAAACCATTAGTGTCACACCAAATCACTAAGATCAATGAAATCTTCATCCTCTGAGTGACTTTTAAACAACTTCCACTAGTAGTTGTCAAGTACTTATTTCCGCAAGTTGTTCCGTAAAGTGGCATCACAACCGTTTTGACTCATGGCAAGACTCAACACCGTCGGAGAGAATTTGTTATATTCTATCAGACACTTTATACTACAGTACACAGAAATGGAAAATAACAAAGTAGACCGATGACTCACCGTGGTTCCTCCCAAGAAGATAAAATGACCGCGGTTTGTATGGATTTGCAGCTTTATTATTCCGTTTTTGACCGCCAAGAGCAAAGGAGGGTGTGTCCTACGGCAAGCAATGTCACGAATACATGCGATGTAAATGTTGATTATCATCATGGAAATCATTGAAACAGATGTTGAAATACTGCAAATAAGACATTTTCCATGTGAAACAGACTCCTGACAACTCTTAGGATACACTCGCATGCGAGGTGAATGTCAAAGGTATGTTGCCAGAGGCCCGAGAAACTGGTGCGATGCGATTGGACAATCGAGGCATGAGCAAGCTATGTGTCAAGGGTGAATAAAAAAAAAAAAAAAAAAACTCTCAAAAAAAAAAAAGCTGTTCTTGGTCCAAGGCACATATGTGACATTCAAAGAATTTTTCACCACACCACCTTGCTACAATTCCACAGAAAGTGAATACACAAGTTAAGTGAACCTTCTGCCACTTGGTGGAGAAGCTCTCAGGACCTGCTGTTTGCAAGGGCCATATGGACTTTAGAATGACTGTGAATGACAGCACATTGACTTTGTAAAATGAACTGTTTCTTCTTTTAGGTGAAATCTGGTACAGATACAGTATTGAGTTTGTCCTGGCACAAGCTGTTATGTTTCAGACTTCAAACATACAAATTGACAAATACATTTCCTGGTTACTTTGCAGTCCTCGGACCAAAACGACACATTGATCACCAGAACCTCGCTCCAGATGATGTACCAAGTGGACACTGAGCTCCACATGTGAATGTTACTAACGTGTCACTAACACGTTGCAAGGTGCAAAGAGACCGGAAAAGGAAAAAAAACCCCATAGAAATCACATTGTTGGAAATGTTGATGGATAAAACACTTCTGATTTTGCTGTTGAGCTCCTTCTTTCTTGCATACCGTATGCACCCATTTTATTTAACTCATGTGACTAAAGTTGGCTGCCGTCAAAGAATCTGCATATTCAGACCCAGGTCCAGGGGAGCCTTGGACTCAGAAACTACATGGACGTTACACAATTGGAAATTGACGGCACAGACAAGGTGAGAGAACTACATGCAACGGTGGATCAAGCTGGCCCTCCCAAAAAAACAAAAAAAAAAACAAACCTTTCTGCCAGCTCCTTCCTGTGTGGCTCCATGGAAACATGGATGGTAGCTTCATTGATACTGTATTGTCTTCAGGGCTACACACTTTTAAAGATGATAAAAAGTGTTTTTTGATTAACATTGCCAAGAGCAGAGTGAGAACAGTTCTGAAAACGTTAAAGATTTTAGCGAACAAAATCCCAATATACGGTATCTTCTTTGTTTGTATTACAGTTAGCGAATGACAATTCGGAAGGGTTGTTGATCAAGTTGACATATTTTGACCGGCTCAAAACCTGGGGGGACCGAGCTGACAACCATCCGGTATTGAAAACTCATCCGCAATGGGTTCATCATGTATGGCACATTTTTAGAGCTCATGTAAAGCGCGATGAAAAGCGCTTTCAGGCAAGGCCTGTATTATGTGGAAGGTTGCAGTTGCCATCTTAAACACTGTGCAAATCTGGAGGATTTTCACGCAGGTCACTGATAATGAGCGGCCCCAGCCTCACACGTGACATCAAGCGTTTAGCCCGAATGCTCCCAATGACAACCTCGTATTCTTGTGAGGGGCAGTGACTAATGCCGCAACAATACGCAAGTTCAGACAGGGGCATACTTTAGGATGTAATGTACTTTGACTCAACACTTGATTCATGGTTGTGGGCAACTTTATTAAGAACTGATTTCCAACATAATTCTGTTTCCAAAAGGATCTCAAGACAGCCTGTTCTCACAAATGACTTTTTGGGGGTACTTTTAGGTGAAAGGGGTTACTCAACCATGCCCCAAAAAATATTTGTTCAAAACATCTAATGCAATCAAGCCAGATGTATGAGAAGCATTTTACAGTGTTTATTCCAACCACTTGAATAATTTACTTCAAGCAAGTAACTTGAGTAACTCAAATGTTAAGCAATGCTAGTGAAGGTTTCCTGTTACTGAAATACAGAAATCTCTTGTTTTTCACGGTTAATGGGGACTGCCTTCAAAATAAGGCTCCTCGACCTGGTCAAGGCTACGAACCAACTCCACACCACCATGTCCCTGTTGATGGTGCCAAATCTGTGGAGGGACGAGCGGGCTTACCAGCTCCCACACACCCGGGACACATTTCCTCAACTACAGCAAGGAGCTGGAGCCCAGCTCCACTAAAAAAAGTTATCCCGAATATAACACTAAGATATATACATGCGAGACAGTCAACAGCATGACTTGACACAACAAGAGAAGGTGTTGGGCGAGGCTGCGATGATGCGTAGCTAATCAGCTCACGGGATCAATCCACTCGTGCTCTCATTGGTTGAGGTCGCGGGAAGAAAAATCACGCGCCTTGTTTGAGTCGGCATGTACAGTACAGTACAGGCATGTTCAAAGCCTCTGAGTCACATTCGCTCTTTGTTCGGCATGCAGGGAAACATCTCTTACGCATCAACATGAAACAATGCTTCTTTCCGCAATTTGGCTGCCGCTATGGCTGTATTTATATTTTTTGATGATTTTATTTTTTGTTTGTTTTTGTTTTTTGGGGGGGTGAATACAGTACAGTCAAACCTCGTTTTTCGAACGTCTCGGTTCTTGACCAATTTGGTTTTTGACCAAATCTTTTTCGTTTTTTATGCCTCGGATGACGAACAAATTTCGGTTTTTGAACAAACTGAGCGCACTTGAATGAACCATTTGACTCCTCTCGCCTTCCTTACACAAAGTGACACTTTCTCGTGTTGCTTTCCATTGTGAGCAGACGTGTTCAGCAAACATTTTTATTTTAAAAAGAGCGTGGTTTCGGTTTTTGAATAATTTCGGTTTTCGAAAAGCCTTCTGGAACGGATTATGGACGAAAACCAAGGTTTGACTGTATTTTGGAAAAACCCACAAACCACTGAAGCCGCAAAACATGAAGGGCGAACTGGCAAGAGGTTGCTGTAATTCTGCACATTGAAAAATGTTCTGCACCAAGAAAACAAAAACAATGTCATGAAACATTGTGCTTGACACTGGAGGTTCCACTATGTATCATGTCGGCTAAATATGTGGAGTGTGGTATGAAACGTCTGTTTTTGTCTAGCGTTGCTGTCGGATTCTGCACGAGCTTCATATACGCTGAGGAGACGAATGTGGGCAAATCTATAAGACTATTCACTATTTGGTTGGAAAGTATTTCACATTCCTCTCAAGGTTATTGTATTCTGAAAATCCGCTAATGTCCGTGTGCTTTGATGTTGTATGAAATGTCGGTCATTTCGGTGTGGGCATCAATCACCCGAAGGCGAGCGAGAGGGAAACAGGCCATAAGTACATGCTGCAGGCAGATGTTTAGTCTGCACTTTTCAGCGTATGATGGGTATGGGAGGAAAATTAAAGTGAAAAACTATGGAAAAATCATATTTTTAAGAAATGTTGAAAGATCATAAGGGGTCGCTAAATGAATTTTTCAGCCACAACACTAACTGGCGTTCTAAAGAGATTTGGTAGCTTTCGACAGACTTATATGCAGCTCAACTGATCGAGCGATCTGACTTACTGGCCGTTGCACGGCCAATTGTTTTTGTCTCGAGTTACAGGCAAAAATTTGGCATAAGCGCTAGATGGTGGAAATGTCTTCACAACAAGCAGCATTTCAAAAGATAGTGAATGGTTCCTCCACAAAGACGCTTGCTTCAGATTTTTATTGCCGCTCCCAGTTGAAGTTTCCTGTGAAACCAAATATAAAACAAAGAGAATTACATGAATACTTGCACAATACAGTACATGTAACTTAGTTTTTTCAAACAACTAGCTAGATCAATCCTAAAACTTCATGGAAACTGCCAATACACTGGGCTACTGATTCTGAAACCATTGATGTCATGAATGGGATAGACATAAATAATTTTTTTCTTTACAATAAATAAATAAATCAGGAGATGACTAATATTGCTTCAGCTCATCTTACGACCATCTTTTGTATTTCATCATCAAATATGCGGGTATAAGTCTGTATGCACTATCATACCAGGAGGGGCCAACCTTTTTTAATGACAATTGACTTTTAATCGGTTAACCTCACACGATTGACCAGTTCAACATTGCAAACCCACATACCTTTTCCACAACACTTTTTCTTGTGGTCATACAACCGTTACACATCAGATGACTCTCTGCTCCACTCACGCACACACCCATGCCATGATGAGCAATAGCCATAGTTAAGTCTTCTTGCTTGGCTCTCGACAAAGGCGGACGCTTTTTGCTTTCTGCTCCTGTTCGATAGTTCGAGCGTGTTTTTTTCTCCCCCTCTCCCTCCCTTGTGGTTTCTTCCGACTTCCGGGCTGAGTGAACGCTGGCGCGTTTGGCTGCCGCTGCTCAACCCGTTTGGTGTTTTGTTGTTTTTGTTCCTGATTGTAAAGTGTCCCTTGGGTGTCTTGAAAGGCACTTATAAATAAAATGTATTATTATTATTATGATTAACTCAATGAGCAATAGTCATAGTTAACTAAGTCATAGTCAAACATGAACGAAACACGAAAATAAACCAGACACTGTCCAAGACAGGTAGATGTCTGAGTTTGAAAAAAGGAAATCACTGCCTACCTTTGTGGGAGACCTGACATTGGAAGATGGAGGCAGTGAGGCACTTTTGTACCACGTAAAACCGTTGTGACAGGAACATTCTGATCGGAGCTCGCATGTACTGTTTTAAAGTGCCAGTCCAGTGCAATGCAGATCAAACAAAATGGCTTTAAATGAGAATAATTTACAAAAAAAAAGACATATCTTCATGGCTCTGTTTGGTAGCGGCAAGCGATTGCTGACCCCTAACAACTTCCTGTCATGTGCTACCGTAGGCGACCGATTTCTTTTTTTCTTAAAACATAAATTATTGACGATGTGAGTCTGATATAGTGTGCGCAAGCTGTGGTGTACTCTAAAATGTAATCATAATACCCCCGCCACACACACACACACACACTCACACGTCGATCGATTCGGGAGGAGTTTGCGGTCTACCAGTCAACCGTGATTAACTGGTTGGGCAAGCTGGTCTTATAGTGTCCCCCAGGTGGCCAAGGTGGGAATACAATAAAATACAATACAATACAATGCATCTTTATTTATATCGCGCTTTCACAACAGCTGCAGCTGTAACAAAGCACATTAGAAAACATTTAACATACAATAACAAAAATAACAAAATAATATAGCATTCATAAACATACATAATATCGCATACATAAAACATAACATAAAACATGGACAGTCATGCAATCTTAACCATTTTTTGACTTCCATAAGGAGTGGCACAATTATGACATAATTCACACATTCTTAGTATTTTATGAAAAAACTCTAAAGATATTAGATTGTTTTAAGCATTTTGTCCATAAAGTTTTGGTTGAACAACTTGTAAGGTTGTGGCTTGTGGTGGCTGTAGTATTTTTACACCAATGCTCTTTCCGTTAAATCCGGGTATTTATGTATATATTCTGGATTTCTATCTTCCATATTAGAAAATTGAGTAAATACCTACAACAGTGCCAAAGGCACAGCAGACATGCATGCACACGAGTACACTTACAGTATAGATTGTGTGACCGTTACACCATGATGATGGATGAGGATTCACGGGAGGCCAGATGGTGACTTCCACGTACGTATCACCTTAGCGGCTTCAGATGGATATCCCATTACTGGTTCATATAGAAAAGATGTCAAAAACACAAGTGAATCAACAGCAGTTTTTTTTCTTTGCCTGGAAGTGGTCACAACCTTGACGGATGTAGCGTTTTTAGAATGTGTTTACCATTTGATCGCATTCACTCACTTGAGGCATTGAGGCACCTGTAGGGGGAGAAAAAATATATATTTGGAAGGGAAAATCATGAATTACATACGTACAATTGTCAATCTACCTTTGCCAGCGACATATAGTGACAGGCGGGACAATTAAGAGAGTGTATCAGCATTGTGCTCGATTAAATCAGCCCAAATTTCAGACTGAGGATGGCAATTTGTGAGTGAAATGAGAAGAGATCATCATATTTCAGTATTCATTGTTTTTTCTCATGTTAAACAACTGCCTCGACTGAATAAAAGTTGGAAGGCACTGCTGTACATACTTGCCTCCACTTGTCGCCACACATTCGGTATGTTGAAAACACACTCAGTCAGAATGCATTTAGTGCATTTTCACATTGAATTGGTTATATGTGTCAAGTGTGCCGATTTATGTTGTCTTGCTCTCGACAGTGAACACAAGACGAGGCCTTTGAGAAATTTTAAGCTGCACATATGCAGTAAGTAGGTTAACCACACACGTTTTGAAACGTATATGGTTACGTTTAAAGCACTGGTTACGTTTAAAGCGCAGAAAGAAAAAAACGCAACACCATTTAAGTTTTTATTTGTTTATTTCAAGTACAAAACATTTCAAAAACTGTGACGGTTGTGTTGAACAAATGTACAAATGTGAAGTTAGTGAGCTCAAGGATATCAAACGGGCATTGTCCCTTAAACTAGTGCAGTCAAACCTCGGTTTTCGAACGTCTCGGTTCACAACCAATTCGGTTTTCGACCAAAAATTTCGATTTTTTTATGCCTCGGATGACGAACAAATTTCGGTTCTCGAACAAACAGAGCGCACTTGAATGCACCATTTGACTCTTCTCGCCTTCCTTGTGTTACTTTCCATTTTGAGCAGACATGTTCAGTAAACATTTTTATTTTAAAAAGAGCGTGGTTTCGGTTTTCAAACAGCCTTCTAGAACGGATTATGGACGAAAACCGAGGTTTGACTGTACTTCTGTTACGAAGAATCACGCTTGGTATATTTTGTATTAGGGTTACATTGACTGAGGGATGAGGAAATTGAGGTAACCGAGACAATGCCAGAATTCAAAGACGTTAAGTTGTTCATTAGCACCGCACTATTGAACGACAGTAACTGGAGCACCACAGCTAAATCTAAGGTATGAACATTCCAAGCAGCTCATTCATTTTAGACCTCGAACGTGGCTTCACCACCATTGCCGCGGTGACAAAGGTGTTATAGATTTCCAAGCTGTTATTTTAACGCTACATGTTGCTTTAAAATCCTGGTTGTGTTTCTAGTCATGGACAAAGCTCACAGACCATGTGATGGCCACCTGTGTAAACGCTCGCAGTACCCGGTCGCTCTGAACTGCAGACGCCAGAGACCTGATTCAGTTTTAGCTTTTGGAAGTCCTGTGGGCACGCATGTTTCGTTCTCAATCTAGCTTTAAGCTCTTCTTTCCTCCCTTTTGTGTGCTCTCATCGTGCCTCAAAAGTATCATAGGTGCATCCACGGGGAGTGTGTCTATGCATGTATACGTCAGGGGCGTCTGCGTATTGACACGGCATTAACATGAATGAAAATATTTCTGCTGTGTTCAGACAGCATGAAAGGAACACCCTGGGCACTTGGACGCGGCCTATCCAAACAAACACCAGACGTCAGCACTCAATCAAAGCACCTTTTCACACTCACTAAAGCCTCAGATGACCCCAAAGCTGAAGAAGCTTTTGAAAAAGTCACTATGGAATTCATGAATGTGAACATTCTGAAGCATATTACACACTTACGGTGCAAATAATCTGAGTGCTTGGTCGATTCATTAAATTTATTGATTCCTAGGTTTGTAAAGGACACGTTTTCAGTCTTGATGCTACGGAAGCAAGGTAGGTGCTGCTGATGGACTGATTTTTCATTCCATATTGGCAGTTTTTTCTTTCTTAAAAGTGCTAATAGATTGATAATTTTTGCTGATTTTTTAAAGAGCTAATACCGGCTGGCCAATTAATCGGTTGTGCCCTCGGGTTTACTTACCTTACATGTTTTGATCAAAGGGATATTTTGCAATTACTTTTTTAAACATTATGTCTAGAGGAAAATCATTTATTTCCATTTCTGTGGAGGTTGTTAACCTAATGCAATAATAGGGTAGTGGAGGTGATCTTTCTGGGGGGAAAAAAGGTTCCAGAGCTTTTTTGGGTATTAAGAGAATTAGAGCAAATCCCAAAAAGGAAAAATAAAGGCCAAGGCCCCCAAAAAGCCCAACTTTATTTGAGAAATGTCATCACTATTTCCTTTTGCGAAGTGAATGGGGGCAAAAAAAGATTACATTAAAATAATTTTTAAAAATCAGATTTTTGTCAACAGAAAAACATTTTAATTTTAACGCCACGTTGCCCGGCCCTATTTTCCACTATTGTTCCAGTGGGAGATACGTGCTACTTGGGAGGCATCCAGCACTGCACGTCTGACACAAATCAAGGGGAGGGGAGGGAAGTGGAAACTGAGCAAGAGGGGATTATGAAGCCAAATGTGGGGAACCTGACTGTTGCCATCTATGGTAGAACGTAGACTGATTACATCTATTAGACTGGTAGAAATGAGTAAATGGATACTTCGCCCACTAGCCATGTATATTAGCCTTTTTAAATGGCTATTAATCTGGGCCAGGGGCTTAGGCAAAGAGGAAAAGAAAATCCCACAGAGCACCTTTCATCATGTTGGAAGGTTAATGCACACGCTCAACAAAAAGGCCTCGGCTCCAGACGGGCGATAGTGTGTCAGTCAGACACATTCCCCTGACATTGAGCAGTTGTCTCGCCTAGACCAGCAGACGAGAGCCTATAATTGCAACAAGGCAGCGGCATAACCCAGTTTGTGTATGTTGCGAGCCCACAAAGTCCTTCTGTTCTCTGGGGAACAGGTGCAACGTGGGAGTAGAAGCCACCAGATCCCCCACATTGGTGTGAGGGGCTGGGCTGCAGCTGCTTCAGCTAATGCAGTCAATTGCAATGTCATGATCCTGACTGCGACTCAATTTATACTGCAGTTGTAACTTAACACTCCAATGCACTGTATCCGCCTGCGTGTGTCTTCGGCGGTCACACTACTAAAGGAGTCATTGAAGCTATTGTTTTTGCATGATTTGGTTCAACATTGGCTGCCCTAGCCAAGACCATAGACTGGAAAACGTTTCAGACGACAACATTATCCAACAAGAGTTGAGGGCGTTTTTCTCTCCTGAACAAATCCCTTCGATGCGTGCACGTGAGTGATTTGCATGACTTCATGCTGGTGTCACCACAAAGATATGCAAAAGAGATGTCAAGGGAAAACAGATGTCTTGGCGGGATGTCGTGGCTCTCCTAACTGGATGCCTGATTCCCCCTCCTGCTGCCCCACCCCACCGATGTTGGAGACAGGCTTATTTTCTTTGCCAACACTAAGTAGGATGCAATTTTGTTCACATTTTCTGGGACAAAGTTAATGTTGTAAGGAAACAGCACCAAGTATTGATATAGTTGAATGAAAGATGTGTTGCTAAGTGTCAATCCGGAAGAGAACAATAGGTGAAACATTTAATTTTTTTAATAAAAATTGGAAATCAGAGAGTTTATTTTAAGGGCATAAGATCTAGCCAGAGCCAACAGCACTGCTCGAACAACACAGTGTGAGAGTTTATCTGAGACTAGTCAATTACGGCTAATAGGGCAGGCATTCTTGTTAAAAGTGGATAAATTGATCTCATGTCTCATTAATCTTCTGAAGTCAAAACCCAAATAATGTCAGTCTCCTGCATAAACAAAAGAATTGGTCCAACACATTCAGATGGGCAGTGAAGTTAGAAAATCATCCGTCCATACACCAGTGTGAATGCAAAAAAACCCAGTAAATGACCGGAAAGTCACCAATCCAACAGGAGTGTTAACTCCGCCTGAAAGTTAACACAAAGGCACTCTTGTTAATAAAAAAAAAAAAGGCTTGCCATGCCGTGACACCTTCCTCAAACATGCCAGAGATTCTCTGCTGCTGATGCAAAATATCCAAGAATGCCAAGTTTAAGCACAAATCTTTGACAAGTTCATTTTCAAGAAACTAATAACTACCGTTATAATTTAAATGATAGGGCAGCAAAAGTGATCACGAGCAAGAAAACCTAACTGTTGGGTTTCAAAAAAAAAAAAAAAAGTCTTGAAATGGGAAGAGAGAAAGAGAAAAAAAAATCAAGTGCGAGATACTGTATGTACTGTATTGTTCAATGTATGTAGTGGCATGGGGGGCCTGTCCTACAAGAAAAGTTTCTCCTATGGGAGACCAAATAAAAGGTCAAATCAAATCAAAATCAAAAGATCCTTGCCACAAGATCACCTTCCACTTGAAATTCCACGCCAACTGTGCTACATTGTCTTTGTGGCACCACATAGAGGGCAACCACGCAAAGTGTGCAAAGCCACAATATTGACTGAGGCCTGGGTTGATGTACTGAAGGTAGGAGAGTAAAAGGAAGTGGTGAAAGTGTGAGGTGCACGAGAGAGGACAACCTGGTGGTGTTCCTCAAAGCACAACTCCTCATCGGGACAAACGACCTCGCTGAAACCAGCTGCCCCCGAGCGACGAGGCACTCTAAAAACAGTTGACACGGTTGCAGGCAGTTTCTCCAGCCTTTAAACAGCAAAGCAGTCATTACATAATGGCACGTGGCCAAATCGGTAGTGGTCCTGGCAATTATCTTTACTGACTCACTATTGAGGTGAGGTTTGGGGATCCTCCCTTCCTGTTTGAGCAGAGCCTTACAGCTTCGCAGCTTCACTTTATTGCCTTGTACATAGCGAGCGCACGCCAGGCGTGAGGCTCCCTACTCCTCCCCTCTCCTGCTCAGGCGTTCCTGCAGGGCTCCTGTCCAGAGATTGACTGACTCAGAGGACTCAAGTGGAAGAGACGCACTACAGCGCTTTCTGCCTGCTGGGAAAGACTAATGCGATGCGATTTTATTGATCAGCTGGGTGGGATTCTCTCGTTCTTTTTTTCTTACTCCCTTTGGAATGGGAAAGAGCGCATCCGATTCAACATTAAGGCAAACAAAGAGAAGGACCAACATATGGAGAGCAGTAGGCACTGCAGCATGAAGGCAACAACTGGACCTCTCTTCTCCCCAGTGACTAAAAGCAAGTGAGAAAATAATCGTCAGCGCTGTCCACCAAGCTTGTGGGTGGATGCGGCCAGCAGACTGCTATTACAGAGAAAGGAGACTGTGAGGAAGCAGCAGCGCAAGCTGTGATGATGATCCATAATTGGACGGTTACTTTCAAGAAGACTCATTTTTCTTAGTTTTCGCCAAGATCCTTTAGTAATCATTTTCAACTGATGCTCAGGGTTTAGCGTCCTTTGCAAGGCTTTCTTTGTAGATGAATGTGGAGCTTGTCTCTTCAGAGGATGGAGGACTGCTTGAGGACCAGCTTTTTGGCGCTGATGATTTTGTATTTGGTTCCGAAAACAGTTTACACAGCCAACAGCGTTTATCCCAGAATACGGCTCTCACACAAAGGTAAGAAATGTGCAGTGTGTTGTCCAGTGCAATGGTTCCCAACCTTTTTTTTTGGCTTGCGTACCAACCAAATTTTTTACCCACATACTCATACTGTACATGGTGATGATTCTCCTAAAGTAGAACATTTTTATATAGTTATTATATATATAAAAATAATGTACTGTACATTGAACAAATGTGTATCAAAATGAAGAACAAAATTATTATATTTTACTTTTATGGCATTTACCACAAAACATTTAGCTCTTTCAAATAAATCCCCCATTAAACGGGCATTTAAACTTTAAATGTCGGGGACGAAACACTTACTTAATTCCTCATCGGTCATCTGAGCTTTCATGAGAGACTTGTGTTGACACCAGGCTGTTGTGATTTTGGAACGGCTGTGGCATAAGTTATTCATCTGGGAAATAGATTATTAAATGTTTCCAAGTACGCCCAGCAATGTGCTCACGTACCCCGAGGAGTAGGCGTACCCCCGAATGGGAAACACTGGTCAAGCATGTGATTTTGTTTGCGGCCAAAGTGGCAGAGATGAGCAAACAAATGTCACAGAAAAGTTCCTGAAGTCCATTTGTTTAAAAAGCTCCTCATCATGTCTCAGGGTGAAAATTAGTTTTAAGAGTGTTCTGTCCATCCATCCATCATGGGGGCAAGATTACAGAATGAAAAGAAAGGAAAGAATATTCCAGAGCAGAATACCACGTATAGGTTGTGCGGCATTCAAAAATGTACCTATTCACAGTTTTTTGGGGGTGGGGGTGTTATCCTCCATTATTCCTTGCGTATTTGCAATTTTCTGTACAAAACAAAAACAAAAAATGTTTTATTTTGTTTGATAGGGGGGCAAATTGCTGTCTTCAAAATGTATGATCTCTCTATGGTATTGTCGCATCTCTAAATGAGACGATGCGGGAACTTTGACTTTTGGCGTTAAATACACACAAAACAACTAGTTGCTCACTCAAAATTCTGCAGCCAAACTTGACACTTACTCGCTCTGCTCACAGTCCCTAACTTGCTCATTAAATCACAAATCTAACAGCAGTAGCGCTAGATTTGTTAGCGACAGTCAGCAGGATAAGGCATCTGTGCCTACGTCTGCGTTGGCTAGTTTCACCAAACTAGGATTTAACACAGGATCCAAATATGTTGAATCATGAAAAACAGTTGAGCGGAACATCACTCCATCTGTCAATGACCATCATCTTGTGATTGCTACTGCACGGAACCAGCAGTTTTGGATCAGTAAAGACCAAAGCGCTAAGCACTGTGGAGCCAGCAGCCTACCAAGCAATTACAGTACTTTGCGATCAGCACAGGCGCCCAGTGTTGCTCAACTCCCGTGCTCTGCTGTGCAGTCAAACACACACCGAACTGAACCACTTCATCATCATAATTTCATTTACTTATTTGAGGGGAATGACATTTGTTCACGCAAAATCACTTTTCACGTTCAGGCTTGGTCACCATTCCCTGTGACCTGATGCAGTTTACTGTATATATTGCCAAAAACCACCACCCCCTATTTGTCTCAGAGACCACTCAGCATCATAAAGTGAATACAAAAATTCACATTCAATTATATAAATTCAGTTGAAGAAATTCAACATCAGTAGGTATATCACAGTCACATACAAAAGTATTTTGACAGTTCTAAAGCTGCCAATTCAGTGCAGATGTGGCACAACCACACATTTGTTAAGCACTGTACATTTCATAGAATTGTGCATTCACCTTCTTGCCTTACGGCCCTCCAAGAACAAATAAAAACTTTTCAAGACAAGTGGGGGTTTGAAAACGCTGGGGAATTCCTGTAAGAATTCTCGGGCTCCATCAAAGCCAACAGACATCCATCCATCCATCCATTCTCTAGTCCGCTTTTCCTCACAAGGGTCGCGGGCATTCTGGAGCCTATCCCAGCTGTCTTCAGACAGTAGGGGGTGGGGTGGGGGGTGGGGGGGGCACCCTGAACTGGTTGCCAGCCAATCGCAGGGCACACATAGACAAATAACCATTTACCCTCATACTCACACCTGGGAACAATTTAAGAGTGTTTCTGTCCACTGTGAGGTGGACGTGCTAACCAGTCGACTATCGTGCCGCCCACCTATGGACAATTACTGTTAAAGATTTCCGAGCAAGGCAATTGAAAAAAAAAAACATTACTGATCCTCTCACAAAGTTGAAGATTTTGGATTTCCCCATTGCACCCCAATTACTCAAGTAAGTTGGCATGTAAAGTGACCCCTTCCACTGCACACAAGACCAAACAAGTTGTAGGAAGAAAGGATGTGAAATCCACAGCCGCGGTGAGTCACAAGCAAAAAGGCGGCATCTTGGTTCTGCAAAATCCAAACCTTGATTGTCATCTCAACCTGTTCCTCAAAAGACTTATTTCTACGCTGACATACATATATTGTGTCGCGTATTCGTTTTCATTCCTTGATCCAAAAAAGAAGCAGCGCCTTGTTTGTATTGTACAGCCATGAGGGCGGAGAATCCACAACAAGGCTGTCTTTAATTCCACAGTGGAGGAGATAATTACCAATGGGAATGAAGGTAGATGTGCCTGCATACTTTGTGATATGCATTACAAACGGTCTGGTTCACTTGGTGACGATGATGATGCGGTGTTTAATCTTTGCAGAGTAAATACTGTCATTTTCTCACACATCTCTTTGATCGCTATAGCAACAGAGGGGTAATTCCACATAAGCCTGTTAGTCATGGTTGGATATAGGTGTGGAATTTGAACGGTCAATAACTTATAAACACAAACCGCTGTTGGACTTTTTACAAGAAAAAAAAATGGGAGTCGGTTACATCTGTGAAGCAGTGCAATGTTTCTTCATCTGTGCTGCATGATTCATGTCAAATTTTGCAGAAAGGTAGGGTCAGGCAATTTGAAATTGGTCTAAAAAGTGAGTGCAAGACAAGTAAGTACAGCAGGCCCTCTATTAAAACAATGTTCCCTTCCTTAAATCAAATTCATACGGTATGCAAGTCATAACGTATCATTGAGGTTATCACAAAATTCCAGTCATATCAAATATACAGTAAACATTTTATGAAAAACACTTCTAGGTTGTAACTACAAACCAAACCAGTAACCGAACATGATTTCTAGTGCCGCAGGTTTTTCGTACTGGAACCCGTACCACTTTCTGAACGCTATTTTCTATTCGAAGTTGATATGATCAATATCTAACAAACAGAAAATTACACTACACAGTGTGTTACATAATGGAGTTGTTTTGTTTTTTTAAACAGCTTTTTTTTTACACTTAAAGCTCTTTTCCTACATCAAGTCAAACAATTTCCAGTGCAAAAGAAGAAGAATTGTAAGTGTCAGGTCAGTGTCTAATTGGCAGTTTTTCTTCTCCTTCACAAACATGTCTGCTTTTCCTGGACAAAGAAGCCCACTCCTGGTGGACGGTGCTGTCAGAGTGGAAAATGTATATGCTCTGAAAGTGGGGATGATTCTTGCACACTAAGATATCTCATCTTCATGTTTGATAGCGTTGGCAGAGTATCCCTCACATTCCAATAACCTGCTCACTGGATTCACTTAAGTAGATGGCAGTTCTTTGTAAAGCTATACCTCATCTTGAACCTTCTCTGTGATGCTGAAGAATGTTCTCGTCATATTTCAAATAGCTCCTCAAGGGCAGAGAGCTCTGGCTCCTCCTGGAAACAAGAATAAAAATCACAGTCAGGTGACATGCCATCGAGTTCATTTTGGTCTGAAATTGAAATGGGAAGGCATGGCCAGGATTTCTTTCTATATATTTATTTTACAAGTCTTGCTCCCACGGCTGTCCGGTCTTCATCTGCTCAGGTTAAGCTCTATCTGTTACTCTCAATCTTTAGCTGTCTTTTGATTTGGCTAGCTACATCATTTTAAGATGAAACTAGACTAATATCTTAAGTAAGTATTTCATGGATGCCAGTTTAGCTCACCACAATATGCATGTATTAGTTGCAGTTATGTTAACAAACAAAGCGTTGGGTTGAATGTAAAGCTGTACCTGTTGAAATCCCAGACACGGCGCCATCTCCGGTACTCTTGGATAAAGCAAATTCTGGGTGTGAGTTTGAATTTGTAAAGGATGTGAAGTTCAGTCCCCAGTTCCAGTGGTGACGTTTAGCCTACTTATTCTTCAAATTTAGGTCAGTATCAATATGTGTAAGCACTGTGTGCATGGTATATCAAAGTGTATTTGATCCACTGCGCCAAAAATGTGTTCCACTGCTGTCAAAAAGGAAAACAGACATACACAAGCCTCTGCTCATAATACAAGACTGATGATCGCTGCCCAAAGATCTTGTGGTTAAAGCTTTACGTGCTTAACACGCTACCAAACTGCAATGTATGTCTTAACTTCATGGAGACTGAGTTGTTGTTTTTTTTGTGTGTGCGTGTGTGTGTGGATCCATTGCTCATTGCTGCGGTCTGTAAGTGGATGCCTACTGTATATTTTCCCCATGTTGAAAAGTCCCACTCATGCACGCAGGGAGACCTGACTTTTTAATAAGCTGGTGGCTTGGATGCAGTTCATGGAGTGCGCTTAGATGAGATCCAAACTATCTCCCTCAGCATATAGAAAAATATTACAATAACATCTGCTATCATAACTTGTGTGGATGGATCCGGTTTCAGCTCTGCGGATGATGGACAAGACTAATGTGGACGGAATATTTGTACTTGAGAATTGAAGCGATTTACAAATAGGCCATTTATGTTTAGGTGGTGAAACCATCTCTAAAACAGAGGAGGGCGCTTCCCAAACCGTCTGTCTCTCACAAACAATGCAGTCCTTTTATCCGATCCAAAGAGACGCAACAAAGTTAGGGGCCAATGAATAAACAAACAACACAGTCCTTTTGGGCTTCTGGCGCTTCTTCAGCTATTCTTATAAATGAGAGGAATATTAAAGAGGATGAATCCACCTTAACGGCTTTTATTTTGCATCCACAAAAAGAGAGATACCAAACAGTTGAGCTTTCACATCAGTCCTACCTAGCCTCTATGTATGAACTGACTTAGTTCGGACAAGAGGCAAAAAGTCTACAAAGACAATTAACTGTACAGTTGTGATTGATTCTACGCCACGAGAATCTTTATACTGTACTTTCAGAGCACCGAAACCTTGTACGTGTCACGCGCTTGGATGAATCAGAATCATCAAGTTTCTGTCGGCTTCTGCGCATGAATTCCTCGGGGCAGATCTGCATATCTGTGTTGGATGACCTTGCGAGCAAGCAAATAATTGCATGTTCACGTTCACCGTTATCTCCGCCCTTTCTTTCTCAATGTGCTTTGAGACAGATTCGTTTGAGATAACCGCAAACCCGTAGACATTCCAATTTTCTACTTAATCATACGGTGTACAAAGCAAACATCCAAGATTCCACACTGTATTTAGAGCAGAAGCTAACCCTAATATTTGACATCGCAGCCTCTAACCCTCCTCAAATCCTTATCGTATTCTGCTCCTTACCTTCAGTTTTGTTTTACGTTAATTCCTGATTTATTTTGCTCTACTTTCAACACTCTGAATTTGAAGAGCAATTGCAAATATTGGAGACTGCATTAGTTCTTTTTGGTTGCCCCCTCAACCCCCAAGACCTATAAATTGCGATGATCACATGGAGCATCTGACAGGGTTATTGCAGGCTGCCAGTTAGCTGGTCAGGCTTGGGCAATGCAGCGTTTTACACATGTTGTCTATGCCGTCAATATGCTGCTCAGGGTTTGGTGTTTTTATTTACTCCAGCAGTGTCTTTGAATTCATTGACTGCGCACCACACCCAAAGGGCCACACAACAAATGGATGTCCAAGTGACCATGGCAACACTAACTCATTATGTCCTGCCGCGATATTTGCCTCATACAGATATAGCACTGAGAAATGCGACTCTAAGGCAGGATATGTGTTCCAGCTCCGAAGCAAACAGAGCTGTCGTGTTGATTTTTAGAATATGCAATTTATTAATTCGTTTCACACTGAAGCGAAATACAGACATGTCGATGTTGGACTATGCGCCTTCTCAACTGCCGTTCGACTCGAGAGGCGTTCGAAGACCGCCTTAGAAAATAACGTATATTAACGATTACTTCAAAGACACTCAGGAAAGCAAAAATGATGCAACAAAACAGAAAATCAAGTGAATAACATAAACAGTCTCCTACATATGGAAATAAGGCCGGCTTGTCGCAAACGGTTTGGTCAGGGTCTCATACCGCATTCGCAGGTTATCTTTCAAGTTAAATGTTGCATGACATGTCATCAAGCAGAGTAAACGATTATACTCGGTTACAATAGGCTGAGATTAGTGATTAGTCAGGTAGTAATTATAGTGGATTAAAGCCTGCCTGCCTCTTTGAGCTGTAATTTCAGACTTGCCACTGCCGACAAAATGACATGTAGCTTTGAAAATGATGAGGCATCCAACTTTGCTCCAGGACGGGGAATGCCCGTGTGGCGTGTTTCAAATCAATAGAGGATCAGGTTTTTTCTTGTTATTTTGTTATAAAAAAATAAATACAGTATAGAAGATGAAGTGAAGTCAAATAAATTTGAATGGTACACGTTAACCTGCTGGCAAAATGAAAGTTTGACATTTGAATCCCACTTCCTGGGGATGACAAAGGCAAAATGATATACAGTATTCAGCACACCTCCCACATCTCTCTGCCTCATTTTTTTCTGTGTGTATCTCGGAACAGTTGCCCTCCCACTGTGTATGCATGTTCATTAATCAGGTGTCATGGGGGGAGGCAGCTGGTGAAGCTCCAATGTTATGTTTGACCTTTTCCCCATGAAAAAAAACCAAGAAGTGGACCATGGTGTGAAGGCAAAATTACCGGAGCCTTCACAGACTACATTCGCACTCCCGAAGAGAGCACAACGGTGTACAACGGCAACTGAGTTCAACAACATACTTTTCGGCTGTGAAGAGTATAGCGGCATTTAACTTGGATTAGGAATGCAAATCAACTGCAGCCATCCCCGTTTTACAGAACATAGTGTACGTACGAATGAGGCAACAAAATGAAAATTTGGTGACTCTTACTTTTGGGCAAATCTGTTGTTTCGTCTTTTATATAAGCAGCCTAATATAGAACTGGCTGAATCAATCTTGTATTTCCACTTGATGACAGTTTGTCTCTTCATGACAATTTCGACTTTATATAATGAAAGAGTGCTGCCAAGCAACCAATAGACTGCCAGACCTGCAAAACACAATATATTTCCCTCTCATTCGCTTTGTTCCGAAGACTCACAAAATGGTGAAAACGAGTCAGACGCTGCATGCTCAACTTCAGCGACTTAATTACCCGTTTGACATTGGTCGCTTATTGCGATGAAAAATTCAACGCTCTCTTGATCTTTGTTGAAACATGTGCCATATCTTCTGCACTATAAGGCACACCTAAAAGAATTCAATTTCATCAAAAGCCAACAATGCGCCTTATAATCCATTGCGCCTTATGTATGGACCACTATTAGGATTTCTTGGACCTAGTATTTTAAATGTTCTGGAAAGCGCTTTGTTAGAGCTGTAGAGGTTGTGAAAGCTCTATATAAATACATCTGTATTGTATTGTCTTCCCTTTATTGTAGCTCTTGCTCGTGGATGTATAACACAACCGCAGCCACTATCGTTACTTCTATTCTATGCACCTTATAATGCGGTGCGCCTTATATATGAAAACAGTTTGAAAAGAAGCCATTCATTGAAAATGTGCCTTATACGCCGAAGCTCCTTATAGTGCCGAAAATACAGTAATTTGATTTACGACACACTGGTACAACTGAAAGGGACATAAAATGAACATTACCGTTTGTCACAGGAAGGCCGTTATGACATTCATTCTGGTTTGGACATTGACATCGCGGACAGTAAGAGATAGGTTAAGATTAGTTAAAGTCGTTTAAAAAAATGTGACAATAAGAATCCTATTGGGATGGGCTAATAATAATCTCACAATGTGGCATCACCCACAACCACACGTACAAACACAAGCGGGATTCCTGAGCACAAGGTTGTTTGCCGATAATGGCAACCCAGCGCAGACCCGGTGACCTCCGCAGGACACCACATTTATGCTCAGGCCTCCAGAATAGCCCAAGTTTGTCTCATTCCACCCTGCCTTCAGGTCCTGTTTGTCTTCTAGCAGACATTCAGTCAGTGAGCAAACTCCATAAAAAGTTTGCTCATTTTAATGCTGGCATTAAACAAACTTTTAAGTGGATGAAATGATGAGTGAAAGTTCGATGCTGTGATCTCCTAGTTTGTGTGCCTCAAATCCCTCCACCCCGTCCGCTGAGAGACGTGCGATTGAAAAAGTAGGTTGCTCACTGGCAAACACGTTGTAGTCTCAGTGTTTCCATGCAAACTCCAGACAAATGCAAATGTTTATTTGGATTGACGAGCTCCGAATCGTCTGCATCTTCTTTCACCGCATATCGGATGAAAGTGTCCGCCTTGGGGGAAAGCCTTTTTTTTCCCCCTACGCACTTTCCATTTGATGTGGGATCCCGGCCAACTGTGGAAAACCCTCCGCCACCTCCTCTCAAGTCTCTAGCTCGTGGCAAAGAAAGTCCTCACTGGCTTTGGATGACAGGAAGCAAAGTTTGAGAAGGAAGCGCAGGGAAAAGAGATGCAGAAATCCCCGTCATTGCCTTTTCATCAGTTCAAGACGCGGCTCCAGCTGCACATAATAACAGGAGAGACTGAGCAGTGTGATTGCGGGCGCACACCTGTTGTGTTTTAAATTAAGAGTGCCGTCATGTTAATCATAGCAATGAGTTCAACGGATCATAAAACATTCTTTTGCTGAGCATTTTTGTCTTGGAAGGGAGGAATTTACTGCATTTTCTTTCCCTCTTCTAGTTTTCCCCCTATTTCTTTGGTTCATCCTCAATTTCTTTGTCTCATTGCTGTGTTTCGTTCATACTTCCTGATCTATTTCCTCCTGGCAGCCTTCCCTTTCTTTTCAGACTTTCCAGTTCCTTGCCTTCTTTTTATGAGGTCCCAGGCAGCGCCCAGACTCAAGCACTGTCCACATCACTGGTCTTTGTCCAAATAATTTGCCACCGCATTGATTTCAACAATCAAAATGAATTGCAGTGGATCTCTGTCATACAGAAGCTTGGCAATCGAGTCTTGAAAAAAGATTGAAACCAGGACTAATATTCTGCAACTACCAGACTCATTCATCTTTTGATATTCCGGATCCCCGTTTCAAAACTTCTGATCGCCAACCTGAAGAAGTGCTCATGCCGCGGAGCAAAAGTTTTGCTTACCTTCATTAAAGGAAATGGCCGGTCATTTCTAAAAAAAAAAGGTGGTGCAATGACTTCCTTTTGTTCTTTTCCTCCAGTTTCTTTTCTTCGTTACTTTGGGACATACAGTCAAACCTCAGTTTTCGAACGTCTCGGTTCTCGACCAATTCGGTTTTTGACCAAAAATTTCGAGTTTTTTATGTCTCGGATGACGAACAAAATTCGGTTTTCAAACAAACTGAGCGCACTTGAATGCACCATTTGACTCCTCTCGCCTTCCTTACACGAGGAAGTGTCACTTCCTCGTGTTGCTTTCCATTGTGAGCAGACGTGTTCAGTAAACATTTTTATTTTTAAAAAAGCGTGCTTTCGGTTTTCGAACAATTTCGGTTTTTGAACAGCCTTCTGGAGCGGATTATGGACAAAAACCAAGGTTTGACTGTATTCTTAAGTCAAAAAAAGTATGCTGCTGCTGCGCACTTTTTTGGCTACCCAGATCTTCCCAATCCTCTGCCACTTAATGCACCATGAAATGTACGAACTCTGGATGGAGCAATGTTGCAATGAGGGCTTTCCCTGACAAATCTGCCAGTACACTCAGTCTCCCAGAGTCTTAAAGATGTCTTTCGTCCTCCCCAGTCAAGAGGCTGCACTCAGCAATATCTCCTCTTGAAGGTGAAACATCATATTGCGTGTTTTGATTCAATTAACTACTTTTGTGCTTCGCTGGTGACGGCCGCGTGACCGTGCGGATGTAGACTTGTGCTGGTGCCTTGACATTTTTCTGCTCACAACTGCTGTCATTGTATTGGTAGCAATGATGAGTTAGATTTAGATAGCAGCGGCCAGTTCTTTTGGTGTTTTAACGACTGGAACTGTTAGGCTTTGTGGAAAAAGAGCACAGGACCCAAACACAGACACAATGAACTCAGAAGCATTTAATAACTAGGAGTGTGATAGGTCAAGGTGGCAGAAATCGAATAGTAGAACAAAAACGGCCAATTCAAGGAGAGCAGGGCGCGTAACGGCTGGGCAGAAGCGAGTGCAGCAGGAAGGAGTCGCTGCCGAACTGGCAACAGGTGACTGTTCAGGCTTGCTTTTATGCTGCAAGTGGCTGATGAGCAAAAGACTCGCAGGTGTGTAAGGGAGGCAGGTGCACCAATTAGCGAGATGCCCAGTCCACACTGAAAAAGGGAACAACAAAAAGGGAGAGGTGACACCGTGGACAAACAATGCATCCTAACAGGAACAGCTCCAATTATACATTCAGTCATGAGCATCGTCTTCTGACTGAATTACTTTTATTGCAAGTATTAAATATAGAATGCAAATACGCGTACTCGAATCCAGTCCAATCATCCAACATAAGCACAGTTTCTTTTTCTGGTCAAGACATCACACTCTCGTAACCAATCTTGCTGTAAAGCGCTGCCCACATCTGACTTTTGGTATTCACATTAAACATCTGAACAAAACCTGTTTCATCCATCTCAAGAACATTTCCAAGCTCTGCCCTTTTATGTCTTTTGCTGATGCTAAGAAACTCAGCCACGCCTTTGTTTCCTCCAGGCTTGAGTACTGCACTAGTTTGCTCATTGGTATTACCCCCCCAAAACCTTACATTATTCCAGAACACTGCTGCCCGGATGCTTATGAAAATCTGCAAACATGAACACATCACCGCTGTTGTTCAGACTCTCCAATGGCTCCACATAACCTCCAGCATTCCCTAGAAAATGGCAATCCTCATCCACTTCTGCTTCCATGGTATTGCCCCAGTCTACCTCAAAGACTTGCCCACCCTGCACACCTCTGGTCTCGTGCCACCAACCTCCTCCCCCATCCCCAAACAAATCTACGAACCAAAGGAGACAGGGCGTTTACAAAATTCCATGGCCCACCGCATCTGGTGCCTTCCCTGAGCATCTGAGGAATGCTCAGCCTCTGGACTCTTTTAAAAAGGGCCCAAAGACTTTTTTGTTCTTTCAAGCTTGTCCAAACTTCTGTTAATACGATTTTATTTTCTCAGATATTTTTTTATTGTTTGAGCTGATTTTTAACGTGCTTTGTAGCACTTTGAGACTTCAGCTCAATGAAAAGTCCTTTACAAATGTGATGTAATGTATTATTATTATGCTCCTTCAAAGTAGCCTGTTAGTTGAGCCTCACACAACACTGGGGACGATCAGTATATAACTTCCGGATCCATAAGCAAGTTAATTTCATATTTAAAGTGTGACATATATTCCTTTCTTTGACCCCTCACTTGAAAACATTTTTGTACTTTCATCCCGTTTTTTTCTCTCCCTTTGTTGTCCATTCATTCCTTGTTATTGCTGTTAACCAAATATGTTTCAGTGCGGTGGCCAGTGTGACACAAAACCTCAGTGAAGTTTGGCTCGGGCAGTGTGCGTGCGTGTGTCATTGTGTATTATCCACAGTCAGGTTTCATGAAAGGAAATTCAGATCAATGCCCATCACAACCATACTCAAACAGGATCAAGCAACATTTTTCTGAACATAATTTACTACTGTATATAATCCAATTTTCTTTGCTATTACTTTGATTTTTTTCTTACTACCTCAGAATCTCCTTTAGCTCATTCTGTTTGCTAGCTAAAAGCCCATCAGAGTGATCAATTGTAACCAAAGGCCGACACTATTTTTCAATTCCTCATATGGCTCATTTGTTCAGTTGATGTAAGCACAATGACAAAAATAAAAGATTTAAATCTCTTAGTTCTTCACAATTCTAAATGGTGCTTTTTAATTTGCTTGCTGTGTTGTGCATGTAAGGATTTTTATTTATGTTGACTGTAAGAATCTAAATGTTTTTACATTATTTTAGAGTTTGCATTCAGATTTATTCATTATTTATACTTTAAATATGCAGTTAATATCAGTATCTTTCGCTAGTGTATCAAGGTCTAAGAATAAATACTGCAACTATGTGAAAATGCCAGAAAAATCACAGATATCATCAAAAGTTTCCCCCAAACTGTGGGGCTGGCCACGGGGGTGGCCAACTTGTGACATGGGGTGTCCACGGCCACAACCTAGCCAACATGTAGCTCCACCCCTGCCACTTCTTTGTTTTGTTTTACTTGTCTTTCTCCATGTTCCTTCATTTCTGTTTCTTGCATTGCACATCCTTCTCTTGTTCCATGATCATTTCCCCACTTTTTTCCCGTGTGGGTACGTGATTGGCAATTATCCCATTGCCGTTATTGAACAAGACACGTGAGAAGTGGACGAGCGAGCACTTTTGGCACGCGTGCCGTTTTAGGCTTCAGTTTAAATAGCCGTCAAAGTCTGTCATCTAAATAAGTGCTAGCAGATTTTGACTGCACAACAAAAAAGGAGTTCCTTGTTTTGTGAGCTAGACTGACACTCAAATGTCAGAATGGAATGCACTCTGTCAACCAAGTTCAGTCGAACTGAGAAGTGACCACAAGAGATGCGAGTCTGCCTGTGTGCTGATTAGATAATTACAGGGAGCGCGTATGACTACTTGCCACACCACCCAAAATCGCTAGCCCCCAGCAATTCCAGACCCAGTGCTACTCAAACAAACAGTTTTTGTTTTTCCAACATTTATTCCTTAATCGCAACAAAAGTACTACTTGCACTCATCTACTCCACTGTGGATACCTAATCCTATTTTAAACAAATGGTAAAGGGATTTTCCTGTGGTTTAAATATGAAATTGGGATAAAGGTCTCCTGCATCTTTGTCCATGATCGAGTTTCACTAAAATATACAGACGATAGGAAAGAAAATTCAGCAATTAGCTCATGCAGCCTCAGCAGGTAGCAAGACCTCAGAACAAGATCCCCCATTGTTGTGATCAGCATAAGTGATACATTTAGTGGAAGCACAGCACATGAAGCAAATATTCCTAGGTGCTTAATGCTCACTTTTCTAAAATGATCTTGCTCAAATTGACATGGATTATCGTTCTACCAGAACAATTTAATGGATTAGAAACACAACACGGCAGATCAGTACGGAAGCTAGGGTCAAAGTTAAATATGTCAGGGTGCTTTTACACCTACGGTAGAGTCGGGGTTCTCTGGTTCGCTTCTGATTCGCCCACCGGCAAAGATTTTGGATTCGGTATCTAATATAATATACAGTATTTCAAATAGGCCGGTAGTATGGGTTGAATAATAGAAAGGCGGCTGTATTATTTTGCTGGCTGTTTTGATACTGTATCTATGCACCAGCATTAAATATCCATATACTCCCAGTGGGAAAAGCACATACCGTCAATTCCTGAGGGGGTGGCCATCGGAAATTTTTTGGGAAAAAAAAAATTTTGTACAACACCGCTGCTTGACAGTGACAAAATACGTCATGATGTATTGTAGATGCTTCTATTTTTGGCTGTGTCGCGATATTTTTGGCAACGTTTTGTGATATCATATGGTGACTTATTTTGTGAAGTGATTTCTCACATAGCTCCACCGAGGATAACACTCTTTTTTTGTGTAACCCTGCATAACTTGCACTCACACCAGAACGAAAGTAATTAAAATCCATCTAGTGAGTGCTAGTGTCTAAGGACTGCTCATGGCCTGTGCTTAAAAGAAATCCCTTCCTGCCAGTTAAAATGATTTAAAATTTAACACATGTCCCTTCACATGGACACCTGGTTCAGGCCTTTCAGGAACAGTGAAAGCTTTATTTATTTGTTTATTCAGTTATTTCAAACAAAGGGCCGTTGAGACTCGCACAAAGCACATTGGACTCAGCATCACTTCTTTTCAATCTCTTCACCTCCAAAGTCATGGAAGTGTTTCTGCTGATTTTCACCCTGTGCCCATGCAGCACATGGAGAGCATGTTTAGCGGAACGGCCTGTCAAGCTCAATCAGATCATCCGGCGCACGCATACACTTTTGTGCATATTGAACACATGAGCGGCGCTCCACTCAATTTATGCAGTTGGGAGTGTTCTCATCCACATGTACGCTCGCTCCCATACGTTGTGAGGTCCAAAACTTGCAAAGATATTGCACGTTGTCAGAAAATTGACATACACTGTATATTACATCTACAACCAAAGTTCCTGCAAATGTTCCATGGAACCGAGCATTCACACAAACTCCCTGAACATTCCATGGTGCGCAATGTCAATCAATGTCACGCTCGCAGCGGAGAGGGAACAATGCCTACAAAGCCTTTTTACATCAACAAACATTTTTCCATGACATGTTGCAATTGTTTGATGATCAGTAACTTTCCATCGTGTGAACTCTAAAAATATATCAATGTTCAAACCTTCCCCAAATTTGGTAATCCATACCTTGACAAATCCACGTGAACATTAAATTCTACCTCCCAAAAAATAAAAGCAACTCATTCTCCCCCTCCTTAACCCTGGAGAACCCTAGAACCCTTTTCTTCTTTGGAAAATGATGAATTTTACATTAAATGACTGCTATATGTTCACTGAACACAGAAATATATGCTTTTTTTTCAAAGATTCAATGCTTTAATCCTAATTTTGGATTAGGGCCAAATTTGACTCTTTGGCATTTAAGGGTAGCATTTGAGTAGCAGAATTTATAGGGGTCAAATGTGACCCAGTGTTAATAACACATAGTTCATTAATAAATACTGCACAGCTTGGATTATCGGTGTATGACTGGCGGATGGATGCATTATGTGACACACTTGAGAGCAAAAGGTTTTCCACATGGGAGGAAGTGACAGGATATAAAGATACCCCTTTGCTATAACTCTTGGCGATTCTTCGGGGGAAGATGTTGAATTTGAAACATATGCCACATATGTGGAGATGTGACCCAGGCAATCCTATCTATCATTTATATCTGTACACTGGTGAATAATATTTCATCAATGCGGTTACACACTGTGGGTGCATGTGCGTGTGTGTTTGTGTGTGTGTTTCTACCAGATTTAAAAAAATCATAACTATAAAAGATATATAAAGTGCATATGAGATTTTTTTTTAAAAAAAAACGTTTAAGGGACATCGGTCATAAACAAAAGAGCTCTCTGGATGTATCATCACCAGCTGTCATCTAATATAGTCACAATCAACTCAACACAGCTTTATTTATAGAGCACTTTGCTGGAGGAAGCAACAAAATGAAACGTTAAAGTAAAGCATTTACTCACCAAAATTGACGAACAGTAATATAATTTTAAAAAAACAGAACCCATCCTCTTTAATTTCCCTTGTGTTTATGGTCCAGACATACTGTATAGCCATTGAGGCTTTAACACTAACGTTCCAACAGATGGGCTACATTTACAAGTTGGTATTCCTTTAGGACAGATATCCATCTGACGGTAGGAGGCGAGTGAGATTAATCATTAAAAGTCAAGTTCCATTTCATAGTGTCATGAGCTTACACGTGATGTCACTTAGAATTAAGTATCCAATGAAATGTCATGAAAATGATGATGTCAGTGTTTGCTTACCAGATTGCGCCAACTCAAAATTTGATTTGACAGATTTTTTTTTTTTTAACTGACAACAAAAATGCGATTGGAATTCTGGGCTACAGTTTTTCATTATTATTATTATATTTTTACTCAGATCTGATCTTATCTTAGAACACAGTTACCCCTAACTTAAATTTTTTGGGGTGAACACTCTAAATTGATTTGTAAAGTAAATATTCACCTCAGAGTTTTTCTCAGAAAACATGAGAGCCATAAATTTGCAATTGAATTGGATTTGTCCTGACTTGGTTGCAGGCAACGTTGGTTCAGGTTCAGCTCAAAGACAGTGCAAATCTGAGTACAAACGGTTATCTGTCTCCATATGTACTCTGTGACTGACAGGCCACCAGTCCAGGATTTGTTTCTAGCGGCATGTTAATGGGGAGAAAGTAGGCACTGATACGCCTGTTAGCTATCATTCATTGTTAAAGTTATGCAGGGTCGGATATGTAAGCTTTTTTGAGTGGTGGCCTTGTCAGATGCGGTATATTGATGATATAATACTTTATGTTGTTGGTGATTATTTCGTTTGTAGCGAATTTGTACTCTACAGTTGCATTCCTGGGTATGGCTGTTAGTAACTTCGCGAGCAGAAGTTTGCCAAAACAAAAAAAACAATAAAAAATCAGTAGATGTGCCAGTAGATGGAGAATGTCTCCAATTTTAGGGGCAGCCTCGATCCCTGAAATATATATCAAACAAATACAGGCAGCAGAATTACACAACCAATGAGATCACTGGAAAGTAAAAAAAATAACTTTTTGAAGCCATTTCATGGCATTCCTAAGTGTAAAAAAAATAAATAAATATTCAGCAAGCAACAGTGGACATCTCAAAAGGTCATCTTTGATTGAAAGTCTTGCATTTTAAATTGCACTCATCACAACAAACTGCAAAGCATGAATCAGTGATGTAGTGAATGGGTATTGACAGAACAAGGCTATTACAGTAATTCTTAAATTCAATAAACCATATCTAACCTGGCCATGGGAACTTTTGCACTATTTGAAAGTATAACACAAACAGCCGATGCGGCATTAAGATAATCATTATTGTTAATCCTCAGTATTTCTTGTTGATATTATCGCGACAGAACTTTGGCAGTTAAACAGGACGTGGGTGTTCCAGGGCAATGGAGTGCCTCTTCAGCCCCAGACCATGCTCCTGGATGAGGGCCACGAGAGGCTTTATGTCGGGGCCAAGAATGCTCTATTCTCCCTCAGCCTGGACCAGGTTAACACGCAGCACAAAGAGGTAGTCCGGAGCCAAGACTAATGAACTCTTAAACCCGCAACTGGATCATGTGACCTGCTTGGATGTGCATGCATTGGGGTAGTATTTTGACTCCAAGTATAAAACTGAAGTCATACTTTGAATAATGTCAATAATGGCTGGACTGTTCTTTTGTTCTCTTTACTATTTTCCAGATCCATTGGGCCAGTTCTGAACTCCAAATAGAAGAATGTCTGATGAAGGGCCGGGAAAAAGTATGTCAATAAGTACATATTACTGAATTATATTGCTAAATCACCACACGTTGAGTAGGTTATGTAGAGTAGCGCAATCAAGGTTCCAGCTCACTGACCTCTGGTTCACCTGCCCTATTGACATTATTGATAAGGCAGTAAACAGCTGGCATTTTTCCATGACACTTTGCTCCACCGCACGGCCCCATGATGCAATGCCGTCACCCCTGTGATGTATTTGTCCAAATTCTTCCAACAGATGGAGTGTGCAAACTACATCAAGGTTTTGCAACAGTACAACCAGACGCATCTCTTGGTCTGTGGGACGGCATCCTTTAACCCCATTTGCGCCTGGGTACACGTGGGACACACTGGAAAGGTGAGTCCTTGTAGTACTGAGCTCCTCAGTCTCCACTTACCAGTAGCTGCAATTGCCTATTTTCTTTGGGTGCTTCATTTGGGTGCAGCTTGTATATCTTATATCCAATTTCCATTAAACAAGCAATCGAATATCCAAGTGGGCGGCATGGTGCTGCAATGCGGTAAACAAGTTTCCCTTACAGCCAGGTGGTTCTAAGGTCAAATCTCGGCTGTCAAATTTGCTCTTTCATCTCCTGGACCCTCTTTTTTTCCCTCTCCACATTTCAGAAAAACACGAATGATAAATGAATTAAAGGTGTGAACATGAGTGAGGGTCTTTTTTGTTTGGTGAGTGGTGAACTGGAGCTGGCCTTTGTTACAGTCATTTGAGGGGCCGTATTCACAGCACAGCGGGCTTCCAGGACCACATAAATCAATGACAATTCGGCACCACCGGTGATGGTTGGAAAAATGCAGGCTGTGAATCGATGGTTTTCTTTGTGTGAGTGCCACCTGGATTTCAGAGCTTCAACATCAGTAGTGTTGAACTCATATATATATATATATATATATATATATATATATATATATATATATATATATATATATACAGACACACACACACACAAACAATACATTAAATCTTTCACATCAACTGCAGCTGTAACAAAACACTTTTTTCACATAAAATATCAATAATACAAATTTTAAAACTATTCCTACGTACTCCTTCTTGTTAGAAGTGGGGATATATCACTGGCCATTATGATGGCTCATCCATCACTTTCCACAGTTCACTTCTTCTACGTGTGTTGCGAATGACACATCTTATTTTAAAAATATTTTTCTGGATGCTTGACCTTTGACAGGACAGGCTATTTACTCTGCTAAAGGAGAGCATTACAAGCGGTAAAGGGCGATGTCCGTTCAGCCACAACAGTCCCTGCACTTCTACTCTATCAGGCAAGTAAGAACAAGAGCTAAAATCTATGCCAGAAAGATTTAACATTGGAGTGGCTTGTTTCTAAGAGATTCAATGCCGCCATCTTGTGGTCATGTTCCATCATGGATTCATAACAAGTGTTGGTGCTTGTTTGTTTGTTTCAGGTGGAGAGTTGTATGTCGGCCTCTACACAGACTACTGGGAGAACGATGCTGCCTTGTGTAGACTCAACAACCGCACCTACACGCGTACTGAGAGGGACGACAGGCAGCAGCTCAACGGTCAGTTGATATCCATCTGTCCATTCATTTTCTGGACCATTTGTGATGTTCAAGGGGTGCTGGAGCTTATCCCAGCTGACGTTGGGCAAAGGTCAGGCTACATCCTGGACCCGTTGCCAGTCATGTGTAGACATGAAGACAGAGGCAGAAAGCCAGCGACATTCACACCTTCGGAGTGGGAACCGTGGCTGTCCACCAGGGGGTGTCGTGGTGCACAATACCGAGAAGTGCAGACAACAACATACCTTGATTTACTTTTGTTCCAGCAGAAATGAGTTTCCCATTTGTCTGTCTGCAGAACCAAGATTTGTCGGTTCAGCGGTTATTCCTGATAACGATGACAAAGATGATGACAAAGTTTACTTCTTCTTCACTGAACGTGAGGTGGATGCTGAGGGGCTCTACAAGGCTGTCTACACCCGTGTCGGACGAGTCTGCGCGGTAAAGAATCTGATATATTGTTCTGGCTTTTTCCGGACAAAATCCTTCATCAAGCCAAAAGTGCTGAGAGTGCGGTCATCCATCATTTGTTGTCCTATCATCTCTCAGAATGATCAAGGGGGACAGAGGATGCTGGTCAACAGATGGAGCTCCTTTCTAAAAACTCGACTCATTTGCTCCGTGGCCGGACCTGATGGCATTGATACTCACTTTGATCTACTTGGTGAGGACATTTCGTGTATCTAATTGTTTGCTAGCTCATAGAGTACCTATACAAGTTGCAAAGTTCGGAAATGTATACGTAAGCACAACTACTGACATGTATTCCAACTAATTAAGCATCTGATCAAAATGTCAACTACGATTACCCTAAATATTATTTGTGCAAATGCCCAATTTGTATTAATTACAAGTGCTTCCAGCACAGAGTTTTTTGTCAAAAAATGCAAAATCGCGGCCCACAGTGGTTAAAATGCCAAAGCTCCGGCCTCCCTGTGTGGGTATAGGCATCTGAACGTTATGAGCGCGGATGCGATTGGCTGGCAACTGTTAGTTCCCCCGCCTACTTGGGATAGGTCTAGTGAGGATTAAGCGGTTCAAATTGCAAAATCCCAAATGCTTCTAAATGAATAAATCCATAAATAACTTAGTTTGACATCAGAGCTACTTTTACACAACATGGAAGAAACTGTTTTACTATCAACATGTATGCATATGTGGTTGAACAAACATTATACAGTACTTTTGTGTCAGATTTAAATGTCCAAAATGCATAATCCGGTTCGAACCAGGTAGAACTTGACACGCTTTAAAGCTATTCAATTGCACCTGCATACAAATTGTTCAACTCAAGAAACAAACGTCTAATGATGGAAACGGGGGCTTTATGTAAATCTCCAATGGAAATTGTGTCACGTTGCGAGGTGGTGGTGGACCCCAAAAAGCAGGCGGGAGGGAGGAGCAGGGTGAACTTGAAGAATTGTATTAAAATACAGGAACTAAATCCAGAACAAACAAAGTGCTAACAAACAAAACTATGACTGAAGCAAAAACTATCACTAAACGAAACCTGACAGCTGCTAACAAGCAAACAATGACCCGACAATGAGTGGACGGGCTGGGAGTCCTTTAAAGCACTAATTTCATAACGACCAACAGGTGTGCAGCGGCAGGGAAAAGCCCCACAGGGCCACCTGTTGGTCACAAACCGAAACATGACAAATTGCTGCCAAATGCTGACTCTTTATCTGATTCAGAAAAAACTTGGTACACCCTTACATCTATTCTGCTACTCCTGCAAACAAACTGCCCAACTCGGAGGAACAATCTAAAGTGGAAATGGGTCTTTTTTGTAAATTTTATCTTGAAATTGCTGCCAAATGCTGAATCTGCGACAGATCCACATTCTTTTTGGAGGGTATTACAGCTACTGTGCTTACTCACTCCAAACAAAAAGATCAAGTGTTATAAGTATCTGAACATGGTAAAGACCGTATTTGACATTTAAATTGCTGTCAATTGTTTAATCAGGACCAGATCCAGATTACAGTTTGCTTGATATTAAAGCTCAAGTCACACGAGATACAAACAAGAACATCTGAAAATCTTAAATGACCTATTTCATATTCACGTCATATTGATGTCAAATTGACAATCTGGATCTGTTCCTTATATAGATCCAATTTGAGATATTCCAGCCTCTTTTATTACATAACATCCTGAAGAGAATGTCTGCCCTGTTTGAAATATAATCTGTCTCCAAAACCAATAAACAGAGAACCTGATGCAGTTATGCGAAAGAAAATGTTCTCTTGTCCAAACTAAATTCTGACTTTTGTTTTGCAGAGGACATCTATGTGTTGAAGAACAAAGATGGGAAAAACCCAGAAATCTTTGGCCTTTTTAGCACAACGAGGTGAGGAAGACAATATTTCTCTTTCGTGACCTGAAGGCAAATTGATCGTTCAAATTCTTCTTTTGCAGTGCCGTGTTTAAAGGCTATGCGGTGTGTGTCTATCACATGGATGACATCCGAGCCGCGTTTAACGGACCATTTGCATTCAGAGAGAGACCTGAGCATCACTGGACACCTTCTGAAGACAAAGTCCCCTACCCACGGCCTGGATCTGTAAGTCCTGTTTGTTAACTGAGTTTTCCATGACCTATCTCTGGTTTAACGACTGCCATAATGACGAAAAAATGAAAGAAGATGGATGGAGTGACTCTTGATAAGCCCTTTTCACGCTGATGTTAAATAGAATATTGTTTTGATGCCTTGACAACGTGAATTTGTAGGTTCAGGTTCAATTGTTGTCAATGACACGGAGATCTGAGTGTCATCTGGACAGTTGTGGTAGGACAATTGATAGCTGCAATCTAGCTGACCTAATGGAAGCAGGTACAAATTGAACAATGTGGGTCCCAAGATTGACTCTTGAGGAACCTCACAAGTCGGCAACATTTTATTTAATTAAGACACAGTTACCAATTTCAGCTGTCAATTTCAGCTTTCAAGTACGTCTTGTCCTCAAGATAGAACCAATTTAGAGCAGTAGCAGAATTTCCCACCTAGTGTTTTAATCTCGGTAATAAGGTCATTTAGATGACTGTCACAAAAGCAATGATTCGGGCAGATCCAGCAGAACTAAGCCTGAGATTTTACCTGCATCTGGGTTCAGGCCGATGTCTTTTGTCACCTTGATCAGAGCTATCTCACTGAGAAAAATACAACCATTATGAAATGGTCTACAGCTTTTATAAACCATACACTAGATCTCTGGAGTGCCTGTCCATCCCACTGAGTTTGAAATCAAACAATCAAGGAAATATTTTGTTTGCAGCCTATTTCTGAATTTTGCTGGATCACAATCCAACTTTACATAATACGTCCCTCACAAGTTTGTCCATCCATGAGATATCAGCTCGGCAAATTACAAAGGTATCATCTCAACACAAGAATGTCAGAGTGCAGATTTAAACTGTGAACCTCAGAGCTGAGTCAAATTGGCTAACCACTAGGATCCACTAAATTAACTGAAACGTGTCATTGGATGGAAAAGAAGTACTACCGGTACATCCAAGAGGATAAATACGAGTACAATTCATGCCAATACTGTCTTTTCAAGGGCTCGCGTACAATTTTGCAGTGTACGCTCGCTTTTGTAGACTGCTCATGTAGCTACCCTCTGAACTCCGCTGACAGCCAGCATGGTAACCAAAGCCTCTCTCAAACAAGACAGAGGTACACAATCAAAACAGGCTGATTTTAGAAAGGCAAAAGAAAGAGGGTGACTAGCGTGCTACAATTATTGATCCTCTAGGTATTTTGGTGAAAGCAAGTAATAGATGTGATGTTTAGACAACTGAGAATTATTTTAATTTGTGGGGGGGGGAATACTTCATATATCCCTAGGGCCTGTTGACTTGATTCCAAAACCACTGCAATTTTACATTCACAGCACACTATGTTTGTCTTTGACTGATGTTGTTCGAGTGGAATATCACAGTGAGAATGGAAAACTATGCTGAATGTAACCAACCTCCATCAGGCCACGTCGTGCCGCGGGCTGCCGCAGTCAGACCACAACATACCAGCTTGTTGTTATCCACACAGTAAAACCGTGCCAATGCAATTAATTATCTTGTCTACTTTCTCCGCTTTAAATCTATCATCTCCTTGACAGTGTGCCAGCAAAATCAACGGTGGCGGTTTTTCAAGCTCTAAGGAGTTTCCAGATGAGGTTTTGCGCTTCGTGCGCTCTCACCCCATGATGTATCGTCCAGTTCTTCCGCAACGTCGCAGGCCGGTTTTCCTGCAAACACAGCCCAGCAGGAGAAAGTTGACACAGATTGCGGTGGACAGGGTTCAAGCCCAAGATGGACACTACCATGTTCTTTATATTGGGACAGGTACTAGTTGTTCTTATTTTTGTCAACATTGCTGAAGCATTGTTTAACAGCTTTTTAGTTAATCTTGTAAGGACAGCTGTTATTGTTGTTGCTATGACTCTTATATAAGATACAGTATATATTTATCCATGTTTTCAAGCGTGAGTGCAGATTTGCTGCATTCATACGATCAACATGAAACAATGCGACCTTGCATCATCATACGATGAAGCGCTAAGATACAGTACACTATGCTGTGGAACAACAACAAAAACAAAAATAGAATGACACAGAAATAAACAATAATATTCGGAACAATAAGTTATATTGCAGTAGCGATGAAACAATATGATTTTGGTATGATATTGTATGTTACAGTCCAAAGTAAAAGGATTTTATACGGTACAATTTCATATGATACGTACTCAACAATACTGTCATGTTTTTATAATGAAAATAAGACACTACCAAATAAAAGGATATTTTATGACACTGTATGAGAGGAATCTGGCACAATACAATTTAGCGTCATAGGTAAGTTGCGAGACAATAGAATTTGGTGTGATAATGTATGATGCCGTACAAAAAACAATAGGATTTGGTATGATACAAACAATCCAATTCAGTATGAAATTTTGTTCGGTTTTATGTTTAACGGTAGGATAGAAACGATTTGTTCGGAACAATTCACCATTGCTGCCTCTTCCCTTCAGATGACTCTCTGGTGCTCAAAGTTATCACGATCTACAACAAAGATACCGACACAATGGAAGAGGTGCTGCTGGAGGAGCTACAAGTGTTTGAGGTGTGAACGTGGCAACACTGTAGTTTGGTGTAATGTGGACCAGATCCCGATTACCCTTGTGAATACAAGCAAACTTAGTTCATATTCTAGTGGCATAAACATCGGAAATTAAAGGAAAAAAAAGGGGCGGTAAGGGAGGGATATAATATGAAATAGAAATTGTTCCGAAATGCACATTTGAATCAGATTCAGATAAAACATGATATGAATACAAATAAATGGACATTCCATCCATAAATGACTTACCTTTTTCAAATTTAGGATTAATTCAATAAAAATCAATACACCAAACATTCCCACTTGCGTTCACACAGATGGTAACTGACCAAGAATCAGTCCAGCATAACAGCTTCTGCTCTTACAAATAAAGAGCAAACTTTGTTCAAATCAGATTAAATTTGGGATAAAAGTAACATTCCTTTGTTTTTTAATGAATTGTATAAAATGAATCTACTGATTTTAGTTAATGGTCCTGTAAATGTAAAAAATAACATATGTTTACATCTTATGCACGTGCCCATGCTATTAAAGTGTTGACACAGCCGCCTCTTTTTTTCCCTCCCAGGTTCCAGTGCCAATAAAAGAGATTATTATATCCCCTAAACGGGTAAGACTGAGAATCTATGAGCACTTTGTGTGATAACAAAACCTTTACGTTCCCTGTTCATGTTGGCTATTAAAATTCAGCATTCCTGCAATTCTGCTTTTTAACCACAGGGTGATCACATTGCATCATTTTGCACGGCTGTGTTCTGTCATCAGTTCTGGGCTAAGAATTGTCGAGCACATTGAACATCCTGCCTGTGTTTATTTTTTGGCGTTGTCAGCAAAAGTTGTATGTGGGCTCGGCTGCGGGTGTGGCCCAGGTCCAACTGCACCACTGCGCCCTCTATGGCTCAGAATGCGCTGACTGTTGTCTGGCTCGAGATCCCTACTGCGCTTGGGACGGCTTCACCTGCTCCAGCTACTATCCATCTGGAGTCTATACCAAGAGGTAAAACGCAGGACAGATGTGGAAATGTACTCACATGTCGAAATAGGAATACTGGGTGTTAAAAAAAATAAAATAAAATACTCCATTCCTTCAGTAAAATGCAAAGTACAGACTCTGACAAGTACCTTAGTACAAAATACAATTTAAAAATCGATTTTTACTGTCAATGCAGAAAATACTTGTTTTGATCATTTTGATAAAATCACAACAACAACGCCCTACTTTGATTAATTAAAGAGTCATACGGATGGTCCAACTGTTTTTTTTTTCAAATGTGGAGTGTGAAAATAAGAAGTTGTCAGACAAAAATACTGAAGAACAGCTACATGAAAAAAATAACTTAACGACAGTAGCAAACTCTTTGTACTTTGTTACTTCCCACCATGAGCTTCAGCGTGTTATTTTGTTTTCCAGCAATGCTTCTATCGCACACGCAAATGTCCCACTCCATCCCTTTTTTATTTTATTTTATGTTTTCGCTCCCCTCCATCTCCTCAGACGATTCAGGCGACAGGATATTCGCCATGGCAACGCTGTCCAGCTGTGCAACGGCCTGCAAATTGACGGTAAGTAGAAAAGAGCAGGCTCCAGTTACGTTGCATGTCAAAGAGATCCTGTCGAAATATGAACACGATGCTTATACAGTAGATGGTCAACAAACTCAGGTTTTTATCCTGTTTGTCCATCCAGATGAGCCATGGCACAAATCTGAGGAGAAGACCGTGTTTGGTGTGGAGGGCAACAGCACGTTGCTCAGCTGCGTCCCTCGATCGCTTCATGCTAAGGTGCTCTGGTTCCGCCAACGTGGAGACGACAAACAAGAGGTGAGTGGCGTACGCCGCGTGGCTCAGGGAATTGTGTTGTGCAAGTAAATGCAACTGTTGATGTCATTTTGGGTGGAAGAGCTTCAGCCATCTGAAATGGCAACACGAGAAAACATCCATCCATCCATTCTCCGATTCGCTTTGTCCTCATAAGGGTCGCGGGGGGGTGGGGGTTCTGGAGCCTATCCCAGTCGTCTTCGGGCAGTAGGTGGGGGACACCCTGAACCGGTTGCCAGCCAATTACAGGACACACAGAGACGAACAACCATCCGTGCTCACACTCACACCTAGGGACAATTTGGAGTGTTCAATCAGCCTGCCGTGCATGTCTTTGGAATGTGGGAGGAAACCGGAGAAAACCCATGCATGCCCGGGGAGAACAGTGTCGACCTCTGCACTGTGAGGTCGACACGCTAACCACTAGACCACCGAGCCATCCCCACTAGAAAACAAACAAATTATATTACATAGAATGAATGGAATCTGAACTGTAGTAAATTATTCTGTTTTTTTTTTTTTTTCATTTTCTTGTATTCAAGCACAACTTTCAAACTGTGCATAATGTTAGTGACTTAAAATAAGATTGTACATATTAAGAATAAAACTACAGTTCTATTTTTGATGAACGGTTTGGCCAACTATGCTACTGTATTTTAGTGTTGGTTATTTTAGGTGGTTCTCGGTATAAAAATAATGAGAAAATACAAATTGGAAAAATGTTTTTTTGTGGGGGGTGGGGGCTGGAACAGATTTATGGTATTTCTTTTGATTGAATTGAAGGAAAATGATTTGAAATAAGGTTATTTTCAGTTACAAGCGTGGTCACAGAAAGAGTGTTTTCCAATGTAAGGATAGTAAAAGTATAAAGTCATCAGAAAATAAATACTCAAGTATTGGTATTTGAATAATAAAACGACAGTAACAGAGTATTTGGACTTTGAAAAGAAATGCCATAACGTTTGAGAACCCCTCATTAATTTATACCCCCAGGTTCACAAGGATGAGCGTGCGATCTGGACTTCGCACGGGCTTCTCCTCCTAAGCCTCACCAGCTCTGACGCCGGCATTTACATGTGCCAGACGGTGGAACACGGCTATGTGCACACGCTACTGCGTGTCACTCTGCACGTGCTCAGCGGCGAAACGTTGGCGTCTGCCATCAGGCCTAAGGACAAGCCAGGAGACAAAAGTGGAGCCCCCTGTCAGTCCCAAGTCAATCCTATGGCGGGGCCCAGTTTCAGCACCAGGAATCTGGGGCATGCTTCCCTGCCGGGCTCACACTCTAGGCAGTGGTACAAGGAGTTCCTCCAGCTGATTGACTACAGGGATGCCCAGCGAGTGGAGGAGTATTGTGAGAAGGTGTGGTGCCCAGATAAGAAACGCAAAAAGAACAAAAAGAAGTTCCTCCCCTCAAGTGGTGAGAAAAAAGCAAAATCCAGCGCGGCTGGGGCTAAACATCGAGCCCCCAGGCACACACTTGACAACTGAGAGCGCACACGCACACGCACACACACAAACACACACATTCTTTAGATAATTAGGTAGGATTATGTCCAAAAAGAAATGCACTGTAAATAATACAGATGATTACACCCTGTCACAGGGCACAGACATTCACACTGATGGACAGTCATCAGTGAACAAAACATGCATGTTTTTGGAATGTGGGAGCTGACGAACTAGCCACGCAGCCACGGGAGAACAAGCCACGATTTGAATGAGTGACTTCTTGCCTGTGTGGTGAGTGTACTAACCACACTGCTGGAAAAAAAAAAATACTTCAATCTAAAATAAATAGCGGGGCATTGAGTAGTAATGCACTTGACTACAGTCGCAGTTATCCAGAGCGTCATAGACAAAAGGTGGAACACACTCTGGGTTAGGTGGCAGCCAAATATACAAACTCACCCTTCCACTCCTCATTGGTAAGTTAGTTTTCACGTAACCTTAACGTGCACGTGTTTGTAATGCGGAAGGAAAATAAATGAGTATCGCAGGCTAGTAAACTTCTCATCAAAAGATCCAAGAATCAAACCGAGAACCTTTTTATTGGAAACCAGGAGTGATAATCACATGATTTACCGTGTTGCCAATTATGAACAAACTGCTTTGGCGTTTGCAGCATTTTAATGAGAGCATTCCAACACATTTTCAGATGGCAGCGCGGGCACCCACAGCGGCTCCTCTCACTCCTGAGGAAAGAAATTTCATATGTGCTGTATGTTGCACATGTAGCACATTTGACAATAAAGTTGACTTGACTTGTAGCACGTGACAGATGCAATGCTTCACTTTGCGTACTCTTCCTTCGAAATTACAATGAGAGTTATGACATTTTGACATTTAGTTTGATAACACGATTCTCAGACTGACTGAAAAAAAAAGTGCTGTGCTTGTCTTTTTTGGTTTGTTTGTTTGTTGCTGTCAAGCGATGACCTGTCACTGACGGGCTGTCGGTCAGTTGTGCAAAAAAGGAGGGCGGCAAGGGGGCACCGATCAATTAGGTGACAAAGACATTGATCTGCAAAGACAAGACACACTGTAAATACAAGATCCCATCGTCTGACCGCATCCAGCGTCAATCCAAATGCACTCTACCGTCTCTTTACAACTGTACTAGTGCTGTGAACGCACTGCATGTGTATCTCACTGTATCTGTCATGGCAGAAAAAAAAAACAGTTCTGAAAAAGATAAAGGGACCAAATAACACTGGACCTAATTCGTCATTTGTGTCAAATAAATGCTCAAAGTGACAATGTTTGAATTTAAAACTTTTGTCAGTAGTTTTTAGTCTACAAAAAAGAAAAAAAACTTAATTTTACTCAAATGTATACTGTTCAATGGATAAGAAAAAGTCAACACCACACATGTTCATATATATATATATATATATATATATATATATATATATATATATATATAACTGAGACCAAAACCATAAATGTCACCAAGACCCTGTACAACCAATCCACAGTGAAATTCAACGTAAAATGTGCATCATGAAGTTACGTATTTCTAGTTTACCGTTCCTGATGTTTTTTTTTTTTGCTTTCTACCAGAAGCCTGCAGGTTTTGTCCAAACACAACTGCTATTTTTAACTCTACCAAACACTTTGTGTTATGGTTAAATGACCTTCTGTGGTTTAACCTTCTAGCCTTAATTCCATAAGGTAGTGGATGCTTACTAGAAAGGAGCGTGGTGGTGGCAGCAGCATCATGTTTTGGGGTTGGTTTTATTCAGCTGCCTTTGTCAAGGTGGAGGGAATTATGAACCGTTGGACATAACAGTCGCTGTGAGCACAAAACCTTCAGTTTTCAGCTTCAAAGGAAAAAGAATATCATCAAAAGCTTGCTAGGACTGGTTAACTTGATAAGGGGTTGGTCATATTCATGTGACAAAAATATGATATTTGAACACGGGTGTGTAGATCCTTAATATCTACAGTATATATCAGGAGCAAAATCAGAGTAACTTAATTATGCAGTGGTCTCTTATTTTTTTCCAGAGTTGTATGTATTATAAGTCCTTTGTATATTGCTATTATTATTATTACACTGATGTATGATGATAATTTATTTTGTTTCTGGCTTATGTAGTTTTTAGATATTCAGAAACAGGGAAAATGTAATGCTGTTGTTATTTGTGTTTGTGTTATGACTGTTTCAATAATATCGTACAGGAAAATGAAACAAAACCACTATTATAACACCAGATACTTTTTTTTTGTTTGTCTGTATTTTAATCATGTCCTCAATGAAAATAAAAGACTAATTGAGCACTTGAAGAAGCTGAATAAATGTTAAATGTCATATTGATGAACGACAGAAGGCAATTCCTGGAGAAATTGTGTGTGAATCATGAAATACTGAACGAAACATATGGAAGCATGTTTTGGAATAATATAAAAAAAAAGTTGGAATGAAAATAATTGGAATTATTTGAAAAGGTTTGGAAATTAGAGAAAGATGAAATGCACTTCTATTTCAAAATTGATGAGCTGAACAGTTTCAAGTTGGAATGGTTTTAAATGGCTAAAAAGTGGGGAATCAGAGACAATAAGAGAAAATCTTTGATTTTAGAGGCTTTTATTTTGATGTTTTTCGAAGTTGTGGTCAGAATGAGCTGAGCAGTTTGATTTAGTTGGAATAATTTGAGTTAAAAAAAAAATCTTAATTTTTGACTGTCATTTTGAAATTTAGAAAAAACAATTCAGTGGTAGGGATTAGCAGTTTGAATTTGAATCAGTTTGAATCCGTAAAAAAATGAGAAATTTAAAGTAAAAACAACAAAAAAGAACTCACTGGCAATTTATTTTGTTTCATTAAGAATGAATGGGGAATTTTCTTGTGAGGTACATTTTGGTGTTTTAATCAATTGTTCCCAAGGTGAATGGAATGAGCTGAAAATCATGTGAATTTCTTTTGTTCAATGTGTCATTGTGAGTGAATGCAACATTTTTCTGTGGTCACTTTAGTGGTGAAAAATGTACCGGTAAACTTTTTGGTCAGGAATTTTTGAACAGTCCAAAACTGTCCCTAAGATGAATTGAGTGAGATGACTATTTAGAATTCCAAATGGTACCTTTATGAATTTGATTCGTTGAATGAGTGGACAATTTATTCAATGTGTTTGACGCATAGTCTTTGATACTGCGGAAGCAGAAAAAGACTTGTTGGCATCTATGTAGAAGATGGATGCACGCAAAGTACGTTTATAAGAGACTACAAGCAGATTTGCACTTGACTGTGGAAAAAAAAAGTTAAAGCTTAAAAAAAAATACCGTAAATATGAATGCCTTCAGTATTCACACAATTAGTCAGGGGAAATCTTCTTATGAGCTACCTTTCCGTCCAAGTATAAATTGTAAGACGGTATATGGTATCCAGCTGCCTTCGTTGTGGCCTCATGTGTCCCGTATCTGCTTGCAGACAAACGGGAGATCAATGCAGATGATGAGGACACACGGTCACGGGATATCATGACTGCTGTACGCAAAATGTTTCAGGAACTAAAAAAGGTCATCAACATGATGCATTGTCGAGCAATCCTAACCATCCTGATGATGTCACTGGATCATCTAGTGTGTGAGACTAATCACCTTATGCAATCTTTTTGGGACTTAAAAGACCACAATAGATTCGGATCATGCCATAGTTTAAATGGCCATATTTAAATGAGATTTAACATTCAGCAACGGAGTACAATTTCATTTCATTATTTCACTTGTCTGTAATTGTTTTATTGTTGTGGAAAAAAACACATTTGTAAAAACATTCCTTCCAAGTTTGGTGCACCCCAGGGATACGGACAGACCCTTTTTTATGACTCCAAACATATGCAAATTAATGCAATAAAATATTTTATCTAATTGCAGTAGTTAAATTCAAACCTCTGAGGAGTCATTCTCTCAATTTTTAAGCGACACAGTGATTTCAAAATCACAGTTTTGCCCCCCCCCCTTTACACCCTCTTAAAGAAATTGCTCATAGATAGCCATTTTATTGAAATATTTTTTATTGTGTTTATTTCGTGAGAAAAATCTCATTTGGGAACAAAAAGAATAAACATAAAAATTGGCTGCACTGCAGTTGATGGCTGCTTTCCTTCCAGCATAACATATGCAAAATAGTGTGCAGGTATATTTTATTAAGTGACTGCAGGTCAATCTAGTCACCGTTGCTTATTTTGCATTTTAATGGTCCAGTGCAATAGCAGTGCAAAGATGTCCGACTGACTGATTCTCTTATCGCACAAACAAAAACCTCACATGTACAGGGGGCTTTTTACACTCATTCAAATTCAGCCGTGGTCTACCTGAGCCAGCGGGGTGCTAAAGGCATCTGAGGATGGAATTCATGCTGCTGATAGAGTCCATATGGCTGCCATAGCAACAAGCTCTGAAGCAGCTCAACACGTTTCCTCATCAAAGCGCTCTTTCCCCGTCTCTCTGTCAAGTCCAACAGGGTGAGCTCAGACCCCTCATACAAGGAATGAATCAAAGTGCGCAAGGGCCACTTTGAATCCATCCGTTATCATCCATCTCCGGTGGCTGCCATTTTGCTCTCGTACCGCCATCTGCAGTCGACTGAAATTAACATCAAACTTCCATTTCATGTGCAATATGTGTCCTGTGTGCAATATAAGCCTCAGTCCACACTCCTGCTGCTGTTGTTGTGTGTTGTATTTATTTTATTTTATCGAAATGCACTAAGGAGTGGAACCCAAATTTCGTTGTATGCTATACAATGACAATAAAGGCGATTCTGATTCTGAACAGGCTCAAATTGTGAAGTCACAGCTCACCTGCTGTCTGGATTTGGTCTTTTGGGTTTCGCAATGCGAACCCGAGGGCACTTTGATGTCAGTTTTGCTCAACAGCAGAGGGCACACTAAGGCTGAAATGGCAAATCCCTGAGATGGATGAAGACTGATAAAATAAGATGAGATGAGATGAGATAAGATAACCTTTATTTGTCCCACACTGGGGAAATTTGCAGTATGTGATGGGTACAGAGGCTTCATTGCTATTCCACAAACATCAATCAGCACACTGTTTAGACTAGTGGGGACACCTAAATCATATTATTGCAAAGACTTTTAATTGTTGCCTTAATTTACCCTATAAAAGGATGAGCCAGCTAGTTTAGAACTTTTTTGTTGTGACTGGGTTTGGATCCTTGATGCTGTTAGTGTCGTTGGGCCTTCATGTTGTCACAGTGCAGTTGTCACAGGTTTGAACACGCTTGCCACTGTTGTGTCCAGCCTTGCTCTCTGCTGTTAATTTATTTATGTCGTTCACCACCTGCTGGGTGATTTTAGATTGTATTCTGTGTTTTGCCTGATTGCAGGTCTAAATTCTGCTCTTCATGTCACAGTTTCAGGATTTTAGTTTGCCTCACAGCCCTGTATCCCACTAAAATAAACTCGCCTTTGCACTGAGCAGTCGAATCCCATCTACATGGTTTGGGTTCTATTTTAGTGCCCTTGGTTTAAAATCTGGTGCATCTTCATTTTGGTGCTGGGGCAAGTCCAGGGTACACGCTAGTGATGGGATTTTCGGTTCTTTTCGGTGAGCCGGTTCATTTGGATCGGCTCAGTGAAAAGAGCCGGCTCTTTTAACTTTAGCTTTTCTTTTAAATATTTATGACAAATTTAGTATTCATTTTGATAAATGACTTGGTGAACTAAATATTGCACTCTTCTGACTGCAAATAGCAACAATTATCAAGCAAAGAAAAGTGTTTTTACTTATTTTTTTGAACATTAAAAAGGCTCCAAACAATAAACAAGCAACAAAATTAAACTTCAACCAACAACAATCAAACATGATGCATCATAACAAAAATAGTGAGTAGTAACTGCAACAGCAGCGGCGAACAAAACAAACATAAGATACTCCTTGCTTTATTTTAACAAACATAAGCCATGCCTTGCTTTATTTTAAATTTGCTTTCAACAAAACTAAATACTTCAACTTGGAAGGGCTGATCCGGCTCCTTCTCTCAGTAATTATTTGTACCTACCCAGCCCCTCGCCACTCCCCTTTTTCTTCCCGTCTCCCTCTCTGAGCACGGCAGCTGAGCCACTGCCAAACCTTGCTTCAGACACGTGAAAAAGAGAGCGACAGAGAGGGGAAAAAGAGAGAGCGAGTGCGCCCGCGCACGAGAGAGACAGAGAGAGAGAGAGAAAAAGAGGGAAAATGACAGAGCCGGCTCTCGAGGGAGGGTGGCGGCTCTCATCGTTCACTTCGAAGAGCCGGCTCTTTGTACCGGCTCGTTCGCGACCGACACATCACTAGTACACGCCTTGTTTTGGATTACACGCCTCCGGCGCACTTGACAATTTGGTGAGAGAAAGTAGACAAGAATTTAGACCAGCTAAAAGCAGGTCAATGTTGTGGCGCAGGTGGTGTAACGCAATTTTGGCGGATTTGATCGAGGCACAGGCTTACCGATCCTGACCTCTGCAGACTTGTGTGGTAGATGTCATTGTGTTTTATTCATAAAAATGACAGAAGTGGGCATCTGTCCGTCTAAATCATTGTAGAAATAAATTCATAGAAAATGTATTAATATCTTATATGTATTTTTAAAAGAGCCCCTGTGACCACGGCACGGTTGTGAGTAGTTGTTGGGGGTTTTGTCACACAAGGATCCCGGATAATGCTCACTCTGCAACATTTAACTCTACATTATCCAAAAGTGAAGATCTTATTGCAGTTCCTTTTAAAAGGGTTTTTTGATTGTGTGAATTGTCACTTGAAAAGATGTGAGCTGAGGTAAATTGAAAAAGTTGATTGAAAAATCTTGACAGGGAATAGCTATAGTTGACATTTCTGTTGCTTGGATAATGGCACTAATGATGGCTTTTTTGATGCAGAAATGGCGCATGCTATTATCTTTGAGCAGCCTAGCCATTTTGTTTTGCTGAATTAGTCAGACAATCCAAGCACACATTTTATAAAACATTCAGAGAAAATGTCTTCCGCGAATACAATGACAAATGTTGGTTCCCAGTCTACCCTTTCAGAGGTGGCTATTCCACCGTCATCTGTTTTTTTTTTCTCACACAATGTAAACTTCATACCTACATCTATGTCGCTCAATCAGTTAAACGTCTGATTTAAACTTCACTAATAACTGCATGATGGATTCTGATGATTAAAACAAAACCCACAATTTAACCATGCTGGCTTCAAATTTCAAATCAGTATGTTGAATTAAACAAGGACATTCATTGATAAAATGTGAAAGAAAAAAATGTCAAATGAAAGACCAATGCCAAGCAACTTGCTGCATATTCTTTACAATCAAGATGATGTTTTATTTAACAAGAATAATCATGTATATGATGTCAAAAACCTATCAAGCCGGTCAAACCTTTGACCTGACATCGTTTAAAATAAACATGATTATATAGGGAACGATCCAGTGAAAATATCTGTTGTACACAATTTAAAATGATGATGAGTATATCCTTGGCTTGGGTCAAACAAATGAACAGCATTAAAAGGTTACCACTACAATCATTGGGCAGAAAATATAGCTCTCCTTTTATTGTCATCCAACATGTTTTTTTCTCACCATAAGTGAAGGTTAAACACTGTATCCAGCAGCCGATAGCAGCTTTGATAAGCGCCGCAGATACACTATCACTGCTCAGGCAGCAAGCTTGCGTTTCCACATCGGACACTTGCCTCTCTGGGAAAGAGCAGATTTGTCATTGGCAAACATGAATGCCGGTGTACAAGCAGACAAAATAAGCGCAAAGAGAATGTGAAATGATAAAGACACTGAGCAGTGAGTCAACATGTATTATCTCAGTGCCGCAGCCGCTCACATTGAATACATTAAAGTGCAGTTTGAATACATCAATGTGTGTGTCTGTTTGCTTTGAGCCTCGTGAATGGCTTCTAAGAGGGGGTGCGCAATCAGAACTGGAGCCAATGATCCTGCACTGGCCTGCTTTGTATGATTGCACATATATATATATATATATATACATACATACATACATTTTTCTGATCCGCTTATCCTCACAAGGGTTGCGGGTGTGCCGGAGCCTATCTCAGCCTCTCTTCGGACAGTGGGCGGGCAAGACCCTGAACTGGTTGCCAGTCAATCGCAGGGCACACAAAGACGTACAACCATTTGCGCTCACAATCCTACCTGGGGAAAATTTGGAGTGTTACATTAACCTGCCATGCATGTTTTTGGAATGTGGGAAGAAACTGGAGTACCCGGAAAAAAAACACCCAGACACAGGGAGAACATGCAAACTCCACACAGAAAGGCCAGAGGCGGATTCAAACCCTGCACCTCTGCACTTTGAGGCATACATACTACCCAGTCAATCACCTTACTGCCCCTGCACATATAGTTTCATGCTTTTTATGTCATGAATTTGAAACTACTAGTTACTCGGTGTCTCAATATAATAATAATAATAATAATAAAAAGAAGAAAAACAACAATGTAGCCCCTGCTGAAAAACGGACATTTTTCAAATATTTATGTGTATTTTGGGTCACTATAGGAGAAATGATTACGTTTCAGGGTGAAAGGATTATTGCTTTCAAATTTCAAAACATCCCAAATTTGACCCAAGCACTGAGTAAGGGCAGCTTGAGGAAGTGTAAAATAATCATTCGACAGCTGCTGGCAAATCTGGCAAGTCTACCACCTTGGCAGAGTGTCGTCATGAGCAAAGCAATTTAAGAAGTGTGAAATGAAAAGGAGAGGAAGTCCTTCCTGAGAAGATGTGTCATGACCGATCTCCCCCTTTTTAACAGTGGTGCGTGGGCTACTCCTTACACTTTCAATGATCTGGCATCCAATCCAGCAACACTCCAAATGCGTCAGGTAGCAGATGCAAGTGAGAAACACACTCATGAAAATGCAGTGAAGACCTCGAAGAGACAGCTCCAACTTCATTTGAGTAAATTATTGAATTTGTGTGACTTCATGAAGATCTGTACATTTGCTTGTGGAACCTCAAAGACTGATCTCATCTCAATCTTTTGGGATTCCACATTATGGCCCCCATGGTGAGAACTGAAACCACATGCGTGTTTTGGGAATGTGGAAGGAAACCAGAGAAAAGCCTCACAAGCACGAGAAGAACAGTCAGATTCAAACCCTGGACCTCAGAACTTAACATTTCTAAAATATGTTGCAACTTTTCAGCCAAAGAAAGATACATGAGTGACAACAGTTGACAACCACTGTTCTGGAGCATTCACTATTTGGGCTCCAGAGCTCGAGAATTCCCAACCCACTAACATAAGAGCTGCTACCACTACCATTCCTACATACTATGTTTAAGCCACAGCTAGAATGCAACAACTCTCTTATCCTCACCTGTAGGCATCTGGATTTTGGCCTGTTTTATTGCCAATTCATCTCTTTCCACCCCCTTCTCTTATGTCATGATTACATTTTGGAGAGAGGGGGTGGGGGAGCGAAACAAGAAAAAGAAACCATCAAATGCACAGGATTTAACAATGACGCTTGTTGAGGGAGAGAGTCGGCCTTACTCTTCCTCCGCGTGTTCGTTAATTTCGGATGACGAGGATGTTGGTTATTCAAATACAGACTGGAGCCGATGAACATTACCTTCGAAGGTTTTATTTGTAGAATATTCTGGGCACCCGCGGTCTACAGACAATGGCTGCGGACCACGAGTGCCAAGGTGTAAGAGATTCACAACACATTTATATCGTCAGAGGGGCGGTACCGAAACTTATAGTGTGGTATTGGACTCTGTTTCTCCTAAACTAATCAGCTTGTATCAACTGGTGATTTCCAGAGGTCTGTGTGTCTCCACAAGGTCTCCACTAAGGAAGTACTGTTAACATCAAGTGTTTGATGATTCAATCAAGTAATTGATAATTCAATCAAGTGATTGATGATTCAAGGGTACAAAGATCTACTTGCAGGCATGAGGAGAGGAGGCAGGGTGTGTGTTCTCATGCTGACATGGGATAGGTGTACATCATGTTCAAACATGGGCAGAATACACACTTCACACTCACAAGAGGTAAATTTTCAGCCTGATTGTGACATTTTGAGGTGATTATGATTGTATGTTTATATATATAATTCCAGAGGGAGAGCGGGTTTATCTGTGTGTGTGTGTGTGTGTGAGAGAGAGAGAGAGGTAGAGAGAGAGACTGTGACGCAGCAAAGCGATTAATCTGGGTGTAATCACTACATTTGTGACTCTGTTGGGAGGGGGTGTGGTTGTTCAATCCTTGCTAATCCCGTATTATTATTTTTTTGGGTATCATTGCCATTACATCACCCATAACTTTGACAGCTGCCCGTGAAAAGCGACAACAGATGAAATCATGATGTCCGTAAATGACATGTGGCTTTAAGTCATCATCTCCATTGCATAGACATTTATGAGCAAATGTCTTTTGAGGACAATGTCACATGTTGGTCATTCTGTGAGGTAAAATTGCTGCATTGTTGGCTTCCAAATTGATGGAATTTGAGATTTTTCCAATTGACATCATCCCGCACCAGGTTTCTCCACCCATGTCTTGGTGGCCAAATTTGGAAGAACTATAATCCAACGCCAAAAAGTGAAGCAAAGTATAAGTAAGTACTTATAAGTATGTATGCAAGTACTTCCTCCATGAGTGAAAATACAATTGTCGTCATGATGTGTTAACTGCATGTCCCACATGCACGGATCTGCTACACTCACTGATGGGTGTAACTGGGCAGTTTGTTGATGAAGCGCTGCCTCCATGAGTGAAAATGCAATCCATTCTTTCAGAGTCTTTATAAACATGCGCTTTTTTCTTCACAGTCCAGGATGCCCTTCTTACTCGTCACAACAATCTGGCTTTGCCCATGGTCGCCCATGGTAATCAGAGCCGCATTTTGTTTTTGACCCACAATCGAGGAGAGACAAGTGGCAAATTTGCATTGACACGGGACTACTGCTTGATACCTAAAAGTTAAAAAGTAAAGCCTTCTGCTATTAAAGTTTGCTCCTTTGTTTGTTTATATGAAAATAAAACTGATGATTTTGTAACAACACCAATGATGTTTCTCATCTCATAAAATCATTTTAATGCTCCTTGGTAGCAGTAAATGTTAGACGAGCCGCAATGGTAGCCATTCACAATTGCAAGGATTTGTGTCAGTGATTTGATTAAGCCCGTTAAGGAGATATATGGCACCACAACCCACGCCCCCTTCCCGTTATGGCATCTTTGGAAATATCCATCCAAATCTTTTCAGAAGCACGCTAATGCTCATTAAGCAGTCAAAAAGCCGCTCCTGTGCCGCACTTAAAAGACAGATTTGTCTTAAATTCAAGACATCACCTTTTAAGTCGGACACTTTAGCTTTGTGTATAAGGTTTGATTTCGGATGAGGAAATGCTAATGCAAACACGATATGATAGGTGTACCGGTACACACTTTTTTTTTTTTAATGCTGTCGAATGTCACAATGTGCCCGAAGTGAAGAAACATGGGAACTGTTTTAAATTGTGGGGGGAAAAAACAGAAAAAAAAAAACATCATATGCACCGTTTAAGAGGAAGAAATGCCGTGACAGTGCTCGGGTGTGCGCTTGAAGACAAAGTGCATGAAGTTTGAAAGCAAAATACTGTATACATAGAAAATGGACTCTGCAGGTATTTTCTGAGTGTGAATGCATCCATCAGGCAGCCATGGCAAGGCCAAAGCTGCTGGGAGCCTCGCTGGTGAATATTTAATGAGTGAATGGATCTGCTCCCTCTTCAAGTTGAGTTTAGTGTTCGCATACACAAAGACACACATTCACACACCTGTATAGATACACACACACACACACACACACACACACACACACACACACACGATAGAACCATTTCTCAGTCTTGGTATGCCAAGCAGGCAACGTACTATTAGAAGTAAGTCACTGATGAAAGGCGCACCTGAAAGTGATGCCGCAATAGTCTTGTGGCCTCCGTCTGAGAATTCATGGACTGGACATTGTACACACACAGGCTAAAGTCATAACCTCATTACTCAACACAACAAACAAATGTGAGGCAGAGCATTGAATATTTAACAATGTCTCCAAATGCTGAATCAAAGGTGTCATCAGGCTGTTAAATAGGAAATGCAGTCATGGCATAATTAGCAGGTCACCTGCATTTAAGGATACAGAGACCCTAAATTACAAAGTCACTCTATAAGCTCTAGAGTGCGTGTCCTCACTCTGGTCACGGGTAACTGTGTTTTGCATGGTGGTTGGCAGAGTCCTGACAGGAAACCCAAAAACCTTTGCCAGGGCAGGCACACAGACGATGCAGTAGGGTGACGAGACAACGAGAGACACCTTCACGAGGGAGCGGATTGGTTGAACACAAGGGGCACAGATAATGAGAACAGGTGGAGACAAAAAGGGCACATGAGGGTCTGTAATCTGTAACAAAATTATCCCATTGCATTTTAACAGAAATATGAATGCTGATTGATCTGGGAATCAAGTATCAAGTACCAATGAAATAATATTAACAAAGTGCCTGACATGCCTTATCCTGAAAAACACTATCCCAAGGAAGGTGGACCACCCCGCCAGTCAGTCACGGGGCACACATAGAGAGAAAACCTTTGCCAGACACAAAACACGTCAGCGAGTGGGACACATAAAATTACCTTCAACAGACTTGAGCAGACTACTACTAGTCGAATGATCTGAAGTAGACAACAAATCAGATTTTTTTCCACCCAGCTATATAGAGTGACAGTAAAACTGCACCCGGGAGAGGGATGGGCGCCGCCAGGTCTAATTAAATACAAGCATACCGGCTCGGTCGTCGCCCGGGTTGACGCCTACCGTTGGACCAACGAGACTGGGACACCTGGATAACCTGGAACACCTAACTGCTGTGTTCGAGGGAGCGAACTACAGGATTTGGTGAAACATCAACCGACAGAGGCCACAAGCTATATTTCAGCGGCAAGGAAGGCAATTGGTTGAAGTCTCAAGCACAAGCATGGGCACATCAGATAATACGCACCAACATCCACATAGAACAGGATCAACTGCAAGCAGTCCTAGACCAAACTCCAAAGAAGGACATCGTTATTGTACATGGAAGGGTACAAAACCAACTGCCTAAGGCTCTTGGAGTTCGCCAGGTACAACAATCTGAACAAAAACATAACAAAATGGAACCTATCCCATTGCATTTTAACCTGTCGATGTCATCTTAAAGAAGATGTTCTAAACTAGACTGAAATCTGGACAAACTGCGAGATCCTTAAGCCTTCAAAGCAAAACTGCTCGCCCTGGGCGCATGTCAATACTATGACCACCATTGAGTCTAACCGAAACAGCCACGGAGATTCTTGGCAAACTGGAAACCTTGGGTCACTAATGAACTGCTTGACTTGTGTCAAGAACTCACCAACCCAGTGTCAAGAAAGGGAGTCAGGCTGGATAAATGCCAAGAAATTGAGAACAAATATATATTAACAAAACCAAAGCAGACCAGACACAAAAGTGCCTATCGGAAGAACTGAAGAACAGATGGAAATATCTGCCATCCGATCAACAGTCTTGACGTGTTCATCGACGGAGGAAGTAGCGCTTGCGAGCATGAAAAAAGGAAAAGCAGCTGGAGTGGACAACGTCCCAGAGCTTGTGCAAGCAGGGGGACAAGCCATGATTGACACTCTAACCATCCTTTGTAATAAAATTTGGAGCCTACATCATGGACCCAGTCACTCATCATCACAATTGCAATCTACAACTGTGTACCATCAGTCTGATTAGCCATCCCAGCAAAGTCCTTCTGAAGATCTTACTGAATAGGTTAAAACCTCAAGCTGAACTGATCAGTGAAGAACAGATTCAGGACGGAGCACCACAGAGCAAATATTCAACCTAAGGATTATCAGCGAGAGATATCTGCAGCATCAACAACATCTCTACCACGTGTTTGTAGACTTCAAGAAAGCCTTTGACCGGGTATGGCATGCAGCACTGTGGACAACCATGAGAAAATACAACATCAGCCCTAACCTTGTCAGAGTCATACAACATCTGTACAGCAAAGCTACCAGTGCAGTTCTCTACAACGGAGCCATGGGTGACTGGTTCAAGACAACAAAGTGCGCCAAGGATGTCTTCTCTCTCCCATACTCTTTAACATCTTTCTTGAGCGTGTTATGGCGGATGCCTTGGCGGACCACAAAGGAAGTGTCAGCATAGGAGGTAGACCAATCACAAACCTTCGTTTTGCTGACGACATCGACCTGCTTGCTGGAGAGGAAAACGAACTTGCTAGCCTAGTTCAAAGGCTTGACAACACCTCCAGGGCATATGGTATGGAGATCCATGCTGACAAAACAAAAATCATGACCAACAACAACAATGGCATTCTCTCTGACATTGAAGTCAATGGACAGGCACTAGACTGTGTGTCGAGCTTCAAGTACCTCGGAGTAATTGTGTCCGATGAAGGATCAAAGCAGGAAGTCCTTGCCAGAATCAAACGACTGCAGCCCTGGCAAAACTCAGGCCCATATGATAATAACATCAGTCTGGCATCAAAAGTGAGACTGCTGCGCTCACTTGTCACATCAATCTTCCTCTACGCTTGCGAAACATGGACCCTTACAGCAGAGCTGCAGAGGAGAATACAGAGTATGGAGATGCGATGCTACAGAAGACTTTTGAGTATCTCCTACACCCAACATGTCACTAATGAGGAAGTCCGTCAAAAGATCAGACAAGCCATCGGCCCACATGATGACCTCCTATCCAGTGTCATCAAGCGGAAACTGAGATGGTACGGACACATCACCAGATCTTCAGGCCTTGCAGACCATCCTGCAAGGCACCGTACAAGGTGGCAGAAGAAGGGGAGGCAAAAGAAAAGATTTCACAGAATGGACCCACATGAAACTCAACGAGGCAATGAGAGCTGCCGAAGACAGAGAAGGATGGAGAGAGCTGGTCAGCAGAGCGTCTGTGGTGCCCCAACGACCCTCTGGGGTTACGGGATAGACGAGACGAGACGAGAAGCAGCAAAAGGGCCAGCCAGCGCTAGGCAATATAGTCTTCATACATCTGTTTTTGGATTAAAGTATGAAAAATTGTGGATGAGCAAAGCGGTTAATCTCATTTCATGAGTTTTGCCTCAAAGGGAACATACGACAGTGAGCCCACTAATTTCAAGGAATACATTCGGTGTAATGGTGAGTTGTATTTTTTTTTCATCATTTCATTTGAATTGTTTTAGTGCCAATTTGTCAAAATATGTCTTTGTGCAGCCCTGCAACTGACCAAGTTCGGAGTGTAGTCTGTCCAGAGTCAGGTGGGATAGCCTCCAGCAACTCTCCGCGACCCTGTTCCGAGGATAAGCCCTGTTGAAAATGGATGGATGGATATCTTTCTGTATCCATTACACCAGCAGGGTAAGTCAATCGATACATGAACCTGCTACGACGGGAGAATTGATCATCATAATGCCTGAATAATGGTCACTACAGAACATATCTGAACCTCCATCGAGATCTTTAACATCTCTTTAATCAATCAGGACTCATGTCTATGAGAGCTGCACTGAAAGTTTGAAGTGAAACACGTGCAAGCATTTCCTCATTTAGCTGTACGACGTTCTTGTCGCACGCTTGAATTGGTGAGAAGATATCATGCAGAATAACTATTAAAAAGCATTTAGTCTCCGTAAAGCAACCGTCACATATCCTTGCCTTTCTATTTTGAGCATTGTTGACTTTTATGTCGGTACTCAAAAGGCCCATTCTGAGGCCAGATGTCGCACCGCTCCTCTATTTGCCTCCCTGGTCATGAATGAACATCAATGATTGGACCATGGCTCCTCATTATAACCGGCTTACAGCTCACTGATTATGGAGCGCGGCTGTCGGGACTGAAACAAGACTAGAATAGAAGCAGAGGTGAGAACTGTGTTGATGTCTCTTTAAGGATATTTTTATCTTGGCGGACAGCCGTGGTCACTCTGGACTGACTGGGTGGCACGAGAGAGGCTTGTGATGCTGGTGAGTGAAGGAAGGAGCTGGCTGGTGACTGCCACAAATTCATGCTCATCATAAAAGTGGCAGTTTGGTGCACGCCTCAATCTGCTATCTTCATGTTTGCACATCATTGGAGGTAAATATGGTGCCTTTGTTGGCGAGCAAAACTGCACTGAACGTCTGATAGAGGATAAACAAACACACTGTTATCATGTTTGAAAGTTTCATTTGGTTACATGTGTGTCGCTTTGTGCGATCGGGTTCGTTTAATAATACAACTCCTGGTAAGAGGAGAGGTTCTTTATTTGGACTGCCGTCTTGGTCTGAGGGAGAAAGCGATCACCATGTGTACATCTCGTAGATTCTCCTACGACTGACTAATGGCTGCGCATGCTCTGTTCACACAGCGCAGGCATAGCTAATCGAACAAGTAAATACGATTTGCTCATATCATTACAACATGCTTGATTGATCTTGAACGCGTGTGTTCACACATCTTGCACACAATGGAGCACAGAGAATCAGGGGTCAATTTGAGGTGAAGGGACCCACAAGCACCCGTTAACTGACAACTTGGAAAGGAAGATTTAACTTTAGGCAAAAGGGAGTACTCGGTACGCTACATCATGAGAAAGGGTCACTAGTCAGGTTACAGATGTATCAGTTCATGGAAAGGCCACTCATGAAAATACAGTTAAACCTCGGTTTTCGAACGTCTCGGTTCTCGACCAATTCGGTTTCTCGACCAAAAATTTCGAGTTTTTTATGCTTCGGGTGACGAACAAATTTCGGTTCTCGAGCAAACTGAGCGCACTTGAATGCACCATTTGACTCCTCTCGCCTTCCTTACACGATGGAAGTGACGCTTCCTCGTGTTGCTTTCCATTGTGAGCAGACGTGTTCAATAAACATTTTTATTTTAAAAAGAGCGTGGTTTCGGTTCTCGAACAATTTTGGTTTTCGAACAGCCTTCTGGAACGGATTATGGACGAAAACCGTGGTTGGACTATCTACGTTTCTGTTGGTTTATGGATGTGGGTGCTGGTACCAGGGGGATGCCTTGGCCTTCAGGGGTCCACTGAGGGGTGACCCATTGGGGTCATCCAGGGGCATGGTATGTCAATGAAGATGGGAGTGTTTTTTCTGATGCATTACTTGTAATTTGCATACACAATCAATAAAAAGCCGGCAGAGGCTGCAGACGTCAGGTGTCAATTGAGAAGCGCACACAGAGTGACTTCATAGAATACTGCGCCTCCTGCCGGCAGTGAAAGTCGATGTAATCCTGCGTTCTAGCCTTTGTTCAACTGTTCAACTGTCCGATCTCTAACAACGTCCTCAACTAGCTGAGGCTTACTCTAGTCGCTATGCACTACGCCAAGAGAGATCAGAACTGACCCCGCCAAATTGTCATTGTCATTTCTAGACTCTGCTTTGGACTTTGACTGATTTTCTTACCAATCGTTGTGAGTGCACACGCAATAACTGGCTACTTCAAATGACGTGTGAATAGTCACTTGAAGCATAGTCACTTGTATAAGACACGAGTCACCATAGAAAAAAGAGGAAATTCACAAAATGGGAGCTGGAGATGCTGCTAAACAAAGACAAGGTCCGACAAATTGCATGGCGGCAACAGTGATTGCGGCGGCTTGAACTTGTTAAATCGTGTGCTAAGCCGGAACGGCGTCCCGGAATGTTAGCTCAGCTGTCAGCACTCTCAACCAGGAACGTGGTGTGTGTGACTTCGGTCCCTGAGTTGAATAGATACGGGCAAGAGGAAAGTCCAACATGCTGCAGGAAACTTGGGTGAACATATATATATATATATATATATATATATATATATATATATATATATATCCATCCATATATTAACCGCTTCATCACTATGGGCGGGGTAGTGCAGTGGAGTATAGCAGTCTTCACAGTGCTGAGGACACCCTGAATTGGTTGCCAGCCAATCGCAGCTCCGGCACTCCCTGTGTGGAGTTTGAACAACCATCCACGTTCTCACCTCACACTGCGTGGGACAATTTTGAGTGCCTCCGGTTTCCTGCCATGTTCCATGTTTTTGGAATGCATGGCAGGAAACTGGAGCACCCTAAATTGTCGCCTAGGGAGGCCGTGAGTGTGGATCGAACGTCTCTGTGTGCCCTGCGATTGGCTGGAACCAACGTGTCCCCTGACCTACTGCCCGAAGACAGCTGGGATAGGCTCCGGCACCCCCCGCGACCCTAGTGAGGATCAAGCGGTTCGGATAAATGGATGGATGGATATATATATATATATATACACACATACACTTGACTTGACTTTTTATTTGGTCTCCCATAGGAGAAACTTGTTTTGGAGGACAAGAAAGGAGACTGAATGACCCCCATGCCCAGATACCTACTGATACACATTCCGACACTTGTGTATGTCGGAATGTGATCAGCAGCATGGCAAAATAGCAAAGAATTATACATGTACCTATAGGGCAGACTGATACTGACATAATATATAAAATAGCATAACTGATTCTGTGCATGCAAGACATTGTGGGTGTGCCCTAAGAATAATAATGTGTTCCAGATGACATTTCTGCTATGTACGAAATGAAGATGTGATACACATTTAGCGAAGCAGTACATTAATGAAAAGATGTAAATAACTATGAGAATATTGGACCACATGATACAATAGTACACTTGTGTATGAATGTAGACAGCACCAAGAACGAGTCAGCAACATTGTGTTCAGCAAAAACCTTCCATCTAGCGCTATGAACTACCAGCAGAAAACTATATTTCGATATGTACAATACTATACTGATAGCGGAATACTATACAATATTAGAAAGAACACAAAGCAGCAGTGGCTACGGCAAAAAAATTAGACAGCAGCATGATGCCATAGCACACTACACTACACGCTTTGCTAAGCTATACATGCCTTATATGCATATGTGAATATGACCAAAAAGCAGCAAGAAGAGGCAATTAGAATTATAATAGATAATAGAATTATTAAGTGTTGCGTACAGGCTATCAAGAGCAGTGTTGCTTGTAAAGTCATATGTGACTTCATGCTCACGGGTTGGCGTGGAGCCATTATTTCCCCCCACACACCCCTTTGGCCTAGAGATGTAAATTTAATGACAGCGTTAAAGTGTGCCTGATCATATTACTGTATTGATTACATGCTGACAAACCCACCTTCCCCCATCTAAACACGCAGCAGGCACACAGACTTAGAGACGTACACAGGTTGCTTTCATCCATCTCCGGGCAGGTAGAAAATAAAATTAAACATGCCGGGAAAAAACTGCTTCGCCTTCCTGAAAGGTCGCCACAGGTGAGTGCTATGGGGGGAAAAAAATCATGTGAAGTGTGATTAGGGTTGACTTTTATGGTTATCCGTGGAAGTTGCAGTCAGTCTTAACTGTGACAATTGCATCCAAAAGGGAAACTGCCATGCTGCATTACGCTCTGCTGTGTCGGCCTAATTAAAATGAGAGCGATAAGTACTGCTCGTAAGCTCTGTTTGTTTGAGTGAGAGCCAGCCAGAAAGAGACAGACAGAGAGAAAGGGGAGAGGGTGTGTGTGTGTGTGTGTGTGTGTGTCATTGTTGACCATGCAGGGAAAATAATACAAATGCAGTACATAAGTGTTGCCGCCCTTCTAATGTTGGCGTGTACGGGAGGCTGGCCTCCAAGAATGGATGGGAAATGTTCGACCTTGGAAATGGATGTACACTTCCTGCCCGCAATATTAGGTACACCTGCACAAGTATTGGCTTTCTTAGCTTGCGGGTTACAAGCCAAAATTGTTGAGGTCCTGACACATTTGGATAATCAACCGCACCCCGGGTCAAAATGACGCAGGCGCATCCCTACAGTTACGGATAAATGAACCTAAAAGGAGGGTTTAAGCAACAGGATACCCCAAGATCATTTGCTTTGGGATACTTATGCATGAAGAATCACACTGTGGGTCAAATTGACCCAGGAACAATATTACTCTCGCTGAAATTAAAAGATTGCATGGCAAATGGTGAGTCTAGTAGTGATTGTAGATCCCTGTTTGGAACGCTATATAAAGGTGTGCCTGCCCACTTGTCTTTCCGAAAGGCATAATCTCAAAAACACTATTAAAGGAATTAATCCCATAACTGTATAGGGTATGCTTAACACCGCAGTAGGAGCACACAATTCTTTGTTCTTGTTTGACTTGACGACGCTTGAGCTATTGCGAGAGAGGGATTTAAGTGCTGCTCTCTAGTGCGTGGGGAAGAAGTGGATAGTAAGAGCGCAGGTTGTACTTTGTAATTTACAGGCTTGATGTTGCACAGTCCTCCTTTTTTTTTTTTTTTTAAAACAAGCCATGTCACCACAACAAGTGCAATTGATTTGAGTCGCGTGTGGTGAGGATGAGTTGCAAACCTCAAACACAGCCCAAGGTGAATTAAAATGATGTCTGCAAATATCACAGGATTGCCACGCGTAAACACACACACACACACACACACACACACACACTTTCGCTCTCTCAGTCCCACCCCCGCATCTCATTCACCCTTCACCACCAATGGAGGAGGAATTCATCTATTGTGCAAATATTAACAGGAGGCATGCGTGTCAAATCCTGATGCATCAAACAAAAGAGCATGTCAAAAGTTTAAAAAGACTGTGCTTGACCATTTCATATTTTAGGGAACTAAAATTCGAAATTAATTACAGAGATATTATACAACTAAGAAATGCGGCGTGAGTGTTGCTGACTCACCACACGATTGAATGAAACGTCAGTGGCTTCGTAAAATAGTCTTTGTTATTTTGACAACAAAGCATGCTCTAGAAGTGTTACTAAGGTACCTGCAAACTGTTGTGACAAAAACACAAGTTTACACTTTCATTGAAGTCTAAGCATTTTCTCTCCTTTCTTGACACTCATTTTGTTCTATCTGTGCACATCGTATCTAAAACAGCCAGCTTGAAGGCGACTAAAGGGAAAGTAGTGACCTTACAAAGGTACTTTGTGGCTCTGGATATTTACTGTCGGGCACTCGTGAACTCATTAAAAAAAAAAAAAAAACAGCCACTGAATTGCACCCCGAAAAGAAAATGGGTGGAAATAGGGCAGAATTTTTGCTTGTTGATGGAAACTATTCCATCCATGCATCCATCCATGATCTTAAATTGGACTGGCAAATTGGGGCTGTTGTTAAATCCAGCTTTTGTATTTTTAAGCATCTGGAAAAAAAAAAAAATTGGCCAGTCCTCCCTCAAGCATTTCCAGTTATTTTAAAATGACGCAGCTTGCCTACTAATGGTTCCTCATAAGAGGGAGCACATCACCCCAATTCTGGTCTCACTGGCTGCCACATTTTAGCTTTATTTTTAAGATGTGTTTGTTTTCAAATATTTAAATAGTCTCAACCCACCTCTACATACCTGCCCGGTGTCAAAGGTCTACTGGAGATACCGAGGACTAGACGGAGGCTCAGAAGGGATTGATATTTTTCCATTGCCAGTCACGGATTTTGGAATGACCTCCTGCTTAACATTAGCATGGCTCCCACTCTGCCCGCTTTTAAAACTTGTCTTGAAACACATTTTTATTTTACGGCCTTTTGACTCCGAATGCGTGTTGATAGTTTGTAGTGTTCTGTGGTGTTTATTGTTTACTACTACTACTACAACAACTGTATTAAAACTACTACTACTACTAATAATAATCATGATAATAACAATAATAATATGATAATCATCATCATCCTGTTTGAACTGTTTTTATAAACATTAATACAAATATAAATAATACAATGAATATTAAAAGGATTATCCTGTGTGTATAATAATTTGACTCACACATGGCAAAGTTTAATAAATTTATAAAGGAAGGTTTTATTTGAGAAAATTGATGGATTATTGGGGTTTTTGTTTGTTTGTTTTAGTTTTAGTTTTCGTTGCAGGTGGTGCAGAGAGTACCCAATTAACTTGGCCAATGAATGCGACGGCTGACGTCAAAATAAAGTCCTGCAAGCTTAAAGGCATATTTACCAATACTATGTTTATTAAAATCCTGTCGGCATATGGCACCCTTCATCACGATATCTTGACATGCTGATCGCGTGTGTTATGTTTGAAAATAATCACATTGCGGCAGGTACATTTCAACAGGATTTTCGTGCATCCCGTGAGTCACGTGGACCCCAAAACCCGCGCGTCCCCTTTAATATCTCTGCCCGTGCATAGCGATCACCTGTCAGATGCGACGCATGCGCACTGCAGCGGGAGGCATTTCCCCCTCCTCTCTTCTGGAGGATGTTTCTGATCATCGCTACCTCCTTCCACCGCTGCCTCTGTGCTCTCGCCTCTCTACAGCCACGCACACGGAGAGCGCGTCTGGGAGTAGGATGGCCGCAGGGATCCGATCTCACTGAAGGTATTTGTCTGGTTATGTCCGCTGAACGGAAGCGACCTGCCATTTGACATTGTGGCCGCGCAGGGTAAAGGATGCTGCGGGATGGGAGGAGATGCGCGGTTCTTTTTTTTTTTTTTTTTTTTTTAACACCACCCAGCATGACGGGTTTTCCCTGCTTCTCCGCTCGTTTGATTGCGGCTGATTTCGCGACAAACAATTTAAATAAGTGTGAAGTGGAGCTTCCGGTCAAGGGCATGCGCACAGAAATGTGGAGGATGACTCCGTTCTCCATCCGTCACGCTTCACTATTACCCACAAGCGTAAAACATGTCGTGTTTTTTTTTAGTGAGGTGATTTGATTACGATGTGGATTGGCTGCATGTGTGTGTTGGGGGCGGGAGGGAGGTGGACTGTTCCAGTGCTGCAATGCAATTTGATGTTCTCATCATGAATACGTAGACAGAGCTCATGCGAGATGTTCCATTGAGAAATGTGCACCTCGAATGGTCATTTCAAATGTATGGTGGTGCCCATGTACGCATTCTCACGCATTCCATTGGCTCTGTCAGGCTCATAATGGAAATGTGGTGCGAACCCGAGCGAATCCGACCCGCTCCACGCGCAAGCAACAGTGCCAGGCTAGATCTCCAACGGATCAGAGTGGTATGCAAATGCTCAAAACAGACATTCATAGAGTGTGTGTGTGTGTGTGTGTGTGTGTGTGTGTGTGTGTGTGTGTGTGTGTGTGTGTGTGTGTGTGAGAGAGAGCGAGAGAGCGCAGAATTAATCACGTGTTATGTAACAGCATGAGTGGACACTGAGAAATAATCGGCATGTGACAAGGTGGAATTCAGGACGATTGGGTGGGATCGTAGTGCGGGTGGCCTTAGTGCACTGGCTGTGTTTGTTGCAGTGACCAGTAAAATGACACAAATCCTATGGTGGTAAATGTGGTCAAGGTGTTCATTCATAATTAAAAATTCTTTATTGGTCACAGTCAGTGTTTTTTTTTTTTTTTACCCCAAGATGGACACTGCCAGTAGGAATGATCATGAATCAACGGGAAAGAGTGGTTCTTAAACGTATTTTTATCAAGTATAAGGAACCTTGAAGTATTGTGAACATATATGTTATTAATCTGCAGATTTGCGGAAAAGTTTTTAGTCAATATTTTTGTGATAACAGCTGCCTTCTGCAGAAAGGAGTATATCGTGTCAAGGAAGTGAGTTGAGGAGTTTTATTTTTACGTACATTGGGCTTTGCTGCCAACTTGTGGCATCGATACTCTTGACAAATATTTTTTTTAGGAGCGGGTCCATTGACTATGGCATTTTTGCTATTCACGTAGCAAGCAGCTCATCAAAATGAGCAAAAGTGTTTGGTCCTAAAAAATGCATATTGAATTCTTACAAAGCCACTGTAATATAACTCACACACGCGCACACACGCACACACACACGCGCACACACGCACACACACACACACACACACACACACACACAAACCAAAAAGCTAAATCCAACTGAATATTTTCAAAAGAAAAATAAAAATGAATTGCAAACTCCAAGTCTATTTGCTGCTATAAGCGATGGCATCATTGGTGCTCCCAGACTATCCCCTGTTTGGATCTGCACTTAGCTAACTCTCATCGCCTTCAATTTTTTAAATTACCTCTCCTGATGCATACTTTTCGAAGACTGAGGCCATGATAATCGCTTGGTCGAGCTCTTTATGGATTATCTTCGTCGTCACCACCACATTATTATCACTGCCTCGACTGACTAATAATGTTTTTAAATTGCCACTCAGCATGGCTACCTAGAAACACTTCCATACCTTTTTGATTCTTAACTGAATTTGTAACCCCCTTCATTTCTTGCCATTTATTGACAAAGTATTTTCATTTGTTAAAATGTGTTTGTTTTTGTGTAGTTCATGTTTAAAATGGATAAGTGCATGGTTGTAAGCATTTTTTTCCACGTACTGTACCACTAGAGGAAGCCCACTGAGAATTACTTAATTACTGTACTGTAGAACTAAATGAATTAATGGTAACATGCTAAAAAACACTGCATGACAAGTATCAAACTGTCATCACTGAATACTAATATGACCAAGATTGCCATTTTATGTAAGATTCTTAACCCTCCTTTCATGCCAGCAACATATAGGGCTACCGAAACTCTGCTCACAACAATTGGGCGTCAGTGAACTACTAGCCACAGGCTGGCCACAATTTTTTATTATGACACTAAGGTCCCAATGTGGCCCGTGCGCCTCCAATTTGACACCCATGCTGGAAGGAATCCCAAGAAATCTGATGTGTTCATTTGATGAAACATTCATGTTTTCAGTTGTTTAACATGCAGCCAAACGCACGGATACAGAGAATGAAGTGATGTTAATTTGCCTCCTTTCCATTATCCCTCCATCTTATCTTGTTCCCTGTCAACTGTGACCTCCCCCACTCCTTCATCTACCCCGTCCCTTTCCAGGAAGTCTCATGTAGATGCTGATCCAGAGGAGAGTCCAGTCAGCAGCAGCAGCAGCAGCAGCAGCAGCGGAGCCGTCGATGCCCTCTCTTCAGCGCCCATTCCAGCTCCCCCTCAGGCCTCGGCCGGAGCACGGGGAGAGGAAACAGACAGTGGCTCCTGCTCTGACTCAGACACTTCAGTAGACTCCAACTCCTACACGGATGAGGAAGAAGACGAGGAAGATCCCAATATGTTTTCCTCTAAATTTCTCAGTGGGACCAACCCGCTTAGTGCCGTGTCCTCTGCAGTCAACAAGTTTGGTCTGTTTGGTGATGACGGGGGATGGGGATAAAAACCAGAAAGGTGGAGAGCAGCAGCCAGATGTAAACCCAGGAAAAGGCCAGCCACGACAAAAAGAACCCCCTAAACCCTGCCAGGGTGCTCCTGTGCAGAAGAGCCAGCTTCCTGCAAAACAGGGGTCGCCGCAATTGCATGGCAATGGACAAACGGGGCCCCTGAAACAGCCTGAAGGTCTACACAAAGGTTTGCAGCAACAGGGAGCATCTAAGCCTGGAGGTTCACCGCAAGCTCATGGAGATATAGCTCGAGCAGGGATCAAAATGCAAGAGTCCCAGCGAGGAACAGCGAAGGTTGTACAGCAACAGCAGCAACAGGGATCTCCTAAACTATCTCAGCAACAATCAGTTCCACAGAAACCATCTCAGCAACAATCAGGCCCACCTAAAACGTCTTCACAACAACAGGGAACACCTAAACCGTCCCTGCAATCGCAGGGGTCCCCGAAACAGTCTCAGCAACAACAGGTATCCCCTAAACCGTCCCGGCAAGATTTGGCACCACAGAAAACATCACAGCAACACATGGGATCACCTAAACCATCCCCACAACAACAGGGAACATCTAAAACTTCCCCACAACAGAATCCCCCCAAAGCCGCCCCGCAGCAGGCCTCGTCCAAGATGGGCGCAGTCCAGGTGGCCCAGCACCAAGGACCAAAAGGTGCCGCCACGCCAGAACTCATGCAAGGGTCTTCAATTTGTCCCGTTTGCAACACGACTAAACTCAATATGCACACCAAGGAAGCACCAAACCATAAAACATGCACGCAGTGCAAAACCCCAGTTTGCAACCTGTGTGGCTTCAGCCCTCCTGGCGCTGATGTAAGTATTTTCTCGTTTCATACAAATACAGTCAACACCTTTGCAGAAAATTAAGTGCACAACAGACCAGTGTTTCCCAACCTTTACTTTACTGAGAGAAAAAAACATGCGCGTCAGGTTAATAGAACACTCAAAATTGTCCCTAGGTGTTCGTGTGAGCGCGGTTGTCCATCTATGTGTGCCCTGCAATTGCCTGGCAATCAGTTAAGAGTGTCCCCCGTATACTTCCCAAAAAAACAGCTGGGATAGGCTCCAGCACACCCGCAACCCCCGTGAGGCGAAGTGGATTAGAAAATGGATGGATGGACAACAAACTGGAGAGTGTGTTGTTGTTAAATAATACGAGGGCTGCAACTAATGATTATATATGACGTTGATCATTCATCTGTCAATCAATTTGTTGATTAATCGTTGGATCAGATAACATTGAAAGAAAAAACATGACCCTTTCATTAAAAACGGGACATTATTTCAAACTGGTAATAAACCCCAAAACATAATTTCATTATGATGAAATTAGTTGTTTGGTCCATAACAAGTCAAAAAATAGGACAAAATGTTACATATCATTTCCCAATTCTTTCCAGTTTTATTTTGATTCAACACAAAATTACTCTATCACATTGTGGTTATCGACGTGGTGGAGTGCGTGTCCTACGGTGGATGTTACACTAAGTAAAACGGCAATGGCGGTGGGGATTATGTGGGCGGCTGTCATGCGGCTGTCTTTTGGCTAGAGACCGTCCGTTCTGGAAAATCAACACATTTTCCCCAAATTCCCAATGGCCAGCATAACCTCACTTTTTTAAGCAATGTCAAGGTACATTTTCTAATTTCCAATTGAGCCATAGTTATCAAGGCTGATAACCAATTAGAATTTACTTAAATGCATTTCATCTTAATTTGTGTGTGTGTGTGTCAAAATATATTGGTTTGTTTGTTTATTTGTTTGTTTACTAATATCCTAATGTCTCCAGGCATCCGAATGGCTTTGTCTCACCTGCCAGATAAAGAGAGCTGAAGGACCCCCGATCAAAAAACCTATGCCATCCCCCTCTAGAATGCCATCACCTGCTGCATCAGGTTCAACCAACACGAAGCAAAATATAACAGCAGCCAAAAGTGAAGCTCCCACAGGCCAAGGAAGTCCCAAGCACGTCGGGACAGACTCTCAGAAACCGCACCCAGAGAAAAGCGGTCTAGCAGCAGCCAATACTAAAACAGCAAAGCCTGAGGAAACGGTGACTGGCAAAATGTTTGGATTCGGTTCTTCCATTTTCAGCTCTGCATCAACATTGATCACCTCTGCAGTTCAGGATGAGCCCAAAACCACACCGCCGGTTTCACCCAAAGTGCAGACCAAACCTGCTGCCATCCAGGAGAAGAAACTACAACCGGAGCAGGCCAGGGTTCCTCCTCGAGGACATTCTCCATCAGACCCTCCGCAATCACCTGGGCACCCTCCCAAAAAAGGCCAATTATCTTGTCCTCTTTGTAAGATGGTGCTCAACGTGGGCTCCAAGGACCCCCCAAACTATAGCAGCTGCACCGAATGCATGAGCACTGTATGCAACCAGTGTGGATTTAACCCCATGCCAAATGTGAAGGAGGTAAGACTGACTCATACGCATCAAATGAGATAGTGATGGTGTGGGCAAAGTATGGCCTGGGGAGATATTAACCTCATCTTTGATTGACCGTGTTCATCTGTCAGCAGTGAAAATGAAAAATGGCCCTAGACAACAAAATTTTGCCCAGCCCTGATTTCGTGTCACTAATGGAGAGCAAATTGTTTTGTTTTGTTTTCCAAGTGAATGGAGTCAATCTGGTCTTATTTACAGTTGCTGGTCAAGTCTCACCGAATCTGACTGTTTGCAGTGAACTGAACAATTGTGTGTCTCCTTGACCTGACATTGGTTAAAGGGGATTGGCTCACCAATTGCAAAATCATTATTATTCTGCCATGTCGTTGATGGCTAATATTTAATTCCAGTTCAACTTCTGGAACATATCTCAAACTTTGCTTAAAAGCAGACATCAGATGTTTGCTCCATGCTAAAAATACACATCCACACCTCGCAAGCTTGTATTATGGAGGCAAGCGAGCAAACGCTGAAGGAAATGGATCAGGCATGTTACTGGCAGTCTGAAGCACAAAAGATCTGACACTCGACACTGTAATTCAATGCACAAAGTACAGTTCGTAAGGACAAGCTTGCCAACGACACCCAAAGGCTGCTGCTTCACCCTATAACAATGATATGCAGTCGACTCAAGCTATAAAAATGCTCTGTTAAAAAAACAAAAAAAAAACAAACAAAATAACATTACCTCACCAGTAATCGATTGTTTTTCTCACCTAAATTGCATTTCTCCAAATCAAATTAAATGTTTTTATTGTCTTGTAAATGACACTCATACCCATTATGTTCCTGAAGTAAAATATATTTTGTTCGGAATTGAAAATCTTTTGTGGGTGTGTGTGTGTGTATGTGTGTAGTTGTCTCTCTTTCGTTTTTATTGTATGTGCCGTTCATACTGCTGCGTTTCCATTATGAGATATTTGCCAACGTATCAAACTTTTCAGTGTCCCTTTGTTGTGGTAGGTGTCCGTGTGGTATGCTTTGCTACGCGTCGTTACTCTGCTGTTAGTTGACTGATTGGGAGAGAACAATTCACCTTCTTAGTGTATGTTATTATGGAATTAAAGTAATGGGACAAAAGTAAAAGTAACATTGAATAAGATGGAAGGAGGACTGGAAGCCATGTTTCTTGAAGATCGGGACGGGAGATTAGCATGTCAGCCTTCCTTTGGAGTGGTCTGAGGTTTGAGGCTATCCTCTATGTAGTTTGCCTGTGCTCCCTATTTCCTGTGTGATTTCCTCTGGGTACACTGGCTTTTTTCCTTTTTTTATAACCATAAGGAAGATAGGTTCATTGGGGACTAAATTGCCCAAAGGTGGGAATTTTTGTTTGTCTTGCAAGGAAGAGATGACAAGTGTACATCATCTCTTGCCCAAAGTCAGTTGAGATGAACTCCAGGGCCAACTGCCACCCAAAAGAGAACATAAATACTAATGGACTGAACTGCTTGGTGGAAATCAGGCTTAATGGAAGAAAAAATAACCTTTTTTCTTATGTGTTGTTTAAGGGCAAGGAGTGGCTTTGTTTGAACTGCCAAGTGAAACGTGCAACGAAAGGAATCGAATCTCCCAAACTTCCCACTTCCCCGTCGAAAAGGACACTCGGACAGCATGTACCGCAAACGAGTCCTGCACAGTCATGTAAGGCTGAAGCTGTTAAAGCACAAGACAGTCAGAAACAGGCCAGCTCAACTCCTCCTCAGAAAGCACAGCATGACAACGTGAAGGCAGATCTGCAAAAAAAAACTGAGCAGTTACAAAAACAGGGCAATGCCACTGAAGCTCCACAGCAAGAGTCAGGGGGTTTCTTTGGTTTTGGCAGTCCTAAAAAGCAGCCTGATGCTAGTAAGCCTGCCGACTCAGTGACAGGGAAGATGTTTGGATTTGGTTCCTCCATATTCAGCTCTGCCTCCACTTTGATGTCCTCTGCTGTGCAAGAGGAACCAAAACCGACACCTACACTGGCTTCTCCCAAAATGCCTACTTCTAAAGAATCCCCATCTGTGAAGAACCCACAACCAGAAGAGAAAACAGAACAAAACCAGCCGCTGAAAGGAGACAAGCTTTCATCAGAACCATTGAAGAAAGTATCCGCTCCCCTTATTTCTAAACCTCCTGAGTCATCCTGTCCTGTCTGTAGATCACAACTCAATTTTAGCTCTAAAGATCCCCCCAACTACAACACCTGTACAGAGTGTAAAAACACGGTCTGCAACCAATGTGGATTTAACCCTGTGCCAAATGTGAAGGAGGTAAGGCAATGTATTTTGTTTATTTGTGCTCTTGCGTTTTTAACAAACACTGCTCTTGTATAGGTGAAGGAGTGGTTATGTCTCAACTGTCAGATGCAACGTGCCCTTGGAGCATCAGAGCCTCCGGGAATGCCGATGATGAAACCAGGGGCCTCGCCAAACAAAGCTGCTGGGTCTGTGACTGTCCCCAAAAAGGAAACACAGCAAAAATCTCAAACAAAACACGACCCAAAACCTCCTGAGTCCAAAGCGAAGGAGGTGCCTGTGAAGGAATCTGCAAAGACGGACATTGCAAACCAGAAAACTCCAGCTTCGGATCCAAAAGATCTATCACAAAACCAGAAGAAAGGCCCTCAAAAGCACCCAGAAGCAACAACTATATCTGAGCTAAAGCAGAATAATGAGTCTTCAAAGGCACAAGAAGAGTCCCGTAGTCCTAAACTACAGTCTGATGCAGTGAATTCCACTGACTCAATAGGCGGGAAAATGTTTAGCTTTGGCTCCTCAATCTTCAGCTCAGCATCCACTTTAATCAACGCAGCAGGCCATGAGGAGCCCAAAAAAACACCCCCACTGTCTCCAAAAATGCCTGCCGGAAAGGTGACCAAATCACTTCTTGCTCAGGAGAAAGAACCGATGAAGAAACAAGAGTCCAAGCCATCTACATTGTTACAATCTAAACCTCCGTCACATCATTCAAAGGAGGTGGCCGTCTCCAAAGCATTATTTAAAGAAGGCCAAGCTACTTGCCTGCTTTGTAAGGCAGAACTTAATTTTGGTGCAAAGGATCCTCCCAACTACAGCAAATGCACAGAATGCAAATACACCGTTTGTAACCAGTGTGGATTCAGTCCAGTGCCAAATCTGTCAAAGGTAATCAATTTAAATGTAACAATTTAATATAATAATTTGGGGAAATAATTAACATGTTTCCTCCACTACAGTGGACCTTGCAGTTTGGTACCCAAGGATTCACCTATTTGCAGATTTTTTTTCCCAAATATTTTATAATTTTTTTTCCATGTGTTGTTGGGGTGGGAAAACTCTCCCGTTTTTCAGGGAAAATGCTTGCTCAAGGTTTTTACCAATTTTGAAGACTATTTTGCGTTCATAATAGGGAGCGAGAGAGAGAGAGAGAGACAGAGAGAGACCTGGTCGTTAGTGCGTCGACCTCACAGTACAGAGGCCATGGGTTCATTCCCGGCTCCGGCCTTCCTGTGTGGAGTTTGCATGTTCTCCCTGGCCTGTGTGGGTTTTCTCCGGGTACTCCGGTTTCCTCCCACAGTCCAAAAATATGCATGGCAGGCTAATTGAACACTCTAAATTGTCCCTAGGTGTGAGTGTGAGCATGAATGGTTGTTCGTCTCTGTGTGCCCTGTGATTGGCTGTCAAACGGTTCAGGGTGTGCCCCACCTACTGCCTGAAGACAGCTGGGATAGGCGTTTTTTTTGTTGTGTTTTTGGGGGGGGTGGTACAATTTTTTTACAATTTCTCGGCACATGTTTTGTCCATATTTAAAATGCCTCTTTGTCATACATTTGGTTCGGAAGTGAGTGGTCCTATGTGGACCCCCAGTAGCGCTGATGAAAAAAGAGGCCCCAACCATCATTTAAGTTGAGCATTCCTGGTCTAAATTGTCCAGCGGTCTGTCTGGCTGTACCCTGTAATTAACTGGCAATCAGTCCTAAGTGTCTCTCATCCAAAGTCAGTTGGGATAGGCTTCATTTACATCTGACCTTAATAAAGACAAGGGCTATAGAATACAGATGGACAGAAGATTAATGCTTGTCACCGTTTGATAAGAATATGCAATTCACTTACGTATTTGCAATTCTTATTCTTGGTCTTTTCTTTTTTAGGTAAAAGAATGGCTGTGTTTGAACTGTCAGATGAAAAGAGCTCTGAATGTATCTGAACCTCCAATAGAGTCCCCCACCGCTGTAAATAAACTGCCTCCATCGTCCATACCTCAGAAGAAAACCGTTTCAAATCAAGTCGAAACAAATAAGACAGATGTACTAAATGATGAGCTTATAAAAACACAGACTGCAGCACCCGATAAGAAGAATGAGGGTTATGTACCAAGTGCTCCACAGAAGATCCCACCCGTAACTGCTAAAGAAGCAGATCAGAGCAAAGAGGGTACTCCAGTTTCTGACCAGGAACCTCAAATGAAGTCTGGCTCTTTTCAGAACACATCAGACCTTACCCCTCATTCTGGACCAAAACAGAATAAAGTCAGTTCAGATTCCCAGAAAGAGTCATTCGACAAGTCTGGCTTGAGTGGCCCTAAAACCACTTCCGATGGTTCCAAAACAACTGACTCAATAACTGGGAAGATGTTTGGTTTTGGCTCTTCGATTTTCAGCTCGGCATCCACTTTGATCTCATCAGCGGTTCAGGAAGAATCACGCATGACACCGCCAAGCTCTCGCAAGATGTCAGCTCCAGTACAGGTCTCTCCAAAGATGGCAGCTGCACCCAAGGTTTCTCCCAAAGGTTCACCAATAGCTTCACCCAATAAAGTGCCACCAAAAGGACTCACAAGTCTTTCTCAGGACACCAAGAAAAATGAAGAATCAAATGAGAGCAAGCAGGATAAAGTTTCACCACAGCCAACAAAGTCAGCTATAGTGTCCCAACCTAAATTACACCAGGAGAGCTGTCCACTATGTCATCTCAAATTAAACATTGGCTCGAAGGAACCTCCCAATTACAGTAACTGCTCCGAGTGTAAGACCAATGTCTGTGACAAATGCGGATTTAATCCATTGCCCATTGGAAAGGTAATTTTGTTCTATGTAAATTATGTATGTATTTGAAATTGGTTGATCCATGTTTGTTTTATTTCAGAAAAAGGAATGGCTGTGTCTTGCCTGTCAGATGAAAAGAGCACTCGAAGCATCTGAGCAACCAGCTTCTCAAAAACAAGAACAAGTTCCAGCTGCGATCAAGTCAACAGACATCTCCAAACCAATTACATCTCAAATAAAGGCAAATCCAAATGTTGCTGAGACCCCACAACAAAATTCATCCACAGTTTTAGTTACATCAAACAAACCCGAAGCTTCCACTACACCATTGAAGTTGGTTAGCCCAGCACCTGATGCGAAAACACAACAGAAAAATGAGAAGCCCATTCCAGAGAAACCACCAGATCAGACAAGCCAACCTGGGTGCAAGCAGAGCAATGCCACTGCAGCAAAGCAGCAAGAAACTGGAGGTTTTTTTGGGTTGGGTTCTTCAAAATCAAGGCCGGATGCAGAGAAGCCAACAAACTCAGTGTCAGGAAAGATGTTTGGACTTGGTTCATCAATCTTCAACTCTGCATCTACATTAATATCGTCGGCTGTTCAAGATCAGCCCAAGACAACACCACCAGCTTCTCCCAAAAAGTCCCCAGCAAAAGAGCTTAAATCTGATAATTGTCAGAATCTGGATCTACAGAAGTCATTGGCGTCAACACAGTTGGGAACGGGACAGCTATCAGGTCCGACTAGAGGAGATAATGACATACCAAAACCTCCAACGGCTGTAGAAGCGACGAAGTCAGCTGTCAAGCCAGGTTCTACTTGTTTGCTCTGCAAAGCTGAACTTCACCAAGCTAACTCCAATAGATGCACTGAATGCAAAAACACTGTATGTAATCAGTGCGGGTTTAACCCTATGCCAAATGAAACTAAGGTAAAACTATATATATTTTTTATATACAGTCAAACCTCGGTTTTCGTACTTAATCCGTTCCAGAAGACTGTTCGAAAACCGAATTGTTCGAAAACCGAAACCATGTTTCCCATTGGAATCAATGTAAAAAATGTTAATCCGTTCCAAGAAAACAACTTTTTTAAACCACTTTTTTAATAATTTCACACCATAAACTGTGCACATGTAATAGGAGAGCAGGTAGTATGTAAAATACTGTACAAACAAACTGTAATGTTTTATTTTCACCAATTTTAACATTAACATAGTAACACAAAAATTGAAGGAACATCTCTCTCTCTCTCTCTCTCTCTCTCTCTCTATCTGAACAATACAAACTCGTCTGCGCACAATGGATGCTACACGAGGAAGCTGTTTCTGTATGATTATTGCATAATAATGAGACACCGGACACCAGAGTGTTGATTATGTGCCGCTGTATTGAAAACTGCCGGCTAAACAAACGCACACACTCACTTCGCCCGTGCTGCTGGGGCAAACCATTCTGAAAAGAGGTGGATTTCACTCCCCCTAACAGAAGCGTCTCACCAAACACGTCTGCTTTTTTTTATTGAACAATACAAACTCGTCTGCTCATAAAGGACGCTACAGGACACCAGAGTGTTGATTATGTGCCGCTGTATTGAAAACTGCTGGCTGTAAACAAACGCACGCACGCACTCCCCCGTGCTGCTGGGGCAAACCATTCTGAAAAGAGGGGGGTTTCACTCTCCCTAAAAGAAGCGTCTCACCAAACACGTCTGCTTTTTTTTATTGAACAATACAAACTCGTCTGCTCACGATGGGCGCTACACGAGGAAGCGTTTCACCAAACACATCTGCTTTTTTTCAAAATCTTGATTGAACAATTTTCTCCCCCTCTCCCTCCCTTGTGGTTTCTTTCTGACTTCCGGGTTGAGTGAACGCTGGCGCGTTTGGCTGCCGCTGCTCAGCCGCATTGTGTTTTATTGTTCTTGTTCCTGATTGTAAAGTGTCCTTGGGTGTTTTGAAATAAAATTATAAATAAAATGTATAATTATTATTATAATAATAATACGAGGAAGCGAAGCCGAGACGAATGAAGCGACGCATTCAAGTGCGCTCAGTTAGTTCGAGAACCGAAATTTGTTCGTCATCCGAGGCATAAAAAACTCAAAATTTTTGTTCGAAAACCGAATTGTACGAGAACCGATATGTTCGAAAACCGAGGTTTGACTGTACTTTAAAAACGATAAAAACATGATTTTTTTTTTTTTAAATCTTGGAATCATTCCTTTAATCAAGCTTACCCATGACTTGACTTGTACGTCTACTTAGCTTGTAAAATCTTGGTATTGAATTTACATATGTAATTGGAATAACCTTACTTTTTTAGGTTGAAGAGTGGCTGTGTCTCACCTGCCAAATGCAGCGTGCTCTAGGTGTGAGCAACCCCTCAGGAGCTGTGATTAACAAGTCTCAAGAACTCGCAAAAGATGTCAGCAGCACAGCTGAACCAGAAAAGAAAGTGAGACTGACACCAGGCACACCTCAAAAACAACCAACAGCTGGGACAATAAATCTCACTTTAGCTTCTACGGCTGCTAACAAGCCAGATGATCTGAAAAACAACATTGCCCCTCCTGTTAAAATGACTCCACGGGACCCTCAAAACATACCACACGTGGGAACATCACCCGGCCAGACCTGTCAAGCTGAGCGTAAAGCGAGCAATGCTGCAGAGTCTGGAGGATTTTTGGGTTTTGGTGGCAGTAAAACCCAACCAGACACTTCCAAGCCTGCAGAGTCTGTGACCGGAAAAATGTTTGGGTTGGGATCTTCTATTTTCAATAGTGCCTCCAGTTTGATCAACTCAACTCCACCAGTTTCACCCAAGATGTCCCCCATGAAACAGAGTCAAGACCCTTCTGTCCCAAAGAAGGAAGAAAAGTTGAAGTGGGACCAAAGTCAGATGACTAAAAGAATTTCTTCTGAACAAACCAAAGAGGATACATCTCAAAAGGTTGCCCAGTCCACCTGTCCGCTTTGTAAAGTTGAACTCAACGTTGGGTCCCAAGATCTACCAAACTATGACACCTGCACCAATTGCAAGATTACTGTTTGTAAGCAGTGTGGATTTAACCCTATTCCAAATGTATTAGAGGTGAGTAAAAATTGCATGTAAGTATTGCAGTCACATACATATATGACACATTCAGATCCATAAATGAAGTTTAGCAAGTAAAAGGACACTTATTTGTGAATTTCTTGCTTGTGTTGTAGAAAAAAGAGTGGTTGTGTCTGACATGCCAAATGCAAAGAGCTCTCTCAGCTGCAGACACAGTGGAGCCTCCATTAATGAAACCTCTGCCATCACCCAAGAAAGAGACACCAGCTGCTGCAACCGCAAATGAAATTAAAGATACAATTTTAACACTGAAAGCATATGTGCCGGACAAAAACCAGAAGGTAAAACCAATACCAATAACATTACTAGAGAAAGAAGAAAGCTCAGGCACTGTCTCAGTTCCAACGAAAGATATTAAAAATGTTCTGCCACCTACGAAGGAGGTCCAAATCTCATTGGCATCTTCAGGTCAAGAGAAGCCAATGGAAGGTTTACTTGCTGATATACCACTGACTGATCAAGCTCCTCCTCTCAGGACAGATGTTGAGTTCTCGCTGAGGCAAAATGACGATCATCTTATATCGAGCGCCCCTGCAACAACTGAGACATCAGATAAGCAAGGGCAGGGAAGGGCAGCACAGTTTGTGGATCAAGTAGTCACAATTGCTGATAATAAAGACCTTGTCAAACTCCCAAACAAGGAGCCTAACCTTGTTGAAAACCTACTTACCAAATCGGCTCCCTCAACAGTCCAATCAACTCCCGGGAAAGGAATTAATGCCAAAAAATCTCAGGAAGGTGTCTCAAAAACAACCGAAGCAGTGACTGGGAGGATGATGGGATTTGGTTCAACACTCTTCAGTTCAGCGTCCTCTTTAATAACCTCTGCCGTTCGAGAGGAACCCCGCACAACACTGCCAAGTTCTCGTAAAATGTCTGCCCCTGCACAAAGCTCAGATATAGTGTCAGCAGCTCAGATTTTACCAGCCAAGCCAAGCCCTGCTGTCTCACCGTTCAAAACATCCATGAAGTCAGCTGAAGAAAAGATATCAGAACAACCTCAAACTCAAGTCAAGAAAGCAAGCCAAGGTCCACAAGAACCTTCAAAAGTAGAAAACTCCCAAGCTGTTCCCAAAGCGACACAACCTTATTGTCCTCTTTGTAAGGTTGAACTTAATGTGGACTTCAAGGATTTACCCAATTACAACACATGCACTGGATGTAAAAACACAGTCTGCAACAAATGTGGATTTAGTCCTATGCCAAATAAAGCAGAAGTAAGTTATATCTTTTGCATCAAATGGATCACATTTGTTGTTTAAAATGCCAATAATTATATCTCTTTTGTGTTGTCAGGGAAAAGAATGGCTGTGTCTCAACTGTCAGATGCAGAGGGCGCTTGGGGCTTCTGAGCCTCTTGGGCTACCACTTATAAAATCTCAACCATCACCGAGCAAAGAAATGCCACCAACCACAGTGGAGAAAGAATTGGCAATACCATGTTCTCAGGAGGATACTACGACACCTAAAGCCATTCCGTCCAACAATGAATTTGTCGGTGTTGTCAGAACCAAAGAAAGTGAATCCCCAGCTGAACCCACTGAGAAGTCAACAGCCACAACTGCTTCATTACCTGAAAAAAGTGGTCCTCCTGTAATCAAGAAGACCGATGTTGCATCTGGTTTACGTGAAAACACGCCTCAAGTACAACCTGGATTAGCCCAGAAAGAGCCTCTAGAAACAGAGACCACTACTGTAAAGGTTGCTGCCCCAACAGCATTAGAGGCAGCAAAAATAACACACCAACAATCTGCAAAAGCTGTGAAATCTCCAGCCAGATCTGCACCAACATCTCAACCTGCAAAACAGGAATCTGGAGGCTTCTTTGGTTTCGGTGGCCCTAAACTGCAACCTACGACACCCAAACCTGCTGAATCTGTGAGTGGGAAGATGTTTGGCTTTGGGTCATCCTTCTTGAATTCAGCATCCAGTTTGATAAATTCAGCAATTCAAGATGAGATTAAAACAACACCACCAACGACACGCAAGACCTCCATGCATGCCTCGCCGAAGACGACACCACCTGCCTCTCCTCAAATGCTTCCTTCAAAAAACACCAAAGCACCAACTCCCCAGAAAACAGAAGGAGAAAAAGTGGACAAACCACATGTTAAAACAACTCCATCAGATATACAAGATAAAGCTGCTAAAGCTCCAAGCACCAATGCACCTGACACTCAGCGAGCTCCAAAAGCAGCTGAGTCCACCTGCCCACTCTGTAAGGTACATCTTAAGATGGATGACAAAGGGGCTCCTGAGTTCAACACCTGTACGGAATGCAAAATGACTGTCTGCAATCAGTGTGGGTTTAATCCAATGCCCAACGTATCAGAGGTAAATATGATTTACATAAACACACATTTCAGTAGCTCACCAGCAGTGGTCACTGATGGTGGAGTGGTATGGGAGTGCATGTGAGTGTGAATGGTTGCCTGTGATTAACTGACAAACAATCCCGGATAAACTCCACCTCTTGCCCTCAAGTCAGCTGGAATGGGTTGCATGCTGTAAAGATTGTTCATCCTGAAAAATTATTGCTAGCTCGTGTTACCAAACTCTAAATGTTTTGTTTTCTTAAAGGCACAGGAATGGCTCTGTCTGAATTGTCAGATGAAGAGAGCACTTGTAGACTCTGAGCTCACAAGCTCTTCTGTAACGAAACCACAGCTCTCACCAGTCAAGATTGCTTCCCCAACATCAGAACAAAAGGATACAGTTGTCCAGCCAGAGAAGTTGATGTTAATAAAAAAAGAGGGCAATCAAATGGAGAAAAAGGCTCCCCAGGAAGTAACACCAAAAAATACTGATTCATTGCAACAAGGTACAATGCCAAAGCCAAAAGATCCTTCAGATAGTCACCAAGGAAGGGCTCAGGATGTGGCGAAGCAAACCACAAGCAAACCACAAGAGGCAGATGATTCTATAACCCCAAGCCCAGAAGTCAAGGAAGTTGCTGCAAAACAAGCAAAAGAAAAAACATTACAAAAGTCCTCGAAATCCCCAAATCTTCCTGTCATTTCCACACCAACGGCTGTGTCTGCAAGGAGGGACTCTGGGGATGTTTCTCAAACTCCAAAACCAGAGGTGAAGGCCATTGCAGTAAAACCGGCAGATGGAAAACCACCTCAACAGCCTTCTAAATCCACAACTCCTATCAAATCCACACCACAAACAGCTGTGTCTGCAAAGGAGTCTGTGGGGTTCTTTGGATTTGGTGCCCCTAAAACGCAACCTGCTCCTGCTGCAAAGTCTGCTGAGAGTGTTACTGGCAAAATGTTCGGTTTTGGCTCCTCTATTTTTAGCTCAGCATCCACATTGATTACATCTGCTGTTCAAGATGAGACTAAAACCTCTCCCACAGTCTCTCCGAAGATGCCCCCTGCAAAGGCTGCACAAAAATCACAAGCGCCTCAACAAGCCAAACCTGCCTCAACAGCCCAGTCTAAAGTAGAGACGAAGCCATTCGAAGCCACAGAAGTAGCAGGAGGCCTCAAAGCAGATATTCACAAAGCGGACATATCTACCTGTCCGCTCTGTAAGGTTGAACTCCACGTGGCCTCCAAGGAACCTCCCAATTCCAACACTTGTACTGAATGCAAGATGCTTGTGTGTAACCTCTGTGGATTTAACCCCACACCTCATACAGGAGAGGTAAGTGCAATAACTTCGAGGACCTCTCTGACGTACAGTATAAGCATGCAACATTATGACCTGATTGAACATTTAGTAACCCATAACTACTACTGTAAACATTATAGCCAGTCACTGTCGTTCATTTGTATTCCTTGCAAGTGGCAGCCACATGCATTATGCACTGGCCATCCAACCTGCTCAAAATATTCTAATTTCAGGCTACAAAAATAGGCTGTAAAGTGCTCTGTATGTTTTTTTTCCCCCTTGGGATAGTTTGATGAATTGCTGATATGTCTTTCAGACACCTGGGAACTGGACAAAAATACATAATATTTTTCCTTCATGTTTGTTTGCATTTTTGCGTGACACCGGGAGATAGTTTCCGCCATTGTGTTTAAGACGTCCACACCATTCAAGTGCCGCCATTACATACAGAAACATCGTTCCTGTCTTCAGCAGACCCTAGGAAACACATCAACTCTATTAAGGCTGTTGTGCAAGAGCATTAGCGAGATGGGATCTGATGTCAGAGTAGGGACTACAGCGGGGGCGTAGTTGCCAAACCCCGTGACAGATTTGAGTTGGCAAAGTCATGTGATATGCCAATAAAGCAGACATGAGGCAGATTACGTCAAATACGACATTACGTTAGAGCAGGAGAGATTTCCTCTCGAGCCATCTGCTCTATTGCTTGGATCAGTGTTAGCACGTAATTCTTCAATTTCTTTTTTTATTCTATGTGGGTGGGCATGTACCAACTTAGTGAGCACACTCATTCCGCAGACTGCAGATTGCCACTTGCTGTGGTTTCCATATTCAATCTTTCATGTTCAGTTGTAATGTTTTAATGAGAAAATTGAATGCTAGGAAACACAATGATCATCATTTGATGTACTTGGGAAATAAATCAGGAACAGTCAAATTATAACAATCCCAAAACATTAGGGCAGCATGATGAACTTGTAGTTTGCATCACGATCAAATTTGTGTTTTTGAGTTTGCATGTTCTTCTCTCGTCACTGATGGTGTAGTGGTGCACACGTCTGAGTTGTGTGCAGGGATCGTGGGATCGGTTCCCACTCAGCGGCGGTGTGGATGTACTTCTGTACTCTGGCTTCCCCCACGTTGCAGACACATTTGTTTATGTGGTTATTGTCCTCCAAGATACATATTCTGAATATTGTAAACAGTGACTAACCCTGAAATTTGAATTTAATTATGTAATTGTCATATTGCAGTCATTAGAGAAGGGAACGCCTCAGACAGAGTGGGGCTGTATGGATGATCTGTGTACCACTGAGATGTTTTGTACCCCTTCTCAAAACTGCCTGAATACGCCAAAAAAGGAGACGTCACTTATTTCATAACAGGAAGGAGGTGGCTTTGGTAGTAGGTCAGAGGGTTGAAAGGCTTGAAAGATGTGAGTGCCGGGAGCGCGCCTCTCCATTTGATCCTTTTGATAGCTCTGTGTACTTCAGCCCATGCCAATAAATAGCCTGCAAAGTGACTGCTGTCCTGATAAGTAGGGCACACGTGTGTCACACTTTTGTCTGTGAGGACAATGTAAAGATTAAATTCAGCTGAAGGTTTTCATTTACCTTTGGACAAAAATGGTTCCGTATTCAATGAGTGCTCATTATATGAGCCAGAAGAGGAAATGCCACTTGCTGTTATTTGTAGGTAGCAGTGTCCATGCTAGCCTTGAGGCATAGATTAATTGTGTTTGAGTTCGAGGAGACTCCTTTATTGGAGAGTGTATTTTTAACTTGCCTGTCTAGGATTGGTCTGGACCACTCGGATTAGCACTAGCAATAAACCTTATATGCATGGCATCGGCTGTCAGCCTGTAGCTATTTTTGACTGCATTGTTGAATAAAGTAAAACTAAACTGATGCATGTAAAATGTGGATGGAATGTTAAAGGCTGTCTTGAGCTCATTAAGACACTTTGTCTCAGTTGTGGCCACTGTAGTCCTCCACCCAACTACTGTGCTCAGTAGGAAGTTAAAGTTGCTGTTATTTGCGTGTTTTTTTAATTACTTATTTTTTTAATAAACAAGTTAATTCATTGAGGCTTTCTGGCTGTTGGTAGGCAAATGTTGCAAAGGTCTCCATTTTTACATTGCTTTCATCATCTGAAATGCTGTATATTTTAATTAGCTGAATAACGTATAGCTTCTATTCTTTGGGCGTATTGGCATTATATATATTTTTTTCTGGTCAACTTTTCTTTTGATGGCGGCGCGGCCACCCGCAGCGGCTCCTCTTGTTTTATGTTGAGGGGGAAGAAATTCCATCTGTGCTGTATGTTACACATACGTACAGCACATTTGACAATAAAGTTGTATTCAATTCAATTCAATTCAATATTGTTTTCAATGTTTTCAATGTTAATTGTTGTAATCATATATTTCCTTCCCCAGAATAGTAACTGTGTAAAAGAAACTGGCATTTTCTTTTTTTTCTTCTTTTTTTTGAGCAAAGCACTCTCTGTCTATAAGAGATCAGTAGGTCAACACTGTGTGTGTGTGTGTGTGTGTGTGTGTGTGTGTGTGTGTGTGTGTGTGTGTGTGTGTGAGTGTGTGTGTGCATTTGTGTGTGTGTACACGGTGGGCAGGAGATATAGAGTTGTGCTCTGTCTGGGATGCGGAAAGCCAAGCATCTCCAATTGTGCCAAAGGAAAGTCTGCCAGAAAATCAATAGCACACTTGCCACCCTCTTTGGCAGTAGCAGCAGGCGATCACAAATCAAAGCTTTCGTGTCAACATAGTCCAATAGTGTATATAGCCTTGAATTAATGTTAGATATTTCAGGTCACAGTGAAGCCCATTTGATTGTTGATTTGATTATTATGAGATAACTCTGGAGACCTTTGTGAGCACTGAAGGATGTTCTCCCACACACATTATGTATAAGTGACACAAGTAGCTCATGATGCATTTTAATGATGGTGCAATATGCTGTATTTGTGTTTTATTCCAGAAACAGTGGTTGTGTCTCAACTGCCACACGCAGAAGGCTTTGTTGGGACAACTGAGAGACTCAGGGAAAATCACTCAACCTTCACCTATGTCGGCACCACAAGGGACTCAAGCCATACTTGTTACCAAAAATATAGAGTCCAAGCCAGCCCCTGCGAAGGCGGAGTCTACAGATGTTATTCAAAAAACACCTAACATGACGACCTCCACCAAGACGGTTGCAACAACAAAAGAGGAATCGCTAGCCTTGGTAACTTCGACAAAGGTGGAACATGAGTCTTCACTTGTACCCAAAGCAGTGAAGGTTACACCTGTTGAAGAGGAAACCAAACATTTAGTTGAACCTGCAGCAGAACCTGTTCAACCAATAGTGGCCTCTGGGCCTACATTGCCAAGCATAGATGTTTCCAAAAGTGCAACAGTTGAGCGAAAAGAAGAATTACAGAAAGAAGAGGCAAGTGGGAAAGAAATTCCCCAAATATCAAAATCAGAAATAACAGCTGAAGTTTCAACAGATGAAACAAGGTTGCTCTCATCAGAGCAGATTGCTGTCAAAATGCCAAATGATGAAAAGCAGGTTCATGAACAGGCTCAAGAACCATCAGTTCCACAGTTGACATCAACTGACAGCCATAAAGTTGTTAAAATGCCAACTGAAATGAACACTAATGTCGCCCTCTCTCCAAAGCCACAATTAGAATCTACCAAGGATTTGTCCATGAAAGTAAGTATAGTTTGTTTTGCATGCATGACTGTGTTTACCATTGCCAAAAATACAGTAATCATTTTTCACAAGTGATTTTTTTTTAACCGTTTCTTTTTTGTTCTTCTATTTTAGGTGGGAGATGCAGCCATAGAGCCTTTAAAATTAGAAAAATCTCAAGCTGAATTTGAGAACCAAGTTGTGCCCGAGGCATTTCCCAAGGCAACCTCGAAAGCTGAAGAAGACGTTCAACCTCATATTTTACCCTTATCAGAGAAACTAAATATGGAGCAGGGCGTGTGCAGTATGCCTAAAAAGGACACAGAAGAAGAGAAAATCCTACTAGTTAAGGAGGCTGTTGGAAGTGAGAAAAGGCGACTTAGTTTCCCAGCAATGGAAGAGAGCAGCGGGAGTGATTTCACACCTTCCCCTGAGGTTCAGAAGAGGAGGCTGAAGGTGACCAGTGTGTCATCTATCAGTGAAGAAATCAAAACGGAAAGTGCTGACTCATCTGTAGAAGATGAAGACTTCATCCGGAGTCAGATCCTTGGTATGGGCGACAAAGAAGAAATGTCTATCTCAGAGGATGACAAAGAAAGGAAATTGTCCAATGAGGAAGTTGTCAAGAAAGCTGTGCTTGATAATGCCTCCATAAAACGCAAATCACTCTCAAGCAAAGGCAGCACAGATAATGAAGGCTCGCTAATATGGACCAAATCCCCTCTAATGACAAGTGAGGCAACTAAAAATGATACAATTCCCACCACAACTTTAAAGAAAGCTATTCCGGTCATCAGACATAGACAAAGCACTGATGAAGAGGTAGAGAGCATTACTGAATCTCTGTCAAAGGGCTCATCTAGCGTGCAAGCCTCTAGCTTCACTCCAGGGTCGTCACCTACGTCTGCATCATCGCTGGAGGAGGACAGTGATAGCAGTACGAGTCACAGGAGGATTAGCGGGGACAAACAGTATCGCAAGGGTAAACACAAGCATGCGACCCAGCAACTCCCCACCATCGAAGACTCCTCGGAGGAAGAGAAATCTCGCAAAGAAAAGAGCCAACTTAGAGTGCGTGGCCGATTGTCACCAAATCAAGGTGCTTCCTCTGCAGAGGATCTTAGACCAGTCGCGGTAAGGGATGAGACTGGTAAAACATCTGGCTCTGAGTACTTGGCTAGCATTGAATCAGAGCCAGAAGTAAGACAGGCTGTACAGAGAGGAGGCAAACCTTCTCCAACAGTGATACCATACACTCCATCTGAGACATTTGAAGAGAAGGAAACCATTTTAAAATCATTAAAGAGTGCAGAAGAAGCATATGAAGACATTCTCCAGAAGGCCAAAGCTATCCCAGGTGATAGTCCTCCAGGTGTGGAGCCACTTTATGGTGGCATGTCAATTGAGGACTATCTTTATGAATCCTTGGTTGAGGAACCTGAGATAATGATGACAGGGTTTCAAGACATCGAACCGAAACAAGAAGTGAGTTCTGAACATTTGAAGAAACTCAGGTCTCCAGAGGAGGTTTATGAAGAGATGATGGAAAAAAAGAGGGAATTGATGATGATCGAACAAGAGTTTAAGCAGGCCCAGACAGCATTGGAATCTGGCTCATCTATCTGTCCTCCAGAACCGGAGACTTGTGTTATACCCAAGGAAGCCATATCACACACTGGAGAAAGCATGATGCCTGAAAGTGGCGGAGCTTCTGATGAAGCTCCAGTCAAGAAGAAAAAACGACCAGCACCACCACGCCCCAGTGAACCTCCAAAACGAACTGAGATGACCATTGTTACAAGCATAACATCTGGCTCTATAGGTTTTGTTCGCCCAATGATACCTCTTGATCCTGCACTTAGAAAGGCACTTTTCCCCATACCTGACCTCAAAATTACACAGTGCTCATCAGGGGAGGAAGAGGATGACAGTCTACCAGATGAGTATGGTGTTGGCATTTCATCGGACATTACCCCAAGTGATGATTCTGAAAATAAAGACAATCAATCTATAAGCCCACCTTTGTCTGAGAAAGCTGAAATGGAACCGATATCTGTGGTCTGTGAAATCCCAGAAGCGAAACCTATCCCAACTCCAATATCGGCCCCAGAACTGACCACTACACCTTCCCCTGTATCGCCACAGTCACCACCAACTTCACCGGCCTCACCTGATTCCAGCATGGAATCTCATGCCACTTCTTCATCCTCCTACCAAGCTCAAACACCTCAATCATCAGACTCAACTCCTCTGTCTACACCTACAAGTTATTTCTTAACTCAAACCCCACGTGAGTCTTCACCACTTATGTCCACTAAAGGTGAAGTATCTTCTAGAGAATGTTCTGCAATTATAGTAGCAATTCCAGATGTGGTGTCTGATCCATCAAAAGCTGATTCAGCTGAACCGGTCCAAGCAAAGTCATCTGCTCCTGTACCTTCAATCTCAGCCTCAGGGGAGACTCCTCCGCCAGTTATAGTTGAAATGCCAGACTTGGTTTCATCTCCCTCTCAAATGCCCACTGAGGTTCCATCGGTGCTACAGGCATCAGCTTCAAGACCGGAACATGTCACTGTCATAACCAAGCCGAGGGCTCAATTTACTGAGTCACCAGCTCCAAGCATTATTCAAGGATCTGTTCCATCTCCTGCTCTTGTAGCTACTTCCACTGTCACTCCTATACCATACCATGAGCCAGTAATTGTCCAGATGCCAGACCTAGTTTCAACTACATCTCCACTCTCAATGCAAACATCTACGTCAGTCTCAACAGTCACAACAATCACAGCCCCGGCACAACCGAATATTGTACACTCAGTCCAACCAACTGCCACATCAATGATCCCTGTATCCATCCCATCAACTACTATAGTCAAAAAGAAAGTCCCACCCCCCCCTCCACCTCGGTCAACATCAGTTTCACTACCTGAGCAAGGTGGAGTGCGGCTACCGATCAGTGGTGCTCAGCATGTCTCCACTACTGTGACTTCCACCATCACTGCAGGGGCCACAGTTGCAGCCCAGCCAATGCAGTCTGTAGTTGTAGATATACAGCCACGAATGGAAGATATGAAACCAGATGATGTGGCTGTAGCTCAAATAGTGACCCCAGCGAGAGCAGGGCATGTAGTCATCATAGTGCCAAGTGTGGAAAACATGTCTCGGATTTGCCAAACTCCTCAAGACAGCACACCATCTTCTTCTGCATCTGAGGCACCTATTAGCCAAACAGTCACACATCATGTAGTTAAGAGTACAACCCAATATTCAACATTACCATTTACCATGGTGTCAGCTGTTCCACCACTCCCATCTAAACCTGTTGTGGGAACTAATGTTTTAGAAATGGGAGAAATACCTTTAGCCGAGACACTTCCACCAGCCCCTTCCACTTTACCAAAGCCCACTATTTATCCAAAGCCACTAGTTCCTGCTTCAGCAGCAGGATTCCAGGTTTCTGTTACAATAGCTGGCACTAGTCCTTCATCCAAGGCTCCTCCACCAATACCACCTAAGCCTGTAATAATTCCGGCTGGACTAGTTTTCAGCCACAAGCCAGGAGAAAGTGTCAAACCACCTCCTGCTGTTGCACCAAAAGCTGCAACGCTGCCTAGGACCAAAGCACCTCCAAATGTCCTGTCACTTAGCTTGACTCGACCTGTGGAGAGTAAGTCAGGGGCAACATCCCCTAAGTCGCCGTTATCTCCCAGACATGCCAAATGTTTGAAAACATATGTCGTAATAACTCTGCCATCTGAGCCTGGCTCTCCAACAGAAGTGATAACAGTGCAGGCACCAATAAGACGAGGATCTATACCAGCTACAAAAGGGCCAGCGGTTCGAACAACCCCTTCAGAGCAGAAAACACCCAGTGAAACATTTTCAGCCCCGGCCACTGTAAGGAGAGCCTCTGTACCTGCCATAAGGCATCCACCCCCAATATCCATAGCTTCAACTGTTCCAATAGAAGAAGTGGCACCCAATAATACTGTGATCTCTAAAGTGCAGCCTGAAAGAGATTACTGTGTGACATACCCTGATCACGAAATACCAATTGAGGCCCATAGTGTAGCAGACCCAATAATGAAGCCATTTACCCCTGTGGTAATGCAGCAACAGCAAGCCGTTTATCAGCCCTTGTCATCAACAACAATGCAAGAAAACATCATTGGGACTTCAGCAATAACTGCACAGAGTAAAGCCCTTGCAACATCACAATCTGACTCCTATGTCACTCAACATCCAAAAATAGTCTCAGAAGGCAAAGCACTTTCACAAGAGACTTTAGCTGATGCTGAAGTTCCCGTGGCTCAACGACAAACACTGCCAATCCAACAGCCTGTGACACAACATGTCTCAATAGTGGTAGAGCCCAGATTAGCTTCAGATGTACTAACTGCCCAAGAAAATACGTTCACAGTATACGCCAACGCTCTTCGTCCACAACATGAAATTGAAATAGGAAACGCACAACTACAACCAGAAATGGCTAGTGAAACCATTATCACTGAGACAGCACTGAGGTCACCAATGGCAATGAGTCAACATCTACCTGCAGCAACTCATTCCGTTTCTTCAGCCGGTTCGAGAATCCCTCAACCATCTGTGATAGAACCACAAAAGGATTATGTCGTTACAATACCAGATATACCAACTTTACCTCGGATGTATCAAGAGGTTGCGCCAGCTCCTGCAATACCGACTCCTGCAAATGAGTCACAACATGTGATCTCACAGCCAGAGGAGCCTTCTGGTACTTACACGCCTGAAGTCTACGCCACACTTCAAATGTCAGTCATGCCATGTTCAACACCTCCACTTGAGGTCATTGCATTACCACCAGACCCTACGCATATTGCATCAATGGAGGCTGTTGTGAGACAAGCGCCAATGTCATCAATGATACAATCTCAGATGGTGGTTTCAATCCCCCGTGAAGTTACAACTGAACAAACTTCAAGTGAAAGAAGGACATCAATATCATCCACAGGAAAACCACCGTACAGCACAAGTGAAATGATTACCTTTCCTACAGATGAAATGTCTCCCCAGGTTGTCAACACTGGGGCTTTTGCTGCCGCAAAAAGACAGTCTTTAACAATGCAGCAGCCCTTAGTAATAAGCATGCCAGCTGAAAAAGATATTCCTGGTTGTGTGTTTAACAGAACAGATTCATTTCCTCCAGTTGAACCGCCACAGCTATTTACAAATTCATCTGACTATGAGCACCCACTTGAGATAATAACCACAGAGGCGTACACAAGGAGAACCTCAATACCTGCCATACAGGACATCCTACCTGGTGGAGCTGTTGCACCGATCACCATCACTAAAATTCAGCAAGAGTCCATTGAGAGCCAAGAGATTCGGGGACCTGAGAAGGTTGTCTCTAGTTTGAGTCACAAGTACTCTTCTTCAGTTTCAACGACAGGCCAGCCTGCTGAAATACAGCCGAACTTAGTCACTCAAGTTTTCACCACAGAGGTCCAGAGAACAACGGTGTCTGTTGTCCATGAAAGGCTTCCACAGCATACGCCAACCTGCATAGCTGCCACCATAAAATCAGATGAAAGAAAATACCAGCTTAAGCAAAATGAAAAGCTAATCCATCGTGGGGATGTTATGGATCTACGCACCATGAAGGCTGGTGCGAAGATGACTGAGCAAGGCATGGATTTGACTCCACCTGAGTTATATCGACAGTCATCCAATGATTCTGTGCGTCAAATCACAGCAGTGCAGCCAGAAATAGTAAATCTTAGTGTTGAGGTTGTCCCTGCAACCACACTGGCTGTAGTAACTGATAGCATCACAATTGTCACATGCACAGCCACCATTGCTTCATACAGCAACTCTCCAGCAGAGAAACCGCTGGACTTGCAGGGGCCTGTGACATCCTTACCTCTGCCACTCACCACATACAGACCATGCGAACCAGTCGCGCAAATTGTATACAGACCAGTGAAAGCCCAGCCTGTCGTCGCTGCTATACCATCCACAGCTCAAGACATACCAATGAATCTTTCATATGGATCATTCGTCAGAGGAGGCAAACAATCAGTTACTCCTGCCTCAACAGATATCAACAGTGTTCTATCGTTGGAGGCAACAGGTGCCATGGATCTGTCCAACTACAGACCAGTGAGGTCTACGGTAGCTTTATCCGGAACAAGTCCTGAAGTAATAACCTCTGTTGTTGAGGATGATGGGACACCAGTTGACCTCACAGCTGGTCGAAGAAGTGTATGCTGTGATGTCATACACAAATTACCTTTTACTGGAAGTTGTAGAACACAACCGCCTGTCACAACTCAGCCTGAAATCCGTTTGGACCACAGAGATGCCAACCATCAGTATGATGATGCGAGACAGTATGGCAGCACAGGCATGAATGGTGAAAAAGCATTGATATCTGATGCCAGCCTCAAAGAGGTAGGACTCTTTCCTTATGATCCCAACAAAGACTATGACTACCTCAATGGATGTACAGATGGAGCTATAGACCTCACTGCCTCCAAACTTTCTACTGGTGAGTATCGTGAGATTTCTTTTGCATGACAAATCGTATCAATATTCAATGTCGCTTTTTATTTTTGCATCATGTTGCTCTTCTTTTGAGTGTATTGTTTCATTAACTGTTTGTGATTTTTTTCCTTCCTTTTCTTCATACAGATGCATGTGTTTGCCTGCGTGTGCTCCCGCAATATTTTGGCTATGCATCTTGTTAGCCAAAATGACTTCAAATATGCATGTGCATGAACATGTTTCAAATCCAGATTAATTGGCCTTTAATCTGTAGACAAAATTACAATTTGCAAAATGGTGTGTATTTCAAAGAGTAAAAACTATCCCCCTGATTTCTTATGGCAGGTAAAGCTCTAGACTACACTATCAAAGCCACTGCAGATTTTGCTGGGGTGACTCCTTCTCCATCTTCTCAGGACTCACTCACTGCGTTTGGTGTCTGTAGTGCTCTAAGAACTTCAGATGGAATAGTTTACTCCTCTGTCTCAGCCCCAGTTCCATCAAGATATGCAGTTACCACACAACCTGGCTCCATCTTTAGCACCACCTTGGTGCCCACACAAACAATCCAGGATCAGTCTTTGCCCCAACAGTTTGGCTTCATCCCTACCACGGACCAAGGTCAAATTGTTCTCTATGACCCAGGATTACCAAAAGACCTTCTCCCCACAGCATTGGCTGACATCATAACAGGCTATCCAGAAATGTACTCAGATGCCACATTGGAAGCACTCGCAGCTTCTCTAGATGCATTAGCCTCTTCTCCAATATTCCCTGGCTTAGACAGCACAAAAATGGCTCAGTACCAGATGGAGAGGGAGTTTCTAGAGCTAGAGAAACTTAAACAGCTCTGTCTAGCTGAGGAGTTAGAGTGGGAGAGACAGGAGATCCAGCGCTATCGCGAACAGGAGCAGTTTATGGTGCAACAAGAGCTTGAAGAGCTCCAGGCTCTGAAACAACAGCTTCTCATGCAGCAAGAAGAAGAACACCATGCTCACATGGTAGCCCAGCAGGAGACATATGCCCAGCAGAAAGAGCAATTGCAGCAAATCCAGCAACTCCAGCTTCAACTCCAGCACCAGTTAGATGAGCACTATGGTAGCAAAGCTACCACAGCAAACCTCCTTGAGGCCAAGTATGCAGGAGTAGGGGACAGTGGACAATACTGGCCTGTCAAAGATGAGTCTACAGGCCCGACTGCGGGAAAACAGTTAGAGGAAAGTGAGGACCAGCATAATATGGCGAAACGGCTTCAAGACAATCAGGACACAGGAAAAAAAATAATTGACAGTGGAGTACAAACAGACGATGAAGACTCAGCTGAAAAACCGCATACTGGAAGACGAAAGAAGAACAAAAGAAACATTGATAGCTCAGCTCAGAGTGATGATGAGGACCAAGATGAATGGGATGCTCCTGCAAAGGCTCGACGACGCTCCCGAAAACACAGCAGTGAAGGAAAACATAGTTCAAAAGTGTCCAGCATTGCTATCCAGACAGTTGCTGAGATATCTGTTCAAACTGACCACTCTGGATCTATCAAAAGACCTAAAGTCCAGATGGACACCAAGGTGGAAATAATCAAACACATCTCAGCTCCTGAAAGCTCTCAAAGAGGAGGCAGTCTGAGCTGTCAGACAGATTCAGACAGAAGGCATACACCCATTGAGGTGGGTTACAGCTCACACCTCACGACTGATGCCACGGCGAGGTCGAGAGGTTTCTATACGTCAGTGCCCCCTCTATCGCATGACACATCAGTTGGAGGACAGAGAATGCTGACTGCTGACCCAAGCAGATTTTCCTCTTGCCCTCGGTTGAAGCCTGGTCAGAAGTCTTTCTCTGATCCTAAATCTCTGAGTCCTGCCACAGAAGACAGGATGGGTGTCTACTATGAAGACACATATTCAGTAAGTTACAAAGTTAATTTTAATAATACATTAAGCAATCCTGATTCAAATATTAGTCAATTAATTATTTTTTCCACATGTTCTAGGGGCGAGGCTCCCCCTCAGGCACAGGTAAGAAGGTCAAACGGACACTCCCAGACCCACCGCCTGAGGATGACCCACTGATGGGACGCTCAGGCTACAGCACCAACTCTGCCCGCCGTCGGCTTGCTCGTAGTACTACAATGGCCCGGGCCAAGATCCTGCAGGACATTGACAAAGAGCTTGATATGGTTGAGAGGGAATCTTCAAAACTACGCAAAAAACAGGCTGAACTGGACGAAGAGGAAAAGGAAATTGATGCAAAACTACGGTGAGATGCTGTAGATTAAACAGCGAACCTTTGCTTTTGCATAGCTTGTGACACAGTCCATTAAAAGATTATGGTTGTCATCCATAATTTTGATTAATTCAATTGCTCTCATCCCTCTTTTGCAATCATCCTCCCTAATCCATCTGCATGATGCCCACACTTACCTTGCTAGTTTATGGGCTAAAAGGCTACCTTGACATCAGTCTGTGAGACCACTCCAAACTCGCACATTGTGTAAGGTATTTGTGTGAGAACCCATGACATTTGGTACTTTCAAAGACATTTTCCTGAATTAAAGATAAGATGATGAATGGTGCTACCTTATCATTGCAGGTACCTGGAGATGGGTATCAATCGGAGAAAGGAGGTCCTGCTGAAAGAGCGAGAGAAGAGTGAGAGGGCCTATCTCCAGGGGGTGGCAGAAGAAAGAGATTACATGTCAGACAGTGAGGTTAGCAACATTAGAGATGACCGTAGTGACTGTCTGGAGAGGCCACGCACAGCGCCGCAATCAGAGTTTGATCAGTTCATACCCCCGCAGACAGAAGCTGATTCCCAGTATAACACACTCACAAGTCCCTACTCTCATTATGGCCATTATGTTCCACAGACTCAAACCACTAGCCATTTTACCCAACATAATTTGTTTGAACCTCAGTCCGTTTACCATCAACAGGTTTCTCCGTACCAACATGTCTCAACCCTATCTCTCTCCCATGGTCAGGATCAGACAAGCAGCTACCAGCATGCTCTGCTCTTACAAGGAAAGCAGCGTCAAACCAACCTGTCTGATTTAGAGCCCAAAATCGCCACTAACTATGAGGTCATACGTAACCAGCCTCTAATCATTGTGCCAACCTCCTCAGAAAGCGGGTTTGGTGTGGCTCATCTCGGAGGCAAGTATGGCAGCTTGGACTTGAGGCTAGGGCTAGAAGAGAGGAGCATGGCCTCTAGTCCCATGTCAAGCATCTCTGCAGATTCTTTCTACGCTGACATCGACCACCACCATACGAGAAACTATGTGCTAATTGAGGACATAGGGGAACTCACCAAGGGGTCCACGGGATTGGGTTCCACTTGCCTGGGTTCTGGATTTAACCTCCCTGATAAAGAGCTATCCAAGGCAGACAGACTAATTAGGGCAGCAGAGGTCAGACGCACACAGGTACATTCCATCATTTTTCTTCATAATCACCTTTGTGAACTCTTTCTCCACTTTATTTTCTGTTGTATTTAAATTCCCCTTTTTCCCCTAATAGGTAGCAGATTTTTTAGGCCAATCTCAACTTCAAGAAGACAGTATGGAGGAGCCCTATGAGTTAAAGCTACTTAAGCAACAGATCAAGCAAGAATTCCGGAGAGGAACTGAAGGACTAGAACATATATCAGGCTTGGGCCTTCCCCAGTATCTGTCCGGCGATAGCAGCTTTCGCCATTTCCCTAAAGGTGAAAAATATAGCATCGGAAGGCTCACACTTGAGAAACAAGCTGCAAAACAACTCCCAGCTGCGGTGCTTTACCAGAAACAGATGAAGAACAAAAAGGCTTTAATAGACCAAAAAGCCATCACCAAATTTTCCCCCATTCAGGAGAGTCGGGATTTGGAGCCTGACTTTGGAAGCTATATGGGATCTGGAGCTTCCTCTGTCACCAACCTGGCTTCTCGGGCGAGGCTACTTCAGGATGAGATTACATTTGGACTGAGAAAGAATTTATCCGAGCAGCAAAAGTATTTGGGCTCCTCATTGGGATCTAATCTTGCTGGGTCTCTGGGGCAATCTCTTGGCCTCGGGTCCACTATTAGGGCATCTGCCCAGGATGATGGCACCTACCCAAGTGTCAGCCGTTCCAGACCATCATCTCGTCCTTCTTCTCGACCCTCCTCTGTCTATGGCTTGGATCTATCAATCAAACGGGACATTTCCAGCTCCTCACTACGACTGAAAACTGAGGTGGATGTGTTGGACACAGCGTTTGCTCCTGGCGTGACCAGAACAAAGCCCACCAGTTTGCCTATAAGCCATAGCAGAGGACGTATCCCCATCGTGGCTCAGAACTCTGAGGAGGAGAGCCCCCTGAGCCCGGTGGGCCAGCCAATGGGTATGGCTCGGGCATCGGCAGGACCTCTTCCCCCAATTTCTGCCGACTCCAGGGACCAGTTTGGCTCAAGCCATTCCCTGCCAGAGGTACAACAACACATGAGGGAAGAATCTCATACTCGCGGCTATGACCGAGATATCGCATTCATCATGGATGACTTACAAGGTGCCATGTCGGACAGTGAAGGTAAATGGAACCAGAGACCGTTGCAAGAACTCGACTGTGGACTTGCTTGTCATGCATGCTACTGTTGAGTGAGCGTATGTGTTATTCAATCATCAGTAGTTACTATAAGCACTGCTAGTTAGATATTATTGTACATACTGTACTTCTCTGTCGCGTTTAATATCATTCCATTAGTTGTGTTGCATGCTGTTCTTCTCCATTTTAAAACTTCCACTTATAATGCATAAGCTTGGGTTTATGTATGGCACAATTCAGGTCTATCTATCTATCTCTTGTGTGATTTCATATGCATGCATTATCTTTATAATCTTTATTTTGAATGTTTTGGTTCTCCCATTATATTATGTTTGTAACTCAATAAAGTAAGCAGTAATTTATAATATTGTCATATTGACATGTAAATTGTGTTGTGTCTTCTATCTGTGTTTGATTTTGCATCCTTGCATGTTTTTCTATACGTGTTTGAGTTTCCATCCGAATAAAGTCAATGTCTTCCATATCTTCAGTTTTCCTCATTGCCATTTTAGGTAGTAATCCAGATTTGTAGCTGCAAAACACATTCACACAGCAAATTAAATCAAATTCTTTATGATGATTTGAAAGAGTATTCCACTCACATCACATGTAGCTTGTGGACTGTTTTTTTCAAGGCTCTCTCTCTAGGTGATGAGAAGATGATTTGTGTGCTGACTCCACATATAAGTGTCAATCTGCCTTGATTACAGGACTCAGTGAGTCCGTGCTGGTGTTGAACAGAGAGGAAGCCAGAATCTTTCATGAAAGTATCGCACACGGTAGAGTATCATAGTAAACCATCTCTCAAGGCCCACTTACACAATGGTTGATGGATGAGCTTTTTCCCCTTAAGCATATCTTGTCTTTTTCATAGTGCCTCTCCTATAAGTGTGTACACAATAGCAGCTAGTTGGTTGCTGTAATTTCAAGCATGCATCATACATTAACCCCCGCTTTTAATGCATGTGCCAACATACACTCCCAATACATAAGACATCCTCTCAGCTTAGTTCCTTGATTTCACAGGCTGCTGCACCCATTTCTTGAAATGAAAAAAAAAACAAAAAAACAAACATATACCATTCATTCGAAAATATATAAATATATACAATTTTGTACCCCAGCTGGAGGCCCAAACTGGAATATAGAAGGTGAGACAGCATTCCCCCATGAAGTAATTTACGGAATGTACGCCTCCATGTCGCACATCATTACTCTCCTGAATGACTGGCTTCTGTATAAGTTATGAACATTCTGACTGGATCCATTCTGGAATGACCCGCATCTCAGTGGTAGAAAGTCCCATGCCATTTAGTGGAACCCTTAGTTGCAATTCATTTTGGGAATGAACCATCAGCATCTCCTGCACTGACTCAGTCAGTATGCATCATTGGGGAATGACTTCACATCAGTGGTTCCGTAAAGCGTATCACTTCCTTTTCTGGTTGCCAGTGTTCATGTATATTTTTTTCTCACAAAGATGTGTTTGGATTGAAATTGCAATGGAAGTCATTTTTTTTATTACAAAAAAAAACACCAAAAAATAAATCTTCAAGGTTGTCATCGCTGCCGCACACTGATTATTGATAAGAATGTTTTCCTTCTAATTCTGATAAGCGCTCTTAATCTGAGATATACAGTTAAAAGGATAATATATTTATCGAGCATTTATACAACTTCACAAATTCAGTGGCCGTAGGGAGAAGGGCAATTTATGAGGATACAATTTCTCAAGAGAATAATAACACCTAAACAAAGTAGCAATACAAGAGCAAAATCCTGAACTTCTCAACATGAAAATGCTCACCTTGAAAAAACACTGTTCCGAAATGATTCCTATGATAAAAAACTTTGACTTTCCAGATTAAAAGTTATTATTATTATTATTATTGACATTATTAATCATGCCTCATACAAGAAAACAAATAACCACTAAACAATAAAGCCCAACTTAAGGAAAGTTAATTAAAACTAGTCACCTTATCAATGTTTTGTTCGAACTTCTGGGAATTCGTGTCACCATTAAATTGACTACCTTCCAAAAAAGAAACATTACCATCTTTGGAAAGACAGAATCTTTGCAACAGCTCTTGTATTGGATCTCATCAGATTGCATACTTAAACAAATTTTGTTGGTTGGTGAGAGCACATGTTGTATGTAAGCTCTTGGTATACGTAGAAATGGCAAACTGATGGAAGAATCATAGGCTTAAGAATCAACACACATTTCCTTCACTGTGTCAAGCAAAGCAGAAGAAAACTCTTAAAATTTTTGAGCAATATGACGTCAAGTGAATTGATGTGCAACAGACTTTGTGATGCATATTGGAAACAGTGCTTCCAAAGCTTGATTTGAAGATGGATCTCTGCTTTATTTACCGTAACGCAATGCTTCAAGTAGTTATGTTATTCACAAACATGCAAGCTTTTTAACGACTACGTCTCCTTCCCCAGCCTACCATCTGAGACAAGAGGATACCGACTGGTTTGACAAACCAAGAGAAGGACATCCACAGGCCAGACACATGGCAGACAGGAGACAAGTGCGTTCCAGTTTTTTCAAAAATGATACGAATCAATATATTGAAAACTTCCGAATGCCTACTTGAATCTAGATTTGCCAAAAAAATGAATTCTGTACTATGATGCTAGTTAATAAATTACAGAAGAGAACTCCCAGGATATATTTGAACCTTCTGAGGCCATGAGCATCAATCTGATAGTAGAGGACAGTGACTGAAAAGCAAATCTCCAAATTAGCCAATCATGACATGACTTAAGAACATATCCTAAGACTGCACAACAGTGGCATGAATAGTGATTCAAAGGAAGACTGTAACGACACGAACAGTGACTGCATATATTACAATCACTTCTTTCGACCTTACCATGCACCTTTTAATGACTAAAATGACCAGTGACTGAAAATCTGACGGTAAGGCCCGCGAATTGTGTCATTAAAGCAGATTGTAAGACCAACCAATGATGGCATGAGCGGTGCCTACAAAGCAGTGGAGAAAGTTCTAACCTGTGTATTTGGGATCATCCTGACTTCATCCTTCACTTCTTGATTACATGCTAGTAATTAATTTCTTTTTCAGATTAAACTGGTGCCTTATGTCTTCCCTCACACCCGTATCACGCTCACCAGAGATCAGAAGGACTCTAGCGTGTCAGGTACAAAGTCACACAGAAAGCATGAAGAGTCCCCCTCCCATGGATAGAACTTGATCGTGATGTATTTGTTTTTTAGGAAATGGTCTCGGGATACGGGTGGTCGGTGGCAAGGACATCCCAGGCAGCCAATGGGAGATCGGAGCCTATGTTGCAAGAGTCATCCCAGGTGGTGTCGCAGAACAAACAGGAAAACTCATAGAGGGTAAGAAGACCATGACTACATTTACATGCAGTCAACATTCGGGTTAAGGTCAAAATTGTGGTCTGTAAAATATTCAAAATAACCCGTTTACATGCGTGAGCGGAGAGTTTCTTCTGTATAAATGCTAATTGTGATCATTTGGAATTTCCCAATCTCAACAGGCGACATGCGGATAATATCATGAAGCAAGTAGACATCATTTCTGCTTCTAACATTCGAGCATCAAAACAACACTCACCGCGGGAATAAAGCAGTCAGTTTCCTTGTCGCACCAAAAGTGTTGTTCTGTGCTGCATCTGAATTTCTGAGCCATGTTTGTTTACCTCTGTGATTGGCTGGGAACCAGTTCAGGGTGTACCCCGCCTACTGTGACCTTGGATAAGCGGATAAGAAAATGGATGGGTGGATGGATGTTTACCTCTGCTTTTGTATTTCCGGCCAGACACATATACACACACACACACACACACACACACACACGCACACACACACACACATACACACACACACACTGTGGTCATTTTCGTCGCAGAGACAGAAAATAACCTGAAAAAGTTGAAAATCGTCCAGTTACTGGTGGAGTTGTACTGATAAGCCTAAAATAGTTCACGCAAACAGTGATTGAGATCCTAGGATTAAACACAGACTCATGACAGAAATGCCCCCCCCCCCCCCAATTAATGCTGCAAGTAACAGAGACAACGCAAAATGGCTGTCCTCTGGCTTCCGCCACAGGAGGCGACTGGCTGTCCAGGTTAGCTGTGTAAGCCGCTGCCTTATTGATCAATTTTGCAATACAATAAAACGTATCCCGTCGTCAACTGGGTCCATTTGCTGTCGCTTTGTTCCTTGTTTTGCAAAGTAAAAGCGGCTACCATAATTGGTCATAAAATGCGGAAACTACATTCTGTGCTACCTTAGCCAATAGCACCTGTAGCAACACTCCCTGACTTGGAGTGAAACTGCAGTATAGTTTCAAAACCACACGTGTGGGTATGCTAAGTGTAAAACATTGGTCGTCCTCGGGAGTTTAAAGAAGCCTATAGCCAAGTCTTGGGCGGTGAAACTGGGTGTGGCGGCGGTATTATGTAAATTAGCTGGCTTGTGATGTCCCAGGGAATTTACTTGATTACTTGGTTGTGAGTTTCTTAGTTACTTGGTTGTGTGTTGTATATGTGTTTATTGTTGTACATATGATATTTGCTCCATGTACAGCACTTTGTATTCAGCGATGATTGTTTTAAAGTGCTCTATAAATACAGTTGAGTTGAGTGTGTTTGACCAATTATTGTATGTACATTTCAATAGGAAATTTTACACAATATGTGCCCGTTATATTTAAGAAGTGACTTTTATAAGTCAGGTCCTGTAGTCATGTACATACGGCCATTTCTTTGTGTGGCATAACATGACATTCTTTTAGCTGAGCTTGGGTGGTGTTAGTCATTAAGCTATTTTTAGCAGGTGCATTCTCTTCCCAACACACTGAGGTACAATTTGCAAACAGAGGAGATTAGAAGCTGAGGCCAAATCGCACAATTACAGCTTGTTTTTCTTGGTTGTCTCTGGTGTTCATCCGCAGTGATGACTCGTGTGGTAATTTTGACAAAGGAGCAATGTTATTCTATCTTTGAAAAAATTATACGTAGGCGATGGTGCGGTCAGGGAGCACATGTTTACCCACCGGATGCTGAATGGAGAGGACGCAGAGCGCAGCACGACAGAACAAGCCTTCAGGGGCAAACCTAAATAGGCTGAGGAGGAGGAGGTGGAGGACAAAATGAATTGCATGGTAGGCTAAATCGTGACAGTTTGGCGAAAAAGACGCATAGGTATTAATCTGAGCTACTTGTCGTCGCAGCAGCTGGTTTCGTACTTGTGAGAAGTCATTCAGGACAGTTTTTTTGGCAAATCGTTAGCAACTAATGACTTTTGTCCCCTACTGACTTCATTACAGGCATGCAGGTGCTGGAGTGGAACGGTGTGCAGCTGACGGGAAAGACCTATGAGGAAGTTCAAGGCATCGTGGGCCAGCCGTGTGCAGAGGCGGAGCTCTGCGTGCGACTGTATGTCACATCTGTGGTCGTTTTGGACTCGCCGCCTCCGCTGTCGTCTCTCTCTCACCCTCTACCTTTCTCTCTCTGAAACATCTTAGACATGCTGTATTGCCCTTTTCATAATGTTTGTAAACAAGAGGGGCCAAGGTACTTTCAGGTGGAAGACTAAACGCTGTGTTTGGGGATGCACATCTTAAATATCCCCCGGCAGGTTTATGTAGTGTTCGATTTCCTTAACAAAAGATCAAAATTAATTGAGCGGAACCTGCGGGTGCGATGGAAAAAATTGAGTGGAAGTCGTAAACAGTTGTACAAAGAGGATTGCAAGACTGCCTTTTGGTGGAGCACACACCTCTAAATGGAGATATGTACTTCCCATATGTAAAGTATCCAATTTATGTAATTCTCAAAATTTTGCAACCCTTGTGATGACATGGTGGAAAGGTCTATGCGGCTGCTCTACAGATGGCCAATGAGTGCCTTCCCCTCTTCTTCTGTCCTCAGTCCACACCCCTATCATCTGTCCGCCTGACCGATGGCTGCTAAAATGACAAATGTATGCTTTTTGACAGCGACCTTAACATGCTGTCTGACCCTGAGCATCCACAAGTCCTGGAGCACCACGTCCAACTGAAAGCCGGTATGTTCAATGGATTTGCATGCATGTGTGTAACACTATCACAAGGTGACTACACGGCTGCTTGCTTTAGTAGGAGGCCAACGTTCTCCTGGCGTCGATCCTAAGCAGCTGGCCGCAGAGCTGCACAAGGTCTCCCAGCAGCAGGCGCCGGGCATGATGGGCGCAGGGCTCGGAGGACCCACAGGTCTGGGTGTGCTGTCGGCCCTGGAGAGATCGGCTGTGGTCCATTCGGGCACCGGGTCGGCCGCATCTAGCGGGGTGCCTAGCCCCGGCCAACCCGCGTCACCTGCAATAAATAAGAAACAGCGACACAAGGTAATTGAATGGAAGATGAAATTGCATTATGGGATTTGGATTATTCTGAAAAGAAATTGTTGGGGTTGCAACAATTTAGTTGGTTACATACGTACGTGTTTATTTCTAATTTTACAAACACACATTTACACACACTGACCCTAATAAACAAAATCACCAATTCGCAGAAACAATAATAATATTATTATTATTAGTAGTAGTAGTAGTAATAGTTGAAGTAAAATCAAAAATACTCATTACTATGTAAAATACTTATTTACCACTCTGTTCTACTAATACAAATCCAACTGTCTTAATGATGAGTACGCTGCTACTATCACCACCGCTACTAATATCAACAGTGATACCAAAACACAAATAAATCACTAGTATGTATTAAACAGAAAATACGCACAATTAATAATATTGACTGTTGCATGTGGTGAGGCGCTGCATTTATGCCTCTAAATGCCAAGTCCAGACTGTGGTGCATCCTGTGTCATGCGTCAGCACCTCCCTCGGTTCATCTCTGCCATTTTGATTCCATTAGCGAGACATCACATAACGCGTCCAAGTTGAGGCCTGCCTCAGGGAGGAAGGTCAAACGCTATTATGCTTTACATCAGACAGTGACAGGCCAATTATGATAGAACAAGTAAATGCAGTCCTGTGGCGCATGACCCTCACTGAAAGTGTGAAAGGAAGTGTGCAAGGACACACAGACACACACACACACACACACACAGACACACACACACACACACACACACACACACACACACACACACATACAAACACACACACTTTACATGAGTCACATTGTTGGGGACCAGCTTGTCAGTCCACACAAAAAATGTTGTTCCCCACAATGCTGCACACGCCCACACATGCACATACAATCACCCCCCCCACACACACACACACACAAACACACACACACACATACATTGATTTATATCACTTGTGTTGTTTACGAGGCCATTTTAGTTCCCACAAGTATTTACAGTGGATATGAAAACACACCCCAGTTCAAATGCCAGATTTTTGTTCTTATTATTATTATTATTACTAAACACAGCCACATCCCCGTTTATAAGTGTGCAAACACTTGCTCAAGCACATTATCACAGCTGATTCTTTTTACTTTCTCCTCTCAAAAATATTTTTTTTAAATGGGGTTGCTCAGTTTATCGGACACGTTGCTAGTATTAACTGTTGTCAGTTTTACTCGTATTATTTGTCAAATCATATAAAGTTCAGATGGTCTGCTTGTCACATAATGGTGGATTTTTAAAAATTCTTTGTTTTGGGCTCATTTTTTAACGATCGAAACCTGGCATTTGAACGGGGGGGTGAAGACTTTTTATATTCACTGTGGGTCCCTTCAATGTACGTCTGATCTGGTTTATATAAACATGAATGGTCATTTTTATTTATTAATGTGATCGTGGATCACATACGTGTTGTTAATTATTCACCTAATTAAAAACAAGTCTTCTTGTTCCCATTTTTTTCCAGCCAACAGACATGATGAGGATGTCTCATCCCATTACTGGAGAAATTCAGGTAGAAAACACATCGCTTCCCCTCTTCACTCAACAATAAGTAGTAGTAGTCATTAAAAGTAACAGCTTCAATAGCATAGGCCGGGCTTGAAATACGGTCAACGGCTGTTCTCACATCACCATATTGAGCAAAACTTAACTCTACCTCAGTGGTGCAGGCTGGCAAAGGCAGTGACGAAGAAAAATTTGCAGTCAGACTGGAACAAAAACGAGTAAAGGACAAATGCTGGGTGAGGAGAAAACTAGTAGCAGAAGAAAAGCAGTAGAGGAAAAAAGCTATTTGAGGAGACTGGGATAAAGCCAGTATGAAGATTTTTTTTGGGACATGCAGATGAACTTTTAATTTAATTTGACATCTAGTTATTTTTAAGATACTGCAATGCATTGAAAGGCAACCTAGAAGATGACAAACACTTACTTAGCGGTACTTTAAAACAAATAAGCCAATCAAAAGCCTGTCTCATTGTTGGGCCACACACGAACAGTAACAATCACCTCTCCTGCCTCAGCTCCAGATCAACTACGACAGGAACGTGGGAAACCTGATCGTTCACGTTCTCCAGGCCAGAAACCTGGCGCCGAGAGACAACGATGGCTACTCGGACCCTTTCGTCAAGGTCTACCTTCTGCCCGGGAGAGGGTGAGCTTATGCGAGCAACCCCAGTCATGTCTCCACCTTGTCTGCCTTGCGCCTTTGTGTGTGTGTCCTTGTCCTGAGTTCACTCCCCCTGTTTGTTTCTTGATGATTGCACTCTTTGTAATTATTAGACTTACTGTTTGGGGTTGTTATTCCTAGAAAGTGATACCGTTGTCTTTTATTGTATATTTAGAGGAAATTGTAATGAGATCCCCTGCTGACTATTTAATTAGGTTTTCTCACTTGCAAAGAAGCGAGTCTCTATTTTTATTATTGTTGATTATGGTAGTAGGCAGAATATCAGTCAACACACACATTTCTTTTGGATGAAAGTTGGAAAATGGTATGCATTTTATTGAGAGAAATACAAGTACAGGTATTTGATCTCAGAATTTCCCGGCCTTACTGTGTGGAGCCAATCGCAGGGCACACACTGACAAACAAACGTCCACATTCACAATCACACCTGGGGACAATCCAAAGTGTTCAATTAACATATCCAGCATGTTTTTGGAATATGGGATCAAACCGGAGTACCCAGAGAAAACCCACACAAACACATGGAGAACATGCAAACCCCACACAGGCGTTGAATCAAATCCTAGAGCTCTGCACTGTGAGGCAGACATGCTAATCAGTCGACTGTGAAGCGGAAGTGCTAACCAGTTGACCACCGTGCCGCCCGGGCAGATATTCCCTTTAGTGGACATTACCTGGGTAAACATTGTACAATTACACACTGTATTTCAGCAGGTGGACATTCATTGAAAAGTTTAGAGGAAGTCAAATTGAGTTCAACTCTAATGCTTTTAGATCATTCTGAAATTTCCCCTAAAAGCTGAATAACACTTTGTTAGTCAGACTATACACACTTGTCACTTGTATTCTGTTCATTACCATCATCACTAAACAACCATAAAATAAGAAACTGCTCCATCCTTTCTAAGCGCGCAAACTAGCAGATCCAGCAGGTGATGAAATCGTTCCTTCCCCCACTGTAAACACGCCATGTTGTAGTTTTTGCTTTTGCTCTGACTGCTCTCTCCGTGAGAGCTTGAAAATAGCCCAGGGATCAATAAGGCCATTAGTCTCCCTAACAGTATCAGTTTCAGATAAAAGACACGTTTTTAAGAAGCAGCACTCTCGCCGAGCTCCTCTCCATGCGTATGTCCAATATGGATGGCTGACGTTGCAGTTAGCAAAACAACACTTCCGATTTGCCCATCAGCCAATTGCGCTCAAGTGTTGATACTCATTAACGTGTATTTCCAGAGCGCAAAACCTTGTGCGTGTTTTGATGTGACCTTGATAAAAGCATATGGATCGCCTCGGCCCGGTTCACTACCCTTTGACTGCCTTTGTTTGGGCTTCTCTGACTGTTTTTCTTTCTGTTTGTTTATTGTTTATTCTATTATTTATTGTATTATTCTTTCTTGTTTGTGAAAATCCGCCCTCCTCTTCCTCTTCTGGACTCCCTCAGCCAAGTCATGGTTGTCCAGAATGCAAGGTAGTGTGGTGCTGATCTTTGCTTTCAGTTGGTGTTGTACCGCTTTTTCCTACCCTTCCTTCAAATTCTGTGTCTCGTTTCCCATCCTTTTTGTTCTTTGTGTGTCTGCTGTGTGTAGTAGTGTTAAGATAAGATGAACCATGATTTCTGCTTCTTCTCCTTCATGGCTCTCACCTTCGAATCTCCTGTGCCTCGTGTGTAAAAGCATTGAACGGAAGCATTTATTATTCATTTATTTCAATCCATGTTTTTCAAACAGTCATATAGACAAGCATCTTTTCCTTTACGTTCATGTGTATGGAATATTGTACACTCCAACGAGATGGGGAGAGGGTTTTAAAGTATTTTGTGTGTTGTCGCAATACTGCAGCGTGGACAACAAGAGACGAACCAAATATGCCCAGAAGACCGTGAACCCGGAATGGAACCAGACAGTCATCTACAAGAACATCCATCTGGAACAGGTGTGCGTGCGGACGTGCACACACACACACACACACACACACACACACACACACACACACACACACACACACACACACACACACACACACACACACACACAATTTCAAAAAGACTACTCTAGATGATATATCAGGCCTGAAAGAAACTCACTTTGGCATTTTGCCCACGTGAACAAGCCCAACTCTTCACGCAAAGTACCATAGTAACAGTAAAGGTTGAATGTTAAACGTTTGTGCTCCACAAAAATAAAATGGCAAGAACTTTACACTGAGTTGTTGTTATCGATTCATTTCAGGATTTTGTCTTTTTAGCGTGTCCTGAAGGCTTTTTTCATTGTCCCTAGGTAGACTTTCATCTCCACTCTCAACACACGTCAACAAGTCAAAATGTTTCTACTCTCATATATTTTATTGTCCATTGATGCCCAAAAGTACTTAATCATTTTAGGATTTGTGCCATTTAACCATCTTTATTCATAAAGTGTTTTTCATACTACACTAAAATTGCTTGACATAGTTCAACTCAAACAGCTCCTTCCATTCATGCACAAAAACTATTTCCTGAAAACGCTCCAATTCTAGCTCTGCAAAGTATAGGTATTACCAAAAGAAAGAAAACATCACCCATGCGCACAGTAAGGTTGTGTTGTGAAGCGGACGTGCTAACCATTCGACCACCTAAGATGGAATACAGGGGCAGAAAATACAATGAAAACAACAGGGTCCCCGAAATCGAACCCTGTGGAAAAACCACATGACAGTAGGGCAGAGTGAGACTCAGAGCAATCAAGGCTAACACATATTAGCATATAATTTGACTGTATTTCAGGAGGAAGTGTGAAATGATTTCAGCTTTGTTGGCAATTCTGAATGATGTTCCTGACAGCCCCTCTCGTGAATGAATGTTATATTAGCATATTGTTTTGCCTCTCTCCTCTTCAATTCAGCTGAAGAAAAAGACTCTTGAGGTGACAGTGTGGGACTACGACAGATCCTCATCCAATGACTTCCTGGGAGAAGTGAGTCATAGCATCTGTCTTCCTTCAAAGCCAGTTACTCTTCCCAAAGCTAATTCTGTTTTGTTTGTTTTTTTTACTTCAGGTCTTGATCGACTTGTCCAATACGTCCCAGCTGGACAACACACCTCGCTGGTTGCCACTCAAGGAGCAGAGCGAGAGTATTGAGCACAGCAGAGCCCACCACGGGATTCAGGGGCCGCCTGGGTCTGGAGCCGGACAGGGCCACAGTGCCCAAGGCCACCTATCAGGGTCCGGGCTGGGGCCTGGGCACAGTATGGGACAAGGGCCAGAGCAGGGAGAAGGGAACTATGATTCACCCATTAACTCTGTAATCAAGAGCAGAAGCCATGGAATCTTCCCTGATCCTTCTAAAGGTAAGGAGAACACTTGGCTTACTAAAGGTAAGCAAGTGTGCAGGGCCCTGGGAAAAAAATAAGTGACATGGCAACACAGAGAGGCTGAAATCCCATTGGATAAAAATTGTGGACCAAAAAAACCAAGACAGGGTTTGTCATGGCAGTCAGAATGCGAATGAAAGACATGATAAGAGCATTTTCTGGCAATATGTGCGTCGTGAAAAATTGCATCTTTTGTATGTTTCGGTACAAGAGATGTGAATTAGGAGTCCATCTTATGAAAAATGGATTGTAAGTGCCACCTCTGTGCTAACGCCAACTCTGAAGCCAGGCCTGGCAGGGAAGTATCATTCGATTCTGCCTGCTGTCCCATATTCATGTTTATCTGTAGAAAGTCTTGACACAATAAATGCTAAATGCCTGCCTGCTGCTGCTTTCTCGCGTCGCTCCTGCTTGCTAACAATGACCAAAAAAGGCTACTAATACATTAAATCCACACTGCTATCATCACAGATTTTCAGATGTTGCCATTGGAAAAGTCCCACAGCAGCCCGGGCAGTTCTAAGTCTTCTTCAGAAGGCCAGCTCCGTTCGCACGGGCCGTCGCGGAGCCAAAGCAAGAGCAGCGTTACCCAGGCCCACTTGGAGGACGCTGGGATAGCCATCGCCGCTGCCGAGGCCGCCGTGCAACAGTCCCGCCTGCAACCAAGTAAATCCCTTCCCAGCCCTTGATGCACTTCCTTTGACACGCTTCCTCCCCTTTTTTTCTTCTCCCAACTTGTGCATGTAGCTAACACTAAAACTGCTAACTTAACATTTTCACTTTTTAAATTTACCTACAGTGAACCCTAGCGTGTTTGCTATTCAGCATTCCCAAGTTTTGCTGAGTTTTTTCTTTTGGGTGGTGGTGGGGAAACCTTCTTCCGTTGTTCACGCAAAAGCTTGCCTACTCACTGTTTTTTTTGTTTGTTTTTTTTTGACCAGGCCAAAAATGCCTCAAATAAAAACATTGCTTTGGCGCTATCTGGTGGCATATTGTGTCAAGCAACAATGTTCAAGATAGGATTATTTGGTCAGGCCGTAGCTTTATCTAATGGACATGTGTCATACGACGACGCACTTACAATCTTGCCAGTAATTTCCCGTTAACTTTCGGCACCATTCAAAATCGACAGACAGTGAAACGTACAAATCTTCATGGCAAATAAAGCACTCAAGTTTTTTTGTGTGAATGGAGCAGGAAGCTCACCAGAAAATAAATTTCAGCTCTCTGCTGAGATGGGAAGTATTTCGCGGAACTGGTCTATCTAGACCGTGGAGCTTTGCTGCTGTCTTGTGGCATCAGTAAGCAATTACAGAAATTTTCACGTGTGCTTCATTAACTTGTAGATTCCTGATGAATACATATATGAGTGGGTTCACTGTACACCAAAGATTGTCCAAAAGAGATGGGGCCAGTAATACAGATTCAAATTAAATGAAAACAAACTAATCTGGTTGTTTTCTTGGATTAAAGTCATCTAAACAGAACAATGTGTCTGACTTGTCATAAAACAGTAATAAAACAGTTATAAATGCCAACCCTTAATAATAAAAACGAGTGTGCATGAGCCAATCCGGAGTATATGGTTTCTCTAAAACCCTGAAACCAATGTGGGATGGCTGTCTCTCAAGTTCGCAAAATCAACAATCCATGTCAATAATGTGTTCTCAAACATATAAGCATGTCACCACAGCTCCCCTGGCTTTCGTACTGCCATTCTTTTTGTGTCTTTGCATGTGTGTACCATGTGAATGCACCACAAGCAAAGAGGCAACATGCACACATATACACACACGCACACGCCAACACACACACACACACACACACATGGGGAATGGCACACAGGCATCCCCACCCTACCCGCTACTCCCCCTCCCCCCAAGCACCCACCCTCTTTATTCCCACTGCCCTCAACAATTGGCGGTCAAAGCAGGAAACAGCGTCATTGCCAGCCTCATCCACCAATGAGAGCAAAGACAGAAAAAGGGAAGGTGAGGCAACATATAGGAACGATAATCAATATGAGAATCCTAAAAATTGCAAAAATGTTTTAAAACTGAATATAAACATCTTGTATGTGAATAACTGACATGGTAAATCTAAATATTGTAAGAATTGTTTCTTCATCTGAAAAAGTGTGTAGATTCCCTATACATGTTATTTTTTGGATGTTTGTCATTATAATAACAATAATAATTATTATTATTATATTTACAAAATCACAGATTGTGTTCCAAACACGGGCACTGTTGGACCATGGGTGCAAAACATTTATGTGCCAGAATATTAGGTACACCCACAGAATCCAATATTAACCAATAAACGAACTCCAACACCTGTTGCCTTATCAGTAATTATGATTAGAGATTACAATATAGTGACTGTAATATAGAGTGCTAGAAATAGTATCACTGCAGTTTAAGGAAATAAAAAGGAAATATGATCTAAAAATTTGTTTAATAAAAAAACTTCTAGAAATACAACTACAACTTATACTAAGTACTGTAGTAATATTACTGCCACTTCCTATGACTACTGCTACAAATAATAGTAGGTGTTATTATAGTAGTAGTAGTTATAGTAATAATGGAAGTAATATAATAATTTCATGTGCCGTGAAAAGGAATAGAACTCCAAGTGTTTAGATTTTCTATAAACAAACAAACAAAAAATATTTTCATGAAATAAAAAAAAAAAATAAAATGAGATAATAAAATTGCCATAATATCCTGTGGAGGAAATCAAAAGAATATTTATAGTAGAATTGATATTGTTAATGTTTTGATCATAGTAGAAATATCATTTTTATCATTTATTCGCTATTAATTGATTGATTAATTTAAAAGACTTATATTTGTAAATGCAAATTATCCAACACCTGTACTGATTTATATCTATCTATCTATCCATCCATCCATCCATCCATCCACCCATGTGTGACAGGACCGGGCCACCGACTGGGTGACGTTTCAGGGCCTGTGGTGCTGTCTGCCCCCAGTCTCGTGGGCGAGGCCTACGGGGGTGGTCCAGATGGAGGTGAGGGTGGAGGAACTGGAGTGGACAGCGCCATATTTCAAGTCCCGCACATGTAAGAGGATTTTTTTTTTCAGTCCATTGTGCATAACAGTGCCTCATGCTAACATTGTTTGTCCTGTTTGTTGCAGTGGTACGACTATTCCAAACGGAACAGATAAAGACCACATGGGAACTCCTGAGAATGAAGGCAAGTGGCTGTCATCTTTTACTTCGAGAACTACAGAGCACAATGGATGCAGAATATGCATGAATTTGCCGCTTCTCACATTGGATCCTGAACTTTGATGTGCACCAAAATCCCGCCTATTCACAGTTTTTGTGCTCAGTCCAAAGCATCTACATGTTCTCAAACTTGTGTACTTTGTCCAAGTGACTCATATAGAATGATGCTATTCCTTAGTTTCAGCTAAACTCGTAACCAGTAATAAACACAAATAGAAAATAAAAACACTCCCAAGGAACATGAAGCAGACATAAATACTGAACTAACCGCCTCACAGCAGTTCCTGACACGAATCGCTAGGCCATGCTCCTCAATGGCATACACCGGAAATGTATTACAATTTGGGTTGGTGTGACTCGGCTTCATTACACGTTATAAAAACTGTTATTTTCTTTACGTTCTCTTTTATCATATTTCATTATGTTTATATTTTACTTTGTTATAATAAAATGTTAATCATGTAACAAAAAAAAAGTGTTTTGGGAGTTTGGGCTGTGAAGTTAGACTTTCGTTTTTGCAGTGTGTGTCACCACCTGCTGGCCACTCACTGCAGTTAAAAAGAGGTAACAACATTCGTCTTTTTTCTCTTCAACGATGAAGGCCGTTCACACTTCAGCTCACTTCCGATTTTCTGGGCCATAAGCGACCCGCGAATCTTTTTTTTTTCATTCACTCTGAACTGTATAATTCCTTTTTTTTCCTTTTCAAATCCGACATGGGCCTCTATTGTATGTGAATATAAATCGGATATCGGATGCACCTGCGACATTGAGCGCATATGCTGCTGAATCAATTAAAGGACTCACACACAACTCATTGGACTATGCAAGTGACCTTGGGCTTTTGTTGTAGGCGGGAAGACACAAGTGATGGGTGAGATCAAAGTGGCTCTGAAGAAAGAGGTGAAGACAGACGGCGACCAGTTGGTCCTGGAAATTCTGCAGTGCAGAAACATCACTTACAAGTTCAAAAGTCCAGACCACCTGCCAGGTGGGGACAACTGCCCCCGTGTAAATGCAAATAGGATATAAATAGTCACTTTAAAGGGATGTAAAGTCAAAAGTGTTCTCTACAATATGCTCTATGTGCCTCCACTCGACTAAACTTGACACCGTGATATCATTTTCCGCACAGCAAGTGGCAAAATGGCTACTCTTGAGATGGATGAAACCTTTTTCAAATTCATATTCCACAAACGGTATATCAATCAGAATACTGTACCAGGTTTAGACTAGTGGGGGCGCTTGGAACAAATTAAAGGAAAGGAAAAAAAATGCTTTCCCTTTAAATAGGTTTTCGAAGAGGTGGGTAAGTTTCTGGAAAGTTCTCAGTCGATTTTCCTGGGAAGTTATAATGGTATTTTAAAAATATTGAGCAATATATACTTAACAATATAATCATTTTATATGAACAATATGAACATTTTATTTTAACAGCAGTCTGAAAGGACATTTTTGTCTACTTTGCCTGTCGTGCGCCATCAGACCTGTACGTGAAGCTGTACGTGGTCAACGTGGCCACTCAGAAGAGGATCATCAAGAAGAAAACCAGAGTTTGCCGTCACGACCGTGAGCCTTCCTTCAACGAGACCTTCCGTTTCCCCCTCAATCCCACAGGGCACTCCATACAGGTACACCCTCAATAAAACAAAAAGCACAACAAAAACCCATAATAATACAATACACTGTACAAAGAACAGTCTTTTTATGGAATGAAAGAGGAGAGCTTGTACAGAGCAGAGAAAAGAATGCAGAAAACAAGATTTTCTGACAAACATGCTAGTAATGAGCCACTTCATGATCAGCACAATTCCTCACAGTCAGTACGAGCATGACAAAATAATTTTAGGTGATGAGCCACATGCTGCTTCACCAAATAAGCATTAGTATTTGATCGCACGCTGAAACCGGTTGTGTTTAATTTAAATGCATTCATTTTTTTTTTCTATAGCACTTGTCCTTTTTTGTTTTGGGGGAAAAAGAATAAATGGGATACACCCAGGACTGGGTGATAAACAAGCATTGTCACTACAGTTTTTCGTCTTCAAGCAACCTAAGAAGCATGCTTTTTAGAATGTGCAAGGAAGACAACTCATGTAAACATGGCAAGAGCATGCAAATATATTGAGATTGAAACCCAGATCTCCTGACTGCAAGGCAGCTGTGCCAACCACTAGTGCGTCGTGCTGTTAAATCTCCCATGTTCTCTTCCTTGTAGCTTTTCCTTGTATCCAACGGGGGGAAGTTTGTGAAGAAGACCCTGATCGGGGAGGCCTACATTTGGCTGGACAAGGTGGATATGAGGAAGAGGGTTGTCAGCTGGCACAAGCTGCTCGTCAGCTCAGCACCCAGCAACCTCTGAGCAGATCACGCAATAATACTGATAATCATCATCATTATCATTTAAAAAAGAAAGACATAACAACTGACACGTTGACATCCATGAACATTCGGGAGGTGCGGTGAGCTAATAACTGCCAGCATTGACTTGGACTGAGATGTTGGAATGCTTTGTGAACAAAAGAGGTTACTGATAATATCAATATATTCATATATGACACACACAGATACAGACGTTAAATAATAGACAAAGTTTTGCCAATCTTGGACAGATTACAGTTACAGCTCGGAGACAGCGATGGTGAAGAATGACTAAAATGTCCATCATAAGAGCTCGGATTCACACTCAAATCCACCATTTGGCATTTGTATTAGCGGCAGTGAATGACGTATTAATTGATTTGCTGAATACACACTTCATAGCCCAACAAATGAAAAATACAATTTGGTCAAAATGATGGGTAGAAAATGGAGTGCACTTCCATCGCTTTCATCATACATTTCCAAAGCCATATACACTTGTGTTATTCAAACATATTGAGTGTAGCTTTCACCAGCATGTTGACGCAGCATATCAACTCACGGAAACATACATCTATTTTCTATAGTGCTTGCCTTCATTCATGGTCCATGTGAACTTGAACCTATCTTAGCTGACTTTGGGCGAGAGGCAGTACCCACCCTGAGCTGGTCACCAGCCAAATGCAGGGCACATACAGACATACATATATTCATTAGGGTCCTGCAAGAGGCAGAGGCTACCTACCTGACTAGACAAAACACCCTGGATTGGTCGCCAGTCAATCACTCGGCACAATTAGGCAAACGCACATCCATTGTCAAATGCTTGTGTCCCTAGTTGACGTTTGGGTGACCTGGAGGCGATCCTAGCTGACTTCAAGTGAGTGGAGGACACCTTTGATTGGTCGCTTGTGAATCGCTGGGCACCTGCAGAGAAACAAGCATTTACATTCACACCGACTGACAATGTAGAGTCTTCGGTGAACTTAGCATGTATGTTTTTGTCATGTGGAAAGAAGCTGGCTTGCTCGACTGTAAGGCTTACGGTACTACTAATCATTGCTACGGAAAAAAAATATTTCTAAAAGATAAAAATGTTTAGATGATGTGTCGTCGTAGGGTCCCGACCCTTGCCCTAAAGACCTTCCGTCACTTTTCTAATGAGGTGACCCCCCACGACAATGGTCACACGCAGCCAGCATTTTGCAATGTACAAATGAAGCAGTGCCGCAGGGAATGTTCCAATACTAAAGAATGGCTAGTGTTCATTTTAGCCCATCACTAACTCCCTCCTGGTTTTACTGACAAAGTCAAGATCCCTCTATCTGTGTGTGTGTGTGTGTGTGTGTGTGTGTGTGTGTGTGTGTGTGTGTGTGTGTGTGTGTGTGTGTGTGTGAGAGAGAGACTCCCGGTGCAACATGGTGAACCAGCCTACTTCACTGCCTGTGACCAAAAAAAAACCATACCCTGGGCACTTACCGGTAATTAGAGTGCAGGTTAAAAAAGCCTGTATAGTCGTAACCATATCGAAAAAAATAAATAAATTATAAAAAACGTGTTGAAGCATATCACTAAATATGAAGAGAGAGGCTAAGAACAAGATGTCACTTTAACAGCAAAAAAAAAAATCCTAAAAAAATATGACAATTAGAAAGAGAATATGGAGGATTTTTTTTTTATCGTGCCATTTTCCGCTTCTTTTGAGGTACTTCTATGCAACTTTTCCCCCCCAGTAATTATATGTCTGTCTGTTGAAACATAAGGTCTAAAAAAAAAAAGAAGGGGGAGATAAGTGTTTTATTTTGTAATGGATTTGAATCTATTTATGGGCGTGGAAGCTTGTGCACTTTATCGTTTCCCTCATTCATGTGTTTTCGTGTTTCTGCACTGGAATGAATTGAAAACGTAGGACATTTAACGTAATGTGCATTCCTTTGTGTCTCTGTAGCAAATTTTAAAGAACAAAAAATAAATAAATAACGTATACATAAACGCGGGGGAGCTCTACAAAATGGCAATGCACAATCTGACCACACAAACACGAACAGCAGTCTCATGTACAGCGAGTGAAAGCTTTGTTTCCATGCAAAATTTTCACCCAATGACTGTTTCCCTGTTCGACTCTTCTTCACCGTTCGTCCCGTTGCCTGTTGATTGTGCAATCATCCGTGTGCGTGAATGTGACTTTGGCAGTGTACATAAAGTGTTTATTTTCTACAGAGTGAATGTTTATTTTGTCCAAATATGAGCATGCGAGGGGAGAGGAAAGAAATATAAATGTACAGTTAATGCGTGTCTATAGTTGTACAACACAAACGAGAGAGAAAAATGTCTTCATGTTGTGGATGTTGCATGTTTCGTCCAACACATTATGTATAGTTATGCTGACTGTAAAGAAATATGCTTGTAAAATGGTCTTGTTTTTCCACCCCCAAAAAATAACAATAATGTAATGGTTTTGTGGTTGTACACAAGATGTGTTTAGACATTATGCAAATTGTGCTGTAAAGAAATAAAAGACATCCCTGCTACCCCTCTACGAGTCAAAAAGAATAAATATTCAAAAGAGACTATATTACAAATGTAGAGTGGAGTTTGGTCTTTCATTTCATGACTCATGCATTTATTTTCTATTATTCCGCAAGGCATAATAAAGCCGCAGTGAACACACTGTCATGGCAACCATAAAAACAATATAGCATCATGATTTAGTTTTAATAGTTTTAATAGTGTTGTTGTCACTCTTGTCACAATTTGATGTGAAGGCAAAAGGTGGACCCAAGTGTACGGAGGCAAGGCGGGGGAAAAGGAAAAATAAAGAGATTAAAAAATAGGATTTTACAAGAGGGCAAACAGGGTACGTGGACGACTCCAAATACTCAATCAAAAAAAGTCCAAAAACATAAGCCACAAAGAAATTTGGACTAACCACAAAAGAGAACATAACATGAATACATCAACACGACTAACAACTTCCACACACAAAAACAACAAAAAACAGAGAAAGAATAAAAGAAACCAGATAACTAAATGCAAGCAAACTGACGAGACAACAAGGCACATCTGGTCAAGACACGCATGACTGGAGGGAGCCGATTGGTCGAGTTTGTATGCATGATGGTTTGGATTCAATTCTCCGGTCTTCTGTTGTACCCTTCTCTATCCTCAAGTATTTTTGTAGCAGTCAGCCCAGTGAGGTCACTATTGCTTGGGCTTCATCTCAAAATATGTGTGAAGTGGAAATGCAATGCTTTCCTTAAATGCAAAAGAAATGACAAAAAGCAGAAACCAAAACCCTTTCCTCTCACCAGCTTCAACAGCTCGTCTCGTGATGCCAATATATGGCCTTGAGCGTGCGGTATTACTGAATAAGACTGTACCTCATCAACTGAGGTTGCGTGGGCTTCCTTTGAGTTGTGTTGATTTTTATATGCTGTCTCACTCTTAAAGTGTTCCCGAAGAAGCCATCAAGAAATCAAATTCTATATTAAAGGTTGCTGTGCGGCTAGATCACTTACTGCAGGGGTGGCCAACCCGCGGCTCGCGAGCCGCATGCGGCTCTTCGGCTAGTTCAATGCGGCTCCCGGGCTTCCACAGGACAAGTGTCGAAAACGCCTCGGCAGTGGCGATGCCATTCAAACAAAGGCGCTAAATACACAAACGTACTACGTCAGCCTATCATCAATCCCGTTACTTGATTGACATAGAAGGCAACCAATGAGATGACTGCATCACCGCTCATGCGCAAACAATGGCGCTAAGCGCTAAGCTAGTCAGCGAATTACCTCTGATTTTAAGGCAGGCGTGCACAATACGTCGACCGCAATCGACCGGAAGCCAGCGAACTGGTCCCAAGTCGACCACCAGGGGTGGGAGGAGGAAATGGGGGAGAAAAAAAAATGTTTGTTTGTGTCTTTAGCTTTCGTTGATTTTCGGCCCGGAACTGTTGCTCATCCTGGCGTGCGTGCGTATGTGCGCGAGTACATGGGTGGGCACCGGCATTTGTGTATGTATATGTGTGTGTGTGTGTGTGTGTGTGTGTATTTGTGTGTGTGTGTGTGTGTGTGTGTGTGTGTGTGTGTCTATGCTTGCACGTGCACGATCAGGTCGATCGTGGGAAGTTGGTCACTTCAAAAGTCGATCTTAGGGTAAAAAATTGTGCGTGCGCGAGGAAGGGTATGATGTGGCTCTCTGCAGTAACACAGTAAAAAAAATGGCTCTTAGTCTCTGACTGGTTGGTCACCCCTGACTTACTGTATATGGTTCTCTCATTATACTGCCGTTATTGTTTTGTTCTGCGTTACAAGCTAAGATCTGAGATACAAGTGCGTTTCAGATCCCCACCACTAGATGGCGGCATCATACTTCATTCAAGATCTCCATCAATTCACTTGAGTTTCCTTGTAGTGGAAGGATCATAACTGTTGTCGCCGCTCATGTGCCATTTTAATAACCGGCAAAAAACACCATAGAAGTAGAGAAACGTAGGACAAGGCTTAGAATATTACGTTTTCCTTTTGTTTGTTTAATGAACAGGACTATGCAAACACACACGTACTATGCAACTGTATCTGAATTTTGTTCCTCATATTTTGTTGAGTTACTTATTTTAAATTCTTTGAAAAGTGACCAGTGTTATTCTGGAGATTGGTAGTGAAGTGCTGTCTCCACTAGTGAAAGTAGTTTCCCTATTCTTTTCTGGGAGCTCATGCATTTCAGAATTTCCTTCTTCGCTTCACAAGTCTTCATGGTAACAAAAGCTTTCATCCGCAATGGCCTCACATGAGGTGGGGGTGTGTGGGGGGGGGGGGGGGGGGCGCAGTGTTTGATTTGCATGAGAAAGGAGTGCCGCCTGTAATCATACTAAATAATTTCGTGAGGTTTGAAAAAGTCTGTTGTCAAGTTTAAAGTCAGACATGTCAGACGATCTCATCATCTGGTAGATTTGAACTGAATGTGTGCAATGCATTTATTTCCTCTGATGATGTGCTCCACTTAAATAGATGACTAACCCCAAATAGACGTGGGTACTTAATATCATTAACTAAATAAGCTGTTGATCTGCGGTGTTAGCGCGGATTAGCCTGAGCTAATTGTCTACGGAGTCATCAGGCGGTACTTGTGTTGGGTGCCACATTCACAGATCTGCCACACGAACTGGATTTTGATGCTTGGTGATGAAGTGCTGTCTCCATGAGTGAAAATACAATCCACTTTCATTTTGATGCAGCACTTCTTCTCACTTTTGGATAATTGTAGCCAATTGCCTAATTGAAAGCCCCGAGTACCGCCTGGTTAACGAAAGCCTTCCTCAGCATTGGCTCCTTAAAACAGTTCAATGAGACTCCAAAAGCAACGTAAAAATGTGATGTAATCTTTGTCTTGGGTGTATTTTGACAAAAGAATGCTTTTAAAAAAACATTGGACCTATTTTAAATTCAGTGAAAAAAATGCAGAATCTGCCTTCTATAAATGCAACAATCCCATGTCGAGGTGTAAAGTGATAATCAGGATCACATTTTTCAGTTCTTCCAGATTTTAGAAGCTGCATTGTCAAAGCCTTGTAATGGAAATGAAAGGTGTTGCTGGGATGAGTCTGACACCTATTATTCAGGATGTAGCGACATGTTTCCTTGTTAATGAGAAAAAAGATGTAATGAATATCTGCCGAGGGAGCCCGTCTCCACTTTTTCCTCCCTATTGTATCCCTGCACTCGCTAACCCCTCTCCAGAAGCGACCATTCTCATCTTCGCTATCCTCGTCCCGGTGCACTCTGGAAGCAAAACGATAGTGCCTGAAAGGTGTCTCAGAAGAATTTGGAGAACAGATGAGACGGTGAGATGAATGCAACAGTGTTTGTTGAGAGGGGAGAGACAAAGCGGAAAGAAGGGTGAAGGGGGGGACGGGATGGAGAGGAGGACGAGGAGGAGGGTGAGAGGACACGAGAGATGGTGTGTGGTTGCCAGGCAACGATTGATAACCAAGTCCCTGAGCATCCTGCCTGTGCTGCCACATTCCCCACCTCCAGGGCTGCATTACACGCACGCACGCACACACGCACGCACATGTTCAATTTCCCCCAATCAAAATGCTGATGTTCGTTTAATTCAAAAGTGAGCATAATATGATGTAATTCAACTGAGAATTCAACAGGAAACACAAAAGTTGGAAAATATTTTGCAGGTTTTTTTTTTTTTTGCAGTCACTTGATTGAAACATGAAGGCGACAATTTCATATTGGTGACTTGCACATAGGTGATTTACTCCAAGACAACATTATGACGTGTACATTCCAAAGGAAGAGCATTTCATTTTTGTGAACAAAAATATGTCAATAATAATAATACAATACAGTAATTAATTAATTAATTCATACATTTTGCAAACCGCTTTATCCTCACTAGGGTCGCGGGGGGTGCTGGAGCCTATCCCAGCTGTCTTCGGGCAGTAGACGGGGGACACCCTGAACCAGTTGCCAGCCAATCGCAGGGCACACAGAAATGATCCTCAATTCGTGCTCACACTCACACCTACGGACAATTTGGAGTGTTCAATCAGCCTGCTGTGCATGTTTTTGGAATGTCGGGGGAAAGAGGAGGACCCGGAGAAAACCCACGCAAGCACGGGGAGAACATGCAAACTCCACACACGAAGGCTGGAGCTGGAATTGAACCCGGTACCTCTGCACTGTGACATCGACGTGCTAACCCAATACAATAATTATAAAATTTATAATATTTCTTTGTAAATACTTCAGGTGTTCATTCTTTCACTATTAACCTAACGACACAAGACATATTTGAAAATTCGAAATGCGAACTGAACTGTGGATTTTGTAAATTGTCCCATCCTATATATATATATATATATATATATATATATATATATATATATATATATATATATATATATATATATATATATATATATATATATATATATATATGTGTGTGTGTGTGTGTGTGCGTGTGTGTGTGGCAGCCCGGTGTTTGACTGGTTAGCGTGTCGGCAAAGGTGCGGAGGTGCAGGGTTCGATTCCGGCTCCGGCCTTCCTGTGTGGAGTTTGCATGTTCTTCCCATGCCTGTGTAGGTTTTATCCGGGTACTGATTGACCACTCCAAATCGTCCCTAAGTGTGAGTGCGAGTGTGCCCTGCGATTGGCTGGCAACTGGTTCAGGGTGTCCCTCGCCTACTGCCGGGAGACAGCTGGGTCCAGCACCCCCCCCCCGCCACCCTTGTAAGTATAATGTGGAACAGAAAATGGATGTGTGTGTGTGTATATATATATATATATATATATATATCCATCCATCCATTTTCCGAACCGCTTCATCCTCACTAGGGTCGCGGGGGGTGCTGGAGCCTATCCCAGCAGTCTTCGGGCAGTAGGCGGGGACACCCTGAATTGGTTGCCAACCAATCGCAGGGCACACAGAGACGAACAATCATCCACGCTCACACTCATACCTAGGGACAATTTAGAGTGCCCAACGAGCCTGCCATGCATGTTTTTGGAATGTGGGAGGAAACCGGAGCACCCGGAGAAAACCCACGCAAGCCCGGGGAGAACATGCAAACTCCACACAGGGAGGCCGGAGCTGGGATCGAACCCGGTACCTCTGCACTGTGAAGCCGACGTGCTAACCACTGGACTACCGGGCCGCCATATATATATATATATATATATATATATATATATATATATATATATATATATATATATATATATATATATATATATATATATATATATATATGTAATATAAAATTACCAAACATGAAACAAAAATAAATCCATTAAAAAAAAAAAAAAAAAGACAAAAACACAGACTATGCCACTTTCAGTACAAAATCCTTTAAATTTGGTCACCAGCGATTAATATACTTAAACACAGTGAGCCAAGTGATGAACATGTCTGCCTCACAGTCTCTGAACCTGTGCTTGAATGAGTTGGATGCGGGTTCTCCAGTGTCCTCCGGCACTCCAAAAGAATCCAATTCCACTTGAATCAATTGCTCAATTTTCCTTAAGTGTGAAAGTGAGTGCGAATCCTTATTTGTCTATACGTGCCTTGGCAAGCCGTTCAGCGTGCACTCTGCCAAAAGTCAGCTAACATAGGTTGTAGCTCACCTGCAACCCAAATGAGTATCCAAAATGAATGGATGGTACTAATTTGATTTCATGAACTGTGACAGGTGGCTTCTTGTGCTTTGAGATTTGCTCAGGAGATCTTCAGCGTGTAATCGATTCTGTCACGCGAGCAATGATTATTCCCACGTGGCATTCACATTTTCATCTTGTCACTCAAACAAGTCGGTGCCATTGTAGCTGGTATATTTCTTAAATGCTGTGCCAAAAAAGGTGAATTCACTGTTTTAATGTCATACATTTCACTTGTCATTAGTGAATACAAAAAATGGGCATACAGAGTATAGCTATCATTTAGTGGAAGGAACGAAGGAACAAAGGACAGAGATAGATAGATAGATAGATAGATAGATAGATAGATAGATAGATAGATAGATAGATAGATAGATAGATAGATAGATAGAACAAGACACTAATTTGGACGGACATCCAGACAGACATTGAGAGAGTGAGAGAACCTGAGAGAGAGAGAGAGAGAGAGAGAGAGAGAGAGAGAGAGAGAGAGAGAGAGAGAGAGAGAGAGAGAGAGAGAGAGAGAGAGAGAGAGAGAGAGAGAGAGAGAGAGAGAGAGATGGAGGGAGCCGTTCATCCATCCGGAGGAGGAGGAGCTACCTGTCCCGTCAGTGCCGTCTGTTGTCCCTCTGATCAGCTTAGAAGCGTCAAAGCTTTCCAGCAGCGAGCACTGAGGCACCGGGAGGCAGACGCAGCGTCACGCCGCCGCTCTCGCTCATTCATCAGCGGCGGGGAACGCTACATTCCGCCCCCACCCATTTCCACCTCCCACCCCCCACATCGTTTTCCAATGGATACCTGCAGGGCGCACGCCTGGGCGTTCCAGGTCCTGCTCCTCCTGAGTGCGTCTCGGGCTTCCCAGTTCCCCTCCCAGCTCCTGTAAGTATTTAATCCAATTGATGGGCTCTTTCCATTTCTCTTGTCTTGTCTTCAACGGGGCCCTCCTGCGAACACGCTCTTGATTTGTTTTTATGAGGCGCTCGGGTGGCGTGGGTTGTCTGTCTGTGAAATCAATATGCGCGCGTGGGCTTGCAGGATGTCACCCACCTTTTGTGTACGTGCGCGCGTGTCTCAATCATCAAGTTGTTCTTCAACTTGTTTGCTGTGCAGCTCAACTCAGTGGGACTGACTGGATACCCACGGCTTTGTGCTGTGTTTTTATACTGTTCACATAACGTATAATATTCGATGGATTGCTAGAAATCACTGGACCCTCATGGGGGTGCATTACACACGCAATGTTTTACGCATATGCTCTGTAATAAAAATAAAAAACGACGATAACGATATATCACTGTAATTCATTACCGTTTGAATGGCATTTTCACCAACTTGTTACTGCTGGGATGAAATTGCGTTTGACAGACGGATGTTTTATGTGATGATAGTTATGTCGCTTGTTAGATTGCTCCTGATAAAACCCTTGACTTTTTCCCAGGTGAGATAACTTTGGATCCCATACCTGCTCCCAAGTGATCTCTTGTAGTGACATTGTGGAGTTCTATTTCCATACTGCAGAAAGTATCACACATGAAGAAAGAGCTTGATATATTTTATATTAATACATCTTTTTTTTAAAATTATTCAGTGATGCCTATGTGAGCAACTTATACAAGCTGCAATGCCCTCTATAAAAAGGTATGGGAAATATTAGAGCGGATGAATCCATTTGTTTTACAATAACGGTTATATTTTAATCCATCAAACTGATGTGAAAACAATTGTTCCACATCTCCCCTTCTATGGCAAGTATAACTTAACTTAAAAAAAACTTCAATGACTTAAAAAAACCTTAATATCAATATCACGCGAAAATTTATTTCAGTACGCATCTCAAGCAGTGATCAAAGTGTGGAACGTAATACACGGGCTACTTTTAGTAATCCATCCATCCATCCATCTTCTACCGCTTATCCGAGGTCGGGTCGCGGGGGCAGCAGCTTTAGCAGGGAAGCCCAGACTTCCCTCTCCCCAGCCACTTCTTCCAGCTCTTCCGGGGGATCCCGAGGCGTTCCCAGGCCAGCTGGGTGACATAGTCTCTCCAGCGTGTCCTGGGTCGTCCTCGGGGTCTCCTCCCAGTGGGACATGCCGGGAACACCTCACCAGGGAGGCGTTCAGGAGGCATCCTAATCAGATGCCCGAGCCACCTCATCTGGCTCCTCTCGATGTGGAGGAGAAGCGGCTCGACTCTGAGCCCCTCCCGGATGACGGAGCTTCTCACCTTATCTCTAAGGGAGAGCCCGGACACCCTGCGGAGAAAACTCATTTCGGCCGCTTGTATCCGGGATCTCGTTCTTTCGGTCACGACCCATAGCTCGTGACCATAGATGAGGGTTGGAACGTAGATCGACCGGTAAATTGAGAGCTTTGCCATTTGGCTCAGCTCCTTCTTTACCACGACGGACCGATACAACGTCCGCATTACAGCAGACGCTGCACCGATCCGCCTGTCGATCTCTCGCTCCCTCCTGCCCTCATTCGTGAACAAGACCCCAAGATACTTAAACTCCTCCACTTGGGGCAAGATCCCCTCCCTGACCCGGAGTGGGCACTCCACCCTTTTCCGACTGAGGACCATGGTTTCAGATTTGCAGGTGCTGATTTTCATCCCGACCGCTTCACACTCGGATGCGAAACGCTCCAATGAGAGTTGGAGAGCCCTGCTTGAAGGAGCCAACAGTACCACATCATCTGCAAAAAGCAGAGATGCAATACTGAGGCTACCAAAAAGGACTCCCTCAACGCTTCGGCTGCGCCTAGAAATTCTGTCCATAAAGGTGATGAACAGAATCGGCGACAAAGGGCAGCCTTGGCGGAGTCCAACCCTCACTGGGAACGATTCCGACTTATTGCCGGCAATGCGAACCAAACTCTGACATCGGCAGTATAGAGACCGAACAGCCCGTATCAAGGGGCTCGATACCCCATACTCCCGAAGCACCCCCCACAGAACCCCCCGAGGGACACGGTCAAATGCCTTCTCCAAGTCCACAAAACACATGTAGACCGGTTGGGCGAATTCCCACATACCCTCGAGGACCCTGCTAAGGGTGTAGAGCTGGTCCACTGTTCCACGGCCGGGACGAAAACCACACTTCTCCTCCTCAATCTGAGGCTCGACTTCCTGACAGACCCTCCTCTCCAGCACCCCTGAATAGACCTTACCAGGGAGGCTGAGGAGTGTGATCCCTCTGTAGTTGGAACACACCCTCCGGTCCCCCTTTTTAAACAGAGGGACCACCACCCCGGTCTGCCAATCCAGAGGCACTCTCCCCGATGACCACGCGATGTTGCAGAGACGTGTCAACCAGGACAGCCCTACAACATCCAGAGCCTTGAGGAACTCCGGGCGGATCTCATCCACCCCTGAGGCCTTGCCACCGAGGAGCTTTTTAACCACATCGGTGACTTCGACCACAGAGATTGGAGAGCCCACCTCAGAGTCCCCAGACTCTGCTTCCTCCAAGGAAGGCGTGCTGGTGGAGTTGAGGAGGTCTTCGAAGTATTCCGCCCACCGGCTCACAACGTCCCAAGTCGAGGTCAACAGCGCCCCATCCCCACTGTACACAGTGTTAGTGGTGCACTGTTTCACCCTCCTGAGACGCCGGATGGTGGACCAGAATTTCCTCGAAGCCGTCCGGAAGTCGGCTTCCATGGCCTCACCGAACTCTTCCCATGCCCGAGTTTTTGCTTCGACGACTACCGAAGCTGCATTCCGCTTGGCCAGTCGATACCTGTCAGCTGCCTCTGGTGTCCCACAGGCCATGAAGGCCCGATAGGACTCCTTCAGCTTGACGGCATCCCTTACTGCTGGTGTCCACCAGCGAGTACGGGGGTTGCCGCCACGACAGGCACCAACCACAACTCAGATTGGCCGCCTCAACAATAGAGGCACGGAACATGGTCCACTCTGACTCAATGCCCCCCGCCTCCCCCGGAACATGGGAAAAGCTCTGTCGGAGGTGGGAGTTAAAGCTCCTTCTGACAGGGGATTCCGCAAGACGCTCCCAACAAACCCACACAATACGTTTGGGTCTGCCAGGACGGACCGGCATCTTCCCCCACCATCGGAGCCTACTCACCACCAGGTGGCGATCAGTTGACAGCTCCGCCCCTCTCTTCACCCGAGTGTCCAAAACATGCGGCCGCAAATCCGATGATACAACCACAAAGTCAATCATCGAACTGCGGCCAAGGGTGTCCTGGTGCCAAGTGCACATATGGACACCCTTATGTTTGAACAAGGTGTTTGTTATGGACAATCCGTGACGAGCACAGAAGTCCAATAACAAAACACCACTCGAGTTCTGATCGGGGGGGCCGTTCTTCCCAATCACGCCCCTCCAGGTCTCACTGTCATTGCCCACGTGAGCATTGAAGTCCCCCAGCAGAACAAGGGAGTCCCCAGCAGGAGTACTCTCCAGCACACCCTCCAAGGACTCCAAAAAGGGTGGGTACGCTGAACTGCTGTTGGGTGCGTACGCACAAACAACAGTCAGGACCCGTCCCCCCACTTGAAGGCGGAGGGAGGCAACCCTCTCGTCTACCGGTGTGAACCCCAATGTACAGGCACTGAGCCGGGGGGCAATGAGTATGCCCACACCTGCTCTGCGCCTCTCACCGTAGGCAACTCCAGAGTGGAAGAGAGTCCAACCCCTCTCGAGAGAACTGGTACCAGAACCCACGCTGTGTGTGGAGGTACTTTTAGTAATATTCAGAAGAATCATCGCCAAGGTAAAAGTCAATTGTACTTATAATTTAAGGTCACTATCCAGTAATTGGTTTTAATCCTTAAGTACAGCTTGTTATTACACATTTATTTAGGTACAAGTTTCAATAGTTTAATTGAATCATTATTTGGGTTGTTTTAATTTTCCTTTAAGTGCATTTGTAGTGTTAACATTGGCAAGGATTTGGGACAAATTCCAGGGCTCGTGCAGAGCCAACCCCCTTCTATGAAATTCACCCAAATAGGGAGCAGGTATACCAGACAGATGGGCGATGCGAAATTGTTTTTTTTTGGCTTGCCGTCAAATGTGGGTTAGCCTGGAGTAAACGTTTGATAGTGAGGGCCACCCTTTATTGGCCAGCTCATTATTCCCCCCAAAGTGACGCTGGTATCACAACATCTGTTTCTGCTTGTCGTGCATTGTTTCCTCCTGTTTGCCCCCATTTGCTCTTCGTTCGTTGGAAAAACAACAACGACGCGTCTGACCCACTTGTCTTTAGTGCGCCTGTGTTTAATTATGTGCTGCGGTTGTACCATAGGCTGGACCAATCAAAACACACAAAAATTACACTCCAGCTTAACTGCAATTATTTTCATAATTTTTATGCATTTCTGAATACTTCTTAATCATCTACACCTTGCGTCTCTTTGCTTCACCAAATGAAATGCAATAACATGACACTGTTACTCACCCATTTAGATCAGTACTATTTGTTCTGCTGGTTGAAATCAGCTAACCCCTAGCTGACGTGTACCCAGATCCAATAAAGGGTACTTTGAAAATGGAAAATTCTTCCTCTGGATTGCGGCACTACAAAAGGTTTTGGCTATAAACACATATCGTAGCCCAGTGCTTGTATTGCTTAAAATTACAGTGATGCAGTGGGAACCTCTCAGGTCAAAAATTAAAGGTTGGCTTAGTTCAGATTTTGAAACATTAGAAATGACAGAAGAAAAACATTCTATGGCATATTTAAGTGGTAAGCATGTCTGCCTCACAATTGAGAGCTTCTGAGTTTGAATCCCAGCCCAGGGTACTCATGGTTTGTCACACTTTCCGAAACATGTATGGTTCATAATAGACCCAAATGTTATTGTTGGTGTGATTGTGAATCCTTGCTTGTGGAGAAACTAAAAACTTCACATAGGATAGCCGGAGATGTGGTGCAAACCTAGAAACTCAGAACTGTGAAGTAGACATGTTCGCCACTGGTCTACCATGATGCTACGTGAACGTCTGCAAAACAAAACAAAAAAAAGCAACAAACAAACACTTAAATAGACTTGAAGACTGTATTGCATATTTCAAACACCAATACAGTTTTTCTTAAAGCAATTCCACATACAGTCAAACCTCGGTTTTCGTCCATAATCCGTTCCAGAAGGCTGTTCGAAAACCGAAATTGTTCAAAAACCGAAACCATGCTCTTTTTAAAATAAAATGTTTACTGAACACGTCTGCTCACAATGGAAAGCAACACAAGGAAGCGTCACTTCCACGTCTTGCATAAAAAACTCGAAATTTTGGGTCGAAAACCGAATTGGCCAAGAACCGAGACGTTCGAAAACAGAGGTTAGACTATAGTTTAATGCTAATAAATAATGAGAGGAGAAGCACAAGTAGACAGACAATATAAAACTCAAAGGCATATATTCTTTATCCTCTGCAAAAAAGTAGACAATTATTGCAAGTTACTGAGTCACTTAGGGGTATATTCTCCCACGGGTGTTTAAGTCATGTCCTTACACACGTTTCTTTCAGGACGATTCTCACGTCTATTCTGACACACCCACCCAACTGCAGCAGGATATTAGTCAAGTGGGATGTTGGAAATACATGATTTAAGGGAGCACGTTTATTAATAGCACACCGGAGAGTTGTCCACTTCCTTGGAAACATCAAGTGTGTAACACAGAGCTGTCTTCACTATGCAGTTTTTTGCAGTCCAACAAGTCCTCATTCTACTCCGCAATGACATACAAACTGGGAATATGACTAATTGTGCAGCTCTCGAATGCTAATTTGACATCCACAATCAGCACACTCGGGAACATAAAAGAGATCTACACAGGTAGGAATAATTAGACCAAATCGGGGATCCCAAAAATATGCCGCAGCTGAGAGGGGGTCTTGTTGCCGTGCTGTACTCACTGTAAGGCCCTGAAATGTGTCACGCAGTAGGGTGGGGGGGAGCACAAGATTGCATTGACATTTATAACTGAAACGTAGATTACCTTTATTTACAGCCATTTCCCAAAATGCCCTTGCCTTTTAAAAGGGCCATATTATGGAAAATGTAGTTTTTAATTGCTTGTGTAGAAATAGCCCAGCCATCAAGAATGAAATGAAACATCCAAGGAAATCTTTTTTAAGATGCCTGCGAGCAAACCGGTATGTACCATGTGATGTCATACGACATCTAATTTAAATAATAAAATGAACAACATGAAGTTTATTTGTTCGTGACGCCTAGGTGACTACGGCAAACAGTCATGTCGATGGGGCAGTAAATTTCAACCAAGTTGAGTGACGTTATCGTTAGGGTTAACCATGTCCAGTCAAGTCCAACAATATTGCTGAGCCACTACATATTCACACTTTCAAATTTTTTTTTTTTGTTTGGTAATGTGAGCCTGTCTTTATAGTGACGGATGAAATCAGTTGTCATAGTTATTGCGCCTTACATCTTTGCATTGCAAACCTTGGATTTTGATATTTTCTTTTCCGGATTTAATTAAAAACAATCTAAATTTAATCATCTTCAGACTTAATTCGTCAAAACTCAGAGGCGCAGTACTTTGGGGGATGGGAAGGTCAGACAATATTTACTGTATTTGTGTTTTCATATTTGCATACCATACTCCTTTTAGACAAGCTACAGTATTACTTCATTTTTCAACTGTGTTTTACGGACTGAAACCTTGTGAAATTGGGTCCCAAAATGTACATATAAGTGTTATCTTCCTGAAAATTGCTCACCTTCTAAATTTAGAGTGCTACAGCACTCGTAGCAGGCTACGGAAACCGACTTTTACATGAATTTATACATTATGGTCATCTACATTTCTATTGGTAAGTTTTAAATTTGGTTAAAACATGTTCGCCTCACAGTACAGTACGGAGGTCAAGGGTTTGATTCGGGGCTCTGGTCTTCATGTGCGGAGCTTGCATGTTTTCCCCGTGCCTGCGTAGTCCTGTTTCATCCCACATTCCAAAAAATGTTGCATGCTAGGTTAATGGAACACTCTAAATTGTCCCTCGGTGTGAACGTGAGTGTGAATGGTTGTTCGTCTCTGTCCTGCGATTGGCTGGCAGCCAGTTCAGGGTGTACGCTGCCTTTTGCCCAAAGACAGCTGGGACAGGCTCCAGCATGCCCGCGACCCTCGTGAGGATAAAGCGGTTCAGATAATAGATGGATGGATAGTTTAATGCGCAGTCACCAGCCAGGTCCTCACAGCCTTTCTTACACAGTCAGCATATAAAATGGAATTAAATAGTGGGCATCACACAATGTGCTGTGGCTGCACATCTCTCGTACAGAATATACATTTTTTTTTCATAAGGCAGACCATTCTGCTCAGTCTGCAGTGCTTGTTCATAACCATCTGGCTTTGGGAATTAAAGGCAAGCAGCTGTTTTGCACTACAATTTGTTCCCAATAGATGCGCTTCCACCCATAAACAATTTCACGTTGTGCTTCTACTGCTACGATCGAAATGGTCTCTTCTTTCTCATCATCAGCGCTCTGTATATTTCTACATATCATGAATCGCTGTCCGTGAAAACATTTCACTTCTGGCCTCTTGGACCTGTTGTACACTTTGCAGCCTGCTCAGCTGCATAGAGTCAGACTGATATATTGCTCATCCACAACGGCCATTACGCTCACTCGGAAATATCCTGTGGGTGAGCATATTGGTTTTTCCATGCTTAGTCTGCCGTGTATGGTGTGATGTACATTTGGGGTGTTGTGCAGCTTCGGCAAATGCTCAGCAATCAGAGCATCATGTGTGGACGTTATATCATTTTACTTGGTGGATTATTTTGATTTCCTTTTTTTATTTTTGTTTCCAAAGATGCTGATCAGTGTGGCATGGAACCACAACCACAGGGTAATGTTAGGACGGCGTGACAACACGGCCGTAAAGTGTGCGGTTGCCGGAAAGTGTTGATATAAAAGATGGCTACTGACAATAAACGGCAGTGAGCACAGAGTCAGTTTCCAAGCGTTTTATTGAACATAACAATCAGCATTATTGCAAGGGGGACAGCCGACTGCATTACGGCTTACATATCTACATTTAGCACCTATGTATATAAATGCAAACCAAGGAGTTTGACTTTGTGTCAGATTATATCAACATTTTCTAAACATTTCTGGTATATAATTAGTGGTTATTGTGAATTTGTAGATGTGGAATGATTGACGTACTATATAAATGTTTTTTTTTTCATCTAAATGATATCATCTAATTTGATTGCTTGTTTGTGAGTACCGGTAAGCATACTAAAGTCTGACTTTGAGGATTATGTCGAGACTTTTTCTTTTCAGTTCTGCGAGATGGTAGTTCTGATTGGTTTTACGATGATAACATGCAACTACTTGGTGCAGTGCTGGCGCTATATTCTATATATAGAATTTTTTTTATAATGTTTGTGAAAAATAGGGGCCAGGGTACTTTGGGTGACAGAAATGACAAAAAGTGTTTTGTGTTTGGAGTTAATGCATTAATGCAAGCGACATACATTATTTCCAGCCACTCTTTCAATAATGTTAAAGTGTGTGAGAATCCACCCAATCCACATCAATGTCTGAATCAACCATTTTTTTAATCAACTTGTCGACAAAGCAATCACACCTGCCGTTCCATATCCCTTGGAAACAATTTACTTTGTGTAACATCTTTTCAGATGACACTTTGCACATTCAAACTACCGCGGATGAAAGAATGGCAATAGTCATCAATGAAGTCATTTATTCTTCTTTCTCAATCAGTCTGCCTTGGTCAAATGACACCTAAGTGTATGTTTACTTTTGGAAATCTCCGTCTTTTGCCACCCAGAATGATGTGTGACATCTTGGATTAAAGGTCTATTTGTCACGCCTTTCAGATATGATGTCCATAGGGCTCTTATGGACAAGCACATGAGTCTTAACTTTCCCTTTCCTGGTTCGCTCACTCTCATCACAATCATCGTCACTGACATCAAGCCCATTTGGCCGCTTCTCCGGAAATTGCGTGATGACACTCTATTGAATGCTGGTCCTTTCAATCAGATTGACTGACCTGTTTGGCGACGCTTCGCCCAATGAAGCTCTTGTTTGTTTTGATGTCTCACAATTGAGCCGTTTGCCATTGCCTATACAGGGACTGGCATGATTGACAGCTTAATAGACCTTTTCTCCAACAAGTCACACATACTTGCGGGTGGTATAAGCGCTGATTGTGCCACTAGTAAACAAACCCTAAATAATCAATTGCCCACTTCAGTCAACAGAGCTTCCTTAAACCCCCAAAAGTAGCTGCCATAAAGACACACACACAAAAAAAGACAGTGCTGGTTGCTTCACTTTGACCAAAGTAGATCTCAAATCTCTCCTTCTTAATGCAGCCATTTCGTAACTCTAAATGGACGTTGTGCCAATTTACAATCAGGGTTTCATTCTCATCACAGTACAGAATAAGATCTTATTTAAGTGATAAATGATACAAAGTTGAACACTGACTCAGGAAAGGTGTCAGTTTTAGTCTTGTTGGATCTCAGTGCACCATTTGAGACGGCAGCTCATAATATACTGGTGAACAGGTTGTAAAATTGAGTAGTATTAAATGCAACAGTCATAAAATGGTTCAGATCCTACTTGTAGGAGAGGAGTTATCTGGTGACATTTGGGAGTACTGAGTCTGATTGAATGGTCATGGCAAATGGCGTCCCTCAAGGGTCAGTTCTTTGACAATTTTGTTCGTCGTGTATATGATTTCACTTGGGTCAAATTGTTCGGAACTCTAATGGTGACTATCATGGCAGGTGATACACAGTTATATCGAGCAATATCCCCAAGTGTTCAATTAAAGTGTGTCACTGTGTAAAACAAATGAATAATTGGAGAAATAACATGCCCTTCAATTCAACCAAAAACAAAACTAAGGTAGTTGTTTTTTCACTTAAAAAAAAGAGGATACATTTTAGTGAACACTTGGATTCACCGTCTTTGAAAACCAAAGACCTCATCCGAAACCTTGGTGTGCAGGAAACCCAATCTGCTATGACGCACATTTACACAGTGGTTTGGGCATCACCAAAACCCGAGCAGTGATGAAGGGAGCGCCAAATATGATGTCATTTGGATGTAAGAATTAGGACTTCGATGGAATTTGCAAAATGAGAAAAGCAACAAGCGAGGCTTTCCACTCAAACATTAATGGTGATATCTAACCCTCAGTAGTTTCGACAAAACCCACATATGCAAGCTAACCTTTTAGCTAGCTGATAACTGGTCAAACATTAACTAAATTTCATGTTGGTTTTGCTTTTAATTGAGAATAAAATAAAGTAATAGACGATACGAACACTGGTTTGGGACTATTGAAATAGATGCGATAGTGAATGTATGATGTGAACTCGAGTGCCACTGTTTACAAACATTATCGAAGATCTGTTAGACTGCGGTCCTTTCAATTGTATCGGCCAATCTGTTGGGCAACACCTCCCCCGACGAATCTCTTGATGTCTCATGATTGAGGAGCTCGCCTGTCGCCGACTGGGCTAACGTGATTGACAGTTTAATTGCACTCGTGATGTTGCCTCTGAAGTGGCTTAACTTGGTCCCTGTGTGCGTGTGTGTGTGTGTCTGTGTCTGTCTCCTGTATGGCAGGATTAAAGAATGGGTTGATCAGATGCAGAAAGAACTCATCACTCTGGCCGACACCGCCACAGCAGGCAAGAGTCTCACCCAGGTAAGACCAAGCCAATGATGGATAGTTAGCACCTGATCACTGTGGTGCTTTGATCTTATTGAAATTGTTTTGTATGTGGCAACTAAATGGCTCTTCAGGATGGTTTATTGTTCACCAAATATTTGCATATCCTGGTGAAATTCCTCAGATGATAGTTGGCCAGTATAGAAAACTGTCTAAATTTGGCTACTTAGGGCCTAAGCATAGAAGTGTTAAAACCATATATGATCCACAATTTGACAAAAAATGCTTATGGCAAAAATATTCCTATTTTAGGTGTCCTTGATGTAACCCCCATTTTTCAGAACACAAAAAAAGCCACCCAATTTAGAATCCATTTGTACCCGTATAACGTTTTCAATACAATGCCATTTCATGTCCAAGTGAACAGGGCGTTAGCCATTTTGGTTAAGAGTCGCAGTTTTTTGGGGGGAGGGTGGGGTGTTATAGTGATATTTACAGTTTTAATTTCATCTCAAATTGAGTCAACTTTGAGATTCCTACAAATATGCACGATAGTGTACGTGTGTGTGTATGTGTGTGTGGTGGGGGGTCTGTCAGGTTCTGAACTGACCCGAATAACGTTTTGGATTCCAAAAATGCAGGCTCAAAGTGCAATGCCAAAAATATTTTTTGCAAGAAAGTGCACTAACAAAGTACAAATTGCAATCGCGGATCACAACGAGCCAGGAAAAAAAAAACAACGATTAAAAGAAAAAGCTCTTGCAAAGGCAAGTTACAAGAGAACACAGTGAATACATAAACAAAATATCTCAAGTCCAACAACACAAAACCAAAGATCAAGATCCACAAAGAGGAGTAATGAAAATACAAAGTTCAATGACAAAACAAGAGTGACTATAAAAGGTCACGAGAGATCTACAATACAACACTTGAAGCACAATAGCGAGCAAGGTCAATAACCCAACATGAGAATAGGTATCTTGGCAGTCCTTAAATACATGGCAGGCTTGATTGGTAAATGCGGAACAGGTGGGCCTGCTGGAGGGAAACGCCCTTCCCTCCAGCCGGGGCTGAAAACAAAACAAACACACAGACATGACAGTCCGTGTGTGTGTGTGTGTGTGTGTGTGTCTGTGTCAGATTTTCTTAAGGAACAAGCACCTCTATAGTGTGGAGCAGAATGACGCCGATGAGCTGGTGGCCAGAGCGGCCATGAACATTGAACAACTGCTGCGCAAGAGGTCAACAGCTTTGGAGGTAAGACTGCATAAGTAAGCATTTGTGTAGAAGTGTAACACCGGCTCGCACATGTCAACATCTTTACCAACGATCCCTACTGTTTGCAAAAAGACATATTGCGCTGACAATGGCACTGTCCCACGGTCAGTAGATGGAGTACATCATGAACTAGTTGCCAGCATATTGCAAGGCACCCATAGACAAACAATGATTCATACTCACAATCACAGTTTGGGGCGATTTAGGCTGCTCAATGGTGCATGTTTTTGGAAGGCGGAGGACCCGGAAAAAACACACCAAGGTACAGGGAGAACATGGTAACCCCATGCGGAGCCCGGATTGAAACCCTGGACTTCTCTACTGTGAGGCGAATGTGCTAACCAGTCGGACACGGTGCTGCCGGATTAAAACATGTTTCTAGATATTTTATAAATCAGTTGTGCCTCTGGAGACTGACTGTATTCCACCTAAATTCCATTCAGATGAATCGAGAAAAAAGGGCTCTGTTTTTGACAAAAAGTCAAATTTATGTAGACGCTGCAAAGCCTGCTTCAGTTTTTCCGCTGTCGTCCATTGCAATGTTCCTAGGTAGAAGCACGCCTACCATTGTACAGTAAATATTCATAAAGTGTTCAAAAATAATATTTAGATGAAAGAAATAACTGTCGTCACTTCCAAATTGGTAGGGGGCTCTAATGATGTCAATTTAAATTGATTTGTATCACATTCATAATTACATCTATTTAATGGTTTTCAACAAATATCTCAACATGCTGAATGTCTTATTTCCGAAAATATCCTGTTTTCAGTCTCAAGTAATGCCATCTGGCTTCTAATTAACTGAATCATATGTTGAATTGTTTGACTGGCTGAGTGTTCATGGTCCCAAGAGACGCTGAATGGGATTGTTTGCTTTTTTCTGTGATAAATAAGCGTCATTGTGCCCTAAGAGAAAGCCGCCGCGCTCCTCCATGTTGTAATAATCCTCAGCAGCTAGTGTTCGCCTGCAAATAAATAAACATTATACTCAATTACTATGAAAGACTCACAGTAGGGAAGTAAAGAAGCATCCAGGATGGTTAACACTGTCTTTTCGACTGCATCTGATGCCAAACTAATATTTTAGTGGAAGTGAAATACAAATGCATTGAATCATATCAGAAGTTAACATTGTAATTTATCAGAGTCAGACTTTGCCTAAATGAGCCTAGATGGCAAGGATCAGAATCAGAATCATCTTTATTGGCCAAGTATGCAATTATGCAGGTGTCCTTGAGTGATTTAAAGTGTCTGGTGCTGTGGAATACAGATCAGTGACAGTGGTTCAAGTGAGTACAGAGCTGGAGCTACAATGATTTCCACAGGGTTGTGCGAATTTGCAAAGAACCACTATACAGGTAGATTGGGGTAACTGTTTAGGGAGTTAATGGCTGGATTTGGTGCGCATGGATCGGTAGCACTTGCCCGAGGGGAGTCGCTGGAAAAGGTGGTGGGCAGGGTGTTTCGGGTCCAGGAGGATTTTCCGTGCCCTTGTCTTGGTTCTTGCGGTGTGCAAGTCCTCAAGAGTGGGTAGGGCAGTGCCAATGATTTTTTCTGCTGTCCTAACTGTCCGTTGCAGTCAGATTTTGTCCTTCTTGTGGCAGCTCCAAACCAAACCGTGATGGAAGAACACAGGATTGATTTGATGACTGCCATGTAGAACTGTCTGAGCACCTTCTGTGGCAGGCCATGCTTCCTCAGCAGCCTCAGGAAGTACATCCTCTGCTGGGCCTTTTTCAGGAAGGAGTTGGTGTTGACCTCCCAGGAACTTGAAGGTCTTGACTATTGACGCAGGGCAGTTGGATATTGTGTGGGGCAGCTGTGGTGAAGGATGTTTCCTGAAGTCCACGATCATCTCTACCGTCTTGAGCATGTTCAGCTCTAGGATGTGTTGGCTCCACCAGAGCTCCAGATGCTCCACTTCTTGTCGGTATGCAGACTTGTCACCGTCTTTGATGAGACCGATGACTGTGGTGTCGTCTGCGAACTTTATGAGTTTGACGGTTGGGTGTGTTGAGGTGCAATCGTTTTGTGTAGAGGGAGAAGAGCAGCGGAGAGAGGACACATCCCTGCGGGGCATCAGTGCTCGTGGTGCATGTTGATGATGTTGCTCTTCCCAGCCTCACCTGTTGTGTCCGTCCCGTCAGGAAGCTGAGAATCCAGTGGCAGATCGCTGGGGACGCACCGAGCTGGATGTGTCCTAGATGAGGAAATGCTACAATTTGAATCTATTTTTGACTAAGCCATATAATGCGGGCATGTGTGTGCATGGCATCCAAGTTTGATGATCATTATGACGATTTTCTGAGTTTTTGATTCCATCTTCACAGATCAACAGGAAATTGGGTGGGCATGTCAATCAAAAGGACAATGGCATTCAAATGTCACCATTTCAAGAACTTAAAAGAAAAAGAAAATGCTCCTGACACCCACTCAAACGTATCAGGTTGGACATCTCAATCATATAAGGATCCATGAAAGAGTCTCAAGGACCCGTGGAGGAAGTGGATTCAGACATTTTGTTTTAAGCAGTCATTTCAGGTGAATTCCATCTTGTATATGAAAAAAAAAAACTCCTTGGGAATTTGGCTAATTGATCCCCAATTGGGAGCAAGAGTGATACATTTGTGACAGTAAATTACAAAGATATTTTTAGTCGACACTATTTAATACTGGTGATGCAAGTAAAATGCCAAGGATGGAACGTGAAAAAGAAAGTGTGAGTACTCGTCCATCACTCTTAGCAGTTCGTAAAAGCAGTAACACATAAAATTCTACTGAACTGCCTCCAAAATAATCTTCATTATACAAGTCATCTCAACATAAAAGCAAGGATGTAGTGTGATAATTAAAGCTATAACGCTGCAGAGGCTTTCTCTTTTTCTTTTTTTTTTTTTGAACACAGAAGTGGGTCATTGATAGACGGTCATAAATGTGGTTGTGCATTCAGAGGGCCGCCGATAGCACTCGTCTCTCAGCATCCCGACCGACGCTTGTATGAAGCAACCTCCGCGTTGTTTTATTAGTAATGCAGACAGTAGCTTCATCAACACTTCTCCTGCCAAGTGTCTGTCTGGTGTGTTTTAAAAAAAGCAATGGGAACAAAATTGGCTCTGTGGGAGGTTAACATACGTTTTCAGCGGTACTTTGACTTATGATGATATGCTCGTGAACTCAAATCCCTTGTATTTCAAATCAGATCTTTTGTGATGAGTTTTTAAGAAAAATAGTGCTAAACAGTATACAGCTATAACATTTGCTCTCCACGTACAGAAAATGCATGCATAAGTGTATACTGTTTAACACTATGTTTTGTCCTTTAAGTTCTTTCTTTCGCTTCCTGTTTTTGGCAAACAAGCTCAATGGTGGCTTACTGCCACCTACTGATATTGTCCTTCCACTAGAAAGAAACCAATGTGAGTTGATAGCGGCTGGACGTAGAATGAAGTTTGCTCCCGCCGTTTAGCGGTGGGGTCTGAAGTACTTGTAGCATGGACTTTTGCTTGTATCTCAAGACAAAAATACTCTTTATTGTGCGTACGTGTGTGTGTGTGTGTGTGTGTGTGTGTGTGTGTGTGTGTGTGTGTGTGTGTGCGTGTATGTTCGTGTGCATGTATGAGATTGAGAGTCAGACAGTCTAACTCTACTCGAAAAATCAATCACCTCTTATTGCATCTTTGTCTCCTGCCTGCCTTGTGAGTGACCTCCAGGCATATTAATTTTGCCTTCGGCATAGGCCGAGGAAACATAACTGGTTGAATGTGTTAATGGCACACACACACACACACACACACACATACTCATCACACATCCAACAAGTCCATCTTTCATCAAGATGTCAACCTATTTTTATTTCTCTGTCCCTGGTCAACAGCACCAAACCAAGGCGACGGTTTAACCAGCCACCTGTGTGTGGCCATCCATGTGTACTCATGCCTCCATAAATAAGTGTGTGGGAAGAGCATGGCATGCATTATTAATGAGCACTTGGCCGCGCATTGCTAGGAGAGAGAGCACAGTATCAAAGGCTTTACGATCGACGCCGGGCCTTGATATCCAGCGGGCAAGCACATTTACACATTGTGGCCGTCGCGGTGCATTTCGCTTGACTGGCTGTGGTTCCGGTGATCTTGTTACTCGAGGTTAATGAACCAAAACACACAAAATTAAAGCAAAAGGGTTTGGCTTGGGTCATTACTCTACCTGAGGATCAGTTATGAAATAGTCTGTCTTCATAATAATTGAACTTAGAATCAGCGGAATTTATTTACTGAACTACAAAAGCATGCATCCATCCATTTTCTGATCCACTTTATCCTCACGAGGGTCGCGGGGGTTGCTGGAGCCCATCCTAGCTGTCCTTGGGCAGTAGGCGGGCGACACCCTGTACCGGTTGCCAGCCAATCACATGGCAAGCAGAGATGAACAACCATCCGCACTCACAATCACACCTCGGGACAATTTGGAGTGTTCAGTCAGCCTGCCATTCATGTTTTTGGAATGTGGGAAGAAAGTACCCGGAGAAAACCCAAGCAGGCACAGAGAGAACATGCAAACTCCACACATGGTTGGCCGGAGCAAGAATCAAACCCGGTACCTCTGCACTGTGCGATCGACACGCTAACCACCGGACCATCAGGCCGCCCAACTACAAAAGCATCCTTTAAAAATGAGGCTTTAAAAAAACATAAGTCGTTGATGTGCTAATTTGCTAGTGATGACTAGTTTCTGCAACACCATCCATCCATCCATTTTCCGAACCGCTTTATCCTCACTAGGGTCGCGGGGGGTGCCGGAGCCTATCCCAGCTGTCTTCGGGCAGTAGGCGGGGGACACCCTGAATTGGCCGCCAGCCAATCGCAGGGCACACATAGACGAACAACCATCCACGCTCACACTCATACCTAGGGACAATTTAGAGTGCACAATCAGCCTGCCATGCATGTTTTTGGAAGGTGGGAGGAAACCGGAGCACCCGGAGAAAACCCACGCAGGCCCGGGGAGAACATGCAAACTCCACACATGGTTGGCCGGAGCAAGAATCAAACCCGGTACCTCTGCACTGTGCGATCGACACGCTAACCACCGGACCATCAGGCCGCCCAACTACAAAAGCATCCTTTAAAAATGAGGCTTTAAAAAAACATAAGTCGTTGATGTGCTAATTTGCTAGTGATGACTAGTTTCTGCAACACAAGCAACGTTATTTTCTTGAGAAGAACTATGTTTGTGTTAGAGGGAGGCCTTTACTTTTTTTCAAGTTGGACAAGGCAGTGGCTCAGCTATCAATTGAGGCACAAACAGAGGAGGCAATTAGGGAGTTAGGGTTTGAGCATTTTATTCTCTGAATTTTCCATCATGAGAAATACGGCATCTCTTAACATGAAGTCAGTTGAGTTTGAGTAAAATGTTTTCTTAACAAAAAGAGAGGAAAACCTAATATAATACTGTTCAAGTAACACAAAGTGAGGAGTAAAGGGGCCGCATGTTTGAGGTGAGCGATTATTGCCGATTATTTGAAGGAAGTCATCCATTCGAGCAGTGGACATTTTTTGATGAAAACTATTTTAACTACATGTTGTGTACACATTCAGCCATCCCGGCCTTTCATTTTCAAGTTGTAGAAGTGAGTATTTTGTTTTATTTTCTGTGGATTCGGATTTGGTTGCCAGATGAGAGGCATTTATTTTTTTCTAGTGGATGACACAGAGAAACGAAGTGAAGCATTATGGATCCTTTCGAGTGAAGGCCATTTTGAATATACTGTCATTTTCCACAACAATAAAATGACACCACATTCACATTTTTGTCACAATTAAGGAGGGACCGCAGCATTCGGCTAGTAGGACAAAACGATTCTTAGGCACGAAAACTGGAAGTCGTTCCAGTTTCGGAATGACAAAAACATCGACGCCTGCTAGCGATTAGTTGCAGATGACAATGAGAACACAAACATAGTACAAAGTACTCTTTTGATTTTTGGGAAAATTAAAGAATTTCAAGTGCGCCTTAAGGTATGAAATAGGTTCTATTAAACTTGATAAACACTTCCCATTAAAAATGCTACATGAAATGTTTGTGCTACCCAAAAAGCTATGCATGTGTGGAGGTTTGTTGTAAGCACCTGAAAAGGGGACAAGGTCGTTGCTCCAAAGTGGAAGAACACACCATGAGTGTAAAAGCAAGTAAGGGGGTTTCGAAGCCTGATTAAAATTTAAATCGTTGGTGCTACAGAATTTAGGGAAACTGATAAAACGCTCGACATACAGACAGTAGCTATGCATAGACATTAATTGAGCATTTATGGTTCTTTAATGTCTGCATACATTGTGCCGTACTTTGGATGTGCGTTAGTTGACAAATGGCCGGGTCTGCAACCACCACTTAATATAAAAGCTCAAGCCACTGCAATAAACCGCAGCTGGTATGGACTGTTTTGCTCTCAAAGTTACATGCAGTAAATCACTATGACTATAAACCTCATATAAAGGTTTATGGCTGTGTTCGGTCTACTGTAGATCATCAAGATCGAGGGCAAAGTGGTAATATAATACGAATATAAAAACACATATTTATATATTTATATAACGTCACATGTACTGCCCTAGATTTTATTTTTTATTTTTTTGTAACCGTTTCCAAGTGGAGTGTTGGATGCAACAACATGCATCTTTCCGTTTATGGCGTTGCAGTTGTATGCACTATATAAGTTGTAGTCTCGATGTGCAGGTGTATTTCTTCTTTTATTACATGCTCGATGCTGATGCTCATCATTGTTCAGCACAATCTGCCGACAGGAAAAAAAAAAGTTGGATTCAAATGTCGACTTTACATTTCATTAGAAGACAGGATGGTTGTTAAGTGCAAGTACAATGCGGTTGCAGTTTCAGACAAGCATTATCCATCCATCCATTTTCCGAACCGCCTGATCCTCACTAGGGTCGCGGGGGGTGCCGGAGCCTATCCCAGCTGTCTTCGGGCAGTCGGCGGGGGACACCCTGAATTGGTTGCCAGCCAATCGCAGGGCACACAGAGACGAACAACCATCCACGCTCATACTCATACCTGGGGACAATTTACATGCCATGCATGTTTTTGGAACGTGGGAGGAAACCGGAGCACCCGGAGAAAACCCACGCAGGCCCGGGGAGAACATGCAAACTCCACACGAGCTGGATTTTGAACCCGGTACCTCAGCACTGTGAAGCCGCCGTGCTAACCACTGGACTACCGGGTCCCCACAAGCATTATTATAATTAATAATAGTTATATATTCTTTTTGCACAAGTTGGGATTTGTCTTTATTGAAGTACCGTGTCAATGTTCCAGCCGTGTGTATCATCACAATGAATTCCAATAATAATAATATAAGGAAGAAAGACTCATTTTTGGGGGGTGGAGGGAAATGAACACTTACGCCTGCTATGCTACTGCATTTTATTGTTGATCATGATGGCAATACTTTTTTTTGAGGTGCTACTCGGTGGGAAACGTTTGAGAACAACAGGCATAATCTATGAAACATCATGACAATATGCTGCATTACAGCTGTGTCAATCATTGTATGAATTGTTCATGTGCCAGTGGCAGAATTTGATTGTCACTCTCATTTAAAATTAGTGGAGGGGATGTGTCAGCTATCAACAACCAAATGCGATGTAACATTTGTAATATGATTGTGTAATATTTGTATTGTGTATGATTGTTTACATTTGTGATGCTGAGAAGCTGGACTGCTGCGATGACACGCAAGGGACAAATGTATATCATGATGTATTTTATGTTGTCACGCTGGGGATATGGTTTCGTTCCAAGTATACTGTCAGCTGTCTTGTCTCTGTGTAGACATGGAGTGCAGGTGTACTGAATTTCATCAAAAGCCGTGATATGGATTGGTTGCTCGTTCATACCAGCTCGAAAGCACACTATTGGTTCCAGCGTCAAAAGAGCACATCTGGGCTGTGAATCCGAAACTATGCGGTTAACTATGTTCAATTGTTTACCTGTTGATATGTAAATTGAAGCCGGTGTTCCATCTATCTTGGAAGCAATGTATCAAACATAGCATCATCTTTTCGACTGGCACAACACACATTCAAACTACAGCCGTAGAGACTCTTGTTCAAACGACAAAGGGTTTGTTTGTTGTTGTTTACTTGAGCCAACCTAAAGTTGGTGTGACACCGTGGTTAAAAGGTTTATATGCGACTCCTCTCCCAGGCATACCATAAGTCTTGTTAGAATTCCTCATCTGTGTTGCTCTCTCAGAATCTGTCTTTCTGTCTGTCACACACATATTCTCACCAACGCACACACATGTGCACATCTCGTCTGCTTAATATAATCAGTGCGGAGCGGAGAAGGGCGGTTGAGTAACATCTGCTCTGGAGACTGAGACATCTCTGATCCTATCATAACCTCGGCTCATTACATTTTCGCGCATAATGTCGCATCTTGCGCTCATTATGGGAACACTGTGGCAGAAGGCGACAGATTAATAAATAACCCCCCCCCCCATACACACACACACACGCACGCACGCACACATGCGCGCACACACACACACACACACACACACACACACACCCACACACTGGGCATGCCATCTTTGAAACAAATGCAGACATTCCACAGGAAAGCACACAATTCACTTTGCATCAGAAAAATATGACAAATGATCTTAATTACTCATGAGCAAAGGGATCACCAATAAAAGATCATACAACTCGAACAATGAGGGAATACTGCACACTTCACTTCCAGCACACACATTGTTCCATCTTCTTTTCATGAGGGTAAGAATATCCAGGCATGGGCCATATTTGTTTTGAAGATGGCCCGTGGTAGCAGTAATTGTCATGTTTTGCGTAATGGTAGTGCAGAGGAGGACCCCAAAAAGCAGGGAGGAGCAGGGAGGAGTGACCAAAATGTATTGAACAAAAATGCAAACAAGAATACACTGGAGAAATGTGTTTGATTTTGCTGGACAAAAAAAGTCAAAATCAAAGTAGCAAAAAAACCCAAGACAGAAAACAAAACATGACACGTGCGCACAGCAGCAAACAAACAGCAACTGAGTGGTCGTGCCGGGAGTCCTTTTAAACAAACAGACTAATGACACAATGACCAACAGGTGTGCAGCTGCAGGCGGTGCCCTACAGTGCCACCTGTTGGTCACAAACTAAACCATGACAGTAATAGTGAAAAGAAAAACATGAATAATTGACATCCCCTGTCAAAATGTTTATTGTGAGCTTTATTAACAGATGAAACTAAAAACATAACAGAAATGATGCAGTCAAAGCCCTTTATTATCATTTAAGACTAATTTAACAACCTTGCTTTTACAGATGATTAAAGGACTCTCCGTAACCTCCGCTAACAACGCACTAACAACCTGGGCTGAACTTAGCTCCTCCACAACATACAAAGTTTGTCTCTCAGTCGAGATGAACTGCTGTCACTTTCACTCCTGTACTACTTTCCTATTTAGACAAGGAACCGACTAGTTGAACCTATTAGTAATTTTTACACATCAGTGCTGGTCAGAGAGTACAAAATGAGATGGTTGAAGATGAGAATAGAGGTTAGCCGCGCTAGCTTTGGCAATTTGGATCACTGCTCGTCTTCATTCAGCTACTTTGACAAAATTGTGAGTTTTTGTTTTTATTTGTTTCTATTCATGTTTGTCGAAACCGGTCTGCGATGCAGCAAAAGCCGGAGAAAATCTTTACTGTGCTGAAAAATTATCAGTGACATCTAATCAACTTTGCCTTTAGGTGTTTAAGAACTAATTTATAAATTTTAGGGCATTTTGGCACCCAAATATTTTTCAGTTGATGAGAACCGATGAGTTGATGGTGAAGCAATATGGACAGCATCGTCAAGTTATGCTCACATATTTCGTTTTCAATTCATAACAATGATGATTAGATTAAATCATTAGAGCTTCTGTTCACACAAACTTTGTCGCCTCATAACACTTGTTTCACACGTTCGCACATCCAGGAAAATCAGGAATATTACGCGCATAATTTATTATACACCCCCTATGTGGGAAGTTGTGTCTTTTTATGACAAGTGATTGTCGTTCTTTTTTTCCTGCTTGACTTTTTCAGGAAATTTGTATTCTTCTTGTGTTTTCCTGGCACGTAGTTATCAGCAAACTTTGGTGTACTTTGTCGGTAGTGCGTTTTTCTGTAATAACACTTTTGATTAATTCTTTACCTGTGTCACCATTTTTGTATATCGGTCGGTAGGTAGGGAGGTGTTAATACCACTTTAGATGTCAAAAGTGTTTTTGATTGTGTGTGTGTGTGTGTGTGTGTGTGTGTGTTTCTGTTGCAGATGGCCCAAATGGTGTTAAAGGTTTCTGACAACTACGTAATGTGCATTCGCTTGACTTTGGTGCACTCAGCATCAGTCCGTTTTCCCACTCAGTGACGGTGCGAATGTGAGAGTGAATGCTTGTCTCTTTTCCAAATGTGTCCTGTGACTGACAGGCAACCAGGTGTAGTCCGTCTTTTGTCCACGGTCGCCTTGGATGGTCTCAAGACCCAGAACAAGATAAACGATTTGGAAATAGATGGACAGAGGGATAGATATATTTATAGAGGACTCTTTGGCTGACATTTTATGCCACAAGATGTTCTCAGGGGTAGACAGCATTGACATTGGAGGGTGAGACAGAAGCAGCTGCCGACGTTCCTGTGGGAGATTCGAGCGAGGCTCTCTCAGTGGGTAACTAGAGCGCTTCTCACTTTTTATTTATTTTTATTTTTTTTCACATTCATTCCACTGTGGCCTTCTCCCTGGCCCTTTGCCACCCTACTCTATCAAAATGGAATATAAAAACCAACATGTTCTTCAGCTGCCCCGACCTCAACGTCAAGCGTTTGATGTGCGACGCGCTCACTCGGCCCACTCTTTTTGATTTTATGCGCTCCCTGTTTTTGTTGAATAATTGAATAATCCAGTTGCCTCATTTCTTCAATCATGCAGAACAAGTTATTTACTCGTGGAGGTATTCTATTTGTTTGCTCTCCTGTTTTAATGAGGTGTTTTCCCCTTTGTGCTGCATAATCAATAAACCTGATCATTCTGTCCTTCGTGGACTCACTTCTACTCAGCTTCTAATATAGCCTCCACTCGTCCTATTTCTCCTATTTTATGTTTTTTTATGGGCTCGTGATGATAGAACTTCCCAAATGTGGATGGAGTGGGTGGAGGGAATACAAGCATGTGTGTGTGTGTGCGTTAATGATCTTTCAGGCCATTACTGCTCTTTGCGAGTTTTGCTTTGTTGTGTAAGGGAGAACACGGCATGCTCTGAATGGACCATTGATTTCAAGCTTTAGGAGCCTTTTTTTTCCTCGCATGCACACACAAGAGAGTCTGGGGTTTAGTCGGGCTGATCTTTTATTTCCAGTCTATATGTGCTCATCTTTCTTCAACATGTCTCGTGGGAATTTTGCAAGAAATGGTACAAAGAGTTAAGCACTGCATAAAACATGAGAACCCAACTATGTTCCAGCAGTAGAAGCCGGAAAAGACGGGTTTCCCTCAGAATACTAAAGTATGACAAAGTTTCAAAATTTTTAAAGGATATATTATTGTCATGATAATTCTTTTTTTTTTGTCTGAAATGTGAATACATTTCCAGAGGAACAGGACTTAGTGATGCCCAGGGAGCTGCCCATGGGAGAAAAAAAATATGATTGCTTCTCTAACACTGTAATGTGGGAATATGTTTGCTGCATTAAAAAAATACACACACAATTTCAAGCCTCAGATGTGAACAAATCGGCAGTAAAACAAGTGCCGTAAAATTGGTGTAATTGGTGTCGCAGACAAAACAAAAAGGTTGAGGAGATCTTTTGATGAATAATCAAATTGTACTGTTTTACTCCAATTTAAAGGTGCTTTTATATTTTTGAAACCAGGTTTTCCACAGGCGATATCACACAAACACATATTTCCTATTTTCAAAAATCACGCTGAAGTGGCCATCCCTACATGAATAATCATTTTGACAGATTGTGAGTTTTGGAAAATCTTGCCACATTTCTACTGGAAATTGAGCTTGTCAAGTTCAGGTTTAGTATGGCGACAAGCAATTGTTTCTGTGGTCGCTAGCCACGTGTATTTTGCATCTGTATTGGACGAGAGTGCCTAATATGCTACAAGCGTCCATTACCTACTTCCAAGCAGCCTCACATGCAGCGTTGCGCGAGGCAAGTGTTCCTCTCAGCGGTTGTAATCATCACATTAGACTTTACAGTTGCAGTGAATTTCTTTTGCTCGCGCTGCATGATTCTTCTTCCGTGGCACTTTTCAAATAGCCACAGATGAAATCAAATGAAGCCCACATCCTCCTCCCCCATTAAAGCAGAGCTGGTGGCTTGTCCCTGGGTCTCCAGTGGTCAGCCGTGGTAACGGAGTGGACTCATTATAGTGTAAGAGCTGAGCCATCGACAATACAATCACAGCGGGGAAGACTAATGAGCAGTTAGAGACAGATCGTGACAGGCGGCGAGTTCGGGACGCCCATTAACTCAATTGTTGCTCTGATGAAATTTGCTTTATTTCCTTGCGAGGGAGCGCCGATCAATTTGCGTAAATGACAACTTGACTAAATGTCTTTAGAATGGTGTGTTTTACTGTTATTACACAAATGAACAAATTCTGTTCCTGTTGAGGAGCAGCCTCACCATGTCAGGAAGTGAGATTGGACTTTTCTCCAATATCTCTCTCTTGTATTGGATCGTTTCCTCTGGAACGTAATGAAGCTCGCATATGTCCTTTATCGTATGTACGATGTGTTGGAAGAGTCAAAATCAGTTGTCGGCAACCATAAATTGTCTAAGAGCCATTTCGACTGTCTTCCAGAGAAAAAAAACAAAACGATACATTTACGTGACCCACACTGGCAAAAGAGTCCGCGTGTTGCAAGGGTTAGTAGTTTGTCTAAAAATGTCGTCCTTAACGCTTTCAATGCCAGCAATTTTAAAGAAAAAGAAAAACCTCCTGAGTGCCAGACAATTACAATATATGTGTATATATACGTGTCTGTGTGTATGTGTTTGTGTGTTTATGCAGCATTGTGAGAAATATGAATTATTGAGATTCAGTAACTGCACCAATATTAGTCATTTTTTTCGTGGAGGATGAAAATGAAAAAAAGTGTATTGCTACATTGACTTTAGTCAGCTGTGAAATGCTTCTTTATGTAATATGTAAATTTGTATTTTACTGCCTCCTGGTGGTCAAGGCACACACCTAAGAAGGAGTACAAATGTAAGACTGGAACGGATTTGTGGCATATGCATTGATTTCATTTGGGAAGGACGCTTTGAGATATGCTTGAGTTATGAAATGGTCCCGGAATAATTTTCTTTAGTTCCCCAAAACCTTGAAAAATTATTTGCTCTCCATATGATTTGGAAGGGGGCGGTTGGTCTCTGATTGTGATTAGTTTTGGTTTTTAAATGTTTTTAAATGTACCTTTAATCATGTCAAGTTAAAAATTGTGGTACCTTGTAGATGAAATGTTTCATATAAATAAAGCTGCAGAGACTTGCCTTTGTTATGTCAACCTTCTACAGTAAACATTTTTCAATCGGGTTCAAAATGCTAAAAATATCCAATCTTACTCCTCTTATACAAAATGAAATACTAAAATTGAGTTTTTGTATGCATTAATTAAGAACCTCTGAAATGTCCACAACATTTCATCAAATTCAAGCTGTGTGTTGAACAAAGACATACACAGTGAGTGATAGGCTCATTAGGCTAGCTTTTCGCTCTCTCTCTCTGTCTCTCTCTCACACATAAACTCGCACAAACTCTCCTCTATTTCTCCCAGAAGTCCTGTCATGATTTTTTAACAAGCATGTCTGTCCGCTCTCCACTGAGACGTGTGTGTGTGTGTGTGTGTGTGTGTGTGTGTGTGTGTGTATATATGTGTGTGTGTTGGTACAGATTTGTCTATGCATTTGCACATGTAGTTTGCTTCTATGCAGTGACAGTAAGGTGAAAGATTGCCTTATTGTTTTGACTACAACATAGAAATGAGAAACTCATGTGACAAAATGATCATATGATGATATCACATATTGGATAAAAAGGGTAAGGAGCATGCTTTAATTTCATATGTGGAGTGACTGAATGTAACAAAGGAGTTACATATTTTAGAAAAATCATATATATGATTCAACTTCATAGCTGTGGATCCCTAGGCATATTTTTTTTAACTTGGACTGTCTGTGCAGTGAATTATTGATGAGAAGGAATGGAGGAGATTTTGATACGATTATCCAGTTCCACCCTCCGTACATGGCCTATTTTATCAACCATCTGCATATTGGTGAATGTTCTAAATCAAAAACGTCCCCTGTGGTAGTTTCTGTCGATCTTCCTGGTGGAAAGTAACCAAGAGACAAGCTCTTTGTCAAACCTTTACATATTTTCCAGTGTTTGGCCCTTATCTCGACCGATTAATTGCCTTTTGGTGGAGGTTCCAAAAGCTAACCAATGTAATGAAAATGAAATGCGCAGTATATCTGAGCTGGTTGGAAGTACATCACAGTTGTTGAAAACTATTTTAAAATCATTACAAAATAATGAATGATCAATACTTTGTGTTGCTACTGGTTAACACCGTAAATTAATAAACAGATCAACGTTTGATTATCAGTGAGCCCCTATGAATCGTGCAGGTATATGCATTTCAATCTTAGATGTCAAATAGGGATCCTTGTTATTATTGTTTATAATTGCTATGATGATGATTATTATGAATGAAACAACCTGTTTTAGTGATTTACCGACACCATTGGAGATGGTGTGTAACTAACTCATTGCTCTCAGAAAAATGGAACATCTAATTATTACACATAAACCACGATTACTATTAATATAATAGTCCGCTCCATCCACACTTACGTCCGTTCCAACTTCCATACGTTCAAAAAATTTCACGCTCGTAGAGGTTTTTCAACTTTCGCATATATGGTACATAAAACATATTTCATATTTCTTGACCATATCATTTCATATTTTATACATATTTTTCACCAACATATTGCTCATTTTACGCCAGGAGTGGGGTGTACATGGGGAATTTCGGGAAAATATGTTTTCCCAAACAACCGGGCCAACAGCAGCCGTCCCCCTCCCTGTCAATGATTCCGTTTTAGCACGTGACAGCCGCATCCCATCGACGACAACGTTTCTGGAGCATGACAGCCCGTCGGGGACAACTTTTCAGCGCATTACCGCTGCACGTATTTCCCGAGCCTCATCGCATTCCTGGGCTGAATTTAGGTCTCAGGATGTCCCTGTTTTTCACCAATGTCATTCAATATCATTCCATATCAGTCCATGTTTCCACTTTTTTTTTTCTTTCAACATTCATATGCAATTTCTCCAGAAATCGTACAGTTTGCTTTATTGATGCGCTTTGTTAAATGAGTGCGCTATTTTGCGTGCAGTTTAATTTGAATCTCAATAAAAATAAAATGTGTTCGGCCTCATCACTCGCTTTTCCTAAAGAATGGTACACATTTTGCAAATTTAATCCATGGTGTGTAAACTGAGGAGAGCAAGTGTACTATTGTCTATTGGTAGCATTCAGTTTGTCAAAAGAATGTGCTGTACTTTGGTAAAATCTACCAATAAGTACACTTTAAAGAGTATGCTCATCATTCTTTCAATACTTGATTGTGAATGATGTGAATGCTCATGTTTTGTGGGTTGGTTGGACCAGCAGTGTGCTTTGTCATCTCCCCCCCACCCCACGACTCAAGTGGCCGTCTGTCTTTGCATCAGTCACTGAAGCGTGAGGTTGTTTGAAAGGATTTGACAAACACGAGCAATGTGCTGTGTTGGTATCACAAAGGACTGACGATGGAAATGAAACCTTTGGAAACAAGATGCAAGTATTTACTCAGCAATAGTGTATTGTTGTCATTCTCAAACCTCATGCTCACACTTTTTACAACAATGTCCAAGAAAACAGCGGATTGCGAGTGTGAATTCTTGTTTGGCTCCATGTACCCTCTAATTGGCTGGCTACCAGTCCATTGCATACCCTGCTTCTCGCCCTTAGTCTGCTGGGATAGGGTCCATCTCACCTTAGGCCCCAAGTGAGAATAAGCAGTATAGAAAATAGATGGATAACAAGAGTGACACTCCCAGCCTTTATTTACCAGCGCCCTCTCTGAGTGACAAACGGTCAGACACTAATTCACTCGCCTTTGACGTGATTCGGCGACTTCCCATTTCGTCGGCTGCGATACACACACACACACGCAGATAGAAGCGCACATTCACAGAGACACACACGCACACGCAAAAGCAGTAAAACCATTTCACTCTGACATTATTATGCTATGCGACGTGGCCTTTTGGCTCACAGTGCTGTAAGACCTTGATAGCCTGGACGGTTTGAGCTGTGTGAGGGAGGGATGGTAGTAGTATATCTATGTCTGCAGCTTTTTGTGCACATAGCCAATAATTATACAGACCAATGACTGAGTGGGTGTCGCATAGTTCCACAACTAACATCCTTGTTATCCTTTATTCCCCACCCTACCTTATTCTCTAGAAACTGGCTACAGCTGCCGAGAAGTTCCAGATGAAACATCAGTGGAAAGATGAGTATGAGGTGAGTAAAAGGTGTTTTAGTTATAATCCATCCATCCATCCTTTTTCCGAACCGCTTCATCCTCACTAGGGTCGCGGGGGGTGCTGGAGCCTATCCCAGCAGTCTTGCCGACACCCTGAATTGGTTGCCAGCCAATGAACAACCATCCACGCTCACACTCATACCTAGGGACAATTTAGAGTGCCCAACGAGCCTGCCATGCATAGAATGTGGGAGGAAACCGGAGCCCCGGAGAAAACCCACGCAAGCCCGGGAGAACATACTCCACACGGGAGGCCGGAGCTGGGATCGAAGTACCTCTGCACTGTGAAGCCGGTGCTAACCACTGGACTACCGGGCCGCCTTAGTTATAATTATTATTATTATTATTATTATTATGAGAGATTCATGGCAATAATTACACAAGTTCAAGCATTTCAATAACAAAAAAAAAAGGCAATAAGTATCAGCCACAACATCAACAATACATGCTTCATTTAAATGTAAAACATTCAAGGCCATTCAGGCTTCAATGTCTTCAAAGCATAATAAACAGTTTTTTTTTCCAGAAGAAGGCATCTTTCATGAATTTTAACATAAATGCAACTGGCATCAGCATAGGAAATCCCAGGCTTGAAGATAAAACCCAGGGACAGCACAGGGGCCCTAAAATTGAACCCTGTGGAACTTTATAAAACAGTGGTCTTATTTTAAAGAATATCAGTGAAGTAATCGGTGAAGCAGAATAGATACTGTAAATTTATAGAATATGGAGAAGGGATGGGATTCAAGTCTTGAAGTCTGGAGGTTTTCCCACAAATTTTTCAACGCAAGTCTTTCATTATCCATTGTTGATTGAAATTTTTTTACCCATTCAGTTTAATTTCTGTGTTGAAGTTCAAAAATAGCCATTCAAACAAACACATCTCATTTCAAAAGAAATGCACACACCTCAAATGAAAGCACACGCACACACACACACACACACACACACACACACCCACACACCCACACACACACAGACACACACACATGGTCAATGTACTAATACAGTACTTGGGTCTATTTCATCATCTCCGTTTCTTTAATATGACTGCCTGAGTGAATGTCATCCACAGTGATTGCAGCCCTGTCAGGAAATATTGCACATCATGACACATTAGAACTCCCATTCGGAGCGCCCTCACATCTGTGTGGAGCTTTAACACTAACTGAAGCCATTATTTTGTTCTTGTCAAATTTGTGTGACTTTTTTCCTCATGTGCTTGTTCACAGGATGATGAAATTGCATACTACAATTCCAAGGACAATGTAAGTGTTCCTTGTCCTTCAACCAACACTGTAAGCGGACCAAAGTATTGGGACACACTCTCCTGGGAAGACCTTCTACAAAATGTTGGATTGTGTCGATGGGAATTTGTACTCTGCTCAAATGATCAAAGAAAATGTGATTCATGACATCTGTAAATTAGTGCTAGGAGAAACAGATAACATTTTAAATACCTGTATATCAGCTTAATATTGTAAATAAAAAAACATTATCATTTGCAGTCACATATTTAACTGGATATCATCCCATCTTCCTCCCCCCCCAAAAAAGATATTCCATTGCCAATTGAATACACAAAATATTTTATTTCGTTATACTCATGCCGATGCCTCGACCAGACCAAAAGTCTCTCTTGCTTTATAAAAGCAGACAACTGTTACATCATCTTCCCGAACTCTTTCACAAAGCTGTTAGAACCAGAAGCGATGCAAGAAATTAAACAAGTATTTGATTGAGCAGTTAAATTGACGGAAATGAATCTGCACGCACTCAACTCAGTACCTGACCGGTTATTTCATACAATTCATTTTTCACAAAAGCGACTTTATCGATTATCTCTAACTTATCCATTTTCACTCATTACTGTCATAAAAACACCTATACGTTAAATATTGAGGTGACGTAATGCCGCAGAGCACAGTGAGGGAAGAGGAAGCGTTTTACAACAGTATGTAGATCGTTGTGCAGTTGAGTTAATAGATTAATTTCCAAGCTATTCTCAGCACTTTGAATTGTTCAACAATACCTAAAAGTAACAGCCGATGTGGGCGCAGACAAATACGATTAAAAAAAAGACATTTAAATTTGGACATTTAAGTTTTCTTCCCGACTGCATTGATTGTCTGCTTGACATACAAGGCAATGTTGATAAAATTCTTCACACAATTGCTCGTCCTGTGCTAACATTTGCATCATTGGCAAAGTAATGCAAAAAAAAAAGAAGATAACTTTGGTGTTCAAAAAGAACATTAGAGATTCAAAGAGACATTCAATAAGGAAAATTTAAAAAACATTCCACGTTGATTAATGAATCGGTAAAAGTGTGCCACAAGACTTTTGTCACCCAACTAAGTCTGATGTGCACCAGTCGAGATGTTGACCTCCCTTTCACATTCACGTCCTCCATCTCACTCCCTTCATCTTCGCGCTCTTCACTCTCATCTTGTACCGCTTTGCTTTCATGTATTGTCGTCTCCTTCAAGGCTTTCTTCTTTTCCTCCTCTCCTTTTGTTGCCTCTAATTCATCGCTCCTCCCGCCCCCGCACCCTTTCTATTTTACAGGTGAAGAGGTTCCTGCCATGGTTCTCCTCTAATTGACAGATGAGATAGATGAGGCAGATGTATTGTTGCTTTATTAGGAAGCAAGTGTTCACGCGCACTCCCCTTGCTCCCGCCCTCCCTCCTCTCCTCCTCCTCCGCCGTCCTCCGTCTTTCTTTGCATATTGTCATGCCTGTCCTATTGCCATTGATGCAACACCATACCTTTCCCCCCCCCTCATCTCAAGCAAGGTGATAAACATATAAAGCATGCCAGGGCGATAAATTCAAATTCAACTGATCATCCCATTATCTCTGATGTTTCTCTTCAATAGCTGGATTCAAACGAAACTGAAGGACGCAAATCCCGACTACGGCCCGCTTTTAAGGAGGATCCATCATTTAGACGCCTCACGGATCACAGCCACACGGCTGTGCACATCCCCACCGATATCTATGATGGCTGTGAGTGCACACGTATTCGCACACACACAGTAACCATGGATACTGCTGACACACAAAAACTGCATTCAAAGATGTTGCGGTTTGCGCTTTTGCCAAGTTTGCCTTTGGGCTTAATAGAGGACAATGATCCAAAGCAGAAGATGATGATGCTCACTTTTACATAGTCGGTATTAATACTGTATGTTTATTATTTTTAGTTGAGGTCAGTCTCTGCTTTCTGTTGTTTTGAGTGTGAATGTTTGTCTCCACACGTGTCCCCGTGACTGACCGGAGACCAGTTCAGAGTGTGAACATGGGGCATGTTTTCCCCATGCTTGTGTGGGTTTTCTTTATGAACTAATATGGATGATACCACAGAGAAACATTTATACTGCAGCAAGGTTTTGTGATGTGGAGGCAAACGGATGCACACAAATTCAGAGCTTCAGGAGACATTGTTAAGGGAAAAAAAAGATGTATTAACAATTAAAAAAACAACAACAACAACAAACAAAGTAGGTGGAATTATAAAAGTAGTAATTCCCTCACAAAATGCTAGGTTCAAAGTAACAAAGAAACTCAGGGAATAAACCACAGGAAACACAACGTTGGTTGATCAGCATGACTAAAAACAGCAACCCAACACAGACTGTTGGAAAACAAGGGCTGATGAGAACAGGAAATGAAAGTGTAAAAATTGACATTGTGACATAATATGGAAAAAGTCAACAAAAACACAAATCTTGACATGTTTCAGATTTTATCAAATAAAAAATAAATACACAATGTATATTGTAATAACGATAACAAAGAGCTGAGTTTGCATGAAGGCAAGACAAACTTGGGGTTTAATCTGTTTCAAGTATAAAATGGTCAGTTTAATTCCACAATTTCATCACAATGACCTCAAAAAATCAACAAGACTCACAATTCACTGTCTCCAAGGGAAAAAAGATTGCATTCAATAATTCAACACAATAAGTGCACCGATCTTTCATAGCGACATTTGAATGGTTTCAGTACATTTCCGCCATTGAGTATTCTCTCAGCTGAGCTATGGTGCTCATATCACCTGTTATGAACACTATTTAAATGTTTAATAGTTCACTGGCTATGAGAAGGCCCCAGTGCTTTCGTTTATTCTCTCTTTTATTTCTTTCCACAGTATAGTGCTTTTTTTCCTTTCTTTTTTTTTCTTTCCCAAAACAAGCGTCAATATTTTCGCCAAAGCTAAAACAACAGCAAAAACAAAACTTGCACAAGTCAGAAACATGAGTGTATCACCGTGTGCATTACATCATTAAATCCTTACCACGTGTCGGTGATCAAGGTCATTTTAGCTGAGATCCTAATCAAAGAGGGTTCTCTTTGTGCGTAATGACATCTTCAAAGTAAACTGTTAATTACAATATCAAGTTGTTGTTTTTTTTTTTTGCTGCTTGGCTCCTGTTTGTCTCCTTTACTCGCCAAGGAATTTTAAATGAATGCATTTGCTTTTATCAGTATAGTTCACGGTTGTTAATGGATGAATTCTAGTGCTGGCTTTGGTTTTAATTACTTTAAAGGCAATTAACTGCATCCAATTCTAATAACATTTTGGAACGGTTTTGCTGGAAATCCTACATTAGCAATAAACGAATATCGAATGAAGTGCAGTTCAATTCTGAAGTGGCTGCAATTTTGGGGGTGCAAATAAAATAATACATGACAAAATCTGCTTGTGCGGCTCATTACAAAAATGTTCTGGATGGATTTAAAAAAAAAATACAATGAAGCAACAAAAATTAAAGTGAATCGGTTTCATGCATTTAAAAAATTGCAGAAAATGTTTGGAAAAATGTCAACTGTCTTTGTACATTTATTAACTGTATGGGCAACAGTAACAGTTCCACTTAAAATTCCGATAAAGTGAATGTACATTTTCTTCTAATTTGACACACACAAATCGGCCAGGATATGAATTGAGGCTTCACAATAGAGAACAATTTAATCTCTCCACTCTGAAATTCTGTTCCAAGCTACGATGAGGCGCTCTATAACAGTCACGCTAGCCCAAAGCCTCGGTTCACACATTGGCTCTCAAATTGAATTTTAACCCTTTCGTGCACCAAAATGATAACCTGTAACCTGATAACATGATAAACTGTCCACTGTAGTAACTGCTGTCCCAGAAAGGGTTAAAACCAAAATATGCTAAGTCCACCTTTGTCTGGGTCACAACAAGGCGCTCTAAAGGTGATTTTCGGTTGTTGGAATTACTCACCGCATGTCGCAATTGCGCTGTATAACCAAATAAATGAGTATATACTGTATAAATGCGTCATGTTTTAACCAGATACAAAACTTCAGGATAATCGAATAGAAAAAAAGTGTTAAACACTTTATTTCGACATTTGAATATTATATAATTAGCGGTCTCACTCTGCCTCGGTTAAAGGGGATGTAAATAGTTTGTTTCCTTCATGGTACCATCTGAGGTTTTGCCAACCAGAATGACGTCATGGTGGAAAAGGTATTGTGAGAACATTTGACATTTGAGTCATGTCCTCACAGTCGAACAGCACTCGGCCGCCGAGTGTCAGGATCAAACTTGAGAGCTTTGCAGCATTGGTCAGGAAACTCACTTTTCCCAGCGTGAGACCTAAAGTATGTGACAGCGACTATGTGGCGCAGTTTATTACAGCATTCATTAATCAGAATTTGTGAAATGTGATGTGTCAGCATTCACACAAAGGAAGGGACAGAAGAAGGGGTTAAAATCTTGCTGTGGGCCCGTCTGGCCCCCAAGGTTAGACCGCTGACCTTTAGTTGAGCTCCACGCTTTGGAGGAAATAATGGAAGCAGGTGTCCACCACTTTCTCCGAAGGTTCAGGGCTTATTTGTTATCTTAAGGTTGAACCTGTCGTGACTTTGTCTTCTTTTGCCATTCCTGTGACAAATCCCTCGTTATTTTCTGGGCAGCGGGCCATAATACTTCACACTCAAAGATGCCGTGTATTGCTTGCCAGTAATGCATATCAGAGCTCCTGGCTTCTCTCCAGGGATGTTTTGATTTGCTCAGTGGGGACAAAAGTCTGTTCACACAGCCACATTATGTTTTTTTTTTTGCAGAGTAGCGACCAAAACACAAGGACACTATATGCAGTAACATTAATTGAGCAGATATTCCGAATGATTGAAATTTCCGAGCGTGGCTCAATGTGTTTATTTTATTTTTTAATTTATCGGGGAGGGGGGGGGGGGGGTTCCATCAGACTGACACAAGGTCCTTTGTTGTCGTCTGTACTTCAGGCCAATCCACGTGGGCCCAGTCCGTCCCTCGTCGGCGATAGGCACTCGGCATAGAGAACATAAGTTCCACGTCACACCCAGGCGCCGCACAAACCGAAACGCGGCCAAATAAAAAATTTAATAAAAAAACACACACACACACACACACACACACACACAGCGTGGTGATTGGTGAAATAAAAACAATTTGGGACACATGTCATTGAGGTCTGTAGGAATGAAAGATATACAGCTCTGTTTTTTTGGTCGAATTTTTCTGTATTTGGCTGTGTGTCCGATATGCTGCACCTGCGCGTGACGTAGTACTGCTGAGTCGGCTCTCAACGCTTCTTGGCTGTCGCCGACAACTCGGATGGACTAGAAAACAATAAAAAAATTTGATTTTTGGAAAACGGCTTCATATACAGTATTTTGGTGTAACAAAACTCTCAACCGCATTTTTGGATAAATAAAAGGAAAAGGATCATTATTTGCTTAAAAAATACAGGTAAAAGTAACAAAGACATTTTTTTCTTTTAAATATAAATGCAAACATAATCTAACCAGTTATTTCAATCTCCTAATTGGAACCACATTAACTTCAACCAATTTTCCTTTCCCACCCTTATAGAGACACTTGATGGGGTGAAACAGCTGCCTTTGAATAATAGGTCTCTGTAAAAATGATCTCAGCACTAAAATTCAGCCCCCTGAAAACATCAGCAGTGATCTAATGTGTTTTTTATGACCCTGTTCTGCATACCTTAATGATGCCCATATTTTATGGGTGTGGCCTGTTTTTTTTTTGTTTTTTTGTTTTTTTTCATCTCAGCCTGTCCACATCATCAACAGAAGGAAGCAAGCATTGTAATCTTGTTTCCTGGCTTGTTTTGTCACATTCTGTGAAAATATAAAAGCGATCGACACAATCGGATGTTGATGCATCTATAGTCTTATAGTCTTATCTCCATTTGTCTTCACAAAGGTTGCAGGCATGCTGGAGCCTGTCCCAGCTGTCTTCAGGCAACAGGCGGGGAACACCCTGAACTGGTTGCCAGTCAATTGCAAGGCACACGTAGACAAACAAGCATTCACGCTCACAATCACACATAGGGACAATTTAGAGCGTTCAATCAACCTACCGTGCATGTTTTTGTAATGTGGGAGGACACCGGAGACACTGGACAAAACTCACACGGTATTTCCATGTGTGTAAAACTCAATTTGCTTGGAGATTCTGCCTTAAGCTGACCTGAAGCAATGCTCGAGATGTGGCGTTTGTCACTCGGGATGAAGACAAATTGGAGACACACATCAGTCTGCATGCGAGCCAGCCACAGACTTCACTTTTTTTTTTTTTTTTTACAACCAACAGCCAGCTTCACCGCAAAACATATTTTTCAGAGGGAAGGGGAAAAGAAGACATTCGTATGCTGTTGAGGTTTCAATTGGCCCAATTTGATCTCCAACCCATAAATGTTCCAGGAATAGCCCCTCAGTCAGGGGGCGAAATTGGATTTTCTGGGTGAAATGGGAGGCGGAGTCATGAAATCACCCTTGAGCCTCCCCATCAACCTACCCACCCCCTGTGGGCACTGGCCTGCCGCAGTACTGGAAATACAGCAGATGACGGACACATCAAAATATCCTACCTATTTGGCAAATTGCGGGAAAAGGTGTGGTGTGAATTGTTTTGTATTCAACACTAGATGCGATAAATCTCCAGTAGGATTTATTTATTTTAAAAATGTCTCAATAGAAGAAAATTGACTTTGCTCTCATAACAAAATGTTGGCTAATTTTGAAGCCCATTATATGAATTGGAGGTGTGTGGGGACCATAAACTAGTTCCACATAAAATGATAAACCCAAAAATATGATGGGCAGTTCTGAAGGTTGTTGTTTTTTCCACAATGTCCCATATGATAAAAGCTACGTCTTGAGGACCTCTTGTGGTGTGGGGACCACAAATTGGGACCCCCGTAACATGAATGTAGAAGCTATTTTGAAGCAATTCAATTTATTCAGTTATTGTATTTATTTTTGCAATGGCACATACTGTCCACATAGGTTTGCTGCCAGTGTGCTAGCTATGATATTATGCCGGATTATTATTTTTTTCTTACTTTTTCATATTTCGGGGACCTCTCGGCAATTGGGGGCCATAAATCAGCTTCCTATAATAAATACAACCAAATATAATGGCAGAAGCCATTCTACATTCTAAACATTGTTGGGTAGTTTTTTTCCCATGTGAAAAAATCTTGGGGACCTTTGGTTGTGCGGGTACCACAAATCGGGAGACCCCCTTATAAAGCCGGATGTTTTTTTTTATTATGGCAGACAGCATTCATACCTGTTTTCCATAACAATGGGCAGAGAAATTCACTTGGAGTCCTTATATGGTTTGGTGACCATGAATCGGGTAACACACTGAAATATGATTGCAGGAGCGACGCTAAAAGGTCATTTTTCCTCACAATGGACCACGTATGCGGGGACCAAGAATTTGATCCCAAAAAGAAGCATTTTGGAAGCTGATTTGTTTTTGTACATACACACAGAGAAATATTTGGGTGTCATGGTCATAGAGTTATATAGAGCTAACATCGGGCCAAATCCTTACTTTTCAGGCGATCCCCAAGCACGGCATGTTTGTTCAACCATTAACATTGCAACATCAAAGAGATCAAGCCATTTTCAACATGTTCGATTGGTCGATAATTTGTAAAAAAAATAATAATAATAACACCCACAGTTGTGGACTGACCTGTAGTATAGATTTGTGAAAAAATGTGAAATTTACCAGATTGTGTCGTTTAGTCATCCCATTTATATTATTGTCACTTATGCTATGACTTAATCTCTGAGTTCAATGCAGAATCAACGCAGTGCAATGTATTATCCTGACGACACAAAGCTATTTTATTCTATAGCTCCATTGTTACTCATAGCCTCGCACAATTTGAACTTTTCTCATTATGCACCGCTGGCTATCGTGCTATTTTATCTCACCCCATTTAGAATTCTGCACTTAATGAGGTGAATGCATAACGTGCACACTCGCATGCACACACACACACACACACACACACACACACACGCACACAAGCGTATGTTTCAATTTAAAAACAATAAAATTGCCACTGTTGGCAAAGCGAGGCTTCATTAACTGCTGTCTCGAGAGGCATGCATACAGATGGAAGTGTTTGCACATCAACGAGCGACGTCACAATTGATCCAGCGATTACCCATCTATTTTACTCTCGTAAACTTATAGAAATTTAAAACTGAGAAGAAAAAAAACAACACTTTATAAATTATGTTGTTTGTGCCAAAATTACATTTCAATTATCTGACATTGTGTTATCCATTTATTTCCTTTATACGTGTAATTTGAGCCCAAGAAGAAGAAAAAAAAATGCTTGTCATGTTTTTAACATGCGTCACACAAATGAACAAATCAAAGACACTTTTTAAAAATTATTTTGGTAATTCCCAATCCTGATGATTATATTTCCTCACAGGTGGCAAAATCAGGTCCAGGAAGACAAGCCCTAGCCAGTTTGACTTTAGACACAGTTGTTTCTGCATCCCGGGTGTTCGTGTAACTGCCGGATGAGTAGAAGCACCTGTGGCTGAAGGCATAACTGCGGTAGGGTTTTTACTTGCCACCTCTCCCTATACTGACATATTTGTCCCATTAATAGTGACATTTCCACATAGTTTAAAGTCGAAACTAGGCCAAAATGAATATTATTATCGTTGTGGAAGCAGAGGGTTTGATACAGCTCTTGTATGAGACCGGCATACCTAAACTTGTGGCGGGTGTAACTTGAACAAGTCAATGTTTAACATAATCCCTACTGTCAGATAAATGAGACAAGTGTGCAAATAATATCCTCAGTGGAGGTAAGGAGACTAAAAATGAGAGTGAATTGAGGGAGGGGGCGGGGGTGTCGTGAGAGGCTGAACCAGTTTGGGGGCGCCCAGTGTTGCGTCCCCCCTTCATCCATCATTGTGAGTGTTACGTGGCTCTAGGCTGTCCAAGTGCTGTGTCACTGCATCCATAATGCCTGTTGCCTCCCACAACATACACCATCAATCAGCTGCTATATACACACACACACACACACACACACACACACACACACACACACACACACACACACACACACACACACACACACACTCCCAAACACGTTATTTCGAGGTAGAAATGAACGGGCTCGTGTTCATGTGGGAATACAAATGTGTTTATCAGAAATATCCACATGAGTTTGTCTTCACTTAACAGAACCTGGGCAATTACAATGATGTGTATTAAGTTGTTTATCTTTGTCATGATGTCGAACATACTTGTGGGTTGTAGAAGCTCAATTATTCTCCGACTGCTTCACTCATAGAAAAGAAAACTCCTTAGATGAGGCGGTTTTGTTTTCTTCTCTGGACAACTTTTCATGACATCCACTCAAGTTATTGTCCTCACCCGCAATCCTCTGTATTTAGTGGAGTCATTCCTTTCAGTTCAAGTCAACAGTAGTCACAAGGAAAATACCCTGGTCTCTGGTGTTCCCCAAAATTTTGAAAAGATCCATCACAATCTTTCTTTTGTTTTTAGCAACCATTGTGCTGAACGAGCTGAACTGGACCGAGGCTCTGGAGGACGTATTCAAGAAAAACAGAGAGGATGATCCCACGCTTCTTTGGCAGGTGTTTGGAAGCGCTACAGGTCTGGCCCGCTACTACCCAGGTAGGCAAAAGAAAGTACAGAGAAGTCTTTCACTGCAGAGCCATTTTTTTATTGATAGAGGTAGGTAGGGAGAGAGTGCGAGTTTGGTAGGCAAACAGAGTGTGCAAGCTGAGAAGGAAGAAAACAAACTCGTCAGGTTGATCAGTACAGAGTCGCTCCATATGCTAGCCTTATTTGGTTAAATAAATTGAACTAAGAATAAATGAATCATCAATGAATGCGGAGTGCAAGTTGCACACTAGGGAAGGCTAGGCAAGGCAACAGGTTTAGATCGAGTTCCTGCCACCAAATTGTCATTCTCCCAGGCGTATCTGCAACACACTTCTTTTGCTGCACTGGCTCACGCATCTCGGTAGAGACTGGCCTGCTAAAAGATATGGACAGTGAGCCTTGAGTTGATACAAAAAATCCACCAGCATTTCCACCATGGTGCAGATGTGCTGTCTACAAAAATAGAGCCCGTTGCCTCTTCAGTGAGTCTTGATTCTCCCCCCAAATCACCACCCTAAAGACCAAACAGAGTACCTTTCCGGATCCTAACCAGATGTCCCAGCCACCTCATCTGGCTCCTCGCGATGAGAAGTGACCCTACTCTTCTTTCACACTTATCGGTCGCTTGTACCTGCGATCTTTCTTGTTCTTGCGGTCGTGACCAACAGGTCATGACTAAAGGTGAGGGTGGGATTGTATATCGACCGCTAAATTGAGAACTTCACCAGCTCTGTCTTCAACGCGACAGACCAGTTCACATCACCGTGGGCGCTGCACCGATCCGCCTTTTAAGCTCCTCCTCCATTCTATTTTTCAGATTACATTTTCATCATCTCTCAGTGAAATGGCTAAATGGTACAATTTTTTTGTCTCTACGTGGCATTTATTATCCTGCTCAATTCCACAGTTTTCTCTGTTTGAGACTACGGTACACAAAATCCACCTGGGTGCATTTGGAGTGCTTTTTTTTACTCAAATGACCTTGACTCTACAGTCACCATGTTTGCAATATGCTCATATCACCGCTCACAAAGGCTCAACATCGAATCCCGTACAGCTCTGTCCTATACGAACCATTCATCCGTGCTAAGCTTCACAGTGTTTTCTATTCATGGCATCATCTGTGTGGCCTCACCGGGGAGGTTGATGTGCAATATTCCGGGATGAACACTGGCTTTGACTATTTAATTTCACTGTGTTTTTAAAAACTACTTAGCATGCATGGAGAGCGGGTTCACTCTCTCATGCGTGCTCGTTTTTCATGCTCCCCCACACTCATACCAAATTGGTGATTGTCAAAGCAATTAAATTAAGTCTGCACATCTTGTCATGAATTATACTCTGGGCTAAACAATTCAATGATATGTAAGATGGCACCCAGAAATCTGCCATTTTTTTTTTTTTCACCATGAAGTATGTCACACAGCCTGACATGAAAGGCGTGTCATAAATAAATAAAATAAGCAATTAGTGGGTTTATCTCCTTGCTGTGTGAGGTGTAATCAACACAGTTTTCTTGTCCTGCAGCGTCTCCCTGGATGGATGCTCGCAAGACACCTAGTAAAATTGACCTGTATGATGTACGCAGGAGACCCTGGTAAGAGATCACACTATTGCTTGCTGCTTGCAGGTGGGGTACAGCCTGAACTAGTTTCCAGCCAATCACAGGTCACGCATAGACAAACAACCATGCACACCCATAATCACACCGAGGAACATTTTAGTGTTCAATCAACCAACCGTACATGTTTTGGGAATCTGGGAGCAAACTGGAGTACCCGAAGAAAACCCATGCAGGCATGGGGAGAACGGATTCAAATTCATGGCCTCTGCACTGTGAGGCGGACATGCTAACCAGTCAACCACCGTGCCAACAAGAGTTACATACTATAATACATCTCCATCTCCACATTCCAACTGCTTAGACCACTTTTAAAGATGCTTACACGGCCATCGCCAGTTCCAGACCAGCCCTGCAATAAGTGAAATGCACGAAATTGAAATACTCCCTAGGCATGTTTTAAAACATTTATGACATCAATTATTTGTGTCTTTAAACACACCTTTAAACGAATACAATCACATTTAAATATTTATTGAGAGAACAAGAGCAATGGATTATATACATACATAAATATTGTACAAACGGTGTACCGATTCTCTGTTTACAGAAAACAAATCCTGTTTGTTTGTTTGGGGTTTTTTTTCTCCAAATTATCATCTGATAATATAGTAGTCATGGCCAAAGATGAACATTATAAAATCAACCTTCAGCCGTCGCCTTCTGGAAACATAAAAGGCAGGACTGAAGGGGATTCGACATTTACTGTAATAATCTTCAGCAAAAACTAGGTTGAACTGAAATACTTTCTGTATTCATTCTTCATCTTTCAAATGGCAGCAGTGAGCATCAGTACATCCGGCCACCATCGGTTCAGATGGGTACCTTGCAGGGAAAGTGCAGGCCTCTGTTTAATCATTTCCTCGCATTGTGCACTTATTGTGCAGTATTTTGCCAAATTCCTGTTTCCAAACCATGAAGAAGAAGCGGGTGATAACGTTTAAAATCATAAAACCCGGAGCAGGGTGTGCATGACGGGGAGAAGCAATATCAGCGTGTTATTTCCATGATACCTACTATATTGAAACAGAACAAGTAGAGAGAGGCTATAACGCCAGCCGGGGTATGAATGATTAATAATTTCTAAACTGTGGAGCTGTATCCATGAAAAGATGGACATGCTGCTGAATGGGTGGAAAGTCTGGTTAAAAAGGCAGAAAAACACTGAAGACGTTCAGAGGAAGTAGAAAAATGTTTTGCAAAGAAGAAAAAATGGTTATTAAAAAAAATGCTTCACAAAATGTTGGAAATGGGAGTGGTGAATTGCATGTCTATTAAAGTCATGAGGGATTTTTGAGATATGTGTTGTTTTCGGAATGGACATGGTACGGAACGAATTAATCTCGTGAATTAAGCTACAATTGTGCTGACTGCTTAGTGTGTGTGCAGGTACATCCAAGGAGCCGCCTCCCCGAAAGACATGCTCATCCTGGTGGACGCGTGAGTTACGCTAACGTCATTGATCTGTCCCCGTATGATTTACGCTGATCATATAACATTTCTTGACTTCTATATGCCCCTTGAGCTCCGTTTGGGTCTCCATTGGTCTTAACTGACAAACACAAGTGAGGCAACTGATGTTGTCATCTCGTTTTGGCAGGAGTGGCAGCGTTTCTGGCCTGACGCTCAAACTGATCCGGACATCCGTCAGCGAGATGCTGGAGACACTGTCGGATGACGATTACGTCAACGTGGTTTATGTGAGTGCCAATATTCTACCGATTCGGTATTCATGGGGACATTTTGTACTCTACTTCATTTTTGAACCAGTTTGGCTGTGTTGAATGAAGAAAGGTGTATTTTAACAGAGAATATTCAATTTTGAAAGAATTAACTTAAAATGGCAAAGCTATTTGTTTAAAAATACATACAGTATTTTTTAAATTTTAATTTCTCAGAGCAAAGCAAATGTACATTTTTATCATTAAAATTTTGTATCGTTAAAAAAATTGCATTTCGGAATGACATTTAACAAACATTTTTAAAAATGACAAAAATGAACATCTTTCTTTTTCAAAGGACAGCAACAATTTGATCAAAATATTTGTGGCTGAAATACTTTTTAAACTTAAAGCGGGAAAGTATATGAATGTATGATATATTTTTAAGGCAGCTTTTCGGACAGTAACAGTGACATTTCTCACGGGTCTTACTACGTTTCAAATTGTAATTTATTATTTGACAATCATTTGTCTCAGGTATTTCGTCATTTACATGCAGTAAAATGGCACATTGCTTACTGTTTTCAGCAAAGAAGCATTGCGACTCAAATTATATTCAATTTACCTTCAGTCGTTCATTTTGCCCCTCCGTGAGCCATCACCTTCCATGGTGGAGGGGTTTGTGTGTTCCAATGAACCAAGGCTTTATGCCCCTGGCAGGGTCACTCATGGTAAACAGGTCCTGGGTGAGGGACCAGACAAAGCACGGCTCAAAAGACCTCTTAGGATGAGCAAAACAAATGTACTTCAATTTCCCTTGCCCGGGCGCGGGTCACCGGGGCCTCCCTCTGGAGGTGGGGCTTGTTGGCGAGCGCCTGGTGGCCGGGCCTACACCCATGGGGCCTGGCCGGGCTCAGTCCGAAGAGACAACGTGGGTCCCCCTTCTCATGGGCTCACCACCCAAGGGAGGGGCCAAAGGGGTCCGGTGCGGTGTGAGCTGGGTGGCAGCCCAAGGCGGGGACCCTGGCGGTCCGATCCTCGGCAACAGAAGCTAGCTCTAGTGACATGGAATGTCACCTCTCTTGCAGGAAAGGAGCCTGAGCTGGTGTGCGAGGTAGAGAAGTTCCAACTGGATATAGTCGGACTTGCCTCCCCACACAGCCTGGGCTCTGGTACCAGTTCTCTCGAGAGGGGTTGGACTCTCTTACACTCTGGAGTTGCCCACGGTGAGAGGCGCAGAGCAGGTGTGGGCATACTCATTGCCCCCCGGCTCAGTGCCTGTACATTGGGGTTCACACCGGTAGACGAGAGGTTGGCCTCTCTCCGCCTTCGGGTGGGTCGACGGGTCCTGACTGTTGTCTGTGCGTACACACCCAACAGCAGTTCAGCGTACCCATCCTTTTTGGAGGCCTTGGAGGGTGTGCTGGAGAGTACTCCTGCTGGGGACTCCCTTGTTCTGCTGGGGGACTTCAATGCTCACGTGGGCAATGACAGTGAGACCTGGAAAGGCGTGATTGGGAGGAACGGCCCCCCGATCAGAACTCGAGTGGTGTTTTGTTATTGGACTTCTGTGCTCGTCAGGGATTGCCCATAACGAACACCTTGTTCAAACATAAGGGCGTCTATATGTGCACTTGGCACCAGGACACCCTTGGCCGCAGTTCGATGATTGACTGTAGTTGCATCATCAGATGTGCGGCCGCATGTTTTGGACACTCGCGTGAAGAGAGGGGCGGAGCTGTTAACTGATCACCACCTTGTGCTGAGGAGGCTCCGATGGTGGGGGAAGATGCCGGTCTGACCTGGCAGACCCAAACATATTGCAAGGGTTTGTTGGGAGCGTGCAGGCGGATCGGTGCAGCGTCTCCTGTGATGCGGACTTTGTATCGGTCTGTCATGGTAAAGAAGGAGCTGAGCCAAATCTATGTTCCAACCCTGGTCTATGGTCGCGAGCTATGGGTTGTGACCGAAAGAACGAGATCCCGGATACACACCAAAATTAGTTTTCTCCGCAGGGTGTCCGGGCTCTCCCTTAGAGATAAGGTGAGAAGCTCGGTCATCCGTGAGGGGCTCAGAGTCCAGTCGATTCTCCTCCACATCGAGAGGAGCCAGATGAGGTGGCTCGGGCATCTGATTAGGAGAAACTAATCACCCAGCTGGTCGGGATCCCCCGGGGAGAGCTGGAAGAAGTGGCTAGGGAGAGGGAAGTCTGGGCTTCCCTGCTAAAGCTGCTGCTCCCGCGACCTGACCCTGGATAAGCGGTAGAAGATGGATGGATGGATAGTTCATTTTGGTTGGACTCATTTGAAGAGGAACACATTTATTATATGTCATACTTGTAGAATATTTTTGGCATTGTAGAGGAGGGGAGCTGTTCCAATTCCTTACTGCCCTCCTTGGACACAGGTTCTTTTATTTCTCTATAAGGTGGAAGAAGACCCAACACCACATTGTCTTTTCTCAGTTTATCACAATGCAACACGAATCGATTCGGGCTCCTGAGAGTTTCAGATTTCGTCAGGAAGCCCAGAAAAAATACAGTTTATACGTTTATATAGGCATAGTATGTAAATGAGGGGCGGGCAGTCCTTCCCCTTATGTAAAAATCAGAGACAAAGAAAGGTCAATGCAGTTCAATCTTGGCATGGTGACGAAGTACAGACCGCATCTGCTGTGTACAAATGATGAGATTGGAGCTCCTTTCCAAGGGAACTTGACAGCATTGAAGAACGTAAAAAGACCGTTTGGTGTTTTGTTGTTTTGTCTGATTGTAAAGTGTCCTCGGGTGTCTCGAAAGGTGCTTATAAATAAAATGTATTATTATTATTAAGATGGGAGGACTGGGAGGAAGATGTTTGGGGGCTGTCAGAGATTTTTCTCGGACAAAGTTAAAGAAATGACTCGGCACACAGGAAAATTGTCTTCAATATCGACGGGAGCGGATCTCTGAGAGCGAACGACGGTTTTGCTCCGCGATCACACTCCCTCTCCTTTCCCGTACAGAATTTGCCCCCGATATTTGCATACCGCACCCCTGGTCCGGCCCCTCGGTAGTGATTGGTTACCTTGGTTTGAGCTTTGTACATTGACACCTTTGCATTTGGTCAACATTGAATCAACATGTTGCGGACTTTGCGGAGACAAAACGGGTGCGTCTTTTGATGTTCAACCGCTGTTCCCAAATTATTGCTTCCCCCTTTGTGACCGAGTCTATCCTTATCTCCTCTGTTCGCCCCCCTCTGCATTGACGTGGTAATTGTGGACTTCAAAAGCCCTCCGACCAGTCTTAATGCGTAGGCATTTGGGGGTGCTGGATACGCACCCAAACGTTTAGATGTGCTCAAATTAAATGAAACTTTAACATGATACATTTTGCTCATAGATTTCTCTGTCAGGGGCTGTTAAGTTGCCCAAGGAAAAAGAGAGGAGGAAAGCAAAGCACTACCTTGTTTGTCTTAAGTGCTTCAGCAGATGTTCATTATAGAGTTCAGTATCCACAGTTTTCATGTTAAGGCGAAATTTCCTCAACAGCATACAGACCTTTTTCTTCAGGGTACTTTAGGGTTACACACAAAAGCAAAGCCACGACACATCTACTCCACGATTGCTTTGTCTCACACGCACACATGCAAGCGGTTCCCCAAGATGGATGACATGTAATGAAGTATGGATTTCTGCGTCGTCTGGCCACCTTCTAGCAGGCCTTTAATGAAATGCCTGCTGCTCCATTTTGGTGCACTGGATGAAATTTTATACTCTCTTGGCCGCCCTTTCTTTTTATATACCGCATACACAAAAGTATTGTGACATGTAACCAAGTTTCCCTGCCACCCTTGTGTTCTACTAAAATAATTAAACTTCAACATGGAGTAGTTCATTCGTCATCTCTATTACTTGTCCCTCATTCATCTCTTTGCGCCAATGACTAAGGCATGTGTGCAACTTTCCCGTGTACAATACTGCAATTTTCCCTTTTACATTTTTCGGCATTCTCTCCAGTCACTTCTTGTTTTGTTATCGACCAATCACTCCCATGACTCGCCGCACTTTTATTTCTCGAAACCTTCCAGACTTACGATTAAGCGCCCAAAGAGCCAATCAGGTGAGTAGTGTATCCATTGTGATGTGCTGCCAACTATGAGGTGTTTGTTGGGACAGAGTCTGAAGATTTGGAGCCTTGTTTTTCTGAAAACAATGCGTCATGCTTCTTAGTGGACGTTGATTCTGTGAAGATCTTTAGCGCCCTGTCATCCTTTGTGTTTTTAAGAATGGGACAGATACATGGTTTTAAGATATTGACTTTAGTGTGTATTTCAACCATAATGTTTCACGGGGTGGTGAACGTTTGGCCAAAACTTGGAGTGAGAAATCGATTGGTCCCCGGTTAGGTAGGCGACGCTGTCAAGGAGTTTGCGTGACTCAATATTGAAATTAAATTCCATTGAAACTAATAAGCCATATTGAGTTTGAAGCAACTGACCAAAGGTGACAGAGCACACCAGGAGCAGAGGACAAAGCAATAGTTTTGCAGCACTGTGGTGTTAAACAGTTCAAGATTTTTTTTAAAGGGTAATTTAATTTCCACTATTGATGCATTTCCACTGTTTCCATATATTCTTGTTCATTATGTTTTTTTTAATGAAATACAAGTTTGTCAGGTGCCATCTTTTTGATCAGGCGGGAATTGATCACAGGTTCTTTTATTTCTCAAAAAGGCTGCAGTTTATCACAACACAATACGAATCGATTCGGGCCCCTGAGAGTCTCAGATTTCATCAGGAAGCGAATAAAAAACACAGTCATGAGATTATATAGAGACAATATGATCATGAGAGGCGGGCAGTTACGCCTCCATGCAAATCCCAGAAACAAAGAAATGAACATGTCATCTGACCCGGTGTGGCTGGAAAAAGTTGGGAGTGGTGAGGTGAGACCAGACCACCACTACCCACTATTGTCTTCGGACTGAGCTTTGATGTGATGGGAGGAACACAGAAACCTGAGATACCAGTTCCTCTTTTGATGTTAAACACGTCCTCTGGAGGTGGTTCTAAAACTGGTGGAAGTCGAGGGGTACTAAAGGTGATTGTAATCACAGTGAGCAGTAAATGCTCACTTTTCGTACTTAATCTGTTCCAGAAGACTGTTGGGAAACCGAATTGTTCGGAAACCGAAACCATTTTTCCCATTGAAATCAATGTAAAATGTTTTAATCCGTTCCAAGTCAAGAAAACAACTTTTTAAAACCACTTATTTTTACAACTTCACACCATAAACTGTACATATGTAATGGGAGATGACCAATTTTAACATTAACATAGTAACATAAAAATTGAAGGAACATCTCTCTCTCTCTCTCTCTATCTGTTGCGGGGCTTGCGCCTCTCCCAGCTGTCAGCAGGCAGTAGGCGGGGCATTTCGGCATCCCGAACTCCTTCGCCAACACAGACACACGCACACCTGACTCATATTTTGCGATAAAATCTTTCTTAAATTCGATAGTTTTGCACACTATTTTCCTCTTTTCTTCACCAGGTTCACCACTTCCACTTGCTTTCTTTGGTGCCATGATTAGGGGCTGATACACGATGCAAAAATAACAGTCCAATACAACGTAGTTCTCACCAAACACGTCTGCCTTTTAAAAAAAAACATTCTTAATCGAATAATACAAACTCGTCTGCTCACAAGCTGTTTCTGTACGATTATTGCATAATAATGAGACACCGGACACCAGAGTGTTCATTATGTGCGGCTGCATTGAAAAATGCAAACAAACGCACCCCTCCCGCCCTCCCCCGTGCTGCCAGGGCAAACCATTATGAAAAGAGGGGGATTTCACTAGTCCTAACAGAAGCGTCTCACCAAACACGTCTGCTTTTTTTTATTGAACAATACAAAAACGTCTGCTCACAATGGTCGCTTCCTGTGTAGCGACGAGACATAAGGGAGCGCCGCGACATGAGACATTTTTATGCCTCGGATGACGAACAAATTTCGGTTCTCGGACTAACTGAGCGCACTTGAATGCGTCACTTCACTCCTCTCGGCTTTGCTACCTCCTCTCGGCTTTGCCACCTCCTCTCGGCTTCGCTACCTCGCGAAGCTACACGGGGTAGCGTTGCTAGACGAGGTAGCGAAGCCGAGAGGAGTGAAGTGACGCATTCAAGTGCGCTCAGTTAGTCCGAGAACCGAAATTTGTTCGTCATCCGAGGCATAAAAAACTCTAAATTTTAGTTCGAAAACCGAATTGTACGAGAACCGAGACGTCCGAAAACCGAGGTTTGACTGTATTTGCTCTACAATTGTGCTTTACTGATTGGTCAAGTGAGTAGTTGAAGAGATAGGCAATCATCATCCTCATCATTCCCTTAGCCCCGCCCCCCTTGAAACATCAATTAGAAAACAGCAAATTAACTGAGGTTACACTCATCAGAAGTCATTATTTCTGTCTCAGTGTCACACTCTCACTTCGTCTGTCTCTTCATCCATGGACCTGCTGAAAAACCTCCTAACACTGGTGCACAGGCCACCTGGAGGTGTCGGGGCTTGACATGCCATCATTAATCTCTGATGTTAGCAATGAATCCTTCCTCATTAACAGCAGCCGAGGGACCAAGTTGGCATTTGGTCAAGGAAGACACGCACTCACTCACTCACTCACTCACACACACACACACACACACACTCACACACTCACACACACACACACACACACACACACACACACACACACACACACACACACACACACACACACACACACACACACACACAGACACACACACTTATACACTCCCTGGACAGCTGTTGTAGGTCAGAGGAACGCCTGTTGGGTACTCTATCCCATTCTTGTTCTCCTCTTTTTCCTTTCATGTTTTTTTCTTTTTTCTCCCACTTTTTATCCTCTTTAGTGACTTGTAGCCTGATTTGCTTCAGGTCTGCCAATCCGAAAATGGCCACAAATGTGCTCATGCAAACACATGTGAAAGCTAATCTACTGAGCAGGGGCCAAACAAAGAAATTGAGTGCATTCCAGGAGGAGAAAATGAAAATACTTTTATTCAGTGTGCGGAGAGATCTTTTCAGTTCCATAAATATTTTTGAAATGCCAGAAATAAACAATTGCGTGACATATTTTACTTGAGAATAAATGATCTAAGGGCTGATTTAGAGTCATTCGCAAGAAGGAGTCGTGCCATATCACCAATGACGAACTCCATTGCTTTTGAACTTGTGGTGCTCACCAAAATGTACAAACCATCTGACCTACTTTTTAACCCTTTCAGGGACAGCGGTTACTACAGTGGACATCTTATCATGTTATGAGGTTACAGGGTGCATGGCAGGGTTAATATGAGGGCCTCCATCACTTTTACACTTGCTGCCCACAAGTGACACTGATGTGAAAGTTGGACAAGTAGTTTTGAGAAATGTAGTTCCGATTTGAGGAAAGGTCGAAACATTCTAAATGACAAAAACGAGTGGGAAGGTAGAAATCAACGAGAAAGGTTTTGTCACCGAAATTCATTTGCATAGGCCAAAAACAACACGTAATGAGACAATCTTAGTTAGAACCATTAATGCGGTGGTTGTCAAAGTGTGGTCCACAATCTCCGTCAACTGGTACACAAAGTACCGCTGAATTAAATTGTGCATAATTTCTTTCAATCGAGAACGATGCATTGTCTTACTAATTTTACTTTAAGTCCAAAACATTGGCATGTTGTCTGTTCGAAAAAGTTGTTTTGACATTTGTGTGGCCACTGATGTCATGTCTGATAACTGCTTTCGCATGAAAAAGGAAACACACCAGCCCTCGCTGCACCCCTGACTGCATAATCACCATCTGTGTAAACATGACATATCTCATGACATGAACTCATTTATATGACACACCTTCCGTATTTTCTCATATTCCCTACTCACACACCCTTTCCCCCTCCTCATCCTCCTTTTAATAGATTATCTGACAACACGCCCCATTATGCACACCTCTGTTGTGTTTCCAAAGATATAATTGCTTGCTGTCTTCTAGATTTGGTGTGTGTGTGTGTGTGTGTGTGTGTGTGTGTGTGTGTGTGTGTGTGTGTGTGTGTGTGTTTGCAGCCATTGTGATCATGGTCCTTTAGTCAAATAGAGATGTGTTTGTCTGTTATTGTCAAAGGAGACGCCACTTCATTGCCGGCCATTGGCCACACGCCTACACACGCACGTACACACATGTGGGTCAGACATCATGTTGCCTCGCAGCTTGTTGATCAATGTTTGCGGACTCACACAAAAATCCTGATGAGTTGAGAGGAGGTTTGACAATTGAACACAATAGATGCTCTGTTTTGCATTATTGCTGCATGGCATAGTTGAAGTTGTCGGAGTACAACAATGTTTAACAAGGTTCATAAGGTTTGTGGGTTCAGGTAATAATTTTTTTCCAAAGACACAGAGAATAGTATTTTATGTCTTTGTTAACTGCAGAATAAATGATAAAACTTTTTAATCACAAAAACATCTTCCTGATTAAATTTTTTAGAAATCCGCAGTAAAACATGGGTTGGTTTTACTCAAATCACCTATTAGGGACAAAAGAAATCAGAAAACAGGCTTTTTGGTCAAAATACATTTTATGCACAACATAGATTTAGATATAAATACATTTTGATTGAGCGATGAGACCATTTCTTCTATAAAGTACCAACTTTGTGCAAGCAATTTTGTTGTAGTAGTAGTAGTAGCAGTATTTAGTCATGTGTTTTTGCATACATTTATAGAGAATGTGCCTTGCATATGTGTGTACACGTGTGTGTATGTACGTACCTTACGTCATCCTTTCTACTTCAATTCAAATCATCTTCGTCATCTTTCGTCTCTTTTTTTGGACATTCTCTGTTACAGGTTCGATGTGACCTACCCTTTGATAAATCACAAGCCGCTTATCTTGGTTGCATTTCCAAGAATGTGCCATGTTTTAGGCGCCGAAACATTGTTGTGACACATGGTGACCTCATCCAAGAGAGTCCAATGCTCCCATATGATGGCCAGAGTTAATGATTTATAATTTTTTTTTTTTTTTTTAACTTTCCATTCTTAAAAATCAACCCAGAGCTGCCCAAATCTGTCCATTTAAACATAGTTGACGTCAATTGCCGTCACTGGAGGTCATCGTTAGGATTCCCGCTGATGTCATACCACGTCTATGGTGCTCAAATTTCAATAAGGGAAGAAAGTAATGTATTAACAAGTGAAATACTGGAATGCTGATTCCCTCTAGTGGTATGCAGAAGACATGAAGACTGAATTAAATGTTCTAAATGCGCACAATGTTACAGTGATTGTTTTACCGGCACACTCTTCAACACATCATGGTGTGAATGAAAAGAAAAAGGTACCACATAAATTATTGCACATTGTTTTGCCGACTACCAAGCGACGGGCTCGCTGTTCACTGAGGGACTCTACGTACGAATGAGTGGTGTCAAGGACCTTGAGCTGTGTGTATGGAAATGAGACTTCCTCATCATTTTATTCCCCCCAAAACAAAACAAAAACACTACGGTGTTGCTGCATAACCTCGTTCTAATATACTGTAGCTCCAATCTTGTTGCCATGGGTACAGAGTCTTGGCGCTCCAAGGATGTGAAGCAATTAGTGGGGCTTGATGAATATGTCTGTTTTTCCACTGGTTCCTAACAACCAAGGCCAGGTGGGAGTGAGGCGTGTGTTCATGTGTGTGCAGGTTAGTGCGTGTGTGTGTGTGTGTGTGTTTGTGCATGCCGCACTGTATTTCATTTACACACATGTTGCACATGTGATCATTTATTCTAAATTGCGGCGAGCCAAACTAGCACATAGTACCAAGCGTTTCATTCTAATTACGGCAGCGCGTCTTTGGGGTCTGCATAGTGTCATTTATTAAGCCCTGGCCGTTTGTTTCCCAGTTCAACACCATGGTGAAGAAGACGGCGTGCTTTGACCATCTGGTTCAAGCCAACGTGAGGAACAAGAAGCTGCTGAAGGATGCTGTGCAGAACATCACGGCCAAGGGCATCACCAACTATACCAAGGGATTCGAATTTGCATTTGAGCAGCTAGCTGCGGTAATGTTTAACCTACTTTCAATATTTTAATTTTGGTCATTTGAATATTTGTTTTATCTTTTTTTTTCCTTCAGGGATGAGATTATACATTAAATACATCATATTTATCCATTGCATTGTTATAGTTTGCATAATCTACTTATCAAAGACATTTCTGGGTATTGAATTGTATTTTTAATTGTATAGTTTTAAAATCCGTATATCATTCGTTCTTTCGTTTTTCAACTGCCAATCGAAAACCAAAAATTAAAAAGGAGACTGATCATTTTGTTTTTCGTTTTCTTAATCCAACATGAAAAACGAATACATGCCTGTTTTTTCATATTTCGATTTCAGGCTCGGATCAAATATACGAAACGGGAAAACGGGCCACTTGACTGAATTTGATTTTTTTTATTTAATTGTTTGCATTTACGTGACCCGGAACCTCTGTAGGCTAATGAGAATTACCATCAGACTACGAGAGGTACCTATAGCAGCCATCGATAGCTGTGTCTTGTTTCGAGGAGCCAAGCGTGTCAGCCTGAAGGAGTGAATGGCGAATGCTGACAAAATCGTAGAGTAGAGTAGAGTAGAGTGTTGTTCCATCGCCGCCACTGCGCTACCTGAACTGCTGCGCGCAGAACTTCGTAATTCTCATTAGCCCACAGAACTTCCGGGTCACGTAAATACAAACGATTAAATTTTAAAAATCCAATTCAGTCAAGTGGCCCGTTTTTCCGTTTCGTATTTTTGATCTGAGCCTAAAATCGAAATATGAAAAAACAGGCATATATTCGTTTTTCATGTTGGATTAAGAAAACGAAAAACGAAATTGTCAGTCTCCTTTTTAATGTTTTGTTTTCGATTGGAAGTTAAAAAACGAAAGAACGAATGATACACGGATTCTTTTCTTCCCTGTTTTCTGAATTTGATCATGTAACGTTCGCTAGCTGACCTGTGATTGGTTATTACCTGAGCCTAGAGCAACTATGATGTAATTTTCAGTCAACAACAAGAGACAAAATGTCCATCTTTGACATGGATTACAAACGGGTGGATTTTTCTTTCGTGTATATTGCAGGAAACCTTTAATAGTAGTTAATCATATTTATGCTAATATAATTTTATATGAATGCCAAATAAAATTAACAGTAGTTGCTTTGTATACACGTGTAAAACACTTATTTCTTACTTACTGCTAATAGTTTAGTTTTAACAAATACAATCAATTTATAGTATGATATATTTTATACAATGACTTATGGATTGCTTTGGTACGTGTTGTCATTATGCATTCCCCAATTCTGAAATATCTTTTGATTAATTAATTAGAATTATTATAATTCATGATACATCATTTTAAAATTTGTTGTGTTTTGTTTATTTAAGAAAAGTGACAAATGGTAGAATATTTGGGGGTACATCTTGCATGAAACACTTTCTATTCCTTTTTAATTTATTTCATAACATAAGCTTCATCGATGTTAAGGTTCAATTTATGGACGGATAATGCTACGTTAGTTACCGAGGCATGAAGGGAGAGCAGGGGGTGACAGCTGTAGTATTGTCCTGATGTTTGCTGCCATCTGCTGGATCCGTCTTCTCCCTCTACTAGAACAGTATCTTTTTGTGAGGCCACCTCATTTGGTTTCCGCATAACAATTAACTGACATACCATTCCAAATTGCATTGACTGTGTTATATGAAATGACAAAAAACAGAAAAAAGTACAAAATCTAAGTAGCTTCATCTTCCCTGTGTGTGAACAGACAAATATAAGCAGAGCGAATTGTAATAAGATCATCATGCTGTTTACTGATGGAGGAGAAGAGCGAGCACGGGCCATACTGGAGAAATACAACGCTGACAAAAAAGTTGGTTCCAACTTGTAATTGCTTGTTGTCTTCAAGTACAGTATTTATTGTTTGACTCTAGGGATCATTTTACTATTTAATGTAAGTCGAGACTGAGGCATGTTCTGCTTGATACAGGATGCAATCTTGTTCCTATAGACTTTATAAAGAGAGAAAAGAGCAATGCTAAGGAAGCTTGAGTCAAAACAGACATCATAATGTTGTAGGTGAGGATCTTCACCTTCTCCGTGGGACAGCACAATTATGATAAAGGACCCATTCAGTGGATGGCCTGCTCCAACAAAGGTGCAGCATCATCCACATCCACATTGTCTGCAATATGCCATCATATTGTTCATCTCCTCGTTTTCTTGATCCACTGCAGGATATTTCTACGAGATCCCCTCCATTGGAGCCATAAGAATCAACACACAGGTCATTTTACTGAAAGCTTGATATATTTTCATCATCCACTTCCAGACATGACTCCGTATTTTTCTGTCTGACTTAGGAGTACCTGGATGTCCTGGGCAGACCCATGGTTCTGGCGGACAAGCAGGCCAAACAAGTGCAGTGGACCAACGTGTACCTCGATGCACTGGTGTGACATTATTACTGGGCTCTAAATTCTGAATGTATATGATCAGATTTACCAATGTGTTCTCAATCAAGGACAGTGATGGCAATGCTGGGAATCTTGAAACTGAGGTAATATTGTTCAATCGGGGGTATGAAACAGTCCCGAGAATTTTCTACGCAGTAGGTATGGTGGATCTGTAGACAATCCATCGCATTTGCACGTGTTTGTCTTTGAGGAATCATGAGTAAATCTCAAACTATCCGCCGATTACTGATCTACAATCCATAATGTTCAGTCTTGAGCCACTGCTTACCCCACACTGCGGAGACAATCCCAAGTATGATTTTAACTAGCACAGTGGCCGCAGGCAGAGCTAGGATTTTGTTTAATTTTCCACTTGATGGGTGGGCAGGTATTCCCGAGACTATTTGTAAACAAGGCATTAAAAATATGGTAGGCTAATATAATCCGTGTCATGTTTGTGCCTTACTCAGGAACTCGGTCTGGTCATTACTGGGACCCTTCCCGTCTTCAATAAGACCAAAACCAAAGACGACAGGAATGGGGAGGTGCGGTGAAGTTGACATATGTTTACAGATTTACAACAGTAGAGGCCAGCTGATGTACAGTATTTTCCTTACTTCTATTTCTCAGCATCAGAATCAGCTCATTCTCGGCGTGATGGGCATCGATGTGTCGCTGAATGACATCAAGAAGCTCACGCCACGTTTCACAGTGAGTCAAACTCAATTTTCGTAGTTTAACTGCTTCCATACCAGTCTTTGTGTTCGTAAACCGTGACGTGATCTTACCTGTTTTCGCGCGCTTTGTAGTGACGAATGACACTGACATTCTTGTTGTTGTGTCTATATTGTGAGTTGCAAACTATGTCCTATTTTTGCAAACAGCATTGACAATGTAATCAATTGAAATGTAATGATTTTTGGAGCTGCTCCCTTTTTTTGTTGGTGTTTATGTAGCCACTTAATACCAGTAAGTGGGCAACAACGCTGACTGCATATCCAGGTTGGCGTGAATGAAAGAAAAATGTCCTTTCTACCTTTCCTTCCTTTCTTTTTTAAAACCGCAAACAGTGTTTAAATGCCGATTCACAACTGTAAAAAAGATGACATGTCAAGTCATGTAGTCCGAGTCAAAGTCAGGTCTAATCTCTTGGAGACCAAGTCAAAACGTATCTCACATTTTGGAAAGTAAGTCACAAGCCCTACAAATGGCAGCTCAAGTCGGACGTCAGTCAAGTCATATGATTCGAGTCACCCATCTTCGAGATTTATTTAATATGATGATGCCCTTTGCTACGTTCCTTTCATCAGATTGGCCCAAATGGATACTACTTTGCCATTGATCCCAACGGCTATGTCTTGTTGCACCCCAATCTCCAGCCAAAGGTAGGTGTCACAAGATTACACTATGCTGATTACACTATGCTAAAACTAACCATTCCCTTATGTCGGGGGTGCCCAACCTTTTTTGGCCCAAGATCAACTTTTCATCAAGTTTGTAAGGTTTGCTATAGCTGTAAATTGGACATCTGACAATAGATATCAATATACCAATTACATGTTCTCGGTTAAAAAAAAACAAAAAAAAAACAATGTTTTACAGTTGGGTAAAATTCATCCAAGCAAGAAGAATCACCTTTTAGACAGATATTAGAAAACGGGTTATTCAGTTCATTAAGATATCAAATAAGTTTCATTGGCTCTTAGCACAGAAATAACATTACATGTCAAGTACCAGGACCTGACTTCCGATGAACTTCATTTTCTTCTGACACTCGTGATTTTGTCAATCCCACCAACTGTCAAGCATGATTGGAAGCTAGTTTACCAAACACGTTATCATGATTTCCCCAGAAAAGGATCCATAACAGGAATTTAAGGCTCTATGATAAGTATGCTGTAACTTTTCATGAGGTGAGATCTTACAGAAAAGTAGTCATTCGGTTTAGTAGCCATAGATGAGTATGTAGATATTTGACCACAGTGTCCTTTTTAGGATACCCGAGTTTGCATCAGCACTGTGCTTCATAGTTTACTCCCAATGTGACATGCTTGGATGGTGTTAGTAGACAAATAGGGTCAAGTCCCTCCAATGTGTAAAATAAATCCTGTTTCGAACTGTGAGTTATTGTAATGCTTTCAATATCATTCCCTCTTCTCTTTCTTTGAATTCCTTTCATCAACCCTTTTAGTTCTTTTCATATCCTTTCCTGTCTTCTTTCACGATGTTTGATGTCTTATTCTGTCTCATGCATCATTGCTCACCCTTGATCATTTATTCTTTTTTTTTCCCTTTCTCATTTTCATGCTGAGATGCGTCGTCTTTTATTGCACTTCCCCCCCGCCTTCACTTATTGCCAAACGTAAGGAACTCATGCAATTTCAATGTGTCATTGAATATTTTACACACTTCTTAACTGTGCATTTAATGTGATGTAAGTGAACAGTTTCTTAATAGTTTTAGGACAGTAATGTCCCTTCATCTAACTGGCACTATCTCATCCAGCACATGTTCAGGCACTAAAATAGCACCATCATTGTGCTCACATTTCATTTTACAACACCATACAAGCGCATACATGTGTTTTATTTTAAACAAAGCACCTTAGAGTGTGGCCCAAAAGACACTGTGTTCTTTTTCATTTGAGGTGTTGTTCAGATGTTAAGCCATCAACATTTGACATTTTAGGCTTAAGTGGGTGTTGTTGTTTTTTTAATAAGTATATCATTTCCTTGCTTGATGGCTCACCAATTGCAAAATTGTCACCTCTCAAGACGTTTTTCTGTCCCTATGACAGTTCATACCCAATTGGAGAAGCATTATGGCAGTCACACTGCTCCAATACAATATTCCATATCCATGGCAAGATACAGTACTACAAAAACTAAAATAATCTGTTCTTGACTAACCACACAGCTGAATGCCAGCTACTACCACCACTGATGAAAATTTCAAGAGTAGGCATCCGCGCAATGGCAGGGAATGTCAGTCCGGAAGGCTGCACTGGAACTCAACATCAGCAAGTTTGATTCATCTGATGCTTCATAGAGTGATAAACCATTAACCATACCGATTTCACTTTGTTCAACAGCTTCAAGTGGAAAATGATGACACCGAAAAACCTGTATCGCTGTATAGTTGGGGACAGAAAAACATCATGCCTTGTGGCAATTTTGCAACTCTGCTCCGATATAAATGACATGCCGATGGCGTTACTGCAGTCCAAATGAAACGTGTAACGAATTAGTTTTAAAAAAGTATGGTATTGTGAATTTTGGGACACCCTGTATTATTGCCTCATTGTTACGCAAATATGAATCAAATGATTTGCTGTAGTTTTTTTTTTTTTAGATTCTGCATTTAGTGGACTCATTGGGTACTGACCCAGACTCAAGAAAGCAGAGCCTGATCTTATTTCTGCGGCATTATTAAACCTGAATTTACACTGCAAGTTAACCCTCATGCAGTATTTTTAAGCGGCTGCCTGAAGGGTATTACGTCCCAAAAATGTCCCTCTTCCAACTTTTTTCACTTTTAATTTTTTTTCACTTTCAACCCCTCAAAATGTTCAGTGGGAATTGGCCAAGACATAGATATACATCCTATGCAAAATTCCAGCATCGTGGAGTTATTTTTCACTGTTTTGTCTGTGGTGTCCATTTGTCCAACAGTCCAAAATCCTCCAAAGTGTCCGAAATGTCCAATTTGGGATAATTACTGCATGGGGGTTAATTAAAGTGCCGAATTTAAGATCGACATTATACTTTACCGTTTCAGATATTCTTTGTCCACAGACATTTCAGGTGACACATATCCAGTATGGCTATCCGATGTCGACATTTACCTTATACTCACACTGACAGATATCCGATATGTTATCGAATTTTCATGAAAAATCTGGAAGAGGTGGTTGACTGCCTACCGCCTACTGACAGCTAGCATATGCTTCAGCACACCTGCGAGCGAGGAATAGATTTGGAAGAGGTCTGATTCCGATCTGAAGCTATATGATTCCATGACCCACTGCCCCCCCACCCCCAAATATTTGCTGCTATAACAAATAAACATAATGCAGCTTTGAAAGATTGTCTCATCGTCCAAATAATTCTGGACCTACAATAACTACAGCCAAATGGATTGTAAACATTGCCTCGGTCATTAATAATTATCAACAAAAACAACTAATACAACAAAAAAATAATAGGACCTAAAAACTTTAAAATAAGTCCCTGAGTAGTAATACAGTATTCAGTTGCACAATGAAAATGTCACTGCCCAAATATAGCCCAACCCCCTTCAGGGTCTCTCTTTTTTTTCCAATTCTTTCTTGTAGAATCCTAAATTCCAGGAGCCGGTTACTCTCGACTTCCTGGATGCCGAGCTGGAGAATGACATTAAAGTGGAGGTACTGTCGGCGGCACCCATGGTGTTGCATTAAAAGCGCAATCGTACAGCGATACGAGTCTTAATGTAGTCGTAAACAAAGTGAAATGGTTCACATCTTCATCATGCAGATCAGGAGAATGATGATCGATGGCGAAATCGGGGCGCGGATTATTCAGACCCTGGTGAAAACTCAGGATGAGGTCAGACTGTTTTTTGTTTTTTTTCAATGACAAAAAAGAGTTTTCAATCATTTGCGGCTAAGTTAGCATTTTATATTCATATCATCTTGCAGAGATACATTGATAGAGGAGTAAGAACATACACTTGGGCACCTGTCAATGGAACCGATTACAGGTGAGTTATCTGAGCTCTAGAGAAGAGCTTATGTGGTTTCAAGTGTGCTTCATTTAAATATATCCACTGATGACTCATCACTGAGTGGTCACTTAATCATGATTTATGATTTAAGCCCCATGGGATGACCTTGGTTTCTCATGTGGCGCTGACTTTACTCAGGATAACTGCAGTCGAGTTGTTCTCGAATGTCGAGTTCAAAAACTATTTGTTTCATCAACATTTTCGAATCCAAATTGTCTTGCTTGTGCATCACACTTCATTTTCTACATACAAAAATTATTACTGTTGGAAAAAAATTTAATTGAGTGATTATGAAATATGGCCCCCCCTCCCTGCCCCAAAAGGGTTTTTAAGTGCCTAAAAATGCCACAAGAGGACAGCAGAGAAATCCTTTTGCCCAGCTAAAAACTCATCTCACTTCAAATTGTTTCTTTGGCCCCAAGATTCCTTCAGAAGTTGCCATTTCTTGCCGAGGTGAGCTTTTCAGCGAAAACTCCACAAATAAGCAAACTTGTGTGGGCTTACTATAAAAGTTAAACATGAGAATAGTTTGTGATCACGTTGCGGGGTTTGGTCTGGCGGAAATCTACCGTTTGAACTCTTGTTATGGACACGTTGTAAGTTGGCTACAAACGCCTGGAGATTGAAGGAGAAGGTCAGACGTAAAAGTTGCCTCTCATTGTGTCATTCTTGCGTTTCACTTGCCAGGCAAGACTGGTTGACTTACGATGAATCCGACTCTTACACGAATGTTAAGAACAATTTCAATGGGAAATTGCTTCAGTTCGTGAACGGCGTCTCGAAGCCAATGACATTTGTGAACTGGGTTTCCACTGTTTGCTTCAAATGTCCATTTGGATGGATGGATAATGCTAAAAATCTCACAGCTCATATTTAGGAAACATCAATGTCAATATGCAACATGTTATTTTTAGAAATCTCTTCCAGTGTTTACGTTGTCTTATTTTCCCAACATTACGAGAAAATGGCAGTGTCCCATCGTTGGTGAGCTATTTTTAGAACAGGCCCACAGGCTACTCAGGTGGGCCCTTAGGCTGCCCCCCGGGCGCACCATGTTGGTGACCCCTACTGTAGACTGACCTACAGTAAAAATCCAAGCAGACAGACACCTCGATTGAATCGACAAACCGCATCGTCATCAAAAGCATCAATGAAATCAACAATAACCTCATCGTAGTCATCATCGTCATGGTCATCACCAACCACATCAACACCCACATGTGTCTTTGTAACCAAATAAAACAACAAGTTGTCATGTGCCTTTCTCGCGCAGCCTGGCTCTGGTTCTGCCGAAATACAGCGAGCACTTCATTCAAGCCAAACTGGGAGATGACATCAAGCAAGCAATGTGTGAGTGCAACACCATCCGTGATCATGTAAACTGCACTTTCATTTCCTTTTATTGGCCCTTCACGAGAAATCCCCTCACAAATTCTCATCGGGTCACCGCTGTTGTTTCCCAGCTGGAACCGCAGGCCGCTCCTTGTGTGCCGCATTCCCGACGTGCTTTTTCGTTTGTAGTGTAACCTGCTGGTCAGCGGCCATGCACTCCCATGCTCAGTCAACCACTCAGCCCGAGCCCTGAGGTTCTTTTGATCCTCCCTAAACGTTTTTGCCTTCCTCCTTTTCTTTTGTTCTGATCTGCTTTTCGACTTTTGGCTTATCTCGCTTTTGTTTCCCCGCGCTCAACTTTTCCATCTAGCACGACCAGTTTGGACAAAAAGTATGTAGCGACAATGGGATTACATGCAAACACATTATTTACACCAGCGGTTCTCAAATTTTTAATCTGTACTTTGCGGCCTGCAAAACACATTTGAATAAATCTGGTGGCATTTGGGAAGCTGAAGTGAGTTGAGGAGTTTAATTTATAGTAAAATTAGTCCTTATTCCCTGCAAAAAGCAGGGGTTTACTTACGAACAATTTAGTGATGTGCCCAACTGTGCCGAGGCTCCGATGCGTGTGCCGAGTAAACCGGAAAAAAAATCTGCGAAGCACGCTTCGAGGCATGTGTCGATTACGCATGTGGCCACGCCCGAAGCCTCGGAACGCTCGTTGCTACGTCCGAGGCCTCGGAACGCTCGTTGCTACGTCCGAGGCCTCGGGAGACGGAATTCCTACGTCACCGCCAACAAATAGTTTCGCCGGTGATTCGAAATAAAACGGCGCACCGGGACCACAATGACGGACGGCAGCCATCTCTTTACCTCTGTTCAAAATAATGTGCGTTTTTGGGACGCAAGGAAAATTCTCAGTAAAAAAACAAACAAACAAAAAAACTAAGGCAGGCCTGAGAATTTCACGGTTACGATCGTTACCGGTAGCGTGTCGTTTCCGTGGCGTCATTTTGACGGCACCGAAAAATCGTTTCCCATAAAAGTCACCGCACACGAGATGACTGTACGTGATCGAATCTCTCCTGTGTGATCAACACGATTTTACTGTGCTTGTATGTGTGTTTGTGGTGTGTCGTGTGAGTGTGTTTCTTCTAATTTACTTTCGTTTTGTTTTGTTTTCAGTGTGTGTGTGTGTGTGGGGGGGCTGACTTTCTTTTTTTTTTTTCGAGGCCTTGAATTGTTTTGGCCACGAGAGACCGTGGTTCGCGAAAAAACAGAAGTCGCCTCATCAAAACACGTACTGTACTGAACTCTTGCAATGACCATTTTTAGAACTCCTTCCAGTCTCTGTCGAGTATCCAGCCGTCATTGTTCGTCTTTGTCTCTCTGCTTCTCTCTCTTAAAGTGCCCCGCTCGATTCTTAAGGACGCACTGCTGCTGTGTTTACGGCCCAATTTGCAACCCGTCAAAATGACGGACGGCCTTAAATTTTCCCGTCCACTCTTAAAAAAAATCTGCCAATGATAGGAAATTGTCGGTTAATGTAACCTCTTCAGAAACAGAAATATAAGAGATGTAAATGTTTATACAGTCTTGTTTAACTTGGATTTCGTTCCAAAAGACAGGCTTTGTTATCAGAAATCACCCCTCCCCCTCCCGAGTCCTCACAAATAAAATATAAAATATCGGGTTTGCTTCTGGCTCGGGCCTGCATATCAAGTTAAGTGATCGGGCTCGGGCCGGGTGGGGCTTAAATACCAGCGGGCCGGGTTGGGGCTGGATTTTTTTGGCCCGATTTACCTCTACATCAAATCCATTGTATCATTTTAATCACTGTCTGTCAGGACATTTATTTTCCACAAGATGGCGCAATAGTACAAATGAAGCCTCATGATGCCTCGGCCCAGGAACGAACCATTTGGATGGAAAGCCTCATTGCTTCATGAGGCTTCATTTTCCCATCACTAACGAACATATCTTTGGCCTAGTACAGGGGTTTCCAAAGTCAGTCCTGGAGGGTCGCTCTCCTGCCTGTTTTCCAGCTCTCCCAGGAGGAACACATCTGATTCACATCATCAGGATTGTTCTAATGCTACTCCAGGGCTGGTTGATGAGCTGATCATTTGAATCAGGTGTGTTACAGCTGGGAGAGCTGGAAAACAGGCAGGACAGCGGGTAGCGGCCCTCCGGGACCGACTTTGGACATCCCTGGCCTAGTAGCATAGTTGCTCGGGGTGTGCATCTCTCCCATAAAAGATGATTCGATACGTAGAAAATATCGGTACTTTGGGTGCGATACGGTTCAAGGACAGTACAAGGACAAGTTGAACGATTTGATTTGATTCGGTGGGATTACCACTCAATTTGATTTGGTATGGCTGAACTCAGGAGATTCTGATGCAGTTTCTTGCTTCGAGTAGACCATCATTTATCAATATGAATTACATTTTCAGAACTCTCAATGTGGTATTTCCTAAAAGTAGATTTATCAAAGACCATGAAATGCATTTGTAGATTTTTCTCATATTTATCAACATGTGAAAGCTCCCCAAAGATTCATACCGATTTATAACTTTTTTTATGGTTTATTTACCAATTAAAGCTACATTCTGAGTGATTCATTTGTTCGTGTACGGATTAAATTGGTTTTTGTTACACCCCAAATATTTGCCTATATCATATTTGCACATGTTTATAGACACACACACAAACACAAAATCCACATTGTTTGAGTTGTGAATTCTTTCTGTATGATTTTCGACTAAATTCTTTGCTACTTTTCTGGTGTGTCATCTCTGCTGGACATTTACAGCATCGTCTTGGGGCAAGTATTCCCTTTTCTATCCTTATTATTATCTTTTTTTTATTTTTTGTAATGTTATGTTCCTTCCTCTTCTTGTATGCTTTTGTCCTGTGCGCATTTTTTGATTATTGCATTTAGCGATTACGTAGAGCTTTAGGATGCCTCGCGGGGTATTATTAGTGGCCAAAAAACAGCAAGTTCAGCGTAAAAAAAAAATCTGTCTCTCGTGCATTTTCATCACTTTGATGTGTCTCTACAAAGCCGTTTGGCTAATGGTGCAGATATCCCAGTAGATGAGATTTTGACTGAGCGCTTTGGCCTTTGTGTCATTTGCTGTCGTAAAGAGCCTGTCGACGTTTACGGGGCCGTTAAAAGAGCTCAAAATCCACTTCGGCATTGATTCGAGTACAGTATGCAGCCATCTTATAGGAGACATATTGTGCATTTTTTTCTGTTTCACACAAAAGAGCAGTCACAGAAAGGTTGCCAACATTTTATTCATATTTACAATGTCTTGTACTTAAAGCGCAAACATTCAGCGGAATGGTGACATCTTCAGTTGTCTTTACTGTAATTGAGTAGGCATAACTCTAACATGTAAAAGCTTCAATTCACTGGATATATTCATCATTATTCTTATGTTTTAAATTTTGATGAATCACCAAGCCAAGGTGCTGCATGCAAAGAGCCTAAGCTGGGATGTGATGTCTGCTAGCTCAGGGCACCGAAATGTCGCACCCCACCTTGGCCCTATCGATTGTCTTGACGAGGAGCTTTTGCGTCAAACATTTAATGAGAATCGATTGGGAAAGCTTTGTGCCCCACTGGAAATATGTCACCAAATCAGACAACAGAGATGCATGACCTACTTTACTCATGATTAACTGTATACCTTTGACCCTTCTTATCTAAAAATAGATAAAGATATTTTTCAAAATACTTTCATTTTATTGTCAATATTTTTATTTGATTATTGTCTTCAAGAGAAGGGGCCACCGTCAGTTTGACCAGCACCTTGGATGGCAGGCAGAAAAAGTTTTTTTCTTTTTTTTTTAACATTCAAGCTATTCAAAAATCTATTTTCCATAAATCTTTAAGTTTCACAACAGAGCCAGACCACCACTAACATCCCTCGACTGATTCATAAGAAAAACCTGCCCCCCCAAGTCGTACTGCTTAAGTATGCGTTCCTGTACCAGGGGCTGCTATATATGATGCTGCCGATAAATCTACCTGTCATCTTTTTTTACGCGAAGGATATCGTTTCATCCCGCAGCAATTTTCCATGACAATGTTCAAAGCGGGCCGTTTGGTGATGGCTTTTGCAGACAGCGCCACCACACCGGTTGAATACACGCTATAAAGTCGAAGAGAACTTTCTTGAATGACGCCGAATGATGCCTGTCTTGTCATTTACGAGATTTGGAATGCTCGTCCACAGCTTGGAGAGATTTCTTTGGGGGGGATGTTTACAACCTGTTTTGATGCATGCTCTGACATTTTAGTTCATCAGACAACATTTTCCAACTACTTTCTTACTTTCTGACTTTCTTTCTCCTCTCCTCCTTCCTCTTGATGGGGGTCACAGGGCAAATAGGCAAGTATTTCATTCCTTATGAGCCGTCACTTTTCGCTTTGCTCTCTTTATCCAGCACCTCATATCTGTCTAATATGTCTTGTGCCCGTGTGTGTGTGTGTGTGTGTGTGTGTGTGTGTGTGTATGTGAACATGTTATTGTCATTATCTGGGAACATACTGTGAATCTTAAGAGCACATCAAAATTTCAGTGGGAACTAAAGTGATGAAAAATAGGATCTATGTATTTAGGGTGTGTGTGTGACTGAATGTGTATATTGTCATTCCTTTAAAAAATATCAACCAGATAACAAGCCTTATGTTGTGACAACACACATTTTTGTGGGAACGAAACTGCCGTTCTGACACAGAGTAGCATAAATCGAGGTGTGTGTGTGTGTGTTTGTGTGTGTGTGTATGTGTGTGTGTGTTGTTGCATTTGTCTTTGTCTGCATTTGTGTGTGTCAGTGTTACTGCATCTGTCTTTGTCTTGTATGCGCGTTATTATTTCTATCAGGGAACATAAATATGACAGCACGTAAAATGTTTTAGGGGACCAAAATGCCAGTCAGATGATATATATTAAGATGATTGTGTCTAAGTGTCACTACAGTATTTCAGCACATGAATATGACCAAAATGCAGATGATGTAAGTTAAGATGTGTGTGTGTATGTGTGTGTGGGTGTGTGTGTTTTTCCAAAGTGATGGAAACCCTCCAGCTGGAGAATTTCGACAACTTTGGTCACACCTTCATCGCTCCACGGTGAGTGGGCCAAGCCCCGCCCCCTGCCCACTTTCCCCAACTGAACGTTGCGTTGCGCATGCCGGAACAAAAGTGGTGCCGAGAGTGAAACTGATGGTTGCTGTTTCTTCAGGGAGTACTGCAAAGAGCTGACGTTGTCGCTCAACAACACCCAGTTTCTCCTCGATTTCAACCAGTACATTGATAGGAACACTCCAGATGCATGTGAGTCATGCATCTCTCTCAGTGTTTTGGTTTTCTTTTTAAATACTTGCACTGATGGTGTTTCGGCCTTCATCAATGTACACTGTGTGCAGTCGTTTAAACGTGAGACCTGTCTGTGTGTGCATGCGCCACAGTCTATTTTCTCATTTGCAATCTTCATCGCTGTGCTCAACGTCTGAAGGGCAGAGCAGCTCATTTGATGAGTCAGGTCTGAGCAGGGTGACATCAGGCCTAATGGACTGAGCTTCCTAGAAGCTCCGTGTTGTCATTCTACGCGGTGACTCATCTGGTTTGATTGGTCGTCATCTAATGGATCTCACTGGCCGGTATAACTTACGGCCATTATCCCCCCTTGCTAATGGAGGCAGCTATCCCTGATCCATTTGGAGCCAAGGTCACACTTGGCCTTTGAAAAGTTTGGTGTCCAAAGCAGGGGTGTCCAAAGTCTGACCGAGGGCCATTCACAGTTGAAGCATTTTAGTGGCTCACTGCATATGCTTTATATTGTTCATACGTCATAAGGCAATTCAAGTTTAATTTAATCCATGATCACTCTTATTAGTCATCACTACTCACAACCGCCCTCCCCACAAAAAAACAATGATTTTTGTAGTGTGTGTGTGTCTGTGTGTGTGTGTGTGTGTGTGTGTGTGTGTGTGTGTGTGTGTGTGCGCCCACGCATGTGTGCAACTGGGCCATCAGGGGCAGCAAAATAGAGTCACGAACACACTAATGAAAACTACTCTCAGTGACTCCGAAAACTAGCAATATTAGTTGGGGGGGGGGGGGGGGGGGGGGTTCCACTGAGAAAAAAGCATACTGTACATGCCTGGGATTGTTGTTATACCGTCTGTCTACATGTGTATTCTAATAGCCCTTTTTTAAAGCGTCATAACATCACCACATAGATTTGAATCGTCAGCCCCTATTATGCATTAGCATTAACCCGGAGGACTTAAAGGCAAAGTTATGCGGTTGGTTCGATCTGCCAAGTGTCAATTTGTTGTGAAGGGACTTAAGTTCATTTCTACCATATGCATACAGCACGCATAGCTAGCAGTTAAGTACAAGCAAAAATTGGCCGAATGACTCAATGCAAAAAATTATACAAAAAAGTAGAGATCACACTAACGCAGTGGTTCTTAACCTGGGTTCGATCGAACCCTAGGGGTTCGGTGAATAGGGCTCAGGGGTTCGACGGAGCCTTTGCCATGGAGGTTAAGACATACCCGACTCAACATGTCAATCAGTTATGACATGCCTGCTTGGTCATCACTGGCTGCAGATGATCACATTACATTGCTTGTCCAATCAGTGCGGCGGGAAATTTAGTTCGCTCAGTCGTCAACGTGTGACTGTCGTGACATTATGTCGTACAATTAAAAAAAAAAAAAAAAGATACGTATCTCTTGAAATGTTATTTACTTTTTTTAGGGGTTTTTTTAGTCTTGAGTTTGTAAAAAAAAAAAAAAACTTTTATTTTTCAGTAAGGGTTCGTTGTATGTGCATATCAACTGATTGGGTTCGGTACCTCTGAAAAGGTTAAGAACCACTGCACTAACGCAAGAGAAGCTAAATAGAAAACAAACATCTCGATTTTGCACGCTACCGCGCTTGTACTAGCGTCCACATGTGTGCATATGAAAAGCCACAACTTTCAAAATAAAAGCACCACTTACTTTTACATTTCCTTTGACTTGATCATCAATCCGAGGGATGGTATGAGGCTGAAGGCAAGTGGGATGTGGCCCCTGCGCCTGACCTTGCCGAGGCCTGATCGACAGTATTGAATTGTTTTTAGCATGTTTTTTAAAACACAATGTTAAGTGTGCTCCCACACTTTTTCATTTCATTTTTCTCGATGTGGCCCTCAGTGGAACATAATTGGACATCCCTGGTATAAACTATTAAATAGTAAGAAATGTTATAATCATGAAGCTTTCAGTGACATGGTTCTTGTGTTCCATTCATTTTGCTTGCAAGCCTAGCTACAGAAGCGGCAACATGCATGATATGTAGACGGCATCTGTCTCTAATCACAGGCAACGTATCCCTTGTGAGTCGACTCATCTTGGATGCGGGCCTGACAGCCGAGCTGGTTGACTTGTGGAGAGAGCAGAAAGTGTGAGTAAGACTCATCCAGATTTGTAGCCATGCTCCATTGTTTTGTCGGGTTATATGCATACAGTTTTTGGAATAAAATGCTCGGCCCGGGAGTCAGTATGTGTGTTGTGCATCCGGCTAAATTGCAAAGCAAACAATGCTTACTGCTGCCAGACAACACAAGTAACACTGCCAGGAATCATTTTAAAAGACGTGTCAAAATGTTCCATATTCCATATAATGTAACCAGTTAATTCGGAGCATATGCACAAATTTAAATATGATATCGTTTTCCATTTGAGACTGCTTTCCGTTAAGTTGAGATTCCTTATGCCTGCACATGTGGACCATCGTACAAGCATGGCAGGCATGCTGCCTCGGAAAATCTGCAAATTATCCATCCACCCCACAAAGGTTTTGAACAGTAGTTCCTCGGTTTGTGTCATTAATCTTTAACTATTTACGTATTTCACTCAAAGAATACAGTGGACAATGGAAATAGGCAATAACTTTCAAATTTTATTAGTATTTTAGTGTAGTTAGTCAATTCCCCATCTGCCATATTGTCCGCTATTATAGAACATTTTGACTGATCTTTCAGGACTCAAAGAATGTTGTGTAAAATTGTGAAACGCCCCATGAACTATGCTGGCTCGCCGAATGGCTCGTGTTGAGACTTGGTGGCTTATTTACAGCACATGATGATTCTGATCATTGTTTTTAACGATTGTGACACACTTTACTATCCACAGCGATACATAGTCTGCTTCAGAGATGGCCGTTTTACAAAATATTGCAGGTACATCCTTCAATATTTGTCAGCCTGGGTACCTGTCCATCATTTGCCGGTCCGTTATTTTTTTAAGCCAAACCAACCTGTAATCATTAATTCCTCAGAAATTTGTGGGTCTGACAGCTGGTCCGTCATTCAACCCCCCCATAACCCCCCCCCCCCCCCACTCCGAAAAAAAAAAAAAAAAAGTCAGCAAAGCAGGTGTGCTTCGGTAACAGACTGAGAGGTCCATCTGTACTTGACCCGGTTCCTGACGTTTACTCTGACAGATGAAAATCCACTTTTGTCAGTCCATCATTTTTGTTTTTTACGTTTCCCGTCAGTCGTCAGCAAAACAGGCATCCGTCAGTGATGGGTTGAAAGGTCCGTCAGTCTGATGCAATGCCCAACTCTGCTCTGTTTCTACCATGCAGGTTCATATTATGTTTGAGTGCGAATTGCATAAACTTCTTTGACTTCCAACATGTTGGCATTTTTCCTCCTAATAATCAATGTATCAACCGGAGATTCACCCTCTCATCTTTATCTTCAGTTCAAAAGCTATGGTGATCTTGAATCCAAAGCAGTGCTACCCTACCATCTAGAGCAGGGGTGGGCAATCCCAGTCCTGGAGGGCCGCTGTCCTGCATGTTTTCCAAGTCTCCCTGTTGCAACACACCTGATTCCAATGAACAGGTTCAGTATCAGGCCTCGTCAGACCTTACTGATAATCTGATCATTCAAATCAGGTGTGTAGCAACAGGGAGACTTGGAAAACATGCAGGACAGCGGCCCTCCAGGACTGGGATTGCCCACCCCTGATCTAGAGGGATCTGTTTTTCATTGGAGTGGTTTACAAACCTGAATTTCAAAGACAAGCTGTGCGAGGCCGTTTTCCACGACTAACCATTAAAAAACGTACCAGAGATACGTCTGTGGCAGCAAAATGTTGGATTGCAAGGCTATAAACGTCTCGAATAAGTTCATATGTATTGGAGGTGTGAACAAAAAATACACAATTGTTTTCTACATTGGCAATTCAATTATTTTCTTAGCCTTATCATTGGAAAGGCTCTACATATTGAGAAAAAATGAGTCTAGGAAAACACGGTCAAAAACTTTGGGAGGCAAGGGAGATGAGCTGATTCCAGTTTCCGTTGGGCTCTGGATTCTTTTTTGACATTTATACCACATTTTTGGTAGCAGGTTCCAATGGTCCTCCCTACATGGATAAGTGACTCTGGTTGTGAAATTCAAGAGTGTCTCTTTTCCCCAGCTGGCAATTCACAGATGCAGTATTTGTCAGTGTGATCCACTTTGACGCTTGACCGTGTTTTTCCATCCTCTCAGGAATGGGACGGTGGCCAGGTTTGTAGCCACAGATGGAGGAATCACAAGAGTCTTCCCGAGAAGGTAACCCTGCTCGCCTTCCACGTTGTTCTTCTCTGGCGCAGCCAAACTAGCCTGAGAGCTTTGGCCAATTATCTGGGCACGCAAATATGTGCTGTGAAAATTGAAATGGGCTGTGATATTTTTAGTCGGAGCACTTTTTTTGCTGCTCCAGTGGCTTTTCAACATGAACGATGAGGCCAGTGCAGGACTTCCATGCATGCATGCGACAGCCGCATGCATTTTATTTTTCTCAATTTTGTCATCTTTGCTACGCATGGGAGGTCTCATTATTCCACAAGCAAACTTTTGTTGTAGTCGCTAATTTCTGTCTTTATTTGTCATTTATGTTGTGACAAAATCGATACCATGATGCATTATGCCACCTTATTTTACACATCCATCTCGCATCCATCTGCCAGAATATTTTCATCAACCCTTTCGGAGACAGCGCTTACGACAGTGGACAGCTTATCATGTTATCAGGTTACAGGTTATCATTATTGGTGCATGAAAGGGTTAAATATGCTCACAAGAAGTATCGCTGCTATTTTGATTTCGATATTGTAATAGTATTATTGACAGCGAGTATCCATTGTAATCTTTAACAGTTTTTGACATGATAGCAAAATGACGTGCATTTTTGCATTAAAAGATTTGTATAATTGGGTTAGTGTTAGGGTTAGCAAATGTCCTATGCTGATTGACACCGCAGAAAAATGTTAGATTTAACATCTTACGGGCTTCAATGTTAGTGTTAGGGTTGGGGTTAGGGTAGGGCTTTGGATTTTCTGAAGTAATTTTCCAAAGGCTGTTTCTGTTTGTCAGCGGGCAGCAGCAGCACAACACCTATAAAACAAAAAATAATTGTGCTACAAGTCAGGGTGTAAAATACCCCCACATTTATTTGTGTATTTATTGGATATTTTAACGTTGCTCACATTGTACAAAGCCATTTTCACAAGGACAGTTTTAACTCCAAATTGTTGCACTTTCTAGGCACGACTATGTTATGTTAGTAATCCGGCTGTTCATAATTCCTTTCACCTCGACCAAGGCCAAAGTTCCAGCTGAAGAAAATCAGGTTGCAGTCAATATTAGCACAAGGACACCCTGAATCGGTTGCCAGCCAATCGCAGGGCACACAGAGAAGAACAACCATCCACGCCCACACTCACACGTCGGGACAATTTAAAGTGTTCAATCAGCCTGCCTTGCATGTTTTTGGAATGTGGGAGGAAACTGCAGTACCCAAAGAAAACCCACGCAGGCCCGGGGAGAACAAGCAAACTCCACACAGGAAGGCCGGAGCCGGCATCAAACCCATTACCTCTGCACTGTGAAGTCGATTACAACAAAAGTTTGCTTGTGGAAAAATGAGACCTCCCATGCCGGGCCCCCTCCACTTTTTATCAGTTCTTTATTTTTATTTCCTATCTCAAAACATTTTTTTTCCCAATTGTACAAGACTCAAGTTGCAATAATGGTAGAAGTTTTGAAATAATTTGTAATATCAAAAACATTCTTTCATCATTTGGCCCCTTGTGTCATTGCTGGGCCTTATTTAATCTACAATATAAATCCCCCCTACACCCACAAAAAAAATCAAATAAGACAATGCCAGGAGAAGTACTCTTTAAATTGGATTAATTTTACTCACACATAACAGGAGGGTTAACTACACGTTAATTGACTTGACTATTTTTACCTTTTTTTTTAGCGCCGGAGAAGATTGGATGGAGAACCCAGAGACGTATGAGTCGAGCTTCTACAAGAGAGCTCTGGACAACGACATCTACATTTTCACAGCTCCGTCTTTTAACAGTAAGACCCTCGTGTTTACGCACTTGTAGTGATAGATCTTTTGTTTTCAGTGTGGTCTGGCGTGGAGTCCCAATACCTTTGTAAGTCAGCCAGAACTGTCCTGGCGAAGATCGCACTCGTACACCAATGACATCATGCCTTTTATCCTTGGTCTCTTCCCGGCTTACAGTATGTCTGTCAGCACTCATCCTCGGCCTCACTCTTGGACTGTGAGCTCCCTCTCTTGCTTATCTCCACTAATCTCTCCGGCAGACGTCAGGGGAGGCAAACAATGAGTGTAATGCAGTCGGGGTAACACTCAACTGGATTAACACATGGGGGTTCGCAAGCCCCATCGAGCTCAATGTGAATTACAAGATCTGGAAGCGTTCCCCGCCATGGATAACAATTATTCCCATTTTCAGTTCTGAAACGTTCGCTTCTGCATGCTGTTCAGCCAAATGTGCAGTGATTACCTTCAATGTTCCCTCATTTGTCCTTCACTCAGTTGCAACAGAAGGCCGAGAGAGCGTGTCCGAATCTGGTATCCTCGTCAGCAAAGCCGTGGATCTTACCATCAATGAAGTCACGCTTAAGCCGGCGGGTCAGTTTGTGCTTAATCCCACATCGATTGCTGCTGCTTGTAACAAAGATTTGAAGTTAAACCCGGGATTGCAAACTTTCAGGGCGCTCCGTGCTCATAAAGAATGTTCATCGCATAGAGCCTTGCAATTAAAGTACATTATTAAAACATCTATGTTTTAAGTTTCAATTACATTTGATGCAGTAATAGTGGTGGCGGCCCGGTAGTCCAGTGGTTAGCACGTCGGCTTCACAGTGCTGAGGTACCGGGTTCAAATCCAGCTCCGGCCTCCCTGTGTGGAGTTTGCATGTTCTCCCCGGGCCTGCGTGGGTTTTCTCCGGGTGCTCCGGTTTCCTCCCACATTCCAAAAACATGCATGGCAGGCTGATTGTGCTCTCTAAATTGTCCCTAGGTTTGAGTGTGAGCGTGGATGGTTGTTCGTCTCTGTGTGCCCTGCGATTGGCTGGCAACCAATTCAGGGTGTCCCCCGCCTACTGCCCGAGGACAGCTGGGATAGGCTCCGGCGCCCCCCGCGACCCTAGTGAGGATAAAGCGGTTCGGAAAATGGATGGATGGATGGATTTTCATGCTCCCAACCCCCAACTCAGTCAATCTTTATTTAAAAATGAAACCATTTATTTTACATATTCCTATATGTAATGAGGATTCATTTCTAAATCGTATGTAAAAGTGAGTTGAGATCATAAACTCACAACAAAAAGAATCATAACACGACTAGACTAACGTGTAATCATGAACCAACCAAAACCAATATAAACCAGGGAATAAAATCCAAGCAAACCAATGAGACAATGACACGAGTGGTAACTGATTGGTTGACACAAGGAACAGGGCTGATTAGAAAGGGTGGAAATTACATTACTGTACATGAAAAAAAAGACCACGTGACACAACACGAAACCATTGCATCATTTGAAAATGTAAGGAAAAAAAAATAAGGTTGCAACTTGTCATTGGTTAATGAAGGCCGTATTTTTTTGTTTCTTTGTTTTTAGTGGTGGGAGTGAAATTGAATGTCACTTTCTGGATGAACAGTTTCATGAAGGCCACACTCAAAGAGAATGTAAGTGATTTTTACCTACTCCCTTGTGTTTATTGTTTTCACACATTTAGGCGATAGCACTGAATGAACTTTTTTCTTTATTTTAGTGCAAAGACGAGATCTGTGGCTGTATGAGGAATGACAAGGTAAAATGATGCATGTTTAGAAAAAAACAAAAAACATCACACTTGTGGCTTGGATCCGAACTGTTTTGCCCCTGTTTTGCAGCATGTAGACTGCGTCATCCTGGATGATGGAGGCTTTCTGCTCATGTCAAATCAGGATGATTACATTAGCTTGGTGAGTGTTAATATTTAAAGACGCATGGCAATGGCTTTTAATGGCATGTACAGCACTGGTTAAAAAAATCGTCTTTTTTTTCTTTCTAAAAATGATACATTGGAGTTGTTTTGGTCAGAGCTGCAGTTTTTAGGGCTCGGCAATTACAATCGAATTTGAATTGTGATTTCGAGTTTGGCTTGTTTCGATCTTGAAAACATTATTAACGAATATAAACGATGAAAGGCACACTTTTTTCCAAGGATTCAATTTTTGGTTGTGCCAAAACACATTTCCATATGATATGGCACAAAATACCATACCCGAGTTCCCAAGTTAGCCCAGTAAGTCCTAAAACCTTTTAAAACAGAACAACCAATTATTTCCACATTAGTCTTGCACATCGAATTCAGGTATACTGAAATTATTCCCTTGTAAAATCAAACCAAAAAGTGTCTTTGGGGGTTATTTTAAGGTAGTATATTGTATGAAGAAATATCACAGGATGAAACATTTAGCCATGTCGCTCGGAAAGGTGAAATTGGTAACTTTGTAAGTCAGCTATTGCACCTCGCGGGATTGCATCAATCTCATGGCAAGGTCAGGCAAAGGACTTATGGCTAAGTTACAAAGATGGCTTACTTGCCTGCTCTGAGCTCCTTTCAAAGCTCCTCGAGGAGGTAGGTTCATCCGTGCCACTGCTAAAGTACAACATCAGACGCAGGAGGATGATCAAAGTTCAGGTTCTTCCAGTCAGGGATGTTTTATTGTAGTGAGTCTCTTGTGAATATGAGCCTCTCACATGGAGATACTGACTGCAGACTGCTGTGGGTCCCTGTGGTCTAATGTTCGTAGATGTACTGGTCTGAGGAATTTTCCTTGTCAGTCAAGAATGGACATACTGCATGTTTTCAAAGGAGACACATTGGGCTTTTTTTTTTACAATGTCATTCAGTCCCCAAGTGTCTTCGTAAAATGGTTTCGTGCAAATATTTTTCTGGTATTTTTCATGCAGTCGGTGTGATCTGTTATTATTTTATCAGTTGGGCCTCATGGTTGATTTTTCTGGCTTTTCATTTTTGCAGTGTGATTGAAAAGAAAAATCAGCTCTTGACAATGCATGACTGTTCTTTTGTAAGATGCTAATTCTTTTTGACCGGCTTGGCCAATCAGACAGACATTCTACAGATGTGAATTGTCTGGCACCTTACTACAGCCCATCTGCTTTCAATTTTACAAATCGGGCCTTGATTTTATTTTCATGAACTGAAGAAACAAACAAATGCCAGTGGCTTTGAAATATCCATCCATCCATTTTCCGAACCGCTTCATCCTCACTAGGGTCGCGGGGTGCGCTGGAGCCTATCCCAGCAGTCTTCGGGCAGTAGGCGGGGGACACCCTGAATTGGTTGGCTTTGAAATATCAGTGTTGGAATTTGTATCCATGAAGGCTACCTGTAAAAAACAAAAAACACACAAAAAAAGCAATGGAACATACTTTTTTTTTTTTAAATAGCTGGCCACTTACATCTATCCTTTTTATCAAGACAGTAGTGTAGTCTAGTAACTTTTTACAGCACCCTTCCGAAAGAAAGAAAAATGATTCCTCTGTGGCTATGGCAGGAATATAATACTGTTGCATAACATCTGACATTGCAGAACTGAGCAGAAGGGGGAAAGGACATGGCAATGGCCCACTCCATTACATGCACCAAAGATGTGTTGACAGCTGGCTGCTTAAAGGGATTGTCTGCGTGTGACTGAACTCTCCATGCAAATTGGCATAGAAAGCAGATGCCATTTTCGAAGGAACTGATTCACTGCCATGCAAAGCCTCAATTCAGCAGCTTCTTCAAAACTTTTCCCAAACTGAGTGTCCCTTTTGTTTGTCCAGATGGGTCAGTTCTTTGGCGAGGTGGATCCCGTGCTGATGATCAACCTGGTCAACACGTCTTTGTACTCCTTTAACAAGACCTACGACTACCAGTCTGTTTGTGACCCGGAGAAAGACAGCAAGGCTGCGGCGGGGCCTTGCTCTGTCTATGTGGTCGGTTGCTCATTGGATTTGCTTTGACACATGGTGGGCATTCCTTCGTCGGTTTTAACCTCCAGATCTGACTTTTTTTTGTAGCCAACCATTGCAGACTTGCTCAATATTGGCTGGTGGGCTTCCACTGCTGCCTGGTGAGTGAATATCTGTTTTACGGTCATGATTTTTGATGGTGGCGGCAAACACATTCATGTTTCCAAGCGTGTTAGGTCAGTGTGCAATCTAAGAATGTTGAGTGCAGTTGCAGTCAGTTTCTATCCTTTAATCTACTTGTATTAGTACTCTATGTACGGTATAGTACTAATTGGAGGACTTAGAGGGGAATAAATTGAATAAAAGTATGTTTTTCATATCCAAAATGGCCAAAGTACCGTATTTTCCGCACTAAAAGGCGTACCAAAAGGCCTTCCATTTTCTTAAAAGCTCACAGCACGCCTTAAAATCCAATGTGCCTTGTGTATGGTTATTAAGGTAATATGTCGACCCCAAAATGGTTCCTTGCTCGAGACATGCTTACAACGCAGAGTTCAAACTTAAGTTACGCAGTACAGTAAATATTCTCTAGTACGGACTCATGTTTGCGCTGTCCAATCTGTCCTTATAACAGAAATTCCTCTTTTGTGAAATGAGCATGGTACATTTCCTTTATGAACCTGCAAGTATGTTGAAAACTGCATGTGTAACAACACAAGCAATAAAATGCAAAAATATACTGTCTAAAAACTGTTTATATAACAAAAACAGCAGTACAGTATACAGTACAGGTGTAGATTTAAAAAAACCACAACACAGTATAGTATGTACAGTATTTTAATGTTGATTTTTTTCAGTCTTGGGAAAAAATGAGTCTATTTTGGGTTGTTTTGTTTTGTTGGGTTGTTCCTCGTTTTCGATGCCATGGTCTACAGGACGAAAGTAAATAAAGTTAAAATCGTTTGCAATTACAGTAAAACGCACGCCAATAAAAAGTCACTGACACATAGTCGTTTCGAATTCGATGACATAAACGGCGAAGCAAACACGTTTCTTCCATCTTCTCCAGTTGTGTTGAGTGGGCGTTGCTTTTTAAGCTCGTGCCGCGATCAACAGGACGTAAGTGAATAAAGTTAAAATCGTTCGCAATTACAGTAAAACGCACGCCAATAAAAACTCACTTACACGTCGTCGTTTCGAATCTGATTATCAAAAAATGCGAAGTGAAAAGGTGTCTCCGTTGGTGTCTTTCCGCCGTATCGGGTGGGCGTTGCGTGTATTTAAGCTCCCGCTGCATGACGTCTCCATCCGGGTTACGGCTAGTGGAATTTCCGCTTACGTAGTTCCGGTAACATGTAATATCGTAGTCAAAATGTTAATGCATAGGTTTTTATTACGGGTGAAGGATATTCCTTTTCATAGAATTCCGGGGATGGGAATGTTTACTGTAACACGGATAGCGCAGCGGCAAGACAGCCCAATGTTAACGAGTCAACGTTATAGCTTGCTGTTGGTTAAGTGAACTGTGCTGCTTTATTAAATACGTTTTCCTGACATTTGATCGTTCTGTCGCAACGCCACTCAACAGCTAAGCTATCTTAGCTGTTGTTGTTTGTTCAAAGCTTCTTTGATCTGTGACGTGGGTTGCTTCGGGGCTGATTGGTTGAACCACGTGCGTACGTGCTCGTGTTCACGCATGCACAGCAGAGAGCAGCGGACTATGGACTTCTGAGGGGCGCTTCACTCGAGTGGCGGCATTTCCTTAATTGTAGATTGTAGCTCCATTTAGTGGACGCATTGTAGATTGCGTCTTATAGTGCGGTGCGTCCAATATATGAAAACAATTACAAAATTGAAGTTGTGATTCATAGTCCAGTGCGCCTTTTAGTGCATAAAATATGGTATGTTCCTTTGCTGCTAAAGGTGCATGTCCTCAGTTTCAGATAGCAACATATCCAAACTCGTACATACTTTGAAAGTAAGAAATGCGGGAGTCTATCACTAACCTACGCTACAAAAAGTAAAGTCATAATTACAGTAAAACATTATTATGAAAAACACTTATATTCCATAAAAATAAAAGGGTAAAATGAAAAAGAGTAAGTACATCACTAAATATTTGGGCCATTATTTTGTTATGTGACCTTAATTATAACTAGTTGATTGTTCAATGTTGTAATTTTGAAACGTATGTCGGCACTATCGTAGCCTTTCCAAATGTTTGGTTTGGGAACATAATGGGTGCAAGTTTTTATCATGTCCCCCACTTGACGTACTTTAATGCCCCTTGAGTTATTTACAGTTTATTTTTCTGTTATGGCTTAAATTATGTACTTGTATAGTGAGTTAGTAAGTAAATCCTGCCTTAAAGATACAAATGTATGTTTTCTGGATCCATCTAAAATATCAACAACAATCTTTGTGTAGGTCGATACTCCAGCAGCTCTTCTATGGCCTCGTGTTCCCCAATCTTCTGGAGGCAGGTGAGCAACACACCCTTTTCCAATTGCTGCCACTGTTTACTTCTCTTGTAATGCCCTTTTCCCAAAACCTGGCTTTACACTCAATCATTGGCAGGTGTTTGGATGAACTATTCCAAACATTTTCTTTAATCTTGTTGACTAGATATACCGAAAGGGTGATTAAAACCACTGCTGGTCAGTGCTGAGTCAAGCTGTTTTTGTCATCGGCGCGGTACTGTGCAGTGGAAAAGCCGCATATGTTTACTACAAACAGTTCCTTGTGCAAACCTCATTTAGCGGAGTCATCGGATGAGGACATTCCTGACGCCATGTTTAAAGAAAGCTGCATCACAGAGCAGACGCAATACTTCTTTGACAACGATGAAAGATCCTACTCAGGGGTCCTGGATTGTGGAAACTGTTCAAGGTATGTCTGTTAATCCCCGTTGAGTATACTCTGTGTATATTAATTTTTCATGCACCCCCACAAACTCTCAACTTTCTCCTTTAAGTGTGAATGTGGTGTAAATGACGCTATAAAGTTTTCCCTCCCTTACTCAGATCATTTCCCTGCACATCCTTCTGTTTAATGGTCCGTGGGGGTAGGTTAGGAATAGTGTTGCCTTCCTGAAGGGCCTCTCCCGGTTTTTACTTCAGGCGGCTTCTCTTACGAGTTCCAATCAGGCACATTTGACCTTGATCCGCCATTGACAGAAACTGCAGGGGGAAGCACAAATGTTCTTTTATCTATTTTCCTTCCCCCCCAATCTCTGGCTTTTCTTCAAATTCTCCATTATTCGTGGGCTGCTGCGCATTTACTTTGATTTAACCTTCTTGTGTGTCAATTTGGGGGGTTAAATATGGCTGTAATTACTCGATGTTATGCATCCCGAGTGTCTGGTTCCCAATGTCAGTGGCTGCGCACACACACACACACACACACACACACACACACACACACACACACGAAGCCTCATGGCAGACATAAAAAAGCCAATAAGAGAAGAGCTTACAGAGGCCACATGAACACCTGCACGGGTCCAAGTAGTATGTATCAAATGGGACTCCTTATATTACATAGCAGCTCATAAAGTAAATCACTGTAATGTTAGAGCAGAACTACAAAAATCTTTGGTCAACTTGGATAAAAGCTTACCGACCCTAAATTAATCCTGTTTCAATGATGACAAGATGCGATTTTTTGAGGGATTATTAGATGAATGGACACATGTTGTTGTATAGATGAATGCGTGGAGATTGGGGGGTCGATTGCATGGATGAATTGATAATTCGGTAAATGTGATCGAAGGGAAGCAGAGTATTTTGGTGGCTAGATAGGTGGATGCATTGAAGGGTGGTATAGATGGGAGTTTGAGATATTGAAGAGAGATGGACAGGTAAGCGAAAGATGGATGGATACTTTTTTTTAATGGAAATATGTTACTTTGTAAATGTATGTTTTTTATATACACAATATGACATTCTGAAAGAAAACCCCCCCACAAATACAGTATATTGCTTCTTTTGCAATTAAGCACCTTCGGAGGTCCGTTGACAGTTAGGTCTATGAATGGATGTGTCCATGTAGACATGAGAGTGGTCGACAGATGAACAATTACATGGAGTGGAAATTCAACCAAATTTACGGACATGTGGCTCAAACCGAACGCAAGAATCTATAGTTCTCAACGTTTTGTGTGCTTGCCAAATAAATTCACGCTGCATCATCTCTGCATGCCCAACAGGATGTACCGAGCGGAGAAGCTACCAAACACCAACTTGGTGTTCCTGATCACCGACGCCAAGGCCACATGTTTGTCATGTGACCCCAGACCGCTGCGACAAGCCGAACAACCCTGTATCCTTTCACTCAAGTCGTAAATAGTCAACGTGGGAGTGACATTTTATTTCATTTTTTTACTCCCGAGTCCTCCCATCCATCAGTACTTGTGACAAGAGAGCTTTAAAGTCGCTGTCCAAGGACACACGCCGAAGCACTTTTCAGCAGGTCCCTTCTGAACGTCTGCGGGTGAGCAGTAAACCAGATGCGGTGCGTATAAAAGGGCGCTCTCACGTTACTACCAGGTAGACGTTTCTTTGTTTCTGGCCTGCGCGCCGCCATCAAGTTGAATGAAGGTTAAGAGCAGAGGTGCACTTGTGTGTTGAAATGTAGACAGGATATCTGTTTGACAGATGTAGCTTCAGTGTGGCTTCTTGCTGCTCAAACAGTAAAGGTGTCATCACAGCGTTTGTCACGGGGTCACTACAGGGCGCATTTGTTGCCACTAAGGTAGTGGTGTCGGTGCAGTTTAACACGGATGGACAAATTGTTGGGTTTAGAACTATTTGTTGGCCTTTAGTCTCAAATGGACTTGTGGAGTTGTGATTGTTTTGGACTGTGTTATTTGGTGTTTGGTCAGATTTATCGTTTCCTGATGTGATTTGGGAGTTTGTTTCACATGCGCATTGTCAAATTTGTGTCTCTTTAATTTTGTTTTACGCCTTCTGTGTTGATATAATCAGTTCCTTACTCAGACGGGGGTTTTTTTCTTTTTCTGAGGACAATTTTTTTCGGCTTTTGTTTTTTTTTTTGTGGAAATCATCTATTCCATACACAACCTTTTTCTGAGAAGGGAATAACAATCGGTCACTTTTCATACATTACATCCAATTTTCTCCAGCAGTAGCAATGTTTGATTCCCTCCTACTTAGGTTTGGTGTTTTAAATTTTATTGTATGCCTTCTATGTTGATACAACCAGTTCCTTTCGCATCAGAGTATTTTTCACCTGTGTTTTAGTGTATTTTTCTAAGAAGGGCATAACAATCAGTCATTCATTATTCAGAAGCAGTAAGGTTGTGTTAACACCATTTATTTGCAGTGGTAGCAAGGTTTTGTTGTTAATCTTTTTTTGTTGTTCAATTAGTTTCATGCCTTCTACTTTTTTCTAAGAATAATGATCATTCATTTTTCATAGATTATGTACGAGGTTTTGGACGTAGCACTAGCAAGATTGCATTCACCATTGGTTTGTGTGTGTGTGTGTGTGTGTGTGTGTGTGTGTGTCTGTGTGTGTGTGTGTGTGCATGTTGGTTTTATTATTTACCTTCTGTGTGGAGATAGTTCCTTTACCTCATGCTATGGCTTCTCCAACATCGAAGTGCATTTTTTTTAGGTGGGAATAACAATCATAATGTTTTGATAGATTGTCTCCAATAGGTAGCAAGCTTCAATTGACCCCTTTCAGGTGTTTCTTTGGTTTGTTAGTTTGTTTGCAAGGATTTACAGTCGGCGCGACTGAGTGATTTCTTGTCATGTTGCTTTTTGTAAAATATGCATCTTCCAAAGATTTATGTTGCTTAGCGAAGCAAAGACAATGCACAATATCTATTTTCCACCTGTGCTACTTTGTTTTTGTACTGTGGAAAATAGCTTGAATAACGCCGTCTATGCCGATATTGCAGATGGTGCTGTTGTGAAATAATGTTTGGGTTTTTTCCTAATGAGAAAAGTGGCTATTATGACAAAGACGTTTGTAATAATTTTAAAGCATTAGAGCGTTCCCGTTCCTCTCACTAAAATTGTTGGCATTTTTTAAGCACTTCATGTTTCTAAAAGAATGATATTGCTTTTTGGGGTCGAAATAAAACAGTTCAAGAAAATTGCGATGAGAATTATTATATAATGTCTGAGAAATGTTGCATCAGAATTCTGACATTATTCTTGTTGTATCGTTAAGTGTGTTCCATATTTAACATTGTTTAATATCATGAATTTATTGTCATTTTAAAGCCTTCTGTATGATATTCATTAGTACAATACTGCAGACACCAACACATTTGAAATGACATGTACTTTAGTTGGGCGGCCCGGTAGTCCAGTGGTTAGCACGTCGGCTTCACAGTGCAGAGGTACCGGGTTCGATCCCAGCTCCGGCCTCCCTGTGTGGAGTTTGCATGTTCTCCCCGGGCTTGCGTGGGTTTTCTCCGGGTGCTCCGGTTTCCTCCCACATTCCAAAAACATGCATGGCAGGCTCGTTGGGCACTCTAAATTGTCCCTAGGTATGGGTGTGAGCGTGGATGGTTGTTCGTCTCTGTGTGCCCTGCGATTGGCTGGCAACCAATTCATGGTGTCCCCCGCCTACTGCCCGAAGACTGCTGGGATAGGCTCCAGCACCCCCCGCGACCCTAGTGAGGATGAAGCGGTTCGGAAAATGGATGGATGGATGGATGTACTTTAGTTAGGAATCTTATTCTGGTTTATCACTACATTGAAGCTGTTTTCCTAAAAACTGCGTGTTCAGCTGAAGGTCCAGATCCATGCGAACTGGCCCAGAACCCGAGGTACCGCAAGGGGCCCGACGTGTGCTTCGACAACAATGAAAATGTAAGGCATCGGCCTCAGCGCCTGTGTGCTGACAAGACAGATTTATACTAGCTGCAATTGTTCACAAATGTCATTCGCTGTCATATTACGATCAGTTTTGGTCTTTGGGTGCCATGTTATCATTTCTGGTCACTCCAAAAACTGCTCTATATCTCTATTTGTATTTTTTTCCCATAATTTTTTATGTCATTGTTTCCTCTTGGTCTGTCTGTCTTCCTGTTGTATTTCTTAATGATTTCTGTCTTCATCTTTTTTATTTGCCTCTGCCTCCCATTGGCTGCTGCTCTCGTCCGTCATACTAGGATGAGCCCTTGTGTCCAATCAGCAGAGGGTCCACATTGAGCTACTCAGCCCTGCTCTTGTTTCCGTTGCTGCCGCTCACGTTTTTTGGGTTAGTGTGTCTACTGTATGTAGGATAGACGGGTCCGGAATCGTATTACATTTTGCCCGTCAATTCAGTTTCAGAGGAATATTCCAATGAATATGCGTTAGGTCATGTTGTCAAACATGAATAAAACATTAAAAGCTTACTTTATTAAACTGAAAGTTATTATTTTACTATTATTATCCTGCTGGTGTATACTTATTAGAATATTTTATTACATAATTGTCATTTTTGTATGAAGTGTAACTTGACACAAATATTGGCTTCTATTGTATATGAATGAAATTCTAAATAGCATAATAATAATAATATATCAGTGTTATTTTCTAAGAATATTTTTTTATGCACTGGGATGTGGGATGTGTTCATATAATTAGTAGTATGGTTGTTGCAGGAATCATCGTACAGCACATTTGACAATAAAGTTGTATTCAATTCAATTCAATCTACATTTTTTTAACTGAAAGTTACTCTCTATTCATTCATTCATTCATTCATTTTCCGAACCGCTTCATCCTCACTAGGGTCGCGGGGGGTGCTGGAGCCTATCCCAGCAGTCTTCGGGCAGTAGGCGGGGGACACCCTGAATTGGTTGCCAGCCAATCGCAGGGCACACAGAGACGAACAACCATCCACGCTCACACTCACACCTAGGGACAATTTAGAGTGATCAATCAGCCTGTCATGCATGTTTTTGGAATGTGGGAGGAAACCGGAGCACCCGGAGAAAACCCACGCAAGCCCGGGGAGAACATGCAAACTCCACACAGGGAGGCCGGAGCTGGGATCGAACCCGGTACCTCTGCACTGTGAAGCCGACGTGCTAACCACTGGGCTACCGGGCCGCCGTTACTCTCTATAATAATAATAATAATTATTATTATTATTATTATTAGTAGTAGTATTATTATTATTATTATTATATAAAATAATTAAAATGTAAATTGTTAATTTCTGAATTAAATACATATAAAATAATTGAACATTCTGTATTTTTTGATAAAATATTTCAACATTTCCCGCTTGCAACACTTGGAGAGTTTCATAAAATGCTTTGCATAAGATGTCATTTCAGGAAGCAATATTTCAGCTGCTTTGTTCACACCCATTACTATTCAATTCATTACATGGATTCCACCAAAGGGAGAAAAAAAGGGTGATGCGGTTCATGTGTTGTATAAATCAGCATAAATTGGCAAAATCAAAGGAGGAATGTGCATAAAATATTGCTCCTGACCAGCCGACTTTGCAGCGTTTATAAGCTGTCTAAATATTTGGTCTAAAAAAATGGCCTCATATCTATTCGCCCTGCCTTTCATTGTTTTTTAAAAGCTTCTTAGATCAGGACATTTGATGTCTGTGAGTGTGTCCTGGGATGCCGAAAGAGGAAATAGGAAGTTGGTCTTTCTCATCTTTCCATCTCTGCCTTACTTACTTTTAGCTGCACTCCTCATAAAGAGACAGATTGTGTCACTGAAGTAAACAGAGGAAGCCCCGCTCGGCTTTCCTGCTTTTTGAATCCAGGCCACTCCGAAACCTTTTCAAAGCCTGTTGCTGGCATGCCTGAGCTTCCTGACTACACCCAACATATATTCACACAGTTACAGTTGCAGGCAGGTATATTACGTCACTTGGCTGACCCAATTGTTCATGGACATGAACTGTTTAGCCTCTCTGAACTCTGCGGCTAACCAAAAGGTACCTACTGAGAAGCATTATTTCGTTGTGGTTTTTTTGTGGTTGTTTTGTTTGTTTGTTTGTAGAGATAAAAAGACCTCACACTAAATATAGATTGCGAACAGGGCACAAAATTGTAAGAGGTCACCTGAGGCTTCATATTTCCCGACCTGCTTCTGAAGCAAAACCCAAGGCTGCATGCACTTGGTTTTAGTTAGAACATCTGGTTGTGGTGAACTTCAACCTCGTTAGTGCTGGAATGAGCGTAACAATAAACAAACAGGTCACAAAAATAACTTCACGATGGTAAACATTCTCGGGCTGCCATAATTGATGGCAGTTAATTAAAGCCATTGAACATTCACCCTTTCATGCACAAATCATGATAACCTGTAACCTGATAACCTGATAAGCTGTCCACTGTAGTAAAGGCTGCCCCTGAAAGTGTTAAAAAAAATCCGTACAAGGGGTCTCTGTTTAAAAACGAGAATGAGAGTTCCATATTTTGGAACATGTCATAGTCGATCACTGACCTATGCTAATGCAGTACTTACGTCATTATGATGGTAAATAATAGTAAGGCCATCAACGGGCATTTGAGTGCTGCTTAATGGCGTACTGTAGTTTCACTGTGCTGTCGAAACTTGCTCATTTCAGGCTGCTCGCAACCTCCACGGTAGTTAGAACCACCACGCTACACATGAATCCCTAAAATCCCTAAATTTGCTCTTTTCGAATGAGTTGCAAATTTTCAAACCTACTATGAGCATAGTTTTACCCCTCAATTCTTAGAGCTTCACAAGCAGCAGTTTGGCAGGGTTAACAAAACTAGCATCAATGTTGCAGCGTTAATAACACTTCAAGCCAAGTATATTTGAACACATATGGTGTAGCAACACATGTAAAAATAACTACTATAGACTGTAATACAGTGGTGGTTGTATAAATACAGCTGAGTTGAGTTGAGTTAGTACAAAGCACTTCTGTGCTCAATGTCATAAGGCACTGATACTTCTGGTGAGGGGGACACTTTAGCGCATGTTGATGTGTCGCCCTAATCCACTCAAAAAGAACAGAGACCGCTCCTTTCGTTAAGGAACCTGTGAGATTTTACCGGAAATATGTCACACCTTTCCGTGTATGTACAAGAAGTCCATTACTGCAGTTGTGATTGTCTTCTTCGTGTATTTTCACACTGTATGTGTTATATTGCCCCTAGTGGCACAATGCCTTGATGCACATGTTCTTTATATTGTTTCATTTTAAATATTACTATAAATTTTAATAAGGTATAGTACTCTAGAGTGCTATTCATTAAATTACACCATTCATTAATATGTTTTAAAATGTTTTAGTTTCCATCAAATTTGCATTTTTCTCATTAGTGCAGAATTTGTTGTTGTACTGTTTGTGTTTTTAAACTGACAAAGGATTTCCCCCTGCAGGAAGACGACTCTGATTGCGGCGGAGGGACCGGCCTGAGCGCGAGCCTTGGGACCACGCTTGCGCTCCAACTGCTTCTGCTGTTGTGGCTCGGCACGCCTTCGCCAAGCTCCTGACGCCTTATAAACGTCCAAACCCACATGGCTCGAAAGACTCTCAACATAAAGTGAGGCAGCGAAAACGCTCTCACCAAGCGGTCTCATGTCAGATGAGGAGGCCGCAGGATGTCCTCCGCAACAGTTTGAAGATGATTTCACCAACGCGGTGTAATTTTGTTCCCCCACGCAGTCTCGGCGTCTTCATTTTCTGATGCCAAAGGTTTTTCGCTCATTTCCTTTTCATTGCTAACCCTGCTCAACAGCTTAATTTCATGCTGCACCCTAAAAGAATCCACTCGGGGGTGCAAGGGTAAGCGCGAACCAAACCCTTTAATTCTGTTTCGTTTTTAAGATTGTGTGCTCACTGACAACGTTGATTTGTGTAGTTGTTGCTATTGTTTGTATCGATTGCGTATTAAGGGCGACGAACCCAACATCCCGTTACTCTTTTTGTCGTCGAGTATTTAAACATGTACTGTACCTGCTCAACAGGCAGTTTGCTACTGGCTCAGTGTTGTATCGTAGTGATGTGCGCTTCATATCAAACAAAGGACAATATACCTGGTAATCTGAGCCATACCACAAAAATACGTTAAATTAACACGCCCACAAAATGTTGTTGTTTTAATTCTTACTGTTTTGAATTGCGGGCATATGAGCACAGGCAGAGACATTCAAACTTTCACTAACAATCCAGGCTAAACTCCTCCCCGATATACTGAGAGACTTGAGATGTATCACATCGACTTCATTGAGAGTCCAATTCCTCATCAGGTTGAGCTGATTTGCCATCATGTAACATGTTAAAGTTTTTCAGAGAGCAAAGGTTTTTCAGCACACAATAGAGAATAAAAATACCAATATACCTTTTCAGAATGTTTGTAAACAATAGAGAAATGGCTCCATTCAAGTAGCTGTAAGGGAAATTGACCACTGCTGCCTTGAAATGAAAAGGTCAACAAAACCTGTATTTGGCCTTGGGCTATCTTATATACCTCGATCCCCAAAGTTTTTTGCTTGTTTGTTTTTTTTGTTTAGTTTTTTCTGTTTCCATCCCAAAAAAAAAATTTAAAATGAATCCAGTTGCGCGACCCTAGTGAGGATAAAGCGTTTGGAAAATGAATGAATGAATGAATCCAGTGGAACCTGTGGGTGTGGGGGATAAATGGAGAAGATCGACAGACTGCCTTTTGGCAGATTAGGTTTGTTGACTGATAGTGGCACTGAAGATTGCATGAATGTTTGCCACCCGGAGGGATGTGTGATTTCATGATGAAAAGGTAGAGAATAGTGAACCACAAAGTGGTTAAAAAGGACACCCTGGTATCAAATTGAACATTTGTATTCGGTTTTTGGGTTTCCTTGACTTAATCCATTGAATTCCCGGTGCCTGCGTCTGAACTCAGATGCCCGTTTTTCCACTGCACAATGCCTACATTCGCCATTTGATGAAAACAAGGCACCATCTCCAGTTCCTGGTCAGCCAGGGTTCCAAGCATCTGCGTAGGAATGACAAAAAAAAAAAAAAAAAATGGTTACCCTGTTGCTGTGCCTTAGCTTTGGACAGTGCAGCATTATACTCCAAAGTCTCCTCTTTATGCAGCTGCCCTCAGTATCCTCTGAACTTGAGATTTGTCAGCGTTGAAGCCACGCGAATGGAACCGAACTGGTCGTACGGTGGAAATGAGGGCGACTGAAGACGTATCAGTATAATTTCCAGTGTGACACCTGATGGTCTCACAGAGCACTCACAGAGTTTGGAACTTTTTCGTTTTAACCATGCAGGCCCACCAGTCCATTCTCATGAGAATTCGGGCGGATTTTAAACACTGTATATTTTCACTGTTGTATTACCCCCATAAAAAGTAAAAAGCACAAGGCAAGGATTATTACCTCCTCCAAGAAAGAAATCAGGTTTTGATACCAATTGGTTTGTTGTTTGGAATAAAACAACAATTTGGGTGGGGATCATGTTTTATTTTATGATGTGTCATTTTGGTGCCGGCACAAGTCTAGTTTGCCGTGCTTGGGAATTTGACAGACCGTGTTGCACTTTGCTAGCAGTTTCTTCTGTCCTTCTGCCTCTCTCTGTGAATTTAAAGGGTATGATGCGAGCCGCTTCAATTGGCCAGAAGTTGGCTGTGTTCCCTCACACACCGGCGCAAACGTCCTCTTCGATCTGCGCTAATCTTGCAAAATAGTAAAAAAAAAGAAAACTCCTTCCCTGAGCACAGTTAGATGGCGCTGGGCATGAAATAAGGGCCCAATGAATCACTGTCTCTATGAACTTATCCATCGCTTTCCAGTATTTAAAAACATCATCCCCTAAATCACATCTTAGTTTTTGCAATGCTCTGAATTAGCTCTCAGAATTGGCTTCAAACAGATTTTCAAACTGTTTTCCGAAATGCATCAACCTAGAGAAAAACGAGTCTTGGTGGAGGATTGTCACAGTCACCTTGCATTGGGTCCAAACAGTAATCGCTGCCCTTCGCAGTTGGAACCCACTCGGTAATGTGCAGCACTGCTACCTAGAAGTCATTGGCGAGTGACTTTTTCAATTATTATCATTTAAAAAACAAAAATAAATCATCTATCTATTAAAACCAAATATTTTTTTGTCGTATAAATCCTGCACTGCCTGGATCAATTGCAATATCAAAACATTCTTTAGTTTGCTGACATATAGTTGAACAGCGCAATTTCCTAATAAATTCTCGTGAGACGGTTGTCTGGTCCAAAACATGAAGAAAAGATGAGGAACGTCCTTTCCTCCTGGATCACCGCCGCCTAAAGGCGATTCAAGTTCACGCTGCAGCATTTCCTTCAATTTACTTTCTGTTTTCTCTCGACATCACTCCGACTCAGGAGCCAAGATGACTTGCGAATGAGCTTCATATCAAATGTGACTGTGTCTTTGTTTTGCTTCCCCTCCTCCTCGGCTTCCTGCTTGTTTCCTCTCCGTTGTCACTCTATTAAAAGTGCTGTGAAGCAAACGGCGGCTTAATACCTGCGCGTCCAAAACGCTGCAAAGTTCCCGGGATGATCTTTTTGTTTGTTGTGTTTCTAGCACCCACACAGTCAGCATCAGGGCCTGCTGGAGAGAATGTGAGAGGACAAAGTATCAGTGATCATCCAGAATTGCCTTACCTCTCTGTTTTAATCAGTATCATGGTCACCATGTGCATGCCTTCAAAGGTTCAAGTTCTCTCCATCTTGCCTTTGTGCTGAGCTGCCGGTGCTACTGCCTGTTTATCGAAGTGTTGATGTGTATTTAATCCAGAATAGGGAGGGGGGGGGGGTCCGGCTGGGGTTTCATCTCTATCGTAGAGAAGGCCTCCTCCCGTTCCACGATATCTGATTGTGCTTTATTTACTCTTTTGTGGAACTTGACTATAGCCTCAATTATTTTTTTTGTATGCATTTGTACACTATTTACTGTATAAAAGAGAGAAATAACAGAGAGGGTTGAAAATGTTTCTAACATGGTGTTGATTATTGTGCAAATATATTCACAATAAAAGTGTTGTACTGTTATGGCCTTTTTGACCTTTTTTGGAAATTGTTGACAGCGCCTCACGACACATCACCTTTTATGTTAATACGCTTTGTTTCACAATTCTCCTTGAAACTTGGCAAATCTCTTCTAATCTTTATCTTCGACTCAAAAGTGGTACTGATTTCAAATCAAAAAGGGATAAAATGGCACCATTGACAGGAAATAGGTTGCAGTGACTTACATTACAGTGCATTTACATTACAGTGGTTTACAAACCTGAATTTCTCTGAAAAACTGGGTGATACCCTCCAATACCCCGCTGGTCCTACCCCTTGATAAACCACGGCACTCAAACAGTTAATTGCTTGTATTAAAATAATTGTGACCTCAAAGCAGTACAACGAAAGACAAGTGGTGTGTAAATCTTGATCCTTTGGGGTATTTTAACATGAGCGTGACATAGAACTGAAAAGTAACGAGGATATCTGGGAAATGTTTGATATTGTCAAGGAAATGCACAATCTCCCCTGATATGAATGCATTTTAATTTAACAAATATTCTTTGTCGAGACACGTAGACCTCAACCTTGCACCTCGGCGCACTCCTTTCTAATCCTGTTATTCATCAGCCGTCTTGTTTTGGCTTCACCGCGGTGGTGTTTACTGCGATGTCAATCTAAGCATCGGCTCGAAGGCCTGTTATCTCCGACACCGTTTGTTTCTTTTGGAGATGTGTGAAGACAGGGAGGTCTCTGTTCGTTTGCTCTATAGCGATCATCTCGAAGGCAGCTCGTAAGGGGATACCCTTGTAAACGGCCAATGAGGTCGTAGCTTATAACATGCCTGACTTAAGGGGTTACAGACGTAGGGGAAAGCCGCGGCAGTGGTGGGTCTTGCAGATCATTCTCGTTTGGGATTCCAAATTTAAAGACAAACCATGCGTTACGTCTTGCACAAATGTAATGTATCCTCCATTTCATGATGATACGGTATTAAGGTTTGGGTCAACGGAACAATCATGATTGCTCAGAACGTGTGACTGCAGTTGCTATCTGATCAAAGACACCAGAAAGTTCCTTTTAAAAGCAGAAAAAATCTTCCTCAAAGATGGGGAGCAGTGCAACGCCCCAAATAAGTACTGATAAGACACAAACATAAGAAAAGGTTCCCAAAAAATTGGAATTGGCTCATGAGCACTAAAATCAGACAGTGCAAACGGATGGCCGGATGGCATTTCCTCGACTGCGCATAGGGATGATGTGTGGATGACTCAACTTTAGACATGGACATCGAATTTACCTTGCACTGCTTTAGATAGCAAACAAGTTGAGACAGGTTAAACACAAACCTAAGTAAAATGAATCTGAAACAAATATATCAGTTGGGTTTTTTTTTCTTAAGAAAATATAAACTCAAAGAACTAGAGAGGAAAAAGAAAAGATCAACTTATTTTCAATGATTCAGTGGCTTCACACTCAACTGTTTGCCTTTGCTAGTTTTTGCTGTCCACTTTTCTTGTAGCAGTGCACTTGGAAAATGCAATTTTTGTGCCATCTCAGCTCATTCAGTTGACAAAGTGCCAAAATGTGAAGTGCTCCAAAAGCAAAAGTGAAAGAAAGAAAATTGCACTTGCAGTAATGAGCTCTGAGTGACCAAGTAAAAGGTTGCATCGTAGAGGTATTCTGCTCTGCTGCGTGTTCAGGTAAGTGGGACTTTCTTCACGTCCAAGTGGCGGCCAGAATACTGCTTGAGGTCATGCTCTGAGGAAAGATGATAATTAATTTAATGAGGGAGATTTGTGAGTTTTTTGACTTGATTCCAGTTCTGACAATAAAATTTCACTTTGCGTAAGTGTGTTTGTGTGTACAAGTGTGAGTGTGTGAGTGTGGCTTTCTAAATTAGAAATAATAACCAAATAGAGATTGGCAAGTGAACCCAAACATATGGTGAATAACAAACATATGAGGGCATTTCTTAATAATAACGATCAAGACCGCATTTACATTTTCACTTCCAGTGTGATGCACTGAGTGTAAAAGGTGGGTGCATCAGTAAATTTTGCCAATCAATCACTCGTCACATTCACACTCTGGCGGCGGTAAACCACATATGTGGCCACAGCGCCACATGACACAGATAGAGCGGACCCTTTGGTTACCGGATTACCCGCACTGGCTCTTGAGCCACGTCTTCTCCGAAGTTTGACCGTCCTTCTATTTTACTTCTCCCTTAAGCCTATTAAAAGTGCATCCAGCAACATGTTGTACAATTTGATGAATCGTATTTTTTTTAATCCAGTAAAATACTGTTCTAAGCATCAGAAATTTAGAGCAATCCATATTTTTATGCTGTTAAATTGCAGTATTCAATTGTTCTTGTTATTTGACCGATTTAACTGTTAATTTACTATTGATGAATATTCAACTTTGAAAAAGTAAGACAATGTTGTAAGTTCAACGCAAATTTACAGAAATTCATGAAAGCATGTACAGTCAAACCTCGGTTTTTGTCCATAATCCATTCCAGAAGGCTGTTCGAAAACCGAAATTGTTCGAAAACCGAAACCACGCTCTTTTTAAAATAAAAAGGTTTATTGAACACGTCTGCTCACAATGAAAAGCAACACGACGGCGCTTCCTCGTGTAAGGAAGGCAAGAGGAGTCAAATGGTTCATTCAAGTGCGCTCAGTTAGTTCGCGAAACGAAACTTGTTCGTCATCCGAGGCATAAAAAAATCGAAATTTTTGGTCGAAAAACCGAATTGGTTGAGGACCGAGACGTTCAAAAACCGAGGTTTGACTGTACTTGCATGTCACAATTCACTTTATCCTTGACACATACACTAAGAAGGGCATGCCAGCACCCATTCTCACTCCCTTTCGCACCTGTTGTCGACTCTTCAAGAAGCTAGCATATTTGTTTTTAGAATGTGGAAGGAAGTACCGGGGTGGCTCTGTGGTCCAGTGGGTAGCGCGTCGACTTCACAGTGCAGAGGTGCGGGGTTCGATTCAGGCTCCTGCACCCCGAAGTGGAGTTTGCATATTCTCCCCAGGCCTGTATGGGTTTTCTCCGGGTACTCCGGTTTCTTCCAAAAACATGCATGGCAGGTTAATGGATCACTCCAAAATGTCCCTACCTGTGAGTTTGAGCGTGGATGGTTGTTTGTCTATGTGTGAGTCAGGGTGTCCCCTGCCTATTGCCCGAAGACGACTGGAATAGGCTCCAGCAACCCCCCCCCCGTCCTTGACTCTTATGAGGATATAGCGGATTGGAAAATGGATGGATGGATGAAAGGAAGTGCCTGCCGAAACCCACGCAAGCACTGGAAGTATATGCAAACTCCTCAGAGGAAGTCCAAAGCGGTAATTCAAACCCAAACCTCAAAACTGTTGGGTTGACGTGCATAATAGTAATTGATGGCTATACAACAGCAGGAACTCATCAACAGCTGATTCAGTGACACATAATGAACATATTAGGCCATTGGTACGATGACTCATGCATCACAGGCCATTTTATGATTTCAATGTCAAAGAGAGTTTTATGTTTCTCTGCATCACTAACTTTTCTTTTTTCACTTTCCTTCTGCAATGTGCTTATTTTAGCACAGTGTTGGCCCGCTCAAGTAAGAACACTTCACCCTGAAGCTGAAGCCGCGTGACTCACTGCCGCATAGGTCAAAAAAAGTGTCTTCTTTTCAGAGTTTGTTCCGCTAATTGCAGGAAGTGACACACGCGACGGACGCTGACTCCAGCGAAATGAGCGTGGACAAACACATGGCATGCTTCACCCCCAACCTCGAAAAGTTCATCAACACTATTTTAATAGTAATAAAGCATGCCTCACTGGAGATTACATTAACAAACGCTATCTGTGGTGCAACACAGCAATGGCGGATGTCTAAATTTAGCTGCAACGCTCTCAGTGGCCTCGGCCCTCTTGACCTCGCCTGGGGGCAGTCAACCCGCATCTGGATATACTTCCCTGAAATCTGCTCACAAGACAGTGGACAAAAACTTTAATTGGCACGCTTTGATTTGCTGCATCTTGTTTTTCCTTTTTTTTTTAAAGCTTACTGTAAATCGCAACAGACCCACCAGCATTGACGTCAATACCTTGTATAAACAGTCTAAAGAATTTTACGGTAATAAAGCAAGGTATACATATACATAGCATAAGGTAAAGGATTGTGTTTATATATTATGTAGAGTTTTCAACACAAGTTTCACACTCTACATCTTTTGTATATATCATTGATGGACAGTAAACACATACAATTGGCGGGTGGTGTAAATATCAATCATATTGTTTGCAGATCATTTTAGCGCTGTCTCCTGGCAAAACACTGACAAATGAAATGGGCCAGCATTGGATCACACCTTTGACCCCAACTTCCTCCAGTATCTTCCTCAGATCAGTCCTGAAACTCAATCGGGGTACTGATGGAACACAAAAACAATAATCGTTCAAGGAGCTTGAGAGGAAACCGGCAATAACTGAAGGGGCCATTTAATTCAGCCATCTGTGACATATTGATGTGCGTCTTGTTTAATTGTATTTATTAGATATGCATTTAATGAATTGGAAAGCCAACTGACAGTACGTGGTTTAAAAATAACTACAGTAATAACATAAAATCAAATTTGAGGACAAAGTTAACACGCACTGCTTCCACAAACAGCTGAGCTGACCAAAATGCACTTAGTCATGAGTATTCCATAAATACCAATCTAAATTATAAATGTAACTAAAAAACTAATTAACCCTAAAAACCTAGGTCCAAAGTCACAAAAAAGAATCCTCAAACTCAACAAGACAATAAATATAATGCACTTTATTTTGGAACCAGGCATCCCTCCCTCAAGCGTCTCCAGTTGGTCCAAAATGCCGCTGCTTGCTTCCGAAGTGAAGCTTGTAAGAGGGAGCACATAACCCAATTTTTGCTTCCATACATTGGCTCCCAGTACATTTTAGAGTTTGTTTTACGATACTTGGATATATTTTTTTTCAAATCTTTAATGGCCACGCCCCATCTTGCCTCTCTGAGCTCCTCCACCCCTACGCCCGATATCTCAGGTCTGCGCACAAGACTAAGTGGGGCCTCCGAGGGTATGGAGCCTTTTCTGTTGCCGGTCCTTCCCTCTGGAATGAAATTCCATTAAATATTAGGCAAGCCCCTCCGTGTCCAAGATTAAAACTCATTTGAAGACATATCTTTAGTTTTTGGCTTTCAACCCAAAATGAGACTGACATTGTTCTCTTGTTTTCAGGTGTCTACTGTATATGTGTTAGCATCATTAATTTGTGTTTTAACTTTTTTTGTTGTAAAATTGTTATTTCATAGGTAAGAGAGGTAGAAGGTGAGAAGATAGGTGTGAGCATTTCAGCGGTATTTATGAGAGTATTTCAGTAGCCTGTACGAGAGCGCTTCAGGAATTTCTGTGAGAGCTTTTCAGTAGTGTGTATATGAGAAGCCTGAATTACTGTAGTAACCCTGAATGATGCTCTGAGGGATTCTCACAGCCATGCGTCACACGGTGGCGAATTAGCCGCGAGCGGCAGACAACACAAAGCTAACTGTTAGCAGATGTGCGAGAAATGAGGAAACACAGGGTCGCTTGTTGTTTTCATCCTGACACTCGTGTCCTCGAGGCTACCTTTCTTATCCTTCCTATCTATTGAACACACGTGCACACATACACATGAACACGCGCATACGCACACAAGCGGGCAAACCAAGTTGCAGGGTTAACATGATGTTTATCTTTGTTTTAAGTCACTTGTTAGTGGTTTCCAATGGGCACTTAAGGTCAACTAGTCAGCCGCTCTCATATTCTGGAGGTTGCTGAAGCTTCTATTGCTTGTTTTCATTGACCCCCACCCCATCCCTCCTCCTTTTTTGGGGGAAAGGTGGGAGAGTACCCAGAGAAAACCCATGTTGGCATGGGGAGAAAATGCAAACTCCAGACTCCACACAGGAAGGCTGAGGCCGGGAATCGAATTCATGACCTCTGCACTGTGAGGCGGACGTTCTAACCAGTCGACACCATGCCGCCCTTAATTATACATACAATGTATAATACAATTTAAAAATTTATTTATTTGTTTATTTTTTCCAAAACGTTAGTACATTGTCTTTCAATTCCTCAACTCGGAGACCGATAGCCTCATCATACAATTTGTGAGAAATACAAACACATGGAATTAATTATTCATCATTAAAATAACCTAGGCGGCCCGGTAGCCCAGTGGTTAGCACGTCGGTTTCACAGTGCAGAGGTACCGGGTTCGATCCCAGCTCCGGCCTCCCTGTGTGGAGTTTGCATGTTCTCCCCGGGCTTGCGTGGGTTTTCTCCGGGTGCTCCGGTTTCCTCCCACATTCCAAAAACATGCATGGCAGGCTCGTTGGGCACTCTAAATTGTCCCTAGGTGTGAGTGTGAGCGTGGATGGTTGTTCGTCTCTGTGTGCCCTGCGATTGGCTGGCAACCAATTCAGGGTGTCCCCCGCCTACTGCCCGAAGACTGCTGGGATAGGCTCCAGCACCCCCCGCGACCCTAGTGAGGATGAAGCGGTTCGGAAAATGAATGAATGAATGAATGAATAAAATAACCTATATTATGTTTTTTTTTCTTTTTCTTGTAACCTATTTTTCAATTGACCAGGCCTATATGTTTGTTTTAAAAATCGAATGTGGCCCCTGAACACAAAAGAGTGAGTAATTAATGTTATATATTTTTTTTTACTCTTTGGAAATTAAGAACAAGACAGTTGACATAACATTAAAGGCAAAAACATATCAGACAACAGAATTGATGTGAGCACATCCAATTGCAGCGATGTCTGGATTTGAGCACCGCCTATGGATGTTCGGTATCCACCAGAACTATTGTCCTCAGTTCATTCATTCATTTTTCAAATTCCCAGTCTGAGGCGATTTTAAGTTTACAAATGCAGTTCCAGCTCTTATTATTAACAAGCCCAAACATAAATGACGGAAGCGTTACAGAGCAAATAAACGAACAGCAAAAGAATAGAAGCAAACATTTCCTCTTCTCTATACCGTCCCTAAAATTGAGCATGTAAACATTTTTTTTTCTATAAATGATCATTCCAGTTCCCATTGTAGTTTGGTCGGCAGTTGTACGTTGCGTATGCTTTACAATGGCAATGCATGTGACGCTATGCAGATGGTGGTGGTGGTGGAGGGGGGGTGTTGGCAAAGGATGTGCCCTTTAAACAGTTATGATTTTGCAGGCATACACAGAGTCCACTAATTGTTCCTCCCACATTCTGCCTTCTCGGTTTCCGTCGACACCCATAAACAAAAGAGCAAGGCGGACAAAAGGCTGAAATATTGACATTTTGTCCGTGATTGAAAGTGTGACATGAAAAAGTTATTCCCAGGGCAATATCATTGAATTTTAAAAGCTACATCGATGATGGATGACTTGTTTTCTCCTGGTTATCTGTGATTGATGAAGCAAGTTTCACAAGTGACACTTTGATGATCTGTGTGTAAAAGTGAACAATGTTGGGATGAAAATACAATTTTTGACAGCTAGCTTGTAAAACAACATGCAACAGAGTGGAAAACAAGTCATCTGCACTGTTGTTCCCATGTGAAATACAAATACAGTGGTGTCTTGACATATGAGTTTAATGCTTCCTTTGACCAGGCGTGTAACTCAAAACACTTGGATGTGAAATCATCTTTCCCCATTGAAATGAAAGGAACTGCTGTTAATCCATTCCAGCCTCCTCTCCCCCGGCTTTTGGTAAAGTGTTTTTTACTGGGGAAACTAACACTTTCTAAAAATGTACTTCAGAAAATCGTATTTCTTTAACACTCACATAGCAGCAACACAAACAACAAGCACATACAACAAAAGATAATTAATTGTATTTTTGTAAACACCAAAATGCTCGGCCGGGCCTTATCATTTCATCTAACGAAATTCTGCTAGATTAATGCTAACATACAATATAAAATGCCATAAATGGGCAAATTAGCATCCTTTATATGCATACAGGCATTAAAACATATCATGATTATTATACAACAAATATTTGAATTTACCTTGATCTTCATGCTCTGAGGGAACAATAAATATTACTAAAGTTTAGTTTGGGCCCTCTCTACCTCTTCTTCCAGTAGACTTTTGTCTCATATTGCAAATTACCAAAATCATTCAGATGACTGTATTGTAAAAATACGATGCATGCTGCAAAATAAAATCAGAAATACAGTCTGACACAAGTTACGTCACAAAATAGGTTGTGTGTGTGTGCATGCATGTGTGTGAATGTGATTCGTGTTACTCTGTCAGCAGGGTTCACTTACGAGCAGCGGCGTCAATCTCGCGCCCGGACAACAGGAAGCGTGTGTTTGTTTTAGACGACAGGATCTCTTAACACAGCGTATCTGTGTTTACTGCATCTGCGTCTGCTGTCATCGCTAACCTCAACACACACGCACATACACAATTAAAAAAAAACCACAAGAAAAAGGTTCAATCGGGATGGGAAGCTGTTCAACCATTTTGTTTTTTTTCTTCCTTTTTTTTTTCCCATTTTAAGGTAAACATTAGTATGCCCCACCAGTTCCATCAAACATTTATTCAGGGTCTCAAAATAAGATAAGATAAGAATGCCTTTATTAGTCTCGCAATGGATAAATTCCCAATTTACAGCGACAAAGTTACATATGGAAGAAGTAAAAGAACAAAATATAGGAGCTGCTGCAATGGCAGCCACTCTCGCGGCGCCATCTTGAAGTCAAAATAACAAAATAACACAACACATAAGACACAGACAGTCACTTTTTCTGCATACACTTTGTTGATGAAGCAGTTATAGATGAAAGAAGAGTGAATCAAAGTGTCCTTTCACCAGTGGATCAGAGACATCATGCTGAAAATGTGCACACGCCTGCTACAAGCTAAGTTTTGAAAGCAAACGTGGAGCTGCAGCGTCCATTGACGAAAAGAGATTGGCTCACATCTCCTGTCCCACGTAATCCGCTTCAACTCCAAGCCGCGACTCCCAGTTCCACATCAGCATCGGCGCTCTGACCTGACGCTCCTTTCTTCTCATCGTCGGCTCCTCAAAGCCTTGCATCCATCCCGCCGCAGACCGTCCAACAACACCGATCTCTCCGCTGAACAAAGCGGGGCTGTATAAAATGCGCAAAAAAACACAAGCGCCCCGGAGCTGTCCCGCAAAGACAGTCAAATGGTAGCGACATTCCTCCAAATCAAAAACAGTGCCGGTACACCCATGCTGCCCAGAAGGCGCAACCAGCAAGCAACGAGTCTCCTCCTTGATCAATGTCGTGGCCAAAAAAATGCTGAAAATCAATCCACATCGGGTCCAAACGACTCAACAACAAACACAAAGTGACAAAACAAAACACAAAATCAACAAAAAAGAAGCAAGGCTCATGAGAGCAATTGCCGAGGGCTGCCTACTCGGGCGCCATTTTAGACTTCAAAATACAGATTTTCTTAATCTGGGCCAATAATAATCGTGCCCTATAAATTTTGTCATTCATATTAGAGGTAAGATCGGGTGGCCCGAGCCTAAAATGTCAATCATTGCTTCGGGTTCGGGTCGGGTTGAGCTTCTCTCGCGGGCTTTTTTTTTTTTAGTTTCGAGACCGTGAATAGTTTTGGCCACGAGAGACCGTGGTTCGCAAAAAAACAGAAGTCGCCTCATCACAACACGTACTGTACTATAAACTCTTGCAATGACAATTCAAAGAACTCCTTCCAGTCTCTGTCGAGTATCCACCCGTCATTGTTGGTCTTGGTCGCTCTGCTTCTCTCTAAAAGTGCCACGCTAGTTTCTTAAGGACGTACTGCTGCTGTGGTTTACGGCCCAATTTTCAACCTTAAATTTTCCCCGTCCACTCTTAAAAAAATCCGTCAATGATGGAAAATTGACGGTTAATATAACCTCTTCAGAAACAGAAATAAAAAAGATGTAAATCTTTATACAGTCTTTTTTAACTTAGATTTCGTTACAAAAGAAAGGCTTTGTTTTCAAAAATCACCCCTCCTCCTCCCGAGTCCTCACAATTAAAATACAAAATCTCGGGAAGTGATCGGGCTCAGGCCGGGTTGGGTTTAAATGCCCTCGGGCCGGATCGGGTCGGGCTCGATTTTTTAGGACCGATCTTAGCTCCAATTCATATCATCCAGGAAGTTCCGAGTCCTTCAAGTACTGTTTTTTTCTTAACTTGGGGCAAAATCATTTTTTCATGTCAGGTGGTGAACTGTAAACCATTATAATAGTGTTACTTTGCTTTTGGGGCGGGGGGGGGGGGGGGCAAGCATTATTGTGCCCCACAAATTATGACAAGCATGTATTCTATTCGAGTCGCAATGTTGTTTTTCGTAATTCAGGGCAAAAATGATTGTTCCCCACACATAATGCCCTGCATGTATTTATATAAAATCGGGGTCCTTATAGTGCGGATTTGTTTTTCGGAATTGTCTAATTTGAAACAAAAAATATTGTGTTCAAGTCATTCCATCGTGAATGAGTTCAGAAATCGGTGTTGTTGTTTTAAAAAAAATGATTGTTACAACATTTAATGATGGGGACTGCCGGACTAGGTTTTGTCACTGCAATGTGACTTTATGGCAAAAAAAAAAAAAAAATCAAGAAGGCTGAAAGAAGAAGTTAATGGGGTGGGCACGAGGAGTATTGGGAGGGCTGAGGCGGAGGAAGAGGGTGTGGAGGAGGGGTGAGGGAGCCGACGACGAAGTACTTGGAGGAGAGGAGACGCATCCTCTGCGCAGTGGTGGTAGCAAAATCTCCCAGTGAGCGTCAGACTTCTCCGTTACTTTTGGCTCATTTCTCTGATTGTTATTACTTATTTGTATTTGTGGTATACGATACGTGGATCGTAATGTGGATTTACAAGTTACTGCTGACTCTCTCCGTGCTCTCTTACTCAGGTAAGTTTGACCGTGACTTCCCTTTTGTGTGTGTCTGTGTGTGCCGTGACGCACGACCAGGTAAAATGATTAAATCATCATCCAGCATGACAGGATCAATTTGGATGTATTTTTCCAGATAGACTATTTATTTTTAACCTAGAGTCGTTGCTGTAATCGACCAGTGAGTGTCAATTCGTATCTTGCGCACCTTAAATGCGTCTCCGCGGACACACGCGAAGGCACTTGCGCGTGCGTGTGTGCGTGTGTGCGTGTGTGAGCGGGGGAACTGAAATTGTAATCCTTCATGACCGCTTTGGATCATCGATTTGCGTGCGTCATCATCGCTATCTGCGTGTGCGCGCGCACGCGCGTTGGTGTGGGTGCGCGTCAGCCTCAGTCAGCAGCGATGTACGACGGTAAATGACATGAGCCGCTATATGTTAGTAATGATTTGTTGTGCGTCGTTGTGACACAGTGTTACCATAGTAAAAACTTTAATAAGTCATCAACAACTCTTTTATGACTTTTAAACAGCTTTTTGTTGTTGTCGTAATCGTATATTGCCTGAGTCGTTTTTACATTCTGTTAATAGCTTATTGCATGCTTGTTGTGTTGTATGTATGCTGTGTATTGCCAAATTGAGGTATCAGTTTAATTCATTCCATGACCATGCTCGTATCTCAAAACATTCATATATAATATGTCGCAGCACAGCGTTTGGAAGTCATTGTCCTATTGGTTAGCTAGACTGCTTTACAATTCTGAGGGATCCCACTTCGAAGCATAATGATGAACCGGGTTTGCACATTCTCCCCATTTTTGTGTGGCTTTTCTCTGGGTACTGCAGCTTCTGTCTACATTACAAAAACTTGGATGTCATGTTCACTGAAGACGAAATTGTGAATGTGAGTGTGAATGGTTGTTTAGAGTGTGTGCATCAATAAAACAAAGTGAGTTCTGACACACAATTAATTTTCTTTTAATAATTAAAGACTTCTATGTCAATGCGTGTGAAAGCTTGTTTTTCAAATATGTGTCCTCCAGTTGGCCAGTGTATCCTGCTATCCTGCTTCTCGGCCAAAGTCAGTTGGGATAGTTTCAAGCTCATCTGTGACCCTAACATATTATGGTCAAGCACGCCCCCCCCCCCCCCCCGCCTCCGAGGCATAGTTACTGTATGCATACGCAGCTATTTATGATTCATCATTTTTTATTTCATTAAAGTTGGGGCTAGCTATATCAAAGTATACATCTGGTACTTGTACTATACTGTAACATGCTATGTAACGGTTGCATGGTTCACCCTGATCTGCTTGTGGTTCTTTTGCCTCGTCATGATCCGTTCATAGTCCATTATGAACGCTAGCTGGCCAAATAAGGTTTTTAAAAAAGAGTTGCCTCATATTGGGAACATCTCACATGATGATGCACTCCACTGCAAACTACAATTACAATATTAAAGCTAAGCCAAATGAATACAACCAAAACGTAGCATTATATTGACTTTGTATCTCATTGGCTTGTACTTAATGCTATGTCCAATGTATTCTGAATGTGATGTGTTTGTATCAGAGGGTAGAAGAAATGCACTGCAAGACTACCAGAGGACTGATGGCGTGCGTCTGTTTGTCACATCCCCAAGCTCCTCCCACCTGATCAAAAGTAGGAAGGTCAGCATGGCCAAGTGCGCTCGGATCTGCAGCCGCAACAAAAAACTCCCTTTCACCTGCAGGTAATGCCTCGACTGAAATGTCACTGCACCGAAAGCACTGACGTTGGAGTCGACCCTAAAAAGCGCACTTCATACCAAAATCTCAGACTTGTGTATTTTTGTGCATAGGTTTGTAAGTCTTTTTTATGCATCGACTCATGATAGAAATGCCAATGAAATATGTATATTGCTAAGTGAAACTGGCTTTTGAGACTGAATTTTCAAGGACTTCCAGTGAATTAAATGAGAGGGTCATATTTCCTGGCAGGCCATCAACATTTTTCACAATGCTATTAGACATATAATGAAAAAAAATACTGAAATTCTTTAGTTGCGATTGTACAAAAAAAAAAAAATCCTGGTGGAAAGACCACTTAAAATGGCCAAAATGACCCTGCAATGGTCGCTTCATACCAAAAGAACAGACTGCCTGTGTCTTTTTGTACGCTGCTTCTTGAAACTGCTTTGTGGGTCATCTCTTGATATGCATGTCGACCGTATTTCATATTGAAAAATGAAACTGGGTTTTGGGACTGAATTTTCAAATATTTAAATTTTGTTTTGTGTTTTAAGGAGAGTCACCAAACTTTGTTGCAATGTGCCGTCCACACGCAATGACAAAAACTGAAATTTGTCGCAGTTTAGCGTCAACTCTGTGTCATGAATATATAGTTTGAATTTGGTAGCAAATTTTAACGGACCTCCAGAAATGGCCAAAATGATCCTAAAATGATGACTTCATACGAAAATGGCTGACTTCTTGTGTCTGTCTTTTCAGATGTGGCATCTTGAAACTTCTTGATGAATTTACTCGTGAACAACATCCCAACCAAATTTCATGTTGCTAAGTGAAACTAGCTTTAGGGGGCCAAATTTAGAAACAAGTTTGATGGTTTCATAGATTTGCAACGCTGACGAAAATTAATTTTCACACGCCTACAAGACAATTCAAAAGTAATTTGGGCTACGCTTAATTCATGATAGCGGAACAAAACAATTTCCAAAGGGCTTTGTTTCGTCTTCAGTTGTTTTCTGATGTTCATTCGGGTGCTTTTTATGTTAAGCAGGCCACTCTTAAATGCATTGCATGATGTAACAATGGTGGTAATTGGGTGGAATGTTGCCTGTATGCTTCAGTTTTCCGATTTATTTTTCCTGCTCTAACTGTCTTATTTTTATTTTTTTGTGCCCAGAGCGTTCCTCTATGATCAGCAAAACAGGAAATGCCAGTGGCTGTCTTTTGACCGCAACTCGCCTTTTGCCCAGACGCAATACGACTTGAACGTCCAACTGTATCAAAAGAAAGGTGATTATCTCGTGCAATGTGTCGACATCAATTGCTATTGTTGTTTGAAACCGGCTAAAAAAAATGTTAAAAAAAACAAAACAAACCAGACGTATTTTTAACTGTGTTAGGATGTCATCCTTTGAGAGGTAAACAAGGGAAGGGCAAGAACCAATGTCGTTGTTTATTGTGTCGCAGCACATTATGAATCATTTTGTGTCATTACGCGACCTTTTGTATAAACTGTGGAAATTCCTCCCGTCCTAAAAACAGCTCTGAATGCCCAACACATGTGCAAAGTCTTCGTGCAAACACATTTGTTCATTACAGCAAGACCGTTAACATTCAAATTTTGTTTTCAGACTACATTCGCGAGTGCATCATTGGTACCGGTGAGAGCTATAGAGGGCGAAGGTCGATGACAGTTACTGGAATCCTGTGCCAGTCCTGGGCCTCCCCTATTCCTCATGAACACAAGTAAGAACCATCTACTGTATATTTATATAGCTGTGTTTGTTTTGGCCTGTTAGTGATGCAATTAGTCAGTAGCTATAGGCTATGGTGCGTGCTTGTGCACAGGATATAAGAAAGTAAGAACTCCCGGGGTGCAATCCATCATCAAAAATGCACACATCAGTTCTTGCTACAGGCTTGGTGTTTACCCAAAAATGTATGTGTGTGTGTGTGTGTGTGTGTGTGTGTGTGTGTGTGTGTGTGTGTGTGTGTGTGCGCGTGTGTGAACAATTATATCTACCAGCCTAGGGTGAAGCTGGAGGTACTTCCCCGCTGAGATACATTCCCAGATAAACCACATTTTTCTAATCGGATACCCTGTAAAAATAAAACAAGGCAATTAAAAATGTACTCATGCAAGGGGTGAAACGTTGTTCCTCCACTGTGTTATGGTGAAAGTCTGGTGAGTCATAAGGGGGGATTTTTACGCTTGCATTCAGCATGAAAGCCTAGTTGCAGTGGCGGTGGTTTGGCCGGAGGGAAAATATCCATCCATCCATCCATTTTCCGAACCGGTTTATCCTCACTAGGGTCGCGGGGGGTGCCGGAGCCTATCCCAGCTGTCTTCGGGCAGTAGGCGGGGGACACCCTGAATTGGTTGCCAGCCAATCGCAGGGCACACAGAGACGAACAACCATCCATGCTCACACTCATACCTAGGGACAATTTAGAGTGCACAATCAGCCTGCCATGCATATTTTTTTTGGAACGTGGGAGGAAACCGGAGCACCCGGAGAAAACCCACGCAGGCCCGGGGAGAACATGCAAACTCCACACAGGGAGGCCGGAGCTGGATTTGAACCCGGTACCTCAGCACTGTGAAGCCGACGTGCTAACCACTGGACTACCGGGCCGCCCGGGAAAATATCTAAAAGGACAAAAACCAAGCTCAAACGAATCATCGATGCACTATTTCATCCAGAAAGCAAGCACTGGGAAAAAAAGGAAGATTCTACAAGGGTCACTGCTAGAATACAGAAAATAATCACAAATTTGACCACAGGTAGCTGGCCGGAGATCATTAGAGTTCTTACTCTGGCTAAGTGAAATGACCCCTTAAACTGTGATGCGGAAAACTGAAAACTGCTTCAGGTACACAGGAGACTGTCGCGTTGACCTTTCCACCTCAATAGGATTTAAACGGGGAGTAATTATTAAGAAGGCTTGAAAGTTGTCACTGTGGAGAATAGGACAAAGCTTATGTATGTATTTTGTCTTTCGAAAAATGGGAGGAGGCCCGGTGGGTCCAGTGGTTAGCGCGTCAAACTCACAGGGTATTCTCTCGGTACACAATTTTTCAAAACATGCTACTGTATTTCTCCTAGCCAATCAGCAAAGACAGTTTACTGAGCTGTACAGATGGCATGTGGATACACTTCTCCGAAGGGATAACAAAGCAACCAGTTCAGAGATGGTCTTTCCACCATCACTTGGAAAAACACTGTTTGGCTCACCGTGTGGCTCTCTGGAGGCCCAGGCCATGTGCGGTCCTCATGGAGAATATATGAGTCACCATCATCATTGTCGATTGTTTACATTTCTTCCACTATGGCCTCATGGAACGCTATATTGTTTCGCTTGTATTCTTTTCAGTGGTGGGAAGTAACGAAGTACAAATATTGGTACTGTTCTTCAGTAGATTTTGTTTTTCCCCAGGTGATCTTGGCGTCTCCAAGAATGATTTGCCATGAATGCCTTGTTTTTTTTTGTGCCATCTTAAAAACCACCAGTTCATTGCTTTTGAAAATTCGTCTTATCTGACAAACATCAGGATTATTTTCCGGGTTGTTATTGGCTAAGTTAGTCAGTTCACAACATTCACACAGCTATTGAAAAACCTTTTGATGACATAAAAGCGGCATGCCAAGTTATTAAAACAGGTACATGTGGGTTGGCGTTTGTAAATGTGCCTGTTAGATTTATTTGGGGTGCTATCCTTTGTTATGAGCTGAAAATCTTGTCTATTTGCAGTTTTTTTGTACCGAGGCTAAATCAATACTTTGTCGCCATCTACTGGAATCTTGGTGTTCATCCATCCATGATCTGAACCGCTATTCCTCATGAGGGTCACGGGCATGCTGGAGCCTATCCCAGCTGTCTTTGGCCAGTAGGCGGGGTACACCCTGAACTGGTTGCCAGACAATCGCAGAGCACCAACAACCATTCACACTCACAATCACTCCGCGGGAGAATTTAAAGTGTTCAAATAACCTACCATGCATGTTTTTGGAATGTTGGAAGAAATCGGAGCACCCGCAGGGCAGTTTAATTCAGTGATAGTGTTTTTTCGCCTTTGCTTAAGATCTGTTTTGTTGGGTAATTTGTTCCTGCCATTACAATTTGCGTCAGTGTATTCCTTAACATTTATTGTTGTGTGTAAAAGCTGAATGATTCACTCTCTGTCATCAAGGTGACAGTGCATCAATTCCACTCACACTGAGAGGACACCGACTGCTCGGGACAACGGTGTGGCCTTGAGTGCATTTATGGTTTTGTTTGTTCTTCTTTTCCCCAAGACATCTCTCCACACGCTACCTGCCAACAGCTTGCAGATGGTCCCTGCACATGTGCTGCATGTTTGCGTAATGGCTGCTTTGCTCCCGACAGATTCATGTCCAAGCGCTTCAGCAAGAAGGACCTCAGGGAGAACTACTGTCGAAACCCGGATAACTCCACCGTCGGACCGTGGTGTTTCACCACCGACCCACGCCACAGACACCAGGAGTGTGGAATACCGCAGTGCTCTCAGGGTAGGCCAAATCCATAAAAAACTAGTTTGGGAGTGGATACAGTGGTACCTGTGAGGTCCAGCAAATTTCAAGCCATAGTTTGGGTGTGAAAATTCTAATTGTCAATCATTAACCCATGTTTAATTTAGAAAGCAAGTCTCATTTGAACCTGTAACCTTGCCTTAAAATCTGAATGCAAGCTTGAAACCGTCATTTGAAACACCCCAAGGAAGGATTGAAACCCTCATTTGAATGTATAACCCCGTCTTGAAACCTTACTTTGCTCTAACCGCAGCTTTAAATAATATTTTGAAATTCTAACCCTTGTTTGAAAAATGTATTATTAATTTAAACTTGAAACCATAACCCTGGCTAAAATCTCTACTTTGAAACCTTCAGCCTTAATTAACACCCCAAATTCAAACTCCTATTTGAAAGTCCAACCCTGTCTTGAAACCCTCATTTCAGTTGTTTTGCCTTGTCTGAAACCCTCATCAAATATTGAAACCCTAATTTAAAACCCTAACTTGGTTTGGAACTGAGCCACACAGCTCTAATTTAAAACAAAGCCATGACTTCAAACTAATTAAAAACCCTAATACTGTCTTGAATCCCTCATTTTAAACCCTAGACCTTCATTGGAACCCTTATCCCGACTTGAAGCGCTCATTTGAAACTCCAACCCTGGCTTGAAACCCTACTTTGAGGGTAACCATACCCACCATGTGACCTGTGACGGCAACAAGTTTGACACTCCTGTTTAATGGGGAACATGCTCGCTTCAAAGTGCACAAGCTTTGCTTTGCGAAAGTACTGCACGCACACAGCTCTGTGTAAAAACACACTCTGCCATGGACATCTGCCTCTAATCTACGCACGCCGTGTTGTTGACAGTAGACAGTATGTAGCATTTTGCGTGCAGCAAATGGGAGCTTTGCCTACATGAAAGGAATCAACACTTTCTTGGCTCTTTCACTTTATAAATCCTTTGAAGTATGTGTATATACAGTCACGTCTAGGTGTTTCATTACCAAATGGTGTGTAACCTAGAAAATACAGTATTGTAGTGATAAAATATGCATCCAATTAAATGTTGTTTAGTTTTTGGAAAGACCATAAATCGAAAAATAATTTGTTGCTCAAGGTCCACGTTTGAATTTATCAGACTCTGGGGTAGAGGAGGTAAATGGGGTTAGAAAATGATTTGATTTGTTTCCAGAAGTTCTTTTGAATGAATGAGTGTATGCATGCACGTGTCATGGTTGTATAGTGGAGTGCATACATTGCAACGGGGAGGACTACAGAGGACCCATGGACCACACAGAGAGTGGAAAGGAATGTCAACGCTGGGACCTGGAGGAGCCGCACAAGCACCTGTACCATCCCGATAGGTAACATGCACAAATATGATCACACATTTTCGGTTAAATTAGCCCACAGGTGTCAAAGTCAAGGCCCGCGGGTCAGATCTGGCCCGCCACCTCATTTTATGTGGCCCATGAAAGCAAATCAATCATTTCAAGTTCCATGATGCTTGCTAAAGTTTGAGCCAACATTTCAAATTTTCATATGTAATCCACACTAACAGTCATTATTCTTGACTTCTGATTTTAAAACTAGTACTCTATCAATTTATTGTGCGCTATGTATATAATAATTGGAGGTGATTAAACATTTATATGGTTTCCCAAAATTCATAACGGCCCTCCAAGGGAAACCGTAACTTCAATGTGGCCCATGACAAAAATGACTTTGACACCCCTGAAAATAGCCCATCAACATCTACTGTTCCCACCTCACACAGGTTGGAGTCTTAAGCGTACTCTCGCGTTATCGGAGAAGCTTTCACAAGAAGGGTCTGAATAGTCCCTAAAAATTGAACCACCAATGGATTTATTGAGGATGTAACTGACAAATTAGTGTTTTGAGCATTCGGGCTGAAGAACTCATTGGATGGCGCTTCACACTGCAGCTAGACAATGACCTGAAGCATATTTCAAAAGTAACCAAAGAGTTTTTGAAGTCAAGGAAGTTACGCAATTAAGTTAGTCACCTGACCTGAATTGGACTGAGCGTCATCAGAGATGAAATTAGGCATCAGGTGATGGTGTTGATGCATTCCAGATCGTACAATCATCTTTGCTTCTGACTAAGCTGGGAGGTTAGTCCGAGTTTTCGAGTCTCGGAATGTCTCCGGTGGTGTCAGAGATTTTTGCGGAAATGCTCTGTATTGTCTCGAAATACATTGTTAAAATAATTAATCTTTGAAAGCGTCCAGTAAGCAGAAAAAAAAATGATGCTAGATACATCGTTAAATAAGATTGTCTTGCAGTCTGGATGTACCTGGTCAACTTCTCCTGCTCTGAATGCTACTGAGAGATTGTTTCAGAGTATCCACCAAAAGACTTCAATAACACCAGAAAAAAAAAAAAACCCCCCCCAAAAAATTAAATAAGAATAGTCTGAATAGTCCCTAAATAGAGGTTTAAATTAGCCTGCGTTATTATCTTGCAGTCAGAATGCAGAGGGGTCAGTCTTCTGTTCTGATTGCAGCTGGAAGTCTCGCGTTCTCAAATAATGCCAAAGAACAACACTTTTGCAAGAGGGCTCTGAGTGATCACTGAATATGCTTACTATTGCTAAAATGGCAACACTATAATGAGCAAAAGAGGCTAATCTCAGAAAAACCTTGTGGAAAATATTGGTGTAAGTCTTGAAGACCTTTTATGAAGACACCTGGGAATTTGTGAGTAAAATTGCTTGATAAGTCTCCTCTAAGGTCATGTGCTTGTGATTTCAAAAGTGATTTTGAAGTCAGCCGGTGTACTCACGTCTCCCCGTTGGGACGCACTTGATATTATTATTATTATTTTAGCAGTGATTCGCTAGAAAAACGTTTCAATCTGACTAATTGCTCGAAATTCCTGCTTAAACTTTAGTCCTGAAGCGAGTACTTCATTTTACTCCCTTATTTTGTGTCATGCTGTGTGTGTTGTGCAGGAGACGGGAAGAACAAAATCCAGACAAATGAGTAACCAAATAGGCAGGACCCTTAATCGTGTTTCTTTTTCAAGACTAACAAACTGTGAAAGCGCAGACAAGAGAGCAAAACAAGTGAAATGATCGTGTTTCGGGAAACCAGGCCGTACATTCAGCACACTGATGAAGTTAGCAGCGAGTCCTGCAGTCTCCTATTTGATTAATTGACTGATTAAGAAGCCGGCTTGTACATCATACCGCTGTATGTTTGATTGAAACAAGTTATTTGATATGAGTGATTCGGCTCACTCTTACTTTTTGATGCATGTTTCACATTAGGTATCCCAACAAGGGCCTTGATGATAACTACTGCAGGAATCCAGACGCACGCCACAGGCCCTGGTGCTTCACCACGGACCCAAACACAAGCTGGGAATACTGTGCAATCAAAGTTTGTGGTAATGCAACACTAAGTGATTTTATTGAATCCATTAGCGTGGCAATTAAAGTGTGATATGTGCGCCACTATTGGTGTGTGAGCTACTTCTACTGGTACTTTAAAGAATCACAAAATTAAATGTTTAAATGTTGCATCATGTTACAGTGGCAAATATTTTTTCTTAATTACATTGCAGTAGAGTTGTTAAGCACAGTTCAGTTGGGTCTAAATTTGAAGTCCAGTACATTTGCTTTTAATTTTGAAGAACTGCATTTTAAAACATTCATTTTTTAATTTAGCTTTGATTTGCAATTAATTTTAAATACATTATTATTTAGGTACAGCTCTTAATGTTCAAACTGGCGTAGTATTACTTTATTATGCTCTGAAAAAAAAACTGCCTCATTTTTAATGCACACTTATTTAAATGTTGGTCTTTATGGCGGTACTCCGTGCTGAGATATAAACATTTTTAAAAATGATTTCATTAAAATGTATCGCACATAAAAGTCAATGTAAAAACCAAAATACATGTTTGAGAACAATCTGTTTTAAAAGAGGAAATACAAATGTATTTGACTTAAACGTGATCTACAACTGAGCACATGTATTTGAAACAAGTTCAAGCCACTGTAACACTAGGCACAATCAACATTGAATTCAGCGATTCATAATCTTTGGACCAACAAATTGAGTTTGAAGAAAAATTGATATTAAGAATGGATTTGGTGGAGGGCAAAATAATGCTTGTACAATCTGTGAAAAAGTAAAGAAACGTGTTCCAAAATGACAACAACTTCATTCAGCAAAAAACATACTTGATTGGCAACAGAAAATGATGCGGTGGGCTGGATTGGGCCCACGTGCTGTAATGTGGTCAAAAAGCCAATGAATCCTCTGTGAAGTGAGGCTGCTGTAGAGTCATCAGCCTGCTTGGCACCACGTTTACTACAAGGGCACTCTTCCATGTGGTGTCCACGAGTGATTCAGTGTCCTTCGGCTCCCCTACTTTTCACCACCTTGTGCCCACCCCCGACTCTCTGCCCCCTTTAAAAATGATAAATAAATAAATCCTCTCCCGCCTCCTCACTGTCCCTATTATGGAGGTTTGTTGGAAACGGAGCGAGTTTACGACCCAGTGAGTCTTAATGAAAACAAGGCAGTGAGAGTAAAGGGAGCACAGTGTTCTTTTCTCTGTTAATGTTTGATTTTTTTTTTTTTTAAACATATAAACATTGTTTTTGGATTCATTCTTTAAAGGCCCAAGAGTTAATTAATTGGCTGCCTTTAAAAGCATAGTGAGGAGTGGAGACATAAGCTGGAGTCATACTTGCTCAATATAAAACACACTCATTTACAAGTCACACATATTGCACAGGGCGACCCAGTGGTCCAATGGTTAACGCACCGACCTCACAGTGCAGAGGTCGTGGGTTCGATCTCTGTTGCGGCCTTCCTGTGTTGAATTTGCATGTTCTCCCCGGGCCTGTGTGGGTTTTCTCCGGGTACTCCAGTTTCCTCCCACATTCCAACAACATGCATGGCAGGCCGATTGAACACTCTAAATTGTTCCGAGCGCGGATGGTTGTTTGTCTCTGTGTGCCCTGCGACTGGCTGGCAACCCATTCAGGGTGTCCCCTGCCTACTGCCCAAAGCTGAGATAGGCTCCAGCACCTTCCGCGACCCTTGTGAGGATGAAGCGGACTGGAAAATGTATGGATGGACATAGTGCACATGCTGGTGTGCATGCCTTAGCCTGATGGTGGCAGTAGTGTGACGAAAATAGAGTTGATTATGTCTAGAAGAAGTAGACATAGTGCTGCGTCTTGTCGTGTGTGCCCAATGGCCACCGGGGGGGAGTATATTACAGGCACGGATAAAGAGTCGGTCACTTCTCTCATTGCCGTGCGGCCATTCTTGACCGAGGATAAAGAATATGCCTCAGAGAATTCTTCTATTATCGGTCTAAATGTGTTGCTCTGCAGTTTGTGTTCAACTATCTGTTGTATTCAAAGGGGGAAGAATACATGGTAATATATTGCTTTTTTGTCACACTTGAGTTGATCAAAAAAGTCATGGACAGTAAGTACGATTTTGGTGAGCTGAATAGATGAGAATGTAAATCTCCTGGGATGGGGAAAATCCATCCATCCATTTTCCGAACCGCTTTATCCTCACTAGGGTCGCGGGGGGTGCCGGAGCCTATCCCAGCTGTCTTCGGGCAGTAGGCGGGGGACACCCTGAATTGGTTGCCAGCCAATCGCAGGGCACAGAGAGACGAACAACCATCCACGCTCACACTCATACCTAGGGACAATTCAGAGTGCACAATTAGCCTGCCATGCATGTTTTTGGAATGTGGGAGGAAACCGGAGCACCCGGAGAAAACCCACGCAGGCCCGGGGAGAACATGCAAACTCCACACAGGGAGGCCGGAGCTGGATTTGAACCTGGTACCTCAGCACTGTGAAGCCGACGTGCTAACCACTGGACTACCGGGCCGCCGGGATGGGGAAAATCCATAGCGAAACCACAGGTTTGTGTAAGCTGCAGGAGTTCAAGCTCAGGAAAATGTTACGCCTTTTAGTTCCAATTTTATGGCACATACTGAACGCACATGTTTTTAACTATATTACATTGTTTTCTCAGCACTTATGATGCAACATTCTGGGATCGGGTATTTAGAAACAGCTGCAGTTGCTCTTTGCTAAACAAGTCTGAGTCTCTGGGACTTTATAATGTAGGTGCAGGTGCAGAATAGCATACGGATAAGCATGCAAAATGGCAGGCATATTATCTGGGAGGGAGTGTGTGTGTGTGTGTGTGTGTCTGGGGGGGGGGTGAATTATTGGAGTCATTTCATAATTTGTCTGCACACTTTGCCACACCCTGAGAACGTTCTCGCCTCTTTAATTCTCACGCTCTCCCTTATCTTATCTCTCATCTCGCCTTTAGTCGGATAAGCTTTTTGTTTTTGAAAGAATTTCTCAAGAATTGAAATTTTAATTGAAAGAAAATATAATAACATTTTCAATAATTACATTAATTTAAAAACATTATCTATTGTATGTGTAATTAAAAAAATAGTTGGTCTGACAATTGAAGATCTGTGTAACTGAAATGAAAATATGATTAAAAAAATAATTCATACATAAAATATCCAATCTTGAGGGCATTTAAATATAATTTAGCTGATTTGACTGCTCAATGTCTGTGTAATTAAGATATTAGAGATATATAAGACAAATTACAGGGAAATGATTGCCAAATCTCATATCTGAAAGTCCCCGAATTAAGTTGATTATTAAAAAAAAAAGTTCTAAATGGAAAATACATAGCTGATGTATATGTGTACCCCTTTCGTATGTACTCTTTTTTAAAGAATATTTTCCATTTAGCTTCTCTCGCTTGCTTGCTGTGTTTTGCCTCCACAGAATCTCCTCCCAAAAGAACCACGGTGGAAACCAGCGAGTGCTATCAGGACAAAGGAGAAGCTTACAGGGGGACGGTGGACATGACCCCCACTGGTCTTACCTGCCAACGCTGGGACTCACAGTACCCCCACAACCACTCCTTCATCCCACAGGCCTACCCTTGCAAGTGAGTCATTCATCCATCCATCCATCCATCCATCACTCACTCATTCCGAGAGCTTCCACGTCACCAGAGGGATCTCATTGTTGAGAGGAAACAGTCAGGAGATGAGTACAAAATAATTTCCAAAACATTAGATTCACAATGGAGCAATGAAACACAGTGAAGACAGTCAATGCTGATTAGAGAAAGTCTGGCCCCATAGTGACATTTCCAAGAACTGGACATCTCACCAAAATTGATAATAAGACGAGAAGGAATCTGGTCAGGGAGGTTGCCAAGATGTCAACTGCAACATCTAAGCTGCTGCAGAATTTCTGGCAAGTACTGGCTGTTTCGCCACATGTGACAACAATCTTCAATCTTGTTCATATCTCTGGGCTGTGTTGGTTAGGGTGGCAAAACGCAAGCCCAAAGAGGGCGTTCACACTTGTACAACCACTCCATCTCCGCTCTTTATTTTCACGTCACCTCTCAACACGATATTTTTTCCACTCGAGTTGTACAGGTTATGGGCCACACAAATGTAGGAAATCCTTCCTAAAATGATTTTCCTTGGTGCATGTTTTTTGTATCACACAAACCTGTCACTTGAACAGGGGTGTGTCGACTTTTTATATCCACTGTACATTTCTTGCTGCTTTCCAGGGATTTGAAAGAAAACTACTGCCGGAATCCAGATGGCCAAGAATTCCCATGGTGCTTTACAACAGACCCAAGAGTACGCACCATGTTGTGCACCAACATCCCTCAGTGCGGCTCCCAAAACAAGCCTGGTGAGAGACTGGCTTTGCATTCCAAAATAGCAGTGGCTTGATTTCTTTTCTCACAATAAGAGTTATACTTTACACAACTCGCAATTTAAACCGCACAAACTCCATTGTCGATGTATTTTCACCTCGTCCCTGTGGGGAGCTATAGGAGTGTGGGAAGGCCTCGCCACCACGCCTCACATAAACAAAGCCTCATGGCGTGGACGGATTTGAGCTGTCTGGTATGATTCTTGTGGACGATAACGGACAGAAAATAGTCTCATGGGATCTGAACGACTATAGATGTTTCGAAATTCGTTATGTTCTACAGTACATTGACGATGAGGGCTACTTTGTGAGGTAGTATGTTGTGTTGTGGGATCTGGATTGCAGCCTCTTTTTCCGGCCAAATGAAACATTATAACAATGAGAAACAAACCATTCAGTACACCTCTCAGTGTTAACGTCTCAGTCTCAAGTGTCAATGTGAAAGCAAACCATTCCACTGGTGAAAAGGACACTTTACACCTCTCAGTGTTAAGAACGTCTCAGTCTCATGGTCCATCTGTTACACATGTGCACATATGACAATAAAGTGTATTCAATTCAATTCAATTCAACTCAACGGATAATCATCCAAATATGAAAGCACACAAAAGAAGAGGAAAAATAAGGCAAATTTGATCTTTTCATTTTCTTTTCCTGGATTTTGTAATGGGTCACCACAACCAGAAGTTTCACAACAACCTGCCATGTACCTTAAATGAGTCCATGCAGCAACATGAAGCACTTTTATTGCAGACTGTTGATTTCCGTTTTACCTTTTTGAATAAGATTGAGGAACTTCTATGTGAATTCACATTTCCATACCTATATTTGAAGCTCACGGTGCTTCATTCAAATTTTTTTGTTGTTTAATTCAGACTGCTACGAAGGCTTCGGAGAGAAATACCGAGGGGAGCAGTCCAGGACGAGATCCAACCTGCTTTGCGCCCCTTGGGGGGAGCACAGCAACAGGTGAGCCTTCGACACCAATCCCAAGCGTCCAACCATTTTTATGTAGACATTTCAACATTCTGTCACACATTCTTTCTGGTCGAGACATTTCATACATACATTTCAGAAAATGTCTTACGCAAACTTGATGATGGAGGGTTGATGCCAAGTCTGCCCGTTGAGAAGCTACAGCCTCCACTTTTCTTTAAAACTATTGATGACATCCACTCCATTTGACCACCTCACCCACAGGTCCCGGAAAATTTATTGGGACGTTTTGATTGTTTTCATAAAATATGTATACATTTTGGAGTATATCTGGCAGTACAAGCCCAAACACGGCAAGTCAATCCCTTTCTGACACCCTAAAGTACCTTGCTATTGACTGTTCACAAACATCATGAAAAGGTTTATAGTGCTTGCCTTGTTGTCTTACATAGACACTGGGAGCTGGTCTAGCATCTGACACTGGTGATCCAAAAAGGCAGCGACCCAGGAAAAAAAGAAGGCACAAGAATCCTGGCTTTAACACACTGTCTAAAATTAGTTGGCCTTCAATTTTATTCCTTCATTGTTGGCAATTGTAAGCTTCCATCTTTTGTGGTAATAGTTTGGCAGGGTGTCTGTGGCACCTTACCAAGCGGTCAACTTGATTTTCCAAAAATAAATGCCTTAATTACGATGAAAAATGAGACTTCTTAAACATTGAAACCACCATTCAAAGGCCTTAAAATTGCCCTAGATGCTATAAACAACAATGTGATATTTTCTTCAAAGAACTTAATGACTTTGTAGTTCATCTGGATCGAGGAAAAAAAAAAAATTCCATTATCACATCATTGAGTTGGGACTTATCCCAGATGACTTTGAGGCAAGATATAGAAAAACATCCATTTCGACTCTTATTCACACCTATGCACAATGAAGAGTTTCCAGTAAACCTAAGATGCATGTTTTTTGAATGTGGGAGTAGGACCTGGAGAAAAATGACTCAAACTCAGCACCTCTCGATTGTAAGGCAGACATGCTAACCATTACCCTCCTGTGCTGCCTGGTATAATATTTCTCAACTAAAATCCTTTGTAAATGAGAAGTCGAAAACTTACTCAAAGTGGCGTTGAAAAACGTTTTAAAAAGTCTTGATTTATAGGACAAAACTACTATTGCAGCATGTCTCTGTGGATGGAGTTTGATGTGGAAGGACACACGTTGGATGAACTACAACATACACACTCCAACATCTTGTAGAATTTTTTTTCCAGACAAATGGGCTAAGCTACAGCCCACTTTATCGGCCTGATTTACTAAGATCCCAAATTGCGTTTTCACAAATTGACATTTTGGGAGATGCCCGCAAGTGCAAATCGAAGTTCACGGTGAACGAATTGGAAGTGTTCGTGGAAGAAGCAAAAAAGAAATTGGCTCCTTTGATAAAATTGGGGGAAGCTAGCAACCTAATAAGAGCCACGTATTGTTTCGTTGATCTCTCGTGTGAAATTAGATGTGCCCATCCTACAAATCTTTGTTTTGAAAACTCAGGATGCCACACCTGAAAAACTGCGCTGGGAAAAGCCTGCACCAAATGTCACAGTCGAATGAAATGAGATGCACAGAAATGTAGATTTGAAAGGAGTTTTATCATTGGTGGTATGGCATGACTCCATCTTGTGACTTTCTTCAAGGACTTTGGTCAATCCAGAAGCTGCAAAATTGCACTGTGTTGACTGTAGACGATTCTGCAAACATATTTTGTTCCTGGCATCTTGCAAATGTTAACACCAGCAGAGCAGATTCATTTTCCATTTCGCCTCGCACAATCTGTTTGAATCGACTCCTTTCAGAAAAGGAAACAATAACATAACATGCCTGTTTGGAATATGCAATCCTGTGTGTGCCCAGTTAGTAGATCAGCTTCTACATCTACAATCAAATTTTCACCCATATTACCGATTGTAGACCCTTTATCCATTTTTGCATATCGTGCCCCAGTACTTGAATCCATCTTTAAGAGCAGAGGGTGTTTGTGCAGCTCCACCTCCTATTTGCAGTAGATATTCATTTTTTTGATGAAACCCTCTTCAGAACTCTTCATAACCTGTGAAAATGCTTCCCCTTGAGATGACCTAAGTCGACAAGAATGACTCCTGATGGGGGCAATCACCTCTGACCCTGCGCCCCTCCTCTGCTGCAACGCTTCAAAGCCATTCCCATGCACGCCCTGGCTCCCGCCCAGAGTGGGTCAAAGGTCAAGGTTTAGGGAGTCAACCAGAAAATTGTCTCTTAAGTTCATCGTTTGAGATTCAACAAACACGAGAGATCATTTGTTAAACCTCGCCGAAGTGTTCCTATATGGATGCGCGTGGAGGGATTTTCGCGGGAGGCAGAATCCTGTGTCAAAGAGTGTAGGTGGCTGTTTTTGTGAGTAATTCCTCTGCGCATCACCTCCTTATCTTGTCCCGCAGGACAGAGAGCCCACACAGCTGTGTACTTCCACAGACTAGCCAGATCCTATCGTTGTGTATTTGTTCGGCTTTTACGAGAAACTCAATCGCTTGGAAGTCTCTCTTTATGACAAAAGGGAGCAAGGGCTTTCTTGAGATTGTTTTGCATCTTTGCCCTTATTTTGCTCAGGCCAAATAAATGGCCATTTTGAGGGATTTTCCATTCTTGAACACTTGTCAAATTTTACAAGCGCATTTAAGAATTCAGCCCTTGAAGACAGTTTCACTGGGCAACATGACCATTGTCTAGTGTAAAAAAAGTTGAACAAACCCTTTCCACAAATGCAAGAAAAGTCAGATATTTTGGTCACTTCAGGGTTTTTTTACCCACTCTTCAAAAACAAAGGTTGTCCTTGAAATTTCATCTGACTGCGACCAAATTTGAATTACTTATACTTGGCAGATAGAAAAAGCAAAATTGCAAAAGGTTTGAGTTTTTGTCTCTATATGGTGGGAGAATGTGGGTGGGGCATGGTGTCAAAATTTGATGACTCATCATAAAACACATAAATAACTGCTCAAGGTCAGAACCAAACAAAGCATTTCACTTAGCATCATTAAATTTGGTAGACACATCTATCATAACTAGATGCACAAAAAAAATCTCAAAAACCCATGCCTATAAATACAAAGGAAGCTTCCCAAGTTGGTTTGAAGCAACGATATTGTGGTAATTTGGCCCATTTCCAGGTGCCCGTCAAAGATTATGTCAGACTGTGACCACATTTGAAAAATTAATTTGATTTGTTCTGTTTTTGTGGTCATGAATGATTTGTTTATGATTCATTCCGTGTTTTATAGCGGCGAGAGAGGAGTGACAGTTGCAGGCCTTGAGAGGAACTACTGCAGAAACCCTGATAAGGACAAGCATGGGCCATGGTGTTACACCAACAATTCTGCCATTCGTTGGGACTACTGCAACGTGAAACCATGTAAGTGTGCAGTAAGGAACATGAAACCCCAGGAAACAATGGACTCCAGAAACAAACTTGTGGGATACTAAAAGCTCGCATAGTAGCACACACGCATTTTCAACAAACCAGAAATTTGTCTGAGATGAATTCTAAACAGACCTGTGCGACGTGATCACACAAAAATGGCCTCACAAAGAATGGCGGAAACAACTTAATTGTCACATACGAAAGCTTGTTGTTAGAAAGTGATTCAGAGTGTCATGGGCGCCTACGTGCATACAAGGTACACCAACTAAATTGATACAATTTTGCTGTTGAGTAGAAAATCCACACAGTACTCTATGATCCTGTTTGCCACACTCCAGACTAATAGTACATGACAAATAGAGGGCCACTGTTGGCCGTGGCATTTGACCCGCAGTAAATGCAACTGTCTTGTGTATTGTGGGGGTGGGGTGTCTTTCCCCTCCTCTCTAATTTGTATCCGTTAATCCTGACTGACCCCCTTATTTGTCTACCATGTGCAGGTGATGCTTCACAGAACACAATTTCACTGGGTGAGTGTCTTGGCCAGCTCATCGGTCTGCTTTTAGCCGAGTCGGATTTAATGGCATGGCAGAACAGCGGTCATCCCTATATGTGCACTTGTTGCGGTGTGCAACATCAACGTGTGTGTGTGTGTGTGTGTGTGTGTGTGTGTGTGTGTGTGTGTGGGTGTGTGGTGTGTGTGTCTATGTGATTAAGCAGTAGCGCAACATTTAATCTGTTCCTTCGGCCATGACACATCAAAAGATGAACTGCTATAACTTAAACCTTTAGCTTCATTTTTTTCCCATTAACGCCATGTGTGAACAGTCAATAATTGCCTTCATTAATGATCGCCTTAACTTAGCTGCTTCTGTTTTATGTGCGATTTTCATAGTGGTGTAATGGACCTATTCAGTTGGACACACACACTCTATCAATGAGAGCTATGGACTGTGGAATATGAACATACATATATAGACTGAGCTGCCTTACGTGATCCAATTTGGGAGTTTTGAGATAAGAGACATCGTTTGGGGCTTTTTTTTTTTTTTTTTGCTTTGACATGGTGGTGAGCAGCAAATTCAACTACATTCAAAACAAGTAATAGTTTAGGCAAAAGTGAACAAAGGTTCAGAAATCATTTTCAAGGTTGTTTATCGCCAATCCCGATTTAAGATTACTGTCAAATTAAACATAAAAGTAAGAGAATTACACACTGGGGATTGAAAACAACGACACAACTTGGACTTCTGCTAACCCAGTGTTTCTCAATTAATTTCTGTCATGCCCCCCTAGAAAAAGAAGAAAACATCTCGCACCCCCCCCCCCCCCCGCGCGACAATAAATAGTATAATTTGTCTATAAAATTGTTATCAGTACACCTCTGGATAACACCGTATTCTTATTAACCTATCAGAGAATAACAAAAGAAAGAAATATGGACCAACTTACAACAAAGAATAGCTTTAGTAACTGGAACAGAAAAGATTTAAAGTGCATCTGAAATTCAAAAATAAAATTAAACCCTTAATTAAACTGTAAACATTTTTGTCAAACCATACGATACTGAAAAATAGAATTACATAAAATCAATAAATAATAATGCATTCAAACTGATCACCAACATTAACTCAGGAGCACAATATTAAAAAAAAACTTTAACCTGCATAACAAAAATATATTATATAATTTGTGCAGGTTTTTTTTTTTTTAAATCAAAGATAATGTCTGGATTAATGGCTACAATGCGCACGTTTTGCAATGCACAGCTTTTCGAAGCGAGGTTTGAAGCAGGCCACTGACCCCTAATGTAGTGGAGGTGCAACTGCACTTTATTCAAGGACAGTAAAAAAATCCAAATAAAAAAAATAAAAAAGCATGTTCCCCGAGGTCAAACACGCCCCCCTTGACGGAGCCTCAGGGGCCCCACTATTTGAGAAACACTGTGCTAACCTAATGCTTCACACAATGCGAAAAGCTATAAAGCTGCTAACCAACGACATAGTCACGCCATTATAACCATTCAAGCAACAGCTATTCATATTTATAGACACAATCCAATACAGTGGACACAATATATTCGTGGCGATCCAGTAGAGAATTGTCAAACTCCATCAACAGTTGACCGTTATTATAGTTGCCATGATGCTGTTGTTTTTTGAAACACAAACAAGTGATGTATTCTGCAAAGAACTGGTTGAAAAATAGGAATAGGCAAATTCTCACATGGTGTATTCCAAATATGTGTGAGTTCACTGTACTCACAGTCATATTTACGTCCTCCTCCAAGAAAATTAACATAAATTACTGCATTTTATAGTCACTTATCGAAGTTGTGAATTAGTTGTCTTTGTGAAAGAAAAAAAAAATGTTTATGTTTGCATGCTCGTGCAGGTGAGCTGTCCTCTGTTGGCTGTTTTGTCCATAAGAGGCCCCGAATCGTCGGAGGAAGTCCGCTGAGCGTGTCAGCCGGCAGCTGGATGGTCAGCATACAAAAAGGGTACGCCCGAGTCTTTATTATTCTGTGCGTTTTTCCACGCTCTTGAAGGGCACGCAGCCTTCCGGCAACTTAAACACCATCATTAATATTCCACGCGGCTGCTTTCGAAACATCATTTCATGCCACTGTAAATTTCACAGGCATTAATCTGCACTGTATCTTTTGAGCAATTCTAATTGATAATTCTAATGTAATTGATTGTTTTGGATGTCCTTTGTAGGTCAGCGCACTGGTGTGGGGGTTCGCTGGTACGAGAGGAGTGGGTGCTCACAGACAGACAGTGCTTCTCCTCATGGTACCTTCACAATTGTTCGACTTTTTTTTTTTTTTTTTTAATTAACCATCTAACACTTACACTGTACATCAGCGTTCCGGACCTAAGCGAGTATCGGGTGTGGCTGGGCGTGTCCAATATTGCATCCAACACATCCAATTGGGCCACGAGACAGGAAGTGCGCATCGCACAGGTGATATGTGGCCCCGAAGGTTCCAGTTTGGCCCTGCTAAGGCTCTCCAAGTGAGTGACGCGAGCCAGTTATAGATTATATGGAGTTGCGCACCAAAATGCACACTGTGCTTTTTCTATTTTGTTGCAGGCCTGCACTCCCCGCTGACAACGTGCACACCATTCAGCTGCCCGTAGACGGCTGCTCCATCCCTGAAGGAACCCTTTGTAAAATGTATGGATGGGGGGAGACCAAAGGTGCTTCTACTTTATAAACTTTATCTATATTTTTTTTACCATTATTTTTATAATCCACTTCTGTTTCCAGTGCTTGGAAGATATAATAATGTCCTTGCATTATGAGCAAATATTATAAGCAAATACAGTGTCTAAGACTTAAGCATTTGAATGTTTTTTTCATGTCAACGATAACTGAAAACATTCAACAATTTTGTATCGTATTTTATATTGATGTATTTTTATATCATCATCATCATTATCTTTAATATAATTATAATCATCAATATCATTATTTTCACAATATTTTTAAGACAACAACATTTAAAATATGTTCATATTAGGGTTAGGTGTTAATGTTTTTTGAAATAATCTCATAAAAAGTAGAACATTTAGAAATTGCAAATTATCCTGAATAACGTGCAATATTTTTACATTGTTTTGTAGTCATTTTGTAATTTCCATTCAATAAAATGTATTGACAAATTATGTGTTGAATAAATTATCATGTAAAAATAATGCAATAAATACATAAACGTGTTGAATAAAAGAAAGAAATAAAGAAAACCATTTCATGTTATTTCTGAGTATTATTATGCATTTATGTTTTTTGAAACAAGATAAATACATAATTTATTCAGTTAAAGAAAAATATGTGAATATCATTTTAAAACAGTAACAGTAGTTCTACTTTTCTTCATTTCTTTTCTGTTTAATGTATTATACTGAAAGTGTCACAATAATAACGCAAAAAAACAAAGCAAAAAAAAAAAGAAGAAAACAATTATGTCAGTGCGAGTGCCTTGCAAACATTCACTGGCACTCTCGACTTCCTCAGGTACAGGCCACGACGATGTCCTGAAGGCAGTCAACCTTCCGATGGTGAGCAACGAACGATGCCGAGAGCTGCACCGGGGCAGCCTGCACATCACAAATAGCAAAATCTGCGCGGGAGGACGCAGGAACGAGGGCGTGTGTGAGGTAAAGCCCCCCTTTCATGCTCGCCCAGCTCTTTGGAATCCGATAATTGTTCCCCTTGTGAATCGAAGCAAATCTTCTCGCTCTCGCTTCCTCGCTTGGATTTCAAAGATCTAAATCTTGAGCAAATTTGTGGTCTTAGCGTGTGGAGTTTGATGTAAAGTGGAGCAGCTGTGCGTTGCGCTACATTTCATCAGCGGGTCTAAGCCCTAAGCCTTTGTGGTATCGAGTGTTTTGGGAGAGCTGTGCTGCATCTCTAGTAACCACGAAAACACATTTTGCTTGCTTCCAATTCGAGGAACATAACCTTTGATGTTGTTAGGCATTTTAATTACGACCATGCAGAGGTGGGAGAATGTCCAGTACGCGCAAGTCAGAAGTCTCATCTTTGAGTTTCAAGCACGCCTCAAGCTTCTGTGGCAAAAATCAATTAATTATTGTCATGGCTGACAATCTTACTCAGTCGCGACATATCAAGTGGAAGCAAATGCACCGATACTTCTCAGGAAATCAAAATGTGCTAAATTCACAATAAATAAAACTATGACGAAGCAATTAAATATGTGGAATCGAATATGTACACCCTAACCTTCATGCCATTTGCTCCTAAACCAAAACATTACAGAGATCCTTTTGTAAGAAAACAGCCTTACTTTTACTGTATGTATGTATGCATCAGATCTCACTATTCTCACCTTTTGTCTAAAAATCATTGGAGATAGAAAACAATGTGTGTCGCTGCTATCGTGTGGCAACAATAGACAACTGTACCGTAAATTTCTCACTATCCAGTTTCATTTACTTTGTCCAAAAATGAATCTGTTCACTGTCACTCATTTTAGAACATTTTGACCGATCTTCCAAGATCCACAAACTATTTTGTTCTGTACGTTTCTCGAGTCATCCATTCTTGATGAATTAGCAGTAGAATATGGGTGGCTTTCATCCTAAACAATGGCTTCTGACCCGAAAGCCATGAAAACAAGCTTTTTGTGAAAATAATCATGTGAAGCAGAACAGTGATTTGGATGATAAAATTGATGCTTCTGTGACATACCCAAGAAAAGATTTTGATGGCAAAAGAATGGATTTGCAGATATAAAACGGTGAGATGTGCCGTGACCAATGCAGATCCAGCGCATGGCTTGAGTTGAATATCAGCTGCTTTTTCACATGGGATTTGCTATTCATTTCCATGAATGGCATCTTCTTTACTCATGATCATTACACACACTTTCTACTAGCTACTGCGATACATGCTGTACAAAAAAGCATTCTGTTCGAGTTTGAGATACCTAAATTTATCCGACTTACAAAGTGATGGCACATCTCTCCCAAACTAAGTGACATGACAAACCGCCTATCTTTACCTTCTACTTCAAAGCAAAGCTGATCTCAAATCAAATGTGATGCTACACTGCCATCTATAGAGATCTGTTAGTCATGATAGTGGTTTACAAACATGAATTTCATAGACAAACAGGAAAAGACCCATTTCCACACCGACCCTTTGAAAAATGTATTTCATGAACGATATGTTCAATATTTTGGTGACAGTCAACAATTGGATTTCACGTGACGAATATAAAAGTCTACGAATGTTTTAGTGACAAATCCACAAATATCTCCGCTTGCAATGGATGGTGGGTGACATGCATAAAATTAGCTTCTATTTGCTGGCACAAGGTCCGTCAGTATACCAAGTTTTTGTGACTTATTTGCACGGCACAAGATTTTTTGCATGTGAAATGTATGGCTTAGCTCCATAAAGATCAGAAAATGCACTGATTCAATTCATCCCAACCCCGCAGAGGGATTACGGCGGTCCTTTGGTGTGTCAGGGTGGGGAAATCAAAGTCGTGGTCGGTGTGAGCGTCCATGGCCGAGGCTGCGCCCGCTCCAATCGGCCCGCCATCTTCATCAACGTGCCGTTTTACACACAGTGGATCTACAAAGTCTTCAGGCATTACCCCGAGCCGGACCTGAGCGCCGCATAACACGCAGCCGGGTTGTTACGCCGACATAGGAGCTGGGAAAACTACTCGGGAGGACTCCTCGGCTTGTAGGTTGTACGCGGATGAGAGGATTGCTTCGTAATGGTGGATGACGAAGACAAATGGAAGATTTAAACGTACCGGGAACAGATGTCACACTCGCTCTGACAGCAAACGATGGTAATTAAACCCCCTAAAAAATGCCCATCTGCTATTCAGGTGTTTAGTAGGGAATAAAAGCAGCTAATAGTAACGAGAGGGCAGCCAAATCACAATATAAAATTTTACACGATGGTGGTTCGAAGTTTCGTGAGTGACTAAAAATTTTCAAACTTTGCTGTTAGAGAACATTTTGCCGTGTTTCTGTTCAAAAGTGAATTTTGAATAGCAAGCAGTTTATGGATGAGATACATCGGCGTACACGGGCCACTGAAAAGGAAACAAATAAGGTTAAAGGTAAACTAGCTGCTCAAATATTAAAATAATATTGTTGCAATTTTACTGAAAAAAAGTCATGATATTGAAAGAGCCAAGCCGTAATTTTTTTACTCTGCAAGGACGGAGCAAAAACAACTCAGATTTTTACAGAAAGTCATGTGATGATGTCATGTTACAAGAAAAGTAATTAATGAGAAATACGCTCTAATTCTGTGAGAACAAAATCATAGTATTACAAGAAAAAAACTGCAGACTTACAAGAATAAATTGGATTTTTTACTGCGGGAATGGAATGATGTAATATTCCCCAAAAAGTAATGTTACTCCCATTTATTTTTATTTCACGAAAAAGCTATTTTGCTGCAAAATTAAAACGTATACGTTAGTGTTGTTACTTTACAATGTTTTATCATGGCATTTATGATTCCTTTTAAAATGTAGACAAATAAAATGAGATCTAATAGCTTTCGACCAACCATATGAAAATAACCAATTGCTTGCATTCTATTTCCTTGGCCACTTGTTGCTAGGCAGAGTTCAGAGGGCCGCTTCGTCCACAAGGCCCTTTTCAATGATAAAATAGGGGCAGAAATAAAAAAAAAATCCAGTGTTGTTCCCACACAAATCTGTACTCTGAATAAAACATAAAGCGCATAGTACATGCCCCTTTTGCTGACTATGATGGGGCACTGCCCCTCATGCAGCGGCCACACTGGTACTGTAGCGAAACGCGCTGCATGTATGAATACTTTGGATTCCTGGCATTACTTGAAACCTTTGAACACCAACATGTGGTGGCTCGACGGCGCCCCCGCCGGAGCACATTTGGCAGCCCGCTCGGCAGGCCACGCTAGTCCTTTTGTGTACATAGTATTTAATGAGTGTGTTTGTGGACACTCCATGTTGGGTCTTACAGACCTTTGGCGGAAGAGAGAAGCGAAATATCCGAGAGAGTATTCAGCCATTCATTCACACTGTAGATTTCAGTTCAGTCTTTGTTAAATGTGTGTGTGTGTGTGTGTGTGTGTGTGTGTGTGTGTGTGTGTGTGTGTGTGTGTGTGTGTATATAATTTTTTTTTTTAAGCCTATAAACCTCACATCCATTCAAAGCCACTGATTGATGTCTATATACTTGTATAAATACAGTTCTGTATAGTATATGGATTACATTTTTTTTCCACGTGTTCTGTTCTGTATATGACAATTTAACTTTTATGGGAGTTTGATCGTGTTTTATGAGCGTTATATCTTAAGTTTTGCAGTTGGAGATGGGTGCTTCCAAAGTTGCAGTGCAGTTTTCCTTAAAGTAATTCGTTTGAGTTTACAAAAGAAAATGTTTAATAAAAACACCCTGAACTGGTTGCCAGCAAATCACAGGCACGGGGAGAACATGCAAACTCCACGCAGGAAGGCCGGGGGCCGCATTCAAAACCTACACCTCTGCCTTGTCAGTCGATCCCCGGGCCACCTAATAAGGCTTATCTCATCTAACATCATGAAATAAAACTTATTAAAAAAATCATTTTCAATACTCAGAATTTTTTTTTCTTGAATACAAAACTCATGACTGTGAATCAGAAGTATTAAATGTACTTGGTATGGTCATTAAAACTCTTACATTTTGCTAATACTTGCCTGTTTTGCTTGTATGCTGTCATGCTGAAAAATCAAGCCTTACTTTTGAAGTGTTTTATCAACGTTTGGGAATGTTCTCACCTCCTTTGCCATGCCGGTGTCGAGGGTATAGCTCAACTTCCCACACTGATGTCATACCGTCCGATAGAATTTGTAACACGCAAGTGATCTTTGTGCCCATCCCGACTTGCAAAACCTGGAAAAACCACTGAAGGAGGAGAATGACCATCTATATGTGTTTTTGTGCGCCTGTACAGTAGTTTTTTTTTCTTCAGTATAACCCATCCACTTTCAAGTTAAACCCTTCCCTACCTAATATACAACATGTAAAACCCATTTTTATGTCATGTGACTTATCCTATCTTGTTTCTCACCTATTAAATGTTTTCGCCATCAAATTGCCTTCATTGACTTGAGTGACAAGTGGAAGTGGAAGCTGTCATATGCTCACCTTTCTGCAGATGGCGCCATAGTAGCACAGAGGTCCTTCTCAAAGTCACATGCAGGTCTTTACAAGTATCATGGTTTCGCCTAATTAGCTTTGTTTTTACACGAATAATGACGTCTTCAGGTTTAGACAAATGAGGTGTGTGTGCTACATGGCCCTTGTCACACCACATTCACTCCGTGTGTGTGTGTGTGTGTGTGTGTGTGTGAAGGTGACGTGCGATAGTCAGAATAAGTACCAAAATCAAGTGATGCTCCATTAAATGATTGCAGTTGGCAACAAAACACACATGAATGACGGCCTGTGTGGCTGCACAATGAATGTCTGTATATATTTAAATATAGGGCGCCACGGTGCGTAACTGGCTAGCACGTCAGCCTCACAGTTCAGAGGTGCAGGGTTTGATTCCAGGACTCAGCCTTCCTGCGTGGAGTTTGCATGTCCTCATAATCCAAAAACATGCGCTGTAGATTAATTGTCTCTAGGTATGATTATGCGTGTGAATGGCATGCAGGGTGTACCCCGCCTGCCCCCCGAAAACAGCTGGCATGTGCCCCCACCACACCCGCGGAGTAGAAATTGGATGGATGCACATGTGTTTAACATTTGTTTCTCCGGTTTTGTTTTTGCTTGTATCTACAGCACTGGGTGTGCATTTCCTTTGCATGAATCGTGATGTGTAATTAAAGTTTAGATTGTTTTTGATTGACTGAGTTGGAATGCCACATCTCATTATAAGAGGATGTTCACATTTGTGTAACCACATTGTCTCAGTTGTTTCTTTTGATTTCCCCTTTCCCTTTTGAAAAGATTGAATTTCGTTTTCAATTCAATTCTACAGGTTACCTGACATTAATCATGAATATGTTTTTGAAAAGATGTGTCCGTGTCTCATTTCTTTTAAAATCATACAAACCTGGCAATCAAAATGAATGTAATATTTTTTTTATATATACTGTATGTGATGATACAGCAGAGAGGAGCAGGTTAGAAGCATCGGGGTTTGTGTGTAATGGGGCATTTCTATGGTCTACTGTCTAATTCTATCATTTACTAGCACATACACACATAAACACACATAGACATACCCACACACACACACACACACACACTTATCTGCAGTGTGCGTCAGAGGAGATTCACAAGTGCTTTCACGCCAGCATGAACAGCCCTGACACCCGCCATGTTCTCTGGATCATTTGGACTCATGCACACCGTCGATCTTATGGTGCACTGACTGAAGTGAGGTCCGTGTGTGTGTGTGTGTGTGTGTGTGTGTGTGTGTGTGTGTGTGTGTGTGTGTGTCCTTATGGCTATCTACTCTTTATGACTGCACGTTTTCCCTCCCCATCCATTCCAGCTGACCTGCAGAAACATGTCACACTTCCTCGCGCCCTTGAGGGCCCTAAAGTACACACACACACACACACACACACACACACACACACACACACACACACACACACACTGTATTGACATCCATGCAGAAGAAGAAAATAGAAGAAAATGATAGAAATCAAACAAGGAAGCGAGATAAACATTTTGAATAGGAGTCAGCATACACCCACCACCATTTAAAGTCCCTCAAGTTCAGATGCTTTAGTAGGCTATTTTTGACAGTTTTACGCCCCTTTGCTTTAGTAACCAAGGTATTTAATTTCAGTCACTCAGTCGTGGTTACAGTTACTCAGCTGCAGTATAGTTACTGGTACAACAACTTAGTTCCAGTTATTTACTTACAGTTACTTAGTTGGCAAGTGTGTACCAGCTAACATTTAAGTTGAGTTTAAATGTCATTATAATCAAAGCCAAAAATAGAGGGTGTGCACACATGTGCAACCACACGGTTTCAGTTGTCTTTATGCAACCTAAAAGCAATTGACGTTGTGTTTTTATTTTCAATGTTTTTCTTTTTTTTTCACCCTGTGTGGCTGCACATCTTGCCATCTTGTATAGACCAGGAACCACCACTCATCGTTAATGCACCGGTGAGTGAGTGAAAGATGAAAAAAGAGAGCGAGAGACATTTGAAACGGCTTTCACAAGCCACTGGACTGCCGTGAAAGGCGGATGACTTTCGGCACAAGGTAACGGCAATTTTCCTAATCTGGTTAACACATCTCCGTAATGGCATTTCAGTCCACTTTCAAGCCCTTCTTTATAAGCAAGGCTTAATGACTGCAAGTCTGGGCAATCAGATTGGTGGTTAGAATCTTTCTCATAGCGCCAGTAGATCCCGTAAATTGATACATTCACATATAGTTTCAATCTAATTTGTCATCTCCAGCTACCTTTTTTGTTGTTGTCGTTGTTGAGGGTTTTTTTTGTGTTGTTGTTATTGACTTCACTTAAGCCATCCTATTGACCTCATAGGAAAAAAGTGCGCTCCCCTCTGTCAACAATATCAGCTCCATCGCATTGCAATCCTTCTCAGGGGACTTGCCTTCATTTTCTCCCTGCTTTTAAAGTGTATTTGCTGACTCCTGTCCCCCGCGCTGTTAAGTTCCAATCCTATCTTAGCCCCAAAATAAGATTTCATTGATGTTCACGTGACTCACAAAATTGGGGAGTTTGAGCAGCACGATAACAAGGAAAAAAGGAAGTGCGACGCTCATCAAAACAAAAGACCGCACTTTGGGGACTGCAGCATATTGACTCCTGTCAAGTGTGAGACAAACCAAACAACAACATATCTCATTTTGGATGTAATAGTTCACAGTTTCTTTGAAAAATAAACACATATACTTATTTTACATCAATTTGAATGTTTCATTTAATTGTATTAAGTCAACATCATTAAGATATTGAGTAACATGGAAAGCACAAAACAAAATGTCCTATTGTCAAATCTAAATGTAAAACGAAAACAAACAAATAAAGCAATACTTGTATTATTTCAGGAAACACATTCATTTTTCTATTTTAATGCGCGTATGTTATGTTTCTTTATTTTTCTTTATTATAATACGGGTGGTTCTCAGAAAGTTTGGTCCTACCGGATGGTCAAACGTTGGCTCCCTTCGAGAGTATTTCTTCCCTTTACAATCCATCACCATATTTTACTGCTCACAGCACTGCAGACAAACCACAGAGGTAAAATCAACAACTTGACTGAGATTTGTGCTGCCATTTGTGTGCGAATGTAATTTGAGTGGTGAAAAATAGCCATCGCTGCAACTTCCTTTTTGTGACATGACAATTGACCCATTTAATTAAGAACCCTTAAAATCACCTTAAATTGCATCACCTTCAAAAAGAGTTGCTCCATTCAAACCAAAAAAATGACAAAAAAACCTGGTCGAATGTCAATATAGTACCATTTAATCGAGTCCCACAATGACCATAATATGATAATAAAAATCATAAAAAAAATAGGTGAGGTTGTTTACCATGTGTTTCCAATTCTATGACAACCAATGTTCAATGTGTCATATGTGCACGCGAGCTGCATTACTTGTGTATGTGTATTCTGGCACGTGGGTCGGTAGGATTTGAAAGGCGCACAATTCAGCTGTCAGTGACGTATTTTACGAAGCGAACGCTGATCATTTGTTGGTGTCTTTCCTGCCGCCAAAGTAATACTACATAAATGACTGCCATTTTTCACCATTCAATGTTCATTTTCAGCATGCAATTGGTCATTTGTATCAGTTATTTTTTTTTAAATGGCAATATCTCTGTATGGACACATTGAAGCTGTTAGAATGTTAAAATATTTAATTAATATGATCTGTTAATATGATGACTTAGCGCGTCGACCTCGCAGTGCAGAGGTACCACTGTGTGGAGTTTGCACGTTCGCCGTGCCTGCGTGGGTTTTCTCCGGGTACTCCGGTTTCCTCCCACATTCCAAAAACATGCATGACAGGCTGATTGAACACTCAAAAATTGTCCCTAGGTGTGAATGTGAGCGGTGTTGATGGTTGTTCATCTCTGTGTGCCCTGCGATTGGCTGGCAACCGTTTCAGGGTGTCCCCTGCACACCCCGCGACCCTTGTGAGGATAAAGTAAATCATAAAATGGATGGATGGATGTGTTTACTGAGTGCTCAGTGCTTGTTACTCAGGTCACAATGACTTAATTCGACCACAACATTCAAGAATCTCTTGCGAACAAAAGGGTGAGTGAACAACCTTTATTCATTCAGAGCACACCGAATAAATCTTGTTTGATTTAAAGCGGATATCATGTTGACCTGGTTTTGAACAAGTTCAATTTTGGGCTCTCATGTCACACACTCTTGGACCAGTATTTCTGAGAATCTCCCAGGTGTGGCCAACACTCTGCCGTCCTCCAGCTTTCCCACCCAGGGTGACGTTTATCAAGCTGCAGGTGGTTGTCTCTGGCTGACTGTGTTGTACAGGTGTATTCAGCATGGCATATGAGCCAAAAGGGGAAAATCAGTGGCCTGGAAAACAGCGGACAAAAGATAGTCACGATCAATTTCAGGTTGGAGCAACAAATGCCTTCTATGTGACATGCAGAGGTGGAGCAACGAGATCGCCCATTCGCCAACTAATGAATAAATAACTAAAGCCGCTACCTAAACTCATAAACTATTCTCCACAGAAGGTGGATTAAATAAATACTTTATAAATAAAATATCATATTTGCTGTTGGCGCTTTCAAGTGCTTTCAAAGGGGAAGCAACCTGTTGTTGTTTGATGTTGCTGCAAGCAGCAATACTAAATGACCTGCAGTGGTCGGGGGGGAAACAACAACAATACATGATCTATAGTGGGAGAAAACTTTTTTCTGAGTCTTGCGCATGTTTCAGTTCCATCTCGACTTCCACAGCATAGCGTGTTGTAAAATTGGATATTCCGGAGTTCTCCCTCAAAATACTGCGTTTTTTTCTGTTTCGCTTGTGTATTTATTGTATTTGATGATTGACTTGGTTATTTTGTGTTACGACAAAAGTGTTGGTGTGTGACGTTTTGGGACCTGAATAAAATTGGATTCTCTTACGACGAGTGGCAATCGGAAGCCAAAGCTAGCGCGGATGACCACAATGCCATTGCACAAACATCTTACTTTTGTATTATTAGACACTCGCAGTACAAAGATTTGGCTGGACATTTCGCTCCTCCACAGAGCGTTACGGTAGAAGGGAGAGTCAAAATCCTTTTGCGAGACCTGGGAAAAACTATATAGTAGTATTTTTCAAATATTTTGGGCCCTGTTATTGGGCTGAATCCTCTCTTAACATGACTCAGAGATACTGGAATTACAATCTTATAAGAAAGTCAGGCATTTGATGTCCTTGGTCAGGAAACATGAATCCGTAACGGGGTGGGCCAAACACAACAATTTTTATAACATCTCCTAAAAAGTAAGTGAAGTCAAAATAGATGATGGGTTTTTCCAAAATGATGGTGCTTAAATTTTCTCACCCCCCAAAAAAATGTTAACGATGTGATGTGATTGATATATTACAAAAAGGCAAGATTGAGGGAAAAGTAGATTTTCACTGTAATGTTATTCCTAAAGTTTTTAAAATTATTATTTATATCACCTTTCAGTCGACAAAAGCATAAAAAAAATTGTTTCCAGCGAAATGAGTCCTGCAGACAAAATTGAAACGGCTGAGTGAAAAATAGTCAATTACAGCGGCAAAGATTAAAGGTGCCCAATATTTTTTGTGACGTCTGTGTGCACTCACATAAATTAGCCGGCATCTCATTTAAGGAGGCCCGCGCTTTTCAGTATGGCAGAGGATTACTTTCCAATCCGAATCCGCCAATGAAATCCAATCTTGTTTTTTATTCATTTTGGAAATCATTGTCGCTTGATTTTGTTGCCAAACAGCTATCGGTAGAATGATAGTGTAATTATGAACGCACAACAATTCTTTATTGTCTTATCGGAATTTAGATTGTCCACTTTTATTCGTTTTGAATACAGTTATTAAGATTTGTCATTGATTTCATGGACATAACATGCAACCATGATCCGCATACATATATCAGGTGGTTCATTGTGGCCTGTGGAATGTTGGTCTATCCTCTTCAATAAAGATGCTGGATATTTGGAGGAATCGGAACACGCTGTCGTATCCAGAACATCCCATAACAGGCTCATTGGGTGACATGTCCGGTGAGTATGTTGCAATGTGAGGTTATGGTTGTGGATGAATAGCGCAACAGTGGGCCTCAGGATCTTGTGACGGTATCTCTACACATTCAAAATGCCATCAATAAAATGCACCTGTCTTTGTTGCCCATAAAATACGCCTACCCATACCACATTCCCCGCCACCATCGTGGGCCACTCAATCCATAACGTCGACATAAACAAACCGCTCACCCACACAACGCCACGCACGCTGTCTACCATCTGCCCTGAACAGTGAAAACCGGGATTCACCCGTGAAGAGAACACCTCCCCATCGTGCCAGACGCCATCAAATGTGAGAATTAATCCGCCGAAGTCAGGTACGATGACATACTGCAGTCAGGTCGAGGACGACGTGGACTGGCAAATTGTCTGAAAAAAAAACAAATTGCCAATCCGTTTCGGGCTCTCAAAAACAGCAAACACAATTTAAAATAATGCATTTGTTTAAATAATAAGGAATAGCACTCTATAATAATGTACTTTATAAAAACTTGACAGGCTATTCATGTCATCACTGTATGTGATGACATGAATAGCCTGTCAAGTTTAAACCGTTGTTGCCAGATTTCTTGCTTCAATTCACTGGACATTTTGATGCTCCTTCTGATGTCTTGGCCACCAGGGTGCAGTATGATACATACAGACATGGATATACTGTACATGAAGACATATTTTTGAAGAGGATAAAGAATATACGTCTGTGAGTTTTGTTATATTGTATGTCGACATGTGATATATGCTATCTGCTGCTTAAAGGGTTACTTATAACACCGATGCTATTTGCTAGCTCATCTATGGCGTTTTGCATATTTTCTTAACCGATCTCCCTGAAAGAGTTTAACTGGCTACTATTGGCTATCATTTTCTTTTTTAGTTGGACCTCCTTGGAGAAAATTACTTCGAGCCACAAGAGTGTACCCCAGAGGAGAATTCTGGCGCAGGCATTCATAAAGATTCAGGAACGAGTGGGCACCCGCAGGTTTTAGTGCAAGCCACGCTGGTTTTTGAAGGCACCACACTTCATAAAGTCTCTGGGGAAGGGGGGCAATAAACTACAAACAATATTGAGGCTGGAACTGGACTGGATATTGGGACTCTGAGTGCTGACAGGAGCCTTCAAGACCAATAGGGATTGAAAAGCCATTGAACCTTGTTAAGTCTAAAAACTAAGCATGACATACAGCTGGTCTTTGTAAAATTGGGTACACAACTCTTTAAGAATATTGATGACACAAAGGAGGATTTCTTGTGTTGGTTTCGTTTAATCGCCTCTATTACAAAGCCTGACGAAAACAGCAGAAAACAACATCCTCCTTGTCCGTTCTATTCATACAGGTACCCCTGACACAAATGATATGGCACAGCCAGGTATTGAAATACTTCAACTTGTAAATGAAAACAAAAGCTCTCAAAATACGAACATCCCCATGGACATCAAGAGGAAAAAAATGGAGAGTCAAACGCATGAGTTCCACTTGAAAAGAGGCAGTGCCACATTAATTATTGAAGAAGAGGAAACACAAAAAACGTTGTTCCCTCCTTTGACAATGGAGGATAGAGTAAAAATAAGACATCAAGTAATTATCAGTTGACAGATTTTGTGTAATCGTAATGCCGTAGAGTATTTCAGAGTTTTTTACTGGCCCTGTCACACTTGAACATCACAGTGCAAAAACAATTTGCATCAAAATACTGTACAGAGACCACAAAATAGTGAACCTTATTTTTTGGATGTGTTGAGTAGGGTTTCCTAGTCAGTGACGGCAGTAAAGCAATCTGAAAGGAGCAGGCCTGACCAGAACCGATGGAAAAGAAAAGCTATCAAGTTGACAAGACATAAACTTTGACATTCTTTTCATGAATCTTGTTTTTTTTTTTTACCACAAACCTGGTTTTGCACGAGAGGCGGGGAACACCCTGGACTCACAGGGGCTTATTATCCACTTGGCATTCAAAATCCATGACTCTTCGTCACTTTGGCAAACTTAAAACCATGACAAACAGGTTTTGAAGAGAGGCGGGGAATGAAATGTTCAAGTGTCAAAAACCTGCGTGTCCGTGAATATATTAGATGGCGAGAGAGGGTGTCATCGCATTATTAGCAAAATGGTAACAGGGTGTATGTATGTGTGTGTGCGTATGTGTGTGTGTGAGGGAGTCGGGGTGGGTGGTGGGGGGTGACCTGGAAAGAAAAATGCAGGGAAATGGAGAGCTTGCTGACTAAATAAATCAAACAGGGTGAAGAGTTACGTAAAGGAAGGAAGTAGGGTATTTGAAATGCGGAGAGGCGCACAGTGTGACTATTAACAGAGGAAATGGGGACAAAAATGTGAAATCAACAACAACGGACAACGTAGTTCTCTGAAAAACAATCACTCTTAAAATAATGATTTTTTTTTTCTTTTTCACACTACCACCATTCTAATGAACTATTACTGTTTTTATTCCGGTAACATGATTCAATAAATCAGAGGTTTCAAACACGTTTTCATGAAGCGCTTCAGTTACAAAAAGACAAGTGCTGCAGCATGTCAACATCATGAGCAGATAACATAATTCACTGATCTTTTCACACGTTTTTTACGTGACATTTAAATTGTGGAAAGTAGTTCCACTCTTTTAATTGACCCTAGCTGACACGTTTTTAAAAGGCCCTTAAACAAGACCATTTCTTTGATGCTCTATCCATGACGTGATCACCATGACACGTCAGCGTGAGCGTAAGCTCAAAACCACTGTGAGTAAATTTACTTTAAAAATTGCACGGATGAGATAAAAAACTTGAAATAAATACTATTAGTAATGCCCCGCCTTCGTCATATCTATTGCCTCTTGAGGAGCTGCTACATATGTCAAGTTTTTAACAAGAGTATTGAGGTAAAGATGTGTGTGCCCACAGACTGGAAAGGGAGGAGTCACTCATCAGACAACACATGGGAGAAGACAGTGCAGCATGTTATTTATTCTGCTCTTCAAAAACAGATGTACATATGTTTTGAAATGATTTTACTTTAATATAATTTTTTCTTGTATTTTGACGAGCCAGTATTGGGAAAACCAACCCTAACTCCGGTGTTCCTGTGAACATGAAGGGGCATCAATTGAAAACACGTAAATGGAGTCCTGAGTAAATGTATGTAAGTGCACGGGTCAGGTTTAATCAAGGTGTGGGTTGGTAATATCTCAAGGTCCACACCCACGAGGGCTGGGGGGATTGAGAGGGATGGCAGCGACTTGATATTAATCACTAGTTTGTCGATCAGTGCCTTGGGAGGTAGCGCGACAGACAGACCAAAGCGTGCAGGCAGCCAGGCAGACACGTCGCAGTGTGAATCATCCATTCGTGTGAACCGTCTGGGAAATCAGTCAAAGAGACGAACGGCATGTGCGTTCATGCACACATTCCATTGACAAAATGTCATATGAAGTCAATGGAATTGGTTTGCGTTTGCGAAAAGCACAGGCTCCTGCATTATGCTACAAAAAGCATTTTCAAAAAGGAAGGTTGCAGGATTGAATCGGGGCTCTAGTTTTGCTGTGTGGAGTCTTCACGCTCTCCCAAATACTGTCCTTTAAATCAAATACTGTGGAAAAAAACATTTGAGGGTTTTGCCATTTCTTGCCTCCATCTTATTGAATCCAATCACAATCTCAACTATGACTGACTTTCACGCTCTCTATTTACATTTTTTGTATACCTTGAGTCCACATCCATGAAACTCGTCTATATTGACACAATGAAGGTTAGAAAGCATATATTATCGGACATTTTTCAAATGTAGGATTAAAAGTAACATTTCCATTATGGCTGTGGGGGAAAAAAATCGGGAATTTTACTGAGTTGAGCGCAAAATGTTCTTCCTAAAAACTAACAATAATAAAAATAATAATAAGAAGAAAACTGTATTTGCGCCACACCATCTTTTTTCCACACCGCCTGTCGAGCTACACCCAAGACTTGGGCGCCGGTCAATCTCGGGGCACCTATAGAGACATTGACACTGTCACTTAGTCATCAGATAAATATTCACGAAAAGAAGTAACAATGTACAGTTGCTTGCTCTGCCTTCCTGTTCATGTCCCTTTCACCTTGCCACTATCAATCAGAATCTGTCTATCAGAGATGCAGGGTTGTTTTATCGCAGTAAAGTACACCGCTGTGCAGTAATACCTCCTGAGACAGCGAGGGAGCTGATCGGTATCGCTCTACAAACACAATGTTCCTCCAAGGACTCCGTACATTGAAATAATGTGCTGCTTTCTTGTCCTCCATTTTCTCTTATGTCAGTCTTTGGCTGCCTTATATTACTCCTCCCTACCCCATGTGTATTTATTTATTTTTTTAAACATCTATCTTTGTCTGTCAGGAGGACCTCCCGAGGGTTATGTTGCGTGTTACCTTCTCCCAACAGGAGACTGTGCAGATATCCGTGTTCTTGCAGAGCCACGGTTGAATTAGAAACAATAACTGCCTAGTGATGAGAAGACAAGTGCTATATTCAGCCACAGCTCACGGAGGATGAGCCGGCATGCTTTCGCATGTTCTCGCCAGGCGTCCCGCGGCGTGTGCGTGTCTCGTGCGTCATCTTACTTTCGGCCGGGCCTTGACTCCCGGTGGTGCTGGGCATATGGTAATTATTGGGATACGACATGTATGCCATGAGTGTCGGTTTGTGAACGTGGTGTGATAGAGCAGTAAAACATTTTTCACGTGAAGCGTTGGTGGACCATTGAAAATAATATTTGCACTGTTCTTGCATTCTTTTCCCTTGACCCTGCGAAATGAGACTCGGTGACAATATTGCTTGAAAAATATATATGCTTTGATGAATAGTGTCCAGTGAAGCTGTTGATCATGTGGGATATGCTGAAGAACCACTCGCAATTGGTGAAGACCTGTCATCACTCTTTTTTGAAGTATTCCTGCTCTCCTTGCCATTTTCAGACGCAAGGTATGCTTGCCTCAAACTGTATTTGTCATACTTATTTGACGTCCACTGTAAATTAGAGGTTAACATTTTTTCAGGCACACCACGGTATTTCCAAGAGATGGAATCCAACTTTACATTTAATCAAGTTATTGCGACGGTACATGAAAAAAAAAAGTTCATGGGGAGCAGACAGCAGCGGGATTATCCAGAAAGAAAGAAAAAACTCTCACAGTAGTGAGAGTAGCCATATAGCCGTCTGCCAAAATGGGTGCGGTGCAACAGTGGGAGTCATTCTGATCAGGCGCAGAACGAGTGCGGGTGTTGTTTTCACGGGGAGCGGGACAGAGCACTATTTTGGAAGGTTCGATTTCCGGCTGCAGCCATTCTGTGTAGAGTTTGCATGTTCTCCCCATGCCTGTGTCGGCTTTATCAGGGTATGCCGGTTTCCTCCCACATTCCATGGCAGACTAATGGAACACTCAGTGTGTCCCTCGGTGTGAGTGTGGGCGCAGATGGTTGTCCATCTATGTGTGCCCTGTGATTGGCTGGCAACAAGTTCACGGTGTACCCCGCCCATTGCCCGAAGACACCTGGGACTCCAGCACACCTTGTGAGGATAAGTGGATCAGAAAATGGATGGATGGTTATTCTATTTTATGGGAGTGGGAATCTACTTTCTTTCAAGATTCTTTTGAGACAGAAACCCTGGAAATTGAAATCTGAAGTGGTTTCGGAATACACAAGACATGTTTGTAGATAACTGCCGAAAACATGTGCAGAGACTCAGAACTATGTTGTGCTTCGTTGTGGAGATATAGTCTTGAACTCTTTTTCCACCATTTTGATTCAAACTTTTTGGGGTGTGACCATACAATACAACACAATACAATACCATGCATCCTGATATATATAGCACTTTCACAACAGCCGCAGTTGTAACAAAGCGCTTAACAAAACAAAGATGCACTTGGGCTTGAGGTACCCATCCCCAGGGCTGATTTAGAGTGCCTCGTTGCTGGCCAAGAATGCATGCATGTAATTTTAAAATGCTCAATTTGACAACCGACGTGTGGACCAGGGCTTTGGGCCGCTTTAAGAGTGTTTTGTTGCAGCGTGGAATAGCCCTGCGATGACTTGGTGAAATATATTACTTCCAAGCAGATACATAAGGTATATTTTACAGTACATATCTGCTTAAACATGTTTAGAGCATGTGAGTGAGGTAAACCAACAAAAGAATTGCAATCATATGGTCACTTTAGGTCACAGATTTTCATCAAGGGTTGGTCATATCACCAGTAAATGGGTTGAGTGTGCAAAACATGGAGGGCAGTTCATATTATTAAAACAGTAGTTACTAGTTAGAGTAAGTTTTAGGATGGCAACTGGAACTGATTATTCATTCATCTTCCGAACCGCTTTCTCCTCACTTGGGTCGCGGGGGTCGCTGGAGCCTATCCCAGCTGTCTTCGGGCAGTAGGCGGGTGACACCCCGAACAGGTTGCCAGCCAATTGCAGGGCGCACAGAGACAAACAACCATGCATGCCCACACTCACACCTAGGGACAATTTAGAGTGTTCAATCAGCCTGCCATGCATGTTTTTGGAATGTGGGAGGAAACTGGAGTACCTGGAGAAAACCCACGGGGAGAACATGCAAACTCCACACAGGGAGGCCGGAGCTGGAATTGAACCCGGTACCTCTGCACTGTGAAGTCAACGTGCTAACCACTGGACTACCGGGCCGCTCCGGAACTGATTGTCTTCATTTAATTTATTACCATTTCAACAAATTAGAATTAGAGATGTTTTACTGCAACAATGAAAAAAAAAAGTAAATATTTGCAGGTGGTGGTCACAGGAGAGCACATTTACCCAAACGTAGGATGATGCATGGATTCGACTGCTTGCAAGTCATTATCTACCTTAGAAAAAATAAAAAGAGCTTCATGATTTTTGCTGTTAATATGATAATCAATTATACACGTGTCAGAATTACTGGCAGCAGCCTCGGCAAAAAATAAATAAATAAATAAAAAAAGGAAAAAAAGCATCACTGTTGAGCCCAAAGACCAAAGGAATTATTAGATGAGGCATTATTTCCCAAGGATACTGGATGGGATTAAACCGCGGGGCTTGTGGGAGGCTGGAATTGTTTTTCCTCTCCCTGGGGTTGTCTCGGGTAACAACTACTCCAGCATTATTAAAAAGCTAAAAACAGTGTACAGTATACGGTTATAGCAACATGGAATCTGCAACTATGGCCTCCAGGTAGGCCAGGATCGTGCATGTTTGCTTCTGTGTGCATCCAGGCAATTGTTTTAAATATTGCATAGATCACATGTCAAGATTCCCCCATTGCTGCTCATGGCGAGCAGGGGCCCCCGAAAAACGGTTAGCATTGCCTGATATGAATGACAAAACAATGGCACTGTTTTAGACACTGCTGGGCCCCTTATTAGCTGTTGCTGCATGATGACTAGTCTCGATAGACAGCCGCTCCATGATTCAGCTACAAACCCCCGTAGACACAAACGACTGTGAAATATGTTTTTGTAGTCACCCGTCAAACGTCAAGAATGTCAAGTCAAAGTTAATTAATTGACATTGTTGATTTTTTTTTCCCGACACACTACAGAGGTCCCCAGCCCTTTTTGTTCTACAGATCCATTCCAGCATATTTTAACACAATTGCATTGACTCAAATGATTAAAAATACCATTAAAATGAAGTAGGATTCCTGTGCATGTTTCGCCTCAAACAAACCAGCTGGTCTCATCCTCTATTCCACAGCGTAACGTGTTGTGAAAAGCGAAATGCGAGGCAGGCTGACATTTTTTTCACGCATGCTTTTATTGTACAGGTATTTGAGCTTCTGTGGGTTTTTTTTGGGAGGGGTGGGGGGGCAAAGTCCACGATCCTTCTTCCCCGGGGCCTCAAGTAGTCTAGACCCCTGTTTGTGAGAAAGCCAGGATGCTGAGATATGCAACTCAAGGTAAGGTTGGAGAGAGAAAATGGTGCAAAGAGACCTTGTTAAATGTGCAGCGCTCTGCACAAGACAACTTTGGCATTTGTGCTGGAGAAGTGCAAATAAGCACCAGCTAAGCGATTGCAAACACCGCATAATCTTGACGTTCGCACTATTCCTCAACACTGTTTGGCTTGTTGTGCACACAATCTGCTTGCTGTGGAGTTTGTGTTTGTCACAGCACACGCTGTCAGATCTTTTTTAACAGCGCTTTTGCTAATCGCATTATGTTTTACGGGCAGGACGGCTGACCGCACACACATCTACACACACTGACCCGAGGAGTACATTAGTCTAAGTTAATGTACATTTATATGCACTCCAAACCCCTTCTTCCCCATGGATTGACCTTTTTCTTTTTGTCTCTGCACTACATTGCCCTTTTATTAGCCCTCACTGACCATATAGAGTCTTTATGTATGTGCACTTGCACTGAGAGGAACACAACAAAAGAAATGAGGTCAAACAGTCAACATTTGACTTGTATCTCTACAATAGTCGCCATTGTCAAACTGAGCCCTGAAGTCATCTTAATCAGTGTGGATGTCGTTTGTTTTACTGATAGAAAACACGCTGCTCTTGAAAACAAAATATTTTGGATTTGGGGCTTTTGGGTGAGATTTTAGAAGGAATCTAAATTGTGTCGCGACCTTTACAGGTGAACTCTTTTCTGCCTTTCTGTGACTCTCCCAGTCTCTATGAATCTCTGTTGAAACCTGCTGATGATACACTGTAATATTCTAAACGCACTGGCCGCATCCTGGAATGTCCTATCGATGGATTGACAGCTTTTGACTTGTTCTCATGATGCCAAAATATGGACAGCAGGATCTTTTTTTTTTTATTGTTGTCAACTGTGCATGACTAAAATAAGACACTACTGTATACTATAGTAAATAAAGCATTTTATGGGAATGAGCCAATCAGAATGAGGAACACAACTTGGTACGAGGAACACAAGCCAGGTATGGATTAAATTTTTTTTTTGCCACTTTATTGCGGGGCCCCGAGCATTGTTTTTCTTTTTTTAATGACAATATTGCATTGTAATGTAGATGTCGAAAACTGTACTTACACTGTTTTTATGAAAAAAAATAATCTGGGGGGGAGAATTTTGTGAAAAAAAAGAGCAAAACATCACACCCCGTAATGTACACGTTGTGGTCACAAACTATATCCGCGGAATAGAGTGAAGTCGCAATCACCGAACTGCGAAATAGCGACCTTGCCTTTTTCTCCTACTGACACTTTCTGCTTTCTCCTGTGCTACAGAATCGATAAGCAAAATCATCAGACAAGCTGACTAATAAGTCCTAGAAATTGAATTGCAAGGAAGTGGTTCTCAAAACAACCAGATTTTGATTCCCATCACTGCAAATTAGGTTTGTACATGCAGTGGTTCTATGAAGTTGTCCAATGTATGACCGAAATCCAAAAGGGGTTGCTTTTCTCGTATGAGTGTGCATTGATCTGCCGTCTGCACGTTGTCTGTCAAGCGTGAGGGTCTCACACATGCCTCGCCATTTGTGTGGCCCCTCACTTATCTCATCCAGCTGATCTTATGGAAGCAGAGGGCAGCTAACTCTGTGTCAAACAAGCTTCCGGGCTTATCGCTGATCGCTTGCTGCTTCAGAGCAGGCTGCCTCTCCTCAGGTCAAACGCACGTTTGCCATCTCAGACGTCAGTTATGGTGAGACCTCCCGGAGTATCTGACCAATGTATGGAAAAGCTTACCCAGAGAAGAGGTGAAGTCTGAGGAGAGAGGTTGGCCATCTAGCCTTATCTCAGTTTCCTTGTGAAGGGCATTGAATCCTAAAAGCTCCTGATGTGGTGTCATTATTTTTTCCCTTCTGGAGCAACACATTTTCACCAGGAATTTTGGTGGGAATCAACCGAAAAGTTACAACACATTTGGCGCTAAACGCAAAACTTTGCACAAATAGCATTATTTAATGAAAGAAAATGCAAATACTCTCTAACTTGTGTGTTGGATGTGTGCCTTTAAGGGGTGTGGCCTACTGAGTGACATCAGGAGCTGGAGAATGGTGTGTGGAGCGTGTTCTGGCTTACAATAGATCATTGCAAGTGTTCTCATTTTGTAAAGCGTCCAAACGTCACTGCTTATATCGACGTTTACCCAAGAGTGCCTGCGCTTGGCTAGCAACTGGTTCAGGGTGTCCCCCCGCCTACTGCCCGGAGTGATAGGCTGTGATAGGCTCCAGCACGCCCCAAGACCCTTGTAAGGATGAAGCGGATCAGAAAATTGATGGATCGATCATAATAATCATCAACATGCGCTATTAACATCTGCTAGGCAACATAGCATAGCATTGATTACACTTGTATATAGTATATAACAGTCAGGGATATGCAATAAACAAACACTTCTATATTTCTTAATCATTGTAGATTATCACAAGGCTGGCTATGAATCGGAGATCGCATGCTATCTGGGCACATCCGTGATCGCTATTCTGGTACGACGCAATTGTGCCGGACTTCACCGTTCAACAGTTTGTGCAAAACTTCCATGTGTCCAGGGAGTCATTCTTCGTCATCTGCTCATGATAACCGCGCCCACCACCCATGAATGGAGTTGGTGCCAGAGTCTGACCCAACAAATAATTGCGGCCGGCTTAACCACCAATTTCAAGCACCAGAGCTAGAGCTGCAGCCAATATCAGTGGTGGAAAAAAAGAACTGGTGTTAACCTGGGTGCTGGCCCAGAACTAGCACTAGCGCAAGCGCAGTGGAAAAGGGCCAAGAGTGAGATTCCTACGTTGAAGGAAGTGACAACAAGCTGGCTGAGAAGATTGTTCTTTCAGGGATCCCCCACCATGGCTTGAGACAAACAAGCTGGCACTAGCGCCCTGACTTGTGTTCTCTCTTTCCTGGCCTGTGCCCTTGTCGAGTTCAGCGCGAGTTCAGTGCACTCTGTGAAGTCTTGTCTGTCTGTTTTCAGGTTCCGTTTTTCCTGCCTGGCTGCAGAGACGCGCGGGCCCTAAAGTGCTTAACTGCATCCCAAATTAGTCTCTGCCACCATCTTGTTTACCCGTTCCCCTATTTCGTTTGCATCTCTAAATTGTTCTGGAATGTTTGCTTTGCAAGAGGGTCTTGTTGCACCCACGGGAATGTCATTTTAGCATGGCACACTGATAAATGGGCGAGATATGAAGTTATTACGATGGTGAAACTAAACTGTTTGATTTTATCATTTGATGCACGCCAGTCGGTGGTTTATCATTGAAGCAAACCAGGTAGGAAACATGCAAACTGTATCAACCTTTTCACCATGACATCACACGTACAGTACTTCTGGCTGGTAAAGTGCACCACTAGTGACAGTAAAAATGATTCACTGATGATTTCATTCATTTTCTCCACCATTCATCTAAGTGTCAGTCAAGAAAAACATTTTAGGCTGTTGGTGAAGTAAATTGATTTCAGCACACACACACTCGATTTTGGAGGTTTGTTTCCCCCATTTGTCACTTGAGAAGTGGCTCCTTCACCTCTCTGAAGTTTTGCCATCTTCTTTGGGAGAACTACAGGGTGTCCATAAAGTATCTTTACCATTTAAAAAATATATTATAAATGCATTTGAATAGATATTTTATTCAGATTTGTTCTATACATTTTTGAAATGGTAAAGAGACTTTATAGACAACCTGTATTTACACGATCCACTTTATTTATGTAATTTTTTGAAGGGCCTAGTAGAAAAGAGCTGAACCTTTTGGGTTATGTCTGACAATGTGACCCCAAGCACAATACACTATTGTTACTGCTTTCAGTTCAAGGTCGTCAATCACTCCCTGGCTCCTGTTGTTTCCAAACATGATAAAAATCAAAATGTGCATGTAAAATCATTAGTTTTATTAATTAATAACATTAGAATTGATTCTAATAGCACTCTGTAATCACAATCTGCCCCACAGTTGAGATGATTCGGTTTTCAATCAGAATTGATGCTGTTATCAGATGACTTGAAAATTATGCCGAACGTCATTACTATCCGAGAAAATTTTCATTTGCATAACAATTTGGAACGGAATATATATATATATATATATATATATATATATATATATATATATATATATATATATATATATATATATATATATCCATCCATCCATCCATCCATTTTCCAAACCGCTTGATCCTCACTAGGGTCGCGGGGGGTGCTGGAGCCCATCCCAGCTGTCTTCGGGCAGTAGGCGGGGGACACCCTCAATCAGTTGCCAGCCAATTGCAGGGCACACAGAGACGAACAACCATCCACGCCCACACTCACACCTAGGGACAATTTTAGAGCGTCCAATCAGCGTGCCATGCATGTTTTTGGAATGTGGGAGGAAACCGGAGCACCCGGAGAAAACCCACGCAGGCCCGGGGAGAACATGCAAACTCCACACAGGGAGGCCGGAGCTGGAATCGAAGTATATATATATATATATACTTCGATTCCACTTTCTCTTATATATATATATATATGGGCGGCCCGGTAGTCCAGTGGTTAGCACGTCGGCTTCACAGTGCAGAGGTACCGGGTTCGATCCCGGCTCCGGCCTCCCTGTGTGGAGTTTGCATGTTTTCCCCGGGCTTGCGTGGGTTTTCTCCGGGTGCTCCGGTTTCCTCCCACATTCCAAAAACATGCATGGCAGGCTCGTTGGGCACTCTAAATTGTCCCTAGGTATGAGTGTGAGCGTGGATGGTTGTTCGTCTCTGTGTGCCCTGCGATTGGCTGGCAACCAATTCATGGTGTCCCCCGCCTACTGCCCGAAGACTGCTGGGATAGGCTCCAGCACCCCCCGCGACCCTAGTGAGGATGAAGCGGTTCGGAAAATGGATGGATATATATATATGAGAGAGAGAGAGAGAGAGGGAGGGAGAGAGAGAGAGAGAGAGAGAGAGAGACTTAATTAATCAATTCCTTTTACTTATCGTACCTATTTTAATATTTACAACGAAACAGTGCGTCAATTACTGGAAATGAAGGTAATGAAATCAACAAATTAAAAAAACATTTTAAAAATGAATCAATATATTGTAACTAAGCAATTTAAGTGGGAAAACTGTCTTACAATTAATGCAGAAAATATTGCAGGACTCTTGATAATATAAATCAAGTAAAAGTTCATTGGGCTGAATTAAAGAACAAACTTTTCCCACTCATGTACTCAATTCTAAAGTTAGTGATTTTATCTTTATTTATTTATTTTTTTAATCTTTCCAGTTTTATTGAGTGAGCTTGTGCCCTTCTTTAAGATGACGTTTACTAAAGCATAGCTGAGCGGAATTACAGTTTCCTGTCCATCTAACCCTCTGCAAAGCACACACACACACACACACACACACACACACACACACACACACACACACACACACTCGATACAAAGTTTGCATTGTAAATTACCCAACACCTGCGAAAATAATGAAAGCGCACAACCTTGAACATAATCGAGGACATGGTTGTGTGGGATACTGAGTGGTGGAGACAGGCATTGAGAAAAAAAGCGTTTCAAGTGGCAATATCGTCAAGTTGTGACATAACACCGGGAAAGTCATTTGTGTTATTGATCAACTCTTTGAATGCATGTGTGAGAGATATGTTACAATGAACATTTTTATCATTACCTGCCAGGTATTTCTGGGTTCAAAAGCTTCACAATTTTAAAAGTAAACAACGCTCCGGATGTCATTTTAATCATTGAGAAAATGCGGTAAATGGCTTTAAGGATAATTAGAGCCGTCTTTTCTATTGTCGCAGTGTGTATTGTGTGAAGTGTAAGTCGCAAAAAAGTTCCATGAAGTCAATTTCTTCCAAGGGAGATGGCACGCCGGACATAATTTACATTTCAACAGGTAAAACTAGATATGATAGAAATTCAGACGTACCTTGACATACAACAAATGACCCGACCATGTTTCAGACTGATGCAATCTGTGTATTATTTCAAACGTCCACTTGATTTACCTCACTCACGGATACCACTGCATTCATTTTGATTTTATTTTTTAAACCTTTCAGGGGCATATCCAAAAGATTTTTGTAATCGTTTTGAGTTCAAGTCAAGAGTAATCAATCATTCTCTGCCAACCTGGAATACCTCTGGTAATATTGTTTACAAATATTATTAAAAGATCAGTCTATTTAAAAAAAAAAAAAAAAACGGAATGGCTCAAATTAACCTGATTCATTTGGACCTGAGAACACATACACACAACACACACACACACAAACACACATTGTCATGTGTGTCGACCTGTGGTTGGCTGCAGTGGTTGCCTGGTAACGGCCTGCGATACTGATAAAATGTGGTCATGCGGTTGGGCCAAATTGAGGTCCAGGTCAAGAAAACGAGTGTGCTCGATAGTCTTTAGTGTATCAATCAATTTGTGTCAATGGCCTCTTATCTGGGCCTTGAATCAAAGATATGTGAATGGAAGTTTCCGAAAGCGATTTTTTTGTGTTTTTGTTCACAATGAAAGGGGAAAATTGAAATCCTAAATCCATCCGTTTCTCTATAGCATTTCTCTTCTTCAGGGTCAAGGGAAGTTGAAGCCTATCCCAGATGATTTTGGGTCAAAGGCAGATGACACTATGGAGCGGTCGCCAGTTAATCTGGGTGCGCATAAATAGACAGACAAGCCTTCATGCTGATAGATAGATAGCCAGATAGCTAGCTAGCTAGTTAGCTAGATGGACGGACGGGCGGGCAGACAGGCAGGCAGATGTCTGTCTGTCTGTCTGTCTGTCTGTCTGACTGACTGACTGACTGACTGACTGACTGACTGACTGACAGACAGACAGACAGACAGACAGACAGACAGACAGACAGACAGACAGACAGACAGACAGACAGACAGACAGACAGACAGACAGACAGACAGATAGACAGATAGATAGATAGATAGATAGATAGATAGATAGATAGAAAGAAGCCCGGTGATACGCATGCACACAAACATTCACATTTAACAGAGATTGTTGACTCCCATGAAAGCCTTGTCGATTTTGTGTGATTTTTTTTTTTCTTTTTAGTTGACAAAATGCCATGAGACCATCACGTAATGAAAATATTTTCATTCGAATACACTGACACCGTTAGCACATCATGACATGAGGACATAAGAACATCTCAAATGAGAATACAACTAGAACAATAGAATAATATCCATTGTATACATAATTAATACGATTGCTGCTTTGAGGACTGGAGACTGCACCTGAGTTCCAGTGTGAGTCTGCCCTCTTCCACCTTCAAGCACCGAGCAGTTTGATGTCTCTTGATGTCGCCCCATGGCTCACCTCAAAGCGTTTCCTTCTGGCCAACCCCAGTACACACAAGTGGTGCTCAAAGAAGTGGCTGCCACTAGCACAAATCTTAAACTCTTTAGTCTGCAGAGCACACGGTGAAGAAAGCTGCAGCAGATCTAAGTGCAAGCCTGCGGGCAAAATTGTAGAAGAGCACACGAGTACAACGGTTAATTGGGCGGAATGGAATTGGCAATGGCTCCGTGGACATTGCGCATTCGAGGCAAGTAGTATGCCAATAAAACATTGTCAAGACCACGATAACACCGCGACACGAGAACATCACGTCATTAGAATGTGATTACAGCATGTCAGGACAACAAGAACAAGAACATTTTAAAGCACCATGAGGATATGTCGTTAGAACACGAGAAAATCACGCCACGAAGACATGAAAAACTCATGTCAGAATACGAGAGTACCATTTTGAACGTGTAGGTGAAGTTGAAGGTGTGACCATTTTGCTATGACAAATCGAACCTGATAACATCATGACAGAACATCAGAAGATCATGCCATTATAACATCATGTCATCAGAACATGAGGGCCTCTATTTTCATGCCGAGCGTAAACCTTGCACAAAGTGCAGTCTAACTGTGCTCATGAGTGGAGTTTTCTTTGTGTCGGTATTTTGCTAGACTTTGCAAAGGTAGAATTGGTTGTAACGGTTTGCGCCGTTGTGGGATGGAACATTTTCCTGACGAATCATAGCGATGGCCCTTATTTGCATTGAAATCAATGTGGTCGGAGCACACACTGCGACTTTGCAGACATAGAAACAAACTTGGTGGGATCCGTGTATGACATTGGCAGTTAAGATGCACCCACAAGCTTGCGTCCACCTTGTAAGGTGATAACATGACAAGCTGTCCACTGTAGTTACCGCTGTCCCTGAAAGGGTCAATACAAAAAAAATGAAAACATTATAAAACTCTAAAACTCATGCCGAGTCTCATGCTGTGTTGAAAGTCAAAGAAGTGTGTTTTAAGACGAGTTTCAAAGATGGTCAGAGAGATCACTATCATTCCATCATTATGTCAACATCGCACAGGAACATCATATCATTTGAAGATGAGAACATCATATGATGAGAATTTACAGGATGGTGTAATGAAAACATCGTGTCATAAGTGCTGTTCCAACAGATAGTGTTGTGACGAAGTGATGAGTCACTTTCTTATGTCACATATCCATCCATCCATTTACCGAACCGCTTTATCCTCACTAGGGTCGCGGGGGGTGCTGGAGCCTATCCCAGCTGTCTTCGGGCAGTAGGCGGGGGACACCCTGAATCAGTTGCCAGCCAATCGCAGGGCACACAGAGACGAACAACCATCCACGCCCACACTCACACCTAGGGATAATGTAGAGTGTCCAATCAGCCTGCCATGCATGTTTTTGGAATGTGGGAGGAAACCGGAGCACCCGGAGAAAACCCACGCAGGCCCCGGGAGAACATGCAAACTCCACACAGGGAGGCCGGAGCTGGAATCGAACCCGGTACCTCTGCACTGTGAAGCCGACGTGCTAACCACTGGTCTACCGGGCCGCCTATGTCACCTATTGTCTTGATTGCGAACATGTATTTGTTGCAATTCGTGCAAATGTGTTGGACTTGATCCATAATAATCTCTCCATCACCACTGTATAATCTCTATTGAGCTGTGTGGTATTGAACTATTGTTATAATACGAGAATGTCAGATGTCGGTATTGATGCACTTCATTTTCTATCAGCTGCTAAGAAAGTCAATATATCATTCTGGCAGCTCTCGACAAGTCCGACCGGCTACCCGTAAAAAGCTACCAATGAATCAGGCCTGGAAAAAAATGAGAAAGTCAATTAGTTGGCAAAATTGAATTTTCAGAAGGGTGTCATTGGAATGTGATTATAAATAGACCAAACCAAACTGTGGGAATTGCAGTGTTGAAAATACAGTAAATAAATAAAGTAAAACATATATGGTTGCCTGCTCAATTTCACATCTAAAGAGGCCAATTGAACATGAAAACAAGGTTGGTCTGAATCTATATTGGAAAAAAAAAATATTTTGTTGTGTGTGTTTACCCCAAAACAGCACACAGAACAATCTTGGACTAAAACCTTAAGACAACTAGCAAGAGAATACGCCTGCCGAACATGGCTTGGATCCATACTGAATACAGATTAATGGCTATTCTAGTCTTGGTGGATGACATTAGCCAATTTGTATGCAGTACAAATATGCTAGTCCCGTAAATTTGGCCACTTCTTAATGGAGGTACTGCCGTACTTCATTGATGCCACTTACCACTCTCATATTAGCACCATCTTGTGGCATCTAAAGGCATAACATAAAGTGCACAACAACGACTGAATAGGAGAGTTTATGATCACACGTGATTTCATAAGATCTCATGAAACCGAAGAACAGACACTTCCCGAGTTTTTATGAAGAGCGAACTGACTTTGGAAAATACCTTCTAGCGTGTGGGGAAGACAAATTGGTTTCATTCACAGCCGCTTCCTTGTTTGTCTGTCAGGACGATTCTTTGATTGGCGAGATCCCGTTCATGTCACAGTTCACGGAGTCATTGACACGGCTTTCACCACACACGAGAAACTTTTTATCGTAAATATCAACTTCACTTTTAACACCAATCAGACTCCCCCCTCCCATCTTATAGGACAATTTTGTCAGACACAAGACCATTGGCCAGGAAGTGGCAACATTGGGAAAAAAAGCGGGCTAGCTGTCTTTATGTGTTCACCCGGCCTAAGCCATGATCTGGTGATGCAGTGGAAAGTGCCCTGGCTTCATGTAGGTATCAAATGTTGCCTGTGCTATGCAGCAAATCCACACTTGACTGTGCCATGCAACGGCACAGTCAGATGCTCCAAGTGGGACTGCGACTGCGATAAGAAGAGCGGTCGCTTCCATGCGCCGCTAAACACAAAGTCTCCTGTGAATTGTTTGCTGCATTTATCTCTCTTCACCGCTGCCAGAGGCTGGAGTATTGCGATCCAGCTCGGCTTTGGCATCATATCCTCCACTCCCGCAGCCCACTCGAGCACAATAGCTCAGGGCCTTTTCCACCTCACTCCCTGGACATTAATATAATCAAATTATGAGGCATGACTGAAGAGTCGAGGGAAGCGGAGACGACTGTATTTGGATATGTTAAATCCATAACACCAGAGGTGATGCATTTTACAGGCATGTCCCCGTTTACGTGGACATATTTGGAATGTTCCACAACTTATACGCTGCATGTCTATTAAGATCCAGGAGCAGAGGTTTTTTCCTTTCTAAAGGCAAATAATGGTAGGTTTTAAGGGACGATTACATTAATGGCTGAGTCTGTCACGGTTGTACAAGTGTGCCGCATCATCCGGAGAGGCATTTTCCTTCTCGTGCTGTTAATTGACTCAATCACTGCTAGCCATTTTCAGAGCAGTTCCCGATCTTGCCAGCTGTTTTAGAGCATTTTGACTCATCTTTCAAGACCAAAACAACATCGTGTTTTACCACTCCATAGGCACCAAACCGACCAAGAGCGTAGACTCACCATTTATAGCGTTTTCCATTCTTTAGTAATCAGCAGTAGAACATCATTTAGTTTCACCAAAGAAAGCTGGAAAAAAGCAGCTAAAACACGCCGTTTGTGGGGAAATAACCACACCATTTGATGCTTTACTTGTTAATTACAGATTGGCAATTTGCACTTTCAACTGTAAAATGTATATAATGAATGGAAATGTTTAAATTCATGTTTTATGTGTCATTATGTAACAAGTATATATATTTTTAACATTATATAACTCATCTTTGTGCTCATGTTGTGTACAGATATTGGAACTAGATTGGAGAGTGCCTCAAACAGTCAGTGTTTAACAATCACCCAGAATCCAATTGGTGAGTTGCGTAAGTTGTGTATTACTTTGATGGAAAAATATTTGCCCCAACAAATTCTAAATTGGACTGTGTTGAAACCGTGTTGTATTTATGAAAGAATGTGACTTTTTTTTTTCTGATTCTAATAAAATTCAGAAAAAAGACACTGGGTTGAAGCTTACCTTCAAATACCACTGTCCGTTGGAATCCACCTCGTATTTATGAAATGAAAGCCAAACTTAAATGATCTACCTGCAGCGAAGCAAAAAATGCGATCTGCGTCTGTGTTGCATCATCACTTTATCGCATGTTCTCTCAGTGCCATGCAAAGTTGTGTTGATGTCCGATGCGAACCAGATGGACTTTTACTTACTTAGATACCAAGTGGGGTGCTAAAGGAGAATGAATGCCCACCTGCCTTTAATTAATTGTCAAATTTTGGATTTAATTTGAAAAAATGAACAAACTGAAATATTTAAATTGTTATATTTTTTTTCAATTAGTCACAGAGCACCAACAGCTGACAGAACAAAGAGCCCTGGGTTGCAGACCGCTGTTCTATGTGCTCAGTGATAACAATGCCATTGCCTTGACATCAGTGGCATGAGTTGTATCTTTGAAGGGCTAAAATCATTCACACACTCACACAAATGAACAAGACTTGACAGACACTCCATTGGCACTCCTGTCTGTTGTCTTGAATGACACCATTGATGCAACCCTCTTCAGCCCCTCGGAGCATCTCTGTCATTATAGAAAATGAAGTACTTGTAACTGCAACTACAGTCATTTCTCCTGCTTTTTGCGTACACCGTTGCACTCCAACTCAGGTAACCCAAGATTCTTGATCTTAGGTTAATTCATGTTCAGAATCAGAATCAGAATCAGAATCATCTTTATTGGCCAAGTATGTAGAACACACAAGGAATTTGACTCCGGTATAACACGCTGCATTAGTATCATCATAAACAAGGACATGACAAATAAGTATGAAAGGACATTTCGTAATGTAGTGAACCGTAGTGCGGTAGTACCACCCAGTGACAACTGTGAGACAAAGTGCAAAGTATTAAGCAGAGCTAAAATGTTCAGTGGTAGAATACAATACAATAACAGTTGGTGCAGAAAATCATTGAACCATTTTAAAGTGACCAGTAGCAGCATTTGTTTATAAGAAGTGCGCAATTATGCAGATGTCCTTGAGCGCTTTAAAGTGTCTGGTGCGGTGGAGTATAAGTCAGTGACTGTTTAGGGAGTTAATGGCTAGAGGGAAGAAGCTGTGTAAGTGTCTGCTGGATTTGGTGCGCATGGATCGGTAGCGCCTGCTTGAGCTGGAAAAGGTGGTGGGCAAGGTGTGGTGGATCCAGTAGGATTTTCCGTGCCCTTGTTTTGATTCTTGAAGTGTGCAAGTCCTCAAGTGTGGGTAGGGCGGTGCCAATGATTTTTCCGCCGCCCTAACTGTCCGTTGAAGTCGGATTTTGTCCTTTTTTGTGGCGGCCCCAAACCAAACCGTGATGGAAGAACACAGGGTTGATTCGATGACTGCCGTGTAGAACTGACGTAGCACGTCCTGTGGCAGGCCATGCTTCCTCAGCAGCCTCAGGAAGTACATCCTCTGCTGGGCCCTTTTCAGGATGGAGTTGATGTTGACCTCCCACTTCATGTCCTGGGAGACTGTGATTTATGCAAAACACTCTTCATGTGTCTTGCTTTAGGACAAAAAGCCACTGAAAGGGCACTCACTGACACTGAAGAATAATTTGTTCAATGAGTGAATCACTGGACAGATTTGTTTTCACTAAGTATGATTTGAACTGTCGTCTACCGCTGATTCTAGACGTTGCACTGTTTGCCATCAACCTGCGCTGCTCAAAGACTGAACAACAATTTTAATACACAGTAGGACTCATTGCCTTCTGTACAGTACCTCATCTTTAAGATGCTGCACTGACTGTCAATACAGTATACAGTATAATCAGTCAAAATGCTCTAAAATGGCTGGCACTACGGGGAACCAAGGTTTGAACACGAGTGGCAGTGGATGGGTTAACGGTGGTGACTGACTTTGCTTTGGAGTTGCCATCCATTCATTTCCAAAAATTGTACAGCACGACTATCTTTATCCATAATTATCCATAAAGCAGAAAAAACATGCTCGCGTAACTATTTATACTGACCATTGAATAAAAAAAAAAAAGAAAATAAAAAAGTTCACTCTTGTCATCTTACTACAAGATGTCCAATTAGGACGTAGACTGCAACCAAACACATGCTTTCGTTTCCAGTTCAAAATTGACGGAATGAAATTTGAACAATGCCAAAAGCCTTACTTTTTTCTAATGAGACAGCCAAAAGAATATCCTCTGATAAGAATATCTACCAGACGACAAACTTTGAGGTTATTTCTAGTCCGGATTGCTCCCCCCTTCTTTGATGCTGCGTCATTCATAGACCAGATCCGTATTCATACCAACCGACTTGAAACCTTGGTGAATGACAAAAGCAAAGCCCTGGGTTAGCTTGGTGAAACTTGTTGGAGAGACCTTCCTGAGCGTTTTCTCAACTCAGGGAAAACAACAGCAAGATTGCCAGGCCCGAGTGTCCGCACAAGACAACTTCTTATCGGCTTGTTAGCCGTAATGAAGAGTTATGAGTGGCAATAATGACTAGCCTACAAACACGGACACGCTATTAGAGCAGCAAATGATTCAATTTAATATGAATACAAATGCTTGTCGCCACCAGCTTCCCCCCAATCGTGATAGTAATCACGTTACCAGTATGTGACAAAAGACGTCAAACGGCGGCGTCTTCATCGAGTGGACGCGATCACAATGTCCGATGCGTGGGGTGGGGGGCATGGTGTATGTGTGTGTGTTGGGGGTGGGGGGGGGGGGGTTCTCACTATTGTATGGCAGGAAAAAGGAGGCCCAGCTGCGTTATTGAATTGCGGTGGTGGAGAGTGGGCGGATGGGAGGAGAGTTAGAATGTTCTGAATGAAAAAGCCTCTGAGTCTGGTGAGTCATGCATGGAGACAAATAGAGCATTGAGCGGGAGGGTGGCTGGGGGTGGAAAGTGGAGCAGGAATTTTGGGAGGTAAAGTCGTGCTACCTCAAGCCATGTGCCGCTGCTTAAAAAAAATAAAATAAAAAGACAAGAAGGCTAAAATCTTCATTGAAGCCATCTACCATCTTCGAAATCTTTCTTCGTTGGTCAATTGACATTTAAGGGTTGGCATGCTAGTGGTGTCATCAGAGTACATATGACATCATGATGAAATGGTCATTAACATGGTCTTGTCAAAATACACCAAGGATCAAGAGGACTGAAGTAGAACACAGCAGTAATAGCTTCTATAAGTCCAAACGTTTCGATCCTCACAACAAAACTCTTGGTACAATATTTTAGCTCGATCTGTGTCCGAATTTACTTATTTCTATGTCATTACATTGTAATAACAAATTTGCAATCTTCAGCAGCAGAATTGAAGGGGGGGGGGGTAGAAAGAAAAACTAAGTATTGCTTGCACAAAGTGTTCTTACCTCCTGGTGGAAAAGCCGCCTTGCCTGACTCTGTACGGAGAACATGGTGAGAAGCTGGGAAGCCAGGGGTAGGGGTCTGTTCTCAGCTCCGGGCATGGGCCCTAAAATGGTGCACAGTGGGAATCTCAGTAGTGAAGGCTGGTGGGGCATCCCATTGTCCTCTTCGTCGGGAAGGTGGACGTTCATCCGTCTCATGTACAGCACTTAGATGACCACTCACTCGACGACCAAGAATAAAACAGCCGCAAAGCTGTGTCCGGTGGTGGTCGTCATGCGGAAGCCCTTAAAAGAATGACAGTTGTAGATCTTCCGTCAAAAACGTTTGGGCACCCCTCCTCTACAGGATGAACTGCAGGGAAAAGAAAAAACAAAACTTTAATCATGAATGCTCATTGTGTATTTGTAGCCAACTTAGTCATGTTGGAAGCAGGCTAACATAGCTCATATAGATACATACAGCATGTTTTCCCTTCATTATAAGGCTTTTTAATTTTTTGCTCCAGACATATTTGTTTTCTACTTATTTTGGTCCAATATGGCTCTTTCAAAATTCTGGGTTGCCGACCCCTGTTGCCGATCAATAACCTATCACGTTTCCATGTCGACTTCCAAGTGGTCTGAAGTTGTAAAAGGAAGGTCATATCGCATCAAAACTGTGCTAATCAAATCATGTGGGTGAATTGCCTGATGGAACAAACTGAAACTCACAGCAACCTGGTGTCAGTCTCATAGTTATAAAATCAGAGATTCAAATGTAACTACTTTGTAGGTCATGTTTGAATTTTTGCTGCATCCCCAAATGTACATGCAAGTCCATTTAGCCGTGAGTAGGATTTAGCGCTTGCAGCTTGTGTAATGCAGCTTATTTTAGTCATGGAGAACGACTTATTTTTATTTATTTCTTTTTTTTTGGAGCATTTATGTAACAACAAACAGACTGCAGTTAGAGAAACTCTAGCACCAAACACTACACTACCTGTTGAGATGATTTTGCTGCTCTGATGCCCCCGTTTTTATTCTCTGCTGGAAGCACAGTAAAGAACTGCGCCCTGTATTTTACAGAGCATTCTACAAAGTTGTGCACTTTTTAAATTACTTGTAATGTTTATAAAAAGGTGATGTGCGGCACATCAGAGAAAATGATACGGCACCGGTGTGACTTGGGAAGCTTTGGCCACTTGTTGGAACAGATAGCAATTTACGGCTCTCCAAGATATATAAGTGATAAATGGGTTAGAATCACTTTGTGCTCTCTCTCTCTCTCTCTCCCTCTCTCTCTCTCTCTCTCTCTCTCGCCTTCCTTGTGATCGTGACTGCACTGACAAAAGCTCTCATCTGGGGAAGTTGCTCGCTCTCCATGTGCAGACACCCCAGTTGCCGGGGAAACCGGCCTAAAGTTGTGTGCAAGAGGCAGCGGCGGCGGCGCAGGGCTCTGCAGTGCAGCAGAAGGAAAAAAACCAACAGCACGAGTTCTGTCGTTTCGGTCACATGCACAGAGGAGCTGGTCACGATGTGCATGAGGGTCTCGCTCACCTGGAGGAGATAAACACACACGCGCACTTCACCATGCAGTGTGTGGGTGGCCTACTGTTCCTCGTGAACAAGTTGTTTGTTTGCAGAGTGATAGGAACGCCTCCGCTAAATGCTTGAAGTTCAGCTTGTAGTTGGAGTGGAGAGATTGCCCTCACATAAGAGCCTTGGCAAAACAGGTTGTAAAGGAACAAGACCTGCCACGAATAGTGAAAAACCAAGGAAATTGCTCTATTTTTTTTTTAATTACCAGTGAATGGTACCTTCACTTTCAAGTTTAATGTTTTGTTTGAAAAAGCTCACAACTTGATTTTACTCGTGCTGAAAGTAACATCTATGCCCTCATATTTATATGAATTGTACGTATTCAACGGGTAGCCGTGGAAGAGAGTCTGGACCAGCTTGTCTGTCAAATTCAGGACTGTGAACCACTGTAATGACCAACAGACCCCTGAAGATGGCAGCATTACATAGCTTTAGGTTGCAGATCAGCACAGCTTTTAAGTAGAAGATAACAACAAGGAAGTGAATCTGAAGTTAGTGTCAATAATGTGGGGGGAGAGATGCCAACACGTTCAAAATAGCATCGGCGTAGGCACCTCACACTCGAACAGAGTATGTACGTGCACTGTATTAATACTCAATGTTGTAGAGAAGATAAGAGAAGATGACACAACATCAGCAGCCATCTTGATGTTGCTCACAAATTCATAAGGTGTCTTCTTGATAAGCCTCCTGAGCTCAAGAAAGTGGGTAATAATGAAACAAAGACAGGCAGGCTTAGTAGGGTTATTGGCTCCACACAGCAATGTTGATTCTGGTCAGGAAGAGTCAGATACTCAGTCCATTGCAAGCAGGTGCTGCAAACAAAGCAAAGAGACATAAAGAGATATATGACTTGATTGTCTGGAGATTTGTAGTTTGGGTTTGTAATTGACCTTTTGTGACACCAGTCCTTTCTGACACTATTTATGTCTGACATACTACAGTAAGTTGAGTCGCAACAACTGTGGTAATGTCACGTGGCACCGTGATTGGGAATCACTGGTCTTTATTGTCAACCTTATGAAATTATAGAAAAGGTGGAAACAAGCAAAGTCAACTGAAAAAATGGAAACATGGAACATGGCACACTTTATTGTCAAATGTGCTGTACGTATGTGGCACAGATGAAATTTCTTCCCCTCAACATAAAACAAGAGGAGCCGCTGCGGGTGTCCGCGCCGCCATCAAAAGAAAAGTTATGACAAAATAATACAAGACAACACATTAGACACAGTCGTGCAATCTTAACCACTTTCCTGCTACATTCCTGTTGTCTGAAGCAGTTATAGATGAAAGAGGAGCGAATCGTCCTTTTCACCAGTGGATCACGTCATGCGGCAATGTGCACACGTCTGCTACAAGCTAAGCTGTAGCAACGCTGTAGCATCCATTAACGAAAAAGAGAGATTGGCTCTCTTCTCCTGTCCCATGTAAATCCGCTTCAATTCCAAGCCGCGACTCCCAGGCATCGGCGCTCCGCGCTGACGCTCCTTTCTTCTCATCGTCGGCTCCTCAATCCATGCATCCATCCAATCCATGCAGACTGTCCATCAGCACCGACCTTTTCGCTGAACAAAGCAGGGCTGTGAAAATGCTGCCTACTTCAAGACACAAGCGCCCCGGGGAAGCAACGACAGTCAAATGGCGCCGACATTCCTCCCAATCAAAAAATCAGTGCTGGTAGCAGAAGCAACTACCAAGCACAGATTCTTCTTCTTTGACGAATGAAAAAATGGAAACATGTCCACACGACTTAACAACAAAACAAAATAACAAAACAAACCACAAAAACGACAAAAAACGCAGGCTCTATGACGGCTGCCTATTATATCGGGGCCGTTTATTTTATACTAAAACAAAAGCCCTCTAGTATCAAGCAAACAACAACCGCATTGCTACAGGTGGATTTTTAGGTCGCAGATGCGATTTAATCGAACACTGAGGTGATCTCTGCACACACCATCCTGGGCTGCAGTGTGCGGAATTAATGAGTGAGCAACTAAAAGAGTCTGCCAGATTGCCACTTATTATTAGCACTATTGTGCTGCCTCACAATTCCTGTTATTGGCATCGCAGCCTTTGATGAATTTATCATTACGAGACTTTAGATTTGCCAACACACAAATCTAGCTTGTCTCGCTTTAAAGGGCCTTGTAAAAAGCATCACTGTTTCTCAGTTTGAATGCGGCATCGCGTCATACAATCATATTTGATTGGCTGTGATCGTCAGCCTCGCCGATGTGTGTGTGTGTGTGTGTGTGTGTGTGCGTACGCAGAGTGAAAATGTGTTTCTGCTGAAGTGAAAGCCGTGTGATTGTCACACTCCTTTGTAGCCATGAAGAATCTGAATGTCCTTATTTATCATTTCCACAGGTTTGAGTGTTAACTTATTCTCTGTCCCACTCTGAAAGAAAAACGTAAAACGCAATCCATTGTTGGAGAATTTCTACAATGGTGAGCTCCTTTCTTCTCAAAATGGTTTCTTTCATTGTAAAAAATACAAACATGAAAGTTAAAAGCTGCAAGTCACGATAACAATAACACTGTAGTTGTCAGCTACTTGTGGCATATAACGAAAACGTAAAGCTTATTAATTTATATCTTTTTTCATATACCACTTAAATCATAGTCTTGGGTCGGTGGAGCCTATCCTGGCAGTCACTCACATACAAGCCACATATTGAGACAGACCACTGAAATGAACCCACACAGCCTGCAGGGAAGTCAGACAAATGTTCTGCTACACCATTGGTGACCTTCAGTGATTCATACCGAGGTTATGCAAGGCATTTAAAACATTTAGTGGCCTAACATTTGTTTTGGGGCCTTTTCAGCATTGAGAAAAGAACACAAGATGGTTACTCTTGAAGTATACGTGTCACATGAGCGGTCTGACACATAGACAGATAAGTATAGTAAATATACCTGTATACAATAATAGAGAATAGGCATGGAATATAGAAGTTATTCTTTTGGTTTACCGAGGTTACAACTTCCCCATCTTTGAATTGGCACGTCCCGTTGCATACTAAACCACTCCACAACACTGGGAGATTGGCACAACAGGACCAACAGAGGTTGACACACCAAATGCATCAGACACACTGCGTACTAATTTTTGAACTACAGCCACCAGTGGATTACCAAAGGTCTTGCACCACAGTCGATCGTGTGGAGCTCTCCAAAATGTTGAGCGTATAAGAGTAGAGTCGGCATGAACTACATCAATGGCAACTCATGAGATAGACCGATTAGGCTCATGTTGGACTGAATCTTCAGGTGTACCTTCAGTTGAAAATTCATCCACTGGAACTGCGATAGCCATATAGTCACAGTTTTCCGTGACTCATTGATTCATTGAGAGGAACCTCTTCATCCTCTTCCTCACTTTATCCTATCGGATGACTGTTCCAACCCAATCTCTGTCCTGTGTCCTGTGTACTTATTAGACCAGCTACAGCAGTAGTGGTTTAAGTGGTCATCACACACACACACACACACACATACACACACGCACGCATACACACGTTTTTCAAATTTAGCAGCTGTTCGAAAACCGAAGCCACGCTCTTCTTTTTAAAAAAAAATCTTTATTGAACACGTCTGCTCACAATGGAACACTACACGTGTAGGGAAGGCGAGAGGAGTCAAGTGGCGCATTCAAGTGCGCTCAGTTTGGTCGAGAACCGTTTTTCGGTTGTAATCCGAGGCATAAAAAACTCAAAATCTTTGGTCGAAAACCGATTTGGTCAAGAACAGATACGTTCAAAAACCGAGTTTTGACTGTACTGTACTTTGAATGTTTGGATGATACAGGAATCAGTCACATTTCTCAACAAAAAAAGCTACTGTGATCAAATAGAAGGTTGCAAGATATGAATCTTCCATCCATCCATTTCCTATCGTGCTTGCTTTCATTTGGGTCATTGGTGAGATGGGGCCTACCCCAGCTGACCTTCAGGCAACAAGCAGGGTACACACTGGACATGTGGCCACCAAATCATATGGCACAAATAGAAGCATTCACATTTACATTTATGGACAATTTTGAGGGTTTCATGAACCAAACATGTCATATTTTTTTCAAAATTGGGAGGCAACACAAGATCAGGGGGAAGAAAAACCGAATCCCAGATTCAAATCCCGAATCCCAGAACTGTGTAGCAGACAGGCTGAGCACGATTCTAACACGCTGCCCAAATATGTTACTATTCACATTCCTGCCCTGCTTTTCACAATCAGTCAGCAATGGTTTAATATGTGAACAAACATTTGGGAGTTACTGTAAGCCCCGAGGGGAAAAATAGGAGAAGAAAAAAATAGTCACAAACGGAGGAGTCATCATTTCTGGTGTCAGCAGTGTGTCCACAGCAGTCGGTGCACAAGAGCCTATTACAAAGCAGTGGGGGGGAGAAGAAATGCCTAAGTTACAGCGGCTATAGAGCCGTATTAGACTCCTCTCCTCATCAACTCCTCATCCTCTTCCTCTCTCCTCATGAGGCTGTATAATGCTGACGGGCAGAATGAGAGCAGAAGGAAGCTCGGAAAATGAGAGGAGGGAGAGCGACTGAAGGGAAGGAGGGCAGGCTGGCTCATCTGCCAGTCACAAGCAAAGCCCCATCATCATTTACAGTGAGACAAAAAAAGATGTGGCGGGGAAAGCGTCACAAGGAGGAATTCAGATTACGAAAAGGCCGTTTTTACATGTAAATGAAGTGGGTCTCCGTCAGCAACAGACATTTAGTGCCTCGTGGACCCTCTGGCGTTGTCACGGGCATGAGTGCCGTCTTGAATATTACCGTCTGATGTCTGACGCCCACCTTTTTTCCATCTTGTTCCTTCAGTTAACCCAACATGGATGGTTTTGAAATTTGGGAGGAGACTAGAGAAAACCCACGCAAGCACTTGGGAACATGAAAACAACGTACAGGAAGGCTGGAACTGAAAATCGAACTCTCAATCTCATCAGTGCCAGTTTGGTTATGTTATGTAAGAATCTGCTCAGAATATTTGGCAAGGCATCCATACCCTGAACCATTCAAAAGAAGCTAGCAAAAAAATGTGTCGCGTTTGCATGTTCTTCCTGTGTTTGGGTTTTCTCTCCATACTCCGGCTTTTCCTCATATTTCAAAAACAGGTGTATTAGACTCGAAGTTATCCAGATGTATAAGTGTCTCTGTCAAAGAAGACTATCTAGAACAGTGGTGTCAAACATACGGCCCGCGGGCCGGAACCGGCCCGCAAGGAGGTTTGATCAGGCCCGCAGGATAATTTAAAAGTGAATAAATGCATAAAAGACCCGGAATGATTATTTTTAATAAGGTGCAATTCGTGGAATATCCGCTAGGGGGACACACTGTTTTGATCAGTTTGAAAGTGTAGGCAGGGATTACATTTAGATTTTATATGCTCGTGTAAATGGTTTAAAAATTCCTTTCTTTATAAATCTCGTTTAATCTTAAAAGTGCAATACTATATTTTTCAATACCAATGACTTGTTAAGGTTTTGTGCCTTTGTACAGTCAGTGGGATCAGTTGCAATGCATATATGTGAATGATAAAAGTAAATTGCCCATTTGTCAAAGGAAATCTTAGCTAAGGAAATCTTAGCTGCTTTTCTGTCGCCCCGTCTCATTTGTAATATCACCACGCAGAAGGGAGAATGAGGAGTAGCGACGATTTGGGAGATGAAACAACAAAACCGTTTTTTGGAAGATAAAATGACATTAATATGATGATCACGGGTCTAAGTCACGTTTCAGCACTTCTTCGGAGTCATCACTTGGAAACCTCTGCGCTTGATAAAGTCCACATCTCCTTTGTGCCTCTGTCAAGATATAGGGTAAGAACAAAAGACTACCTTTACTGGAAATTTGGGTGGGAGAATATTCTGCGCACTTGTTTGGGAAGCATCCATTTTGTATATTTTAACCAGTGTTTCTTCAAATGTTACAATAAACATGAGTGTGTGTTGGCGACTGAGGACAACAAGAAAATGACAATGGGTACAGGAGAAGAAGAGTCTCTTCTAATCATACAGTTTTATCAAAGAGGAGATTGAGGACAGTGATCTGCTGCAGCAAAGTGGAGACTGTGGAGTAGAATAATACTGCAGTGTCCCGAGCACATGCTGCCAAACTGTACGTCCCTGTTTGACTCGTAAACAACTTTTAGCAGCTGCAGTTTCTCTGCCAAAGGCGAGGAGCCGACCTTGACCTTTTCCTGCCTGTTAACATCTGCTCCTCCCTCCATTAACGACAGGGAACAAGTAGTTTGGTGGAAGATTGGGTTTTTTTTGTGTGTGTGTGTGTGTGTGTGTGTGTGTGTGTGTGTGTGTGCATGCGTGGAAGCGGGTACAAGGGGTCTGCATTAATATGTGTATGTGTGTAAGTGTGTGTCTTCCTCCTGCTAATCGGTGGTGTTCACTCTGTTGGAGTCCAAAGTGAACAACGTTGCCTTCAGGGGCAGATTCATCTATTCAAGCTGATGAGCGCTGCATTGTTCCCACAGTGTACGGTCTGCAGGTCATCCCCCGGACAGATGGACTAGCTAAGACGCCGGTACATTTGCTCAATCTGGCAGCAGTTACTTAAAATCTCAATGGCATTTTTTTTTTTTTTTTTGCATTTCGGAGACAGCTGAAAGAATAGACCTTGTTACCATACCATCACACAAAAACTTCAATTTCCTTCATTGGGTATGGAAGCGACATAATCCACCACTAGCATTAAATTAGAGACAGAGGCATTTCACATATTTGGGGACAAATACCATTTACACACACAAAAGTTACTTTTATCTTGCAAAAACATAACCTCAAATCAAATCCTAACCCCCCATATATATATACAGTCAAACCTCGGTTTTCGTACTTAATCCGTTCCAGAAGACTGTTGTTCGGAAACCGAAACCATGTTTCCCATTGAAATCAATGTAAAATTCCAAGTCCAAGTCCAAGTCAAGAAAACAACTTTTTTAAACCACTTTTTTTTACAATTTCACACCATAAACTGTACAAATGTAATGGGAGATGACCAATTTTAACATTAACATAGTAACATAAAAATTGAAGGAACATCTCTCTCTCTATCTGTCGTGGGGCGTACGCCTCTCCCAGCTGTCAGCAGGCAGTAGGCGGGGCATTTCGGCATCCCGAACTCCATCGCCAACACAGACACACGCACACCTGACTCATATTTTGCGATTAAATCTTTCTTAAATTCTATAGTTTTGCGCCCTATTTTCCTCTTTTCTTCACCAGGTTCACCACTTCCACTTGCTTTCTTTGATGCCATGATTAGGGGCTGATACACGATGCAAAAATAACAGTCCAATATTACGTCGTTCTCACCAAACACGTCTGCTTTTTAAAAAAAAAACAATTCTTAATCGAACAATACAAACTCGTCTGCTCACAAGCTGTTTCTGTACGATTATTGCATAATAATGAGACACCGGACACCAGAGTGTTCATTATGTGCCGCTGCATTGAAAAATGCCGGCCGTAATCAAACGCACGCCCCCCCCTCCCCTCCCCCGTGCTGCCAGGGCAAACCATCATGAAAAGAGGGGGATTTCACTCGCGCTAACAGAAGCATCTCACCAAACACGTCTGCTTTTTTTTATTGAACAATGCAAAAACGTCTGCTCACAATGGTCGCTTCCTGTGTAGCGACGCGACACGAGGGAGCGCGGCGACAGGAGGGAGCGTCACTTCACTCCTCTCGGCTTTGCTACCTCCTCTCGGCTTCGCTACCTCGCGAAGCTACACGAGGTAGCGTTGCTACACGAGCTAGCGAAGCCGAGAGGAGTGAAGTGACGCATTCAAGTGCGCTCAGTTAGTTCGAGAACCGAAATTAGTTTGTCTTCCGAGGCATAAAAAAATCAAAATTTTAGTTCGAAAACCGAATTGTACGAGAACCGAGACGTCCGAAAAAAAAAAAAAAAAAAATATATATATATATATATATATATATATATATATATATATATATATATATATACAGTCAAACCTCGGTTTTCGTCCATAATCCGTTCCAGAAGGCTGTTCGAAAACCGAAATTGTTCGAAAACCGAAACCATGCTCTTTTTAAAATGAAAATGTTTATTGAACACATCTGCTCACAAGGGAAAGCAACACGAGGAAGCGTCACTTCCTCGTATAAGGAAGGCGAGAGGAGTCAAATGGTGCATTCAAGTGCGCTCAGTTTGTTCGAGAACGGAAATTTGTTTGTCATTCGAGGCATAAAAAACTCGAAATTTTTGGTGGAAAACCGAATTGGACGAGAACCGAGACGTTCGAAAACCGAGGTCTGACTGTATATATATACTGTATATACTTGAATAAATCACATTATACTCACCAGATATTCAGATTCAGCGGTAGCAAACTTTGCTCCACTCATTCATGTGCTCTGGAAGTGTCCACCCTCCCCCCCTAAAAAAAAAAAAAATCCATACTGAAACATGCCACCCAACAACAGTGTTGTTTGACTTCGGCCTACACAGTCCAGTCTTTCTGGAAAAAAAAGTAATTTTTAATCATGTCCGACATTGTCCTGTCCCATAAATCAATCGTTGATGCACAATTTAAGATGAACTTTTTAGTTGACTGAACGCAGATGAACCAATTAGAAGACGGAAAAAGTCACTTGTCACTCGCACCTTATGGTGAATCTAAAATCGGAGTGGTAAAAACAACGCTGTGTGGGTGGTTGAACCCAGCATTAGAGATTCTGAAAGTTTGGGGCAAATAATATTTGCTACACTATGAAATGAAGACGAAAGACTGTTGCAAATCAATTATTACTATTTTATTGATCTTGTAAATGTAGGTCTTTCATTCTGATGACATTTGGGTCAGCAGAGAAGGCCTTGAAGTCTCTGAATGCACAACACTGAATTGCACCACTAGTAAACAAAGTCTTGCATGACATTTGACCAAGGCAGAGTGATTGAGAAAACTGGTTTCATGGCTTGGATGATATCTTTGGATGTGGAATGTCAGTCAAAATAAAATCAATGCCTGCCTGGCATTGTATTTAGGCTGCAGAGATTGACAGACTGGACATGGCCCACGGGCAAACTTTGCCCAAATATGCTGTAAGTCTTTAAGTTCATCCATGAAGTTGTGACTCTGGAAAAAAATGAGTACCAAACAATAACTTCTGGTGCTAATTTGAGAACCACACTAAAACATGTTAATTCAACCGTGTCTATAAGTTTATTTTGTTCGAGAAGTGTAGTCAGTAAATGTGTGCATTTGTGTGGGCTGTACATTGAACTGTTCAGATCTAGCCTCAAGGCCTTGCCAAGCAGGAGTTAAATGGCAACACATCAGCTTATAGTTATTACACTCATACACACGTTTGAAAGAGGCTGTGAGGTGTCAGGCTCTGAAATTGGATTGAGGCGAAAAACTGATTCATTTGGTTTGTTGCACGATTGATACCAGCAGGAGAGCTAACACACTTACAAGTAAGCGATCCAAAGCCCCCTTTTGATGGTTGACAAAATAATGTGAACACTCTGAGAAATATCATAAGGCCATGTCCACACTCAGACAAGTACTCTTAATCTTACTCTTACACCCATCGATTCATTCTCTAACACTTATTTGGGGTTGGGGTGTGGGGGCAGCAGCTTTAGCGGGGAAGCCCAGATTTCTCTCCCCAGCGACTTCTTCCAGCTCTTCCCGGGGGATCCCAGGGCAGCCAGGGACATAGTCTCTCCGGGATGTCTTGGGTCATACCCTGGGCCTCCTGCCAGTGCGACATGCACAGAACACCAGACAAGAGAGGCCTCCACATCAGGCTGTTTTGGAAGTGCAGTAGGTCAACTCTGAGGTCCCTCCCAGATGACAGAGCCTCAGAGTTAGACAAAAGCTTGAAGAAGCCAACAGTGTCACATCATTTGCAAAAAGCGGAATTGCAATACTGATGCCACCAAAACTGGACCCCTCAACGCCTCAGCTGCACCTTGACATTTTGTCCATAAAGGTTATGAAAAGCATCAATGCCAAAGGGCAGGCTTAGCGGCCTCACTGGAAATGACTCCAACTTCTCCACCCGTATCAGGGCTGTTTGGTACTCCAGAAGCACCTCCCAAAGAACTCCCGAGGGGCACAGTCTAACACCTTCTCCAAGTCCACAAAACACATGTAGACTGGTAGGGAGAAGTCACATGCACCCTGAAGGACCCTGCCGACTTCCTGACTGACCCTCCTCTCCAGCACCCCTGAATAGACCTTACCAGGGAGGCTGAGAAGTGTGCTCTCTCTGTAATTGGAACACCCCCTACGGCAGCCCCAATCCAGAAGCACTGTCTCCGATGTCCATGTGATGTTGCAGAGGCATGTCAACCAGGACAGCCCGATGATACCCGGTCATACTTACTCTTACATACTGTTCATTTTCCATGTGTTCATGGGATTACCAAGAGTATCCTCATAATAGTTGTCTATGTACTTCACATCTTTTTAGAATGTTTGAATAGTGTAGCAGAATCTGTATCGGTCTGACATGAATAAATGATCATTAATTCTTGATCAATGCTTCAGCGAAAAGTGAAAGTGCATTTTTTTTGTTTTACGCCATTTGATTTTTGTAATGGATCAAAGAATGTGATGTCCTAATTATGTATGACCATTCCTGGTCTGATGTTAGTTTTCATGACCTCCCGCAATGCATCTCTGTGCGGACATGCCAGAAACACTCAGTGGGTATAAAATTCAGACAAAGCGATATGGGTGCATTAAAAAAAGACAAATCACTCAGTTTCACTTCTTGGCATAGCTACACACACACACACACACACACACACACACACACACACACACACACACACACAAATCCTTTACTTTATGATTACTACCCCCTTCAATTGTTTTTGTTAGTTTTTTTTCTTTTTGAGCCAGCGTGCGATTCAGAGCCAATCCAAAATGTCAGTTGGGATAATGGGAGTTATCGGGGCGGTTCTGGCTCGTGGCTGCTTCTATATCCACCCTCTGGTTCACTGTTGATTTTATGCCGGTGGAAATTCCCTCTTCCTTTATCCAAATGAGCAATATTCGACAGCGCGGGCGAGGGAGGATGCCGACCTGAGATAACGCTGATATTCTCCTCGATGAATGAGCATAGCCCCATTTCATTTGTTTTGGTTCTGCAGCATAAAACCCTTAATTTACAATAAACTCTTTCCCACATCTTCTCCGGTGAGTGATTTTGTGTCGAGGGGGACAAAAACAGGGAGTTTGGGGGGGGATTTCATCAGCAGTAACTCAACATGATTCCTATAAAGCCGAGGGCGAACAAGAGACAGTAAAATAAACCCGCAAACAAGGCACAAAAGCACCAGAGATTCACTTGCTAGCTGCAGACGTACTTAGGCAGCACCGAGAAAATGTTTAACCCCTGCTTCGAAAGACCAAGACACCCCTGACCACCCTTAACCCACCATTGTTGAGATCTAATATCTAAAGCGCTCTATATTTGTTCTTGCCCACAAAACGTTTTTTTGATGTTGTATTGGAGTGTTATTCATCCACGGTCTGATTAAAAGGAAGCACACAAAGAGACGAAGAGTATGTTGGTGAGGCAGGGGGCCATTACTGCTCATTAAGACAAGATGGTATCACATGTGCTTGGAGTATGTGTGCGTGTATGCTGCCAATATTGGTATTTGTATAGCAGGAATCTCTGATCTTAACCATATTAACCCAACCCCCACTCACCCATTCTGAATATGCTTATATTTATATTTTATAATATACATTTCCTGATGCACTTTTTGTCCTTCTACTTCTCCCTTTTATGATTTTTGCTGCTGTGAATTGGGAATGTCTCCACTGTGAGATGAATAAAGATGTTCTTATCTTATCTTCCCTTATGTATAAACATTCAATTCCGGGGCGGCCACAGCGATTCATCATCTTTTGCCTCTGCCTGTCCTCGGAATCTTCTGCTATAACTCCGGATTTCTGCAAGTCTCCCTCACCACCTTCTCAAATCTCCCGTTTGGTTTTCCTCTTTCAACCACCTGGTCGCTCCATTTCTAGCTTTCTTGCCAATGTGGTCGCTGTCCCTCCTCTGTACAGTTCCGAATATCCCCATCTGGCCTCTGTAGCTTTGCCTTCTAACCTTTCAGCCATGCTGTCCCTCTGATGAGCTCATTGCTGATCCGTCCATCCTTTCACTCCCAAAGAGAATCTTCTGACACTAGCTGCTCGGTATGCTGTTGTTTGGCCATTGCTGCCATCTCAAAAACATTCAACGATGGGTTTCATCGATCTTAATCCGCTACTTGTCATATTTTCAATAGATCAGACCTCTGCAAGTTTACTCTTGCTGGCTTTTTCCTCTCTTCGTTTTGTCTAATTTTGTCTTCTAAAAGCTCTTTCTTTTATTAGTTTTGTCTACTACTGTTGTCCAAGTGTCCATTACTTGTATTGTCCTCTACTTTGTGTCCAAGTAGCCTTTTTCCTCTACTAATTTGGTCTGGAACAATTTTTTTCTTATTCCGTTTTTTGGTCCATATTTTTTGTGCTCTAAACATGATGTCAACAAATGTTGTCTTCTTCTGGGATTGACTCAACCTCTTACTAGTGTTTTCCTCTACTACTTTGAAACTCTACTGGCATTGTCCTCTACTAGTTTTGTCACTGAATACCTTTGTCCTCACCTTGTTGGTTCTCTACTTTTTTATTTTACTAGCTTTGTCAAAGTGGCCTCTATTTGAATTTTCCCTCAACTAGTTTTGTCCTCTCTTAGATTTTCCTCCACTCATTTTGTCCTCCACTCATTTTGTCCTCTACACGTTTTGTCCTATTGTGTTAGTCCCGTCCTAATTAAGTATTCTCCTAGCTTTGCTCTCTACTACTTTTTTTTCCTTCTACTATTTTATCCGCTCCTAGCCTTGGCCTCCACTACCTTGGTCCTTTTACTCAGTTTTTCCTGTGAAAGCTTTGTCATCTGTCTTCTCCTAACTTTTTCCTCTCCTAATTTTGGCTTCTACTAGTTTTGCTCCAATTTGTGCTGTCCCATTGATGAGCCAATTCTTGTTCACGTCCATCCTTCAGTCTGCTGCATTTTGGCCATTGATAGTGTCTCCACACCGTAAAACATGCCTGGTCTCATTACTGTCTTGAAAACACTTCCCTTAAATTTAGCCAGTGCTCCTATCACACTTCCTTCTGCCCCGTCTTCATCATCTCTCTCTCATACTCCCCATTGCTTTGAGGATGCTCTCTAAATTTAACACACAAACCTGCCCACAGGTTGACACCACATAAACACACATAATCTGCCATTCCTGCACTAAAAATACTCCAGCACCCAACCATTATTACCATGGCGATGAAAAGTCTTATCTCTGTCTGCCCACCCAGGCGAAGCTTTTTTTTTTCCCTGTGTCTCGTCATGTAATAATTTGCCGTTTGGATGATTCTGGAGAATATTGCCGTAGCCCACTTGTGGCAATACAGTAATGACACAGAATACTGAATATATATGGAAAATAATTCGTCTCTGAAGTGGTGCCGTTGGCCTAATTTTCCAGACTAATTCGAACAGACCCGAGCCGACTGGTCCCCTGGGAAACCTGGCCAGATGAGAGCATGAACGACAGTGTTAGCCTCCGTGACACGACTCTATGCCGCATTATTCACTGCTGAAGTCTACTGCTCTGCTGCACAAGCAGACCGATCTTGCTTGGAGTCGGAATGTTTGCCATCTTCTTATCCTTTTGACAAAATACATCTGACACTGAGGGAAAAGCATATGTTCCTGTGTCATTGTGAAAAATGCCACTCTACCCAGGGTATCTTTGCAGGCTTAAGAAAATCATATTTGAGGAGTATTGAGACCTTTTTGCTCGCCCTTGCATACCGTTCAGATGAAATTTGACCCCTTTTAACATTTGACAGCAGTGAGAATACTGTTTGCTAAATGTTATTCTTTCACCCTGAAACTCAGTAACTTATCCTAAAGTGACCCAAAATGCACCAATATAAAAATGTTTTAAAAGGTTATTCGTCTGTACAACTAGTCCAAAATGTGTGTCCAATGAGGCTTCCTCTTGTCAAATTTAATCTGTGTCTTCTAAAATTGATTCTGCATTTACTGGTGTGTGTTAAACCAAAGAAAATATGGTAGGAATGTTAAAAATTGTTCCTACAGTGATTGATGGGTCACGGTGACATCTCCAACCAGTGAAAGTGTCCAGGTCATGCATAATAATTATCATTTAATTTAGGTGATCATGGGAGCAGTTTAAATATCTCCTCCTTAATCCTGCGGATAGCCTGTTAACAATTCAGACCGTAATTTGAGGAAATCAGATTTGATCCTTGTTGATTGGTAATGAGCCCTGCAAACCCTGTCACAAAACTCACGACATATCGTATCTATTTTAAAAAATGCAATTTGGAAATAACATTAGGAGTTGATAAAGTTTGCTGGACAATGAAAAAGTTCATACTTTTTTTTTCTTGCCAGCACCCTAATTGTCGACGGAGTCAGTTACATTGTGGTACATATTGGATGGAGGCTTTTGACATTAGCACTGGAGATCCCCACTGCCAAATCAAACAAAACAAGTTACTTAATTGTATCCACACTGTAAAGAATTTTTCTGTAAAATAACAGTCAATTACTGGCAACAAGATTGGCAGTCATTTGCTGTTTGTTCTTTTACAATCCACATATTCTGATTTATTTTAAGAGTATAGTGCTGTAATGTGTTTGCAGCATATTCCCATTGGATAACATTGGGTGGTGTGGTAATTTTACACCGCTTCTATTGTTATTTATTTGAACAGTATATTGTATTTTGGATTACAGTATAAAACAGTAGGATAACTGTGTTATATTTTTACAGTACACACCCGTTTTTAAAGATAACAAAAAATAATGTGCCCAGTTTATATGGTGCTGTTCTTCCACACACTTAAACCACTCACAATGGCTATTCAAATACGCGCACATTCACACTCTGATGGGGGTGAACTACGTATTCACCACGAGACATGACTCAGAAAGAGGAGGATTTGAAGCGCTGACCCTTTGGTTACTCTACTTTCTGAACCACAGCTGCTCCACAGTTTGATGTCTCTTGTATTTTACTTAAATTGGGTACCTTCTTGTGCTTCGAAAGCCTGTATTACAAACGCATCCACCCAAATGCTGTACGATTAACTAACTGTTAATTTACCTTCTATGGGTGAATATTTAACAGCATTTTACAATGGTCATTAAAGAAAAAAAAACAGTAAGAAACTGTTGTAAATTGACTGTAAATTTACAGAAATTAATTACAGTGTAGGGCAGGGCTTGGGTGGCCCGGTAGTCCAGTGGTTAGCACGTCGGCTTCACAGTGCAGAGGTACCGGGTTCGATTCTAGCTCCGGCCTCCTTGTGTGGAGTTTGCATGTTCTCCCCGGGCCTGCGTGGGTTTTCTCCGGGTGCTCCGGTTTCCTCCCACATTCCAAAAACATGCGTGGCAGGCTGATTGGACACTCTAAATTGTCCCTTGGTGTGAGTGTGGGCGTGGATGGTTGTTCGTCTCTGTGTGCCCTGCGATTGGCTGGCGACTGATTCAGGGTGTCCCCCGCCTACTGCCCGAAGACAGCTGGGATAGGCTCCAGCACCCCCCGTGACCCTAGTCAGGATCAAGCGGTTCGGAAAATGGATGGATGGATGGGCAGGGCCTGGATAAAAGAACCTTGATCCTGATGAGTCATATCGAATCCCAATTCGGACTGTAATGTTTCACTTAATGAGGGACAACCTGTTTTTTTTGTTGTTGTTTTTTTTTTAGTTAAATGAGCTATTAGAATGTCAAAGTTTGGTTCAGGGACGATTAGGCTCATGAAAGTGTTGGCTCAAATTGCAAGCGTGGCCATGTCATGACTCCAATTCCAGTGTCGGGGGTGGGGGAAGTCAACATAAAAAGTGGTCAGATCTTCCCATCTGTGGTAGACAGAAAACTCAGCAGATTGCACTCTCTGTGCCAAAAACCAATATGTCCGGATCACAGCGACAAGCTGCTACTTTGCTCTGAATGTGTGCACAGAGGAACACAAGTGGACGAGGACAATTGTTTGCCCAGTCAACAGTCGGCAATTCCTGTGCGGACTCACAATACGGATAATAAGGGGTGTTCACACGGCAACATTTGCTCCGGTGCTGCGCCGGTGCCTCCCCAGTAGAGCGTTCACACGTGCAAAGTTACACCGGAGCAAATTTTTAAACCACCTCCCTGAGGTGGGTCAAATTTGCTCCGGAGCAAATGCTCGTTTGCGGAGGAAGAGTAGCCTCGCTACGCAAGAGAAGAGTTGATTACATACGGCTCAGAAGGAACAAACTGGAGGAGAAGCTGCTGGTGATGTTCTACAGAGCTACCATCGAGAGCACCCTGGTGTACTGCATTACAGCGTGGTACGCGAGGTGCTCAGCAGCAGACAGGAGAGCGCTGCAGAGGGTGATAAATCTGGCCCAGAAGGTCACTGACTGCTCTCTGCCCAGCCTGGAGGACATTGCCAGCTCACGTTACCTCAGCAGAGCTGCCAACATCATCAAGGATGCATCCCACCCCAACAACCACCTGTTTGTCATGTTACCCTCGAGCCGGCGTTACAGATCACACCAAAAACGGACAAGCAGATTCAGTGACAGTTTTTTTTTTTCTAGAGCCATTACTGAAATAAATAACCATTGAAAAGAATCAGTGCTACTGCATTTTAAACTTAAACTCACTTACCTCACTATGTGCAATAATGAGCAATATCTGGGCCATTTCATGTGCAATATGTGTCATGTGTGCAATACAAGCCTCAGTTCCATACTACCACGACTGTTGCTGTTGGGGTGTGTTGTTGTTGAGTTTTGTATTTATTAACCCGTTATTTTATTTTTTTACAAAATGCACTAAGGAGTGGCACCCACATTTCGTTGTATGTAATACAATGACAAAGGCGATTCAGATTCTGATTCACTACTAATTTGAGTACTCTCAGAATATAGACCTTTTCAAAGTGTTTTTAAACAAGGTACACCCAGCAGGTGAGTGAGTACCGATGACCGGAACTGAAAATGATGACAAAGGCTTTGGGGTTTATGAATATGAATGTATCTAAGCATAACCTGTGGGTGAGGAAGATAAATTCAGTGGACGTTGCAAGACTGCCTGGAGTAGCAATAGCTCAAGGGACAGACTATGGACTGAACCTGCAACATCAGTTTTGTGGAAGATATTTCCACACGGTTATGGGAAAAATATTTGTTTGGGTTGTCTTTAGGTTCTTCAGCAAAACATCACGGCTAGCCTGCTAGCTGTTGATGACAACAAAGTGCCATCCATTTCATTCGGTCTGTGAAATTAAACCGAGCAACAGAAAAGTCAAATAGCTAGTTCCTCATTGATCCCGTTAACTATTCCACCACATATAATGCGAATAGGTTTACCGAGTGAAAAGTAAATTACAGCCAGACTTCCTTATAACAAGTCACACATTTGACTTAAAGCTGCAGAGAAGCGGGCCAAAATCATCATGTAAGAAATTTACTATGTCTTGTCAATCACTGTGCCTTGGTCACATGATGGTACGTCAAAGGGTTTGTCTACTTGGGATCGCATTGGAAAAAAAGTCTGTCGATTACCACTTGAAGCACGTTTGACAGGAGGGTGAAAATGTTTTTACACGTCATTCCCTTCTGATCATAAACAGATGAGAATATGAACAAACCAAAAAAAATAAATAAATAAAAATACATGAACTCACTGTCTCTTGCGCCGGTCAGGTGACACCGCACTGTAGAACCGAAGTGAGTAAAGATGAAGCTTCAGTGGAATCATAATGCGGTGCAGTGGCACATGAATGACGCCTGAGCTTGGTACATGTATTCCCAAATCCCCATCCATTGCACAGTTCGCTCTTTTCATGGTATTATCCATCCTCAGTCCCTGAGAAGCTCGAGAGGGGATTCGTGGATATTTTACAGAGGAAGAAGGAATAAAAAAAAAATTAAGAGGTCCTTTTGACAGAGAACCAATCGACCCATTCATATTCAATGTATGACTCAACCGACATTTGAAAATGTTAAATTAGACAGAAGGGAAACCTGGAATCTTGTATGTGCAGATAGATGTGGAAAAATGATAAAATAGTCGCAAACGACAGTGACCATGAAAACTGATAAGGGGGCAAAGAAAGTCAGTTGACTGTTCGCTGACGACTAAGTTTCATGCAGCCAGTGTGGGTCCAATTCCTACTCAGTGTAAACATTGTCTGTCTGTAAATGAATGGCGATCAATTCAGAGTGTAGCCCATCGCTTGGTTAGGCTCCAGCGACTACTGGTCCGCGAAAGTGCACCTCAGAAATGTGTGCAACATGGTCCACACAATAAAATCAAAAATTCATTCAACTTTAGTTTTTTTTAAGAAATTGTATTTATTGATGAAAAAGACCATAATTTGTTAACATAACCATTATTTCAAATAGAAAAGTATTTCTTATGCTCTTTTTTTTCCACTCTAACCCTATTTTTGTTCTGGGCTCAAGTGTAGCGCAAAAGCGCCGTCTAACCGTCCGCTGGAGTGGAGGTTTCTTTGACGTGCAATAAGTGGGAGAAAATGAATGGGTAGACCGAAAACAGGCAGTACAGTGGGTTGATGGTGAACATGTCGGTCCTACAGTTCTGAGTTTTGGGGTTCAAATATTGTCTCACCTCAGATTTTCTCCTATCTTGGGCGGGTTTGCAACATAACTCCCATAACAAGCAGACTTAATGTACCAGACCCCAATGCACCAAGTTCTCAGGTTCACGTTTGACAAATATCCGAAAATGTGACTGCAAGTAGGCATGACGTAACACTGCATAGATTGGGTTTAAAATGAACTGTCACAGAGGTGGCAGAGGGCCGAGCTGGACAAGGTGGATCAAGGCTGACGCCTATGTGGTACTTGGCTTTGTGAGGAGCTACGGTTAACATTTGAATATGAAAAGAACAGAAGGCTAAAGCAATTAGCGCACTTGAGTTGACAGGACTGCAAAGGAGTGTTCGGGAGTGATAAGGTATGGAGCTCGTGCGGAACCTTGAACAATTGGCAACACAGCAGTGGTGTGAGGTAAAGAAAAGTACAATTGCTTCTTTACAATATTTTAATTTTTCCACATGGTGCATGCGACTATTTTATTGTTTGACAACCTTTTACTCTATTTGATAAACAGATAGAGTATCTGTACTTTTTACTCCTTGATTTGTCAAAACAGGATTGTTCCTTTTTTCCAACTTTTTCAACCTACAATGACGTGATATAAAAAAGACATAAAGAGAGAAATAACGTCACCTGCAGTCCAGATCTTGATTGATAGAGATGTTGAGGTCACATAATGCAGAAAAAACAGGGACAGCAGTGATATGGAGAACGACGAACCAGGGAGCATTGATGATGAAAACACAACATTTTGGAGTTTGATGTTGTCAGAATTATTTGTGCCAATTTTTTTGTTTATTATTCCAGCCGAAGAAATATCACCCTCTGGAATTCAAAAATTCTTCATTGAATGTGGAAAAGTACAAACAACTGAAGTGTCATGCATACATGCTCATACATGAGTATGACACCTTTAAATTGATTTCTTTTGACCGTCTTTATTACAAAATAAATAAATAAAATACAAGTGAGCACGTCGACTTCACAGTGCAGAGGTACCTGGTTCAATTCCAGCTCCGGCCTCCCTGTGTGGAGTTTGCATGTTCTCCCCGGGCCTGCGTGGGTTTTCACTGGGTACTCCGGTTTCCTCCCACATTCCAAAAACATGCATGGCAGGCTGATTGAACACTCTAAATTGTCCCTAGGTGTGCGTGTGGGTGTGGATGGTTGTTCGTCTCTGTGTGCCCTGCGATTGGCTGGCAACCGATTCAGGGTGTCCCCCGCCTACTGCCCGAAGACTGCTGGGATAGGCTCCGGCACCCCCCGCGACCCTTGTGAGGATGTAGCTGTTCGGAAGATGAATGAATGAATGAAAATACAAGTGTCTGTGCTTCTACTAAAGTACAGAGTGTAAGTACTTGTCACCTCTGTGGTATGGAGTGTCTCGTCACGTTAGCAAATAAGATAAGATAAGATAACCTTTCTTTGTCCCACACTGGGGAAATTTACAGTCTACAGCAGCAAAATTGGGTTGGGGGGGAAGAAAAAAATAAAGCGTTTCATTGCACAAAATAAATCTTTCAGAAAAGAACTGTACACAGTTCGATATAAGTGCAATATAAAATAACACATTAGCAATATATTTGTAGAATAAATAGAATAAATTAGCAATAGCATAGAAAACACAGCGTACTGCGTGGCTGTGCCATTTACAATGGTTACAGGTTTTCACGTATGTTTATTCTGTCCATCATAGCTTTTAGTTTAGCGAGCATACTCCTGCAGCCCAGGACAGAACTGGCCCTCCTGACCAGTCGCTCCAGTCTCTTTCTCTTTCAGCCGAGATGCTGACCAGCAGACAATGCTGGCCGAAGCCACCACCGAGTTATAGAAGGTCTTAAGGAGTGACCCCTGAACCCCAAAAGACCTCAGTTTCCTGAGCGGCTCTGTCCCTTCCTGATCAGGGAGTCCGTGTTGGTAGACCAATCAAGTTTAGTGTTGAGAAGAACACCCAGGTACTTGTAGGAGGTCACCCTCTCTATGTCTGTACCTTGGATTTTCATCTGTGCAGGTGAGGACTGTTTCCTGCAGAAATCCACAACCAACTCCTTAGTTTTCCCGGGGTTGATCTGGAGGTGATTCTGCTGGCAACAGTCCACAAAGCCCTTCGCCAGTTTCTTGTACTCCCGATCGTCTCCCTCTGTATGTAGTTGTAAAGTCTTTCAGAATGGAACATGAAATCCGTGCTTTAGTCTTCTTACCTCGGCATTCGTCCATCTGCGAGCGGCAACCAAAAGGACAGCACAGATTAGCTGTGCTATGTAGGTGGTTAAACAATCTGGATTTACTCATGTAATACAAAGTACGGTGTCTTAATTGTGTGCCGGTTACACTAGACTGAACTGAAGCCTGCGTTCGGACAGCATAATATCTTTTGTTGTGTTCCCGGGGAGAACAAACTATTTCATCACAGGTTATCAATGGCTTCGTTGTATTGTATTGGATGATTGTTTCAAAGAATAAACCCAAAATGCTGACTTAAAATAGTTTTGTTTGTCTCGCTAAACTGCAAAAAGGCCTTAATGAGAAGCGGGCTATTATTAGACTCAAGTCTGAGCTCTGCTTTCTACCTTTTCTACCAGGGCATGCATGATCACATTTGAGTAAAATGTTTGCACATCCCGCATCTGCTCCCATTTGCTGTGCCAATTTGTTTGCCTAAGCAAATCCGTCACTGCTGAATATTAGAAACTATTCCAGCGCTTCAAGGTTATGATCTGCTGTCTACCACACTTACTTTCAAATTTTTGCAGTGTGGTGAAGTTATTTTATTCAACACAGCAAAAGAAGCAAACCAACAACAAAGTGTCGATAATCTGAATTAATGTGGCTTTGTAGATTTGAAAAATGTGTACATCATTTTTTTGTGTGATGAAGGTCATTTACAAACATCTTTTTTGTTGCTTTTTGCTTTCGTTTCATCAAACATGGATGGATGCTAATGTTTTTTTGTTGTTGTTTATTTTAATGTGTCTACAGACGAGGAGAAAAAATTTTCAACTGCTGCACCGCCTCAAAAGCATTTTACAGTCTTTACTTCTATTTCAAATTGGAAAGTCTGAAAAGTTAAGCCAAGAGAAAGAAAATATGATGATAAAACCATTGACACAAGATTTCGGAGTCATCAACAGTCATAAATCAAGGATCTTTGAGTACGACCCAGAGACCAAAACTGCTGCCTTTAGTTGAAGAGTCTGAAGTCACCCATGCTGAAGAATGCAAGACAGTTAAAATTCCAAAGTCCTATTGATTTAAATCAATCAATCTTCAATTTGAGGATCATCATTCACTGCAAGTATTTTTCACATGGGAAGACAATCAACTTGCATGGCATTTACAAGGAGAAGTAAATGCAAGAGTTGCAGCAGGACAAATCACAATGCCCTGATCATCTGACAGTTCGGGGCCGAAAAAATGTCTTCTGGACTGGAGAAAACGTACCCAAACTGACTCCGTGGGATTTTTTTCACCCCTCTTTCCCAAGCTCTGAAGAAGCTGCTGATATCAAGATGGCTGCGTGACAACAGCGTTACGAAGGATTCTTTCAGAATCCTTCCAGCAGTGCATTCAGACTTGGGGAAAATATGTCTGGGGGATTACTTCAAAGTGAAAATCTTGTAGTTTAGATTAAAAATATACATATTGTGACACTAGTTATCATTTTTTCATGATATACTACATGTATGTGATTTTTCAGACTTTCTATTTCCATGCCCATTTCAAGTGACAAAATCCATGTCAGTTGATTTCCCCCCCACCTAATATAAAGTCAAACTCGGATTACTAGGGCGTGGCCAACCTGGGAATGTATGGTGCCGATGCAGTGGTAAATATCCAAAATATATCCAATTTTATTTTGTTCCCCACATTTGTAAGAGTCCCGATTCTAATCTGAAGCTTTCCGATTTCGATGCATGCTTTTCTTTTCACAATGCTTTGATGCGTTGTGCCGCAGAGGAAAGTATTGGAATTGTGTCACTTGAACTTAATTTTTTTTTAACCATATGTATCGGCACTTTTAGTCAAGGCATAAGGCGTTGTGGAACACAACATCACGTTTGACCCAAGAGGTTAAATTTTCTACAGTCCGTTTCTGGCTTTATTCAGTTTTATTTATTTACTTAATTATTTGGGGGCTGGGGGGTCCTTTTTACCTTGATAGCCTTACAGTCTGCAAAATGCACCATAACATCCTCCTGCATCAGCTGCAATCAGTTGTTGGACTCTCCAGCACCATCTTGAAGTGATTCCAGTTATTCTTAACTGTAAAGCTCAATGTGTCTCCGTGATGAGACTGAGATCTCTCCACCACACAATTAATTAAGGGGATGGTGTAGGGGTCGGTCCTCGGCAGAGTCCTCTTCAATTTACATATGTTGCCCCGGGGTTAGATCATCAGAAAATACCATGCATTTCTACTGTCACATTTACACTGATGACACAAATGTACATTTTAATGTGGACCCTGTTAGGGTAATGCGAGGTCGCATTCTGGAACAAAGGTTTTGTAGTTACGCTGAGAGTAAATAAGGGATAACAGAATTACATTTATTCCAACAGACCCCTCAACCAAAACATCCGCTCTCAATGCCTGCCTGGAGGCATGGATGACAAAACAATTTCATCTAGCTAAACAGTCCCAAAACTGAGACGATCCAAATTGGCACACCACGTCAAACCCAAGTCCTGCCCCATCACAAGTGTTACTATTTCCGGCCATAACATTTCCCCATCTTCCTCTGTCAAAAATCTGAGAAGCAAGTTTGACTTTCATCTCTCCTTTAACACCCGCATCTGCCATCTCACCAAGTCTACTTTTTCATCTCAAAAATAGTGTAAAATCTGCTTTTCAATTTCCGTACGCTGAGAGATTGCTCAATGCGTTCATCTCCTCCAGGCTGGACTATTGCAAGTCGCTTCTCATTGAGGTTTCAGGCAGGAGCCTGCAGACACCTCAACACATCCAATACTGCGCTGACGGGATGCTAAAGAAGTCAAATGGGACCACATTTCACCCTTCACTAGCTGCCTGTCCAGTACAGACTCCATAATCTCTGTTGACTCACCCACCAGTGACCTGAGGGCAATGCCTCTCCATATCTCAGCGAGTTTGGCAGTCCACAAACCACCATAAGGTGCCTCAGGTCTAACAACACCCACACCATCTCCCGACCCAGGACTAAACTCTCCACCTCAGTCTCTGAGGGCTCCACAAATTTACATGAAAAGCTCCGTCGGAATTTCTGCTTCATGTGTTTATTTCATGTCTGCAATACAAACATTAATACCCAGAAGACTATATATTCTCATTTAAGACTGTTTCAATTGTACCATGAAGCTCGACTCACAGGCCGGTGTTTTGAAAACGTTATTTTCAACTTTTTGTAGCAGTGCGAAATTAGTTTGAAATGTAAAAGCGCATTGTTGTGCATTGTGCGTTGTTATCAGTACCTCTGCTACTCCATTGTTAAGATAAAGATAATATTTTATTGTTTGTTTATTTTGTCAACAGAATAATATCAGACTAAGACTACATTTGGACTAGATTAACTCCAGTAATAACTTTAAATGACACTAAAACATTGCCAAGATTTTATGGTGCCAAGAATTCTGACTATTTATTCCAAACACAATCCATCCATCCATCCATCCATCCAACCATTTTCAATAGCATTTGTCCTCATTAGGCTCACATTTGAGCTGGAGTCTATCCCAGCTGACTTTGGATGAGAGACAGGGTAAACACCGGACTTGCCACCAGCCGATCACAAGGCACCTGCGTGTTTCTGGAATGGGGTAGAAGTCCAAATACAGTATCAAAAACAAAATGTCATTGGGAAATGATGTTGTTCAAATGAAATGATATTCTGATTTCTTGCTTCACCTCAACATCTTGCAATAAAGTGATTTAAGTCATGGCACAACGAAACATGAATGAGCTGACAGTTCTTTTCCTTTCGAGTGCCTTTCAATATCAAGGACCTACACATACATAGAAATGCAGAACATTCTGCCAGGGTCACAGTAGGCTCCCTATTCACACAGTTCTGTGTCTACCACTATGTCCTCTACAGCCAATCAGCGCTGCACTGAAATTCAGGGGAACCATAGCAACCCTGTGTTGTTATTGGCAGGGTCAAAGGAGTTACAGGAAAAAGGAGATGGAAGTCAAGTTTAAAGAAGAAGAAAAAGAAGGAAAAAATGAGCTGAGTGATTTAATACATTTGCCAAGCAGTGGAGATTTGACCGTTTGACAAATTCACAACAGGAAGATCATTTCATGACTTTTTAATTTGATCCTACAACAAAATTGTTGTAGAAAGCTGATGTCGATGTGCCTCTCTTCCCCATTCTTAACTTCAGTTAACATCCACGCAAACAAAAGCTTTTAAAAGTAGTAACTGCATTGAATAGTCATACCTACAGCCAATTTATGTGATATATACAGTAGGGGCTGACATTTTTTGTCAGGTCAGGTCAGGTCAGGGAATCTCACAGGATGGGAGTCAACGTTTTTGACGATACAGAATAAGTAAATTCACCAGAGCGGATGGAAGCGAGATTATCCAGTAGGAAAAAAAATCTGACAAAAAATGTGACATGAAATAGTGAGAGCCCGAAAGAGGGAGACAAAATGAAATGTTTGTTGTTTTTTTTGTATGTTTTTTTTTAATGTAGCTGACCTGCAAACTGAGAGTGGTAAGAGAGTGGAAGTCATTCTGACTGGGAGCAGGTAAAGTATCAAGTGAGTAACTGACCCAAAAGAAAACATGGAATGCTTAAAGGCACCATTTTGGGAAGTGAAAAGCCACAGCTATTTCTGTAAGATTTGTCAAGTGATTTTGTTTTTCTCCATCAGCTCTTAAAATGTAATCTTATGGTGAATTTCGTATTTTTTTTCCACACATCTTTATTTATTATCCACGTGTGTGGGGTTACTTTTTCCACATTAATTAATTCATTCATTCATTACATGATGTCAGATGTGAACAGTATGAGGAAGATGACTGTTTAATTCCAACAGAATAAGGAAATGTAATTGTCCATTTAATGATCAAACACCTGCTGTGAATTTTGACATTCCACTCAATGTTAGAGAAACGCATGCTGTGCAAAAAGCACTGAAACATTGGTCATTTGTGCATTAAAAACTGTAGCCAACGTCAAATGAAATTCACCTGCACAGGTGACAGTGCATTTTAGGTTCATCATGGAATTTCAGCCAAAAGCCAAATACTGTACCTCAAATTTGTATTGTACCTCAAAGTGTATAGAGTATTTTGCAGCAACATGAGTGTTTTGGGTGTAAAATTACAAAATCCCGTGGTGAGGCACGTCCGGCAGCACTCACTAGTACCAAGACTAGAAATCCTAAATGAAATCCCACAAGTGAACGAACATCCCAGCCAGAGCCTGCCTGGGAAGCACTTAACAGAAAAGAAATGACGGTCCTCCATTAGATGTGCATTCACATTTGATTTTGCAACACACGTTTCATTATGTCGCTGTGTAGCAAGTGTTCGGGTAAACTCCTACCTCCTGTGGCAGTGAGTGGGAGAGGTTAAATTAAAAACTGGCCAGTTACACACACACACACACACACACACACACACACACACGCACCCACCCAACTCTAGATCAAGGGTGGCGGCTGGGCATTATTCCTGGAGGTCTGTTTCTCTGTTACTTTTTTGTTTCCACCGTTGTATGTGTGTGTGTGTGTGTGTGTGTGTGTGTGTGTGTGTGTGTGTGCTTCAAAGCTACATGACGGCAACGACAGGCTTCACAATAACACTGCCCAAGGACAATAGACTGTATTTATAATTCATACCGAGAAGTGATGATGAAGAAATAAACAATTACATCAGGGCAGATGTACATGAAAAATAACAGCATGCAGCTTTTGTAAAAAAGTTAAGTATGCTGGAATAAGTCAGCAACAAAATGTAGATTGTATTATATATGTAAAATACAAATAAAATATATTTAACTGTTTGTTTATGATATTTGAATCAACGTTATGGCCATTTTATTCTTTTACCGTAATCAGTAAAACAACGACAAAAAAAAAAAAGCACCCTAACCCATCCCCTTCGTTACCCTGCAGGGCTTATCTGTGACAATCGTGGGTGGAGATAAGGGGTTGCGGCAAGAAAAGTTGCCAACCCAAAGGATACAGAAAAAAAAATACGAACCCAAAAAGACAGCAAAAGAATGGGTCGCATTTTCCATTATGGAGGTAGCGCTTCATCAAGTAGATCATGCTTGGCGGAGGTCGTCGCTCAACTGAGCGGCATTGTAGTTATACTGTACATGGTCATTATACACCATCGCTGGAGTAAAAATATCTAATGAGATTAGAAACTGATTTAAAATATGCCCAACCACTTTAGAATTGCTGGAAAATAGCTCAGTTCAGCTGCAATGTGAAACTTCACATTTGATTACGTTTCCTCTGAAACGCTCATGAGAGCAAATTGATATGCTAATTGAATTTCGACATCATAGTGTTTTTTGTTTTTTTTTGTCTGGGCACTCTAGCTTCCTACCAGAATCCATAAACATACATGTTTGATTAATTGAAGACTCTCTTCTACATGGGCATGAGTGTGACTGGTTGATGTACCCCAGCTCTTGCCCAACAGCTCATATGTGACCCCAATGAGGAGGAGCACTCTAGAAAATGGATGCATTGAGAGATTGCGCTCCAAATGTTCTGCATTCCCATTTCCATGCCAGTGATGTATTCAGCAGATGAACGCTTGCCAGTGGAGTTGCGCCATAGCAGAGGATTTGTGAGGCTCAAATTAGGCCCAACCACTTTGTAATTGCTGGAAATAGTGCAGTTCAAATGCAATATGAGACTTCATATTAGATTACATTTACTGTGAAATTCAATGAGAAGAAATTGATATGATAGTCTCACTGAAATCTGACAATGTCATAGAATTGAAGACAGACACCAACAAACACATTTTTGAGATGCAGAGTTGGAATCCCACCGTTCGCTTTTGTGTGCAGTGTTTGCATGTTCTCCCTTTGCATGCGTCGATTTTCATCAGGCACTCTGACTTCCTAAAATCTTAAAAGTATGCTCCTTAGCGTAATTGAACATGCTAAATTTCTGGTCTCAAACTCAATCTATTTGGAGGAAGAACCTGTATAGTCTGGGTGTGTCTGGGCTGCATTGAGTCGTCCACAAAAAATGTGTTCAAGTATTCAAGAAAAGTAGAATCAATCCAATGTTCACATTCAGTATTAAGAATTCGTAACATTAATGGTTCTTCAGAATATGAACACGATTCATGACCACTGTCTTCTCCATGGTATCTTGCATACTCCTCAGCAGAGGTGGGCACGTCAGTAAATTCTACCCGTCCGTCATTCGCCAGTATTTTACCCGCACTACTGTCATCGCTAAATTACAGTTCATCACCGCAATTTTAGAACATAAAATGGTCTGCCGGTCTGTCAATCGTCAGTTCGTCCAAAAACAACAATAAAAAAACAGAGGAAAAAAAAAACTAATTATAGTCTAATTTGATTAAAAGGTTACCTTGAGTGCAGTATATCTACACCATACGGTGTTTTCCAAAAGAGCTTTAAAAAAGCCTCACATATTTATTGTTAAGTACCACCACCTAAAGTACAGAACCTGCAAAGATTGTATATATATATATATATATATACAGTCAAACCTCGGTTTTCGTACTTAATCCGTTCCAGAAGACTGTTCGGAAACCGAATTGTTCGGAAACCGAAACCATGTTTCCCATTGAAATCAATGTAAAATGTTTTAATCCGTTCCAAGTCAAGAAAACAACTTTTTTAAACCACTTTTTTTTTTAACAATTTCACACCATAAACTGTACAAATGTAATGGGAGATGACCAATTTTAACATTAACATAGTAACATAAAAATTGAAGGAACATCTCTCTCTCTCAATCTGTCGTGGGGCGTGCGCCTCTCCCAGCTGTCAGCAGGCAGTAGGCGGGGCATTTCGGCATCCCGAACTCCTTCGCTAACACAGACACACGCACACCTGACTCATATTTTGCGATTAAATCTTTCTTAAATTCGATAGTTTTGCACACTATTTTCCTCTTTTCTTCACCAGGTTCACCACTTCCACTTGCTTTCTTTGGTGCCATGATTAGGGGCTGATACACGATGCAAAAATAATAGTCCAATATAACGTAGTTCTCACCAAACACGTCTGCTTTTTAAAAAAAAAAACATTCTTAATCGAACAATACAAACTCGTCTGCTCACAAGCTGTTTCTGTACGATTATTGCATAATAATGAGACACCGGACACCAGAGTGTTCATTATGTGCGGCTGCATTGACAAACGCACGCCCCCTCCTCCCCCGTGCTGCCAGGGCAAACCATTATGAAAAGAGGGGGATTTCACTAGTCCTAACAGAAGCATCTCACCAAACACGTCTGCTTTTTTTTATTGAACAGTACAAAAACGTCTACTCACAATGGTCGCTTCCTGTGTAGCGACGAGACACAAGGGAGCGCCACGACACGAGGGAGCGTCACTTCACTCCTCTTGGCTTTGCTACCTCCTCTCGGCTTCGCTACCTCGCGTTGCTACACGAGGTAGCGAAGCCGAGAGGAGTGAAGTGACGCATTCACGTGCGCTCAGTTAGTTCGAGAACCGAAATTAGTTCGTCATCCGAGGCATAAAAAACTCGAAATTTTAGTTCGAAAACCGAATTGTACGAGAACCGAGATGTCCGAAAACCAAGGTTTGACTGTATATTCAATGGAAAAAAAACCTGTATTCACTCCCGCGAACCAACACTCAAGACAGACGATGAGCTTTTTTTTTCAGTGAAATGGGTCATTCAGTACTCGACCCAGTTATGACGATTACGCCATTTCTGTCAGTTGTTTTTTTTTTAAATGTCCTATCATTCGTCAGGAAAAGGGCTTCCATCAGTGACGGACAAATGGATCTTATATATAAACACTGACGGAATGCCCACCTCCTCAGTAATGACATCTGATTTCTTGAGCACCACAACTCTCAGTTGATTCCCGACACGCTAGATGATGCAGTGCACAGCAAAAAAAAACAAACCCTGAAAAAACAACAAAAAAAACCCTTCCATCTCTTGTTTTTTCTTGAAATTGGCTGTCCTCAAACCTTTCTCTTCACAGCAGGTTTTGAAAAAGACTGGATGACAGCACCTTTTCCTTCCAGAGGTGTCACTTCAGAATTCAGTTGTGCTCAAAGCTATCGTCAGCTTGAGCTATGGTAGCCCATACGTTATTTAGAAAAGAACACACACACACACACACACACACACACACACACACACACACATACATACATATTATATCTGCCCTGGGATATGACATGCCACAAACTGTGGGGGCTGCACTGTCATTAAACTTTGGTGTCAAGCAGGGGGCCACAAGATATCATCCGGTGGACTGCGAATGGCCCTGGACCCCAAGCCATTTGAGATCCCTGCTCTAAATTGTCCACAGTTGTGAATTTGAGTGTTACTTATTGTTTGTCTGCCCCACAATTGTCAGGAGACCAGTCCAATGTTGTACCCTGCCTGAAAGCAAGCAGGGATGGGCGCCAGGATGGAATTTGAGAGAAATTCTGCTGATAATCACATCCGGTGTGCCAAGCATGTGATATGTCAGGTTACTTATGACTGAACTGATGAAATCTCACGATAAGCCAGACATAAATGATGTTTGTGTCTGGCAAATGATAAAATGAAGAGGATCAGTGCCAGTGAAACGACAATTAAACAGTCTGGAGGCTTGCATCATTAATTCCACTGACCTTTTTTCGATGTAGGCTTGCGCAATCTCATAGGTGAATCCACCGCATTAAAATAAAATTAGTCAATTGCCGTTGAAAAAAAGGGAGAAAAAGTGAAGGTAAGGGTCGCACGGAGGTAGTTGAAGTGTACAGAGCAGCGCGTTGTCATGTGTGAGCTGACTAATGTAGCAATGAAAACAAAAGGGCTAAGAGAATTGAGTCTAGACTATTTCTTAATAGCAGCGCGGCCATGAATCATTCTTACTCTCCCTTTGTGGCTGTGGAAAAGAATCAGTCACCAGGGAAACTTTGGCAGACTTACTGTTGCCTGGTACTGCTGGAGACTTCATTAACAGATATGGATCTTGAGGCTCAAGGACCCGCTTGCAACAAACCCTTTAGCTCAAACAACGGCAGCCACAGCATGTCAGCGCCGCTCGCTGCTGTCCCCCCCCCTCCGCCCCTCAGTACTGCAGATCCTATCAAGCCAGTGTGAGACAAACTACTGTATATGCTGCCACTTCATTCTTTTCATCTCTGCCATGCCTCGCTAATATGGATCACGTAAGCCTCCGACAGGCTGCTCTAAGGCTGATGTCGTTGGCGGAAGGTTCTCCCGCCTTGGCTTGTCATTTGTAGCACTGGCTTCAGGGTGGAGAGGTAAATACGTTTTATAAAGCAATCTATACCAAGGGGATTACTGGTATTACTCTATACCACTGTTGATTACTGGATTTAATACATCACAACCCATTAACAAGACAATGATGCCAAAACAACAGATTACAAAGGATACTCATCTTAATTGGAATATTTGATGCTTAACTCTTTTTTTTGGTTTCATTAGGTAAGAATTTGCTGTGCTGCTACAAAGAGGGCCGTCCACTTGACAATAGAGCCACATTTTAGTATGTTTCTCCCCTTATGATCAAAGCCTGCAAGACGCTGTCTTGAAAATAATTTTCCTGAACGATCATTCTGTGTTGTGCGAGTGCCCCCCGCCCCCACACACACACGATTCTACAAAATGTGTGGATAAAGGTGGCACAGACATTGTAATGCAATCAAAATAACCCAATATGTATTTTTCAGACTGAGCTTTAACTGCTAGCCAGGTTTCTATTCTATGAAACTGGCCCGTGAGAACTGCTCGGAAATCGAAACCTTCCTTTTTCATAAAAGAATATGTTACCTGGTAACTTTTAGATTACAGTAATCTCTCGTTTATCGCGGTTAATGGGGACAAAAACCACCCGCGATAAACGAAAATCCGCGAAAATCCCCCTCCATTTAGGTACATGTACATAATATTTCTAAGGCCAAATTTAATGGTATACATGTCTGTAGAAGTAAATTTTGAAGTAATTAACATGACTTAATGCTGTATACTAAGATTTAAACATGTATAAGTTAGTTTATGAATAACAAAACACAGTAAACATATTAAAATAAATAAATATATATATATATATATATATATATATATATATATATATATATATATACAGTATATATATATATATTTTAAGTCCGCAAACGGTCCACGAGAAGCTGCGAAAGTCAGCAAAACAACAACATAGAGCAACATATACAGTACTGCACTACATGCATATGAATTTATTTTATTTTTATTTATTTTTTTATGAATATGTTTGGAAAAAATCCGCGATGCACTGAAGCCGCAACAAACGAACCGCGAAATAGCGAGGGATCACTGTAGTTATAAAATGGCTGAAAAGTCAAACGAAGGAGTCAATTTCAAAAGAAAATGCAAACCAGAGCAAAATGGGGAGAATGTCTGCCGAATGACGTACTGAAATCCCAAGCTGAAAGATGCCTCACTGTGAAATGCAAAGGATATCATTAGCTCAAACTGGAGGACACTAAAGTGGCGGCCACTTGAGAGAAAGGATTGAAACTATATTTTTATGTTGCCTGGGAAAACACTAGACCTCACCGCATAGCATGATGGCACTTGTATCCCGGTGTTCATGCGTTTAACCTTTTTCATGAGCATGGTTGTCAATCATGCGTATTGACTTTTATTGACATATAGCTAAACAGCAAGTCTTTTTTTTAAGATGGCTAAAAAAATATGTTACTTCAGTGGCACACATCAATGCAACAGGTGCTGTAATAGCCACTAATTTTAATGCCTATTATAGCTAATTAAAGGTCTAATAAAAGTCTGAAAGGGCATAGGCGCCACCATGGTGAAACAACTCAACCAATGAATGAAAACAAATCACATAGTGACACCAAGCAAGTGCAGGTAAGCAATGAAAAGGTTGCTTTCACAGACGGCAAACACGATCGCTATCTCATGGCAACAGTGTTTAACAATAAAGGCTAATTTATCCATTAAACATTGGTGCCTTAAGACAGAGTGACCCAACTTCAATGTTTTTCAAGTACAGAGGTGTTTTTAGGCTCTGTTTTGTTTGTTTGTTTGTTTTCCTTTGACTTGTGTGCAAACATTTGAGATGTGAGCGCTGAATGGGAGCAGTGAAGTCAAAACACGTCACAACAAGCAGTGGTTTGGCAGAAAAAAGAGGCCCCAAGCGTTTTAATGTTTCTATCAGTTGGAAGTTTACTGTCAAACTAAACATAAAACAAAGAGAATTGCACGGTTTAAACAACTACATCATTTAGCCTTTGGAAAGTCTCCTTGCCTTAATGCTAACAAGTGATCTGAAATACCACAAATGGGTTAATGAGTAACATCCACGTAGCGGTATTGTAACGCTTTAAGCAATGGACATCTGAAAAAAAACGGTGCATCAACACATGTAGACAGACAATCTAACAAAACTCACAGAGATATATTATTTATGCTCTGTGAAAATCAACTACGATTACTGGAGTTCGCTGAGTAACATACAGTAGTTGTGAAACTCTTCTTTGTTTGTGTCTCTATGATTGAATTACACTGATACCTGGTGTCCAAGTCATGCACACCAAAATGAGCTGCCATTAATCATGATGTACAAACTGTTTCATTCTCTACATTCATTCAAATACACTGGCCAACAAAGTTTGACTTTTTTTTTTAATCGGGGATGTAAGTAAACACGTCGAGATTTTCTTTTCTGCGTTGATTCCGAATCTGTCTTAGTTTACTCTCAAGCACATCAGGTTTTCATAATAATAATAATAATAATAATAATAATAATAATAATAGGGTGGCCCGGTAGTCCAGTGGTTAGCACGTCGACTTCACAGTGCAGAGGCACCGGGTTCAATTCCAGATTTGGCCTCCTTGGGTGGAGTTTGCCTGCGTGGGTTTTCTCCGGGTACTCCGGTTTCCTCCCAGATTCCAAAAACATGCATGGCTGGCTGACTGACCACTCTAAATTGTCCCTAGGTGTGAGTGTGGGCGTGAATGGTCATTCGCCTGTGGGCCCTGCGATTGGCTGGCAACCAATTCAGGGTGTCCCATGCCTACTGCCCAAAGACAGCTGGGATAGGCTCCAGCACCCCCCATGACCCTAGTGTGGATAAAGCGGTTCGGATAATGAATAATAATAATAATAATGACAATGTTGATATGATATAATGGAATATATTGAGCAATAGGTAAATCTAACCCTAACCCTTTTTTAAATCAGCGTCAAAAATATGTTGCTTTTGTATTTTGGCAAGACTGAAATGGATTTTCCATTTCAATTCATTTCCAGAACTGATGATTCAAGGTTTTGATTAATGATTGAAGTAAACTCTTATCTCAAGGCACCACTGTATTTTAATTTTTGCTGATTTCAATGCACTTAATTGAGATGTGAGGCTGAATTGTGCAAGATCAATCATATCAGGTGTTTTTCTTCTCATATTTTCACAAACAGGCCCACCTGTGCTTCGACACAACCTGCTGTGCTTCCGTAAAACACTTATCTAACAACCCATGTGTCAGCCTGATATAACCTGTTCCCATTCATTCACCAGACTGTTACATAATTACTGTACCTGATTTTGCTGAACCAGATGTATAGTCACGCCTATTAATAGCGCCTGTTCCCTTGATAATTTAGTTGGATATTGCACCGAAAGAATGTACTGAAATAAATACAAAATCTTGGTATGTTTTGAGTACTCGAACTGGTCTTTTTTTTCAAATTAATTAATTCCATTGTTAATTTTGTAGAAAATGAATGCTGTACAAAAGTTGTATGCTTTGGAAATAGTTGAATTAACCTTTTTTTTTCCTGGATTAATTTTGTAAAAATGACACTGTGCTATGAATCCATGTCAAAATAAGTAATATTTTGATGGAAAAATAACACTTTGTCCACCGCACAAGCACCTGCACCTGAACCTCAATCTCAACAAATATGCGAGTCACAAGGAAAAAGCCGCCTTAACAAAAACAATATTTTTCTTGTTTGTGTTTTAAATCTCTCATTAAAATCTCATCAGACCATGTTGATTGCGAGCGAGGTCAAGGCACAAAGTGCGAATATAGCTTTCCTCCAAAAATATTAACGATGGCTAACCTTTGTGATTAGCGACACAACCCCCCGCCTGTGGAGCTGTTGAATCGAGTCTTGCTCTTCCTGCCAACTCACCATGCTCTATAATCATCACAGGGCTTGGACTTTAATTTCTGCAAATAGCCTCAGCGGATAATTTTATTCATTTATTTCTTTATTTGTGCATGTGCAACATTTTATAAATGATTAGCTTTCTGCAGAGTTTGATTTAGATTGTGTTAACTCTCTGCAGTACAGGTATATATGTAAATTGATTTGGAGAGTGAGGTCATAAGTCTTCTAAGTTATACAAATGAACCGGACGTTCAAATAATAATACAAATAATAATAACAATGTCTACTCTCCATTGTAAGGACAAGATCAAGCTTGATATTCTTGAAATCAGATGCTAACTCAATGAAAGATTTTGCTGAAAAGACGAAGATGAAATTATACAGTGGAACCCGCAGATGTAATGAAAAGAAACCCACAAACGGTACAACTGTGGAATACATGTATTTTTCTTTTCTGCTCAGTCAGTGAAAAACGATCAATGTTTGAAGAAGTGGAAGAATCAAAGACCAACAGCCGATCTGACCTGCATAGAGCCCCACTGTGGGGTATAATGCAGCATTGTACACCAGTGACTTAAAGACCCATTCATGGAGACAAGTAAATGCATAGGAGCGTAAAATGGGAGGTTTGGGGTTAGATTTACAATCCGGGCCCCACTTTCTTTTTTTTTTTTTTTAACGATTAAACAAATCACACACAAAAGACAGGGGATGAATGTGTTTCCATTCAAAGAAATACAAACCAGAAGGTTTTATTTATTTTTTTATAGCCTCTGTTTGTCTCTCCATAAAAATAGTGTTCCTCAAAATAAACTGGTAAAACAAAGTCAATGTAGGCAATGGAAAAAGCTCCGGATAACAGACAGACATTCATTGTGTTTAATGTCAAACCTTTTTTTTTTCCTTTCTCAAACCAGAATGGTCCGCAAAGCCCCGTATCATCGCACCACGTGTCAGTTCCACTGAAGAATTAGCATCAGAATGAGCCCTTGCAGAGACAAGTCAGGCAACTGCTGTAATGCATTACTAAATTAGCCCTAAACACTACACAAGCTATTAAGAAGCAAAACGTAAAAGGGAGAGAAACAACACAACAGAATGCAACCCAGAAACAGAACAAAGTATCTGCAACAACTCCTAGTCTGTGCGTCATTATCATTTGATGTGTTTAGATTAAAAAAAAAAACCCACTCACAGTATGACATCAGCAAACACAGGGTTAAAATTGGAGCTGCACAAAATGTACTGCAGTCCAAAAGCATTTGTCTTGTGGCGACTGAACAGCACACAGTCGATCTGTGCCATCACATCACTATCCTTACAAAAATGCTTCAATCTAGACACATTTGACTTCTGTGTCCTTCCCCTTCCCCCTCCACTCGTTTGTCAAGAAATACCGATTTATTGCATATTGTATTTGGCACAGGAAAAATTAAGCTTTCGTCTGTGTGGCTGTGATCAGAAACCATAAAGACTCATTTTTTACTGCATCCTAAATATGGTCCAAAAACCTCCTTTTCTCACTCTCATTCATGAAAATCATTCTTTGAACAGAGGTCACCTGTTATTAGAAAATAGTGTCAAATTTCTTTTTTTTCTAATAGAATCTGCATGTCTTACCACTTTCTGATAGTCTCATGTACGTATATAGATATATAGAGTTGTATTCTTTTCGGTGATATACTTATGTATAGGCATGTACAAGAAATTAGAAGTATCTCTGCCTTGCACTTCTGTACAAAAAAAAGGTACCATGTTTTTTTTTTCTTTGTGCATTCGACGACATGGACATGAGGTTAGGGCAGAGTCAGAGACAAATCCCGGGAGGAACATTATTCATATTTGGGTCTCTTGAACCTTCTCTTTTCCATGAGTAGTCTTAATGATATAAGGATCCGCTATGGTGCTGATGTGGCTGTGATGCGGTCTGGCTGAACGATGCAGAGTGTTGTTCTGGGTCCAATGGGCTGCGTAAGCCCCTTGGCGAGAGGACGACACAAAACCAGGCTTAAAAGTGTTGCTGTTGTGTTCCACTAAGGTAGGCAATACCAAGCCCGTCTCCTCTGAGCCACTAGATCCAGAAGAGGGCGGTACTGGAGGAACTTCCTCCTCCATTTGGATGATCTCTATGGTCCTAGCCGCGGCCACTGTGCTCCTCTGTTGATGCCGCTTACGCAACTTATAGAATGCTATTAACATGGCCGCTGCCAACAAGGTCACAGCAACAAAACAGCCAATGATAATTTTTGTGGTTTTCATGATCTCATCCAGGCTAGCAGCAGGCCCGCTGGGGATTCTGGCAGTGGGGATTGACACCTGCCTTGGGGTTTGCGTGTTTTGGAACAGCACGGTAGGGGTGGAGATGAAGACAGGTTTGAAGACAGAGGGCGAGGCAGGGGAAGTTGGCTTGGGTTTGGGGGCTTCTTCCACAGTTGGCTCCAATACCTCCACGGTTACGGTAGTAAAATAGGATAGATTTGACGTATTGAGTTCGGCATTAGTGACATTTAGGTAAGCCGAGGCGTTTGAATTCCCGGCCATGTTGCTCACCATGCAAGTGTAGACGCCTGTGTCTGATGGCAGAACATTGGAAAAGTTTAGGGTTCCGTCATTAAGCACTGATATCCGTGGGTGAACCGAAGCATGTGTCAGTACTGTCCCGCTGGGCAGAAGCCATCTTACAGAGCTCATGGCAGCTGTGCGACACTTGAGTTCTGCGACTCTCGCCGCTGAAATGTTCAAATCTCTCGGAGCGTCAAGTATGAATGGTGCCGAGCATTGAAATGTGGTCTGGTCCACCTCCACCAAGTATCTCCCTCTCATGTGGCTAGGGATATGGCAGCGTCCACAGCATGTGGAATTGGTGGGAATGTACTCTCTGAGCCACCAGGAGAGCCACACTACATCACAGTCACATTTCCAGGGGTTGTGGTGCAGATGTAGCTCCACTAAATACTGAAGTGGGGTGAAGAGGTTATGGGGGAGAGATGACAGATTATTATGAGCCAAGTTCAACTCCACCAAAGCTGTGATGTCATCAAATGCATTCCTCTCAATGGTGGTGATGGCGGAGTTCATAATCCACAGTTTGCGTAAATTCTTGAGCCCGTGGAAGGCGACGGGTTTAAGTTCAGGGAAAACATTCTCTGATATTTCAAGCTCCTCCAAACCCACGAGGGGCGAGAGATTGGGGAACTCCCTTAGGTTGCAAATGCCCAAATTGAGGTACTTGAGGTTATGGAGACCCTCAAATGCCCCGTCGGAGATGTACTCCAACTTTCTCAGCTCTCCGAGATCAAGCCTCATTAGAGAGGGGACGCGATTGAAAGCGTAAGACGGGATGCTCTCGATGGGATTGTTCCTCAGCCACAATTCTCTTAGCTTTGACAAATACTCAAAAGCTCCACTGGGTATGACCGTAAGCCTATTGTCAAACAGCTCCAAAGTGTTAAGACTTGTCAGGCCATTGAAGGCCCCCACTTCAATCTGTCTGATAGCATTCCTGCCCAACTGCAGCACCTCCAGGTGATGCAGGTGCCTGAAGGTGTCAGCCTGTATGATCTCTATGCTGTTTTCCATCAGGTTAAGGTACCTGGTGTTGGCTGGGATGTTAGGAGGAACCCGAATCAGACTTCTGCGGGTACACACCACCTTGCTGAGCTGGTTGGTGCAGGAGCACATGCCTGGACAGTTCTGCGAGCCGGCTAAGCCCAGTGTTGGGATGCTGGACTGGCACATACTGAGGGCAGGTACCATGAGGGAGAGCACGGCAAGCAGGGCTGTGTTCCAGGTCGGCTGCACACTAACCTGGCCCAAAGGACTCATGATGTGGAGGGCACATTATTCTGCATGGTGGGGGGAGATGGCACACACCAGAGGATGTATCACCCTAGCCTGGCTGGAGCAACTTGAGGCTCCCGAGTTCCATCGACAGTGCAGGAAGATGCTGCATCAAAATGGAATGCGCCAGAAGCAGAAATGAGACAGAGAGGTGTAAAGAGATTAGGACAAGGGCTGAAGAAGGAAAACATCTAAATAAGCTTTGATAGGAAGAATAAAGACATACCTCATTAGTGTGGGAATCGTTTTCGTCTCGTTGATTTATAATGTTCATCCATGGGTCAGTGTGGCAGGATTTACTTGTCTTACTTTGCCTCTCAGAGCGAACGATGTGGCCTTTGATTGGCTGATGGTACAAAATGGCTCCTGTTCTTGAGGACTAACGGGATACAGGTAAGGCCAAAAAGGCTTGCCAGGTATGTGGATCTCTGTTGTCCCAGATCACCCTACCAGGCCCAAGACTCTCAGATGCAAAACTAATGTGTGGTCAATTTCACTGGGTTGGAGGAGGAGAGTAAAAGTCAAAATTCAAATAAAATAAAAAATAAAAATCACAGGCTGGCCATCTCCTGATCCATGATGATCACCTTGTTTGGTGGCAAGACCTCCCTCAGTGTGACTTTGCCAAGGGCTCCTAGGCTGGTGATTAGCCCTGTTGTGACAGAGACTGAGAGACAGAAAAAGGCTAAAGAACTCCGGGCACAATCATCCCCCTCATCCTCCTCCTCTGTTCCTCTTCTTTTCCTCTGCGCTTCTCGTGCCTCCTCCCAGCATCGGGCTGGCCCGGTCAGAGCAGCTGCAGGCTGCCGTGTGCACAGTTAGCAGTAATCCGTCTATTCCTCCTCAGGGAGGGGGTGGTGTTGGTGGTGGGAGAGATGGTAGTGGTGTTGGTGGTGGTGGTGCAAGGGGGGTGGAGGTGGTGTTGTGTCGGTTGTGGAATGGAGATGCGCTGCACTGCCGGTGCTTGGCAAAAGGCTGTTGAAGAGTGAGCGAGAAAGCGAGAGGGAGCACTCTTGTCCTCAAGAGCAAAAAAAAAAAAAAAATGAGACAGAGAATGGATGTGTGACAAAGTCGGCTCCGTATCCGTAAACGGCGATCGGGGAGTCGTCCAAGCAGACGCCGGTCCTCCTTTTAGCGTGTCTCCTGCGGTTGTCTTGCTTAGTTGATAGTTTTCCTCCGCTGAGGCTGGCTGAGGTAGGAAGTTGTGTTAGTTGGCCATGTGTGCGGCTGGCTGGCTGGCTGGCTGGCTGGTGGACTACTGCAGTAGCCCGACTAGAACAGTGAGAGGGAGAGAGAGGGAGAGAGAAAGAGAGAGAGAACTAGTGACAGATCAAGAGCAAGGGGAAGATAGAGTGCGCAAAAGAGAGAATATGGGAGGGAGATGGAGAGGAGGCGGCGGCATGCGAGCGCTCAACAAGGCAGCCCGCCGTCACACACAAGCGGGCGGCAGCGGCATCCTAATCCCAGTCTTCTCTTCTTGTTTATGCTCCAATCTCCCCCCACCCTCCTCCTCTCCACCTCCTCCACCTCCATGTGTGTTGCAGGCAACTAAGATCTCTGCCCCCCTCCCTTTGTCCTTCAGCGGGAACGTGAATGTACTACTGACGCACTTCTCTCAGCTGCTCAGGCTGCCTCAAAGCAGTGCATTGGTTTGATGCAGTCTTCTTGTGTATTAACACATTAAAACACCCCCCGCCCCCATTGTACCCCTCCTTACATGTCTTTATTCCCTCCTCCGCTTACCTGTGCCAAGCTCCTCCTTCTCTGACTCCTCTTCTTTCAAATCGGGGTAAAAATGTAAATCCTCCCTGTTTAGATGGAAAGATTGAACTCTGTGTCAAGAGGTGTCTTTCTGCAGCAGTGCACCCGTGTTTTCCCACTCTCTTGCTGGGCTCGTGTATCACCCCTTCCCTCGTTAAGTATTTCTTCTTATTTTTAATGCAACGGGTGTGTGCGTCTGTGTACTGTATGTACAGCATGTGACCGTCGTGTTGGGTCGAGGTTGGAGTGGGGCGGAGGGCGAGGGAACGGTTCGGGACATCACAGAGGCGCAGAAATGCTGACTCGGCTGCTCTGGCTCTGTTGGGCAGTCTTCTCTTCAGGGAGAAGGAAGACGAAAGCACGCTGTTATCTCCTCCAAAGATGAGAGAGACACAGTGAGTGAAAAGAGACAAAAGAAAGGAAAAAGAGGGCGAGAGATGGGGCTGAAGTGGATGACATGGACTTTGGTGAAATGCAAATATATGAAACCAGGTTCTAATGTAAGGTCGACAAACTGAATGCTCTACTTTTTAAATGACCCAAATAAGATTTTGAACGTTTCTTGAATCGCTAACTCGAGTGTGTGGACGCTTTTCAACCCCAATTATAGTCCCAGTGTTAGTTTGTAATTGATTTTTGTGTTTCATAAAAGCCCACATTACTGGTCCCTCTTTATATCCTATCCAAGTTTTACAGAGAGCTGTCAGTTCATTTCAATGTATTTTGCGCTCAGTGACCTCCTATATCCACATGCCCTGTACACCACGTGTTTCTCTCTTTGTTGAATTGAAAGGGAACGAGCGGAGCCGCTTTGATTGGCCGGGAGTCGTCTGCGTATCTCTCCCACAACTGCGCAAACATCCTCTTCTACTTGAGCAAAAAATGGCAAAATACCAAAAAGAGAGCAAACTGCACCCGAGCGCAGAGTTAAACTGCATATTTGCTGGGCACAAAAATAGGGCCCTAAATTGTCCACAGGTGTGAATGTGAGTATGAATAGTTGTTTGTGATGTGCGATTGATTGGCAAACAGTCCAGGGCCCAAGGTCACCCTTAGTGATCTGGAAAATAGATGGCAAGAGATAGAACATGTCATAAATTGAGATTCCGAAAAAAAGCAAATCATAACCCTGGATTGTTTATGACAGAAGGTCTGATCCAATCCTGTCGACCAATCTAGAGGTATTGGTCGTGATGTGCCCCTGTCATAGACTGGCGACCAGTCCTGGGTGTACCCCACTTCTCGCCTAAAGTCAACCACGTTAGGCTCCGGAATAAGGATGATGGAAAATGGGTGGCTGGACGCAGGTTCTAATCCATTTGTTAAGGACTGAAGGTGAAATGGACCCGTAGAGTTGTCCATAAAAATAATTCTACAATGAATTATGAGGACGTCTATACGTAGATGGAAAGGCACAGTGAGGGATTGAGGAGTAAAAAAGCACCAGTGAGATTATAAGTGTCATTTGAATGCAGGAGATGAAGGAGCCTCCCTCTGGTTAATGATCACATTCACACACATGCACCACATCCATTTTTTTTTTCTATTGCTGCTGGGAATTTGGCTCAACGCTACACATGGCCATCATTATAAATGTAACCCAGTCACTTCAACTTTTAATTACAACTTGATTGATGAGAATGATATAAATACAGTGTGTTATTGGGAGATTTATGCCCTTTCTCCACATCGGACCACGTGGGAGGCTCGAATAGCATCAGTACCAATTTATCACAGCCCAGAGTTGATAACGTAGAAAAGCAACATTCACTGTAGAATAATTATACCTAGGATTAATTTTAAAGGGGGAGTTTGTAGTTCTAAAATCGCTTGGAAGTTCAAACAAGCAAGTCTTAGCCGTGGATATGCTGTTGGTAGCTCAGTGGCACATTAATGCATTCCCCGACACACGGAGAATTACACGACAGTATTCTGAACAAACAGTCTTCTTTGCAATCTCCTTTTTGCTCCGTATACGCTGAATGCTGACACAATTGTGACCAGCGTTGAGCAATTTGTCCATGACGACTTTTGTTGACAGTCGGCCCTAGTGTCTTGTGGCAGAAAGACATTCTTATATGATGTCATCTCATGGGACATTCACCTCTCAATATTCACAAAATAAAAACAAATGGAAATGGGTATACTTGCATGTTTCTTTTTTTGCATTTTCACAAACTTAATTCATAAATTTTGAAACATTTGGATGGAAACCCCAGTGTCACCTTACGGAGAGGAAAAGCGAATGAATTATTCGTACAATATCGAGATGTCCAAGCATGCCGAATGGCTGTTTTTCCAAGATGTGTTGTACATTAATACAATACAATTGAATAATTTAATACATTATTTGATCAATTAAAATAATGAAAAAAAACATAGAAAGTGTGTATCGGCGGTGAATATGTAGTGCTTCCCAATATGATGTAGTGCAGTTGTAAATAACCACATGAATAAAGAACACATTGAATGAAGTCATTTCTCTCAATCAAAGTGGAGCATTTTTATCGATTGCATTTACTTTATGTTAAGGTATTGCTGCTATATGTGGCAAGCTGCCTAGGGCTCACAGTGTCCATGGGATATAGGATGATATGTATTATCCCTGAGGGAAATTTGTTTGGATGCTACAACATGGCTGCACTTAAATTCACTCTATTACAACAGGAGATGTCTGCAAGCATTATATCACAACAACAGAAATGTGTATTCAAAGCTCAGAGACATTGATTGTTGAAGCATTCAAAGTGTTGTACTTTCCTTATGTTACCGTGCTGCCTTCTGTTGCGCAAGTGTTAAACTACATATGATGATGTTGCGCTCCCTGCGCATGAGCAGTTCAGTATTCAGGAAGAGCGCGCAGGTTCGTGGAGTCGTGGTGTCCTCGCACAAGGTCGTTCACTTTAAGTTCGTAAGTTGGCAGAGTTGACCAAAAAACTCTGCACTTCTGCATCTGCATCTGCATCTACATCTGCATCTGTACCTTTGCCTTCTGACCCTGCTTTCCACCTCTGACCATCACCTTCTGTCTTCCATGTCCAAACCCACCATAAGTCACCTACCTACAATCTGTCTTCTATCTGCCAAACCTGCCTTCTACCACCCATTAAAGAGCCTTACCTCAAGATACCTGCCTCCTGTATTCTGACCGATACACAATCCTGTACCCTGTATACCCCAAACTGATCCAGCATAATTATCCTCCCCAACACTCCAGCACAATATATAAAAGAAGCAATTAAATACTTTTGGACTATCAATGAAATTGAAAAAAAAAATGTGATACACAGCACAGCGCAGCACAGTAAGAACCACCAATAAATATTGCTCACATTTGCTTTGGAATATAATAGTGGCAGCCATAATAGACGATCCAACAAAACACGAACGAGAGGCACTCTCGTAAAACATTTCTATGTATTAAAACCAAGTTAATTATATTCCATACATATTCCAAATCAGGAAAGATACAAAGCCTCTGTGACCAGGATTAATAAGGTGTGCAATTGTTAAAAACATATAAATAAACAACCCCCAGCCATCCCCCTTTTTTTTTTACTGGCACCCCCCACCCCCTGAAACGATGCCTTTGAATTACAAAAAAAACCCCAGCAACAACAGGGACCACCTCTTTGCTGTCTGACATTATTCATGAAAAATACAATCATGTGACCAACAGAGGGAATGTAATATTTATTTAATGAATCAAAGAACAACTTTCAAAGGAGTTTGAAACCAAAAAAAAGGATGATTGACAGATGATAAATACAGTACATACTATTATGTCGCTCAAGGTAACAAATATGGACTTCAAGAGGATTTCAATATTTTCCATAGGAGCTGGGGGTGAAGTGCGCGGAGGAGAGACAACTGTTAGTTAAGGTGGTGAAGGCAGATTTGGCCACGTAATTGATGGCTCATGGTTGTAGATGCAGTGCTAATGCTATTACAGGGGGCATGAGCATGGAAAGGTCAGTTAACACACTGAATATATGAATTTTCCCACCTGCTGCGCTTGTGGCTCCCCTCCACCCCCGTCTACTGTTTACCGCGGTATTGTTCTCTCTCTTTTGGCCATCAGTCACGGATCCAGAGTTGAACTGTTGGAGAGGAGATGAGCAGACACAGCTGGAGTCCATTTCCTCCTTGGAATGTGTGAAATGGGATCAGGCGAAGAGTTGCGCCGTGCTGGAAATTGATACAGTGACTATTAAATCAGTTTTATGGAATTACTTTGTAGTCTGACATTACATTCTGTGTGAGGGTGTGTCAATTCAGTGAGATTAATAATTCAAACAAATTTGCGGTGTGCTTCAAAAAGCCATTACAGCAAGTTTGCAAGGTTATCTCTCCAACTCATTTTCTGTTAGCTTTCAATTAATCAGCGAATGACAGCAGTGAAAAATCTCTTGGCATTGGTACACAGGCTTTACCAATCACATTTCCAAAAAGCAAATACTGTTGTCCCTTCCCATATCGGAATTCACCCTTTGTGGTCTCACTGTATTGCACATGTTTTAAAAATTCAACATATGTAGTTTGGCAATGTGGGGTTTTTTCTCTATATTGCAGGATTTCATGCTGATCATTTTTCCACATGGCCTAATGTTACTGCAGACCTTTGTCACAACAGGGGGAGGAGTAAAACTGTCCAAAATTTGGGATTATTTTACATTTAAAAAAAAAAGAAAGTGCAATGTGTCTACTGCAAAGCAGAAATATGGCTTCCACAAGTACACATCTATGATAAGGTGTACTATCTGTGATTTGCTCTTTTAATATAACCTACCCCTAATAGTTAAAATTGCTTGTAATCCACCCACAGGTGATCAAGGAAAGACAAGTATAGCCGCCAGTGCACTTTTAATCACTTTACTGAACAAGCAATAACAAAATAAAAAAGCAACAGGCACATTCAAATACGAGCTACAAGGCCAAAACTGATGCCCAGAGGCAGTCAACGCGCAATCTGGCTAACAGGTTAGCCAGTTAATAGCTTTTCGACTCAACACTCTCATTCACGGACTCACTACGTCACTCAACAGCCCCAGGACAAAAAAAGTCAAACTTGATGTAAAAAGTGAATGGCTTGCCTCACATTTCTGAGGTTCTTGGATTAATTCTCGGAACGCTAGTGCATGTGCTTGCAGGAATTTCCTCCCAAAACTTTCTCCCAGATTCCCCCCTAAAAATGTTCGATTCATTGGAGATTAAATTGTCCCTAACTGTGATTGTGAGGGTGAATTGTTATTTGTCTTAATGTTACAGTCTGCATGCATTGGGGCCAAGTGGGGGACGTGACCAACCGGAAGCAGCAGGTGGTGCTGCTTTTGGTGGGGACAAAAAGCCTTCTTGGTCATGGCCACCTTGATGAATGAGAATATTCACAGGTTGTTGTGGTTGTATTAAGCAATAATTCATCCTGGGAGACAGATTTAGTACAATGTCAAATAAAAGTATTGTTATTGCTTTATAACTCATGTCAAATTTTGAATTTTTGCTGCAGTCCCCAATTTGTAAAGGGAGAATCTTTTTATCCACTACAAGGGCATTTATTTTCACCACTTTCAATTGTATCGGCTTGTTCAAGTGTTCCTAAAGTGTCCAGCGGGTGACAGAAGCGTTTGCCAACTTTTTTCACTGTCGGAAACGAATCATGAATCACTGTTACTTTGAGTAATTGATTGCATTAAAGTAAAACTACCATGTCCACTTCCTTGATACATGGAAATGTGGAGGTCAGCGTTTGTGATTTGGAATTGGCACAGAAAAAGATTTACTGTACATTGATGTCAAACGAAGCTCCACGTCGGCTGTGCTTGCCTTCCTTCTTCAAATGCTTCGAGTCAATACTCCAATGAGAACAGAGAGGGCCGAAGCTAGACATTTATAGGTGAAAAGCCCCATGCTGCGTCAGGCGGTTCAGGTGGATCATGAACAGCTGACATGATACCCTACTAAAGCTGCACCAGTCTTGGACAGTAGGAAATATAAAAACTATATGAAAATATGGATTTATTCTCCTTGCCTTGCTACCACTCTTGTGTGACGACTTTCCATTAAATTTTAGAGTTTATCTACTTCTATCTTTGAGATGTCAGACCTAAGAGCCTTACCAACATTAAGCAGAATGTTTTTGTGAAACTATAGTTGGTTCCATCAACTCTTGAATAAGTTCACAAGTAATCACAGGATGTTTGGGGATGGGTTGCTGTGAATTTTGTTTTTTTTTCTGTTGGCACTGAGGAGAAATTCATACTTTTTTTACCCTCGCTGTGGTGAGTATGCTTGTGTCTGCTACCATGTGATGTTACAAAGTGAGTTCGTGTGCCGGTTAAACAGCCGTTAGTTAAGGCAACTGCATTTGAATCCAGCACCACTGCAGCTCTGCTTGGCTTTTGGTCATTTGGCCATTATGGTAGTTGTATGGAGTCTGAAATAAAATAAAAACAGCAGATCTTTGCCTGTGCAAGTAGGTGCCAGGACATGCATGAAGAACTCTTTGTGGCGGTATTGTATAAATTAGCCAGAATTTGAGTACCAACTATATGGACATTATCCAAATGGCTCGCTGTAGAGCTGACATTTCCTGGCAACTCAAGTTCTGGTTAGGGTGTCTGTCTACAGAATTTCCTTGTCTACACTTTGTCTGGTCTCCCGATGGTACAGGGGTTGTTTCTGGGTAGACCATCATTCTCCCACATTGCCACATTCTAAACCCTTGAATGTTGGATCAACTGGAGAAATTGAACTACCGGTAAGTAAAAACTATGAACATAAGATGCTTGTATGTCTAAATCTGCCCTACAATAGACTGGAAATCATTTCTAGGTCCCCCCCCCCTCCGCCTCTCGACCTGTCAGAGGACAAAGGCGATTGAATATGGATGGGCGTGTGATGTCACACTTGATGGGAAAGCAAAGGTGAGAAGACGTCGCCTCCATTTCAGCCATTCCACCATGAAGCATCTGCAGTTGGTCCAAAATGCTGCTACTTGCCTTTTGACTGGTACTCGTAAGAGGGAGCACATAACTCCTGCTCTGGCATTCCTTCACTGGCTACCTACACATTTCAGAGTCCTTTTTAAGATTCTATTATTTGTTTTTTAAATGGCCTCACCTTACCTCTCTGAGCTCCTCCGCCCCAATGCAACTGCCCGGTTCCTCAGGTCTGCGGACCAGAAAACTGTTAGAGGCACCAGGAATGAGGCGTAGGCTCAGAGGGGATGAACCTTTTCCTTTGCTGGCGCCTCTATTTTGAATGACCTCCTGCTGCACATTAGGCAACCACCCATGCTGCCCACCCTTAAAACTCACATGAAAACCCATTGTTATTCTTTGCCAACTGTGGAAAATGTATCACTTTTAATGAACTGTGGGAGCAAGCCAGAAAACTTGGAGAGAACCTACAGAAGCACGGAGGAGAGCATACACACTGAATACATGATTGTCATATAGTCCAAATTCAAAGCCTTTGGCTTTTCACTGTGATTTATTAATTAAAAAGTATTTTTCTATAATACCCTGAAGTACCATTTAATACCTCTGTTTCAATACCTTTGCCCATACGTTGAATGTGACAATCTGTGTTAGTGCGTGTGGGAGAGTCATTTCATTTGTGCAGCGGCCATCACGATAGACACTATGGTGACTACAGACAGCTATCAGTCATTCTCAGCTACGCTTGAGTGGTTTGCTGCGTTTTCAAGAATTGCTCCATAATTTTACACACTCTAGTAACTTTTACAGACTGCGCCACAAATTTTGATGACTGGCCGGAAATATTCTTTGTGAAATGATTTAAGGTACAAAGCCGAGAGCGGCTGAACTCTTTGACGGGGCGGACACACACACATGTGCTAAAGAGCAATAAGCACCAATAGTTGGGACAAATTGTTCTACATTGGTAAAGTCAGCTCTTACAATCACGATCTCCAGCAGCATTGTCAATGCAGCTTCACCGACTGATCTAATTAGCGGCCAGTATTAGTCGTTGTCCTGCCTTAGCTACTGTTCGATGTCTCCCTGGCCTCCCTGCAACCCACGTCTTGCGTGGCCGCTCGCAGCAAAGTGCTGGAGCAGCATTTCGTCCGCCGCTATAGGAGTGCATTTGGGGAGAAGAAAGGAACTCGGTGGAAGTGGATCAATGTGGCCTGTATTCATTAACCCTCACTCACGGTTCCCTTTCCTCCCCAATCACGAGCCCGCCATTTTAGGATGGCAGGAGGTGATTTATTTGCTGTCCTGGCTCAGTCAGCAAGATCGACCCGCGGTTTGAGCAGGGTTGACTCATGCCAGGATATACCCATTGCCTCTCTGTGGGCTCACCAATCTCACACTGTTCACTGGGGGATCCACAAAGAACAGCATGATGGCAAATAGATATTCATTTCAATTTGGTAACTATCACAGACGAGACCTCTTTGTGCTCTGTCTATTCTGATCGGCTGCCTTTGATTCAAACTTTGCAGATTACCAAGACAAATAGAAGCGTGTTCACAGGCAATACGACAGCATCATTAATGAGAGTCTTGGTATTCAATTAAATCATGACATTGTTGATGACTTTTCTAGTGTTAACGGAAGAAAATGTGGTTGACGTTGTCTATTCTTCTGCACATGCAGGTGACTTTGGGGATGCATTTGGTTCATACACCAGACGGACTAAGGTCACATTTAATATGTACAGTAATTGGAACGCTTTCTCCCAAAAATGGGATTCAAAAAAAAAAAACAAAAAACAAAAAATGTGAATTGAGCATTGAGACCTCCAGGGTGAACCTAGTCAAAGTGACCCAGGTTGGATTTGAAAAAGTCTAAATTGAGACGACTGTCATTAAATAAAACAAAAACACCTGAAGGTCGCATATGAGAAAACAAAAAATCCAATTTGTCTGCAGTGTGACCATAGTATAAATTTTAAAGTAAAAAAGGTATCAAAAGACTGTACATTTCGTATTTGTGAAGCATTTGGACAAAAGGTTAAAAAAAAACATTCATCCATTTTCCATCCAGCTTTTTATTTGAGGGTCAAAGGAAGCTGGAGACTATGGCAATTGACCGAACCCTGGACACAAGCGATTACAGTCAAACCTTGAACGTCTCTGTGCGGTTTTCGACCAGAAATTTTGAGTTTTTTATGCCTCAGATTACGACCGAAAATCGGTTCTTGACCAAACTGAGCGCACTTGAATGCGCCACTTGACTCCACTCGCCTTCCTTACACGAGAAAGTGACGGTTCCTTGAGTAGACGAGGAAGTGACGCTTCTTCGTGTAGCGTTCCATCGTGAGCAGACGTGTTCAATATAGATTTATTTTTTAAAAGAGCGCGGTTTCGGTTTTCGAAGAAATCGGTTTTCTAACAGCCTTCTGGAACGGATTATGGTCAAAAACCGAGGTATGACTCTATCGGGCATTTAGAGACTAGGACACACAAAACATTTTGTCTGGCTATAAATTGTATTTTGATTTTGGTTTTAGAGTAGAATAAATGTGCAGTGTGTTCGTATCTGATGGACACTTCTGGGGACCAATGGAAATACCACATGCATTTGAATTAATGATCAGGGAGTCACCAAAAGAGATAAAACCCATGAGATAAAGAGTAACATACTCACTTCAAAATGTACAAGCACCCAAACTTGTTTATCCATCGATCAATGAATCAATCACAGCCTATTGTTGGGTTGTTGTTCTAATCCTATTTACACCACCCGACAGCTGAGCCTTTTCGTTTTATCAATCCCTTGTTCAAAAGTCACCTCTCGGCAGACAAACAATTCTTAATAGAAACCACGCGGCTCAATGGATCGTATTGATTGTGCTTCAGTGAGGAGACAGTAACTTGGTCCTTGCAACAGTAATAGCCATTGAATGGGCTCAGATCCTAATCCCGCGACTCTCATTGTGGTCGGCTGGAAATAACACACCATTCACATGCTGTTTGTGGGATTTCTTAAGCAGAACTTGATTGGAGCTACAATATGCCGTGAATTAATGAACATCTTTGCTGTCATTGCTATGCTCTATTGTACAGTCCATTCCAAGTGACATATATCAAATATGACTGTCTTTATTTACAGTGACGTAACATGTAAAACAACCCACAAACACAGACCGCCAAAGTCGAATTAAATAACTCTACAAGCATCAACACTCAGGAGCCCAACTCAGAAGTAAACAATCCCAATATTAAATGTTACACACCATTTAGACACCATTTGATTTAAATGAAGGTAACCCCCATATGTATCTTATCGTTGCTGACAGGTGAACACGATTCAGTTCAATATTTTATCACAAATGATTCATATCCACATAACTCAACTCAACTCAAATGTATTTATAGAGCACTTTCAAACAGCCATCGCTGCACACAAAGTGTTGTACATGGAGCAACTAACATATACAACAGTAAAGCAAAGCAACAAATCAGTAACAAAGACGGTAGAGAGCACCAAACAGTATAACTAAGATCATAATTTGGGTCATGCTGAGTCAAATGCCAAAGAATACAAGTCAGTTTTGAGGCGGGTTTTAAAGAGGTTGAAAATCATACAATGTTGAAAAGATTTTTTTTTTAATGTGTTTCCTCCCCCCTGTAAAACACTCACCCTGGATTTGGGCCTTTTTCCCTGCTACTTCTCCCACCTCCGCCATTCTTTTCTACTCAGTGAGGGTGCGAGACAGGAATGAGGAATGCGAGGTCCTTGCTCTAAGGATTTTGTATCAACCAACTGGGTCGATATGTGGAGCCAACGAAGGGATGTTTAGTTCAATACATGATTCACACAAATTCAAGATTTTGTTTAACAAAAGGAATTGTTACCAACACATGAAAGACTCACATCAAATTTGCCCTTTTAACTAATGTCTCAAATCTTAACTAACAATCAGCCTTTCAAAAACCTTACGCGGTATTTATGATAATTCAACCACTGATTCCTTAATGTTACGGTAATTGTTCTCGAAACACCGTTAACTCAATTTCAGATTATGCCGTATTACTGCATAATCCCATTGTTTAAAAACAGTATTATCCACTTTTAGGGATGCAGGGGATGCAGATAACAGCAATTATTAAAAGGTAAACATTCTAACAGTAAACCTCCACCCCCTTACCCCTGAAGGAATTAGTTCCAACAGGTTGTTGCCGTGTATTTATCCTTTTTTCGTCTTCACGTCTGGTTGCTCCCACTTATTAGCCAGTTATTTATTTTTGTGTATCTCGGTAGCACGATAATTGATTTCAGCAAGGTCGAAAAAAGCCCGCCCTCGCTTCCTGGCCGCAAAGACTGAATTGTCTTTGATTTGGGTGACCTTCATGGGAAGCCTTTTAGTTTGTCAGACTAAACTCTGATTCATTAAAAAAAAAAAAAGTGTATTTGTTTATTTTAAATCTCAAGTGTGGTGAATCACATGGGCTTCAAATACTGAGACTTATCCAACCACAACCCTTACCACTCAAAATATGATATTACAAAAAACTTTTGTTTCTTTTTCTGAGACCCAACCACTCATACCGCTATACTGGTGATGTGATGTATGAGAGCTAGTGTGTTGTGGCTGGACTCCCTCACCTCTCTTATGCAAATATCAGCACCCCTCCCCATCCAGCAATGTGATTGGCTGGCCATTATTAATATTCTGTGAGCGTGTGACTTCCTTTAGCTCTGAGTTACTGTGCCAACAGGCAGCACTAAAAAGGGACTTTGTCAATGTTTGATGTCTTGTGAAAGTGATGCTGTGTGTGTGTGTGTGCACACATGCGTGTTTGTGGGTTGAAAAATTGTGACCATAGAATAACATTTAAAGAGGATTAAACATTATACAAACTTAAAGTAATATTCCAATGTCAGTAAGGCTGCATCGAAGATGGGAAAAAAAAGAATAATGTAATAATTGTGGTTTTAAAACGCTGTAGATTATTTTACAATGGCAAACGTGTACATCCAGTACGTGGTCAAGTGAAATCACCACCAATCAGTGGTTCTGCTATAATGAGGAGTATGTGCTCAATGACTGGCTGTACCTTACTTCTCGCACATCGTGAGAACTTCCCGCCACTGGTCACATCTCACAGTTTGCAACAATCATAGTGAACAGCTAAAGCCTGTGGTGAGAGCTAAATCCAAATCTATGTGAAGTTTAAGTGCAGGTTTGTCTTATGGGAGCTGTCAAGGCACAATCTCCACCTATTGCTTTTCATCCATTTAAGCCTGGGCCGCTGCCAGGACTGCCTGGGCTTGTAAACAACAAACGAGTTGAATCATACGAATCAAACCCGGGCGGGTAAAAAGGGATGCGATGGCGGGTCTAAACTAGCAGTGACATATCCGCCTGTGGCCTGCCTTCAGTCGGTCGGTGGCCGTCACTCTTAAGTCGCTCTGTCACTGCTGTGTTTCATCAGTGACAGCACGGGAACGGCGCTCTCAACACACATCAGAAGGTCTGTCATGACAGGGGTCGCTTTCTACTTTCTATGTGTGTGTGTGAGTGTGTGTGTGTGTGTGTGAAGGTAGTCAATCCCCGAAACTTGAGCCGGTGACCCTCGGTAATACATTTCCGTTTGGCATCGCAGTCTTGGATTTCCCTCCCTGGGAGCGGCGGCATTTTGCAGAGAGAAAAGTGTAGTGCAGCATTTTCTAAATTGAAGTCAATACCAATCGGCCATTTATCTACAAGCACCCCTGACGCTCAGGGAAATACAGGCCAGAAAGCAAACAAACACACACGTACCTACTGTAGAGTAAACACGAACGCACATGGCTAGGTATTTATTCCACAGGCAGAATCAATGATTTAAAGCCACGCCATAATTTAAAAATGAAACACATTTCCTCCATCCCAATTCATTCCATGAAAAAGCTCAATTGTATGTGAGCTCATTTGTAATTTGTATCAAGCTCCAGGGTCATATTTCGCCAGAAGCAGATTGTTTTTTTATAGGTAGCTGGAGGTTTTAATATTACACAACCTAATTACTCTTCACATTAAAACGGCGAATTGGAAATATGAACAACAGTCAATGGGACGCATGATAGATGAGTCACCTGTCCAATGGGAACTTCAGCTGTACCCCGTCATCAAGAGTATTCTGCCCCACAATAAAAATCAATGTATGCTATCTACCCGCCCTCCCAAAGGAAAGCACATGATAAACCGATCATTAAGAAGTTGGAATTGCTGGTTGATGAATCACGTGTTGATGCAATTTTGAAAAGATGGAGTGTGTTTAAAGGGCTGGCTACAACCAACGGTGTGCGTTTATTGACTCAAAGTTGATCAACAAAAGTAAATGCCCCTCCCTAAAATAAATACTGTACATAAATTGAAGGGCGGCCCGATAGTCCAGTGGTTAGCACGTCGGCTTCACAGTGCTGAGGTACCGGGTTCGATTCCAGCTCCGGCCTCCCTGTGTGGAGTTTGCATGTTCTCCCCGGGCCTGCGTGGTTTTTCTCCGGGTGCTCTGGTTTCCTCCCACATTCCAAAAACATGCATGGCAGGCTGATTGGACACTCTAAATTGTCCCTAGGTGTGAGTGTGGGCGTGGATGGTTGTTCGTCTCTGTGTGCCCTGCGATTGGCTGGCAACTGATTCAGAGTGTCCCCCGCCTACTGCCCAAAGACGGCAAGGATAGGCTCCAGCACCCCCCGCGACCCGAGTGAGGATCAAGCGGTTCGGACAATGGATGGATGGATGGATGGAAATTGAAGGATAAAATCCTGATGACATGTATGTGTGTTATGAGTCCCAAAGACCAGTGCCCCCAAACAACCTCACTAGCGTCTCAAAAACAAATGAATAAATAAATGCATCAGCAACCGACACAAAATTTTCTGTAAAATTTTCTTCTATAACAGGACACTGAATCCATTGCAACCGGAATATTCTGGCTTTGAAGATGTTTCCCTTTCATCTGAGGAGGTTTCCTCAGTTTAATGACAAGTAATCTGAGTGTTATTAGGAAACCCAACTACCGGTACTTATCAGAATTACTCTTGTCTTTTTCCTCCATCTAACTCTTGTCCATTCATGAATTAGACGTACATATCACATATGACCAGCTGTGGTAAAGTTCTGAGAGTCTCCCTCAGGTGCCTGTGCTCTTTCCCCCAGGCCTGCGGTGTAACGTTCCAGAATTATCCGGGTAGGAGCGGATCCCACAAACGTAGACAAGGATAAGATCATGGTTGAAAAAAGGTTTATTCAATGCAAGACCCACAAAGTACAATGAATTATGCTGGTCAACACACCGGGATAAAAAATGAGAAATACAAAACTCTAGTGATGGGTTCAGCAACACCGATGCGTCGACGCATGAGTCAAGCTCGCAGAGCAATCCACGTGTACTTGCGTGTGCTGGTTCGTGACGATCACGTGACCAACACATGAACTGCGTCGACTCAGTCCAGGCTGCGTTGATGCAGCAAAAGCCCGCCACACAGTGTTTATAAGGAAGTGCGTCTAGCGACACGATGCCGCCTGCCGAAACAAGACAGACCTCACCCTCACTCAAATAAAATATATATTTGGGCAAAAAGGAAATCGCGCAGATTATCAGAAAAACGTGTCCGTCTGACTTCGAGCGTTGTGTCGGCTAGGCTATCTTAGCTGTTGTCGTAGTTCAAAGCTTCTTTAATATGTGACGTGGTTGCGTCGGCGCCGTGAGTACGTGCTCGCGCTCACGCGCGCACAGCAAAGAGCAGCGGACTATCGATTGCTGAGGCGTGCTTCACTCGAGTGACGCAAATTGTCCGCCATGTAGAGCCATTTTGATCTCCTTCTGGAGAATAAGGTATTTATTGAAATCTCCTTGTCTCACCAAGTGCCTCTTGGATATTTGACATGTCTTATTCCATTGTGTGTGTGTTCTCCACAGCAGGGGAAATAGCATTCAAGAAACACAACAGACTGAAATTTAAAACACCGGAGAATCTTATTTGTCTAAATAAAAATTTGTGAAGACAAAGCCCACAAGCATCCTCATTCACATGATTTTCACATTATTGAAACACATTGAATGATACAATATGAATGCATGGATGTGAACGATGTATACACTTCATCATCAAATCAGTCAGTTCAGTCTGTCAAGTGGGTTGGCTGCAGGGATTTTGAAGTGTGTAGTGGTCAGCGACACAGTATCAGCACAGTATCAACACAGTGTGTCAGTGTGTCGACACGCCTCATGAGGCCTCATGGACCGATCATTACAAAACGCTTACAAAAGGCAAGGGAAAGTACAAACGGAAATTGTTTGTCTCAAAATGACAAGAGAATCAAATCACGACAAATACAAAAAAGAGAATATCTTCCCAAACTGAATGACTACTTCGAAGAAAACGGAGAGCAATATACAAGGAATGGGAAAAATGGGGCATATTTGGAATGTCTAGAAAATTGCACAGGAACAATGGCTTGAGCAAGGCGAATTATCTGACAGCCAGTTGTCGGCTTGGAAGTCTTTAAATAATCCCTTGATCATGATGGGTAATCGGTGCGCAGCTGGAACACCTCTGCCACCTGCTGGAGACTAACAGAAACTGAATCATGAGATGCAGGCCGTTCGGAACATTATCAGATCTGTGTTGCAGGGCTCTGACGACGCCCATTTTGTGTTCCAGTGGGTGGTGTGACTGGAAATACAACCATTGGTCAGTGTGTGTGAATTCTGTGTAAACCCAAACATGTCGTCGCGGTTGTGGACATCGCAAGTGCAAAAAGCCTTTTTTATTTGTCTTGCCTATGCTTTCAACAACGGCCAGAACGGTTGACTTGCTTCAATACCCTGAGAATGTAATGACTGAAGTGAATGTAAATATTTACAGGCCACAGAAAAAAAGCAAGTCGGGCATTTTGGTTTAAGGCATCCATTTTGGGCAAATTCAAAAATTTGCACTTTGATTAACTACTCGTAAAAATGAGCCCCAACTGGGACTTGGTATTCTAAACAGATTGGTGATTCAAAAATATAAAAAGTTTTATTTATTTCACTACTCACCGATCTGTTGCTTAGTGTGCTGGGCCTCTCCAACTAATTTTCATGACTGCTCGGCCGTTGGCCAGTACTCTTGCTGCAATTCTCCCAGCCATGAAGGTGTTTATGTTGCACAGATTTTAGTGTGTGAATGTCACTTGTGAGTAGGCTACTGTCATGTTTTGGCGATTGTCCAGTTCAGTCACGTCTGGCTGCGTCGCTCCATGTGCATCAGGCTTAATGTGAACAGATTAAGGCCTTTAAATTTGACAGAACAGCATTTGGGTTCAGTCTTCTAATGGTGCTTGGAGCAAAGTGAATGAATATCTTAACATTGATTGCAAGTGATTGTTAAAAAAACAAACAAGCAAACAAAGAAATAAATAAAAATACATAAGCTTAACAATTATCCATCCATCCATCCATCCATTTTCCGAACCGCTTGATCCTCACTAGGGTCGCGGGGGGTGCTGGAGCCTATCCCAGCAGTCTTCGGGCAGTAGGCGGGGGACACCCTGAATTGGTTGCCAGCCAATCGCAGGGCACACAGAGACGAACAACCATCCACGCTCACACTCATACCTAGGGACAATTTAGAGTGCCCAACGAGCCTGCCATGCATGTTTTTTTTGGAATGTGGGAGGAAACCGGAGTACCCGGAGAAAACCCACGCAAGCCCGGGGAGAACATGCAAACTCCACACAGGGAGGCCGGAGCTGGGATCGAACCCGGTACCTCTGCACTGTGAAGCCGACGTGCTAACCACTGGGCTACCGGGCCGCCCTAGCTTAACAATTAGAGTCATTACAATGACAAACAAAAAACAGAAAAAAAAGGACGCACATGAAATGGGAAGTCGAGGGAAGAAAAAAATGGTAGTACAGTAAAGCGATCAGAACAAAGTACAAAACAGGAACGAAGATTAGATGTAACAGTTCAGCAAATCTAAATTGCAATTGCAAACAGTCTCGCTGTGACTTTGAACTAAAGTCACAGCTGTTGAGCCGCAAAGTTACGGCTGAACAAAAGGATTTGATTCTGGTGGTGACATGTTGCAGCTTTAAAACAAGATGGAACATAACAAAGACACCCTTGAATGCTTACACTAACCAGATTGTTTATTTGAATAATATCATTCGACACTTTCTTGTGGTATTATTTTCTCCACTCACTGCTTGATCGGCAATTGCAGAGTTGTCCGCCGATCTATATTCATGACCCAACTCTTGTCTTTGTGAAGGGGATTACTTGCTCTCCGGGCAGTATAATTTCATAATCATTGATTGGGTCAAGAGACAATCTCAAATTGAGGGATTTTTACTTATTGCTATTGATGACTAGGCTGCTGCAGTCCATTCCCCACGCGCTTCTAGTCAATAAGCAAAGTGTCACTGCTTAGTGAGAAAACGATTTCAGAACAGAAATGCATTTTATCTTTTTTTTTTTTTTTTTTTTGCTTCCCCCCCCCAGTGGTTATTCTTCAATCCAGTGTGTTGCGGCCCACTGATGAAACTCACAGCATTAATTGCAGGCACTAAAATATTAACAGCATTTTTTTTTTTTTAAACTGCATATGTGTACAATACTATGTGTAATATTAAAGGTTCTGGTGTGAACATCCTCCCACTATAACTGCCGGCGTATGCATACTTTATGGTGCGGCTCATATTCTGTTGCAGCCTCTCCGTAACCCCTAAAAACTTGTTAATTTACTTTTGCCTGCAGAGACCTTCAGTCAAACTTTTCACTTTAACATAGTCTCTCTTTATCTCAGTAGCATATGTACACATTCACATTCACACTCACACACACACACACACACACAAACACACACACACACACACAACAAGGCCCATTAACACCCCTGCCAGTTCAACTTTTCAGAGCTCCTTTTAGGAAAAGGAAGAAACTACTATATTGGTTTCGTTTTTTTTTTATGTCAATCGGAACTCACGAGTCTACACTAACACAGTAGGAAAGGCATCATTTTGGCAAATATATGTATGAAAAACACTTCAAGAGAATGAAAGGTTTTACATTCAGAAAAAAAAACGTTTGCAGTCACCTCATCGTGTTCAGGGTCGCCACAGCGGGTCTTTTCACTGTCTTTCCTCCGGACATGTCCAAATCATCAAAGTCCCTAACCCTGTCTCCAAAATTGTAACCTTGGCTTTTCTTCTGAGCTTCTAATGATTTTTCTACACTTGGCACACTGTGGTTCAGCTGAAGTTGTTTTAAAAGTCCTCTCTAAAATAACTTTCCACTGAGCGTTATTTAAACGCTTATTGGTTTAGGCAGTGCTAATTATTAAACATTTCACACCGCAACTATCGAGGTATGATTTTGACATGTCAGCTCCATTTCAAACTGTTGCACAATCTAAAGGGTTTAGCATTCAGTTTTCTCGAGTGGCCGCCGCTTTTGCTGTGATTTGTAATTTGAGTCACATCTCAATATCATCACAACTTCTCAAGTTAAAAATACCACACATAATATTGAATGAGTCGTTAAAGTGAAAATTACGTTTTTTCTGGCTTTGGTTATCTGTTGTAGGCAATGCGAGCCCGAGGGCACTTTAACGTCAAGTCCAGTCGACAGCAGAGGGGAGTCGAATGTCACAATGGCAGCCCCCTCTGATGGATGAAAACAGATGAATTAATCTCCTTGATCTTTATTCCGCCAATGCAAAATTAATTTGAAACCCGTGTTTAGACAAGCAGGGGGCACACAGAACTTATTATTGCGGAAATAGTCATACAATTGTGTGCTTTCCATCCTTTTTGTTTTGATCTCCATGGCAACATTGATGATAAATGCACAAAATTGAGCCAAGGCCTTGTGCAACTTTTGCGGCATGTTTTATCCAAATAATATGGCCTTGAGACATTTAAAGCAATACGCTTACAGTCGTGGCGGCTTGGAACTGCACTGCATCATACCCAGAGCTGTTCCTAATGTAATACGACAATATCCATTAATACGAGTTCATTATAGATAACGGTAAGGAAAAAAATGCCCATGAGGTTGTTTAAGATGCATTAACACATGCAAATAACAATGGAATAGCTTGTTGGGGGGAATATAACATAATAATTACAGCTATTGGAACCCGTGATAATGTTTAATGATGACACAGAAGATGATTATTATGGATACCGCAGCGGTGCCGGTATTGACGTTGGTCGTAAACACGGATGATGAAAGCGAGGGCGTTGATGATTTATGCTAAGTTCCATATATGAGGGATGATGTCGCTCTGGGTGTAAACAGACACAAATTATTCCCAAACTGTGTGCGGATGCATCGCCGTTAACTTTCTTGTGGAGTGCTATTTTTACCTCTTGATCCATTGCAGAACATTGCTGGGGAGCATGAAAATGAGACCGTTAAAGTTGGGAATCCTTAAAAAGGGTACTTCTTGCATTCGTAAAGTGGCTTTTTTTTTTAGCCATTTGCTAATTTGTTATCATGAACTTCACAGTTTTACCACCCGAAGCACGTCCGCAATTCGAATATAAGAGCAATATATTTTTGACAAGGCATCCGTCTTTGCCGTCTACGTGCGAGGTGAGATGACTCAGAGCCCGTGGCTGCGCGCTGAGAGGCAATCCCCACTAAGGAGATGAAGCGAAGCTGTTGCAGCCTCTAAATGGGAATGAATGGAAGCCTAATTTGATGGGAGCCACTTCTCTCTCCGCCACATTTAAAACCTCATTATACTAACATCCACCGCGAACACCCCACTGGTCCTTTCGAGATAAGTGAACTGCACAGGTCATGCACTAATAAATATACATGCAGTATATAGTACCGCAGCACTGGCTTTGTTGAGGGGGGGAAAAAAATAGCAGGTATAGAAGGTGCCGGCTTAAATAAATGTGCCGTGGCTTTGTGGCTACTCGACCATGAAAGGTTACAGAACTCACAGTCTCTATCTCAGTTGCGCACACACACACACACACACACACACACACACACACAGGCACACACAGACACTCAGGCACAGGCAAAGACACACACATGCACAGACACACGACGCACAACAAGGCCAATTGGCACCCCTTCAATTCAACTTTTCAAAGCCCCTTTTTGTTGGATTTCTTTTTATGTCAGTCGGAACTCACTACCCTACACGTCCGTAGTGGTAAAGGTATCATATTGGCAAATACAGTATTTGTATTAAAAAGTGTTTACATTCAGAAAGAATTCTTTTGCTTTCAGTTCATTCTGTTCAGGGTTGCCACAGTGGGTTTTTCTTTTGATTCTAAAAAATATTGGATAGCTGCAGCCCTGCTTCGTACTTACATCCAAGTTTAGATTGGATCACCGCTGTCGGAACAGAACTCTGGCATACCTGAGATGCGCCTGCATACCAATTGTAGAAGGTGGAGGTAATCATTGATAAAATAGGTGACAATCCTATTCCACGCTCCGCAATCCAGCCTCGTCGAATTTTAAGCAGTTCGAACTGTGCCTCGACAAATCACGATCTTTCCTCCACACATGTCCATATCATCAAAGTCCCTTACCCTAACCCTGTCTCCCAAAAACTCTAACCTTAGCTGTTCTTTTGATTATCTCATGCTTTTTCTACACTTAGAACACTGTATTTCAGCTGAAGTTGTTTTCACAGCGCTCTCAAATTAAAATGGAGTTAACTTTTTTTCATTTGCAATTTCTGTTAGCTACGATTGGCTGGCAACCAGTTCCGGATGTACCCCACCTACTGCCCCTCAGAAAATGGATGAATGGTTGGGTGAAATTTCTGTCGATGTAGAGGCCGGGTGTCCCAATACTTTTGTCCACAAGGCTTTCACTGCAGTGCGGGATCACCTTCACAGGATTAGACCGGGATGAACTTCACTGATTCCCTCATCCAGCGTGCAGAACCACCCCGTGGGGATCAAGTCAACACTATTAGGTGCGCTTGCATGAAATGTCTTTGCCTGCTTTCAAATGCACCTGAGTGAAAACAGCGGATCCATCAATGCGTGTTTGTGTGTGTGTGTGTGTGTGTGTGTGTGTTTGGGTCTGTCTTTGTTGCCTGCGTGAGACATCGCTCGTGTGGAGGTGGACGTACGCAGGGAAAATATCAATATAGTGATGGAGGACTGTTTGCGCCGTTATCGTGGCTATTTTCCTCACTCCGGTTAGGCCCCCCCATCAGTGACGAATGGATTAAGACATCCATCCCTCGGTGAAAAACATATAAACAACGTGCAAATGCGTGCACACACATGTACAATTGAGCACACTTATGTCCGGAGGCTAATTGCATAGCAGCTATATGTATTCACCTGCTGTTTTGTTTTCTTGGTATACTCACTCATGCCTTAGCAAGAAGAGTTCAGAGGGTGAAATTCTATAGAGGATATGCGGCTAAAAACGATTCCTGTGTTGACACTTGTGAAAGTATTTTAAACAGGCTGCCCATCACCAAGCGCCCCTTCCCACTCGCAGGATGCCATGTGCCAAAGGACCACCTCCATTTGAGTGGTTTTTCATATCCTTTTCTTTTAATTGCCCCCCTTGTGACTGCGCTGTGGAACAGGCAGCAGCGGTGTTAAGTATCGTTGGCTGGGAATGATCTGTTTAGTCTCCTCTGTTTGATCCTCTGAAGCAACTCATTAGTTCCAAGCAATCTGCCTCCTTTTCCAGAGTGTCCGTTTACTCCCGTTCACTTCTTCCACCTACCCCCCGGAAACAAAAAAAAAAACAAAAACGGCAGCCTTATTTAGTCAGCTTCACGAGAGCAGAGTGACTCAAATTGCTCACTTACATAACATATGTTACATACCGTACCAATGCTAAAGAGGATTTGTCAAATGAAAGCAGGAATTTAATGCTCTGTATTCTCTTTATTGCTTGAGAATAATATGGGAAGTGAGGCTTTGGCAACAGGGCAGTAGGTAGCCATCGAGGGGTTCGGTTTCATGACAGTTGAGACAAGTGACACAAACCTATGAACATTCTTGCGGTTGTCAAGGAGTGCATGATGGTCATGGACCCAAAAAGCAGAGTATATTGAACACAATATATTCACAAAAACACTGATGAAGGCACACTGGAAAAACCAAATCCAAATCATGAACAAAGTCTTGGAAACCCCAATGGTCCAAAGTAACAAACAAACAAACAAAAACTCATGACAGAAGCACAACAATCTGACGCCAAGTGCTCGGCGTGGCAGTCATTTTAACTGAAAAGAACTAATGACATGATGACCAACAGGCGCGATGCTGGAGGAGAAGCACATTCCACAATCCAGTCTTATCGAATTTTAGCCGTTCAAATCAACGTCAACTGGACAATTTTTGTGGTCTTCGGGGTCTACTACATTGGCTGTGAAGATGCGCAACAGACAATTTGAAAGAACGTTCTGGTATGTTGATTATAAAAATGATTTGTCCGCCACATTTTCTGTCAATGACAGGACATTTTTTACATACTTCATTTTACAGTGCAATACAAGGACAAATATTTTCTGCAAAGTTCATGGTTTTCCAAAGCGTACATTTTTTTCCTGTTTCTCAAACAAGGAGACAAAAGAGCACAAAAGAGAGTCACCCAACCCTTATACTGTAACTTTCTACATCGCTGTATGAAATAGTTCCACTTGGCCTCTGGTAGGTATAGATCCATTCTTTGTGTAGTCACCAAGATCTCCCAGTTATAAATGGGCTTCACTGCAATTATGCGGAGATGGTATTTGGGCCAAAGGCAGACGTTATTGAGGTTTTTTTTTTCATTGATTACATTTCCATTCATCACCAAAACAAAGCCCAATTACATTATTGCTGAATGTGACTTTGTAAAAACACACACATCGGTATTAATAAACTTGTAAAACCATGCTTGTGGAATGTTTTTAAATACAAGCCGTCGTCATGTCTGTACTACAGTATACTTATACTGTTTAATGATAGATGCATTCTCCCAAAAACACTTTTTGTCAAGATTATTCTTATGACACCTCTCAAATGACCTCTTCGTTTTAACAAAATATAACCATGACACCCAATATGGATTTTAATATTCACTGCTCCGGTTTTGATTTGTCTTCCAACGAGGACATTTGTCTCTTTCTTCATCCTTCGTGCTGTCTTCAGTCCTTTTCTCAAAGTATCAATAACTCTTGCCAGACACACACACACACACACACACACACGCGCGCATGCGCGCGCGCATTCACAACAATGGATTTGGTATAGTTATATGAAAGACTCGGTGGGTCCTGTGAAACTCTCATTAGGAATAAGTGTAGGTGTAAGCACCCCTGCTACTATCTCACAGCAAACTGCTAACATCAACAGAATTCACACACACACACACACACACACACACACACACACACACACACACACACTGGGAACATTCATGCCTGTTGTATTTTGTGCACACAATAGCCATTGATTAGTCTGTTTGTGTCAGCTGTTTGGACATGTTTCAATGCAGAATATCTTTCCAACTAAAGTCCAGAAAATAGCTTTATGGTACATTCTTGTGGATTGCACTTTGAGGGCCACAAAGAGATTGACTAAAGCCTTACTTATGACAGAAAAAAAAACATGAATGCGGCTTTGAGTGTTACCAAAGGCAGAACTAAAAAATTGAAGGCTACAAAAGGAGTTAAAGCAGCCACACGGCGAGAACGATCGGCAGGTAGCGGAAAACGGCAGGTGCGGCGGCGGCCATCCTACTTGGGCAAATCAGCTCAGCATTGCACAACTAACAGCCCCCTGACCGCAAAGCCTGCTGTTTGCATCGCACAATCCCTACTTTTATCGATATTTTATTACGGTCATATATTCGCTGAGACGGGACAGAATGGCAAGTGTTGCTCTTATTTACTTATGATGTCTAAAAGTTATTCTTTTTCTTCGCCAAACGGTAACTTATTCAAGATCCATTGCTTCTTCACTGTCGGTGTTTTCTTTCTGTTTTTTGGAGCACCTTAGGATCATGAGTAAACTTGGTTGGTGGCCCGGATTATCAGTAACACCGTTGCAAAAGGTGGACCAGGAGTAATTTATGCGGCGGGGCTGAAGGTGTCACGTAGCGCGGTGGTGGTGGACCCCAAAAAGCAGGCAAGAGCAGGGTGTATTTGAAGAAGTGTGTAAAACACAGAAAACGAAATCCTAAACAAACAAAGTCCAAAGTATCAAACAAAAACCATGACTGAAGCCCAAAACTATCAATTACAGAGACATGACCAAAACATGACCTAAACATGACAAACAAACAAACAAACATGACAGCAGCAAAGAGCAACAATGACCCGACAATGAGTGGTCGGGCTGGGAGTCCTTTTAAAGCACTAATTACATAATGACCCACAGGTGTGCAGCTGCAGGGAGAACCCTACAGTGCCACCTGTTGGTCACAAACAGATTCATGACAGAAGGTTGCATTGTGGGACCTTGTTTAAGTACTTTTAGAATTCCAACAACCTTTCCTCCAAGTAACTCCAGGTCATCTCATATACCGAAATTTCTGGACTATAGAGCGCACCTGATTATAAGACGCGCCCACTACATTTTTAAAGGAAAAACACATTTTGGACACACATAAGCCGCACCTGTCTATAAGCCACAGGTGCCCACATAGTAACAGGAGATATTTACAAAGAAAGATGGTACACAGGTGGCCATTAGAAAAATATATAGGCCGCTTCATTAAATAAACCGCAGAGTTGAAAGCATGTGACAAAAGTCGCTGCTTATAGTCTGGAAATTACGGTAGGTAAGATAAGGAATACAAAAAACTAGAATCCAAGGAGCCCCTTTGGGGTCTTGATTGGCCATTCAAGAATCAGTCTTTGATGAACACAAACAGATTAGGTCAGGTTTAGAAAAAACAAACAACAACAAATAAACAATAGGCTGCCCATTGGACTGGTCCTCAGTCATTTGCGAGGCGAGTGCTACTGCCGCACTGAATAACAATCAGTTTCTTCCAATAATTACATGCATTTTTGTTGAATTGTAAAATGGTTTTTAGTGGGTGGACTTCAATCAAGGTTAGGACTGTGGTGGTGCGGTAATGGAGCAGTAAGATTGAGCTCAAGACACTGAAACGGTCTGTTGAGTATGACGTCACTGCGTCAACAGAAATAGAATCGGAAGAATGCAAAACCAATCATTTTGGACTCGAGTGGTGGCTACGGTATGGTCGTAGGGAGGTGGAAACAAACTCTGATTTGGTCTGTTGTTAGAGAATCAGTGCAGCAAAAGGAATAGGGAAGAACACAAATAGCTTATGTTTGACTCGGGGAATGATGGACGACACACAATCATAAGGCGACTCTAACTGGCCCAGACGGCTACCACGGAGTCATAATATTCAACAGTACCATTCAGTGCATTCTTTGCTATAGCATAATAGGATTTCTACTGCGTTTACATTGCCAATTGTTGGTGTGCACTCATTACCGCCGTACGGGTTTAAAAGCCAATTAGTGATGAAAGCATCGGCGGGCTCTTAAAGTCAACATTGTAGCATTACTCTGGGAGGTTCCCCAAACACAGAATCGGGCCGACAGCAAAAAAAGCTACTTGAAGATCATCTCATTACTTGTAAAACAGGAACATAATCACCAACACGTATGCGTGGATGGAAAACGGATTTATGGTTTTAATGTGATGCGCCGAATCATATGAGGGGATGCCGATGTTGCTTCATATTTACAGCATATTCACAGGTGTAACATATGTGACTGTTTGAGTTATAGCACTGAACACCTGCGAAGAGATTGTGTGCATACAAACAGGAGTACACATCCAAAGCACTTGTATTTTGTCTCTGTAGCCTTTTTTTATTGTAATATACTCGTGCACCAGCTCAAGAAGAAATGCTGCTTGTTTCGCTAAGAGACCTCATTACATGGGTGGATGGATCATCGACCCCTTGGTGAAGGAATTAAAGAAATCACCTTTTTTTGGGCCCCTTTGCCCACCACGTAATGTGACATGATGGCCCGCAGATATTTACCTGCTCTGTGTAGCGTGACAGCTAATCTCACCTGCAGTCCCGAGAGCTCGCGCGTGACAGATCAACAGTCTACAAGAAAATGATGTAAGCAATGCCTGCATTCTTATTTCGTAGGCACAATTTGAAAAGTTTGAATCCGGCTCTTGATACTCTGATTCAATAACAGGCCATATTTTCACGAGACTGTCATTTTTAAGGGTTGAGTAGAAAGTGCTCGAAACACAATCCGGGGTCGGAGGTTAAAGTAATGATGGACATCAATTAGTCATTGACGACATTTTTGTTATATATCTTGTTATTGTAAAGGAATTCATTAGTTATTGTGATTTACTACCTCCTTTGTTGTTGCCTCTGTTCCAACTCGTGAAAGCAAGAATGTAGCAAACTGTTTAAAGTGTTCACTACTTACTGTGATTCACTACCTCCTTTATTGTTCCTTATCACACCCACCTTTGTAAGGACTTTCCAGGGAACATGTTCAACATCAAAAAGGAATTGTTATCTCAAATATCTATGTTGCTGCCACCATATAAAAGGTCAGACTGAAGACAGCACGGGGGGGACTGGTCTGTCGATGTTCAGTCCCGAAACCAGGTTTGAGCACACCACTCTAGGAATGGCTCTGTCATGTCCTCATCAGTCTCAAAATGTTGACTATAAGCTCACACCATGTCCAGGTTTCCCGCAGAATTTTAAAGCATTGGCATGGTGATCCTTGATGGGTGAGGAGCACCTTTTTAAGCTACCTCTATATCTGAAGTCTTTGCGAAGATTTGGAAAACTATGCTCCCAAACCTGCTCAGATTTAAAATAGAGACTGCGATTTTTGACAAATTGTAGAGCAAATAGATGGATGTTTAGTCAGAAGATGCGATATATCTACATTTATTTAATTGTTTTCCCTTCATATGAACCGAAATGTCCCCGCTTCTGTGTTGAAGTCGACACAAGGTTTCCTGTGACAACACCTTGCACGAAAGTAATCGGTCTCAATGTGGACTCTAAGCAAAGGAAGTAATTGGACAAGAAAAGAGTGGTCACAGCGAAGTGTACAATGAGGAGCCGCAGGCAACAGGCTGCTAACCTCCTAATGCCTGGTGCACCGCAGCAGGGCAGACGTGTCAAGTTCAATTTATGAGCAGCTTGAATGGAAAATCAAAGCACATTACATTTATCCATCCATCCATCCATTTTCCGAACCGCTTCATCCTCACTAGGGTCGCGGGGGGTGCTGGAGCCTATCCCAGCTGTCTTCGGGCAGTAGGCGGGGGACACCCTGAATTGGTTGCCAGCCAATCGCAGGGCACACAGAGACGAACAACCATCCACGCTCACACTCACACCTAGGGACAATTTAGAGTGCCCAACGAGCCTGCCATGCATGTTTTTGGAATGTGGGAGGAAACCGGAGCACCCGGAGAAAACCCACGCAAGCCCGGGGAGAACATGCAAACTCCACACAGGGAGGCCGGAGCTGGGATCGAACCCGGTACCTCTGCACTGTGAAGCCGACGTGCTAACCACTGGACTACCGGGCCGCCCCCATTACATTTATTTTCACAGCCAATCATTTGATTCAAGCTGGCCAGTGTATGGTGGCGTGCTGCATCCATGGCCTATAGGGTACCTCTTTTGTTCTGAGGGTTGTAAAACTCGAAATTCAATGAAATTGTCGTCCTCAAATCTAAATGGAAATCGTCAAAATATATGAAGAAATCATAATTATCTTATTATGAATTCATGATTTATCAAGCCATCAAGCTGCTTGATGGAGTCATAAAAATACATAGGTAGAGAATAATGATGCCCCCAAATATTTTTAAAGTAACTTTTTAAGGATCAAAAGGTGTATTTTTGAAGAAAAATATCCTAATATAAGTTAAAATTTAAGAAGTACAAAATCAGTATTTGGTTGTGGGTCACGTGTATAAGACATTTTGAGGAGAAAAAAAAATCCCGCAAAATACACTTGTCCTAAAAATGATCAACTTTTAAGACAAAAAACATGTCTTTATTCAATTTAATATTCTGACAGTATGCATGTTTTTCCTTTCAGTGCAACCTTATGACTGCTTTATATGAATTATACATGTAAATAAAATCCTTACAGCAACTTTATTTATCTTGTTTTCCATTTACTCCAATTTGCTCAATTACACATCCAATAACATTGTAATCTAATTGAAGCCACACATAACAACGCTGACCCAAACGATTTGTTTACTCATGAGCTGCCATCCGTGTATGCGTGTATTACGCTATGCTAATTTCTTTTTATATCTCACTGGGCCAGCAATGATATTGTTTCTCCTCTGCAGTTCAATTGTGATGACAGCATTTCTTCTATTCATTTTAATTGTGAGGCAATCAGACGTTCCAGATGTGTCCTGCACAGGGAAAGGGTGTGTTGGGGGGCGGGGAGGGGGGCAGTCATGCCGCCATGGAGACTCAAATTATCATGACAACACTAATTAATATGATGACAACCAGCTTAATCCCCCCCCACCACCACACACACACACACCACCACCACCACCAGAGCTGGGCTGGGGCCAACATGGTAACACATCACCGCCAAGTGTACTTGACATTCTTTCCACAACATTGAGCATATTGTCACACATAAGTCTCTCTCTCTCTCTCTCTCTCTCTCTCTCTCTCTCTCTCTCTCTCTCTCTCTCTCTCTCTCACACACACACACACACACACACACCACACAAACTGTGGACAGAAGCAATTACTGGCCTTCGGAGTAGGTGTAAACGTGTGACTGGATTTTGGAGTGTCTTGAAGCTACAGCTCATCTTCTCTGACCTCCCAGCTGGAGACCCCTGGAAGAAAAACACAAATAAAGCAACGAGGCTTATACTGGAGGATGATGCTGTGATGTGTATCCACTGGTACCGCGAGATAGTTTAATTAATTCCATCAAACGCTTGTACCTCAAATCATCTTTCCCCATAGAAATAAATGGAAATACCATTAATTTGTTTCAGCCACCCTCCTGCCCCCCAAAATAACAATGAATATGCTTGTAATATGTTGAAAAAGAAATTGCCCTATCTGACAAGAATGTTCTTTTAAAAATCATCCAGGAATGACAAAAGTGAATATAATGCAAAATAACTGCTTTTATAACCCCAATAACCACATTTGCACATTGCTTCAACTTGGTGGACATTGTGCTGTCATTAGCGTAATCAACTCCATTTTGAATATTTCCGAAGCAAGGAGAAACACAACAAACTCAACAAATATGAAGATGATCTGGATGACTGAGAATCTACACCAGGGGTGTCAAACTCATTTTTGTCACGGGCCACATTGTAGTTACGGTTTCCCTTGGAGGGCAGTTATGAATTTTGGGAAACCATCTAAATGTTTAATCCCCTCCACATATTACATATGCAGTGCACACCAAATTGATGGATAACTAGTTTTAAAATCAGAAGTCAAGAATAATGACTGTTATTGTGGATAACATGTGACAATTTGAAATTTTGGCTCAGACTTTAGCAAGCATCATGGAACTTGACATGCTTAATTTGCTTTCTTGGGCCACATGAAATGAGGTGGCGAGCCAGATCTGACCCGCGGGCCTTGACTTTGACAACTGTGATCTACACAGACATAAAGAAACATTATTTAGCAAGCACATAGGTATTTGTTTTAGTTTTTCCATATTGTGACAGTAAGTAATAAGAATAATAATTATAGTACTGTAATAATGTTACTATGTTACTGGTATTCAAAATCATTCTTCTTATTGTAAAGGCAGCATTTTTGGGTTGCATGACATTGTGCAGGGGTGCCTAATATTGTGGACAAGAAGGATCTATTAAATCACCTTTTTTAAAGTTTCAAATTGTGATTTGTGTGTGTGTGTGTGTGTGTGTAGGTGTGTGTGTTTGAGCGTGTGTTTGAGTTTTGAGCTAAATATGAATGAGCTGAATGACTCGTTGGCTTTCATTTGAACGCCTCGACAAAAGCCTTATCTTAATTCCAGGACCTGCGTCAAATTGGCCCAATTATTTGCTCCTGCTGTGCTCCAACAATGAAGTGAGCAGACAAATAATTGTCTGAGGACAACACTCACACACACACGCGCGCACTTCCATATGCATCGACTGTATGAATGGGGACAAAAGCAGTAAAGGAAGACAATGAAATACTCTGTCACTTCCTTTTTGTCCTTTTGATTGACTAAAAATTAAAATTACGACTTGAATAACACTTTAATAAGCACATGGAATTGTCATTATACATCATTTTCATATTCAATTAAATCTCGAGAATTGCTTGTTCAGTATTTGGCAGTCATAGCCATCTTGTGTGACTGAATGCCACTCTAACTTTGGGGTTTAATGAGATTCAGAAACATGGTTATGAATAAAACACAGGATAATACATACAAATATTATTGTCAAGCCTAGCAAGCTGTAACAAGTATTTTTATTTCATGTGTCATTTTCATATACCATTTGCCATTTTAAAAGACATGCAATGCATCTGCTTGACAATTTATAAAATAACGTGGACAATCAGCACCACAAGCGCAAAAAAAGTTAAACTCTGTCATAGAAATACTGTAATGTTTCCACTTGTTTGGAATGATGAACAGAATCATATGCCTTTGCCAGATCGACTAAAACAGCAGGCCCATATTCTCTGTTGTCTGTGGAACAGAATTTACTTTCAGCGAAGCACAGATAATGATTTGTCCTGATCTAAAGCCAGACGGCAAAGACATTAAGCTGGTGGTTGATTATTTTTTCGAAAGATTTTAGCAAGACAAGTAGAACGGAGATCTGAAACAATTTAAATTTATATAATCACCCGCTATAAAGAGTTGGATGAAAGCAGCAGAGCAAGGTTGTTTTACGAGGCAGTTCCTATTTACAATATACAAGAACATGCCGCACTGAAAACAGTTGCAGCTTAGTTCCAAAATCATCTTGTTTTTCTAATAGTTTTCTTTTTCTAACATTGTGAACATAATCATATTATTTTCATCTTAACGATCATTTGCACAACTTTATGGACTGAAGCACCCACAGTTCAGCGTACGTTTTGGAATGTATTACCCAATTTACAGCTCATTTTACAAGTAGTTATACAAGTCTTTGTAAGATTGCACAAAATGTGCTTACACCAAAGCATGTTTGCCCCCCTCTCATATGCACCGATTTTAATATGGAAAATTATGCAAAGCAGAAAAATGAATGAAATCCATCACCTTCTCTGTTTGTTGTCAACATTTGTGCTGTGCACACACCGGGGCAGAAAATGTCAATGAAACACACACACATATACAAACACACACAGCCCATGTTTGTGGGGAAAAGGAAACATGTAGCAAATGGGTAGTATTACCGTCACGCTTCCGCGGCTACACGCACACATGCACACACACATGCATGCTTTCGAACACACTACACGCACACTCGTGCCAGTGGTGAGCTGATTATCGTAAGAAGGATGTGACCAGCAGAATGCATGATGAAGGGCAGCGGCACTTAAGTCATCCCGTGCGAGCCGAGCCATGGCCAAGCACAGGCGGTGTGGTTGTGTTTTATGAAGACATTCATCCTACTAGAAAATATTCCGCGTCAAAATGACAGATGGAGGAGTGAGCTCCCTTGTATTCAACCTGTATTTCATATTTTGATATGGAGCTTTCGAAAAATGAATGGCTCGTTGCCATTTTATCCCAAATGTTCAAGTTTTTTTTTTTTAATTGTGAAAAAATACATTATTTTGTTTTTTGGATTATTTTGTCCTCCTAAATTCTCATTTCACTTCGAGGGATTGAAAGTACACACACACACACACACACACACATATAGATAGAGTAAAGTTTGCCCATGTTTTTAAAGCAATTGACACAGTGTCAACGTAAACCATGTGTATGAATCAATACCTTGCAAAAACGTCTAATCTGGTGTTCAGTCAGGCACACATCCCTTTCCCTGGGGATCCCAAAGAGGTATAGTGGAGCCTGCAGTGTCACCCTTTAGCACGATTGAGCCAAACACGTGTCTATATGGGCCATGTGGCTTACATTGTCTTTCAATCTTTCCCCAAAGCACAAGGAAGGAGTTTGCAAACAATATAAAAAGCAAATTCTGGCTTTTTTTTTTTTTTTTTTTTTTTACAAACGAGACATCCTGGATAAATGGTGAATCCATACAGAAAAGACAGCTTAACAGAGTGAAATGATGCCCCGCTAGAAAAGTCAGGTTCTTATCATAATAATCAAAATTCCATTCACTGATACCAAATGTTGATCTAATTAGCTGATAATATTTCTTATGATCCAGGATTTTATTATTAGATTTTCTTTTAGATTTGTCGCACACGGTCCGTTCAACTTCCTGAGGTTATGTGGTAGTTTTATATTCACCTGCTGACTTTTAAGGGGGTTTGTTAATTCTTTGTAGGCTGCAAAGCTTCTGTACAGTAGTCTTATTTTCATCTGTGCAACTTTGGAAATAGGATGGATGGATGGATGATAGATAGATAGATAGATAGATAGATAGATAGATAGATAGATAGATAGATAGATAGATAGATAGATAGATAGATAGATAGGTAGATAGAATTACAGCACATTACCAGACAACCAGGGGAACATAAACAAGAGAACAATGATCAACGCGGGCAAACAGAACAGGAAGCCTGGTGGTTCACGTTTAAGCGCCTCGATATCTTAAGTGTGAAAAGAAAACAGTAGTGAAGAGGAGGGGGGAAAAAACTGACAAACTCTTCCCATTCTCCTTTAATGGGAGGATGGTTAGAGTCTGAGGGGAAAAAAAACAGCAGATGTAGCCGACATTTAAAAGACAACAAATCTTGAGACTTCAAAGGTAATGAACTGGGTGGGGAGGGGGTGAGATGGAGGAACGCGTAACAACCAGTCCAACGAGCAGCTCAACGATGAAGCGTTCAGTCAATCCAGTTACATGACACGGTGGGGCTGGAGCGAGGAGGATTCCAACGGAGGCATTGAACTTTTCAGGGCACCTGCACCTGCAAGGTGCCCTTATCAGTCACAGGCTCAGGAAGGAGTGCTAAAAGGGGATGATAGGAATGCTCCCATCTGAGCATATTTTTCCATCCAGGGGATATTCCAGATCACAATTGTTTTGGGAACAAGCTGTTTACAATTTCAGACAGCGTTGAAGGTCTTTTTGCTTGAGACTCTCAATGGCATCAATTTTCCAGGCTACTCCTCATTCTTTTCCTTTTTGTGAAGCGACTCCAACACTGCATTCACTTTGCGATTGAGTTCGGTCAGTGCATGAGTCTGAGTTTGAGGAGGAATATTGCGACAGATCAGGGAACACTGAACAGCAGGATACCTGTTATCAGAAGGCCAATGATGTACTCTACATGTCTTCCATATCCTCTTCGGACAGGAATGTCAGGCAAACCGGTCTCCATTTCTGCCAAGGATCTAGGGTATACCCAGTAGCAAATGTCCCAGAGAGGCGAGAAGGCTCCCCATTGTCTACTCTTCTCATCCCCCAAAAAATTGTCCATATTACTGAGAGTCTAGATGACGACTTTCATGGTTCGTTTTACAGAGGAAAAAATCCGCCCGTATGCCAAATCAAGACAGAAGACAACACAGTTTGACAAAGTCAGGAGTAAGGGGAGGGGGGCAGAGCAAAAAGTGTCCGCCTTCACCGAGAGCCACGAAGAGCATGACTGATATGATATTTTTAGTAGTTTTATGTATTACCTGCACAACATTAGTGGTTTTTAGATTCTTCTTAGAGTGGTTCATAGTCGTCTTTCATTTTAACTTAGACAATTACAGTATGTGCAGATTTTTCGGAAGTACCATTTTTTTAACCTGTGCAATTTTGGTCCTCAGGGTGGTTAGGGGTTTTGCAGTGTCTCTCACTCGCACAACTTTGGCGAGGATATATGGAAGTATTACTGTACAGATTTATAGTTTTATAAAATTTGAGTATTTTAATTGCACAACATTTTGAGTGTTCTCGACGAAGGAAATAGAGCCCCTCAACGTGCTTAAGGTACAACATACTTCTACTTTGTCACCTACAAAATGAAGTGACGCTCTCTGAAAGGACCCGTCCTCCTATAACATAGCTCTTCCATCGATCAATGAATATCCTGTATGCCGGACTGAAATCAGTTCCAAAGTACAGAACTAAATGTCAGCTTCATTTGAGACTGAGCATCCACTCTGCTTCACTTCTGCAGCAACGACATGTGATTGGCAGGTGAAGCGCATACATTCGTGATCAGCTCAAAATGAGGCCTCTGATATGTGCACTTCACAAGCTTTTTATGCTAATAAATGTTCCATCATCCTCTCTGCAGCGAGCATATGCACCCCTGCATGTGTGGAATTACAAGCATACCCTTTGATATAATCAAATCATTTCTCGATTGGCGTCCTGTCGTTGTGCACGCCTCTTTTTTGTTTGTTTGTTTGTTTGTTTTTACCTGGTAAAACATTGACAAAGAGCACCTTAACATTGTCAGATCTGCCTTCTGTGTCAAAATGAAACGGGGTCAGGATTAAATGGACAACTAAAGAAAAATATAATTAAGTATTCCGTTTTATTTTGATTTCTATAATCTAGTCACTGTCACCAAAAGAAAGTATACCTATCAGCAAATTATTTTGTTTGTTTACTTATTTGTTGGTTTATTTATTTATGCAAAGTCTTTGATGAAAATTAATCATTGAAGAACAGTAACTTGAGATTTGAATTGAATTTTAGCCCATGTAAACATGTTCACAAACATTAATACGGTCTGTCCACAATTCAAGGCATGGCATGATTCATCATTGTTGAAACCCTGAAAACTGGCCTCATCGGCTCCGAATCCATCCTCACCAAACATCCAACCTCACCAGTGACAACTCATCTGTTAAGAGGTTAAGTGTCTGGGCGTTTTCCTCAACAGGCCGCTGTCAATCCACACCCGTATCAACAACATTATCCAGTCTGCCTTATATCAATCACCCGCGCCCATTATTTGACCCGAACAGTGCTGCTGTCCTGTAATATCCCATTTGGATTTCTTTTCTCTTTGGTCTCCAAACTAATCTGTGAACTCCAAATGCTCCAGAACACCGCCCACCAATCATTTCTCACCTGTTCTCCTACTGTTCTACTGGCTTCTAATCAAATAACGCATTGATTATAAAATTCTTCTTCACACCTTCAAGGCCACTTAATGTGTCTGACCTCCTCCACGTTAAAAATCCCACTCAGACTCTCCCTGTGAGATCGGGAATCTTCAGCTGCTCTTGTTCTTATCATTGGAAATTCCTCCCTCCTGACATCAGGAACATGGACTCCAGATCCAATTTGAAAAATCCTCTTTTCTAGAGAGGCCTCTTCATTTTGATTGTTGTTTCCACTTTTATTCTGCTGCTACGGTTGTCTTAATAGTCAGCGGTTTGCTGCAAGCTGTTCAATTCTTAATTTCTTGTAAATGTTTATTGTATATTTGATTGTAATTTAACTGTGTGCTAGTTGTCCTGTGGAGTGACGGTGAAAAACTTGAAAGATGCCTTATGAATAAAATAATTATTACGGGAATATTATTGAATTTGGGAATTTATCCCATCTTGAAAAAAAGATAATTTGTACCCAGATGAAAAAGTGGTTCTCACTCTGAGCATGAGGTTTGGTTCTATTTTGGAGCACTCTAAACACACATTCAGAAGTCTTTCGATGCGGGCTTTTCATGTTTTCTGAATGCCTTGTTTTATTTTTTTTGTATTTTTCTGGTTGTTCTGCTTTCCCTGACAAGGAAATCAATCCTTTCATTAATTTTCTGTAGTGCTTGTCCTCTTCATTTGGGTAATTGCTGGAGTTGTCCTGTTCAAATCAGAAATCTGGGTCAATCATAATTTTCAGATGATTTATATCACGTAAAAAAATTTTTTTCCTCATTTTTAAAAATTTCATAGCATACTCGGATTTGGATGTAAAACAAAAAAGAAAAGACAAACAAACTAACAAAAAATTACTATGATGTCTCCACTAACTGCAGACTATCTCATCTGACTACACCCTAAACTGGTTTCCAGTCAATCCTTTGGCATTTATGGACAGACAATTTTTCATACTCACTTTAATATGTCTGGGCAAAGTAGTCTTCAATGAACCGAACGTATGCTTTTACACTGTGGGAGGAAGCCTGAGTACTCAGGAGGTGATGGGGGGGGGGGGCAGCGGGGATTGACTCCATCTGACCCTAATAAGGATAAGCAGGATAGAAAATGGATGGAAGGATGTCTCCTTTAAAAGTGTTGTGAACTAGTTCATTTACGGCCTTGCGTCAGGGTGAGTAGGCTTCAGCAAGCATGGGAGTCAGTCTCAATAAAAGCTCTCTCTATCGCTTGCTCTGCTTGTTACAAAATCATCCCTGGAGATTCTCCCCCCTCTGTTTAATGATTGTTAAAAAGTAAGCTGTTTGCGAGAAAGTCCTCGCCACTCGCTGTGCTTTTCCTCGCCTCTGTCCTCTCATCACGGGCCATTTTCCCTTCCCCCTTGCCGCTCCTGACAGCCTTTAGGTAAAGTGTGAGCACTGCAGTGACTTAGAGGCTCACATAAGTCTGCCATGCTGCAAACTGAGACGAAGAAAGACAGACAGACACGCAGTCGCAGAGTGTGCGGCGGTGCACGCGTGGTCGCCATGCATTAGCATCAGAGATCCCTTAATCAGTGACAGGGCCTCATTTCCATTTCATTTCAAAGTGTCTGTCTTCTGTGCCACCGAACACCCTTTGTATTTATTCATCCCCCTTGGACCCAAAGAAGAAATCAATTTCCTGACTACGACTAACACACTCTATTAGATTTATTTATTTATTTCTTTATTTTACAGTCTCGACATGTTGCCCTGCAGCTCAAACAGTTGTGTCGGAGCTACACGACAGAGGTGGTACTCAAACTCTGAAGTACAAATACTCTTGTACCCAAAATAAGAAAAAAATACTTGCAAAAGTTGAAAAAAATAAGTCTTCACAAACCCACAGTTGGCAAACCTTAACTATCTACCCAGATTCTTCCCGTAGCCCCTGAAAGGGCAATGAAACCCACAACCTCCCCAAAAGGGGAGGGGGAGGGGGAGTCCTCCTTGCAGCATGACCAGGCTGCAATGGAGGCTGAGTGGTTAACATTTAACACTCACTATGATGTTGTACTTTGTTAGCTAGAACAACGTGAGAGTGCATTTAGTAGTGTGAAGCGCAGTGGATCAATACAGGATTCTCCATCGTAACATCTCCAGGAAAGTGGCCCACCTCAGATATCGGTCAGTGCAGAACGCATACAGCAGCTGCATCAGAATCCGTCATTGTCACCGAGCTTCCTCTCCAAGCAGGAGAGGGTAGAAACGGTTGTAAGACAGTCCCACATGTGGTTTAACTAAAAGCAAGAACGTAAAAATTAACTCTTCAGTTGAGATGTTAAAGTTTCTACTAAGGTAGCAAATCTAATTTGCGCGGGAAGGGCTGGCGGGCTCACGTTCTTCTTCTTCTGTCTATTTTAATCTGCTTTTCAAGTCCCAGAGATCCCAATCAATCTGTCAATCAAAATCTCAACTGTGGGTGTCTTTATCTTCTCCTTTTGTTTTGTTTTTTAATTGCATCCTCATTTGTGGACATTGAAAAAAGTAACAACCCTACTTACACAAAGTAGTCAGTTGAAAAGTACAGATATTTGTTTACAAATGTAGGGAGTAAAAGGAAAACTCTCAAAAAAGTAGTTACGCAAGTAATACATATACTGTACCTGATAATTCTACCGAAGTACAGAAACAAATATTTGGACTTCATTACGCACCAATGGAAAACAAACAGCATGTGCTATATGCACTGAGGAGGGAGTTGATAACTGTGATATGCGCGGCAAAAAGTTATGTCAGCATGTTAAAAAAAATACAATAAAGACCATTGAAGAGATGGAAGGGGGAAAAAATTAACTTTGAGTACTGGCAAGTCCAAAAATAGCCTTGATGAAAGCATTCAAATAAGTATGTGTGTGTGTGTGTGTGTGTAAGTGTGTGTGCATGCGTGTGTGTTTCTTTGTGGTGGGACTGAGATGGAAATGGAGAGTGAGTGACTGTGCCCAATTCTAGACAGTGAATTTATTACAGTTAGCAAAAGTGCAGATTTTCAAGTCTTTCAGATAAATGACTGAAGGCCCCAGTCAGTCTTGAGTGCGAGGGTGGGTGTGGGGTGGATGGATATTCATTGGAGTGAATAGTTGTCTTTTCTGTCTGCGTGAAGGATTGTGCACAAAAACTGAAGTAAACTAAGCAGTGACTGAGGGGCGGTGGAAAAGGGTGATGGCAACGTGTTGGTAAAACACAGATGTCCACTTAGCAGACACTTCATAAGGTACGCCTGCACAGTCTAAAGACAGACATCCAATTCAAGTAAGATGAGTAACTCAACTACTAAGTGCTGACTACCTGACGGACTCACAGACCAACTGCCTGATGGATTGACTGCCTACCTGACTGAAAGACAACCTAACTAACTACACATATCAGTAGAGCGCAGAAGCTGTCTGCATGTGCCTCGGTCAAATTTGCCAATATTGTGTTACGTCACCTGCCCCACAACGTATACCTACCCCAACTGGGCTAACTTCTGCCGGAACACCAGGCATGGCGCAAAGCGGTCAACCAAAGTCCCAAACAGGGTAAACTCGACTTGCTGTGGCACGGAAATGAAGATGCACCTGTTTTTTTTTTATGCTCAGCGTGCATGCACTCTGAAAAGAAAGTAGAGCCCAGTCAGTCTTTTGTCAGAACTCACTCCCTCACTCACTCACTCATCCACTAAGTCATTGACAGAATAAATGACCAACGACCTGACTGACAAACTGATTGATTGATTGGATGACAGGTGGACTAACTATCTAATAAACTGACTGACTGACAAACTAACCAGCCACATCACTGACTAAATTCACTCTAATGCCAAAACTAAGACTAAAACACACACTCATAGCAATTGCATTTCTTTGACATTATTGTGGGCGGCCCGGTAGCCCAGTGGTTAGCACGTCGGCTTCACAGTGCAGAGGTACCGGGTTCGATCCCAGCTCCGGCCTCCCTGTGTGGAGTTTGCATGTTCTCCCCGGGCTTGCGTGGGTTTTCTCCGGGTGCTCCGGTTTCCTCCCACATTCCAAAAACATGCATGACAGGCTGATTGATCACTCTAAATTGTCCCTAGGTGTGAGTGTGAGCGTGGATGGTTGTTCGTCTCTGTGTGCCCTGCGATTGGCTGGCAACCAATTCAGGGTGTCCCCCGCCTACTGCCCGAAGACTGCTGGGATAGGCTCCAGCACCCCCCGCGACCCTAGTGAGGATGAAGCGGTTCGGAAAATGAATGAATGAATGAATGAATGACATTATTGTTTTTCTTTGCAACATCTTTTACTGTAGTTTGTGAGTGTTATTTTCTAACGTGATCATGTCAACGTGCGGGATGTTTTCTTCCACTTTTCATTGAGGGTCCTCCCCAAACGCAACAGAAAAGAGAAGCAAGTCATCACAGGTAATAAAACAGAGGCTCGTCTGGGGTTTTTTTGTTTGTTTTTTTTTTCAAAATGTGTGCGGAGAGCGTTGGGGACATCAGGTTGATAGCATGTCCATCAGATTCAAGTGTATTCATGTGGAGGCGTTTTGTTCCATGAGTCAGCATCCAAAATAGTCTCATAATGTTCTGACTTCATTCATTTAGCATGAAGCCGGCTGGCTCCAGAACAGCTTATTGCATAAAGTGTTATTGCATATCGTCCAGTAAAGTGCTTTACGGATAGCGCTGACATTCATAGTTAATGTCATCCCTCCTGTTTGCAAGTACACCTCCCAGTTTTAACAGGGAACACGTAATGATTTGTGAAACGAGGAATGAATGTCCATGCTGCGTGACGGACAGAGTTCAGAGGTTTAAGAGTGGAGGAGGATGCGCGTCCATAAATCAAATCATCTTAGTTGACAGTCTGACGGGAGAAGTGCCTCAATAACAGTTGCCTTACACAACATTGTTATTTTCTTCCACTCCTCTCACTATTTGACAGGTACTACGAGGTGCTATTTCTTGTATGTGGTCCGACCCAATCTTCCCATACAACTGATGTCGTGACAGTGGTGGGCATTGATTGCATTTCAGTACCTGGACCTTAATAAATCCGAATCTACATGACTCTAATCCTATTCTTAATTCCGCCACTATGATGTCTAAATTTACATAACACCATACAAAAACAAAATATAACAGCACTGTACACGTACATCATCCGGATCAGTTCACAATGAATATCGATTCAATGACATGATAAAAACAAGAGCCATTTGTTAACGTATTTTAATTCATCTTTATGAATCACTTGAGCTACAATTTATATTTACATAACAAGTGGATGTTTCTTTATTTTGAGCAGGGATCATTTGAAAACGTTATGGAGTTTTGCTGAGCCCATGCTTCTCAATTGTTTTCCCTTTTCCCTTAGATGGTCTAAAAGGTTTTTGGAATCGGATTGAGTATGTTGAGAGTCGGGCGTCACGGTGGTTGACTGGTTAGCACAGTGCAGAGGTGCAGGGTTAGATTCAGGTTCTGGCCTTTATAGGTGGAGTCTGCATGTTCTTCCCATGCCTGCACAGACTCTCCGGTTTTCTCCTGCATTCTAAAAAATTGCAGAGCAGTTTAATGGAACACTCTAAATTGCCGCGAGGTGTAATTGTGAGCGCGGATGGTTGTTTGTCTATAAGTGTGCCCTGGATATTTTCTCCCTACTGCCCATAGACAGGTGGGATAGGCTTCAGCACACCTGTGACCCTTGTCAGTAGACCGTATTTTCCGCTCTAAAAGGCGCACCTAAAAGCCTTCCATTTTCTTAAAAGCACACAGCATGCCTTAAAATCCAATGCATCTTGTGTATGGTCATTACGATAATATTTTGACCCCAAAATGGCTCCTTGGTCGAGACATGCTGACAACGCAGAATTCAAACTTAATAAGATCGGTTATGCAGTTCAACTTAGAAATAGACCAGCCGAAAGAGAGTTCAAGGTTAACGAGATAATGTTATAACTTGCTGTTGGTTAAGTGAACTGTGTCGCTGCTTTATTAAATAAGTTTTACTGACATCTGATCCTTCTGTTGGCGTTTCCTTGAGCATACCTCCATCTAGTGGATGCTTTGTAGATTGCGCCTTATAAAGCGGTGCACCCAATGTATGAAAAAAATTACAAAATAGGCCATTCATTGAAGGTGCGCCTCATAATCCAGTGCGCCTTTTAGTGTGGAAAAGACGCTAACCGGTTCAGAAAATGGAATGGAACATTGAGAGCCTCAACCAAGCATAATGACTACCATTTGTAGTAGTATGCCTGCGGTAAAACACACTTGTTTCAACAATTACAAGAAAGATAGATACACAAAAGTATACTGCCAAAAAGCTGATTCAAAATGGAATGTTGTTTTGTATTTGAGGTAGAGATTTAAGGGGATGATCAAGAAGTTTTTCCATATTCATAGTTTTACTATTCACTTTTATGACACCTGTAGTGACATTTTGTCTCAAGGCAACCTTAAATTGCACAACCAAGTGCTTTTTCTCGATGTTGTCCAAAATTTCATTGTAGCAGGTGTCGTGCAGAAAATGTCCTCCACCTCTGGATGACCCACAGCATGTCCTTCACCAGCTCTCATTAACACCTAGTGGCCATTTGGACGACAGTGTTAAGCATTCTTTAATGAGTTTCCCCGCAGAGCAAAACACTTGAATGTCACTCTCAGTCAACTGTAGTATGAGCTGTGGGGGGACGTGTGGGTGGACCCGTGGGCACTGTGTGTGTGTGTGTGTGTGTTTATTTGTTTGTCTTCTGATGAGAGAAATATAAAATAAACAAACACAGCGTGTGGGAGCGAGCAGAAAGAGAGCCTTTGTCGACTATCACAGAGACGAGATTCCCAGCATGCAAGTGAAATGAAAGAGAAAGTGACATTTTCTCTGTGCTTGGACATTTTTTTTAAAGGGTATTATTCAATTAAGAGCCCACTCTGCCTTTGAGAAGCACAGCAAATGAGGCCCTTGTGTTGAGTTTGAGAGAGAGAGAGAGAGAGAGAGAGATTTTCAGTTGATAGCCCCCCTCGCATAAATGCAGCAACCCTCGCTGCAGAATGTTGTGTGTAAACAAATGGCCGATGAAACATTGGAAATACTCCGACGCCAGTGAGCGCCCATGGAGACGTTGTCAGGCGCATGATGTGAGCGCCCGCTTTGATTCAATGATAGGATGCCTGACCGATTTCCTGTTTAAAAAAAAAAAAAAAAAGACAGCAGAGCCTATGAGCCAGTTTTAAAAATCCAAGAACGTGCCTTGGCAGGACACAACTGTCACCAAACCAGAGGGGAAAGTGGTTTTGTTTTCCTCTCCGTGACATGATTGATACAAATTCAGTTCAAAGCACCTGTAGAGTGCACTAATTAACACCGTAAATCTGTTTTAATCAAAGGCGATCATAATGGATGATGATCTTTATGTGCTGTTGGCTGGTAAGTCGCAACTTCCTGGATTGTTGTCAGAATTAACATAAAAAATGGGTCACGATTAGGGGAGTGTGTGTGTTCCAAATTTGGGACTAGGAATTCGTTATGCTCCTTTTTCCTTGCGTTGACAAGCAGCATAGAAAATGGACTGAATGGATGGCTGCATTGAATGTTTTCTCCTTGTGATCCCATTTAGCTTTTAGAGCAGGGGCAGGGAACTCCGATTCCTCGAGAGCCATATCCTGCCTGTTTTAGATCCCACCCTACTCCAACACACCTGATTCAAATCATCAGCTCATCAGCAAGCCCTGTAGAGGCCTGAAACAATCATGATTAGTTGAATCAGGTGTGTGGAGTAGGGATGGATCTAAAACAGGCAGGATATGGCTCTCGAGGAACCGGAGTTCCCTACCCCTGTTTTAGAGCAACACAGGAACTCAAATGTGAGCACCCTCAATATATTGCAGTATAGCTGTACGAGAACACAAACATCGAGCACAATGGTAAATAGATTTTTTTTTTTAAATGAGCATTCTTGTCTTTGTTCAAGCACATTGTTTCAAGTCGAAACCCAAAGTGATGCGCGGCAGTGACCTTCATTCTGAGTCAGCTGTTCATTTTTCCATTCTTTCAAGTCAATCATGAGAAAATGGTGCAATTGGAGTTGGTGAGCCGTCACATTCAAAGCAAAGCTGACCAGACCTCGACTCTCAGCCGCTGTAGAAACAATTTCTTCGGTGTCGCCAAAAGCACAGAGTCAGCTGAAAGCTTTGACAAGCTGTTAAAAACTCTTCTGTTCTACAACCAATATGTCTGGATATATATTTATTTATTTATTTATTGCTGTCCTGTTTTTCTTTATTTCTGCTCCCCTATACACCCATTTGGTTTACTTGACTTTCACAGAATTTAATCATCTTCGCAGGGTTTTTTTGGTGCCTTTTTTGCTACACATTTTTCATGTACAGGAAGTAGATGTTAATGTCGGTGGGAATGTCTCTCTTCCCCAATCTGGAAGACAAGGCCTCAGCAACTAGTTTTCTGAGTATTTGCTTTTCTCATTTGAGCATGTAGGCCAACAAGAAATGGATTTGAGTATGTAATCCTATTGATTTGTGTTCATATTCTTCTGTCTGTTTTGTTGGCAGTGTTAAAAGTGTACAATCCATGATCAATCATGGCGATTTTCAAGGTGACCCAAATAATCTGCAACATCTGCCTCGTAATTTGATTTACTACTTTGATATATCTTTTTTTTATTTTATGTTGTTGAATCATTGTGCCAATTTTAATTAGTAAAACAAAAAAATAAGATTTTTTTTTCTTCGTTGATTGGACAATTTGCAAGGACAATGTATTTAGTTTTGCTTGAATAGAGAATTCATCAAAACATTTCTTAAAAACCTTCAGTTATTTTTCCACCACACCTATTTTGCTGTTTGTCTGCTTTCCTTTAATTTGTAGAAGAAAAAACAAAGTAGGATCTTGACCAGTATGCATTTCTAACAGTGTGATATCTACTTAATACAATGAATGTAACTTGATATTCCATTCATTCTTTTTGTTTCAATAAAAAGGGAGGGTGGCTGTTATGGAGTGAATAAGGACACGTGAACTGGAGAATGATAAATGTAGACAAATCTTCCTCAGTGCATTCGTGTTGGTGAAGTCCAGATAATGAGACAAGCGCAGGACGCTCCCCCTCCAACGACCTCGTGCATTATTTCACCTTTATTAGCATCGAGCGTGCGAGATGGACCATAATGACCGTCGAGTAAAGTAGACATTTGCATGCAGCGCTTTTCTTCTCAGTGTCTCTGGGAATTTTAAACGTACTCACAACTGATTGTTCGCTTGACAAAAATCATCGTTTTTTATTTTTTATTTTGTTTGCTTATGTTGAAGTCTGAGGCACACTTGGAACACGGCGAACAATAAGATTGACTCTGTCCATTGTCTTTTTTGTGGGAAGGAAGTTCAAGGAGCAGATTTCTCCTGACAAGGCTGCTGCTGATGGAAGCTTTTGCTTCCATGTGTCTATATTTTGTTACTGCCTGAAGGCAAAACAATGACAAAGGTCGGAAATTCAATATGTGTCCAAATGCATTCTCATAAAATTTTCCCAGCCTTTATTGAGTCAAGGTGCATATTTTACATTTCATAATCTCACGACACAACACCAGAGACTGATGCCACAAAACGTATCTGTCGTCAACCCCCACTGTTTTGAAGTGCTGCCCCCATGAGTGAAAATAAGGTGGAGCTTTTCAATTTTCACGAGTGGCTACTTTTTTCACATGCTGGGCGAGTAGTTCCTACTACCCTCTTTGCAATCCCCTAGCTTTCCCCGGTCATGGTATGTTAATCATGCTACCATGAAATGGTTGATGGTTTTGCAATGTTGACCAAAAACTCATTTGCATTTAGCCATCTCAAAACAGGCTAACTTCATTCAGCAACGGTGAGGTTAAAATGTGCATCGTAATTCTTAACCCTCTTGCCTTTGTTATTTTATTTCATTTTACAAAAACGTGGAAAACGATTTAAATTGTAAATGGTGCATGCAAAATGTTATCTTTAAAAATGACCTTTTACTTGACCCCATTTACTTCAAATGATGTCCTGCTAAAGTGTTGTCAAATGCCCAGGAAAAAAAAAAAGATAGTTTTGTATAAAATAGAGTATGGCAGCAGCAGTGAAAGATGATTCCTGGTGAACTTAACTTGAGCAGTCAAACACTGGCATAATGTATGTTTGGTGCCCTCAGCTAATTTGAAACTCTGGTAACCAAGGCGACAATACATATTTCCCTTGAGCGGGCCACACAAACTATATGAATCATTCTTTGCTTGTTTTGATTTTAAGTGTACAATTTTGGATAATGCTGGAGGGAAATAAATGAAGAGAGAGGAGAGGTGGTGCAGGGGAGGGGGCTGATTTTTTTTCTCAGACTTGGCAAGGCCACACTCATTAAAATCCCTTTTTCGCTCCAGGATTTTGTGCATTTTGGATAAAATGTGATTTCATAATCGTAGTTCGTTCATGAAGTACCTCTTACTCTAAGTAGGCTATACATCGACATTAAAATGTATCTAAATCAAAGCAATGTCTGTCCGGTGTGACTTTTAAAATGTATCCTCCCTCCTCTCTTTTAGACTTTTCTCTCCATGACCTGCGCACACTCATGGCCAACAACGAGGCATTCTAGAACAGCCAGAAGCTCTGGTCCAGAAGCTGTCTGCCAATTTAACGCTATATCTCCACAAGTCCTTTGGAACGTAGTTCTCATTCTTTGCAAAGGTTTTCAGTAATTATCTTAAAACGTGTAATGTATTCAGGAAAAAAAATCTCACAATAACAATTCTATTACTTTAGGAAAAATGTATCTTAGTTGTAATTTGTTGTTCTTTTGCATATTTTGGTCAATGAATGTCAGAAAAAATGTTTGAATGAACTGTTTTATATGGGGAAAGAAAAATACAGATGCGTGCATCTTTTATCGAAAATGTCATGATGCCTGCTTTTCATCCATAACCATTTAAACCTAAACACCACTAATCCAACATTACAGCACACTAATGAGACGCATGTGTTTGATACATGCGCTCACCTCCGAAACGACATGGTACGACATGGCACATTTGCCAATCACCCGAGGATGAAGCAGTATTGTAATGTTGCGACGTTCAGCGACAGCGTTGTCTGTGCAGTTTTTTCTCTTGAAGCATTGCAGGGGTATCACTGAATAAAGTGCGGTGCCTCTCCAGCATATCCGACACTCGCATGCTACATGCCAAATATGGAATATATTTTTTCTTGTTGAAGAAATGTCATGGGAGTGCTGCAGTGTTTTCTCAACCCCCACCCCCTGACTTAATTTGAGTTGTCTAATTACTGGGACTATAATTTCTGATGAGAGAAAATGGGATGTGTAGTATGGGATGTGGAGGAAATCCTCACTCATGCATCCCCCCCAGATGTGATCATGAAAAGATTCCCGCATTTTAAGTCTGTGCGTTTGTGTGTGGAGGGGATTAAAGCTGGTTTGTATCAGTATTTATACCAATTAAATGTGTGATAATCCATAGGAATGAACCACCGTCTCCATCTGGAAGTGCTTTTATGAAGAAAGCGGATCCTAAGATCAGACGATTGTGTTGCATGATGCCATATCGCCAGAGAGGTTGATGCATTCTCACAGTTCTTTAATTCCTGCACACTCCAAGCACTTGTTTCTAAATGGAGGATTTATCCTTTAACCCTCCTGTTGTCTTCGGGTCAAAATGACCCGCCACTGTGTTAAAAACGCCCAAAAAATCCCCTAAATTATATTTTTTTAACTTGAAATTTTATGACTTTTCCTAGATTGGCCCTAACTGCAGAAAAATTGAAATGTTGTTTTTATTCACATTTCCATGGAAGCTGTACAAAAATTTTTACAAAGGTGGTCTTCGGGTCAAAATGACCCGTGAGGCAAATAGAGCTGAAATCAAGGTCACCAAGTTATTTACACACCACAGAATGTTTCAATGTTTTAGTTGTGTCTCAGAAATAATTAGTAGTACACATGAACAAGACAATAGCAGTCATAAACAAGACCAGATAGGTGGCGTTCTCACAGACGGCAGAGCTCTTTTTAGTGGATTTCAAGGAGTTGTAAAGGTGCCACAGATGACAGGACCCTGTTTTATCTCTGTGCTGATGCCATGAGTGTGCGTTATGACACTGAAGAGGCTCTCGAGCTGATTTTTTCTGATGTCCAGCAAGACAACTGATTCAGAAGAGGAAAAGGAGGATGTATCTGAAGAAGATGGGGAGGAATATAATCCAGAGCATGATGAATCATCTTCAGAATAAGAAGAAAATCCTGAAGCTGAAAGAGAGACTTTCCTTTCAAAAAATGGCAAAATAACATGGTCCTCAACAGCATATAACCAACACAGCAGGCATGCAGAACAAAACATCATAAAGATGACCCCAGGACCTACAAAGTATGCCGTTTCTCATGCCCATGACATTGTCTCTACATTCTACATGTTTATCACACCAGCAATAGAAAGAATAATCCAGGAGATGACAAATCTGGAGGGTTTTCACAAATGTGGAGACTGACCTGCAGGCCTACTTAGGGCTACTAATCTGCAGGTGATCGGGGGAGAGATCAACTCGACCTGATATCTCATGAGAAGAACAAGAGGAGGATATTCCTGGAGCAGCTAGGAAAGGCAATGGTAGCTCCACTCATTGAAAGAAGGAAGCATGTCTCCCGCACAGAAGCCACAGCAGCAGTTGTGAAAGCTATTCAGAGTGCAGGAGGTCCTGAGAAACCTGAGGATCCAGCCACCACAGCCACTTCCCCAGCTAGGGCAAGTAATAGGAAGAGATGCCAGTTCTGCCCTCAAAAGAAGGACTGTAAAACACATAGTGTGCTGCAGGTGTAAGAAATATATCTGCGAAGGCTGTGCGCTTGAATACTGTGTGACGTGTGCTAATTAGTTGAATGGGTTATCTTATTTTTTCATATTTTTGTCTTGTATTGTATTGTTTTGTATTGTCCTAAATTGTTCACTCAAGGAAAAAAAAAGAAAGAAACTTTAGTCATTGGAATGAATACAATGAATCCAAAACTCCTTTCTGCACATTTTCTTTCCTTTTCTTAAACTATAGAAATTCAATGTGAAGAGGGTGACCTATATCACACATATTGTGGTGAAGGACAAGTTCTTTCTTCAAGCAATATGAAATTTGGTGTTTAAAATTCTATTTAGCTGCTTATTTGGGGGGTTTAGTGAAGACGGGTCATTTTGACCCAGAGGACACGGGGGGGGTACAGAAAATGAGGACAACAGGAGGGTTAAAGTGAAGGCAACTTAGAGCCGTGGGCTCTTTTATTCCCAGTCCAAGCTCCAAGCGGGAGAGCCAGAGGGAACAAAATGCTCATGCCGGAGCTGTCGAAGCTTTGCCACACGCAGGTAATAACAACGACACTCCAACTCGCGAGACTGAAAATGTTTAGATGAATGTAAGACGAGAGGTCGGCATTTCAAATTATTCCAAATGCTTCATCTTTGCTTATCTTACAGTCTTTACTCGGAATGGATGAAATTCTGATGATGGGAGCCAAAGCCGCAGAACAGTTTCTGTCCCCTACACGCAGGTCCGTGTCTCGAGACAATCTTCTTTTTCTCCAGACAATTATTTTTACTTCATGCTTGGTTTGCTCCGACATGTACAATTAACTGCTGGATTTTATACAGTATGGACTGCCACGCAGCAATTTCTTTTGTTTTTCTCAAGTTGCCAAAAAATAAATTGAGTCATGGCTATGGTAGCAGCAAATTTTACAACAAACAACAAATTCTTCCCTCCCCCCCCCCCAAAAAAAAGGTTCAAGCCATTTCATGGCAACGTTAGAAAAAATCCTCTGAAGAATAATTCACAAGTTTCCAATTAAGGAAATAGATTTGTTGAGTAAGTTCGAAATGTGGCAGGATATGAGATGATTCGACAAAGGGCTGAGGTAGACGCAGACTATTTATACACAGGGAATGGGCCACAGGTGGAGACAGTCATCATAATGAGGAAACACAACGGCAGGAAGTCAAGTTTCAGAAATATGAGAAAACAATTACAACAAAATAATAGCTTCGTGACAACATGAAAGATGGCACTAAAAACTGAGATGTGACATTAATTGCCCCATTTGAAATGTACTTCTAAAGGTAAACATAAACAAAAGAAATTACATTGTTTATTTATTCAAATGTCTTTTGACCCTCAAAGTGGCCAATTTGGTATGAAATATCCATTTTGAAGTCTTATTTTAACAAATTCCAGTTAGGGACTATGTCTCATTGAGACCCAATCAGAAGTAGTAGAGATTGGCGATGCTACATTGCCTATTTTTTTCCGACCTCAGCTACCTAATGTGGGTGTACCATAAAATCAAAATCGAGAATTTACCATGCAAAGGCTTTAATTATGACTATTACGATTATTATTATTATCTATTGTCCTATAACGAAGGAAGTCTCCACATGAAGCAATTACATTTGCTCCTCTGATTGCTTCTTTTGTTGTCGTCATTGCAGTGAAGCCCTAATGAGACAACACATTTGCTTTCAGTCTCTCATTTAGTAAGTAGATTACAGTGGCTAGTTTTCCATCTGGCAACTTGCCTCTGGCGCAGCTCGTCAGAGGTGTCTGACACAGCGAGTTTCACTCAGTCTATTTCAGTCTACTTTACACGTGTGTGAGTGTGTGTGTCACGTGTTACTAAAGCAAAACCAGGATAATGTCAAAGGTATATGAACACATGCTGCACAATGACTGTGCAGTATGTGTCCTCACAGTTTCATTTCAGCACTAACAACCAATGGCGGAAAGTAAAAAAGTACAAATCCTTACCGGAATTCGATTTATTGGACATAAATAGTGTTTTTTGGGGGTATCTGTATTTGATGATAGTACACCTTACGATACAAGTTTACTTTGCTCCGTGACCACACTCAACCCAAAACCATTGTCTTGCAAATCATCTTTCCCCATTGAAAGGAATGGAAATGCCATTAACCAGCTCCAGCCTCACCAAAAAAAGCAAACAAAATGTTGTTTGTATTTTGTTTTTCAAAAGAAAATATCATCAATGTTTTACTTTAAAGAAGCTTTGGCCACATTTTGTACACCGTTCGAATGGGGTCATGCTGCAATCTCCAGTCTAGTGTGTGTGTCTTGGCTTTGTGCAGGCAGTGTAGCAAATCCATCCATTATCGAAACCACTTGTCCTCACGAGGGTTGCAGTTGTGCCGTTGCCTATCTCTGATGTCTTTGGGCAGGGTACAGGGTTTCCAACCAATCTTAGGGCACACATAGACAAACAACAATTCACATTCACAATCCTACCGAGGGACAATTTAGAGTGTTCCATTAGTCTACCATGCAAGTTTTTGCAACGTGGAAGGAAACCGTAGCACCCGGAGAAAACCCACACAGGCACGGCGTGAACATGCAAACTCCAAATAGGAAGGCCGGAGCGCGGAATCGAACCCCGGACATTTACACTGTGAGGAAGGCACGCTCACCGGTTGGCCACCGGTATAGTACATACATAATATTCAGAACACAGAGAGAATCTCAGTTCCTCAACAAGCTCTAGTAAAGTCGTTCTCATCAGAGGGAAAAAAGTATATGCCCGTGACTGTTGTTATATTGTCTCACTACATATGTCGCTCTGTCATTTGTGTTCAAATATTCATTGCATAAAGGCACAAAACACTGTGACACCAGTGCAATTTTTATAACGAATTTTTTGTATCTTTTTTTTGCTCATTAATGGCATTTTGCATTGCTTGTTAGCAATGAGCTAAACGGACTGCAATGAGGCAAAGTGAGCAGTCTTGTGATCATTTGTGTACAACTATTTGCAACATCCACTCAGTTTATCCTTCTCACATACGAATGGATTAATTACATTTTGCTTTTTTGAGGAAATGAAAAAAAAATGATGCCTCTTGTTTACAAACCTGTCAAAAGGGTCTGAGGGTTTGAGGGTCAAAGTGAATGTCAAACCCACCGCTCACGCTCCACATTTTTGTTTGCAATTTGGGTCACACGTATTCCACCTTTCTTCTCTCCAGGAAAATACCTGTGTGTGCTAATTCAAGCCACTCCCTGGGCTCACAAAGGCCTGAATAAGCTGCTTTTGTCTGCTTGACAGCATCGCTCAGCCCCCGTGTCCACCAGCAGCTCCTCGCTTTGTCAACGTGACAAAGACAAACGACGACCCCGGGAGACACTTCCTTGTCCCTCTGCTTCTCCGATAAAGCGTTCATGTGTACCCGGCTTCATGGATTGTACTCTTTTAACACTGACAGCGTTCTCTAATTACATTTTTTTTTTTTTACGTTTACCACATTAGTATAGTTAAACAGGGAAACTAAGTAAACTAGTGGTTAAACCATCTGCTTCATTTTCTCAGTTTTGGGTTTGAGTCTCTGCCTTAATGTGTGGAGTTGTTCCTCAGTACGCAGATGGACAAATATTGAGGCCTTTTGCAAGGATACATGTTGCTGAATGAAAACAAAATAATTGAAATTCCAAGTACTGCTGAGGGATTTTTTTTCTTCTTTTCTGGGTGGGGGGTCAAGACCCTTAAAGATATATAGATTTTGACCAAGGTACGTATGCCAGCCATCTCGTTACCTCTGCGTCCCGCGTCCTAGACGCATAATTTTCCCACGGGACGCACAGTTCCAAATAATGTGTGTTTTTGGGACGGAAGGAAATTTCTCAGTCAAAACAAAAAAAACTCGTACGGTACATCTTTTTTCTAGCAACGATCGCCGTTTGACAATCGCCGCCATTGTTGTTTTGATCTCGCGTTAAGCAATCTCGCATGACGAGATTTCCGTTCTCGCGAGACGAGATCGGCAGATGATTGCCAAGTTGTGTAGCGTTAAAACAAGTGTCGCGAACAATTGTTGCGAAAGTTTATTGTGCAGATATCACAGAGGAAGGAGCTAAAGTTGGATAGTTTTTTGCGATGATAAGATGACTTTGAGAAAGGCTTGCATCATTGGAAGCAGAGTAAAGAGAGGAGAATTTATGAACTCAAAGACTGAACCATGGGATGAAATGAGAACCTATATCAGCAAATCTTGTATGCCTGAATTATTTACATTTTTGCAGCATTTTTTTATAAGAAATAAACCTATGATCAATGTATATTGTTGTTGTTTGTGTTATTATCATATATAATTGAATATGTAGACCAGGGGTCTCAAACTCGCGGCCCGCGGGCCAACTGCGGCCCCCGGGACGATAATTTGCGGCCCCCGTCTTAATATGAAAGATTAATGTTCGTGCGGCCCGCAAGATTGATATGAATGACACTTGTTGTGTTCGGAGCTGAATGAACCAATCACGGTGAGGTATACGGCTCTGGAGGGCGGGACATCGGCCGGGCTGTCCAGTGCCTCGCTCACTCACTCATTCATTCCTCCAATCAGCTGGGCGGAGGAGAAGCCGTGAAGCCGATCACTCCGCTCGGCGCGCACAGTCCTCCGCTGCTCTCAGCATAGAACTGAATGAGGCGCTATGATCCGTGATCCAGCCTGTGCCTGTGTCTGTAGCCATCTCCGCGAGTGAAACTGAAACTTAACAGTAAGTGCGTTAACATGACACTTGAGAAATTCGGAGAACTGCCGTAATCCAATACGATCGGAGAGCGAAAGTGCGCATTGCTCCACAGACTCGCGCGACTGAAAGCTAAAGTTCAACCCGAGAGCTATGTGAGAAGAAGCGCTGCCAGGTCTCTAGCAGCAAGAAGTAGGCAAGAGAAGCCGTGTTCAGAATATTTCATGTTCAATGTTCCATTCAAGTTCAGAAAGTTAAAGGTTAAAGAGCTGTTAATACAAACATTTGAAACGGAATAAAAATAATTAGTTTTCTCTACTTAGCCAGCCAGTGTATATCTACTGTATGCTCGTTATTATTATTTTATTTTTTTATGACTGATTGATTTATTTTTGATTCATCTTTAAGTTAATTTATTTAATTCATTATTTTTTGTTAAAAAATAAAGATATTTGATCACGTTGGAATGTTTTATCAGCGCTTTTCTTGTGGAAATCCTGATGCGGCCCAGCCTCACCCAGACTCTGCCTCTAGCGGCCCCCAGGTAAATTGAGTTTGAGACCCCTGATGTAGACCATTCCAGAATTCGAAATTTGGGACTCTCTAAATGCATTTCTGATCAGTGAGTCCCTGGGACTCGCTGGACTCAAACTGTAAAATTATCACTGCATATGCTGACAAAAATTGTTGCAACCAACATTATCATCAGAAAGCTGTCTACAGGTAAAAAAATAAGAAATGTTCTCAATTTTCCAGGGGGCGCTACTAAAGATATATACAGGTATATGAGTTTCTGAGCATGGTACAACCAACATCATAACCAGAAAGTTGTCTCTCGATGAAACCAAGCATCGCTGCTTGGTTTCAAACTTTCTAGAGGGTGATTCCATTTTCCGGGCTCTTGCGCAAACAAGGAAAGTTATTCATGTTAATCATAATAACAAACAGCGATTCTTATATCAGACGGTGTCTACAAATTAAATCTCATTGAACTATGCAAGTGTGCCTACTCTCGTCTTTGGTGAACATTGCAGGCTTTTTTTGACACGATAGAGGAATGGGGGGGGGGGACTTTATCAATACTGTAACTTATGTACAAAGCGTGGATGTGGCACAACCACTTTTGATGCCGACTGAATTTATTGCCCACTCAGGGGGCGGATAATGTTTAAAAATGAGCATGAGCTTGACGATCCATTAAAAAGTGTTTTGAAACTCCATTTAAGAAAAGACATGTAACCTGTTGCCGTGCAATTTAAAATAGAGGAATAGGCCACGTCAAAGAGCATTTATCTAGATTAATATTTATATGCTTATGGAAAAATATTTGTCAGTGTGAAAAGCTCGTGGTTGTTGTAATTGTCATCACGCGTCGTGATGCTACATGTGCTCAGCGCCCTTAGCCATTTGTCTAGTGAGACGAAGATGCATGGTAACATTCTCTGAAAGCTTGTGTATGAAAAAAATGTAAGTATGATACATAAGTTTGCATTTCAAGCGGTGGACACGGCCAATTTTAACCATTTTTAAAATGTCTCATTTGTAGTGACTTCTCAATTCATAATTCACCACGAACTGCAAATACTTGAAGTAATTGCGGTCCCTTTAAGGACCGCCATGTTTAGTTTTGTTTGTTGCTAGGGAAACGGATTTTCAGCCGTTACCGGTTTGGCGCAGGAGTTTTTTTGATATAGAAAAATAAACGACACACTTGCTGTGTGTGAACGTGAGAAATTGTCGCCTTCTTTCACAATTTCCACTCTCATTGCATATACCCTATTGAAGTCACTTTTTAAGTGACTGATATTCCATTTCATTTCCAAATCACAAAGGCTTTGATGAATTTGGTGTTGACCATGCACATATAAGAATGTCTTATCATAAATATTGAACAACTCAACTCAACTGTATTCATTGAGCACTTTCAAACAGCCATCGCTGCACACAAAGTGCTGTACATGGAGCACCTAACATATACAACAGTAAAGCAACAAATAAGTAACAAAGACGGTGGAAAGCAACGAACAGCAAAACCAAGATAAAATCTGAGTCATGCTGAGTCAAATGCCAAAGAATACAAGTGAGTTTTGAGGCGGGTTTTAAAGATGGGCAGCGAGGAGGCTTGCCGAATGTTCAGTGGAAGGTCATTCCAGAGAGAAGGACCAGGAACGGAAAAGGCTCGATCCCCTCTGAGTCTCGACTTAGTTCTTGGTACCTCGAACAGTGTCTGGTCCGCAGACCTGAGGCGAGCTCAGAGAGGTAAGGTGGCGCGAGGTCATTTAGAGATTTGAAAACAAATAATAGGATCTTGAAAATAACTCAAAAATGTATAGGGAGCCAGTGAAGGGAAGCCAGAGTAGGAGTTATGTGCTTCCTCTTACGAGTACCAGTCAAGAAGCGAGCAGCGGCATTCTGGACCAGCTGGAGGCACTTAATGGAGTATCAGCATTCATGGTTGTCGGATAATTTGCAAGCAGATTGGGGAGGAGAAATCATTCTTTACCCATTCTGCTCACAATAACTCTGAGCGATCTCAGATGATCCGGTTTACTTGGTTTGATCGCCAGGAACTAAAAATTCCGCCTGATTGTTGATCCTTTTTTTTTAACAGGTTTTTTTGGTCTCCTTTAATTATAAGCCACTTACTATAGTGACTGGTAAACTTATTTTACAACTAAAAAGCATTTTATTTGGGGAAATTGCAGAGGTATTAAACTAAAAAAATGCTGTAGATTATTATTATTATTATTTATTTTATTTTTTTTATTAGCAGGAGTAGCATTTAGTTAGCATTCTTTTTCCATGTTTGTGTGGTGACCTAACTCATGATTCATGTTGAACTGAACCACCTGTTTATTTTACATTGGATTATATCAAACAAAGTGACAAGACAACGATGAGTTTCCAATGAGCATTTGCCTGAGCTTTTCTATAGTGATGCCTGCTTGCATTCACAAACAAATACATGTCGTTTGATCCAGCTCCTCTATTTTCTATCACCTTTTTGCTTGTTTTCTCTTTCCTTGTTTGTCTTTTTTGACCCTTTGCCGCATCCGCCTCTCTCTCGAGAGCGCCAGAAAGAAGCATTACCATTGTGTGTGTGTGTGTGTGTGTGTGTGTGTGTGTGTGTGCGTGTATTTGCACGACCTATTGTGCCCCCACTGAAAGGCGTGCACGCCATAAGGGCCACACGATGTGATCTGGCACATCTGCTATCAAGACAGGTACTTTCTCCACCTGGGGGAGAATTCTCATTGTGCCTTTGTCTCGCTGTCTCCTCCAATCTGCCTGACACACACACACACACACACACACACAAAAACGCCCACAATCGCAGTTCCGAGAATGTGTACCAGAGGATAGATTGACTTCCATCAGTCACGTGGCTGTTGATAATTATGAGGAAGCTTGGGCAAGGTCTGATGTCTTCTGACCCACCAAAGGCTCTGCGCTTCTCATTATCATCTTAAAAAATAGTCAGAATTGTTTCATTCAGCTTGTACAGCTGAATCTAATGTAGTGTCTCTGATCATTGACATTTGAATGTTTTTTTTTTTTTCTTTCATCAGCCCCTTAAAGTTAGGAGGGCCCCGTCAAGGGCCCTCTGTCATCTGTCAAAACAAATCGCTGATGCACGTCGTCATGTGTGAACATGTTATACATCTTTTAAAAGCTGAATTTCTGGACATTTGAATGGTGCCCTACATGTTACGATCGGGTTTCAAACATCCATAGTTCAGTGACAGGAGCATTTACACAAATTCTTACTGTATGGGAGAAATGTTCATTATGTAACATTTTGAATATTTCAAAAAGTGACCAAAACTATGCTGATACTCCAAATGGTTCAAGAATAGCTAAACATTGACTTTGGGTGCACCTTTCAGGCGTTTTTGGCAAAGTTGCCCTCGGTTTAAGGGGTTAATTTAATCCATCCATCCGTTTTCAACACCGCTTATCCCGGACAGGGTCATGGGGAGTTGCTATTCCGGCTGAGTTTGAGCGTAAAGCGGACTACTGGTCACCAGTCAGTCGCAGGGCACATATAGAGACAAACAACCATTCACACTCACATCCACACCGTCACTGAGTGGGAACCAATCCCACGACGCCCGCACACAAGTCAGGCGAGTGCACCATTACACCATCAGCGACTCAGTTAATTTAATATTGGTTCAAATATATTCTGTAAAAGGCACTCGAAAAGCTGCCTGACAACAATGGATGAGGCGCGTCTCTGGCTTTGCTGTGACAAGTCATAATTTTGAAGTTTGAATGGCGTTCAGTAGAAGGGATTTAAATTGCACATGGCGACAGACTGGGGCTGTCAAAGTGTGTCCATTACAAATAAAAGGAGCTATTCGCACATTTCAAGTCAATACAAAAGGAGGAAAAAAAAGCTAATTGGACAATTTCATGATGATTTGCCAGCATGTGTCATGATCAAATCAAAAAATTGTTGGAAATGGTTTGAAAATGGTCAAAATGTGAAAATATAACATAATGCTATTAAATAAATATTGACAACGTAGTGTTGTCCATGTGTATTTTTTTGGGGGGAATTTCGCGTGAGCCATCTAGTAGGCAGTCAAAATTTTGTTTTTGAGATTCGGTTGGTTTTATTGAGTTTTTACAGCAGTTTATTCGTTTTTATGAGTTTGTATTTTTTTCAAAGTTGATTTGTTTCACTCTAGTTTTATTTGTTTTTGTATTAGTTTAAGTTTTGCTGAGTGCAAGAACAAAAGGTCGCCAAGTGCTGTGTAATAAGTGCCAAAGCAACATACAATTCTGAAACAACTGTTTGATCCAGATTTTTGGGGTAGGGACATACAAGAATAAATATATCCAAAATGAACTCTGGAAGCTCATATTATGATATTAAAGCGCAAACGGTCACACAGAACAGTTTTTTTTTTTTTCAATCGTTTACGTGAATTAGAATAACCTTGGTAATCTGACAAATTCTCTCTGGACTGGACTACTGAAATAAACATTTGTACCTTACGGTTTTCAGAGCTACTGAGATGTACCAGTAAGCTTTTTAGGACATTTGTGTCCTGTTTCTATCCATTCACTGCTGCCCAAAAATGAAATGTCCCCCTTGTGAAGTGAATAAAAGGTAATGGAAAAAGGTCTCTCGACTGTAATGAATACAGTTGATCTAAAGTTGCGGTGAAATGTAGCCCAATTTCCAATGACTACACCACCATGGAAACATAGTAAAGACGTCAAACATTTTTTTTTTGTCATCGTCGTTACCGCTTTAAACGCCTCATTGAATCAAAAACGGCTGAATAGAAGTGAAAATGTCAAGGTGTCCCCCCAAGTGGGACACATCTCAAGCGACGACGACGTGGGCGAAAGAAAACTCTAAACGAGAGAGGCTCTGTTTGGAATCATTTTCTCATTCCCAACTTCAGAATCACGATCCTGTGCCGTGATGCCTTGAGATTTGGTGCCTTGAATTTGTTCTATCAACACACTCACACACTGATATCTCAAATAATTTTTCCACTAACTCATTCAACCCCCAAAAAATATTGGTGTTGAGGAATGAACGTAATACTTTAGGAAACATATCGTAGTAACATAAATCAATAGACTGTAAATTTGCGCATGATCTACTTTCTGGTGTGCTCAACAACCAGAAGGCCGTACACCACAGTCATGAAGACACGAACAAATATGACTTTCACAACTGCTCTGTGGCACTACACTACAACTGCAGAAAAATTGACATTTTTAATGAATTAATTAATTTATGTATTTATTTTTGCTGCAACAGCAGCAGCAGCAGGTAAACAAAACATGCTTGTGAGGATTTCGAAAAAAATCTCTGTGTGTTGCTGGACGGTTTCTTCAGAATTGCAAAATCATTACAACACGGTGACTATCAATGGTTTTCATTTGTCCATCTGTGGCATTTTCAATTGCGGGTTAGCATTAAGATAGTGGAAGGCTACACGATGTGTAATTCTCCTTGTTTTATTTTTTTTTTCTCGGACAGTAAAACTGCCTGAAGGCTCTTTTTGGAATAATTGTTTCAATGAATTGCATCTCTAGCAGCACACACAATACAGTGGTTGGGAATCACTGGAGGATAAGCTACTTTATGCACTTGGGAACATCACAACAAAATGGTGAACTCATTTTCTGGGCACTATAGAGTGTATAGGGCCTAATTCCCAGCAGAGCCAGAGAAACGCTTCCGTGCAAGGGAGATTAAAAATGTGAATGTCAAGGTATCCTTTTAACTGTTCAACAAGTGTCACCGGCTCACCTCTCCCTCACGCGCTCTGTCTCCTCCTCCCCATCCCTCCATCACAGCCAAGGACACCATCCCTGCTGTGGTAACCATGGAGACAAGCCCAGAAGGGCTGTGGGCGAGACATGTGAGGGACTGTGGGTGACCGTGTGCGTATGTGTGCTCTCGTGATTTGTCAAGCTTACTTCCTTGTGTGTTGTTGTCATGGTTGAGCCCACCAGGTGAAATGGCGCATGTATATTGGTGCAGCCAGGACGCCATTTTCCTTAATTAGCAAAAAGTTACATTTTCATTTCTGTGACGATTGTTTTGCCCTCTTTGCCATCACTGGTACTCAGCTCACGTTTGGTTTTGAAGGACCACTTGCAACGGCCAAAATGATTGTAAAATGGCAGATTCCCTGATTTTATTTTATTTTTTCAAAATGGGTTCTTGATTTTTGGAGCATCTAATAATGATTGACACACTTACCAAATGTCATGTCACTAATATTAAATGAATGTTTTGTCTGGTTTGAGCCTTGTTCTTCAGAGGCACCTGTGAGTTGGCAGCCTGTTGCTAACAACAGCTCCACTAACGTCCTCCTTGATTGGTACTTTTCCTCTTATTATTTTGAGTGTTTAGTACATGTTTTACTGCATTTTCTTCCCTATTTACAGCGTTTGCGTAGAATATCGATTTTGTTGCTGTTGTACCTCCCTCTGAATTGTGGGACGCCAGTGCCAAATTCAGAGGGAGTGCCAAATCTCAATGTAAATGGAGTCGTGTATACCTCAAAAAGAAAAGATGTATTTATCATTATTGTGTTTTATGTCATACAGCTTGATGTCATCCATGTAGAGGAGGTGACTGATTGTAGCTCCATTTCTGAGGCGGTATACATATCCTATCTTGGCGATTACTTGGCTTAGAGGGTTCAGTCCTATGCAGAACAGCAGTGGGGAGAGTGCATCACCTTGGTTTATGCCACATTTGATGGACACTTGGGTTAGTGGCTTGCCATTGGCTTCAAGTGTGGTTTTCCACATCCTCATCGAGTTCGCAACGAAGGCTCTTAGGGTCCTGTTCACCTCATACAACTCCAAGCATTCAGTGATCCATGTATGTGGCATCGAGTCATAGGCTTTCTTCTAATCAATCCAGGCTGTGCACAGGTTGGTATGTCGGGACCTTGTGTATCTCTACCAATGCCCTTCTGTGCTTCGCTCATGTATTGATCCATGTGTCCACTTATCTTAGCCACAATGATGCCTGACATGAGCTTCCATGTTGTGGAGAGACAGGTTATTGGCCGATAGTTGGATGGGATTGCACCCTTTGAGGGATCCTTCATGATCAGGATCGTTCGCCCTTCGGTTGGCCATCCTGGGTGAGCCCCATCCCTCAGCAACTGGTTCATTTGTGCTGCTAGGCGCTCATGGAGTGCTATGAGTTTCTTTAGCCAGTAGGTGTGGACCATGTCCGGGCCTGGTGGTGCCCAGTTTTTCATATCTGAGACTCTTTCCTATATGCCTGCAACTGTTATGGTAACTGGGTTCTGTTCAGGGAGGTTGCTGTGCTCCTCTCTCAGGGTCACCAGCCATTGTGCACTGCTGTTATGTGCAACCTATATATATATATATATATATATATATATATATATATATATATATATGTATATATAGGTTGCACATAACATATAATTTTCAACTGTAAATATACCAGTAATTATAATCACTATATATATATTGTGTGTGTGTGTATGCTTTCATTTTGTATATATGTATAATTGGCCCTGCTTTTACAATTACAATACTTGCCATTGAATTTGCCATTAGTTGTAGTGTATATTGGAATTTTCAAATGTGGTAATCACTTCCTTCTAGAATGAAAAGAACAAATCCATTGAGCAAGAACAGTGAAGTAGACTTTAGTGGCTTTCATGGGCCACATGAAATGATGGCTCATGAGTTTGACACCAGTGTTTTACAGCAATTGCTCACTGAAATCAAATTTCAATTAGATTTGCTCGATAATGCATGTGATTTCAGCTCGATTGTATTGAGCAGTGAGGACGGAAATGTGTGTCCACTTAGGTTGCAATGGGTTCCTGTTCCACTTCTTGGCCTGCCTCACAATGAAAAAAGCCACCAAAAAAAAAAAGTGTTTTAGATGCTCACTAAATTGAAATATTTCTGTCTTGTTTCTGCCTTGACTTACCATCACGTGCCAAATGACTTTTTGAAACATTTATCGCAAAATAGCATAAAAGCCTCCAAAGAAGTGTGTGTTTTTGAGTGTCTGTGCGTGGCTCTTCAGGTGTAGGAGGTAATGCACATGTTCACAGCCATAATTCACTCCATTTAGTGAATGAGAGATCGCAACAAAGTGCTATTTTCGCGCCCCTACACACACTCACTGAGCCTATGTCACGTTCACTGCGGCCATATAATAAAGCCCCAATCTCACAATCTCTCTCAGATAAAGAAAATAATGGAAGATGACAATGAATCCTGTTTGAGAACAACATTGGACAATTCTCCAAAGCTCTCATTTAAGGGCAGTTTGCATGAGCTGATGTGAAGTGGGGTGAACACAATGTGCCAGCAGAGAGAGGACAACGCTTCCCCCGTTCCCATGCCTCATTAATATAAAAGCTGATGATGGCGCGAACAACAACAACAAAACAAGACAAAACAAAAGCTGAAAATAATCTTGACTGTTGGATGAGTTGCAAAATATTGAGCTGCAAACATCTGTATGGCATCGCAATCTTGTCAACAGATTGTTTCCATAAAAAAAAAAACACCAGTAGCACTTTTAGAATCACTAGCAAGTGGATATTATTATTTTCAACTGTAAATTACACCTCGAGGGCATGTGTGTATGCAGATGCAGTGAATACTCTCCATAACTTCCACTGACAAGGCAGACTAAATTAAGATCCTCTCCAACTTTGTTTATCTGTCCATGTATCACTTTAAATCAAATATATTAGTGAAATAAAATATGTAGATTTCCCCAAAATGTATTTTTGTATTCAATAATTTATGAGCATATTTACAATAATAATGTGCTATATTTTAATTAATTGAGTAGAATAAAATGTATTAGAAATAATAAAATATAGGTATGGATTATTTTGTTATTTGAATATACAATCAATTTTACTGGTATGTACGTCCATCTTCCTTCTGGATGATCTCTCGCATTCAAAAATCAAATGTTTACATGCAGGACAAATGTTAATACACCTCTGCTTTAGTTGTTGACTGTTTAAATTTGAATTTGGACAAGTACTTGTTTTCTTCATCTGGTTTAGTAATGTGAACATCTCGCATAAACAAACCCTTGTGATGTCATTTTTCCTTTTGACGACTTGCCAGCCCGTTTGGCCGGGAGCATCAGAAACCCAGAGAGCTAAACGTCCAGAGAGGCTTTGCGGTTTTTCATCTCCACCCACCGACTGCTCCTTAAATGCCCGGAGAGAGCACAGCGCCACAAAATCAACCTCTGAGAGTGCAAATAAAAGCTGTCTCTTGTGCACTTGGAAGGAACAACAAACTGTACTTTGGTGGAAAAAGAATAATAACAACCAGAAAATGCATTTGTTGAAAAGAAACTGTGTGAGTGAGTGAGAGTGCACATCTGTATGTGTGTTGTGCGTGCATAACTGACAGTGCGTGTGAATGCTGGAGAGATGATACCAAACTGGTATAGTGTTGATTTGTTGAATGTAAAATGTCAGAAAAGAAGCAGGTAAACTTGTCAAATATTTGAAATGTAAACTTTTTGCTGTGGGAAATTTGGAAAAAGGTTTGCATTTGGAATGGTTTGAATCTGAGGAGAAATGTGGAAGAGGTCAAAATGTAAAATAATTTAGGAACGTTCTCATAGAAAAGTCAAGTCAAGTCAGCTTTCTTGTCAAATATGCTCTTTGTGCAACATACAGCACAGATGAAATTTCTTTCCTCTTAATCACAGTGCAAACATGCACTGCATTGAAAGCACACACAGCTAAAAATAAGGGCAGATATCCATCCATCCATTTTATCCTCACAAGGGTCGCGGGGGGTGCTGGAGCCTATCCTCGCCGTCTTTGGACAGTAGGCGGGGGATACCCTGAACCAGCCAATCGCATGGCACACAGAGACGAACAACCATCCGCGCTTACATTCACACCCAGGGACAATTTTGAGTTTTTCAAACAGCCTGCCATGCCTATTTTTGGAACGTGGGAGCACCCAGAGAAAACCCACGCAGGCACGGGGAGAACATGCAAACTCCACACAGGAGGGCCGTGTGTATTGAACCCACGACCTGTGCACTGTGAGGTCGGCGCGCTAACCGCTGGGCAACCGGGCCGCCCCACTGAAAACGTGTTTTACTGAAAATTGTACGCGTTTTGAAACGTGTGAAATGGTTCCACATTTAGTATAAATGCTGTAGACGTCATTGCAATTCAATATTTTGTATATTTTTCCAATTCCAATATTTTCCCTTGATGAATAACACATGAGCAGCTGTGGTCCGCCCGATTGATGCTGCGGCACACCTGTCTTATTACACCTTTGTTTATTTTCAAGCCAGGACATGTAAACGTGTTCAAACGCCATCAGGCAATCACACATGCAGACTGATGCGTGTCTTTTCCCTCCCTCCCTCCCTCCTCCATCTCGCTAACTCAATAACTTCTCAAGGTCACCGTGCTCTCCATCAACACTTCAGCGTGGCTAGTTGGTGCCAAAGAGAGCACGAAGCTAAAAAGGGACAAATAGAGAGCAACACGCGGGAGGTAATCACCTCCATTAAAGGGCCATACATTCACTCAGACAGGACGTCATTTTGAAAACGCGTGTTTTAGTGCGCGCTTGTTCGAGTGCAGTGCATCGGTGGCATTGATGGAGCGCCGTCATCACCTCGTGCTAAAGTGGCCGTTTGGCTGTCTTGCGTATACGCGTGTGCGCGCGCGCGAGCCCGTGTGCGTCTGAGTGAGTAGGAGAGGCCATGTGTGCGTGTCAGTCTGTGCGTGCGTGTGCGTTTTAATGAATCGATCGCCTTACAGTGCAGTTTGATATTGTGCCCATCCACCATCGGTTCATTTCCGTAGTTAAATAAGAGACAAGCACCGTCGGTAACTTGGCAACCGTCTCCTCCCACGAGCGCGCGCATTCGCGCGCCCGCGCCGATAAATCAATTTGAGCTCGGTTGAACGAGAGGACAGACAGAGTGAGCGGAATGAATGCAATTATGCGCAGCATGTCATTAATTCTTGATAGGTTTCTCCTCAAGCCCGCGCATTGTAATATTCAGGAACGGCCACTCGGCAGGCTGAGGGGAGGAAATTAATCTCGGTGAGCGTTTCATTCACACCGGAATGTGAATGAGTGTTTCAACGTATTCACATGAAAAACTGTCATTTATAAAGTTGGATGAAAGAAGTTAAAAGTGAGTCGTTTGTAAAAGAGATCAGTGGATACTCTTTTTTCCTTTCCTTCATCAGAAGGAAAAAAAGGGTCATCTGATTTTTGGGAAAAGTAATAAAGGCATCACACAGATGTTCACAGAGGGATTTATAGTAATCCCTCGCTACAACACGGTTCATCTTTTACAGGTTAGTATTTTTTTTTCGTGCTTTTTTTTTTTTTTAACAGTGCATTGCATAATGTCAACAGTCTCTTGACATCGTCGCTGAACAGCTTGCCAATTTTTTTCCATGACAAAATGATGAAACGTTCTCTACATACAGTACTTCTAAAAACTAAAAGTTGTTTGGAAGAAAACGTTTGGATTTTTTCTTTTTTTTTTTATGCTTGGGCCTGAAAAAAGATTGAATATTTTGTTCTAATTCAATACATGATTGCATTGTATATTGAATAATTGTAAAAAAATAAAGATGACCACTTGACAGATTTCACATATCACGGAATCTTTTTTGGAACACAACCCCCACGATCAACGAGGGATTACTGTAGTCACTTATGTTGCTAGCAGTTTAATTAAACATGGATGCCTGCTGTGTGTTGAGTTATTTTGACAGTGTCATACATTTACCTCATTCACTCCCTCAGTGTTGTCACTTAAAAAAACAAAAAAAACAACAACTATTAGGCTCGTGCTCACTTATGTGAGATGCTGCATGTCTCCTTTTTCTCCAACACCCACTCTTGGCCACCAACATAGCAATATCACATGTGCACTTACTTGTATTCCCTGTTTAGCGTGTATGACAGCAGCTTGCGTAAACTGTGTGATTCTCCACAGCATGGAGCAAGAGTAGGTGTTTGTGTTGTGATGATGATTAGTGGAGCATGAATACACACACACACACACACACACACACGCGCGCGTTTTGGCAGCGTCCTAAAAGAGGGTTCGCAACTTCTCACCTACGCCCACCGACTGTTAAGTAATTGCCTGAATAGAATGCGTGTGGCGCCTCATTTGTTTCATGGTGAGGAAAACCTGAATCCTCGCATGTGCAAATCAGAGCTAAAAATTTTTGGCTCAATGTTTCTATGCTTCATCCAGAGCTCTTTCTACTGAAGCCAATTGGGTGGGTTGGGGGAGCAAAACAAAACAAACAGGAATTTCACAGTTCCCTTAAGGCACACCCCCAAAATATCGACTGACCAATCACAAAAATAATGAATAAGTTCAATTTGCTCTTGGGGGATTTTAACACGTGAAAAAATGTCATTAAAAAGAACTTGTTTTGAGTTATGGTTAAATCTATTATGAGTCGTTAGTCATTTAGTCATTGTTTTGGGAGATGCAACAGCCAACAGGAGTAGAGGTCAGAATCAGACTGAGTAGCAATTAAAAAAAACAAAGCTGCATTTTTTTCAGCAAAGTGTAATTTGGCAGACTAACTCTCTTACGCTTTTAGGTGAGTCACGGCCATTTGGAAATCGAGTATTCTGAATGCTTAAAATGGAAATCTCACTTTCACATAAATTGAGGGCCCATTTTCATGCCCGGGGCAAGTCTAGTACTAAGTGCAAGTCTAATTCTGTGCATGGATGGAGTTTTCTTTCTTTTGGCATTTTTGTAAACGGGCAGGCGTTTGCACTGTAATGGGAGTGAATACAGCCAACTTGATAACCAGCCAATTGAAGCAGCTCCCTTCACTATACCTTTACCCTTTAAATTCAGCGCAGGTGACGCGCATGTGGTCTAACTGCCGGAAGTATAACGGAATCGCTGAAGTTCATGCAGGAATTGGTCGGGCATGAAGTACGTTTAGAAGGAACTGCAGGAAGATGTCCACTGGATGATGTAAAGTTCATGTTAGAACCAAGGTAGGTGCCAAACTTTGTTTTTTTGTTTTTTTTTACACCCCTACCTTGAAATGTCTTAAATACATATTCATAGTGAAATTCTCCTAAATCAGGAGAGCTTAGTTTGCTTTGGATGTGCGGAGTCAATTTGGATTCGACTGGGTGTCAGCATCCGGCAAAAGTGAGTCATGTAACACAGCATGTATAATACATGTTTGCCTGGTGAGGAGAAAGAAGTGCGACAGACCTGACAGCCCCGGGGAGTCCAATGAATGAATGAGAAAAGTTGATTATAAGGCTTTTAACGTCTCGGCTAATTACCACAGATGCTAATTAGATGGTGCTCACTGCAAGGAGGGTAATCAGTGTGCGCGATGAGACAGAAGTTGGAGTCAAACTATCATCTCTCAGCCCTTGCCAAGCACAGTTAGAGACGTGAAGTTGCTGATATTGTGACACGAGGCCTCCAGGCGACACTGAAAGTTTTATGTCGTCGCTTACTAAGAAAAAGGCCACCGTCGTTTTCACTCGAGATGTTTCTGTCTATTGAAAAAAATACAAAATAAGGCCATTGCCACGTTTGACCTTGGCTGTCATTGATGACAAATAGATGACAATGTAGCATTTCAAACATATATGTGTCAATGCATGTCAATTTAGAGTGACAAAACTACTTTGTGCTATAAAAACAATGCTGCATCACCATTTTTATCCCCTCCCCAACTGCTGATTTACTGGAGTCAGCTTCAGTTTTTAATCCGCATTGCCCAAGGCACAGGTGTCACACTCAAGCCCTGGGGGCCAAACCCAGACCACCACATAATTTTATCTCGGCCTCCAATATGGACCAAAATTGCAATCATTCTTTCTCTCTTCACTCATGAGTTTTTCAATCTTTTAATTTTGCCAAATCCCAATTGGCAAATATGACTTGGAAAATAGTTGGACTTACTGATAGTTGATTTATTTATCTCTGAGATATGAGCGCTGCATTGAATAGAACAGAACTGGGCATTCTGTCACTGTTTCCATCAATATTTCTGGCTGGCCCACGTGGGCCTGTTCTGTCACAGGTGCTGCACAAGCTTTCATGCAGCCCCCCCCCCCAAAAAAAACAGACAAACGCACACCATGGTGATTGTCATAGTATATATTCTTTATCCTATACGAAATAAGACCATGAATGCAGCTTATTAAGGACACGACATTGACTGTATAGTACAGTCAAACCTCGGTTTTCGAACGTCGCGGTTCTCGACCAATTCGGTTTTCGACCAACAATTTCGAGTTTTTTATGCCTCGGATGACGAACAAATTTCGGTTCTCGAACAAACTGAGCGCACTTGAATGCACCATTTGACTCCTAACGCCTTCCTTACACGAGGAAGTGACGCTTTCTCGTGTTGCTTTCCATTGTGAGCAGACATGTTCAATAAACATTTTTATTTAAAAAAGAGCGTGGTTTCGGTTTTCAAACAATTTCAGTTTTCGAACAGCCTTCTGGAACGGATTATGGACGAAAACCGAGGTTTGACTGAATATCCATATTTCTATATTAGGCTGCCCCAAGGTGGCCAAGGTGCACAATAATAATAACAATAATAAAATACATGGCAAAAATTGTTAAATTGCTTTACGTCCTATTAAGTGCTGTATGCTTTGGCTGGAGAGCAGTAAAGGGGCTAAAAATAAATAAATACTAAAATGAAACGGTTGAGAAAGGTTCCAGCTCACTCATGAACATAGTCAGGAAAAGTGTGATAGAAAATGGATAATTGAAAATAAATGTTGGCATCATTTACCAAAAGGACAGCTCAATTATAGGCTAAGCTCATTGACTAAGTATATTAGTACAGTCAAACGGTTTTCGGACGTCTCGGTTCTCGTACAATTCGGTTTTCGAACAAAATGTTCGAGTTTTTTATGCCTCGGATGACGAACAAATTTCGGTTCTCAAACTAACTGAGCGCACTTGAATGCGTCATTTCACTCCTCTCGGCTTCGCTTCCTCGTGTAGCGACGCTACCTCGTGTAGCGACGCTACCTCGTGTAACGACGCTACCTCGTGGTAGCGACGCTACAGTAGCGTCCATTGTGAACAGACGTTTTTGTATTGTTCAATAGATTTTTTTTTTAAAAGCAGACCTGTTTGGTGAAACGATTCCTCGTGTAGCGTCCATTGTGAGCAGACGAGTTTGTATTGTTCAATAAAAAAAAGCAGACGTGTTTGGTGAGACGTTTCTTTTAGGGGGAGTGCAACCCCCTTCTTTTCAGAATGGTTTACGCTTGTTTGTTTACGCCCGGCAGTATTCTATACAGCGGAACATAATCAACACTCTGGTGTCCGGTGTCTCATTATTATGCAATAATCATACAGAAACAGCTTCCTCATGTAGCGTCCATTGTGAGCAGACGAGTTTGTATTGTTCACCAAAGATTGCTTTTTTAAAAAAGCAGACGTGTTTGGTGAGAACTACGTAATATCGGACTGTTATTTTTGCATCGTGTATCAGCCCCTCATCATGGCACCAAAGAAAGCAAGTGGAAGTGGTAAACCTGGTGAAGAAAAGAGGAAAATAGTACGCAAAACTATAGAATGTTAAGAAAGATTTGATCACGAAATACGAGTCAGGTGTGGTGTGTCTGTGTTGGCGAAGGAGTTCGGGATGCCGGAATGCCCCGTCTACTGCCTGATGACAGCTGGGATAGGCACACGCCACACGACAGATAGAGAGAGAGAGAGAGATGTTCCTTCAATTTTTATGTTACTATGTTAATGTTAAAATTGGTGATAATAAAACATATTACAGTTTGTTTGTACAGTATTTTACATATTACCTGCTCTCCTATTACATGTGTACAGTTTATGGTGTGAAATTATAAAAAAAAGTGGTTTAAAAAAGTGATTTTCTTGACTTGGAACGGATTAAACATTTTTACATTGATTCCAATGTGAAGCATGGTTTCGGTTTTCGAACAATTCGGTTTTCGAACAGTCTTCTGGAACGGATTAAGTACGAAAACCGAGGTTTGACTGTATGCTGGTTTTTTTTAATGAACTACAGCCAAGAACAAATAAAGGATTCAAGGATGCTTGTCACCCTTGAATGCTCAAATCCTCCCTCCCCCATAATCTGACGTCCACAAAAAATGCAAAGGCCTCATGAACTCGTGATGTCAGCGTGCTGTGGCAAGGTCAAGCTGCCCAATCAAATGGGCACATGAAAGGTCCTGACAACCAGCACGCTGCAGGACCATTTATTTATTTTTTTTAACAGGCCCACGAGGAAGCTCCAGCTCTGGGGGACTCGCGGCAGGAGACACTTTCCTCGTGCCGGAGCCCCTTTGGAGATGTTCACTCAACAGCAGCAGCAGCACATCATCAAAGCCTGGCGGGAGGGAAAACTAGCAAAACAGATCCGATTAATGAAGTCAAGCTGTTTTGCAGCTCACAGACATGGATGACTCCCAACATGCCCAAGTGGGCTCTGCCACTTATCAGCTCCTACCACACTTGAGAATGCTCTAACTGGAGTTCAGGAGGACGTCATATAAAATATTGTAATAATCCACATATAACCTTCATTCATGAATCGATGTTGAATTGAGCATAATTATCTTTATAGGCGGCGCTTTGTTTGTATCTAATTAGGGCAGGTGTGTAAAACTCATTTTCATCGAGTTTCATCCTGTTCCTGTATTTAATATTTAGTCAATATATATTTTAACAACCAAAAGAGTATAAAATTAGGTGTCATGGAGAATCAGGACAACCAATTGTTGAGTTTATGTCAAATCGCTTTTATCTCTATGGAGCACCAATTCAAGTCGCAAAAGAAGTTATATCTCGAGGCGCTTTACATTTTGAGCAGGTGAAGAACCGAACTCCTCATACATTATGCAGTATATAATGCCATGAAAAAGTTGACCCTTTCTCTTTTTTTGTGGTTTTTTTTTTTGCATGAGTTCCGGAATTTGATTTTTGAGATCATCAAACAAATCATCAAAGATCAGACAAAGGTAACCCGAGTGAACATGCATTTTTTAATTGTGTCTTAAGGGGAAAACAGAACTCAAAGCTTGAAAGCGACCTGCCCCCGTGTGAAAATTTACTTGTCCCTCTTTGTTAATCATGATATTACTGTGGCTAATCACATTTTTCAGTCTCCAAATCGTGATGGAGTTGCATTTTTACATCCTCAAACAAATAGCCCAACCCCCCAATTCACTCTCTACCTTCTGCAGCCCCATTTTACACACAACTTGTTATGTATTTGAGTGATGAACATTTCCATTGACTTTGACGCCCAGAATAGAGGATGACTTCTCTTTCACCTGAACATACATGGCGACTTAGAGGGGGGGTGGGGCGTGACGAAAACAACAAAAAAGTGGGGATCCACATGCACAAACATGCATGTAAAAATTGCAGATTGTAATCAAGATAAGTCGATAAGAGAGACGCTTTCATGTCGGTGTTCGTGCAGAGTTTGCCGACCTAATACGCTCCATTCCTTTGATTATGTTCTGTAGACTGAAATTATTTGTGTATGACACTTCAATCTGAAAAAAGACATTAACATTTTGTCTTTTTTCACCATGACGCTGCCCTGAGCATCTGACAGTTCCTGGCTAAGAAGAACATTGTCGTGTTGCAGTAATCGCTCAACTCACCGGACCTGGCTCAGTGTGTTTTTGTTTTTTTTTACTTTTTCTCTTACTCAAAGGGGTCTTCAAGGGGACTCGTGTTGAAGGCTGACTTCAAGATGGGCGTGACGACAGAGATTCACAGAAGAAGTGAATGAGGACATGGCAGAAAAGACTGGCAAGGACTGATAGCAGGATTATTTCCAAAAGGAACATTTGTAGTTTGGTTTTCAGATATATATGTTACAACACCGGTCTTGGAAAAGTTCTGGTCTATTTCCTACATCTGGTAAATCTAATAAATATAAACCCATACACACACACACACATATCAAAAATCAGGCTGAATTTAAAGGAAGGCTTCTTTTATTTTACACGTGTGGGTGGCTTCATTGGTGGAAATGAATTAGTTTAAGTTGGGAAAAATGCATAAGAGTGGAAAAATACACTCCTATAATGATATATTTCACTTTTATGTCAAGCGTTTGAGTACATGGGTATGTCCATGATGCGGCCAATGAGACATGACGTGCAATTTACTGCTGGATAAGAGACACACATTGGATGAGGAAGACACAACGTAAAACAGTCCCATAATGCATAGCACACATTTGCAAAGGGTCGACCATAAATAGCAAACTAGGTGCACATTGACATGTTATTTCTCATTTTTTACAGAAAGTGTACTAACTCAAGTTTTGCCCAGCCCCCATATGCACAAATATAGGAAGGCACGTGAGTGTGTGCAGTAAACATTTCCAGGGCAAGGAGTGATTTCCAGTCGGAGAGAAGACATGCCACGCAGGTGACATTAAAAATAAACACCTTGTCGATTATTTTTAATGAGCAAGAAGTGGGAGATGAGCTTAGCTGCCCGAGGGAGGATAGCCTTTGTTTCAACCCTTCGCAATTCCTGGCAGGCACAGGCAGCTGCGCTTGTGTCCATAATGTGAGCTGAGTCCAAGCTTGTGAATTAACCCTTTCAGGGACAGCGGTTACCTTCGTGGACAGATTATCATGTGTATCAGTTTACAGGGTTCATGAAAGGGTTCAATCTCGGACCAAAATAGTACTCTGTTCATGGTAAGGTAGAAGAACACGCTGTATCAATTCCAACATTGTCCATGCATTGTGTAGCTAGTAAATGAGCCCCATATCTGGTGTGCTCCACTTCCTGATCTTACTCGTTCTCCAAAGTGTAATTTGTGCTACCAAAAGACTATCTGCCCTTGCTTCCTTCACATCAAAAGTGGAATCTCACACTTTTGACATACAGTATTCCATTTGTTGGAATGATATGGGTGCATTCTTTCAGGATTCATGTCAAAGATGTGCTATACATAGTTGCATGTGTATAGCATCATGCACTCTTGTGCAATTTACACATGTATAGTGAGTTCGATTACGGCTCCAGCCTTCCTGGATGGAGTTTGCACGTTCTCCCGTGCCTGCGTGGCAGTTCTCTGGGTACTCCGGTTTCCTCCCACATTCCAAAAACTTGCTTGGCAGGCTGATGGAACACTCGAAATTGTCTCGAGGTGTGAGTGTGAGTGCAGATGGTTGTTCGTCTCTGTGTGCCCTGCGTTTGTCTGGCAACTGGTTCAGGGTGTCCCCCGCCTACTGCCTGAAGACGGCTGGGATTGGCTCCAGCACCCCCCGCGACCCTTCTGAGGATAAAGCGGATCGAAAAATAGATGAATGGATATCAATGGCATACATAGCTGAAGTATACATTTCAGCATTTTCCAGGAAAAGTCAGCAAAAAACGCATGGATGGATGCCTGGCGATGAATCTTGAGTGCATCCAATCTCATAGTTCCAATACTTTTGGGAGGAAAGCAGCATGTGTTCTGCTGTAATAACAGGTAATACAGACTTGACGTAAAGGCAGTTGTACATAAAAACAACACTAAGCGCAGCAATTTTCCAATGCAAAACCCCCTAATGCGCATATTATAGCAGCTGCACGAAGAGGAAGTACACATATAATATGCAATCGTATGCATAATTGAGGCCCCGAGCGGAAATATGTTCTTTTATTGTGTTTACTCTAATGACTTATGCTCCACTCTGACCTCACACATGCATAAAAGAAAGGCGCACAAAGAAATAACGATGAAACATTCAAAAACAAAAATAACATCTGTAATTCAACCAATTGTTTTGTATGCTCCCTTCAAACAGTTAGTTCTACTTGCCACGGACGTTATGCTTCTTGCTGGACGCTTTCCAGAAGCCTGCCGGCGGGCATTGACCTTGCGTGTGGTGGTCATGCTGCGCCTCAAGAAGACATCAATTAACTGTTTGTTTGTTTTTTTTAACTACATGTTGAGCTCTTTAATGCAATGGTTTTTACATTTGATTAATATGACAATAAGTCAGGGAAATGATTGTGATATTTATTGTAATCCCTACATCTAATTTTCTTGCAACTCACTATTTTCATGTACATTCCAATCAACACAACAAGTTTGCAAAAACTCAAATTTACAAATAACTGCAATGGCTACAAGTGGGCTGTATAATACATGCATACATCTAACATATATTATTATTATTATTATTATATACAGATGTGACGATGAAGCACCAAAAAGACTGTCACAGTAAACCGTTTTTCTGTAGTAGTATAATAATATGCATTACTACTTTTATTAGAGCCAAAAGAATACACAGTATGCTTGTGAGTATTATTGTACGATCGGCTTGCATGTTTTGCTGCACCGTTTGTGTTCACGTCTTTTAAACATTTATAACTTTTGCATTATTGATGCTAGTATCACGAATCCATTTACAGTGTTTTGCATTATGTAAGAGGGTTCCGCGAACAGACTTCCATATGAAAGTTGTGCCCTTTTGTAATTTTGATGAATACACATGTAATTCTCTTTTTGATGCTGCGTTTTACAGGAAAGGAAAACTGGGAGTGGTAATAAAAAGCTTAAAGAAAATAGAGAATCGATTGCGATTGGGTAATTCTAAAATAAGGTGCCACTGCATGACAATAAACATATTAAGCTGGCAGTGAAGTAGATGTAGCATACATACCTGATCAAGTCAGAATGAAATGAATGCCATAGGCCCCTACACAGATTACAATGGCACCGGAAATAAAATCATTGTTGAGCTGAAATCAAATACTTTTTCTATGTACACCAACGTCTTCCAGGTATTTCTCTAAAAGATTGCTCAAAAATCATTCTAAATCTGTGTTCGGTGAGGACTTCTTTGCTGTGATAATCCAGCCGCCACATATCAATGTATCATACCAAGAATGCTTATTAGGCACCGTCATTATTGCCTAAGTGTGCCTTGAGCTGCCCACAATAAAAGTGATAGTACATTTAATTCACTATAAGTCATCTCCGAAGGTGTTTCAGAGAATTACTCGTGTCCTCCCTGTTGCAACATTCCATTTGCATTGACCACAGAATTTCTTCACAAAGAAAATGTCTCAGGGAAGATGAGCAGCAGTTCTCATTGGGTTCTCGACCTGAATGCAATTCATTGTCTTCAGCAACTTTTCGAGGCAAATGCTCACCATTCCCTGATGTCTTGCACTTGGGAGAGGTGTTCCATTCACTGAATCACACTATTTTCACGACAGTACAGGGAAGACGGCAGACAGTGCGTATTGGATGGTGTCGTCTGAGTGGTTTGCTGATGGTGGGATTATAGGACGGGCAGACGCATGCTATGGACAACAAACAAAAGGTTTTATTTTATTGATGACTATTTGAATGCCCACAATCCCATTTTTTCCAAACCAACAAATTTAACTTATCATCGATCCATTATGGCAGCCCAGTGGTCCAGTGATTAGTGCGTCGAACTCACAGTGCAGAGGTGGAGGGTTCGATTCTGGCTCCTGTATGAAGTTCTCCCCGGGCCTGCGTGGGTTTTCCGGTTTCCTCCCACATTCTAAAAACATGCAAGGCAGGTTGATGGCACACTCTAATTATCCCGAGGTGTGAGTGTGAGCGTGGATGTTTGTTCGTCTGTGCGTGCCCTGCGATTGGCTGGCAACCGGTTCAGGGTGTCCCCTGCCTACTGCCCTGAAGACTGCTGGGATAGGCTTCAGCACCCCCTGCGACCCTTGTGAGGATAAAACAGATCGGAAAATGAATGGCTCTATCTACTACTGTATACCTGATGGTGGGCATCGCCAATCCGTCCTTCGTCGACGACAGCAAATCGGCATTACGAACATAATTGCCAAATAGAGAAAAAAGTTAAACACACACCCGCACAGCGTGGTGATTAGTGAAATAAAAACAACATTGGACACAACATTGCAGTATCTGGGACTGAAAGTAATAAATGGTTGGATTATTTTCTTTAATTTGGCTGCGTGTCAGGTATGTAGCACCTGCGTGTGACAGTTGCGGTGAGTCCGTTCTCAACGCCGTTTGGCTGACGCCAATGACTTGGACGGACTGAGCTAGCCTGAAACACGGACAGAAGTTCACTGACAGACTAGCAATGCCCGCCTCTCATTTATACAATAGCAATGCTCCAAAAGTACATCATAACATGAAACAACTGCCAGAAAACAACTGTAGAAGCAAGATTACGGTGGATATCATGAAATTGATTTTAAACAAAAACTAGACTCTGCTGACGACTTCTGGGTTTATGTTCTTCTTTGTTCTTCTCATCTCAAATTTACTGTGTGTCAGTTGTGTGCTACTAACTAGTGGTCAAGAATAGAATTACACCCTGATAAAACAGGATTGATAACAACATAAGAGTTATTAACAGTTGAAAAAACCCTGAAAACTGCGATGGAAGGGGACTTAGTGTATTTTATTTTACAACAATACTCAATTACATTTACACTATCATACCGGGATGTACCTGTGGATGAAATAATGAATTGGGAAGTCTTTGCTGTAATCATACACGAGTGATATTGGCACCAGGCAGCATCTCAAAATATCCCCATCCTCCTTTATCTCACCCACATTGTCTCTTTCTGGCAATCCGCTTCTTCCTTTACAACCGTGCCATGTATTTTGTGGTTCACAAAAAGTAAGTAGAATATAATGTATATGGAGCCTCAAACCTTGATCCAGGGTCACAGTTTTGCATTGCAGCACATGGTTAGATGTGCGGGGCTTCATCGCTCACTATGCAGGTGTGAATCTGCAAAATTTTTTGATGGTCCATACCAATCGGGTTTGGCCTAAGGCATACTTTTACTTGGCAAAGGAGAGGTGCTCAATCACAAAGATGAGGACAGACTTGTGAATAATATTCGAACGAAATAGGCCCGTTATATACATGCAAAAATTCGTGAATCTCATCAGCTCATGGAAAATGGGAGGGAAAAAAAACACGAATTGCATTTCTATTTTGTTCAGTATCAAAAACGAGTGACACCTTTTCTTCGCTCTGACTTCTCACCCGTCCTGTGTCTTCTGTTTCCCCGCTCTGTTTGCAGTGAGCTAAATGGAAGAAAAATCCCGCCTGCCTGAGCATCTCTTCACTGTAGAGTGGATGTCGGCGCTCCCCAATGCCCCAGACTATTTGTCTCCCCGAAATACAACGTAGAGAAATGTGAGCAAACTGCCAACTTGAACCCGCTCGCCTCCAGCCGTCATGCTCAATATAGAGTGTTTTTTTTTTCTTCTTCTTCCGCTACTCCTCTCTGGATTGATTGCTTGTGTACTGTAACTCCACTTAACCTTCATAGGGTCTCCACTTAACTGGTTTTCTCATGTAAGGCGAAGTTGTTCTTTAGCCATGCATTTGAGTGAGAGAACCTCGGGAGTTGAATGTCCTCCATGTCGTGCATTTTAGCACCATCAAAGAATTAACTTTTGCCGTGTTTTTTTTTTTTTTTGTTCTCACAAACAAGGGGCGACAACAACAAGGGAGTTAAAGGAAGTGTACAGTATGTCGGGAGTAATTCTCTCTAATTTTCCATCTATCTGAGCATTCCTTATGCCACAGTAAGCAACATCAGACATGCACACGGCCATTCCTCCCAATCACGCACTTCCAGGTCTCACTGTCATTGCCCACGTGAGCACTGAAGTCCCTCAGCAGAACGAGTGAGTCCCCAGAATATCAAAGAACATATCAATCAATAAATCCATCAAACTTCATTAATATAGCACTTTTCATCCATAGAAATGCAACTCAAAGTGCTGTGCAATGCTTTCAAGCACTTCAAACTTATTTATAAAATTCCAAATACACACATATACATGCATACCACATACATACACACATACATAAATATATACACTTACATACACACACATATGTACATACATATACACAAATACACAAACATTCATACATGCATACACATACATGTATCATCAAATGGAGATTTATGGCACGAATAAAAGTGGCCCAAGTTTGGTCCTTTTATTTTAGCACACAGGTTATTGTGACCATAATTAATTGAAACAGTCTCTATAACTCTGGTCACATATTGTCCACTTATAAATCATGGAAAATATCCATCCATCCATCCTTTTTCTGACCCGCTTATCCTCACGAGAGTCACGGCGTGCTGGAGCCTATCCCAGCTGTCTTTGGAGGGTAGGTGGGGTACACCCTGAATCGGTTGCCAGCCAATCGCAGGGCACATTGAGACAAACAACAATCCGCGCTCACACTCACACCGAGGGACAATTTAGAGTGTTCCATTAGCCTGCCACACATTTTTGAAATTTGGGAGGAAACCCACGCAGGCATGGGGAAAATATGGAAACTCCACACAGGAAGGCCAGCGCTGGAATTGAACCCTGCACATCTGCAGTGTGAGGCCGACACGCTAAGAAGCCGACCACGGGGCCGCCAATAATGGCCGTCATTTAATTAAACACGAAAATTCCTCATTTAAGGGCCTTGTATGTTCATGTTTGGACTGAATGGAGCGGTCACCTGCAGCCTCTCATTTATGGTGAGTGTGGGTGAATGTGTGTCAATCTATGCATCAAAACTATGGTAGAACAACCCTCGGTCGTACTACTAAAACTATAATGGAAGTGGGAATAGTCCAATGTCCCGTTTGTAGATTAAAGTGTTGTGGAAATGAAGCAATGAGTGTAGAAATGTTGTGTGTGCGTGGTGCCCGCCAGCTGTCACCGTGTGCGCTAAGCGGGTGAGAGAAGTGCGCAACTGCTCACGTGCGGAGCTTAGAGCAAACATTGAACAGGGTTCACCAATTTATTTGAAACTGAGAGACTACATCATGTGAACTGATGAATGTGAAGGGCAACCCGTTTGAGACTCACTTCTGAAATAACATCATAATTAATACATGTTATTTTTAATTAATCATGTTGATTTTTGACAAGACTGAGATCATGTTAATTATTTCTCCCAGTGATTAGGAAAGAGATAAATATTAATGTGTAACACTACATTTATGTAAATCTCTGCCAGTGTTTACATTTTCAATTTTCTGCAGTATTCCTGGAAAATCACAGTGTCCCATCACGGGTGAGCTATTTTGAGAATAGGCTCGCAGGCTTCACATGTGGTCCTTGGGGGCTACCTGATGCCGCCACCCCAGGATATATTTATATATTTATATGTATAAAATAAGCGCAAAATCAGGATTTTGGTCATCCTCAAGGCAGTTGACTTAGGGCAGATATCTTCTGGCCTAATACATTTGTTCGACTCTGTACAATACAAAAATTGTATTGTTGTTTACTAATGATGAGCAATATAGCGCTAATGCTACTTAAACCCACCAAAAAGCCTGAGGTGCGTACTAATGCTGATGTGACATGTCAATTTAATGAGTTGTGCCGAAGAACACACACGAGTCCAATTATAAGATCAGTAAAACCAAAACACGACCAATGACTTCTTGCTGTAATTGCACTGTGGCTAGATTGCTCTTGTATTTCATTAATGTAATAAAGCTGTTATGTCATTCTGGGGCCGGTATAATGTATTCTTTGCTACGGAGGAGGCGCTGTGTGAGGGGATTCACCCATTATGCACAAGCACCACTCCACTACGGAACCTTAGCAGCAGACATGCACTTTTAATTGTGTGCGAGCAAGCAGCAGCTACAAGCCTTAACAATTGCAGCCAACATGGTGTAAGTCACATACGGTGTATCGTTGCTCGGCAGGGCACATCCTTGCAGCTCCAAAATCACCACTTTTTGGGAACTTTGAGAAAAATACCATTTTGCTTGAGTTAGCGAACACTGCAGTGTTAAATTCCATCAGTCTTTCACAAAATGGGATGACTTAAATGTATCTGACAGAGCTGTTTTCAGGTGTTGTTGGCTAGAAAACCATCCAGGGTTTCAATCTTGAGGTGATATAATGTTGCACAGCTCCTGCGCAGCAAAGTACAGTTCAAGGGTCTGAGAGAACTGAGACATTTGTTCTCATACTATTGCTTTAAATTGGTTAATAATGTATACAAATAACAGATGATGTGGGAACAGACCATTAGTATCAATTTGTAAAAAAATATTACAAAATAATACCGTCAAACCTCGGTTTTCGGACGTCTCGGTTCTCGTACAATTCGGTTTTCGAACAAAATGTTTGAGTTTTTTTATGCCTCAGATGACGAACAAATGTCGGTTCTCGAACTAACTGAGCGCACTTGAATGCGTCACTTCACTCCTCTCGGCTTCGCTTCCTCGTGTAGCGACGCTACAGTAGCGTCCATTGTGAGCAGAAATTTTGGATTGTTCAATAGATTTTTTTTAAAAAGCAGACGTGTTTGGTGAAACGCTTCCTCATGTAGCGTCCATTGTGAGCAGACGAGTTTGTATTGTTCAATTAAAAAAAGCAGACGTGTTTGGTGAGACGCTTCTGTTAGGGGGAGTGAAACCCCCCTCTTTTCAGAATGGTTTGCCCCAGCAGCACGGGCGAAGTGCGTGCATGCGTTTGTTTACGGCCGGCAGTTTTCAATACAGCGGAACATAATCAACACTCTGGTGTCTCATTATTATGCAATAATCATACAGAAACAGCTTCCTCGTGTAGCGTCCATTGTGAGCAGACGAGTTTGTATTGTTCAATAAAGATTGTTTTTTTTAAAAAGCAGACGTGTTTGGTGAGAACTACGTAATGTCGGACTGTTATTTTTGCATCGTGTATCAGCCCCTAATCATGGCACCAAAGAAAGCAAGTGGAAGTGATAAACCTGGTGAAGAAAAGAGGAAAATAGTGCGCAAAACTATAGAATTTAAGAAAGATTTGATCGCGAAATATGAGTCAGGTGTGCGTGTGTCTGTGTTGGCGAAGGAGTTCGGGATGCCGAAACGCTCCGCCTACTGCCTGATGACAGCTGGGATAGGCGCACGCCCCACGACAGATAGAGAGAGAGAGCGAGAGAGAGAGATAGATGTTCCTTCAATTTTTATGTTAATGTTAAAATTGGTGAAAATAAAACATATTACAGTTTGTTTGTACAGTATTTTACATATTACCTGCTCTCCTATTACAGTTTATGGTGTGAAATTATAAGTGGTTGAAAAAAGTTGTTTTCTTGACTTGGAACGGATTAAAAATTGATTCCAATGGGAAACATGGTTTCGGTTTTCGAACAATTCGGTTTTCGAACAGTCTTCTGGAACGGATTAAATACGAAAACTGAGGTTTGACTGTTTTTGGACATTCAAAATTGTCTCCTTGCAGGCAATTTTATTTTTTATTTTTTAATGAAATTCTCTCTCTCATTGCACTGGTCAAGATCAAATTTTTATTTGACATTGCTTTATGCGTCCCGAAACATATTTTTGACGCGGATTCAACTTTTTTCTAGCACATCACGTTTTTGAGATACTTTCATTTTTTTGCTTTTACGTTTGACCTATAAAAGCGTCTGCAATGTGCCACTTACCGTGCGTTGTAATGTATAGTTATGACATTTCAAAAGGAAATTCCACCTGTTGCTGAACCCATAATTAATCAATGTTGTAAATATGTAAATTTTGTGCGCAAGAAAAAAAGTGAAGAGATTCACAACTAAATCATATATAAATGTTTACTATCATCTGATTAATAAAAAAAGGTGTAAAAATGTGTTGACTGGTGTAATTTTCAAAGTTCTTATGTCATCTCTTGTTTACTAAAGATGGGTTTTTTTTCTATCTCTCTACGTAATACAATGAAGTGATTTCACTTCATGTAATATTCATACTACAGTCATAAAAGCCCATTGAGGGAAAGCGTACCTCCAGCCGCCCAAAAAAAGACTCCTCAAAGAGATACATAACTGACAGCCAACTCTTTTTTTCGACAAGCAAGTCCCAAGTCCTAAAACAATTGACTTAAGTCGGAGTCAAATGATGTGACTTGAGGGCCCCCACCTCTGCTTCGCAGAGTCAACATTTGCAGTTGTTATCTGACCCATGGAAGTTGAGACAAGAAACACATCCAACCACCAAGAATTAATGGTTGTATTGATCTGACAGACACTAAAGTCCCCACTTTTGTGCACACAAATGCCCGCAATGCATCCCCCGATCCCCCCACCCCCTTTCCATCAATCACGTTGACATGACATGGCCGGCTCGCTCTCAGCGAACCCGCCATGTCATGTCAACGTTTTCGCAGCGAGACTTCTAAAGAGTTATCGCGGGATATCAGCACTTCCTTTCATCGCATGCTGCAAGAGTGCTTGCCAGAAAAGAAAAAAAAGAAAAAAACACTTTCAAAGCAACATTTCCCGCTGAGATCAATTATATTTGGGATGATCCACAACGTTGGCATCGTAAAGCCTTTATTAACTGCTAGTATAAACAGAAATGAATCAGTCTTATGCGCCGTAGTGCAGCATAGTCTAATGTTGTATCCAATGAAAGCAACCACATTTTAAAATAATTTGTTTTCATTAAGTGAGTTTAAGTCCAACCAGGCTGATTTTGGACTGATCGTCAGCCAATCACAGGAAACAGAGAGAGAGAAACAACTATTCAGGAGGTAGGCCATCTTTTGCCTGTTAGCTAGGCTACGCTCCGTGATCAGCTGTATCAAACAACGGGATGGATGGTGTAAATTTGTGATCTTCTCTTTTCCTCCGAATTCGCAAAAGTACTCATATGAGGTTCTGAAATAGAAACGCGGATCTATTTGTAATTAAAAGAGCCGAATCTCTTTTTTACAAAGTGTCATTGAGGTCTTTTTAACTAACTCACACAGTGGAAATATATTATAGGTGTAATTTATTATTCTGGCCCCAAATGTTCATGTATTTTCTCCATTCAAAAACACAAACATAAACACATTAATGAAGATTCCAGATATGTCTTCAATGCCCGCCCTGACAGCACTGGGTAGCTCCTTCAGCCAGAGACTGTTACACCCGCGCTGCAAGAAGGAGAGATACCGCCGCTCATTCTTACCGACTGCTGTCAGGCTGCTGAATAAACATACCTGAAAACCTGTGTAACCATTGTAAATAGCACAGCCACGTTATGCTGTGTTTTCTATGCTATTGCTAATTTATTATATTTATTCTACACATACAGTATATTGCTAATGCTATATTTTATATTGCACTTTTATTGAACTGTGTACAGTTCTTTCTGAAACATTTATTTTGTGCAATGAAAGACTTTGTTTTTTTTCTCCCCCCCCCCCCAATTTTGCGCTGCCGTAGACTGTAAATTTCCCCAGTGTGCGACAAATAAAGATAAGATAATCTTATCTTAAAAATGTCTTTAATCCACACTATAATTTTGAGTGTAAAACAATGACTATGTTCCCCCTCCCCAAAAAAATCTAAAGTCTGGTAAAATGTCAAGTATACATAAAATATACACTTGAATGGCATTCCAAACTGACATTTGAATTCAGTCCGAAGCAAACAAGTAAATCAAACAAACTTTTAACCTTCCAACTCTCCACACTTCACTTACAATAAAAATGTTCACAATAGTCCCTTAGATATGTTTACCCACGTGCATCGCATCATCCAATTGAACTATTATCTCTTTATTCTTAGCATAGGTCATTTTTAGCACTTCTAGCTTTCATTATTTTTATGAACAATTGTCCCACATTGTCCATTCATAGATAATGAATTTCATTTTAAACAGTCAGGTCATTTCAAACATCCCCAAAATGTCCTTGGTCATCTGACCTTTCAAACGTGTGAATGAACCTGATTTACCTCTAAACTATGCCCATGTTTGGCCGTCTACTTCCTGAATGGAGACGACAGTGTGGCAACAAAGTATTACTACTTCATTACTTTCCACCAATACCTGCATGAATGCTCTGCTGGGCTTTGAAAAAGAAAAAAAAGGCTGATCCCCGTGTCAGCTGGTGTTATTTTTCCCGCTTCACCACACAACACACACAAACACACTTGTGGCTGCTTAATACATTTACATCCCGAGCCGCCTGGGTGCCAAGAAGGTGTTTGCTCTGGTGTGTGTGCGTGTGCGTGTGCGTGTGCGTGTGCGTGTGTGTAAGCCTGGCGTGTGTTTGCGTGCCTGGTCACGTATGGGTATCTCATCCCCTCATCATTATATTCATGACTGATTCAGCCACCATGAATTTCAATGGCATGTTATCTTTGGCAGCGTATGACACTTTTAGACGAGCCCCCTCAGACCTCCGCAACCCCCCACCCTCCTCGACTTCCTCCCCCATCGACCACCCCCTGCGCGATGCTCCCGCAGCTCTGTGTGAACAACAACAACAATGTGCTCATCTAATCCTGAGCCACAAATTCTCTGCTGGGATCCCAGCGACACACATTCCGCTAGAAATTGGACAAGAAATGGGTTGTCCAAACTATGGCCCATGGGCTGTTTGCAGCCCATTGTTTTTTTATTTATTTATTGTGCCCCATCACAATAAGATATATTTTTTTTACATCTATTAGTAGGCCTTCTGGGATGAGGGGCCCCATCTGTCCCAGTGAGGTTGTTTGTTCATTTTAAAACCCAATCGTCCTTTTAAATATATGGGAATTCCATCTGGAATCAGACAAGTCGCAAAAAACAAAGTTCCACTATATGCTTGTTTTAGCGCATTTTATATCTATAAAGTGGCCCTTCCATCCATGCGTCCCTCGAAGGAAAAAGCTTGGACACCCCTGAGGTAGAAAGTGAGTAAAAACGCAAAGCCCCCTCCCCCCCGTGTGCAGTCACTGGTCACATCATTAGGTACATCTGCACATTCTAATGTGATGCAGCTTTTCAAGCGCTCGGTTGAATATAGGCAGCACTATACGTTTATCCCCTCCTCCTCTGTCATTTACACACAAAAAAGTGGGAAGCAGAGAAAGTGTCTACGAAGGCACAAGTGATGGGCCGCAGGATTAAAAGGGAAATGCACAGTGGATGATTTGTGACATGACTAGCTTCTATCAATCTCCCCGAACGCATTGCTCAGCGGAAGGGGTGTGAGAGGAGCATTGAGGGGAAAAAAATTGCAAAAAAAAACACAGAACGACAATATGTACTGAATTTGACAGACAAATACATGATCTTTCATCCCAAACCCACATGAAAAGTAAAGATGTAAGGTCACTATCTCTGAGCTAACGACTTAATTAGATACATTGGCGCTTGACATGCTGTTGGTCCGAATTACCCTCGCGGAATAAAGAAGGTGCGATCACTCATTGGCTGTCTTGTCAGTGCTCAGCATGTATTAGTGTTACAAGAATCACTTTGATCCACAGTCCAAGTTTAATAAATACGACTGCCTGCCACAAGATGGGAGATGTAAAGAAAATGGTCGATATTCAATGTGACTGTAACGCTTCTACTTTACTGCTTGTATACACAATTGACATCCACTGGAGTGTTTTTTTTTTAACCATTGATATTTTTTTTTTACCATGATAGTCCATTTATATAAAAGTCTGGTCCAGACAATGGAATTCCAAAGGGGGCAGTGATTGACTAATTCCAGTCCAGATCCACACCACCGATGAAGACACCGCTTGTCGATATTGACGCAGCTGTCAAATATAAGCATCTATCGATCCCGCGACGTGCGCAAACATCACACATCCATCCATCATGAAGAATTCATCCATGGGCAGGCCGGCTCTTTGGCCGTAGATCGTTACGGCAGAGACTGTAAATCACACTGGCTTGCTGGCTGGATGGATTATCTGCCTTTTATCATGTGAACGGCGTGTGAAGGTTGCACATGCCTCCAAGCACGTGTGTACGCCTCAGGGGTAACACATGCACGCGTGCACGCTGATGGCAAGGTTTTAACGCTGCCAGGTCTCACTCTCACTGCTCCCCATGTTCCTTTCATCCCCCGTTCTGTAATTACTTGATTGACCTCTGCTGTCGGGGCCTAATTAGACATGGTAATTAAGGATTAGATGAGTCAGGGGGAGGGAGAGGTTTGTGGGTTAGGGGTTGAAGAAGTATGTTGTTTGTGGTGGTGGTGGGGGGGGGGGGTCACATGATGCAAAATGGGCTGATTAAGGGTCCCGCCATTTTCGGAAATGCTTGTCTTCATAATCATTATTTTGTGCCTTGTTATGCCCCTAAAACGGCTCCCAAGTCCTACTTTAAAACCGTAACCCTACTTTGAAACCCTAACCCCATTTTGATACCCTATCCCTACATTTAAGACATACTTTCAAACTCTAAACCTAACCCTAACCCTAACCCTACCTTGAAACCTGCTCTGAAACTCAACCCTGCTTTAAAGCACAACTTTGAAATCCTTACACTACTATGAAAGTCTACTAGAAAAGTCGATCCCTATTTGAAACCCTGCTTTAAAACCCAAACTCTACTAATCATACTGATATTTATGTACCGTATTTTCCAGACTATAAGTCGCTCCTGAGTATAAGTCGCACCAGCCATAAAATGCATAATAAAGAACAAAAAAACATACATAAGTCGCACTGGAGTATAAGTTGCATTTTGGGGGGAAATGTATTCGATAAAATCCAACACCAAGAACATACATGCGATCTTGAAAGGCAATTTAAAATTAAAATAAAATATCAAACAGGCTGAATAAGTCTACGCTATGCTAACGTTACATGACGCATAAACAACGAACTGAGAACGTGCCTGGTATGTTCAAGTAACATATTAAGCGTTATTCAGATAACTATAGCATAAAGAACATGCTAACAAGTTCACCAAACCATCAATGTCACTCCAAATCACTAAATCCAATGGAATCTTCATCCTCTGTGTCACTTTAAAGCAACTCCACCAACTCCGGAGGTAGAAGATGCAGCGCTTCCTCTTCTACGTCGCTTACGTCAGGCTCATCGTGGTTTTATCAACACAGGTCTAAAGCAGCCTCTTGCGGTTTAATGTGAAAATAACATGTGAAATGATATAATAATGTGTTAATAATTTGACCCATAAATCGCTCCAGAGTATAAGTCGCACCCCCAGGCAAAAGACAAAAAAACTGTGATTTATAGTCCGTAAAATACGGTATGTATAATTATGTATCTTAATACATATACATAGTGTTTTACAAAATACTTGACAATATTTATAATTTCATGATGCACCTATGGCAAGAAAGCAAAGCATGGAGAGTGTCTGTTGCCAGAATGTATGGGTGGGGTCAGCGAAAAGAGCAAAATCAGCCTCTCAAAATATCCACACGCTTGCCTTTCTTCCTGTCCGTTTCCTCCCTGTGTGGTAATTGAGACTCACGCCATGCTTTGGAATGTGCTCCAATGTGCTGTGCTCAGCTGCTTAGTGTGCGGTGTTGTTCCACTTCACTTGGGTTTGGCCACATCGCTCGGTTTACGGATGAGGTAGGATCTATCCAGGCTGACTTTGGGGAAGAGGCGGGACCACCCTGGATTGGTCACCGCCAGTCAATTTGAAGGCACATATAGAGTAGTCAGTGTTAATATTTTTTTGTTGTGTGTAAAATATGTGGCTTGATAATGGTTGGGGGAAATTTCCTTTTCCTCTTTCCTTGCCCTACCGTCCATCAGTGAGTGTGCAACAACAAATTGTAATAGAGCCAAAGTAGAATTCCCCTTCAGGGGGTTAATAATGAGTAATGAATATTTTAGAAAATAAATTAAACGCTGTGGAATTGCCGTAACTCAAGCGTGGATGCACTACAATTAGGTGCAAGGGTGAAGAGCACTTGGAAGAAACGTCTCCCGAATGTTAATTTGGGATGCATTCCACTCTTACAGTAGAATCAGAAAATGCTGCATGATGTTTTTTTTAGACGGCTTAGAATAGTTATTTTGGGTTTTCCCTTTGGTTTGCTGTACAAAGCCGACCTGTACACAGCGGCGGCGACGGCGGCAGCGGGGAAGCGTGCAGCACAGAGGAGCATAGTAATGAGGCTTTTGTAATCAGCTAATTTTGGCTGCAGGTCTCCCAACAGTTAAGTGTTTGCGGCGCACCTCCGCTTTCACTCCCCCCACGCCTTCCCCTGTCGGCTCACAGATGAACGGAGCTGTCTTACGCGAGCTATTTCCCCCTCTAGGCTGTTTCCATTTGTGGCACCACGAATAATGTAACACACTCCATTATTTTTATAGGCCCTGGGCATCTCACTCACATCCATTGAGGAATATATTGACTTTCGCTTTGCCGCATGATTGAGGCTTGTTTGTCTTGCTGCCGCCACTGCCAGAAGAAGAAGAAGAAGCAGGAGACTCGGATTACAATGTAAAAAACGGGACGGGAAACATCTGCATACAATATAGATATATATATGATAGATATATATATGATAGATAGATAGATAGATAGATAGATAGTGCTCGCACAACAGCTGCCATGAAGCGCTTCACGGAAGATTTCCAAATAACCAAAATGATACAACCAAACATAACATACGCAAAAAAGATGCACATTGTGAGCCCAATACACCTCGCATGTACTCAAAGCTCATTCTTTGCGAAAAAAAAAAAAAAAAAAAAAAGGACCAAGGCATTTGACCAAGACTCAGTGATTAGGAAAACGGGTAATTGCTTGAATAAACATTTTTTGGGGATGAGGGGGAAGAGGGCTTTAAAAAAATTATATTTTCATTGCGGCGGCCCGGTAGTCCAGTGGTTAGCACGTCGGCTTCACAGTGCAGAGGTACCGTGTTCGATTCCAGCTCCAGCCTCCCTGTGTGGAGTTTGCATGTTCTCCCCGGGCCTGTGTGGGTTTTCTCCGGGTGCTCCGGTTTCCTCCCACATTCCAAAAACATGCATGGCAGGCTGATTGGACACTCTAAATTGTCCCTAGGAGTGTGAGCACGAATTGAGGATCATTTCTGTGTGCCCTGCGATTGGCTGGCAACTGGTTCAGGGTGTCCCCCGCCTACTGCCCGAATACAGCTGGGATAGGCTCCAGCACCCCCCGCGACCCTAGTGAGGATCAAGCGGTTCGGAAAATGGATGGATGGATGGATATTTGAATTGCTTTTAAATGGGTAGTTTTGAAGCATTGGTAGTGACAACAAAGATAATTAGCGAGTAAATCAAACTTTTCAGGAATTCAACATACATTTTTTTTCATTCATCTCAATTACAGTATATTCATTGAACAGTGCAGCAAATGTAGAAACATGTAAAATAGCACAGTAAACTCCTAGAAATGGACCCCTCAGGAATAAAGAACGTGCTATGATCCCACATATGTCGTTAACTTTATTGCAACTTACGAATGTAATAACAACACGCAACAAAATGCTAGATATAAATCACAAACGTTCTCATGTCAGAGGAATCCGGCTCATTTGTTCACACATCAAATACAACGTAAATATCCCTTAACTGCTTAAAGTGTGTCTTAATTACAGACTTCTGTTAACAATATGTTTTGTTAAAAGACAGCTGTGAAAAATAGAAATGACATAGGAATTAGGGCCTATTCAAAAAATATATATGAATAAATAAATAAAGAAAACAGTGAGTCATGTCAGCCTTTCATGGACACGCCATTCGGTTGTTGCCCCAAATGTCCCAATGACCACCATGCCCATGCTACCAACAACAAAAATCAAACCTCATCATTATATAACCAGCACTCACGGATCGCACCTGAATACCGTCGGAAAGCAAAATCAGCAACATGCATTTGTTGCTGATTTTGCCGCTACAAGGATGTTAACAAGCAGGCTGCCCCTGCCGGTGATGGTGACGGTAAATGGTCCCCAGGAAGCTCACGAGAGTCAGCTACAAATGTCGTATGTGCTGTCACACCATCTTCATTTGTCACATTCATTCAACGTGACAGCAAAACCTCAGCTGCATCGAGGACAGTGGCTATCCGCCCGCTTGGGGAATGACTCATTCTTCTGCTAATGATGAACAAATGAACGTTCCTGCATTAGTAGCAAACTACTGTGTATGAAAGTGGCGCCTTGGATGTGAGCTCTATTGCAGTGAAAGATTTAGAAGAGATACCCAAGGGGCTTTGGCGATTAGTGGGATATGATACATGGTCGCATTTCACTAAATTCAGAGGAAAAAAAAAAATCTTTCGCACTTGGAAAACTTCAGCGAGTTGCTGGAGAAAGAATAACCTAGCAAGCGCCCACAAAATATGCAGTACAACCTCAATGTTTGTTCTTCTGTTGTCTCAATATTTTTGTCCTTATCTTGTCCCAATACTTTTGTCCATAAAATGAGCGTCAGGTTTTGACCAAACCAAATGATGTTTTAGGATTCCCAAAAATGCAGGCTCAGACAAAGTGCAATTACAAAAATAGTTATTCAAGAAAATCGCACCAACAAAGTATGAAATCGCTGGTCACAAGGAGCCACGAAAAACAAGGCATGAAACAAAAAGTGCTTGCGAATGCAAGGTTCATCAGAACACTGAGAGTAAAAAGTCCGATAACACAAAATCAATGAGGTATTATAAGTCAAAAACTGTTACAAACAAGGATCATGAACAAAACGAGAGCAACTATGAATTAATTGCACAGAGAGGGCTAGAAAATCACTCTTGGAGCACAACAGCACAAATGTTCAACAATGCTATAAGGACAAGGCCGCTTGTCAGTCATTAAATACAGAGCCAGGCTTGATGGGGAAACGAGGAACAGGTGCGCCTGCTGGAGGGAAACGCCCCTCACTCCAGCTGGAGAGAAACGCCCCTCACTCCAGCTGGAGATGAACCACAATCAAGACAGAACATGACAGTCTCAACATGGTGCCCCAACATTTTCATCCTTAATATCGTTTCCTAACCCTGAAACACCAAACAACCCTCACATAAACTCCCCAAAAATAAAGATTGTATCTCAGAAACCGCAAGTGCCCTACACAATTTTACAGTACTTCAGACAGCATCATCTCCAGTGAAGTCAATCAACGGTTCATGACGTCATCACGTACTCAAGACTCGACTACCTACTGCACGGCCTAAAACGTGTCTCTGCCTGCAATTTCTTGTTAACTCGCTGCTGATATAGCTTTGATTATGCACGAGAGTGGGCGTAATGTATAATAACGTTTAATTGGATTACCTTTGGTTAATTGTGTGGAAAAAAATTCAAGTGAGATGATGTCATGAAACTCAGATTGGTTTCAGCAATCTATGAGGAAGCCTTCGCCGACGTTGATCACAAGCAAGTGCAGTATGTCGACAGGATCTGGTGGTAGCAGAAAGGAAGAAAATAATAATCACAACAATGATAGAAGTTACTTTTGGCTTCTCCCATTCAGGGGTCAGTACAGTCACTCGGATAATAATAACAATAATGATCATTTGCATTTCATTTATATGTGACAAATTTGAAATTGTTTTTTGAAAAAAAAATTCGAGGAGGTGCCTGGATTTGTATTGAAGTGACATCAAAGATGTCTTTAAAAGAGTTTTTCAAAAGAAGATGAATTATATTCCAAAGTGGCCTCTATATACAGATCCATCCAAACCGCTTGATCCTCACTATGGAGCCTATCTGTCTTAGTAAAGAGTTGCCAGCCAATTTCACACTCATAAGGGACAATTTAAGATGAATTATGGGAGGAAACCGGAGAACCAGAAAACCCACGCAGGCCCGGGGAGAACATTCCACACAGGGAGGCCGGAGTGGTACCTCTATATACAGTACATTAATTTATATTGTTAAAAAAGATTTCATTAATTTATATTGTTAAAAAATATTTGCCTTTTCTGTACATCAGAAAAAAAATATCACAAATTGGGGAGGATGGATGGGGACGAGCGACGCCAGAACATCAAAAGTATTGGGACACGATGTGGTCAAATCTATGGTGTCAAGAGCGGGCAAAAGTAGTGTGTTGGAAACTATATGGACAAAAAGTATTGGGACACATTTTTTTTGTGTGGCTTTTTTTGGGGGATGAGAGGCATTCATTCATGTTTCTTCTCTGTTCATCGCCGAGTGGGAGACGTGTCGACAAGAGAAGAGGACACTTTACAATGCAGACAGGTTGAAAAAAAAGTGATTACCACTCAGTCATGATAAAATGAATTGTTGTTTGCAATGACTTGAGGGAAGTAATAGAAGATGAAAATGGCGCCCGCGTGCACTCACGCGCACGCCGCCTTAATCCCCTGTTAAGTGTGAGGTATTTTCTTCTGTTTCTGTCAGCACTTTGAACAGCAGCCATATATCCATTTGTGTCATCTTGTTGTACAATTACACTGAAAAATGCTTGAGTGCTTTTTCTCGTTTGTGTGTTTTATTTATGTATTATTTGAACGTGGAGGCATTTAAATCTAACATTCAAAGAATAAAACTGTATTTTCCTAAGGTTTCTCCTCATAAATATTATAATTGTCCAGCGATAGAAGTGAGGAAGAAAAGTGACTTTTCTACTTTGCCAGTCACCGCTGGAGGCCTTAAGTTGTGTGCAAGCTGAGCTTGGGAGATAATAAGGAAACATCTGAGCAGTATCTTCATCGCCGTAAAGGCTTGACAGGCTCAGTGTAAAACATGCAGATTTAGCAGCGGCCATTCCATGCGAGGAATAATAATGGCGGTGCCTTGCTGGCACGCTCACACACTTAGGACATGTCGACAAAAATACTAGTTTAACTACCGGTAATTCTTTTAATTTTGGCATGTGTTTTTTTTTCTTTATAGGTATTCGATTGGTATTGGTATTGACTTCTCGTTTACTTGCAACAAATGTTTTTGGTCAACAAAATTGTGATTTCAGTGAGCTAAATTAGATCAGTGCTGCCCTGCGATTGGCTGGCAACCAATTCAGGGTGTCCCCCGCCTACTGCCCGAAGACTGCTGGGATAGGCTTAGTGAGGATGAAGCGGTTCAGTTTTGGGTTTGGTTAGTGCAGGGGTCGGCAATCCAAAATGTTGAAAGAGCCATATAGGACAAAAAAACCCAAAAAGAAACAAATGTGTCTGGAGCCGCAAAAAAATAAAACCCTTCTATAAAATTTAAAATGAAGGAAACACATGCTGTATGTATGGAGGAGACTGGACTGTCTCAGAATTGTTTGTTATTCATTCCTTTGTTGTGTGTTCACAAACGCCCCAATAGAATTTATTTTGTGATTTCCTCGCCTGATTTTTTTGTTTTGGTGCATTATTTTCGCTTTTCTGAGTGTCAGTGAAGTGATAATGAATTTCCGTTTTTCAGAGGCTGTCTTTGAACGCCTCTCGAGTCGAACGAGAAGAGAGGAGCGGAGTCGGACGCAGACGTGTCTGTGTTTGTCGAGACTGTTAAACGCATAAATAAAGTGAACGTTTTAAAAAACCAACACCACAGCCCTTCTTTTTCGGAGCTGCAACATGTATCTATATCTATTTGAGCTATATTAGCCTACTATCAAAATCTTTTTCCATTTTCAAACATTTTTTATAAAGCTCCAGGGAGCCACTAGATGTTGCTAAATTGCCGCATGCGGCTCTGGAGCCGCGTGTTGCCGACCCCCGGGTTAGTGTGTCAGTCCAACAGTTGAATTCATTTGAAGGCACTGGTTAGCGTGTCGGCCTCACGGTGCAGAGGTGAAGGGTTCGATTCCGGCTCCGGCCCTCCTGTGTGGAGTTTGGATGTTCTCCTTGTGGATATGTGGGTTTTCTCCGGGTACTCCGGTTTCCTCCCACATTCCAAAGACATGCGTGGCAGGTTAATGGAACACTCAAAATTGTCCTTAGGTGTAACCGAGTGCTGAAGGTTTTTCGTCTATATATGGCCTGCGATGGGCTGACAACCAGTTCGGGGTGTATCCCGCCTACTGCCCATAGACAGTTGAGATAGGCTCCGGCATATCCTGCGACCCTTGTGGGGACAAGTGGATCAGAAAATCAATGGATAAATCAGGGGAACATCAAACAAGATGGACAGAGCCAAGATTATAAATCTTAGAAGTGTCAGGCAGAATTTCAAGCCACTAGGCTACTGTGCTGCCAATATTAACATGCTACTTTGAAAAAAAAAAAGAAAAATGACTTAACTTGTACTTGAACGCCTGTGGGATGCTTTTTGACCCTGGAGTGGGAAGAAATAATAGCAAACGTGCGCACATGTGCATGAGTCAGCTGTACAGTGTGACTCACTGGGGACAATGTGTCAAAGTGGAGTTGTTGTGTACAGAAGATGACGGTTCAGCTTGCAGGTAATCAAAGTCAAGTCAATGTATGCACCCACACGTGTTATCTGTAAAATAAATGAAGTGGCGAATCGCAGTGCCATCTGTAAAAGATAAGATCAAGATGCGCTGGACTTCCATCCCCTATCCTTTTTTTTTCTTTTACGGTTGTTATCGCCAGCACAAGTGAGGATGAGTGCAGTATCTATCTTGAAAACGATCATCTCAAGAGGCCACCTGACATCTACTAGCGAAGATAGCAGTGGGCTCCAGGCACTTATAATTATCTTCACATTTCCATGTTACGGCGGACGATCTCTCCAATGGAACATGATTCATTTAAGAGGACGCAGTATTATGCCTTTTATTTGTTCTTTTTTTTTTTTTTTTTAAACAATGTCAATTAAGAATATATCTGTCACAGGATTTTTGCAAAATAGACCAATAATAGGCTCTGGGGAAGTTCAAGTGACTACCACTGACTTAAACTGAAAAGCTAGATTCCAAAAACATGCATGGATGCACTCTAAACCTAGGTATGAGTGTGAGTAGAGAGACATTATATATATATATATATATATATATAGAGAGAGAGAGAGAGAGAGAGACAGAAAGAGAGAATGAGAGAGAGAATGAGAGAGAGAGAGAGAGAGAGAGAGAGACAGTATATATACTGTAATTTCTAGACTATAGACCGCACCTGATTATAAGCCGCACCACTACATTTTTAAAGGAAAAAAACATTTGTACACACCTAAGCCGCACCTGTCTATAAGCCGCAGGTGCCCATATTGTTACATGAGATATTTACAAAGAAAGGCGGCCGTTAAAAAAGTCTTTATATAGGCCGCTTCATTAAATAAGCCGCAGAGTTGAAAGCGTGTGACAAAAGTCGCGGCTTATAGTCCGGAAATTACGGTATATATATATATATAGAGAGAGAGAGAGAGAGGGAGAGATATATATATAGATATATATAGATATATGTATATAGATATATATGTTTTCTATTCTTGTATTTCCTTCCAAAAAGGTTGAATTGACCCCTTCCAAACAGCTGAAGTTTGCTCCTCTGTGTCCAGACTTCAAATGAATTGCGCTAACACAATACAATATATGCTGATTGTTATAGCGCTTTCACAACAGCTGCAGCTGTAACAAAGCGCTTCACAAAACAGTTAACATAAATGAAAATAATAAACACAACACAAAACATAAAACACAAACAGTCGTGCAATCCTAACCACTTTTCCCTCATACGCTTTGTTGTTTAAAGCAGTTTGAGATGAAAGAGGAGAGACACCAGTGCAACTACCATCAGCTAAATAAATGTTCTAATGTTATATAAGTTGGGAGAAAAGTTACTGATCATTTTCACCATCATTTACCACAACATTACATTTTCAGCCAGTATTCTGCTTTGTTATAGTGACTCCGAAAAAGGAAAACGACATGGGGTGTGGGACAAAATACATGGTGCTTGCAAAACACCCCTTAAGAAAAGCCATTATGAAGATCTGTCACATTGGTATACAGTATAGTCAATAGGGTTACAATGTGCAATCTTAACTATTTTAATCAAACATATAGCAAGAATGTGATTTAAAATTCTTGTCCCGGTTGGTTGATGGAGAGCCCTTACAGAAATGGCATGACTCAAAAATCGCCACTTCGACCCCATCTCTGAACATGGGGGAAGGGCAGCGAGGTGGTCGGCAGTAAAACAGGCCAAAATCCACGTCAGGCTGTGAGGCAGCGCAAGAGACTTATTTCATATTAGGTTTGGTTCAACTACAGTAAATGTTGCAGTGTACACATTAGTCTTAAGTCGAGTTGTTCATGAATCAATATTTGAAGTTTTGTTTTTGTTTTTTTTACTTTAAGATTTCAACTTTAATAGAATAAAGACTCCACACGATAATAAAAAAAAAAAAAGATTGACAAACACGTGTTTCGTGTTGTTAGAGTGGTACAAACTTATTTTCAGGCTTATTAGGCATCTGATGAAGTGGAAAAAAAACCTAATGGCAGACAGCTCCACTATTCCAGAGGCTCTTTGTAAAAAAAACAAAAAAAAACTAAACTAATAATAATAAATCAATCAAAATGAATGCAGTGCCCTCCATGAGAAAAACTGCTTTAATTAACAACCTGTCATTATTTTTTTATAGATGTTTGTGGGGTTTTTTGTTTGTTTTTGTTGTTGTTAGAAGTTACTTGATGAACAGCGGGGTCAGAAACAGCGGATGGGTTGGAACCATATCAACTGTAGCCTGCCTGGCTCAAGGTCAGGGTGCGTCCCAGCGGCTCGGCAGCTAATTAACACATTATGTATGCAGCACACACAACAATGGGTGCTCCTGTATTAAAAAAAATACAACAAATAATGCTCACTTTTGAGGTGATAGGTGTATGTGACACACATAATTTGAAGGTATCAGAATGATAACCTGCACGCAATTTTGATCCAATTTCACACAGTCGCCTGCGTGCATGTTCTTCAACATTCACAATTGAGTGAGTAGGTGTTGAAATGAAGTGCTCACCTTGATCCAAATTGGAACGGGAGGACAGCAGGAACGGGTGGGGACTGAGAGGACGGCCGGAATCTAGGCCACATGAAATATTAAAATTCTTCCCGGGAAGTCCTGATCATCATGTGTTGCTTTCATCTCACTTATTTGGTATACGAGGACGTGAGACGCTTCCTTCGGCGGCGCTGCGCCTCACTGGCGACCGTCTTCATTCGTATTCCTGGAGAAGAACCAAAAACAGAAAAAAAAAGAAAACGGGACTTCTTTAATCCTCTGAGAAGTATTTGGCACCATTAAGCGTTTGGCCCGCTCCGTGATCTCTCAGCCACCCACTCGCTGGCTTCATGTAATTTTAATTTCTCCAGCAAATGACTTTCAAGTCATGCAAGAAACAGAAGCATTTTTTAATACAAAGTCATCTGGGAGACTGTGATGATTCCAGGAAGGCCATTAACTACAATGATGTTATGATAGTCGAGCCTTTAACGTGACTGCATCACAGTTCATCGTTCGTGCTCCGACTATATCGGATATTTTTGAGCCATCGTTTATTTTATCCTTTTTTTTTCTAAATAACAATATTCAATTGAATTCATTTCCATTATTTGTGTCGCAAAGAGCAAAACATGTGCGAGTATTTCACGCCCGCACAAAAAAAGGTCCATAATTGCCAAGTGGTGCCATAAGATGGCAGCAAAATATTTTTTGTAACAGCTCTTCCAAAAAATATGATATAAATCTTCAACGCCACAAAAAGTGTACTTTTTGTCTTGAAAAAGTCAACATTAATATCATGATATTAAGAATTTTTCTCTCAAAAATCCAACTTCTTTTTTTCAACAAAAAAGTATTCCTTTATCCGCCTATGCCTTTTTTTTCTCGAAAATCCACTCTAAAATGTTTTGCACATACAGTCAAACCTCGGTTTTCGTACTTAATCCGTTCCAGAAGACTGTTCGGAAACCGAATTGTTCAGAAACCGAAACCATTTTTCCCATTGAAATCAATGTAAAATGTTTTAATCCGTTTCAAGTCAAGAAAACAACTTTTTTTAAACCACTTATTTTTACAATTTCACACCATAAACTGTACAAATGTAATGGGAGATTACCAATTTTAACATTAACATAGTAACATAAAAATTGAAGGAACATCTCTCTCTCTATCTGTCGTGGGGCGTGCGCCTCTCCCAGCTGTCAGCAGGCAGTAGGCGGGGCATTTCGGCATCCCGAACTCCTTCGCCAACACAGACACACGCACACCTGACTCGTATTTCGCGATCAAATCTTTCTTAAAATTCTATAGTTTTGCGAACTATTTTCCTCTTTTCTTCACCAGGTTTACCACTTCCACTTGCTTTCTTTGGTGCCATGATTAGGGGCTGATACACGATGCAAAAATAACAGTCCAATATTACGTAGTTCTCACCAAACACGTCTGCTTTTTTAAAAAAACATTCTTAATCGAACAATACAAACTCATCTGCTCACAAGCTGTTTCTGTACGATTATTGCATAACAATGAGACACCGGACACCAGAGTGTTCATTATGTGCCGCTGCATTGACAAATGCCAGCCGTTTAACAAACGCACGCCCCCCCCCCCCCTCCCCCGTGCTGCCAGGGCAAACCATTATTAAAAGAGGGGGATTTCACTCGCGCTAACAGAAGCGTCTCACCAAACACGTCTGCTTTTTTTTATTGAACAATACAAAAACGTCTGCTCACAATGGTCGCTTCCTGTGTAGCGACGCGACACGAGGGAGCGCGGCGACAGGAGGGAGCGTCACTTCACTCCTCTCGGCTTTGCTACCTCCTCTCGGCTCGCTACCTCGCGAAGCTACACGAGGTAGCGTTGCTACACGAGCTAGCGAAGCCGAGAGGAGTGAAGTGACACATTCAAGTGCGCTCAGTTAGTTCGAGAACCGAAATTAGTTCGTCATCCGAGGCATAAAAAACTCGAAATTTTAGTTCGAAAACCGAATTGTACGAGAACCGAGACGTCCGAAAACCGAGGTTTGACTGTAGATTAAAAGATACATTTGAAAAAATCACGTGAATAAAAAAAACATCTCAATGATTAAATGCAAATGTATTGAACTTAAAGTTGAATATAATCGTACTGTGATTCTTTTGCATACCACGAGAGAGGGCAAGTTTGGATTTTATGGATTGCTGAGCTACAGTGCTGTGAAATAGTATCTGGCCCTTCCTGATTTCGATGTTTTGTTTTGTTTGGGGTTTTTTTTGCATATGTATCACATACAAAGGTTTCAGTTCATCAAACCAATTTAATATCACACAGAGACTACTTAATGAAATTTTTAAAAAACAGTTTTTAAATGCCAGTTCAATTTATTAGGGCACAAAAAAAATGTAAAAACCGTCCCTCTGTGAAAAAATAACACGCCGAATGTTTAAATCACAAAGTAACTGTGACTAACGACATTTTTGGGAAAGCTCAGTTTAGTTTCTCAAGCAAGACCAAAGCAACACATTTGTTGAAAAAAAAAAAAAGAAACCCAATTTTATTTTCTCTTGGGTTGTCTCTGTGCGATATTAAAAATTGGTTTGTTGAACTGAAATGTTTGTTTGTGATAAATATGCAAAGAACATAGAAATCAGGAAGGGGGCAAATACATTTTTAAGGCACTGTAGATGATGCCAGGGAGACTCGAGGATTGCTTGATTTCTTTTGCTTTACATTGCAGTTTAGATGAGCTTTTAGCTAGGTAGCATTTTTTTAGCAGCCCATGCCATTTTCTAAACAGAATATTAGACATGGTTCACAGCAAATTTTTCTTCAAAATCAAAATACTTTGTCATACCTTGACTTTGTCATATTAGGAAATGTACAAGGAAATAGACTTTCAAAATTTTTTTTTAAACGTACACTACTGTGGAAATCCAGCCAAAGTGTGCCAAGGTTTATTTGTTCGGGACAAAAAGGAGAAGAAAAGATCGTTTCCTCATGAGGCCAAGCAGTTTCCTAAACACATTGGCGGCATTTTTCTCGAGTGGCTCAGCAGCATCTGTTTTTCCATGCATGCGTGTGTGTGTGTATGTGTGTGTGTGTGTGTGTGTGTGTGTGTGTGTGAGTGTATATAATTGTGTGGAATAAAATGTGTGTATTGTTTGTGTGCGTCTACATGTTGTTAATGATGTTGTCACCGCTGCTTGCACTTTTGGGATACGTCCGAGTCTCTTTAGGCAAATGAGGGTTATGATAAATCTTTTCTTCCCTCACACTCACACATACACATATATATGCACACACATGCACATACAGTACTTGGCTCAGGCGACTAGCGTGGCATGAAGTGGTGTGTAACTAAGCATATCCTGTCAGACAATCCCACTTGATGCCGCAGACTTGGCCGGCCTTCCCTTCATGCTCCATATGCCGCTTCCTCATCTTTGGAGGACGACGACCTGAGAGCCGTTGCACGTACAAAACGCACGCACTTATCACCGTTCACGTTCAAGGTCAATGCTGCCTAATCGGGGATTGGCCTTTTTTGATTTTTTTTTTTCTTCAACGTGAGCAAGCACTCCACAAAAGCCCTAGCAGTGTTGCCATCTTTTCTGAGGAGCTCAAAACGAATGTATTTAACCCTGGAGAACCCAAGAACCCTTTTCTTCTTTGGAAAATGATGAATTATACATTAAATGACTGCTATATGTTCTGGTCTGAACACCAAAATACATGTTTTTGTTTTGTTTTTTTCAAATATTTAATGCTTTAATCCTAATTTAGGATTAGGGCCAAATTTGACCTTTTGGGATTTAAGGGTAGCATTTGAGTAGAAGAATTTAAAGGGGCTAAATTAGACCCCGTGGGTTCTCCAGGGTTAAAATGAAATCAGTGATATTAAAAAAAGAGAAAGAAATACTTATTGTTTCTCATTAAAACATCTCGTCTCGTCTCTCGTCTATCCCGTAACCCCAGAGGGTCGTTGGGGCACCACAGACGCTCTGCTGACCAGCTCTCTCCATCCTTCTCTGTCTTCGGCAGCTCTCATTGCCTCGTTGAGTTTCATGTGGGTCCATTCTGTGATGTTATCTTCCCATCTTTTCTTTTGCCTCCCTCTTCTTCTGCCACCTTGTACGGTGCCTTGCAGGATGGTCTTTGCAAGGCCTGAGGATCTGGTGATGTGTCCGTACCATCTCAGTTTCCGCTTGATGACGGTGGATAGGAGGTCATCATGTGGGCCGATGGCTTGTCTGATCTTTTGACGGACTTCCTCATTAGTGACATGTTGGGTGTAGGAGATACCCAAAAGTCTTCTGTAGCATCGCATCTCCATACTCTGTATTCTCCTCTGCAGCTCTGCTGTAAGGGTCCATGTTTCGCAAGCGTAGAGAAAGATTAAAACATATTGCACTTAAAGAATACTGTATATTACTTAATTAAGCGTTTTTTAATTCTTCTTTTTTTAAGTAAGTTTCTTCTCAAAAGAGCTAACTTTTTAAAAAAACGAAATATATAGGACTTGATTGTCAGAATATTATTACTTTCTTCTAAAAACAATAATAATAATATTTACTGTAAATCCTTGCAATATTCGGTTGTTTCCTCAAAATAGTTTATTGAAAAAAAGGCAACATAAAAAGGTTTTTGTCATACTACTCCTTTTATGACTTTGCTCTCATATATAATATATGCATACATATTACATAAATAATATTTACTTTGCCTCTGTTTTAAAAGACTTCAAATCATCATAAGAAGCTTTTTTTATCAAGTTTGTGTGTGTGTGTGTGTGTGTGTGTGTGTGTGCATGGAAATACAAATTAATTGTAAGTTTCATGTTGCATTCATGTTGAATTTAGCCTGCTATCTGATTCTGCTGGAGTTTATCTGTGGGGTTGTACCCACAAATACCCCCCGTGATGCCGCCACTGCTACACGGGAGTAATTGCCATTTAGTTGCCCTAAATGGATGTGTCGCGTTGACTTTAGCCTGCTGTCTAATCCCATTCCATTCCTATCAGGGTTCCCAAGTCATGTCGCCATTTCCTTTGGCCCGCTTGCCTGTGAAACCACATGTTATTACGTGCTTGTGCGTGCGTGTGTGTGTGTGTGTGTGTGTGTGTGTGTGTGTGTGTGTGTGTGTGTGTGTGTGTAACTTTTTTAGTATCCATTTTTATTTTTATTTAACAGGAACAATATATAAGATATTGCCTTTTAAAATGTGGCTAATTATATGCATGTAAAACATCTAGCTTCAGTGTACAGTATTTGCGATTTTAGTCCCTGGTCAGTCTTGAGAATGTATTAATTTATATTTATTGAATACAATAAAAAAATAATGAATACAATTAATAAATAGCATCAATCAATACATTTTAGACACTTGTGTATGTCTGAGTGCCTCAGCAATTAAAGTGTAGTGGGTTAGTGTATATGCTGCGTCCATGCAGAACTTGTGTTTACATTTACAGTACCGTATTTTCACGAATATTAGGCGCTATTAAAAGTCTTAAAATTTCTCCAAAATGGACAGGTCGCCTTACATTGCGGAGCGCCTTGTCTATGTGCTGAGTTCCAAAGCCTGACTGAGAGCACGTCTGGCCGACACGCTGGTTATATAAAAAAAAAGGCGGACGTGAGTCATTCATTGGCGGTAGTCCGCCAATGAATGACGGGTGGGCGTGTAAGAAGATGCTAATGGCTGGACGTGAGCGAGGTCCGCCAATGAGTGAAGTGGGGTCACGTAAGAGGCACGCCCCCTAGCAGGTACGGCGGCTTTTTCCATGCCTCGCCGTCACTCTTGATTTGCGACTCCATGCGTGCCCATCTCACAGCAGCAGTGAAAAACATTATTTGTATTTGGTTTGTCTTTGTCCACAGACATTGGTAGATGTAAAGAGGACCTGCCAATGCAGCCAGACCTAAAACAGTTTCCCAGGACCCTGATGGGGGACAGGAGAAGGAGCTTCAAAGCAGGCTGGTACCATATCCACCCCTGGCTTGAATATTCTCAACAGATGGCGTATTGTTACGCTTGCAGCCATTTTAGCCCTCCTAATACTGTTTTTTTTCTCATCACTGTAATGTTATGACTACAATGCTTTCAAAGTTTGATGAAACAAAAAGTCAAATAAGATTTCAAATCTGTCTTTTTAGCCCTGGGTTGAATGTGGCCCTCCATCAAAACCCCCAGCCCCAGCCCGGCCCCCTCAGTGAAATTGATCTAGAACCGCCACTGGTGAAGCAAGAATTTCTATCTACTCTACCTGTACTGCAGAGGTGATTGCTCTAAGACTGCAAGGGAAGCTCAGCTTCCCCTAAAATGTCAAAAAAGAAGTGATCAAATAAATGTGTGTACATACAGTTGTGTGTACATGTCATTGACTAAATGTGCGCTACAACGCGCTCAACTTTTGTTTCGAATCAGCTTCTTATTACTGGTTACGACACGACTCTCTTGTTATTCATTCCCGCAGCTTCCCTGTGCTTAAAACTGTGTGGACGCTGAGCGTCTAGAGCAGGGGTCGGGAACCTATGGCTCGCAAGCCATATATGGCTCTTTTGACAGCTGCATATGGCTCGCAGGAAAATCTTAGATTATGAAAAAAAACAAAATCGGAGACTCGTTTGCGCATGCGCGAACCGGCGACTAGAGAGCCGGTTCGTGCCGATTTTAGCGGGAAAGTGGCAAACAGACATGTCGATGTGTCTAATTATCCATCTATCAATTGCCTCGGCAACGCAGATGAGGCAGGGACACTGTTCAAGTGGGGTTGCCGTAATTTGCTGTCGAAAATAGTGGCCGATGTGCCTCACATCTAAAGAACATTAAGACCGACCTACGATCACGTTTAAAGGATGGAAGTCTCAATGCCTGCATGAAGCTTAACCTCACCAAGTATCAACCAGACTACAAAGCCAACAGCAAAACCATGCAGCACGAGAAGTCACATTAATGCTAAGAAATACTCATCATTGATTAGCATCAGCACAACAATGTTGTTAAAAATCATTCAGAGTCTTATTGTACTTTAAAAGTGTTGACATTACATAAAATGCATACATTACTTGTATTTTTAGTTTTAAATATACTGTATGGCTCTCACGGAATTACATTTAAAAATATGTGGTGTTTATGGCTCTCTTAGCCAAAAAGGTTCCAAACCCCTGGTCTAGAGAGCTCAGTGTAGGTTGTCCCAATGCATTGAAACGAGGCGAGTCATTGGATAAATGCTGGTCTTGTCCCGCCCACCGGACGCTCAGCGTCTCTGGATGATGATTGGATGATCTATCTTAGGCGGAATCTCTTTTTGATTGACAGCGAATTGAGCCATCTTTTGGTGGAGGCATCCGCGAGAGCATTTTTAAATTCTCATTCTGTTCTGAGTTGAACTGGAGACTTTGTCTAATCATTTTAGCGACACTCTCTTTTTTGAAAACGACTAGCGACAAATTAAGCTTTTATTTCTGGTGGGTTTTTGCTTTAGTTATAGGACACTAGTTAAGTCCCTGGAAAAGAAGCCTTGTTGGTATGACAGGATCACAGATAATTTTCTTGAGAAGTAACGGAGAGTAGAATTCACGTATAAATGAACGGACACATCAAAACAAGGGCACGGAAAATCCTACTGGATCCACCGCACCCCGCCCACCACCTTTTCCAGCTACTCCCCTCAGGCAGGCGCTACCGATCCATGCGCACCAAATCCAGCAGACACTTACACAGCTTCTTCCCTCTAGCCATTAACTCCCTAAACAGTCACTGATTTATACTCCACCACACCAGACACTTTAAAGCGCTCAAGGACATCTGCATAATTGCGCACTTCTTATAAACAAATGCTGCTACTGGTCACTTTAAAATGGTTCAATGATTTTCTGCACCAACTGTTATAGTATTGTATCCTACCACTGATCATTTTAGCTCTGCTTAATACTTTGCACTTTGTCTCACAGTTGTCACTGTACTACCGCACTACGGTTCACTACATTACGAAATGTCCTTTCATACTATTGTCATGTCCTTGTTTATGATGATACTAATGCAGCGTGTTATACCGGAGTCAAATTCCTTGTGTGTTCTACATACTTGGCCAATAAAGATGATTCTGATTCTGATTCTGATTCTGATTTTATGATGTAGGCCGGAATTGAGCTTCCCCTCCTTCCACCACTGCCGTACTGTTAATGCTCTTATAATCATGTTATGTAACACAATTTCCAAAACTACATCACAATTACGAAACGTGCTGCCACTTCCTTTGCAGCTGCTTAGATTTTACATTTGCACAAAAGAAAATCCTCCAACATGTCAACTGGATGAATGCAGTGAAACTCCTTTGTCTGTCACCAACATGGCTGGAGAAAGTTCGCAGTTAATTGAAGATGAATCTCACCTTGACACAAATGATGTGCATAGAAATGTACTGGATCCTGGACACTCGTCTGACAGTGACATAGGAGAAACGATTTGTGCCACTTGTTGCAATTTTTGTAATGTCGGATTGAAGTTTTCAAAAAAAAACGAAAAACAACATGTGTCCCAACAATGAACCTATTTGCTCCAAAATGCGTGTTGAGATGTGCGCTTTGTCCGGGATGCATTTGGGAGGATAATGACGAGAGATGAATTTTCTTGCTTTATTTGCCAACTGCACAGAGAGCAGCCGCTTCTCATCACCACTGAACAGGAAGGTAGGTAAATTCGCGCCGAGAACAGACCGGATATGGCGTAGTATCTTGGGTTGCCAGATCCGTTCAAAACAAACAAATATTATGTCCCAATGATACACTTCTATCATAAACAACACATCACAGCATTACAGAAATGAGGATATAAAATACTGTATCTTAACAATGCATCCGAGGAAAAATTCAAAACAATCTTATACTCTAACTGAAATTTTATCCTAATCTGCATTGGTTGCACATTTAATCAGAACAAAATGTTTCCCATGACATGACTTTAAAATTGCTGCAAACAATTATTTTGAGAGTGTTCATTGTATTTGTTGCGGAGTCTGCATTTGCAAGCATGGTTCAAAAAACAAGGACTTTCCGAGACTGGGACAGCAGAAGGGGCAGGAAAATGTATGAGTGATTATAGCACATGTCTCACAGTTATGAGGTTCTTTGTATATGAAGTTGGCTTTTTCTTTCAGTGATTGCATGGGTGTTCTGCAGGTACCCCACCTTCCTTCCAAATTCCCCAAGATTCTCACGTGTGTTGAACTTTTTAATTTGTTAAAAAAAAAAAAAATCTTTCCCAAGGTGTGCAAGTGCAAATGCGCTGATATTAGCTGGGAAACCCCTCACCCAAACGCACGTGGGACAGGCTCCAGCTCCCTCACAAAACTTAATGGGGATAAGCGTAGAAAATGAATGAAAGCTTGAAAGTAACTGCCCCTTTCATTTCTTTCAGTTTGCCCAATAGGTTTTGAAGTTAAGGTTGTATTTGCACTGATGGAAGAAAAATAAAACGTGTTTTTTTATAGTTTATATTTGCATTTGCATGTCAAGGCTGTTTGTGATTGATGTTTGTAAGAATTTGTGAATGTTAATAAAATGACCTGTAGTTCCAAATCATTCAGTTTTTTGTTTTTTTTTAACACAAGACACCACCTACTGACGAAAGTCAGGAGTCACAATTATGTCGTCATATTTTCGGGCAAGTGCGTGAAAGCCCAAGAGGGATGTTGTACAGGTATGCGGGAATACTATTCAGCATCCAACTTGGTTCAGTCATTGTGCATCAAGTCAGTAACCAAGAATGAAAGCTTATTTTCACCAATAATGCTTTGAAAAAACCAACATTTTATTATCCATCCATCCATCCATTTTCCGAACCGCTTGATCCTCACTAGGGTCGCGGGGGGTGCTGGAGCCTATCCCAGCCGTCTCCGGGCAGTAGGCGGGGGACACCCTGAATTGGTTGCCAGCCAACCGCAGGGCACACAGAGACGAACAACCATCCACGCTCACACTCATACCTAGGGACAATTTAGAGTGCCCAACGAGCCTGCCATGCATGTTTTTGGAATGTGGGAGGAAACCGGAGCACCCGGAGAAAACCCACGCAGGCCCGGGGAGAACATGCAAACTCCACACAGGGAGGCCGGAGCTGGATTTGAACCCGGTACCTCTGCACTGTGAAGCCGACGTGCTAACCACTGGACTACCGGGCCGCCCACATTTTATTATTATAGATCAAATAAGTTTGAAAAGAAAAACATCAGCGGCCCGGTAGTCCAGTGGTTAGCACGTCGGCTTCACAGTGCTGAGGTACCGGGTTCAAATCCAGCTACGGCCTCCCTGTGTGGAGTTTGCATGTTCTCCCCGGGCCTGCGTGGGTTTTCTCCGGGTGCTCCGGTTTCCTCCCACGTTCCAAAAACATGCATGGCAGGCTGATTGTGCACTCTAAATTGTCCCTCGGTATGAGTGTGAGCGTGGATGGTTGTTCGTCTCTGTGTGGCCTGCGATTGGCCGGCAACCAATTCAGGGTGTCCCCCGCCTACTGCCCGAAGACGGCTGGGATGGGCTCCGGCACCCCCCGCGACCCTAGTGAGGATAAAGCGGTTCGGAAAATGGATGGATGGAAGAAAAACATCAGAGACAAGAAATGCTTGCAGAGTGATGGCTATATTTATTAGTGAAGGAATGGCCTTGAGCAGGACGCAAACCTGGAAACTGGAAGGTTCTGTCATCACGCGATACCTAAATACGTGAACGTCTGGCGGAAACTAAATTAAGGAGCGGGCTGAGCCTTTGAATAATGCGCGCGAATGGAAGCCAGACCAAATGGCAGAACCGTTTAGAGGTCATCCGGGACATCAGGGTCAGGAGCTGGGAAGAGAAAGAAAAGTCAGTGCGAGCTGAATTCCAAGAAAGGCTTATGAAATCTGATACATCCATACAATTAGTAAAAAAAAAACGTAAAGGCTGGCCTTTAATGGGTAGCCATTTTAATATTTAAATGACAACACTGACCACTCTTTAATGCAGCTAACATACTTACGTTTGCAAGTGTAGGAAATCTCCAAGTATTTGTAGGTGCCTCGACATGGGTTGGTGAACACTGCATTGCTGGCTGGGACTGAACAGGTGGAGTTCCCCTGACACCTATGAATGAGGAAAATGGGCTTAGTTTCAGGGATGGGGAAACAAACAAAAAGATTGTGCTCCTGTACATTTAGGAAAAAAGATTGTGCTACTGTACATTTTGGCAACCAGGGGAGTTGATGGTTGCATGCAATTGACGTTTTGTCGCTGATCAAAGGGCCTTCCTTTGGCGCATGTGGTCCCGTCGCCGCGTCCGTAGGCTGCATCATCGATGGTAATAACGTGTCCCAAACCTGCCGTTGGGATGAAATGGTGATGAAATGGAAAGTAGACATTGATTGTAACAAATTAATCAATCAAGCCACTTTATTGTGTGTACACACCTGTTGAACATGCCATTTTTGTCAAGCATGATCAATATCATCAGACAGGTTTGGCCTAATTTTCATTTACAATAATTCTGTACCGTATTGGTATTTACTAGTCCTCAAGAGGGGGAAAAAAACCTCTCAGCCTGTTACACAATACAAAATGCTCCTTCCAAAATAATATAAAAAGTTCTTACCACAATCCAAGTGGGCCATGGTTCCCTGACAAGCCACCACAGTCACTGTCGGAGTAAATTCAATTTTAGTTATGGGATTGTATAAAATCTTCACAGAATTTCAGAGACATACTTGGTTCCAGGCAGGTAAAGATGGTCTCCAGATATTGGAAGGCCCCAACACTGGGATAACGACCGTGGAAACCAGTCAGGCTCACTTCACATGATTTCCTGCCATTGCACCTGCGCACAAAAAACATCAGTCCTTTCAAGTTGTTACAAAAATTAGCCTGGTTGAGAAATGGCTTTTCAGATCCTCCTATACATTTTCATCATCTGAACAAAACAAGCACATTTCAATTCTCACAACTTGGGCCCTTGCATACTTCGTTTTGACGGTGCTGTCCAGAGACCAGGTTGTGGAAGACAGATAGTCATCAGATTGGGCCTCACCAGTGCAGAGCCACGAGTTTGAGGAACCATACACCGAGTCAATCACACTGATTACGCCATGACCTGTCACACCAAGACAGACAGCAATCAACATGGGGAAAAGTTCATCTGAACATGACTCTTTTAGATCAGGAAATCATAGAACTTTAAGTCAGTGAAGGTTTAAATAAGACTGGCCCAAGTCTTACCGCAGTCTAAGCGTTGGACGTTCCCGTCGTCATGATCACAAGTGATCACTCGGTTCTTAGATGCAGCAACTGCAAAATATTAAAAATTGGTATGAATTAATTTTCGAAGAAACAGGAACTACCCAATGAATATTGGACAAACTTTGACAGTCACCTGCTGTGTGGAGCAAACCGGTTGCTACCAGCACTGTGGAAAAAAAAAATTGTCTTTAGATCAAAGAAATGACATAGGCACATTTTGAGAGTAAGGTGGTTCGTCAATGACACAACACAGTCAAAAACACACAATAGCATCAATTATGATCAATCATCCCTCCTCATTCCTGACACAGATTTCATCGGTGAATACTCACACAGCGCGGCACGAAGTCTGAAGCGGTTGGAATTCATTTTCGGACAAGAAAGTCTCCCACACTTATGATCGGAGGTGATCCCGTGTCTGGAGAGTGACTTCATGTCTTGCAGCTCATCTGCTATTTAAAGGACTGTAGGAGGTCTTCAGCGGTGTCTGTGATTGGCTGGCGACGTGACGTTGGTCCGCGTGATAAGAATTTTCGAGAATTTTCGAGTATCAGAAAAAGCACCTGTTTTTCTGATACACGCTTCAAGCTTGATGTTGTTACTTTGTTATGATGCCTCAAGGTTGGTCGGAGACAATTGGTTGTATTAGTCTGTGCAATTTCAAGGCATACACCAATGAACAAATATTTCACTTGTTATCAAAAAATAAATAGTTCTCATGTTGGCTCACAAATGTGTATGTGCAGCTGTGGTGTAATGGAAACTGTTTTCAACAATGTTACACCCTTGAAACATTTTGTACATAACTTTGTTTCCCCCTTAGTAATCTTTTGCCCTTGAGCTCAGGGCAAGATTAAAATTTGAGAAACAAGTCAACTCATACATGTGATGAAACTATGAGAGTGAGTATCTGACCATCTAATGAGGTTTCAGGGTTTCGGCCTTAGTCATACAATGGCACCTCAATTTCTGAACTGAATTTGCTTGAACACAATGTCAATTGAACTTCCATCCATCCATCCATTTTCCGAACCGCTTCATCCTCACTAGGGTCGCGGGGGGTGCTGGAGCCTAACCCAGCTGTCTTCGGGCAGTAGGCGGGGGACACCCTGAATTGGTCGCCAGCCAATCGCAGGGCACACAGAGACGAACAACCATCCACGCTCACACTCATACCTAGGGACAATTTAGAGTGCCCAACGAGCCTGCCATGCATGTTTTTGGAATGTGGGAGGAAACCGGAGCACCCGGAGAAAACCCACGCAAGCCCGGGGAGAACATGCAAACTCCACACAGGGAGGCCGGAGCTGGGATCGAACCCGGTACCTCTGCACTGTGAAGCCGACGTGCTAACCACTGGACTACCGGGCCGCCCTCAATTGAACTTTTGACTGAAATAAATGAAAATGCAATACATCTATTCCAGACCCGGAAATACAGTACAAAAACTGCACCAAAGAAACACTCAACTCTAGAGCACTTTAAAATGACCACCTCTATATACAAAGTGCTGTACAGGGAGCAAAGATATATACAACAAAACAAATGAACAAAGTCAAGGGAAAGCACAAAATCAATAAAACTAAAATCAAGTGTTAGTCATGAGGAGTCAAAAGCCAAAGAATACGAATAAGTTTCATTCCAAGAATGAAAGAATTTTCTACATTGGTGTTTTTGGCACCGAAGTTCATTTTGCCCGAAAGCACAACCGCACGAGCACATGCAAAAAAACAACAAAAAAAAACAAAAGATCATCAAGTGGCGCCCCCACTCCACCCCATCTCCCCTGCACATCGCTGCTGTGTATGCTTAACTTCCTAAAATAATGGCCTAATCAGTCAGAAATAAAAGTCAGGAGCATTTTCATGTAGAATGGTGAGCACGTCTGTCTTAGGACAGAGGTCCATGCTTCCAATCCATGCTGCGGCTTTCCTAATTTAAGTTTGCACGTCGTGGCTGTGGGGGTTTTCTTCAGTTTCCTTCTACATTACAACAAAAAAAAAAAGGCATGGTACATTAATTTGACTCTAAATTGTAAAAGACAGGCCAAGGGATTCCCCTCTTTTTGCATGTTGTCTTGAGAGAGAAGAAATTTCATCTGTGCTGTATACAGCACATTTGACAGTAAAGTTGTACTTGACTTGACTTTGTCAATATCGATTCCAAGTCAAAGAGCAGGTGTGAACGGCCATTCTAAAGAAAGAAATGTGGACAACTGAGAACGAAGAATAGCATTTTTTTTGTATAACAAGAGATTTAAAGTGTCTCAGTTTGCCTGAAATTCTACAAATGTGATATATCTGTTTAAACTATAAACATTTTTTGACCGGTTAATTGAATTGTATGATATAGAAAAATAAAATCAAATAATATCAATAAATAATAATTACAAGTTGATCAGCAACATGAATTTAGGAGTATATCTAAAACACTGACCTACAAAACAAAAACAATTAAAACACCTTTGTAACATGTATTGTTTTTGGGGGGCTTTTTCATCAAAATGAGGAAGTCAGGATTCCTGGCATATTTTGTGGTACACATCGAACTGAGAGACTGCCTTCACGGTAACAGTATGTACCACGATATAATTTTAAGGTAAAACAATATTTTGGTTATTTGTGAATAGGTTACAATAGTATACACTTTATACTATCTAGACTGCGGCTCGGGGGTCCAGTGGTTAGCACGCCGGCCTCACAGTGCAGAGGTTGTGGGTTCAATCCTGGCTCTGGCCTTCCTGCGTGGAGTTTGCATGTTCTACCCCGGGCCTGCGTGGGTGTTATCCAGTTTCCTCACACATTCCAAAAACATGCATGGCAGGAACACTCTGAATATTCCCTAGGTGTGTGTGTGTGTGTGTGTGTGTGTGTGTGTGTGTGTGTGTGTGTGTGTGTGTGTGTGTGTGTGTGTGTGTGTGTGTGTGTGTGTGTGTGTGTGTGTGTGTGTGTGTGTGTGTGTGTGTGTGTACCATTTTGCCTTGGCACTTTTGACAAGCTGGAGAAGATATTATGAATGTTTTAAATGAGGTACATTGTCAGATCGGAGCTTGGTAACATCAGATATCCAAAATAAAGTGACTTGGACTTGGGTGACATTCCCAGTGCAAATGACTTTTTACACTCAATCGTATACAATACATGTTTTGATAACTTGGCACAATAGGGAGAAAACAAAACAAAAAAAATCTGCCTTGACATTATAAAGTTGTAAATTGCCGAACAGAAAAAATGTTCGGCAATTTATAGCTAATGAGAACCACTGTACTAAGAAAATACAATGTATGTATTCCATGTGTATGTCCTTGTCACCTGAGATGGAATATGCTTTAATGGCAGATTATTTTATTTTTTTTAAGGGTGACATTAGACACACACAACACATACGTCACAAATCTTTCATATAGTCGACAATAACAGTTAAAAGAAGGCCATGGATAGGGGCTGTCACATTTCTTCAGATCTGTTGCCATCACCATGAATGCTCTCAGCTGCGATAATGCATTTTGAATACCTTGTATCTCTTTTCTTGCTCAAAATGTTTGGCCAGCCCTAATAGAATGTGGAAACTCCCCATTTTGTAACTTGATTACACAGGCCGGTGTCGGTTCTGACAGATTACTCATATTTTGGTACCCATTAGTCCAGTGGTTAGCACGTCGGCTTCACAGTGCTGTATCAAATCCAGCTCCGGCCTCCCTGTGTGGAGTTTGCAGGTTTTCTCCGGGTGCTCGGTGCATGGCAGGCTGATTGTGCACTCTAAATTGTCCCTAGGTATGAGCGTGGACGATGGCTATTCAACTGCCTGAAGACGGCTGGGATAGGCTTAGTGAGGATAAAGCGGTTCGGAAAATGGATGGATGGATGGATGTTTCATTTAGCTGAAAAGGGCTTTTGTTTTCTCTGCCCTGTCATCATGGAACTTGTTGCAAAAACGAAACAAACGGGACTTAGCTCCGTGAATGACTTTGAGTGCAAAGAAGACAGCCTCCTCAGCCTGTCACCGTTTTATCTCATTTGGATGTCATTTTGAATGGTTGCAGTCAGGGATAACTTTACAGTTCACCCCCCCCCAGCGAGTACCATTATGCCCATGTGGGACATTTTTTTGCTGATCAGCGGCTCCTCTTGATGTTGAGGGGGAAGAAATTTCATCTGTGCTGTATGACGTACCATTATGTATTCCATTCCATTCCATTTAGAGAGACCCATATTTCTGAAATGGTCTACTTCATTCAATTGCATATGATAAGAACACAAACAACAACAGAGACAGACAGTTATAAACAAATGCTGCAAACATTTTAATAATTCAGAATCAGGCCTGAGGATTTCGGAAATTCAGGGTAAACGTTTTTAGGTTGCGCCGGATTACCCAATGTGAAACCACGGTAACTAAATTTGGGTTCCGTAAACATTCATCATGGGAACCCATTTTTTATTTTGACTGATATTCATCATCAAGAATTCTGAAACTCAAAAGTATCATGTTTCAAGGGTAAATGTTTGAAAACTATCCATGAACAATGAACATTACGTCAGCAGCTGTGTACTCCAGGTTTATTCAAAAAAATAAATGGATCAAAATATGGTGTAGTCAAATGGCATCATGAATACAGCATATCACAAAATCAGAGTATTTTTTTCATCAACCTAAAGTATATTATTACAATGGACGTCCATAATGAAGATAAAAGATCACTTTTCACTACTGGATGAAAGGGCGCACATGGACATTTACTCACAGTTTTTCATGTAAATGGACCTGTGTTCATGCACTTCAAACATATTTATTGTAGACATCCACCAATGTTAATTCAGAAACCAAGCAATAATATCTAGCTTACAGCGTGTATCAAAAAGACAGAGAGCATATCGGAAAAAATGAACTTTGGTGCCAAAGACACCAATGTAGAAAATTCTTGTCATTCTTGTAATGAAGCTTATTCGTATTCTTTGGCTTTTTTCTCAAATTTTAATCTTGCCCTGAGCTCAAGGGCAAAAGATTACTAAGGGGGGAAACAAAGTTATGTACAAAATGTTTCAAGGGTGTAACATTGTTAAAAATAGTTTCCATTACACTACAGCTGCACATGCACCTTTGTGAGCCAACTTGAGAACTGATGTTTTTGATAACAAGAGAAATATTTGTTCATTGGTTTTATGTGAATTTACTGCACTTCGCTAGAGTGAATCCCTGTCATTTGTCAGGGATAGAGACCAAGCCCGGCCACAGATAGCAAAAATACGAGCGTAACTGAACTGAAAGCACTTCTACAACGGTTTAAGGTTGTCCATAATGATGTAACTCAGTCCTTTGCATCATATGGAATAAGTTGAGCACAGACCTCTAGCAAAGGCAAAGTATCCTACGACGTCTGTTTTTGACTTGCAGGGCAAAACTCTTTCACTCTAGTCCGAGGTTGCAGTAAAGTGGGGGGCTAAGTGACACAAAGCAATCACTTTCTTCACCAGAACTCTGTTAGCTGGGTCTGGTCATTCACCAGCACATTACTGTAAACAATACTGCCAAAACTACTGAAAGTGAACTCTGATTTAACTGTACAGGCCTACTGCCCGAAGACAGCTGGGATAGGCTCCAGCACCCCCCGCGACCCTAGTGAGGATAAATGCGGTTCGGAAAATGAATGAATGAAAAATCAGGATAGCATTTACTATGGAAATCCCAAGTCAGAATGAAAAGTTAGAATTCCCTCGTGCAACATATTGCAAACAAAAAGTAAAACAGATGATATTTAAAATGAAAACACTGTACATCGGGCTCTCAGTTTAGTTTTATATGATACAATATTTTTCAAGGGAGTCCTGGCCAGGAGGCAGCCAAATGTTGCAACACACTTCAAATGACATACATGGACATGCCAACACAAGTTACAGTTGCAACCATTCAAAATGACATCCAAATGAGATAAAACGGTGACAGGCTAAGGAGGCTGTGTTCTTTGCACTCAGCCTGGATTCAAAGTCATTCACGGAGATAAGTCCCGTTTGTTTCATTTCTGCAACAAGTTCCATGATGACAGGGCAGAGAAGACAAAAGCCCTTTTCAGCTAAATGAAACAATTGGCACCAAAATATGATTTGAATGTAATCTGTCAGAACCGACACCGGCCTGTGTGATCAAGTTACAAAATGGGGAGTTTCCACATTCTATTAGGGCTGGCCAAACATTTTGAGCAAGAAAAGAGATACAAGGTATTCAAAATGCATTATCGCAGTTGGGAGCATTCTGAAGAAATGTGACAGCCCCTATCCATGGCCTTCTTTTAACTGTTATTGTCGACTATATGAAAGATTTGTGACGTATGTGTTGTGTGTGTCTAATGTCACCCTTAAAAAAAAATAAAAAATCTGCCATTCAAGCATATTCCATCTCAGGTGACAAGGACATACACATAGAATACATAAATTGTATTTTCTTAGTACAGTAGTTCTCATTAGCTAAGTTCACATTTTTTCTGTTCTGCAATTTACAACTTTATAATGTCAAGGCAGATTTTTTTTGTTTTTTTGTTTTGTTATCAAAACATGTATTGTATATGATTGAGTGTAAAAAGTCATTTGCACTGGGAATGTCACCCAAGTCCAAGTCACTTTATTTTGGATATCTGATGTTACCAAGCTCCGATCTGACAATGTACCTCATTTAAAACATTCATAATATCTTCTCCAGCTTGTCAAAAGTGTATTTTCTTACGCGTGCAACGGATCATCTTTGTGGGCGTTCATGCCAAGGCAAAATGGTCCACACACACACACACACACACACACGCACACACACACACACACACACACACACACACACACACACACACACACACACACACACACACACACACACACACACACACACACACACCTAGGGAATATTCAGAGTGTTCAATCAGCCTGCCATGCATGTTTTTGGAATGTGGGAGGAAACTGGAGAACACCCATGCAGGCCCGGGGTAGAGTTTCCACATCCTATTAGGGCTGGCCAAACATTTTGAGCAAGAAAAGAGATACAAGGTATTCAAAATGAATTATCGCAGTTGGGAGCATTCATGGTGATGGCAACAGATCTGAAGAAATATGACTGCTCCCATCCATGGCCTTCTTTTAACTGTTATTGTCGACTATGTGAAAGATTTGTGACGTATGTGTTGTGTGTGTCTAATGTCACCCTAAAAAAAAGATCTGCCGTTCAAGCATACTCCATCTCAGGTGACAATGACATACACATACAATACATAAATTGTATTTTCTGAGTAGTTATCATTAGCTAAGTTCACATTTTTTCTGTTCATCAATTTACAATGTTATAATGTCAAGGCAGACAAGGTGGGGGTTGCGATCAATGTTGACAAAGCTCTTGGATGCAGTAAAATCGAGAGATTGACAAACACAATAGATAACCTAATGCAGAGGTCCGTAACCCTCGGTCCGCGGGTCATTTGGTACGGGGCCGTACAGAAAGCATAAATAATTTACATGAATTCCGTTTTATTTATTTCGGAATACGAAAGATGTTTTATTTTGAAAAATTGCCCGATTCTCTGTTCCATCCGTCTGTGTCACTCTTGACGCATGCCAAGGCACGGTTTCTGTCACATGATCGATTACGCTACAAACAAAACGCAGGAGCTCGCAAAATTAGTAAAAAAACTGCTGGAGATCGTAAATGACGGCGGCCTTAAAAGTACGTTCGAGACAACAACTCTGCCGGTGTTCTGGATTACAGTCAAACCTCGGTTTTCGTCCATAATCCGTTCCAGAAGGCTGTTCGAAAACCGAAATTGTTCGAAAACCGAAACCGCTCCCTTTTTAAAATAAAAATGTTTACTGAACACGTCTGCTCACAATGGAAAGCAACACGAGAAAGTGTCACTTCCTCGGGTAGACGAGAGGAGTCAAATGGTGCATTCAAGTTTGTTCGAGAAACGAAATTTGTTCGTCATCCGAGGCATTAAAAAATTTGAGATTTTTGGTCGAAAACCGAATTGGTCGAGAACCGAGACGTTCAAAACAAAATTACGAAGTAGGCTGGACAAAAACTGCACACTTCAGGTATCATTGTCACCCATTACCCCAATTGACACAATAGAATCTGTCTAAGAGCATGCGGCTCTTGGGCTGGTTCAATGCGGCTCCCGGGGTTTCACATGACAAACTTCGAAAACGCCTCCGCGGTGGCACTGACATCCAAACAACGGTGCTATATACAGCAGAATTTACGATGTCAGCCTATCATCAATCCCGTTACTTGATTGACATACAGGGCAGCCAGTCGGATGACAACTGAATCACCGCGCATGCGCAAACCACGGGGTGCCCAATACGTCAATCGCGATGGACCGGGAGCCAGCGGACTGGTCCCAAGTCGACCGTGAGGGTTGGGAGGAGGAAATGATGGGGGAAAAAAACACGTGCGTGTGTGCATATGCGTGCTGTGTGCGTGTGCGTGTGCGTGTGCGTGTGTGTGTGTGTGTGTGTGTGTGTGTGAGTGTGTGAGTGTGAGTGTGTGTGCGCGCGCCAGCGTGTGCGCACGCGCGTTTTCATGCCTTCATATAATTTCGACTCACATCCTTCATTTCCTTGTCAGGGATCATTAATGTCCCCATCTTGCCGTCTATCTCCATTAATGTGCCATAAAAACAAAAGCACAGCAGCCTCTATTGGTACCCGCTCATCCATGCCGAGCTACTGATGGATGGCGTCGCCATTTGGAACGTCACCACCGCAATGTGAAGACCAGGTTGCGGGGGTTATCTCCTTTCTTTTCTGACCTCTCCTTGTTCGCAAGCATGCCGAGCGGAAAATGTCATTACATCTGTCAACAGTGACTAAAATCAGCGTATATTTACATTAATATTACAGTGGTATGATTTATGTGGTGGTTGACTGGTTTGCACATCTGCCTCCCAGTGCGGAGGTGCAGGGTTCGATTCCGGCTCCGTTCTTCCTGTGTGGAGTTTTGCATGTTCTCGTTGTGCCTACTTGGGGGTTTTTCCGGGGACTCCGGTTTCTTCCCACGTTCCAAAAACACGCGTGTAAGGTTAACGGAACACTTTAAATTGTCCCTATGTGTGATTGTGAAAGTGAATGTTTGTCTTTGTGTGCCCTGCGATTGGCTGGCAACTGGTTTAGGGTGTCCCCTGCCTCCTGCCCGAAGACAGCTGGGACAGGCTCCAGCACGCCCCGTGACCCTTGTTAGGATAACCGGATCAGAAAATGGATGGATCGATGATTTATGTGGCAGCTAAATTCACTATTTCTATCGTAGGTAGTGTGTATAATAAAAAAAATAAATACATTTTTTAAAAAGTTGTCCCGCTTCATAATGCCGAAGATTTAACCAAGCGTCCTTGCTTCTGATGTCTTTTGAGACCTTCACAGAGAATAAAATCTAACTATGTGAGCCTGTAACATTCATGTCGCATCAAATTGAGGAAAAATAGTGAGGCAGACATTATGTCAACCTTGACATCCATCAGCCGTTTCAATAAAATAGTCATTTTTATTTTTATTGCATAACATTCACTTTATTACTCTTGCAAAGACAGACCACTTAAAGCAATTACGGTGGTCCTGGTAACACTCAGCGTCTGTGCGAGGGAGATTATTGTAGGAGAGGGATGGGGGAGGAGTCACTGTGTCCCCATCGGCGAAGTGTGTGCAGTGGATGAGGCAGTTTGTCATTTGGATTGATCGTTTTGTATACAGTACTTGTTTTATTTGTATGCGTTAAAAGGTCCCCTTTCAAAAATGAGATGATACATCTCAAGGGGCTGGCATTGAAATCAATCAATAAATTGGCCGGTTTGTAAACGAACACCAAAAACACTTGATTCGTGTTGATTTCAAGCGTTAAACTCATCGATAATTCAGTTCATTCCCCAAATTCTCACGTCGCTTTTAAGATTTGTGATTGATTTCAAACAAAAGTAAAGTCGTTCTTCATCATTTTTTTTTTTTTTTTTTTTACAATCCTGGTTTAAATCCCAAACATGTGAAACAAAAATTTCTACACGGTTACTGAATTTGTTGATTATGAACCGACTCTTTCTCCTTGAAGCAGATTGTATAAATCCAGTAAATGTCAGGGTACAAGCATGTGCAAAGTGACGGTGGAAATGAAAATGTCACGGTCAATTCATTCATGCCATATGTCTTTTTTCTCGAGCTTTACAATTAAACGCTTGACATTTGTCCCACACGCCTTTAATCAACCCGCTCACCGCCGCTTCGTTCAGTGTTGAACAAGACACCAATTTTTTCTCTGAGTCATTTGTTTACTCAACTGCAGATTACCAGGCCTCTACATGAGATAACAAGTCCTTTGATGGACAGAGAGTTGTGACTTCCGTTGCTTGTTTTACTGACTGTATGTACCCGTCCGTCTAAGTTTGCAATTATTTGCTCTCCCGGTGTTTTGTTTTTCCACTCAGCTCCCTTGTTCTTTCAATGGCAACCAAATCTGCCCCCAACATTCCGGTTTGGTCATTTTCCCGGTGAACCACAACTTCTGCCTGAGTACGTTTGCCTGTCCCCGTGGCTGTCTGTTGTTTTCTTATGACAGCTATGTGCCAGTTTCCCCCTTCCTGCAATCTGTGGAGCATTACATGACCGGGCCCAGCCAAAACCCCTTTCCAATCTTCAAACGCTCCTTATCTTCATTGCTACTCACCTGCTTGTTGCCGAACTTGTCAATGTTGTTATTAAAAGTCAATTCCAGTATCAGCATTACTTTAGCTACACAGTAGATGTAGCACAGTTTAAGAAGACTAGCAAACTGGTTTAGTTTTAGGCAATGAAATATGCCCCAAAAAAATTCTATGGACTGGAAGTCAACCAAAACAACAACAACAACAACAACAAAAAGCATGTAATGTATTTAAGGTAAATAATCTTGGCTAAGTGTTATTTTGTGACACAGCAAAAATGATCGAAATGTGAAATCTTGGAACATTAAAATTAAAACAGATAGTGCGACACGTTTTAACACTCAAATGTATTTACAAATTAAAATAAATAAAATGGTGTGACAATTTTTCATTAGTTTTCAAATAAAAGTGTAATATGATGTAGCAGTCTACTTTTTTTCACTTTTCACTTCATTAAAAGCATTTAAATCCTATCAGCAGTGAAAAAGTGACAACTTTATTACTTATTAGTTTTAGTGGTAGTATTAGGAGTAAGAGTAACAGTAGCAGTGGTAGTATCATTATCAAACTACATGATACACATACATAACAGTTGAATTTTTTCTCCAGATTTGACCTATTATTACCATCAGCAGGATTTTTTTTTTCCGCCAAAGAATTTATGTTTGCTTTCTTTGTGTAATAATAATAATGCAAAAATAATAATCCATCAATCCATTTTCTGATCCGCTTTATCCCCACATGGGTCGCAGGGCGTGCTGGAGCCTATCCCAGCAGTCTTCGGGCACCTTGAACACTTTGCCAGCCAATTGCAGGGCACACATAGACTTACAATCACACCTAGGGACAATTTAGAGTGTTCCCTTAACCTGCCTTGCATGTTTTTGGAATATGGGAGGAAACTGGAGAAATCCCACGCAGGCAAGGGAAGGACATGTAAACGCCACACGGGAAGGCCGGAGCTGGAATCAAACCCCAGACCTCTGCACTGTGAGGCGAACATGCTAACCAGTCACCCTCTGTGCCACCATGACAATAATAATATGAAGAAGAAGAAATTTTTTCATAAAACTATTTTGACCATCAAAAATGCGCCGCATTTAACTGCATTCAATTTCATCATTGTTTTTTTTTGTTTTTTTTTTAATGGCATACTATCTTTCAAAACGTGTTTCTAGAAACCTCGGATTTTATTTTAATAGAGTATGCAATGAGCCGCAAAAGACCCCTGGGCCTGACTTTAGATGCTCCTGCTAATTAAGTCTGCTGTTGCCGCACCCTCTTGACGGGCTTCCTTCTGGCGACAGAGGCCGGGCTGGGGTGGGATCCTAGTGGGAGAACTCACTAAGCCAAACATGGAGGCGGGATCCACGCCAAGCGCTCATCAACTGCATTTTTGCCAGGGACGATTTGGTCGAGTGGGTTGCCACAGATGTCAGGCTAAACACAAACAAACACAAGCCGTCAGGCTCAAACTTCCAACCTTGACACATTTGCACGCCTGTGCCCCTCATATCAAGTGGACGTTCTCCTCTCATCCTTTTTTTAATTTTTGTAAACTGTTAAAAAATCTCATTTTGCACGAGAGTGATTGAAGGTTTTATGGCTGCAATAAAATCGGGGAGCCCTACAGTATATCTTGGTGATTTATATGGAAATGATTACCTCTTCTCTATTGCGCTTGGAGAGATTTTGGTTTTCCTCCAATGATTCTGATGAGATATAATGATTCTTATCCGCAACTGAGGCACTGTCATCATTTTCACATTCATAGGTTGGCTCTCGGTCAGTATCTTGTAGGTTGCCTAAAAGGAAAGAAAAAAATGGAATTAGAAAAAAAAAAAAGTTTTGTGTATCATGCTAAATCGTTTTAGCATGTTGGAGCCTATCCCAGTTGTCTTCGGGCAGTAGCTGGGGTACACCCTGAAATGAACTTACCAGCCAATTTCAGGTCCCACATAGACAAATAACCATTCACGCACCGAATCACACCGAAGGACACTTTAGACTCTAAAGTTTAGACTGTTCCATTAGCCTGCCATGCATGTTTTTGGAATGTGGGGTTTAACCGGAGTACCCGGAGAAAACTCCACACAGGAAGGCCTGAGCCGGAATCAAACTCTACACTGTGAGGCGGCTGTGCTAACCAGTCGGCCACGGTGCCGCCATGGTTTTATTACTATTAATTTTGTTGTTATTATTATTATTATTATGATCATTATTCATATTCATTTGACAATAAAGTTGTATTCAATTCAATTCAATTCAATTAATATTATTATTAAAAGTATTTAAAATTATGTACAGCACTTTATCAAAACTGCAGTTTTTAGTGCAGATTTAACGTGAAAACACTCAACCACTGGTTTCAAATTCAAGGAGCAGGGGCCAGATCCAGCCCACCACACCATGGCCTGCAAAAGAAAATCATGTGTGTCACCATCCATGACCCTTGCTAAAATCAGGGCAACATTTATTAACTGTCACCTAATAATAGCATCGAGATTGATTTTTTTTCTTACCCTTTTTACAGTAACTTACTGATTAAATAAGCTCATATCCTTGACATCTGATTTGAAAACCACTCATGCGGAGTCATTAAAACCAGCACTCAGGACAAATCCTGATGAGAAATAGTGTGTGCAATTAGCTGTTATACTGTATATAGAGATACACTACACGCACTTAAAACATTTATAGAAGGCCGGGTCGAGTCCCCTTAGTATGACACAGGACAATGAGATGCCCTCTTTGCGCTGGAGTTATTAATCAGCTCCTCATTATCGAGCTGTGATGGGCACACGGATGTAATGGTACACAGGCGCGTGTGCATGGTCTTACATGCGCACACGTACACAAAAAATGCATGTGCGCGCACCTACACACACGCTACCTCCCCACGCGCCAACATTCCACACAAATCATTAGTCAGTGTTAAGGGAGTTGGAGGCCAGAGGTAAACAAGTACATCTCGAGTAAAGTAAAAGTACTTTTCAAGTGTGTTTACCCTTGGCCGCTGTGTTAAAAAACGTCAACTACTTCACGCAGCGGCCTCATGAATCTATGCATGGCAATATGCAGCCGGCAAGCGTGGCCTAATTAGAATTTCATATTTATCATTTTAGCATCCGATTATTAAATACGGCAGGTGTGGCCAGAAAATGCAGGATAGTGCACCACCTGCTGGGGGTGCTGATTGAAAACATTGCAGGGATGTGCAATCAGGACAGCAAGGTGAGGCAAAGCCTCCCCGCCGTCCCCTCCACTGCATGTGAAGAGTTAAAAAGTCAAATAAAATAAAGGAATGAGCGTAACATGAAATGATTTTCCATTTTAGTTATCTGGTCCGTGCTTTACATTGATTTTCTTTTTCAAATTCAATAGTGTGACTAATTTCTTCATTGAAATTAACAAAATAGCTGCATATTCCCTGCACAAATACATGGGCGAGTGGGGAACAGAGGCATCTCGCATTTTCAATGCTACCAGCAACTACACACACGATAGAGAAATTACTTCTTCGCTCTTAAATCGCGAACACGTGTGTCTCATCACACCAGTACTGCACAAGCTGACAGTCAATAGTCTGTCTAATATATTTAATTAATGTGTGTGACAATTTTTGTCTTCTGATCAGACAGAAATGTTGAGTCAAAGTGCGTGGTGGAGTCCAGAAAGTACCTTGCCGCAGCCAGCATGTGGCAGTGCTGTGCTCCGCTGATGCAATGGTAGCAGAAGTGCAGCAAAAAAACATACATACATTGATGTATATATATATACATATATACATATATATACAACATATATATATATATATATATATATATATATATATATATATATATATATATATATATATTGATATAAACTCCTTACATAAACATAGGTATTCATTCATTCATTCACTTCTAAATATTTGTATGTAATTATCAGCACTTGTATTTCACTTTCTTGTTTTGTTTTGTTTTTTTGTGGGGGGGGTTTTCTTTCTTTAGGAAAGCAGTGTGGTGAGGCAGCACCCGAGCACATTCTATGGACAGCCGCCACTGCACAAAAGATTTTTAGCTGGATGAACCCACAGGTGCTGTATCTCTGCTGCCCCACGCAGGACAAAGGCCGCCAGTGCTGGAGGAAGCCTCGTCCTCTATCAATGTCTGTTAGACTCCCACGAGTGGCTGTCCACTGAGTGCCCTTCTCAGTCGCTCTCAGCAGGACTGATAACAGCCACTGGACTCCAGCTGCTTCTCCACGCAACAACACACACAGAGACACACAATCATCCGGGCGCATGCACGGACACAAAATAGAGGCATGCAGTTTATGGCTGACAGAGTTTACATATGTATGAGCCAAACAGAGTGTCATATTTGCCATTCTATTCGCAGCTTGACATTTAAAACTGCAAAACTGCTATCAGGTCAGAACCTGATTTTTGAAGCAGATCTTTAATTTCTTCCTTCATTAATTAGATCCTCTTTTGGTTGGTCATCCAATCCCTGTAATTTTTTCACTTCATCTTTCGCTTCAATTTGGGGCTTTTTTGGGAGCAAAATTTGCAGCTATGCAAACTGGCGCGTGTCCATTGTGGGACAAATAAAGGTTTTCTTATGTCTTATGTCTTGTCTTAAGACGAATGACAGCAACTTGAACATGGGTGCTCTGTACGGCCACGAAAGTGAGGCAAGGGAATGTGCACCTCACCCCGTGCTTTTATTTATTTATTTTACTTTTCTGCAATTTTATGTAATCCGCAAAACAAAATTTTATTACTGTTGTTGAATTAGTCATGGCGGCCCGGTAGTCCAGTGGTTAGCACGTCGGCTTCACAGTGCAGAGGTACCGGGTTCGATCCCAGCTCCGGCCTCCCTGTGTGGAGTTTGCATGTTCTCCCCGGGCTTGCGTGGGTTTTCTCCGGGTGCTCCGGTTTCCTCCCACATTCCAAAAACATGCATGGCAGGCTGATTGGACACTCTAAATTGTCCCTAGGTGTGAGTGTGAGTGTGGGCGTGGATGGTTGTTCGTCTCTGTGTGCCCTGCGATTGGCTGGCAACCAATTCAGGGTGTCCCCCGCCTACTGCCCGAAGACTGCTGGGATAGGCTCCAGCACCCCCCGCGACCCTAGTGAGGATCAAGCGGTTCGGAAAATGGATGGATGGATGGATGGATGAATTAGTCATGCAGTATGATCGCCCTTTGACCAAAAAAAAAGTAGCAAAGAAGTCAAAGAAAATCACTTTTTAAAATAATATTATTTAATAATATTACACATTTGAAATCACAAAATGCGTGACTTTTCTGGCTTACTGGCTAGAGCTCAGTGTTTTCTGGTATTTTCTAAATCGCATCACCAAGAAGTCATGCCACTTTCTTGCCGTGTGACTTATTTTGTTGTCCTTTCTGGTGAGAGCGATTTTTCTTTTCATAAGTCTTCATACATCCATGGTCACTACTTTGCTGCCCTTGAATGGTGCATTAGTGCACCTCCCAGTACATTACAGCTCTCAACCGTCACTCAGCATGACAGCGTGTCCATCGAAGGCTTTTAACGACCAAACCCCACAACTTCTCCTGTCTCCCATCCACTTAAAACATGAAAGCAGAAATGTACAAACATGTCTCGCCCACCCTGCCGCAACAAAATGCAATTAGATTTGTAAAAGGGAATCAAAGTGGTCCATTCCAGGAAAGGCTCCACTACTGAAGTCGCTCGGTTTTGATGCTCGGGTGCCTCTTGCAACTTTCATGAGGCGATTGTATCGCAGCAGGTGGAAATGGAAATGAGAGTGGTTGGAACAAGATAGTATAGCAGGGAAAAAAAATACTCTACGAGGAAGCTTGAAAATTGATGTCTGTGCAACACAGTTTTATCATTGCCTAAAGATGCCACGAAATGGTGGCAAAGCAGACAAAACTATGGTCTGACTCAATAAAACTCCTCCTGCCAGTTCAATATAGTTACTTCTCACCAAGATGCCACCATTAGAAGAAAATAAAGAAGGAAAAAAAAGTACAGTATTATCATACTGGTATTTAAATTTAATGTAAAGGGTTAAACAGATTGTGGTTCACCATTCCTTCATCGTGTTGCTCTTTCTGGTCAGCATGCCTCGGCCACTGGGGTTACCTCGACATAAATAACAAGTGGTAAATGGAGTGCACTGATATTACTCCTTATAAAGTTATAAACAGTGAAAACGGTCAAAACTGCCCAGTAAGCAACAGTAATATTAGTTGGGGTTTTTGTTTTTTTTGGGGGGGGGGGGTTGCAATGGATAAAGAATATATGCCTATAAGCATTGTTATACGGTATTGTCTGTCTACCAGGGGTCTAAATTAACTTTTTTAACGTTTGACACGGCCTCTGCATTGTTTGCCTGCATCGTACTATGGTGCTTCTTACCTTCAACACTGAATGGCAAGGCAGGAGAACAGAAATAGTTTGTTGCCAAATTGGCTGCTACGTTTTTATCAACACCCACGCCAACATGAATTTCAACCCAATTTGGAGGCTGTTAATTCAGAACCCTGCTGTCTACATGTGTTGTGGTGTAGTTCTAACACTACAACAACGGTGTTAGTTTAGTTATAGCCTGACAATAAGGTTTTGCATTGTATGTTAGCATTAAGCTAGTGGACTTTCATATAAGGCAAAGTTACTTTGTCGTTTCAAATAGACAAGGTGTAACACTCTTTATTTTGTATTTAGTTCTGAAACTGGGATGCATTTTTATTAATTGTTCACTATCTGCCAAACTGCCGCATGTTGTCAAGTGAATTATATTTGCAGTCACTATTCGGCTATCGTATCAAATGACACATAGCTTGGAAAAACTCTGAAGTCCGGGTCACTTGTCAGTCAAAGTACCACTTTCAAAAGCCACTAAGTAGTTTTGGAGCATTTTGGCAGTAAGTTGCCAGTGGGAGCCCTGTATTGGATGTCCTGAAGGTGCACCTCTGCATAAGAGAAACTACCTCACATAAAAGCAATAAAACTCAGCAAAGCAGAGACAAAACAGGACCGCTTTCCACTGGGGAAGGAAGAATGCTGACAGTTGTGTTGAAGCAGCATGCAAAGTTGTCTTTCTATTAATATCTGCAGGCTCTCAAAGGCTTTACAGCAAAAACAAACAAAAGAGCGTTGATAGAATATCAATCCGCCTTCCGCTCCCTCCCCAGCAAGCGTACTCTCGGGCATTCCCGTCGACTTGCCGCTTTTGTTTGTTCGTTTTCTTGTCATCGTTACTTTTAGGTCAGAGTTTCATCATCCGTCACGCAACAAAAACAGTTATTTGTTTTCTTAATGATGCAACTCCATCATTATTGATACCATATTGATAATTAATGTGAGTTTTTTTTAAGGGTTTAGCTGCAGCTTGTTTACTCTCCCCAGCTAAGAATTGTTTAAATGTGTGTTCACATGCTGTTATAATTGTTTCACTGCCATCACCATCGGAGTCCGATGGAATAGTGAGTGTGCCTAATTGGTTTCCTCAGGGCAAACACAACCCCTAAAATATACTGTTATGATATTTTCATGGTATTTTTTTCCAAACTGGATCTGCTCTTGATAAAGCAGGCAGGGGAAGGCCTGCTACTAGAACTATTGATGAAAACACCAAATTCATATGGCAGGCGTTCGTGCAAAGCCAAGAACTATAGCATATAGAACATGCTAACCAGTTTACCAAATTACGAGTGTCACTCCAAATCACAAAATCCTGAAATCTTCATCCTCTGTGTCACTTTGAAACAACTCCTCCAACTCCGGAGGTAGAAAATGCTGCACTACCTCTCTACGTCGCTTACGTCTAATTCCTTGTCCACTTATCAACACAGACTTAGAGCTTCCTCTTGCGGTTTAATGTGAAAATAACGTGAACTGATATAATAATGTGTCAATAATTTCACACATAAATCACTCCAGAGTATAAATCGCACCCCGGTCAAACTACGAAAAAAAATGTGATTTATAATCCGGAAAATCCCCCCTAGATAGATAGATGGATAGATGGACAGACGGACGGACGGACGGACGGACGGAAGGACGGACGGACTCTTTTATATGGAGTCGGAGTTTCTTTAGGAGTGTCTCTGTTTCCGAGTGGACAGATAATCTTCCTGATGACAGACAGACAGATAGACAGATAGATAGAAAGATAGATAGATAGATAGATAGATAGATAGATAGATAGAAAATCTGTGGTTATTAACCTTATTAGAGGTATCGAACCCAAGCAGTTCATATGCACATTCATCGAACCCTTCATTACTGAAATACAAAAATTCAAGAAGTGTAGCTTCAGTTTTGGCAGTTAGGGTTACGGTTGCTCGACTTGGCATGACAAATGATGCAGATAGGATGTTGAGTCCCATCACGTTCCGTGATGCATGCGAAGCCATGTGGTACATATTCGTCCGATCACTTAGGGTTTTTTTTGCTCGACATGTATTACAACATTCTAAAACAAAATCACGCAACGTACTATCACAACAGTCACACGTTGACTACTGAGCGAACTAATTGGACAAGCAATGTGATGTGAACATCTGCAGCCAGTGATGGCCAAGCAGGCGTGTCATTACTAATTGAAATTTTGAGTCTGGTATGTCTTAACCTCTATGGCAGAGGCTCAATCGAACCCCTGGGACAGATTCACCAAACCTTTGGGGTTTGATCGAACCCAGGCTGGCATAGTCTACTGAAACATCTGTGCGAAGCATGGACTGGAATCCCCAAGGTCAAAATGGGAAACACCTCCAAAGGTGGTGGAAAATGACGAGCGAAGATCTTGTGGGACTTCGAGATACAGCCTGACAAGATGGTAATGGCGAACCAACCGGATATGGTGATCATAGATAAAGTTCAGAAGAAATGCTTTGTAGTGGATGTAGCGGTCCCAAGTGATGGAAATATCAGAAAGAAGGAACACGAGAAACTCGAGAAATACCAAGGGCTCAGAGAGGAGCTGGAGAGAGCCTGGAAGGTAAAGGTGACAGTCCTGCCTGTGGTCGTCGGAGCACTCGGGGCAGTGACCCCCAAACTAGATGAGTTAACAAAAATCGGACATCTCGGTCCAGAAAAGCGTAGTGCTCGGAACAGCAAGGATACTGCTCAGAACCCTCAAGCTTCCTGGCTTCTGGTAGAGGACCCGAGCTGAATGGGGGACGGACATCACCCGATTTATATATAAATGTGGTTAAAATGCTCGTTGTTCATGTTCAAAAGAAAGAGCTTCAGTGAAAGGAGCAGAGAAACACAAACCTTGAATCGCACAACAGTGTCCTGGACAAACCAAAGCTCCAGAAAGAAGAAGCTCCCTTAGCAAGCAGAACATGGTCATTGTTCCTTGTGCCTATAAAACAGGGGTGTCCAAAGTCGGTCGTCAAGGGCCACTGTTCTACCTGTTTTCCAGCTCTCCTGGGAGCAACACACCTGATTCAAATAATCAGGATCGTTCTAGTGCTGCTTCAGAGCTGTCTGATGAGCTGATCATCTGAATCAGTTGTGTTGCAGCCGGGAGAACTGAAAAACAGGCAGGACGGTGGCCCTCCAGGCCTGGAGTTGGACATGCTTTCTATAAAACAATAGCGAACAGCGGTTTGCTTCACCATTTTGTCCTGATCTTGGAACTGATGTTGTATCCCTTTCCACTTCAGTTTTCACAATGTTAGAGGAGTTCAAGAGTGTCTGACGGGACCAAACTGCAATTCAATTGAAGCCTTCGTCTGAAAACGTCTCATTTGTTCACTAAACTGAGGTGTAGGTGTTGAAAGCAAAGCAAACAAATGAGAACAAACACAAGGGCCTTTCCATTTGTTTGCGTGCTGCATAGGCCCATTTGTTGCTGATTGTGTTTCATCAGTCTCAGTAATCCTATCTCACTTTGCCACCGGGATGTTTTCATTCTTCACCAGGCTCTGCGGCGTTTCCATCTGGGAACGCCACAAGCGTTGACCAAGAATCGTATGGATAATTCAGGATTATTCATGAAACCTTGAATCCGGATGAATTATTCAAGCGCCGCGTGTAACTCATCGTGTGTCCCCGCGGCGCTGTAAAGCACTTCGGGGAGCTGGCGATAACTCAGTAACGTCCTGCTGTTACCCCCGAAGCTTCTGTGACCTCGTTCCATATCTCGGCTTCCTGTCGACCAGTTGATGGAGGTGGGAATGTGCAAGCCTCCCTCTGCTTTCAGGTGGTCTCCTATCAACACAAAACCACCAAAATCGTTGTGTCCAATGCTGAAGCCCATCAAAGAACCGGTTGGCGTTTTTTTTCCCACTTTTACCATGATGCCACACATACTTCCGGTTGATGAAATCTCAAGCAATCTCCGGTTGCACCATCACTTATCCAACACTAACATGTCATGTGACCAAGGCAGAGCAATTGAGAAATCAATGCAAATAGCTTGAATGATGATTTTAGACTTCTATTTTCAGTGTGTGAAGTGTGAGTCCAAAGTAAAGATATTCATATCATAACAGGTGAGTCGATTTAAAAAATGTAGTGGAAATTTGAAGTTTATCTAAAAGAATAAGAAAAGTTTATGATGACCCTAACATCCACATCGCCCATCTATGGCATTTCATATTATATGTTAGCACTAAGATGGCCAACCTTTGTTACCCAAAATGATGGTTTGTTATTCTTACAGTTTTTTGGCATTTAAAAATATGATGTTAATTGTCTTGCGTTTTATGTCTCAGTTAAGTAAACACCGGAAGGGATGAATTCCGGCTTGAAGCAAGGGCTCTTTGCATTTTATTTGGGGAACGTGCTCGCTCCATGCCATTGAGTTTCACCTCTCTCAGGAGAGTCTGGAACAGCTGTTGCACTTCTATTACAGTTCACCGCCATTGGATGCTAGTACGCTCTTCTCAGTGCTTCTCCACTCACACATCCACTCTGCCGCATGCAACTATTTAAAGCTGATGAATGAAGATGAATCACACTTTTCCAGAATGTTTGCTGCACACTCATCCAAGTGTCTCCGTGGATTGATCTTCTGTTGCCAAGCCTGTATGCCCCGAAAGTTTCCGGCTTCTCCTGGGAATTCTCTGTCTTCTGCCCCTGAACACGAGTTCGGCCTGGGCCTTTTTACCTGTCCCCGTGGCTTTTTCTTGTTTTGCTCCCTCGAAAACAAAGTGTACATTTCCCTGTGCTGCTATACATATACGCATTTCCGTCAGTCAATCACAGGGCTCACAAAGACGAACAAAATTTGCTCTCACACTCACACCTCGTAACAATTTAGAGTGTTTCATTAACCTGCCATGCATGTTTTTGGAATGTGGGAGCAAACGGGAGGACCTAAAGAAAAGCAATGCAGGCACAGGGGAAAACATGAATAGGAAGGCTAGCGTCGGAATCAACCCCAGAACATCTGCACTGTGAGGCGGATATGCTAACCAATGGACTACTGTGCAACCTTCGACGCCTTTTATGACATTTTTATTTTGTGTTGTGGTGTGACATTTTTGGACTGCCTCAGCTCAAAGCAGGTCGGGAAACATTGTTCCCCCCTCTTCTTATTGTCGTTGGTAATTTTGCGCTCTAAGGGTTTTGCACTGTGATTTACAGGAGGTCGAGTCGAAACTGCTTATTGTCAGGAGCCGTAATGGATGCTGGCGTCTGCTCTTAATTTCTGCAGATATTGCCGCTTGTTATTTCCAAGCCCTCAAGGCCATTTCCACTAATGTCTCCCAAGGTACCCCACTGTGTTATATTTGTACCATATGGACGCCAAATGACGCAATTAAAACACTGCGGAAGCCTTTAAAAACCATCACGAGCAGGAAGAAAGACAGGCACTTTAGCTTTGGAGTAGATTAACCTGCACATACTGTCCGGGTCAAATTCCACACGTTTATCAATTTGACAGCAATTGAAGCAATCACTTTAATGTCATTCAGAAATGTAAATGTTTTCCCAAAAAGAAAATATTTGACAATGTACAGGTAGCCAAAAGGTTGTGTGAAAAATCTCTACAATGTATCAAAATCAAAATAAACAAAACAATCTCCATTACGAGAAATAAAAAGGGGGTCCTAAACGCATGCAACTATTTTGAGCTGGCCTTTCAGAGCCTGAAGTGATGGCAGACATGTGCAAGAGCAGCTGATTTCTTTTTTTTTTTTAATGGTATAAACGTAAACTTCCTTTTTCTCTGAAAAATCAACAATGAATCATCAATGTTTTCATGTCAGACATGTTATTATTGCATTCTGAAAAAAACTCTTATTCATCACTCGATATAGACAGATTCAACATTGACCCAGAACATACTGTGATCATGGAAAGTGCACACAAAAGAAGTTTGGAACCCAAAGCGATTGACTACCGTCCGTTTCATTCATCCAAGCAACACAAAAGACAATTTGCCAGTCCCTCAATGAACACATAAACTAGGTCTGAATTTCCACCACATCTACTTCTGAATCTACTTATCTGTTGAAATATGAATTACAGCCAGAGTTTGGACTCCTTTGGAAGCAATTTACCCCATGTAACATCTTTTTGAACAAACCTTCTCAAACTTAACTCATTCAGTACCAGCCAATTCTGGACCAAGTCTGAAAAGACGTTTAGGAACGTCTTTAGGAGTGAATGAGTTAAACTACCCCAGGACAGAAGAAAGCTAAACCCCTCATTCAAATTAGAAGAATAAATTAACAAATTCCAGAGATTTAAAAAACAATCATGAAAAAAAAGAGTGATACCTGTCCAAATTAGCCAATTGCATGACCCGATGGATGAGGGGGTGAAACGTCTTCAAAGTCAACTAGATTGGCCCACTTGCAATCGAATCAATGCCCAGAGAATGAAACCTGGAAAAATGAGAATCTTCACATTTAGGCATCATTCAAGCCATTTGCTCAGCCTATGTCATAGAATGGTTTGTAAGCAAGTAGGTGTGACATAAATGTGGAAAAGTCTTGTAGCTGCTAAATGACTCCCTGCCTGCAGATATGATGCAATTTGGGGTTTTGCCTTTACAATGCAGGTCACCCATATGGCCAGTAGATGGCGGAGGTAGTTTAAATTTCACACTTGAAGGCGCCACACTCCCTTGTCAAAGCATCAGCAGAAGCATCAATATCAAATTGATGCAAAACTAAAACAAAATGTAAAGAAATATATATTTTTAAAAAAGAAAGAAAAAAAATGATCCAAAGACAATGACGAAATATAGAATAACTTCTGAACGGACTAAAATAAAGTAAAGTATCAAAAAAAATTGATCAACTCAATAAAGATAGACATTTATCATGTCAGAAAAAAGTCACCAGATGAGGAGAATAAACTTCATATACAAATGTAATAAGAAATATATTTAAAAAAGGAAATTAAAGGCACTAGCAAAAAAGCATAGAAAATGATCAAAAGAACATAGATAAATGAATAATAATAAATAAAATCTTTTTTTTTTTTTTAATCCATCCAACCATCCATTTTCTTCCACTTATCCCAGGTTTGTAGCAGGGCCAGTAGTTTACGCAGGGAAGCCCAGACTTTCCTCCCTCCATCCACTTGTCCAGCTCTTCCTGGGGAATCCCATTGCGTTCACACACCAGCCAGAAAACATTCTCTCTAGCCAGCGTGTCCCGGTTTGTCCCTGGGGCCACCTGCTGGTGGGATACGAGTGAGGCGTCCAGTAAGCATCCGAATCAGATGCCCAAGCCAACTCCTCTAATGTGGAGGAGCAGCGGCTCTTCTCGCAGAAACACATTTTGTCAATGTGTATCTGCAATCCGGTGTGTTTGGTCACGGCCCACAGTTTGAGACCACAGATGCAGGGAAAGAACGTATCAACGTAACTGCTCCTCGAAGCCAGACCGATACAGAATCCGCATCACTACAGACACTGCACCGATCCACCTGTTGATCTTCCGCTCCATCCTGCTCACACTCATGAACAAGATCCCGATGAATTGAAAAGTATACAATATACACATAATGTCTCCTTGTTCATAGCCACGTGGTCTCTCCTTGCTTATGAAAGCTTCCTTCATGCTTTGCACCAACCCACTGAGACAAATAAATGACATCACCCTCCTTCATGGAAATCCAACTTATCAAACTTTGTTTCAATGAATAGCTCCATAGGTGCCCTTCTCGGGTGTGTTCTACTGTTGGCTCTTCACGAGGGGCTACACACACATGCATGAATACACGCAGTCGCACACGCAGTCACACACATGCACACAGGCAGGCACACGCATCGTCAGACTCAGGCAAGTGCCACGTAATAGAAGGTTCATGAAGGTTCTTTTTCTATTTTTATCCCCCAAGGTGCAGTTTGTGTTTCTCAGATGCAGGTCGTGGCGAGTAGAGCAGAGTTGCGGGCGTCTCTCAATACGCCCACCCATCTCCCTCTCTCTTACTCCCCCTCACTCTCTCCAGCCATCCATCCATCCATCCATCCTTCCCTCCCTCTCTTCCTAAAAATAGCCCCAAGTCGTGATGTGCCTGTCCTTGGCAGAGCGAGAGACTGTATTATTGCTTGGAATTGGTGGTGGGTGGTTTAAGGGAGGGGGGGCAAATCTTCTGGACTGGGACCAACAGGCCCCCTTTCACAGCCACTCTACCCACCACCAAGCCGACCCCAGCACATGCAGGCTGAATTAATGTGTTGCTATTTTGGGGAGCCCCCGTGTTTCCAGGGGAGACCTAATGACGCAATGACGTCAATGCAGGTCAATCGCAGACTGGAGGAATTGACTTCCATTTGTGTGTGTGTGTGTGTTGGGGGGGGGGGGCGTAATATGTAAGTGTGTTTGTATGAGGGGGGGGGGCATGGGGTGGTCCTGCTTTTGCAGTATTTCCTTCCAGAAAGGCTCGTGTGTGTGTGTGTGTGTGTGTGTGTGTGTGTGTGTGTGTGTGTGTGTGTGTGTGTGTGCGTGTGGTGGTGGGGGGTTGTAAAATGGAGGCGCATACGTTGAGTGGAGAGGAGAGAAAACGAACGGAGGGCTCGAACGTGTTGCATCAGCGACAAGCAGACGCGTGTGTATGGACGCGCTCGAATACGGACCCACGGATGCTTTATTTATTTGCCTGCCCAGTGCGTGGAAGAAATTCTCATTTTGTGTATGCTCTCCCTTTTTTCTCATTCTGTCTTTCCCAAGGGCTTTTTTCATTCCATCCGGACCAATTTGGAGCGTTCGCTTGAGCAAGCAGAGGTAAGTCGTCTTCCTGCATCCATCGCACACACGTATGTACACGCGCGGATGTGCACACGCGGGCACACACGCGGACACACACACAAATGCACACACACGAACACTCGCACACAGATGGGGCATTGTTGCAGTTGTGGTGCATCTACTTGAAGATGCGCTTGCGGTGTCTTGTGTTGTTATGATTATAGTGATTATTAATATTATGGAATGGCTGAAGAGAGTGCGTGTGTCACAGGGCATGCACATACTCCGGTGGCGTGGCGAGAAATCCTCCCGGTTGGTTTGCTTGATCGAATTCAGAAACTAAATTTGCTATTTGATTTCTATTTTTATTCAGACCAAATGTATTTGATCAAAATTGTATTGCTTTTTGTTTATTTCAGTTCAGTATATTTTAATTATTTGTATTTTATTTTTCCAAATTATTTTTAATTTAATTGCACTTTAATATCAAAATATTTTAAAATGCAATTAAATTAAATATTTATTTAATATCAAAATATTTTAATTAGTTTTCCATCCCCCAAGGTGTATGCTTGTGCGTGTGTATACATACATACATACACATATATACATATATATAGATAGATAGATAGATATATATATATATATATATATATATATATAGATAGATATATATATATATATATACATATATACACTGTATATATATACATATATATATATACACACACACACACACACACACACACACACACAAGCACACACGTGGGTGGGTGGGGGGGGGGGCGGGGGGTACGGTTAAGGTTAGGGCGTGTACGCATGTACCGACCGACAAAAAGATGCTGCCGCCGAGAGGCTGTCAAGTTTCAGGACCACGGACAGCTCACATTAGGCTTGAGTGCAAGTCAAGTGGCATCGCTCGTGTTTTACGTGTGTATCCATCCATCCATCCATTTTCGCGGGGCATCCTGGAGCCTATCCTAGCTGTCTTCGAGCAGTAGGCGGGGGACACCCTGAACCGGTTGCCAGCCTGTGTGTGTGTGTGTGTGTGTGTGTGTGTGTGTGTGTGTGTGTGTGTGTGTGTGTGTGCGTGTGTGCGCGCGCATTTGTGTGATTAATCTTCACCAAGTGGTTGGACTTGGAAAAACAATGTCATACGGTACATGACAGTAGGTACACCTGCAAATATCCCATACAAGTGCACGCTTCATAACTGCCTTTTACAACTAAACTCTCGTGCGTGTGGATATTACAGTAAATCAGCATTGTTACATTGTGTTAAGAATTATTGTTCACAAGACAGAATTGTTTTGTATCGCGTTCAGGCAGGTGTACCTAATTTTGTAACCAGTGGGTGTCGAAATATGATGGGAAGTGCCTGTGTGTGCGTGCGTGCGTGCGTGCGTGCGTGCGTGCGTGCGTGCGTGCGTGTGTGTGTGTGTGTGTGTGTGTCTACAGAACAGAAATGTCCAACCACCTGTTACTTGTCAGAGTCAATGAGCTTTTATGTTTGAATATTTTATTTAATTATTGTTGCGTCACGTATCATAAGGAGTCTAACACACAAAACTATAAAATTAAAAAACGAAGACAGATTTTATTCATAAAAAAATGTTAGGTGAATCAGATGATTAAAATCTTCTGTTTCAAAGTATCATACACTTGTCATCCCTTCTTTATTTTCAATTCACAAGAGAAATTCAAAACAGGGAAAATTGACTATTTTCTTGTTTGTAACCCCCTGCCCTGAAAAAAAGTTGTTTTTTCCTGAAAAACGGTTAATTTTAATTTTTTCAAACCTCTTGTGAATTTTCGATATTCAACATTTTGTCCCTTATGTACTGTCCGAGTCAAACATAAGCCATTATGTCATTTGACAGCAACGAAAATACCCTAAATATCTTTCTTTCACTTTGAAACTGAACCAATTGATGGCGATAATCACATAGCAACTGAAAATAAATACAAATGAAAATCTATCATTCTTTAGCACTGGTGCTCCTCACTTTCCTCATACTGAGGCTCTCCAGGGTCAAATCTGACTTGTGTTTCCTAAAACGGATTTTGGATACACTAGTTTTCAAAAAATACAATGCTCATGGGAATCTGGAAATCGTGCGACTGTATTTGCCAGCTTGAAGCTGTCTTGAGAACGCTCTGTGCTCCAGCACATTTCAACAAGTGTGTAAAGGTGAAACATAAATGTTTCATGGAAGTTTGCATTAATATTCATCGTAATGGGCGGCCCGGTAGTCAAATGGTTTGCACGTCGACTTCACAGTGCAGAGGTACCGGGTTCAATTCCAGCTCCGGACCTCCTGTGTGGCGTTTGCATGTTCTCCCCGTACTTACGTGGGTTTTCTCCGGGTCCTCCAGTTTCTTCCCACATTCCAAAAACATGCATGGCAGGCTGAATGAACACTCCAAATTGTCCCTAGGTGTGAGTGTGAGCGCGAATGATTGTTCAGGGTATCCCCTGCCTACTGCCCGAAGACTGCTGGGATAGGCTCCAGCACCCCCCGCGACCCTAGTGAGGATAAAGTGGTTCGGAAAATGAAGGAATGAATTAATTAATTACTAGTAATAGTAACGCAATGGGCACTCTTTATCAATGCGGGATAGGTACTGGGCCAGCCCACAAATAGCGACCCGACAATCCCCCCCCACAACACCCTAAAAAAAAAAAACACACAATTTGAAAAACTTTTTTTTCTGGTGTACACACGTTGGCCACTTGGGGGCATTATAATACAGACAACCGGACTTGCATTGAGGCAGAGGTGCTGTCTTATTATTTGCCATTTTTCCACAGGAGACAAAGAATATACAGTATGCAGTCTGTGAACTATGTGCGACATTCTCCGTTACGCAACAGTTTATGTTCAAATATTGGATTATAACACAAATACACTGATGAGTCGATAGCCTATCCGTTTTTTTGTTTTGTTTTTTTGCATTGTTTGTGATTACACAGGTGTCGAACTCCGGTTCTGGAGGGCCGCTGTCCTGCATGTTTTCAAAGTCTCCCTGTTGCGACACACCTGATTCAAATGAACAAGTTCAATGTCAGGCTTCCGCAGACCTTGCTGATGATCTGATCTTTTGAATCAGGTGTGTGACCGGAGTTCAAAACCGGTGACACAATTGTCATTAATTTTAAATACACATGGTGTAATTGTTTTTGTTGCATGTTTACTTTGACAGGAAACTTCAAAGGGGAGTGTGATTAAAAAGCGTGAACCTTTTTTCATTATTTTTTTTTAAGAATTGTTATCAATTTTACAAAATCTTGCACCCTACAGAATTCATGTGAAATTTGCATTGTGGGTAATTACAGGTTTTGTGCATGTGCTCAAACATAGCTGTTATTTTTTGACAAAAATTGCTTTTTTTTTTTTTTTTAAATACAGCACTCAAATAACACTGAATACATTTGACAGCTGTATTATGGGTAATGGCGTGCTTCAGCACTCATAGTAATCATTCAATCTGCAGTTCATATAAAAAGTCTACACATCTGTTCCTAGGCCAGGATTTTGTGGAATTTGGGACCATTATAGATAACCAGAAATTCAGCTTTGCGTTTATTAGATCATTACACATTACTTCCCCAAAAATAAGATACTAATGCAGCGTGTTATACCGCAGTCAAATTCCTTGTGTGTTCTACATACTTGGCCAATAAAGATGATTCTGATTCTAATTCTGATTCTGATGTTTGAGGAATTTTGTTCTGGTCGGATGAAACCAAAAGTTAAACTTTTTTTTCCGTGATTCCTAAAAGTATGTTTAGCGCAGGGTGGCCCGGTAGTCCAGTGGTTAGCACGTCGGCTTCACAGTGCTGAGGTACCGGGTTCAAATCCGGCCGGCTCCGGCCTCCCTGTGTGGAGTTTGCATGTTCTCCCCGGGCCTGCGTGGGTTTTCTCCGGGTGCTCCGGTTTCCTCCCACGTTCCAAAAACATGCATGGCAGGCTGATTGTGCACTCTAAATTGTCCCTAGGTATGAGTGTGAGCGTGGATGGTTGTTCGTCTCTGTGTGCCCTGCGATTGGCTGGCGACCAATTCAGGGTGTCCCCCGCCTACTGCCCGAAGACAGCTGGGATAGGCTCCGGCACCCCCCGCGACCCTAGTGAGGATAAAGCGGTTCGGAAAATGGATGGATGGATGGATGTTTAGCGCAAACATCAAACTGCTCAACTTCAAAAGACCCTCATACCTAAAGTGAATCACAATGGTGGGGTCATGTTTTGCTTTTGTATTTCCTTGGCAGAAACTTAGGCTTTTGTCAAGGTGGAGGCAATTATGAACAGTTCCAAATAGCAGTCAGTGTTCACGTAAAACCTTCAGGATTATGTTCAACAGGGAAAAAAAAGGCAAGAAACAGCCTATTAGAACTTTATTAGAGGTTAATCAGATGCACTTTAAATGGTGGCCGCTGTGTGCCAACTCCCATTTAACTTGTGGTGCACTGCCATTAGGTAAAAATCCTTGCACCTCCAAAATAATCACTTTTCGGGTGACCACAAAAATGACCAGAAATGAAGTTTCGTCCTGATGCCAGCGACTTTAATGTGATTGGTTGATTCTAAACACAGGGAAATGCTCAGCTAAAAGAGGCTGTGCACACATGTGCAACCACATTATCTTAATTGCTTATATTTATTTTTGCCCCAGAAAAGAGTTACTTTCTGCACAGGTGCATTCATCGTGAAAAAAATATTTATCTTGGCCTTATTTTTGACATCACAAAATTCTGGCATTTGAAAAGACATATGTAGACTTTTTTTATGTGATCACTATTTTACGCTCTGCCAAGATATAATACTTTCCTGCTATTGGATATGATGGTTGTATGCACGTGTGTTTCAGATGATGCAGCAAGTGTGATGTGACGCACATCAGATTCTTTTCGGGTCTTTTTGCGGTCTGGGCTTGCTGTCGAATGGAAGTCACCAGGAAGCCCTTACCCCAAAAAGCATCTGCAGAGGATACGTACGTCCTGCAAGACGCTACACACACATCTCGTCTGCTGTACAATGTTTGTATTTTCGACATTCAAGCACAGTGTAAAATGTTGAACAATGTGGGAAATGTTTCACGGGTTTACAGAACAATAATATGAAATTTCATTTGATAATTGGATCCTCCACAAGATGGCGCAATAGTGTCAGCTTCAGAAGTGTAGAAAATATTTTCTCATTGATCGAAAACGTCTTGATAGCAACAGCGTGTTACGTCATAACTTATTTCAGCTGCTTGACACATGTAAGTGCACATACAAACATTCCCAACGTGTGTCTGAATTAAATCCTGAATGCAACGAAAGCAGGAAGTTCTATCTTTTTTCATGTCAGATTTTTAATCAATTTGATTGAAAAACTAAAATAGCATTCAAAAAGCATCATTAGCATTAATCATACTACTATCATCAATACTAATGATAAATAATCGTAACTTAAAAATTAATCACGGTCCATGGTGTTGAGAATTTGAACAAAGGAATAATAAATACTGAGTGGAATATTTTGAAACTTTTGTGGAAAGTGAAATATTAGAACCATCTGTCACTTCGTTTTTGTGTAAATTACAAGCACAATAATAACATTTGATGATTCAACATGGTGAAAAAATATTTTTAGTTTATTGGTTATTTTATGGGCTGTTTAAAAGAGCCAAGGACTGTGGTCAAAAGTTAGAATATTGAGTACCCGAGGGAGGGGGAATAAAAAAACTATTAGTAAACTAGTAAATTATCAGTAATTAAAATATGGCTGATTAAAGCAAATATCCATCCATCCATCCATCCATTTTCCGAACCGCTTCATCCTCACTAGGGTCGCGGGGGGTGCTGGAGCCTATCCCAGCTGTCTTCGGGCAGTAGGCGGGGGACACCCTGAATTGGTTGTAAAGCAAATATGTTTATAATAAATAAATAACAAATATCTACCTATCTATCTATCTAAGTCTAGTATTTTATTTTTTTTCACCACAAAATAAGGTTACCAAACAACTCTCCAGCATGACCCATTTCAATCGACAAGCACCATTTTGATAAACAAAATAAAATGTCTGCAACAATTGGACCGATTATTAGCTCTCGTTTGAGTGTACTTAACATAGGGGCCGCACAGTCTACACCGAAACACTTTTACCTCGTGTGTGCTTGCGTAGATGCCTGTTCACTCAGCAGCATCTCATTGCCATGAACGTCACCAAAAGCTGACTCGGCTCTTTTCCAACCACACTTGACGGCATGAAGACATCATTCAAGTCTCTGGGGTGGGGGGTGGGGGGCAAGTTCAATAACACGCAGAATCAGAATTCCCGTCATTCCCGTGACTCACCCGGGCAGGTTCTGCTGAGCGGAATTCCTGCTTTCTTTGGCCGGCATCTGGAAAAGTAACATGATGCCGACTGCGAGTCCGCCCCCCCCCCCCCCCCCTTTTCCCTACATGAACAACTCTTGCTGGGGCCACAGGGCACACTACCCTGAAATGACAAGCGCACATCGGCAGTGAATAGCATTCATGGGTCATTAATGATTTGATTATTATAATTCATGGGGTTTTACAGTATTTGTTGTTGTTGTTCCACATTTCTTAAGCCATTCGGACTACAAAAAAGTCACAAAAGTAAAGACAGGTTAAGGACTGCTTTCCACATTCCCCAAATAGCCAGAATTTTACAATTTCCTGTTGAGCTCATTCAGGACATCATGAAAACGGATTTATACACATTTCCAAAATTCCATCTTATGAGAAAGAAATTCACAAGCGTTCCTTCCGCATGCCTTGATCCATTTCAACTTCGAATTCAGGACACAAACTTGCAGTATTCATCACCTCCTTCCAACATTTTTTGACCTGTTGAACATGCTGGAACTATTTTCCACACTCTTCCAAGGAATTTCCCAAATTACGTATTTTAGAAATCGTTGCTTTCAGCTGGACACCTCCGATGTCCAAATATAGTCCATTTCACATGTTGTTTCCACAAATCGATACTGTTACTCCGTCAACGACGCGGGTGTGTTATTTTTACAAACTATTTCCCATTCTAAAATGGGGAAACAATCTGTTCTCTTTCATAAGGTTAATAATCAAAAAAACATTGTAACCTGAAAAATCATGGTTGTGGAGAAATAAGGGTTCTGCCTAACAGTGACATTTGGTATATCCATTCCGCCTTAAAACAATTTTTCTCATTCCAGACCTCTTGGGATCTATTCTATGCCCAATATCTGGAAAATTAAGAGATGTTTTCAGGGGTGTTCGGATAGATCAGCAATCGATTGTACTCGGCCGATTTTTGTGGAAGAGGGCGTGATCAGTAATCGCCAAACAAAGCCTTTTTTTGGCTGATCGATCACCGTAGATCACCCTAAGGGGCCAACTTTTCGCGTCCAATACATACTCTAATCATTTGCAACAGCGGCAAACTATTAGAAATTATGTAACCATGTTTTTTTTTTTAACAAAGAAATCCTCACTACAATTTCCCCCCTTTAAGTCACATGACTGAGGTTAAACGTGACACGTATGATTCTACATATAAAAGAACGTTCATTGACGATGCTCAATTAATTTCTGAGTACAAGAATTGATGCCACTATTTTATACACAAGCCCCCCCCCAAAAAGAAACCCGCTGTATGACATGAATGTCCCCAGTCTGCTGTATTTACAGTTTAACAGAGTTCTCCTTGCGCTTCAAAGCATGTTCGACTTTACGCGAGGACCACCTCGTGTTCCGAAACCACAGTTGAAAAGTGGTCAAATAGTAACTGTAATGAACCACAGGATAATGAACCACATCTAACCCTCATTTCTGAAGTTACACACCAAAATAGAAACTAAATCATAATTTTTGCACAGTCAATAGGACTGTCCTGTTTTTGAACAATAAAAGGATAGGAATTTTATAAATGTATTTTTTAATGTGATTCATCACTTAAATACAAAAGATCAACACGTAAATCGATAAACAAAAATCGGTAGTTGGAGCTCTAAAATTGAACATTTTACACCTTATTCATGGATGCAGACATTTCTTGTAAAGATGTGACTCACGAGATCCAACAAGTCATGTGCCTCATGAATAATTAATGAGTAGTGTCCTCTCCTGTCCTGCTCTACCTCAGGAGGTGACTTCCTATTCATTGATCTTCCTCAGTGGCTTGTAAGCATACTGCAAGGTATAAGATGAACAGTTTAGGGTTTTAAAAAATTACTAATTGCTCTTTAAAAGTATCCATGGGCAAAAAAAAATGAATCTCAATTAATTCCACATCATCCTAAAATCTCTCTTTTTTTTTTTTAAACTCCTAAATAGAGAGTGTCCATCCATCCTCTTTATTTCGGGCAGTAGGCGGGGGACACCCTGAATTGGTTTTTAAACTGGACAACCATTAGTACCTGCATATAGAGAGAGTCTAATCAAACTAAATGTAAGTGGTGATCAACTGTATTCTTTCTTTTTTGAATGTAATTCATAACCACATTTTAAAAATCTGCTAACAAATATTTTAAAGCAAGGATTTTTCAACTGACCACCACAGTAATCATTTTAAATGAATTGAATCAGCAATGATTTAAAGAGACCTTTGCCAAGGCACAACAAATCCTCAACTGGTAATTGTTAATCTGGCGTTTGCTGACTTGAAACGGAAAGGTGGAAAAATGCTCAAATGTATTCATCTTCATGTGTACCCCGTTTTAACTAAAAGTTGTTCCTGTTAAGTGGGGTACACAAATACAGATTTCTAGCCCCTTAACTGACTCTCAAAAAGTGAGAGACTCCACATATGATGAGGAAACAAAACTGGCACGAGTGGTTAAGTAAATCTTAAACAGGTTTAACATTGACAGTTGTTCGCCACGACAGTTTGTGCAGATCAAAGGAAAAAAAAAAAAATCACACTTGCCACACCCCACACCACAGGATAATCGCTCAGGATAATAATCTGTTTAGAGAGATCTGATGATCAAGTCTTTGTCAACTAAGGGGCTTTCTAGTCTGGCCTGATTATTGGTAGGTGTGTACCCTACTTAACATTTATGATTGTTGGCTTCGATCGTTTTCCAAACAGGTTGAGGAAAAGAAAAAACACTTTTAACACTCCCCACACCACAGGATAATCTTTTAGAGCAATCCCATAATTGGACCTTTGCTGACTTGATCAGAAGCAGTTTTCAAATCTAGCCTATTATTGATATTAAGTATACCCTAGTTAACATTCATGATTGTCGGCCCCAATCATGATTCAAATAGATTGGGGAGAAGGAAAAAAAAAAATCAATCTTAAAACAGCCAAAACTGCAGGATAATCTTTGAGGAACATCCAATACGCAAGCCTTTGTTGTCTTTAATCTGAAGGGGTAAACATTTCAAACTCAGTTTATCAGTACACCTTGTTTACCATTTACGATTGTCAGCCCGAACATTTTCCAAGAAGACCGTGAAAGAAAAACACTCAAAACACCCCACACCAAGGATGATCACTCCTGACAATCCTGATTGACATCTGACAGGCGATTTTAACCCCAAAAAGGGGGGGAAAGCCAAATGTTTCACCCGATTGTAAGGATGTCGCCCACCTAAGGATTTACCATCGTAACTTTTAAACAGTTTTAACATTTATGATTGTCAGCCGACGGCTTTCTGAGTGCATTGCGGTGGACAAAAAAAAATAATTTAAAAAAGCATTCTTCACACACACACACCCCAAACCACAGCAAAATATTTAAATGTGCGTAACTTTCTTTTACCTTGAAGTTGTTCCTGTTAGTGATGATGTTGTATGTAGGCAGGCAAAAAAAAAAAAAAAAAAATGCTTGTTAAGAAACTTTTTAGTGACCGGCAGCTGTTATTAATCCCAGATGTCCACGTTTATAACCCAGTTTGCTGCTGGCACATAGAAAAGTAAGACTTTTTTTTTTGTTCTTCTTCCCTCTCAAACATGCGCGTCCTGGTCATTCCTCCATGTTTTTGCTTTCATGAATAATAGACGATTCCCGGCGAAGATTAAAGTGGACTTAAACTCTACCACCGTTTGACTCTCATTCCCAGAAGTGTGTCCTTTAACAGTGCCTTTTCTCGTCAGTTTCCTTGATAACGTCACATTTCTGCTTGAGTTGAACGCGTTATTAAAGAGGATATGCGATTTTTACGAGACCTCTGTTTATTATCCCCGAGCGTGTGAGGTATGCCCGCTTTACAGTAAATTACCATGAGGAAAACCTAAAACAAACAACTCTAACAGGCATGTTATTTTTTTTTTTTTTTTCATTTTCCCCTTATGACTTACTCGAAGGCACATGGTTCACTCTTGGCCTGTTTTTTTTTGCCCCCCCTGGACAAGTTTGTGTCACAACATGGACACTCATCCAAGAATAGCCACTCTGAATGAGGAGAAGAAGATGGAAGAAGAGTTGAGCTATCAAAAATAAATAGAATAAAATCTGAGAGCTGTGCTGAAATGCTCTTCCTGTATGTGATGACGTGAGAGGTTCAATTGGGCAAAACACAAAACAAGCAAGCATAAGGCATTCTGGGAAATATTAATGGACCGAAACTGGGGGTTCAACCCCTACCATTGCAACCTTGCCGAAGTGTCCTTGAGCAAGATACTGAACCCCCAGTTGCTCCTGATGCTGCGTCATCAGAAGGTACATGAGGAAACAGTGAAAATCACTTTGAGTTTCAAAGGTAGAAAAGCGCGATATAAATGAGGCCATTCACCATTTTCACTTCGGGGTGTACTCACTTTTGTTGCCAGTGGTTTAATTTCAATGACACTGTAATGCAAGATGTACACTGACTGATATTGTTGCCGAGTCATTTTTGTTGTCCTGTGAAAAGACTTTTACCAAAATGTGAGGCGTGTGTTCACTTTTGTGAGAAAGTGCTACATTATATTTTGTGTGTGACATATACACACACACACGCACACACATATTTGATGTATTAAAATTTATTTTTACTATCAGTCCAATTGTATGTGTGTGTTCCAAATAATCATTAATTCATTGACTCATATTATATCTGTTGTCTTCCTCATCCAGCGGTGGCCTGACGACCAAAAAAAGAAAGGCCTCACCTCACATAAATAAGATACTATCATTTGTTTCGGTATCATCATTTGTGGAACTTGGCAAAAATATTTAAAATTCTTATAAAATGTGTCCCAATAAATTCTCCCTCTCTGATAAACGCCTGTCCTCTGATGAACCTAAAAAAATATCAATAAGTTAAAAAATATAAAATGCATGTGTACAAAAAAATGAATGAATGAATGAATGAATACTTTATTGTCATTGCACACTTGTTACAACGGGATTTTGCAGGAGCCTCCCCCCCAAGTATATCGTGACTATAAAAAAGTATATAAATACATTGCACTCCCCTAGACCTACACACAATCACATACACATTAAAAGTTGAGATTCAACGTTATAAAATGGATTTTTAAAAATTGTGACTGTACACTGTTCAAGGAAGGGTTAGAGTAGATTGTTCTAGCAAACTATATTAATTTGTATGTATCAGGCATTGACATGAGGATATGTAAAATATTCGGCACTAATTAAAATACAGTGAAAGTTGTCTTACAAAATTTCTTATGACTGACTACAGGAATTTAATTTGATATTATTTGTGGACAATTACAAATTTACATATATAGATGTTAAAATCCCTCAATTTTCCCAAATTGTGTTAAATTGTTTTTTGTATCTTTCTTTTTAATCTTTTTTTTATTTAATCACCTGTGCAATTTAAGCCTGAGATTTAGTCCTGCAATGTGAAGAAAATGTGTGTGAACATTGCAATGCAATTATCAGAGGAAAATAAAGATTTCGATTGATATTCACTGCATTTTGTGGTTCTAGATTGTTTTCTTTTGTGTATATTCCTTTTTCATTTTAATTTGTCATAAATTGACCTCTGGATTTAGATTTTCCTGTATTTTCGGTACAGCATGTTGTTTAAAAATAGTTTTTTTTGGTGAAAAATTGAAATGAAAAGATGGACAAAATAAACATACATATATATGGAAATATATTGTGTTGCAATGATATTTTTATCACATGTGTATGCTTTGAATGGTCCACATCGGTTGAGGCGGTGCTCCGTGCTAAACAAACACAGCTGCCCTGCTGGCTGCCATTGGGCAATATCTAGAATGAGCAATGGCGAGTGGAGGTCAACACATGATTGGGAACACGTAAAATACGGCGCCGCATTTTTACCTCAGATATATTTGTTATTGTATTTAATTAGATTTTATAGCTATCTGTACTTCACCTGAGTATTTCTTTGGTGACTTTTTACTTTGACTCCCTACTTTTGAAAACGGATATCTGTACTTTCTAGTTCTTGTCAGAACAGGCTTATTACTTTTTTCAACCCAAAAAAAAAAAGACGGAGAGACGTTGAAAAAAAATCTCCGTCTAATCCAAAATAACATGTCGAACTGTATTTTTCAGCTGTTGTCATTAGCTAATTTCAAATGTTTTGTGTGTCAGTCCTCAATGGTAGCAAATCTATGCAAACATGTTTTGATCGCAGAAAAACAAATGTTTTCATGACGCAAAGCTATCAAAACTGGAACTGAATATAAAATATTTTGGATGCTTTAAAAAAAAAACGTGAAAAGCAAAGTAGAATTTCAATGATTATGTATTTAACCAAAGTAAGACCGGATGGCGAAGAGCGAAAAGCCACAAATTATTGATCCCCATCCATATAAAATGGAAAGAAAAGAAAAAAATTTTTTTAAACCGACACAAAACCCCAAGCAACATTCAGTGTGTTTTGAAATAGGCAGGGGGAAATATATATACAGTATTTTAAATCGATATGTAAATCCGCAGGTACCTATTCCAAATATGCGGGGGTTTACTGTACCTATTAAAAATAATAAAAGCATGAAAAAGAGAAATATATTCCAGAAATAACGTACAACGATGACTATTTTCATAATTCTTCAATATTGCAAAAATAAAAACGTTAACCCTGCTGTTATACTAAGTGTCAAATCCACCCAATGTGGTGGCAACATTTGAAACGGGAATTGCCTAAAAGTGCAAAGTTCAAAATTGGATTGCCTCAAATTGCCAAAGTGAAAAATTATCCTTTTTTTCCTTCCCGCATTTAATCTAAAAATTGATTTAGTCCATTCTTAATTCTCAATGGCTCATTTTTGGTGTACTAAAAGAAACCTAACAGGAGGCTTATATAATATATAATAAATGATATATGCTTCTACTTCAGTGCACAGTTTTTTTGCAATTCAATTCAATTTGGATGCATTTTGTCCGGTGACTGAAAAATAACAGGTTGATTGTTGTGGAAAAAGAAAAAACCCAACAAGGGCTACTGCATATGTAAACGAGGCTATGATGCGATGGGCTGGGAAGAGGAAGGTGAGGGGATGGACGAAAGGGAATGGGGGGTCGGGGAAAGCGATGAGTAAGAGGTGACTCAACATCCCACCACTATAAGACACGCCAATGGTGGCCCAACAGTGGACACACTCACCACCAAAAGGTAAGCGCAACTTTTACTCCTCTCAGTGATTGACCTTTGGCTTCTGTTTTGTGCTTTATTAGAAGCTTGATGTTAGCGTGAACAACTTTGGTACGGCATGAGCATTTTTGGTAGGTATATCGACATTATAGGCGGAAAAATAAGGCTTGCAATCAGGACTTTTGATTGCTAATAGGCTTCATTAACTTGAAAATATTGCTGAGAAAAATGCAGATTGTTCTTGTCATTTTGTAAAATGAACTTATTTTGCCATGTTTTCTCTTTTATCAAATCTCATCTTCTCTCTCTCTATACATACACATATATATTTATTTTTTTTCGGTACCTTGTTTAAAAATATATATAATATATATATAATATAACAACAGGATTTTATTTTTGCAGCTTCTTTACCGGCCTATATTAAATATTAATATAAAATAATAATAAAAAAGAAATTGTACTTTTTATTTTTAAATTATACAACTGAAGATGAAATAATCAAAGCAAATAAAAATAAATTAAAATGATTTTTAGCTGTTAAATCACAGGTCAGATCTTATTTTTGCTGCTGCAAGCTTTATTTTCTCATCCTATTAGTTACATTAATAAAATTAGATCTTATTTTCGCTGCTGCAAGCTTTATGTTCTCATCCTATTAGTTATATTAATTTATGAAAGCAAACATTTATGAAAAAGAAATTAGGATTGAAATTATTTTTTTTTTGCAAGTTGTAAGTATTTTAATAAATAACAAACTATTGGAAATGGTCGTGAGACTTTTCCATCATCTGTTCATAACTAATGATTGACTCCTATTGACAAGAAGGCGAGCCAAGTAAGATTTGAATGTCGGACCAAATTAGGTTTAGCGCGGACGTGCGGAAGCGTTTGATCTTTGTCCCCAACTTTTATTTGAAGGAATCTCAAATATTTACCCACACAATCAAACAGGTTGCGTCAATGAGTGGAAGGAAGTGACTGGTTATGTTGCTTCGTGGGGAAAGTGCACAAAAGACTTGAATGACAATACTGTTGGCATTTCTCCCGGGATCCACAGCCGCAAACAAACACAATGGACTGCATCACCTTAGCCATCCTGGTGTCCGTGTCCCAAGTCTGGGGCGCGGTCACGGCGGTTCCCATGTCGGTGGAGGTCATCAGGATGAAAGCCACAGTGGAGGGGAAGTCCAAGCAGCTGGTTGCCAGACTCAATAAAATCCAGGTAATTTCAACAGAAGGCCGATAGACCTTTTCTGCAAATGGGCAACGGGCTATTGACTAACACTACCTCCCCTGAAAAAAATGACAAACATTTGTTGTGTTAGGGTTTGTGTGGACAGATGGCAAAAGAATCATTTATTTACAGATGTCCAAATCAGAAAATGCGCTGTGAGCAATGTTTCAACGCATCACTTGAGTTGAATCTCAGTGTCTTTTTTTTCCGTGCGCCATTCACTTCATGAACTACGCCATCATTTCTCACGATCCCAACACACACTTACCATGACCTACCGCAATAAATACTGTTTATACCATGCGTATAATTACTCTGAGTGTAAAATGTGGGTGTCTGAACTCAACCGACTTCCAAAGTGTTGGCATCTCTGCCAAATAATTGATTTGAAAAACGGAGATTACCGCCTTATCTGTATCTTCTACTCAAAAGCTGTGCTGATGTCAAAAAATAATGATCGGTTCACTTGATAATCGTTTAGTTGTCGATTAATCGTCGCACCTCTTGAATATTGGTTATTGTGAGAGTGGAAATGGACAAACTTGATTCGTTGTCTGCGGCGTGGCAGGTTCCTCCCGGCATGACGCTGACGCCGCCGGCCGACCGACTGGATGGGCTCTCCTCGGTGGTGACGCTCCTGGACGGCTACGAGAAGCTCATCTCAGACTCTCTGAACGTGTCTCAGGCGAAGGCCGAGATCTCGTGGCTGAAGAGTTACCTCGGTCAGTGGAAGAAGGGCCGCTGCGGAGAGGCCAAGGCCAACAAGACCTCCGCCGCGGGCGGTGCGCTGCAACGGCTGCAAAGTCAGCGAAGCTTCGTCCTCACCGTCGGCATCGAGGCGCTGGTCAGAGTCAAGGACATCCTCACTCGGATGCTGCAGAACATGGAGCACCTGGACAAATGCTGAGACGGAAACTCAAAAACCTACGTTAGATTCACTGAAGACTCAAAATCAGTGCTGTCCAATTTGTTTCTGAAAACTCAAAAAAGGATGCAAGGTCCATTCAGTCTTTCCTCCCCTTTCAATTACATAACATGCTAAAACAAAACCATCTGTGTAGGTAAAGATATGCGAGGCAGTTATGCAAGGTGTCCAAAAAGTCAATATATACTTTTTTTTTCCATTTTGCTTCATTTGGACAGACATGAGGCCATCAGCATTTGACAGTTTGGCTTTGCAGTTTGGAACAACCTGAAGCTGGTACAGGTAAAGCTTTATCGCTCTCACAAACAGCCACTAAATTGAGCTTTTGTTGATGCGAAGTTCCACCGCAACCCTCCAGGCAAAACCTTCCCTGGCTTGATGTGAACACCTGCTCAAGAAGTTCAGTTCAACTTTTATCGGTTTTAGTCGTGAAAGGTCTTCTGCCACGTACTTTATCAACAGATTCATCAACAACAGAAAAGTGTACAATGCAGTGGGAATAAAGCATCTCAAGCTGCCGCTGATCTACAGTCTGGGACAGCAAAGGCTGCAACTACAGCCTAATCTGTCAAATGCATATGGCCTCGCATCTCTCTGAAAGACACCTCAAATAAAAGGGGGGGGGGGGAACGACATGTGTACAAACTTTTGGACACCTTGTAATATTTTTGATATTCAGAAGAAACAAACAAAAAAAAAACCCCAGCTAAGTAGTAAAGCAAGAAGTGGATTTTGGCATCATTTATCAAGTATCACGTACAACTTTGTCAAATGTGCTGTATGTGAATAGAGCACAGTGAAATTTCCTCCCTCTTAAATAGACAACAGACAACAAGAGGAGCCGCTGTGGGTGCCATCACATTCACACCAATGGACAATTGAGAGTCTTCTATAATGCTAACGTGCATGCTTGAGGAATGTGGAAGCCGGAGAAAACCGGCACAAGCACGGCAAGAACATGCAAACCCAACACAGAAATGGCGCTACCCGGATTCAAACCCAGAACCTCAGAACTGTGAGGCAGATGTGCTGACCACTGGGGGTTCATTCTTATTTAAATAATGGGCTTTTATTTATGTCAACACCCACCACCAGCTCTTCCGTTACTGCTATTTATAGCCTTCAAATGTGTATTTTGTATATTTTTCTACTGCATTTGCTTTTTAAAAAACTATTTAAGGAAAAAATGGATAATAAATGGACTTTTGTTTCAATTTACAGTTAACTCTTGTGATGCCGCCATCTTTTTATTTTCTGTAGCACTTGTCTTGTTTTTACTTTTTTGGGGGTTGGAGGGGGGTTCAACAGTTCAAAGGGCATCTTCGTTGCTGAGCACTGCATGACTCCAAATTTTCCGACCACCCTATTTTTCAAAAAAGTGACTAACAACTTGACTACCCGCTAAGAATCTGGCAACATAAAGCAACCTGAGTCCTAGGGTTGAGGTCTGGGGACAGAGATGGCCTTGCGAGGAGTTTCATTCTGTGTCTGGGGAACGAAGTCTATAATTTTCAGGGTGAGCGTGTGCCTCTGCCATAAAAATTGACTGCATTTCAAGGCCTTAACACATCTTTGCCGTAGAAAACCAACGCAGTCATGGGGAGAGCATGCAAACAGGACACAGGAAGGCCGGGGCCGGAATTGAACCCTGCACCTCTGCACTGCACTGTGCGGCGGGCCAGCCGACCACCATGCCGCCACAATTTTATTTATTAAATATATTATTTGCATACTATTTGACAAAACCTGTAAAATAAAATTAAATAAATAAAAATTCCAAGTTATTGCTAGTAATAACAAGTTTTGGAATAAACCATCATTTGCTTTTTCTATAATTGTAGGGGGAACAAAAAAAAAAAACGGATTTTCTAGAGACAATTTAGTTTCTGTAATGAACCAAACATGAAGGTATTTAGAATGAGGGGCCAAGCTCAATGGGGACTGCATGCAAACTGCACACAGTAAAGTTGGTTGGGCCTGGGATTTGAACAGCAAACCTCAGAAATGTGAGGCAGACTCACGAACCGCTATTCAACCGTATTGCCCTCTCTTGTGATCTCTCAACAAAAACGGATTGTCAAACCAATAAAATGATCGACACAGCCAATTGTTTTCATCGTTTTAATATAAAGACAGCCTAAATGTACAATCAGAACACCGGTTTGTTGGCACAGATGAGGTCATAATAGTTTAACACAGGGGATTCATACAAGCATTGTGTACAATTATGACACCTCACCAATGAATCAGGAATTGATTCCAAACGTCCAAATACGAATGAGTTTAGTTAACAAACCACTTGTTTTTTCTCATACCAGAGCTTTTTTCGCTGTGGGAGAGAAGTTTCTTTTTGTACTGCTCCACCAGGCTGTCAAAACGATCACTGCCCTTGTTCCTCGCATGCTTCATTGCACCTTTAGCCTACAGGGAGAGAACGCGGCCACAGAAAATGCATATTTACTGTATGTCCATACAACATATTGTTCCTAAACAGAATGACTACTCATTTATAAATGGAGGACGATGTGCCCATTCATACAGCCGGATTTAATCAAAACCTATAAATCCATATACTAGCTCCGATTTTTTTTGTAGATACATTTATTTTAATTCTTTTATCATAATTCACAACTTTAATGTATTCATTCATTCATATTTCCACATAAGAATATCGGTAAAATGCTGTATAAACCTGATTTATTGTCTGCGTGTGCTTCTCCATCTGCCACGTTTGACGGTCTTTTCTGGTGCCTCCACGCTGAGCTTTCTTGGGAGGCGGAGCCTTCTGCTTCCCTTTGTCACGCATTCTGGAAGAGTCCAAACGCTTGTTACGAGTCAGCTCTTTAGACTGTCGACAGCTTAACACTATGGATGCACTGATGGCACTTTTTTCAGCCCAAGTACAAGTCCAAGTACTGATATATGTACTGATATATGACAGTTTCGAGCGCCGACAACACAATTTCGTCTTGCAATTGAGGTAAAAATCTGTTCTATATTAAGTATTCATCAAAAACACACGCTTCCGTTGAACATGTTGCAAGTATAACCCTCTCTAGACTAACAACTTCTGTGACGATTTAACATTCTACTGCATATATTTCCTATCACGCCGTTCATTTAAATGTAGCCTGGTGCACAAGGCACTTGTACTTGAACTAATGTGGCTCCTCAATCTGAACACTGTAAAAGGAGTACATACAGTAGAAGAAAGAAACATTCAATGTCTGCTGGGATGCCATATTAACAATGTGCCGATTCTCATTTCGGTACTGTAGCATCCTTGCATATTCGCAGCATCCGCTACCTGATCTTGGGTCCTCGGTGGGACGGGAAAGGCAGCACTTTCCTCCGCTTCTTTCCATTCTCAAGGTCCACATGCTCCACTTCGGGCTTGGTCTGGAAGCCGCAGTGTTGGTTGTGAGGAGCTGATGACAAACCTACGTGGACGGATTGAACGGGGCAGAGAGAGGAAAAGGGGGGGGGGGGAACAAGGACAAAAGTATCAGGACGCCTGGCCATGACACATACAGAGTGTGGTAAGGAAACAAAATGTTTGGAAGTCTGTCCATTTATCAAGAGGTTTTGAGGTTCTAATTCTTCCACACGGCCTTACGCCAAGTGAGTCATCAATGATCTCAAAAAAATGTGTCATAACTGTGAACACCTAAAAACCAAAGTATTTTTTGGTTTTGTTTTTTCATTATTGTTTTGTAATTGTTCTCTTTAAAATTATGTTCTATTTTCATGTTTTTACACAGACATATTTGTATACCTTTCTTCTTCTTCAATGTTGTGCATTTTATTTTCTATAATGACTTAGGTCAATGTAAATATCCATTTATTTATTAATATGCATGAATCTATTTTTTTGTTGTTTCGACTGATTATTATCATTTGTATATTAATTATTGCATGGGCATTTCAATACCTCTCATATTTTTTTAACTAGTGACACACATTTCACTACTTTTTTGAATACTTATTTGATCAAATCTATTCTTTTATTTACATATATTTTTGTTTGATTTAGATATTATTTCATATATTTGCTTTTGCCTATCTCTTTTTATTTTCGAACATTATTATTATTTTATTTATTCACTTTGTGTTGACATCTGTGACCCAAATGAGGTTAGGCAGTACAGAAAAGGGATGAAATCGATTTCTTCACATTGACATTACTTTTCTGTTTGTACTTAACAATATATTTTTATATCCAGGACACTGTTTTAGTTCGACCTTGTTTGTTTCTTTTCCAGTCTTGTCCAGTCCAGGCTTGTTTCATCGGAGGTGTCGCACTCCCTCTTCCACCTTGTTTGTTGAAATTCTGTTCATGTAAAACCAAAGCAGAAAAAAACTTGCTCACTCAAGTTGAACAGGGCTTCTCAACATTTACGAAAACAGTGTTAAAGAACACTCACGCACACGCACACACACACACACGCACACACGTCAAGGCCACCTTGCTTTTTTGCAGTCGCATTTCTTTGATCTTGAGCTTGCGGGAATCTTCCAGGGAAAACTCCACGATGGGTCTCTGGAAGATGGCAAACAAAGTCATAAAACAATACAGTCAAAAATTACTATACCACAGTTCAATATTTGAGCCACCACTGTACTACTGAACTTTTATAGTGATGCTTTTTATGGGTTTTTACTGTTTACCCAGAGAAGGTCTCCAACTAATTTTCAGTAAAAGTTACTATTTACACAGAACGGTATTGTTGTATTCCCTGCTCGTATGCGTTGCTCCGTGAGCATCACAATTGCAGCTGTTTGACGGTTGGTCAATACTGGAACATTTTTGCTAGTTTCCTTCAGCCCGCGTTTATTGTTTTGCGTTATATGCTAGCATTAAGATAGCAGATTTTCATTCAAATTACATATGTTGATGTTAAATACACAATGCCTGATTCTCTTTTGTTGCACGTATCAGTTTTACAGTGAAATTCAACTGGGTGTCACAAACAGCTTGTAGCAAGCACACTCTGCATCTCATTTGGAGAACTGTGCACAATCCAACAAACCCCAAAATATTGTTTTCCGCTTCAATGAAAAGAAGGGTGAAATAACAACCACACCCTCAAAAGTAAGTTTTGCTTTTTGGATGTTTTTCCCTCTTCTGAGATTTTTTTTATCCTGAATCCAAACACATACCCCAGCATTCACTGTACTTATTTTCTCAGGAAGAATAGGGTTTTTTTCCCCCTTGTGTGATCAGACAAAATGAAAATAAAATGCATTCCTCTTGGAGAATATAGCCTTTTAAACACAATCCTAAATCAATTTTAATGAAGAATGTGTGTCAATGAAACATCAATAAATGAATATGTAACAACAAAACTGTCACCAAATATAATAAAAGCACCTGCGTGCACACCAAATTAAGCTTTTGTTGAAATAAACAAAGGAACACCGCTCCACTCATCCCTCCCCAAGGGTTCGTTATAATGTTAATTCATCATAAAGGGTCTGGGAAAGCAATCAAATACGTTTGTCCTTTACTTAATATTGTTGGTTTTATACAAATTTGTTGTATTTCTTAATTATTTACTTACTGATTTGCTTTTGTATTTTAATCTTTTGTATGAACTGCTCTATTTTGTTTATTGGTTGTTTTGATTGTGAAGCACCTTATATCTTCAACAAAAAAATGTGATTATAATGAACAAAACATGAAGCCATAACTAAAAGCCAGAGGCCAACCTTGTGTGCACCAAAGATGTCGGGGTTGTTGTTGAGGTAGCGCAGCATGGCCAAAGCGTGCTCGTGCTCCTGAAACTGGACAAAGCCATAGCCTAGCGAGTGGCCCATGACTTGACCCTTCTCAGGCTTCCTGTCATACATGATGCGACACTGGGGGTAAAAAAAAAAAAAAAATGTAAATACACAAAGTGGTATGTAAAAATAACAAGACCGCTCTCGGGTGGACGTTTTACAACGCTTACCTCCAGTATCCTCCTTCTTTCGATGCCGGCTGGCCCCTGCAAGCACAGCGCTCGCAGCTTCCTGTCGTCTACGGATTTTGGCAGGTTGTGGACACACAAACGATTCTTGGAGACAAACACGTTGATGTCCCGCAGCTTGACTCTTTTTAAATCTTCAAACTGCATGTAGATGGCAAATCAAAGGATCAATGAATGAATGGAAGACCAAACATTTTCGTCCTCCTGCGAGCATTCACTCACTCTGGCTCTTTTGATCATGTCTGCTTCAGGCACACCCTCGGCCGCCTTGGTTCCAGGACGGATCACTGAAGGAGGACACAAATTCACATTTATTACATTACCGTCCATTTATTTTCCGATCCGCCTTATCCTCACAAGGTCGCGGGGCATGATGGAGCCTATCCCAGCTGTCTTCTGGCAGTAGGCGTGGGACACCCTGAACCGGTTGCCAGCCAATCTCAGGGCACACACAGACAAACAAACATCCGCGCTCATACTCACACCAAGGGACAATTTTTGAGTGTTCAATCAGCCTGCCATGCATGTTTTTGGAATGGGGGAGGAAACCGGAGTACCCGGAGAAAACCCACACAGGGCAGGGGAGAACATGCAAACCCCACACAGGGAGGCCGTAGCTGGAATTTAACCTGGTACCTCTGCATTGTGAGGTCGACACGCTAACCACTGGACCACTAACGAATTCACGACTATTATTTGAAAAACAACTAAAAGTAAAAGTGGATTTTAAAATATATAGTGACAAATAAAATTACATTACATTTAAAAATGATTTTAAAATATTAGATACATTTGTAAAGAATTCAGTATTTAAGAATATATATTAAAAAGTACATTTGAAAATATGTACAAAAAATGAAATTACAGTGTCTTATTAACTATATATTTTCAAAACTAAAGATTATTTAAACAGACATTATAAACCGAATTTTATCAGCAGAAATACAAAATCAGTTTTCAATAAGCAATTTAATGAAGAAGAGTTATGAAATAACATTTATTTACCATCTTATAATAACTCGGCTGAGAGCTATTTTGGTTTATTTGACTTTTGTGTTTGTGTGGCATAAAAACACTCCAAACAAAAAGCAAGAGGGATTAACTCACGTCCTTCTCTAGCCAGATACAAGTTCCTGGTGCCCGTTTGGACTTTGACCTTTTTGACCTTCAACTTGGCAGCATCCTCTCTGTTGACGGCGGCCACAATCAGCAGCTTCCTCCCGTCCACACGGATTCCGCCAGCCTGCCAGCGAAGATATTATTAAAACATGAATATGCGATGTTGGAATCGCAAATTTGACATGTTACTACCTCTGTTGTGTCCTGCACTGCGGCGATGCATCTGTCCGCTGCCTCTTTGGTTTTAAATTGAGCAAAGGCACAACCTGGAAGAAAAGAGCAGAGTCAGGCGAAGAACATGCATGACAGGGTCCCAAGTGGTCACGTCGGGCTCAACCTTTCGAATGTCCCGTGTTTGAATGGGAAACAATCTTGATGTAATTCATTTCTCCATACTGGAGGAGAACCTCCTCAAGGCCCTCTTCCTCGGTATCAAAAGACAAGTTCCTGGAAAGTAACAAGAGTCTGAGTGAAGAACAACAACAACTACAAGACAAGGAAAAGAAGAAGTGCAAACCTGATGAAAACTGTTCTTCCTTCGATCACGTCTGAGGGGAGCGGCGTCTTTGACTTCTTTTGAGCTAGTGCAAACAAAAGACATATTACCTTTTTTTCAACCCACTCCAGTCACAAGGTGTCTTCCTCCTAATATTATTGCAGACTGCAAGAGTCGATTACAATAGTGAAGTGACAAAGTCTCTTTCGTTTGCATTGCATGACTGTGTTATACTGCTGCCCAGTGGCCAAGTCATGCACACCAGTTGGAGCATCCATGAATTCATCATGATGGACAAACTTTCCAGGATGGCGCCGTGGCCGACTAGTTAACACGTCCGCCTCACACTGCAGAAATTCGTGAATGGTTGTTTGTCTGTGTGTGCCCTGCGATTGTCTGGCAAACGGTTCAAGCTGGGATGGGCTCCAGCATGCCCGTGAACCTCGTGACGAAATAAGCAGATTAGAAAATGGATGGTTGAATGAACTGTCCGGTATTTTCTGCACTAAAAGGCGCATTGGATTATGAGACGCACCTTCAATGAATGGCCTATTTTGTCATTTTTTTCATATATTGCACGCACCGGACTGTAAGGCGCAATCCACAATGCATCCACTAGATGGAGATACAGGTACTTCTTTGTCCATCTTCGTGCCTTCTCTTCCTCCGTTAGACGTTGAAGGAATCGTTCATTTACGTTTTTCCGAGGCGGTCATGCACGCCTCTCGAGTCGAACGGAAGAAGAGAAGGCACGGAGACAGACAAAGATATACCTGTATTTGTTCAGACTGTGACCATTAATAAAGTGTACGTTTTAAAAAAACAACACTACAGCTCTCCTTTTTTCGGAGCTGCAACAAATAAAGCAGCAACACCGTTCACTGAACCAACAGAAAGTTATAACATTGTAAGCATGTCTCCAGCAAGGAGACATCTTGGGGTCGACATATTACCGTAATGACCATTTACAAGGCACACCGGATTTTAAGGCACGCCGTGAGCTTTTAAGAAAATAGAAGACTTTTCGGTGCGCCTTAAAGTGCGGAAAATAAGGTAAGTTAAAAAATGTGTTATAAAATATCAAAAAGTGCTATTTCCTCATTTAAAAAAAACATTGAGTTTCTTTTTTACTTGTTTGTTCTCAAGGCCCGGCTATACCTGATTGGTCTTCATCACCATCCTCCTCATCTTCATCATCATTCTCATCTTCATCCTCGGTTGAATCAAGGCTAGCACTGTCACTGTCCTCGTCACTGTCTGCTTCTTCTTCATCCTCCTCCTCCTCCTCCTCCTCCTCTTCCTCCTCCTCCTCCTGTGGTCCGGATGCTTTTGGACTGAACCTATGGGCAGAAATAGCGCAACACACAACCAATGTGAGTGACCAATTTATACACGAACTAACTAACAAGCGGATTATTGATGAAGTGCTGCCTCCATGAGTGAAAATTCATCCGCACTTCTATTGTCTTCATTCGCACTTCTTATTTCCTCACATTCAGGGCCATCGCTACGATGACCACTGATCATAGGAACCGCTCGTCTTCTCACAACACCCGAACTTCGCCCCAGTTGTGACGGTAACAAAAGTTGTACTCTGCATTAGGCTTGCAGTCAATATCACATTGGTGGAAAAAGAATTAAGCAGATTAATCCACCCTTTCATCCATTTGAGGGGGCTAATATTTTATCCAGCACTGCCCCCTGCTGTCGACTGAAAGGGATGTCAAAATTTGGTCAGGCGACATTCGCAATTGCAAGCCAGAGGGCACTGTGATGTCACTTTCAGTCAACAGTGGAGGGTGGTAGATTTGACAAAATGTTTCACTTAAGTTTCTCCTTTATGTTTGGTGACATATTTGAGGGTCCTACTTCCTGTGAGTTGCTGGACACATTTCCTTGTCCTTATCTTCAGCATCAGACTGAGGCGCCGATTGTTCCTGAGTGGTATCTTCACCAGTCGTACACTCTGTGGAATCAACAACTTGTCAGTGATGTACAGGATTTTAGGGACGTTTTTGAAAATAGCTTGTCATAGACCTTTTATCAAGATGTCACATGGACCTCTGGGTGTCCACAGCTTTGATTGCACCATTATTAAACAAATCCATACACTGGATGTCACCAGTGTCTTGGTTTTAATTTAATTTTTCTTTAGAAGGAAACTAAAACAAAACTAAGACTAAGCCTTAACGTTAGGGATGGGAAAACGAACCTTCAAAATTGCTTCATGAACCATTTATTCCTCGAGATGGCACTATTGGTTAAACCAAGGAATTTAAAATGGCGAGTTTCAACCCAATGTTGAACAGAGTGCCATCTCGAGGGTTAATAATAATACAACTGGTTCAAGAAGCAAATTCAAAGCTTTATTTTCCCAGCACTACTAAACGTGCAAGGTGGGGTATCTAAATATTGACCCGACAACATAAAATCCTCAGTCACAACACTGCGAAGCTTGCAGTCATTATGAAGGTGGTGGCGGTTGGAAACACATCAACTAAACTCATTTATTATTCTATTAATTTATTATTATAGCTGATCTTGACCAGTCTTGACAGAAAATGCTGTCCGGCCAGTAAGACAAGACCAAAACCTTCAAAATGTGGTCTGCAGACAAGTCTCGAGACCAGTTACAACACTGTTTAGCAAGATTTTTTTCATCATTTTCAGATGAGCTGCAGTCCCTTGCCAACCAGAAGTACCCTGTTACTTACAAACATGATGAAAAGGTCTATAAAATTTCAAATGTGACACTGTTCTCTACCTTCAGTGGACGTCACCGTCCTGGCAACATACTTGTCCTTCGGCAGAGCCCAGTCAACAGCCACTTGGCGGCCTTAAAATGGAACAATGAGCCAATGTGAATAATATTGACAAATACAAGTAAAACAAGATCCCGACAGTGCACCCATCATGCTCGCAAATGCTCCGATTTTTCAATGTGTGGTGGTAAAAGATTTGTCCCGTGGCACGACTCAAGTGTGTGTTTCTCCTACAGGCGCATACAGCGAAGGCACTCGAACATCTGTGTCCGTTTGTCAAACAGCACACAGAAGACGGAACGTGCGTCAGGTTAAAACGTTCTTGCATAAATTGAATCAATCACCATCCAAGTCTGCAAGTCTACTTTTGCTGACTTAACAAAATGTATTATTATTATTATCTAACTTAACTTGCACTTTACTTTAGAAAGAACGGCTTTCCATTCAACTCGCTCCTATTAATTGAGGCGTGCACAACCCTCTCCGAATTATGGCAACCGAGACTGCGCGCTGGACCGCCCCAAAAAAAGCGTGCGACCAAGTCAGTGCACAAGTTAAGTGTAGAGACATGAAGATACATGAGAATTACCTTTAATCTCTTTCAGGTTCATATCTCGAAGCGCTTTGTGTGCCCCGATCAAATTTTTGAACTGGACAAATGCAAAGCCTCGCATTTTACCATCTGTCAAAAGACCAAAAAAAGTTAAGACAAGAAAAAAAAAAGAACAATCCTTGTCGAATTTCCATCCAACAAGAGGCCCAGCACAAGAATCCTGTGGTAATGAACTGCCTTTATTTATTTCATATTCGATTGTGCAGGTGTGTCTAATATGTTCAGATGAGCACATTTTATAACATCTGCATGAGTGTTAGGCATTTACCAGGTGTAAGAGGTATTTTGGCATCAAGCACTTCTCCAAACGTGCCAAAAGTCTGCACAAGATCAGTCTCTGAGCACTGCAACACAAAGCATTTTGTAAACACCATTCTTGTGACAGTTCCTGCGAAAGAAGCAGACTTTACCTCAAAACTGAGATTCCTAATGATAAGTCTAGCTTTCAGGATCTTTTTCTTGAGGGTCTTTTTAACATTCTGCTCAGTTGCCTTAGGTGGCGGTGGCCCTGCTGGTGCGCCTGCATCAAATTCTATTACAGCTAAATATAAGAATAACAGAAAAATGTATCATTAGCAGAACAGTTGTATGAGTTCACCACACTGTGGGATTTCATACAGACCTGTTTTCTTTTTTCCCCTTTTGTCCACCAATTTCTTCTTAGCCACCGAAATCGAAAGCTTCGTTCCATCATACTCCTTAATATCTTTCAATGCTTGCTGTGCATCCTCCTCCAATGCATATGTCACATAGCCAAATCCTCTGCATTTTGCTGTACCTGGTGCAGATGAAGACAAGCATATGATAAAAAACAAAGGCTGCAAATAATGATTACTTTAATTGTCAATTGTCATTGATTAACCAACAAACTAGCGGGGTGGGGGTTGACATTTCAACTTGACAGTGAATAATATGCACATACCTAAATTGATTATGATGCAAGACACACCAGGCGAGATAACGGTGTGTCTGCTTTGTTTGAAAACTAGCTGTTTTAGTCCAAGATATGTTACAAGAGAAACTTAACGCTGGAAGAAGTGGCTAAGGAGAGGGAAGTCTGGGCGTCCTTGTAAACGCTGTTGCCTCCGCGATTGGACCCCGGATAAGCGGGAGAAGGAGGCAGGGAAGGAGGATGAATGGAAAATACGTTTGTATTCCCCATAAGGAGATAACTTTCTATTTTGTAAAATCGTGTTTTAATACCATGAATTCCCTTAGTTTAATTACTTTTTTAAAAAGCCTATTTTGAGGTCAGGCCAAAGAAGGAAGGAAAAATCACCTTTGTCTTTGACCACGAAACACTGCTTGACAGGACCGACCTCAGAGAAAATCTCCTCTAGTCGTTCATTCGAAGCAGACGCCGGCAACCAGCCGATGAACAGAGTCTGACCTGGCATGCTTGCTATCGGCTGTCTCGCTAACGTTAGCACGTCAGCGCTAGACTGTCTCCCAGGATAAAATAAAGAAATGAAAATGAATCCCAAACGTCGTATCTTCACGGTTCTACCTAACTATCTAATATTGTATAAATTACCACAGCGGAAACTAAGTTAAATATATGAAATTTCTGCGACGGCCATGACCAAATTAGTCGCATGTTTACACGATGTAGGCGGCCATCTTGAAAGCCACACGAAAACTATACAGACGGAAGTCGTCATTTGCTCTTTCTTCTTCTGCGTTTATTTTCCGCACATGGGTTTATCGCTACCTGTTGCCCATGGTGTTGTGACGAGCACACTGTCTTGTTTCTGCCCCGTATGACCTGTTACCGGACATGTTACATGAACGTAGTTCGCTTTCTTTTTGAACTGTTACATTTATTATGGGTAAAGGAAAAGAACTAAAATGTGTTCGGTTACTCATTTTGTATTATGCTACTGGACAGTAGTTTTGACCTTGTATTTGCGCTAGTTCGTGCTTTCCGACACGCGGATCCCATCTAACCAAAAACATTTTCACCTTGTTGCAATAAGGTAGCGTGGCCGAGCGGTCTAAGGCGCTGGATTAAGGCTCCAGTCTCTTCGGAGGCGTGGGTTCGAATCCCACCGCTGCCAAAAATATTTTGTAAGGACAGAGACTTACTTCACTGTCAGCACTCTAGTTGTAAAATTTCCCGGATTTATTTATGGAAACATTCGAACTTCCTCAGTTATCCTATCACTATTATCGAACTGTAATAAATGTAATATACATAATATAGCATGAGTACGATACGATACGATACGAAAACCTGTATTTGTCCCGCACTGGGGAAATTTGCAATCTTCAGCAGCAGAATCTACTAGTATCAGAATCATATTCATCTTTTTTGGCCTAGAACAACACACAAGGAATTTGTCTCCGATAAAACAAGAAATTCATTCCTCAAAGGTGTCTTCCATACGAAATATAGTTGTGTAAAGATGACCACATAGCACCCAAGGACCACGAGTCGCTCGTGGGTCTGTTCTAAAAACAACAATAATTTGAAAATATGAACACTGTCAGAGATTTATAAAAATATTGCTGCATGTTGATGTCATATATTACCTAATTATTGTCCGAAAATATTAGGACCTGTGTTTTCTGATTTATAAAAATAATCACATTTTGGCAATGTTTGCATTTTTTTGTAAGTCGACATCAAATTTGTAGCCCTTGGCACTTTTGCTACTCAAAAGTACAATGCAATTAAGACAACTGAAGAAATTAAATAGTATTATAAATTCTAATAAGACAAATTGATACATTCCAACTTTATTTTGAAATTATGCACACATGAAGGCATGACATTTTTCACCAACCAAAAATGTAAGTAAACAAAAGTCTCAAGAGACATTACTTCCACCATACATTCATTTGTATCAACCCCGAGAAACCAATCAAACCTTTGTGTAAAACAGGTTCTGATAATGAAGTGCAGTGGTAACTGAGTAACAACATTGCCCATCGGCAATGAACACACACAGAAAACCGACGACTTTTGCTCCCATTCCTCTCCGGCGAACGTGCCAAATAAACAAGTTGAACCGCTTTATGAATTATATTTTCAAGTTCAAATATGGTCGTAGTCTATTTTCAAGGAGCGTTGCAAACAGAAATTTGAGGGGAAAAGTTGTGTATGAAAGTAATATTTTTGAGGGAAAAACATTTGATATTTTTGAGAAAAAAAATGTAATAATACAGTTTTGATAACAGAAAAAAAATCTGTCGAAAATATTGTAAATTTACGAGAATAATTTTTGGAGTGTTATAATATGAATAGTACAACATAGTTAAGAAACAACATTTTAGAGAAAGAGTCATCTTACAAAAATTAAGTCATAAATCTAGCTTTGTAAAAGTTGCATTTTCAAGTGGCAAAAGGAGTGATCTTACTAAAATAAAAGTCATACTTTGGAGAATAAAGAGGAAAAAAAACTTTCAACATGTAATATTGCATATTTAGCGGCTCCTCTTGTTTTATGTTGAGGGGGAAGAAATTTCATCTGTGCTGTATGGTACACATATGTACAGCACATTTGACAATAAAGTTGTATTCAATTCAATTCAATTCAATATTTTCCTTATAAAAAATACAAGTAATCTTGTAAGATTAACTCTTAATTAAAATGAAAAAAAAATGTACATTTTCCTATTACACTTCACTGATAAAATTAGGACTCCTTCCTCATAAAATGTAACTTTATTGCTGAAAATTAGCTTATTTTCTCAAACGGACAATTTATATCTAAAAAAAAAAGACTTGTCTCAAGAAGAGAGAACCCAAAAACTTTTTTTCTTGAAAAAATTATCAATTTCTTTTGAGACCTTTATCCTCACAAGATTACAACTCTAATCTTGTCGTGGAATACTATTTCTTTTCCCTCAATGCAGCCTTAAGTGCAGCTGCACTCTTGTGAAACCGCTATATGAACGCAGATGTATTGTTTGTTGTTTGGTCTTAAAACTCCTTCATTGTAAATATAGACCTGAAATGTACATTTGTTACTGTAACGTTTGTTGCATTTCAAATAAATAAGTTGACTAAATGAGTTCACTACAACGATTAGAACCTGAGAAGTTAGTAACAGTAAGTGGGCCAAGTTTGGAGTGCCCCCCCCCCCCCCCCCCCCCCCCATCCCCTAAACTACATCTTTGCCTTGAGCGGAACAAGAGAAAGCGAGTGGAGGAAGGATTCCAGAGTGTCGACATACTCTTGCGGGTGGGCCTTCAGGTGGCCGGCGTGTTTGGAACACTCCCATTTCTTAGCGGTGAGGGTCACGGCACGCCCCCGCCAGAAGTCGATGACCTCCTCCAGGGCGTGCGGGTCACTCAACGAGTCGTTGTCGCAGTAGAAGAAGAGCGCGGGCGCGGTGAATGGAGAATTCCAGAAGACTTGGATGCTCTTGTTGTAGTAGTCAGTGGTTTGACGCTTAAAGGTGTTGAAGTATAGCAGGCTCATTTGTTTCACTGCCGTCTCCCAGCGAGGGAACGCGATCTTGGCCACACCTGAGCACGCAAGACAACACCCGCTAAACATTTGACTGGTTTTAACGAGGCACATGCTCACTTCAATTCTGATGGGCGTGATGCTATTGTGATTGTGTTTTTTTCTTGTTTACCTTATCAACAGAGGGTAACTGGAGGCGCAACAATTAATCAAGAACCATTTTGATGATCGATGATTTGTTTTAAGACCTTCTGTCAGAATTTCAGCCTTTCAACAATAAATATTCTCACATTTTTACAATCCTCCATGAAAACAGACTGATCACACAGGCCAACATTTTTTTTTCCCCAAGTGCCAGATTTTTAATGGTTTCTGGATAAGTTGGGCTTTCTTTCAGTTAGCTCCATAGTTTCTTTAGGTATATTTTGGGGGAATTTTTCAAAACTAATGGAATCAGACTGAATATGCTATTACTAAAAGGAGGGTTTATGCTTTGATGTCACCTCTTTTGCATTTTACTGCCGATACTTCCAAATTTTGCAGCAGGACTTTCACATGGAACATGATTTGCATGTAGAAGGTGCTGCCATAACAATTGCCTTTCATTATATTGCAGCAAAAATGAAAGAATAGTGTATGGGCAAGCTTGGCATGAAGAGAATAAAGAGATTGCCAATGTCAAAACATTGTTTTGACTAGCACTTGAAAAAAAAAAGAAGTATAGTCAAACCTCAGGTTTCGAATGTCTCGGTTCTCAACCAATTGTTTTCAAATTCTCGAACAAACTGAGCACACTTGAATGCACCATTTGACTCCTCTCGCCTTCCTTACACGAGGAAGTGACGCTTCCTCGGGTAGACGAGGAAGTGACGCTTCCTCGTGTTGCTTTCCATTGTGAGCAGACGTGTTCAATAAACATTTTTATTTTAAAAAGAGCGTGGTTTCGGTTTTCGAACAATTTGGTTTTCGAACAGCCTTCTGAAATGGAGTATAGACAAAAACCAAGGTTTGACTGTATCTCAAAACCAGGAGCCAGTTCTGGTGAAAAAATATTTAGAAAATTCAGCGGCATAAATATATCTTAAAACCACCAAGAACCTGGGTGGCAAAGTATGACAAGTTAATCGGAAATGCGTTCTCTCACCTCCTCGCTTTCAACCAATCAAACATCATTTGATATGATGTGACTTGGCAAGATTAGCACTGACCTGAAGCCATCAACTCCACAGAGCCCACCACCAGGCTGTCATAGATTTGTCCTTTGATCCTCTCGGTGAGTGTCTTGTACTTCTGCGGGTCCTCGGATACAAGCACCATCACCTGTGCGAACGTGTAACCGCCGATGGAGAAGGCGTGGACGAGCAGCGGCCGCGACGCAAAGCGGTCACTGTGCAACAACTCCAGCAGCTTCTTGCCGTGTTGCAAACTCCAACGAGGCCATAGGAATTCTTGTACCTGCAAGCACAGACAGACAGACAGATAGATAGATAGATAGATAGATAGATAGATAGATAGATAGATAGATAGATAGATAGATAGATAGATAGATAGATAGATAGATAGATAGATAGATAGATAGACAGACAGACAGACAGACAGACAGACAGACAGTCCTTTGTGTTTTTGCACTTGTAATCTGCTGCAGCCATTGTCTGAAACTCACATGTGCCTGGAATATTCTGCAAATAAAACCTTTGAAGGCACTGTTCATCGTTTCCAGCCTGTATTCGAATAACCAATATTCTCACTACCCGAAATTAAACGAATACGCTGAGGAAGAAAGGCCACCCTTCCTCCAATAATAGATAGATACCTCACTCTCGACTACGAGGACATCAAAGCCGGTGCGGAGGTAGATGTCGCAATATTTGGCTACGGCCTGGGGACGCGCTCCCAACCACGGCAGCATCAGCGTCAGAGGTTTCTGGTCCTCATAGGCGTGATCTGCCGGCGCGGGTGCAACATGTTCATTCATGTAGAGGGTGACATGTTTACTGAGGCGCAGGCAGGAGAAGCTTCGTCGCAGGATGCTCTTGGTCAGCATCGCTGATGCCGCTGCCAGGGGAGCCGGTGGACAGGGAGGAACAGGCTCCAGAGGACTTGAGAGACATTATAGTCAGTTGAAAATGTGAAATTAGCTTATGAATGATAACACTGGCAATATTAATTCGCAAAAAGGCAATGCATGTACAAATAAAGCAATTTGATAATTGTTTTACATATTGCCCTGCAGGAAACACTTCTAATCCATGACATGGTAATATCACAAGCAGTATCCAGGGACCATTTAAAATGAGAATTGATCAAAGGCTACAATGCAAAAGAGTTGCACAAAAGCATAATGTACAAAAATACTGTATACAGTACTAGCCTTAGGTGTTTGACGGTGAATGACTATTACAAGGCAATGTTTGATATATTGTCATCTAGAGATGTCAGAAACATAATTGTTTTCGGGAGTGCTCAGGTATTTAACATGAAGGCACCATGCCTTCCAAAAATAAGTAAATCAATATTGAAGTGTTGGTGACGTTTGACAAATGACGAAAATCCCCATGTGTAACTACAATAGGTTTGACCGCTATAGTTTCCTGTTAACATTAACGTTACACTGTGATGTACAGTCTAATTAATGCATTCATTATCGTTATTTTCGTGTACATTATGCGGCACGAGCGAGCAAGTCGTTTGCATTGGGTCAAAATCAATGTGGTGTCTTTCTGCTGCTGTTCGTAAAGTTACACGTTTTAGATTTGAAAACGATTGCAGACCTTGTCGGCGAGAGTCCGCACTGCTGTTAGCAGTTATTGTCAAAAAGTTCAAAAACTTCAAATGAGCAAAAACAACCAAATCGCAAATGAATATTGTATTTTAGTTCCCTTTTATTTTTCTTTGCGTGTTCAATGAAATTTTATACCCTGGTTTTAAACTGTCAGGCTTATAGAAACTTGCTTGATCATGAACTGTAAACATTGGTACACACCAATTTTCTCTCCTGGTCATCACGGTGATCGTAGTTTACTCTGTAACAAACAAATGAACATAAAATAGGTTCACATATTAATAGTTGCGGCACTAATAAAAAAAAGCAAAAAAATAAAGTCTTCCTAACAAGGCAAAAGTGGGGCAAAGCTAAAACAAAATAATCATCTTATTCTTCCTCATGTTGCATCATGCGCTTCAAAGCCGACAAGCGAAGTGCTGCTGCCCCCTTTAGAAAGGAAACGAAAGGGGCACCCAAGCTGCCGTTTGAAATAAACACTCCAAGTTGACGTTTATTCAAAAATTGTGCATTTGTCATGATTGAGAGCTGTAGGGCGTAAGGGAGATTGCGGACGCAGGACGAATGCCCGGTTGCCTACCTGTCTTGGTTGGATGGCCCCTCTGTGTTAAGAGATGAGCCCACCGCTGGAGCGTGCGTGAAATCAGCTGTCAACTTCAATTGAAAAAGGACTACTGTATTTAACGTGACGATCTCAACTATATTGTTGTACAATAAAATATATTTGAATGTAATGTTTGCTCCTGAACTTCAGAGCGTCAGCACGTCAGGAAGACTTCAAGACGTCACCTCGTCGTGACACACGATTGTCAACTGTCATCATTGTGAGCAATGTTTGTGGTTTCATACTTTATAGTTCTTGTAGCACGTAGTATTAAACGTGCATTCTTCAGAAACTGTTCCGGGATTTGGTTTACTTACCAGTAGTTGAATTTTAGCGCTAGTCAGGTGTTACATTTGGCGTCTGTGACGAATATTTTGAACAACACCCAAAATAATTATTTCAGTGCTACGAGATCATCCTTGTCTTCGAATTTAGAATTACTACTAAAAAGGGCTATAACAAAGAGTTTAAATTAGTCGGAAAGGTGAGGTTAATTACTTTGTTTGTTTGTTTGTTGTTGTTTTTTTGCATACTGAAGATCTTTTGAGTTTTGCATCAAAAGATAAATACTGTATGAGACAAAAGTTGAGAATCCCAGCTTTTATTTCATGGTGTTCAAATCTAAATGTTTGAAACAACCGAGGACAGAGCACCATTAGTTTGAAACCACCCATTTTTCAAGTGAGTAAAAGTATAGGAATGGACATTATTTAATTAACTTAAGTGAATACAGTATTTGGTGGCATAAGGCTTACTTGCAATAACTGTATCAAACCTGTGACCCACAGACTTCGCCAGATCCTTGCATTATTCATTTCACATGCTTTTGTTAGCCTAAGCAGCCTCTTTCAGTTCTTGTTTATTTCTGGAAGTTTTTCCCTTCCGTCTCCTCTTTGGGAGGTAAAATGCGTGCTCTTTAGGGTTAAGGTCTATTGATTGACTTGGTGAGTCTCAGACTTTTCACGTTTTCCCCTGCTGATGAAGTCCTTTGTTGTGTTGACAATGTGTTTTGGGTCATTATCTTAATGTCTGATGAAGCTTCTCCTGACTAGTTTGGATGCATTTTTCTTTTAATTGCCAGAATTTTTGGTTCTTATTGGGTGTGGGGTGGGGATTAAGAATGTATTCTGCTGCTGCCATAATATAGTTGCATAATCGAGCTAGAAACTAAACAGGAAGTTGTTCATTTTGGTTTTAAACAGCGATTTTGTGGGAAATTTTGGCGCTCATACATTGACAAATGATACAAAATATTCCACCCAAATGACCATTTACATAAAACACATGAGCAAGACAAAATTTAGAATGTTTTTTTCCTCCATCATTCAATGGGAGCAGAACTTGTCATCAGAGTTTGATGATCAATTTGTGGATTTGCTATGGTTTTGTTTCATTAATCAATTGGCTGGACATAACATAACAGGATGAAATAATCTCAAGCACCCTTACACTAATTGCACAGCAAGTCAGCCATTTTGGTGTGAAGCGACCATTTGGGGAAAATTCCAGGGCTTGAACTTGACAACGTTACGCAAGAGAATGAGTCCAAATGAGCCCGATTTTAATTGCAATGTTTAGCTTAAGTCATCGTATATGGTAGAGCATGTTGTAAAAGATTAATGATCATTTTAATGATTTGGCCTGGCATAGTTGTTGTGAAGGGCCCATTTGTCACAGTTGGCAGCAAAGCTAATCTTTGTGATGCAGATTCATCTCTGTTGAGTTGTACCAAATGAATTGTTTGGTGTGCGTGTGTGTGTGTGTGTATATATATTGTATATATGTATACGGTGGTGTAGTGGGGATTTTTTAAGTGGGTGTACGCGATTCAGGGATGTTCGATATATACATACAGAACATCAATCATAGGCTACAATACCAGTTGAACTAACGTTAAATTTAATGTTTTACTACTCCAAAATAATCACAGGCCAACGTTATTAAGCATAACTCGCATTAGAACAAGGATCAACAAACATTTCAATAACCTGCAGACAGTGCAAGGCTAAAACCGAAATAAAAATTGAATGTGGCGTCGGGAGAAGTGGGTGGACGGCGTACCCCCGCGTACCACGCCCACTACACCCCTGTATATATATATATATATATTCCACCATTTATCCTTATCTTACATTTAGTAATTTTATTTTTCAGATTTTGGCAACAAGATAAAGAAAGCCCATTTTGGCCCAATGTCTTGTTGTCCCTGACTTTGCTTGTGCAGCTTTGTTGCTGCATCTTGTTGTCATTCCCGGTGGGATCCCACCCTCCACCAGGGTCCCCGCTGACTTTGTCTTCGCTGGATTACGACTTATCCAAACAGCAACCCGATGGATTTAGACCACCAAGTGTTAGGCACCGATCATTTGGTGGTGTCTCTGGCTGACCTCATGTGTTTAGCCTGCCATTGTTCCTTTCCGGTCGCCTTACTCACGGCTGGCTTGGTGCTTTCCTGTACTGTCGCTCAACAACGGATGGATCAAACGGAAGGAAGGTCGCATTTTCACTGCACTTTACCAGCTGTGTAAATCAACTGAAATGTCATCAAAATTGGTGTGGTGGGAAGTATTTGCCATCTCTTACACAACTACTTTTCTAATTTAATTTTACTCTCGACATTTGACAACAGCTCTGTTATTTCTACTCCTCACTTTAATAAATAGGCAAACAAAAAAAAGCTGAAGTACAGAGTGCAAGAACATTCAGCACCTCTCATTATATATTGTGACAACATAGTGGACAAGAAAGACTAAAAATTGTCATTTGAATTTGGCAGAGCCTGAATATGCTCAGTGGATATGATGAGTGCAATCTTAAACATGGGCGAGCCAGTGGAAGGAACTAACCTATAACTTAGTTTTACATCCAAACTTATGTGGATCAACATCTATTTTAGAACATCCCAGGGAATTGAATTAGGCCATGAAGTCAGTGGATTAAACCCCCAACCCACCCTGAATAAATGCACTCATATGAGCCAATTTGAATTTCTCATCTAAATACTGGACAGTAAAAGCATTGTTATTTACCCCAAATTCAAACAAAAATGGCCTACTCCATGTTCGATTACCTGTATGGGTATATGAGAGTTTTTCATGTGCTCTCTTGTGATACACCAATTTTGTGTCAATTGTTGAAACTTGTATTGTGAGAAAACGTTATATAATCTAAGCAGGAAGACAAAAGGTGGACATCTAAGCCTGTTGTTCTGAAGTAGGTGTAAGCAATAAATAAAGATATTATAATCTACATTTATTGCAGCATTCTTATACAATTAATGCATGTGGGAATTATAATATTGAAAGTGATAGCCAATGATGTTGATAAATTATGAAAATCTCAAACCTGTTATGAGTCAGTATGGAAGTACACATGATATATCCCAATGAAGTCATATTTGAACAATTAGTACAAATTACAAGGCATGAATATCGATAATAAGGTGTACAGTGTCTCGCTTAATTTGCATAACATGTACACGTGTAGTACATATGAAAACTATTGCACAGCATCCAGGAATAATTTCCGCACTTCAGGGGGAATACTTATTTCAAGTGAGGACCTGAACTTCCTCAAGAAATACAATCTACTAATTTCTTCTTATACACAGCATTTATGTTGGTTTCCCATTCCAGTTTGTTCAATCGTTCAGAAGATGAAGACTACAACAACATCATCTCAAAATCCTCCTTATGATTATAATAGTCATAATAATGTTAAAGTGCACTCAGTAGGACCTTCACTCGGTTGGCCATCATGCCTTTGCTATTCAAAGAGAATGTTGTTCTTTGCAGGAGCTGCGTGTTTGCCACTTTAGCAAAGGCCACAACTGCATCAGCTGTCAATAGCATCCAATGATGTGTATTGATCTGCTGTGGTTAGACAACAGTCGGCTACTGCCCGCCTTTGTGGCGAACAGTTGAGAACAGAAAAAGCGTTGGCAGTCCTACTACTAAAATGGTACATATGTTGTGGAGCTTTTCGAGCTATGCAGTACAAAGATACAAATGAACTATTTCCAACTATCCATCCATCTATTTTCTGATCCGCTTTATCCTCACAAGGGTCGCGGGGCGTGCTGGAGCCGATCCCAGCCCTCTTCGGGCAGTTGGCGTGCAACACCCTGAACTGATTGCCAGCCAATCGCCGCGCACACAGAGACTAACAACCATCCACACTGACACTCACACCTAGGGACAATTTGGCGTGTTCAATCAGCCTGCTATGCATGTTTTTGGAATGTGAGAGGAAACCGGAGTACCCGGAAAAAACTCACTCAGGCCCGGGGAGAGCATGCAAACTCCACACAGGGAGGCCGGAGCTGGAATTGAACCAGCGACTGCACTGTGAGGTCGACACACTAACCACTGGACTACCGGGCCTATTTCCACCTAAAATAACATCATTTCTCTTCAAAACACTGGTTAGGGGTGTGCAGACAGGATTCGTCTGCTTTTCAATGCAGGGGTGGAGCTAGTCAAGTGGGACGAAGGGTAGTTGGCCAGTGGCCACCCAAAAAGGTTGAAAACCCCCAAACAATTTGTGTTACAGTTTTTCAAAATGACAATAAAATAGAAACAATTTGTAATTACTTGCTTTACTGATTTTTTGGCGGCCCGGTAGTCCAGTGGTTAGCACGTCGGCTTCACAGTGCAGAGGTACCGGGTTCGATTCCAGCTCCGGCCTCCCTGTGTGGAGTTTGCATGTTCTCCCCGGGCCTGCGTGGGTTTTCTCCGGGTGCTCCGGTTTCCTCCCACATTCCAAAAACATGCGTGGCAGGCTGTTTGGACGCTCTAAATTGTCCCTAGGTGTGAGTGTAAGCGTGGATGGTTGTTTGTCTCTGTGTGCCCTGCGATTGGCTGGCAACTGATTCAGGGTGTCCCCCGCCTACTGCCCGAAGACAGCTGGGATAGGCTCCAGCACCCCCCGCGACCCTAGTGAGGATCAAGCGGTTCGGAAAATGGATGGATGGACTGATTTTTTGTGCGTTTAATAAAAGTTTAATAAAAGTTGAAGAATTTGAAGGTGGCCCTTGCATCCTTCCGTTTTTACGTATGCCGCCCTCAAATGAAAAAGTCTGAACACTCCTGGCTTCGGGTCTCAAGACAGAATTAGCCTTTCAAAGTATTGTTTCAAGGCAGGGTTAGGCATTCTAGTTAGGGTTTCAAAGTAGGATTTCATGCAGGGGTTAATATTCAAATTAGAATTTCAGGTTTGTTTTTCAAACAAGGGTTAGAGTTTTGAGATACGATTCAGGTTTCAGAATATGGTTTCATGTCAAGATTAAAAACTCAAGTTAGGGTTGCAAACCTACGCTACTTTGAAACCCTAGTTAATTAGGCTACTTTGTTTCAAAGTAAGGTTTCAAGTCGGGTTAGGTATTTAAATTGGCGTTTCAAGCCGTGGTTTCAAACCGAGATTTTAAACAAGAGTCAAGGTTCCTTGCAAATGTCTTAAATCAAATTTAATAACTGAACTGTACTTAGGTAGTGAGGTTTTTTTATTTATTTACCACAATACTACGCTTTGAGAGCCTTGATGTAGAGCACTTTTAGTATACGGGGTGAGTGGGCCTTATGTGCAGGAGGTGGGGTCTACAAGCGTGTGCGCGTATGTGTACAGAACAAAAAAAGCGCACCATGCAGTGAGAGTGCAGTTATGCAGTGATCCAGTGTTGGAAGCAGCAGAGTGGGCTACCGATGAGGTAAGAATACGGAAACAGGCACACTCAATTCCACCCTATTCTAGCCATTCTTGTGTTTTTATATCTGCGCTTATTTTGCTTCTAGGTGGGACAAATCATCAATCCAAGATGTGATAAGTGGGATTTCATAGACCCTGACCATGCTTTTTCAGTGGAATATTTTCCTTCTGTCATGGCTTCTTTCATTTCGTGCCGCGCTGCTCACTGGAGAACATCCCAAGGGATCCTCGCGTAGACCTTTTGATTCTGGTTTGGGGGAAAACATGCTTGAACGTTCCTCAAGTCCATCTGTGAGTTGGGACTTCGGTCGACGGGGAGTTCTCGGTGAGTACGGCGATGTCGAGGAGGTTTTGCAGACCACGCCGTCACATCGAAGGGACGAGGGACCGGAGACCCAGAGTGCTGCAGAAGTTACCTTATCAGTAGCTTCTTCAACAGATGGAGTTATGCTGGACTTTTTCCCAACCAGGCAGTCTGGTCCAGATCTCACTTCCGACAAGGAGAACAGTACTTCACTTGTAGCCTCTGGCAGACCAGGAACCACGACAAAAGCTGGATTTGAAGATGTGGCCCCGATCAGAGGAGCTAACACAGAGGCAGAAAGAGGTAAAGTAAACCGGAGGACAGGCACAAAGACCAGCCACGAACAGCAATTGCAAGTAATTGATGTAAGAAAAGTTGCCTAATGTATATTGGTAGTTTAACCCTAATTATCCCACAAACTATGATCTCAAAGATCAAACGTTCTCAAAGGATATCCATTTATATGGCTTTCTGTGACTCCTCCAGTCCCTGTTGCGAACTGCTAAAATGTGAAGAGCATGTAGGAGAGAACTGTGTATACTTACGTATAACTTCAACAATACTTCCTTGATGCCAGTTACTACTTTCCTACTAGCCAGGGCTTTGGCGCCATTTTAGGGTGTTGCAGAAAGCAGCATACTGACTGTCAGTCCTTTAGTTTTGGATTCAGACAGACAAACGCGCTAACTGCCTGCCGCAGGGACATCGCTCTCTCGCTTTCCATCATGTCGATGTTGGAAGTATTGTAGGATATACTACAAGGAGCAATCTTATTTTACGGCTCAACTAGTTGGGGCTGAAGCAGCAGGGTGACCAAGCAGTTAAGCATGGTTGCATCACAGTTCTGAGGTTCGGGGTTTGACCTCCCATGTTCTAAGAACATGCATTCATTGAAGAAATTGAAATTTTGCTCTGTGTGAATTTGAATGTTTGTTTAGTTGTGTCCTTGTTGGGGTGGGTTCCAATTCACGCGGAAGCCTCATGAGGACAACCGCAATAAAAAATGAATGGAAGCCAAGTATGTTGTGCCTGCTCTTGCAAAAATTGTTCTGTTGCCCTTGTTAGAATATTCTCTGTCCAGATGTGACAGTTTTACAATGCACTCTGTTGAAACAATTGACATTCATCGGGGGCAAATTGCCAGGAAAAGCACTTGATGGCATTGCCGAATGAGCAATCCATTTGCTATGACAGAGGACAAGAACTAGGACACATTCCATTAATAACCACGAATAAATCTGAGCATGACCATTCTTTTTTTATGACTGAGGTCCACATCACTTATCAGAATTTCTCCAAAATGGTTCAATAACAACATACAACCCCTCAGTATATTAATAGCCAGGCAAAACGGGAGCATCGGAGAAGTCGATACTGTCTCACTTGCATGTGCACTCATTACTTGCGCTTGCTCCCCACGCTCTGTGTGACCCACTTACAAGCCTGTTCTGTTTTATAATGCATTATTTTAACATACTCCACTCCATTTTCTGTACTGTTTCCTCGTAGTGAAGACAATAATGGAGGGCACGCACAAGTCTGAATCCTTCCCCCGCTCACTTCTTATCAAAAGCTTTCCAGGCATATAAATATCTGACATGCTTTCATCATCTCCAAAATATTGTTCCTCCTATTTTTATACCGCCGCTGAAATTAGCCCGTTTTGAGGAGGCAGTCCTGTTGCATGCAAATGAGCCACTGCTTGATTGTCTTTGGATAGAGGCAACACTTTATCACCAATCCGAAGAATTTTACTTGTCAAGGAGTGCAGCAGATCCAAGCATTCGGCACATGCCGCAGACACTGCTGGTGAGCTGATCGAGCCAAATATCGATAATATCAACCAACATTGGTAAACAACATCAATGTCATGAGAGCGATATGTGAGTTTGTCTTTTGAATTCTGTTAAATGACTGTAGGTATGAATGACTGTAAATAGTCAATAGCCAATCCATGGTGTCTCCTCCATCATCCTAAAAACATTTATTTTGAAGACTGCCTGTGTTCCGATTGTGTAATAGAATATTGAACCCTAAGAATAAAGCTGACGCACATGTGAACAAACAATACAATTTTATTTAAACACAGGAAGCACGACAATGTGATCGAGAATGAAGCAACTAACGAAAAACGACATCAACCAAAGGTTGATGTAAAAAACTCAAGATACAGAAAAATTATTGGAGGTGGCTGGTTGAAGCACAGCAAGAGCTTGTTGCCGGGTATAGAACTGATCAGAGGGATAACTAAACAGGAAAATAATCAACATGGATATGCGGCAAAAAGATAAAAATACAACAAATTCTGATCGGAGAAACCAAATCAAACAAACAAAGGTCTAATCACACTACAAAGGGTCTAAGACTACAAATGCAAATTCAAAACCAGAATCTAAACCACACAGATTTAGGGAAAAAATAACAGATATGAAACCAACGGAATCAAATGCACGACACACCACAAGTGAGGCTCCAAAATTAGACCTCAAAGTAGACAATAATAACTAGCTCCTTTCAATTTCGTGCTTGTGAACCTAAGTAACGATAATGCCGAACAGGTTTTCACCAGAGGCTCCCCCTCTCCCCTTCCGACCAGACACTGGAGAGATAGCCATTTCTTTCAGTACAGAAAGAGGTTCCAAAGCTTGATTCTCATCTTGAACTCACATGTTCTTGTCGTTGGACAGATGATGACCGGCAATTGCCCAAGACCAGTGGTCCTCACCAGACATCAGTCACACCCTGTGGGACAACAATCCCAACCTGGACTCCCATGTACCAGGATGAATTTCCACCCAGTGACTCCCTGGGTCCATCTCTGGATCATAGTCCTGCCCTTTTTGTTCCTCTGTACTCGGACTGGAACACTGCCCTCGCCACATGGGGATTTGCCTGGGAAGCCCACATCTACGGGCTTGGTTCCGTCTTCACAGTGTTCAGCCTGATCTCAGTGGTCTGCTTGTTGGGCCTCCCCTTCCGCTGTCCATCTGGAAGCCCCTACTTCGTCCTGCTGCACTTATTTCTTGTCGGTTTCACTGGAATTCAGGCTTTCTGCTTGCTCTATGACGCTTACAAACATCAAGACCGCCTTCCTCCTCTGAGTTCCCTGCTGCTCTCCCAGCTTCCCTTCCCTTGTCTGATATCTGCCTTCTCCCTGGCCTTCTTCCTTCTTTCTCTGCGCTCTCGCAAGCGTCTTTCGCTTTCGCTCGCCATCTCACCCTCGCTGTCCGCCCTCCCCAAACCTTGCCTCCTGCTCTCTTTATCCATGTTACATTTTGGTGTTTCTCTTGGCTGCATTGGCATTCTCCAGCTCTTTCACAGCCTCCCCACTATCATTCTCCTGGTTCCTCAGGGGGTCTTTGTGTGCTTGACACTTTTTCTCTCAAGCTCTTATGTCATCTTTTACTGTCTAATACACGTGGACACCAAACACATTTACCGGCTGGATGACCACGGGGAGTGCGGAGGATCTCCTGAGATGATGCACCCCGCAAGTTGCCCTTTTGCAAAAGTGGAAGATTGGGGTCGGGCAGCAGGTGCCGGAGTCGGGGCTTCTTTGTGTTTGCTAGGATGCGGTGGCCTGCAACTCTATGGAATCTTACACGCTCTTGGTTTTGGCGGAGTTGAAAACTACGGCTTCCTGCCCTGGCCTTGGTGGGGATATCAGATCGGATGCCGGCTGTGTGAAACCGGAGTTTGCCTTGGTTTGTCTCTCATTGGCACGCATCCCCTGTTCTGTCACAAGTCTTTCAAGGCTCATCCCAGGCCAGGGTCTTGGTCTCGACTGTCCTGCAGCTCACCCCCGTGTGGGATCACTCTACCCTCTCTGGGCCATGCAAATACACACGTAATTTCCTGGTCGCAAGAGAAACCACAAAAGATGGTAGAGTGTGGTGTCACGACAGAGGGACCGTCGGAGGTTCTTCCTCTTGGCTTGATGTTGGATACTCCTGCAAATGGGCTTGCCTGCACCTCTTTGCCAAACCAATTTCAGACTGCTTTACTACCGACACCCGCAAGCCCCGCGCACAAGCCTAAAAATGAAGACTTCCAGCTCTCCTCCCTGAGTTTAGGGGCCGACTCCACTGTGGACCTACAGCCTCCATCTCCAATAGACTTGTCCCGCAGCATCGACCAGGCTCTCTTTAGTGAATCCCTATTCGCTCACAGCATATTTGGCATGCCCAGACTTTTCCCTTGTTCCTCCAGCCATTCACTGGGCTCTCCCAAACAAGGCACATCAAAACAAGGGCCTGCCTCTGTGGAAAGTTCTCTTTATCGAACCTCTTCCTGTGGAGACCTGGATCAAGAGAACAATTCCAAAACTTCCCAGCCTCACGGCATACTGAAATCCCACAACAAAGCACCCGTGTCATCTGAGCAGTCTGATTGGAAAGGAAGCATGTCTGGTTCAACTCTGGGCCTGTGTAGCAAAGCCAAGGGGACAAGAAAGCTCCGCTCCAATTCCTGGGCAAACAGAGGGCAAATCATGGCACAGAACAGCCTCCCACGCGCCATCCCACACTTGTCATACTCCAGACGTTACCGAAGCTTGAGCGTCGCTTCCAAGGACGGCCAAGTATCCGGACGACTGACGGGAAGTAAACACTTGAGCGAGAGCAAGCAGCTGGAATGGGATCTGGCCGTGCAAGCGGAGTTTGTCAACGTATGCAAGCAAATTGACGCTATGAGCATTTGCAGTGACACCATCGAATTGTAGACAGTTAGTAAAGTCTCTGTATGTGATTTGAATCATTCGTAATGCATTGAAATTATATGGATAAATGTAAAATAAATAAATAAATAAATAGACTCATTTAACAGAGAAATATCCAGAGCAAATAATGTGGAAATTAGGAAGGTACAGCTACATCTAAATAAACATAGAGAATAGAGAAATATTTCATTGTATTTGGTTCAAAGTTGATGATTGTGGATTACAACAATCCTTAACATTAACCATCTGAAGAAAGTGGAAGACAACATACACAGTTTTTTTTCTTATGTATACATATTAGGAAAGTATATTTTCTTCTTCTTATTATTATGAAAATTATCATTATTAATAATAATAATAATTAATTATTATTATTAATAATAATAATATGACTATTATTAAAATGTAATTTCTGGCCCTGAAATTCATTTCCCCTTAGGCTGAGGGCAACTTTGCCGAAAGGGCCTGAAAAAAAGGTGCACCCAAAGTAAATTTGTAGCTGTTCATGAACCATTTGGAGTATCAGCATAGTTTTGGTCACTTTTTAAAATAGTCAAAATGTTATCATTTGGAATATTTCTCCCAAACAGTCAGAATCTGTGTAAGTGCTCCTGTCACTGAGCTACGGGTGTTTGAAAACAGAAAAAAAAGGCGAATCTTATGTTCGTCTAATTTCTTTTCACAAAATCTGCCTTGAAAATGAATTTATAATGTTGATTAGGACTTGAAAACACTACAGGATCAAAGCTTGCGGTTTCCCAAGTTCCAGTTCAAATTTGACAATTGTAAAATGTTGGGCACCATTCAAATCTTCAGAAACTCAGCTTTTAAAAGATGTACAACATGTTCACACATTTACTCAGCTGACGATGTGCATCAGCGATTTGTTTTGACAGATGACGGAGGGCCCCTCGGTCAGCCGTCCTAACTATATGTTTGACTTTTTAAAAAAAATTGGACTCTAAAATAAACTTTTCAAACACATTCTAAGTTATTGAGGTGCATTTGTGTAGTTTTTTTTGTGCATTATATAAAACGTATGTTGTAATTCTATTGTACATACAGTATTTAATATACCGGTAGTAAAGATTTCTGGAGTCAATTTAATCATGCTAATCACTGCAGGAAAAGGGCAGCCATCGTCTTGTCTTATGCTGACAGGTTGCTTTTTAGAATTTAGTAAAAAAAAATTTCATCGTGGTAACATTCATTGGACATAAAATTAGGTAGACTTCTGCAATCTGCTGTAATTAAATACAAGTGCAACAATGGTTTCCTTCGTGGTAGCAATGCTATCATACTGACCTCATTTTTATCCATAAAATATGCAAAATATAAAAAACTGCTTTTAAGAGAATGAAATGCATGATTACACCAACAATCTTTAAATTATTTTTAAATTATTGCCTCTGACAGTGTAAAAGGAAATCAAGTGTCAGAACAAATGCTTTTTGTCAGTCATTGTCCTCTATTTAATCAAGAAAAAAATGTGCACGTTCCAGCAGTCTTACACTCACACAAATGCGCGCGCACACACACACACACACACACCCACACCCACACCCACACACACACACACACACACACACACAAAAAAGTCCATTTTACAGAACAAGCAGCAAATACACATGAATACACATTTGTACAGGTTTGTTCTTTTGTTCCCTCTGTTGGAATAGGCAGCCCATTTTCTACACCAGATGATCCTGAGAGAAGTTACATACTACCGTTGGAAGAAAAGACACTGAATTAAACAGTGCAAGTGAGATGCTCATTGAGGAATGTACAATGTTCATTTTTCTCCAATAATGAGCAAATAAAAGACTTTTTTTCAGTAAAATTACATTTGCGGTGTCTTACGTTCATGATTAAAAAGCAAGTTACATTTTCTAAGTACAATGTGTTGTTCCTTTTTACATACAGTGCCTGAGTTTGTAGGCAATACACTCTCTGTGGACAGTGCATTTTTTTTTTTTCACTGCAAATTGTGATAATAAGCAGATTAGTCAAATTAATATGAAAATAATAGCATTATTATCATTTAACATTTATTACCATACAGTATAGATTTTATCGATACAGTTCTTGATCGCAGTGGATTGTGTATACCAGGGTTGGGCAATTTTGATTTGATTGTATTTTTCATAGTATAAGTGGCACTGTTTTTCATGGTTTGGTTTTTCCAGCGATTTATATTCAGATGCAACTTGACTATATTGAAATTAGAGCTCAAAGTGGCTAACCCAAATCCCCGTTCCCTAATCGTGTGGACGACAACAAACGAATTCCGGTTGGACGAAATGTCTGCTTCTAATTATGAAAACGTTTTATTTTCAAGTGTAAAATGTCTTACCTTATCGAGAGTCCTGCATTACATTTTGGCCAAAGGTAGAATCCTGGTCGGTTAATTAGCCTTTTGGTGCCATAAATAGCAAATATTTGTTGTGGCAGATGGTACAGAAGCGAGTCGTCACACATTAGTTTCCATGACTACTTCCTCCATGACTACATTTTCTTGCGGCATTCGCATAGTAAAGAAGGTGACGGTAATGCACCAAACGTACTTGTGAAATGCCTAAAGGAAGAAATGCAAGAAACAGAAGAAGGTAAACAAGTCGTCATGGCATCTAACGGATTGGTGGTTTCGCATGGGGCTTCTGTCACTGAAAAAAATGAAATCTATGCAATCATCTATAGAATAGTTTTAATTTGGCTGATTGTTTATTTGTATTTATTTATATTATTTCAACTATTGAATAAGATGAATGAATGAAGCATTCATAAATACATTTCAACTAACCAATCCAGGGCACAACTAAATTCAAGCAACACATTTACAGAACTCAAAATAATGTAAATGCTTGGTGGGCTGCAATGAACCTGGTAAAGGTGTACTTAATGTTTTGACAGAAGAGTAGGTCAAAACTTTGTACAGTGGGACATACAGATCCAATTTTTTCTAAACGTGAGACCCCGAACATGACAAGTAAGAAATCAGGTCACAAAACTATTTCACCAATGTCTGTTTGTTCTTTTTAAAAAAATCATCCAGAAAAGTTCATGAGAGAAAGAAAGCGGTGCATGATGTCTAGAAGATAGTTATGATGAAATATGAAGTAGAGACTTTGATGGACTGCTCATGTGTGCGTCGTTCGTTTGCTCAGCAGGGAAGTGGCGGGAACATTCGGTCCCGAGCGGGTGTTTCCCTTTCCTCCGGCCTTAGTAAAGTCGCTTCTCATAACTGCAAGTGATGAAAAATGAATGAAATTTTAAAATTCCCTCTGTGGTGCAGACATCATTTCACTGTATGTCACACTAGTGATTCCCAACCACTGTGCCATGGAAAATGATCCCACTTCACTTAATTGGACATAAAAATCATCATTCCTATCCAACAAATAGTGTATATATGTTCATATATGTTCATCCATATATGCCAGCGATCCAAAGAGACAGCCAGGATAAATCACTGGTCTTCCACTAGATGGCAGAAGTTACAATTCGTCTGTGTATCCACCTGTTTCTTAAATTGCTTTGTGTTTCGCTAAAAAAGTTCATTTAAGATGACTACAGTGTACCCCTGCTTGTTGTTGCCAGCACTAAAAGGTTTGCTATTACCTATGGATGGCACAAGATGGCGTCAAACAACTTTTTTTTTTTTTTTTTGTATTAGACAAAGCTGTGGCTGGAAAAAGAATTGACTTTCCCCTCAGTTCAACATACTGTAGGGGTTTGGTGCCAAAACGCCACCAGATGGCGCCAAAGTAATAGTTTTTATATTTGGATGACAAAGCCTTGGCCAGAGCACATACTTGGAAATTAAGTGAATTTTTAGGCAAATAAGAGAAGGGGAAAAGCAAAACAAAAAACGATCCTGAAAATATATAAAAGCTTAATTCTTGTTTGGTGGTGTGCTGGGAGAAAATACATGCCTTGGCTCAATAAATGTTGGGAAACACTGTGTATTTTATTGGTGAGTAGACCAGTGAGAAACATGCCATGGATTTTGCAAGAAGATGTAGAAAAAGCTGCATGGGTGTACTTACATGGTACAAAAGAATATCTAATATGACAGCATGAGTGAGAAGAGGAAGAAAGAAGACAGTATGATGTTTCGCGGCCATTGCATCCAACGATAGGACTGAATAAGGTGAACTCAAGACAAGTGAGGATTAGCAGGGGTCTGCCATAACGCTACAGACAGATCACGATTCAAATTGGACCACAAATGCACATCACGCAATAGAAGAGGAAAACTTTGCGTGCAAAAGTCTCTAAAAATACTTACGAGTGAAGGCCATGGACTCCGCCTTCCATTTGAGCAGACATTGTTCTCTTCTCGAACTTCAATTCTCCGGAATACATCATTGACCTGAGATGAAAACAACTCGGCATCAGAGGGAGGGAGGGTGGGAGGCAGTACCTAACATCATCCGGCAGATGGTAATGATTCTCTTTGTTTCCGATCGCTGACCTTTAAGGGGGACGTGAAATGCAAAATGGACTTTTAGGGTGCTTGTCACAAATTGTTGGATCTCCGGAGTGTCTGGATGCCCACGCATCAAGTGTGACAAATCAACCAAATAAATCGTATCCACACATTTCTGTCTGTGAGCAAGCCGTTTTACATTTCAACCCCACTGTGACCTAACAGTGGAGCTAATTTTCATCATAACCACCCCTACACCAAGTTTCAACGCAACACGGTAACCACAGGCACCAGTTAGTCCCCAAAGACAAAAATAGACCGCATGCCTGTTCTAAATATAGTTCACCAGTAATGGGGCATTGTGATTTTCTAGTAATGTTGAAGAAGCAGTTGGTCCCTTTTTTTTAAATTTTCTTACCGTAAAATTGACAAGCTCTTAGCTCCGATATCCTGGCAACCATGTTGAATGCCTGCAATGAGGTACGGCACAAATTTCTGGATGGAGCCTTTGTCTTGGACTGAGCCCGATACACCTTGAGCCACTTTCACCTTGTCTCCCTCACTGGACACACGCAAAAAAAAATGAAGCAATACATGTCAATTAATAGCATCAAGCGACAACGTTGGGACGCAAGAAAGCAAAAGGCAGCCACCGGACTACCTTTGCTTACCTAAAGTAGCGTTTCTGACTATTGTTTTTCTCCATGGCATCCAAGGAGCCCATTCCTCTGTACTTTTTCAAACGTACACCATCAGAAAAGAAATATTCTCCCGGAGCCTCGGTGGTTGCCGCGAGCAGTGAGCCCATCATCACTGAGCACAGAAAACAGCAGTAACAAAAATAGTCAAAACAACAAGCCTCCGTATAATGACATTTACACACCACTGCAAATTATAACCAGATTTACAAACAACCCGTTAAATTAAACACTCGATCAGTCTCGATCAAAACAGCATGTTCACCTGAATAAAGGGAGAATTCTTTTTCGGGTCTATTTTACATTGTGCAGGTGTACCTAATTAAATGGCTAGTAATTGTACCTAGCAACCAGTTTAAGATGTACGCCAGTTGGAGAAATGCTACAGCACCTTAATGAGGACAACTGAAAATGGAAAATGTAATTTCATGTCGGCAGCACGGTGGACGATTGGTCAGCACGTCCACCTCACAATGCAGAGGTCGTGGGTTCGATTCCGGCTGCACCCTTCCTGTGTGGAGTATGCATGTACTCCCCGTGCCCACATAGGTTTTCTCAAAGTACTTTGGCTTCCTCTCGCATTCCAAAAACATGCACCGTAGTTTAATTGACCACTCTAAATTGTCTGCAGGTGTGATTGTTAGCGCGAATGGTTCTATGTCTATGTGGCTGGCAAACAATTCAGGGGTGTACTACCCAAAGACAGCTGGGATAGGCTCCTATATGCCCACAACACTCGTGAGGATGAGCAGATCAAATAATGTCTGGATGGATGAATTTTTTTGTCTCACCCGTCGATGCTCCCAGAGCCAGTGCTTTGACCACATGCCCGACGGTTTGAATGCCCCCGTCAGCAATTACAGGTACACCAAAACGGCGGGCGTATTCTGCAACCTTGTACACGGATGTGCCTTGGGGCCGCCCGCATGCCATCACTGTGAGGCCAAAAATAAAATAGCAATCAATGTTTCAAAAACATGCTCAGCCATTAAAGTCTGTCGTCTCTGATGGTGGATTTTTAAATGAGTGAAAAACCCAAAATATGAAACTGAAAGTGTGTCGTTCCCCCCACCCCACCCTCCCATTTCATTTTATTTTGTTAGTGGTCTGTGAACACATCTCCAGTGAGGTGCAGCAATTTTCTCTATCAAATGTGGACGATAAAGGGTGAATTTATTGAAACTCACCCTTTATCGTTTGGCGATATGTGTTGTCAATTCAGTTTTCACTAGCCTGTTATTCAAACTAGTATGCTAGCCCATACTATTGCTGAGCCTCATGAGAAGGTGCTTTGTTTATACTGAATAACTGAACTACTGAATACAGTCATTTATGTAACATGGGTTTATGGTTCTGTACATGTTGGATGCATGGTGTTGATGCTTTGCTAATTAATATTTGCCTATGTTGTTATCAACCACAGGAGACCCTGTCTGTGTCCACTTGAGCAAACACCTCTGTACAATGCTACTCTGAACATTTAAACTCCCGGTGATACCATGCAACCTTTTTCTTGATCCTCTCTGTTTCAACCCAAGATGAATAAAATAGTTCCATTATTTACAATTATTTTTTGAGGCTTGAGAAGCAAGGCACAAAGAATCTTGGAATATGTGAGTAGCGACAGGATGTATCCTACAAAAAACAGCCACTTGAAGGCCCAAATTGTGGGCTGCATTTGAAAAAGTTTTCGATTTGGAATAGCATTGTGATGTTATCAGCCTACAAAAGCAACCTTTGACTTGCAGACAACTTTTGTCTTAATTTTGAATGACTCAGTGGTTGGTCAACCCCACTTTTGTTATGGCAGGAACACAACGGCAAACGAGTGAATGTTTGTTCATGAACGCATTACGCGCTATCATTTACCTTCCTGGGTGATGCAGATGGAGCCGCAACCCATGCCTACCCTGAGGGCATCCACACCGGCATCAATGAGGTTTTTAGCCTGAGCAGCTGTTACCACTAAAGAGAGACAACCATGCAAAGAAGTGATGACAACGCTCTGTAATGGAAGATCTCACAGTTTCAAAAAAAGCTCACCATTTCCTCCAACCACCTGGAGTTCGGAATACTTCTGCTTGATGTAGTTGATCATGTTGATTTGGTAAACCGAGTTACCCTGGGAGGAGTCCTAGTCAGAAAAAATGTTTAATGGAAGGGTGAGTCAGGTTTAAGCCTTTCATGGACCAATAATGAAAACCTCGAACCCGCTAACATGATAAGATGTCCACTGTAAAAACCGCTGTCCCTTAAAGGGTTAGAGTAGCGTTTGCCAAAGTGTGGTCTCTGAGAAACATCAAATGGTTCAACTGAACTTTGTAATATTTTAAGGGAAACATCATTAAAACAGTTCCAGAATGTCTCCAATAACCTGGGGAAAAAAAAATGTAAAAGAGAAATGCTGGTTGAAAATAATTTCTTACGTACTGCTTGTTATTTGCTGTACAAAATTGAGTTTGATCATGGCGCTGTGGAAACTCACCAGGACCACCACGTCCACCCCCGCCTGCATGAGGAGGTCCAGTCTGTACTTGTCATCGTCCCTGGTGCCGATCGCTGCCCCGCAGAGCAGCTGCTTGCGGGAGTCCTTGGAGGCCAGAGGGTAGTCCCTATTCTTCTTCAAGTCAGTCCTGGCGATGATGGCCACCAGCTCGTCACTGTCGTTGACAATTGGAAGCTTACCTAAAAATGTCACAGAAGATGTTTGTTTTGGGGTTCAAGCATTGATTAAATTATTGTTCTTCTCCCATGGCCCGTGTTTACCTTTTTTGCTCCGTTGAAGAATGTCATTGGCCTCCTTTAGTGTGACACCAGCCGGTGCGACAACGAGATCTTCCCTTTTTGTCATTGCCTATCAAAATAGGTCAGGCTCAATCTAAATGTCACATATTCAGCATTTCTATGACCTCAATATAATAAAAGGAATAAATACCTCCTCTAGGGGTCTGTCGTGGTCCTTCTCAGACAGGAAGTCAATGTCTCTAGAGGTCACGATGCCGACCAGCTTGCTTCCCATCTTGCCGGTTTCTGTAACAGGGATCCCAGAGAAACCGTGGCGGATCTTGGCCTCAAACACGTCGCCTACCGTGTGTCGTGGGCTCATTACTACGGGGTCCGTGATGAAGCCCTGCTCAAATTTCTGACAAGAACAAAATATGCCAGAGCAAAGCATCAGTTGGTTTTAAGCGTGGCTTCACAGAGTGACATTTTAAAAACACTTTCACATCCGCACACTTCTTTTCCGTCTTGCGAAATGGTTTACAAAAGAGAAGATTTGGTCCAGAAAAAAACAAAATAGAAAAGTGAACAAGCAGAAAAGGGACTCTGTCTTCCTTGCATTCATATTGAAAGTCGATTCCATCGGGTTAGCGTTCGTACTTGCCCTCCAAAAGGATCCAGTTCCTTCTTTGGGGCCTTAGCGAATCCAGTGGCAATACCAAGTGTCAAATCTTGAGCACGTTGTGTTCACAATTCATAGGTTAAGTGAACCGTACAAGGACTTGAATAAAACCTGTTGCTCCAATAGGGTTTAAGGTGGTTTGGAGCATATACTGTATTCCACTTTTTCAGGTTCAAATCAGTTCATTGCTCAAATTCTACCCGATTTTCTTTCATTGAATACAATAACAAGCCCAAGAGAACTGAAATTCATCTCAACCAACCACATGGGAGAAAAGGTGGTGTTCACACGAGACCAAACTAACCACACCAATGCAGAAAACTCACTGGGATTTTAAACAGACTGGGTGCCACACAATACATTTCATAAAGTACATTTTACTCTAAAAAAGACTAGATTTGGTCCTAGTCTAAATGCAGTAAAATTGGAACTATTCAGAGTAAATTTTACACAGAAAGCAATACTTATTTTTAAAAAACTAGTCACGTTTTTCTAGATCACAGGAGGAGTGTCATGGCTCAAATGGGTTGCATGGTCATCTCCCAACCTTAAGATTGTGGGTTTATTCCTCATCCCTTGAGTGACTGGTTTTTTTTTTTAAATAAACTAATATCATGCAAGTAAAAGTGACTCAAAAACTCTCCCTGTAAAATTTACTTTAGACTATTTAGACTTGAACCAAATATTGACTTTTTCGAGGAAAATGTGCTACATGAAATGTACTATGTAGTATGAAAGAACCCTGGAGGTTTGGACGTGCTAAAAGGATCAAGGCCACGTTCATTTCCATGCATCCATCAATCCATTTTCTGAACCGCTCTATCCTCACATGGGTCGCGGGGGGGTGCCGGAGTCTATCCCAGCAGTCTTCGGGCGGGGGACACCATGAACCAGTTGCCAGCCAATCGCAGGGCGCACAGAGAAGAACAACCATCTGCACTCACGCGAGGGACAATTTTGAGTGTTCAATCAACCTGCCATGCATGTTTTTGGGATGTGGGAGAAAACCGGAGAAAACCCACGCATGCCCAGGAAGAACATGCAAACCCCACAAGGGAACGCCAGAGCCGGGATTGAACCCATGACCTCTGCACTGTGAGATCAACGCGAAAACCACTGGCCCACTGGGCCGTCCTATGTTCATTTCAGTCAGTTACATTTTTTATTTTTTAGGGGAAAAATGATGTACTGCTTCTCAACAGGGAAAATGTGTGATAACATCCTGAAATGATCATTTGAGTTGCAGCATCACTTCATGGCTTCATATCTTACCTTGACTTTGCGCACCTCATTGGCCTGGAACTCAGCCGCACAGTTATGATGAATGATTCCAATCCCACCCATTAACTGAAACCGGCCAAATAGAGACACCAGATAGTATTTTTAGGAAATCAGACAGATAAACCAGATTTAAAAAAAAAAAAAACATGCCACACGAGCACCAGGTTGCACTCACTGCCATAGCGATGGCCATGGATGACTCTGTGACTGTATCCATGGGAGACGAAATGAGAGGCGTCTTCAATGTGATCTTCCGTGTTAATGCAGAGGTTAGGTCCTATAAAAATGCAAGCAAGTGATGCAACACCGTATGAGGTCGTCACACGAAAGTGATTGTATTGTCACAAAAGTGTGTGAATTGATGCTTAGCAATTTGCAACTAGCCCATACACAGACCACATCGCAGAGGTGCGTCTGCAACACATTTGTCAATCAAATGTGTTTCATTGTTTCAAACCGCACACCATTAGAGAGCAAAGTCATTTGCCTGAGGTCGGGTGACACAGGTGTGTGATTGAAGCAAGCACCTGCTCTCAGACAAGCAACTCATGTGACCACGCGCATGAAAACAATGAAAAGTCCCAACACAGTTGGCAAAGGTGAAAACAAGGAGAGGCTCACAAGCAAGCAATAGCGTCGATGCGGATTGTGTGTGGTGACACTGTTAATGGTCAACTTTTCACAAAATGAACCATGGTCCGTGGTTGTTGATACTCACCACCTCCTCGGAAGTAAAATCTATGAAACCAGGCAGAATCAAGAAGTCACTGAGAAGGGAGACAAAATCTATAAGCATCGAATTGGAATGATGCATCACGTGTGTAAAACATTACAACATGGGAAAAGGGCTTTACTGAAAACAAACTGTTGTGTGTCTTGAGCACAGGTGTCAAACTCAAGGCCCGGGGGCCAGATCCGGCCCGCCACGTCATTTTATGTGCACTGCGAAAGCAAATCATGTGTGTCAACTTGGTCCTAGGTCCTTGCTAAAATCTGTACCGAAATGTCAAATTATCACGTGTAATAAATAACACTGAGATCCTGTAATAATTTTGTTACCGTATTTACACTCACTTGAGCCATAATTAAACAAATGAGTTTGGTCTAGACTAGAGTGTATTCCTCATATTTAAATGTGATATTATATAAATATATAAATCTTCTGTGGTTTGCCAATTTTTGCCTGTGAATGAGCGGCTCACAGCCGCAGTTTTTCAAATACATACCAAGTGCTTGTTCATTTGTTTTTCTTTATTCACAATGCATGAGCATAGTTCTTGACCTGCTCCATGTGTGGTGTCGAGAGATAACGTCTGTTTTGAATTGGCTCCATATACATGAAATAAAATTAACTTGTGGGTGTGTGGGGGGTTTTTTTCACAGAAGAAACCGAGACCTTTCATCAAGACACCTAGGAACTGATTAAACTGTGAAAAGTCTCATTTAAGGCCAGCTAGGGTAAGATTCGATTTCCATATACATTCTCCTTTATTTAAAACATTAATCTTCCAATCCAAATGGATATATTCTGCTCCGAATGTATCCGCCTGACAGTGATAAACCCTGCAAACACCCGTAAAGGAAACGAGTGACGCCATTATCGCACGCGCACACACATGCATGCTTTTAACATCCACTCAGCACTCAGTCATCCTTGAAAGTATGCGACTCAAAATAATCCTCCATGTAAAACCCGCGCAGATATGTTATCGCTGACAAGATTATACACAGTTAATGGAAGACACCGCATAACTCTGTGCACTTTGCTTGCACTTTCTGTGTCAGCTGGGGAAATGTAGGTTGTGCGCACGGCTGCGTTGTTGGCATCCCTTACTTGTACGTCAGCCCGTCACCGATGGCAAAGAGCTGTTGTGCTGTCAGGCCATCCTCGGGAACGTAGCCTGTGCCTCCGCTGATCAAGTAGTCGGCCATGCTGAAGTAAGAAACACACACATGCTCAGAATTCGTAAAACAGACTTTTTTTTTATGACATTTGTGAACAATAGGCAATAGGTTGCTTCCTTGGAGCAGAAAAGTATCCAACTACCACTGAAATGAACTGAAATAATGACCAAAAAATGGTTGTCTTGGGCGTTGCTCCAAGAGGTTAACATTTGTTCTTGTTTTTGAATTTAGCAAAATATAATAGCTAGCCTATTGTCCATTTCAACATGGAAAGCATGCCCGTGCCATTAATCCGAGCAACAGAAAGTTGAATTAACCAGCGCCTCAATGATCATGTTCACTGTGAGTGAATTTTCACAATGTCGATTTTTAAATCAACTCGCCTATTAAAATTTCCCACTCACGTTTCATCTCCCTCGAAAGCAATTTACCTCAGCAAATATCTTTTATATCCAAATGGCACTGTGTGCAATTTTATTAGTAGTTAAGCCTTCCCTTAAAATGTGACTTTCTGTCCTGGGTCAGTAAATTGCATGAAAATATGTGACTTGAGAAAGTATTTTTATCCTATTTTGTTAGTGAGGGTGGTCAATTGCATATTTTTTACGACCACCTTCCAGTGTGTAAGTGCAACGCGAATTGATTTTGTAGATCACAGGTGTCAAACTCAGGGCCCGAGGGACCAGATCTGGCCAGCTACATCATTTTATGTGGCCCGTGAAAGCAAATCAAACATGTCAACTTCCATGATGCTTGCTAAAATCTCGATTAAAATTGAACATTTCATAAGTAATGAATACCAGACATAAATGAAGCATTTTCTTGTTCCCAAACCCCTCATTACAGTAACAGAAAACAATAGTTGAATAAACCATTATTATTTACTTTTTTACGTGGTTTCAGTAATAACATCCCTCCAAGGGAAAGTAAAGATGAGTAATGACAAAAAATGTGTTTGACACCCCTAGTGTAGATTAAAATATTCCAAGAAACGTTACATTTGGGTGCAAATCAAAACACTAAATGTGGAGAGAGGCACGTCTTATTTTTTTCATTTTTGTCTCCATCCGTACATTAGCTACATCTTATTCTGTGCAGGAGGGCAGCATACTAGAACTGTATAGATCAGGTCTACAGGCAGTCACAGCAAATCTGTCACATTGATGCCGATTTTTCCACTTTGTCAACACTATTTAAGTTTTGATCATATTCCGGAGAAAAATAGTTGAAAATAAAGTGACTTGTGTGTGACTCTCCAGTCTCGTTCTTCTCTCTTGAGTTCCTTTTCTTGTTCACGTGCTTGCGCCAGACCCTCCTTCGAATCCTCACATGATATGCTAACGAAAGGACTCTGTTCATGTCAATGGAAACTCTTTCGACGCACTTAAGACAGAAAGCTCAGCAGGGTAAGAGGATTTAAATGCGATACACCGACTTGTGAATTTGCAGCGCAAACAAACCAAGGGGAAAGTTCAGTGTTTCGTCAGGGTTTCCCCAAACGGTGTCTTGGGATCCTCAACATAATTGGTTGGCAGAAAACATGCGGACAAACATTTACACTCCCAATGACGATGGAGAATTTAGAGTCTTCAAATAAGATGACATGCTGGTTTTGGGGAATTTGGGGAGGTCGCCAGCAGAAAAACAATGCCAGCCTCAAAAGTTGGATAACTTGCAACGTCAGAACTGTGAGGCGGATGTGCTAACCCCTAGGTCACCGTGCTGCCCATGGCAATACCCTCCGCTCATTTCCTATAGTGCTTATCGTCATTAGAGTCATCACTGATCTGGAGTCTATCCCATCTGACTTTGGATGAGAGATGGGGGACAACCTTGATTGGTTGCCGTTCAAACACAATGCACAAAAACAACGATTCACACTGACACACATGGGCAATTTAGAGTCTTCAGTTAACCTACCATACATTTTGGCGGCTGTGGGAGGAAGCCGGAGAAATTTGTAATAAGCTCCACATAGAAGTCTGGGGCTCAAACCCTGAGCCTTGGACTGAGAGGCACTGGTGCTGGCCACATGCTCAGCCATTCTGGTTAGGGCTATGTGTGTAATCATTTGAATATTTGGGTCTCAGAGAGGAAGTAGAGGTCTACTTCCAGATGGAAGAGTCGCTTTACGTCTCATTGCAAAGTGATGTTCAGGTCAGTCAGTGCAGGCTGACAAACAGACTAACCTCTCTGGTTCATACCCAGCTTGAATACGTGTGGCGCTGTACCGCTGCGCGGCTGTTTCGTGCCCGTGGCTGTGCGTCGTGGAGTGGGTGTAGGTGCCGTACTGGTGGGGCTGCTCCCCATCTCTGCTTGTCAGGCGAGGGCGTGCCGGTTCCATGTCCCCCACAATCCTCCTGTAGTCAATCTGGTAGTTGTCCCTCTCCCCCTCCCCGAAGCGTTCATAATTATGACCCTCCATCTCAAGGAAATCCAGGCCTACGACAGTTCTAGGATCGTCGACTCCCAAACAATGTCGCCCTTCTGCAATTAGAAGCACGCGTTCATAGCCAGCGCTTGGAGTGCATGTTCAAACAAACACCTTTCAGACGCACCTGACATGGCCTGAAGCTGTCCTGTCATCTGTTTCGCCGCCATCACAGCAGGAACTCAATGAAAAAGTGATGATTTCTAACTCCAATTGTCAAGTAAGATTGTAGAAAAAAATTAAAGCAGCAGCAGCCCAGTAGTATTCCGGTCTCTCAGAGATCATCCTTTGAACTTCTCGGGAAGTCTTTTAAGTTGTTTGTGATCAAGGTGCACATGTTTATTTCCCAGTCAGGTCCCTGCAGCATGAGCAACAGCTGAGCATGGGAGTCAACTCTTAGGCGGCAGGAGACCTGTCCTCCCTTGAGGCCCCACCCCGCCCAGCCACAGAAATCGGTGCTGATTGGTTCTTCCAACGCACAAGCTTCTTGCCACTGTGGAGCTTAAGTCTGTTTCTGACAGTAGCGGACGTCACTCTGCCTCAAAAGAGGATTGGGAACGTTAATACAGGATGGGATGGAGGGAGGTGGATGTGTAGGGTTGAGCGAGGCGGTTGGACTGAGGGACAGAGTGCGAAAGAGAGCGGTCAAAAAGACACTTGAGACCTCCTGGGGATTAGCCTGGTGTGAATGCGCATGTTTATGCCAAGCTCAAGGAGACGAATCTGTGAATGAGTCCGAGGACAAATTGCGCAGTGATATTTGCAAGCGAGCCTTCATTGTAGTTGAGGCAGGAAGTGGCTCTATTTAGACTTGTGGTTATTTTGATAAGTAGAGCAGAGTTGTCGCTTGATTTAAGACATTTCTGTCAAAACAGTTTTTTTTTTTTGGTTTTTGGTTTGACTTCTTCACTAATTTACCCAAAATGTCTCTTTTATTGTCATCAGCTCACTGTTTATGAGGGTCAACAATGCAGTTGAACATTAAAACGAAACAAGCGTGTACATTTGCGTTGCCCCTGGTGGCCTCGGCACCATCATCTGCAGGTGACTGACTGACTGCTTGTGACAGTTACCCAGGGATTGAACCGGAAAAGCCTCTTACTCTTAGTCACTCTCTCTTTGTCTCTCTCTCTCTCTCTTCCTCTCACTCTCCCTCCGTTGTCCTTTGATGATAGTAACATCGATTTCAATGTCTGGCATGTTTGTGGCTGATGAGTATGGCACAACTCCGATGTTTATTGAAATAATTGGAAATTCAACATTTTAAAACCACAAAATGGTTGAAGGGTGACATCCTGAACTGGTTGCCAGCCAATCGCAGGGTACACATAGACAAGCAACAATACACACTCACAATCACACTTAGGGACAATCTAGAGTATTCCATTTAACTATTGAGCATGTTTTGGGAATTTGGGAGGTAACCAGAGTACTTGCAGAAAACCCATGCAGATACGGGGAGAACATGCAAACTCCACACAGGAAGGCTGGAGCCGGAATCGAATCCTTGACCTCTACACTGTGAGGCGGACATGCTAACTAGTCGCCCACCATGCCGCCCTGCTACAAATTTATTGTGGTCGATATATATACTCTATAAATTTGGACTATTTTACTAAAAAAAATCTGCCATAAATCAAGAAAATGTGGAATCATGAATACTGTATAGTAGTTAATTAGATTTGGTATTTAGTGACAATGTTAAGCTCTTATGTGATATATTTTACTTCTCCCTACCAACTGTCTGTACTCACCGAAATGTATGTTTAAGATAACACCACATATTATATGTAATATTATTCATGCAGGCACTTGGGACAGCTTTGGTGTCCTACGGGTAAACAAAAGATGCTAATTTGATCAGTTTTACTTTAACGGCTGGATTTCTGGTGAGTAAAACTACCTCAGTTAATTATTGTAGTAACCATAACAGCATCAGAGATGTTGATGGGAAGTGGATATGTGTTAAAAATAAACAATAAAGTTAGCATGCTGTTTAAAGAATTGATAGAATTTGGTAAGCGCTACCTTCTGTCGGTTGCTTGTGTACTGAGTGACACTTACACCATATAAGTATGATTCTTTATTTAACTGCGGAAATAATGGATTAAAAAAACAAAAACAAACAAAACAAAACAACACCAAAAAAACCATGCATGCCTGGAAGACGAATGTGCCAATGAACTGCACAGAGCCCAGAATCCTCCCTCCGAAGATGGACACTTGCTCAGCGCTACCATCCCCTGTTGAATTCAGGTACAGCATCTAAAACATTTTTATTTGAACTGATCTACTAAAGATTTTAAGTATTTTAATTATTTTTCATATTTATTTTTCCTGAATGTTTTCCAAGAATTTCTTTCCTCGTATAAAATCTGACTAAGTATTTCACATCTGTCCTTTCCTGGGCTGTGTATCTTAAAGCCAAAAAGTGTGCGCTGTGCATTAAAAACGGCAATGACGATTGACCCTTTAAAGCGGTCAAAGTGTTTTATCTTGAATCATAAAAATGAAACAGCGTATTGATTTCATCATATTTTTCTATCGAATTTGTAGGCCAGCGTCAGTAAATTTTGGGGCCACTGTCAATGTAGAACTCTGTATATAATGCACATAAAATAATATTTTTTGGCCACAAAGTATCTGTGACTATGTACTGGTTAGGTAAGTACCGGGAGGCAAGTCAGAACGGAATAAGAGTTACTATTACTGAAGGTGCATTCCAGTTGCTTAGCGGGACATTTAAGTTATTCAAAGCACTGATAACAGACCAACAAAATAGTTTTGTCAAAATATCCCAAGGAGGAAGATATTGTGAGGGTGAGTGATCTGATAATTGGTTTATCATCTCCACTTGTGAGCATAAACAGCGAGTCAGTTTGACGTGCATGAAGCTACCATTATCGCTCATGTTTAATTCAAGTGGTGCGCATTTTAAAAACGAGCTGTCACTTCTTCTTGATGTTGTTGCGTGTTTAGACAAACGTAAAAACAGCACTCATCACCGGGATGATTACGCGCGTTCATCAAATTGTCATCCAACCCCCCCACCCCCAACCCATATATCCGTCTTGTGCCTTTCATGCGTGTTTAGGAGCACTGACACAGTTGTATAAATTATTCAGATCTAGCAGCACTTGTCTGAGAATCTCAATCACGCACAGGTGACTGTGGTCGACCTCAACTATGGATCCACATCACATTTGACTCACATTCCAAAAGTGTACAGTGAATCCCACATATTTGTAAAGGGGGACCGTTGTTCACTGAAAAATTAACCTATTTTGGCGGTTTTGTATTTGGGCCAGAGATATTGCTAATTCAAAAATATTGCCGTGACATTTTTTGGGGGGGAGCAATTAACAATTTTGAAGGGTATGGAGGAGCTTCATTTATGCAGTCGGGCCATAGCCTTGTCTAATAGAAAAACTGATTCATCTTCATTTTGTCCCATCCACACGCAAACCTTTTTGGGTTGGTGTCAATTGTTTGTAAATGTTCACTATTTGCGGACACTCTACTCACACGCTGTACTTTTATTTTAAGAACAAATACTAAAAAAACATACGGTGGTAAAAGCAGAAGCAGGGTGAGGAAAAAGTAATAAGCTTTTTTCAAGGCGGCCCGGTAGTCCAGTGGTTAGCACGTCGGCTTCACAGTGCTGAGGTACCGGGTTCAAATCCAGCTCCGGCCTCCCTGTGTGGAGTTTGCATGTTCTCCCCGGGCCTGCGTGGGTTTTCCCCGGGTGCTCCGGTTTCCTCCCACGTTCCAAAAACATGCATGGCAGGCTGATTGTGCACTCTAAATTGTCCCTAGGTATGAGTGTGTGCGTGGATGGTTGTTCGTCTCTGTGTGCCCTGCGATTGGCTGGCAACCAATTCAGGGTGTCCCCCGCCTACTGCCCGAAGACAGCTGAGATAGGCTCCGGCACCCCCAGCGACCCTAGTGAGGATAAAGCGGTTCGGAAAATGGATGGATGGAAGTTTTTTCCAAATGCAGGGGGTAGGGATGACAACATTGGTATGAGTGCTGATACTGAACGTCTAACACCAAGGGTTGGCAACCCAAAATGTTGAAAGAGCCATATAGGACAAAAAACCCCAAAAAACAAATATGGCTGAAGCCGCAAAAAAATAAAAGCCTTCTATAAAATTTACAATCAAGGAAACATTGGAGGAGACTCCATACATACAGAGTCTCCTCCATCTCTGTATGTATGGAGGAGACTGGACTGTCTCAGAATTGTTTGTTATTCATTCCTTTGTTGTGTGTTCACAAACGCCCTCATAGAATTTATTTTGTAATTTCCTCACTTGATATTTTGTTTTGGTTCATTATTTTTGCTTTTCTTAGTGTCGGTGAAGTGATCATGAATTTCCGGCTGTCTTTGAACGCCTCGCGAGTCGAATGACTAGAGAGAAAGCACGGAGTCGGACGCAGACGTGTCTGTGTTTGTCGAGACTGTTAAAAGCATAAATAAAGTGTACGTTTTAAAAAACCAATACCACAACTCTCCTTTTTCGGAGCTGTAACATGTGTCTGTAGCTATTTGAGCTATATTAGCCTACTATAAAAATATTGGTCCATTTTCAAACATTTTTTATAAAGCTCCAGGGAGCCACTAGATGTCGCTATCGAGCCACGTGTTGCCGACCCCTGGTCTACACTGTAATCATTCGGGGAAAAAAATGCTTTGGTACTAAAACATCGATACCACTTTACCAGCCTGACATAGACTGTGCCTTCCAGACAGGTGTAGTTAGGAGCCATGCCGTCCATGTGGGGATGTTTACGGTAACGGTAACAAAGAATTATAATTTTTTTTTTTTTTAAATGACTGAAAATTATACTCTGCAAAATGAATTGGATGATGAACTCCGCTGGAGTGAAAAATATTTCATTAAAATAAACTGCGTCAATATCAGTCCTCTATATTGGCGAGAGTGATATCGGTGCATCCGTTGAAGAGAGTCACAATAAAAAGTTGTCTATAAAGCAGTCAAGTAAAGACAGCTGAAAATCTACGAACATTCAGCAACAAAATATGTGTACTTCATTACTACCCACCACTGTCCACCTCATTGCATCAACGTGTGCGTTACAGCCACCGCTTTGACAGGCAGGCTGCTTGCTGTCGCTCGCTCTCTCTCTCTCTCTCTCTCTCTCTCTCTCTCTCTCTCTCTCTCTCTCTCTCTCTCTCTCTCTCTCTGCCTCTCTCTCTGGCTCTCTCTCTCTCTCGCTCTCTCTCTCTCTTTCTCTCTCTCTCTCGCTCCCTTTCTGCCTTCACCATCATTCATCCTCACTGCACCGCAGACCTCTGTCACCATCTTTCTCCTCGTGTCAGGAGAGGTGAGCGTCCGTCTTTCCCATCACAGAGGGTGCAGGAAGCAGGAGGAGAAGGCGGAGTTTCATATCAGAAAGCCACGTGCACGCCTGGATGTGCTTTGTGCTGTAAAGTGAAGAGAAATTAAACGGCAAAAGACGTCAGAATAAGAAGGGGAGATTTTCAGGTTGCTCCGGAGTCATTGAGGTGTACGGAGATGGGGGGGTGTTATTAAAAAGTATAAAGGAGGACTTAGGAGGTGTGTGTGCGGGAAAATCCTGCTCTGGAAAGAGGAGGAGGAGGAGGAGGAGGAGGAATCGCTTCCCGGTGAAGAGTCGCAGTGAGCCACAGACACTACAGAGACTGGCAGTGCAATTGGAGGCTGTCTGCGGCACTCACTGACTGACAGAAGGAGGAAGAGGAGGAGGAGGAGGCGCAGGAGGTGAGAACTGTGTGTGAAGACCAGCTTCTTCATCTGGACGGAGAGCGACGATTGAAACGAAGAACGTAAGAGTGTCCTCGTTAAGGAAATTAACAAGAAGAAGAATTGCATCATGGCTGTCCAGCTCATGCCCGAATCGGCTGTGTGTTTGCTCATGGTGAGTCTCCCGGGTACAGTACTGTCATCGCCTTTTGTGCCGGGCTTTCTTCCATCCAATGTCCATGAAAGCAGGGTTGAAAAGGTGTTCGCTTATCCATCAGGGAGAAATGTTCAAGTAACTTCCCATGAGAGAAAGGAGCCCAGTTTGGCCTCAGACTTGTAAAAAGTCAAGCTTTTGTCTCGCTGCTCCACATGGTCGTGCAGTGCGGCGTGGCGGACTGTGGTGTTAAACGACGAGTCCACCTTGGGGATTTGTTGTCACTTGCACCAATACCATATGTGAGGAAAGTGTTTTTTTTTCCTTTCTGCAAAGGATTAGTGCTGTGGATGCAGTGCCTCTTTGACAAGAAACAGACCAGCCTGACCTTCTTCAGCGCTGACCATGGAGAGTAATTCTGTAGAAATGCCCAACATGTGTAAAAGCATTCAAGTCCACTCTCTGGAACACCCAGAGAAACAATAACACAGTGTGGCCATGCTGCATGTTAAGTACGCTTGTCATGAGATTGTGTGCAGAAGCCTGTAATTGCCGGTCCATTTGGTAGAAGATGGCACGCTCAGCTCATTCTCATTCTATAGCTTTGGCATTCAGCAAAAGGGAGTCATGCATTGCTGCACAACCTACTATCTCCACCTGTGATGGCTGTCTGTTACTATGGCAATGAGCCAGGAGAGAGGCAGCGGGCTGAAGAGGTGAGGAATGATTGAAGCAACGGCGGGAGAAAGGTGAAAGGCCAAATGTGAATGATGTAGCCACGGGTAGAAGATGGGGGGGAAAATGAGTTGAAAATAGGCTCATTTCCTCAAAATGTGGACAATTAGGCCCAGTTCCTAGTATTCGCACTTCCACCCTTGGACCCCTCAATTGCAGGTTCCAGTTGATGGGTGCGAGTGTGTAGAGTGTCCCAATTCTACAAAGTTCTCTTTCACCCTGCCCACTTTAAGCCCCTGTTCCACACTTCGGCTGATATATATATATATATACAGTACATGTATATATATATATATAATATAATTATATATATATATAAACTATTATTATATATATATATTATATATATAATATATAATGATAGTTTTTATATATATATAATTATAGTTTATATATATATAGATAGATAGATAGATAGATAGATAGATAGATAGATAGATAGATAGATAGATAGATAGATAGATAGATAGATTATAACATCTCTCTCTCTCTCTCTCCTTCTCCCTCTGCCTCCTGCGCACTTTCTCGCACTCTAAAATATAAAAATACAAAAAACAATAAAAGAGAGCTGGCCTTTCAATATACAGCTGAAAGTCCATCAATGTGTGTGGCTCCCCATTTTCTGACTTTACTCGCAACACAAAGCAAAAAAAAAGGAAAAAAGTGAAGGAAGCTGCCGATTAAAAAATTACTTATCGGAAATTTGGTGGACATATTTTCTACAACAGGATGCAGCAAAAAAGTGGAAAGGAGCTATGATTGCAATTGAACAGGATGTCAGCAATTTTGAGCTAAGGCAGCTGATTATGAGATAATTTCCAGAGCTGGTACTTTCACAAAGTCTTACTCGGAGATTCATCCAAACGAACCCCAATCAGAAGCAGATAAACTTGATGGATGAGCGAAGCTAAATTGCCCTCTTTTTTTATTTTCTCTACATAAATTTATTTGGTCTTCAGTTTTCTCTGTGCGGCCACTTTTGCCTGTCACCGCTCCATTAAACTCCTTTAAAACGCTCGTCATTCACCGCCTTCAGTGCTTGGCACCAAACAGTCCAGCGTCTACGCTGAGGTAAATAACATACATTAATGAGTGCATGAAAAGTCATTGTGAAGCTGGGTGATCTGTTCCTGAAACCCAATAACATTCAGAGCTTGAACCCACCTGAATTATTAATGAGGATTTATTCCGTGTGTGTGTGCGCGTGTGTGTGTGTGTGTGTGTGTGTGTGTGTGCGCGCCTTGATGCGTGTTTGTGTGAGCCCTGGATCATATTGATTATGCTCCCTGCATCTGTGTGTATTAATATTGCAGGTGAATAATTGAGGATCTCCTGTTGCTATGACTGGGAGCTGTTGTAAATAATTTGCACTGAAATGATCGATAGAAGGGCGGCCCGGTAGACCAGTGGTTAGCACGTCGGCTTCACAGTGCAGAGGTACCGGGTTCGATTCCAGCTCCGGCCTCCCTGTGTGGAGTTTGCATGTTCTCCCCGGGCTTGCGTGGGTTTTCTCCGGGTACTCCGGTTTCCTCCCACATTCCAAAAACATGCATGGCAGGCTGATTGAACACTCTAAATTGTCCTTAGGTGTGAGTGTGAGTGCGCATGGTTGTTTGTCTCTGTGTGCCCTGCGATTGGCTGGCAACCAGTTCGGGGTGTCCCCCGCCTACTGCCCGAAGACAGCTGGGATAGGCTCCAGCACCCCCTGCGACCCTAGTGAGGATGAAGCGGTTCGGAAGATGAATGAATGAATGAATGAATGATCGATAGATGGGTTGGTAGATCTAACCTTGGCCTCGTGCACGTACAGGTAAACAAGAAATAATTATTCGAGTGAATAATTACCATTTTCTTTGTCTTTTGAATGACACTGAATACATGAGGAAAATCGGCACGTCATTAAACTTGAATAAATTGATCCAATATATTGTCCACTTCAATTAAACACTGGACATGTAGCCTCTCTGTCTGCCACAAAGGCCAATGATATTTTGGTTTTATTTATTTATTTATTTTTTTGTAGAACAAACAGATCAATAACATGTCTCCAGCCAACATATCATCAGATATCGGAATAGATTACAAACAAGATAGCAGGCAAGGCTGAGTGATGCTTTCGCGATGAGAGTGGACATGTCCCCGGCTTTATCTGCTTCCAAAATGGAAACTTTAATTGGCTCTTCATTTCCTCAGATCTTTGACAGCATTGACATTGCGCCCTGATAATCATGTGCATGTTTATGAGCTCATTACATTAGATTGGATTCCGGCACACCCAGGATGCGGATTAAGGTCTTTGGGAGAAGCACAAACACCCCAGACGGGCACTGTTCAATACAAAATAAAATGCAGAAAAAGCCTAAATAAGACTAATTTAATTTTATAAAGTGATCATTAAAAAATGTACCCTTTAGTGAGTGGATCTGGCCCTCGGGGCTTGAGTTTGATACCTGTGCTCAAGGACCATGCCAAGGGTATCTCGCTGGGTCACTGTTTCAGGGCTAGGACGAATACCACACTAGTCCTCCTGAATGTGACAAATGACCTACCGTTGGACCCTCCTCTCCAGCACCCCTGAATAGACCTTAACAGGGAGACTGAGGAGTGTGATCCCTCTCCAGTTGGAACACACCCTGCGGCCCCCCCGTTATAAGACCACCCCGGTCTGCCAATCGAGAGGCACTGTGCCTGATGTTCACGTGATGTTGTAGAGACGTGTCAACCAGGAGAGCCCTACACTCCAGGAACTTTTTAACCACTTAAGTGACTTCAACCCCAGAGATGAGAGAGCCCATCTCGGAGTCCGCAGACTATGCTTCTTAAAAGGGAAGGTGTTTCAATGGAATTTAGAAGGTCTTCCAAGTATTGTTGCCACCCTCTCATGCCTCGAATTCAGGTCAGCACTTCCCCATCTCCATTTCCACAGTTTAATGGTGCATTGATTCCCCCCTTCTGAGATGCCAGGTGGTGGACCAGAATTTCCTCCAACCCATCCAGATGTCATTTTCCGTTGCCTCGCCGATCTCTTCCCATGCTTAAGATTTTGCCTCGGTGATCAGCAAAGCTGCATTCAGTTTGGTCAGTTGCCCCAGGAGGCCCTCATGCCAAAAAGTTCTGACAGGACTCCTTGTTCACCTTGATGGAATCCCTTACCGCTGGTGTCCACCAGTGGATTTGGCGAGTGCCACCATGACAGGCACCGACGAGTTTAGGACCACCACTCTGATCAACCGCTTAACCAACTGAGGTGTGAAGTTCCCCGGCGGAAAGAAGGAATCCCGAGGGAGAGCACTCTCTAGCACAACCTCTACGGACTTACATACCGTATTGGCCCGAATATAAGACGGTGTTTTTTGCATTGAAAAAAGACTGAAAAAGTGGGGGTCGTCTTATATGTGGGGTCTAGACATTATACCCATTCACGACGCTAGATGGCGCCAAATACAATTGAAGCGAATGCTGAACTTGACTCCCCTGGCCAAAGCGAACCCCTGTCACGAAGAAGAAAAATAAAAAATAGTGGTAAGAAAGAAAAGAGAAGAAAATAATAGAAGAGATAACAGAAAATGGAGAAACGTAGCGACAATCTGGAGAAAAGTGGGTCGAAGATCGGCCAGGTTAACCGGCAGCTGAGGAGAAGTTATGATGTCATTTACATTTCAAAAACCAGAAGCCATTCATTTACGAATGTGATTGCACTTTAGTTTACATATTTAAATGTTCAGATATTAAGATTTGAATGAGGCAAAATGACATGCTTTTTCTCTCAAATATATTGTTATAATCAGGGGTGTAGTGGGCGTGGTACGCAGGGGTACGCCGTCCACCCATTTCTCCCGACGCCACATTCAATTTTTATTTGCCGTCCACCCACTTCTCCCGACGCCACATTCAATTTTTCCCCGAATCGCGTACACCCACTTAAAAAATCCCCACTACACCACTGGTTATAATCATTTGTTTCAGATGTACTGTAATTATTTTCTGTATAAAAAATTAATTTGGTGTTCAAAAAGGTTTTTTTTCAAACTTGAGTCTTGAAAAATAGGGGGTCGTCTTATAATCAGGGCCGTCTTATATTCGGGCCAATATGGTACTTTGGTGGGAGTCAATGCTTGGCAACTAAATAGAACCAATCAATATGCACTTGGTGATGTGTTACACTGTGGCTGAACCATGTAGACAACCATCGGAGAGAGCAAAGCACTTTTGTGTTTTAATGTGTTGCCTGTGTGACATCATGGTACGTAAAAAAGACGGCATGTGTCACCATTATGACTTCATAACGGAAATATTAATTAAGGCTCAGCTAAGGACCGGAAAAGAGAGAGCAGCCAGAAATGAGGGCCTCACTATTGTCCTTGATGTTCCGATCCATAGCTCTTCATTATGCTTGTTTTTAAATGCACATTTTTATCCTGTTTTAAGCTCATGTAAAGCGTCTTTGAGTATGATGAAAAGCGCTTTCAAATAAAATGTATTATTATTATTATTATTATTACTGTCCCTCATTTAATTATCCCGCCACTGAGTACGTAGACAAGACGACTCTGTGAGATCAAGCCCGAGGTTTCATTTGACACTAATCAAATCAGCACCCTATGACATAATGCGCTGTATGTAGCATGTGTGAGTATGTAGATGCCTACTTGGAGTGCAGCATTGTGACAACGCTGTGATCACACCTTACGGTTCAATCTTCCATGCATGCACTGTTATCTTTACATGTAAAATTATGGTTATGCTTCCTGATTCCTGATGTGGCATGCACCTGAATTGTACAGATGGAGGAGGCTGCTTGGGGGAGGGTAGGTAGCATGACATCATGCTGGGATAATTGATTATTGGCGGTAACAATGGCAGAAGGAGGATAAGGCAGCCTACTGTGTGTGTGTGTGTGTGTGTGTGTGTGTGTGTGTGTGTGTGTGTGTGTGTTGGGACATATTGTACAGATTTATATCTCATCTATCTGTTGCACATGATCGAGGTACACGTAGGAGCTATTTGTTTTCCACCATATTCACCTCCCATCTTTTGTTGTTACTCCGGCTTCTCCATTACAGTAATGAAACATAGCAATAATTCTGCAGTTCATCATTGGCTCAAGGCTGCAGTGTGAAATTGGAACGGTCATGCTGGAGTGACGCTGTGTGCTGCTACTGCTGATATCAGCGAACTAAAGCTGCAAAGTTGCCGCAGGGGGAACAAAAGCTTTGTGTCCCGTTCACCTTATCAACTGTGTTCATTCTGCCAAAAGAAACAGTGGCCTATTAATCTGAATCATTTATTTCATGATGGAAGTGTTTTGTATATGAAGAAAAAAGTAAGAGTAGAAGCTTTAATGTTGACACGATCAGTGGCGTGACGCTGAGCAGGCTCTAATTTGTTGTCGTCATCAAAACCTTTGATAAATCTGTATCTGCAACGTTATAAGTAACTTACTCAACTGGCCTACAAATCCGATGTAATGTTTTAGGATCTACGAGTGCCACTTTTTCAGACAGAGTACCTACGTACATACCGATATTTACATTTGGGTACTCGCCAAGTACTCTAACTAAATGAGTGTTTTTTTTTTACATATACGTATGACATTGATAGAGTTCTGAGGGGTCGTCGACTGGTTAACACGTCCGCCTCACAGTAAAGAGATGTAAGGTTTGATTCAAGGCCCTGGCGGATAGGCTCCAGCATGTCTTCGTGATGCCTGACCTTCGTGAGGATCAGAGGTTCGGATGTTTGCTGGATACCCATGAGACTTTTAAAATGAAAATTAGGTAGTTCAGCTCAGCAAAGGTTGTTTTCCAACTGGTCTGATCAATACCGGTTCTCACATAAATAATATATCTAGATATTTTATGATGCACAGAGACTGGCGTGTTTGTATTAACGTATAGCAATTGCAGTATGAGTCCACGGAGTCGTACGGATTCATCACCTATGAGTATTGGTGCAGCCATGGTAATATTACGAGATGATAGCAGTAAAACACTCTTAACTTAAACAACAAATGAAAGAGGAGTTGCTGATATGCTTTTGACATCAACAGTTTTAAAAGTACATGTTTGTTCGGTATGCAAGTGTAAAAATACGGTAATCATCGTCTTCAGCCTCACGATCTTCACTTTCGGCGTACTACTCTGTTTGCTTTATCGGACAACAGCAAATAAATACTGGTTGCCTCTAGTGATGACAGTGATGTATGGAACATCAACTAAATAGAGATGAAAACAGCTCCAAGCTTCTCCTGACTTGAAATGTGTTAAATCTTACTGGATTTAGGCCAAGGTCTTTTTGAGTGTCCCGCAGCTTATCTGGACTCATGGTTCTGTCACTTGGGTTAAGGCCAACTGTGTTTGCAGCAAGTTACCCAGTTTTGTTGTGCTGAGCTGGTTTTGCTTGTGGGCATGAGGCTCACCGTGGTTTTATTTGAGCTCGTAGGACAAAAACAATCATCTACTGCTGCTGCTGATGAGAGGGTGGCAGCGGTTAAAATCAAGTTGACCCTTGCTGAATGTGCAGTCTCAAAAAACAAACTCGTGGAACCGTCAAGTACGGAATGAGTGTCTTCGGCTTTACCAATGGTGATCGTTTGTCCATAGTGACTGATTGACTGGGCAGGTCAGAGACCTAGTGGGTCGCATGTTTGCCTCACAATTCTTCAGTTTTTGCATGTGTGTGCCTCCAAAAACATTCCAGTTAGGTTCAACTGAAGACTCTCAATGATTCATTGGTGTTAATGTGATTGTGGATGGTTGTTTGTCTTGATGTGGCCTCCTAAGACTGGCGACCAGTCTAGGGTATACCCTGCCTATCTCCCAAAGCCAGCTGAAAATGGATGGATAGTTGGATTGACCTGATTGACCTGATTTAAAGAAGCATCATCAAGAGATTCTGTTGCCGTAGAGGTTTTCGTCTGTATGAAAAATAAATTAGGGATCTTTCGTTTCACGATGCTTACTTACTTTTAGATTAAAAAAAAAATGTAAACAGGGAAGTGTGAAAAATGGTTCTCACGTCTCATCAGCACATGCATAAATGTATAAAGGTTGGTGCGTGCTGGACTGCAATGAGAGCAGCGTATACCATTAAATCGCCGGCACCGTGGACACTGCAGCCTGTTTCAAGACTACTGATGAGATGCAGAGGTGAATGTTTCGCCACATGTAATTGACTGAGTATTTGCAGTCCTTTTTTTTGGTTTTCAGCAGAAAGACGCCCCTTGCAGTTGCATTGCAGTCTTCAAATAAACTAACACGCAATACATCATTTGGGATGAAGCCGAGTACCCGGAGAAAACCCACGCAAGCAAACATTGGGACAAAGACCATTGTGTCCTGCTGGAAGTACCAGTAGGCTACAAGAGGGAGGTTCAAATGAATGTTGGCCAAACAAGCAATTGCCCAACAGCTTGGTTGTTTACATCCGATATTTAGGTTGGTTTGTGATGGATGAAGGGCATAAAAAATAAAGGGCCAATACCAAGTTTTTTGACAGATAAATCAATTGCCCTTCAATTTTTACCTAAAACAACACAAGTTAACGATTAAACGATTACATACCTTGGTCAAACTATCATGTGCATGTCCTCATATATTTGTTTTTTGTTTAATCCAAGATTGTTTTATCTGCCAATTAGGCTCTAGTTGCAGAGCAAACACACTTCATGCAGCAGACAGAAGAACGATCTGTGCTTTATTGCCCTGCAAGCCTCCAGGATATTGCCCAAAGCAGAGCCCATGCATGACATTTATCTGATGGCCTGATCCTCTGCAGAAGGCAGTCTAAAGCAGCATTTTTTGGGGGGGGGGGAGAAAAAAAAAAACAAAGTGGTGCATGCACGAAATAAATAAATGTTTCAGAAAATGAATTGTACACAGTATATAATGCAATATAAATATAAGTTGCATATATGCATTTTATGCATACATAAGGTGGCTGTGCTATTTACAATGGTTACAGGTTTTCCCCCATGTTTATTCAGCAGCGTGACAGCAGTCGGTAGGAAGGAGCGGCAGTATCTCTCCTTCTTGCAGCGCGGGTGTAACAGTCTCTGGCTGAAGGAGCTACCCAGTGCTGTCAGGGCGGTTTAGAGGGGGTTGGAGGAACTGTCCATCATAGCTTTTAGCTTAGCTAGCATCCTCCTGTTGCCCACCTCCTCCAGAGTGTCCAGGGAGCAGCCCATGACAGAACTGGCCCTCCTGATCGGTCGCTCCAGTCTCTTTCTGTCCCGGGCCGAGATGCTGCCTGACCAGCAGACAATGCCATAATGGATGGCCGAAGCCACTGCCGAGTTGTAGAATGTCTTAAGGAGTGACCCCTGAACCCCAAAAGACCTCAGTTTCCTGAGTAGGAAGAGTCGGCTCTGTCCCTTCCTAATCAGGGTGGCCGTGCTGGTAGACCAGTCCAGTTTATTGTTTAGAAGAACACCCAGGTACTTGTAGGAGGTCACCCTCTCTATGTCCGTACCCTGGATGTTCATCAGTGCAGGTGAGGACTGTTTCCTGCAGAAATCCACTACCAACTCTTTAGGTTTCCCGAGGTTGATCTGGAGGTGAGTCTGCTGGCACCAGTCCATAAAGTCCTTCATCATTCGTTTTGAGTGTGTGTGTGTGTGTATGTGCAGAACTCTGTGTGTGTGTTTTTTAATTGGCTTTTAAGTGCATTCGCTTAATGCTAACACATAATAGGAAAAACCATTGTCAGGCTAGTAAACAGTATCAAGTCAAGTACAACTTTATTGTCAAATGTGCTGTATGTATGTGGCAGTACTACACTGCTTTGGGCAAACCAACAATATTTGCCTTGGAATAGCTTGTTGTGTTGTGTCAAAGTCATGATTTTTTTTTCCTTGTGGGCGTTCCGCCCTCACAAGGTGCCACCTGTCATATGTGCTGAGGAGAGTTGCCAGTGGGGGGTACGGGCAGCCCAGAGTGGCAGAGGCAGCAGGCGGTCTGATTGGTTGGCCATCTGTCTCAGGGAGCGAGCAGATGTCTGAGTAGGAAGACCAACCTCCGCTTGCTTCCATCGTCACCTCCGTTCTCTCTGCTTGTGCATGTGTGTGTGTGCATGTGTGTGTGTGTGTGTGTATGTGTGCGTGTGGTTGCAAGTGCGGACCTTTGACATGCTGCACTTGGCTTGATGGGCGTCCCATCGGGGCTTGCATATGGATTGAGTTACCAGCCGACAGGTCCTTGTCATAATGAAGAGCTTCCTTGTTAGCATCACAAAAGATCCGTCAAGCACTTTCAGAAACAATTCCCTTTGAGATTACCCTGCATATATGTGTTCTCATTGATGAGAGACTTTATTTCATGTCCATGTTCTACCTAAAGATACATTTTTATACAACATGTTTTGACAATGGAATATAGCTTCATCCTCATCTCTTATTTCGTCATGGTCAGATTTTTGTTACAGGTCTTGTTTTGGCTCTCCCTTTTTGCACAGGCTTCAGAGGAAATGTTACAGTGCTCATTGAAAATTAAGATTCCTGGTATTTATTTATTTTGGTCAGGTTAGCATAATTTGTGCAAATTTCCATTATCCATATCTCTTTATTTTTGGCATTATCAATATTGTGAACATCATAATCTGTGGCAAAAGCAGGAAAATGTTAAAACAATCATAACAATTTTAGAGATTGTATGGGCATTATTATCTTCCTCTCCATAGGTGCGCAAACAATCTTAACATCGCTTAAAGGGGGGATAAAAGCTGAATGTTCATATAATCCAAAACAGTGATGATTGCTTTGATATTTTCAGAGATTACATTTTTGGCTGGCAATCGGTCGTGGTATTCTAACATGAACCCCGTTAACCTTTTTTTTTTTTAATAAGGTCATTAATTTGGGCTGTGTTATTAAATGTGCTATTTAGTTTTGGATTTGTCAAAACAGCATCCAACCGTTGGCGTTACTGCCATGCAATTTGAGAAGTACAAAACCCCGATGGATGATGAATGAATCAAAGAAAGATTCATCTGGGCTAAATTCAGACCACATAGCGAGAAACATCAATGCAAGGCGAGTGTGAGGCCTTGAGCTCGTCCCTTGATTTGCGGAGGTCTCAAACATGGCCAAGGGAATCATTTCACTTTGACTGACGTGCAAATGGATCATATTGCACCGCAACATTTAATGATGAAGGAGCCGACACAGCGGAGGGAAATAAAGCCAAAGAGGAGGAGGGGAGCAAGTCAGCTCTTGTAGTTCACCACATTTGTTGCTAGAGGGCGTTGGAGACCACAGAATTTGACCTCCATAACGTCATACAGGGCGAGTATAGACTTTTCCCATGCCTGTAAACCAGTGTTTTTGAAACTTTTTTTTTTTGGAGACAAGGCACACTTCTTTCATTGAAAAAAATCTCGCGGCACATCACTCGCTGAAAATGTTTTTTAAAAAACTTATTTTAACAATTAACGTGTTACATTGTCATCATAACCGTTTTTTTTTAACATTGAAGAATTAAGCTGTAAAATCTTGAATTGAAATCAAATAAGCACAAAGTATTTTATGATCTTGCATATTTTTCACCCTCGTCCTGCATTCATGCGTCACAAATTCGCTTGTCGCTTTCAGACATCAAATCCTGGATGCAAACAAACTTTCTCACTCTTAACTGCACTAAATCTCAACTGCTAATAATCGGTCCTCGGTCCCTCACCCAAACAGCCTCCAACTTTAACCTCACTATTGACAACTGCACCCTGTTCCCCTCCTCTCACTGTCGCAACCTTGGTGTCCTTTTTGATAATAACCTCTCTTTCGACCAACACATCACCCAAATCACCAAAACTGCTTTCTTCCACCTCAAAAACATTTCTCGTCTCCGCCGCTCTCTTTCTTTCAACGCTGCTCAAACCCTCATCCACGCCTTCATCACCTCCCGCCTTGACTACTGCAATAGCATCCTCTACGGTACAACCTCCAAACTCCTCAATAAACTACAGTACATCCAGAATGCTGCCGCCCGCCTACTCACCCACACCCGCACTCGTGATCACATCACCCCCGTCCTTAAAACCTCCACTGGCTCCCCGTTCCCCAGCGTATTCAATATAAACTCCTCCTACTCACCTATAAAGCCCTTCACAAGCAGGCCCCCTCCTACCTTTCCGATCTTCTTTACCAATACACTCCTTCCCGCAACCTCCGCTCCTCAAACACAAACCTCCTCGCCATCCCCGTGACCAAGCTCAAAACCTGGGGGACCGAGCCTTCTCTGTTGCCGCCCCCACCCTCTGGAACGCTCTACCACAACACCTCCGCAACTGTACTGACCTACAATCCTTCAAATCATCTCTTAAAACTCACCTGTTCCGCAATGCTTTTAACACCTCTTAATCTCTTTTACCCATTTTTTGCCATTTGTTCATCTAAATGTGTTTTTGTAAATTATGTATGCTTGTTTTTAAATGCACATTTTTATCCTGTTTTAAGCTCATGTAAAGCGTCTTTGAGTATGATGAAAAGCGCTTTCAAATAAAATGTATTATTATTATTATTATTATTAAACACAAGGCAATTGGCTAGCTGTTGCTGCTTCCTAGCGGTATGAAAGGGTACTACAAAGGTACTTCCAGGTGGCAGAAAATGACTGCTGACTGCTGACCTGAACTGAACTGAAAACATTTTAGCAGCCCAAACAGTGCAAACGTCACTTAATTTCCCAGACCCTCAGTGTTCGTGATTACTACGTCTGAATTTCCACATTCTCCGTTTTTGAATCAACATCACTGTTGAAATGTAAACTTGCCATTTGTGTTCTGTTTCCTTTGGAAGCAATTTAGCCCATAGAGCATCTATCCAAACGACCCGAACACATTCAAACTCCACCGATAAATAAAAAGGCAAACATTATCATTCAAGCCATTCCTACCATTTCCTCATTCGCTTGGTCAAACAGCATAGAAGGTTTTGATTACTAATGTTGCAAGAGCAGATCGCTTGAGTTACTTCCACTCAGATGTGTGATGTCAGGGTGAAAAGGTCTCAAGTACCTCTGGCATTTAATCACGTGGTTTGAAGCGCTCCATGCTCAGGTTCAGAGTCAAACCCCTGCGGTTTGGAGCAGGTCTTCCCTGTGTGCTGTTATAAATGGCAACGCCACATGAAGTAGGCCAGTCACGTACACAAGCACATACATAAGGGAACATAAGCGGAGCTGAGGGTTGATTATTGGCCGAATTGTCTCAGTGGAGCAGATAAGACAAACCATTGTTCCTTTGACTCTGGTGCTAGCGAGCAGAAATTCCACGAAGATGGAGGGGGGGGGGGGGGGGGGGGATAATATCAAAATGTTATATGAACAGCCACAGCGCAGTTCCAGGTACTCTTGTGATCAATATTGGTTCTTTACATAATATAATGAATCCTTCAAATCTTATTCGACATAGAAATCATGTAACAGTAAAATTCAATTGTTAATAGCTTGTGGCATTGTCTGACTGATTTTGGCCCCCCTAGAAAAATACATAAACACATAAAAACATATATTGTTAAGAAAATTAGCAGGTGTCTATTTTTTCCCCCCCAATCACATCTGTGGTTGATATGCAGCCTTTTTTAACCTTTCACTTCAACACCCGTCTCACACACAAGCGGTAAGCTCGGCGCCCACAGACGAGTATGTTCAACCTCAGGTCACATTCATTTAAATCGCATTCGCATTCATCTCTTCAACTGCATTCCAGCACAACCTGTTTTTCTTTTCTTATCTTGAGCAATTTCATCACTAAAACAGGAATAAATCCTGGCTTATCAGCATCTTTATGCCGTCTTGATTCATGTGCGTTTCATGAGCGGCATGCGGGATGTTATTGTCCTTATCAAGATGAATGGATTGGACTTTATCAACATTGCGATGGATTACATGATCTCCCTGCTGTTCTCGCATATGCTTTGCATTAATTTTCCCCGAGAACACAGGAAATGAATCGTATCGTAATTCATCTGCAGATTGCTTGATTTTACTCTTTCGGCAGTTGGTGGCGGTGTGTTAATATTTTAGCCGAGAGAGGATACACAACATGTGTCAGTCGTACTGAAATAGGTCAAGTTTCTGCAAATATAGCCGCTCCAACAATGTCCATGATTGATGTTGATAAACAAAGGGCTCTCCAAAGATTGTCGAAATAATGTCCCCTGTATGTATTTGTTCATCGGATAGATTTATCTATTCTCTTATGCTTTCTCTGGGCAAAGCTCAGTGCGCTGTCTGCAGTGAATGCTGGTTGCCAGTGGCGACGGTTGCCAGGCGACCACTCTAGAGTGACTTCATAGTGTGCGCTGTGGCTCAAGATGAATAGGAGGGCATTTTCTCTTTTTTTTTAAGACCCAATTTGTGAATTTAAGCGGCTGTTTCATAGCATCGATAGACATCTGTCATGCAGCATGCGGTGGGTAAAAGCTGTTTTGTCACAGTTGATATTAAATGCACTTGTTTATCAAGTGAACGGAAATCAAATTAGTTTTTCATGTTTTTTTTCATGGTTTAATGGTAAAGGAAAAAGACACAAAGGCTCTCTCCTGAGATGATGAAAGTGATAGAAATGCGCTTGATTAACTATTCTCTCTCTCTCTCTCTCTTTCGAATATCCGCCACTCTTTCTCTTCCTCGCCCACTCTCTCAGCGTCCCGCATGCCCTTCTTCTCGCTCACACTTTGCTCTCCCGTCCGTCTCCCTCCCTCGATTTCTGTGTCTCTGCACTCGTGAGATAAGCTTTTCCACGCTGTGAGCGACAGCGCTGGAGGTAGTGGTGGTGGTGATGAGGTGTGAGGGAAGAGGAGAGGGGTGTTCCCTCTCCCCTTTGTAACAAACCACCTGCAGGGCTGCTAATGCACCCACACATAGAGAATGTGGGCCTCATCCTGTACTGTATATGCATTTGTTGCCAGCACTTGTGCAACCTGTTTCCTTAAACTGCTGTTAAATTAACTTTAGATTGTATTTCACACACTTGCTGCCCCCCCCAGCAAAGTGATCTCTTTAGTAATAATATAAAAATAGTTTTAAAATGTTATTTATTTATGTATTTATTTTATACCCCTCCCCCGCCATTTTTTTTTTGTTGCCATACATCTGTTTAGGAAGTGTGTGGCCTCCTCCAGAATTTTTGTTGCCTATCCCTGAGGTATCATATTAGTGGTCTTTTTTTCGCACAGGACAAAGAAAATATGACACTGATAACACTTCAGTTATCAAAGCATGTTTATTGGTGCTATTTGTTAGTTTTTCTTTAAAAAGTGTGAATGTCAGGTGACACTCAAAATGTTTTTGTGAAATCTCACGTGGTTTCCAAATTGTACAGTAGGTTTAACGCTCCGCTGTATAACAAGCTAATTTTTCACGAGTCATCCTTCAGGGAGTGTAAAATTTTATCAAATCTCATTGAAAATTCCCACCGGAGACCAACAAGCAGCTTGATTTCACCTGCTCAATGAGGAATGTGTGTGTGGAAGACATCACTGTCTACCACTAGACTAATGTCTAGATTAACCCAGCTCCTGATTAGGGTTTATACAATGTATGTTGAATTTAGATAACTTATTCAGTCAGTATCACCCCCCCCCCTCTCCCGACCTCCATGGTTTATATTACTTTAATCTCACAGCTTCATGTCCAGCTGTGAGATTAGATCCACTATTAATTAGTGGAATTAGATTGCTCCTCTGCCTTTGCCAATGACCTGCTGTGACGTATAAGTAACTTAAAAAACCCAAAAACTAGAAAGAAACAAATGTGCATTATGTTCATGGATGTGTCCACATGCAACATGCAACTCATCAAGTTCCAGACAATGCACTTTTCCATCAGAGCTCACTGTGTATTGACCGTTGATTGTTAACAGGAACGCACACACGCGCGAGAGTCGATTAGTGTTATTTTGTGCGAAGCAGGAGTCTCACTCTGGCGAATGAGAGTTCGTCGCAGTTGCCTTTCGAGCGGCATTGATTTAGCTGTAATGCTCTGACAGGGTTGTACAATGACTTATGGGTCCCTCAGCCAGATGCACGAATAACAATAAATATGGCCTCTCTCTTTTCCTGTCCTGCTCCTCTATCTCTTTGTAGCCAACCTGTGTTTATACAATCCACATGGCCTGTTGCTGTATTTGTCATTGCTCTTGATGCAACGTATTGTTGTATGAAAACAAACACTGTACTGTATTCCCCAATTGCAGTTGCACTATCAAACAAAACCAAATCCAACTGAGCTAAATGAATGAATTTTAAGCGGTTCCCATGTGTCTTAAAAAATTACAGAACACGTCTTGTGTTGCTGAAATCAGACCTTTTTTTTTAAGATAACAACATTGAAAATATCAGAAAATACAAAAAAAAAACAACTCAGAGAAAAAGGTATTTAAAGAATAGAAAAAAATCAACAAAATCATTGGATATACATTGCCTAATTACGAGTAAGATGTGAAGATATGAACTTATGTATTCCTACACCCTTTTCTTTATTTCATTATTAATATATCAACAGTATATATCAACATACTCTGCTATCTCTACATGAAATCAAACACATTTAATTTCTCATACAGTTTCATGTCATACTTTCTTTGCCTCAATACTTACCAAAAGCAAACAACTGTGGTTCATTCATCACCCCAAACACTTTTTCAAAGGTCTAAGCGCCACGAGTGATGCAATTAAGAAAATTAAATTGAATCAAAAAAATGATGGGCCGCCAAAGCAGCACAATCAGATGATACTCATCCGCATGCAAACTTACCTATGCAGCTGATGCGCTTCCTTTTGCATCCATGCAATTAAAAAAAAAAGTTCCATAATATGTCTACTGGTAGGCAATACGGTTAACTCAACAGTGATTCTGGCCAGCCTCTAAAAGACATAAGAAGACCCCTAATTCTCCTTTCCTCGTTGTGATGTAGTTTAATTGATAAATCAGTACAATTGCACTCCTTGTTTCCCTGTGGAAGCGATGCGTGTGTTTAGCGGCGGCTAATTACCACAGCCCATTGGCTGTCTGCTTTGTACGCCGTAATTGCTGCCCTCTGTTGAAAGCGCCTGGAAAAAAACCCTCACACATTGTCTTCACACATTTGTTGACACGTGTGTGCAGAGGCCTTCAGAATATGACATGGCTGTAGGTCACTTGCCAAATTAGGCACCATGAGGGAGAAACTCCACAGATGACAAAATTAGCAAGACATAGGGATGATGCATCACCACACTCTGACTGAGGTGTGTTATGTCGCATGTGCGTGATGAAAAAGGTCAACAAGGGGTTCATTTTAGGGTCCAGACGGCCCAGCGTAGACCAGTAGAAGAGGAGGAGGAAGGGGGATGGTGTGAGACCAGGGGTGAATTTCAGGGGAACATATTGTAGTATGCATCGAGCTGTGCAATATTGTCCTATTATTAGAATGCCTCCTACATGTCTTGCACCCATTCTCTTTTTTTTATGTGTGGCTATGTGATAGATTTAGTGGGGGCTGGTAAGCGTTGGGGGCAGGAATAAGGTGTTTTTCTGCACATATATAAATGTGTGTGTGTGTGTGTGTGTGTGTGTGTGTGTGTGTGTGAGAAGGAAACCTGGGATTTGCTGCCAGGTTAACATTCCCTGTCAGCATTAATGTGCACTGGCAATAGATTGGGCCATATGTCACTGAGGCTCGGCAGACTCAGTTTAAAAAAAACAAAAAAAACACACATATTCAAGGCAGCTTGAATAAATATCTGTTCTGTTGGAGCTATAAACATCCTCCTGCCCAAAGAGACCCCAAGCTAAAGCGGTCTTATTTATTCAGCTTCTACAATCACCGAGAACAAGAAACGTGCAAAATAGAAAAAGATCGGCATTGCTGTGAGTGCAGTCTGTTCATTCCCCGTGCACTACTACTGCCGCAATCACGGGTCAGCTAAATAATGAGATTTCCCATGTGAGACCTCTGCTTCACTTACCCAATTTTGTCCATTATCAGCGCTTGTGTAGGAGCGAACGAGGAGCTGATATAGTGCGGGTGTGTTTATTTGTATCGAGCTTGTGTGTGTGTGTGTGTGTTTGTACGAGGGAGTGCACGAGTAGCGCATGCTGTGATACAATCATATGGTCCAGTGGCGCTGCTCAGCACAAAGTGATACATTCTCTGATGCGAAGTAGACCACGGAATATTCTCCCGTGGGAGATCCCCTGTTTGAATGCGCTTCATAAATGAAACCACACGCCACGGGCGAAGCTGGCTCATTTTCACTTGATGTTCGCTGCCGCAAAAGATAACGACCTGAAAGGTAATGTTTGCTACAAGGGAGTGGGCGTGCTGCACGACGTCTTGAGTTGTCATTGCCAAGAGGGCCAGCCTGCATTCATGCGGAGATGGCGGCTGCCATAGCTAGCTTGTTGCCAGAATGGCTATCATTTAGCATCGTGAGACATGATTATCAAGAAAGCCCCCCAAAAAGCGTACCTCATATACAGTACAGGTACTCTCTTAATTGCACGAAACAAATATTAAAATGAATACTGTCATCAATGGTGTATGAAAAGTTAGTAATTGTGTGAGACATTTTTTTTATGATATAGAAGATTAAGCTAATAATTTTGTTTAGTCATAATCATCGAACTTGTAGTCTCATGACTTTTTCATTTCCATGAAGTAGGATGTTTTTTCACTCCTGTAATTTAACTTTGTTTACTTTTCAGTGTGGCCCTAACGACACTTTTCACCCTCGACTTAAATAGTCATGGTCTGCTTTATTCACCTGGATGTCATTTCATGCTATACCATAATGTAATTTCTGGACTACAAAAACGCATCTGATTCAAAGTCTCAGCAGCTAATACCTGGTTGGGAATACAGTATATTGCGGTCAAATAGGACTGCGTACATTTCAAGTTCTTTTTTTAGTCCAACATTGACATACATTAACAACCTGTCAAGGTCGCCAGGGGTGCCCATGCAATTGGAACACTGTTGTGTTTGAAATGTCACCTGAGCACAGCTCACAAAGAAGACACACTGTCCCGCGCATAAAAGGACTAATCATAATAAGCTCATCATAAACAACTAAGAGGGGATAAACTTACCTGTTATGAAGGAATGTTGTTAATTCTACATCACTGATGAATTCTCTCTGAAGCCTTCACTTTGCTTCTGTTTGTCTTGCGTCCAATTGTCGGCAAACGAGGCACAGGCATTTATTTCATTTTTCAGAAGTGGAAAGAAAGCTCCTTCAACCAGCAGGTGAGCGTGACAGCAATGATTGACACATCGTCATCCACATCTTCTCAAATTAGGCCTGAATATCAAAATCTGTGTACCTTCCTATGGTATAGAGCACATGTGTCAAACTCAAGGCCCGGGGGCCAGATCCGGCCCGCCACGTCATTTTATGTGGCAAATCAAGCATGTCAACTTGCATGATGCTTGCTAAAATCTATACCAAAATTCTCATCTGTAATAAATAAGAGACATATTGTAAGCATTTTCTTGTTACCAAACCCCTCATTACAGTAACAAATAATAAATCGTTATTATTGACTTTTTTGTTTGGTTTCAGTCATAATGCCCCTGAAACTACAATGTGGCCCATGACAAAAATGAGTTTGACACCCCTGGTATCGAGAAATAATCACTCCGCGGAAAATACCTCAAAATGGTCCACTGTCATGTATCATGATTGCCGACAGCTGGAGGCCACGTGAGAATAGCTGTGTGCGAGAAATACAAGGTTTGTGTGTTTGAGCAAGTGACTCATGCTCTTGTCTATTAAGAGAAAGGAAACTGATCAGGTTGCTAGGCGATTAAGAGCCACGATTGTCCGAAGGGACAATACTAGCCCTGCGAGTGTCCTCTCTCTCTTCTGTGCTTTCCTCCACCACCTTTTTCTCACACACACGCACACACGCACACACACACACACACACACACACACACACACACACCGCCTTTCTGTGGTTGGGTGGGAGCTGCCAGTGAGCAAGAGGACAGTAAAAGATGCAGGGGGGCTGTGAGATTAAAAAAAAAAAAAGACCTGCAATCATTTGCCACGTTGAAGGGAACAAATGTAGCTGGAGGCAAGAGAGAGAAGAGAAACAGAGAGAGATAGCCAGAGAGAGAGAGAGAGAGAGAGAGAGAGAGAGAGAGAGAGAGAGAGAGAGAGAGAGAGAGAAAGCTGGACGTTGTAGGCTGAATTCATTGACAGGTTGGTGGGAGGAGGAACACCAGGACTTTGGCACTGCCCTCTCTCCTCCTGCTCCCAAATGCAAGTGTGTCCGTGAATGTGTGTGTGTGACACAGTGCCCCCCTCAACATACACACATTCACACGCCACACACTATCAGTGCACTGTGTGTGGGTAGGGAGGAGATGTTCGCTCTGAGGATGAGACAGCGTTTCTAACAGGATCTATTTGCGGACCGGGGATAATTCCGCCGACAACGCTGAGGGAAGCGAGTCCACCGGAACCGAGCCAATCCGTCATGGAGGGGCTGCTGTCGCCGATGAGGACGCGGGTAGGTTACCATGGGGATGCTGAGTTTCTCAAAAGTACCATCGCCCAGATGTCACGTAAGGAGGAGAGGATGCTGGGCTGATGAAATGAATGAATGGCTCCATGATGCGGAGAACTTTTCGAGCCAACTTGCTTCATTATGCTTGGGTTATGTTTTTGGTGAAAATGTTGAAAAAGAATGAGGCAAGCTGTGAGGGTGTGTTTGTGTGTATGTCACTCCGGCTTTGGAAGAATGAGTCAGTGTGTTCGAGTGGTGCCACTCTCCTCTCAGTACGAAACCACTGTGGCCTTTTGATTTGGACCAGAGAAGCAAAGCAAGAGGTGCAAGAGGAACTTGTTCTGTCACATACCATCCTTTGTGTTTGCGCTTTGCACTTGGTCCTTTAAATTTGTATGTAAAAGTACTGTGCTCTCAGACAACACAAAGGGCAACTGGCACATGGAAATGGTGTGTACAGTATGTGTGCGTGTTGAGTGAAAGTGTGCTTGTGTGAGAACACACTTGATTATTTGTGTGTCGCATGAGCCTGCCTGAGCCTGACACTGAATGCGATTGTGGGAACCTTAATGGTTCGCGAGAGTCCCCGTCTCCTTCCCAGATGAGATGTGAGATGAAGGCCTGTTTATTCCAGTGGGGATTTTATGCTGGGTATGCATTCTATTACGTGCACCCAGCTATATGATTGCCCTGTATTAATATTTATAAAGGCACAATTGCATTTTCAAAGAAAGCGGCTATGAGTGGCTAAATCTTTTGCTCCGGTTAAAACCGAGGGGTTAACAGCACAGAATGAAATGCGCTATAGCGCTGCATCAACATTTGCAGAATGAACTAGTTGCAACTGCTTTTTCTTCTACTTCTCAGTCTGACACAAAGCCTCATTTCCTCCTCAATTTAGGCATAACGCCACTGGTGCAGACCGAGACAAACCCAAAAATATATACCGTACTAAATTCAACCTCCTCTTCCAACAGCACATGTCACACCTTACATACGTTTTCGCAAGAGGGCAACCTTAACTCATTCAGTACCAGCCAATTCTGGACCAAGTCTGAAAAGACGTTTAAAACCGTCTATGGGAGTGAATGAGTCAAAGCAAGTCGGCCACTCGGAGGACCTCTGCTCCCCTTTACTAATTCCTCTTTAAAGGAAAGTGTTTTCGCAATTGAAAATGATTTCCCATCCCGTGTCTTAACAACATGTCATCTAGCCGTGACATCAGTGTGGAACGGCATCCTGAATCTCGCCAGCGATCGCAAGCGTAATGGTGGTGGATTGGTTACGAGTAAGTGTGTGTGTGTAACAGTGGCCCGGATCATTCCAGTGATTGCGTGTGTGTGACGGCAAGCTGCATATCGCTAACAGGTGTATTCGCAACAGCAGACCTGATCTTACCATTGAGTACGTGCGTAAAAGTAGGCTGGCGAATGTACGCATAACAGCAGGCCAGATCTTTCCATTGAGTGAAAATGTAACCATGGGGTGGATCTTGCCAGCAAATTCCCAAGAGGCAGCCAGGGAAGGTTGTCATGGTAACCAAAGTTGGACTTGCCATTTGCCTCGAAGTAAATGTGTTGGTAGCGCGAAGTTGTGCGAATGTTTGCGAACGCCGTGAATCTTGATTTTTCATCCCAATTTAAGAGGGTTGTAGAAATACAGTGCTGGCGAGTTTGTGCGTAGCAGGGTCTTGCCTGCAATTCTTTTTTACTCTCGTTAGACCTCGCCCCTCCATCTTGACTCCTCAACCCCTCGCAGTGTATTTGGCACTTAATATGTATGGAGCGAGCTGTTAATTGCGTATGACTCCCGTGATCTTGTCCAAAAGAGGGGCTTCATAGGGCTTTTCGGAGTCTGTGCTTCAAAGGCATGGCGGACATTCAAAACGAGACGCTAAATCAATGCTGTCTCACACTGGCCAGATTTACCCAAGAGCAATGCTAATAACCATCAGTGATGAAATGACCTTTTTTGATTCTCTCAGTTTATCTTCATCAGCCACATTTAGCTTCTGATGCCCCGCGGTAGATTTGGTGGATCTCCCTGCTTTGGAATCAAAGCGACTCTGAGATTTACTGTATTTGAAAGAATCACAGCGTGACGAAACTCGGAAGGCGCCACACTTAAAGTTTAACACCTCTATGTGATAAAAGGAGGAATGAAGTGCGGGCAGATTTGGTCCCCTGCTTGCCTTCTTATTTAACCAGCTGCACGATTGAAAAAAAAATGGAGAGGAATCCGTTTTTTGTAAAATCTTCACAGCCTTTTTTTTATATGACATTTGTCATTCACGCCACAGAGTGCGTAATTTTTTTTCGCGACAGACACGGCCTACTACCGACCACAGCACATATAATGTACTCTTTATACATAAACATAGTTGTACACCGTGCAAGGGTGAAGTGCTTCAACTTGTGCGACTTGCAACGTGCTGTCACTTCTCTCCCTCATGATCAAAGGGACAAGCCAAGATTCACCTCCTAATCTTTATCTTCAAAGCTTTGCAAGCTGTGCTGATCTTGAATTCAAATTGATGCATTTCCGGCACCAACAGGGATCTGTAAGTGTTTTACAAACTTGAATTTGACAGGCAAGCAGAACAAGACTGTCTTCCATGTCTACCCGCCCAGTAAATTACTTTACGTTGGGGGCATTAAAGTGTTGGATTCTCGATGAGGAATATAAATGTTATGCGGCGAAATAGCAGGCCAGGTGAAAAAAGAATAAAAAGGCAATTCAGCCAGGAACCAGGAAGAAGATTTTCCAGTTTTCTTTGTTTTCAGGCGTAACAGTTGACCAGTTCTTAGCAGACCACGTGTAGCACTTCTCTCCAAGTTGTCCGCCGCACAGTGACTTCCTCACCCCTCTTTTGAAGGGAGTTCACTTGAGCTTCAGGCCAATCAGGTCCAAGCAACAGTTGGCCCTTCCCAGGTGGTCGCAATGACCTCATCTGAAATAATTAGCGTTCTCCACAGTGCATTGAGTATCACACGATAACAGTTTTGGATGGAGAGAAATGTCCACCTTTCTTCCATCCAAAATCCACAAAAAAAATGAATTTCTAATGTATGTCTTTTGTCATCATGACAATAAACTACCAAAGGTGTGAATGAGAGTTTGAACGGTTGTTCGTCTCTATGTGCCCTTTGATTAACTGGCAATCAGTTCAAGGTGTACCCCACCGCTCAGCCGAAATCAAATAGGAACGGCTCCTGCAATCACCCTAATGAGGACAAGTGGAATAGAAAATAGATGCTGGAAGAGTGACAATGAAAACTAAAGGGAAAACTTGGAAAGAAAGCTTTTAGTGTATTCTATGTGTGACGGACATAAGTTAGCGTTGTCCAGAAAAATGATGAGAAAGAAGCGAAGAAATGTCCCACGGCCACTGACAGAGATAATACAGTACTAAAACTGTTCTTTTCAGGTCTTATCCATTGAGGTTTTTTCCTTTAGGAAACCACAAAAGACCACTTTAGTCCAAAGATAACTCCAAAACTGAAGGGGGGGGGGGGGGGGGGGGAAAGCCACCCTCCATAATCCGCTGACCTCCAAAATGAAAAATTTGTGCTGCGCAGGCTTTCTACGAGATGTACTCAAAGTGTCCTGCTACTGTGTATCTCTCTTGTGTTGTGTTATTTTATTTCTAGTGACAGTAATGTGCAGTGAAGCAGGGAGATCAAATAAAAAGGGGCATTTGTGCGCTGTGCTGGCTGGAGCTGTGTTAAACTGAAAGAAGCAGGACAATGAAAAACTGTGAAAGAAGTTCCACTGCTTACACATCTCTTTTGTGGTTGCATTGTTCTTTCTTGGTGTTCTTTCAGATGAAATATTACAGTTTATTTTTCGGCCGACCGTTGCACACTATCTTGGAATGTGTCTAGTCAGTGGCCAGCGATGACAGTGGTGTCACAAACCACTCGAGTTAAAATAGATGCAAACACGCAGGGGCGTGGGCTTCAGCTGGAGCAATGTGTGAGGAAACGTCTGAAGCCGGGGAGGAAGTGAACATTTCACTGTTCTCCTATTAATCAATACATGTGGACCCTGACTTCTGAGTTGAATTTGTTCTGTTATCAAGCTTGTCACGTAATTTACTTGCATCTCAAATTAATTTCCCCTGTTGGAATTAATTGCAGTGCAATGGCAGTATCAGTTGATGGTGCTAATGCACCATTAAGATGGTTTTCAAACTGCTAAGAGACACCACAGAAGAAGAACAACGAAGGGCAATACATACGGGGCAATCGTGTTTTGTGCTCGAATTTTCCATTCGACAGGTGATGTGGAGAGCAAATGTTATTACTGTGGCTTTGTGAACAATACAAAATTGTGGAGTGCAATTTTCATAAAAAAACAAACACCAAACAAATTTATATTAGTTTTTTTTAAGGTGCAGGGACCGATTAAATGCACTTTCATTCATTTTAATGAGGACGAATGATTTGAACTACAAGTATTTTGATTTACGAACCATGCAATAAATTCAACTTATGTGTGTGTGTGTGTCTGTGTGTCTGTGTGTGTGTGTTCGTGCGCGCACCTGAGTGCATTGTTAACACTCCATTCCTGACTCAAGGACCACTGTATTATGCGGGTTTTTTTTTTTTTTTGTAACCATCAAGTGACACAGTATAACCATTTGGTCAAGGCTCATTTTACAATGACAAACAATAATATCTGCCGAAAAGCTTTAATTATAAACATTGCCAAATGTGTACTGTGGGCCGGTCTGAACCGAGAATCTCCCGGGACCAACTCGTCGCTTGGAAGGAATGCTCCATACCGGCCTGTTCAAATAGTGCAGAACACACTCACGACATGTAATATATGCATATAGGTCAGTAGAGTAGCACAAGGAACGTCGTAATTGAATCTTCCACTTGAACAACTGTGTGACACTCTAACTGTATTTGTGTGTGTGTGTGTGTGTGTGTGTGTGTGTGTGTGTGTGTGTGTGTGTGTGTACGCGCGTGCACCTGAGTGCATTGTTAACACTCCCCTCCTTACTCAATCAATATGGAGTAGTTATCAAGAGATTAACCCTGTCGATGCGTTATCTGTCTAATCATCAGCACCCACCAGTGCACTCCATCACTCTCCAACTGCTGTCATTTATATGCTCGCTTGCTTCCTCTTGTGCCTCCAGTGACAAATGGCTCCATCATGGAAAAAAAATGCATGCATGACCATATACTATATATATAGTATATGGTCATGCATGCATTTTTTTGTCATGCAGGACGTTTGTCTTTGAATACTATGAATTTCTACAATTTGTATAAACAAGATCAGGGAGGAATCGGGATGCTGACCGTTTTCTGCCTTCAGCAGTAGGATCCGTAATTGAAGCAGACTCACCCCTTTATGGGAGGGTATGCCGCAAACCCTGCGGAGTGAAGGGATGTGAAGTTAACCTCCTGACACTCTCTCCAGCCCTGTCGTGTTGAAAGCAGTGGTCTCTGGCCGACAAGTATTTCATTTGTCACACCAGAGGCTGGCAGTGATGTGGCATCACAGATATGTTCATCAGATTCTGGAATGCTCCGTGAACATGTCCATGTATTACATTATACAGATTTTCTATTGTGTGTACAAATGCTGCTTAGCATTCGGACCCGTCTCTGAAACCCCACATGCACAGCATTCATTAACAGGCCGGGCGGCTGTCAGGATGACTAAACTCAGACTAGGGACTAAGAGCACCATAAGTCAGCCAAAAGGGAAGTGACCAGAACCCGCATCCCTGCAGCCAAACGCCTCGCTACTCGGATGAGAATAATTAAGAGGGAAAGGCAGAGGTGAGGGGGGTTTGGATCAGCTGGAAAAGGTGGGAGTGCCTTTGGCAGCGCACATACATATTCAGCACCACAACAGCAGCGTTCAAGGGCCAAATGAAATGGCAGAGGGACGGTGTGACCCGCAAGAGACATTAAGAAAAAAAAATGTCAGTAGTTCACAGTAACTGTCACGATTTACAAGAGCTTTTCTCGAAAGAAAAAACCTAATCATAATAGTAATAATTACATTCATAATTAATGTTTTACGGCTAATATGAAAATAGGATTGATATTTTTACTGGTTGCGAGGCACCACATACACATTTTTTTGTTGTTTTTGTAGAAAAAAATCTGTTTATTTTTAGGTGCAATTTTGTGAGACAAAGGTTAGTTTAACATGGTAGGGTTTTTTGATCATAGTTTGGGGTACATTTAGGGTCTAAACTGTCAACCTAGACATTTATGAAAAAAAAGTTGGTGTGGACGTGTCCCTTACTCACATTTTTACTATTTATGTTGGGGCCCTGTATACTGAAGAAGCTCTTGTTATGTTTTCATCCAGATACTTACTTTAATGAGAGGGTGTGTCTGAGTGATGTCAGCGGGAAAACCGTGATGGTTGTACAGTGATGCCCGTTTCAAACATTACCTCTCCGCCATCGCCGCGTGAAGGGCACACATGCCATCGAGGCAAGCGACGTGCATCCGCAGTGCCTGTAAGTCCCGCTGTGTCAAGCGTGTCAAATGTGCTCTTGTCCACTTGAAGAGGCCCGTGTGATATGATCAATCAAAGCGCAATCGAGTGGCCAAGGAAGCGAGCCGGCAATTCACTTAATGTTAGGAGTTGTCATGGAAACACCCGGAGCAGATTTTCCGCTTCATCACTCAACCGTCATGTTGTAGGCTTTGCTAGAACGAACCGAATGATGCGAGGGTAATTTAATTTCTGTTAATAGTCATTCTCATAAATTACCAGTTGAGTTAATTTAGATGCAGTGGTGACTTGAGATATGAGTGACCCCAGAGCAAAAATGTGTTAAACTGTACAAGCGCTGGATGGTTAACACCCACAGTGTATGGTCAACTAAACAGTTCAACATTTATTCAAAACACCCGCATAGCTTTGCATCAATAAAGTACTGTATGTTGAGCCTAATTTCAACAAGCAATGCAAAGCAATGGATATTTAAACAATTTATATTTGAACACAAATAGTGGGGCAACACAGGTAGACTGACAATACGTGAGGAGTTGTGAATGTGGGAGGAAACCGGAGTACCCAGAGAAAACCCACGCAGGCATGGGGACAACATGCAAACTCCACACAGGAATGCCGGAATCGAACCCTGCACCTCAGCACTGTGAAGCGGACATGCCAACCAGTCAATAACCGTGTTGCCCTGTCATAGCTATGTTTTTTTTAAAATTAATTATCATAATAGTATAGCGTCTGCAGGAACAGGTTGCTGAAATAATTTAATTGCATTTCCATTCATTTCAATGAGGAACGTTGATGTGAGATACGAGCCTTTTGTATTATGTTAATTGAACTAGTTATAGCGCGGCCCGGTAGTCCAGTGGTTAGCACGTCGGCTTCACAGTGCAGAGGTGCCGGGTTCGATTCCAGCTCTGGCCTCCCTGTGTGGAGTCTGCATGTTCTCCCCGGGCCTGCGTGGGTTTTCTCCGGGTGCTCCGGTTTCCTCCCACATTCCAAAAACAGGCATGGCAGGCTGATTGGGCACTCTAAATTGTCCCTAGGTGTGAGTGTGAGTGTGGGCGTGCATGGTTGTTCGTCTCTGTGTGCCCTGCGATTGGCTGCCCTGCCTACTGCCCGAAGACAGCTGGGATAGGCTCCAGCACCCCCCGCGACCCTAGTGAGGATCAAGCGGTTCGGAAAATGGATGGATGGATGAACTAGTTATATTCATACCTCAAAGCATCTCTGTAATTTGATTCTTAATTGGCCAATTGTGCTAAAACCTTTATATGAATTCTTTTAAAACATGCGTAAATGTTGATGCCGAAGCAAAGATCCATTCGACCTTGCTCAAATCTGAATTTTACAAGATCCGAGTGGCAATTACACTTGCCATTACTCGGAGTTGCTCACGCACACATGCACACACACACACACAGACTTTGATGAACGATCCGAGGATTACGAATGTCACCCCTACCATAGATGGTGACCCCTGCTTTGAAAGGATATCATACATCACCCCATCAAAACGATCGTCATATTTACATCAACCCTCATAGGAAACAGGAGGTTCCTCAAACCTCATCATAAATTTTCTCTTACTCTGTCCTTTTTCTTCTGCTATTTTCAAATAACCGTGCCATTAGATGCTTCTTCCTGGCCTCCCTCCTACTTCTGGCCATTTGTCTTCCCTCTCGGGCTCAGGAGCTGGCAGCAGCTCTTGGGCGGCCTGCTTGAGATTGATTGGCTAACCGTGAAGTGGACTGATGTCGAGACTGTCCCGAGGGGTACCGAGACAAGAAGGCAAAGACCGAGAAGCGGAGGGACAAAAGAACTACACGTTTTGTGAAACCCAATTTGGAAGTATATCCGTAACAATGGCAACAACTGCACTCTCAGTTGGTCTCCAGCTGAATGCGTGGCATTCCCGTCCTCTGGCTCCGCCACAATTCCAATCACAGCCTGGAGGTGTATTGCAAAGACAATTCAGTAAGGTTCAGTCTCCACGCTGCCGTTTTCCCGCTCTCTGGCCCTGGTGCTCCGCCGAGGGTAATTGGCAGTGTTGCAACCACAACATGTTTCCCGGGCCTGGGTCCATTTTGGGGGTGGAGATCCCACGGGCTGTCTCTTTACTAGACAACCGAGGACGGAAAACAGCTGCGAAGAGGATGCTAGCCATTCCAAACAACGGAACAGGAAAAGAAGGAACGAGAACAAAATGGAGAGGTTCAAGGAAGTCTATCCGATGTCTTAATATTTAGAGTCAATTTTCTTATTCGCCAGATTGCACTTTTAGCCGCCACATATTCGTGGGTCTTTGTGAAATGCCTTAAGATGCCACAAGATGGTACCAAAGCCCTGCCTGAATCGGAATTGGTGTCAATGAAGTATCGTGGTGCTTTGACTTGCAGGTTTCATTAGTGCCATGGCCATATTGGTAACTCAAAACATGTTTCTTATTGCCACTGAAATGAATGGAAATGCTCTTAATGTATTGTAGCGTCCCCCAAGAAACAAGAAAACATTTTTGCAACGTGTTTTTAATTGCAAAACTAGCACTCTATAGTATTTTACATTATAAAAATTCATTAGTCAATTATTCTTCATTGATAAATGCCGACAGTAATTAAATAGAGACGGAAAAAATGAAGCGGTGCACCTCTGCCACCGAGGAACTGTATACAGATATACATAGAGACATTGAGATGGTCCGCTTAGCTCAGGGGTAGGCAACTCCGGTCCTAGAGAGCCGCAGTCCCGCATGTTTTCCGTCCCTCCCTGCTGCAACACACCTGATCCAAATGATCAGGTCATCAGCAAGCCTCCGAACAATTCTGATCATTTGAATCGTGTGTGTCGGAAGAGGGAACTTCGAAAACAAGCAGGACTGCGGCTCTGCTCTAGGACCGGACTTGCCTACCCCTGTCTTAGCTGCAAGCTGCGGTGGTCGTGCTTTTTTTTACAGAGCACCAAGAAAACATGCCTGTGAGTATTATTATATTGTCTCTCTACATGTGTTGCTGCACTTTCGTTCAAATGTCCATTGTTTAAAGGATTATAACACCACGACTATTGGTGCCATTCATTAGCCCATCCGTGGCGTTTTGAATCGTGCGTTAGTATTAATTTAATCCCAAATTTTTCCCAGACATTTAAAAGTAAAAATCAGGTGTCATTGGCAGCCCTTTTAAGTAATCAGTAATAAAAAAAATTTAGAGCCCTGCAATTTCAATGATTGTTGCCCTTCACAAATGTGACCAGTGGGATTAAATGGGTTAACACAGCAGACATTTTTTTTTCAGGCAAAGTTATGTGGTTGTTATGAAAACACAAGTTGTTATTGTCTTTGTTTTATGTTTGATTTGACAGACAGCTTTTAGTGGGAGTGACAAGAAACAGCTTTGCACCTCTGTTTTGAAGAATTGTTCATTATGTGCCAAACTGCTGATTGTTGTGGAGTGAACGGAGTTCGCAGCTCCTAAATCAAAGCAAAAAAAATAAAAATAAAAAAATCGGCCACAGCTTGTATCTTGAAACTCGTAAGCCAAACCCCCACTGTATGCTCAAGTAATACATCTTGACTGAGCGGTTTTATGTTCGAGAGTGGTTAACGTCCCAATATTTTTGTATGTTTCCAGATGTTTTTAATTTTACAGCACAGTAATTTACAATATTAACACTGAGAATAGCAAGCAATTACTTTCTCAAACCAACATCATTTTGTGGTCTTTATAGAGTCATTAAATGTGTTGACGCTTTGTCTTCCTAAGGCACCACTTTGCTCCAAAGCATGTGCAGTTTTTACACTAGCAATCTGTATGTGTTATAGATAATGGACCGGCGTCCTTATTATGCCCCAGTGCACTAATGTCGATTTGATGATTACCATGCTCAAGGAGACAGAGACGTCAAATGCGTATTGTGTTCGCAGGCGTTTGGTTCAATTTGCATGCGTAATATACCGGGAGAACGTGCCACGTGCACAGACGGCCGGGGCCAAATTCAGCCACGAGACGGCTTTTCAGTATTTCCGCTCGCTTGCCGGTTCAGAGCAGCTGGAAAAAAAAAATGGAAGGATAGACAGATGGAGAGATAGGGAGCCGGGACTAATAGAATGAGAGATGACGAAGTTGCCGAGATGAAAGGGAAATAAATCTGCAGCATTGGACTCCAGAGGGGAGAATATTTTGAAGACAAGATGGACTTTTTGGAAGCTAGAGTCCAAGACACCAAAAGCAGAAGTGAGCCTTTTAGATTCCTCTTTAGCGTGGTACATGCATCATAAAATGTGGATTCGATGTCATGTGGAGCTCTCAAAAAGTTAGGAGGGTTGAAATTTCAGCATGATCCTAAAATTCTAAAATGGTAACCTTTGCAGTTGAACTTAATTTTGACTCCACCCTTTTGAATAATTCACTTTTGATAGTATGAGGCTTCAAACGAGATGGGCATCTGCATTCAAAATGTTACACATGATCAAATTGAGTTCACTGTCATTTGGAATCATTCCAAGCTCGATATTCTAGCATCAGCACCAAAGTGTACCGAGTACTATTTGTTTTATTTGACCTCTCCTGTGGAGGCGTTTAGCTACGGATGGCATGCGGTGGTTGCCAAGTGTGTAATTATCACACTTCTCCCATGTGTACACTCTACACACCACACCGAATTAAACCCAAATATGAAATCGCACTTGATAGATTGATGCGCACCGTCCTCCAGGGAATACTCACGTGAACATAAGTGTCTTGCTGACCCCACGATGCTCAGCTTGTTACAGCAATTAAATAGGACATGCGTCAGCTTTATATCTCACCCCGTGTGTGAATCTGTACGTGCACATACTCGGGGGGTATTTTTCGGTCTGAGCAGATGTGCACATCTGCTGTTGCGGTTCAGGCCATTAATATATGTCTGGAGGTGTTTGTACGAATGTGTCTGTTTTCCGGCAACAGCTGCTGTTGTTCGGCTTCTAATCTAGGGTTTGTATTAGACTACTTTGTTTATAGACAGTGCTGACTTGAGCTGACACTTTCTTTAATTTTTACAATCTCAAAAATGACACCGACATGCAGCAGCTCACCAAACATTGTAAATTGGAGTACGCTAAATTGTTCTGTAGATCCTGAACATTATCCCAAAAGAATCAGAGCCCCCAAATGTAAAATGAAACAGACTCCTGTAGCTGTGCTTCATCCTGATTCCGACACATGCTTTCAAAGAATTTAGTGTTATAGTTTTTCCATAATCCTCATTGCTGAGGTCCTTTATACTGCTCAATACAGGGAATTGTTATTTTTGGATCCGATTTTCTCAAAATGTATTCAAACACACAAACAGCTGTCCAGATTTTTTGCGTCCTTGGCTCTGAGTAAGAACTCACCCAGAGTTGGACATGGACTTCCAGCTGGCAAAAGCTCCAAGGGTAAAAACTCTTAGATGTCATTTGATCGACACAGACTGATTGGGAAAGCAGAGCAAATGGTTTAAATGATGATTTTAGCCATCTTCTCTACTGCCGTAATTTGAATGTGTGAGGTGTCACTCGAAAAGTTGATGTTTACCTAAATTGCCTTGAAGGGAGACAGAACGCTGTATGCAAATCACGTTTTTGATTAAAAAACCCCCAACATATTTAACATGATAATTCAGGGACTGACTAATTAATTTACTTTGGTGTTGCTTGGATTCATGGCACAAACATGCTCTTATGACACTGAAATGGAGAGCAGGCTTTAGAACTGACCTTAGCTGGCACGCTAGCTATTAAAAGAACAGAAAAAAAATTCTCACTTAATTAAATATTTAGATTTTTTTAAGCAAATCAATAACATTGAACCATTTGGTGGAATATCTGGATGTGCAACGACAAACACAAATTTCTGTTAGAAATTTTCTTTCCAGTCAGCAGTACTGAACCACTTTTTTTTGCCACAGTATCTTGGTGCCTCTTGTTTACTAACATAAAAACTCATCAATTGAAATTTGGTGCACATTTTGGCTGTGCGCCTTATACTACCTCGCTATGCCACCAGAGGGCGCCCAATGATGTGTTTCACTATGACTTGCCAAGATTTGCCACAATCAAACCCAGCACTACTCTCGGCATGCGTCTTAAACGAGCACTTTTAATGAAAGAATGGAGAAGGAAGAACTGCTAACGGCGAAGAAAGATACCCATCTGTCAGGCGCAATGTGGCCTCCTCGCCTTGTCCTGTTTGATGTATGGAGCCAATGACGGGGGACCTTGAGCTCTAATAAGCGTCTTCCTACCACCCGTCTGCTGCGTGACAGTGGCAGTAGCTGGACGTTTGGCCTCAGTAAACACAGACCTTAAGCGGGCCGTTCCGCCCATCCTTCATCAGAGCTTCCTTACAGGGGACCAGGTGGGAAAGCAGGAGAGGGTATTTGTATAATTAATGACCTCATGTCGATCCTCCTGCTGCCCCAGGCAGAGACAAGACTGTTGGTGCCAAACAAAGACTGGAGACAGCAAGCAAAAGGCAAAAATTTAACAAATCGAGTAATCAGGAGGACACTAAGGTAAAGGGGTTGTATATCAAAGCTGCATTTACACTGCATTTCCTAGTGGCCCATTCGGAAATTAATTAGCATAATCTCTAATCATCTATTTAAGGGGTGTTAATTGTGGGCCACATTGTAGTTATGGTTTCACTTCACAGGCCAGAATGACAAAACCCTACAGTGGTTCAATGAGATGTGTGTTTAATTTGTTTCGTGACCACGCTTGCAAGTCATCACAATATCTCAATGTATTTTTCCCCATTGAAAGGAATGGAAAACCATCCATTTGTTCCTGCTCCCAATATGTTTGTGACATGTTTTTAATGCAAAAAATAAGAATATAGTCTTGTATTTTATTAAAACACCCTGTTATGACAAAATTAAAGACTTTAAAAATGTTTTCAATTCTCCAATAGTGTGCTTCTCCTTCTGGTGTGCATTCTTTGACCAATTTGGGGCAGTATAATACAGACAGTCTTTGCTCCTTAATAAGCTCCACTAATTGCATTGGTTCCGCAGAGGATAAAGAATATACACCTATAGTATCGTTACATTGTCTGTCTACATGTGTTACTCCACTGCTTGTGTTTGAATATCCGGTCTAAAACTGCAACTATCGATGCTGACTGTTAGGATTTCAATGGCATTTTACAGAATGCTCTGAAGGTAACGTTGTTTGCTTGTTTGAAAAACCCAACTTGTAATTCTCTTAGCTATGTGTTTAGTAAGAGAGTAGACCTCAACTAATAGTGGCATCAAAAAGCTTGAAAGGGTCTTTTTCTGAACATTTTTTCTCTATCTCCTGAATGTCTGCTTGTAGTGAAATGAGTTGATTTGACTGCCCCCACACAGTGCTCATATCTCACATTTTTGCTCATAAGACAAAGCAAAGAATCGTCTAAAGGATGGCTCGTATCTCAAAAAACTCATAAGTCGGTCACATGGATTTCAAGGCATCATAGGCATTGTATAATTACCTCATCATATTATCTTGTATTCATAATTGCCCTTGTGCCATTGTTATTGAAAATATTTCAACACCATAATGGAGTTTGAAATTAGAAGCTGTGGAAAGTAGTGACAAGCAAATTCTAGTCATATCTTTAAAACGAAAAGAAAATTGATTTTCCGCCACAGTTAAAAGAACAAAAGAATATGTTATGGTCCAAACTGGACCCCCGAGCCTCGAGTGTGACATGTTTGGTCTATTTCCAAGTACATTTTGATTGACACGTATCCACTACTGCTGTGTTAACATCAATTGAACATATGAAAATCCGCACAGCCCAATTGAATACAACACCAACGTAAGCATAAATGTGGTACCTGTAATGCTGTGTGTATGTTACATTCAGCGGGCAGATCCAGTCTTTGCGTTTACACTGCATTCTGATTGGCAGACATTGAAAATCTATCAGGTTTTATCTACATTTAGTAGCAGCCAGATTTTAATGTGGATCTATCTCCCCCCAACCGCTAAACCCCGCCTCCCCTGCTCTTTCCTACTTGTCTGTCCTTTTGTTACAACAGAGGCCTTTCAGTTTCCATGGATATTATTGAACCTGAGGCTAAAATCTGGGCAAACATCAAGGGAACGCACCTTGGCCTCAAGTAGATCCTGGGAGTGATCAAGCTCTACCTGTCAGGGCACATATGTTTTCAGACGGCCAAGGAGGTGAGGAGGACAAAGGCAAGCAAAGGTTTGCTTGATTGGTCTGTATTCTTGAGGGAAAGCCATGATTCTCAAGGGGTCAGTACTTGCCCTCTTTTGTCTTCACTACACATGGCAGGGTTAAATGTCCTTTATGTATGCTCTTTGGAAAGCGGTTTTGGGCCCAAACGAACCAATGTTAAATGAGATTTAACTTGTAAAGCACTTGCTTAAATCAGTGATTCCTACTTTAATGTCAACCTACGTACAGTGTGTGCAGGGGTTCACCGTATACACAGTCAACCAATCAACAGGCGACAGTGTCTTGCTCCTCCTTTTACCTACCTGTCACCAAAGTGGAATGCGGTTACGCGGCTTTGTCGGGACCCTTGACAATGGAAACCGAACAAATTATGTCACATACTGAGCAGAATCAAATTGTGCCACTTGCCAGGGACAAGGCTTTGGTGAAATATTATGCGAAGTGAGGTTCATGGGTGGATGCAAGCTCTTCAAATTACATTTTGAAGCCATCAACAACAATCTGCCCATGTCGTGCTCCGTTGGTTGGCATGGCTACCGTGGCGTTTTCTGCCGCATGTGTCTGAGGTGTGTACCAACAAGCAGCTTACTGTCATGCCTGCAGCAAGAGGTGGAGCTCTCGGCTGGCTTTGCCACTCTCCCGGCAGTGACTGGAGGCTTGTGCAGCGAGCCACCGACATTCAGTCGGTCACGTTGATCCGTCTGGAGAAGTCGTAAAAGCCAAGCCTGAGTGAATGTGTGCGCGACCCGGTGCGCAGGTGCATCCTCTTTCACATTTATGTCTACGTGCACGTTTAAGTCGTTCGGCCGCGTGCCTGAGGAATTCATTGTCTATAAAAGAGTCGAGTCATTTAGTCATGAGCTCCTGAGCGTTTATGAGCCTTTTAAATGCAGCTGCATCCCGTAGACAGATAAGTCTGAGCTCTGAAAACAACCAAACAAAATAACAACCTTTGTTTCATTTAGAAATATGAAGATCAGGTGTGATTATTTATTGCCATGTTTATTTCTAACACAGGCAATGCAAGTTCATTTCTCCATTATATACCCGAAAATCATGCAAACAAAATATCAGAACATGAATTGGAACAATAGTCATTGTTTTCTGCACATATTTTGAAAGCGCAACTTGCTATTTATCATTTATTATATTTATTCTACATATAAAGGTTATCTTATCTTATCTTATTAAAAATGTCGCACAGCCATCCCTCGCCGTATTGCGAGTCATTTTTTTTAGGTCCCATTCTGTCACAAATTTCTAAATTGCACTTATCTAAATGTATATCTTAGAATTTTCGCTATATCACTTTGCAGTGATCATTTCTCTACTGGGACTAATGTTACCGCAGACTCAGATAGCAATAAGTACATGCCAGGAGAAAAGAGTCAGTAAAAGACACAGAATGTCCAACATTTGGGAACATTTCACACTTGACAAAAAGAAAAAAAATGACGATAAAGTGCAGTGTGTCTGCTTCAATGGAGAATTGAAAAATTGATTCAAGAAACACCAATCAGTCTTTTTTTTTTTTTTTTTTTTTTTTTGCGACCGTGGTCACGGAAGGACTTACCGTATTTCCGCACTATAAGGCGCACCTTAAAACATTCAATTTTCTCAAAAGTCGACTGTGCCTTTTAATAATATAAAAAATGTACTGGAAAGCGCTTTGTTACATTTACTACAGCGGTTGTGATCGTGCTCTATAAATAAAGCTGTATTGTATTGTAGGTTGTATTGTATTCCCCTTAGCATAGCTCCATCTCGTTGATGCATAACACAACCCCAACCACTATCATTATTCTATGCACCTTATAATACGGTGCACCCTATATATATGAAAACAATTTTAAAATAGGCCATTCATTGAAGGTGCGCCTTATACTCCGAAGCGCCTTATCGTGCGGAAAATACGGTAAACTTCTCAGTCAAGGTACCACTGTCCATCTTTTCCCACTTTATCAATAAACATCACAAACTGCATGGCTTCCTCATATAAATAATCCAAATGTAGGGCAGTGATCCATTACTGAGTTTCTGTTCAATTTTTTCAACGTGCAGAAATACGCTCATACATGCACGCATCCAAATGTGTAAACCCATGTTTCTCTTCTTGCAAGTGTTTTCCCCAGAGAGCGGAATCATGTCCAACCCATTTCCCCTCATGATCAACCCTGTACAGATAAAATATGTAGCTTCAGCATCAAACATTTAATGCCCACTGCTACCAATCAGACTCTTAAACGTGCATAGACTTTGGGGATGTGGACTCACGTGCGTGTCTTGATGATAAGTGAACGTGAGTGTGGCATTTGCACGCTAGAGTAAGTCATAACGGTCGTACTGGATAGCAGGCAAGTGGACATGTCGGCTAATTGGAAGAGTCGCTAGGTGCGTATGCGTCTGTCTGTGTTTGGATGCTGTGCCTTCTTGTTGCTGGGTAAACTGGGCGAAGTTTACTAGGGCAGAAAATGTAGGAAGCCTTCATACAACCGGCATCTAAAATCTGCCTCCTGTCAAATTCTGTTTGCTCAGAGCCTGTCAAGCACGCACTCATTTAGCACTGAAACGTTTAGACGGGCAAGCGCTGTAATGTTGAAAAGTTTTTGATGTCATTAATTCAGATATTTCTACTCAGCTCGCAGCAAGAAAGGCATACAAATGTCGATAGCACCGAGTTCTGTCCTCGCATGCCTTGACAGAAATCACAAGGAGCAGCTTCCAAAGAGAAAAACACACAACAGAGACATTCACTCTAATGTGGAGTGACATATTTAGGGTGCCGAGTGACGCAGCAGAAATCCACATGACTTTAGGCGCTTGCTAAAAACCGCAACTCTCTAAAAAATAGTGCACTCGTCTTCTTTGGGGTAAGCACGAAATCCGAGAGACTAATCGCCAGAATGTAGAGACCATGACTTTGCACAAGGGTCATTGTGGCTTGCTAAAATACAATAGAAGAACAGGAATGCACAGCTCTGGCTAAGTGTGAACGAATGCACCACGGTAATCCAAATCCATATTGCCAAGGTGCCGTCTACTTCATCTCCAAACCACTGAGGAAAGCCTACTTCCTGGTCGGCTCAAGTCTCGCTGGGGCTCGGAAGGTCAGGGCTGAGATTTGAACCTGAAAGCTGATCTCAACCCCATCAAACACCTGTGGGATGAACAGGAACCGAGACGGTGAGCTAACAATATTCACTTCACAGATGTTCTTCTGGATGAATGGACACAATGTCTCAAACCCACAGTCTTCCCCTCAGTGGAGGAACCCATCGAAAGATCAATGGTCGGACAATTTGCAGACAAACACTGAAAGGCGCACGAGCAGATGTAGTGCGGGTGTCTCTACCCTCCAGACTATCACTTTGTGTCAACGTCTGTTTGCAATAAATCCCTGAAACAGTTGGCTGCAAACCTTCCTTAAGAAGCTTTATCAACGTGTCTGGAGTAGATGCTATTTTTGAATGACAGTGTGTGTGTACGTGTGTGTCCGAATTTGGAATCCTGCCCAGGGTTTAACATCACCACCAATCATGAAGACGAAAAGGTGTTACTGACACAATGCCCAGGTGGACACCGAATTTGTTTATTTATCCATCCATCCATTTTCCGAACCGCTTCAACTAGGGTCGCGGGGGGTGCTACTGCAGCTCGGGGGACACCCTGAATTGGTTGAAAATCGCAGGGCACACAGAGCGAACCTCCACGCTCACACTCATACCTAGACAATTTTAGGTTGCCATGCAGGTGAACATGACAGGGAGGCCGAGATCGGGGCTTGAAGCCGACGTGCTAACCACTGGACTACCGGGCCGCCCTTGTTTATTTATTTATTTATTTATTTATTTTTGGCATGTTAAGTGTGAGTTGCTGTTGTAGTCAAAGCTCAACTAGGTTTGATGCTTTCTGGATTACTGGTACACTAAGCTTCCTGGACTGGTCTGATGCCAAGGGACGGTGGGCTAACACCTCGGACTGCATCAGCATGCTGCAGTTAAAGGTATTATCAAATTTGGTTCGGTTTCCCCTAACAATAAGAAAAGGAATATTTTATTGATTGTCCTTACCAAGAATTTTTTTTTTTTTTAAATAAATAAATAATGAAGGTTTCTTTGCATACAGGTGCTCCGCGATTGTGTGACGACCAGTCCATGGTGTCGCCAAAAATCAGATTCACAAAAGAAAATCAATGAATGGAAAAGTCTGGTTGTTTCAGTTAGGATTATGCAACAATATTTCCCCAATGATATTTAAATTACTTTTTAAGAGCCAAACTTCATCTTTGTAAATTCCTGGCTTATTCCTGCTTACTTCCATAAATACCCATTGAAAGTTTCCAACCTTAAATAAAAATACCACGGTGCTTTTCCTAAAATGACTTTTGTCAGATGACGGCTTCGGTCGCCTTGTCTTCATTTATCATCACCGCACGTGGAATTCCAGCGTTTAGCCGTGGCTGATGCGCAAAAGACATCGTCACACTGGGACATGCCGACCCGAGGGGCCCCCGTCGGGGGCTAAGCTCCTCACGAATGACAAATGGGGGCCCAAACGTTGACAACCTGCTGCGTACTGCACTCCACCTGCCAGCCGCTTACAAGCGATGCTCTGTCTGTCTCCACCTTCAAGGCGGAGAAGAATTAATTATGCATGAGAGGCACGCCGATGAGAATTAAGAGGGATATGGTGAGTTATTAATGGCGGTTTGATGCATATTCACTGCAGGAAGCATAAGGAGATACTTGGGGAAGGGGGAAAAAAAAATCTTCCCGAGGCGAACAAAGACCCCGTGGTTGACTGCATTTTGACTTCAACATTGCATTCTGTGTGGCATACATGATCCGTGAGCGTACAGAATTCAGTCTGTGTCATTCGATTTATGTCACACTCCAGTGCCCCTCGCCGCAAAGCTGATGCGAGAACTGATGAATTGTTGTTTCTGTTCACCTCATGACCCCTCCTGGATGCGAGGTCAAGTGTCATTGGCTCTTTGGGAGCGTACAGCTTTGCGAGGCAAGAGAAAGTGGCAGGCGGGGCGTGTCTTCATGAAGATACTACGAAAAAAGAGCGATACGAATTATGAACCGTTCAAATTTTGTAGAACCAACAAATCCATTATTTTTCAAATTAAACCCTCTCAAGTTCTATGACTTAGGTGAATTCAAGAACAACCATCAATCAAATCTGTGTTTATGTATCAGGTTTTCATTTATGAAGAAATTATGAAATCTAATTGAAAATGAGTGATTTGCTTGTATTCAAAAAAGGCGTAAAAATATAGAACTGTGTAACAAAATATGTATCAATCATGCATAGATTTGAGAAACGGCACTGAATCTAAAATTTTAGGGTCTTGAGGTTTTAGTTTATGAAATAGATTATTTATAAATATGTGAAGGGGCATTTTCCTTTGTTTTTCCTTTCTATGTATTGCCGGTACATTGAATAATGGGCCAACATGTTGCGCTCATGCGTAAACAGCTTTTTTTGTACATATATAAAGAGGATCTTTTTTTTGTTTGTTCTTATTTGAGATACATACTGGTACAGATTTGTGAATAGCCAATTTGTGTAATAGCATGATATGATTTTTGGTCATTTATAGAGAGCAAGAGGGTAGGACTAGTTAAGTTTTTCTATTTCATCCTACTCTTTTGAGCATATAAGATATAGTGCACCAAGATATGTATTGATTTGTTTTTGTTTTGTTTTGGTTGTTTTTTAAGTCTTTCATATCAGTCAATCAATCAGTCAATCAATCAGTCAATCAATCAATCAATCAATCAATCAATCAATCAATCAATCAATCAATCAATCAATCAATCAATCAAGAGATGTGAAGCGAGAACAGGTGCGTCCAAACTACAGACCGAGATCCATTTGCAGCGGATGAGAATGCATCCGTTTTGGCCTGTTGCAATGCTCTTTTGGAGTCACCATCAATGACTGTTCTGTGCACTGCATTATTGCGGTCGAAGGAACGGAAGTCCGTCCTCCTTTTATTGCATAGCAAAGTTCAGCTGCAGCAATATAACTGGGGTATCTGCAAATAAAAAAGATGTGTGACAAATACAAATCTGCTGGTAGCTGAGGTTACACTATACTAGCTGCCATAAGGAGACACAATGTGTTCAAGAGGAAATTATGGACAGCTGGAGCAAAACTAAAAAGTACACTACAGCATCTAGACCTGCAGCTTTTTGTGTCAGTAGCGAGTAAAATTGTCGCGGGCCAGCAGGTGCCTTGCAGTGGAAAAATGGCGGATGACTCCTCAATGGATTCTTCATACTTTGGGCTCAAACTGGAGTTTCTGGGTCATCCGTAGCCGATGGTCTCTGTTGGGAATTCCAGCTTGTAAATGGTGGTCCCTTCATGAGCGAATGGGATGCTTCTGCTTTCCACAGTAGATATTCAGCTAAATATTTTCCTCGGACCAGCCATACTATTAAAGACCTCGCCAAATCATTTGTTTTGGAAGTGAAAATGCATTCCGCTTTTCCCGGGGGGTGAAATTGCAGGAGGAGCAGCCAAAGGGAGTTCAGACTTCCCTGTTACCTCATCAGGGAGGCTTCCTAACGAGATGCCGAAGCCACTTCGTCTGTCTCCTCTTGTTTCTAAGGCACTCCTGGATGACCAATCTTCTAACCGTATCTTGAAGTGAGAAACTGGACACGCTGCAGAGGATAGTCATCTAGGCCGCTTGTCTCTGTGATCTTGTTTTTCAGTCGTGACTCACAGATCTTGACCATAGGCGAGGATGGGAAAGTAGATCGACCGCTAAATCAAGAGTTTACATTTTCTGCATAATCTCGCTCAAGAAGAGGAAACAAAACAAGCAGGAATCTCTGCCACTTTATTGCAGTATGTGCCCGCACATTGTCTTCTTACTTATTCCAGTCATATCCTGTTTTGTGGCAACAGCCCAACAGTTTTTCCTACTTCTTCTTACTCAGTCTGGATGCATCACAATGTCTCAGACAGAATCTTCTTAAGCGCTTAACAGAAAAACAAAAACAACTCTTCTTGAAGTGTCCTATTAAGATCCTTCACTTCATCGTCATCTTCGAGCTTCCCTCCTCACGGATGCCCCTGTCTTGCCCGGGGAAACCAAGACAACGAAAGTCTTTGTACAACGATGAGATTTATTTCGGTTACAATTGATGGAGAAACACCATTTACAGATCTGGGACGGAGCGACTCCCCAAGCGGTGGGGCGCGGCCCCTCTTATACAATTTTTTTTTTCTTCTTGGGAGGGATTCATGTCTGACTCACAACCTTGCATAGCAACGAACTTGCAGAGCAACACTTACAGATAGCAGGATGTGTGATACAAGTTAAGTTAATGACAACATACAAGTTAACACTGTAAAATGTCAAATTTCCACGACACCCGTCAATTCCCGGCTGACCCCAAACTGCTCGTCGCCATCCTCCTTCCCATCTGTGTTATGTAAGCTTCCTGTCAATTCAGCGACATATCGCTGTTGTTGTCCCCCAGACCCCCTTTCCCCACCCATGTGTCTGTGAGACATGCAAGATCCCTGGCCAGCTTTTAATGAGCCCTTCACAAAGGGGCATTGACTAAAAGCCCAGTGTGAGAGAGGATGACCCTCGCCAAGAGCACCCAGAACTGGGCATCAGCTACCCCAGGCTCACTCTTCATACAAAGACCTCCACTGTGGACACAGAGTTGAAAGGGCACAGAGGGGGGAAAGAAAGGGAAGGACAAGAGAAAAATAAGGGGGAAAGAGGGAGGAGACATCCTGTTCCAACAAATTTCCCAAAAATGCAATTGATGCATGACTTTTTCTGAAGATGCCTGTCCGATCAAGTCCTCTGTCGTGTCCAGTTGGAGCTACCCAATGCCACTCCGTTCAGAAGAGTCCCCGGTGTGCATGATCGCAAAACTTGACCACGAGCCACCAAAAACGACCCAAAGGATTTGTGGAACCAGTCAGAATACTTATCACCAAGCGCCCATTTACTCTCATCCTTTGTGGGCAAATACTGACGAAAAATCGAGGAGAATCATTTGGAGAATGGCTTTAAACCAATTGCCAGGATTCTATGGTTAAACGTTGTATAAGTGTAGTTTAAAATCTTTTTAGGGACCTTTTTTTTTTTTGTCCTGGATGAAGGATGACTCTCTCATCCCGACTGGAAGACATCGAGGTGACCTTGGAGCACATGCTGATGGACGTCTTTGTAAGTTTTTTTTTGGCTCTCTTTTGCCTCCATGATCTGTAATTGAGCAATTTTGCTTTTCAACATGTTATTTCACTCTCGCTCTCTTTTGCACGTGACGTGAATGACCTCTCGGTGCATAATTACGGTTCAAGGCCAGAGGCCGGCATATGCTCATGTCTCTTCCAGATGCTCTCATTAATTAGTGCAGAAACAATGTGTCGATTATATGTCAGAAGTAACGCAAAATTGGCAGTCTGGGCAGCTCACCTTGGTTGCGTGGTCGACATGTCTCAACAGAAGGTGAGCTCACCGAGGAGAGACTTTAGGAATGTTTTCTCAGCACGCAACAGCCTTTCATCGAACTTTAAATGGTCAAGTGGGTTTATCTTTGGCCTTACGTCGTTGACATCCTTCACATGTTTTCTACAGCGAGTCATGACTCACACCACTGGGAATAAATACAGGAAGGAAGGACTGAGAATGAAATGAAGAAAGGGAAGAACATAGGGGAATTCTACTGAATGCCCCGTCATATTCCCGTTTCCCCTGACGCCCGTCTTGACGCAGTTGACTCAGAATCCTGTGGTTTACGAGGTGCTCAAGCATTCCCGATGAAAATGAAAACTCACATACATCCAGTCGTTGAGATACAGCACCTTTAAGTTTTATTGTTTTTGTTCCTGATTGTAAAGTGTCCTTGGGTGTCTTGAAAGGCGCTTATAAATAAAATGTATTATTATTATTATTATTAAGGCCACCCAGTACAGTGGTCGAATCCCTGCTTGCTTTGAGCTACTCGATGATGTAATGAGTTTGGTCATTAAGCTCCTGTTTCCCCTTCACATTGTTTACGAGCACGAGCATCTGTTCGAGGAAAGAGTAATCCTTTCCCGAGATCAACTCAGTTGCTAGCATAACACTTTCAAAACTTCATTCCAGGGTTGTTGCCAGTTGTCAGTGTTAGATATTTTGTGAGATAGTTTTTAGAACTGTAACAGATGAGAAATTATAATTCTGAATCATAATTTTATGCTGGAACACCAATGCAACTTTGCATCAAGAAAGGAACACTGTCGCCGCTTAGTTGTGAAGAGGCTGCAGACCCGTCACCTAGTTTTGCATGGGTATATCTATTATAATTAGCACTGGGTTAGCATCGCGACAGCACATGAATGATTCAACTACGTTAAGAGGATTTAAGGGAACCAACCTTCCTTGTTACAACCGCCACACTGAAAGTGGGTCAGGAAATACAGTACAGTAGCATCAGTGGTAGACTTTGGATTTTTCAGGTCACCACTCTTATTTCTTGTACATGCCCAACATTAAGTTGTTGAAGAGTCATGCATAGAAGCTTAACATTCCTACATTCTCACGGCATTAGGACAAAAGCTGCAAAATGCAACAAAAATAAATACTCTGCCCAAGGGGGAGCTATTGAGCATCTGAAGAAAGAGCTTTTAAGTCTATTCATGTTTCAGATAGTTCCTCCATTGCTTACTACTGGCTTAATTTCCATGGAGTCTGTGCCACAGAGGTTTCATTCACACACAAACATGTCCACAGTGACTAGTCTCCTCTCACATTAGCCATTTGGTGGCATGATGTGTATGTGCTAATTGGATCCGCTTTTGGCTTCTGCAAAATGTCTCTTCGTGGCACCCATGTGGTCTCCAGCCAAAGCTGCTGTGTGTTGTTTGCTGAGCTTCTGGACACACACACACACACACACACACACACACACACACACGCACACACACACAAATACGCACCCACAGATGTTGGCTCCTCATCCTGGCAGTCTTAGACAAAGGCTGTGGCTGTCAGACCAGGAAACGGAGTGACGTGATTTAAAAAGGCATCATTCCGTAGGTTGTTTCATTAAATCTCTGAACCCCACCAACCTCTGAGTCCTTTCACCCAACATCCCTTCTTCAACATTGGCCTGGTTCCCGCTGCCAAACACCCACTTTTCCTTTTCTTGTTTTTTTGGGTTTTTTTGCTCCGTCTGCTGCCTTTTTATAGAAGGCGACCAAAGCAGAATGGGAATGCTTCCATCACATCTGCTCATTTCTGCATCTCCTCTCCTTCGAGGAGGCAGCTATGCCACCAAGGTCTCAGAGTGCTTTCACAAGTCCAACATAACTGAGATTTTGTGGGGGAGGGGGCGGGGGTAGATAAGAGTTTAATTCGTTGTGTGGTCCTGGTTCTAACTAAAAAAAATCTTGTACGTCAAATTCCTGTTGAAATGAATGGAAATGCCATTTGTGCGAAAAAGTAGCAATTGATAGTACAGTCAAACCTCGGTTTTCGTACTTAATCCGTTCCAGTAGACTGTTCGGAAACCGAATTGTTCGGAAACCGAAACCATTTTTCCCATTGAAATCAATGTAAAATGTTTTAATCCGTTTCAAGTCAAGAAAACAACTTTTTTTAAACCACTTATTTTTACAATTTCACACCATAAACTGTACAAATGTAATGGGAGATTACCAATTTTAACATTAACATAGTAACATAAAAATTGAAGGAACATCTCTCTCTCTATCTGTTGTGGGGCGTGCGCCTCTCCCAGCTGTCAGCAGGCAGTAGGCGGGGCATTTCGGCATCCCGAACTCCTTTGCCAACACAGACACACGCACACCTGACTCATATTTCGCGATAAAATCTTTCTTAAATTCTATAGTTTTGCGCCCTATTTTCCTCTTTTCTTCACCAGGTTCACCACTTCCACTTGCTTTCTTTGGTGCCATGATTAGGGGCTGATACACGATGCAAAAATAACAGTCCAATATTATTATAATATATATTACGTAGTTCTCACCAAACACGTCTGCTTTTAAAAAAACCCATTCTTAATCGAACAATACAAACTCGTCTGCTCACAAGCTGTTTCTGTACGATTATTGCATAATAATGAGACACCGGACACCAGAGTGTTCATTATGTGCCGCTGCATTGACAAATGCCGGCCGTTTAACAAACGCACGCCCCCCCCCCTCCCCCGTGCTGCCAGGGCAAACCATTATTAAAAGAGGGGGATTTCACTCGCACTAACAGAAGCGTCTCACCAAACACGTCTGCTTTTTTTTATTGAACAATACAAAAACGTCTGCTCACAATGGTCGCTTCCTGTGTAGCGACGCGACACGAGAGAGCGCGGCGACAGGAGGGAGCGTCACTTCACTCCTCTCGGCTTTGCTACCTCGCGAAGCTACACGAGGTAGCGTTGCTACACGAGCTAGCGAAGCCGAGAGGAGTGAAGTGACGCATTCAAGTGCGCTCAGTTAGTTCGAGAACTGAAATTAGTTCGTCATCCGAGGCATAAAAAAACTCGAAATTTTAGTTCGAAAAGCCGAATTGTACGAGAACCGAGATGTCCGAAAACCGAGGTTTGACTGTATGTCACTTGAAAAAAAAAATCTGAAGAATATTTATCACTTTTTTTTGTTGCTTCATTGCAATGGTGCTGCTCCTAAAGGTGCGTGTGTGCTTTCGCCACTTCGACGCAGTGTAACACTGATAAATATGGAATTGGTCAGAACCCCCAGTGACTTGCAATAATGTGAGTCATTGTTCACAGAGGAGAGAGAATACATGCATACGCCTATGATTATTTTTATGTCATCTGCCTACTTGTGTTGCTCCACCATTTGTGCTTTAGTACAGTATCCATTGCTTGAAGGGTTAAAGCAATGCAAGATCGATGCGATTTATTAACCAGTCTGTGGCATTTTACATTGCTTGATCGCCTAAAGCTAGTGGACAATTCTGAGACAAAGTTATGGGGTTATTTTAAATATTCGTGTAAGCCTCTTTATTAAATATTTAGTCTGACAGAAAACTCAAACTGGTACCGACAATCAACACCTTGAAGTATCTTCTGTGAAGAATTGTTTGCCAAACTGCCACCTGTTGTGAAGTGAGTTGAGTTCGCTGCCACCATACAGCGCTCGTATGTTCAATGTTTGCTTGACATAAAAGCAAACAAAATATCCAAACAACCCGTATAGTGTTGATGCCAGATGTTATTTAGGTGCAATTTAGGTGTTCGCTTCATGTCATCCCTTAGATATGAGTCACTTGAAATCCACATAGAAATAGTAAAAAAAAATAAAATAAATAAAATCGGTTTATCATAAGGGATATAGGTAATAAATTGAAATTGGGAACTTTGATCTAAAATGTAAGTACAGCATGAGAGAGGGTGAGGCCTTTGCTACTGTGTCCTCCTAATCCATTATGTAACGGCTGTGTCAAAATGACTCAATGATAGCAAGCTGACCCCATCCCCCTCACTCTCCCTCTGCCCTGCCCCCTCTCTTCTCTCTCTGTTAGTTCAGTTCAAATTTTTTCAATATTCAGGCTGGTGTCACCTCAGATCGCTCACTGAGCACGCTATGCCATTCTGTGTTCCTCCAATTTGTCATATTGGGAACATGATGTCACCATGGATATACTTGTATTATTCCCCAAAAGTTCAGTATAAAAGCAGGAATTTATTGAACATTCATTTCCCTTGACACACTGTGGATATTGGTTCCTTTTTTTGCAAAGCAGTAGAACCTTCAAATTTGAGCTGAGTCCATTCCAGGACTGTCGCCGAACTCCGATGAGCTCGTCTTTCATTACTAGGACATAATTGAGGCAGCACGGTGATGATCGGTCAGCACATCTGCTTCACAGTTCAGTTTGAACAACTTCAGATTTTTGTACTCGACACTCAAGTGACGATAGTTGAGTTAATGGTTAGTTGATGATATCATCTGTGGATATTTTTTTCATGCTTTGTCGAGTGTATACTTGCCCTGTGAACGGCTGGCGACCAGTCTGTACCCTGCCTTTTGCTCAAAGTCAGCTGTGATAGGAATTTTGGGGATGTCAAAATAAATTGCCAAGGAAGCACACACATTGACCTCCGCTACCCATATGGAAGGATTAAAATTAAAGCATAATCCAAATTTAATCAGCTCTCCTTTATGAAACGTTTGCCCAGGCTGCACAATAAACCAAATACAGTAAATGGAAAGGAGACAATTATCATAAATTTGATCCCATTTGTATGTGCACATAATCAATCCTAAACTTGTATTATCTTTATTATTATTGAGCCTCCGCTTTACTTCAGTTTGTCATCAGGCTATAAAACACACACACACACACACACACACACACACACACACACACACACACACGCACACACATGCACAGACCGAGTAGAAAATGGGTGCCGGATTCAGAGACCTCATTTGCTATTCACAACTGCAAATTGCACATCTCGTATCCATTCAAGTCAGTCGCTGCTCTCATAATAGAATACTTATCGGGCCATTTGAATGATTTATTCTGAAATATTGTAATTCTAATACCGGTTAGGCATGATGGCTGCTTATAAGAGCGATGGGTGTGGACTTTTTTTTTTTTCGGACAACACATTTTTCACTACAATATTGACGACCTTCATAACATGTCTATTTAAAAGATGAACCGGTGCATGAAGTCTACAAACTTAAGCTGTGTTTTTGTACTTTTAGTAGTGGTAAATGGGTAATGATATCTATGTTTGACATTTGTTTTAGTCTCTCAATTTAATGACGTTCTGCACAAGGAGATTTTTCCATAATTATCTTTTTCAGTATTTACTACATGGCTTTGTCAAAGTGTGATGGAGTGGCTCACGTTGAGGTCTCTAATGGTCCCTAGTGTCTATATTTCTAATTAAGGACTTCAAAGCTTTACCATAAATAAAACATATTCAGCCCGATGCTAATTTCCATCTGGAGTCCCCTACAGGAAATACTGATGCACGATATGGAAAGTAAGGTTGATATTTTTTGTATACGACAAATATATCTGATGTTACAACACAACGTAATAAAATATTTCAATTCCCATTAATGTAGCGAGGTCAGAGGACAATATAAACAAAAGTGCTAAGTGACAACATAGAGAGTCGCATGTCTTGCTACTTTCTGGGCTCTTGTCACTTCAGACGGTTAGTATATATATATATTTTATACACACACACACACACACACACACACACACACACATTTTAATGTCATAAGTTTTCATATTCACAAGGTTCTGAGTCAAAATGGGCCGTTGTCTTTCACGTCAGCATCATTTGTAACCATAAGATATGTTGAACAAGTCATGATGATTTTCGGTTCTACTGTGCCTCAATTTTTTTTTCCCACTGGCTAAAGAGCTTTATTTTCAATGCATGTTTTATTCATAGGGAAGCAACAACAAAGCAGGTTGAGCATGTTTTTCAGAGGGCGGCCTGGCTTGACTCCAGTGAGTCATTGATTTTTCTTGACTCGCCACCCTGACAAGCAAAGCTGTATTATGATAATAACAACATATGGCGAGACTTGCACAGGCTCAGCAAATGCATCGAGTCCCATCGGTAGATTGTCATCGAGTTTGCCCTTTGTGTGCTGAGGTGCTCAATAAATTGTTTGTGAACTCCAGATACGTTCTCTGGAGTCTGTCCCGCTGTCAGCTGGTGGAGTGGAAAAGGCAATAGCAATCGTCCTGCTCTCACCGCATGATCATATTTAGATTAGGTGACTGCTGGGGAGGAAGAGGAGGGAGGAGGTTTTTATTTTGTCAACAAATAGACGTGCAGCTCTACAAAGGAATGCATATTGAATAGTATGAGCCAGTCAGTATTGATTAAATAAATCAACGAAAAAGCTCAAATGTGAGTCATATTTAAATTTTGTGCATTTTCCCCTTTTTCCATTAAAGCGAGTGTTAACGAATGCAAATGTTTTGGGGGGGTTTTGCCAGCTTTTCTCTATGTTGCAAAGACGTTCGCCAGACATTTGCAAACTGTTTAAATGGTCGTAAACACTTTTGCTTGTCCCCGAAACGTATTGAATTTCTTTGCGACAAGAAAAACTGTGACTATTAAAATTGTCTGCGAATGTCCGGTGAACCTTGTAATCTTGAATGAACACTGATGAAAAACAAACCTATGGCTTCGAAGAATTTTCCTGTGTTGAGTGTCTCAAGAGTATCCTCCCTGATTTGCTCACAAAACATTGAGCCTATGATCATTTATATGAAACCTCTTCATTATATATGACGGCAAATACTGATGTGTTTGGCCAACACTGAGTTCAAGACTCACTGATTATGATGTTAACCGCAGCGATAGCTGAAAAAGTGGGTGGACATATTCTGAGAATCAGACCAAAATTGTAACTTTGTTAGCACCCTTTGCGATCGAGGTCAACAAAGACCCGATTATTGGATGTCTCTAAAAGTTGATCCTCTGGTCTGGGATATTTTCATCACAGTTAAGTCTTGATGCTCTGAAATAGTTCTGGTCATCTCATGTCTCTAGTGTGCTGTCTTGGTCATCTGAGGCACACCACATACTTTGAGAAAATACCGATGTTGTTTTTCCCTTTTTCACGTGTGTCGTCAATGTAGAAAATGTGTGTGTGTACTGGCTTCACTGTTTGCGAGTCCCCCCACAGTAGGCTAATCAGATGCTGCGCTGTACGATGCAGTTTGCCCAAAACAGCTTTTGCCTGAGCGCCGACATAGCTTTCCAAAATACAAATATTTCCCTCTTTTCAATTTGAGCTGTACAATTGTTCCCATTTCTAGGAATCCACCAGGGCAATCTGTTACCTTGAAAGTGTATTCCGAGTCCCGCCTTAATCAACAACTGTGGTGAGGAAAAGAAATCAAAATGAAAAGCAGCCCTGCAACCCTGTTGGGCTCCCTCAACAGGATTGCATTAGCATGGTGAAAATCTGTAAGACCAACATGATCTCTTGGGAAGTTAATTAAGATTTATACAAAAATGTAAGCATTATATGTTAGTTTTACCAGGGCACTGGTCAACGTCCATTTTGTTTGCATTTTGAAAACGTTGCCCTGCGTAACACATAATGTTGCCGCTCTGTATGTGTTAAAGAAACAGTTTAAAATCTATGCTAATTTCTATGAGTTTCACATTAAATGTTAGCTTTAAGCTTGCATACATTCGCTAGACGAATGACAGTAAAAGGTTTGGTTATATTTGTTGAAATCATAGCGTTTAGTGAATCTGAGTGATATTTGTTGCAGTCATATGATCATTTTTTCTGCAACTTTATCATTTTGTCATGTGCTGAATATGAAAGCACTCGAGCGGATTGAGATGCAGTCCAGCTCCAGGGTGTCATCATCCAAATCAGATGCACAAAGAGAAAAAGCCCAGTGAGTAGCAGCACCATAGGGATGAGTCAGATGGCCTACAGGCAGTCAAACAGTCTGGCAGAGTTATCAGACTAAATTAACGTAGAGCCTGGATCCAACGATGCTTTTTATTACATCCCGAAACAAAGAGGAGGCAGACGTCTATAATCACACATAAAATTAGCCCTGCTTTGATTGCATCTCCCTTATTAGCTTCACTTTTCACATTGACTCTCTTTCTATTCTGGTTGCTTGGTTTGTATCTGTCACATCTTACATCTTACTATCAGGGGGATGTATTAATAGCGGATTTATTTTGAGGGCCGCCTGTGCGAACTGACCCAGATCATTGAGGCATGTAAGAATTACCCGTCTTAACGCTTGACATTCCCAATTTAATGTGTCTTTTTTTTTTTTTTTTAGCTCCTAATCATGCGCGGATGGTGGGTTGCCCTGGGATGCAAATGTAAAGATAAATTCCCCCCACCCCTCCAACCCTTCCTCACGGCTGGTAAGGGGACAGGGGTTGGAAATTAATTCAAGGGGAAAAACGGTCGTAACACACCCCTAACGTGTTCACTGTGTCGTCTTCTCCTCGGTGAAGGTGACATGCCAAAACCCAGGCAACCTGATCCACCCGTTGTCTCCATGGTGCCTTTTCACCTCAGATCTCAGATATGAATGTTTTGTTTGCCTCAGGCCATCATGTGTTCCTACCAGATGTGCCAAAAGTCCTCAGACCTTGTCCTTCAGTCGACACACATGATACTTCTGTAAAAAAAGACTGCTGAACAAAGTACTGATTCAACTTCTGAAGTAAAAATGAAAAAGTGACGCTTCTTCCTTGACAATCGCACCATGTTTTCATGGTGTAATTAAAAAAAGAAAAATACAGTGCAGCATGTGGAGCCTCAAAACCCAATACCTGGTTGCAGTTTTTCCGTTGCGGCACATTGGTAGATGGGCTTTGCTCACTCATTTATTGTGCAATGACAAGTCACCAACTGTATTTTTTTTTTGTTCATAATGGTCCACAGTGTGTATGGGTGTTCAAACTACAATTTTTGACAATAATATCTCAATAAGAAAAAAAAAAGCAGCGAGCCTATGTTGACAAAATATGGAGTAAGAAGTACAGCTATATTGTAAAATGTAGGGATAAGAATCAACAAATCATCAGATACATCAGTACTCATGTAAAGTACAGATCACTAAATCAATCTACTTAAATATAAGAAAGTATTGGTTTACATCACACCACTGGCTCCTACCTGCCAAGCAGATGCAACGTTTATAAATAAACCTCTGGTATTTTTCATGGAGGCGTGCATATGTGGGCCAGGCCTGTTGAATAAATAATGCTGACTGTGGGATTACCGCAGTGCAGCAGATAATTTTCTCCCGTGTGATTGTCAGGCCGCAATGTATGTCTATTTTACAGTATCATATCACAAAAGCTGGCAGGTGGTCCTCACTTTTGGGGGTGTGCAGGAAGATGCTCTTTTAAAATCTTTAATCTGAGGCCCAGCAATAAAACATATGACCTTTGTCGTCAGATTGTCTTTGAGTTCGCAGGATTAGTCATCAGATTTATAATGACGTTCGTATGCAATTTTGTACAGATGGAATGGAATGGAAATGGAATGGAATACAACTTTATTGTCAAATGTGCTGTACGTTCGTATGCAATCAAAAGAAAAGTTGACCAAAAAAGGATGTACAGATGTACAGTCGTCTGCTCTTTTGAAATTAAAAATGTTTTAAAGACAAACTTTGCATTGCAATACTTTTAGAAATACCGAATGAAATGTCCAGCCAGTGAGTGTGTACAGCGTACAGTGGGTATAATAAGTCGACACACCCCTGTTCCAATGGCATGTTTTTGTGCTCTTAAAAAACAGAAATGACATACATAATCATTTTAAATGAGTTAGTCTTTCTTTTAAGACATTTTAAAGGGGGTAAATCCGAATAAACATCTGTGATAGTGTGGTTGCACAAGTGTCCACACCACCTTATAACTGCAGGGATGGGGCTGTGTTTAGAGTCAATATTCAAACTCATGTTGAATGGGAGACGACACGCATCCCCATTTAAAGAGCTTTAGAATAACCCCAAATAAAGTTTCACTGTTCTAGTAGGCTTTCCGTGACATGTTTTTGCTTTACAGCAGAAACTTGATGCTTTGCTGTTTACAGTCACTGATATTTGGAACTGTTCACAATTTCCTCCATCTTGACAATGGCTCCAGTTCCATCTGAAAAAGAAACAGCCCCGAGGCATGAGGCTAGGCTTACTCAGAAGCACTTTAAAAGGTGGCAAGTATGTGCTGATTCCCTTTAAACTCAAGTTTGAATGTGACTGGTTAATTCTGAACAGAGTCACATCCCCTCTCTTATAAGAGGGTGTGCACCCATATGATTGGAGTTGTTCATTTTTCAACTGAATGGTGCAGGGTTTAGGCCACATTAATGGAGTAAAACATGTTGAAATTATTTATCTTGCTGTCATATTTCATATCATAAAAAGCTGGTGTTTGAACAGGGGTGTGTGTGGAGACTTTTTATATCCCCTTTATGAGTGCATGCACATGTGTTGATCCTCCCCCGTTAATCAGCCGACAGCTCAGTATCGATGTGCGGAGCCTGCCCGGGCTCGGCGGTGAGTGATGATGAGAGACTCGGTGGGCGCTGCCATATCTCACAGGTCCAATAGTTTTAATGGACATGTAAAGACCACCCTGCTGGAAGCTGATTCAGCTGAATGGTCACTGACCCTGATGGGGATCTGAGGTTGCTTGGGTGAAGTCTGGCTAATTCCCTGACTGTTTTGCATGCAGATGATGTATCTTGCATTGGAATAATGCAGGCTTGACTTCACTGATGAATGTTTGTGTGTGATTCCCCCTGCCACACCCCTCCCCCTAAATCCAGACAGTGCCGGGAGAGAAAGCGGGATGTAGGATTTCAGCGATAATCTCCCTACCAGATGGCAAAAAAAAAATCACATATTCCTTTTGAGGTCCCTTCAGACACACATACGTGATCCCAGTGGGTGGGTGCGTCTACCAATTTTGTATGACTGGGCTGGCCCGCCATTCATTGACATAAACAGAAAAAATAGTTGCATGAATTCAACCATTTTTACTCAGAAAATTGGTTTTAATTTTATTGAGCTCATTATATAATTCAATATTTTTAAAATTGTAAACAAAGTTAAAAAAAATGTCAAATGTTGTTGTTTATGCACACTGTTTTAACTGTACTGATTGGTAAATTATTATGGTTAGATTTGCTTTGTAATAATGCACTACAAATGTGGTGTTTGAAAATAGATTTTTTATGGCACTTTAGTTAAATTAATTTCAATAGTCCTGTGATATGTATTAATTTAGTTCTCCCTGAGAATTAGACACTATGTCCATCTATCCATTCATCTATTTTGTAATCCACTTCTCCGCACAAGGGTTGCGGGCTTGCTGGAGGTTTATATATATATAAAAATCCTCGTCTCACCCCTCGGGTGGTGTATTGTCCCCCATTCAGCTCGGGTCCTTGACCAGAGGCCAGGAAGCTTGAGGGTTCTGCGCAGTATCCTTACTGTTCCCAGCACTGCGCTTTTCTGGATTGAGATGTCCAATGTTGTTCCCGCGATCTGTTGCAACCACTCATCTAGTTTGGGGGTCACTGAGTGCTCCGATCACCACAGGCACTACTGTGTGTGTGTGTGTGTGTGTGTGTGTGTGTGTGTGTGTGTGTGTGTGTGTGTGTGTGTGTATAGCACTCATTTGTCACATTCTATAACGAATGTTAAAGGGGAAGTCAACCCGAAAATGTTCTTTCCCATCAAACTATGTCGCCCTATTCGTCTAAACATTAATATTGATTAATACAGTATTGTGTTTGTGGAAAATGAGTTAAGAAGGAACATCCACCAACCTTTGCCCATCTCGGGGATGATTACCTGAGCCCGAGTAACTGTGATGTCACTTCAATTGATTGAAAGCAGCAAAATGGCTGGCCCCGGAGATAGCTATAAATGAGTGGTTTTTGCTGCTTAACTCATATTCCACAAATGCAATATTGATTAGAATGGATTTATAGATAGTAACTAATTGTCATATTTAAAATACATTTAAAAGTCCATATCCATTGGATATATTTTTTTTTTCTGTTCATAATTTAGTTTCATATAATAAATAGTATGTTTTTTTTTTCTCATCTTGGAATGATGTGTCCCATTTTTCCAGTTTACCCAGTGAACTGGTACACTCCCCTGATTTGCATGTGGGCATCGTGGGAGTGTATCGATGACGGTGTGGATGTGAGTGCGGATGTTTGATTTTCTCTACATGTGCCCTGCAACTGACTGGCGACCAGTTCAAGGTGGAGTCTGCCTTTCCGCCTAAAGTCATTTGGGATAGGCTCCAGCAAGCCCCCTGCAACCCTATTCAGTAGAAGTTTTTTAAATTGATGGATGGATGGAATTTTGCCCAACCCTGGCGTTCTGTTCTTGCAAAACGACGATTGGCTCATGCCAATGAGCGAATATGATAATCACACCCATGACGTCACATTAATCCCGTGATTTGAATAAACCCACCGACTGGAGGAAGTGAGGAAGGGGAAAGGGGAGGGAGAGGATAGGGGTGGGTTTCTGCTGTCAGACTGAGAGGAGGAGAGACAAAAGCGTCTCCCGGTCCCTCCCACTCTCACTCACTCATTCAGCACAGAGTGTGGAGCACGGCATAATGGACAGCGTGCTCACAACAAAGAAAGGAACTTAGAATTTCTTCTTTTTCTAAGTACATTGCACAGCAGCACCCCCGACCCCCTTTCTTAACTGGTGCACGCGGGAAAGCTCGCGTGGATCCCGGCTACCAGGCTGGACGGGGCGGCGAGGACGCCCACTCCTACGCCAACCTCGCACGGCGACACACATGCTCACATGCCCACGGACACTCTGGAGCGTACCATGCTGGTCCAGGGAGCGGTGACGCCCGGGAGGACCCGCCGGATGATGCTCAAGCTGCCGGTTGGGACTCTCCGTAGGAACAGCGGCGAGCGGGTGAGCTCCTCGGTTTCCCTTTTCACACTCTCTTTGGACCAAGATCGTGTGTCTTGTGTGTGTGTGTAAATGGGATTGCAAGTGGTTCTAGGCTAATCCAGGGGACGGCATTAGTTTGTAGTTGGAGGCAAGTCAAGAGCAAAGCCTTTAATCTCCGCAGTGGACAATTACTGGTGTGTCTGTCAATCCTGGGCCGTTTCGAATGTGTTCTGCCATCTCTTTGATAGTTCAAGGTTGTCAGAGGGACCGTGGGACTGCTCGTCTCAACACATTCGATGTGTCAGTGAGGGACCATGAGCTCAGTTTGTAACTCGCCTTGTGTGCCAGTGAATGTGGATGCAAGCTCACGGCTTTCCGGCAAAAACTTAATATTCAACATGGAATGTGCTTGGCACACAGTTAATCTTAATGGGTTCGTAAAGACAGGCGGCAACATGCCAGCTCGATGAATCATTTGCCCGATGTGTTCTTCAGGGAAGTTGTCCACCACATGTGGAAGCTCATTCGCAGAGTTGTCACCTTGTTTAGACCACTTGGACTTCCAGGTGTGGTAAACTTGGGGTATACTTTTTGAGTTAGCAACTCCCTGCCTGTGCTGATTGTTAGCCAAACAGACTCCTTGCTGATTCCAGCAAGGTGTCAGTCATGTTCATGCCAAACGTGACTGGCAATTAATCAACTTTACGCAACAATTGTCCTTGCGCGGTGGTAAAGTCGACTTGTCTGGTGGTGCAGACACTAACATAAGTTCTTGTCACAATTTTCAGTTCAAGTCAGCAGTAGTCAATCACTTTCTGCCACCCGGCAAGTATACTCCGGTGCCAATTGTTTATAAATATCAAAAGATGCGTTAAGCAAGTCTTACATAATGGCATGTATTTGAATTGCGTCTGCTTTTGTTGTGTGCGACTCATGTAAATGCCACGGGCTCTGCTGAGGATTCTCTTTGTACTTCTTCTCTTTGAAGGCACGCAGGAGTGTGTGGATCCCACACGTTGCTGTCTAAAATACATGATTTCACTACACCGGAGGCATTATGGCCGACAAGTGGTTTTCATATCTGCTTCACAATCAGGGGCCTTGGGATTAAATCTCCTCTGTTGTGCTGTTGATTTTCTCACGTCATTTCACAATTTTGTCTTGACGACTCTAAATCGGCCTAAGGAATGAATACTCGTTTGTGCCCTGTGATTGGCAAGCGACCAGTTTAGGGTGTACTGCCTTGTCTGTCCGTTGGTGAGACATTTGAAGTGTATTGTATTCTGTTTTTGTCCTGTAAACACTGAGATTAAGTCATATTATTGGACGAAAAGCAGAATAAACTCGGCCTGATGTAATTGTGTCTGTCCAGTTTGTGAAATCACCTCGCTTGTGACGAGCAAGGCAGATTTTCTGGCAGTGTCTCGGTGGGAGGTCTGCACGGTGATTGCCATCTCGGATTCTCATGCTCTTTATTCAACTTGAGGACCGGCTGGGTTCAAGAACGCTCAGTGGGAGTTATTTGTGTCATGTATGTCCGCTGACTTCAGAAAAATGTTTTACTATAAACATAAGTAGCGTGTTGACTTTCCCGGCAAAAGTGCAGTGGAACTTTTCATGAGACACTTTAGGGGAAAATGCTTAAGAATTTTAATATCAACAGTAATGAATAGAAAATGTCCGTGTTACTTTTACAATTATGTATTCTTTGAATTAACATGTTGATTTAGGTCCCATGCACACATGCAAGTAGGTAGTATGTTCTGAGATCATTTTGACCCAAGCCGAGAATATCCTCATAATTTTCGATGTCAAATTCTGAACTACAGATGTTTTGAAATGTATTAATAGCCTCGTGGGCAAAAAGTCTCTCCCGAATGTTCGAGAAATGTGTCTGTCTTGAAGGCAAGAATCAATTAAAAGCAATTAGGACATGAGGGAAGCAGATTTTTAAAGTGCCCCCAGCACCGAGCAGCAAACATGCACACTATCTTGGTGCATGCATGTTACTTTCTGCAAAACGCCATTAGTTGCCATGGAGATTTTGTTTTAATGGATGCACTTCATTTTTCTCTCTTTTTTTTTTTTTTTTAGTTAAATTGTTTCTTTGCTGTCACTCATTAAACGCAGACGAATTATTCCACGTCGCTGTAAATGATGGATGTCGGTAAGATGATTGCTATCTACAGGGAAAGCACATAGAACAAGTGCCTAATGAAGCAAAGAAAAACAACAGTTTGCACTCTCTCCTTGTACAATTTGGAACTTGTCACGCTCAGCTGCCTCTTCCTTGGCATGGAAAGAAAGCAAACATGAACAGAGATATATTACCAGTATGTGATATGTATAATCATAAATACCCCAAGGATCAAGAAATGCCGCAGACTTTTCACCCTATTTTATTTTTGACGTGATAGGCAGGACAATTTGATACTGTTCCACTAAATGGCAGAAGGCACAACGAACCTTTAACGAACGAACATGTTGCCATTCAAACAGCTAGATATCTCAAGAGGTCAATTATGCAATAAACTGAGATGAGATTATCATTATTTCAGAAGGGTATAGATACTTTTGTGGCAATTTTGTTTGGTGGTGCACTGTCATATTTTTTAACATACAGTGGTGGTGTTGGCTAACTAAAGATTGCGAAGCACAGTTGTTAAGAGTGTTGTCTGAGAACAGGATTGCATCTGTCGCTTGAAAGTAGCTCTGGATCTTCTCGCAGCCGAGCTCATCCAGTCATTGATGGAGAAACTTCATGTGGGCGTGGTTATAATAGAAGCGGGGTTTGCTCAGACACATTTTCAGAAATAGACAAATTCCCCCCAAAAATAGTGGTCATTTAATTTCAGACTTGGTGGAAAGGCATCCCAGAGACCCAATTATTTACTGAAAAAGTCAACATTTCGCGCTGTATTTTGTCCGCTTTAGGTTAAATAGCAGAGAGTATAAACAGTTTGTTGTGGAGATGTTTACTTCTGTGAGCAGTCTGAATTAGGATTATCGCCCGCCTTTGTTAACCCGCTATCACTTTAAGCAGCTCAAGCTTTTACTGTGAAATTAGGGACAGAAAAATAACAAACAAGGGGATGAGAGGGCGCAAGCAGGAGCCAGACGTCAACAAAACATTCAAGGCGAGATTTACTAAAGCTTTGCATGAATCGGGCATGGAGGAGGGTTAGACAAAGTGAGAAGCCACAGGGACAATGGATCTTAACCCATGGGTGGCCAACCTTTTTTGACCAAATTTTCTACTATTCAAGAAACCAACCTCCCATGGTTGACCGTGACCGCACGTGGATACCTATGCATACGCACTTAGCATGATGAGCAACGGGCATAAAGGTGCGCACTCTACCAGTCGATCGGCACCCTTGCCCTAACACGAATCTGAGAGTGGAGTGATCCTTGCCATTAATTTCAAAACTTGTGCTTGATCTGTTTCCATTTGTACTGCCTGACTCTCTGAGCGCTCTGTGTCTTCCCTTGGAGTAGCCAGAGCAAGCTCTGGTGCTCCTTTTCTTGAATAACCAAATGAGACATTTGAACAACCCTATGAGGTACCAAACGGTTGGGGTAAAGCTAAGCGCGCTCGTAGCACGTTTTCTAACATATCCTTTTCTGCATGTGTCAACACTAATGAAATGCACACGCACTCAATTCCCACTGAGTTCAATCATATGAAACGTCGCTTTTATGAGATTGCTGGCTCAGAATAATTTTCTGTCACTCCGTAATGTTTGTTTGGCTCTTCCACTGACACTTCCAGTTCCATCACTATAAACTTCATTTTTATGCTTCCGGTGTTCTCAACTTTATCTAGGGGAAAATCATCAGAGCTATAGTAAAAGTAAAGCCCTCTTTTAAATACGGAGACTTTCACCACTTTTACACGTTTCCCGTTTCACCACAATTTCGGGGTCTTTTGGATTGTTTTCGGGTTAAAATGCTCTCTGAGAATGGTCAGCAGGAGCGGCAAGGAGGAAGGCTTGCGCGGCAGAAGAAAAGTTCACTCATGTGTTTGCCAGACACATTCAACAGCAAAACAATCGCAGACAATAGCCTGAATGTAATTTACCGCCATATATATTGGCCTTCTAAAAGCAGGGGGGTAAGCGAGACAGGAATACTAATCGATCTCTGTTATCTTTAAACATTCTGTCGGCGCCAATCACTGAGAAGGTCAGCCTTGTGGATCAGGTGGACGCAAAGTCCAATCCTCATCAAGATGATCCAATTGTGCAGACATTACAGTCAGGTTTCATTTGGAGAAATACCGCCCACATGCACACTCACTCAATTCCAATGGCCCTCACTTAGTGGAGTTTGGTGTCGGCATTCTATACTGTATGTATGCCTTGGAATGTGTTTGGATTGACAAAGCAGCGGGGGGGGGGGCGTTGAAAGATGTCAGAGTCGGTGAATGTAGAGTTGGCCATGTTGATTCAGGCTGTTAAGTGGCCAACCGTTAGCCAATCTGCGTGTTGAGTTACTCTGCGTTAGTTGTGGCCGTCGGCTTCTTGTTTATGAATGTGCTCGTTACACGTTTATTTGGCGCCGTTTGTTCAAGAAAGCTTTTGAAAGTGCACAGGCGACCGTCTCCGTCCTTGGCCACACAATATGGAGGGATGACAATTTGTTCCACCAACAATATTTTCTTTATTGTAGACATGCAGATACCTAATGTTTTAAAAATCCACAATAACCATAAAATAACCAAACTACAATACGGAGGGAGACCACTGTACTTTGTGTTTGCACTCATCATGCTGCTCTTACCAAATAGCTCCTTTAAGTGGTAGCCAACATATTGATTGCGTGTGATCTCACCAAGCCTTCCAGGACTTGAGGCAGAAAAGCTGAGGCCAGTCAGTCCAATTATAAAGACAAAGGACAGTGAAAGGAGGAGGAAGAAAGAGTTGTGAGAAACTGGATCTCAAGGCTGGAGGCTGGGCGTCCCCTGCAGGCCCCTCTCGCATATCCCTCCCCTGCCCGCCTTGAAAGGGAACCCCCCTCTCCTCCCCAAGGCTGCATGTTTTGGAGACGTGAGAGGACGCGAAGGGAGGGAATGAAGAGACTCCCACTCTTTCATCACTCTCCGCTGTGATTTTTTTTTTTCCCTCTCGTCCCTTATCTTTTTTTTTCCACGTCCAAAAATCAGACCTATAGCCACATGGCACAGCTGCGTTCAAAGTCCACGTGCAAGATCAAACGATGAAGAGCCTTTTGGTTGCCGGTGGACTGACGTCCACCGTTAATGTTTTCTCTCTCTCTCTCTGTCTCTCGGCTCGCTTTCTCTCTTTCGCTCTCTGTGGAGACAGTATGCTAGCCTGGTAGCTATGGTGAGACTGGACTCCTTTGGCCTTGGCAAAACATCCTCAGTGGGAGACTGGGTTGTGGAGGTGCAGGGGGTTGTGGTTTCCCTTTCTGCCACCTTCACACAGTGCTTGCGAAATGACTTAATTATGTCTGCTCTATTTGCAGAAATGTTTGCTGGCAAGGCGTGTAGTGGCGGGGGGTGGGGACTTGCAAACAGCAAGAGAATGATAATGGGATGGAACTAAAATCCAGAACATTTTCATGATGGGGAATCTGTGCTCTTTGTTTGGCAGCACAAGGCATCGTGACGTAATTGTGTTCATGGTGTGTTTGTCTTTTTTTGTCTCCCGATCATTGTGGGCTCCCTCTTTGCTGATATAATACTTTTTATTATGAGTGTATACAAGATATTTGTGTGTGTGTGTGTGTGTGTGTGTGTGTGCGTGCGAATGTGTGTGTGTTGTCTTTTTGGGTGGCAGAGAGAGAGAGAGTGAGAGAGACTGTTTGTGTGCGTCTTCTTGTCGTTCTATTGTTGTGTGGCACCATCGTTGTACCTTTCATTGTAGACATTGTCATTGGCCTGCACATTTTTTTCTGAGTGTGTGTGTGTGGGGGCGGGGGGCACTTGTCTTCCTGCCTTTGTTACATCCCACCTTTTATTATTTGGACATTTCTCCATGGTGTTGTCAGTCTGGAGTGGTTATGTATATGTATGGGGGTGAGTGCCCTCATCTTCCTGTCTTTGTGTGGCACAATCCTTGACATCCTTGACATTTACCTACCAGGAAGTCATTTATGACTCGTATAAAGTGTTGTCTTTTGTGTGCGCACTCTTTTCTTTCTGTTATTGTGTGGTCCAATTCGACCCACCTTTTATTGAGTGAATGTTTTTTGTACAATAAGCAGTGTGTGCGTGTGTGTGTGTGTGTGTGTGTGTGTGTGTGTCCGTCCGTGCACGCATGCGTGCGAGCGTGCGTGTGCATATACATGAAGAAAATATGCCTTCTCCCCTCCCTTGTTTTCCTGTGGGTGTACTGCAGTAACATGGTAATCCTCATTAATATTTATCTGCAAGGCAAAGTGGATGGAGAGAATGATTAGTTGGATCTCAGGCACGCATTTTCTCTTGTCGCTTTTTGAACATGCTTGCTTTACTCTGTATTATGGCTCGTCAACTAGGCCAATTTGTGTACCACCAGATAGTCCTGATAATTCAAAGGGGTTCCTTTACACACATCATAATCTGTGCATGGATACACATCATAGTGGACACCAAAGTACTCACTTACACACACACACACACACACACACACACACACACACACACACACACACACATACACACACACGCTCATATGGAAGCTCCTTGTCTTCAATCCTCTCTCAAGCCACATTAAGTTATGTTATTGATTTTCACGCTTGCACCTCTAACACAATCACATTAAATGAGAGTGATCGGAATTGAATTCCCATCACACTCAATCCACGCGTGTCACTTCTCGTCCCTGCTGTACTGTTAGCAGCACACGCTGATTCGCAATCAACCGTGTCGGGAGAGATCATTTGGAACTTATCCAATTTCAAAATTTATTTACAATAAATAATGTGTCTTGGTTCATCTATCGATGCCTCGGACAGGCAGAAAAACTAAATGCTCCTCCACTAGATGGCAGAAGATACAATTAACCTGTGTGTCCACCTGTTGGCATTCATTAACATAATAGCTTTCTCTTCATTAAAACAGGGCCAGATTTCACACGGTTTAAACTCAAGTTAATTTATGAGTTATTTCAGAATACCATGTTATTTTGATTTACCTGTGCCCCAATTTCTGAGCCATCAGCTGGTCATTTTCTTTCTTGTATTGCCTTGATGTCTGATTTGAATGTGTTCTGACCACGCTAGTAAATCAAACACTCGTTCCCAAATCGTTTTTCTCAATTGAAATGAATTGAAATGCCATGTCAGTGGACCTATTCACGTGGTTTAGCAACAGGGTCAACCTGCAAAGAGCGAAAATCCATGTTTAGGTGACAGCCATTGAAATGCTTTTGAGGAAAAAAACCCTCAAGATTAAAAAAGAAAAACAACAACACAGATAAATGCATTGTTCACCGAAAACGGGGTAGAAAGCAAACAGAAAAATATATTGAAAAATAATCTGCAAATATGCCGGGGGCACTAATAGTACTTGTTCTTCACAGAGGATAAGGAATATATGACTCGGGGGGTACTGCTACGCTGTCAATTGTGTTCAAATATCTGTTGTGCAACGTAGATGTTAGTTAGCACGTGCCTATTGCGTTTCCCATTATTTGTCAGTGCTAGAATCAAGCAAGTGGAAAAAAAACCCCGAAGTGGTTGTTCCAAATGCACGTGTAACACTTTGTTTTGTTTTCTGATAGAGAGTGAACTTCAACTGGGAGCAATAAACTATTTTCTTTGTCTATCTGCCAAAATGATGCTTGTTGTGAAGCGAGTTGAGTCACTGCCACCATACAGTGCTCAAGCTTGCACTTTTTTATGTGGTGGTGTGCTATAACATTTTCACGTAAAATACATACCTTGTCTGAATGAAGGTTGGGAAACACTGGATTATAAATAATATGCTTTTTTGCACATTCGCTTTTGCGCATTAGTAGAGTTTGTGACCTATTTCCCTCCAGCGCGCACCCTCTGACACTTCATGCTTCATGCATACGCCTGAGTGAAGATGAGAGCAAGGGGAAGGGATAAGAGAGAAGCTCATCAGAAGTGGAGTAGAGATGTATTGGAGACGAGGAGAGGAGGCAAGAAGTTTGGAAGGGAACGCACGGATCAAAAAGAGGAAGACTTGTTATCGATGACCTCATTAGCCTCCAAGTTACAGTGGAATCTCGAAGGGACGAGACATAAGGAGATCATACACGGTGGTGGTTTTCAGCGGTGGCTGTGTGTAATCAATGATTCATCGACGGTTCAACTGTTCTAATTTGTCATTTGATTGTGCAGTTCAATGGTTAGTGCAGCGTTGCCCAACCTTTGCTAAACCGAGGCACATATTTTACATTGCAAATATTTCATGGTACGCCACCAAACAAAAAGTGAACAGAAGTGTGCTTATTGAAATTTGAGGGTTTTTTTTTTTTGTTTTTTTTGGTCACATGTTTATTTTTAATCAGGAAAACAATAATATTATAATATAATATTAATGTTGTACCTGTAAAATAAACGATAACGTAATTCATCAAAATGTAAACAATTAAACCGTTTGTGTTTTCACAAACCTGATGTGCACAACTTGGTAACCAGGGGGATGTATTATACAGTCAAATGAAAAAGACTTTCACAACCACTGAAAGGGCCTCAGTAAATAGCAGAAATACTTGGCATTTTTTGCCATTTTAAATACAAAGTTATGTGTTGTTGTTTTTTTAATACTTGTGTAATTCTCTTTGCTTTATGTTTAGTTTGACACTGCACTTCAACTGGTAATGGCCAGAAACAGTTTGAAACCTTTTTTTTTTTTTTGAGGAATGTTCATTTTCTGCCATCTAATAGAATAGCATTTAATTACTTCTGGCATACATGGATTTTGAAAATGGCTGGACTTTACAGAGTCAGCTCTGCTATTTCAAAAAGAGAAACCAAAAAAACGACATGTTAATCTGTCATTCATAAATGGTATTTTTATATTCCACCAGCTGTCACTGATTGTTTACTATAGTGGGCCCCCGCATAACCTTTCCCAGGATTCAGTGTGACATGCGTGCACACAGGGAATCATGGGAACAGTTCAATGCGGTCCCTAAGCCCGCAGCTCTCACCTCGGCAAATATTTACTCCTGTCGTAAATTACTGCCTCTGCGGAGGTGCGCGTGTCCAACCTTCGACATTGCTCCAGCCAGGCCCGCTGATTCATGTTGGAAAAATCACAGTGTAGGAATGCGCCGCCTTCCTTCGGGGTTTCTCAGGACACTGCTGAGAGGGCAACGGCACGAGGCCCTGAGATAGGCTGGTGAGAAACTATGCGCTTGTTCGTTTTAAATGGGCTAAAATTCTGTACCGAGGGGACATTCTGGTCCCATGATGTCATCGAGAGAAGCTTCCAACTTGTGGAAGGGTGATGCTCTTCGAACAGCCATCTGTTTTTCAGGCCTTTCTCAAGTCTCTTTGACACATATATTGTCTGAATCAGAAGATGCAGATTAAGAGACAATCGATTTCAGCACAGCAGCACCGCAGACCAGTGGTTGAGCAAGACTGCCTCACAGCCGTAAATTCAGGGATTTAAATTTCATTTTGGTGTTTTTGAAGTCTCTAAACTGTCTAGATGTCAATGTGAGTTCAAATGGTTCTTTGTCTGCATGTGCCCTACAATTGACTGGCGACCAGTTGAAGGTGTAATCTTGGTCTCCCAAAATTAGATCCCAACCCCAAATGGCTTCTAAAAGCCATTTGGGATTGGCTTCAACCTACTTATGACTTCAATGCGGACAAGCGCTCCAGAAAATGAATGGATGCTTAAATTTATCACTATGTGCTTTGTGATTGACTGCCAATCAACAACTCACGAGCAAAGTATGAGCTATGTATGGTGGAGAATTATGCATTGTGTATTTTAAACCAGCACCGAGCTTTGGCCTAAAGTGCACTTAGCTTACTGCTGACAAACATTGAACGTCTGTGTTGCGGTGTTACAATCCTGAAAGCAGTGCATATTTGAGCACAAACAGTGGCGCAACACATGTAGACAGATAATCTCCTCTCCAAAAATGACTAATATTGCTAATTGATTTTAGTTGTGACCATGTCTATGTACAGTAGGGTTCACTAACACTGAGAGCTGCTTCTTGGGTATTGATAAATGTGAAGGGCTACCCGGAAGTATCACGTCACTTTAAGACAACCATTGGAAATTGACATTTTAAACTTAGCAGAGGTGATCCAGGTGTTTGAAGAGTTGGAGGAAGAGGAGGTTGTTGGCAAGATGTATGCTATACCACAGGGGTCCCCAACCTTTTTTGCCCCACGGACCGGTTTATGTCAGACAATATTTTCACGGACCGGCATTTAAGGTGTGGCAGATAAATACTACAAAATAATATGGTAAGAGCTGCATGAACACTGTGGTGTTTTCGAGAGATAATAATAAACACGAGGAGCGTCGAATCTGGCCGCAACACTCTGATCGCTATGGCAATGTTTAATGCCTTCAAAATACGATACAGTACAACGCAAATTCAAAGTGCATGAAAATGTCAACTCACCACAATGCTGAATCAGTGCGAGCCCGAGAACTGGGCGGTCCCATCTCGGGGTAATAGGAGACAATGACACCTGAAGTGTGTGCTTTATGTCGAGTCTACTTCGTAATTTTGTTTTAGTCGCCGTTGCTGCACAAAACCCCCGCCTCACACAGGTAGCATGCCGGAAATAGCAACAGTGCTATTGTGGCGATCTCAGAGTATTCAGCCATAACTTGAATCCAGAACACCGGCAGAGTTGTTGTCTCGAACGTACTTTTAAGGCCGCCGTCATTTGCGATCTCCAGCACGTTATTTTACTCATTTAGCAAGCTCTGCCGTTTTGTTTTGAGCGTAATCAGTCACTTGACGGAGAAGCGTGGTCTGACGTGCGTCAAGAGTGACACAGACGGATGTAACGGAGAATCGGGTAATTTTTCAAAATAAAATATCTTCCGTATTCCAAAATAAATACAACGGAATTAATGTAAGTTCGTATCAAATGCCCCGCGGACCGGCAGCTGGGGACCCCTGCTATACCATATATGTGCAAGCCAGATGTTCAGAATGCGAAAAATGTTCTGCCTGAACAGCCGGACATGGAATGGGGACGAAAACCATCGGGCCTGAAAGAACGGTGAACTATATAGGCTGCGGTTATTAGCCTCGCGTTACTGTTTGCAATTTAAGGCTGTGCTGTGCTGTAAATTGCCCATGATGGGATTACCTTAGTCTATGCATTCCCGCTAGCACTGAGAGCACACATTATAGCGGGTTGGTACAAGTTAAAATATCTAGACAACAAAATGTTGAACCAAAACAAGTGATTTAGTCAAACCAAAGTCTCCTATCTTAGTAAAAGATATAATGAAAACTGCCATTGACAGGCTAATGAAAATGGTCACAGATGTAATTCCAAATCTTCAAACGATTGCAATTTTTTTTTCCACACACACGGACCTTAGTGATGCCTGGAATGAAATTCTCATTTTGAGATGTTGAGCGCGGTGCTCCACTGTAACTGTTTCTCTGAGGTTTTGCGGAAATGCTACAGTTGTGCGTATCACTTTAAAAACAACCAACAGAGAGAGAGAGAGCGCAACAAGGAGAGCGCCTGCATTTTCTTCGTGGGAATGTTTGTTTTTGTGGCTGTGATTGGGACAGAAGAAATGGCATTTGAGTGGGAGAGTAAGCAGTGGGGAATGAAGAAGAGGCTCACTGGGGACCATTAGCTGCGTGGGACTTGAGGGCTATGACCTTGATGAAAGGGAAAGCACACAGGGCAGCTCTCTCTGGCTCACATCCAGAGGTGACCCAATTATTTTATCTTCGTGGTCTCAGGAGGAAATTAAAGGCTGATCATCGCCTTGGCATTGGGAGAAGTGAGTGATGGCTCATGTGGATGTTTAAGGAGACAAGCGGCACCTGTGGATGTCTCGCCCGTTGTCCGGTCATGGAGGCTCTCTTGCCTGGCCCAGATGAAGCAGCGTGTGTCCGGCATCATGGTCTCCTCTGGACTGTGATGCATGCGCGGAGGTTTCATGCTCCTCTGCAGTTGTTACACACTCACGTGTGTGCTTCAAGGCCTCTCAACCAGGTAGAATTTTTCTTGCAAGCTAACAGAAAAAAAGGGTCTGCCCTTGTGATGGATTGTGCCTTAATGCGACACTTCCTTCAATTGATGTTAACCGGTTGTCCAAGGTATGACCCGTGGGTCATTTGTGGCCAGCTGCATGTTTTTGAGTGGTGTCCTAGGTATTCAAATAAGAAAGTTAAACATGGCCTGCATTAACAGGTAATGACAAAGAGTAAACATTTTTTAGAAGACATCACACCATTTTTAGAATTTGAAAATGAACAAGGAAACAAAAGTTGAATGTTATGATGCCACCGTTTTTATTCAAAATAGGTTTTTTAAATGTAAAAAAAGTTGAGGAAAATGGATCAGAATTTTATTATTCAAATCTGTGATTGTTACAGAATATCAAATTATTGTATATATATATATATATAATACACACAATTGAAAAAAATCATTACACTTCACAATTTATCAGATTTTATTTTTTTAAATAAATTGTAAATATATGTTAATATTACAGAATCTCACTCCACTATTTCTTTAAAAAAAATACATATTACTCAAACCCTAATAACATTTCACTCTGTCATCAATAACTGAGTCCAACCCTGTACAATATTACATTTTAATATGCTTAACACCTTAAAATATGTTGACCTACAGGTGAAGTGCCCCCTCCCCCTTCCATTTATTTTCTACGCGGCCATCAGGAGAAAGAAAATGCCCCCCCCCCTTATGGGACACCATAATTGGGGGGTTAAGGGTTGACCATGGCTGATTTGCTCCCGAAATGGCAATGAAAGCACTGTTAGATAGTGCCAAGTTGATTGCGATAAGCACGCTAACGCAGTTTCCTACTTGCACTGGAAACGAGATCAGCTTTTGGTCTTCTTTTTGTTTGTCATTGTTCTGCTCAGGATGCAGAGACACTTCCAGGAAATGGCGTCGCTAGGAAGGAGCTGGCTGCCAAATAAGCCTGTTCGCGTTGAAAGGAGGACAAACACATATTGGTTTTTACTGTGCCTCAAGGCTGCCTTGGGTTATAAGAGACTCCTCGGTCAATTTTGATTGCCTTAATGTGCTCGTTTCATTAGTTGTGTTGATTTTTAATGCTGAGTAAAACCACGTCAGTGAATCAGCAAAATGGTTCATCAGTATTCAGCTTCTTCAGCGGGTATTATCTGAACTTGGACTCAGGGCTTTCATGGATCCATTAGTATTCCCTGGATGTTTAGCCTGCCCTGTTTGCAGCTAGCACCACCAGAACCAACCCAAAAAGCCTCTCGCTAATTGCACTGCACTCAAAAGTTGGGGTTCTCAAACATTTGGTGTTCAGGAAAAAAAAACATTTTGCCTAATAGCATAATTGCTTATGCCATTTTACCTTACTGTCACATTATCAATGAAAACAATACCAATATGACTGACAAATATTGCGTTTTTACTTTGCATGTGTAGCTATTCAGTCATCCAGATCAACGTAAACAGCAAAGGCTGATTCAGGCAACTGGAATTATCCTCTCTGGTGAATTTGTTTTAGTTGCGCATCTTTTCCAAAAATGTTAAATGGAGACCCAGGCAATTGTCCAAAATAGGCAAGCAAAATGATTCCAAGGACTCCTCAAAATACTAATGCTAATTTCAACCGCCATCTGTACAGTTGAGGCTCGTTTCAACGTATCCCGTTTACATTTTCACCGCTATCACCTTTCAAAGTCCCGATTAATTCATTTTCCATTTTCCGATTTTGCCTTACAACGGACACCGTTGTAACGTTAACTATATTGTAACGACCAGATTTTTCCCACAAAATAGTGAAAAGGCCTTTGTTACAATAAACTGTGGGAAGCAACTGCCACTGCGACCTTGCTTATGAGCAAAATGTACAGCGCGCGATTCCTCTCCGTTGCTAAGCAACGCTACTGATTGACTCGGTACATAGTTGTACTTCCGGAAGAATGGCGCGGTCCCGTGCACATGTTCTGAAAACATGTCTGGTAAACGGAAGCGAATTTCGCTGCCTGTGGAGGCTGAACTTGTCTCTCATTTTCAAAATGGGGTCTCCCAGACATCGGCGGCACTGGCAGTTGCCTGCGGCGGGTAACATTTGCTGATTGAATGTTTTCAGGGATGAAGTAAGAACACTGCAGTTGTTTCATGATTATAAAAACATTGTTTTCTTCATATACACCTATTTGTAATTGACGTGTTTATACTGTATTACATGTTCATGTTTTTACATCTATAAAGGTTCATACTTTATGACACATCGTTCTTTTATTGGAAAAGGTTACAACGAACTACCGTTATAATGTACAGATTCGTGATTGTCCCTCGAGGTACGTTGCAATGAGGTTTGACTGTACTTAAATGTCGGAGAACTTTCTATTTAGTGTTTTTTCAAGAGGTTGGAACGAATGTGTTTATTTTCCAGAAAAAAAGTTGAAACATGAGAGGAAAGTGCTATTTTTCAAGAAAGTCTTATATTCAATCAGTTGCATTTTCCAAATGTCACGTTGCAATATTATGATACTAAAGGAAAGAAAGTCTTAATTGAGCAGGTGAATTTCAAAAAGACCATTTTTTTGGTAATACTTCTTGAAAAATGTAGGCCTTTCTTCTTTTTTTTGGTACTCGCACTTGGAGTAAAAAGGTGAAGAACTGCAGCTTTATGGCAGACAGCTATTGTACAGTCCACCTGTCTTGCATGTTCACCCATTGTGCTCGCCTGTGGCTCCTCAGGGAGAGCAAGACAATCGAAGGAAACCCAACCGACACAACAGGCCCTCCCAAAACAACCCCCTCTTTTACGCCCCCTGCTGGGTTAGAGACTTGCTTATATGTGACGAGCCAACACCTGGCAAATATCCTCCTCCAAAAACAGCGCTTTGAAGAGGCATGAACAATATGCGCGACCCCCCGCACTCCCTTGACTTGACGAAACCCTGGAATCCACTTTTCGGTTGGGAGTGGGGGGGCACTTGGTGGCAACGAGAGATTCGGTGTGTCAGATTGCGGGAAGGGGATATCCAAGGCTCACTGCTTTGCCTCGGAGCCCGACTTCATCTAACAATGTCAATACGACTCCTCGACTCACTCAGTTGGTATGTACATGGCATACGTTGATCGTGTGTCAGTATGAATCATATTTGTCAGACAATACTGCTCACGGGGATATTGTTTTTGTCGACTTGTGTTGACCATCTGACTAAACATCTGCATAGTCTCCAGACTTCTCTGAACGTTACTCATCTGATTTTTTTATTTATTCTTAAACATTTCTACACACATCACAGGAGTAGAAAGAACAAAACAATCCAACCAAATAAGAGAGAGAAAAATGCAGTTAGAAGATGAAGTTGTGATTAGTGGTGTTGAGCTGCTCTGGATAAATTACATGAATTGGAATGTTTGCGTTGCACAGGACACAGGTGGGTCACATATCGTCATTTTGGTATGTTTTTGAAAAACAAGGAAAAAAAGTATACCAAGAGGAAGAGTCCAGTCGCCTTGGTTCAACCTCCGCAGCAAACCATGAGCTCGATGACTGACAGTCTAACAGCAGTCTGTTTGATCTTTGTGATTTTCATATTACACTTGCATAGCAATACTTTTGCCGAGGGGAAGGCGTTTTCGCCAGAGTCATAGATGAATGAAGTTCCACTGTCTGTCTTTGTGCTCTTTGCCAGAGTCTGGATCTCTATGTGAGAACCGCCCCCTCCACCCCATGCGCGCGCGCGCACACACACACACACACACACACACACACACACACACACACACACACACACACACACACACGCACACAAACTATTTTCCTTTCCCAAGGTTTTGAGAGTGCAGCTTGCTCTTTGTTTCTGAACTTTCCCAGCACTCTATCTGGGTTTTTCCTTTTTTTGGTGGGGGGTAATTTTGTAATTTGTTTGGGACTCGCTGGAGGCATGTTTGTTTTTTGATATGGCAGCATCAGCGCACAAACAACCACTGTAGCCATTTGCTGTATCACTAGTTTGCCTTGAAAGCACTTTCACTGTTCCATCACGGGCTTGTGGAGTGATAGTAACATTTGAACTTCCACATTTTTCCCTCAAAATTCTGTCACATTCCAAACGTTTGTGCTCATATACGACATTTGATTTACAAAAGTGACCGAAGGGGGCCAGGTCATTTCTTTCTTAATTAAAAAATAAAAAAGAGGGTGGGGGGGGTACACTCAATGCAGACAAAAACCCTTTCGTAAATTGAACATTGGCAATATTCGGGTTTTGAAAGATTATATGAAAAGGCAAAAAATGAAATATGCTCAAATTCGGCTTTATAAAAACTGAAATATTCAAAAACTGGAATATGTGGTCATATATACGGATGTGACTTTATCCACTCACGCATGTCAACGTGTTATCCCAAATATTTCAGAAGCCAAGTATGAAATTCAACAAATGGAGATATTTCTTTCTGAAAATGTGTCATAATACACTATATGAGCACTTATAATATAGTGTACAGTTTTGAGTCACACAGGTTTGGAGCTAGAAATTGTAAAGCCTTGCCTTGTAGTATCCGCCCGCCAATCACCTCCAACCCACCTGTCCACCCCATCCATGGGGGACCGTGCCAAGGACCTTATTATCGAACCTTCCTTCCACAAGTCACACAGTTTCAAATACTGTAGAAATATGAACAAAACGAAAAAGAAACTGAACTTTTAAAAGTGATTCGTCAAAAAAAATCAGCCATTAAAAATGACTTTCTTAGTGGTCATACAAGTGTGCAAAGACTCTAGAACAGGTTGAGATTAAAAGATAAAAATTACAGTTCAAGTGTTAAAAATACTTGCAAACCATTGCATGTGACAGGTAAAAAAAGTTCTCTTTTTCTGCCATCAACACAGTCTATTAGGAAAGGTTGAATAAGTGCATGGCCACCATTCAGCCGATTAATTACAGCTCGCTTGGTTCGTGGCGCGCGCACGCATTGGCTCACGTGCTCGCCACACAACCACCCCAGCACTGTAATCTGATTTAAGGCCGGGCATTAGTTTTAACGAGAGCAGGATATTAGAATTTTACATTCAAAGGAAGGCAAAGGAAAGTCCCAGATGAATCACCCCAAAAGTATATATAGATGTTTCACCCTGTTGGAGATTATTGTGAAGTTAAATGTGATAAATGCTTTAAAATGTGTCGTGCTTGATAAATCGGGAAAGCTGCAGCGGACCTCACATCATTTTTTTTTAGGTGGTCCTCCGAGGTTTAACTGCAGCATTAGTGATGGGGATAAAAGGGCTTATAATGTTTTGGGTTCAAAGGTTAGGGTCTCCAGTGTGGGATGGTAATCCAGGCGGATTATAAAGGGAATCTGGTGAATATCTGAGGAAATCCCACTCAGGGACTTTCAGATCCTCTGTTTGCATGGATCTAACAGCCACGCTGTGTTTACTGAACTGGGATTTACCATGTTGTACATGAGGATGAGTTGTTTGAAATCAACAGGAAGTCAACATATGGATACAGGGTTTTTCCTGCCTTCAAAATTGTGTGGCGGCCGCCTCCAGCTAATTTTGTGCCGCCCTCAGTCAGACCGATTGATATCGCTCAACACAGCGTACAGCTCCAGCTGTGCCGATTGAGGGATTGATGTACCTCTGGGGCAGCTTTGTATTTTAACTGCAGTTGCAGTGCTGCACCACTAAGGAGGCGCTATGTCAACAGCAGTGCACAGGAAAGAAGAAGAAACAACGACTCACGTCCTCCATCACCGAGCTCTGGTGCGCCTCCGTGTCCTGCGCACACGCACGTCAATTGCCGCCCCAAAACACACTGCAAACTCGGACTGCACGATAAATATCGGAATGACGATGTCTTGTCAAAAAATCTACTAACCGACGGTCATTGGCATGACGGCATTCTGAAAGCTAATGAAGATTGCATGACTATCATAAGAGGAAAAGTTCAAGCCTTTTTGCCAGAGAGGAGCCAGGGGCTCAAACGATACTGTCTGATCTCACCATTGACGTTGTGGGCGCTTGGCGACCAACCTTTGAGCATTGTTAACTTTTGTGGGCTACCAAAGCACTCGGCGCATACAGTTCGGATTTCCGAGCCACCGCTATCTTCAAAAACAGGAGGTGTCGTGCTTCCACATACCCTGACAGAAGGAAATAAGGACACGAGCCTCACTTCTTATTTATGATTTAATATTCTTATTAAGTATAGGTTAAAGGTCATATAAATGTTGGAAAATGTTTTGAAATTATTCATTTGTTTCTTTTTTTTTGTTTGTTTTCCTTTTTCCCAGGAGTATGTAGATTTTTTCCATTCTATTTATGTATGAATATTTGTATGTATGTATATATATATATATATCAATTCATCAATCTTAATTGTCATTTGAAAAAAACGTCCACAAAAAAAGATAAATGCGCTTATAAATTTCAAGGCTGCATAAATTCATGCTTAATAATCACATTTTTAGGAGTAATTCAATATCCTTTGTGACGCGTGAAAAAAACCCTGCTCTATGGTCTTAATACTCCTAATTAGTCATCATTTAGGAATAAAATGCTGAGAATATGAGGACTCGATATTCTTTTTTTTTTCTTCTCCCATCCCTCTCGAGTGCTTCCTTCTGTCGGCTGAATTATTCATACACATAAATTAAATTGCACACAATATGCTGAAATGTGCAATCAGTGCCTGTTCACATGTAAACTTGGCTCTCCTTCGCATCTTTGTAGAACCGTAACACAGACGTTCTCTCAACAAGTAATTCAGATGGTTAACAGGGGGAAAAATGACCACGGCTCTCAAGTGTAACATGATTGATCAGGTATTTTTTATTCATTGAGTGAACTCCGCTTTTTTTCCAACTCAGATCCTGGACCCTGCCTGAGGCATAAAGGCCAAATGGCGGACATTCAATACATTTACAATGACAGGGGTTCCCTTTGGAGAAGAACACAGTGTCGGCCACGCATCTTTGCCGAGGGGCTCTGCCTACAGATGCGCCAGGTCATTTTTCATTACTCTGCTTCAGTGGAATCAAGTGTGACGGTACATTGAGCCAAAATTGTGTGAGGGGGGAGGCCAGGGTGGGGCATTTGCAGGTTTGAGCCTTTGGGTTAGAACTAATGTCCTTTTTTTTTTAACTTGTCTGTTTGTCATTACAATGAGCGGGTTGCTGGCTGACCTCTGACTTGTTCAGATTTTGAATTTGTTTTTTTTTCCCCTGATGGAAAACACAGTCAAACATCAGACATCTAACACACATCCATCAGGCGAGTACACCCCAGACTGATAGCCAGTTACACGAATGGCACATATAGACAAGTATCCATCCACGTTAAGTCGCGACGGATGGTTGTTGAGGATACTTTCCCTCTTGATTTGTGGCCATATTTTTCTGCAAAATGTCATTTACATTTAAATTTAGGGGATGTCTGAGTTGATGTTCTGCTCTGGAGGAAAGAGTATGTAAATTGACAGAGAAAGTCAACGGCATGTCAAAAATGTCCAACACAGAAAGTGACATATCAGTGTGATCTAATTTAATGCAGCCGGTCATCACAAGTCAGGGTGTATATTAATCTGCCCACGAGAGGTCAAACATAGAAACAGCCGCCTTTATAAGCAAATTCATTGATGCCAATGTGACTCACCCGGTTCGGCCAGACCATTTGAAGCCATACACACTCAAAGTTACAGATCCTTCAGAAGAAAGTATGGTGAATCCCAAAAGTAAATAACATCCATCTATCGGTTCTCTATCGTTTATCTCGGGCCGGGTCGCGGGAGCAACAGCCTTCCCTCTCCCCAGCCACTTCGTCTCTTCTGGCTCTTCCCGGGGGATTCCAAGGTGTTCTCAGGCCTCCAAATAGTCCTGGTTCATCCCCAGGGCCTCCTGCCAGTGGGACATGCCCGGAACACCTCACCAGGTACACATCCAGGACCCATCCTAATCAGATGCCCGAACCACCTCATCTCGTTCCTTTTGACATGGATAAGAAAGAGCTCTGAGCCCCTCCTTGATAACGGCGCTTCTCACTGTCTCTCGAAGGGAGAGAGAGCCCGGACACCCTGCACAGGGAACTCATTTCAGCTGCTGGTATCCAGGATCTCAATTTTTTCATAAAATAACACCAAAAAAATGACAAAATGATGCCTGCATCTCACATCTGCTATACATGGTGTCGTTTTTAAATAAGTAAAAACAAGGAAAAGCCGAATTTTCACGACAGGACTGAATTCTAAAAATAATTTAATAGCTGCAGTAGCTTAGTTTCAATTTTGCAAACGATGCGTGAATGTCAGAATAAAGTGTCATAGAGCTCAGGAAGGCATGTTATGGCCTAAAACTGTATTTATTCAAATATTTACTGTAATCAAGATTGTCATACTGCATCAGCGTGGGTAAGTGATAGGCTACGGTACATTGAGATATACTTTGGGTTACATTGCAATGATAGATATGAAACTAAATGGAGGACCTTCTGAACTTCTGACTTGAACTTCTGCTAAGATATGAGAGAGCTCTTAAAATGATTTCAGCATAACCTCACATTCTCCCCTCTCTTGTGTTTTGCTTTTAAAAGTCAGCCTCCTGTTCCGTCTTACCTGAGTGCTTTGCCCTTTTCAGGCCTGTAAATCCCTCCCAGCCACTTAGTGTTTTTATTGTAAACCTCCACTCTCCATACTCATCTTTAAATCCTCTTACATCACAAAAGTCAGTGTGTCCTTAAGGTCACCGGCTCCCAATATTCTCAGAGGCATGATGGGTTCTCGATGTTCTGTTCCATGCCGTTCATTTACTTAATTTTTACTTCTGGGCCCAATGTTTTCATGCTTTTTTCTGGCACAGTCTGTGCTTTGGGAGATGTGCAGATCTCTTAGGAAGTTGTCAAAGGGACACACTTTGAATCGGTAAACCTTGATTAACCTCGCAAATCTACAGCTACACTCCATTGTTAAACTGAAGTTCTTGTTCTTTTTCAACCAAATGATAAGGGTGTTGTCATGCCAGGCTTGCAACATGATTGGTAGCCGAGTGAACTGGTGTTCAAGTGGGGTGGTGCAGGTTGGATATTTTGAGACTCTTTACGACAAAACATCAACCAAACCGCACTGTTTGTTTGCTTGTTGGGTGTACACTGTGTTTGTGTGCACGCCAGTCATGTAATGTGTCAGAGTTTTATATGCCGCTAGGAGCTCATCAAGCTAAGCTAATGGTTTTGAGATTTCTATACATTCATACGAACACATTAGTCTATGGGCATCATACATATAAGACTTATTTCATAACTTATTTAGGAGGGTAAATGTTGGATCAGATTGAAAATACAGTATATAATCCATTGTGATAGTTACCGGGATAATATTTCGTCTTGAAAAAAATTGCTAACATTCCTTCATTCATCTTCCGAACCGCCTTATCCTCACTAGGGTCGCAGAGGGGGTGCTGGAGCCGATCCCAGCTGTCTTTGGGCAGTAGGCGGGGGACACCCTGGATCGGTTGCCAGCCAATCACAGGGCACACAGAGACGAAGAACCATCCACGCCCACACTCACACATAGGGACAATTTAGAGTGTTCAATCAGCCTGCCATGCATGTTTTTGTAATGTGGGAGGAAACCGGAGTACCCGGAGAAAACCCACGCAGGCCCGGGGAGAACATGCAAACTCCACACAGGGAGGCCGGAGCTGCAATTGAACCCGGTACCTCTGCACTGTGAAGTCGACGTGCTAACCACTAGACTACCGGGCCACCCAAAATTGCTAACATTACAGGTCAATATATCATCTGACCAAAAACAGATTCAATAAAACATTTCCTCTTCCGTCCTTCAGTGCGACCTGGTTCTGAACATCCTCATGTCCCACTACCGCCCTCCTGTCTTATATCCACTCCCAAGATGTTCAGTCTCAGAGTACATGTTGAAAAAGGCCAGCAGAGCGCCCAAGCACTGCGAGACACTCACTCGACTATGATGGCTGACAGGTCTGCTTAATATTCAGCATACAGAACCATTAGAGTGTTTGGTATTCACACGGCACTGCATCGAGGCCACTGGAGTTCAATGTCCCCTCAGTGAGCAGTGACCTTGAATTTGCAAAACACTTAGAGAAAAAGAAAAAAAAACCCAGCAGATCAGATCAAGAATTCTCTGTGGATAGGCTTGCATTAGTGTGTCAGTTTGAACTCAAAATGCACATTAATATAAAGCATGCAGAACCAAATACCTCCACGTCACATCAAGCCACCTTCCGGCATATGTTTCCAGCCGTGTTGGTGAGCAGAGGGTCACTGGGGTCAACGCTGATTTCTCACCATGTAAATTATAGATGAAGAGAGAACATGTAAGCGGTAAAAGATCCTTCCCTTGTGAATGAGGCACACACTCGTCGCCACCTCGCATCCATGCAGACCCCACCAGACCCTCTTCGGACTGATTTTCATTGATAAAGGTCACGACATCTCACTCAACCTGTTCGTCTCTTGAATCCGGAATGATTAAATCATGCCATATCGTTTGGATTGACAGTGCAAGTCCAAGTTCCCAATGAAGATTTTATGTCTACAGCCGTCTATTTCCATGTGTCTTTCAAGTGACACATGGCGTGTGTTTCCACTGATGGAACACATGACACAACCCGCATGCGCTAACGCCCAATTTGCATGGAAATAACTACAGCAACAACATAAAAATAACTCTTCATCCTTACGTTAAAAAAACAAAAAATAATCATAATCATAATCAGTTGGGCTCACTCTTCCGCTCATTGAATTAACATTTGATTTGCTCCACATAATTTGGTTATTAGTGGTTAGCATATCGACTTCACAGTGCAGAGGTACCGGGTTCGATTCCAGCTCCGGCCTTCCTGTGTGGAGTTTGCATGTTCTGCCCGGGCCTGCGTGGGTTTTCTCCGGGTACTCCGGTTTCCTTGGACGTTCCAAAAACATGCGTGGCAGGCTGATTGAACACTCCAAATTGTCCCTAGGTGTGAGTGTGAGCGCGAATGGATTTTCCTTTCTGTGTGCCCTGCGACTGGCTGGCAACCGATTCAGGGTGTCCCCCGCCTACTGCCCGAAGACAGCTGGGATAGGCTCCGGCACCCCCCGCCACCCTAGTGAGGATGAAGTGGTTCGAAAAATGAATGAATGAATGAATTTGGTTATTCAAAATAAGTGAAGGAAGCAATTTATACCAGACTCCAGAGTGTGTCACATTGTTTTAGCCAGGATCAAAAAAATCTGGAAAACTAAAATGGTGAAAAAGAATTAAACTCTTAATTTGCACAACTGAGTAGTACACTGGCGGCCCGGTAGCCCAGTGGTTAGCACGTCGGCTTCACAGTGCAGAGGTACCGGGTTCGATCCCAGCTCCGGCCTCCCTGTGTGGAATGTTCTCCCGGGCTTGCGTGGGTTTTCTCCGGGTGCTCCGGTTTCCTCCCACATTCCAAAAACATGCATGACAGGCTGATTGATCACTCTAAATTGTCCCTAGGTGTGAGTGTGAGCGTGTATGGTTGTTCGTCTCTGTGTGCCCTGCGATTGGCTGGCAACCAATTCAGGGTGTCCCCCGCCTACTGCCCGAAGACTGCTGGGATAGGCTCCAGCACCCCCCGCGACCCTAGTGAGGATGAAGCGGTTCGGAAAATGAATGAATGAATGAATGAATGAATGAGTAGTACACTTAACTATGAACATATGGAATTTATTTAGAAACAATTCTCTGGCTCAACTTTACATGTTCTTTAATTGCCTGTTTTTAGATTTACCGTGAGTGATTAAAAAAAAAATATATATGTTTAATGCCTCACTATATCTTGATATTCTTGTGTAAGTATATTTTTATACATGTCAGGTTTCTATTCCACATTTGGAAGAGGCCCGATTCAAATCTGAAAATATTGTATTCTATGCTGGTTCCCTTTAAGCTCTCATGACGCATATCCCACTTGTGCCACCAAAATGATGTCACATAAGCCATGTAGTTGTGAATCGGGTCTTCGTTGATGGTAAACGACACTGGGCAAGAAGCTGGTTCCAATATTACAGACTGTCAGGCAAGCCTTGGTTCCAACCAGATGTTAAGTTCACACTGCAATTCTTTGCTTTTCCTCAGAACGCCCAGGCCACGACACCAACTGATTTATACCAAACCACTTTTCAGCAATGTTCAGCTGGGATACCAAACCGCAGAAACGCAGTTCAGTACTCTCGTGGTAGGGTGGAGTTGGATTCGGTAGAACGGTCGATAGAAAATGCAGCATTCCTCCATCGACTGACACGCACATATGCAGTATGTGGCCCACTTCGCCGTGCCTATTCTTGGTATCCTTGAGGGTAACATTTATAGGAACTTGGCCTGATGGGACATGTTGTTTTTTTGGACTAGCAGGAAGTATAAGGGAAAAAAAGGGATGTGAAGTTTTATGTCTATCATCCATTTTCTATTCTGCTTATACCATGATCAGGGTCAAGGGCGGATGCTGGACTGGTTGACCAATGGCCCGTCGTACTCCTTATTTCGGCTCAGGGGACACAAAGCACATCCCCGGTTATCAAGATTGTGGTAGCTCTTAAACGCCTCAACTGCTTTTCAATTGACTTTACCTGGTTGTTTTTGAGCATTAAAAGTGGGAAATTTCAAAAGCATTGATCTCGTCTGGTTGGGTTTGTCCACCCTAAGCACTTGAAAATGTTATACGTGTGTGGCCTTGACTGGACCTTTTCCAGGACTTCCCAACGAGGGGTTAAATGACAATGACTGTTATGTAGAGACAAGCAGCATTTGGGTGCCTATGGCAGATTCAAGATTGATTAACTGAAATGCTATTGTCATCGTAAACGATGACAACCCGTCCAAGAAACATGAAAAAGCCTGGCAAGATGAATTTGTGAATAAAAACCACTTAAGAAAAACAAGTTGATCACAACACAAACTAGTGGAGGAACACTTAACATTTTAATGTGCTCACTGCCTGCCGAACAACCACAAGTCACATTTCTTTGTCCATAAAAGTGGCGGTCAGATTTCATCAAATCTATCAATTGTAGGTCGAATTGGGATTCTCGAGAATAAATGTGAGTTTTTATTAATTTTTTGGGGGGTGGGGGGTGGCGGCGGGGGCGGTATAATGTCTGGGAATGTCGCATTCAAATAAAACAAGAACAAAGAGTTGTCTGCGTTGGAAATATCTTCTATTTGTTTGAAGTGTCACAACATGGTTCTCATTGGGGTGTGGGGGGGGGGGGGGGAGGAGTAAAAAAAGAAGGAGAAAAAAACCCCTAACTGGAACCACATTTCACCCTCAAAGTCAGTCACTGGCGCACGGGTGGAGCTCACAATCGCACACAAAAACGCACTCCCACGCACATATATACACACACTTGAGCAAACAAAACAGATCGCTCCCGGTCAGTGGATTCTCGAGACATTCCTGTCTGCCTTTGCGTGACCCTCCCTGTGCAGTCTCAAATCTAGTGCTTTCCATCCAGGAGATGCTAATACTTTCTCGTGGTTCGAACAAAGAAATATAAATACTCTATTACTATACTTAAGTAGATTTTGTTGTTGTTCTTGTTGTTGAGTGCTCGCAACAACAATGAGAGGGGGGGCGTGCGGTGTCACTTTGATGACCAACCATCATGTGTCTGTCTGAGTAAGACCATGCTTTGTTTAGTTTCGTGAGATGACCGAGGTTGTGTGTTGGTGACGAAGAGACTCCCCCATCTTGCTTCAATTAGCATTCAGGGCCGGTTTATATCAAATTGCAGCCAATGTAGGTTACCTTTTGGAGTGCACGCCATCCCTTTCTGTGCCTAATACCCGGCATCCAAATCACTTCCCATCAGCACGTTGTTAAGACCACACCTCACCATCATCACAAGTCTTTGCCCAAATAGGTCACACCTAGTCAAGTGTTTCACCATATTGTATTTTTTGCCAAACTTTGAGGTTCACGGAAGGTGTGACACATGAAAATGGCAGATGTTTGCCCTCTGAAGCGAGATGCACGCTTAAAGGCGAACACGACGCAAAAAAAAAAAAAAATTAAAATCTTTGCACGAAAATGTACTATGTGACCCCCCCTCCCACCGGTTTTCTGGTTTTGGTTTTGGTCACGTAATGTTCGGAACGCAAGCTGAACATACACACTTCAAAAATTACGACTGTTAAAATGATACATTTACCCCGCTTTAGTTCAGTAGCACTCCTCCCGTTTTGAACATTTATTCATAAACTCCTGAAGGGAAAGTGTTCGGGTCTGCTTCTCGTAATTCTTCCGTGGTCTCCCCCCAATGTGTCTTGGTTGATTTCAGCCCTTTCTGTCTCCTTTTGCACTTCCCTCCCTCGTTTCAGTCAAACAACCAGGGCCTTTGTGATGGCAAACAGAGGAAGTAACCAATGATGGCAGATATGTATATAACTGAGGGGAAAGTGAAAAACCAGCAACGGGTGTTTGTGTTAAAGCCGGGAAAGGACTCATCTGGAGATGTTTAAGTTGGACAACGCAGTATCCGGTGTCTGGGAGAGGCCAAAAATATACAGAAACATAAAAATCCTCTCAGAGTGCATTTGGAAGGGGGGTGGAGAGTAATCACCCCCTTTTGCTTATCTTGTGACCTTCTAGAACTCAGCAAAAATGAGTATCGACTTGCAGCCATTGTTTTGGATCAAATAGAGGTGTATCGCTGACGGTGGAGTGGTTCGCTTGCCTGACTTCCATGTGACAGTGACTGTGAATGGTTGTCTGTGTCCGAGGTTCCTATTTTCATGTCTAGTGCAAAGCGCAGTCTAACTATGAGCATGGGTTGAGGTTTTTTGGGGTTTTTTTTTCCCCCATTTTTTTCATAGACGGGCGCAGTCAAAAATCGCCATTGATGCCGTTGTTGGAGTGATTCCTTGATTCTTGGCCAATCGAAGTGGCTTCCCTCATTCCTTTTACATTCAGCGCAGGAAAGGCACACAGTCTTCGTGGCGGAAGCATGACAGACTCGCTGGAGTCCGTGCAGGAGATCTGCATGCTCTAAGTGCATTTATAAGGAACTGCAAGAAGATATCAAGTTAGTCACTGCGAAGTGAACACTTGTAGACCACCATCCACACACACACACACACACACACACACACATCAGCGGGCTGCAGAATCCTACTTTCTACGTCTGGATCAGATCAAATCCACCAAAATCACGTTACACCACCTACGCCACAACTTAGATTTAGTCTTAAGTGTAGGCTACTTTCCGGAACACACAGAAAGGCATAATATGGTCTGCCAAAGTTTCAAACATGGTAAAAGAGACCTGCCCTGGCAGAAAATTAAAGAAAGAAAACCCCGTCCAACAAAATAGGGCCCATTATGTGGCCTGTAATTGACTGGCAACCAGTGAAGTGTGTGGATGGATGGATGGATGGATGAATGGATGGATGGAGCAAACATTTTGTAATTTTGCCAGTGAAAGTTTTTTGAAGGTGTCTAAGGGGCTGCGGTAGCATCATCATAATCTGTGTTCTTTCTGGTCATTTCAGCGGTTGTCATTGTTCGGAGGAAAAACACAAAGCAGTCGCCTGTCTTGTAACTGCTCCCATTTCATTCGATTCAATCATATTGTTAATTCATAGCTGCTTTGCAAATTGAAGGTAAACTGATAATATTGTGCTTGCTAGTTTGTATGTGTTGATTTTTTTCCCAGCTATTTTTCACAAAGGTTGTTGATGTAGCAACTCAAAATGCCCTCATTCAAGCTTGTTTCTTTAATATTTAATCTACAGTACTTATTTTTCCATTCTCAGGCACTTTATAGGAGGATGCCCTGTTTTCAAGACCAGGATTTTTAAATGGTTACACAATCTTATTTGCATTATACAGTACTCACGTTCACATTTGTGGAAAATTTAGAGCCCTCAATTGAACAAAATATGTTTTTGGAGAGAAATTTTCACACAAGCTCAGAGAGAAGTAATGTGAACACCAAACTCTTGAACTGTGAGGCAGACATCTACGTCACTATGCTACTCAAACATTCATATTGTTGTACCTGTGGAGAATTGCTTCATTTAAAAAAAAAAAAGTACAGTTCCAGAACGGCGCCTGAATATAAGATCCCTAGAATATAATTTAAAAAGCATGCACATTCTGCATGGCTCGACTGTTATTTTGGCAAGTTTAAAACTAAGACTGCAATATGTCATATCTGCAATATGTCATATCTGATGGTAGAGAAATTTCTTTTACTCTATGAATAGTAGACAAAGAAAGTGGGACCTACATATGCCTCTCAGAAGCCGTGTCTATTTTTGGTACCAAAAACTGGAGCTGATTGTGTTATGTTAACAACTTTGTGGTTTCAACAGCTGCTGCTCGGCCAGCGTCAGGTGAACACGAGCTTTCAATTTGGCTTCCCGGAACGTGAGTGTGATGGTTGCGTGAGCGCTCAGGGCCAGAAAAATCATTGAGGCAAGGCGAGCCCGAGGAAGGAGATTTGTGTTGGTGGTGTGCGGACAGGAAGCGGCGGGATGAAGAAAGGCGAAATCCAGGCAGTGCAAACCAATCCATTTGGAAGCGGCATTATTTTCCCTGGTCAGTGTATGGAAATGAAAACCTGTACTTTGTATAAGAGCATCGTAAACCCCGGCTGATTTGAAAACCCACTTACTCTCACAATTTTCTGTAGAATATACCTAAAACTAGAGGTAGGTAGTCAGCATTTCAGCCTATAAGAACTCAGTTTTGAACTTGAGAAACCTACAAGAGTCTGTCTCGGTCTCTATTTGCATTGAGTTTGACAACGGTGGTTTTGCTAAACTGGGCGTGAATTTAATTAATGAGCTGAACTGCCTCTATGATTTTGTGATATATCTTTGAGTTGCAAACATCGTATGGTGCCATCCACTTTTTACTGACTTTATTATAATCATAATCCTTCAATACAAATGTAATAATCTTCAAAAATTATAATGCAGTAGACATTTATTTAATATTCTTTTATTGTGTTTTATGCAATAAATTGTTTTTATTTTATTAAAAATATTTAACCATGAAATGGTGGTGCTTATGGGGCTGCAAATTGATTACTGTAATGCCATTTCAGTTTACTATTCCAATATGAGGACCATTGATTAAGGACCTCGATCCCAGGACAAATTATTCTCATAAATCAAGATGGCACAATGGCCAAATTCCTCTCAAGTGTGACGGACAAAGAGAGCAAACAGTGACCATGATTGAATGAATTCATGAATTCATGAATTCATGAATTCATGAATTAACATGTTTTGACTGGAGACTCGAGAGTGCCGCGCACGCGCGAAGCCAATGAGAATCTTCCAGGAGGATGACACGAGCGCCACACACTTCCTTCTCCTTTTTTGACATATTTGAATTTCCCCCACTATTCTTAGATTGTGTACCGCCACAAACCGAACAATCCAGTTAGAAGACACATTGGAACACAAATTTGTCAGTTCATTTTAACCGAGTTTTTCAACTTGTCCCCCTCCCGTATTTGTCACTTGGTACAGTCCGCTGCTCCGCGCTGGTTTGTGCCGTTTACGCCGGTGGCTGCTGGAGGAAGGGGAGGAGAGGGAGGAGGGGAAAGAGGAAGAGTGGAGGGAGCTCTCATCATCCTCAGGCTTCTGGAGGTGGCGATGGAGAAATGAGAGCCGGGGAAGCTAGCCTGCTTGTTAGCCGGGTTATTCCTTCCGCGAGTGGCGTCCGGGCGGGGGGGGGAGGCAGACGACCAGCCACGGAATAGAGCCAGTTGTCAGTTGAATCTGCTGGTCAGTGGTCACCCCCAACATGGACGCGGACGTGTCTCCTCTTCATCCTTCGGGCCGGCTGCTGTTGGGCGCTTGTCTGCCTACCGTGCGACTCGTTTCTTTCTGGGACTAATAATAATAATACTTTGACTGTTTTTCTTTCTTGTGAAAGCACCCCCGTTTTTCTTTTTCTTTTTTTTTTTTTTTTTGTGCGTGGGAGCCTCACACGGCGCATTGAAGGTAATGTTTGAATTGAGTAATTGCCAGCACTGGCTGAGCATCACCTACAGAATCAAATTGAGAAAAATGCTGATTAATCATCACCCAGGTTGAGATGTATTGAACCGCTGCCGCTTGAGTGTATGACTTGTGTTTACATGATCACCTCTTGATGTGAGATTCTGATCCTTCCATCCTAGTATGGCTCAAATATTCCACGTTGCTTTTTCTTCTTCTTCCACTTGGCTCTATATTTGGACTTTATTGTTTTTTTGGGGGGGACAAAAAAAAAAAGGCTCAGCAGTGTTTGTCCAATGCCACAAAACAAAAGCCAAAAAAGTGTTTGTCCGGGCCTTAAAATAAAAACTCCCTAAAGTGGTAATTTGTCGCATTTGCACTATTCTTGGTCACTCTGTGTTTTGTGGGTCTGTTGGAAAGCCATTTTTAGCATTGACTCCAGAGCTTGATATCCAGCAAGGTCCATCAAACAGTTTAGCACACGAGCTGAACAACTGGGTCTTACTTGTAGCACTTGTAACACTTGTAGCACAGTGAAGTAGTGAAGCTAGTCGTGTAACAAGTGCACCAGAATAGGTTACTACTAAAGTTTAATTGCATACTTGTAAGTCAAAAGTGGCACTAGTAGTGGAAAAAAAACATTCCTGTTGCTGTTATATTTCCAGTAAGTTGGAAAGCAAGGAGATGGAATACATGCTTAAACAGCAGAACTTCAACTGTTCGTTGTCTGAGATGTTTAATAACATGTGGCTGGCGACAATGCCATACTGTTGTCACAATCACATTCCCCGAGGTAGCCCAAACTTAAATGGCTTGTATACAGTGTAAACATGGAGCGATAAATCCAAGATGAAAGCAAAACATTTGAAAAAATAAATGTATTTGTGTGCACAGGTGCACCCCGTCCAAAACCTCAAACCACAGGGGATCAGTCAGTGGCGAGTGGGCGGGGGCAGCTGAGGCTTGAAAGCGCAAGGCGGCCGCACATGTTGGAACAGTTCGCATGGTGCATGAGTGTGTTTTCCCTTTATGGCTCACTCCGGTGCAAGCTGCTCTGAGAAAGTGCGTTTGTTACCCCCCCCCCCCACCGCCGCACCATGCTGGAGAGACACACCCTCTCCACTCTGCTAAGTGCTCCCAGCGTGACCCTTGTGGTTGAAAGTTGTAACCCCGTTTTGCATGTGTGTGTGTGGCTGCTAAGTTTTGGAACTTCAAAACGTTTTTCTCCAATGTTTCTGAAGTGGGCTGCACCAATACTGGCAATCAAGCCTAATTTGTCTATGAAAATCATGAAAGGATTGGTTGTAAAATATATCTGAACTATGTGGGGGTGTGTTAAGAGTGAATTATCCTCCCTGATCTGAGTGATTATCCCCAGGTGTGTGTGAAGAGTTTTCCTCCCCGATATGCTCAAAGAAATCGGGACAGAGAATCTTTCAGTGTTTATGATGGCAGATCCTCATGTGTTTGGGTTCAACAAAAAGTTGGTCGAGAAGTGAATGCCAGGTGTTAAACTTCACACCCAGGCTTTCAGGTGGCATTCCCAATGAACTGGTGCATCACTTTACAGAGCCGTTGTGTGTTTACACAGCACAACTAGATGTAAAGCAGCCACAGTTGCTTTCGGCACAAAGGAGTGTGGACAGTGAGTCGCTGGAATTAAACTTCAAGTTCTCATGCTTCTCATACTGTGAAACTATCAAATTAGTCAATGGACTTAAACCCCGATTTCGTTATCTCGCATAGTTTCCTTACTCACAGCAGCTAACCAGTAAAATGCCCCCTTCAATAGCCAATGTGAAAGAAGCTAAAGGTGTTGCCCGCCTCTGTATTGGCTCTGATATTACCTGGGAAGGTGGAAAATTGCCAGGCCCATCCAACCCGCCCCACCATTCCGTGTTGGTGCCCTCCAGGCAGAAGAGTGACAGTGGGGGGGAAAAGTTTGAAAAAAGACCAGATTTTTTTTTTTCAAACGGTGTAAAAGCGCTTTATTTTGATCTCCACCGGGTTTCGAAAAGAGCCTAACACCATTGGGATAAGCTGCTCAGTCACACATGCAGTTGCTTCATACGTCTGTGGAATAGAGCGCAGGTGCGAAAAGCAGCACGGCTCTGCAGGAATTATATAACTGCATGACAACTACCTGACAATACCACTGAGTCGTCAATTTACGAGCCCAGTGAACGCCAAGAAACCGAGAGAAAATAACAAAGTCCGACACACGACTGCATTCTCAAGTATCAGACACAAAAATATTCAACTAATCCCTAAGCAGTCTGTACATCTCCACTCTAACTCGTGTGAATTTTGTAATGTGCAGACATGTTTGGACGGCTTTATTTTAGCTTTGTCTACCACATGGATTGTTGAGCTCGTACAGTGCTTGTGTGTGTGTGTTTCCCACACTATTTTGCTGTTGCACCTGCTTGTGTGTTTGTGGACTTGGCAGCTCTATTCAGCAAAGCATTGCATCAACAATTCAAACATCACAATCGGCCACCCTCATTGTGGTCGCTGTAGTTAATGCTTTGATTGATGCTGCTTTTCCTGCTCAAAAGAGGGATTGCTGGAAAGGTCCGTCATCACATGGCTGAATTGAGCCATTGTGTCTTTACAACAGCGATCTAACCTTGTTATGACTGAGGAGAGTTTCACAGACGGTGATTGGATCGTTGGATAGGATGCATTTTTCTTTGTGATTAAATATCAACAAATATTGAGCAGTATATCTTCTGTCTCACAGATGACGGAAGGGAGGCGATGTCAGGTCCATCTCCTGGACGACAGGAAGCTGGAGCTCCTTGTGCAGGTGAGTTGCTTGTACCTCCAGCTCTTTTATTCCTCTCTTTATAGCTCCGGGCAAGAGAGGCTTGATGCTGGTGTCCCAGAGGGGTCCACGGTTGTTGCTGACTGGGCAAAATATGTCGGCATGGTGACTTTGCACTTTTCTCACGCTCACCTGACCGCGCAGACATTAAACAGACAGATGCCCAGGGCAGTGCATCAGCAACGTGTCAATCTGTTCTTGAGTGATCATCTCAACGCTACAGAATAGCTCTGTATGTCACGCTACAAAGGTCTCATAAAAAAAACTTTAAAATGTTTTGCACACTACTGATATTTGTATTTATATCCACAATTTAAGGTCGGTTTTCGACCAAAAATTGTGAGTTTTTTATGCCTCGGATGACGAACAAATTTCGGTTCTGGAACAAACTGAGCGCACTTGAATGCACCATTTGACTCCTCTCGCCTTCCTTACACGAGGAAGTGACACTTCCTCAGGTAGACGTGGTTTCGGTTTTCGAACAATTTCGGTTTTCGAACAGCCTTCTGGAATGGCTTATGGACAAAAACCGAGGTTTGACTCTATTGTTTTTACTCTACAGTCAAACCTCGATTTTCGAACATCTCTGTTCTCGACCAAATCGGTTTTCGACCAAAAATTTTGAGTTTTTTTTATGCCTCGGATTACGACCGCAAATCGGTTCTCGACCAAACTGAGCGCACTTGAATACCCCACTTGACTTCTCTCGCCTTCCTTACACGAGGAAGTGACGCTTTCTCAGGTGACGAGGAAGTGACGCTTCTTCGTGTAGCGTTCCATTGTGAGCAGACGTGGTCAATACAGATTTATTATTAAAAAGGGCGTGGTTTCAGTTTTCAAACAAATCGGTTTTCGAACAGCCTTCTGGAACGGATTATGGTCGAAAACCGAGTTATGACTGTATACCCAACCAGCCATATACATATTGTGTTTTACAACAGTAGTACCCAACAGCATTTATAAATCCATCTGTACCAATGAAAATACAAGCATGCACAGTCTTCACGGTCAAAATGCAGAGTCGGTTGTGAGCGTTTCAGTGAAGGGGAGCGAGCTGAAAGGAGTAGAGTCGTCCTTGATAAAGCAAATAGAGGTCGCGAAGTTGGATTGCAGTTCGCATCACAAAGTAAACATCCAGACTTGGATTTTTATTTATTTAATTTATACGTTCCGCCGTCTGTGTGCAGTCTGACAGGCGGACGGACACAGAGTTGAAGCACCATCGCTGTATGTAACGATAGGAGCATTCAAACACGCAATCCGTGCTGCATGACCCGATTAGATTGTTTCCAGCACACTGAAAAATTGGGAGCATTCGTGAGCTTATTGGGTGCACTGTCGAGCTCTGAGTTCGACCAACAGTGGTGTGGACTTTGGGAACAATGTAGTTAATAAAACTGCTGTAATGGAGAGAATCGGTGGTGGTATGCTTGGTATGCAGAGAGCAAAGATAGGGTTTCTTCTTGGCAATCTGTGTGATAAACCGGAACCAGTGAATTTGTCTGCATGAGTGAAGAGAGGGCCAATTAACCAGAGAGTACAGTTCACCTTAGTGGGCGTTAAATGGACATCATACCCCGCAGCCCCCATTCCTAGCTCTCAATTTTCCATCCTCACAAATCAAGCAAGCCACCATCGACCACAGCTGTCCCTTTATCGAAGCTGCAGTGGCTGTTTTTGGGCAGCCCCTTACCTCATTTCGTGGGAACCATCCCAATGGGAGCTCGTTTTCAGGGCGTACCACTGCAAGAAACAACTCCAGGCAACTTGTAGGTGTTTTTGACCAATCTTGACAACTTGGCAGGTGGTGCACCACGCTGAATTGGTTGTGAGTTGACATGACAATCTGGCCACAACTTCAAACGAGCCCTAAACTTCAACCGCAACAAGACGGGAATGGACGTGTTCTGCAGCTTTGACTGTTCACATCAACGCACTTTTCCAATAACCTCGTTTTCGAGATTTTCATTGCCTTCCCCCATTGGCAGTCACCTCGGTCATGCCTTTGCCTTGGTAACAGTTGAATCTCAGACACCCGTGCAATTTCATTTGAAGCTCCCTCCGTTTTTTTGCCTACCTTTCTTATACTCTAATGCCCCCTGGGTTGGCACGTTACCTGACTGTAGCAGAATAAAAAGACAAAAGAATATAATTGTACCGGTACAGTTCACGAGCAAAGGGTGACTCAAGATATTGACGGAAAAAGTTTTAGCCAGAGAGAGCAAATTGTGATAAGAGTTCAGGAATAGACGGACGTGAGAAAGAGAGAAAAAAATTCGGTGTTCAAGCCAAGGATAGGTCTGCTGACTCTCTGATTCGATTACACTGCCAGAAATGATCCCCTTATCTTCCATCCCTTGACATCTCTCTCTCTCTCTCTCTCTCTCTCTCTCTCTCAGCTTTCTGCTTCATTCTCCCACAGTTGAGCTTCTTTTCCGAGTCACAGCCTCCTGTTGCTCTCCACCAAATCCCACTGCCTCTCAAAATACAACTGAACCGTGACCTTATCACCTGCATCCATGCGTCCATGCGTGGTGTATCCATTTTTTATGTCATCCTTTTATCTAAGCAACCACCTATTCAGCTGTCCCATTTTCCCCAATTTACCTCATCCTATCAATTATGCATCCATGTAGTCACCTCTCCATCTGTCCCACCATCCACGAATAACCACGTCCAACCGACCGTTAATCCATCCGTGCATCCAGTCATCCACCAGTCAAACAACCAAGTATGGGCTTGTATATCGGATTCAGAGTTGTTCATATCATTCCTCTACCGAGTTGCGGTACCCGCAAAATTCCCAAAAGATACGACTTTTTCAAGGGGGAAAGTCATAGGGCTCACTGACTGTTCGCATCAATATCGGGAAAGGGAGAGGTCGTGTCACTTTGCCTGAAGTCACGACGCACAAAAAAAAAGGAAAAGAAAAATCATACTGCTGTGGGAGCACTTTTGAAACCATTGCTTTTTAAAACCACAGAACTGGTAACAGATTCATGCCTGGCTTAACCAAACTGTAATCTATTCTCCAATTGCCCAACTATTCATCCATCCACCATCAAATTGCAAACAAGTCCTACTAAAGGTCGTTACCTCTTTAACTTCGTGGTGTATTTTTCCGACAAAAGATTTCACTTATTATTGCCGTGGGATATACTGGCGACCAGTCCATGGTGCACCCCGCTTCTTGCCCAAAGTCAACCGAGCTGTGATCCTAATGACGATACACTCATAGAAAACAAATGGGTCGATGGTTTTTATCTCATTCTTGTTCTGTTGAAGCTGGCTGCATTGAATTTCCGTGTCATCTCCTTTTTCTCAATGATTCAGGAGATGTGACACGTCTGTGATCGAACAAATCGGTGTTGCCTGTTTCATAAACTGCAGGAATTCAGTAGGCTACGGAGCCATGATTCCGAGAAAAGAAAAATTATCATGTTGACCTTTTGAAAATGTTGTCTTGAGGGAATGGCCATAACCCGCCAGAAGTGGAATGTTTTTTCAAGCGTTGAGAAAGTAGTACGTTGCTGTGCTGGACAATTTCACGTCTTCCTAATTATTTAACAGCGCTTTGGTCCTTTCTTTCCTGCAAAGCCTCAGCTGGCCTCCGAAATCTTGATCTCATTCGGGTCAGCGACTTGTAACATTGGCCAGGTGTTTAATCCCAAAGGGGCCGTTTGCTTTTTATCCCCCACAACCTCCCCCTCCCCTGCCCCCCTTCCTTTACCGCCTTCCTCTTAACTTTTGAGAGGGAGTCCTCTTGCGGTTTGTTTATGGAGCAATGCCTCGTTGGTTGGCAGCTATGTGCCAGGAGGCTAGCGCAACTATTGGCCAGGTAGTAAACCTAGAAGCCCACCGCCTGATATACCACCCTTGTAAAATAGATGCCGTTCATATGGCTATCACTCCCTGAGGCTAAAATGTTGTAGGCTAATGGGCAGCAAATCGAGCACTGAGGCCCAGTTGTGTAACGGTGTCGGATTTGCTTCCTGTGTGTCTGCTTGATGCTTGTTTGCAGAATTTCCCTTCCACTTTTACACTGATTAAAGTGAAATGTCAGCAAGAGCTACATAATAAGAGTACATTAAATGTTGATGCACGTCTGAAACCAAAGTCAGATCTGGCGCTTTGACCTTGTGCTCGACATCAATATTTATGTTTTGATGTATTTATTCTGACAAGAATTTTACATCGACCTCTTTGTTTGAGCCGTTCTTGTGCTACCATAGCATTACAAAGTGCTGATGTTTCATTTGACACCACTGCTCTAGTAAGGCTTGACAACCTGTGTTAAGACAATTTTTTTCATTAAATTGTCTCAATGTAGAGCCTACTTAGCAGTGAGTACTGCCTTTTTTACATTTGTCACATCTCAACATCAGCACTCCTTTGTAATTCTCTGCTGTTAATAATTACATCTGTTACCAGAGAGCTTTTTTGCATGAAACCACTCACCAACTTGTCAGTGTGATCTCCCAAAACACAGTTGCACGTCGTCCAGTATATGTCTGCCGCCTCACAGATGAGATGAGATAAGATGACGTAGAGCATGACAGTTAGAAAGATCCAAAACCAATGACACAAACATAGCCAGTATTCATAACAACGTAGAAACAAGTGACTCAAGGCAAACCTCCCAAGATTGCTTACTGCTGCTCTCATCTCCCTCACAACGAGCCTTTTTCATTGTGTCCCTGTTCGTCGCTCGCTGCTGGTTCCGCTGCGGTTTGCACACATGCACAATAATTGCTATTATCGGCTCGAATTGTTGATGGCTGTATGGTAATAAAAGACCGTGGCATGCTTTTCAGAAAAGCCGAAAACACTCATTAGAAAGAGCGCAGTTCCAAACCAAACAGTTCCATGCATTGGTTATGCATGTTACTTAGCCTCGTCGGCCGCTAACAGTGAAGGGCAAGTTACTGATCTAATGTGAAAAAGTAGCTGAGGCACTTTAATCGCTGACACGCTTTTCATCTGTCCTGTTTCGTTGAAAGCTTTCGTCACAGCCTGACAAGTGTTTTATACAGCTGTGTTACACCGGACACTGTTGCGGCAATATCTCGCTGAATTGGATGGCGATGAAAAAAACGAAGGTGTTTAAATACAGCATGTGATGAATCTGCGGTGCTTTGGTTTTGTGCAATGGTAAATTCTAAAGTGTATTCCGGTCCGAGAAGTGATTTTCATATTTTGACTTGTCATCTTACTATGTTAGCCCAGGTTACTGATGGTGCGCTCTGATTTAAGCTATAAATCGGCGTTATGTGACGGAATTCCAAACTGAAAACCCTATTGATTTCCTTGATGATACATAAAATTGTGTTAATTGGCTATTTTTTTAGCTCTCATTCTACTTTTTGCGTCTCAAAACTAATAGATAAATATGTCGGACACATCCCAACTTCCATGTTTCTCTCTGTTGTGCTCGTCTGGTCTCCTGAGCAATTTTTGTGTTGCAAAAAGATACGAGAAAAATCTCTGTAGGCGGTCATTCTTAAATGTGATCTAGGTCAGTGAAGATGTGTGCGTGTGTGTTTGTGTATGTGCTGGGATGACATCATCACTGGCATCTCTTGAAATAGCTCCCAGTAGCGTCTGTCACTGTGGTTGTAAGTGTGCTGTGAGTAGATAACAGCAGACCTCGGGGGAAGATTGTTAGGAAGATGCGCCCCTTTAGTGCTGTAGCTAAGAGTGCTGTATGTTGTGTTGTGAGTGGGCTGTTTGCATGTGGAGCGCATGCCCGCCTGTGTGTGTGTGTGTGTGTGTGTGTGTGTGTGTGTGTGTGTGTGTGTGTGTGCGTGTGTGTGTGTGTGTGTGTGTGTATTACAGAGGCGAAGCACACTCCCGGTTAACCTCATTCAGGGCGGGGCGTCCTCTTACGCAAAATGTCACGGCCCAGCCGCATGAGGCAGCGATCCTCATCCGCACCCTTTGATTTAAAACATCCTGGATGCCGTTAGTGAGGTGATGACTGAAGGTGGGGCACTGTCATTACTTTGCCTCTACAATGCATCACTCAAAAGTGAATGTCAGTCACGCCATAGCGTGAGCCACGAGGACCGTCGATTGGAAGCTGGTCAGAGCCCTCTATCGCCTATGGCTATGCAGTACAGTGCTCTGGCCCAGAGGCATGACTCTGCAGCAGAGGTTTAGGTCAGAGGCTGAGAGGAGAGCGAGAGCAGAAGGAAAGGCACGATCGCCGCACTGTCAGCAGCATCCCTGAGCACCATCCATTTCTACTCTCTTTCTGTCATTAATCTCCTCTTTTCTCACTCATTTTTGCACTTTACCCTCCGTTCTGTCAAAAAATGCTTTGTTACTGCAGTGAGTCAATATCCGATGCACTCTGAAACATAGCTGTTTCTTTTGCAGAACTTCATGAGTAGCAACACGAATGATAATGAAGAGATGTTATTTGCTGTCACTCCATGTACCAATATGTTATTGTAATGCCCCGTCTAGTGGTGCCTAGGACATTACACAAAAAAGGATCCCTGTTTCCCTCAACTCCCGAGCAGCCACGAGACACATAACTTCTTCACTGCAGTTTTATGTTCATCAACTGTAATCCATCTCAATACTCCCACTGACGTGTACCTTTGTCAAATATATTTTTCAGCAGGGTTTGGGCGTTCAAGAGAGTCAAAATGGTCAAAAATAAAAAGATGAGGCCTGTAACTAATGATTATTTTGAAAATCGATGAATCGGTTGATTCTTTTGTCGATTAATTAATGACTCAAATAAAAATATTCATCGGGGGGGGGGGGTGCTGGAGCCTATCCCAGCTGGAGCCTATCCCAGCTGTCTTCGGGCATTAGGCGGGGGATACCCTGAACCGGTTGCCAGCCAGTCGCAGGGCACACAGAAAGGAACAACCATTCGCGCTCGCACTCACACCTAGGGACAATTTGGAGTGTTCAATCAGCCTTTCATGCATGTCTTTGGAACGTGGGAGGAAACCAGCGTACCGGAGAAAACCCACGCAGGCCCGGAGAGAACATGCAAACTCCACACAGGGATGCCGGAGCTGGAATTGAACCCGGTACCTCCGCACTGTTGGGTCGACGTGCTAACCACTGGACTACCGGGCCGCCCCACATGTTTTAATTGTCATCTTTTTTTCAAAAACAAGACATTTCAAATTGACTTGTTTAAAGCATTTTTGAATGTGTTCATATTCGAATGTTTGGAGAATGTCTGGAGTTAGTTTGGCGACCTTGAACGGACCATGATGCGAACTCAACCGTCGCTACCTTCGCCAACACTTGCAAATGTTCAACGCTCGGTGGGATATGGGCTAAAATGTGGGCCTAAAATCACAACTGAGTCTTTTAAGGGGGCGGGGGTGTTAATGAATATTTAATGTCGAAGCTCAAATTTTTTAAATATTTGCCAGTGTTTGGCCACATAAAGTGTCACTTTGAGAAACAACGGTGTATGTTGCAGTTCTCTAACATCTTTTACTGACGACATTGAATGTGTCTTTCTGCAGCCCAAGTTAATGGCTAAGGACCTCCTGGACCTGGTAGCCTCTCACTTCAACCTCAAGGAGAAGGAGTACTTTGGAATTGCATACACAGACGAAACGTGAGTCCTGAAGTGTTGACTAATCTGTAATTTTATGTACATTTTAAATGACACATATCTAAGATGGCTGTTGTTACATTGAATACAAAACATGACACAACCTCTGTGTACAAAAACCCAAATTGCGTGTTAACTCCAGAGGTATCAGCACCAGAACAACACACATCCTTCCATCCATTTTTTTGAACCGCTTATCCTCACTAAGAGCCACGGGGGTGCTGGAGTTATTCCCAGTTATTATCGGGCGAGAATTTTTGGTACACCCTGAACTGGTTGCCAGGGAATCATCAGGGTACAAAAAGACAAACAACCTTCCACACTCACATTCACACCTCTGAACAATTTAGATCAGTTCAATCAACCTACCGTGCATGTTTTGGGAATGTGGGAGGAAACCGGAGAAGCATTTGCATTTCGTTGTCATGGCTGACTCTTCTGCGGATTGTTTTAAATGAGGATAACCTCCTTTGACACTACTAGTTGACGTCTGCAATTATTTTGTAGAATATTGCAAAATAATGGTGAATAGTGTCCCTTGATCCAGGGAGTATACATTTTGCCTTCAAGCAGAGGCCAGAGTTTGAGAAAACATGTCACTGAATTCAGTGTGCTCGCTGACCGACTCTACAGTGACAAGTTGCACGTCGTGACATGCAAAGTCATGTAAAGGCTCAAATGATTTACATAAAGGGAAATCATGTGACCTCGCTTGGGCGCGTGTGTCTCCTTTGTTTATGTCAATCAACGGGAGGGGCAAAACAGGCAAAACAATAAGACTCATCAGCAGGCGTAATTATTTTCCTCCATAATGATGTTGTTTTTTGGCTCTCCTCAGGGGCCATTTTAGTTGGCTACAGCTGGACCGCAGGGTGTTAGAACATGAATTCCCCAAGAAATCAGGGCCCATTGTCCTCTACTTCTGTGTCAGGTGAGTTCTTCATCCACTTTGTCAGCACTCTGCAATATCCTCCACTTCAGGATTGTGTGTGTGTGTGTGTGTGTGTGTGTGTGTGTGTGTGTGTGTGTGTGTGTGTGTGTGTGTGTGTGTGTGTGTGTGTGTGAGGAAAGTGGGCCTTTATGTTTGTGTGTTTTGCCGACGCTCAGAAGGTGCACATTAAGGCGGCCAGTTACTACGGACGCAATAAAATTGCTCTGACCCCAGTAGTTAACTCCCAGCGTAGGAGCCCCTCAGCCGATCACGAATCGCATTGACTTCAAGAGTATGCACTGCGTTTCTAAATAAGAAAGCTTTACCATTTCCCACCCCACACCAAAGACTGCTTGGCATTTTTATATCCAGGAGTGCACGTTTGTTAAAACGATTTTCATCTCTGCAGCTTCTCAACAGTGAAATATTGGTTGTTCATCAACTCAAAATGCTACTCGTCTAAAACTATGAACTGCTGATGCAAAACACACACACACATAAACATGCAACCTCAGATCGCCCTGAGTGAAAAGCATTGGCTTTGTTTTTGGCCCACTGGAGTTCTTTGTTCCCTACACATACATCCGGATAATGTCACTGCCCCCCGCCCCACAGCTCCCCTCCGGAGAGTTCCCCATTGGCTAGCAACACGCGTAGCAACGCGGTACACGGGGCCAAACACTGCTGCGGCAAAGTCGATCCCGGTTTGACATTTACAAGAGAACCAAAAATAATGACACAATGCGACAATTGTTCGGCAAAAGCCTAGTCTCGTCTCATGGGGCAATTGGAGGAAAACAGTGGTGTCTGTGCAGCAGGGACGTTTTTAAAATGAATGCATTATGTGCCAATAATTTGTAAATAAAGCAGGAATTAATTATTACTTTTTTTTTGTTTTGTTTTGTTTTTTTGGGGGGTTGATAGCAACAATTGTGTTGATTTACATGGTTTCTACATCCTGTCTTCAGGTTTTCCAACTTGGGTCCTTCTGTAATTTTTCAAAGATGGACCAAAAATATATTGGGTATTCTTGGTTCATGATGGAGTTGCATGCCTGTAACCCACAATATGAAGTATATGAAGTCGTAACTCAGTAGTATAGTCCTAATTAAACAGTAAATATATGAATGAAACACACTTCGAGACCATGAAAATAAAACAGTTTACCGGTAATTAAAAAACAACACTCTCATGATGCACTTACTAGTGTTGGCCCGATCTGATTGTGTGATTAGAAATCAGGGCCGATCACATGATTTAGAGCTGATCTGTATCAGGTCAATAGATCATGAAATTTGTTTTATATATAATAATTTAATAATCATTAGAGTTAATAAAGTGACAATGTTTTCTTCCTGAGTTACAGAGAGATTGCTGAATGGTAAAGAAATAGCTTAATTTTGTACTAGACAATGTAACATTTTGGATATGTATGGTGGCGTGAAATATTCCAGAGGCAGAAAACCACTGCACTATTCTTATAACGATATTTAAAGTTTCTTGTTGGGATACCTTATTTCAAATGAAAAGAGTTGACACAGTCTAAATGCGCTCTTTTTCTTCTGAATACATTGGCTAAGTTCCATATTGAGACTAAGGCCCAGCAGATACTCAAAATCAAGTGACTCGGGGTCGAGTGCATCTCTAAATCTTATGCTGCTGTGCGCACTAGTTCATCACCTGTCTTCATGCCCTCGACACCTCACATCAGGGCCGTCGTACAACCGAGGTCCCCTGTATGTGGCTATTTACAATGACTCGCAAATTACAAAGAGAGTGTCCGTAACGCAACACGTTTATCGTTTTATAGCCCTTATATATGAAGGTGATAGATGTGGAAGAGGTGGTGTAACTGTTGAACTAAAACCCCGCTTAAAGGTTCTCACTCGCTCATTCTCTGCCATTGTTCAGTCCAATCACCAGCCTCAATACATTAAACACACACACACACACACACACACACACACACACTTGCACTCAAGGATGGGCATATATAGAACAACAATCAACTCAAATGTCAACGCTGAATTCATTTCCAGCCCAAGCATCTTGTTTTCACCAACATAAAGTAGAAGAATGTTTTTTTTTGCATTTGGTGTTAGGCTTAATAAATGTCAGACGGCCCCGTGTGCAGCTCTCATCAAAGGTGTGGCTTTAATTTAAAGTTCACACGGGGTTATTGATCGGGCCGGTTTTGCATTTTCTCGACGCTGAATTTCTGAAGCAATAAGGGCTTTCCTTCATTGATCCTCTTACGATCGCTCGCTCTCACTGCTGATAGCCTAAATCAGTGTTTTCCCAACTTTTATGGAGCCAAGGCATCCGTTTTACCTGAGAAAAATCTCACAGTATGACACCAAACAAAAATGTGACCAAAAATGCATACTAAAATCATCATGATCCTGTCTCAATTTACTCACAAATACTGTATTTACTCAGAAGTGTGCAGATGCTTATCAGAATCAGAATCTCCTTTATTGTCATTGTATTGCATACAACGAAATTTGGGTGCCACTCGTGCATTTCGAAAAAAAATTGAATGTATAAAATAGAAAAAATATGAAGTGGTGATAATGAGAAGTTGATTAAGTAAGTAAGACACCAAACACATACAAAATGCACGGCCCACCGCTGCATAAAATGTATGCGGCTTGGATGCATGGCCAAGAGGTGGGAGGAATGCATTTAGTGTTAAGCATCTTTTAACATAGGCGCTGAGAATGAATAGCTTCCTTCCCAGCACACTGCCTTCCACAAAGCTCGACATGCATGCATGCTTTCATGAGCTAAATATAGAAGGCGTTATTATGTTACTTCTCTGGTTCACAAGTGCTCTGCCAGAAGTGGGTTACTGTGCTTCGTTCTCCAGCGTGTCTGCGCGTGCGTGAGCGCGTGTGCGTGTGCGTGTGCGTGTGTGTGTGTGTGTGTGGGGGGGGGGGGGGGGGGTTCCTGTTCGCGCGTACGTGTTTGCAAGGCAATATGATGAGACAGCAGATGTGGTTTAAGGATGTGAACGTGCGCCTCCAGCTAACGATAAACGTGCCTGTAGTGCCTCCTTGTGGCCACTATCAGCTACACCTGCTGTTCCATGAGCTCCAGGGGCAGCAAGCAATAAATCTGCCTTTAAAGTCATGCTTAGAATGGCATGTCGGTGATCTGAATTCATTATCCGAGAGTATTAGAACCAGTTCACTGTATGATGCAGTGCAGCTCCACTCCACAATAGGAACCATAATGTAAAATGAGCAGCTGTCCAGCATGCTTTTTGGAATACAAATGTTATTCGACCGCAGAGGTGTGCCTAAACAAAGATGCCAAAGAGTGTAAATGCACATTAGTGCACTAATTTGTGTGCTGGTTTATATGCATTTTCTACGAAGGAAATGACACATGGTCTTTTGTTTGTTTGGTGTTTTTTTTTTTTCATCTTCAGGTTCTACATAGAGAGTATATCATACTTGAAAGACAACGCCACCATTGAGCTTTTTTTCCTCAATGCCAAGTCCATCATCTACAAGGTAAATCAGCTTTCTGCTGCTATAATTTACACTAATGATTACTGTACGATATTTATTTGGTGGTTCTCCTCTGAAGTACTACAGTACTAAAGAAGACTGTTATGATTGAAGTAGATTACGTTGACATTGCTTCCCCCTCTGCTCAGTGTTGTTAGTGGCACAGATAAGCCACTCAACCATTTATTTAATAATACAAGCAAGACATTTTGCAGAAATAGCAGTGACGACCCCAAGAAAAAAAAACGTTACCGCTTAAACACTTTAACAATCACTATGCTAGACCTGGGGCGGCCCGGTAGTCCAGTGGTTAGCACGTCGGCTTCACAGTGCAGAGGTCGTGGGTTCGATCCCAGCTCCGGCCTCCCTGTGTGGAGTTTGCATGTTCTCCCCGGGCTTGCGTGGGTTTTCTCCGGGTGCTCCGGTTTCCTCCCACATTCCAAAAACATGCATGGCAGGCTCGTTGGGCACTCTAAATTGTCCCTAGGTATGAGTGTGGGCGTGGATGGTTGTTCGTCTCTGTGTGCCCTGCGATTGGCTGGCAACCAATTCAGGGTGTCCCCCGCCTACTGCCCGAAGACTGCTGGGATAGGCTCCAGCACCCCCCGCGACCCTAGTGAGGATCAAGCGGTTCGGAAAATGGATGGATGGATATGCTAGACCTTTGATTCTGCTACGCCTGTCAAACCTTTAAGTGTATTGTCCAGAAGAGGGCAACCATCACCCAAAATGATGGCCCTTCCATAAATCAACATGGAGAATCATGAATGGATCAAATTGGAGCAGCTGTTTTTGTTCTCACCGTCATTGGTATCTACTTTTCATACTAATAAAAAGCAGGCACATGTCGATTTCTCACTCACAGAAAGAAACCGGCGTGTTTGGTGTGCGTTACAAAATGACACATTTGTGTTTGAACGTTGTGGGTGGCATGCTCTCAGTCTGTCTCGCGTTTCATCGCGGTCGTCTGATCTCACCAAGCCAATTAAGAGGTGGATTGGAAAAAGAGCATTCCTGGCATACTTGACCCAGTATTCACATCCACAACCACCCAGCCCAATCTAAACAGAGACGGCCGAAAGAGTTCGCCTTGCTTTCCAAATCTTGAATGCCATGTACCATGCCTCCAAAGGTGTACATAAACCTTTACAAAGCAAATGTGCAGTCAAAAACGTTAAGAATAATCGACACATTTAGCAGCCACCCAAATCTCCTCCCCCTTAATCTTTCAGCCCCATCCACATGAAGAGGTCATGAAATTAGAGATGGCAGCAGTTGGAAGGCAGATGAAATGAATTACCAGGGAGTCTTTGGGCAAGACATGAACATCAGAGACATTTCAGAGAGTCCACACCCCATTTTGGCAAAGTGTCTCATTTCTATTACGTTCTTCATATGTCGCTTTTCTCTCTCATAGGAGCTCATTGAAGTGGACAGTGATGTCGTCTTTGAGCTGGCTTCCTATATTCTCCAAGTAAGATAAAGTGCAAGCCCGCCTCCCCGTCCCCATTTTCCTCAAATGGCGCACTTGATCTGATTCAAGGAAACGGTCCCCTTTCCGCAAAGTGGCCGCAAGCGTTTGATGCTAATTCACGAGGATCAAACTGGCATTATGTAATGCGCTTGTCGGTCTGTCAGTGATGGTGTAATGATGCTTCCAAGTTGAAATCCTAAAAAGCCCTCCACTGTCTTTGTTGGCGACCATCGACATTCCTGGCTGCCCTCAGCGACTTCTAATGTAACCCAGCAGCTGGGTGACGCTTTTGGTTCACATAGGCGGTCATTTTATAAGTGTATTTGTGTGTGTGTGTGTGTGTGTGTGTGTGTGTGTGTGTGTGTGCGTGCGTGTGTGTGTTTACGTGGGCGACGACACGTAGAACAATAATTTCCATAGTTGAGATCCTTTCTAACTCAAAATAGAACATCAAATACAATTTGTTTCACAACAGCATGTGTACAGTCGCCAACAAGGAAAGTAACACATCAATATGAGCTAATTTAATACAGCCTAGCGTCACTATTTAGAATATATTGTAATCCCCCCCACAAGTCATCAAAAATAGATTTTAAAAAATGGTGCACTTCCAATCCTTTTATTGAACAAGCAGTAAGAAATGCATTACATTAAAAATTTAAATAATTAGCACTTTCATTCATAATTAACACAACATGCAGACTGACTAATGGGTTAGCTAGTTATCAGCCGGCCACCTCGACACTCTCATTCGCTGACGTCCACGTCGCTCACCAGGCCATAGACACTCAAAGGCACTAGTAGAAGGTGAGGATGATGACCCCACATGAAAAAAAATCATATTTGCATCTATTATGTCACATTTGGAACTCAAATTTGGTCTTGCAACACAATGCAAAAAAAACCGACCAGTGACGGCTGTTGAGGTAAGCTACCACTGTATGATCTCCTCTTAAAGCCTTGAAAGAAGGTAGTGTCGTGTTCCTCCGTGATTGCAACAACTAACAATGCAATGTTTTATGTTACACGCAAAATACTCCCACGCTCACAATCCCTCTTCTCGTTTTGCAGGAGGCTAAAAGTGATTTTACCAGGTAAGACCTTTCACCGTTCTTGTTTCTGCTTTCTCAGTGATTCACTGTGATTCACTTTTATTTCATTAAACTGACTCCTCACAAATCACCATAAGCACTGTTGGAGTCATTATTACATCAGCGTGGCCATTAGCATGTTAACAACACTACCGAATCAAATCGCATGTGCAGACACCCTCATTGCACAAAGATAAATCCAGCACAAAGCAGTGCCAAATAATTTAAACAATTTAAAGTGTTCCATTAACCTGCCATGGATGTTTTTGGAATATGGGAGGAAACCAGAATACTCTTAAGTAAACCTATGCAGGCACGGGGAGACATGCAAACTCCATACAGGAAGGCCAGAGCCAAAATCACACTTCTGCATTGTGAGGCAGACATGCTAATTGGTTGACCACCCAAACTGTCATATGTATAAATCATACAAATTAGAAACCACATCATTAAGTTGCCGACTCCCCCCATTGATTTAAATGAGGGCAACCTTTTTAGCATTCCTCCACTGGCTACCAACAGCAATTAGTTTCGGTAGCTTGATTAATGGTCAACAAGCCACAACTGTAAGCACGTTTAGATTATATTTAATTGTCAGTGCTTTTGTTGTTGTTGAGATTTACAAGATGTCTTTTGTAATGTGTTCATTTGTGTGTTTTGGGCAGACGTGGGTGTGTGTACAATTTATTTGCAAAGCTGACTCAGTTGTGAAGATATCAGATTCCATGGATGGGGTTTTTTTCCGATTCATACTGCCATGATGCTTATTCCAATATTCACACTGGAGAGAAAAAAAATTCCAAATGTCATTTTAACCATGCAGTGTAAATCTACTTGTACTGAAGAGAGAGAACATTTTCTCAAATCAAACACAGGACGGTACTGTATATGTGAAATGAAAGAGGGTGAATGACACGACAGTCCTTGGCAAGGCAATTTACCACAAATGGATAGATATAGACAAAAGTATTGAGACACCGCCCTCGGTCGCTAGTTTTAATTGGTTGAATTTTCTCAGGGAATAACTTGACAGTCTGTACCTCAACTTCATGAAACAAACTAAACTGCCAGCCTCTGACCTCACAAATATTCCACAGACACATTCCAACATCTTGTCGAAAGTTATCCAATATTTGGAATCTGATTTACAAAATGGAATTGTCTCGGAAAGGAAATCAAAATGTTTCCCTTTACGTTTGCCTGGCTTGCCTCATGTGACCAGTGTTAGTCATGCCCATGAGGCCTTAAGAAGCCCCCACACCCACACACACAATTTTTTATTTTTTTTTCATGTCCATGTGTGTGACGTTGCCCTCAAAGTGTGTCATCCTTCATCACTTTGCCTGAGCAACATTGACACACTGCAGCACCCTCCACGTCTGACCTCATTTCCTCCACCCAAACATCCTGCATGTCCGAGTTGGAATGTGACAAACTCCGGTGACATTCCTGCCCACTTCTCTCTCTCTCTCTCTCTCCCTCCCCCTCGCCTTACACTCACATACAATTCTCCCTATAAGGTCTACAAAGCCATATGCAACTTTTCCCTGTAACTGAACCATGCTGTTTCTCAGCCTCCAATACAGTCCACTTACTCCCAGTGCAAAGGAGCGCCTTCCTTGAAACACTGCTCATACAAGGTTCCCACAGATGGTTGCGTTGGGAACGCAGCAGCACGCCATTGCAGCTGTGTGTGCGTGAGTGTGTGTGTGTGTGTGTGTGTGTGCGTGTGTGTGTGTGTGTGTGTGTGTGTGTGTGTGTGTGTGTGTGTGTGTGCGTGTGTGTGTGTGTGTGTGTGTGTGTGTGTGTGTGTGCGCAGATGACCACGTCTTTCAAAACAGATACAGTAGCAGTTCGGAAGCAGTTTATTGTTAAATAAATAATATGTACATGGTTTCCTTTCTCTAATCGTAAATATGTAATTTACCGCAGTTGTAAAAAGCATGTAAGTCGATCTTCAAGGTCTTTAGAAAAGGTCCTGGGTAAAAAAAGCTCTATCATCCCTGAGCGTAAAACGTAGCATATGAAGTATTAAAAAAAAAAAAATTGGATCATACTTTGAAGAACCAGGCAGGCAGACTTTTGCTGGGAGCTCTCTCTGTCCCTCACCTCCTAGACGGTTGTGTTCCCAGGGCTTTCCCCAATCCTCTCCGGGTTTGGCAGACAGACTTTGGGATTACTGCGAGGTTTTCGTGACCTCCTGCCAACGGCGGTCTGAAATCTCCATCCATAGCCAAGTCTCTTTGGCTCAGTGCCTCTTTTACGCTTTTCTGTCTTTTCCCACTTCCATCTTTTCGCTTTTTAATATCACTTTAATATGCGTCTTCGTTGCTCTGTGTCTTCCTGTTACTCGACTCTTTCCCCTGTGTCTGCAGAACGGCGCATCCGCTATCACTCTTTAATGTCTTCTCACTTGATTTGATGTCCTTCTTCCTGCGTAACATAGTACGGTTGTCTCGCTGCAGTTCATCGGTGTCACTTCAAAGCTTTATGAAAAAGATGTCTTGACCACGCCTTGTGGTCTCTCTCTCTCTCCCCTACTAGTAACGACGCAACCAGGTCTGACCTAAAGAAGCTCCCTGCTCTGCCCACTCAAGCCCTAAAGGAGCATCCGTCCCTGGCCTACTGGTGACAGTCAAACCTCCCGACCTTCCTCCTTTCTCTACTTCTTTATTGTATTTTTTTTTTCAAAGTTTTTCTTCTCCTTTGGCAGTGAGGAGCGGGTCGTCGAGCACTACAAGAAGCTCAACGGACAGTCCAGAGGACAAGCTATCGTAAAGTGAGTGTTAGCGCCACTTGAGCGTGATTAGCCTGTTTGGCTTCAAGTCTCACATGTGTTGTCCGTTCCTCATCATCACAGCTACATGAGCATCGTGGAGTCCCTGCCCACATATGGAGTACATTACTACGCCGTAAAGGTACAGTTTTACTACTCTGCCTTCGTTTTTTTTCCCCCACCACCCTCTTTTCACCACATGTGTTGTTTTTCCTTCTGGACATTAAAGCAGGCAGTATGGGATTATAATGGTGCTTGAGTCGATCCGGACTTTTGGTTGTCTTATTTCTGTTGCTGTCAAACCATACACACACACACGCACGCACACGCATACACTTATGTGATGTTTTCATTGTCGTTTTGTCACAGGATAAGCAGGGGATCCCGTGGTGGCTGGGACTGAGCTATAAAGGCATATTTCAGTATGACCATCAGGACAAAGTCAAGCCTAGAAAGGTGAGATGACCTTCCAAACTGTCCCTGCTATCCCCAGTCGGTCAAAGAACCACCTACAGTGGCGCCTTGACTCACGAGTGCTCCAATTCGCAGGAGTTTCAGCTACACAGCTGTTTCATTCAAGTAAGAAAAACTAGCATTTAGAGGCACGGAAATGGCCTAACATCCGAAGGAGGAGAGCCACAGTCGGCAATAAATTTTCTACTGTTTATTGAACGGGATAAACAGTCAAACGCCCAAATAGAAAATGGATGTTGTTCTCTCTGTAATAACCAGCCTCCCGACTGACTCCATCTGCTGATGTCTCTCACGAGGTCATGCCTCTTCAAAGAGTAATTACACTTTATAAAACCAGTTTATATCTTTACATTCAATTTTTTTATTTTATAAGACGCTGCAGTTTTTGTTTTTTGACCATTCGACCCACGCTTAATCCAACGGTTATACAAGTAGTGTTTGGTTTTCATGTTTGTATGTTTTAATTTGCTGCACATATTTTATTCTGCTGTACTGTCTGTCACATGTAAGGGTGGGAGAAATAATCGGCTAAGTCAACCACATGAATTTGTAGAGAAAATCTTCTGCCTCAAATATACTGGAACCAATGTTCGGCCACGTCCGTGTTGATCGCATGAACATTTGTCTCTGATGGACGCTCTCTTTCGGTAACAACATTAGAAGAGGATGATGCTCAGGGATGACGGTGGCTTGAAACTGGAAAAAAAAAGACGAAAATAAAGTTTGATGTAATTACTGCAAAGCGGAGCTGGCAGAGCTTGCAGAGTGGAGACTGAAACACGGTATTGTGTACTCATGACGATGAGCGGGCCATAAGTCTTCACGTCGACTGCGGTCCAAAGGAGCAGCTTAAATGTCTGTGAGAGCCACTTTACCCGAAAAGAGAGCATGACACCCGACCCCTGGCTTATACGAAAATATTGTTTTCTTTTGAAGTTTAGTTAACTGTTCTTTTGATGGCGGCGCCGGTACCCGCAGCGTCTTCTCTCTCTCATGAGGAAAGAAATGTCATCTGTGCTATATGTTGCACATGTAGCACATTTGACGATAAACTTGACTTGAACTTGAATTTAGTGTTAATATACATCAACTTCGGCAAACCTAAGGGTTATTTGTTGATGGGTGCTTTTCACCGTCACACATTAACCCCCCCCCAAATGGCAACTGGGCAGTGCTTGATTGGCGGGGCAGCAGCAGTCAATGGAATAATTGAGCGGATAACTGATTTAAAAAGCTTTGTTTAGTGAGAGCCTTCGTCGCATGCATATATGAGTAGTCAAGGAATGAGAGGAAATTTACCATTCGAAAGCAATCCGTTTAAATTATGGTTTTCTTGAAATAAAGTGGATTATTTAATAAATTGCAACACACAATTTTTTCTAACAAGCAAAATAAAGAGATAGAAAGATAAACATGCACAAAATACTAACTGAAAATGTTCCCAGCATTGACCCAAAAAATGTGATCCGAACCATATCATGGCTAACATGTACTATCCCACCAGTAATGAGCCTGACTAAAATAACGGTGCGTTCAGAAGACAGAATTTTACTTTTTTTTTTCTTTCTTTTTTTAAATCTTACAATATATAATCCCACTTTTGGCCATTTTAAAAATCATCTCGCACTCCTCGCGTGACTAAATGGTCACGACTCATATTTTCCCCCATCAGTGAGTCAACTCATTGTGTTAGGGAAGAACAGTGACAGTGTTTCACATCTTCTGTCTGCAGATGTTGAGCATCCCTGGTGCTCTCTGTCACTCTCTCTGTTTCTCTTTATATCCAATTAGTGCTGTCATGCAGTTTGGTATGTAAAAGCCTTTCTTGCTCACCTCTGCCCCCCATCATGTTTAAGGCCTTTGCTAGCTGGCATTTTACCTCTTCTCGCGAGGTGTTAATGGGTTTAACACCATCAGTGCACACTGAACGGCCACCGACACACTCTGAAGCACATACCCCCGCACACACACACACACACACACACACACACACACACACACACACACACACTAACAAATGTGCACATGCTCACAGGAACTGGAAGCGAGCGATGAACTCGCCATCTTGACAAATACATCCCGTCTGCTGAAGCTTTCCTGTTTGCCACAAATGTTTTGTCTGTGTGTTTGAGTAACAGAAGTCGTCAGGCTAAGTGGTTGACGACTAAACATATTGAACTTTCGTACACAACTGACTTATCAAGCTCTATTATTACCATAGCAACAGCTTCTCTGAGGCACTGGTCTGTCGTTAAGTATCAGAATTGGCCACCACCCCTCAAAACCTCCATCATACACATTGTCACCGTCCAGTGAAAAGCATCTACGGTCAACACAAACGCTAACTTCCTTTAGGAAGTAATGCAAAATAAATCGATCAGTTCACGGGTCAGTCTGTCATCATTTTAAGCCCTTTTAAATGTACAGGTAATGTTTTAGTTGACTTCATCCTTGTAAGCCGTTGTGTAAAAATTATGTGTAATTTTCAGAACTTACAGCAGCTAAAGAAGGGGAAAAAACATACGGGGCTCTGTTTTCATGTCCAGCGCAAATGTAGAGAAAAGCACAGTCTAATTGTGCCCATGGGTCAAGTTTTCTTTGTTTTTGCATTGTTTGTCAGTATCAAGCTCATCAGATTTCATTCGGGGAAACGAGTTGAGTCGGGTGACTGATATCTTACGCCACAACTTTAGCAGTGTACCCCGAACTGTCTAAACTTGAGCTGACCTCAACCATGAAATTATTGAGTGACTTAGTCAGCTTCCACTAATTTCCTATTGACGAGCATTTGGTCGTTTTTTGTTTGTTTGTTTTTTTATAATTTCACACGCAAACAAAAATACTGTTAGCTCCATTCTTTTCTTCAATGATACAACGTCTTAAATGTAGTTATGGAACATCTCAAGACTTGACTTAATTCCATTGAACACAGTTTTTGGTTGGTGAAAACAGGGTGTGACGCCCACAGCAGGAAGATATATGCCTCACTCAAAGAGAGGAAGAAGAAAGACTCAGTCAAGCACAGCACCTCCAGTAATCACTGACTCACGCTGTCATCGCTTGCCACTGAAAGGCTGATTCAGTTCGGCAAACACGCAACACAAAATGTGAGCTATTTTGGAGTGTATTTACTATCTTTGTTTCCCCGCAGTTAAAATAATGACTCTGTTAAATGATCATCCGTAAAAGATCATGTTGTTTGGGGAGGTGAAAGTACCTCAGCTTACCGCAGACCACACATGCGCACACACAGACGCGCACACGTAACTGTAGCTCACAACATGGGAGACTCTACAACATTAGTAAACGGACAGGTCTGACGAGTGACTGACTTAGGGCATATCATATGATTTCATTTTGGAGCGTACCCACCCACCCATTCGCTGGAGCGCAGAGACGCATCCAGACATCCAGCCGGTTCCCATTAGTTTTTCCAGATATGTCATCCTTCCAAAATGGCACAGTCCCATGCAAACAACAGGAAAGAGTGTACAGGCTTTGCCATGACGACGGCTGGATACACCAGAACCCCACCCACATGGACGTAGCACTACAGCAGTCCAAAAGAATAATACCCCAGCTGAGGCTATTTTAAAACTATTCTTCTCCAGTACACCGAAGAAAGGCCTTTACTCTTTATCAGATCTGACCTTTATTATCTGACATACTCAGGATACGAGCGCTCGATTGTTAAAGAATATCGACCAGCTCGGCATCTGCATGTGAATGTTTGTGCGGTGATGTGTGTATTTTCGTGTCTCGGATTTAGGATTTATAGCATACATGTGCATGACTCCCAAGCTCCGCGCTACCCTGGCTTGGCAGACCTTTTTTTTTTTTTTTTAAAAAAATGAAGGCATACGTCAGCAAGTAAGTACAAACATGTCATGTCTGAACAGAATTAGAAATGTCTCTTATCGCCATTATTCTAGCCAACACATACAGTCCTTCACTATCTGCCCCCACTTGCTATATTTAGCACCACGCTACATTTGCGCTTCACACTTCATTGAGCATAAAGTTTGATAAGGGAGTACTTATTTCTCCAAGACGTGAGATGAAACGGTTAGAACATTTCGCTTTTTTTTTATGTCACGATTATGATGACCAAAACGATAACAGTAGTTGATCTTGTGTAGTGTTTACGCATTTACGCCGGCTTCCTCCAGAATTCCAAACACATACATGTCCGCTTCACTGAAGACTAAATCGTCCTTTAGCTGTGAGTGTGAGTGCTTATTTGTCTTTATGTGCCCTGCTATTGGCTGGTGACCAGTCCAGGACTTTGCCTCCCGTCCAAAGGCAGCTGAGATAGGCTGCAGCTCACCTGCAACCATAATGATGATAGAAAACAACTGGATATCGGTAAACTGAAAACTTTTTTCAACTAATAACGCAGTGCATCACAGAATGCAAAGAGAAGCCTGAGACAGAGAATTTCACTCTGCAGTATGAATAATAATCTCAATATAACGTGGCTGTTGAGAGAAAATTTAGTTCAAAGATGTTCATGTACATTTTTTTTTTCACCAATTGATACCAGTTGTCAGTCCCCACATGGTCTGTTGTTTGTGCTAATTAACAACCACATCATTTATATTCAAATCAAAAACTCTCTTGGGGCAGACTGGTAGCCCAGTGGTTAGCACGTCAACTTCACAGTGCAGAGGCCTCCCTGTGTGGAGTTTGCACGTTCTCCCCAGGCCTGCGTGGGTTTTCTCCGGGTACTCCGGTTTCCTTGGACGTTCCAAAAACATGCGTGGCAGGCTGATTGAGCACTCTAAAAAAAAAAGAGTGAGTGTGGGCATGGATGGTCGTTCGTCTGTATGTGCCCTACGATTGGCTGGCAACCGATTCAGGGTGTCCCCCGCCTACTGCCCGAAGACAGCTGGGATAGGCTCCAGCACCCTCCCGCGACCCTCGTGAGGATGAAGCGGTTCGGAAAATGAATGAATAAATGAAAATATTCTCTTGGACACTTCAACTGTTGGAGAAGTGTTGTAGAACCTCCATCTCTTCTTGACTCTGAAAAAGCTTTGCACCATTATGCCACATCAAGATTGAAAGTTTTTACTTTTTTTTTAAGACAGAAATGAGTGTAAATACTTAAGGTGCACACACCTATTTGAAAAGGCCTGTTTTGTTGAAAATCAATTGCTGTTAATACTAATAATAGAGCAAGCATGTTGACCACGAAGGTAGGGATGCTTGCAGATTATCACTCATGAATCATACCAGCTCATCGTTTGTTGTTTTTTTTAAATTATTGTATCACCCTTAGACTCTTAGACGCTCTTAGACGTTGGAAATGTAGCCACAGTCACTGGCTTTTAAGTCACATTCGAAGGAATATTTTTCTCTTGTCTGGGCCTCGGTGTGAGCGCAGGCTTTGATGGGCATGGCCAGTGGAGGCCACGTCTTTGTCCCTACCATTCTAATCAGTGACAGCGTAAATAAGCTTAAAAAGTGATTTTTAGCAAATCTACATGATTGCTGGATGGCCTTGTGTTGATGTTGGTGCGCAACATTGTATCACAGCAATATAAGGTGGCATCAACTTTCACAATGCAGTCTTTGGCATCCCAAGAAAGATGATTTTTTTTTTTTTTCCTGAAAAGTCATGACCTTGGAAATGCAAGGATTTAGCCTCACGGCAACAATCAAATGGTAATACAGTACTGCACTAAACATTTTAAAATGTTGTCATGGTTTATCGGTGAACATTTTCCATCCCCATTCAAGACATCCGCGAGCACATACCACATTTATATTATCGGCTATGTTTATGTCAGTCTTGTCTCGTTGTTGCGTCCGTTTCCGCACAGCCCATCTGTCCCTCCATTGTTTTCCCAGGCTGTTAAAATTCCTGGACCAACTTTGTCTCTCCTCTTTTCCTGCCTGCACTTATAGTTTCTTTACTTTTGATTTTTTTTATATTTTTTTATTCTCACTTCTCAAATATTTTGTTGACTGTGCATTTGCTCGCATCAGGGCAACTCGGCCCTCTCGACTTGTTCTCGGTCTCACTCTCTCCCCCTAACGAGAACCAGACTCAGACAGTGTGTGTTTGTGTGTGCACTGAGCTCTGATCAAACAAAGCAAGGGCACTTCAATTGTAGAGAGGAAGGAGAGGAGGGGTTAGTGGGGTGGGGGTGGGGGGGGGGGTCGCTCACAGAACGCTTCATCACTCCTCCCCTGGACCCTTTTTACTCACACACACACACACACACACACACACACACGCATATATACACACACACACACACACACACACACACTCTCCTCCCCGACCGCAGAGCAGGAAGCACAGTCCCTGTGGGAGAGAGGAGGGGTCAGTCGCCCTAAAAGCGCCCCCCCCTTCCCTCCCTCCATTTCTCCCTACCACCCTCCCTCCAAGTCAAGTTACAGGAGAAGAGGAAACTTTGCACACTTTCACTCACACACACACAGACACACACACACGCCTACAAATGGTGAAGCAAGTTGCGGAGGATGTAACGCCACACATGCTGAGGAATATGTCTTTCGGCTTCTTATATAGCGCGCGATAATCAAGCGCTGTCAGCCTTTTTTTCCCCTCCTCTTTGGAGTGCTTGCAGAGGAAAGGATTGATTCTCTTCAAAGCTGCGTGGACTCATTGTCAGGCCGTGTTTTGTCTCCTCAAACTTCAGGTGTTCCAATGGCGTCAACTGGAGAACCTCTATTTTCGAGAGAAGAAGTTCTCAGTGGAAGTTCATGACCCCAGGAGGTAAATCTCTACAACAGATCGATCGTCAAGGCAATTTGATGATATGCATGTGCGCTCAAGGTAGATATTTGACCGCTATTTCAAATGTATGAATTCATTGAATGTTGCTGGCGTTGAATTCTACTCCCATTTATGATTTGGGTGCAAGTCATATTTCTCGACCTTTATTGTTCCTTACTACACACACACAGATTTCAGCCTTGTCTTAAAACACCGGCGAACACAAAACAGGACGGTGATTTTGGTGCTAAAGCTTTTTGCATTTGTAACACCTAAAACTAAAAAAACAAGACTGAGAGACAATTTTTGACAGCCAAATCGGGGATTATTTACAGCTATACAACAGAGTCATCTTTTCTCCCAATCGCAACGCACACTTCCTTCGATCTACCACCACACATACTCCCAATTTATACCATACATATACTTACTCTGTTTGCGTAAGAGGCATTTCCCTCCATTGCAATAGTCCAGAGAGGCAGCATTTCCCCTCGTAATTTTCATCTACTCAAATCCAAAACGATGACACAACACCATCTAGATGGATCTGTTTGTCATTACAGCGGTTTAAAAACGTTTTATTCAGAGACAAGCTGGGCGAGACCCTCCTCCATGACTGTGAAATATTGGATTCCTATTGACAAATATAAACGTTCATGGCAGTGAATGACTTTAATGTTACTTTTAGTGGAGTGTTACATTCGCCCGTAAGCGCTGCAGAACATGGATGGATGGATGTTTATAATGTGACCCTCGGGCACAAAAATGGGTACGCAACTATCGGATGAGCTGACAGTACAGTTATGCACTTCAACAAACACTCTTTTTGCGCATATGTTCTCTCATGTTAGAATTCTTTTCCAATAATAATATTCTAAAGGTTCCCCCCGGAAAAAAAACAACAACAAAAAACTAATAATGATAATATCTTACAGCACACAAACCCATACGTCAAAAAGTCTTGACAAGGGAACCCCACGAAGAACTCAACATCTGCGTGAGTGGGCCGCTTTGTTGCCCAAATGACCCGGCCTGTATTTATTTAACATGGCTCCATATGTGCAGTGTTGCGGGGGGGTACGGAGGGGAGGAAAAACAGTCAGGGACAGGGTGAAACGACGAGCAGCGGTGTTTTCTTTGAGAGGAGCTGTCATTACGGTGAGCTGGCCATGAGTGTGTGTTTAAAAAAGGATGAGCAAACACGCCAGCGTCGTGTGTGGCTTATACGGGCATCGTCTTCTCACAAGTACCAGAGAAGCTTTTTACTGCCAGTAAAGTGGTACTCTAATTGTCATAAAGTCTTTGCCGCTTTGCTTTAGTTCATTTACTTCGCAGATCTTTTTGTGGAACTGCATGGCCGGGGTTCTTCAACTTTTTACACCAAATAGCACCATCACGACCAACATACACCGTAAATGCGACAGAGGCCTAAAACGTGCAGCACAAATAAGACGTATAAGCCACTATAATATTTTTATAATATCACACTAAAAGATAGTAAAAAGTTTAATCTAAATAGTGATTACATTAAAATGTGTTCTATTTAAATTGAAAGGAGAGCCATACTCGTCATTTATTGAACCTCGTGAAAACAATAAAACACAAAGAGTCAGCACACTTGCGCAGGTGCTGCTCTAGGCCACAGCAGCCCCCCCCCCCCACCCACACACACGCAATTGCCAACATCACATTCCGAGTCATCAGCCTCCGCCTCCTAAAGGCATGTAACACAGATGCTACACTACATACAGTATTTTTTTGTTTAATTCTTTGTGTGTGTTCAAAAATATTCACACAGTGTTAGAAAGGGTTTTAATAATCTTAAAAGCGATTAAAGTGTGTAGGAGGTGTCAAAGGTTATGCTTTTTTTTTTTTTTTAATATGGTATATTGCAGCATCACCGCGATTAACGGGCGTTCATTGTCATTTGTTTACATTCAGTGCATATAAAGAGGCCTTGTGTCCGCTTCTACTGTAGGGCGTCGGTGACACGCAGGACGTTTGGCCACAGTGGCATCGCAGTGCACACCTGGTACGCCTGTCCAGCTCTCATCAAGTCCATCTGGGCCATGGCCATAAGCCAACACCAGTTCTATCTGGACCGCAAGCAGAGCAAGGTCAGCAATTTTCTTTTCACCCATTCACTCGATTGTAGATTGTATTTACATGATGTCACAGAATCCCGCCAATCGATCCGGCAGCCACGTTGTGCAGCAAATAAAAAAAAAAAACGGAGGAGATGAAGTTTTTCCTAAAAACGTTACTCCACAATGGTAAACACGTGGTATTCTCGGGTGAAACAATAGGGCGAACAAGGATGTCAAAATAAGCATCTTCAAACGACGTGATGTCAGACCCCATGACTGACAATGAACAAAAAAATTGAGTTAGCAGAGAAGAAACACCGAAAATGTAAACGTGTGTTCTGATTGTTTTTGATTCATTTGTATTTTCGCAGTTTTTAAAGCATTAAAAATGCTTCGAGATGCTATTTAGAAAAGCAGAGAAAGCTTTTCTCCTTCACAGCTAGTTTCAGCATCGCACATCACACTCCCTCCCATGCGTCCTGGAAAATGGCCGCTTCACACCCAAGGCCTCAGCTGCAGGCCACTCAGTTTAGCCTAGCGTTTTACTCATTCATTCCTTTTAACAATAAATATTATCTGTGTGTTTTTCCACCCTCGTTCGTTGCGCATCTAATATTTGAAATGAACGTCTTGCCCAGTCATCGAGTGGTTGAGTCGCGAGTATTCTTTTGGGGGTGGGGGGGGGGGGGTTGTGCACCTGTATAAACACTTGGATTTACGGAGGATGAAATTAACAAAAAAATGAATACCCTGGGAAAAAAAACAAAAACATAAACAAGAGCAACAAAATACTAATTTGTTTGGAAAAAGATACTCATCTGGCCTTGGCAAAAATTAACTACATTGCATAAGAGTATAAAATAAAATCCATTTGATTCACTACAATTATTCTTCGATGTGTAACCAAAACCATTAATTAATACTAGCTGGTGGGCCGCACTGAACACTGCATTATTCATTGCTTGACACCAATCTTATTTTATCCGACTTTGCTATTTTTGTCGTCCTGCTCTTGTTGTTAGTTCCAGTATGCCAGTCTAAACGTTTGAATTGGCACTACACGTTTGCCAGGTGTGCATTTCTTTGTTCCCCCGTCCCCCTGTGCCCCACCCCCTTTTCTCTATTATTTCATTTTGTACTTTTTCCACCCCATTTCTCTGTTATTTCATTTTGGAACTACTGTATTTATTCTACACTTGTACATGTTAGTCTGAGCGCCACGGGCCCTTGAGGAACGAAATTCAAACCCTCTGGTGTCTTTTACGGCATAAGAGGAATGACCGACAGGCTTTATGCTTGAGCTACCAAATGGCACACAGGACCACGTGACTTCAACGAATACAATTCATTACAACACAGACACAATCAAACATGATTTGTTGCCAGGTCTTGATTTTAACATCCTCTTGTTTCTGGCACGTGTGTGTGTGTGTGTGTGTCCAGTCTAAAATCCACGCAGCACGCAGTCTGAGCGAGATCGCCATCGACCTCACTGAAACGGGAACGCTGAAAACGTCCAAACTGGCCAACATGGGCAGCAAAGGCAAAATTATCAGTGGGAGCAGTGGCAGTCTACTCTCATCAGGTTAGTTCATACATACTATATACGTTTGTGTGTGGTGGGTTGGGGGGGTGAGAGTTTTGGAGCCAGGCAGGGGGTGTAAATGTGAAAGATTAATCGGCGAGTGCATTCTTGGGTGGTGGCATTCGAGCAGGGCGTTGGATGACAGCTGGACGGACAGAAACAGCTGCCTCCATAGCGAGGCCGTCGATTGTGCACCTTATGTTCACACACACAGAAACTTTTGTTCTCAAGCGGCTGCATTTTATGTTTAAAGTAGACAGGTGGGCCAGTTCGTTTGTGTTTTTTTGGCTTTTTTTTCTCCATAGGTAGGCTGTAAAACAGCAGTCCCCAACCACTGGTTGCTACTATTTGGTACCAGGCCACACAGAGAGACTGACTGACTTTTTTATTTATTTATTTATTTATTTTTGCACCGCATATGCAAATATTTAGTATATTTCATATATATTGTTGGTATCATGCACATTTACATGCTTTCAGAGTCATTACGGCTCCCTAGTGAAAACAAACTACAATGTAGCACGTGATTAAAAACAGGTTTGACACCAATCAAATTACAGGACTGATAATAGACGTGATAATAAAAATGCTCAGTGGGCTGGATTTAAGAGCTTTGTCTGGATGTAGCCCACGCTTTTTATTATACTTTGCCCACCCTTGCGTGGCAGGTTAATGCAACACTCCAAATTGTCCTGAAGTGTGAGTGTGAGAGCGGATGGTTGTTTGTCTGTGTGTGCCCTGCGATTGGCTGGCAACCAGTTGAGGGTGTCCCCCGCCGAATGCCCAAAGACTGCTGGGATAGGCTCTCCAGCAGGCCCTCGTGAGGAGAAGTGGATTAGAAAATGGATGGATGGATTATTTTCTCAAATTTTTTTTAGATCACGTCAATGTGTTTTATTCCTCACTGCCGCTCTAAATTTTAGTTTGTACTTCATTATTTGTACATGTAATATACCGCAGTCCAAAATATTATGCAAATAATGTTTTGCAATCCAAACAGCAGATCTGGGAGGTTAATCTGACATCTTGGAAAGAAATTCAAGAAGAATGTGTCCAAAAACTCCCAAGTTCAATGGATCTAAGAATTGCGAAACTGCGATCAAATTAGAGGTCCTATGCTAAGATGTTTTGGATTTATCTAGCTTTTGATTTCAGCAAATAAAATCCACTAATGCCCCAAATTTAGTCAACGAGTCACGGAAATTCAGTCAATTTTCAGTTCTTTGATCACTCCAAAATGTCTTGACACGTTGCTGTGTATGATAATTTGGAACAATGCATTTGAACAAAAACTGCTTTTATTGGGAACATTCAATGTATTCTTCAAATTATGCTTAGTACCACTTGCATAGACTATAAAAATGAAAGAAAAAACATAATTTGCATCATCATTTGGAACAGTGTGTGTTATTACTCCAACATATACATATGTATGTTTATCTATCGAACATTCTCTCTTTAAAGTGGCATGATCAGAAGCTGTCGCAGTCACTCAAATGAATAGAATCTCTGCCTTGGAGCATAAAGTCTCTGAACAGTAACATGAGCCTCAACGCTGTGGGGCGGATTGTTTTAAGAATCCATCCATCCATCCATTTTCTGAACCGCTTTATCCTCACTAGGGCCGCGGGGGGTGCCGGAGCCTATCCCAGCTGTCTTCGGGCAGTAGGCGGGGGACACCCTGAATTGGTTGCCAGCCAATCGCAGGGCACACAGAGACGAACAACCATCCACGCTCACACTCATACCTAGGGACAATTTAGAGTGCCCAATCAGCCTGCCATGCATGTTTTTGGAACGCGGGAGGAAACCGGAGCACCCGGAGAAAACCCACGCAGGCCCGGGGAGAACATGCAAACTCCACACAGGGAGGCCGGAGCTGGATTTGAACCCGGTACCTCAGCACTGTGAAGCCGACGTGCTAACCACTGGACTACCGGGCCGCCCTGTTTTAAGAATCTTACAGACCAAAGTAGGCGATCCATGGTCACCAAACCAACAATTTTATAAAAGGCCAGTCCATCAGCCGAAGGATTATTGTGTCTTTCAAAGCCCATGTGTGAATCGCCAACAATCCAAACTTTGAGTGAATTAAAGCCATCTTTTTTTGTTTGTTTGTTTGTTTGTTTGTTTATTTGTTTTTATCTGCCACAGCTTTCTCAGCCGGTGAGTCATGCGTTGTTTCTGTCTTTTCCCAAGACGAGGGCGACGGTGTGTTTGTGTGTGAGCAATTTGTCTGAAACTTAAAGGCGTGTTACAAACAAGACTGGCACCATCTCTGGCTCCCCAGAGATTGTGCGTCAGCGACTTTTGTCCTCTGCACTACCCCCCCTTTTTCCTTGAAACAAACAGCTTCCTTATCGAAATGTTGCACTCACTTCCCTGTAAACATCCTGGCAAACTTGTGCAGGTGCATGGACAATCTCTCCATCTTTCTCCCGGACAGCCAAGACCCCCACAACAGCAAAGAGCAGCATAACAGTACTCTCCTGACACTTAACCGCTCTGATTGTTTTGCAGGCTCTCAGGAATCCGACAGCTCCCAAACAGCCAAGAAGGACATGCTGGCTGCGCTGAGGGCCCGCCAGGAAGCACTAGAGGAAACGCTGAAGCAAAGGCTTGAGGAGCTCAAGAACATCTGCATCAGAGAGGCTGTATGCCAAGACTTGGGAAAAAAAAAAATCTCCGCTCTTCTAAATCTTCAATTCTTCTCCTCATTTTACTTACTATTTGCAGGAGCTGACAGGGAAACTTCCCAAGGAATACCCTCTAGATCCAGGCGAGGAAGCTCCGACAGTGAGGCGAAAGATCGGTACTGCCTTCAAATTGGATGAGCAGAAGATTCTTCCAAAGGGGGAGGTAAATGATTTTCATTTATTATCAAGGTTTTTTTTTTCGCAATTTGAAACACACCAAGTCTGTGACATCCTTTTGTCAAAATAGCCCAGGGATCAAGAATTGCGGCCAGGTGTGCACATAAGCAGTGCCCCGTTTTGGAAAATCACTGGAAATTGAAAATTTGCTTTTCAATTCAAGTATGACACTGGCCTGTTGCGCACAAAGCATTTGGCTTTATTTCTTATATGGGGCTCGAGTTTTATTGTCTCATTTGACAACGACTTATTCTTAGCGACAAATCTTTTGAATAACCGCAATGAAAGCAATCCCGCGGCCTTTGTGATTCTCAGCGGCTCGGAAAATGGACATACTACTCAACATACTAATATTACATCACATTTACCGTAGTTTACGGACTGCAGTACACCACAGCTTTCTGTAACATTGTTGAATTTTTCATTTTCATTTTTAAGTCATGTTATCTGACATCACCAGAGCCCAAAACATGATGGAACTGTCATCTGTGATACATCTGTCTTAATTTTCCTTGGTTGACCAAAAAAAAACAACCCCCCCCCACCCCCCCCCAGAACTGTGCTACTTCTAAAAATAGTTCCCTTCACAGGAAGAGCTTGTGGTTACATGCCTACCAGTAGACAGAATGTGCGTAGGTTCTCGTATTTTTTGAATGACGAGATTTGTTGGCTTTGAAAAGTTTCCACGCACATTTTTTTTCAAATCGCAAACCTTCCAGGTCAACATTGGCCACTCTTTCACACACACAAACCAACTCAAGCAGTATGTAAGAGATTACTCAGGACTGACTTAGGCTGCTACCATGTCGACTCAAGTGAATAGATCCCAATGATAGGAACATACGGGCATTCACTATGTATAGCATATACTATACAATATATGCACAGGTGCACCTCAAATTAGAATATCATTAAAAACGTTATTTATTTTGGTAGTTTGGTTCCAAAAATGAAATGACAATGTAATTAACCAATCGTTTAATTAAAAAACAGGCTAAATGGAAAATAGTTGATCGAAAAAAAACTTTACATTTTTTTTTGTAAATTCATCACCATATTTACAGTACAATATAGTAACGATGGGCAACACAATGGTCTACTGGTTAGCATGTCGTCTTCACAGTGCAGAGGTGTAGGATTAAATCCGGCTCTGGCCTTCCTGTGTGGAGTTTACATGTTCTCTACGTGCCTGCGTGGCTTTTCTCCGGGTACTCTGGTTTCCTCTCACATTCCAAAATCATGCATGGCAGGTTAATTGGGCACTCCAAATTGTCCAGAAGTGTGATTGTGAGCGTGAATGGTTGTTTGTCTATGTGTGCCCTGCGATTGGCTGGCAACCAGTTCCGGGTGTACCCCGACTACTGCCGGAAAACGGCTCGGATAGGCTCCAGCACGCTCGCGACCCTGTTGAGGATATGCGGCTTAGAAAATGGTTGATAAAGGTGTGCACTAACGCTCAAGGATACTTTGAGGATCGAACCCACAACTTGGTGCGGAGTCGACCACTCTACTACTGAGCCATGCCACTCGTATATAATATGATGCACTGTATAGTTGCCTACCCCTTGACCTGATTCTAAATTTAACTTAAGAGTAGGATTGAGTTGTTTGACTTGGTGATGCCTACTTGACAAATCCCAGCAGAAGTAGGGAGAAAGACAGTCTTTGTTACGGACACTAGCTAGCTTGTTATTATTGGAGTGCCGAGTGTTTCTAAAGAGAGGATTAAGCGGTGAGAAAATCTGCTGCGACCAAGATAAATTATTTCTGCACCGTGCTTTCTCTGGCAACCTGCGTATTCATAGAGAATTTACATCCTCTGTAAACTAAGCCTCTTGTTGTTTTTGGATCATGAGTAGGTAACTTAACTTAGCTCGCTGGTGTTGCCCACGTTGTTGCCATTATATCCTTGCATTTGCTCCTTCCAGGAAGAGGAGCTGGAGCGGCTGGAGCGGGAGTTCGCCATTCAGTCACAAATTACCGAGGCCGCCCGGCGCCTGGCCAGCGACCCGCACGTGAGCAGCAAGAAGTTGAAGAAGCAGAGGAAGACTTCATATCTCAATGCTCTCAAGAAGCTACAGGAGATCGAGAACTCCATCAATGAATATCGAATTCGCTCTGGAAAGAAGCCCACGCAGAGGGCCTCGCTCATAATTGAAGGTACCAGCAGTCTAAAGTTGTTGTCACATGACAGTATCTTCTTACATAGTGGTGTCTTCTCTAATAGAATAAAATCATGGCAGAAGAATGAACAAAACAGTTTCAAATCGCCCAAAAATATGATGGACCTTGGACAAAACCTGGTTCAAAACTGACAAAAATATGACCACAAAAAACGTACATGAGGTGACCCCAAAAATTTAGCAAAAACTTGAGAATATGTGACAAACCTTGAACAATAACAATAATAGCAATAATAATGCTACTACAAATGTGGAAAAAAACATACTGGAGAAAAACATTTAAATAAGAGGACAAAAAATGTGATGACGTGGTCGAAGCCTGTCTATTCAGACAAATCTGGTCATAAAGCGAGCGCCTTCTGGTGTTTTTCGTTCCTGTAGAGGCCAACATCGGCTCCGAAGAGAGTTCGCTGTCTGACGCTCTGGTCCTGGACGATGACGACCCCCAAGTGACAGGCACCCCCAACTTCTCACCGATGGCGTCGCCTCACAAGGGCCTCCCCCCGCGTCCACCGTCTCACAGTCGTCCACCGCCGCCGCAGTCCCTGGACGGGCTGCGGCACCTGCACTTCGGCCGCGCCGACTATGACAAATCGCCCATCAAGCCCAAAATGTGGAGCGAGTCTTCGCTTGACGAGCCGTACGAAAAAGTCAAGAAGCGCTCCTCTCACTCCAGGTAGGAAGCTGTGTTGACTCGCCTGGTGTTTCCCAACCTTTATTAAACAACGGCGCATGACAACAATGTCATGGCTGGGACACCGAAGGAGTTATTTTGCGTACAATTCATCCAAAGCATTCTTGTTCTCTTTAGTCACAGAAGATTCCCAAGCTCTGGCAGCACAGAAGCAGGCGGTAGCAACTCTTTGCAAAGCAGCCCCATGAGGAGTCTCCCTCAGTGGAACTCTCAGTCCAGCATGCCGTCCACACCGGACCTGAGGACCCGGACGCCACACTACGTACATTCCACCAGGTCCGTCCTTTGCAACTTAACCTCAATCTCATTCTTTCTGTTTCTGGTCACACTGTAAAGCCAATTAAAAGCTCTGATATGAGTGTGACATCACATAAATCGGCACCTTTTTGATTCCTGTGGCATTTAGGGGTGCACATGGTAGTTGAGGTAAATTCGCGTTGGCATCAAGATTGGGGGGGTCTTTATAAAATGTCTGCCTTTTGTGTATGCCCCAAATATTAACCCCTAAGTGTTGTTTGTGTTCCCCAGGTCAGTGGACATCAGTCCCACACGTCTGCACAGTCTCGCTCAGCACTTTAGGAACCGCAGCTCCAGCCTGGAGTCCCAGGGCAAGCTCCTGACGTCAGACCCAGACCCACATTCGCACTCTCACAACCTGGGCACGCTGGGAAGCCCGGACTTTTTCCTGGGCCCCACGCGGACCTCTAACGGCTCCGATCCACTGGACGACTGCTCCTCCTGCACCAGCCAGAGCAGCTCAGAGCACTTCTACCCGGCCGGCGGGTCCTTAGCGCCCGGTAGCAACCCTAACTACTCAACCCTCGGGGAGGACTCGCCGTCCAAAGCCAGGCAGCGACAGAGGCACAGGTAGGCGGAAGGACGAGGCGTTTCAGCATTTATTCTGTATCCTGATATTCAGTTTAAGGTCCATATACAGGTACATTCTTTGTTCTCACTAGTACGATAATTCAGTGGACCAATAGAATATCAAATAAATGCTCAACCGGCTTGCCCTAATGAGCTTTCGGGGAGATGGGTCTTCCTCAGAGTCTGCCTCTGTCGGTTGATGCAGAATCCACTACAGCAACGCCTCTGGAGAAGTGGCCATCTCAGATCTTGTCCAATTGGGTGGTGCAAAATCTTTTCGGCAACAATCTCACGTCGATCATTGACACCTTGGCCCCTTTTTGAGCATGAGAGGAGGTGAGAAGGAGACAGGAGAATTGTCAGTAAGACAGGGCAAAATCCAGATGTCAGTTTCTCTAAAGTAGGAAAATATGCATTATTCCTTCTCGATGTGGTTTAACTCAACGTGAGAGTGTAAAAATAAGTCATGAGTCAAGATTTCACATTTCTGCAGGTATTAGCTGAAATTTCCGCAGGTAGGACATTCCTGAGTACTGGAGGAGCAGTAGAGAATGCTCTCGAACCTGCGGGCTTATTTTAGTCCTCTGAGTCAGCAAAAGACCAGCATATGGTGAGTATAGGTCTCGGAATGGAACATAGCGTATGACTAAGTCAGCAAAATCAGAAATTGGTAAGCCATATAATATTTAAAGTCACAAAATCTTGAAATCACATCTCGGGTAGACAGTGAACAAGTGCAAGTTGGCCAGTATGGGGCTCATGTGATCAAAATAGTCTTACTGGTGAGAACAAAGAGTCGACTGACTACAGCATGGACCTTAAACTGCATGTCACTGGTACAGAATAAATGCTCAAAAGGCTTTCCGTATGTTTGCAAAGTTCTCCTGTTCGTAGCACCTCTCTTCTTTGTGATTGACCCACATGTTCTCTTCAAGGTCCGCCGGTCACCTGGGGTCATCCAACTCGGGCTCCATGCCAAATCTGGCAGCTAAGAACGGCTCGGTTGGGGGTTCAGGTGGAGGTGGCATCGGCGGTGTACAACATGGCGTCTACCTCCACAGCCAAAGCCAGCCGTCCTCACAGTACCGCATCAAAGAGTACCCGCTGTACGTGGAGGGTAGCCCCAACCCGGTGGTGGTGCGCAGCCTAGAGAGTGACCAGGAGGGCCACTACAGCGTGAAGGCCCAGTTCAAGACCTCCAGCTCCTACACGGCCGGGGGACTGTACAAGGAGGCCTGGGGAGGGGAGGAGGGCAGCGAGGGCGGTGGCCGACTAACGCCATCCCGCTCGCAGATTGTACGGACTCCGTCGCTGGGGCGCGAGGGGAGCGGCGGAGGAGGGGGGAGAGCGGCCGTGTCGGAAGAGCTCCGCTGCTGGTACCAGAGGTCATCCGGGAGTCTGAAGGAGAGAAGTCACTCCCACTCAGTATCCGCCACATCTGAAACAGGGTCACAGCAAGGCACGCTGGGACATGGACGGGGCAGCCGGGTGGGAACGCTCGTTAAGTGTTCACCAGGTACTCATCCTTTCATCATGCTTAAAGAATATTATGCCGGTTGTATGTCTTTTCTCCACGTAGTCTGACTTCCTCCCACATCCCAGAATCTTAGGTTGATTCAAAACGATTCATGGTCCTTTGTTGTGTACGTGAATGAAGGATTTTCTGTCCACGTGACCCGCAATTAGCTGTTGACCAATCCAGGATGTACCCGCCTCACCCAAATTCAGATGGGCATAAGCTAGACCGGGGGTCGGCAACACTCCAGAGCCGCATGTGGCTCTTTAGCGACATCTAGTGGCTCCCTGGAGCTTTATAAAAAATGTTTCGAAATGGAAAACGATTTTGATAGGAGGCTAATATTGCTCAAATAGATATATATACATGTTGCAGCTCCGAAAAAAGAGAGCTGTGGTGTTTGTTTTTTTTAAACGTCCACTTTATTTATGCTTTTAACAGTCTCAACAAACACACGTCTGCGTCCGACTCCGTGCCTTCTCTCTTCTGGTTCAACTCAAGAGGCGTTCAAAGACAGCCTCCCAAAAAACGAAAATTCATGGTCACTACACTGACACTAAAAAAAGCGAAAATAATGCACCAAAACAAAAAAAATCAAGCGAGGAAATCACAAAATAAATTCTATGGGGGCGTTTGTGAACATACAACAAAAGGAATGAATGACAAACAATTCTGAGACAGTCCAGTCTCCTACATACATACAGCATGTGTTTCCTTCATTGTAAGTTTTACAGAAGGCTTTTATTTTTTTGTGCCTGCAGACATATTTGTTTTTTTCTGTCCTATATGGCTCTTTCAACATTTTGGGTTGCCGACCCCTGAGCTAGACTGTAGAACTACGAACAACTGAGTGTGATGAACATGTGCCAATGTTATCAGCGTTCCTAACCAAAGACCCCCCACCCCCAACCTTAGTGGCGTCCCCACACAGCCAAAGGAGTATGACGCCCTCCAGCGAGCAAGCGGCCACGCCCACGCCCCCCTGCAGTCCACAGCACATCCTCAACTGGCAGAGCGGGTAAGACACCTGACGCACCATCAGCAGGTTTCACGCTACCACGCTTTCATCTTCCCTCTTTGCTGCTTGGCTTCACCGTTTGTCCACTTTGCAGCCTAACTTTCCTCCTCAACGAGACTCTCTCTATTCTACACTAACACGCCTTCCCTTGTGTGTGTATGTATGTATGTGTGTGTGTGTGTGTCTGTGTCTGTATGTGTGCTGTCTCCTGCTTTAGAGGCACAGCAGATAGCTCTCCCACTGAGGACGTCTGTCAGTCTCCTCTTCGGCCTGGCTCTGGTGTCTAGAGGTACCGTCCCTAGTCCTGGAGAGACCTCCACCATGAGCGATGCATTCTTTGTGGTGGTGGTGGTAGCACTGCTCTATTTCTGGCTTCAACCTATACTTCTAACACTAATTTCTGCTCGCAAACCTTGACGCTTTATTGTGGCTCACTAACAAAGATGCGTATGCTGTAAATGGGACCATAGACCATTTTCACGTTACATGTCCTTCCAAGTGCCGAACCTTCCTGTTTATATGTTGGGCCCTGGCATTAGTAGTGTTTATTTGATCAAAATAGCCTTAAAAAGTTTTATGTGAGGTTTTGTGCCCGGTAGCCATACCAGCCCCATTTGCCAGAAATCTCCTGGCACACTACTTTTTGATATTATTTTTTAAAGTTCCATGGGGCAAATGGGGCTACTGTGGCCACGGAGAATATGTAAGCCCACGCGGGGGGGTGTCCGCCATGTCCAACCCTTGCAGAATGCATGGCGCCGGGCCCGTTTTACAAGCTGGGATGCACACGGCTGGAACGCAACAAAACGGGTCCTATACACATTACACACAAGTTTGCATTGAGAAGCGTGACAAAAAGGCACAAAACGCACGCCAAATGCACAATGTGATGAAACCTGAACCGTGAGCATAACTGCTAGATTTTAATTCATTTCTAACTTATTTTTATAATGTCGAGTAGGTCTGCAACAATTATTTTAGATTAATCTGTCTAATATTTTTTTTTTCAATTCATCAATAAACCTGATTTTTTTTTTTTTTTCACTTCAACTTATTCAAAAACCGGACATTATTTTACACAAACTAATTATGATCCAGTCAATGGTTTGGTCCGTAACATATCAGAAAATGGGCAAAAATGTTGATCATCGATTTCCAAAATAAAAGTAGTTTGCAAATGTCTTATTTTGATTCCACCCAAGCTGTCAGTCTGCTTTGATGCAGGAGTACATTGGAGAATCTTTACTGTTGAGAGGATAATAGGTTCAGGCAATTTTAAGATCGTTCAAACTATTTGTCGATGAATTTCATCGTCCGTTAGTTGTCAATTAATCGATTGCTTGCCGCACCGATAAATTTAGTGTGCATGTCAAAAATTGTGTTTGTGCTTGTTTTCTGAATTTTCAAATATGACTTACCCACTATGTCCTGCCACAGACATCGTCAAGGTCAAAAGTAGATTTCTCATCGTCACCGTGGCTCTCGTGGCAATTTAAAAATCGCAGCCAACATCCACAACAATGGCTGCATGTCACATTTGCCCGTCACATCCCACTGTCACTTGCATCACTTTTTATCCGTGCTGGGTGAGATCGTAGTTTCAACATATGTCTTGAATTTGCAGACAGCAAGTGTCACAAAAATAGCCGAAGAAAACGCCAAGTACACGCTGACTTGGCTGAACTGAAGCCTTGGGGTGTACACATAGCAACAGTAGGGTTGGACTTTGGATGGAGGGGCTGCACGTTTTCTTGTTTTTCTGATCTCCGTTTCCTCCTTTTGGCAGGTCTTTCAGCGACAGCTGCTTCCTGGGCAGCCCCTCCTGTTCCGAACTGGCGGATGTGCAGTGGTACAGACGCGACAAGGCCAAACCTGGAACCCTGGTCTGAGACTTTCCCGGACCGCTCCCCCAGCCCCCTTCCTCTGCATCACCACTCAGAACATCTACCCCCCCCCTCGGGACTCGAGCTACAGGGCCGAGTGGATGTCAAAAAGAGAGAGAGAGAGAGAGAGAGAGAGAGAGAGAGAGAGAGAGAGAGCGAGAGAGAGAGCACAGTCTTGTGTGTTTCAAAGTTCCCCCGAAGAGGATTCCTGCTGGTTTTGAGCCACCAGTCCTAAAAACCCATATAAATGTGTTGGGTTTCAGGATTCCCGTTCATCTTTTATTTTTCCCTTGCATATTTATTATCAAACATAGAGAAGAGGAATTTTCTTAAGAGGAAAAAGAACAAATCTATGTTGCAAAGATTTATGACAAAAAATTCTTCACCCGGTTTTTATCCTTCAGGCTGGATGGACTGATCGGTCGCAGGTCACCGTGCGCGGAACACGATCTGGACTTCAGCAATAACATTGTTGGATTTGTTCTTGGAAGAGAGACCGCCAACTGTGTCATTTGTCGAGGATTTGCAAATTTGGGGCTTTTGACGTCCGTTCGGCGCTCTCTGGAGCGACCTCACTCTCATCATTTCCTGTCCGTCACTTCCTAATTAGTGTTGCAAAATCGCGGGAATTTTTCTCATTTTCCATTGGAATTAACAGAAGTAAAACACGAAGTTACAAAATTGAAGATAAATTGTATTTAGCATAATTATGATGAAAACAATTTTTTTATTTATTTGTTGTATTGTGCCACAGTCCAAAATAATTGGAGTCACGAATGAATGCTGGCCTCTCAAGTCATACAGAAAAAAAAAAAGTGGATCAATACTGTACTGTAAACTGTAATACTTTTGGCATGTGGGCAAGGAGAGCCACCTACAGTATTTTCCATGGCAGTCCTCTTGCAGCAAAACAAAAATGGTTCGATTGAAGCGTCATATGCTACTTTTAATTCAAGTTGCCAATTGGAAGTTAATTCCCCTGGAAATTGACCACGAACGTTCCACCCCATTCGACCCTCGTCACTCAGTTGCAGTTCCGCCTGGATACTCCTCAGTTTGGGATCTTTGTAGAGCGAGGCAGCGCTTGCTGTTTCTCACATGACAAAAGTATTGGGACACCCGATCATTACAAACACAGGAAGTAGTACAGTAGGTGTAGTCGTCGTTGATGCTCCACGATTCCCTGAAAAAAAGGTTGATTCGTCTGATGACTTTTTTTTTTTCTGACTCAATAATATTAATACTTCTTACTCTAATATGAGGGCTGATTTCTTGGAAACATAGAATTTAGTTCTCATGAGATTAAAACCATCTCTTGAAATAGCTCTACTATACTCTAATGTTGTATTAGTTGTCTTGGTTTTTTTTTTTTTTTTTAAAAAGGACATCTCATCAGATTTACCTTTAAAAAAAAGACTTCAATGTCGTGTAGCAACATTTGTTTTCGGGGGGTTTTCTTAGTTCAACTTCAGAACTTTAGTAAAAAAAAATGTAATCTTATGAGATTAATATTTATTTTCTGAAAAAAAATGCTTTTTCTCTAGAAAATATATAACTTCAATGTGAAAATATTGAGACTTGTTGATTTCACGTAAAGATTAATATATATTTTTTTCTTGGACAAAAATATACATTCAATCTCAATGTTATGAACTTTTCATAAAAAGATACAATTTGATTCTTATAAAATTAAAAACGTCTGCAGACTTTTTTTTATCGGAAATTCGTTACAATATCACAGTATTAATATTTTTTTCATTGGGGAAAAAAATAGAATTTAAGTTTCTAAAATATTCTCATAAGATGAACATTTTATTTTTTGGTTAGGGGGTTGAAACAAAAATGTTTTTTACCCCTGCCAAAAAAAAAACAACAACTTTTTATTCACATCATGAAATTATTTTTTCTTTCCAGACCAAAAGATTCAATGTAACCATTTTTATCCTGTTGGAATAGTCACATGTCCGTCACAAATTAATTCCCTCTGAGGCAATCCAGTGGGAAACGACTGCAAGATCATCAACGTTAACTACCGCTAACTGACTGACGACTTCTTAGTATCTTAGTACACTAAGAAGGCCTCTTAACCTATCAGAGGTGTGTCCCAACACTTGTGTCCATATAGGGCCTGAACGCACACCCCCACATAGTGAAGGTCAGAACACTTGTATTCATGGGTGCTACAGTTTTTAACTTTTTTGGGGTGACACCCTTAAAGTGGTCGCTGGATGCCTTGAAAAATGGCAGCCAGGCAGATTCGGTCTACGTCAGAAAGCACAATGTCACATCGACTCACAGACATGTCAACAGGGTGAAAGCCATTAAGCAGGGTACACATTCATGCAATTTTTTTAAAGATCTTAACCCATTTTTGATGTGTGAGAGAGCGAGCGCACACGACGTGCACAAAAATCACCCTTTTACTGTGAGTGTGGTTTGCGTCAAATAACCAACACAGGATGACACGTGTAACCGTATTTGTTGCAGTACCATGATTGACCTGTGAGAGGCAGCATAAACATCCAAAGAATAACAAACAACCTTAGCTGGTAACTTCAGCTGTTCCATTTCACGTCAAAATTGCAGAATACTTGAGTATTCGGTTTTGTATTGTAATTATTGTACAGGTTTAACCTTTAAGATTTTACGAACTGACTGAGGGAAGAAAATCACGCTGTACACACCAGATACACACACACACACAACAAGATAATTACTCAGGATATTCTTTTGAAGATATCCTTTGCCAACTTTGATTCAAAGCAGAAATACTGTATTCAAGATTTGGTCAAATTGTTGTTACGAGTGTGGTATACTCGTAAGCATTTGCCAATGTAGGTTTTTAACATTTTCAGTAGTTGGCAATGATCGTTTTCTGGTCTGATCTGGGGTCAGCGGGGTGTGGGGGGGTCACTCTTAATTTGCTTAACACAACAGGATTTCATTATTTTTTTTCAGAAATTAATCAAAATGGAAGTGAAATGCTCAAATTTGGGCCTAATGATATTTTGTGTGTACCCCTCTTAACACACCAACACAGGTTATCGCTCAGGATAATCTTTCAGAAACATCTGACAATTGGACTTCTGTGAAATTTGGCCACAAAGTCGGTTGTGGGCACAAATTGAATCCAATTATCTGTTATGTGTGTATCCTGCTTTACACACTTCACACGATAGGTCATTCGGTTGGAATAACCGTCATCCAAATATTACTCATGCCTTTGCCGACTTTGAATGCAAATGAGGGGGGAAAAAAGATACTAAAATCTGGTCAAATTGTTGGTATGTGTGTACCCTGCTTAAATCACCTCACACCATGGGATAATCGGACAGGATAATCATTGTGAGACAGTTAATCATCCAACCTTTACTGACTTTGATTAGAAGGGAGGAAAAATGCAAAATTTTCCCCGATAGTCTTAATGAGCATCCTGCTTTACACAGCCTACACCACAGGATTATCGGTCAGGATAATCATTTTGAGACATCTGATAATCAGGTGTTTGCTGACTTTGATCAGAAAGGAGGAAAAATATGCACATTTGGTCTTGTTGTTGGTATCTGTTACCTGTTTTTACACGTCTGACAGCACAGGATAATTGTTTGGAGACATCTGATCATTTGGCCTTGACTGATTTTGAATGGAGGGTAAATGCTCAAATTTGGTCAGATTATCATTATGTGTCAATGAAGGATTTATCCCGTACGGGAAATCATGCAACGGGACAGGGTTAGAAAAGCACAGCTTGCAGAACCGCCAGTGTCGTGTTACATTTTTGCACAACAGCAGACTGACCATATCCACTTTTGTCGCGTCAAGTTTCGGTCGGTGCTCATTTTCCTCACTTTCAGACCCATCCCAACATCCACGCTTGACCATTAGGTTCCCAAATTCCAAATATGTGAAAGCATCCCAATCTCACACCATTCCTCGTGCATGCCACTGAACACAACGCAACCCACATTCACCCTCAATATATTGTGGCCCTTAATGACCTTGGTGCAAATGTCGAAAGCCCGGTGTGGTTCAATGCAGCCTCCTCCCTCGAACCTTGTGTTAATCCAAGCCAATAGAATTTCAACTCACTTGTTTTTAATTATCTTAAAGAGGCTTTACATTGTTTTCTTAGGATGTTGAATACTGACTCTTTTCAACAATGTTCCCCTTACCGTTGTTGTTTTTTTTTTCTTGTCTATCCCGGTGCTACACGAGTTAACATGATACCATTGCCCCATAGAGTCAGTCCATCCAATCCAAGTTGATTTTAACACACAGACAAATAGAGCATGTAACTGTTAACATGAATACATTTAATGTGCTGTAGGAAAACAAGTGTGGAATTGATTATACTGGAGGGCTTGGACAATAATAATGATGATAACTGAATTCCACAGTTAATTTATTCTTTTCTAATAAAAATTTGTATAGTAACTTTTTTCAAAAAGCGTGTCATTGGAAAATGTGGTGAGGATTTTTTTCAGAGACGCTGTCGTTGGTTCAGGAGATGACCACAAATAAATTATTGATGAATGTCTGCAAGGCTCCCTTTTGATATTTTTTTAAAAAATTATTTTGAATTTCATTTTACATGGTTTGAGATGTGAATTCAGATTTTTATCTCAATGAATGAAACCACTATTAATCCATTTTGGCCACAACAAACTGTTTTGTGATGTGTTTTTAAATGTTGTTTTTTGCAAAAACGGAGAGCAATAACATAATGAAACGGAATGTAAACAATAAAGCAGTTCGTCCGTCATGACTTAATGACATATAAATTGTGACCAAAACCAGACGAAAGGTAAGATATAACGGAGTACAGTATTCATAATGAGGTGGTACCTCTCCTAACTAACGTCTCTTCATACGCAATTTTCAAGTTACGAAACTCCACAACAGGAAAATATTATTGCCTCTAGTTAAAAGGTTTCCTCCAGAACCAATTAATTTTGTAAGTAGACGTACCCCTGTCCAAATAGAATGGTTACATTTCTTTATATATATATATATATATCGGATATAATCTTTCAAAAACAAACCGCAATTAAAGGTAAAAATGAATAGTTTCCACATCTGGATGTTGACACGCATTGAGCTTTTAACTAATCTGTTGCAATAACGCTATCTTTTGGTCATTTCACGTATTACAGACAGATGGACACACACATTTTCAATCAATCAATCAATTTTATCGTGAACATTTATCTGGAAAAAAGGATCAGGTGAATGGGGCAGGGGGTATAGAACGACAGTGTTCACTGAGTCATTTGTCATTTTCAGAGGTTGACAATTGTCAATGGATGGTGTCTGGCTTCAGAGTCTCTGTGTGCCCTGCTGGCAACCGGTTCAGGGTGTCCCTCGCCTACACCCCGAAGACAGCTGGGATCGGCTCCAGCACCCCCCGCAACCCGTGTGAGGATAAGCGGATCGGAAAATGGATGGATGCATGGGATGGATGTCTGCCACTCGTCACCAATGCACTAGTCTAGCGTATTCCATTCCTAGCCCTAATGGGCAGTGTCTGTTATGAATGCCATGTATTTGAAATATTCAACCTGTTACATCACTACATAGTGGTGTACAATATAGGGGTTTAGGCCGGCCAAACTATAATGTCTCTCTTCCCGCTCGTGATTTCAAGTAGTTTCACCTGTTTGGCCCACAGGTGTGGTGCTCAGGCTGACTTGCATGTCATCATTCCGATTTGTTCTGCATCGATTGCCTCTGTTTCAAGTGCGCTCTGCTTTTATGGGTGCTTGTTTGCATCCATGAGAGGGTTTTCGAGTGGGTCAAACCGTTTTTTTTGCGGGGGGTTTTGTACTCCTCTCGGAAGTATAGCTTGTATTTTTGGAACTGAAGGTGATTTTCTCTGGCCTCTGGCTCCAGACCAGACCAGACTAGGTGACCAGTCCACAATTATGCCTGGAAATATCCTGGTTCATCCAGGTCATTTCATTCTCAGGGCATGGAATCGATCGCAACTGGATTGATCTAAGACTGAAGTCTTAGAGGATGTTTCGGGCATACGCAAGGCAACTTAGGACAGAGCTGGGCTGGATTTTGATATGAAAACCCAACAGGAAAAGCCCCAAGCAGCGAATGATATCGGATGAAAAACGACAGTCGCTAAGTCTCGTCTTAAGTCCCGAACTTCAACAAAAACAAAACTGAGAAATGGCTTCAGAGGCCAAAATCATTTATTTGAACATATATAACCAAGCAACGAGCTTAGTTATACTGCATGTGTGTGTGTGTGTGTGTGTGTGTGTGTGTGTATGTATAGATATGTATATCTATACATACACACACGTGTATATATATATATATATATATATATATATATATATATATATATATATATATATATATATACAAACACACACACACACACACACACACAAATGAACATTCTGTCTGTGGGACGGAACGGTCCAGCCAGCCATCACCGACGCCAATTTTTGGAATGGAAGATCGAAAAAGGACGGATGATGCAAGAATGGAAGTGGGTTTTCATCCATTCCTTTATTCATCCCAAATTGGGTTAAGTATGTGGTGTCGGGAACCAATATAACATGGCTGGAGTGTAGCCAAACACTGTATTTTCTTCACAGGCTGTTTCATCTCAACAGTATTTTTATACCAATAATGCCACCTAGTGTACAGTCAGAGAACATAACAGAGTGCTGACTGACACCCATTTGAGTGACAGGCAGGCATATACGACGACCCATTTATCGCATGAAGTGACATAAGCTTTGTCGTGAGAGCCTCTCTGAGGAGGAAAGCACCCTAAAGTCCCTAATACTTGGGCGTTAAATAAAAATGTCAACATACATAATGGGGCGGCCCGGTAGTCCAGTGGTTAGCACGTCGGCTTCACAGTGCAGAGGTACCGGGTTAGATTCCAGCTCCGGCCTCCCTGTGTGGAGTTTGCATGTTCTCCCCGGGCCTGCGTGGGTTTTCTCCGGGTGCTCCGGTTTCCTCCCACATTCCAAAAAAAAACATGCATGGCGGGCTGATTGGTCACTCTGAAATTGTCCCTAGGTGTGAGTGTGGGTGTGGATGGTTGTTCGTCTCTGTGTGCCCTGCGATTGGCTGGCAACCGATTCAGGGTGTCCCCCGCCTGCTGCCCGAAGACAGCTGGGATAGGCTCCAGCACCCCCCCGCGACCCTCGTGAGGATCAAGCGGTTCGGAAAATGGATGGATGGACATACATAATGGTGACCATCGACAGCAGTTTTGAAACATTCGGTGGCGTCTAGATCCCGACTTGGCAGGTTTTGACTGTCATGTTGCATCACTGTACGGCAAATGAGAAAAGACATATAAATCACTCGTGTCGGCAATTAAACAGTTTCATACAAGACTCCAATGCAGCCATAAATTCTTTGGAAATCTCAAATGAATACACATATTCATTTGTGTTCATTCAATTTTTGAACCGAGTCGGAGCAAAAGTCAGACTTTCTATATTATATTTAATGTCATGAACACAACCACAACACATGAACTCGTGATTTATGCATGTAGTGCATGAAGAAATTTACTTTATCATTTGTGTGTTTGCGACTACAGTACTGTATAATGTACAGTGGCCAAGATGGGCACACCTGAAGGAGCAGCACATCGAATTGAACTGAAACATTAAAACATGATGCACAAATCGTTCAATTCTTTCAATTCTATTTCATTGTGATCTTACTCCATTTTTTTATAAAGTGCCATTTTACTCCTTGAAAAACACAGAATGCACAAACATAACTTGGATGGAAAGATAGTCACACTGAGTCCACATGCTCCAATAAATGCCCCGTGTCCTCGTCTGGCTCCTGTTAGATGCAGCAGATAAGAGTGAGTCAGATTTTGCTTGGACTGCAATTGACATAAGCAAGCAGCTGACCTGCGTGACACGGTCGTAGCCACGAACTTGGACTGTCGTCCTCCCATAGCGCCGGAGGCCTCTCCACGACAAGAAGACGATATAGACGGACAGTAGCAGACACAGCAAGGTGAACGCTACGGCGCTGCCCTTAGCCACGTACGTGCCGACAAGCTGTGAAAGGGAACAGCATATTCATTCATTCATTTTCCGAACCGCTTCATCCTCACTAGGGTCGCGGGGGGTGCTGGAGCCTATCGCAGCCGTCTTTGGGCAGTAGGTGGGGGACACCTCGAACCGGTTGCCAGCCACTCGCAGGGCACACAGAGACGAACGATCATCCGCGCTCACACTCGCACCTAGGGACAATTTGGAGTGTTCAATCAGCCTGACATGCATGTTTTTAGAATGTGGGAGGAAACCGGAGTACCCGGAGAAAACCTACGCAGGAGAACATGCAAACTCCACAGAGGGAGGCCGGAGCCGGGATCGAACCCACGACCTCTGCACTGTGAGGTCGCCGCGCTAACCACTGGACCGCCGGGCCGCCCGTGTACAGCATATCGACTTTTAAAACACAGCATGGATGGCATGACTCTATTATTAAATAACAAAAGACATAAACTGTCTCGCCTGTTTTCTTGTGGTAAGAGCGAGTGGCCGCTGAGACGAGAGGCAGTAGGCTAACAGCAGGGACAAACCAATCAGCAGGCTGAGGAGGTGAACAATCATCAGGATGATGATCTGTACGGAGCAAGATTATTACAGTTTACGAAAACTACACAATATCACAAAAAATGAAAAGGCATTTCCGTTAATGAAATAAGAAAAAAATGAGAGAGAAGAATCTCGTAGTTTACTCTAATTTAGGACACAATACTTTTTGGACTTAAAAAAACTAAAAAAAAAAAAAAAAACGAATCAAATAAGCATTAACTAATTAAAACAAACTGAATCCAAAAAACAAACGTCAAAATGAAATAAAAATGAACTCCTCTATAATGGAAAAATAAAACTAGATTTAGCCCTGGCAGAGAATGAATGCAAAATACTGGTACACACCAGCACTTCGCTTCATCAAATTTGACTTTCTCAACCAAGGACAGTTACGGTGGTGTTTTGGAGCACTATTTATTGATTTATTTATTTTTTGCTTCATTAGTTGGCAGGATTCAACCTGAACGACTATCACAAGGAAATTAAAACTGGCGTGGTCTTTTCAGCATACATCATCCTCCTTCACCCAGCAAGTAATTTACTGGCAAACAAAGACAGCGCTCCATGATTATTTTTGCGATTGACAGATGAAAACAGAATTAAAACATGCATAATAATCCATTGGGGCTGTGCTATTGTAAAATATGTCCCGGCATGGTGGGCAAGGAGAACCACAATCGCCGAGGAACTTGCAGCTGTTTATTGAATGGGACAAAAACACACAAATACAAAATGACAACACTCGCAAGGAGCTGATGTAGGCCACAACTCACACCCATACACTCACAGATAGACTAGCCGGCCAACTAGGCTGTAATGTAGGAATTATACACTTGCCTTGAGTTTATTGGGCTTCCTCTGAACTTCTACTGCCACACATCCAGCAGCCATGAACTGCAACAGCAGCAGCAACACGAGTTTGTCCACGAGAGTCAAAATGTTGTCACGATGTGACGCTGACTCACAAGGAGGCTGGACCACACCGGCGCCGTCATGGCGACGGAGCAGTCGTAGCTCACACATGCGTGGCAGACGGCGGCCAGCATGCAGACCGCGCCACTCAAGAACTGCACCACCTGCGTGCAAACACACCATTAAGTTTCGTCTTGTACAGCAGCGGTCCAGACTGCTGCGTTGGGAATCTGGTACGAGGCCGTAAAAGAGACTGAACAAAAAAAGTATATGTTGGAAATGAGATGCATCTGCCTGAGCCTCTGTAAAAAAGTCCTAAGAAGCTTTGCCTTAAGAATGGGCCGCTATCTTAATCTAATGTAATGGTAAAAAAAACATTGACATGCTAACGATTAGCACTGCGGGTCAAGGTTTTAGAACACTTGAAGAAATTGATATTTGAAAACAATACTCACAGTCATATATTCTTTATGCTACTGAATTGTCACTTTAAATCATGATGCACAAACTGTTTCATTTTTTTGTTGACATTCTATTTCATGGCGCTACACCTCTATGTATAAAAATGTTACCTTATTAAAAACATCAACACAACATTTTTAATTCACTTCAATGGGGAACGATGATTTGAGATGTGAGTATTTTGAGTTGAGAGCCTGTGAAATGATCAAACTTGTACCTTTACGGCACCAACGTATTTGATTTTGTTTGTTTGCATGCCAGCCGGTCAGTATATCGCTTGACGTGAAACCGCGCAATACAGTTCGGGGACCGCTCTTGCATGTTAAATCACAAGTGGCTCACCCCGCTGACCAGCAGCCTGGTGTTGACCACTGAAGAGAACCAGCGATGAATCCTAGCGCGGTGCAAGTCCTGCTGCTCGACAGGCCTCGTCTTTGGGCGCTCTTTGAAGTACACTTGGTACAGACCCTCCTGGAACATGTTCTCACTCATCTATTATGCAGATTAAAAATATGGAGACCATGCCTGCAGTCTATTATGCTTTTCAACAAGACTTGACTTCCAAGTGGCAAAACTTCAAGCGTCCAAATGTGTATGTCATCATTTTCAGTTCAGGTCTGTGGTAGTCACTTGCATTCTGCCACCCGGTACTTTAGATAGATTTTCATACAGGTGCATGCATACCTTCAATGACGAGTGCGAAGAGTCACCTGGTTCCTCTGTGCTCATTCGTAACATACAACGTCGTTAAATTCAAGGCTGTGAACAAGACCTGAGTTCAAAGTTCACTTTTCAGCAGGTTTATAGTAAGTAAGGTTGAAGTCCACCAAAGGACCTTTTCAAGACCTAACCTCAGTGGCCTGGACAATGTGCCTCATAATGCTGATTAAATGTACCTTATTTTGCTACTTATATTACACAGTGGTGAACTTTCGTATATGCTTGCGTCACAGAAACAAAGCACCACCCCTCTTCGGTTTATTTCCTGACACTTGAGGTCAGGCAATATTTTTGCTCTTTGGATCGTTTGCCGTTAGGTGGTGACATTGTCACTCTTCAAACATCTTCCCGTTTCCTCTCCAATGCGTTTTTTTTTTTTTCAAAGACATAGAATTGTTGCTTCATTTTATGTTTTGGATTATACAGTGGTTAGCTTCTCTTTATATTTCAGTGATTCCACTGTTCGTAGATTGAAACAGATTAATATCGAAAGGAAGACATCGGTCACGTGACTTTGCCACGCTTGCGTTGCATGGAAATCTCAGTTCAACCAGCTGCATCCCCTCCAAATTTGACCTTCATCGACAGTTTAAACCAGCAGAGAATCATGTTACGGAGGGCAAAAGAGGGGACAAAGACATGTGTGTGTACACTTACGGTACACATATATTGGGTTTTACAATATTCGATGACCATATTTATAATTTCAAAATGACCTGTAGGTAAAATAGCAGAGCTATAGTTGTACAAAAATGTAGTAGCAGCCAATGGACCGGCAAGGCACGGGCTATGTCCTATTTCTGTCGAAACGCGTGTCTTCGTTGACTTGCAGATAAATAAAAAGTCTTACAAAGTTGCTCTGGGTGCAGCCTATAAGACTCACCAGAAATAACAAAGAGTGATTAGCTTTTTTTTTTTTTTGGCCTGCCCCTTTTTTCCCCATTGAAAATAAGTCACTTTGGGGGCCACAAGTGACAAAATATATTTGCCACGTGCTCTTGCTCCACCCTCGGTCGTCATGGTTACCAACGGCGTACCTAGCATTAGCAGGAGACAAGACCGCTCCCCCAAAAGGGTGCGATTATGAAACGCAGCGTGTGCTGTGATTCTTTAGTGTTTAAATGTTTTACGTCAGACCCCAGGGAGCCGGTTTAAAAGGCAGAAGACAAATGTTTTTTCTACTTTTAATACACAGTGAGCTGAGCTCAGTTAGCAAAGTGTCTAAATAAGAGCAACACGTTGACAAAACCCGACACACACACAGCAACGCTTTTACTCAATGCAAAGAACCTGACACCAAACAAGCACATAACCCATCTTTGTATGACACACGTCTTTTATTCTTCCCTTTATTTCGTGTAAAGTCAAATCATACGGTGACACAAAGAGTAAAGTATATTTACATTCGACAGTGTAACACAGATTTTCCACAACGCTGGATTACCACAGATTTATGTACAAAAGTAGTAATGTACTAAGACAAATTGTTCAAAATAAAATGCATGAGCAATCATGTAATGTGATACGGCCATGACCAATATTTCCTCACAGATGATGATATTAGGTAAGGGACAGGAAGTTTAACTGTCAGATATCTAATCTGTAAACAAACACAGTACTGCTCAGCTTCTGGCTACCAGACATCATGGCTAGCCAAATGACATACAGTACTTTTGTTTTTTTTAAGTAGCACTGTACAAACACAAATTCCTGCTGCAACTCGAAAGCCTTTCCAAATGGATTAAAGCAAGCGCCATTACTAAAATATTTAATAATCATTAACGCTTTTCAAACTGCTATTGTTGCACTTTCCTGAGAAAATGATTGATGCTGTTGATTTTTCATTTCAAATGGCATTAAATATGTCTCTGTTTACAAAAAATAAAAACAGCAGTTTGTTCCCTAACTACATTCAATGGTGTGGAAGAAACCATGAGCACAAAACAAAGTTTTCTGGCCTACCATTTACAGCCCAAACCATAATACATTTATGCGATCTCAGCATTAGAAACAAGGGTAACCATAACTACAATTTGGCCTGCGTTGAAAACTAGTTTGACATCTGAGGAAAAAAAACTGAAAATGGCAATCCGAACGAAGACATTCTCAACATGTGTCCTAATACAGGTAAAAATGCCCTAAACAGACATCATTACTCAATGTGCGTTTCTGAACCATTTCTTCACATGATCCGTGTTTGACCTGATATGATACAAACTGAAATAGGGCTGTGAAAGTTTACAAATAAAAGCCCGTGAACTATCAATACCGGTGACACGTTGTGCATTTGGTACCAGGGCCTTCAGCGGGGTCTTACCCTACCTAATCAATCTCGTAAAACCGTCAATATTACGTCACAGTTATACAGTAGAACGTTTCGAGAAACTATCTACCCAATACAAAAACAAAACGACCTGATAACATGACCAAAAAAAAACATTGAACCTGGCTGTAACAAGTTTTGCTCTGTTTTTTAAATGATCTTCAAGTGCTTGAGTAACTGAAATAGGGCTACGCCAAACACATCAAAATGTGTACAATCAATTACATTCGAAATTTTGAAAAAATTAATTGGTTTTGAATTTGTACTTTTTTTTTATGTTGCCCAAACTTTCTGCCAATTCTGTAATGAACCAGAGGTTGAAATCTGATTGGAAAAAAATAAAAATCGCAGCGAATAGACTGTTGAAAATAAATTAATACTACTTCATGGAACAAATGAGAAAAGTCTTCTTTGTTGAAAACATAAAGCCACTCGGTCAGTCAATCGCCTGTGTGTTCAGATAAACCACGATAGCCGTGATGTCGTCGCGGTACATGCGAGCCAGGTCCTGTGGCAGGGCCAGCATGGACGCCAGCCTTTCGTGGCACAGTTCGCCGTACTCACCGGTACCCAGGGCGTGCCGGATGAGGTGCGTGGCGGCGTTGGTGTCCGAGGCGGGCAAGAGGCGGGCCTGACGCTTGAGCAGAAGCTGGTGCAGCTGGCCCAGCTTCAGCTGACGTTCCGACTGAGAGACCGGACCCTGGCAGGTGAAATCATGAGAAAGGGAGTTTTGTGTTCTGTTGTTGGAATAAAATGGAGACATGACTGATTGTCATGTTTGAACGCAGAGGATAGAAATGATTTCAGGCTAGACTAGTTTGCTGACTACACAGGCTTCCGACAGAAATTCAGCACGGTGCACGACTGGTTAGCACGTCCGCCTCACAGGGCAGAGGTGCAGGGTTCGATTCTGCCTCCAGTCTTCCTGTGTGGGTTTTCTCTGGGTGCTCCGGTTTCCTCCCACATTCCAAAAACATACATGGTTAATGGAACACTCTAAATTGCGGGTGTGAGTATGAGCGCGAATGGTTGTGCGTCGATGTGTGCCCTGCAATTGCCAACCAGTTCAAGATGTAGCCCGCTTACTGCCCGAAGACAGCTGGGATAGGGTCTTGCACACCCGCGACTGTCGTGAGGATAAGCGTATTGGAAATTGGAGGAATGGATGGATAGCTATCACCCCCCCCCCCCGCCCCCCCACCTCTCCTGGAAAAAAAAGTGATATACTTTTGAATCAGATTACAACAAAAGATGAATCCACCCCTATGATATTCTTATTCAAGAGTGCTATTGTTTCCCTTTAAAACTTGTACCTTGGCGTACAGCATCCATCTTGTGAGTACGCATACCTGAATGTGAACACCGCTCAGGTGCTCGCCGACCAGCCGCACCGCCTCTTGACTACTCAGCTCGTCCCACAGGCCATCGGTGCCCAGGATCAGGAAGCGGTCCTGCGGCCTCACTTTGTGGTACATCACCTCTGGAGCGGCATCCAGGTAGGGTGGCGACAGGTAGTTGGGTAAGGTGTAGTGATACAGGCTGAGCGAGTCAGGGTCCACGTCGGACTCTAGGCTAGCGAGGATGCTCCGCTGCAACTCGAGGCTCCACTTGAACCTCACGTCACCAAATGCTCGTGAGGGCATCAAAACCTGGCAATGAAAATGTATCAAACTGTATGATCGGTCCTTAAAATGGAGCGTCTGATTTTCGCAAAACAAAATCGTTTTTAAGCAGGAGCTTTGAACTATGGAAGTGACTAATTTTAAAAAGTCATCTTGTAATTTTAATGTAAACTTGAATGAATTGATCAAATGAATTTATGACCTGGTCCTAATTTGACTCATTGGGGTGCTTGGAAGAACACTCACCCCTAAAAGTCTGTCATCCGTGACCACAGTCTGCCTTTCTGAGGGCGGATGCTGGGCCCTGATGCGCTCTATCTCAGCCTGGTTCTGGCAGTTATGGTCCCGAGAGAGGGGCACGGCGCTCCATGTGCCGTCGGCCTCCAGAACGCCTAATACCGCCCTGCCGTCACCGGCGTTCGCCACGTGTATGCCCTCCTGACCGACGTGAGCCACACAGGCTGTTGACCCAGCAAAGGCAACCTGGAAAGAGAATCACAATCACACTGTACATTAGCCCAGCACAGGGACGCCAAACTCATTTCCATTACGGGCCACATCTTAGCGGGTATTTTTAGAGGAGCTACTAAGACTGTTAAAAAATATACAAATGTCAAATATATAATGAAATATACATTTACACATTAGCAATTTGAGGGGGAAAAATTGCAATCGGTATGACAGCAGTCTTGATAAAGTAAATGCTAGATGGGCTGGAATAAAGAACGGAGTGGCCGTACAATACATGACTCGCAGGAAATACTGTGTCCACCCTCCGTAAAAAAAAATAATAATATTTTTTAAAAGTTGCAATATTACCTGAATGGCTGTGCTTTTCATCAAGTCATTGGACAGAGGAACTTGAGCCTCTAAGGAGATGTCGGCATCCAAACGCTTGAAGGCATAATGCATGGCATCCGAAGGGCTGGGGAGACAATACATCTGGATGTACAGTATAAGTATGTCATGTCTACCCATCTATTGTATCTATCGACAGTATATCTATCTGCCTATTTATCTATGGATTTAGTTTGCTTTGTATCAGTCCATCAATCAATTCAAGTTTTGTCATCTACTTTTTGTGTGTGGAAAGCCGGGAGAGGTTTAGAACATACCACATGCCTTCGTCATGTTCGTGACTGTCCAAAAGCTCCTGCCAGGAGACACCAAGGTGGTGGACGTAGAGTGAAGCCGAGTCACGGAAATTAAAGTCGGCGTGGTGCTTATACCACTGCAAGACGGGCGGGACAGGCCTGCCGTGCTCCATGCATTTCTCCAGTTCCACCAGGCTGCGTTTGGGCATCATGGCGACAGTGATGTAGTACAGCAGGCGTTCACTGACTGCCTGTGCGCACGCCCAGCCGCCATGGCCATCGAAGACACCAAACAGTGTGCCCTTTGCCTGGGGAGAGACATTTCCTCATTTCAACTTGAGTGGGGTGGACATGTAAAGACAATGGAATCAAATTTGACCAACTGAAAAAGTTGGTCGCACCACTGCTACCAGTACAAAAGTTAGTGGGGAGCCCTCACACACACAGTAGCATGTTCCAATTTTGGGCTATACCGAGAATATTCTCAGAATAATGATCAATTATGAAATGATCAATTAGAGAGAAGTCGTAAGGTTTAAAAAGGTGACCCAAAGCTTGCGTATGCATGTCCACTGCTTGATAAGATAACAGGTATTCCAAAGTGGGTATTGGCATAGAAAGCCTGAATACCTGCAAACAGGTGGCTGAGCTGCGGCGGTCTTCATTGGGCGTGTTGGCGGATAAGTGGTTGCTCTCAAACTTTCGGACCAGACTGACACCTCGTACATCAAACTCTGGCATGCTCACACTCTGTAACATAGATGATAAAGCGTCAAACACAAATCCAGCAATGTATGGCACTTTTTCCCCCAACGTACAATGGATCAATATAGTAAAGTGAGTAAGTATTTGCGCAGAAACATTTTTACAATTCTTCCTTATATGCCAACACAGTGAATTTGATTTTTTTTTTTTTAAGTCAACTTGTGACTTAAGTTCATACATCCATCCATCCATCCATCCATTTTCCGAACCGCTCGATCCTCACTAGGGTCGCGGGGGGCGCTGGAGCCTATCCCAGCTGTCTTCGGGCAGTAGGCGGGGGACACCCTGAATCAGTTGCCAGCCAATCGCAGGGCACACAGAGACGAACAATCATCCACGCTCACACTCACACCTAGGGACAATTTAGAGTGTCCAATCAGCCTGCCATGCATGTTTTTGGAATGTGGGAGGAAACCGGAGCAACCGGAGAAAACCCACGCAGGCCCGGGGAGAACATGCAAACTCCACACAGGGAGGCCGGAGCTGGAATCGAACCCAGTACCTCCGCACTGTGAAGCCGACGTGCTAACCACTGGACTACCGGGCCGCCTTTAAGTTCAAACATCCATCCATCCATCCATTTTCCGAACCGCTTCATCCTCACTAGGGTCGCGGGGGGTGCCGGAGCCTATCCCAGCCGTCTTCGGGCAGTAGGCGGGGGACACCCTGAATTGGTTGCCAGCCAATCGCAGGGCACACAGAGACGAACAACCATCCACGCTCACACTCATACCTAGGGACAATTTAGAGTGCCCAACGAGCCTGCCATGCATGTTTTTGGAATGTGGGAGGAAACCGGAGCACCCGGAGAAAACCCACGCAAGCCCGGGGAGAACATGCAAACTCCACACAGGGAGGCCGGAGCTGGGATCGAACCCGGTACCTCTGCACTGTGAAGCCGACGTGCTAACCACTGGACTACCGGGCCGCCCAAGTTCATACATGCAACTTTAATTTAGGAAGTTTCAACACAAGTTACTTTAAGACACATTGAAAGTTTTTCAACCATTAGGTTACAGAGTGATGTTAACTTTAGTCACTACTGTACTTATGTAGAACTTGGCCGGGGTGATCAAAACTGAAAATGTTTGAAAGAAATCCCCCCCCCAAAAAAAGATAGTCTCTTCTGGAAGGTAATATATTTAAAGACAAACCTTCTGTAGAACACACATACACACGCATTAACAGTCATTAAAGCAGTATCTGAGCGGCAGTCACTGTGCCAACTGAGGTCATCTTCAGCGAGACAGTGTTATTACCTGCTCATTTGCCCGCAGAATGCTGTCGATCAGCACTTGGCTGAGCTGAAAGTCAAAATCCTGATGTGTTGACAGCTGACGGCCACTTTGAGTTGCCAACGTGAGACCTTTGCTCAACGTGTGCTTGTATCTTCTGGACAACAGATCCCAGCAGGAAGAAGGTTGATCATGTTGGTATGCTTGCTTGGGGAAAATTGCGTGGGAGCGACACTGAGAACCCCCGCCCCCCCACAAAAACATCACTCGTTAAAACGAATGAATGACTGAACGAATGAGTGTAGATAGAAAGGCGAAATAGAAACCTGGAGAGCATTTGGGATGTTGCTGCCTCTTGACGCTCGTCCAATGATGTTGGCGTACGAACGCCTCAACATTTCTTATAACTTGTATGCTATTGTAAACTTAACCAGTCGTTTCCCTGTGTATGAGAACAACAGAATAAAGTTCGGCACGCGCAACAACCAGGGGGGCTTTACGAAATTAGACGAAAGGTCATGTTTATTTTGTTATCTAGGTTACAACAGCTAAACGTTAGCGTAGCATGCTAGTTCTGAGTAATCGCGACTATCGTATAATTTTAAACTCAATCTAAAGCGTCATTATATGAAAAACAAACTACGGTGTAAGTAAAGTAGTTGTCACGTATCAAAACGCACACAAGGCAGTTTAGTAAAGTAGTTAATGAACAGAACGACACCCAGGACTGATAGGCACGTGAGTGACGTAAAACAACGTCATCAATGACGATGTCCGGAGGACATCAACTAGTAGGAAGGAAGTATATTAATACTTCCTACGTATATTGTTTAATAATATGTATCTGTGTTCACAGTACTAAAACAAAACAATTGATAACGAGATGCCTGGACGTTATTACACTGGAATAAAATAAAGATAAATGAATAAAACTGAAATCGATCGAATATATTGGCCGTCTCAAAGGACGCCATTTTCTTTTTGTGTGCAGGTGACGCGAGTCCCAGATTACAATCTTAATTACTGTATTATGTTAAAAAAAAACACAACACATGTACACAGTCGAGGTAAACCTTTTGAATCAATCTAGTGTATATTTGGAAATGAACATCTATGACTCACATATTGACCTGTTTATTTATTATACACACAAATAGGGTTTAGCTTTAGCTACTTTAAACCTAACTATCTAAATGTGAGCATTGGTGATGATTTCCAAGTAAACATATTAAAATAGCCATTAATGGGTCATTGAATTAGCTGTTTATTCTGTATACTGTCATTTCGATTTTGCTAATTGCTAAACTTCTGCAAAACGAAGTTTACTTGACTGTAATTAACTCTTGGCAACAATTACAGTAATGTATCACTCGGGAGTTCGAACTACTGAAACAGTGCAAGAGAGCACAGATGATGCAGTGGTTTACAGCAGCAGCCGCAACAGTGAGTCACATGTATTCTGATTATTTGCACAATTATCAGTGTTTCTCAACTTACTGAGTCAGAGCACATACAGTATTTTACATTAGGAAAACCTCAGGGAAGACTATAAAACACAAATAAAATGCCACAAAAAAGCATCTACAGTATACTGAAATAATGTTGATCTGGTCTCACTTTACTCTCAAATGTACTTAAGAGTGAACACAATACTGTAGTACTGTACTGTACTGTACTATTCTGTTGATGAAGGGAAACGTGGGTAGAATACAGTACTGTACATTGTGCATCTTGTGCCATCTACTGGAGGAGCATTTAATTGTTGTGCTTGTCAGTAGGTCACTGCTCTAGATGAACAAAGACATTAATTTTGGACATCATAATTTTCTGACTTTTTCGATGAAATTGGGTAATTTTTCACGGCGCACTAATGATCTCTCAGCCCACATTGTGGTTGGGAATCATTGATCTATGTATATTAACAGAGGCGGTGTTAGGTTTCTGAGTAGCTGTATATGTATTGATGTACATCTGGCTTTTGTTTCGTGGTTGTGATGGCAGCGACCAAGACAGATCTCTCTTTGCTGCTGGAATGTCTAAAGTTCCAGATGAACTGTCCAGAGCTACAAAAACAAGCCCTTGTCACCATCAACTCCATATGTGAGAAAAAAGGTAAACTTAACTATCATTTGATAAATTCCAAAAGTCTTGCCCTGTTCTTTGAGATGTGGCGATAACTCTCACCTGCTTGTTTCCATTTGAAACATCCTGGTAATTTTGACACATCAAATTAGTGGATATTATTATAATTTGTCAGCCAATCAGAGAAAGGGTTACCGGAGTGGAAGATCCTACGTAAGGGTTGAGGCGATACAATATATTGAGAAATAATCAAGTTATACTGTTTGATTCTAATCTAAAGGCATTTTCTAAACTACATTTTCTGTCGATTGTAATAACAGAAAAGCATTTCCACAATGGGCATTTGTCCCCCACCACCCCAAAACTAAATGTATCCCGAACCTGTGGTCAAATTTTCAAAATTCTTGATCTCCACACTGACTTCCTGTCACCTTATATATATGATAAATATAAATGGCCCAGTCCATTGCCCATTTTCATTCTTATTTAGTGAGTTTCACATTGACTATGTATGATTTCAGATCACAATGTGAATCTGCTGAGAGAAATGGGAGGTGTGATGTTTGTGTACAGTCTCTTCAAATCCAACGTCGTTCATCCAAGTGTGAGGCAGACTGCGCTCTTCACACTCGGCACTTTAGCGGAGGCCAATGGTACGTACTGCGTCTTCAATGCCAAACAACTCACAGTGGCATATTGGTGATAAGACTGGACCAGTGTTATGTTAAAATACTCACTGTATCCAAATAACAGAAAGTTTTTGCTGCGTTCAATCCATCCAGTACAAGTGCCAACCATGTATTTTTCCTCTTGAAGTGTACTGCAAGAATAGCCTATGTCAAAGGGAGATATTTCTGGACCTCTGTGGCTACATGAAGGAAGAAGATGCCTCGCTTAAACAGAAGAGTGTCTCTGTCTATTTACTGTCGGTGTTGGTAGCCAACAATAGTAAGACCCAAGCTTACTTTCAAAATGGAAAGAAATGAATTTCGACTTACTCAAGAGCAAAAACCTCATCAATAGTGGTTCTTTTCCAGAGGCAGGGCAGACTTTAGCCCAAACCACTGGCTGCATAGAACTTCTGCTGAACCTCTTCAGGTAGGTGCAAAAGAATCACTATTGTTGTATTCACGCAGAAGTCAACCAAATGTCTACTGTAAATGTTTGTGTTGACACCATTTCAGGAACATGTTCCCTGAATCTACCGCAGACTCTGCTCATATATGTCTATGGGTATCAGTGTCCAATGCGCTCTGTGGGTGTGTCAACAACCCTCAGAATGGTATTGCAATGAAATATTTAATTCATAATTATGATGCTTGACTGAAGCGCTCTGCCAACTTTTGTGTTCCCCACATACTCCAGAGGAGGCTCAGTGCGTCTGTGTGTCATCCTTTCCCAAGATAAAAATGTGGCTTCAGCAGATTTCTTTGCCTTGCTTTGAGGTGTTTCGATACCTTTGCTCCTTCATAGCGATGGCTGTTGCCAACAATGGTAAGTAAAGGCAACATTCCAAATCGTCAAATGAAAAAAAGCCCTGTATGATACCCAACAGGTACTTTGTGTTTGCAGAACGTGTTCAAAGGAGCTTTGCCGCCACAGGGTTGTTAGAGACCTTTGTTCACATGCTGATCCGTCTGGCGTCTGAATCTGACACAAGCCCGTTGTCTTGCCAGCTTTTAATCATAATAATCAAGACAGTGTCAGCTTGTATCGCTAACAGCGGTGAGGATTAACCTCATGACATTTCACTGTCAACCATTTCATTTGCCTCTTATTTCCATTCAGCAAACCTGGCTTCAGTTTTGGCCCGCTATACTATCGTGGATCATCTCGTTTCCCTGCTGGCGAGCCCGCACCTCAACTGCGAGGACAGACTGGCGGTGCTCATCTTACTGGGCCATTTCACCGAAGCTTCTGGTAAGAAATTCAGCGGCTAAGGAAAGAACAGAATTTTTAACTATCCGCCCATGTGGTATTCACCCTGCCTCAAAGTGATATGCAAAAAAAAATAAAATAAGAATCACTGCCTCAGTACAGTTCCGTTATACAGTATTTCAATTTTAAGTTAAATGGATTTGTAGTTAATCTTTAAGAACTTTTTAAAAAAACATTTAGTTTGGTACAATTTTTATTTTACTTTTATAGAGGCCAGGTATAGCCTTGACTGGTCAATCCCAGGGCACATATCAACAAATAACTATTCACATAGTCAGTCTTCCCTTGCTATTCAGGTTTCATTGTTCGTGCTTCAGCTGGACAGTTACTGTGCACTTGCATATGGGAAAGGAGAGCCACAGTCGCTGGTTGCATTTTTCAGCTGTTTGTTGAACGCTGACATAACAGTAAAAGACTGCGCATTCATTCACCCTGAAGCTGCTGTCGGCCACAGCTGTCACCCAATAATAAAAAAAGAGAATGTACCTTTGTTTATTAGATTGTTGTTGTGTAACATCGAAACCACAGCTCTGTAGTGCAGTAGCCCTTTTTAAATGCTTATCCGCAGAGGAACACCAGTGCCAACTGTTGCGGTGTGGCGGCCTGCCGCTCATCATCACGCTGCTCGCTGAAGATGCAAATGAGGAGGTCAGAAAGTTCGCAACGTTTATACTGCAGACATGCAAACAGGCTAGTAAGTCCGAGGCATTCATCAAATGAGATCCTACTGGTCAAGGTATAATTGAATGAATTGGGTGTTGATTAGTGGAATCTGTTTGTCTGTCTCCAAAGTCATGTCCTTGGGAATCCCTGGTGCAAAGCGAGAAGATGAGAATCTTGCCACAGCAGCCACTGAAGAGTTTGGCCCATTTTCTTTTCCGACCAACCCCAAGGCTCTTTATGTCTTAAAAAATTGCGATTCCTCCAATGTAGTCAACTTGAAGGAGGAAAATGAAAAAGAAGCAGTAGGAAGACCTGACAAGAATACAAAGTCGTGTGCTGAGAAAGAGACGGGTGAAACCGGAAGAGGGACTGTGTCATGTTCAGTGTGTCACGGTACTGGATCGCTGATACAGTCCGCCGTACAGCAACTAGAGGGGGGCCAAGATGCATCTACAGTAGACAGGTTGGAGTGTGTCTTTTCCATTTTACAGGGGGTCCTGAGTTTATGCAGAAATTCCAAATTCGCATGGCTGACCCCGCTGTACACTATCACAATTACTAACAGAGTAGTAACATGATCCGTCCATCCACCATCTATCTGATCCGCTTATCCTCACTGGGATCGTGAGCATACTGGAGCCTATCCCAGCTGTCTACAGGCAGTAGGCGGGGTACACTCTGAACTTACTGCCAGCCAATTGGAGGGCACAAATAGACAAAAGAACCATTCACGATCACAATCACACCTCGGAACAATTTAGAGTGTTCAATCAACCTACCATGCATGTTTTTGGAATGTTTGAGGAAACCGGGGTAACGAGAGAAAACCCACGCAAACTCCACACAGAAAGCAAGATTGTGCAAGAGCTGATCACGATTGGACTCATCTGCAGCCATGTGGCAACTTTTTTGTGCAGTTACAATTGAGAGTGCGGTGAGAGGTGCATGCCGCTCCCAATAGGTCAAGATTAAGAGGATTTTTCTCTTAACATTGTCTTAACTGGCTGATGCTGGCTTTTCTCTTAACCTTGTCACCACTAATTGAAAATTCAATTTCACTCTATGCATATTTTTTAAACTTTTCAAACCTAAGAACTATTCCATTTTAGTGTTTTATTTACCTGCACACTGTACACAGAATGGGGATCTGAAACTCAAAAACATGATGTAGTAGAGAAAAACTGAGACCATTTTTGGATTCCAAAAATGAGTTAAAAACAGCTGTCAGACCTAATGCAACACAAATTGTGTCCCCCGGTGTAATTTATATGTAAAATACTTATTGGCCATAACATCCAACCAGCCAAGGATAATTTAGATGATAAACCACCATGCATGGTTTTGGACCCAGAGAAAACTCACGGTGGGGAGCAAACTCTCCACAGGAAGACCAGGGCCTGGATTTCAACCCCTAAAGTTTCAGTTTTGCTCTAGCCATTACTGCACAGCATAAGTAAATGAAATTAAAAAGTACATACTTGCACAATCCAAGTACATCCAAAACAAAAACAATAATGCTAATTTTTTCCCGGTATGAAGTCCTTAACCCTTTCATGCACCCTGTAACCTGATAACATGATAAGCTGTCCACTGTCGTAACCGCTGTCCCTGAAAGGGTTCATATCAAACCATTTTTTTTTCAAGTCCCCCAAAGAAATCTCCGGAGCAAGACCACCAAGTACCAGGGGCGATTAAATGCAGTGATGGAGGAAGTAAGCCGTGTAGAATGAAATGCATATGCGTCTCAAGTAGATGTGTTGCTTTTCCCGTTTTAAATGCCATGTCGTGATGTTCAGTGTTGCAGGACAGTGACATGTTTGTGGAGAAAAGGCAAGAGGAAGAATCCCGCTACAATGAAAGATGTGCAGGTAAGAGACCAGCGTGTGTCACAAAAACATTGCTGTATTGTGTTTTCGTTCGAGTTGAAATCATTTCTCTTCTCATGCTATTTCTCACTTGGTTTCACTCCCTCAGGTTGCGTGATGCCTTTTGAGAGAGTGACCAGTCGCACTTTTGCCTCTGTCCTGGACGTCTGCCCTCAGAAGTGCGAAATGCACAAGGTCCTTCTGGAGGCGACAGCGCGCTTCAACGCCCCCCGCCGCCGCTCTCTGATGGAGGGAGAGCTGGAAATACTGGAACCGACCCAGCTGAAACCAGAGAAGGAGTCAGTTGGGGCACCACAGAGAACGCTCGCAAGCTGGAGGCTTCCGCGTTTGAATTTAAAAAGTAATCCGTCCTCTAGTACTTGGGAGTCCAAACCTTTTCCTCTGTGGATCGCAAACCAAAAAATGGAAGGATGCAAGTGCTTCTTTACGCTAAAACCAATCCATCCAGCAGTTTTATATTTTGTTGACACAAGGTATCCCAAACGTCTCTATACGCTTCATTTTACAATTTCATTGCAGGTATCATTCCAACAGACGCGACGCCATCAGCATTTGACAGCTTATGCCTCACAAAATCGTCACCTGAAGAGAGTTTTTTTTTGTCCACCACTGCAGTTGAGCGCCAGTTTGAGGAGCTTCATGGCCGTCAAACTGCTCCAGTTTAATTTATGGCACGTTTCTTAAAACTGGTCTGTTCTGCCAAATTGTGTCACCGATCTAAATTCCAAAACACGCTGCATGGACTGCAGTCAGGAACACAAGAACAACCACAGGCAAGGGAATGATGTTCTTACAAAAACTGCACAGGCTAAGATTTCAAATGCTGATGGTCTGATGGTCATATTGTAAAACTGCTACATCGCAGCTTTCTGTTAAAGATGGTAAGGCAAATCGATTTTTCAGGATTTTGGAGTGGTTCCACGAGAATAGATCCGTCCTTGACCTGAGCAGATCGCTTCAATCGGAACCAAAACAAGATCAATCGATAGTCAACTGACAATTTTTAAAGCAGTGCCTATTTGAGAATTGCTACTGTGATATGCTCAGAAATCAAACCTTGGCATGGAGCATTAACCATTTTTGCTAGTGAAACGGAATCATCTTTATGCAACGTTATGAAAAGAAATGTTACTATGTTACTTGATAGAGAATTGCCTTCTGCCTATCTAGAAAAGCTCCATATAAAATTTACAAAAATTGAGTAGTTGTTAGGTATGCCCCCCGCCCCCGCCTCTTTTTTTTTTTTAAATAGCTTTGTGAGCCATGTCAAATATTAAATTTTATTAGGCTCTACGTCACTGTAAACATGATTTTCAGTCAACCTAACATGCACATTTTGGGAATATGAGAGAAAACCTCCATTTTGGTTGAGACCATGCAAACTCCGCGCAGTTGAGCCAAGAAACAAAACCAGAACCTCAAAACTGTCAGGCAGACGTGCTAAACACCGTGCTGCAAATGTTTCATTTTTTCCTTGGTCATTTATCAACATCCCTGCTCACAGAATCTGAACTTCTTCCTCCATCCAGATGTCATCCTGATTCCCACCTATAATGGATCAAAGCAAAAGATTCCTGAAAGGATTTGGAACTGGCAAAATGGTAAGAATGACACAGTACATGGGTGTTTCTTCTATTTAGCCGTGTGAAGGCTGTTGACTTTTCCCCACTTGAAATTGAACAATTCATTGTGTGGTGTGTAATTCACCATCACTAATGATTGGTGACGGTTTTCGAATACGAAATTGTAGGTCTTGAATCTCCACTGACAGACATCAACTTAGTCCCGATGAAAAGAGTATACTGTACTGTATTTATTATTCATTACGGCAGCAGCATGTCCAATATAACGTTGTACACTTACAGTTGAAAGGCGATCATACTCAATCTTAAAAAGTGCTCTCAGTATGATGTGAGGCACTTCTACACGACTGCAATTCACGACCTCAAAAACCGCCTCAAAGATACTGTACATCTCTTGTATTAGCTCTTGGTAGATTGTGAAGGTATGTTCATATTGCACTGACACCGTTTTATCAATTATAGGTAAAAGGATAAAAACTGAGATTGTATTGGGAGGGGGAAAAAAACACCCCATTATTTAAAAAGATCTACTGCACTCTAACAGAGTGTGTAGTATTAGAGATTTACAAATGTGCTCATTTATCCCACAGCGGTTTAATCTTTTTTTTCCTATGCAACCTTACAGACACATTTTTTTTTCTCCAGAAAATGTTCCAATTTTGTATTTTGTAACCTTATGACCATTCATCTCCACTGTACGTTCTCACAAATTTGAGATGGGCTTTCCTGAGATTTCCTCAGGGTGAACAGTGAGTGTGTATCCCCAGTGGATGAATTACAGGAAGTGTGTGTGTGTGTGTGTGTGTGTGCGTGTGCGTGTGCGTGTGCGTGTGCGTGTGCGTGTATGTGTGTGTGTGTGTGTGTGTGTGTGTGTGTGTGTGTGTGTGTTTGCTGGGAGCAGACAAACTAAAAACCAAATAGCAAAAGGAATGTTTGAATTGCAGCCAGTGTTGTCACAGTGCAGGCCAGTGCTGGTCGGGAGCTGCACAGCCATGAGATTCTAGACTTGCCTTTCATTCTACTTTGTACACGAACGACATACTGTAAATTGTGTGTTCATATTTGCCCTTAATCTAACCTTCCTTTACCAGTTTTTGCAGATTCGAGCCAACAGGAAGTGGCTCAGCGTCATGTTTGATGAATGCACTCTTTGTCACTCAGCTGTCATGCTGAGATGAAATGTGATTTCTATTTTCCAATTTGCGAGCAATTTACTTGGTAGCGCAATGACAGACGCATGCAAGCCCGCCGCTAACTGTCAAACCCCAAAGTTGTTGTGGACAGAGCAAAATGAGCGTGAAGGTCATGCTGCTCTTCACATGGCTGCCAGAAAGGTTAAAGGGATGAAGCGCAAAAAAGAAATCAAATATCAGTTCCCATCAAACAAGTTTGAATTTGCCCACTTCCTGATGAATGTTCAGCTTGAAAAAAAATAAAAGCTTCCCGTTTTCCCACCGACACTAGAGAAAGAAGGGTTGCGAAAGTCAAGCCTGTATGTTTCCCAACCACTACTCCCATCAACCCTTCCACACTTTACTGAGTGTTAGTTGGCATTACATGCAGGCTGTAACACTTAACTGCACACTGCAGCATCAGGATGTTCTGCAACTCAAAACACAAATCTACAAAACGCTGATTTCAGAGTGTCCTTGACACACAAAAGGGGAAGTTTTTATAAACAGTCCTTGACCTTGCAAATGCAACACAGTTGCCACAGAGATAATCATGTTTGTTTTTATTATACGAAGAGGATTTTTTTTTTCAATTAAACTTTTGCACATAAAAGTTGAATTTAAAAAAATTACCCAAATAAATGTTAGAGAACAAACAGTTCTTAGATGGTTAAAAAAAAAAAAAGAAAGACAACTGAACTGTGTTAGTGATTCTTTCGTGGCTCGCTAGATGGAGCCTTCATACCGTTTGTGGTGAGTATCCACCCCCCCCCCCCCCATGTGTTTATTTGTGTTGCGGCAGATGCTTTGGCAGCGAGCCAATAAAGTGCGGCTCCTATTCCACATTTGAAATGGTCTGATTTGGATCTGAAGATTCTCAATCCCATGTTTTTTTGTTTCTCTCTATCCTAATCATGCCATTTGAGATCGCAATCATGGAATTGCATCATTTGAAACCATTAAGTGTAAATCAAAGCGAAGTCTTATTTCTGTCCTCAGACAAGTAAGGCCACAGGATGCTGACCGTGTGTGTGAGAGACTCTGGACCAAAACTCCCGAGCCCTTCATCAGACTCAACATAAACTGTTTTGGCTACAGTCTTCACTTCGACACTGTAGTTTATCTTCAAATTTGTTCTCGTCTGCTGAGTAATGAGTTGTTCTACTGCACATTCAAACTATTTCTGCTGCACTTTTACGGATGCGCAGTCATTATTAATAATTGTTCATATCGTTAGTAATTTGTTTTCATTTATGAATTAAAATATATGGATAAGCCTCGTCTCTGATCGTATATCAACTCATTATGCGCATCTAATTATCTGTTTCCATCTAACGCAGTTTTGATTGTCACTGCCACCGAAGTGCAGCATTCATTTAAGTTTATTGTTGCAGTCGGGTCTATAGGTGCTGCGGGTTCCTCCTGCATTCTGGAAGGAAAAAAAAGATGTTAGGCTGATTGAAGACTTGAAGTGGGCAAAAGGGGTGAATAGTTAGTTGTGGATTTGTGCTCTGAGATTGACGCGAGGGACCAGTACAGGATGTGTTCTGCCAAAGTCAGCTGAGACAGACTCCAGTTTAGCCGTGAACCCTGAACAGGGTAAGTGGTCCAAAATGGATAGCTGGTACGTGACTGCCAGCAGCAATCACTCATGTCATTCCAACAGACTTTGGACTCCTGGCAAAAAAACCCAGCTGTGGCACATTTTAGGTACCATTTGTGCAGAAAAACTCGATGGTAACTGCAAATCAGCATGGTGTGTTTAGTTTTTTGTTTTTGTTCATTTATTGTTGTGGGTTTTGTTATGCACTTCAGGGCCACTATGCAACGATCATGATGGATTTATCTTTTTAATGTCTTCAGGAATGTGAGTTAAGACGAAGACTAACAGTTTTAAATGCAAGAAAATTGTTAATCACACTTTTTTGGGGGTGGAAATCTTGAGGCTCCAGGCAGTTGCCTGTTTGTCAAGTCAGCTCCCGCTCCGTCATTAAAATGAGAACTGCCCCAGCCCCCACCCCAATTTAGTAATATTTAATCTACAGTATATGTTTGAGTTGTTAAATTTTGGCCACAGTTGAGACAGGAAATTAAGGAGACTTTCTGGGCATGAGTCCAGCAGTTGTGTTGAAGGAGCTTTGCTCTGGCAGGAATCACAACATACACACACACACATTAATCATGCAGCTTGTGTGTTCTTGCCCAGAATCTCCTGCAGCACCGACTTATAAATTGTTCTTTAAGAAATTAGCGTTATATTAAAAAAATATTTCCCAGTCGCTGGGGACTGGATGACGTTGGCATCATTTGTACCTGGAGGTTGGTTCAAAAGCTGTTGTTGTAACAGAATTTCTTGTGAGGGACGCGGCAGGAAACGCGACGCAAGCCACAAAGCTGAGGAGCATTCCTCAAGCTTCAGTGCGAAACTGTGGTGGCCTTACATTCCACGCCAGTGACTTCATTTGTCATGACGGTCTGCATGGTGGGAGAGGCAGCGGATTTTCTCATGAATCAAGACCATCACACTTGAGGACTTTTGACCCAGGATCCCATTCCCCCACACCCCCCTAAAAACCTCTTCCTCTGGAAAGATTGTGTCCCCTCCCTTCCCTATCTTGTCCTCCCCCTGGAGACTGTGAGAAGGCCACTGCCTCAAACATGATCTGTTCAGCAATCTCATTTCAACATGGGCGCCCTTAATGCTTGGCATCCAATGCACATCACAGTCGATGTTGTCTAATAACTGGATGTACGATATGTATCATCTACTTTTGACTTGTTCTCATCATTAGTTTCAAGCCTCAAAGTGTTTTTCATAGAAATACTCCTATTTACTGACTTACTGTAATTTGGACTTCACTACTGCGTTGGTGGAAGTTAACGGCGTGTTCGGACCTGTATACAAATTTGGGTTACGTGATGAAAATTGGACAGAAATGTAGCACAATCTTAATCACACACGCGTTTGGCGAATAACTTGTTTTTATTTATTGTTGGGAGTTTTTTTTTTTCATACATCAACATGGGGGAGAGACTATTCATTTGTTTATTGAAACAGGAAATACAGAATAATGATCAGCTTGTAACTATGCATGGAAAATACACTTGTAATCCACACGCATCACTATAAAAAGCATTGTTTGTTGGTTTATTTTGCTGAAATGAAAAATCTTATTTTGTCCCCAGTATTGTATTTCCCCAAATAGTGGCCAATCTTCAAAGACGCCTCCAAGATAATAAACGACTGACTGAAAAAGAAGCCTCCCATCTCGCATTAAGAAAAGAAAACGAGCAGTCACCGCAGTTCATGATGTTACCGTTCATATCAAAAATCAACGACATTTTCAGTTCATAACCGCCGATAGGTCCCAAGCCAACCACCACCCCGCTACCCCACTAAAAATCTGTGATTAGGTTGAAGAACACTGTTCCAAGTTACATCAGGAAGCACCAAGGCAGATTGAATCAAATAAAAGACCATGGCGTCAGTACCCGGCCACTTCTGTTCCCAAGCCCAGATATTGTAAAAACAAAAGAGGAAATAAAGGCTCTCAGTGTGGCTGAAGATGAATCTTTTCATAACATAAAACATATGAATACGTAATGGATAACTACTTGTCAATAAGTCTGCAGACTCGGGAGACTAACAGACTTGCAATATTGGTTTGTATCATTCCAAAAATGGGTTTATACAATGTCCTCACTCCTATCAAGTAAATAAAAGCTCCCCGCCACAATTTGTGGAAGTACGGTTTGCAGTTCACTCCAAACCTCCATATGCCACGTCAGTTGCCACACTTCCTTGTTGCAAAAATGTCGCTAAAGTAACGCAAGAAAAAAGCTGTTCACCTTTCATTGTGACAAACCCAAGGACATCGGTGTCCGTGTTTCTTTGAGGATTCTCGTCGAGGGACTACGGATCTTCTGATCCACCGACCGGCTCGGCAGACACACCCACGTCTAAGGAGGTGTCGTCAATGAGTTCCGGACCGTTTCCCGTCAGCGACAACTCCTTCAGGCCTTTACTGAGGCTTTCCTCCTGCTCTAAATTCTCATCAGTCCCTGCCTCCAAATCCCCTGCATCCCCTGCCTTCAACGCAGTATCTGGATCTAAAGCGGAGCTCACGGCCGACTCTGTGTCATCTGGAGATCCCTCAGCGGCCGCAACATCTGCAACCTCGTCTTCCAGGATGGGGGTTTGAGGGGTGACTGTGGGTTGTGGGGAGGAGAAATCTGTGTTTAGGTCAAGGGAAGGAGATGAAGATGGATCCTTCTCTTGACCCAGGCCTGCTTCAAAATCCACCTCCACACGGGCCTCTTGCGTTGGTTCAGGAGCGGACACACACTCTTCATTGGGCAGACATGGCGTCTGAGTGGCTTCTTGCCCAAACACCACGTCCACCTCCTCTGCTGGCACAGTTTGCTGAGCCGGCGTCACATCAGAAGCTCCCAACTCCGTCGTCTTTTGATCCTCGACTGGTTCCTGCCCTGAGCCTGCTGCGCTGACTGGAGACTCGCGCTTGCGGATGATCTTGTTTCCCATGGTGAACCTGTCATCAGGAGATATGTCGTCCTCATGTTAAATGCATACGGATGAGCTCATACGATCAATATTGACTCTTTTGAGCCCAAAAATATAGAAATACAGTGAACAGGCCCCTATTCACTATTCCCTGTACCTATAGTGGATATAATGTCTTCGCACCTGTTCAGTGCCAGGTTCCCGTAAAATAAATAAATACATTTAAAAAAATAGTCCCAGAGAAATCATTTCGAAACTTTTTCCACCAAATGGACCAATTACATCCGTCATTTTAAAACATCATGCACTCGCCACCTTTTTAAGTGCTTCCAATTCATCATTACATTCAGACCGCGTCAAACTCAAGGCCCGGGGGCCAGATCCGGCCCGCCACATCATTTTGTGTGCCCCCCCCCCCCCGAAAGAAAATCATGTGTGTCAACTCGCATGATCCTTGCTAAAAAACGTACCGAAACGTCAAATTGTTATGTGCCATAAATGACATTGAGATTTTGCAATAATTTTTTTTTACCCATAAAAGTAATAATGTGATCATGCGATTGAACATTTTTGTCGCTTCACTGTCATAATGGCTCTCCGAGGGAAGACTCAAAAGTGGCCCACGACAAAAATGAGTTTGACACCCCTGCCGTAGGGTTTCCCTGTCATCTTTGTTGTCAGATCTCAGAGCACAAGCCATGCCTGCAGAGGTTCCTCAGCATCAGAGGAATCTCGTTGTTCAATTTAACCGGTTTCTACAGTGCATAAAAGGGTTAATCAGTCATGAGAAGGGTGCAAAATAATCTCCAAGGCATTCAATATCCCAAGGAAGACGGTGAAGGTGGTCATCATCAAGTGGAAAAAAATGACATTACCAAGAACTAAAACATTCATCCAAAATAGATGAATACACAAGAAGAAAATTGGTCATGGAGCTACAGTAATTTCTGTCAAATACAGCCTGTTTAGAACGTGTCAACCGTCTACTGTCTTCTTCACGTGTTTGGCCCATAGGGTAGGGTGAGAAGAAGGAAGCCTTGTGGTGCATTGAAATACACACACACACACGCACGCACTTGAAGTTTAACAAAACACATGCAGGAAAATTCCAGAAGGAATGTTTGGTACAAACGCAACACTGCTCATCAACAAATAAAACCCCATAGCAATCGTGAAGCATGGTGGTGGCAGCAGCATCATGTACGGGGGCTGGTTTTCTTCAGTTTATCAAGGCGGAAGGAGATATGAACAGTTCCAAATTTGCAGAAACCTTCAGGCTTCTGCTAGAAAGCAAAAAACAAACAAACAAACAAGGCAAGGCTATCTATCTATCTATCTATCTATCTATCTATTTTTTTTTCTTTTTTTACCCGCAAGTCCTTTCATTCCTTTGTCCGCTGGGCAAAAATGACTGTGTTACACGAATTCTGCCCAGCAACAATTGCCAGATATTCCTGCATCTGTGACATAGTTACAATTTGAGTGCAGATGTTAAGATTTGTAGTGGCTATTGAAAAGTATACCAGGCAGTAAGAGCCAAAACACTGTTCCTGGTATCAAAGTGATTGGTGGTCTGCAGTTTTATATATATATATATATATATATATATATATATATGCTCAGCTTTTAGTCAAAGCCAAATAGAGAGCACGTTGGTCCACTTAAGAGTTGTTCCCTCTGACTTTTTGGTGGAAGTCAGTAAGTACAAATACTGTACGACTGTAATGAAGTAGATTTTTGTAGAGATGAAATCAACTGCAAATGAGCTCTTGATTGATTGTGATCTTGGGAACATTTAAATGTTGAAACAAAAAAATGGGACAGCAGTGATATGAGGGAAACCTCAGCTAAGGCGTATTTACGACGACGGCAAGAAAATTTAGAGAAACAACATATCCCCCATCCAGGGATTGATTCAAGAAAATTGCTTTTACGTAGCTCCCAGAATGATTTCTGGTGAATAATATGAATACAATTAAGTGAATATATTTTTGTGTTTCAAAAAGATCTCATTAAAAAAAACAAAAAACAAAAAAAAACATTCTGGTACGGTCGGTTTAAGTTGATCATTATCATGAGCAAATGTTTATTTTTGTTAGTCAGTTCACAACATAAGCTCGGGAAACAACACCTTGAGTATAACACATTAATATCATGCATCTCCGTGAAAAATATAAATGACAGTGTAACACATCTTAGTATAGTACATCTCCGTTAAAACTATAATTGACATAAAAAATGTTAAGAAAACATTAGTCGTTGGACACGAGCAGAGTTCTGCGCACTGCCCCCCCCCCCCCCTTCAAACTTTACCCCCGATGCCCTCCCCAAAAATATACTCTACAGAACAAAAGATCATACTAATCCACGATGGAGTTGAGTTGTGATGACATTAAGAGTTTAGAGACGTGTAAACCACCCGTGTAACCCACCTCGATGGACGCTAGCCGGCCGACGACGGATGAATGCACCGACACTTGCGTTCTTTCTGGTCGCGGGCACACGCCCCCTGTGTCCTCAAAAGTCTGGTCTCGGGAGCGCGCCTGCCTCTTTTTCTCAGGTTAACGCGCGTGCTCTCGCGGTCCTGTTGGAAGTTCCGTCGAAAGCTGCTATTTACACAAGTTTCAAAGCTTTCTTGTAAATATTTGTTTTTAAATTGATAAAAGCCGTCACGCGCCTGTCATTCAAGTGCACTCAACAAAGAAGTAAACAGCGATTAGCCGGTTGCTGATTGGCTATTTTACTCCAGTGACCTCGCTGACTGACAGAGATGATTTGGATTTCGGAGACGAAATACTACTATTACTACTACTTCTATTACTAATAATAATGAAGAAAAGATCCGATGGGAATGGTACGAGTTTTACTCACCACCAAAAAAAAAGGGGGAGATAGTCGCCTAGATCAGTGTTTTTCAAACACACTGTTGTTTCAAACACACTGTCTCGCGGGAAATATCCAATTTGTATGCCTGTGCGGTCGATCGCCCAGAAAATAATCGTGTACTACCCTCCAATACCGCTAGGGAGCAGCAACAGCTAGCCAATTGCCCTGTGTTTTGACGACAAGCAAATTTGTGACGCATGAATGCAGGACGACGGTGAAGCAATAAATATGAAAGATTATAAAATACGCTTTTCTTTGTGTTCATTTGATTCCAGTTCAAGCTGTTATAACGCCATTCTTTAATGTTAAAAATGGTTATAGTAACAATATAACACGTTAATTGTTAAAATACGCGGGGTTTTTTTCTCACATTTTCAGCTAGTGGTGTGCCACAAGATTTTTTTATATGGAAGAAGTGTGCCTTAGCTCAAAAAAGTTTGAAAAACACTGGCCTAGATAGTTAGTGGTATGTGAAACTGAGTATTTTGGTATGGATCTTAAAGCAAGTAAACAATATTACAGTATAGTAATACAGTAGTATAAAGACACCGATAAATACACTATTCTATAATTAAATTAGATGCATCATCAAATGTTTCTGACTCTTAATTAATCTTCATGTTTCCGTTTCATGTGTTTGTTATAACTAAAGGACGAAAGGCAAAGTTTAATGGTAAACAGAAAATAGTACTTTCCCTCGTTTGTCATGTCAAGATTTCGTTTTGGGTTTTTTTCAAAATAAAGTGCAATAAGTGATCATGGCAAAATACATTTTCTTTCTTTTATTCTCTTTCATTTTTCCAGGTACTGTTCAGAAATTACTATACAAAAAGTTCCATTAATAAAAATGTCTTCAAGACACGTATTTCATGGTTGTTTTGCTTCACTTAAAAGTTGTTGTTCGTGAATATTACTCCACAATAAATATAAAACAATTAAGAAACAATTGTTTTTCAAGTACAATGTGTGTTCAGGGAATACAACACAAAAATAAAATTGTTTTCTCTGAATGTACTTATGTTCTCTTCATGTAAAAAATAACAATACCAACTCACAAAAATGCAATAAAATATAATCAAGGCTTTTGGCGCGTCCGGCAAACCACCTGTTCACCTGTTTGAAGAAAGTGCAGCGGTGCATTTACGAGCCAAACTGGAGCAATTTTCTCACTCTCAATGACGCTTTTATCGATCTGATCATGATAATGACTTGGTATCGATATTTTCACAGCCATAGTGGCTGGTTCATTGCTGACAATCGTCTCCTATAACAGTGACAACAGACGCGGAGTTTAACTCATTCAAAGCCCGTGTACAAGCGGCTCTTTTCAAACCCCGTGTACAAGCGGCTCTTTTCAAACCCACTGGTTTGCACCTGTTGCGGGTAAGTCTCGATTGTATCCTCACCATTAACGAGTACTCTTTGGAGGCAACTACAAGTTAACAGAATATGTGTGTGTGCTGTCAGGTGAAAAAGATTTCTCGTACAAGGCGCATGGCATCATCACCGCCTTGGTTTTCAGTCAAATGCTGCTTCTCTGTCTTCTCTGTCTGCAATCTCATGTCCTCCTTCTCCTCATGGGTGCTCCCAGCGTAAGGCAGAGTTTCCATGTCTGTAACATCCAAGTCTGTTTCTGAGACGTAGGTCTCTACACACGCTGGCTCCCCCTCCTCTGGAGTCTCCAGCTTCCCTGCCTTTTTTATTGTGGGGACACTTTTTACAGCAGCATACTTCAGCTTGGATTGAACCTGTCGTGGAAGGGAAAGTATTCTTTTGTAATTCATCGTCATTCTGCCTTAGCCAAGTTAATAATGCTCAAATATTGGACCTGCGTGGTACATATTGTGCTGGTACACACATAAAGACACTCAAGACTGTTTTTGAACCAATTTAGTGCATTTGTTTAAATGTAGTTTCCCCAAAAATGTGTCCTTGAAATGTACTTATTCTTGCATCTTATCAAAGCATGGGTAATTTATAGCAATCATACAAAAACTATGAAAAAAGTTTTTCACTCACGCAGTTTAGTTTATTCAATTATTGTATATATCAATGAAATGATAATTAGAATTAAACAAATACAATCACACCATATTGATGTTTTTTTCTTTTATTCATTTATCTGATTGAGTACATTGGCTAATTAAATTATTCACAGGAATAAAAGTATTCCTAAAATTGTCAATTTTTATACAGGCTTTTAAAATTCAAACATAAAATTATTAAATAATCTGTTGATCAAACGTCCATTCCGTTTTCTTTGCTGTTTATCCTGTGCAGGAGTCAATTTGTTTAATCATTAGAATACAATTAAAACCTCATCTCTTTTTTTAAAATTCAATGTGGGCCCTTGAGTATAAAAAAATCGTTGCCAACGCGTTGACGCGTATCTAAACAAAGAAAAAGGGAAACGGCGTCACCTGCTGGCCTGATAAGGCAGTTACATGTTGGTAGCCAAGATATGCCGCTGCCGCTTCAAGCAACTCTTTTTCGTTCATGCAGTAAACAACAGCCCTAGAAAATGACGAACATAAACAATTGGAAAAAAAAATTAGAGGACTTTGATACATGCTCAATTTTGACTCGCTGACGTGAGCTACCGCGCGGCTTTCTTCTTCCTTGTGGTATTCAGGAGCTGGCTTTTCCTCCCCTCGTCCTCCTTTTTGGACATCCACAACGGCAAAGCGCGGCGTCGCTCACACATGTTGTTGCTATTTTTGCGGCAGCATTTGCTCTTTTTTCGGGGGTCGTTTTCTAATGTTTACATGCCCAACGGCTAATGTGGTAGGGGGGGAAAACGCATCGCAACAAAGGAAATGACGCTTGCGTACACGGAAGTGTTCGTAAACGTAATTTCCGTTGTATGAGCGGCAGCCATATTAGGGCAGTGTATACAGTACAGTATATACAGTACTGTATATATATAAATGGGAATGTTTCAAAGCACTTTCTGCTGATATTGACTCGTATACAGTACAGTATATACAGTACTGTATATATATAAATGGGAATGTTTCAAAGCACTTTCTGCTGATATTGACTCATATACAGCATATGTAAAATTTTTGTCTCTCTTCATGACACAAATCTGTTTCCAACTGTAACTTTTTGCTCCAAAGCTCTCGGTCAGTCTGTCAGGCCTTTTAATTACGCCGCTAAAGCCTCTTGCGACAAGTGCTTAGTCCTTGATTGCAAAGAGCAGCTTTGGATATTGGACTAAATTAAAGAGTGAAGAAGGGGGAAAAGGAGCGACACACTCGGTCCTTTTCATTTAAAATGCTTCATGCCATAGCTGAAATATTGAACTATTTATTTTGTAACTGGACATCTGTCAAAGCACGCCACCACTGACCTAAATAATCCCACCACTGATTTTTGGGGCACTAAACACCAGTAAACAAATGACATTTTCTCCATATTTCTATTTGGAATAAACACCAGCAAACTGTCCTCATCCAAACAATTAGTTTAAATGAAATACAAAAATGAAAATGTGAAAGAAGCACGAAGCAAAGTGCTGTAAGTCTGTTCATCCTTCTCCAGGCTTGATGCCACATGCACAGATCAGGCCGGACTAAGAAGATTTCATTTTTTTCCCCACAAGAAAAAAAGCTTGTTGTTGCTCCCTGGACCCAAATTTGTGGGCCAAACATGACGGGGGAAAAGATCATCTAAATCTAGTGACATGACATCATGATTCCTTGCTGTCAAACTGATCATTGCAGTTTTTTTTTTTTAACACAAAAAGTACATGTTGATGCTGGAGTACATACAGGGGGCATGTTAAAGAAAAAAGTGTTTCTAGGAAAAATTATGTTGTCAAGTCATACTAAACTACAGTCACAATTACTATTGTACCTGTGTTTTGAAAGTAAATCGGGGCAGTCTCTGGCTTTGAAACTTCCAAGAGCAGCCAGTGAGTGGGGAAGTCGATCATTGTAACTATCCACAAAATATCCACACTTTCTCCTTTATTATTGTTTCTTTTCAAATCGCGCCATGTTTTTGTGGCGTAATCAAAGTTATACAGTGTATTGTATGTCGAGCCTCAAAACACGATTCAAGGATGCCGTTTTTCCTGTTGCAGCAAGAACATCAATGTCCGATGCTCAATCACATGGTGTGCGGCAAGATTTGTCAACTGTAATTTTTTTCAAAACGGTCCACTTTAGTCCGTGATCAGCTGCATTGCTCACTGCGTGGCGGGCTTAAGGGCTGGTGGTGCAGCCTGAGTTTTTGCTGTCTGGAAATTTGACTTCATTGTAAAAAGGACGAAAGGTTGTAAACAAATAGTTGGATCTCTGGAATATCCGCCCACCTCAAGTCTTCAATTACACAACCAAGTAAATCTTTTGTGAGCTGCCTATTTCGCCGAATCTGTCTTTAAACAAGCTGTTATGAATTTCATGAATTGTGATGTAACACTGGTGCTAATTAACATATCCGCCCAGGCACAGAAAAGATTTGGCAGTGAGGCTGCGATAATTTTTTTTATTTTGAAGGAGCGATATGACATGGGGAAAAAAAAGGATGTCAGAGTCAAAGGTGAAGCAGAGTTGCGGTGTTAGCAGATTAGCAATGGCTAAACATGATCAGCAAAGAAAAAAGTGTGCAGTTATTTCAATTCAAAAGAAGAGTTTACTTATTTTCATCACATCACAATCTATTTTATTATGTTTTCATACAATACATTGCTACTTTTGTTTGTTTGAGATGACAAGAATTTTTTGGGAGAAATGCTGGATTCCTGGTGTTTGGGTGGAGAAAACGAATTTGCTATGCAAGAAAATTTTAAGATAAGGTTGGTCACAGAGCTGTATGTTTGAAAGGCATTGTTGAATGACCTGAGTTGAACTGGACAACCGACAGGTGAAAAGGTCAAACAAAAGAGTCACTTTCCGGCAGCTTCCTCCTAACTGGGGGCAAGCAAATTAATCTTTCCGCTCGTCTTCTGGGGCTTAACTCCAGTTTTGATTACGGGTCTCCGCCATTGGCCATCTGGCCCACAAACGCTGGTGATTGGCCATATGGCGCCCGGCTCACAGATTTAGGAAATTTGGCGTGCTTTAAATTAAACAGGGTGTCTCTGTTGGTGATTGAAGTCCTTAAGGGCGAGAGATTTGATGATTTGCGGAACACAACAGTGAAAAACCACCAAATGAAAGTCTGATGAAAGAAAAGAAGTGATCCACTTGGCTTTGGAATTTTTATGTGCATGTAAATGGGAGTGACATTGACCTTGTCTTGTCCACAAGAAACGCAAGTGATTGCAAAGTAGATGTTTTCTGTTGGATTGACCCCCCCCCCCCCCCCCCCCCCCCCAGCCTCTAAAGCTAAAATTATTCATTTGTGATCAGTGGTTATTGCGGTCAGAGAGATTAAGAATGCAGTTTGTCAGCTTTCCATGTCGAAATCCATGCAAGATTGTTTGTGTTTACCCTTGGAGAGTCCCAGGACAGGTCAAGCTGACTCTTATGTGAACACTGATGGGTTTTATTAAGAAATAAAAATTGAAGTCAACATCCAGTGAAGGAATATTTGACAGCAAAGCACTATTGCGGGCACACTCAAAAGTAAACACCAATACAAATCATGAATAAATTAAAAAAGAGTTTTATGAGTTTTTTTTTTTTTTTTGCAAGACTAAAGTCCAAATATTATGAAAAATGAATTTTACACGGATAAAGTCAACAACAAACGTTTCTTTTATTTTTCTAACTTTTTGCCTTCATTCTTACAAAACTTTTTTCCTCTTCACATTATGACTTTCTTCTTTTAAAACCGCAACTTATGTTGTCTTACAAAGCACAGCTTTTCTCATTATGACTTTATTTTGATCACAATACAATTTTAATTTTAAACGTAAACTATAACTTTTGTCTCGAAATTATAGCTTTTTCCAATACAACTTTCTTCTCATAAAATACACTGTACAACTACATTGTAAAATCACGGACATTTTTTTTCAAACACAAAACCTTTCTCTGTGAATTGTTTTCTTTCATAATAGAACAATATTGTTCTGTAACATTTTGACCTGATTCTGATTTTTCCTCTCACCTCCTTGACACTCCTTTACAAAACACCTGCGGCTGTGTCGCAATGAGACATTAAATGTATTCAGAATACTAAAAGCTAGCCAAAGTGCAAAAATGTATTGGGTGTGTGGAAGGACGTCTTCAGGAGCAAGAGAGCAAAGCAGCTGATGTTGGTGGCGTCCGAATCACTTTTCCCTCACAAGCCCATTGGACAGTCCGTTGTGTTGCAGCGCAGCAGCAAAGCGGACCGGCGGATTCGGTCATGGCCAGTTGACGTCACTGTGCTCAGGCAGAGTTGAAAAATTGGACCTCGACGCTTACATTAACAACCACCTCAATCCATATCTCAACCGCAGTTGACAGATTCTGTAATCTCCTGCCATTGACATCTAATTTATGTAGTGTTGTCATCCCTGGAGTTTGAAAAAAATATTAAAGCCTAGTTTACAAATTAAGGAGTTAGAAAGTATAGTTTTCAAATGGGGGAAATAAAAGTAAAAAGTTGCCCGAAAATTGAATGACAGATTCCGCAAAGATATATTGTACTGTATTAGTAAAGAAACTTTGTGAATTTCCATCACCAGGGGCCCATTTAACGTGTACCCCAGAAAAGTGGCTAATTTTAATCTATCTGGCCACAAGTCTGACGGCTCCCAGCCGTCCCTGTCAATGCCGTAATCAACCTAAAACATTGTATCCATCCTCTTTCTTCACCTCATCGAAGCCAGTCGCAAAAAGCTGCTCAATAGAGTTAGTAATTTGCATCATAAGAAAGGTTGATGCAGTAAGAATTGGGGAAGGATTCATTTCATGTGAACGGACCTGCGGGCCATCACTTACCTGCGACTTGGTTCTAGTCTTCCCTAGTCCGGGAAGACCTCACTTTGCAGCAATCCACGATAGGGCAAGCAGGACCATCAGGACCATCGGTTGTGAGATGCCAATTTCTGAATACTGTATATTAAAGCATGTGTACATTGTTAGGGCGGCCCGGTGATCCAGTGGTTAGCGCATCAACCTCACAGTGCAGAGGTACTGGGTTCGATTTCAGCTCCGGCCTTCCCGTGTGGAGTTTGCATGCCCCCCCCCCCCCCCCCCCCCATGCCTGCGTGGGTTTTCTCCGGGTACTCCGGTTTCCTCCCACATTCCCAAAACATGTGTGGCAGGCTGATTGAACGCTTTAAATTGTCCCAGGCGGATGGTTGTGTGTGTCTGTGTGCCCTGTGACTGGCTGGCAACCGCTTCACGGTGTCCCCCACCTACTGCTCGAAGACAGCTCCGCGACCCTTGTGAGGATAAAGCGGATCAGAAAATGGATGGAAGGGTGTACATTGTTGAACCCATGTTTTGTTGGTCAAAGTTGACTGCAACAGGTTTTGCTGAGGACCAAGCTATCAGAGGATGACAAAAGTTCTCATGTCTTTTGGGACCAGAGTTCTCGGCCTGCAAGGATAAATATCGATTAGTTCAAGAAATCCAATCTAATTGAAGTTACATGGGCTAGCGCAGGGGTCGGCAACCCAAAATGTTGAAAGAGCCATATGGGACAAAATAAACCCAAAAAACAAATACGTCTGGAGCCGCAAAAATATAAAAGCCTTGTGAAAACTTATGATGAAGGAAACACATGCTGTATGTATGTAGGAGACTGGACTGTCTCAGAATTATTTGTTATTCATTCCTTTGTTGTGTGTTCACAAACGCCCCCATAGAATTTATTTTGTAATTTCCTCGCTTGATTTTTTGTTTGTTATTTTCACTTTTCTTAGTGTCAGTGAAGTGATCATGAATTTCCGTTTTTCTGAGGCTGTCTTTGAACGCCTCTCGAGTCGAACGAGAAGAGAGAATGCACGGAGTCGGACGCAGAGGTGTCTGTGTTTGTCGAGACTGTTAAAAGCATAAATAAAGTGTACGTTTTAAAAAAACAACACCACAGCTCTCCTTTTTCGGCGCTGCAACATGTATCTAGAGCTGTATTAGCCTACTATCAAAATCTTTTTCCATTTTCATTTTTTTTTAGAAAGCTCCAGGGAGCCACTAGATGTCGCTAAAGAGTCGCATGCGGCTCTGGAGCCGCGTGTTGCCGACCCCCGGGCTAGCGCTACTGAATACAGTATAAAGGCAGGAGGCAGGTTGTGTGATTTGGTGAGCAGGAACCTGACCCTTCCCACCTTGATTTTGTCACCTTATATATACGCTTTGTCACTACAGTACTGCATTAGTATTCCTCCCACTTTCCCGCTGCTGCGTTGCCTCACACAGGGGGCTTCAAACAACCGCCCCACATTTCCGGCAGCCACGCAGGGAGAGACACCGCAGCAGGAGGAAGGAGGATTTTGTCTCACTTTTAATCCCTTAGTTCATCAACGTCTGCTTTCTAGGCACCTAATTACATCACACCCAGCCCGCAAGACACCACGGGGGTTGCCGTGGTGACGGTACTTGTCCTTAATGCCTCTTGGCTGACTCTTGTTCTGAACTTTTTCTGCCTTTCACGAATGTCAAGAGTGGATGGCTCACGGTGGCGGTCGCAGTGTCACAGCTGGTGTTCATAGAAACCCTCTAAAAGTCCCACAGACTTTGTTGTCTTGTCTTAAATGTCACCCAACTTGTGTAATGCCTAAATACAGTATTGGTCTGGTTGTACTTGTGTGATGATCTCTCTCTCCCCCAAGCTCCAATTTGGTTTCAACCCCTCCTGTAGCATCATCCTCCTTCTCTCCTCCTCCTCCTCCTCCTCCTCCTCCTCCTCCTCCTCCTCCTTCTTGTCATCATCTTGCTCTTCATCACATCACCAGTGTACTGATTCAATATCTTGACTCGTGTGATGTGCGAGTGTCAGTTTCCTCCTCCCGGCAGGACGCACATCTACAGGCGTCGGGGAATATTAGGAGGAAAACGAGTCTTCATCTTCATCGGTCACGTATCAATGACATTGGCGTAGACAAGTGGATTGTCGCTCGGGTTTTCATATAAAAGCCATCAACACTCCCAGCTGAGAAGATGAATGTAGGTGAGTGAGACATTCATTACTTTTATTTTCTATTGTGGTTCAATCAGATTTGAGCAGTTGCTAGTTAAGTGAGTAGCACCTTTGATCTTTACATCAAGGTGTTGTTGGTCTTGAGCTCAGCAACAATGTGTAACAGTACTTGCCTTTTTTTGTTTTTTTTTTTGTTTTGGTACAGACGAAAAAACGATTCATTGAAAATGTTCTTTTGGGGCGCCTTTTTGGTGACATGTCAAAAAAAGTAAAGAGGATTCAAATTTCATGTTGGTGTGGTTGGTTGTGCAGTATACAGCTCTGAATACAATTATGAGACTACTGCAAGTTTAAACAAAACAAAACAAAAATAAATGAGGAGAAATGCAGCTCGAACCAAAAACAATGTGGCCCGTGCCATAATCCATAACCATAATTCGTTTTGTGAGGAAGGCGCAGGTGATGTGACTTCACACTTGATTCGCCGTTATATCTGTGATGTGGAAACACTGTTCAACTGTGATTCAAATTTCAAATCGCAAGAAAACTACTCTCCCATTCTTGACCACTCACGAAAACAAGTTCCAGAATTACACACAGTGTGTGGCAGTTCACTCTCATTCGGTGGCGTTGTCCTGTCTGAGGCGGGTAAGGTACCCAAAATGTTCGAAACAGCATTCAGTGGGAAGCTGGCCATTTCCAAAACACTTCAAACTACAGCCAAACTAAAATCATATAAGAAACTTATTTGATGCATATGTCGTATTAGACCACAAAAGTACACCTAAAAGTGTCACAAAATGTGTTTTTGGTTTTCCAGAGGCATCATTCAGAGTGCTTGCTTTGAGTTTCAATGCCGTCAGACACATTATTGGGATGTTCGTGAAAAGTTGCAATGTGCTGTGTCTGTACAGTGGGTCAGCATCACATGGCACGGTGGCAGCAAGCCGCAGCACATTTTACCGTCGGACTTCCTGTTCGACACTGAAAACAATGGTATGTTGATTTTTCTCGATTTTTTTTTTCGTCGAGTGGTTGCATGAAATAAAATCATCAGGATCCAGACGCATTTTTCAAGTAGACTATACCTCTACTGAAAAACACATCTAAAGCCAGATGATTCTATTGTGTGCAACTACTCGACAAAATAAAATTGAGTACAATCAACATACCATTTCTTTTTCAGTTTATTTGGGTCAGATGTTTGTGGCATGGTGGCAAATGTGGAACAACGTGTGATTGCTGGGCCCTTTTGATATTTTTTGCTGTCTTTGCACATGAGGCTCATCTCAGGAGGCATACAACATTGCAACATGGGAGATGTTCAGACGACTGAGCACAACAGCAGAGTTTCAGTTAATGACTTGAAACAAGTACAATACAAGAGCTACCATAAGTTGGACAACTCTCCATACAATGAGTAAACTACAACTGTTATGGAAGTTTGACGACCCTCCATGAACCAGTACAGTACAACAATGGAGTTTGATGACTTGCAATAATCAGCAGAAGTTTGATAATTGGCCATAAAATGTGTACAACAACAAAGTTTGACGACTTGCCACTCAACGAGTAGAGTACAACAAAAACAAGTCGAGTAAAAAAAACAAAACTCGTTAGGTTCACTGAAAACTCTAAATCAGGGGTGCCCAAACTTTTATGACCGATGATCTACTTTTCAATCAAACAACCTCCCGTTCGACCCGGATGGAAAATGGATGGTTGGATGGTAATAAGAAAAAAAAGGAAGCCGAGTGAGACTTGAGCAAGCAGATGGCACAAGTGTTGTGCCTTCCCTCTGGCTTCTGTCTTGTCATATGCATCCAGAGCCAAAGACAACAAGGAGAGACACATAAATCTAGCTAAGTGCTGTCTGGCTTTCCTTTATTCCCAGCTTGTCCTCACGCGCTCTCTGTGGCCTTCCTTTACAGTCTGGATGCTTCTCCTTTTCATTGAGGAGGGATTTGCTCTGGCTCAGAAGACTGCAGGTAAGAGTGCAATCTTCTTGCATTGTTGAAAAGAGATGCGCATTATCATTCACGTCCCACCATTTGTCTTTTTATATGTATTGTCGCTTGCAGGGATTTGCTGTAGACCCCTGGATAACATGTAAAATAGTGGAAATGTCAGCAAAGCGACTCCTGTGGCTTGTAAAGAATTTTCTTTGGATCCGGGTTTTACCTCAAGACCCCAAATTTGCAAAATATCGATGCGAATAGTAATGTCGACGAGTTGATTACTGAGATTAACTCTGTGTACATTAGCTAAGGATAACAACTGAAAAAAAACTTAATCTACATGTATTTGTTTAGATAAAAGTATTTTTTTTCATTGTATCAAGTTATCATAGTGAGTATTGTATATAAGTGACAATGAAAATATATCTTTACTTTTGACTTTTATACTTAGGAGTAGAGTTTCATCCAAAAATATTGGAATGGAAAGGTCAATTCCTTTGTTTGTGTTGTATACTGAAGACATTTGGGTTCCAGATCATCGTTGTCACCGTATGGAAACCCCGTGGGATATATCGGTCTTGCATATCATTCCAAATCTGACCAAAAATATTCGGCCTACTCACTTTGTAATACAGAAGAGTGTAAGTGCATCGATGCCATGTCTGCCATCTCCTGGTGAATGGCGATATTACAACTTAAAACTATTATCCAAACCTGCATACTCGCAGTGTGGCACACTCAGATTTGCATTTTATTCTGTTTCTTCTTGTTTTGCATTTCACCCCGCCTTTTCTACATGTCGCCCACGAGCCACGAGTTGCCCGTCCCTGCATTCGAATCTCAGTCACATCTTGTGCTCTGTGTTACTGTGCAGATAATGGCGCCGCTTCCAAAGGGCTCAAACCCTCTCAGAGGCCACCGCGTTCTCGCCACTGTGGGAACTGGATACGACACACAGACGGCGGCAGCTTTAGCTCCCCAAACTACCCCAACACCTACCCTCCCAACAAGGAGTGCTTGTATGTGTTAGAAGGTACATACATTACAAGAGTCAAAAAAATGCACCGGAAGTGCATGTGTACATACAAATGTGGCAAAGACAGTCTGTAACAACTCAGGCTAAACTTACAGTAGGCCCACCCCAAAATATTAGTACTTCCTTGGATGAAATGGACTACTACTATCCTGTTCAGATAGGTCTTTGGCGCCATCCTGTGGCTCTGAAGGAGTGCATAAAACATGAACCGGTGATTTTTTTTTTCAGTTAAAAAAATGTGAGCTAGCTCCACCACATAAAACAAACAAACATGCAATTTGTTGAATTGAAACATCCATCCATTTTCTAATCTGTTTCTCCTCATGAGGGTGCTGGAGCCTATTCCAGCTGTCTATGGGCAGTCGGCGGGGGACACCCTGAACTGGTTGCTAACAAATCATAGAGCACACATAGACAAACAACCATTCGCGCTCAAACTCACACCTACAATTTAGAATATTCCATTAACCTGCCATGAACGTTTTTGTAATGTGGGAGGAAACCGGAGTACCCGGAGAAAACCCACACAGGACGGGGAGAACATGTAAACTGCACACAGGAAGGCCGGAGTCGGAATCGAACCCTGCACTTTTGCACGGTGAGGCGAATGTTCTAACGAGTCGATCACTGTGTGGCCTGAATTGAAACATTGGGCTATAAAATGTGACACTAATGTCAGGAAAAGGCTACTAGAACACTTGAACTTTATGTGCTGTTTATCAGAAACAATGGTGGCGGTTGTGTGCTGACGTCTATGTTATATACGTTTGAACAGGATTGATGAATTCTGAACACAGCCGCACCTCGAGTTAAAACAGGGAATGTGCATTTGTGCAACTACATCGACTTAGTTGTTTACTTTCTTTCTCTTAACTTTTGATATCTTCTGTTCTGTCAGTGAAGTTGGTTGAAAGCAGCGCGGTCCAAACCCAGTCTTCAAGGACTGCTGTCCTGCTTGTTGTCATTCCAATACACCTCATTCTTTTGATCAGGATTGTTATCAGGCTTCTTCAAAGCTTGCTGATGGGCATACCTGGTTTGAAGGGAAACATGTTTCATGCCATATTGACCTGTCTAACGCACTATCCCCCCCAGCGTTCCCTCGGCAGAGGATCGAGCTGCAGTTCAACAAGTCCTTCTACATCGAGGCGTCCTTCGAGTGTCGCTTCGACCACATCGAGGTGCGCGATGGCCCTTTCAGTTTCTCACCGCTCATCGACCGCTTCTGCGGCGCCACCTGCCCTGGGCTGGTCCTCTCCAGCGGACGCTTCATGTGGATCCGCTTTTATAGCGATGAAGAACTGGAGGGAATCGGTTTCCACGTCCGCTACAGCTTCACGGCAGGTCATCGCTTGATTTAATCATTTTGGCGTTTGATATACAGTCAAACCTCGGTTTCCGTCCATAATCCGTCCCAGAAGGCCGTTCGGATACTGAAATTGTTCGAAAATCGAAACCGCGCTCTTTTTAAAATAAAAATGTTTATTGAACACGTCTGCTCACAATGGAGAGCAACACGAGGAAGCGTCACTTCCTCATGTAAGGAAGGCGAGAGGAGTCAAATGGTGCATTCAAGTGCACTCAGTTTGTTCGAGAACCGAAATTTGTTCGTCATCCGAGGCATAAAAAACTCAAAATTTTTGGTCGAAAACCAAATTGGTCGAGAACCGAGACATTCGAAAACCGAGGTTTGACTGTCTTCTTCTTCTTCTCCTTTCGGCTTGTCCCTCTTCATGGGTTGCCACAGCGAGTCATTAATTTCCATCTTTCCCTGTTCTCTGCATCCTGTACTCTGACTCCAACTACCTGCATGTCTTCCCTCACGGCATCCATGAATCTCTTCTTTGGCCTTCCTCTCTGTCTCCTACCTGGTAGCTCCATCTCTAACATTCTCCTACCAATGTATCCACTGTCCTTCCTCTGTACATTTCCAAACCATCTCAGTCTGGTCTCTCTAACTTTTTCTCCAAACTTTCCTGTCTGAGTTGTCCCTCTGATGACCTCATTATAACTGTATTAGTCCATCCATCCATTTTCTGAACCGCTTTATCCTCACTAGGGTCGCGGGGGGTGCCGGAGCCTATCCCAGCTGTCTTCGGGCAGTAGGCGGGGGACACCCTGAATTGGTTGCCAGCCAATCGCAGGGCACACAGAGACGAACAACCATCCACGCTCACACTCATACCTAGGGACAATTTAGAGTGCCCAATCAGCCTGCCATGCATGTTTTTGGAACGTGGGAGGAAACCGGAGCACCCGGAGAAAACCCACGCAGGCCCGGGGAGAACATGCAAACTCCACACAGGGAGGCCGGAGCTGGATTTGAACCCGGTACCTCAGCCTACCACTGGACTACCGGGCCGCCCCTGTATTAGTCTTATATTAAAAAAAAAAAAAATCTCAGATTTTTCTCTTTCCGCATTTCTAAACAAATTCACATCCTTTAAGATGAAAGAAAAAAATCGCCTCTGTTTTTCAACATTTCAACAATTCAGTTCATTCAACAGCATTTCATTCCAGCATCAATTCACATGCAATTTCTCCATAAAATGTATCATCTAGTTCAGGGATGTCAAACTCATTGACACCAAATAAATGTTTAATCATCTCATCATGTTTTTACTTGTACACAACAAATTGATTGATTACTAGTTTTGAGTTCAGTCAACTGTAATAGTATGTTCAATTATCTTTCAAGTGAGTGCAAACAGGGTATCGAAATTATTGCAAAATCTCAAGATTATTTATTTATGTGTGACAATTTGATATTTTGGTCCAGATTTTAGCGAGGGTCATGGAAGTTGACACACATGGCTTGCTTTGGCGGGCCACATAAAATGACGCGGCGGGCCGGATCTGGCCCCCGGGCCTTGAGTCTGACACCTGTGATCTAGTTGGTTATGTTGACTTCTTGCACTCCTTGCATTTTTCTCTTCTCACCTGTTACGTGTCTACAAGTGTTCCTTCACCACTTCCATGAATCTAATCTTTGGTTTTCCTCGTTGCCTCCTACATGTCAACTCTGATTCGAACATCCTTCTACCAAGAATACCAGTGTCCCTTCTGTGTACATGTCCAAACCATCTCAAGGTGGCTGCTTTAGCTCAGGCTTCAAAACTTCCAGTTCATGCTGTCCCACCGATGAGCTCATCCTTGAGCCTGTGCATCCTCGTTATTGCATTTCCTATTAAATATACTTTGCACCAATCTCCTGCATTTACATGCCATGTAGACCACAGCGCTTTGCTCTGTGCTGAATCTAAAGGGAATGAGGAGAGCCGCTTTTGTTGGTTGGACTGGCAAACAATTTGGCTACGTTCTCTCCCGCAATGGTGCAAAACGATACGTTCTACCGGCGTCCGTCTTGGAAAACACCAAAAGAAAGAAAACTCCAATCACACAATGCAATTAGACTTTGTGCTAGACTTGAGTTGTGCTGGACCAAAATATCATATTTCACGTTTTAAATCATTTTAACTGTCACCAAAAAAGGGATTACCGTACTATGGAGGTCACGTCTTCTGAAAACTCTTTGGAAATTATGACTACACTTAGACTTCACTGAATCGTGTTTCTTAGCTAGTTGCGCACTAATTTTCCCAGGTTATACGTGGTGGGGGTGTCAGAAGTCAGAATGGGAGAATCAGGGCGCCCTCGAAAGTGCTCAAGAAAGGCGCATAAGAAACGGACTTAAGCGTAAACGGGAGAATATGTCTCCTACTTAAGACTGTCAATCTGTTGTACGTAAAATTATTTGACGTACGTGTTGTTTGTGAATTAAATATTGCTTTAAGACTGTCATGATTGTTCTGTTTGTGACCAACAGGTGTCATTGGAGTAATTCTCCTACAGCGTCGCACCTGTTCTGATCACCGACCAAGAACTTTACCAGCGCTAGTAAAAATAATAGCACCCTTTTAGATATACAATAACATTAGGAAGCTCCAGCTGTTATATCGAGTTACAGCCAGCATCTTCAACTCGGCCACCTCCAGCACTGTCTCCTGTGTTCTGGTCATTGTTACCATCTTCAAAGCTTACAAAATAAATGTCTGGTCTCCCTCCCCTGCCCTAAAATTCTCTCCACTTTCCTGGCCCCTTTCAGTAAATATCTGTACTGTCTTCAGCTCTCCCCGTTGCTTTGAACAGTTGATCCCAAGTCGTTGAACTGCACTTTTTCAACCTCTTCTTGTAACCTGACCATTCTCTGAGCCTCCATTGTACTTTGCCTCACTTCTTGAGGGCATACTTCCACCTCTACATTTTGCTGCCTACTCTCAGCACAAATAACGCTGCTAATTTGAGAGGTCGAAATGATTGCTAGAAACTCAAATGTACTCCCTTTTGTTCCATCCAAAGACCCGGAGTTCTATCTACATGTGGGGGGGCTCCTCAACCCCATCCCAGGTAACTCAACTCAACTCCCAGGTAGTTTATAAATGACCATTTTTTCCAATTAAAACAATGCTGAGACTCAGTGGTCTACCTCCTTTCCTTCTTTTCCTCAAGATTGTCAGTTTGAGTTATCCGGGGCTGACGGCCTGATCCGATCCAGCCAAGTGGAGGAGGAGTACAAGGTCAAGCCCGACCAGGCAGTGGACTGCATTTGGACCATACGTGCCCCGACTCACAACAAGGTGCATCCCATCACTGGCTATGAATCGCTATTCACAAATTAACCGGGTTGTTTGCAGTTCAGAACGTAACACTTTTGCGTGATATATGCTAAAACTGACAATATGGCTTGACTGTCATACATGTGCTATGGAAAAAATAACCCTCTCTGGCCACATCAGGTGCCTGTAATTACATTTAAAATACAAACAGTCCAAAAAAGAAGGCGTGATTGAGTCCTTTATTGCGCACCCGTGAGCGCACTGAGAGCAGTCAATTAGAAATCCGTTAAGATTTTGGCCAATTTTTAATTGATTTTTTTTCCACGATTGTTTAACCCTGGAGAACCCAAGAACCTTTTTCTTCTTTGGAAATTGATATATATTACATTAAATGACTGCTATATGTTCACTGAACACCAAACTATATGTTTTTTCAAATATTCAATGCTTTAATCCTAATTTAGGATTAGGGCCAAATCTGAGACCTTGGGGATTTAAGGATAGCATTTGAGTAGCAGAATTAATAGGGGCCAAATTTGACCCCGTGGGTTCTCCAGGGTAAAGTGGACGATGATGAATAAAAAACCTGATTTCCTCTATGTTGTCATTACGTGTTGTAGATTTACCTGAGATTCTTGGAGTACCAGATGGAGAACTCAAACGAGTGCAAGAAGAACTTTGTGGCTGTGTATGATGGAAGCAACGCCATCGAAGACCTCAAGGTTATTCACAGACTTTATTGGAGCGATCATATCCAGACAAATATCAGGTCAAATATGGCAAATATCCAGATTGCACCACTAGTAAACAAAACCTGACATGATACGCGACTAAGGAAGACTGATTGAAAGAATTGAATGATGATTTTTAGCCTTTCGCTTGAAGGTGTGCAGTGTCACTCAAAAAGAAGATTGTGTACCCGCGGTGCATCAAGCGGAACCCGAATGGACTGCTGTGCATAGGATGGGGTTCTGAATCTAGGTGTTTCCAAAGAGATCACCAGGTGTCAAAGCTTTTCCGTTGTAGTCAACTTGTGCGTGTGTGCGAGGGTTTATCACCCCATATGCAGATGAAAGTTGTTGACTGTAATTTTTTCACCAATGTTCCACGTGCAGTGGGCCGTAACACGTGGAAGGTACATTTCTTGGAATGTGAGACAGAATGTGTGCCGCCATTAACATTCCAACAGTTAATTAGATTTAAATACAGACGCAGTGGAAACTTCACGGGTAGCCAAACACGTGATGTAAAGACGATGTTGGTTTGCTTAAATGACACCAAACAGACAACATTGTATGCATTCCTGTGAGAAAATATTTTCCACTAACAAAGGAGGTTTGGCTTTCTTTGGGATCTTCTCTGTTCAACAATTTACAAATTTCACTCGATTTATCCACCATATCCGTAGGATCCGCTGCACAAAATAAACTTTTGTCTATATTTGGCAGTACTTTTTTTTGAAGGGTTTAAAACTTTAAAGTTAGGACGGCCCGGTACGGGGACGTCCGTCATTTGTCAAAACAAATCGCTGATGCACGTCGTCATGTGTGAACATGTTTTACATCTTTTAAAAGCTGAGTTTCTGGACATTTGAAAGGTACCCTACATGTTACAATTGTCAAATTTGAACCGAAGCTTGGAGGAGACTTAAGCTTTAATTCGGTAGTGATTTCAAGTCCTAATCAACATTCTAAATCCATTTTCAAGGCAGACATTGTGAAAAGAAAATTAGACGAACATAAGATTGGCCTTTTTCTTCTGTTTTCAAACAACCATAGTTCAGAGACAGGAGCGCTTATGCAAATTCTTACTGTATCGGAGAAATATTCATAATGTGACATTTTGAAGATTTCAAAAAGTCACCAAAACTATGCTGATACTCCAAATGGTTCAAGAATAGCTAAAAATTGACTTTGGGTGCACCTTTCCACAGGCGTTTTCGGCAAAGTTGCCCTCGGTTAAAGGAGTTTGAAAGTACCGGTAGTCATTTGTGTTCTGCTACAAAGAACGAATCTGGCACCTATTGTTTACAAACATTCTCAAAAGGTCTATAAAAGATGACGAAGGCCTCTTTGGAGAGAAAATGTTATGTTGCTATGTTGTTTGCAGGCCAAATTTTGCAGCACCGTGGCCAACGACATCATGCTGGACACCGGCGTGGGCGTGGTGAGGATGTGGGCGGACGAGAGCAGCCGACTCAGTCGCTTTCGGATGTTGTTCACCTCTTTCGCTGATCGTGAGCTGACAACTTTCACTCATGACATGCAAGCTTCACGACATGATGTTTTGAATTTTTTTGGGAGAAAGTCTGGGTTCAACTCATCATGTCCTCAACCCATGGTTCTGGCAGCTATCACAGCATGCAGTCCGCTAACCCGTTTTCTGAGTTGGGTCACATAGATATAGATATCTCTCTCTCTCTCTCTCTCTCTCTCTCTCTCTATATATATATATATATATATATATATATATATATATATATATATATATATATGTGTATATATATATATATATATATATATATATATATATATATATATATATATATATGTGTGTGTGTATATGCCAGAGGGGCTCTACTCTGAGCCCCTCCGGGATGGCCGAGCAGTCTCACCTTATTTCTGAGGGAGAGCCCGGACACCCTGCGGAGAAAACTCATTTCGGCCGCTTGTATCCGGGATCTCGTTCTTTCGGTCACGACCCATAGCTCATGTCCATTGGTGAGGGTTGGAACAAAGATCGTCTGGTAAATTGAGAGTTTCGCCTTTTGTTAGTTCTCCTTTAAAAATGCACTTTGTGTGTGTTGGCAGCTCCGTGTGTAGGCAGCACCTTCTTCTGTCACAGTAACATGTGCATCAACACATCTCTGGTGTGCAATGGAATACAAAACTGTGTCTTCCCCTGGGACGAAAGCAACTGCAAAGGTTATATTTTGGATTGTTTTTTTTTTTTTGTTGATTAATTATCCATACATCCATCTATTTTCTAATCTGCTTCATCTTTACAAGGGTCGCGGGGCATGCTAGAGCCTATCCCAGCCGTCTTCAGTCAGTAGGCAGGGGACACCGTGAACTGGTCGCCAGCCATTCGCAGAGCACACATAGATGAACCATCCATGCTCACACTCACACCTAGGGAAAAATTAAAGTGTTCTATTAACCTGCCATGCATGTTTTTGGAATGTGGGAGGAAACCAGAGGACCCGGAGAAAACCCACGCTGGCACGGGGAGAAAATGCAAACTCCAACCAGGAATGCCGGAGCCGGAATCGAACCCTGCAGTTCTGCACTGTGAGGTGGACAAGCTAACCACTGTTGCGCCTTGATAAATGATCCTTTCAGTAATTCTAGCATCTGTGACACTCTGGGGTGACACGGCGGTCGATTGGTTCACAGTGCAGAGGTTGGGGGTTCGATCCCGGCCGCGGCCTTCGTGTGTAGGGTTTGCATGTTGTCCCCATGCCTACATGGGTTTTCTCATGGTACTCCGGTTTCCTCCCACATTCCAAAAACATGCAAGGCAGGTTAATTGAACACTCTCTCTGTGTGAATGTGAGTGAGAATGTTTTTTCATCTATGTGTGCCTTGCAATTGGTTGGCAACCAGGTCACGGTGTCCCCCGCCTCTTGCCGGAAGTCAGCTGGGATAGGCTCCGGCACACCCCCCGACTCTTGTGAGGTTAAGCGGTTCAGTTATTGGATGGATGCATATAGTATGCTCTATCTTATTCATGCGTACAGGAAGTGGATGGGCCATCATGAAGTCATATTTGGTCATCGTCCTTTTCTGTTGTATTCTATTTTTTCAAACAAATTATTGTTGCTTTGTATTTTGGAGTCATTATATCGTTTTCAGTTTTGGATTTGACCAATTAGACTGGGTTTTTTTTTCAATTTAGTTTTTTTTGCATTTTGGTGAAATTTGTATTTTGTTCTTTTCTTAACCAGTGAGTGTTTCCCCCCTTTTTAATTTTGGTTATGGTAATTTCTCACCCAGTCTCTTGCTTATTGATGAGTGTCATGTTTTGCGAGGTGGTAGTTGGAGGACCCCAAAAAGCAGGGAGGCAGGGAAGAGCAGGGTGGCTGACCAAAATATATTGCACAAATATGCAAACAGGAATACACTGGAGAAATTAACTCAAAAACGCACTCAAAGTCCAGCAAAATCACCCAAAATCAAAGGAGCAAAAACCCAAGACTGAAAACAAAACATGACACGTGAACAGAGCAACAGCAACAATGACCCGAAAAACCGAGTGGTCATGCCGGGAGTTCTTTGAAACAAACTAATGACACAATGACCAACAGGTGTGCAGCTGCAGGCGGAGCCCTACAGTGCCACCTGTTGGTCACAAACCATGACAATGAGTCATGAACACTGACCTTCACTAAGACAAGGAAGTCCTACAGTTTGTTACATGTACTGGATGAGCCATCGCTGTGGTCTTAGGATCATCGGTGTGGTCTACGGTTTCATTTTATGCATAATAGCCTTTAGATTTGTGAAGAAGGCAGATATTTTTTTTCCCACAACTGTACTTTCGATCCAGTGTATGTTAGGCCATTGTGCTGATATACTTAATGAAGGGTCCGTTGAGTGTGAAGGCGCATCCCGTGTTTTTTGTCACACAGAGAAGAAACAGAAAGGAATCTTCCAGCACATGACGAGAACTCACGGCACTGTGATCTGCGTGTCCACGGGCATTGTCATGCTGCTCCTTGTCGTCTCCATCTTGGTGCAGATCAAGCAGCCGCGCAAGAAGGTGATCGCATGAGCTCATCTTCAAATCAAGACTGTCTTACCTTTCGAAAGGTTCTGCCTATGTTCAAATCCTGATTGTGTGTTTCACATTTTAGGTGTTGGTACGCAAGAATAACTTGTTCCAGCGAGGAGACTACCACTCGTCGTTTGAGCCTCCGCACTATGAACTCTTGACCCTCAGAGAAAAGGTTACTGTTCTAAACTTTTTGAGTTGTTCAATGTGTATCATGAGATTTAGAGCGTGAAGAAAAAGAACATTTCATTTAGTTTATTTTGAGAATTGGGCTCTACTTTGGTGGATTGGTGCATATAAATATATAGTACAGTCAAACCTCGGTTTTCGTCCATAATCCGTTCCAGGAGGCTGTTCGAAAACCGAAATTGTTCGAAAACCGAACAATTTTACTAAACAGGTCTGCTCACAATGGAAAGCAACACGAGGAAGCATCACTTCCTCGTGTAAGGAAGGCGAGAGGAGTCAAATGGTGCATTCAAGTGCGCTCAGTTTGTTCGAGAACCGGAATTTGTTCGTCATCCGAGGCATAGAAAACTTGACATTTTTGGTCGAGAACCGAGACGTTCCAAAACCGAGGTTTGACTGTAAATCATAACAAATGCCGTATGTACATGCCTGTATTTACATTTCTATACTAATACGAGACCATTTGTATGAATGCTCTTTTTATTTGTATTGCCAATGTATCGGATTGGGAGTCAATATCAGCAGATCAAACCTTAGACTTGGACACCAAAAAGTATATTCAAAGCACCCTTACAAGACACCGGCATACATTATTTTTACATTAAAAAAGTTTAACTAAAACAATGTTAACTTCTGAGTGCTCTTTTTTATTTATTTATTTTTTTTAACAGAAGCTGTCAGGGGACCAGGCAGATCTTTCAGAAGAGCTTCAGTGCTTACAAGCCTTGAGAAGGTCATCTTCTTCATGCTCACGCTGCGTTCATGAGCACCACTGTGGCTCTCAGGCATCGCTCAACTCCATCAAAGGCGCTCACCGGGCGGCCCGCGGCTCTTTGGAGATCAGCTCGATTCGAGGCGACGTCCAGAGGGCACCTCCGCTTTTGCGCGACTCTACTAGCAGCCTGCGCAAGAAAAGCTGGCCTAGCATCAAAGCTGCCGCCGGTTTCCACACGCAGTACAGCCTGGCAGAAAAACACCACAGAGTCTTGGAGGACCATGAAGATGACCTCGGAGCGAGGGACGGCGCCGGCGATGACGTGTACCTACACAGGGCTGCCAATAGGAGAGGTCGCTACCAGATGGCCCAGCAGAGATCTTTATCCATGGATTTTTAATCCAACTAGAACTGGAACGCTGCAATTTGTCACCTTCATTTTTTTTGTTTTTTTTTTGCTTATAACATGCATCACAGTACGTGATGGGATTCAGCGTCCTATCTGCATGATTTGTTGCACCGGCAAAACCTCTAAGGTTAAGAAACACTGATTTGGATCCGCCTCTGACAAAATCCTTGACCCCAGCCAAGCCCCCTATGTAAAATTGTTCCAAAACAACCACTGGATCCACTGTTCCATATTTCATTACTTTTTGCATTACTTTGTGTTCCCTAACAACGAGCCGATGCGCAAAACTGACACATCTGTGCTAACCTGACATTCACACTGTCACTGACTGGTAACATGCTTCACCAAAGTCAGGCGGACGTACCACAACACCATCTTTATGATTGGAATTACTTTGGATGTTTGTTGTTGTTGTTCGTGGTGGTTTTGCGCGTTGAATTGTTATTCTCATCATTTTATTTGGGGATTTTGACAGTTACATCATGACCTCTTTTGTATCATGACTGCACTACAACCTTTTTTTTGTTGTTTTTTTTTTGCCCCAATGTACAAAAGGTTCCTTGTTGCGTCACTTCACTCCTCTCGGCTTCGCTTCCTCGTGTGGAAGCGAAGCCGAGAGGAGGTAGCAAAGCCGAGAGGAATGAAGTGACGCTACCTCGTGTAGCCGTGCTCCCTTTTGTAACGGCGCTCCCTCATGTCGCCGCGCTCCCTTGAGTTTCGTCGCAACACAGGAAGCGACCATTGTGAGCAGACGTTTTTGTATTGTTCCATATATTTTTTTAAAAAAGCAGACTTGTTTGGTGAAACGCTTCCTAGTCTAGCGTCCATTGTGGGCAGACGAGTTTGTATTGTTCAATAAAAAAAAGCAGACGTGTTTGGTGAGACGCTTCTGTTCGGGAGAGAAATCCCCCTCTTTTCAGAATGGTTTACCCAAGCAGCACGGTGGGAGTGCGTGCGTTTGTTTTTCGGCCATCCGTTTTCAATGCAGCGGCACATAATGAACACTCTGGTGTCCGCTGTCTCATTTTTATGCAATCATCATACAGAAACAGCTTCCTTGTGTTGCGTCCATTGTGAGCAGACGAGTTTGTATTGTTCAATTAATTGATTTTTTTAAAAAAAGCAGACGTGTTTGGTGAGAACTACGTAATATTGGACTGTTATTCTTGCATCGTGTATCAGCCCCTAATCATGGCACCAAAGAAAGCAAGTGGAAGTGGTGAACCTGGTGAAGAAAAGAGGAAAATAGTGCGCAAAACTATAGAATTTAAGAAAGAATTAATCGCGAAATATGAGTCAGGTGTGCGTGTGTCTGTGTTGGCGAATAAGTTCGGGATGCCAAAATGCCCCGCCTACTGCCTGCTGACAGCTGGGATAGGCGCACGCCCCACGACAGATAGATAGAGAGAGAGAGAGATGTTCCTTCAATTTTTATGTTACTATGTTAATGTTAAAATTTGTGAAAATAAAGTATATTACAGTTTGTTTGTACAGTATTTTACATATTACCTGCTCTTCTATTACATTTGTACAGTTTATGGTGTGAAATTGTAAAAAAAAGTGGTTTAAAAAAGTTGTTTTCTTGACTTGGAACGGATTAAAACATTGTACATTGATTCCAATGGAAAACATGGTTTCGGTTTCCGAACAATTCGGTTTCCGAACAGTCTTCTGGAACGGATTAAGTACGAAAACCGAGGTTTGACTGTATGTTGAAAAAATGGATGTGTAACAACACAAGCAATAAAATGCAAAAATATATTGTCCAAAAACTGTTTATATAACAAAAACAGCAGTACAGTATACAGGTGTAGATTAAAAAACCCACAACAGAGTACAGTACGTACAGTATTTTAATGTTGATTTGTTTTCAGTCTTGGGAAAAAATGAGTCTATTTTGGGTTGTTTTGTTTTGTTGGGTTCTTATTCGTTTTCGATGCCATGATCTACAGACGTAGGTGAATAAAGTTACAATCTTTCGCAATTACAGTAAAACGCACGGCAATAAAAACTCACTTATACGTCGCTGTTTCGAATCTGATGATCGAAAAATGCGAAGTGAAACGCGTCTCCTGTCACGTCTTTCCGTCGCATCGGGTGGGCATTGCGTGTAGTTAAGCTCCCGCGGCATTACGTCTCCATCCGGGTTACGGCTAGTGGAATTTCCGCTTACGTAAGTAATGTAAATGTTAATGCATAGGTTTTTATTACGGGTGAAGGAATTCCGGGGATGGGAATGTTTACTGTATCAGCTCATTGGTTTCCGTGATTGTTACGGTAGGGATCACCCTCAGTGCTGCATTCACAGTTTCCATGAGACTTTCAGGTGGTACTTCACATAGCCGTTGTAATCGGTTTCTAGGTTGCCTTAATTCTAGGAATGATCTTGTCTTTCAGGTCAGTTGCTGCCTGGCTCAGAATTTCATTCATTGGGGCTTGCCTCCCAATCTCTGGTATAACTTCCTCCTCTGATCTGGCAGCCTCGGACCCGTCACCATGGAATCTGCGTTGTACCTCATCAATCTTAAATTGCCATCGCAATTGCCGTTTGTGGATGTTGGAACACTGAGCTACTAGTTGTTTCGCTGAATCTCATCATGTTCTGTGATGCATGTGAATCCATGTTGTATATACTCATCTCACCACTTTCTTTTTTTTTTTGCTCAACAAAATTGGCATGGATTAAAACATTCTAAAAAAAAATCACACGAGGGACTATCACGACCGTCACACGTTGATGACTGAGCGAACTAAATTTTCCAGAGCACTGATTGGACAAGCAATGTAATGTGATCATCTGCAGCCAGTGATGGCCAAGCGGGTGTGTCATAACTAATTGACATGTTGAGTCACATGTGCGATAACCTCCATGGCAGAGGCTCCGTCGAAACCCTGAGATGGATTTATCAAACCCAGGTTCAGAACCACTTGATCTAAATGGTGTTGGTGTGAGTGTTACATATCGTAGTCTTGTTTGTTGCCTCATGATATAGGTGTGATTTATGGCATGTACAATGTTTCCTTTTAATCTTGGTCATGATGGTCATACTCGGAAAGCCAAGTATTTTTGTTAGTTAGTAGTTGACTTTATAAACGGCTATTGTTCCTCACCAGCGATAAAGGTAGACTGTATTGACAGATGGTTACACTGTCGTCGATGCGGACTTTGTTCATGGCACTGGTGAACATCAGGATCAGAGAAGCCACAAGGTCTGCCAGGGACAGCTGGACGAGGAGGCTCGCCTGCACACACAAACAACATGGTTTAATTCTATCTATCGATCGATGGATTGATCGATCGATCGCTCACTCGATCGGACAAACCTGTTCTTTCAGATGCCTCCATCTGACGATAGAAACCACCAGCACAGAACAGCTGCCAATCACGCTGCAAACAGTGAGACACACCCAAACATATGCAGGTGCATACACACACACACACACACACACACAAAGCGTTTCATAACCAAGTGTACTGTATACATGAAATTTGCATGTTAAATTGCACTTTGGAATCTGCTTGGTGTGATGAGTCAAGAGAGATCCATCCATCCATCCATCTTCTACCGCTTATCCGGGGCCGGGTCGCGGGGGCAGCAGCTTTAGCAGGGAAGCCCAGACTTCCCTCTCCCTAGCTACTTCTTCCAGCTCTCCCCGGGGGATACCGAGGCGTTCCCAGGCCAGCTGGGTGACATAGTCTCTCCAGCGTGTCCTGGGTCGTCCTCGGGGTCTCCTCCCGGTGGGACATGCCCGGAACACCTCACCAGGGAGGCGTTCAGGAGGCATCCGAATCAGATGCCCAAGCCACCTCATCTGGCTCCTCTCGATGTGGAGGAGAAGCGGGTCGACTCTGACCCTCCCGGATGGTCAGAGTCGGATGACCGAGCTTCTCACCTTATCTCTAAGGGAGAGCCCGGACACCCTGCGGAGAAAACTCATTTCGGCCGCTTGTATCCGGGATCTCGTTCTTTCGGTCACGACCCATAGCTCGTGACCATAGATGAGGGTTGGAACGTAGATCGACCGGTAAATTGAGAGCTTCGCCCTTTGGCTCGGCTCCTTCTTTACCACGACAGACCGATGCAACGTCCGCATCACAGCAGACGCTGCACCGATCCGCCTGTCGATCTCTCGCTCCCTCCTGCCCTCATTCGTGAACAAGACCCCAAGATACTTAAACTCCTCCACTTGGGGCAAGATCTCCTCCCCGACCCGGAGTGGGCACTCCACCCTTTTCCGACTGAGGACCATGGTTTCAGATTTGGAGGTGCTAATTTTCATCCCAACCGCTTCACACTCGGCTGCGAAACGCTCCAGTGAGAGTTGGAGAGCCCTGTTTGAAGGAGCCAACAGTACCACATCATCTGCAAAAAGCAGAGATGCAATACTGAGGCTACCAAAACAGACCCCCTCAACGCTTCGGCTGCGCCTAGAAATTCTGTCCATAAAGGTAATGAACAGAATCGGCGACAAAGGGCAGCCTTGGCGGAGTCCAACCCTCACTGGAAACGATTCCGACTTATTGCCGGCAATGCGAACCAAACTCTGACCTCGGCAGTATAGGGACCGAACAGCCCGTATCAATGGGCTCGGTACCCCATACTCCCGAAGCACCCCCCACAGAACTCCCCGAGGGACACGGTCAAACGCCTTCTCCAAGTCCACAAAACACATGTAGACCGGTTGGGCGAATTCCCACATACCCTCGAGGACCCTGCTAAGGGTGTAGAGCTGGTCCACTGTTCCACGGCCGGGACGAAAACCACACTGCTCCTCCTCAATCTGAGGCTCGACTTCCTGACGGACCCTCCTCTCCAGCACCCCTGAATAGACCTTACCAGGGAGGCTGAGGAGTGTGATTCCTCTGTAGTTGGAACACACCCTCCGGTCCCCCTTTTTAAAAAGAGGGACCACCACCCCGGTCTGCCAATCCAGAGGCACTCTCCCCGCTGACCACGCGATGTTGCAGAGGCGTGTCAACCAGGACAGCCCTACAACATCCAGAGCCTTGAGGAACTCCGGGCGGATCTCATCCACCCCTGGGGCCTTGCCACCGAGGAGCTTTTTAACCACATCGGTGACTTCAACCACAGAGATAGGAGAGCCCACCTCAGAGTCCCCAGACTCTGCTTCCTCCAAGGAAGGCGTGCTGGTGGAGTTGAGGAGGTCTTCGAAGTACTCCGCCCACCGGCTCACAACGTCCCGAGTCGAGGTCAACAGTGCCCCATCCCCACTGTACACAGTGTTAGTGGTGCACTGCTTCCCCCTCCTGAGACGTCGGATGGTGGACCAGAATTTCCTCGAAGCCGTCCGGAAGTCGGCTTCCATGGCCTCACCGAACTCTTCCCATGCCCGAGTTTTTGCTTCGACGACCACCGAAGCTGCATTCCGCTTGGCCAGTCGATACCTGTCAGCTGCCTCTGGTGTCCCACAGGCCATAAAGGCCCGATAGGACTCCTTCTTCAGCTTGACGGCATCCCTTACTGCTGGTGTCCACCAGCGAGTACGGGGGTTGCCGCCACGACAGGCACCAACCACCTTACGGCCACAACTCAGATTGGCCGCCTCAACAATAGAGGCACGGAACATGGTCCATTCGGACTCAATGTCCCCCGCCTCCCCCAGGACATGGGAAAAGCTCTGTCGGAGGTGGGAGTTGAAACTCCTTCTGACAGGGGATTCCGCCAGACGCTCCCAACAAACCCTCACAATACGTTTGGGTCTGCCAGGTCGGACCGGCATCTTCCCCCACCATCGGAGTCGACTCACCACCAGGTGGTGATCAGTTGACAGCTCCGCCCCTCTCTTTGCCCGAGTGTCCAAGACATGCGGCCGCAAATCCGATGATACAACCACAAAGTCAATCATCGAACTGCGGCCAAGGGTGTCCTGGTGCCAAGTGCACATATGGACACCCTTATGTTTGAACAAGGTGTTCGTTATGGACAATCCGTGACGAGCACAGAAGTCCAATAACGAAACACCACTCGAGTTCAGATCAGGGGGGCCGTTCCTCCCAATCACGCCCCTCCAGGTCTCACTGTCGTTGCCCACGTGTGCATTGAAGTCCCCCAGCAGAACAAGGGAGTCCCCAGCAGGAGTACTCTCCAGCACACCCTCCAAGGACTCCACTCCAAAAGGGTGGGTACGCTGAACTGCTGTTGGGTGCGTACGCACAAACAACAGTCAGGACCCGTCCCCCCACTTGAAGGCGGAGGGAGGCAACCCTCTCGTCTACCGGTGTGAACCCCAATGCACAGGCACTGAGCCGGGGGGCAATGAGTATGCCCACACCTGCTCTGCGCCTCTCCCCGTGGGCAACTCCAGAGTGGAAGAGAGTCCAACCCCTCTCGAGAGAGCTGGTACCAGAACCCAGGCTGTGTGTGGAGGTAAGTCCGACTATATCCAGTCGGAACTTTTCTACCTCGCACACCAGCTCGGGTTCCTTCCCTGTAAGAGAGGTGACATTCCATGTCCCTAGAGCTAGCTTCTGCAGCCGAGGATCGGACCGCCAGGGTCCCCGCCTTTGGCTGCTGCCCAGCTCACATTGCACCCGACCCCTTTGGCCCCTCCCATGGGTGGTGAGCTCATGAGAAGGGGAGTCAAGAGAGATGACACGTAAAATAAATAAATAAATAAATAAATAAAAAAGCCAGCTGTCAGCAGGCAGTAGGCGGGGCATTTCGGCATCCCGAACTCCTTCGCCAACACAGACGCACGCAGACCTGACTCATATTTTGCGATTAAATCTTTCTTAAATTCTATAGTTTTGCGCACTATTTTCCTCTTTTCTTCACCAGGTTCACCACTTCCACTTGCTTTCGTTGGTGCCATCATTAGGGGCGGATACATGATGCAAAAATAACAGTCCAATATTACGTAGTTCTCACCAAACACGTCTGCTTTTTAAAAATAAATTCTTAATCGAACAATACAAACTTGTCTGCTCACAAGCTGTTTCTGTACGATTATTGCTTAATAATGAGACACCGGACACCAGAGTGTTCATTATGTGCCGCTGCATTGAAAAATGTAAACAAACGCACGCACCCTTCCCCCTCCCCCCTTGCTGCTAGGGCAAACCATTATGAAAAGAGGGGGATTTAACTCGGCCTAACAGAAGCGTCTCACCAAACACGTCTGCTTTTTTTTATTGAACAATACAAACTCGTCTGCCCACAATGGACGCTAGACTAGGAAGCGTTTCACCAAACAAGTCTGCTTTTTTAAAAAAATATATGGAACAATACAAAAACGTCTGCTCACAATGGTCGCTTCCTGTGTTGCGACGAAACTCAAGGGAGCGCGGCGACATGAGGGAGCGCCGTTACAAAAGGGAGCACGGCTACACGAGGTAGCGTCACTTCATTCCTCTCGGCTTTGCTACCTCCTCTCGGCTTCGCTTCCACACGAGGAAGCGAAGCCGAGAGGAGTGAAGTGACGCAACAAGGAACCTTTTGTACATTGGGGCAAAAAAAAAACAACAAAAAAAAGGTTGTAGTGCAGTCATGATACAAAAGAGGTCATGATGTAACTGTCAAAATCCCCAAATAAAATGATGAGAATAACAATTCAACGCGCAAAACCACCACGAACAACAACAACAAACATCCAAAGTAATTCCAATCATAAAGATGGTGTTGTGGTACGTCCGCCTGACTTTGGTGAAGCATGTTACCAGTCAGTGACAGTGTGAATGTCAGGTTAGCACAGATGTGTCAGTTTTGCGCATCGGCTCGTTGTTAGGGAACACAAAGTAATGCAAAAAGTAATGAAATATGGAACAGTGGATCCAGTGGTTGTTTTGGAACAATTTTACATAGGGGGCTTGGCTGGGGTCAAGGATTTTGTCAGAGGCGGATCCAAATCAGTGTTTCTTAACCTTAGAGGTTTTGCCGGTGCAACAAATCATGCAGATAGGACGCTGAATCCCATCACGTACTGTGATGCATGTTATAAGCAAAAAAAAAACAAAAAAAATGAAGGTGACAAATTGCAGCGTTCCAGTTCTAGTTGGATTAAAAATCCATGGATAAAGATCTCTGCTGGGCCATCTGGTAGCGACCTCTCCTATTGGCAGCCCTGTGTAGGTACACGTCATCGCCGGCGCCGTCCCTCGCTCCGAGGTCATCTTCATGGTCCTCCAAGACTCTGTGGTGTTTTTCTGCCAGGCTGTACTGCGTGTGGAAACCGGCGGCAGCTTTGATGCTAGGCCAGCTTTTCTTGCGCAGGCTGCTAGTAGAGTCGCGCAAAAGCGGAGGTGCCCTCTGGACGTCGCCTCGAATCGAGCTGATCTCCAAAGAGCCGCGGGCCGCCCGGTGAGCGCCTTTGATGGAGTTGAGCGATGCCTGAGAGCCACAGTGGTGCTCATGAACGCAGCGTGAGCATGAAGAAGATGACCTTCTCAAGGCTTGTAAGCACTGAAGCTCTTCTGAAAGATCTGCCTGGTCCCCTGACAGCTTCTGTTAAAAAAAATAAATAAATAAAAAAGAGCACTCAGAAGTTAACATTGTTTTAGTTAAACTTTTTTAATGTAAAAATAATGTATGCCGGTGTCTTGTAAGGGTGCTTTGAATATACTTTTTGGTGTCCAAGTCTAAGGTTTGATCTGCTGATATTGACTCCCAATCCGATACATTGGCAATACAAATAAAAAGAGCATTCATACAAATGGTCTCGTATTAGTATAGAAATGTAAATACAGGCATGTACATACGGCATTTGTTATGATTTACAGTCAAACCTCGGTTTTGGAACGTCTCGGTTCTCGACCAAAAATGTCAAGTTTTCTATGCCTCGGATGACGAACAAATTCCGGTTCTCGAACAAACTGAGCGCACTTGAATGCACCATTTGACTCCTCTCGCCTTCCTTACACGAGGAAGTGATGCTTCCTCGTGTTGCTTTCCATTGTGAGCAGACCTGTTTAGTAAAATTGTTCGGTTTTCGAACAATTTCGGTTTTCGAACAGCCTCCTGGAACGGATTATGGACGAAAACCGAGGTTTGACTGTACTATATATTTATATGCACCAATCCACCAAAGTAGAGCCCAATTCTCAAAATAAACTAAATGAAATGTTCTTTTTCTTCACGCTCTAAATCTCATGATACACATTGAACAACTCAAAAAGTTTAGAACAGTAACCTTTTCTCTGAGGGTCAAGAGTTCATAGTGCGGAGGCTCAAACGACGAGTGGTAGTCTCCTCGCTGGAACAAGTTATTCTTGCGTACCAACACCTAAAATGTGAAACACACAATCAGGATTTGAACATAGGCAGAACCTTTCGAAAGGTAAGACAGTCTTGATTTGAAGATGAGCTCATGCGATCACCTTCTTGCGCGGCTGCTTGATCTGCACCAAGATGGAGACGACAAGGAGCAGCATGACAATGCCCGTGGACACGCAGATCACAGTGCCGTGAGTTCTCGTCATGTGCTGGAAGATTCCTTTCTGTTTCTTCTCTGTGTGACAAAAAACACGGGATGCGCCTTCACACTCAACGGACCCTTCATTAAGTATATCAGCACAATGGCCTAACATACACTGGATCGAAAGTACAGTTGTGGGAAAAAAAATATCTGCCTTCTTCACAAATCTAAAGGCTATTATGCATAAAATGAAACCGTAGACCACACCGATGATCCTAAGACCACAGCGATGGCTCATCCAGTACATGTAACAAACTGTAGGACTTCCTTGTCTTAGTGAAGGTCAGTGTTCATGACTCATTGTCATGGTTTGTGACCAACAGGTGGCACTGTAGGGCTCCGCCTGCAGCTGCACACCTGTTGGTCATTGTGTCATTAGTTTGTTTCAAAGAACTCCCGGCATGACCACTCGGTTTTTCGGGTCATTGTTGCTGTTGCTCTGTTCACGTGTCATGTTTTGTTTTCAGTCTTGGGTTTTTGCTCCTTTGATTTTGGGTGATTTTGCTGGACTTTGAGTGCGTTTTTGAGTTAATTTCTCCAGTGTATTCCTGTTTGCATATTTGTGCAATATATTTTGGTCAGCCACCCTGCTCTTCCCTGCCTCCCTGCTTTTTGGGGTCCTCCAACTACCACCTCGCAAAACATGACACTCATCAATAAGCAAGAGACTGGGTGAGAAATTACCATAACCAAAATTAAAAAGGGGGGAAACACTCACTGGTTAAGAAAAGAACAAAATACAAATTTCACCAAAATGCAAAAAAAACTAAATTGAAAAAAAAACCCAGTCTAATTGGTCAAATCCAAAACTGAAAACGATATAATGACTCCAAAATACAAAGCAACAATAATTTGTTTGAAAAAATAGAATACAACAGAAAAGGACGATGACCAAATATGACTTCATGATGGCCCATCCACTTCCTGTACGCATGAATAAGATAGAGCATACTATATGCATCCATCCAATAACTGAACCGCTTAACCTCACAAGAGTCGGGGGGTGTGCCGGAGCCTATCCCAGCTGACTTCCGGCAAGAGGCGGGGGACACCGTGACCTGGTTGCCAACCAATTGCAAGGCACACATAGATGAAAAAACATTCTCACTCACATTCACACAGAGAGAGTGTTCAATTAACCTGCCTTGCATGTTTTTGGAATGTGGGAGGAAACCGGAGTACCATGAGAAAACCCATGTAGGCATGGGGACAACATGCAAACCCTACACACGAAGGCCGCGGCCGGGATCGAACCCCCAACCTCTGCACTGTGAACCAATCGACCGCCGTGTCACCCCAGAGTGTCACAGATGCTAGAATTACTGAAAGGATCATTTATCAAGGCGCAACAGTGGTTAGCTTGTCCACCTCACAGTGCAGAACTGCAGGGTTCGATTCCGGCTCCGGCATTCCTGGTTGGAGTTTGCATTTTCTCCCCGTGCCAGCGTGGGTTTTCTCCGGGTCCTCTGGTTTCCTCCCACATTCCAAAAACATGCATGGCAGGTTAATAGAACACTTTAATTTTTCCCTAGGTGTGAGTGTGAGCATGGATGGTTCATCTATGTGTGCTCTGCGAATGGCTGGCGACCAGTTCACGGTGTCCCCTGCCTACTGACTGAAGACGGCTGGGATAGGCTCTAGCATGCCCCGCGACCCTTGTAAAGATGAAGCAGATTAGAAAATAGATGGATGTATGGATAATTAATCAACAAAAAAAAAAAAACAATCCAAAATATAACCTTTGCAGTTGCTTTCGTCCCAGGGGAAGACACAGTTTTGTATTCCATTGCACACCAGAGATGTGTTGATGCACATGTTACTGTGACAGAAGAAGGTGCTGCCTACACACGGAGCTGCCAACACACACAAAGTGCATTTTTAAAGGAGAACTAACAAAAGGCGAAACTCTCAATTTACCAGACGATCTTTGTTCCAACCCTCACCAATGGACATGAGCTATGGGTCGTGACCGAAAGAACGAGATCCCGGATACAAGCGGCCGAAATGAGTTTTCTCCGCAGGGTGTCCGGGCTCTCCCTCAGAAATAAGGTGAGACTGCTCGGCCATCCCGGAGGGGCTCAGAGTAGAGCCCCTCTGGCATATACACACACACATATATATATATATATATATATATATATATATATATATATATATATATATATACACATATATATATATATATATATATATATATATATATATATATATATATATATATAGAGAGAGAGAGAGAGAGAGAGAGAGAGAGAGATATCTATATCTATGTGACCCAACTCAGAAAACGGGTTAGCGGACTGCATGCTGTGATAGCTGCCAGAACCATGGGTTGAGGACATGATGAGTTGAACCCAGACTTTCTCCCAAAAAAATTCAAAACATCATGTCGTGAAGCTTGCATGTCATGAGTGAAAGTTGTCAGCTCACGATCAGCGAAAGAGGTGAACAACATCCGAAAGCGACTGAGTCGGCTGCTCTCGTCCGCCCACATCCTCACCACGCCCACGCCGGTGTCCAGCATGATGTCGTTGGCCACGGTGCTGCAAAATTTGGCCTGCAAACAACATAGCAACATAACATTTTCTCTCCAAAGAGGCCTTCGTCATCTTTTATAGACCTTTTGAGAATGTTTGTAAACAATAGGTGCCAGATTCGTTCTTTGTAGCAGAACACAAATGACTACCGGTACTTTCAAACTCCTTTAACCGAGGGCAACTTTGCCGAAAACGCCTGTGGAAAGGTGCACCCAAAGTCAATTTTTAGCTATTCTTGAACCATTTGGAGTATCAGCATAGTTTTGGTGACTTTTTGAAATCTTCAAAATGTCACATTATGAATATTTCTCCGATACAGTAAGAATTTGCATAAGCGCTCCTGTCTCTGAACTATGGTTGTTTGAAAACAGAAGAAAAAGGCCAATCTTATGTTCGTCTAATTTTCTTTTCACAATGTCTGCCTTGAAAATGGATTTAGAATGTTGATTAGGACTTGAAATCACTACCGAATTAAAGCTTAAGTCTCCTCCAAGCTTCGGTTCAAATTTGACAATTGTAACATGTAGGGTACCTTTCAAATGTCCAGAAACTCAGCTTTTAAAAGATGTAAAACATGTTCACACATGACGACGTGCATCAGCGATTTGTTTTGACAAATGACGGACGTCCCCGTACCGGGCCGTCCTAACTTTAAAGTTTTAAACCCTTCAAAAAAAAGTACTGCCAAATATAGACAAAAGTTTATTTTGTGCAGCGGATCCTACGGATATGGTGGATAAATCGAGTGAAATTTGTAAATTGTTGAACAGAGAAGATCCCAAAGAAAGCCAAACCTCCTTTGTTAGTGGAAAATATTTTCTCACAGGAATGCATACAATGTTGTCTGTTTGGTGTCATTTAAGCAAACCAACATCGTCTTTACATCACGTGTTTGGCTACCCGTGAAGTTTCCACTGCGTCTGTATTTAAATCTAATTAACTGTTGGAATGTTAATGGCGGCACACATTCTGTCTCACATTCCAAGAAATGTACCTTCCACGTGTTACGGCCCACTGCACGTGGAACATTGGTGAAAAAATTACAGTCAACAACTTTCATCTGCATATGGGGTGATAAACCCTCGCACACACGCACAAGTTGACTACAACGGAAAAGCTTTGACACCTGGTGATCTCTTTGGAAACACCTAGATTCAGAACCCCATCCTATGCACAGCAGTCCATTCGGGTTCCGCTTGATGCACCGCGGGTACACAATCTTCTTTTTGAGTGACACTGCACACCTTCAAGCGAAAGGCTAAAAATCATCATTCAATTCTTTCAATCAGTCTTCCTTAGTCGCGTATCATGTCAGGTTTTGTTTACTAGTGGTGCAATCTGGATATTTGCCATATTTGACCTGATATTTGTCTGGATATGATCGCTCCAATAAAGTCTGTGAATAACCTTGAGGTCTTCGATGGCGTTGCTTCCATCATACACAGCCACAAAGTTCTTCTTGCACTCGTTTGAGTTCTCCATCTGGTACTCCAAGAATCTCAGGTAAATCTACAACACGTAATGACAACATAGAGGAAATCAGGTTTTTTATTCATCATCGTCCACTTTACCCTGGAGAACCCACGGGGTCAAATTTGGCCCCTATTAATTCTGCTACTCAAATGCTATCCTTAAATCCCCAAGGTCTCAGATTTGGCCCTAATCCTAAATTAGGATTAAAGCATTGAATATTTGAAAAAACATATAGTTTGGTGTTCAGTGAACATATAGCAGTCATTTAATGTAATATATATCAATTTCCAAAGAAGAAAAAGGTTCTTGGGTTCTCCAGGGTTAAACAATCGTGGAAAAAAAATCAATTAAAAATTGGCCAAAATCTTAACGGATTTCTAATTGACTGCTCTCAGTGCGCTCACGGGTGCGCAATAAAGGACTCAATCACGCCTTCTTTTTTGGACTGTTTGTATTTTAAATGTAATTACAGGCACCTGATGTGGCCAGAGAGGGTTATTTTTTCCATAGCACATGTATGACAGTCAAGCCATATTGTCAGTTTTAGCATATATCACGCAAAAGTGTTACGTTCTGAACTGCAAACAACCCGGTTAATTTGTGAATAGCGATTCATAGCCAGTGATGGGATGCACCTTGTTGTGAGTCGGGGCACGTATGGTCCAAATGCAGTCCACTGCCTGGTCGGGCTTGACCTTGTACTCCTCCTCCACTTGGCTGGATCGGATCAGGCCGTCAGCCCCGGATAACTCAAACTGACAATCTTGAGGAAAAGAAGGAAAGGAGGTAGACCACTGAGTCTCAGCATTGTTTTAATTGGAAAAAATGGTCATTTATAAACTACCTGGGAGTTGAGTTGAGTTACCTGGGATGGGGTTGAGGAGCCCCCCCACATGTAGATAGAACTCCGGGTCTTTGGATGGAACAAAAGGGAGTACATTTGAGTTTCTAGCAATCATTTCGACCTCTCAAATTAGCAGCGTTATTTGTGCTGAGAGTAGGCAGCAAAATGTAGAGGTGGAAGTATGCCCTCAAGAAGTGAGGCAAAGTACAATGGAGGCTCAGAGAATGGTCAGGTTACAAGAAGAGGTTGAAAAAGTGCAGTTCAACGACTTGGGATCAACTGTTCAAAGCAACGGGGAGAGCTGAAGACAGTACAGATATTTACTGAAAGGGGCCAGGAAAGTGGAGAGAATTTTAGGGCAGGGGAGGGAGACCAGACATTTATTTTGTAAGCTTTGAAGATGGTAACAATGACCAGAACACAGGAGACAGTGCTGGAGGTGGCCGAGTTGAAGATGCTGGCTGTAACTCGATATAACAGCTGGAGCTTCCTAATGTTATTGTATATCTAAAAGGGTGCTATTATTTTTACTAGCGCTGGTAAAGTTCTTGGTCGGTGATCAGAACAGGTGCGACGCTGTAGGAGAATTACTCCAATGACACCTGTTGGTCACAAACAGAACAATCATGACAGTCTTAAAGCAATATTTAATTCACAAACAACACGTACGTCAAATAATTTTACGTACAACAGATTGACAGTCTTAAGTAGGAGACATATTCTCCCGTTTACGCTTAAGTCCGTTTCTTATGCGCCTTTCTTGAGCACTTTCGAGGGCGCCCTGATTCTCCCATTCTGACTTCTGACACCCCCACCACGTATAACCTGGGAAAATTAGTGCGCAACTAGCTAAGAAACACGATTCAGTGAAGTCTAAGTGTAGTCATAATTTCCAAAGAGTTTTCAGAAGACGTGACCTCCATAGTACGGTAATCCCTTTTTTGGTGACAGTTAAAATGATTTAAAACGTGAAATATGATATTTTGGTCCAGCACAACTCAAGTCTAGCACAAAGTCTAATTGCATTGTGTGATTGGAGTTTTCTTTCTTTTGGTGTTTTCCAAGACGGACGCCGGTAGAACGTATCGTTTTGCACCATTGCGGGAGAGAACGTAGCCAAATTGTTTGCCAGTCCAACCAACAAAAGCGGCTCTCCTCATTCCCTTTAGATTCAGCACAGAGCAAAGCGCTGTGGTCTACATGGCATGTAAATGCAGGAGATTGGTGCAAAGTATATTTAATAGGAAATGCAATAACGAGGATGCACAGGCTCAAGGATGAGCTCATCGGTGGGACAGCATGAACTGGAAGTTTTGAAGCCTGAGCTAAAGCAGCCACCTTGAGATGGTTTGGACATGTACACAGAAGGGACACTGGTATTCTTGGTAGAAGGATGTTCGAATCAGAGTTGACATGTAGGAGGCAACGAGGAAAACCAAAGATTAGATTCATGGAAGTGGTGAAGGAACACTTGTAGACACGTAACAGGTGAGAAGAGAAAAATGCAAGGAGTGCAAGAAGTCAACATAACCAACTAGATCACAGGTGTCAGACTCAAGGCCCGGGGGCCAGATCCGGCCCGCCGCGTCATTTTATGTGGCCCGCCAAAGCAAGCCATGTGTGTCAACTTCCATGACCCTCGCTAAAATCTGGACCAAAATATCAAATTGTCACACATAAATAAATAATCTTGAGATTTTGCAATAATTTCGATACCCTGTTTGCACTCACTTGAAAGATAATTGAACATACTATTACAGTTGACTGAACTCAAAACTAGTAATCAATCAATTTGTTGTGTACAAGTAAAAACATGATGAGATGATTAAACATTTATTTGGTGTCAATGAGTTTGACATCCCTGAACTAGATGATACATTTTATGGAGAAATTGCATGTGAATTGATGCTGGAATGAAATGCTGTTGAATGAACTGAATTGTTGAAATGTTGAAAAACAGAGGCGATTTTTTTCTTTCATCTTAAAGGATGTGAATTTGTTTAGAAATGCGGAAAGAGAAAAATCTGAGATTTTTTTTTTTTTTAATATAAGACTAATACAGTTATAATGAGGTCGTCAGAGGGACAACTCAGACAGGAAAGTTTGGAGAAAAAGTTAGAGAGACCAGACTGAGATGGTTTGGAAATGTACAGAGGAAGGACAGTGGATACATTGGTAGGAGAATGTTAGAGATGGAGCTACCAGGTAGGAGACAGAGAGGAAGGCCAAAGAAGAGATTCATGGATGCCGTGAGGGAAGACATGCAGGTAGTTGGAGTCAGAGTACAGGATGCAGAGAACAGGGAAAGATGGAAATTAATGACTCGCTGTGGCAACCCCTGAAGAGGGACAAGCCGAAAGGAGAAGAAGAAGAAGACAGTCAAACCTCGGTTTTCGAATGTCTCGGTTCTCGACCAATTTGGTTTTCGACCAAAAATTTTGAGTTTTTTATGCCTCGGATGACGAACAAATTTCGGTTCTCGAACAAACTGAGTGCACTTGAATGCACCATTTGACTCCTCTCGCCTTCCTTACATGAGGAAGTGACGCTTCCTCGTGTTGCTCTCCATTGTGAGCAGACGTGTTCAATAAACATTTTATTTTAAAAAGAGCGCGGTTTCGATTTTCGAACAATTTCAGTATCCGAACGGCCTTCTGGGACGGATTATGGACGGAAACCGAGGTTTGACTGTATATCAAACGCCAAAATGATTAAATCAAGCGATGACCTGCCGTGAAGCTGTAGCGGACGTGGAAACCGATTCCCTCCAGTTCTTCATCGCTATAAAAGCGGATCCACATGAAGCGTCCGCTGGAGAGGACCAGCCCAGGGCAGGTGGCGCCGCAGAAGCGGTCGATGAGCGGTGAGAAACTGAAAGGGCCATCGCGCACCTCGATGTGGTCGAAGCGACACTCGAAGGACGCCTCGATGTAGAAGGACTTGTTGAACTGCAGCTCGATCCTCTGCCGAGGGAACGCTGGGGGGGATAGTGCGTTAGACAGGTCAATATGGCATGAAACATGTTTCCCTTCAAACCAGGTATGCCCATCAGCAAGCTTTGAAGAAGCCTGATAACAATCCTGATCAAAAGAATGAGGTGTATTGGAATGACAACAAGCAGGACAGCAGTCCTTGAAGACTGGGTTTGGACCGCGCTGCTTTCAACCAACTTCACTGACAGAACAGAAGATATCAAAAGTTAAGAGAAAGAAAGTAAACAACTAAGTCGATGTAGTTGCACAAATGCACATTCCCTGTTTTAACTCGAGGTGCGGCTGTGTTCAGAATTCATCAATCCTGTTCAAACGTATATAACATAGACGTCAGCACACAACCGCCACCATTGTTTCTGATAAACAGCACATAAAGTTCAAGTGTTCTAGTAGCCTTTTCCTGACATTAGTGTCACATTTTATAGCCCAATGTTTCAATTCAGGCCACACAGTGATCGACTCGTTAGAACATTCGCCTCACCGTGCAAAAGTGCAGGGTTCGATTCCGACTCCGGCCTTCCTGTGTGCAGTTTACATGTTCTCCCCGTCCTGTGTGGGTTTTCTCCGGGTACTCCGGTTTCCTCCCACATTACAAAAACGTTCATGGCAGGTTAATGGAATATTCTAAATTGTAGGTGTGAGTTTGAGCGCGAATGGTTGTTTGTCTATGTGTGCTCTATGATTTGTTAGCAACCAGTTCAGGGTGTCCCCCGCCGACTGCCCATAGACAGCTGGAATAGGCTCCAGCACCCTCATGAGGAGAAACAGATTAGAAAATGGATGGACGTTTCAATTCAACAAATTGCATGTTTGTTTGTTTTATGTGGTGGAGCTAGCTCACATTTTTTTAACTGAAAAAAAAATCACCGGTTCATGTTTTATGCACTCCTTCAGAGCCACAGGATGGCGCCAAAGACCTATCTGAACAGGATAGTAGTAGTCCATTTCATCCAAGGAAGTACTAATATTTTGGGGTGGGCCTACTGTAAGTTTAGCCTGAGTTGTTACAGACTGTCTTTGCCACATTTGTATGTACACATGCACTTCCGGTGCATTTTTTTGACTCTTGTAATGTATGTACCTTCTAACACATACAAGCACTCCTTGTTGGGAGGGTAGGTGTTGGGGTAGTTTGGGGAGCTAAAGCTGCCGCCGTCTGTGTGTCGTATCCAGTTCCCACAGTGGCGAGAACGCGGTGGCCTCTGAGAGGGTTTGAGCCCTTTGGAAGCGGCGCCATTATCTGCACAGTAACACAGAGCACAAGATGTGACTGAGATTCGAATGCAGGGACGGGCAACTCGTGGCTCGTGGGCGACATGTAGAAAAGGCGGGGTGAAATGCAAAACAAGAAGAAACAGAATAAAATGCAAATCTGAGTGTGCCACACTGCGAGTATGCAGGTTTGGATAATAGTTTTAAGTTGTAATATCGCCATTCACCAGGAGATGGCAGACATGGCATCGATGCACTTACACCAGTTGAGGAGCCATAATATAGTTTGGCAAACACCAAGCAAAACATAGATGGCTGTAATTTATATTTACATTTTGAATATAAAATACAGTCCAACCTCGGTTTTCGAACATCTCGGTTCTCGACCAATTTGGTTTTCGACCAAACATTTCGAGTTTTTTATGCCTCGAATGACGAACAAATTTCGGTTCTCGAACAAACTGAGCGCACTTGAATTCACCATTTGACTCCTCTCGCCTTCCTTACACGAGGAAGTGATGCTTCCTCGGGTAGACGAGGATGTGACGCTTCTCGCGTTGCTTTCCATTGTGAGCAGACGTGTTCAGTAAACATTGTTATTTTAAAAAGAGCGTGGTTTTGGTTTTCGAACAATTCGGGTTTCGAACAGCCTTCTGGAACGGATTATGGACGAAAACCAAGGTTTGACTGTAATAGAATATAAATAGTATTCTAATGATTGGTCTGCGGAAGGAAAACTACTTTCACCAACAGTTAATGTCTCTGAACCCTGAAAACATAATCTTTCTAACTTAAAGAGTTGCGGTGAGTGCCTCTCTGAGGTGCAAATACAAGTTCACAGCCTGATAAGGATCTTTTGGTGGCATAAGATCGGACTGGGCCATTAAGAAAGCACACAATGCAAATACATCCGGATCACAAGGCATGGTCAAACGAAAGACACACTGGCTTTTGCACAGTTGAACTTGTTCATTGTCAACTGGGGAGAGGAAGTCCCTTGTACCATAAAGTTCAGGTAACGTATACATCAAGTTGGGCCGACCACTGGGGACATTCATGTTCTTTGAGGGCCTGATGAGATGGCTGTTCCAAACGAGCGCCAACTCATCCTGTTGAAAATAATATACAGATTTAGAAAGAGCTGCACAGTCATATCAGCTTTTATGAGCAAGAAATTATAGCATGAAGCTGCTTTTTGGTCTCACTCCCCCCCTCTCATGTGTACCACATCTCCCCACTCCCCACTTTTCCTTCATCTTTTTTTACCTTGGTCATTTCATCCTCACCCTGTGACCCCCCCCCCACACACACACACACCATTATCTTCTTTCCTTCTTTCTTGTCCCTGTCCACTTTCCCATCAACTCACTCTCACGTCCAAAAATACACATTTAATTAGTGAGTCTATCAGAATGTATGAACTCACCTGAATAAGTCCCATGCAACAAAATTGTAGGATGCTTTTGTCCAGAAATCCACCATCAAAGAAGCCATTGTCTCTGAGGTCTGTGAAGAGGGATAACCAGAACTCCATGCACTGGCTGTCACTTCTTTCCTGACAAGAAGTCCATATTCTCTGCACTTACTGTACATCCACCTGTAACCGTGTAGTAGTCCGGAATGCTGCAATTGGTTGCGAATGAAGTCAACCAGGACCCCCAAGTCATTGACCGTTTTCCGACGAAATAGTCCTCTTTGGTTCAGCACTCGCTTCAAATGTCTTTCGCTTATTTGGAAACCGTATTTAAGATCAAGAACAGATTTAATGTCTTTGTATTTCAAGCCAATTTCAAAGTAAAATTCTATTAAACTCACGAACGGTTGAACACGCGCCATGATTGTTGTTTTCCGTTACGTACGATGACCCGGAAGCACATCAACAGGAATTTAAAAAAAAAAGATTGCGAGGGAACGCAATCTTTGCGAGATCTCGCAATACTTTGCGAGGGAACGCAATACTTTGCGAGGGAACGCAATACTTTGCGAGATCTCGCAATACTTTGCTATGTTAAACTTGATGTTTAACATAGTAACATAAAAATTGAAGGAACATCTCTCTCTCTCTCTATCTATCTGTCGTGGGGCGTGCGCCTATCCCAGCTGTCAGCAGGCAGTAGGCGGGGCATTTCGGCATCCCGAACTTATTCGCCAACACAGACACACGCACACCTGACTCATATTAATTCTTTCTTAAATTCTATAGTTTTGCGCACTATTTTCCTCTTTTCTTCACCAGGTTCACCACTTCCACTTGCTTTCTTTGGTGCCATGATTAGGGGCTGATACACGATGCAAGAATAACAGTCCAATATTACGTAGTTCTCACCAAACACGTCTGCTTTTTAAAAAAAAATCAATTAATTGAACAATACAAACTCGTCTGCTCACAATGGACGCAACACAAGGAAGCTGTTTCTGTATGATGATTGCACAAAAATGAGACAGCGGACACCAGAGTGTTCATTATGTGCCGCTGCATTGAAAACGGATGGCCGAAAAACAAACGCACGCACTCCCACCGTGCTGCTTGGGTAAACCATTCTGAAAAGAGGGGGATTTCTCTCCCGAACAGAAGCGTCTCACCAAACACGTCTGCGTTTTTTATTGAACAATACAAACCCGTCTGCTCACAATAAACGCTACACTAGGAAACGTTTCACCAAACACGTCTGCTTTAAAAAAAAAATCTATTGAACAATACAAAAACGTCTGCTCACAATGGTCGCTTCCTGTGTTGCGACGCAACTCAAGGGAGCGCGGCGACATGAGCGAGCCCCGCTACAAAAGGGAGCACGGCTACACGAGATAGCGTCACTTCACTCCTCTCGGCTTTGCTACCTCCTCTCGGCTTCCCTTCCTCGTGTAGCGTCGAGGTAGCGTCACTACAGGAGGTAGCGAAGCCGAGAGGAGTGAAGTGACGCATTAAAGTGCGCTCAGTTAGTTCGAGAACCGAAATTTGTTCGGCATCCGAGGCATAAAAAACTCCAAATTTTAGTTCGAAAACCGAATTGTACGAGAACCGAGACGTCCGAAAACCGAGGTTTGACTGTACTTGCAGGTTCATAAAGGACATGTACCATGCTCATTTCCCAAAAGAGGAATTTCTGTTATAAGAACAGATTGGACAGCGCAAACATGAGTCCGTACTTGAGAATGTTTACTGTATACGCTTCAGCATCAGTGACCCTAGAGATGCTTGGCTATAAGAGCAACCATGGGAGCCATAAGATACGTTAACCACCATGGAAAAGACGGTTGGAGGCTAATATCAAGGTGGCTCGGAAAGATGTGAGTCAATTGATGGAGGCCCAGAGATGTGTGATGAAAGGTCGATACCCTCGAGCAGGGGTGACCAATACGTCGATCCTGATCGACCGGTAGATCTAGGACTCGTCCCAATTAGATCCGAAAGGGGTAGAGGAGAAAAAAACGGGAAAAAAACATGTGTGTGTCTTTGTACATGTTAGTAATATATTTTTTGTGTTAATGTACACTGCACCCAAATAATCCTATCAGTCTCATTTTCCCCAAAAATATTTTAAAAATGAAATAAAATAAAGCAGGTAAATCTTTTACCTACGGTGGCGCGTGACCTACGTCAGCGGAAGTTGTTAGCGCTCAGCAGTCTGCAATTGCAGCTTGTGATCAGAGATTTTGCGCTATATCTTTGATCGTCATTATTCTCATTTAGAGTTTGCTTCGTGTAAAATTACCCGAGTGCACGGGCAAAGAATAGGAATCTAGAGGGTTGAGGGAAGCACTTTAAAACGGTACATATGAGCTACGATCGTCAACAGGCTGCAAAAGTGCATCGCTTGCTTCTGTGTTTGGCTTCACATCATGGCGTGTGTGTGTGTGTGCGTGTGTGCGTGCACGCACGTGCGCGGTAAAGGGCAATCCCGGGAGGTTGGTTGAACGAAAAGTCGATCTTCGGTCCAAAAAGTTTGGGCACCCCTGCCCTCGAGGTACATCCAGATGGCCATACCTGAAGCACTTGATACTGCCAAACAAAGGCTCCAAGCCTTGTCCAGTCGCCTAAAGAGGTACACGAAAGAGAATGAGGCCAATCGAATAAATAGGCCGTTCGCAACACAACCTGCGAAAGTGTACGCTCAGTGGCACGGTTCTAACAGCAGAGCAGACCCACCAAGACTGGAAATTGAAAGGTACTGGAAAGGCATATGGGAGAAGGAGGTTGCACATAACAGCAGTGGACAATGGCTGTTGACCCTGAGAGAGGAGCACAGCAACCTCCGTGAACAGAACCCAGTTACCATAACAGTGGCGGACATACAGGAAAGAGTCTCAGATATGAAAAACTGGGCAGCACCAGGCCCGGACATGGTCCACACCTACTGGCTAAAGAAACTCACAGCACTCCATGAGCGCCTAGCAGCACAAATGAACCAGTTGCTGAGGGATGGGGCTCACCCAGGATGGCCAACCGAAGGGCGAACGATCCTGATCATGAAGGATCCCTCAAAGGGTGCAATCCCATCCAACTATCGGCCAATAACCTTTCTCTCCACAACATGGAGGCTCATGTCAGGCATCATTGCGGCTAAGGTAAGTGGACACATGGATCAATACATGAGAGAAGCACAGAAGGGCATTGGTAGAGATACCAGAGGAGCCAAACATCAGCTCCTGGCTGACAGAACAGTCGCCACCAGACTGCAGATCCCGACATACCAACCTGTGCACAGCCTGGATGGATTACAAGAAAGCCTATGACTCAATGCCACATACATGGATCACTGAATGCTTAGAGTTGATAAGGTGAACAGGACCCTAAGAGCTTTCGTTGAGAACTCGATGAGGATGTGGAAAACCACACTTGAAGCCAATGACAATGGTATATGTCCATCAAAGGTGGCATACACCGAGGTGATGCACTCTCCCCACTGCTGTTCTGCATAGGACTGAACCGCCGAAGCCAAGTAATCGTCAAGACAGGCTATGGATACCGCCTCAGAAATGGAGCTACGATGAGTCACCTCCTACATGGATGACATAAAGCTGTATGCTAAGAGCGAAAGGGACATTGACTCCCTGATCCACACAACCAGGCTCTACAGCAGTGATATCAGGATCTCATTCGGGCTTGAGAAATGTAGTCGGATGGTGACTAAGAGAGGCAAGGTAGTCCACACTGAAGGTGTCTCACTCCCTGAAGGAACAATAGCAGACATTGAGGACAGCTACAAGTACCTCGGTATTCCACAAGCCAATGGCAACCTAAAACTGGCAACACGTTGATTCAATTGAGTGACCATGCATTGCTGTTATATAGTCACCATTATAATCAGAGCTCGAGAAAATAAAATGAATTTCCCCATCTCTGATTATGATTTTTAATGTTTACATTTCCAGCAATAGACTGGTGTTTGAAAAAGGGTATAGAAAAAAAGACACAAACATGTTTTTTATGCTGACAGATTCCTTAATTTATTGGAGAAAATCTCTTTTGACATTACAAACTTGTTGTCAATAATCATTGTTGAAAAACAAGTACAGTTGATAGTAAACCCAGAAAATGAGTCCCCAATTTCCATGATTCACTGATTCATCATGACCAGTAAATTCAACTGTGGCAGGAGGTCGGAAGACATAATAAGCGAAATGCTTAGTGGTGATAAGGGAACACCCCTTTGATGCAAACATATGGTTCCAGATCTGCGCATAGTTCATCCTGCCAAAGGCCATCTGAAAGAATTAAAGGTTGACGTTTAACAGCATGGTATAGTTAGCAAAGTTGAATCAAGAATTTTACTAACCATCCGCGTCAAGGATAATACATGGCCCGGTACCATCAGGCTCTGTAGGACCATCAAAGTTAAGGAAATCGTTGTCCGTCCCATCAGTCCAGATGAAATCATCATCCTGGAATACAAAGCCACTGTTAAAGACCACGACAGCTTTGCATCTGCGGTTTGCGTGTCATGAGACATTTGTGGCAAAAATAAATATACATATATATATATATACAGTCAAACCTCGGTTTTCGAAAGTCTCGGCTCTCGACCAATTCGGTTTTCGACCAAAATGTTTTAGTTTTTCTATGCCTAGGATGACGAACAAATTTCGGTTATCGAACAAACTGAGCGCACTTGAATGCACCATTTGACTCCTCTCGCCTTCCTTACACAAGCAAGTGAGGCTTCCTCGGGTAGACGAGTAAGTGACACTTCCTCGTGTTGCCTTTCATTGTGAGCAGACGTGTTCAGTAAACATTTTTATTTTAAAAAGAGCGTGGTTTCGGTTTTCGAACAATTTCGGTTTTCCAACAGCCTTCTGGAACGGATTATGGAAAAAAACCGAGGTTTGACTGTATATATATCTATATATATATATATAGATATATATAGATATATATATATATACACACACACACACACACACACACACTTCGAGTGAAAACAAGTGACAGGATCAGAAAATTTGTATCGGGTCAATGTTTTACCACAATTGCATCAGTGAGTCCAATCCAGGCTGAGTCTTCACCACCCGCTTGAATCAGCTCGACGACAAATGCATTTTCCAGGTCGTTGTGGATGGAAACAAGATTCGCTTCGAGAATGTTGCAGACGCTCTGATGGAAAAAGAGTGGGATGTTGATTTCAGTTATTCAAATTCGCCAGACATTCGGCCAGATAAATTGAGGCAGGACCAGTTAAATCAACACCCAGATGGGTCACTCACTGGAATAGCAATACATTGGTTGGGAACCACATCACAAGTATTGATTTCCATACCTCCGCATCTGCAAAGTTCCTCGGATCACCTTGGTAGATATAACAGTTGCAGTCCAGCCGGGTCCAGCCTTTGGGACAATCATTATCTGCAACACAATTGTTGTTTGAGGAAGAAAACAATATGCATCAATCAAAACTGAGAAGTTCTTCATTTGGAAAAAATGTGAGTGAGGCTTACAAACCTTTGAAGTGAATCTTTTTAAAAGACCACTGTGAAGAAGAAAATGCACACACAAAAAAAAATGAATGTATGACAATGACACAAATGAAGACACTAATATCAGTGGTACGTTGATTAATCAATTCATCAACAACTCTGATTGGTTATTAAATTAGACGGCACGGTAGTGGGTGGTTAGCTCATCCGCCTCACAGTAGAGTTTCAGGGTTCGAGTTCGGCCTCTGGCCTTCCTGTGTGGGGTTGCCATGCTCTCTGCGGGCCCGCGTGGGTTTTCCCAGGGTACTCCGGTTTCCTCCCACATTGCAAAAACCGGATGAGAAAGTGGATGGATGGATATTTTGATAATCAATTAACCATTTCAAGATTTCGTTTGATTAAAAATTGTCCAAATCCTCGGAGGTCCAGCCTCTCAGTATATTTTCTTAGATTTCTCCCTAAAATCACACTGATTATCTTTGAATTTTTGTTTTCAAAATGAGAAATTTGCAAACTGTTTTTATTTTGGAAAACAACGGTCAACATTTTTTCCATGGTTGGGGAATTGAGCACTCTCGATTTTCCCTCATGTGTGATTGTGAGTGTGAACGTTTTTTCCCTGCGATGAGCCCGGCAACCAGTTCAGGGTGATGCTTAATGTCCGAAGAAAGCTGTGATAGGCTCTGGCACACCCGATTGAGAATAAACGGTCAAGAAAATTGATGGATGGCCATGGATGGATGAACATTTTTTTCCAACTATCTGACATGTTACTGTCCAAACCAGCAACAGAATCATAATTTTGTTTGATTATTTTATGCACTGTCAATTTGACATCATGTCCTGTTTTTAATTAAACGGATGTAACTTAAAGCATGTTACAAAAAAATCCAATTGAACTTTTAATGGACAACATAATCGATAGATTTATCGATTATTAAAATTGTGAGTTGCAACCCCACAAAACATCAAACACCCTAGTCATTAATGTAATCTTAAATTAAGTCAATGGGTGAGATTTTGACTTACAACTCCAGTCAACAGTCCACTGATCCCACAGACGAGGAACAACAAGCGAAGAGCAAATGCCATCTGTGCAACGAAAGAAAAATGCTTCATATTTCTGACAATAAATATTAGTATTGCATTTACGGTACATTTCACCTTTATAAAATAAAAATGCAACACAAGCTGAAAAGTCAGAAGAACTGGAAAAATTACAGTACCTTGCCAAAGATGAGGACTCCTGTTTTCTTTATGCTGTGCTGGCAGTCTTGTGGTATGCTGTGCAACGTGTCGTATTTATACTATACATGAGATGCAGTCCCGCCCCCAACCTTCATTAATACTGTTCTGTCTTTGACAATTTCATTTTGAACCAAAATGAGTTATTGAATATCCAACTTGGGAACTAATAAAGGACAACTGGTATTTTCGGAACTTTGAATTCATACATGTATCAACACAACACAATCTACCACAAATTTATGCTTATGCAACACTAAAGTCAATATATTATATAAGTGTGTGTGTGTGTGTGTGTGTGTGTGTGTGTACAATTCCTGAATTTGCTGGGAAGCGATTCTTAAAAAGAACAGCTTTTCGAAGTTTGCGCTCTTTCAGCTCAAACTGGAAAAACTGGTAAATTGGCAGGCTTGTAAGTGAGGTAGGAACCACGGTATATTTTTTTTATTATTTCATTTTTGCACGCGTGAGAATAAATAAGAGTTTGATTCAGTCGCACTGCAGCTCAGCAGTTTCAGTGAGACAACATTGCACCAGGCGGCCTGGTAGTCCGGTGGTTAGCACGTCGACTTCACATTGCAGAGGTACCGGGTTCAATTCCAGCTACGGCCTCCCTGTGTGGAGTTTGCATGTTCTCCCCGTGCCTGCGTGGGTTTTCTCCGGGTACTCCGGTTTCCTCCCACATTCCAAAAACATGCATGGCAGGCTGATTGGACACTCCAAATTGTACCTAGGTGTGAGTGTGGGCGTGCATGGTTGTTTGCATGGTTGATTGGCTGGCAACCAATTCGGGGGGTCCCCCGCCTACTGCCCGAAGACAGCTGGGATAGGCTCCAGTGCCCCCCGCGACCCTAGTGAGGATACAGCGGTTCGGAAGATGAATGAATGAATGAACATTGCACCAGTCTTTGTTCATCCTCCACCTGCTCTTTTCTTCCTTCGAGCCTGAGTTCCATCATATTACAAGAAAGTCTTGTTTTCTTGCCTGACATCATTCTTCAATGACTCATCAAAGAAGGCCATGTGTCGATATGTAATCAGGGGTGTGCTTTCTCCTAGCACGGCCCGGGTAAAGTTGGGACGTCCCCATGCGTACACCAAACTGTTGAGAAAGCCTTGGAAGGACACACTGGCAGCCTGAAATGAACAGAAAACTGCGTTGAACTCACTCTTTCCTCTGCACGAGGACAGTTGAGATAGGCTGCAGCATGCCCGCGACCCTCGTGAGGAAAAACGTATCAGATAAAAGATGTCTGGATGAATTGGCTCATTTCTTGACAGAGAAATTACACTCTGAAAATCACATGGGCAAATCCCCAAACCGCCTTGCAATCGTTCACAACATAATTTCATTTCTTATTGATTTCATCAAATTGCTCATGTGTGTACATTTCTCAAGTGTCTCAGTGCAGCAAGTAGCCTACCAGGCCTTTTCGCCCTGTGGAACTTTGGAGACAGCTGATGGATACCGGCTGGCCAAGTGAAACACAGTGTTTGATTCGCATTGCCAGCAGTAAGTCGGATTAATTTCCAGTGAGGGTTGGGTTTCGCCAAGGTTGATCTTTGTCACCAGTGTTCATGACTTTTATGGACAGAATTTTGCGGCATAGCCGACCGAGGCATTGAGGGGGTCAGGTTTCATGGTTTCAGTATTGCATCTCTGCTTTTTGCAGATGATGTGGTACTGTTGGCTTCTTCAAGCCACTATCTCCAACTCTGACTGGAGCGGTTCAGAGATGAGTGTGAAGCAGTTTGGATGAAAATCAGCACCTCCAAATATGAGACTATGGCCCTCAATTGCAAAAGGATGGCATGCCCTCTCTGGGCTTAGGATGAGATCCTGCTCCAAGTGAAAGAGTTCAAGTATTTTTTGTGTTTAATGCACAGCATGTTTGCATGCCTATTGCACGGAGGAGTGAGAGAAAGAAATTTCATCTATGCTGCATGTCACATGTAAGCATATTTGACAATAAAGATGACCTTGATTCCTTGATTGAAGTATATTGGGGTCTTGTTCACGAGTGACAGCAGGATGGAGCAGGAGAGCGACAGGTGCATTGGGCAGCATCTACTGTGATGGTACTCCATACAAGTGCATACTGGTCCACTGAAAGCACTTTGTCTCGGTCTGTCGTGTGCGAAGAAGGAAATGAACTACGTTCCTACTCTCACCTATGGTCAAGATCTGTGGGTCGTGACCCAAAGAACGAAATACCAGATTCAAGCGGTCAAAATGAGTTTCCTCCTCAAGATGTCCGGGTTCTCTATTAGAAATAGGGTGAGAAGCTCGGTCATTTGAGAGGGACTGAGTCGGACACACGAGAGAGACTATCTTTCCTGGCTGGGAAAGGAATCTAGTTTGGAAGCATTTGTGAACAGTTTTGCTCGTGAGCTATAATGTCGCTTAGGGATGTAAGACTATTTGGCGAAATAATCGTATTGTTTTAAGAATGTCATTTCTTTTTCAAGAAACAAGCCAAACCAAAACTTGTATGTGCCGCTCAATTATAAAACACACCTGTATCAAGTAGGCCGCAAACAGGTTCCGCTGTTCAACACCAGGCCACGCCATCAAAGTTGACAGCAAAATGATGAGTAGGGCTGAAAACAATTTGAGAAATTTTTTTAATAGCTCCATTTCCTTTCTCATTCAGGACAGAATGTGGTCCTGACTCACAAAACCGGTCCATGGCAATAACTAGTAAGCACGCTCAACCAAATAATGGACTAGAGGTAGCGGATGGTTGTTGCTCTCTATGTGCCCTGCAATTGGCTGGCAACCGGTTTAGGGTTTCCCCCACCTACTGCCCAAAGACGGCTGGGATAGGCTCGAGCACCCCCCGTGCCCCTTGTGAGGATAAAGCGGATCGGAAAATGGATGGATGGATGGATAGTTTCTGCTCATTGTCTTTCTTTTCTTTTTCCGTTTTTTGTTTCTTTATTCTTTTGAATTTTTTAAAAACGTTTATGTTTATTGTCTTTTCTTCATTTTCCTTCCTTTCTCCCGTTCTTTATTCTTTTGATTTCTTTTTACTGGCATGTGTACAATTTTAATTTTAACAAATCATTATTAAACCGCATTGAGATTTTCTTTCCAAACCATTTTTGTCATCTTATTTCTGGCTCCTCTGTTCGCTTTCATCATCATGGAAGTAGTTTCTTTATTTCCCTATTGTCTTCTTCACTTGTTACTATATTTTGTAGGCCTCAAGTTCTTTGCATAATTGCAAGGGATTTCATCAGTTGTTATTGTTTTTGGCGATACAAATTATTTTTGGACATTACTATTACATTTTTTCATCAAAAGTAATAAGCCAGATACAGTGAAACTTCTCGACAACGAAATCATGTTTTCAGCAAGAACTTTTTCACAACAGGGGGCTTTTCACTGTCGCAAATTTGATCTCAGATGTAAACACACACACACACACACAATACGTATGTGTGTACTGGACAGTAATCCCTCGTTTATCATGGGGGTTACGTTCCAAAAAGAACCTGTGATATGTGAATCCGTGACGTAGGATTTATTTAAAAAAAAAAAAAAAGAGCAAAAGAATGAGAGAGGGAAGAAATTCCAAATGGACAATAAAGTTGTACTTGGTACTTTATAGTCAACTTGATTTTTTACAGTTATTGTCCAATACTGAACTATGTATACAATGCATAGGCGATTGCTCTAAGACTGCAAGGGGAAGCTCAGCTTCCCCTAAAATGTCAAAAAGTAAGTGATGAAATATATGTGTGTACGTACAATTGTGTGGACATGTCATTAACTAAATATGCGCTACAACGCGCTCAACTTTTGTTCCGAATCAGCTTCTTATTACCGGTCACGACGCGACTCTCTTCTCATTCATTCCCGCAGCTTCACTGTGCTTTAAACTGTGTGGACGCTGAGCGTCGACCGCGCGGCGCTGGGCGTCTACTCTAGAGAGTTCAGTGTAGGTTGTCCCAATGCATTGAAACGAGACAAGTCATTGGATAAATGCTGGTTTTGTCCCGCCCATTGGACGCTCAGCCTCTCTGTGAGGCTCTGGACAGTGGGCGTTTATAGGCTGGCCCGGAGCTCAGCTTTTCTGCATGATGATTGGATGATCTGTCTGAGCGAAATGAGCTTGACATCCAAAGGTCCGTTTTGTAGCCATTTTAGCAATGCAACGTTCATGCTGCGTCTGAATCTAACAATAACAGATACTTCCTGGTATTCCGGTGGCTTTTCTTTCCACTATCTCACTATCTCTAACTCGACCTACCGTCGATCGCCACCCAAGACAGCGTTGCTCAGCTGATGAACTTTGAAAGCGTTTGAAAACGGGACGTTTCGTAGTCCTCGGTGGCCATAGTTAGCGCGATGGAACTCCCCTTCTCTCTAATTAGTACTCCAGTTAGCGTAAGCTTTTTAGCATGATAACAAGTAAAGCATTCGAGGAAGCGTTCGTTTATTTGAATGTCCGTCGAGCCATAAGCAATTTACTCTGAGCAGCTCATCGGATGCATTCCACGCTATCTTCCACGGATCTAGCTAAAGCATCTACACACATAGACAGTGAGGTCCCTCTTGGCCAATCGGAGGCCAGGATGATGCTCGGTAAGCCAATGGCAGAGCAGCTATGAGTATGTTGCGTCCAGGAAACTTGCAGCCGTGACCGAAATAAACACCGTTCACTATGTAACCAGTGTGGTGGTTGCTGTTGCCGCTTCCGAACGAAGCAGTAGAGGTCGCTGTTGGATTATACGTCGTTGTAGTGAATGTCTTCGCGAGGCAGGAGCAGAGAAAATGATTTTGTATAACGCAACAGGGGGTTTTTCGTCGTATGGGGGGCAGGAGAATGGGAATGGTGTTGATGCATGAAGATTTTTTCACATTAGGGGGTATTTTCGCCCATGTAGGTTTCGTTCTAGAGGAGTTTCACTGTAAAGGGACACATTTTATAATGTAGGCCAAAATTGAGCTTCCCCTCCTTGACAGACCAGCATCCGCCACTGATACAATGAAACCAAAGACCAAAAATTTGCAAAGGTAAATTTGGCAAGCTGTCCAGAGACGAGGTGCGGAGACTGTTTACGTTGGTCAGTCCCTTAGCCAATCAGGATGCAGAACACAATTCACTGTTTTGAAAAAAGCATTAAAAAACTGCACTAATAAAATCCGTGAAACAGCGAAGCCGCGGAAGGTGAATCGCGATATAGCGAGGGATTACTGTTTATTTTTATTTCAATACTAAGTGCATAAATATGAGCATACACTTATTTGACACTTCATATAGCCAGTCTAGAAAGAAAAAAAACGGGAACGAAATTGCAAAATTTACGATCAGCATTCACTTTCACTTACATCAATTTCTTGCATAATATCTTTTACTTTGCTTCCTCCATCTTTCATTTTTGTTACTTTTATCCTGTCGTCAAGCGTGAATGCTTTTCTTTTCTTAACTCCTTGGTCTGCAAAGGTCCATTTCATAGCCATTTTAGCATTGAAACGTTCGTGCTGCGTCTGAATTAACAATTAACTAACAAATCCTTCCTGGACTACTGTGCATGTGTAAACCACTGTGGTGGTTGGTGTTGCCCTTTCCGAACGAAGCAGCAGAGGTCGCTGTGGCATGCTGAGGCTGGATTAGACTTTTGCGGAAGGCTTGTTTTCGTTGTAGTGAATCTCGTCGTATAACGGCACAGGGGGATTTTTCGTCGTAGGGGGGGCAGACAAGTGGGAATGGAATTTTTTTCACACTAGCGGGTATTCTCGCCCATGTAGGTTTCGTTGTCAAGGAGTTTCACTGTAACAATTTTATAGCAAATGCGTCATATAATGGGTTGATTTTTTATTATTTGCCCGTGACGATAATCCCACTGAGGAACTGTTTACTATGTTTCTGCTAAATTGCACGAAAAAATACTCGAACAGAAATGTTGAAGTGATGAAAAAAATATGTGCACAGAGATGGCGCCGTAGTTGGCAGCCATCTGCAATAGCGTTTCAAGAACTTTTCTTTTTTGTTGTTTTTGTCTTTTTCTTTGTCATATGTGGACCCCATTGTGGACATTTTTATTTTATTTTTTTTGCCTTTTGGCCACAACATTTGTCGAAGGAGAAGTATCAGTGCTTGATGGTTGCGCCTTCTCGGCAGCACGTGTGTACGTGCACTGATTTTGATGGGGAGAATGACGCTCGTGCTTTTTGCGCCTGTAATGGGCAGCATTTTTCACAGCTCCGTTTTGTTCAGCGCAGATGTCGGCGCTGTTCGACAGTCTGCCTTGGTGTGGCTGGATGGATAGCTGTTGGAGCGGAGGATGAAGAAAGAGAAACGTCGGCAGGGAGTGCGGATGCGTATTTGGAACTGAGAGTTAGTGCTTGAAATTGAAGCGGATTTACAAAGGACAAGAGACTTTTTTGTCACTGGACGCTAACATAGCTTAGCTTAGCTTGTAGCAGACGTGTGAGACGTCATGCACGCTTTGAGCATGACGTCTCTGATCCACTGGTAAAAACACACTTTGATTTTCTCCTCTTTCATCTATAACTGCTTCAAGCAATAAAGCGTGTGAGGGAAAAGTGGTAACGAATGCATGTCTGTCCATGACTTATGTTATGTGTTGTGTTATATTACCATATTTAGTTATTTTACGTCAACTGTTCTTGTGAAGCGATTTGTTGCGGCTGTTGTGAAAGTGCGATACAAATAAAAATGGTATTGTATTGTATTGTATGAATCCAAACATATTCATCACTTTCATAAATCAATTCAATAATTTTTCTGAAGTTAGCAACTGTATGAAAGGTATATTTTGTTTGATTAAATACGCCTCGAGTGAGACTTGGATTGATGCACCCATACTGCTCTAACATTACATTTAAAACTTGGCACAGTCCCTTAAAAATTGGTCTGGGTGAGGCTAGCACTAATTATTATCGTGAGGTGTAATGCTGAATTGAGAGCAGTTGTGTCATAAGTGATATGGCCAAACCTTAAATCAACAATGGACAAATTATATGATAGAAATATTTCATCGGTGCTACTCAGGGCCACAGAGGACAACATACTTCCAAACCAGATGTAGTACAAAAATGCAATTTTATGCATGGACAAAATATGTGCATATGCCTTTTTATTAAACTCATGTGCATCACAGTATCATAATATATTTCATGCTCAATCTACAGTATAAAAGATCCCATCTATCAAAAAGATAATAATAATAATAATAACCACGTACTGTAGATTTTTTGCAAAAGGCTCTCGTGCATAAATATTACCAGTCAAGAATGGCACAAATTGGCTGAACAGCAAACCAACTTTAAGTGCAAGACCTTATCTTGTGCATTTTATTGACAGAAATCAACTAACTCAAAATTATTAAGATCATTCGGGTACTATGTTTGCCCTGCATGTCATTATAAATCTCCAAATCATTAAATCTACTCACGCTGTAGTACACGGCACTATAAGACCCTGTGTAAGCGCAACTAAGACGAGGTACACACATAAGAAAAAAAAATCTGATGAAACCATAAATCCTCGTGTGCCTCCAAAATTTCATTTCATGTGCAATATGTGTCCTGCGTGCAATATAAGCCTCAGTCCACACTACCACTACTGCTGCTGTTGTTGTGTGTTGTTGAGTTTTGTATTTATTAAACCGTTGTTTTATTCTATTTTATTTTATTTTTTTTACGAAATGCACTAAGGAGTGGCACCCAAATTTCGTTGTAAGCTCTACAATGACATTAAAGGCGATTCTGATTCTGATCTGATTCTGAAAAGGGCCCAAAAAGAACCTGGACTGGTGATGAAGCCGATAACACGTTAATCTTGGAATGCCGGTCAAATGACCAAACAGGGTTATTTCGAGGAGAACTTTATTTCAATCATCATAGACCGTGTGTGTGTGTGTGTGTGTGTGTGTGTGTGTGTGATTACCTGGTGCCCAACAGAACAAGATGACCATGAGCATGTTCCTGGCTGTGGCAAAGACACTTTTCAATCTCCTAACGGAAAGTCCGTCTCCTTCAACTGGGAAAAGAGCCTCCTGTTTGTGCTCTTCGTACCATCTGCCCACCTTATGGTAAATAACCTTTCATTCAAAACAATGCCAAAGTGTCAAATATTTGTTTTTAATGCCTGAAAAGACATATTGGTGACGACTTACGCAGCATGACAGCATCACAGGAATCACCACCAGGAATACAAAGACTCGCATAAAAGTGTCATGGATGACCTCCTGGGAAGAGAAAAAAAACACAAATAAATTGCTTACATGGAAGAATAGTTATCATAATAAAATGCAATCATGACACAAGTGCAGCATCAGGAATGTAGTTATTCAGGCGCCGTGCCTCGGGCGGCATACGTTTACCACGGACTGCGTGGCAACCAAAAACAATCAGGCTCGTATAAAAGTCATAATAATAGGAATTTAATAATAACAGTATATCCATCCATCCATCCATTTTCCGAACCGCTTCATCCTCACTAGGGTCGCGGGGGGTGCTGGAGCCTATCCCAGCAGTCTTCGGGCAGTAGGCAGGGGACACCCTGAATTGGTTGCCAGCCAATCGCAGGGCACACAGAGACGAACAACCATCCACGCTCACACTCACACCTAGGGACAATTTAGAGTGCCCAACGAGCCTGCCATGCATGTTTTTGGAATGTGGGAGGAAACCGGAGCACCCGGAGAAAACCCACGCAGGCCCGGGGAGAACATGCAAACTCCACACAGGGAGGCCGGAGCTGGAATCGAACCCGGTACCTCTGCACTGTGAAGCCGACGTGCTAACCACTGGACTACCGGGCCGCCTATAACAGTATATATTATTGATAATAAAGGGTTGTTAAGTTTTTTAAAGAAATATATGTAATGCTGTACAAAAATAACGTAGGCGTATTTATGCGAAAACAAATTCATCTCCTATGCGGTCTCTCGTCGGTCTAGTTTTGGTGCCCCGCTAACCTTCTCTTTTGCATTCCCGAGTTCCTGACCAAAAACCTGCTCTACCTCCAAAAAATGCAAGTGGCGATTGCGTTAGATAAGCTCGACAAAAACAACCTGAAACGCTATTGTGGAAAAACTGTGACCTGCACATTGATTACAACAGGAAAATTAAATGGAATGTTACGAGGCAAAGTTGGAAGGTTCGGAGGACAAGAGCGACATCTATTGGTGAAATTTGGAAAAAAAGAACCGCTGTGCAGATACTGCTTTTCATATTCACTGTTTTCACATGATGTCCAGAATATTTATATCGTGGCCTATCCGTCCTTATCTACACTGAAATTTTGATGTACCCGTGTTTTCAATGTAGGCCTGCATAACATACCGGTAGTTTAAAACTACATTTCACTCCAGAATCCTTGGATATCACACCAAATAAAAGAAAGCAATATTTTGACACTCACAGCATCTGAGCAGGAATCACACCAGATGTGCAAAAACAAAATGCAACTAAGGGTAAAAAGAGACAACAAAAGGGGTCAGAAAACATTGTCACATCTTTTCCATTGAATATTCAAAGTGGGTGCTGACCTGGTGCAGTATTTAGCATCGTCCTCGGTGGTGATGATTCGGGTGTCGGGAATCAATGGAGTGGATTTGATGAAGGGAGTTAGCACGTATGCCAAGTAAACGGCAACAGGGAACAACCTGATAAAGAGTTTCTTGGCGTTAGCCTCATCATTTACTCTCAAGATGAAAAAGGATTTAAAAAGAGACACTTACCAGATGTACATGTACACTGGTAAAGAAAATAGCCTACTTCCGAAGTGACTCTGTGACACAAAAGTATTTTGTATATTATTTATTTGTCTTATTTAAAATGAGGTCAACAAGTGAGGGTTGATGTCTCACCCGCCTCCGCTCGTCCTCAGCAGGCGTGGCTCGCCATCCTTTAATGGAGTTTTTGGACTTCCATGCGTAAACTGCCACCAGTAGGAATGAGATCAGATAAAATGTCTGTGACAAAAGGAATAAAAACAACCAGCTATGAGAGAAAGTGTGACGTAGTCATAAACAGTCAAGGCTGCATCAAGAAGAAGAGCATGTCATGTTTAGCTCTGCTTAGTTTTTGTTGACGTTTCAGCACCAGCTGGAGTGTTGGGTGTGACCCTTCAGCGGTGCACCTGTGTCTTGTCAAGCAATCAAGCGGCCGCGTATTTAATAAGGGCTCTGTGGTTGGCTTGGTGTTGTTTGATTATTGCTCTTGTTCGCGGTTGTTGTTTAACTGCCATTCTTGTGAGCGCTTGCTCTTAATTAGTGATGGGAAAATGAAGCCTCATGAAGCAATGAGGCTTTACATCCAAATGGTTCGTTCCTGGGCCGAGGCATCATGAGGCTTTATTTGTACTATTGCGCCATCTTGTGGAAAATAAATGTCATGACAGACCGTGATTAAAATGATACAATGGATTTGATGTAGAGGTAAATCGGGCCAAAAAAATCCAGCCCCGACCCGGCCCGCTGGTATTTAAGCCCCACCCGGCCCGAGCCCGATCACTTAACTTGATATGCAGGCCCGAGCCCGAAGCAGATTTTTTTTCCGGTTTACTCGGCACACGCATCGGAGCCTCGGCACAGTTGGGCACATCACTACTCTTAATTGCTCCTGCTCCTAGCCGTGCTTCTCGTTATAGAATTTGGTTTGTGAGTACAGTATCTGTTAACCAGACAAGACAAATTGGGCGTCATGGTCATCGAGTGGTGAGCAACTGAGCATGTCTGTCATCGCATACAGTTCAATTTCAACGTGATGTTCCGACTATGGCTCTTTGGTCAATGATTGTTGAGTCTGTTTATGTTGTTATGTAATGCATGAAGTCCAAGTACACGTTCTCGTGACAATTATGTAATTTTTTTTATGAGTGTCCCTCTGGCACGTTACATAAAGAGACAATTTGTCTCTTTATAGTCAACTTTATGCACGTGAAATGAAAGATCATTTTAGTACAGTACTACTACTAATACAAGATTCAGAGGTTAGAAAAGGGCCAGGAATGTTCAGAAGAAACACACTAAACACACAAGAAGTATTTTGTATTTGTATGTGTGAATGGGATACACTTGTCATGCTTGCCTTTATTTTAGAGTTTGATCACCTTCTTATTCTGTTTCACAAACAAATCACAAAGTTATGATGATGACATTTTAAATTGAGAGTTATTGATGTAAATTAATTGTGTTTTAGCTAAGAAAATACAATTTATGAACAAATAAGATAAAAATAAATGACAAGTAAGAAATGCAATATTTAAAAAAAAACTATTCTAAAATCTAAAACAAACAGTGTATCCTGAAAAAGGCTGATTTATGTTCAAAAGGAAAACTTAGACCTTCCAAAAAAAAAAACACAAAAATGTGCACGCATGTGTGTGTGTGAAGAAGTGCGTGCGTTTGTTTCCGGCCGCAGTTTTCAATGCAGCGGCACATAATCGACACTCTGGTGTCCGGTGTCTCATTATTATGCAATAATCATACAGATACAGCTTCCCCGTGTAGCGTCCATTGTGAGCAGACAAGTTTGTATTGTTCAATTAAGATTTTTTTTTTTTTTAAAGCAGACGTGTTTGGTGAGAACTACGTAATATTGGACTGTTATTTTTGCATCGTGTATCAGCCCCTAATCATGGCACCAAAGAAAGCAAGTGGAAGTGGTGAACCTGGTGATGAAAAGAGGAAAATAGTGCGCAAAACTATAGAATTTAAGAAAGATTTAATCGCGAAATAGGAGTTCGGGATGCCGAAATGCCCCGCCTACTGCCTGCTGACAGCTGGGATCGGCACACGCCCCACGACAGATCGAGAGAGAGAGAGAGAGAGAGAGATATGTTCCTTCAATTTTTATGTTACTATGTTAATGTTAAAATTGGTGAAAATAAAGTATATTACAGTTTGTTTGTACAGTATTTTACATATTACCTGCTCTCCTATTACATTTGTATGGTGTGAAATTGTAAAAAAAAGTGGTTTAAAAAAGTTGTTTTCTTGACTTGGAACGGATTAAAACATTTTACATTGATTCCAATGGGAAACATGGTTTAGGTTTCCGAACAATTTGGTTTCCGAACAGTCTTCTGGAACGGATTAAGTACGAAAACCGAGGTTTGACTGTATAAGATGAATACATATTGCTGTAATGTTTCTTTCTGGGTATTTATCGCTACAAAATACAATGATATCCACTTTAGATCAACTTAATATTTGTAAGAAATGTATTACAATCCTCGGGAACTGCTAATCGGCAGTTTTTAATACTTTTGAGTGATGTCTGTGCACCTCACATGTTGTTTCAATGTTACAAGTTAATGTGTTTTTTTTAATGGTATTTACTCTTCTGAACTATCATGTCCGAAATACAAGCACTACTTCACAGCTGCACGAGAGACCTGGGAGTGGAAGAAAAAAGTTCCCACTTCTGCTTTAAAGAGAAAAAGATGATTTCACTCTCTCATGTACATACACTCTGTATGTTATACATTATATCATAGACATACACTCTGTATATTCATATATATATATATATATATATATATATATATATATATATTGTATATAGATACTGTATATATATATATACTGTGTTGTATAGCATACAATATGTACAAAACACACACATGTTGTATATAGATACTGTATATATATATATATACAGTATCTATATACATATATATATATATATATATATATATATGTGTGTGTGTGTGTGTTTTGTACATATTGTATGCTATAGTGTACTATACAATATACAAGATACTACACATTGTACATGATCCTTTGCCTGGCGAACTGGCATGTGTTCCTTTGTTGTTGGCCAAATATTCAACCTGATAGCCAAAATATTTTCCATATTTGTTTTTGGAATGAACCTGAGTAGAACTCATGCATTCCATCGTCATGTTGCTTATCTGCAGCATTCACAGTATCCACGATCCTTGCCACATTCGCTTCGACCACTGAGTAATGTATCTGAACTACAAATTGTGTCACTGATATAAATAACTGTTTGACATCATGAATACACAGTAGTAGGCAGCCATTTTTTATCCCCAAAAATGTTTCCTTTTAATCTTGGTCATGATGGTCATACTCGGAAAGCCAAGTATTTTTGTCAGTTAGTAGTTGACTTTATAAACGGCTATTGTTCCTCACCAGCGATAAAGGTAGACTGTATTGACAGATGGTTACACTGTCGTCGATGCGGACTTTGTTCATGGCACTGGTGAACATCAGGATCAGAGAAGCCACAAGGTCTGCCAGGGACAGCTGGACGAGGAGGCTCGCCTGCACACACAAACAACATGGTTTAATTCTATCTATCGATCGATGGATTGATCGATCGATCGCTCACTCGATCGGACAAACCTGTTCTTTCAGATGCCTCCATCTGACGATAGAAACCACCAGCACAGAACAGCTGCCAATCACGCTGCAAACAGTGAGACACACCCAAACATATGCAGGTGCATACACACACACACACACACACACACACACACACACACACACACACACACACACACACACACACACACACACACAAAGCGTTTCATAACCAAGTGTACTGTATACATGAAATTTGCATGTTAAATTGTACTTTGGAATCTGCTTGGTGTGATGAGTCAAGAGAGATGACACGTAAAAAAACATTGAGGTGTGTGAAATGATGACCCTGCACTTTTGCTTTTGTTCTATTGCATCAGACAAATCAGTGCAGTAAAAGCAAAATAATACATTAACTTTGTCAGTCTGGCAACCAGTGCAAGTTTCATCCATCCATCCATTATCTGAAACAAGGGTAGTGCAAATTTCTATCATTAGTTATCTATTGTGTTTAATGTTCCAAGTGCAGTCTTTATTATGTACACAACTGTATTATAACTGCAGTTGGGCTGTGAAAATGAAGTGGTGCTGGGCTCAGTCATTCCATGGATGTGATTGACATTTTGATTAGTCATAATTATAGAATGGGAGTGGAAAAAAATGGAACATAATCCATTCTGTGATGCTGGTTCATACAAAAGGAAAATCCATTAGGTGTCACGGAGATAATGAATCATCAACTGCAACATAAAAAGATGTATACAACATGTAAAACCACGGAATAAAAGTACTGCTCCATTTTTTTTTCTTTGAGAAGCTGTTTTGCCAATCAATTACTTAATTTGAGGAGCAACTTTTCCCCTTGTCACTGAGTGGGAATCATGTCCAGCGCGTGTACCTCTACACCATCTTCATGCAAGATATACCAACAAATTTAAGCAGATCACATGTTTAACTAACATGTCAAATGAAGCGCATGCCTGAATGAAAGCTGAAATAAACTAATATTGGATTTCCACTGCAGGTCTAAGTGCAACCATTCCAATTGAATGCCTGGATCCGATTTTGTTGTTGTTGTTGTATTTTCAAATGTCAATTTCAAGTGACACTTAATCCATATGGTCACCTTCCTAAAACATTTTGCTGTTAGTTTTTAATTACATCATTATCATAATTCGCTAAATGTTGAATGCGCTTGCCAATCCATCTGTGTCTCAGCTGCACTTATTTTAGCAGATATCCAATAAGTATCAAATTGCTGTCTACATTTGGAAGAGGCCCTCCTCCGATCCGAAGACATCCAATTCCAATCTGAAAATCGCCGATTGTGTTTCATTGCTATTGATGATGCCATGAAACATATTCCATTCCTGTGTCTCACTTGATCCAGACAGTGTCAGTAATCCAATACCACCGGTACTGTTCTTTGATAGCATGGATTTTGGGGCATTTGTTCTATATGATAACATGAATATGATTTTCAGATACAGTCAAACCTCGGTTTTCGTACTTAATCCGTTCCAGAAGACCGTTGGGAAACCGAATTGTTCAGAAACCGAAACCATGTTTCCCATTGAAATCAATGTAAAATGTTTTAATCCGTTCCAAGTCAAGAAAACAACTTTTTTAAACCACTTTTTTTTTACAATTTCACACCATAAACTGTACAAATGTAATGGGAGATGACCAATTTTAACATTAGCATAGTAACATAAAAATTGAAGGAACATCTCTCTCTCTCTATCTGTCGTGGGGCGTGCGCCTCTCCCAGCTGTCAGCAGGCAGTAGGCGGGGCATTTCGGCATCCCGAACTCCTTCGCCAACACAGACGCACGCAGACCTGACTCATATTTTGCGATTAAATCTTTCTTAAATTCTATAGTTTTGCGCACTATTTTCCTCTTTTCTTCACCAGGTTCACCACTTCCACTTGCTTTCGTTGGTGCCATCATTAGGGGCGGATACATGATGCAAAAATAACAGTCCAATATTACGTAGTTCTCACCAAACACGTCTGCTTTTTAAAAATAAATTCTTAATCGAACAATACAAACTCGTCTGCTCACAAGCTGTTTCTGTACGATTATTGCTTAATAATGAGACACCGGACACCAGAGTGTTCATTCTGTGCCGCTGCTTTGAAAAATGTAAACAAACGCACGCACCCTTCCCCCTCCCCCCTTGCTGCTAGGGCAAACCATTATGAAAAGAGGGGGATTTAACTCGGCCTAACAGAACCAAACACGTCTGCTTTTTTTTATTGAACAATACAAACTCGTCTGCCCACAATGGACGCTAGACTAGGAAGCGTTTCACCAAACAAGTCTGCTTTTTAAAAAAATATATGTAACAATACAAAAACGTCTGCTCACAATGGTCGCTTCCTGTGTTGCGACGAAACTCAAGGGAGCGCGGCGACATGAGGGAGCGCCGTTACAAAAGGGAGCACGGCTACACGAGGTAGCGTCACTTCATTCCTCTCGGCTTTGCTACCTCCTCTCGGATTCGCTTCCACACGAGGAAGCGAAGCCGAGAGGAGTGAAGTGACGCATTCAAGTGCGCTCAGTTAGTTCGAGAACCGAAATTTGTTCGGCATCCGAGGCATAAAACACTCGAAATTTTAGTTCGAAAACCGAATTGTACGAGAACCGAGACGTCCGAAAACCGATGTTTGACTGTATTTAAATTCTTGACGGGGAAAAGATGCTGAAAGGTGTTACCTGGGAGCTAATGAGAGCAAATACACCGTTGCGAGAACATCGATCTGCAAAACAAAAACAATGGACATTTCATCCAGGTTCCCCACATCTACTATTTCTACATGCTTATAGAATGGTGTACAGAAGGTCTTACCTGATAAGCAGTAAGTGTACCGTTAAACCCCATGCTTGATAAATCCACTAAAGTAAAAGTCACGTTTGGCTGAACACACACACCGAAGAACATTCCTCCATGACAGATTTTATGGCAAATGTGGGCTTTGGTCAATGAACACTTGCACACGAACGCAAAGTGAAACAAGTCACATGACACTGCTTTCATTCCCCCTATCACTGTGTGTATGTCTGTGTGTGGTTGTGTGTGTGTGTGTGTGTGTGTGTGTGTGTGTGTGTTGGGGGGTTATTTATGGGCACACTTTTAATGTAATTAATTACATAATTTTATGTATGAAACGTTTGTTTGATTAATAGATTCATTCATTCATTGATACGTTCATTGAAGTTGCTGCCAGCACCTGCAGGTCTCACCAGAGTGGGAAGTTAGAAAATCCAGATGAACTGAGATGGTTGGGTCAGACTTTTCCCGCGATAGACAGCGGGTGACTACGGAGCCCCTAAAGGGAAATGGAAGGAAAAATAAAAAAACTTTGCGAGATCTCGCAATACTTTGCGAGATCTCGCAAAGTATTGCGTTCCCTCGCAAAGTATTGCGAGATCTCGCAAAGATTGCGTTCCCTCGCAATCTTTTTTTTTTAATTCCTGTTGATGTGCTTCCGGGTCATCGTACGTAACGGAAAACAACAATCATGGCGCGTGTTCAACCGTTCGTGAGTTTAATAGAATTTTACTTTGAAATTGGCTTGAAATACAAAGACATTAAATCTGTTCTTGATCTTAAATACGGTTTCCAAATAAGCGAAAGACATTTGAAGCGAGTGCTGAACCAAAGAGGACTATTTCGTCGGAAAACGGTCAATGACTTGGGGGTCCTGGTTGACTTCATTCGCAACCAATTGCAGCATTCCGGACTACTACACGGTTACAGGTGGATGTACAGTAAGTGCAGAGAATATGGACTTCTTGTCAGGAAAGAAGTGACAGCCAGTGCATGGAGTTCTGGTTATCCCTCTTCACAGACCTCAGAGACAATGGCTTCTTTGATGGTGGATTTCTGGACAAAAGCATCCTACAATTTTGTTGCATGGGACTTATTCAGGTGAGTTCATACATTCTGATAGACTCACTAATTAAATGTGTATTTTTGGACGTGAGAGTGAGTTGATGGGAAAGTGGACAGGGACAAGAAAGAAGGAAAGAAGATAATGGTGTGTGTGTGTGGGGGGGGGGGGGGGTCACAGGGTGAGGATGAAATGACCAAGGTAAAAAAAGATGAAGGAAAAGTGGGGAGTGGGGAGATGTGGTACACATGAGAGGGGGGGAGTGAGACCAAAAAGCAGCTTCATGCTATAATTTCTTGCTCATAAAAGCTGATATGACTGTGCAGCTCTTTCTAAATCTGTATATTATTTTCAACAGGATGAGTTGGCGCTCGTTTGGAACAGCCATCTCATCAGGCCCTCAAAGAACATGAATGTCCCCAGTGGGCGGCCCAACTTGATGTATACGTTACCTGAACTTTATGGTACAAGGGACTTCCTCTCCCCAGTTGACAATGAACAAGTTCAACTGTGCAAAAGCCAGTGTGTCTTTCGTTTGACCATGCCTTGTGATCCGGATGTATTTGCATTGTGTGCTTTCTTAATGGCCCAGTCCGATCTTATGCCACCAAAAGATCCTTATCAGGCTGTGAACTTGTATTTGCACCTCAGAGAGGCACTCACCGCAACTCTTTAAGTTAGAAAGATTATGTTTTCAGGGTTCAGAGACATTAACTGTTGGTGAAAGTAGTTTTCCTTCCGCAGACCAATCATTAGAATACTATTTATATTCTATTACAGTCAAACCTTGGTTTTCGTCCATAATCCGTTCCAGAAGGCTGTTCGAAACCCGAATTGTTCGAAAACCAAAACCACGCTCTTTTTAAAATAACAATGTTTACTGAACACGTCTGCTCACAATGGAAAGCAACGCGAGGAAGCGTCACATCCTCGTCTACCCGAGGAAGCATCACTTCCTCGTGTAAGGAAGGCGAGAGGAGTCAAATGGTGAATTCAAGTGCGCTCAGTTTGTTCGAGAACCGAAATTTGTTCGTCATTCGAGGCATAAAAAACTCGAAATGTTTGGTCGAAAACCAAATTGGTCGAGAACCGAGATGTTCGAAAACCGAGGTTGGACTGTATTTTATATTCAAAATGTAAATATAAATTACAGCCATCTATGTTTTGCTTGGTGTTTGCCAAACTATATTATGGCTCCTCAACTGGTGTGAGAAGTAACATTTATTGAAGCCTGAATTTGACCATTGCCATTTCTTCAACCCCTTGTTCTTCTTTAATCACTACACTTTCAATGGATAATTAAAACACCATCACAATTAAAAAGTTTATCTGCTGTTTTTCTTACTGTATAAGGACAACATATTTGATCTACAATATAAAATGTTTGTTTGTCAAAGCATTATTGGTGTAAATAAACATTATTTCTTGGTTGCTGACTTTATCCACAAATACTTAACCAACGTGGATGCTGACGAGTATTCCTGCATACTTGTACATCATCCCAATTGAATTTTTACCTGCTGATGATTACGTAATTGTCACTCATCACTTTCGTCAGCAGGTGGTGTCTTTTGTTAAAAAAAACTTGGAACAAATTTTATTCACATTGACAAATTCTTACAAACATCAATCTCAAACATTTAAATGGAATACAAACTAGAAAAACACTTATTTTTCTTCTAACAGTGCAAATATTAGTAACCATTTATGATGTATCAACTTCAAACCTTTGGGTCAAACTGAAAACTCCCATCTTATACCTGAAACCATCATGAGAATAAGTGGTGCAGAAAATGGAAAGAATGGAGAATTATAATGGAATCAATTGCATTGTAATAATGTACAATACACAAATGGAAAATACAACTGCAGACTGCCCATCACGTGGTTAACTATGCCAGATGTTTTACATCTCAAAAGTGCAAATGAACAACAGAGCCAATGAAATGCTTCAACTCAAACTCTCTCTCTATATATATAGATATCTCTCTCTCTATCTATATATCTATACAGTGTATAGATATATACATCTCTCTCTTTCTCTATATATATAGTGTATAGATATATACATCTCTCTCTCTCTCTCTCTCTCTATATATATATATCCATCTATCTCTCTCTCTCTATCTATATATATATTCATTCATTCATTCATTTTCCGAACCGCTTCATCCTCACTAGGGTCGCGGGGGGTGCTGGAGCCTATCCCAGCAGTCTTCGGGCAGTAGGCGGGGGACACCCTGAATTGGTTGCCAGCCAATCGCAGGGCACACAGAGACGAACAACCATCCACGCTCACACTCACACCTAGGGACAATTTAGAGTGATCAATCAGCCTGCCATGCATGTTTTTGGAATGTGGGAGGAAACCGGAGCACCCGGAGAAAACCCACGCAAGCCCGGGGAGAACATGCAAACTCCACACAGGGAGGCCGGAGCCGGGATCGAACCCGGTACCTCTGCACTGTGAAGCCGACGTGCTAACCACTGGGCTACCGGGCCACCCCTATATATATATATATATCTATATATATATATATATATATAGATAGAGGCGGCCCGGTAGTCCAGTGGTTAGCACGTCGGCTTCACAGTGCAGAGGTACCGGGTTCGAATCCAGCTCCGGCCTCCCTGTGTGGAGTTTGCATGTTCTCCCCGGGCCTGCGTGGGTTTTCTCCGGGTGCTCCGGTTTCCTCCCACGTTCCAAAAACATGCATGGCAGGCTGATTGAACACTCTAAATTGTCCCTAGGTGTGAGTGTGAGCGTGGATGGTTGTTCGTCTTTGTGTGCCCTGCGATTGGCTGGCAACCAATTCAGGGTGTCCCCCGCCTACTGCCCGAAGATGGCTGGGATAGGCTCCAGCACCCCCCGCGACCCTAGTGAGGATTAAGCGGTTCAGAAAATGGATGGATATATATAGATAGAGAGAGAGAGAGAACACTTCTTGATCGCAAGAAGTGTTCCAAGTCCTCCTCCATGATTCTCCTCCCCCGTGTAGTGTCTCTCAAATCAGCCGCGCACGGGAATCAACATTCGCCACACTGACCCGGAAGTAGATCAACGCGCATTTAAAAAAAAAAAAGATTGCGAGATATCGCAATCTTTGCGAGATCTCGCAAAGTTGTTTTATTTTTCCTTCCATGTCCCTTTAGGGGCTCCGTAGGTGACTCCATGTAGCCTGGTGTTAAAAAAAACAAAACAAAACCAAAAAAAACAACATTGGTGACATCTAGTGGAGGATTACACAAGCAATAATCTCTGACAACAGATACAGAGCTCACTTGGATCATGTCACTAGGGGGCGGTGTTGGCTCTGTTTGCGGGCAGAGATACAGTAAATATTCTCTAGTACGGACTCATGTTTGCGCTGTCCAATCTGTCCTTATAACAGAAATTCCTCTTTTGGGAAATGAGCATGGTACATGTCCTTTATGAACCTGCAAGTATGTTGAAAACTGCATGTGTAACAACACAAGCAATAAAATGCAAAAATATACTGTCCAAAAACTGTTTATATAACAAAAACAGCAGTACAGTATACAGTACAGGTGTAGATTTAAAAAACCACAACACAGTATAGTATGTACAGTATTTTAATGTTGATTTTTTTCAGTCTTGGGAAAAAATGAGTCTATTTTGGGTTGTTTTGTTTTGTTGGGTTCTTCCTCGTTTTCTATGCCATGATCTACAGGACGAAAGTAAATAAAGTTAAAATCGTTCGCAATTACAGTAAAACGCACGCCAATAAAAAGTCACTGACACATAGTCGTTTCGAATTCGATGACATAAACGGCGAAGCAAACACGTTTCTTCCATCTTCTCCAGTTGTGTTGAGTGGGCGTTGCTTTTTAAGCTCGTGCCGCGATCAACAGGACGTAAGTGAATAAAGTTAGAAATCGTTCGCAATTACAGTAAAACGCACGCCAATAAAAACTCACTTACACGTCGTCGTTTCGAATCTGATTATCAACAAATGCGACGTGAAAAGGTGTCTCCGTTGGTGTCTTTCCGCGTATCGGGTGGAGCGTTGCGTGTATTTAAGCTCCCGCTGCATGACGTCTCCATCCGGGTTACGGCTAGTGGAATTTCCGCTTACGTAGTTCCGGTAACATGTAATATCGTAGTCAAAATGTTAATGCATAGGTTTTTATTACGGGTGAAGGATATTCCTTTTCATAGAATTCCGGGGGTGGGAATGTTTACTGTATTCGACCACTTGGCGCTTTTCAAGGACGCCTTTAGATGTTCTATTTATAAAATTGAAGGGATGTGTGGAGGGCTTGGCAGCAGTCTTTTCTTTTCCCCTTGTTATCTTTGGGGCAGATTATTACAGAAAGAAGACTACAAATTTTCTTTGAATAACTGTTATGTTTACAATCAGATAATTGTACTGATCTGCGGCGGCCCGGTAGTCCAGTGGTTAGCACGTCGGCTTCACAGTGCAGAGGTCCCGGGTTCGATCCCAGCTCCGGCCTCTCTGTGTGGAGTTTGCATGTTCTCCCCGGGCTTGCGTGGGTTTTCTCCGGGTGCTCCGGTTTCCTCCCACATTCCAAAAACATGCATGGCAGGCTCGTTGGGCACTCTAAATTGTCCCTAGGTGTGAGTGTGAGCGTGGATGGTTGTTCGTCTCTGTGTGCCCTGCGATTGGCTGGCAACCAATTCAGGGTGTCCCCCGCCTACTGCCCGAAGACTGCTGGGATAGGCTCCAGCACCCCCCCGCGACCCTAGTGAGGATGAAGCGGTTCGGAAAATGGATGGATGGATGTACTGATCTGCTTCGCTGTCTGAGAGGTTGGTGACACACCAAGCAGGGATTAAATCTGGATTGTTGGCGCTTCATATTTTATAAATGTGTGTGTGCGTGTGTGTGCGTGTGTGCGCGCGCGTGTGTGCGTGTGTGTGTGTGTGCGTGTGTACGTGTGTGTGCGTGTGTGTATGTGAATTACTTAATTATTGTCATTACTATTACTATAATTAATTTTATTACAATACTGTACATATTTATTTACAGTATACTGTATAGCACTTTCAGAACAGCTTCAGCTGTAACAAAGCACTTGACAGAACAGTTTATTCTTCTTCTTCTTATTATTATTATTCTTATTATTCATCCATCAATCCATTTTTCAATCTGCTTATACTCACAAGGGTGAAGGGGCATGCCGGAGCCTATTCCAGCTGTTTTTGGGCAGTAGGTGGGGGACACCCTGAACTGGTTGCCAGCCAATCACATAGACGAAAAACCATCCATGCTAATTTGGAGTGTTCCATTAACCTGCCATGCATGTTTTTGGAATGTGGGAGGAAACCGGAGCACCCGGAGAAAATCCACACAGGCACGGGGAGAACATACAAACTCCAAACAGGAAGGCCAGAGCCGGAATCGAACCCTACACCTTTGCACGGTGAGGCGGACGTGCTAACCAGTGCATGATCAATCATACTAAGAAAAGATTTCCTTGTGTATTTTTTCCATATGGTTTATAAATTATTTTGAAGGTTTGTCAAACAATGTCCAATATTAATGTTCTTGAAAAGTCAAAGTCTTGTCCTGGGTCGACTCCTGCACTAGAAATGAACAATATCAGAGTATTTGTCAGTTTTGCTTCGGTTTACAAAATAACTTATAACACAAATATAAGAAATAAATAATAATTATTATTTGTAAAACACTAAAAATGGCACCAAATATACTCAAATAAATACTAATAATGAATTTAAATTTTTAAAAATGCCACTATTATAATGTTCACAAACAAATATGTTTGATCATCTGAAACTTTCACTTGGCCTTCAGTTCCTCCTTGAACATATTGAAGCGTTGATCATGTATTCAGAAATACAAGAAAAAATATCCAAGGATTCAGAGTGAAATATAGCTTTAAACCATGGTCCACACCTTTTCTAAACTATGTTATTATGTAAGCCTATCTTTAAAACACAGGTACATCAAAACTTCAGTATTCTACCTTTGTAGACAAGGACGCATAGGGCACTATAGAAATATTCTGGTATTTATGTTATTCATTGTTTTATGTGGTAGGCTAAAAGAGGGTCTAAAAATGGCTGACAGTGAATAGTGTTTTGCATTGTTGTCATCAACGACCATGTATTGTTGTTATGTCTTCATCCATTTAATGGGTTTTACTGAGAAATGTGGAAGTAACAGATTTTAGTTCAAAATGGTGAGAAGTAGAAAATAAGACCCTCAAAAATGATTCTAAAATCTTCTCTCATTTACCAGACGGGATGCTCTTTGACGTTACAAATGTGTTGTCAATAACAAATGAGCAGTGAAGAAAAAAAAGAAAAGAAAAGCAGAGTTGACAGTAGGCCGAGAAATATGCAGAACAAAGACACCAGACGGGTTTGATTTTGTCTCATTGGGGCATCATGATTAAGAAACTCAATTGTGACAGAAGACGGTGATTAGTGATTAGGGTCGACTGGTCTGATGCAAACGTATGCTTCTGTGTCTGAGCACGCGACAGCCCGCCAAACACCATCTGTAGGAAAACAAATATTCATGTCTAACAGTGTGAGAATCTCGGCAAACTTCACTGATTTTACTCACCACTCTCAGAAAGTGTGACACAAATGCCGGTTTCAGCCGGTGTATTTTCAAAGTTATCAAAGCCATTAGTGGGTGTCTCATCAGCCCATGCGAAGGTACCAGGCTGGAAGACAAAGTCACATTTCAATGAGTTACATTGAAAGGATTAAGGTTATACACTCAATTCTACATCGCCTTCGATAATGCTGGGGACAAGAGTCTGAGTGTTTCCGACATACTGTATACATCTGGCAAAACTACAGTCATACTACAAAAAAGAAAAGTTGAATAGATATATTCTACTTCTTGCGAGTCTGACAGTTCACTGAAAAAGTAAACAAAAGCAGTCATTTATTTACTGTTTTATTTTAATTTAAATCGTTGAAAAATAGTTTGATATTTTCAAGTACACTTTCCAATTTATATTTTTGCTGAAATACACTTTGTTTTTTTGTTTTTTTTTTTACTTACTGATATAATGGAAGGCACCAAACATAATCGTTGCAACTGGACCAAAGACGTGATTTAGATCGAGTGTGCTTTTTGCACATGTGCGGGCGGGACTTAAGACCTCAGACGAAATGTCCTCAACCTGGCCGACCACCGCCATTACGGGTTTCAAAGTAGGTTTTGAAACTAGGGTTCGGGTTTCAAAGTAGGTTTTGAAACTAGCATTCAGGTTTCAGAGTAAGGTGATAAACTAGGGATAGGGGTTTTAAGGAGGGTTTTAAATGATTTAAGTTAGGGTTTCTAATAAAGGTTACAAGCTCTGGTGAGGGTTTAAAAGTAGGATTTTAAATTTGGGTTCTGGTTTCAAAATAGGGTCTGCTGCTGAAGACTGCAAATTTCCCCAGTGCGGGACAAATAAAGGTTTTCTTATTCTTATTCTTATTCTTAATCTAAGCTTGGGGTTTCAAACTAGAATGTTAAACAAGGGATAAGGTTTCCAAGCCGCATGAGTGTGTGCATCGAGATTATATGAACATGGTGGTTCGTATACTAAACGAAGCTAAGTTAGCAAGCTAATTGCACACTCTAAGAGTCTAAGTTGACGGGTGTCCAGCAATTACAATCAGAGTTTTATTTGACACTCTTTTTAGCTGTGAACAATGTCTCCGAATAGTGCTGTATTAGAATACTAACACTGTCTTCACTTTAGAATCAAATTAGGCACTTAAAATTATTATCAAATCAAAGGTTAAAAAAACAGTGACCAAATTCATCAAGAAATCGAGTGTGCGTATGTGTATGTACACTATGAAAGGAAATGTTTTGTCAGAAAACTACAATATCTCGGGGCATGGTGGTCGATGGGTCAGCATGTCTACCTCACAGTACAGAGAGTGTGGAGTTTGCATATTCTCCTCGTGCCTGCGTGGGTTTTCTGCATGCGTGTTTCCTCCCACATTCCAAAAACATGCATAACTGGTTAATGGAAAAACTTTAAATTGCCCCAAGGTGTGACAATGTGTGTGAAATGTCTCATCTTTGTGCCCTGCGATTTGCTGGCAACCAGTTCAGGGTGGACCACACCTTCTGCCGGAGGTCAGCTGGGTTAGGCTCTGGCACGCCCGTGACCCTCGTGAGGATAAGAGTGTTAGAAAATGAACGATTCTTCCTTCTGATTTGTGACTTTTGAAATTTGATGCGGATTGCTATTAAAAAAAGTGGCATGTAACGTTTTTAAACCACCACCAGTCTCAGCAGCATGACTACTCTCATGTGTTTGTCATATATCCAGAAGTATTGGGACACTTTAATAAAAATTTTAAAACAAAAATCTGTACTCTTTTGTGCTTTTCGCTATTTGGAACAAAAAAGTTCAGTGAACATCCATCCATCCATCCATTTTCCGAACCGCTTCATCCTCACTAGGGTCGCGGGGGGTGCTGGAGCCTATCCCAGCTGTCTTCGGGCAGTAGGCGGGGGACACCCTGAATGGTTGCCAGCCAATAAACCATCCACGCTCACAACACCTCTGTGCCCAACGACATGCATGTTTTTGGAATGTGGGAGGCATGCAAACTTTCGCGGTACCTCTTGTGAACGAAACCAAAGTTCAGTGAACAATGAAATGTTTTTTTAAGTTATTTCTTGAAACCAGTCCCAAGTGTGAATACTTTTCTGTGTCGGTTAATTGCCTATAATTGAGCTCTTCCAAGCATTTTTAAAATGTAAGATGCAAATCAAATACATATTTTTTCTTGCACTCTTAAGTTCTCGAAATGAGTTGAGTAAGTTTAAAAAAATATTGCATTCTAAGTTCTTTAAGTGATTTGAATAAGGGGTCTTCTTAATGTATTTCTTTACTTTGTTTTATATGTCTTGAGTAATTATGCACTGTGTGAATCAAGTTGCCTTGCCTATCAATCCAAATGTATTTTTTTTCCAAAAAAGCATTTTTTCAATTTAGCATGATGACAATTTTCTATCTTTGCGACAAATTAAATGAATACATACCTTGCTCTAAAGTACAAATATAGTTTACATGAACGACAAACTTTCAGGTTGAACTGAAAGGATACTCAATATTATGCATCTAATCTAATTTGATTATTTTCACATAGGACAACGAAATATAATGGGTTGCTTTGAGTTCATAAAAAGCATTTCTGAAAGGTAATATTTTCAGGTGACACCACTTGAATATTTTTAAATTGATCAAAGGCTAACTTTGGGCTCTGACAGATTATTTCAATAGTTTATCTGGTGTCTTTTTACGTTGTATAGATTGCATTTAAAATATCTCTATGGTTTACATAGAGAATCGACTTGTTTTATTACAATACTCCAAATGTTTTAATCATCTTTCGTCAGACTATATTTTAGTCTGACGGTAGTGCAAAGGTGACAGCCTTCAATCACAACTTCTGCTCAAAGATTTACCTCAGCTATATCATTGTACCCAATCCAGGCATCAGCATTATCGTCTTCAATAAGTCCTTGCACAAATATGTTCACCAGGGGATCGAGGACGGTGGCCAGATTCCCACCGAGAGAGTTGCAGACATTCTGATGATCAAAGAGAGTAAAGAGTTGATTTCACTCTTTCAGACTCACGGGAAAGTTGGCAAAATATCTTCAGTTTAAATCAACAGACAGATGGATCACTAATTGTAATGTCAGTAAACTAGTTGGGAACTGCATTGCAACAATTGCCTTCCATACCTGTGCATCCTCAAAGGTCCTCTCTCCTGCTTGGTAAATGAAACAGTTGCAGTTCAACTGAGTCCAGCCTGGAGGACAGTTATTGATGGCCACTTTTTCTTTAGGAAAACAACGAAAACAAAATGAGAAAGTGTCCATTCAAAAAAACCAAAAAAAAGATAATCATTGAGAAATAGCTACCAACTTTTCCAAAAATCGAACGAGAAAGACCGCTGTGAAGAACAAAAAGCACATTGTTTGAATTGGACTGCTGAACATCGACACCAGGGAAAACACAAATACAGAAAACACAGTCATAAATGTAAGTTGAATATTCATGTGTTTCAAATTTAAGTCAGCGTGTGAGATTTTGACTTACGACTCCACTCAACTGTCCGTTGATCACAAAAAGGAGGATTAACAAGCGAAGAGCAAATGCCATCTGTGAAAGAAAAAAAAAAAGAAAAAAATCATGAATCTAACAATAAATATTATCATTACACTTGTAATCTCACCATGTGTATCACAAATGCAATAAATGCTCCAGATCTCACATGATATTGTGTTTGAAAAGTGGGATGCAAAGTTTGGTAAAGTTACCTTTGCAGTTGTGTGCCTTAACCTACGAACGATGTTGATGAAGATTCCTTTTGTATGTTGGGTTGGCTGTCCTTGGAACGTTGATTGAGTCAAAACCTGTCAATGTCAAATGACACCTAAGTTCAGGTGACAAGGAAATAACTTTCAAGACAAGTCTGTCACTCAGCGAAAAAATAAAACAAAGAGCATCTTTGCCAAACAGGTTTTGGACCAACCTGAGTCTTTGGGAACCCAAATTGGAGACTCATAAAGAAATATTTTAGTAATTTGGAATGGGAACGTGCAGTACTTTATCACAAATCTATGTTAACCCTCATGCAAAGTCATGGCCACACCAAAAAAAATGTATGAAAACAACACTTCAAGGCCAGAAATATAAACCAGTGAGTATGGCGGTAACTGAGTGTGCCATATTTGTCATGCGACGACATATTCTTTTGCTGTGTGAATTACTTCTCTCACCATTTGACACATTTAAGCCTCATATGTTGAGACTATCTCAACCAGAAGACCTCCTGTGCTTCTAAAAACATCAACCTTGACAAACCAGACAGGGGCGGAGCCATAACATTTTCAGTGGGGTTTGCGTAGGAATTGCAAATCCATGAAATAGTCTTTTATTAGATGTTAAACATTGACTCATTCTTTTCAAATGCTGTCTGAAGCCTGGTTCCCATGGCAAGATTTGATAATTGTCGCCAGACTTCCAAACTCTGAAAGACACCACACATGATGAGAAAACAAATTCAAAGTACAGTATAACTGTTTTGAGCGTACGGTGTGCAATCGCATGCCAAAATCGCACAAACCGACTTCTTTCATGAATATTCCTGTGTCAAATCTCACAAAGCCTCCCGAGTTTAAATGTGACTTCAGAGTAAACAAACATGTTTGTTCTTACTTGTTCTAGACTTTTGTTGCTGTGGTTTGAAGGGCCCGCTAACGCTCACCTACGACACGGCATTCCGGCGGTTTTATTCTCGGCCGTCGAGTAAGAAGTCATCTAAGTGCTGTACATGAGACGGACGAACGGCCCAAGTTCCCGACGAAGAGGCTGATGGGGCGCCACCGGCCTTCACTACTCAGATTCCTACTGACGTACCATTTCAGGGACTCAACCCTAGGCTGATGACAACCCGTAGCCCGCGGGCTTTATAGCCACCCCCTTTCCCCAACAGGGTCCAGGGGGTCTGCTATCCAACCCGAAGGACTTTCTTCTTTCCTTCTCTTTTGTTTGCCCTTTGTGTTCTTGTTATATTATATTCGTCACCCACCATCATCGCTCCACCACAGTCTTTATTTGTGCTTTGTCCGGCCTTCAGTTCCTCGGGCTTCCAATCAGCGGAGTCTGCCTCCCCTGCTTCGCTCTCTCCGCTACCACTGCTTCAGAGGACATGCCCTCCCATGCCCTAGAGCCTAACGTGTTCCATTTGCCGTAAAATAAACGGGGTGCCAACCCGTCCCATATAATTCCCTTTATCATTATTTTATCGGGGTAGGAATCCCCAGCGCCGGTATCCGCTAAGTTGACGCGATTTATCAAAGCCCTGCTACTTCGTACCACGTTCTACACAGCTGAATCAGCATTTATATTTATTCATTTTTATCATGTCGTGGGCCACTGGGAAACGGATGCCGGGCTGCAAATGCCATATTTTGGACACCTCTGCTCTAAGACCTAGCGCTAATGCACATATGAGGCTTGCGTGTAAAAAGCGTGTAGCATAAGTGATTCCTTCATCCCTAAGCGTTCTGTAACTTGGGTTCAATGTTCCGGCGCGTCATCAAATAGCTGTCTCTTATGGAGAAGCAAATTCTTGGCATGATACAACGGAGCCGAACTGGATGGAGAAGTCTCACACTCGGTGCAATTATTAAAGCATGAGGAACAAAGTCACATTCAATGACGCACTGAATTATAAAAGTCAAACACAACCAACAGGGTGAGAGTAAGGTGAACAGCTTCACTGTGCACAATGCACAGCTTCTTCAACCTTTCTGCTGAGACTGTCAACTGGTGGACAGTGAACAACCTCAGTGAACAACAGCACAAAAATTAAAGACACTCTTATTTATTTAGCGCATTTCATGCACAAGGTGCATCTAAAATGTGCTTCGCTTACCGGTACCTCAAAGTGCAACATGGAAAAGCATTTGCAAACAAAAGCGTTCAAGGCAATGGAAAAGCAAAGTCACGAAATACAACGTGGCTCATTAAAATTCCGAAAAGGAAAACATTGATTTTAAAATGCTTTAAAAGACCTTCATAATATAAATAGATTTAAAAGCATTTACACTTGGGGCTGATTTGACTTCTTGGAGTCAACTAAACTTTAAAAAGAACTGTCACAATGAGCACTGAAAAAGGGTGCGGGTGACAATCAATCAAACTAGACAGAGCGTTGGCAACAATGGCTAAACTGGTTTCAGTGTTCTGAGCATCATTTAATAACTTTAATTATCATTGTTGTTGAGAATCAACTTCTTGACGTGATACAACTTGACGGAGACGACACAGACCAAGTGCTATTACTCAAGCATGATGAAACAAAGTGTCAGCCAACAAAGCAAAGAATGTAAAAAGACAACAACAACCAACAAGAGAGTGCGCAAAGTTAATGGTACGAATGTTTCATCGAGCTTTTTTCTCAGAGTACCTACCGGTGTACCGTCACAACCATGCACTGAACAGCACAAAAACACAAAAGATTATAAAATGTTTCGCCCAAATGGCCAGACATGGAAGGGAGATGAGACCCATTGGTATTGGAAGAACGGTAAACTATCGAGGCTGCGGTTATTAGCCCAGCATTATTGTTTGCAATTGTTTGCCCTCGGGGAGTTCTGTGGAGGGTGCTTCGTGGGTATGGGGTACCGAACCCTCTGATACGGGCTGTTTGGTCACTATACCACCAATGTCAGTGTTTGGTTCGCATTGCAGGCAGTAAGTCGGAATCATTTCCAGTGGGGGTAGGACTCTGCCAAGGCTGCCCTTTGTCGCCGATTCTGTTCATCACCTTTATGGACAGAATTTCTAGGCGCAGCCGAAGTGTTGAGGGGGTCCGTTTTGGTGGCCTCAGTATTGCATCTCTGCTTTTTGCAGATGATATGGTACTGTTTGCTCCTTCAAGCAGGGCTCTCCAACTCTCACTGGAGCGTTTCGCAGCCGAGTGTGAAGCGGTTGGGATGAAAATCAGCACCTCCAAATCTGAAACCATGGTCCTCAGTCAGAAAAGGGTGGAGTGCCCGCTCCGGGTCGGGAAGGAGATCTTGCCCCAAGTGGAGGAGTTTAAGTATCTTGGGGTCTTGTTCACGAGTGAGGGCAGGAGGGAGCGAGAGATCGACAGGCGGATCGGTGCAGCGTCTGCTGTGATGCGGACGTTGTATCGGTCTGTCGTGGTAAAGAAGGAGCCAAAGGGACAAGATCCCACGAGCTATGGGTCATGACCGAAAGAACGACATCCCGGAAACAAGCGGCTGAAATGAGTTTTCTCCGCAGGGCTCTCCCTTTGAAATAAGGTGAGAAGCTCGGTCATCCGGGAGGGGCTCAGAGTCGAGCCGCTAGATTAGGTGGCTTGGGCATCTGATTTGGATGCCTCCTGAACGCCTCCCTGGTGAGGTGTTCCGGGCATGTCCCACCGGGAGGAGACCCCGAGGTCGACCCAGGACGCGCTGGAGAGACTATGTCACCCAGCTGGCCTGGGAACGCCTCGGGATCCCCCGGGGAGAGCTGGAAGAAGTTGCTGGGGAGAGGGAAGTCTGGGCTTCCCTGCTAAAGCTGCTGCCCCCGCGACCCGGCCCCGGATAAGCGGTAGAAGATGGATGGATGGATGGATGGATGGATATTGTTTGCAATTCCATACTGTGTCGAGCTGTAAATTGCGGGATTACGTTCTTGGTCCATGTATTCTCGCTAGCACTAAGAGGACATATCGTAGTGTGTCCTACATTGTCATTGCTAAGTTAGTTTTGGTGCATTGTCGGCAAACTACGACAGAGAATTCCCATCCATGCACTCATATAGTTTGAAATATTTTCATACAGATTACATCCATGTACAGTTATAATACTTTGAATGAAATGTTTTCAGAAACAAGAGCCTGAGTAATTCATTGATTATCACCACTACATTTTTGGCAAATCCGGTTGACTTTGAATTGCTTGTAATAAGAAAGCTCGACGACACCAGTGTGAAATTCATTCGCTTTGCGAGAACCAAATTGTATTGTTTCAATGTTGTGGTCCGTTTACAAGCCTTATTTTTTTCTTTTGACCCCTCAAACAACTGTTTGCCTGTAGAGTGCATTATCACACAGCGCTGAAGCATTTCATTGAATGACTCGATGATAATGGCAAAGAGCAGTTAACGGGGTAGCTATGGGTCTAAATATTAATCTGGATGGGTTACATGAAAAAAAACCTAACCAAAATATGCTTGAAATCGTTTTAGCTCTAAGCATTACAAAAAAGACGGTTGGCCATGTTTACGTCACTCTTAACTTTTAACAATTTCTCAAAATAGATAAAATCTCAAATCTAAATGGTCACAATTTAAAAAAGACTTCTAATACTCAAGTACATTTAAGATGTGAGATGTTCTTTTAACACTGATGCATAGAAAATGTCAGACACTAGTACTTTTACTCAAGGTATTTTGGACAATATGACTAAAAAAAATGCAATCTTACTGATGCCACTTTTGACCTGTCTGAAGGAACTCAAAACCTGAACGGAACTGAATTTCTTGAAAAGTAAAAGTAAGCATCCAATCCTGCCGACTTTGTCCTCCTGGGTGCTTATCTAAAACTAACAGTCTTGAACTTGGGTCTTAAACTGAACAGTGATTTTAAATCAAATCAGCAATTTGGTGCATTTGTTAAATCCCGCTTTTTTTCATTTTAGGCAGCTGGCGATGGTAAAGCCTTTCCTTTCTCAACAGCACTTTGAAACAGTCATCCATGCCTCCGTCATATCTCCGCTGGTATTACTGTAATGCACTTTATTTTGGAGTCAGCTAATCCTCCATCAAGTGTCTCCAGTCGGTCCAAAATGCTGCTGCTCGCCTCCTGACTGCTACGATGGGAGTGAACGCTGGCGGGTTTTCTGGCCGCCGCTGCTCCCCCGTGACTTTTCGAGTTGTTTTTTGGGCTTTGTATATTTTGTGGACCTGTTTTTTGTGGTCACTGAGTGAACGGCGATCAGTCCACACTCGATCGGTTTAACTGTCATTTCCCGTCATCGAGTGCCGAGGTGTCATTGAGTTGCGACTAGCGGCTAGCCTACCTGCTACCTGCTGCTACTTCTCGGCTTCACTACTCCAGCTCAGCTATGTGGATCAGCTGTGTGTGGCTAGCTTTGTGCTCGCTCGTCCTGTCTGTTTTCCACCGTTCATCGGCGGCGCTTCACCTGTATACAGCCACCGAGTTCAAACTCTTTAATTCACACGGTCCACCACCGACTGCTCTGCTCCAACACCCGGACCTCCTTTATGTGCCCCGGCGAAGATGCACTCACCGGGGCTCACGCCGAAACTACCAATACGACAACTCCAGCTCCATCAGGTCGTTGTGGTCCACCGCTCGCCGCCCACGGAAGAACACCGGACGCCGTGCGGATGCCTCTGTGTTGAGCCGCGTCCCGAGGTCGGATAGCGTCGCGATCGCTAGCAGCTGCACTGCTGTCAACGTCGGCCTGCTGAACATCCGCTCCCTTACGAGTAAGGGCCAGTTCGTCAACGAACTCCTGACAGACCGTGAGTTTGACATTTTGTGTCTAACTGAGACCTGGCAGCAGCCCAATGACTATAGTTCTCTCAGTGAAGCTACTCCACCGGGCTTTGTTTGTCATGCTGTGCCTCGCGTTGCTGGGAGAGGAGGTGGCCTCGCAATGATATTGCGTGAGAATTGGAAATTTGCCCCCGTAAATGTGCCTACTTTTTTATCATTTGAAGCTGCAGCTTTTCAGCTCTCTGGATCAACTCCCACACTGATTGCCACTGTCTACCGACCACCAAAACCAAACAAGGATTTTATCACCGACATCACTACATTCCTCACTCATCTATATACTCGATCACCAAATGCGATTCTCCTAGGAGATTTTAATATCCACATGGACAATATCAATAACTCACTCACCAAAGACTTTACTTCCTGTCTGGACAGTTTTGGTTTTCAACAGTTTGTCAACTTTCCCACACACAGTAAAGGACATATTCTGGACTTAATCTGCTGCCTTGGACTATCACCAACAAACTGTAAAACCGATCTCCTCCCATACACAGATCATCTACTGCTTTCATTCAATGTTAACCTGTCCTTTTTCAAATCCAACCCACAACGCATTATACATTTCCGTAAAATCAAGGACATTAATCCGGACAATTTAGTATCACTTATCAACAATCTCCCCAGTACTGACTGTCTTTCTACAACAGATGAGTTTTTGACACACTACAATTCAAATCTCCATAACATTCTCAATACCCTGGCCCCACTCAAAACCCGAACTGTCTCCTTCAACCAAACAGCACCCTGGTTTACCCCTACCCTCAGACAACTTAAATCAAAAGGCCGTCAACTCGAAAGATTATACAGGAAAACTGGACTCGCAATTCATAAAGAAATGTACACTACCCACTTCCTCCATTACAAGGACTCAATTTCCGAAGCCAAATCAACCTACTACTCTTGTTTAATCAGTTCCAATGAAGGTAACCCCAAAACACTCTTTTCACTCATTTCTAAACTCACTAAACCTGCTGACACTCTTCCATCACATCTCTATTCTACCGATTTCTGTAATACTCTGGCCTCATTTTTTACGTCCAAAATTCAACGTATCCACCAGCAACTCACCCCCTCATCTGCTCCCAACCCTCCTTCTTCATTCTCCCCGGCTCCTACCCAGCTGTTCTCTGCTTTCACTTCTCCATCTGTCCACCAAATTTCCATTTTAATTCAGAAGTCCAAAACCTCCACTTGTCAACTTGACCCTCTCCCGACTGTTCTAGTCAAAGCCTCTATCCCGGCCCTCTCCCCTCTCATCACGAACATTATTCAAACTTCCCTCTCTACCGGCAATGTACCCTCCCATCTCAAAACTGCTGCTGTCACTCCCATTCTAAAGAAACCTGGCTCTGATCCCTCCGACCTGAACAACTTCCGTCCCATATCAAACCTCCCCTTCATTTCCAAACTTCTAGAAATAACAGTGGCTGCCCAACTTCACACCCATCTCTCCTCCAATAACCTCTACGAAAAATTTCAATCTGGCTTCCGTCCCCTCCATAGTACTGAAACTGCCCTCCTCAAAATATCCAATGACCTTCTTCTCTCTGCTGACTCCGGTTCACTTGCCATTCTCCTTCTGCTTGACCTTAGTGCAGCCTTTGACACCATCTCTCACTCCATCCTCCTTGACAGACTCTCCTCCATTGGCATCACCAGCACCCCCCTCTCCTGGTTCTGTTCCTATCTTTCTGACCGCACCCAGTTTATCCAGCTCAAATGTTTTAGATCTCACCCTTCTCCTCTCACTTCAGGTGTTCCTCAGGGTTCTGTTCTTGGCCCCTTGCTTTTTCTAATCTATCTTCTCCCCCTTGGTAATATCTTCAGGAAACATTACATTCACTTTCATTGCTACGCGGATGACACCCAGCTCTACATCTGTACCAAGCCAAACACCATACTTCCACCATCCTCCCTAACCAACTGTCTGCAGGAATTAAAGTCATGGTTCACCTCAAACTTCCTCAAACTGAACAGCAATAAAACTGAACTCCTCCTCGTTGGCACTAAATCCACCCTAAACAAAATAAACAATTTCTCCATTCCCTTTGACAGCTCCTCCATCTCCCCCTCCCCTCAGGTCAAGAGTCTGGGTGTCATCCTTGATAGCACCCTCTCCTTCACCTCACATATCAACAATATCACTCGTTCTGCATATTATCATCTGAGAAACATTCACCGGCTCCGCTCTTCTCTCACCCCTCACTCTACTGCTATACTTGTTCACACCCTCGTCACCTCCCGACTTGATTATTGTAACTCCCTCCTGCTCCGTCTCCCTCAGAAAACCCTCCATAAGCTTCAGCTGGTCCAAAATTCAGCCGCTCGCATTATCACGCTCACACCATCCATAAACCATATTACACCTGTCCTCCAACATCTCCACTGGCTCCCCATTATACACCGCATTCAATATAAAATCCTGCTCCTCACATTCAAAGCCATCCATAACCTTGCCCCTCCATACCTGTCTGACCTCATCCATATTCCTACACCTGTCCGCTCTCTTCGCTCTTCCTCCTCTCTCCTCCTCACTGTCCCCCCTGCTCGCCTCGTCACCATGGGAAACAGAGCCTTCAGTCGCTCTGCTCCCCAGCTCTGGAACACACTCCCCGCTGACCTTCGTAACACAGACTCATTAAATCATTTCAAATCCAGCCTCAAAACACATCTGTTCAGAAAAGCTTATTCACTCCGACCATAAATCTATTGTCTTTATTTTGTTTTATTTTATTTATTCCATTTGATGTTGTTTTTAACATTGTATTTGTGTTTTTTAACTGCTTGTTGTAAGGTGTCCTTGAGTTCTGAGAAAGGCGCCCACAAATAAAATGTATTATTATTATTATTATTACTCATAAGAGAGAGCACATAATTCCTGCTCTGGCGTACATTCACTGGCTCCTTCTACATTTGAGAGTTCTAAAGAGATTTTAGGTCTCTTTATAATCACACTGGCTAAACCCCGGTGGAACGAAGAAAGACGTGGACAGGACAACTATGGTTTGTAGAAATATATATGTATTTGGACAGACAAAAGAAAAGAGGAGACACATACAGTTGAAGGAGAGAGCGTGTCCGTCCGACCTCGAGCGTGGTGTCGTCTCAACTCCACTAGCTTAGCTGTTCGTTGTGGCTAAACTAGCTGAGCTGTTGAAAGAGATCAAAGCTCTTTGATCTGTAATGTCCTTTGCGTCAGCGCTGATTAGTTGAACGTGTGTGCGTGCTCGCGTCGCTACAGTTCTTTTTAAGATTCTATTATTTGTTTTCAGGCATCACGGTGGAATACTGGTATGCACGTCCTGCTTGCAATGCGTAGTTCCAGGGTTCCTCCTACTGCCCGAAGTTAGCTGGGATCGGCTTCAAAACGCCCGTGACCCTCATGAGGAAAAGCGGATCAGAAAATGGATGGCTGGATGGATGAGTTGTGATTCAGTTGTCATCTGATTGGTTGCCCTGTATGTCAATCAAATAACGGGATTGATGATAGGCTAACGTAGTTAGTTCTGTGTATTTAGCGCCGTTGTTTGAAAGGCAGCGCCACCGCCGAGGCGTTTTTGACGCTTGTCATGTGAAAGCCCGGGAGCCGCATTGAACCAGCCAAAGACCGCGAGTTGGCCACCCCTGCTCTAAATTGTCCCTAGGTGTGACTGTGAGTGTGAATGGTTGTTTGTCTATGCGTGCCTTGCGATTGGTTGGCAACCCGGTCAGGGTGTACCCTACCTCCTGCCCCAAGTCAGCTGCAATAAGCTCCAGCACACTCCCTCACTGCTCATTTGAAAAAAAAAAAAAAACATTTTTAAACTCATATTTATTCTTTGGCATTTGACTGAGCATTGCTTTTAGTTTTACTGTTTTTGAGCCTTTTACTGTCTTCGTTATTAATTGATTGTTTTATTGTTTGTTGTTTTAAGACTTATTTTTGCTCCATGTTCAGAACTTTGGTGGTTGTTTTTAAGTGCCCCTATAAATAGATTTGAGTTGGGGTCACTTGAGTTGACTGGAGTTGAGTCATGTTACCGAAGTATCAGATGAGCTGCCAAACATTTCGGTACATGAACCAACTCTGGGAACATATTAACACATTACTAACTACAACAATATTCTTTCAGTTCTTCCCTCCCAATTTTTCTGCTCTGGATTGCGACTTTCTCCAGTGTGAGACAATAAAGGTTTTTCCTATCTTATCTTAGTTGGGCTCCTAGAAAACCGGTTTGTCAAACACAGAACATCAGTAACAAAGTTTTGTTTTTTTCTGGTAAGACACGAAACTTAATTATTTCCTTGTTGAGCAACCTGAGACTGAGACTGCCAACCCAACATATAAAAGGAATCGTCGTCTTCATACTCAGCATCAAGCAACACGACTGCAAAGGTAGCTTCACACATCACACTTTTCAGAGTCCATTTTATTATGTGACATCTTGAGTATTTATGGCATATTTGATTCACATGGTGAGATCTAAGTGTAACACAAATGTTTATTGTTAGAAATCTGAAAATTGTAGGTAACTTTAAACAACTTTTCATCGTAATTTTCAACTCCATCCCATGGAACCGATTCAACATTAGCTGCCTTTTTGTTTCGCATGGTCAAACATATATGTTACAACGGTATTTAGGACTAATACATTTGAAATGTTTTTCTATCATCGCACAGATGACTTTTGCCCTTTGCTCGTTGTTCCTTCTTTGTGGGATAGGTGGACTGTTGACTGGAGTCGTAAGTAAAAAAAAATCGTACTCACTAATATAAACATATATTGACAATAGTGTTTGATGTTAGTGTCTGCGTCCACACTCTGCAGTCTGACTTTCCCAATGTGTTCTCCTTTTTCACAGCGGCCTTTGCCTTTGAGTCACTGGAAAAGTTGGTAGCTTGGACACCGTGATACTTTTCAAATGAACAATTTCTGAATTTCTTCAACACTGACCTCAGATTTTTTTGACATGTCTCATGTTCTCCTTCAAACAACTGTTGTGTTGCAGACATTAAATGTCCTTCAGGCTGGACTCAGTTGGACTGTCACTGTTACATATTCCAAGATACCCCAGCGACCTTTATTGCTGCAGAGGTACGGAAGACTTTTACACAGAAGTTGTGGTATAATTCTTAACCAGTGATCCATTCGGCTGCCGATTATTTTCTGATGTGTCTGACTAAGTGGAGTCAACTTTGCATTCTCTATCTCTATCAGGACGCCTGCATTGTTTTGGGTGGAAATCTGGCCTCCATTCACAATGATCTGGAAAATAAAATCGTTTTTCAACTGAGTCAAGCTGCTACTGGACAAATAGCCTGGATTGGACTCCATGATGCAATTGTGGTATGACTTTCACCCAGGGCTGTCAAAACCATTTTTTTCAGGGGCCCCATTTTACTTACAATTTCCCTTCGAGGGCCATTCTGACTGACACCATATAAAGAAGGCAAGAAGAACGGTTTATTCAACTATTGTTTTGTTTAGCTGTCATGAAAGGTTTGATCACTCGAAAATACTTCCAATTTTTCTCTTATTTATTTGATATGAGAATTTGAAATGTTGGTACAGATTTTAGCAAGCAGTTTGCATGTTTGATTTGCTTTTGTGGTCCGCATATAAGGATGTGGCGGGCCAGATCATACGCCCAGGGCCTTAAACAGTGCAAACGTTCCGATTGAATACTGTCACTTGTGTTCAGAATTCTTCGGATTTTTGATTTCAAGAAAATGAGTGTTGCCTCTTGACTCTATTTTGGCACCCAGATTAAAGCAAGGAAATGTAGATGATCATGTAAGGGCAAAACACTCAAATATATCTAGCTTCACCTAAAGGTTGACATTTGTCACTATCCACGAGGTGGACATGTTCCAACTTTTTGAATAAATCCAATCCACTTTCCTTTTCCGATAAATCCTCACTTTTTTTTTTTTTTTGAACCACCAGCCACCTGGTGTTTTTCTCAACACTCCTGAATCTAGTTCAACCTCAAACATGTGTGTAATGATGACACGGCCTGATTTTAATGATCAAGATGAATTGTGACAAACAGACAGTCGATGCAAAACTATCAATGGTTACGACAGTAATTCAAAGGCAATTTTGTTTTCCAGGATGGTGACTACAGATGGACTGATGGCTCTGTTCAGAATTTTCTTAACTTTGATACGGTCGGTGGGGAGCCTGATGGCAATGATGTTTGTGTGGCGATGGATAAAGGAGGTAGACAAAATGCACTGTGATTAAATCTTGGTTAGAGTACAGTGCAGTTGTACTTATTCTGTTTCACTATTTCTTACAGACTCCCAATGGCAGGATGAAGACTGTACGATGACAATCCCGTATGTTTGCATCATAGATGTGTGCAAAGGCGGAGATCCGGCCTCTCCAGACTGTCCTACACCTTGAATGCACTGATGGTTACGCACTGGCTTGTCTTATTTTTGGGACTCTTTTCCTTTTGAGCTTCTTCCCTTTGAGTTTTGACAAGCTCTTGTGGAATGTTCCTGCTTGTCATTTCACTTCTTTCGTCTTCTAACCAGTGCCTCCTATCCAGACTCGCTCGTTATCTCCACGAGTCTTTCGCCACCAATCCCAAGGAATGATCAGATTATTCCTCTGCCTCATCACCTGCTTCTCAGCCTCACACACAACTCAATCTACTCACTGCCAGTTTGGCGAATTCTACGAACCTGGTCACATGTTCCCTCATTGTTGTCATTAAAAACTAACTTTGCTCCTATGCCGCCATCTCCTCCTCACTCTTGAGTCCGCCACTTGTACGAGATATAGTTTGCCAGGAGACGTTGGACTCAATGAGACATTATCAAGCTTCCATCCATTCCATCCATTTTCCAAACCGTTCGATCCTCACGAGGGTCGCGGGGGGTGCTGGAGCCTATCCCAGCTGCCTTCGGGCAGTAGGCGGGGGACACCCTGAATCAGTTGCCAGCCAATCGCAGGGCACACAGAGACGAACAACCATCCATGCCCACACTCACACCTAGGGACAATTTAGAGTGACCAATCAGCCTGCCATGCATGTTTTTGGAATGTGGGAGGAAACCGGAGCACCCGGAGAAAACCCACGCAGGCCCGGGGAGAACATGCAAACTCCACACAGGGAGGCCGGAGCTGGAATCGAACCCGGTACCTCTGCACTTTGAAGCCGACGGGCTAACCACTGGACTACCGGGCCGCCCATTATCAAGCTTGTGCTGTGTTTTTGTATTTCAGGGTTTACTATCATCTCTTTTCTTCATCTTCCATAAAGCTCTTGTAATTGACAAATTTGTCTCGCCACTTGGTAAGGCACACACAGTCGTGAGTGCCACTTCAAATGACTTGTTGCTGCAATGTTCCAAACAAAAAGTCTCAAAAAGCCATTGCTGAAAAAAACACGGGAGGTCAGTGGTACATGCGCTCTATGCAAATTAAATTGTGAATAAGAAGAGTTGTTAAATTAGTTCAGGATTCAGATCATTTATTTCATCAACATCGATAAAAATAAAGAAAGGTCCTTGGATTTGTTTTGTTTTTTTGTTGGGGGAATTCTCAACCACAGAATGACTACTTACTGTTATTTAAAGACGCTCAGGGACTTTTAGATCATAACTGATGACGCACCTCTCATCTTGAATCATCCACAATGTCAGAGCTGGAATGTGACCTTGTCTCAGTGACGGCAATTATGCTCGTTTGCTTGGTATGTAACTCAGCCGGCTGAGTTGTCTTCTCTCTGATAATTAGCATGCTTGAGTTTGTCAGCCATGCCCTGTTCCCAGTGATCATTTTGACAGCAAAAACAATACAGTGAAACTCCTCTAGAATGAAACCTACATGGGCAAAAATACCCCCTATTGTGAAAAAAAATCTTCATGCATTAACACCATTCCCATTCTCCTGCCCTCCGTACGACGAAAAAAAACCCTGTTGCGTTATACGAAATCTTTTTCTCTGCTCTTGCCTTGTGAGATATTTACTACAACGACGTTTAATCCAACAGCCAAGAGGGACCTCACTGTCTATGTGTGTAGATACTGTAGCTTGAGCCGTGGAAGATAGCGTGGAATGCATCCAATTAGCTGTTCAGAGTAAATTGCTTTTGGCTCGAAGGACATTCAAATAAACGAACGTTTCCTGGAATGATTTACTTGTTATCATGCTAAAAAGCTTGCGCTAACTGGAGCGCTAATGAGAGAGAAGGCGAGTTTCATCGCGCTATGGCCATCGAGGACTACGAAGCGTCCCGTGGCTGGTTTAAAAGTTCATTGCATGACATTAGCTGAGCAACGCTGTCTTGGGTGGCGATCGAGGTCTAGGTCGAGTTAGAGACAGTGAGATAGTGAATAGAAAAGCCACCGGGTCCTTCTTTTATTGTTCGATTCAGACGCAGCTTGAACGTTGCATTGCTAAAATGGCTACAAAACGGACATTTGGATGTCAAGCAGCTAAGACAAGAAGAGCTCTGACGCTGGAAGAGACGGTAAAAGTGATCAAAATGAAAGACGGAGGAAGTAAAATAAAAGGCATTATCCAAGAAATTGATGTAAGTGAAAGTGAATGCTGATCATAAATTTCGCAATTTCTTTCCCTTTTTTTTCTTTCTACACTGACTATATGAAGTGTCAAATAAGTGTGTGCTCATACTTATGCACTATTGGAATACTTATGCACTATTGGAATAAAAATAAAGAGTACACATTCGATGTGTGTGTGTGTGTGTGTGTGTGTGTGTGTGTGTGTGTGTGTGTGTGTGTGTGTGTGTGTGTGTGATCTGAGGTCAAATTTGCTACAGTGAAAAAACCCCTGTTGTGAAAAATTTCTTGCTGCAAACATGAGTTCGTTGTAGAGGAGTTTCACTGTACATGAATGTAGCCGATTAAAAGTCTGAAGTCTAAATGTTTTGATACACAGCCACAAAATTACATTTACTTTTTCAAACCATCATCACTTTTATTGAGGCAACATGAGGCACATCTCAGTCACATCAACAATCCCAAGAAACAGACCTGCTCCCTATTCATATCTTGACTTGCAATCATTTCACAAAATGTTTTACCTTTAAGTACTAAGAAATGTTCAAAGGAACTTTTCATACTGTAAATTGTCCGTACTAAATTGCTGTAGATATGTCCTCGTCCTCCAACACATTTATTCACTTCGATTTTCATCTTCTACGTTCTGAATAAAATACAGGGCTTATTTATTTATATATTTTTTCCAGTTCAGGCCACTGAGAACACATTCTTATTTGTAATGCTAAGGCAGCTGCAGACAGCAGAGTGAAACAAATAAAAGCAAATACAAACTACACAACAACCTGTAAAATGTGTGTGAAAAGGAATAAAATTACCATTGTGAAATGCTGATTCTCAAAGAAATATTCATTATTCTGTTGACTCTACTTTTTAATTATGCCTGCGTCGTCCTGTGAGCCTTTGTACAGAATTTGCCAAACAAGCCAGCTGATCAACTAGACCTAATAAACTATATCACTTATTCTTTCATAGTAATGCAGTTTCCAAAATTTGGAAAATTGCACATGTGCTTACCTTGCGAAAAGGGGGTGATCAATCTTAAATAAATACAATTAACTAATCAGTGTTGAAGTGAAGGCAGGTCTAGGGTTTTAAATGTTTCTATCAAGTTCCTTGAGTTAAAAAAAACAAAACTGTCACTTTTTTTATTGATCAGTCACTGCTAAATAAACAGGATTTCTCCTGTATCGTGCTGTTGGACCTTTGAGGTGTTCAAAGCACTTGAACACCATCTTCTTGTTTACCTATACTGATGATGCAGGATCAGGAACAAGTGGGAAATTGGTGTCTCGCTCAAAAGCACTTCAAAATGTTTTCAAGTGTTGACGATCAAAACCACTACCTTCAAGTTGGGAGTCAACCACTTGATTACCTGAGCCATGCCACACTATCATAGCAAAGTGAGGCATTTGGCAGGGTTGGACGCATATTTTTAATTAATATTGGTGTTACCGATCAAACGAACAATTGTTTTTTTCTTTTAACCATCTGTCCAATAGGTCAGAGTTTGTACAAATGGCTGAATCAGTCTCCTTTTTTCTTGAGGTCGCTAAAGGTGTGCCACAAGGATCAGTCTTAGGATCAATTTTGTTCTCTACTGAGTGTACATAAACAGTCTCTGTGAAAATGTGTTAAATGTCTCATCACTTTTATTCTGATGAAACTGGCATTAAATACAGACTAAAATCAAATTAAATCAAGATGTTATCGAATAAAAGTTGGAGAATCTGTAAAGAAATGTAACTGCTGTCAAGAAATCAAAAGAGTCTGCTGGAGCATTCTTGAGAAGAATGTGTTTCCAAACAATCCCAAAAATTCTGCATGAAGTAAGGTTTCTTGTATCCATCCATCCATTTTCTGATCCGCTTTATCCTCACAAGGGTCACAGGGGGTCTTTGGGCAATAGGTGGGGGACACCCTAAACCGGTTGCCAGCCAATCACAGGGCACACAGAGGCGAACAACCATCCACGCTCACACTCACACCTAGGGACAATCTAGAGTGTTTTTGGAATGTGGGAGGAAACCGGAGTACCCGGAGAAAACCCATACAGACCCAGGGAGAACATGCAAACTCCACACAGGGAGGCCCGAAGCCGGAATCGAACCCTGCATCTCCGTACTATGATGTCAACGTGCTAACCACTGGACAGCCGGGCCGCTCATTTACTTCGATTGTAATAAATATTGCTTCTTCTTCAGAGTGTGGAGGTGACTTGGCATCTCCAGCCTTCTTGGTGGTGATATATGAGTAGTTCCTATAAATGTTCAAACAAAATGTGAAAATATATTACATATGGACAGGACATTAATAATAATAGCTGTCTTCAGGCAGAAGGGGGGGGACACCATGAACTGGTTGAGGCAATAATAATAATAATAATAATAATAGGGCGGCCCGGTAGACCAGTGGTTAGCACGTCGGCTTCACAGTGCAGAGGTACCGGGTTCGATCCCAGCTCCGGCCTCCCTGTGTGGAGTTTGCATGTTCTCCCCGGGCTTGCGTGGGTTTTCTCCGGGTGCTCCGGTTTCCTCCCACATTCCAAAAACATGCATGGCAGGCTCGTTGGGCACTCTAAATTGTCCCTAGGTATGAGTGTGAGCGTGGATGATTGTTCGTCTCTGTGTGCCCTGCGATTGGTTGGCAACCAATTCAGGGTGTCCCCCGCCTACTGCCCGAAGACTGCTGGGATAGGCTCCAGCACCCCCCGCGACCCTAGTGAGGATGAAGCGGTTCGGAAAATGGATGGATGGATAATAATAATAATTGTCATCATCATCATTGTTATTATAAAAATGATGGGCATACATTTTTTCCATAAAAATTGGGGGTTGATCCCCACAATAAAAGAGAAAAAAATACAGTTGGTTAATTTACAACGTTGACCTTAAAAAATGTGTGTATTTCTTAATCCTACCCATGTTGTCAGTCGCAAACCTGTCAAGACAGAAAGTGAAGAACTTTTTGGTTTTAGTTACCTACTTATATTAAAGTCATTTCTCTGTTGTGAGACTTCTTCTCATGTGACATTGACACAATCTACACATTCTACATTCCAAGACCCGTCAAGCAAACTTATAAAGCTGCTCGTCTTCTTTCTCAGTATCAAGGACCTGAACTGCAAAGGTGATGTCACCCAACTTTCCATCCAAATTTTGAAACTCAATTTCAAGCGACTTTTTCATTTTAACTGTGTTTTTGTTTCGCATGGTCTGTTTGAACAGATATTTGTTGTTAGAAATATTCTGTATTTTTCAATCATTGCAGATGGCATCTGCTGTTCGCACGCTGTTCCTCCTTTGCGGCATCAATGGACTGTTGAATGGAGTCGTAAGTGAACATTTCACCCAGTCACTCAAATAAACACAACATAAACATTTTAAGATGTTTTATGCCTTGCTGTCTTCCTTGGTGTCAGAATTCAGCGGTCTGATTTTACTATTGTGCTTTTTTTGCAGTGGCCTTTACCTTTGAGTCATTGGAAAAGTTGGTAGCTGTGACTCACTGATCTTTTTTTTTTTAATCAAACAATTCTTATCTTTGCCAAAAGTGACACCAGATGTTATTGACATATTTCAATTTCTTCCCGAAACAACAAATGTGTTGCAGACATTAACTGTCCTGACAGCAACTGGACTCAGGTGGACTGTTACCGTTTCCTCCACCAAAATACCACAATGAGCTTTGTAGAGGCGGAGGTATGAAAGACTTTTTTTTACACTCAAGTTGTGATAAAGTCCTATTACACAGTGATTTCTCTGTTGCTTGAACCCTTTGAACAACTGATCACTCCGAACGATCAAAATCAACATGTTCTTTTTTCCATCAAGGCGGCCTGCATTGCTGAAGACGCAAATCTTGCTTCAATCCGCAACAAGCTGGAAAATGACATCATTGTTGGACTAATTACAGCGGCTGGTAATGAGCAAACTGCCTGGATTGGACTCCATGATGCAATTACGGTAAACAAATAGGCTGACCGAACGTTCTCTTTTGCACAGTTAGATCCACTATTTTACACCATGTCCGAGCGTCCGGGGGGGGGGGGGGGGGGGGGGTCATGAAAATGTCTTTAATTTTTATCGCAGCACCAATTAGCATGTGTATAATTTGACCGACGATTAGCGCGACAAATGACAGGCGTAGTGCACTGTGTTGCTCCCGCCGTGTGTCAAGTCGTGGAGACTATTAGGGGGGGTGAACTTGGAAGAGTAGAGAAGGAGCGAGTGTGTGGAGCAGTTGCGCTCAGCTACAAGCGTACGTGCCAAAGGAAATTGTTTTCTGCTGAAATGGGATGGAATGTAGCCTAAGTTGAATAAGCAACCCTTATGACATCTTGTTCACTCGTTCGTGTTTCACCGCTAGTAGAAAGGTGTGTTCCGATGACCAGTTGAGCAAGCCAAATAAAACGGAGCCAAGGACAGTGACTAATATGAGGATATACAAACAAGGTAACAGCTATGGACAGCTCGAACGTAAGTATTGCAGTGCCACTAACTTCATTAACACGAACTTCATTAGATAAGAATACATTCGGCCTTATTGTTATTATTCTGCATGAAAAAATATATTTCATTAAAAAATGATGTGTACATCGCAATAATATCGACATTGCAATGTGAAACAGCCATACCGCATATTGCATACATTTCCAATATCTTGCAGCCTTACTTACAGAATATCGGAGTTGTAATGATGAATTGACATCTTTGAGTGAACTTTGACTATCATTTCAGTACCTTCAGACCGGGCTGAGTGTCCTCTTTTTTGGGGGGAGGAAATCAAAATGTGGCCACCCTATGGAACATTGACCAGTACTAACATTATGAATCCTGTCATTTTTGTCTGTTATAGGCCAAAGCATTTTGTCACTTACAAATTAAATGTCTACTACTGATTCAATCTTGTCACTCGCATAAAGGAAGTAGGTGTAACATTGAGAACCTGTACTTAAAGGCACTAAAGTATTTTTTTTTCATGTACCTGGCATGTGCACCTAGAAGGTGCAGCAATTCTCCTGTCTTGACCTCAGGAAATTTGTGAGCAAGCACCAAATAGGTGTGATTCGGTGAAGTCGAAGGGTGGCCCTAATTTCTGGATCGTGAAGTTTCTATTGAAACGTGAACTCCATTGTGATCCATTTTGAAAATATGTCTCACTTTGATTGTGAAATTAATTTACCGGTACGTATTGGATCCGGATGTCAGTTATTTTTAACAGCCAGCTTGCACTTGTACTTTTCTTACTCTTTCCTCATCACGCACCACACATTTGTTCCTGCTCTCTTCTTCCACTTCCATCCCACAACCTGTTCCGCTAGTTCCATCTGCTGTTCAACCATCGACACTAAATATCAGCACTTCCCCCTTTCTTTGAGGCCATAAACACATCTTACATATAAAAAATGTGGCTACGACTACATAGATATTGTTACGAAGGCATCAAAATTATGATTATTATTATTTTAGCTAACTTTTGAACACTGAACATCACATCATTCAGACACATCACCTTCCAGATGAATTGTTTCTGTTTCCAATTAAGATTCTCCAGTTTTGTCTCCTCATCCTGCGTCACCTTCGGATAGGAGCTGTTGTGCGTACGTTGCGATTCATCAACAGTTCTGCCGTAGATAAGCCGCAATCCAGGCGCTTCAGAAGCTGTTTGATGATACTCACATCATTACATGTCTGCATGCTGCTGGGCTAACTCATTATCATGGCACAAGCAATTATTACCTTAAATTATTACCTTAACATACGACTCATCCAAATTGGACCTTGTCTTTCAGGAAAATGACTTCATATGGACTGATGGATCATTCGGAACTTTCGAAAATTTTGATTTGACAAATTTTCAGCCCAATAGCAGTGGTAATTGCGTAGAGATAATGACGAGTGGTAAGTCAAATCTGTGATTAAAGTTTAGTGAAACTACAATGCCATTTTACTTCACCGTTTATTTCTTTCAGATGGATTTTGGCGGGATGAGCCCTGCACAAACCAGAATGTATTTACTTGCATTATAGATCTGTGCAATGGAGGAAATCCTGAGAATCCAAACAATTGTGGGTCGACGTAAGCGGCTTTCTGACCTTTCCTATTCGTGCGAAAAAAACTGTTGGACACAAAATGATGCCGCTCTCATATAGGTGGGCCTGAAAAATTGTTTGGGTTGGAATTATTTTAATGTGAGTATGAATCTAAAAGCTGTGAGTGAAATAGCACTGACATGCAAAATATGAAATCATTCATTTGAGACATATTTTGAATCAAAACTTTCTGCCGATTATCTTATTAGACATTCTGTCATGGGCGGCCCGGTAGTCCAGTGGTTAGCACGTCGGCTTCACAAGAGGTACCGGGTTCGAAGCTCCGGCCTCCCTGTGTGGATCATGTTCCTCATTCCAAAAACATTGAGGCTCGTTGGGATTGTCCCTAGGTGTGAGTGTGAGCGTGGATGGTTGTTCGTCTCTGTGTGCCCTGCGATTTGGAAGGGTGTCCCCCGCCTACTGCCCGAAGACTGCTGGGATCTGCACCCCCCGCGACCCTAGTGAGGATGAAGCGGTTCGGAAAATTGATGGATGGATGGATGGACATTCTGTCATTCAGCGTATAAATCTGGCCATTGTACTAGTCCGATGTTTTTTTCTCTCTCAAGCATGCGCATTTGTTTGCATTGTTTGCTTTGGGTGACGTAATGTTTCACAACATCAATAAAAATGATTTAAAAAAAATCAAACACACAACTTTGTGACAGCTCCCAAACTCCTTCTTTGTCAGTCACTTCAAATTGATCTCAAGTGCGCTGGACCAGTAAATTTGCTGACTATTATGCTATAAATAACCACAATTCCAAAATGTCCCCATTGTTTTGGTGCAAATAATTACACATAATGTGCACTCGTGCATGACGATAATATTTGCATGTATTACTTACGATTCCAAGAGTACTGTACTATAAATCGTTGTGTGAAAGAAAGTGTAGTCGTCCAACTGCCATTTATATTACGTATTATTATAACGCGCCCACGATATTTCAGTGCTTGAACAAAGAAAAACATCAAATGGTTCCAAAAACCAACCTTTTCAGTTGAAATGGGTGACGGATATTTTGCAACATTCACTCTCTTAAAATAACTTTTGGGATGATATTAATTTTCACAGAACTGTATTCTTCATAGTGCTCTGCATTTTAAACAGTCGAAAGTACTGTATTTTCGACACTAGAAGGCACTTCGGAGTATAAGTCACACCTTCAATCAATGGCCTATTTTAAAACTGTTTTCATATATAGGGAACACTGTCACGGGCGTGGCGGTGGAGGAGGACCCCAAAAAGCAGACAGGAGGGAGGAGCAGGGTGAACTTGACAAACTGTATTAACAAAATACTGAGAAAACTAAATCCAGAACAAAGTCCTGGAAACAACAAGAATCCAAAGTAACAAACAAACACCCATGGCAGATGCAAAACACTAACAGGAACAGAGTCAGCAACAGGAATACTGACAGCAACAATGACCCGACACCGAGTGGTCGGGCCGGGAGTCCTTTTAACAGAAAGGTGCACCTTACCATGCACCTTGCATTGAAAATATGGTCGACTTACTCTGCTCCTGAAACTACTGTATAAATTGCAGTGGTACACTATCAGAAACACAGACCTACATTTACAACTCAAATGAAGTGGAAATAATTTATTTCCAAATGTCTATTGTCTTCACTTCATTGCTAATGTCTTGGCCGTGGGGCTTCCAAGTCCTCGCTGGATTCATTTGATTTTTGTTTTGTTTTTGGTCCAATAAGATTCCAGCTTCGGTGTGTTGCCATGCACATATTATTTTGTCCAACGCCTTTGATACTTGGGGGGCAGGCACACACACACACACACACACACACACACACACACACACACACACGTGAATTACGTGAATGTTCTCTTTTTGCTACAGTTTCCTTTATTGCTTAGTGTTATTTTCTCATCAAAGTTGAACAATTAAGCAAAGCAAAACAAAGTAGATTGGAAAAACAAGAGGAGTGTAAATCACTGTGATCATTTCAGTGATTCAGACTTCAAATTTGAAGGGTTTTGCCCGGCGTTCAGAATGAAATGGCTGATTTTAATGAGGGTCCATTGCTGCCGTCATCCCCTGAAGCAAAGGTTTATTTCTGGCTTCAGTTGTGGTGCTGGCTGCTTTTAACATCTGTGCGGCTCCTCGGGCTCGGCTATTGGATGCCTTCTTCCACAGAGGTCATCCCCTTCAGTATGAGGGCTTTGGACTGAATCGCAATCATGCTGCGGCCATAAAGGCCTTCCCTAGAGGACTTTTGGCAGCCCGGTGGCAGTGAACGGCGACCCATCTCGGTTGGTGACGGCATGGACGCTGACACAACCAGACCCGCACTGAACACTGTAAAACAACCAACGTGACCACCCGACTGAGGATTTATGCAACACGATGTCCCCAAGGTCGCAGCTGCCCAACAAGCATTGTGGAGCCAGTAAACCAGTGCGCTACTCTGGCTTGTTATTTGTTTACTTTTTTGTTTTTAATACACTTAGGCATTCTTGGATGTGACGACTGTGGTATGAGGTCTTTGTTTCTGTAGTATCTGCTGTGAAATCTGTGCAGATGGTTTTACTTTTTTGGTAATGAAGGTTGATTGGGGTTGATCATCAGCTCCCTTCAGCGGTGGCACCAGAGGCTTGACCCCCTTTAAAAGCTGACTTATCCTGATGGTGTGTCAACTTTCAACCGGCCACATCTGTAAGAAATGTCTGTAAGTTGTGTGCTGTCTGAGGTCGGGGTGAATGGCCATTTGTGTTTCTCCAATTTGAGGAAGGTAATAACTTGTGTTTTTGTTTCATCAATCCTGAGGTTATTAAGATACGGTATGAATTGTTACTTTACCAGCAAGAAATGTATTGTTGGCCGTTTTGGCCTTGGTTCACACGGAAATTCTTTTATTTGGTTATGTGTTAATGACGAATCTAAAATAGTAAAGATTTTAAGTAAGTCACTTTCGCAAAGCCAATTGAAACCAGCAGTCAACCCAAAATAAATCATTACAATAATATGTTCTGTGCTGCTCCACTAGCAGTAAAACCCACCCGTTTTTTGTCCATCTCAGTTTGTCTCATCTATTTTGCCTGTTCTCTGTCAACTGAAAATGACATCACAGTTGGTCGGCTCAGGTAACGACGAATCATGGCTCAGCTTGAGAAAACAGGTGAGCCATGATTAGCCATGATTAGATTATGAAACTCCAAGAAGATCAAGAAATCCAAAATACTTACCAAACGAAAAAAATAAATAATGAAAAAAAATCCAAAGTAATATAATATGACCTGCATGAAAAGTGTTAGGGTTAGGTTTGTTTATTGTTTATTGAACATGTAGAACATACAATACAATAACAGATTGACAAAAGTGAAGGCAAGTAAAAATTATAAAAGGAAAAAATAAAGACAGACATCATCACAGTTTTATGTTCAAAGGAGTAGGAAGAAGTAAATAACGTATCTAGTCCTACCCTTGTTATGTAGTAATACAGTATATGAATTGATCATTTTTCAATACAAAGAAGAAAAAGAAAATATCTACATATCATCAAATACTTTTACCCTTATGTGTACTGTACTTATCTATTTATACACCTTTCGGTTTGTATATATATACTAATTCTTTCTCCTTTATATATCATATTCATTATAAATACTGCATTTCTTTAATACATTTAATACATTGATCAATGTAATTTTGTTGTATGACTATATTTTATAAGTATATCAAATTTATCTTCTTAACTCTGATTTGTGTAGTTTTTTTGTACTAATCTTTTGAATTTGTTTTTGAACTCAACCAGCGATTTACTCATTTTCAGGTCCGTTTCGAAATTATTCCACAGATTGACACCTATTACTGATACACACCTTTGCTTGATGTTTGTTCTTGTTTTGGATTTTTTTGTATTGGTTAGTACCCCTTAAATTATAACAACTGTCTCTAATTTCAAAAAGCTTGTGGATATTTTGGCAAAGGAGATTATTATGTGCTCTTTACATTAATTGGGCGATTTTGAATTCAACCAGGTCATAGAATTTCATTGTGTTTGATTTGATGAATAGTGGATTTGTGGGTTCTATATATTTCGACCTATTGATTATTCTGATTGCTTTTTTTGGTAGTTTTAAGACAGGCAGTGTGATTGTTTTACAGGCGTTCCCCCATATTTCCACACCGTAGGCAGTGGTGTAGTGGGGATTTTTTAGGTGGGTGTACGCGATTCTGGGATGTTCTATATATACATACAGAACATCAATCATAGGCTACAACACCAGTTGAACTAACTGTAAGCTTATGTTATATTATTAATTATCATTTTATGTTTGAGCATCATATTATTTCATGTTAAGCATTCCCAAATTATATTCTGTTGTTTAATAATTGTTTAGACATGTTTTTATGTTGATATGTTCCGATTGGCTGGTAAAGTAAGAGAAGCAGGAAGTGATTTTAGTTACGGTAGTTGTGTTCTCGAACGTGCTGCGGTGCAGACGTCTTTTTTTGTCCTTTTAATAAAACTGCATTTAAAGCATAGGTGTCAAACTCAGGTCCTGGAGGGCCACTGTCCTGCATGTTTTCCAAGTCTCCCTGTTGCAACACACCTGATTCAAATGAATAGGTTCAATGTCAGGCTTCCGCAGCGCTTGCTGATGAGCTGATCATTTGAATCAGGTGTGTTGCAACAGGGAGACTTGGAAAACATGCAGGACAGCGGCCCTCAAGGACCTGAGTTTGACACCTATGATTTAAAGGATTCCATCTCTCCTTTTGCCGTTCATAAAGTAGAGCTGTCCACTGAAGAACAACGAACCCCTCAATTTACATAATGTTAAATGTAATGTTTAGCTACTCCAAAATAATCACAGGCCAACGTTATTAAGCATAACTCGCATTAGAACAATGATCAACAAACATGTCAATAACCCGCAGACAGTGCAGGGCTAAAACCGGAATAAAAATTGAATGTGGCGTCGGGAGAAGTGGGTGGACGGCGTACCACGCCCACTACACCCCTGACAGTAGGTCATATATGGGAGTAATAATGAGTAATATAATGTGTACAAAGAACTCTTATTCAACACATCCTTAGTTTTGTGGAGGATCCCTATAGTTTTGGATATTTTTCTTTTAACGTTATCTATGTGTGGCTTCCAGGAGAGTTTAGTATCTATTACTAGTCCAAGAAACTTATTTTCATGAACTCGTTCTATTTCATTTGAGTTTATCTTTATTTTAATTTGGTGTTTGATTGGCCTCGTGCCAAAAACAACTAACCCTAACTTAGATGTTGTCAAATTTAGTGATAGTTTATTTCTGTCGAACCAGTTTTTTCATTTTCCACAGAGCACTAGAAGGTTGTATCATCAGCGAATAGGACACATTTGAATTGTTTTGAGACACTACAGATATCATTTATATATAAGATGAATAGTTCTGTTTTACTATTGTCATATCAATATTAAAGCAATCAGTTGACTTTTTACTTTTAAATGTTTTTACAATATTTAATATTTCATTATGATTCACAGCAGTAAGAAACATTGTGGAAGAGTTTTTGTATTTATCTATTTCGAAAGAATTTATTGGATCAGGAATTTGTTTTGCTAAGTTACTGCCGATATTAACAAAATACTCATTAAATTCCTTTGCTATTTTTGCAGTTTCCTCAATAATGGTATTTTTATCTTTCATAAAGTACTCCGGATAATCTGCTTTTTTAGAGCTATTTCTAATTACATGATTTAATATTTTCCATATCTCTTGAGTGTTGCTTTTATTTTGCTCTAATGATGCATGAAAACGGTCTCTCTTATTAGTTCTTATAATATTTACTAATTTATTTTTATAGGTCTTATATTTTGTTTCAGCTTCTTTGGTTCTGAATTTTAGAAACGATTTGTATAAATTGTTTTTCTTTTTACATGCATTTTCTATGCCTTTTGTTATCCATGGCTTACTTTGGTCTTTGTACTTTTTGGAGACCTTAATTACTGGGAAATGTTTATCATATAAGGAGGTTATGGTTGACTGAAATGCGTCTGAGTAGACCTCAGACCAATTTTGTTTGTCTAAGTCTAACTTAAAAGCTGCGATGGAATGTTGGGTTCTGAGTCTTATTTCTGATATGTGGGTTATTGATCTAGTTTTTCTTTCAAAATAATTATGAAAGACTGCAAAGACCGGTAGATGGGCACTTATATCAGTGATGAGAAGTCCACTTTGCTTTTTATGATCAATCTTCTTTATAAATATATTATCTATTAATGTGGCCGTATCAACTGTTATTCTACTGGGTTTCAGAATGACTGGGAAAAGACTGTTGCTATTGTTGAGGAAATTTCGCCTTACCATGAAAACTGTGGATACTAATCTCTATAATGAACATCTGCTGAAGCACTTAAGACAAACAAGGTAGTGTTTTGCTTTCCTCCTCTCTTGTCCTTGGGCAACTTAACAGCCCCCAAACATCTTCCTCCCAGTCCTCCCATCTTAATAATAATAATAATAATACATTTTATTTATAAGCGCCTTTCCAGACACCCAAGGACACTTTACAATCAGACAAAACAACAAAACACCAAACGGTCTTTTTACGTTCTTCAAGGCTGTCAAGTTCCCTTGGAAAGGAGCTCCAATCTCATAATTTGTGCACAGCAGATGCGGTCTGTACTTCGTCACCATGCCAAGATTGAACTGCATTGACCTTTCTTTGTCTCTGATTTTTACATAAGGGGAAGGACTGCCCGCCCCTCATTTACATACTATTCCTATATAAACGTGTGACTGTATTTCTTCTGGGCTTCCTGACGAAATCTGAAACTCTCAGGAGCCCGAATCGATTCGTGTTGCGTTGTGATAAACTGAGAAAAAGACGACGTGGTGTTGGGTCTTCTTCCACCTTATAGAGAAATAAAAGAACCTGTGTCCAAGGAGGGCAGTAAGGAATTGGACAGCTCCCCTCCTCTACAAAATACATTGTATTTATGAAATCTGTTGTTTTTTTATGTCCATTTGGGCTTAATAAGTCTATGTTAAAGTCGCCACATATAATTCGTGTTTTCTTATCATTAGAACAACTTAGCATATCTGTCAGTTTTTTTATTAAATGTGTCATAAATGCAACTTATAATGACATTTGATGCACCCTTAATATGCATTTCAATAGCTAGGCACGGGCGGCCCGGTAGTCCAGTGGTTAGCACGTCCGCTTCACAGTGTAGAGGTGTGTGTGTGGAGTTTGCATGTTCTCCCCGGGCCTGTGTGGGTTTTCTCCGGGTGCTCCGGTTCCCTCCCACATTCCAAAAACATGCATGGCAGGCTGATTGGACACTCTAAATTGCCCCTAGGTGTGAGTGTGGGCGTGGATGGTTGTTTGTCTCTGTGTGCCCTGCGAGTGGCTGGCAACTGATTCGGGGTGTCCCCTGCCTACTGCCCGAAGACGGCTGGGATAGGCTCCAGCACCCCCCGCGACCCTAGTGAGGATCAAGCGGTTCGGAAAATGGATGGATGGATGGATAGTTAGGCACTCCATTAGATTCTCTGTTGTGCCTGTCAGGCTCTCGATTTTACTACATTTAAGTGCTTTGTCTACATATATTGCAAGCCCCCCTCCTTTTTTGTCTTCCCTATTAGTTGCGTACATTTCATATCCATCCATTTTCATTTCACTTTTTTTTCATCGTCAAGCCAAGTTTCTGATATGGCAATTATTGTAAATTTATTGAATTTAGTCAAATATTCTTTGATTTTGGTGACATTTTTAGAAAGACTTCTACTGTTTAAATGTATCACTGAAAGTGTATTTTTCAGTTCTACATTTGTGTTCAATTGTTCATGCGTATAATACTTGGAGTTTGTGATGCTGTGATTATGATTGAAGAAATTATTGTCTGGGTCTAAGTCGTTTTCAGGGGTCAGTAGAGTCAAAAGTTTTGAAGTCCATGTTTGTTTTGTGTGTTTCCTATATCAGTTAAGTCAGAGTTTTTTATCTGGTGGTAATCAGTTCTCAGCATGTTAAACTCGAGCCTATTGAATTGGAGTACTGGTGCGGGGGTGGACTATGAGTTTGTCGTGTCTCAAGTTGGCAATTTCCCCTCTTTCACGTGCAGCTTTTAGTTTTGGAAGCGGTTCTTTTCTTTTTTGACGTACGACATCTGTATAGTCTTCGTTAATGTAGATGTTGGTACCTTTTAAATATTTTGCTCTCTGTAGAATCATTGTTTTGTCCTTATATTTTTCAAATTTCACCACTACTGGTCTTGGTCGAGGTCTTCCCGATTCGTGCCTCCCCGTGCGGTGGGCTCTTTCCACATCGATTGTCTCCTTTACCTGCAGTTGGTCCTTGAAGATTTTTTGCACTTTTTGCTCCGTTTTGGTCCAAGTTTCTCCTTGTAATTCCTCAATTCCATGGATTTTCAAGTTGTTTCTTTTTGATTGTCCCTCTAAGTAGTCCATCTTGTCAGTTAATGCGAGCAAACTGTCACATACTTTGTAGATTTCAGTTTGCATGGTTTTACAATGGTCAGTTTCATTCATTTGCTGTTTTTTAATGTCATTGACCTCCTTTTGGGTGAAATTGATACTGGTTTTCAGTTCTTGTACTTCCCTGGAAAAACTGTCGAGTCGTGAGTTTGTTGAGTCAAGTATCATCTTTACAAATCCTTTGAAGTGATCCTGTTGTTGCTGCATGAGCGCTGTGAAAAGTTATTTTTGTTGCAGGAGTAGTTCATTGACTTGCGTGAGAGTCATCAATTCTTTGTCCTGCTTTACATCCTGTCCCCGTTTAGGCGGCATCCTTTGGGTTTCGTTGCTAGCCGGCTGTCAGCTAGTTGGTGACGTGTGCTGTGGTCTTTCTGCCAACCCGGATGTTGTTGACGTGGCAGTGGGCCTGTGGCCTCCCCGGGCAACACAGCCGCTGTGTTCGAGTGAAGTTTTTCGGCTGCTGCTGCCGGGTTCACTGTTCGGTTGGCTGGCCTCAAGTGGTGGCTCCAGCTGCTAGTGCCGGACCCGTGTGTCGACCGCTGCTGGAGCTCCGAAGAGTCCTCTCACACGCTGACGCCGGCTGGCTATCGCTAGCTCACGCTGCCTCGGTGATCGAGTGAGTTCACCCGCCGCCGCCGCCAGTCTCACCGATCAGCCGGTTGGTTTTCAGGGGTTGGGTTTAGCTGCTTATGCCGGACCAATTAAAATTAAAGTACAATGTGGTATTTTCAAAACATAATAACCACGAATCATGACACGAGGAATGTCCGATCTAGCTGCAACACTCTTTTGTCGGTATGGTAATGTTGGTATGGTAACGTGCCTTCAAAATAAGATACAGAGCAAATACACATGTGCATTAAAAAATACGACTCACCATCGCCGCATATTATGCAGAGTGAGCTTGGTGCGTGCGAATCTCCCGTTGAGATAAATCAGTGTTTTAAGTAGTATTCCTGATGCTGTCTATTAAATGTAGCCTTCATTTTCTTGAAAGTCGTAGACTCCTCTTCTGTCTCCAGGCTGGGCCTTTTCCCCTTCCTAAAGAAACTTTCCAAAGACATTTGTTTTTTACTCATTTTGCTAGCTCCTGGGTTTCATTTTAGCGGTAACCTATCAGGTGACCGAAAAGCGTGCCTTGACCTACGTCAAGAGTGACATACTGTAGACGGATGTAACAAAGAATCCGGTAATTTTTCAGATTTTTAAATGAATAAAACAGGTAATGTCAGTTATTTATTCTTTCTGTGCGGCTCGGTACCGGTCCGGGGGTTGGGGACCACTGACGTAGAAAATTGAGGAGCCACCCTGTGCTGCCCCTGCAGACTTAACACTTTCGTCAGAAGCCAGCGTGACACCCGACACGTGTATCCAAGAAAGTGGCACGATGAGCACCTCGGACCGAGGCGCTGGCCTCCCCAGTGACACACCATTCAGCAGCTGCTTATCTTTGATCATCATTTCTCATAGTACTGCCTGGGGAACCTTGGACTTTCAAATAATGGATTGGCCGGGAGATCATACCTGAAAAGTGGTGCAATTACCACAATCATACCTGCTGGAGAGACCACAGCTCTAATTACATCAATCCGCTAGCTAAATGAGAACATAACATTCGCATTATTGCACTAGCATTAGCTTCGTTGTCAAGTATGATGTCAGACCTATTTTGTTGTATAAAAAAAAAAAACATCAATGCTGAATAAAGACTGTGTAAGGCTCAAATATGTTCCATCATAATTACATGTTACTGTCTCGTGGATGAGATGCACAGCAGCTGACTGGAGGACGATGTCATGAAAGGGGCCGCGGCAGCGTCTTACTTTCGGGTTCGAAAATTGGCCGCCAAAATAACAAGGCTTTCATAAGAAATTAGATCACCATTGTGCTAAAAGTGATGTACAATCATATAGTAACTGAGGAAAACTTGAAATAGCATGATACAGACCCTTTAATTGACACTAGTGAGCATTTTGGTCACCAATGTCCATGTATGGTTACCGTAACCCATGGGTGTCAAACATACGGCCCGCGGGCCGGGACCGGACCCCCAAGGAGGTTCAATCTGGCCCGCAGGATAATTTAAAAGTGAAAAATGCATTAAAGACACAGAATTAATATTTTAAATAAAATGCAATTCATGGATTATCTGCTCGGTGCAGACCGTCTTGATCAGTGTAGAAGACAACATTGTTTTGATCAGTGTAGAAGACAGCAGTCTCAATCTGTCCCTGAGACAGACCCAACACAGCAGACGGTATCAATGCGCCAATGCTTCTTTATACCAAAACAAAGGAAAGACATGATATTTTGGTTATTTATCGCAGAGTATGGTATAATGTTAATGGTCCGGCCCACTTGACATCTACAGAGTCTATTTGTGGCCCACAATGTGAAATGAGTTTGACACCCCTGCCGTAACCTCATCATAGAAATGTTTTATCTTTAAATTAATGACAAACAAACTGAGCAGGTTTAAAATAGTGTGATGAAAAAAATACCTCAAAATATTTTGATGTAGAACGATTCCTTCATTTACCAGGCAAGAAGAATGAAGCATTGTGGAAAAAGGAAAAGAGAATTGATGGCAAACTCAGAGACACAATGACATTTTTATTTTACTGAGTCATTATGATGAGCGAACCCCGTTGCAACAACAGTGTGGCAAGGAGTGATTAGTGCCTCACATCTCTGATGCAGACATATTGTTCTAGGTCTGTGCAATCAGCGGTTACCCATTCTCCATCTGTAGGAGAAATATATTTCAGTATATCAGCATCGTATTCGTGGCAACTCTAATCAATGATTTCACTTACCACTCTGAAGAAGCTGCACGCAGTCATCATTATTGTCAGGAGGAGGATCATTCTGGAAGTTGGTAAAATCATTAACTGTGCCATCGGTCCATATGTAGTCTTCAGCCTGGAAGCAAAAGTCAGACTGAATGAGTCACACGTAAAGAAAACAATTGCTTGAATTACCATCTGCTTTTTGTCGGTCACCATCTATCTTGCTTATCTTTCAAATTATTTGAATCATCGAGTATCATTGTGAAACTGGTGTTTGATGTCACACTGAGATATAAGTGTGGAGGGCAAGGTCAGGTGTTTGGTCGATTAAAAAAAAAAAAAAAAAAAAAAGCATAAACTATCCTGAAGTAAGAATTGATTGTGTTACAAGGCTGAACTCAAGTCTTCCCAGTGGATACCTAAATGTCAACATCTAGGTTGCGCTAGATATTGTCCTGTGTGTTCTCCTTTCTAGTCAATACTTCATAATCTGGTGACAAGACTGAGGACACATTCATTTTGTGTAGGGTTCTCTGTCTTTAGGCACCCTGGGGCCAGCCAATCGCAGGCACCAGAGACGAACAACCATAGTCATATCTAGGGACTTCATGCCATGCCGTGGGAGGAAGAACATAATCCACACAGGGAGGCCGGAGCTGGATTTGAACCCGGTACCTCAGCACTGTGAAGCCGACGTGCTAACCACTGGACTACCGGGCCGCCCACATTCATTTTGTCTGTGGCAAAAACATCTCGACTGAACATATGAGAGGATTCACCAGCAGCGCATCGTTGAGTCCAGTCCAGAATTGGATAGCGTTCCCACCCTCTGCGGCCAGAAAACGAACAAACTCATTTTCCAGCAAACTGTGAATGGAGACCAGATTCCCTTCCATAATGTTGCAGACGCTCTGATGGAAAAGGAGAGGAAAAAGTTGCTGTCACTCATTCAAATCCGTCTTACAGAAGGCTATAAGATATTTCGGCTTTGTACCAAAGCGTTCAATCCACAGATTGACAAATCGCGGATTGTGATAGCTTTAAACTATGTTAGGCGTATATTCTTCATACCTCGGCATCTGCAAAGTTCCTCGGATCACGTTCGAAGATGTAACAGAAGCAGTCCAACCGGGTCCAGCCTTTGGGACAGTTATTGTCTGCAACACAATTGTTGTTCGAGGAAGAAAGGGAGATCCGTCAATTAATCTGACGTCAGATTTCATTTGAAAAAAAAAAAAAAAGTCAAAGCTAACCTTTGGACTGAATCTTTTTGAAAGACCACTGTGAAAGAAGAAAATGACGGTAAAAATTAGACTAGAAAATACTGACACACATGAAACCACCAGTTCATTAAAGACAATAAAACATGTATTTGTTTATTTAAGTCAGTGGGTGAAATTTGGACTCACGGCTCCGGTCAACAGTCCGCTGATCCCACAAAGGAGGAACAACAAGCGAAGAGCGAATGCCATCTGTGCAACAAAAGAAAAACACTTACAAAAATATGAACAATCAATATCAGTATTACATTTACATTTCACCATCTAAAAGAGAACAACACAGTACTTGCCGAATAAGGCTCGTGAGGTTTGAAAAGTAAGATGTAAAGTTACCTTTGCAGTGGTGATATTGGATTGGATTGCATTTTGAGGATGACAGTGATTCCTTTTATATGCCGAAAGGTGGAATATGGCTTGTCATGTCAGTGTCACATGACACATCATAATAGCTATAATGAGCGCTTAAGCAAGTCAAATCGTCAAAAAAAACAACAACAAAAAAGAACTTTTATTTCCTTGATGCTGTGTTTACCAAACAAGTTTTGGACCAGAGTGCGTCACTGGGAAATTAACTCAGACTAACAAAAGGAACGTTTTGTCTTTTGTCTAGGCAAGTCAGGAAGCACTGCAGTCTATCATTAGGTCAAAATTACTCTATTTTTAGGAAAAACAGCAACCATGCCAGTAACTGAGCGTGCTTCCTTGTATTATATGGCCATGGATTCGAATTCTTATACCACAACACAAATTGCTTCCTTCTCATTGTTTGTATTCAGAAAACTGCATATTTGGAAAGTACTGTAAACCAAGTGCAGCGCCCTACATACATGTAAGCATTCTTGGATGTGACAACTATGGTATGAAGTCTTTGGTTCCGTAGTATCTGCTGTGAAATCTGTGCAGGTGGTTTCAAATGTTTGTAAGCAGTGTGCTGTTTGAGGTCGGGGTGAACGGCCATTTGTGTTTCTGTCCTCACTCTTATTGTATTCGAGAGGAAGATAATAACTTGTGTTTTTTGTTCCATAAATCCTGAGGTTATTAAGATACTGTATGAATTGTTACTTTACCAGCAAGAAATGTTTTGTTTGCCGTTTTGGCCTTGGTTCACACTGAAATGATTTCATTTGGTTATGTGTTTATGATTAATCAAAAATAGGAAAGATTTTAAGTTAGTCACTTTCACAAAGCCAATTGAAACCGGCAGTCAATCCAAAAGAAATCATCACAATAATATGTTCTATGCAGCACCACTAGCAGGAAAATCCACCCGTTTTTTGTCCATCTCAGAGGGCGTCCATTTTGCCAGTTCCCTGTCCACTGAAAATGTAATTGAATAAATGTACATAAAGTGATCGATCCCATATTGATTCATATATTACTACAAAGCATTTATTCAGCAGTATGGCCTTGCAAGGTTTCACAGAGAGAGAAACAATGAATAACAATGTTGAGATGGGGGGGGAGGGCAGCCGCTTCCCAAGTTTGGACGAGATAAGCCATCAAGGAGTGAAGGTCGTTTGGCTGCACAGCTGTGTAAAAGAACTCTCACTCTTCCAAGCACACAGAAGTGCATCTATATTATATTCTTTGGATTGAAGACTCCATCATTGTTCTCCGACTGAAATCAGATAACAACCTCTGAGCAGTGGAAACAGCTACCTTGAGACGGCGCGCTCATGACGAGCTTGCACAAATGAGCTCATGAACTCCTCTCAGCGTAGGAGTGCATTGTTTCTGACCAGACATCATCTTCCTGTGGACTTCATCAATGGTTCTGACGTTTGTGTGTGCTTCCCCCTCCCTCATAATATGATATGACCTGCATGAAAACTGTGGTAATTTATAAAACATAATCCCAAATGCGAATCATGACACGAGGAACGTCCGCCACACTCTTTGGTCGCATGGTAATGTTGAAACAAGCCTTCAAAAAAAGATACACAGCAAATACACAATGCATTAAAAAATACGACTCACCATCGCCGCATATAACGTAGAGTGGGCTCGGTACTGTGATGTTTCATCACAGACCCTCTTCCTTCCGTGCTTTTATTTCGGAGAGTCCACTTCCTGGGACCTTCTGTGTCTTTTTCCCTTTGCTTACCAGGCTGAGCCGGAGGGTGCTCCCACACCTGCAGTTGATTAGCAATCACCTCCTGCATTTAAGAGCTCTGCTGATCTGCAAGCGGGTGCCAGATGATTCACGCATTATGAGTAGTATCCAGGCCATTGCTAGTGCACACGCTTGCCATTTTTGTATTTTTGTGCATACTCTAGTGATGGGTCCACGAGGCCTCATGAGGCGTGTCGACACACTGACACACTGTGTTGATACTGTGCTGATACTGTGTCGCTGACCACTGCCACCTGCTGGACCTTCAAAATCCCTGCAACCAACCCACTTCACAGACTGACCTGACTGATTTGATGATAAAGTGTATACAATATACAGTCAAACCTCGGTTTTGGACGTCTCGGTTCTCGTACAATTCGGTTTTCGAACTAAAATTTCTATTTTTTTATGCCTCGGATGACGAACAAATTTCGGTTCTCGGACTAACTGAGCGCACTTGAATGCGTCACTTCACTCCTCTCGGCTTCGCTACCTCGTCTAGCAACGCTACCTCGTGTAGCTTCGCGAGGTATCGAAGCCGAGAGGAGGTAGCAAAGCCGAGAGGAGTGAAGTGACACTCCCTCATGTCGCGGCGCTCCCTTGTGTCTCGTCGCTACACAGGAAGCGACCATTGTGAGCAGACGTTTTTGTATTGTTCAATAAAAAAAAAGCAGACGTGTTTGGTGAGACGCTTCTGTTAGGACTAGTGAAATCCCCCTCTTTTCATAATGGTTTGCCCTGGCAGCACGGGGGAGGGGTGGGTGGGGGGGGGGGGGGGGGCGTGCGTTTGTTTGCATTTTTCAATGCAGCCGCACATAATGAACACTCTGGTGTCCGGTGTCTCATTATTATGCAATAATCGTACAGAAACAGCTTGTGAGCAGACGAGTTTGTATTGTTCGATTAAGAATGTTTTTTTTTTTAAAAGCAGACGTGTTTAGTGAGAACTACGTTGTATTGGACTGTTATTTTTGCATCGTGTATCAGCCCCTAATCATGGCACCAAAGAAAGCAAGTGGAAGTGGTGAACCTGGTGAAGAAAAGAGCCAAATAGTGTGCAAAACTATAGAATTTAAGAGAGATTTAATCGCTAAATATGAGTCAGGTGTGCGTGTGTCTGTGTTGGCGAAGGAGTTCGGGATGCCGAAATGCCCCGCCTACTGCCTGCTGACAGCTGGGACAGGCGCAAGCCCCGTGACAGATAGAGAGATGTTCCTTCAATTTTTATGTTACTATGTTAATGTTAAAATTGGTCATCTCCCATTACATTTGTACAGTTTATGGTGTGAAATTGTAAAAAAAAGTGGTTTAAAAAAGTTGTTTTCTTGACTTGTAACGGATTAAAATATTTTACATTGATTTCAATGGGAAACATGGTTTCGGTTTCCGAACAATTCGGCTTCCGAACAGTCTTCTTGAACGGACTAAGTACGAAAACCGAGGTTTGACTGTAATTCACATCCATGCATTCATATTATATCATTCAATGTGTTTCAATAATGTGAAAATCGTGTGAATGAAGATGCTTGTGGGCTTTGACTTCACAAATTTTGATTGAGAAAAAGAAGATGCTCCAGTGTTTTAAATTTCAGTCTGTTGCGTTTCTTGCATGCGATGTCCCTTGCTGTGGAGACCACACACACACAATGGAATAAGACAATTGAATAAGACATGTCAAAAATCCGAGAGGCACTTGGTGAGACAAGGAGATATGAACAAATACCTTATTCTCCAAAAGGAGATCAAAATGGCTCTACACGGCGGACAATTTGCGTTTGTCCGGAAGCTGCTCCATAATATGCACGTACTGTAGCAACGTCACTCGAGTGAAGCACGCCTCAGCAGTCAAGAGTCCGCTGCTCTCTGCTGTGTGCGCGTGAGCGCGAGCATGTACTCACGGCGCTGACGCAACCCACGTTACATAAAGCTTTGAACTACGACAACAGCTAAGTTAGCCTAGCCGACACGACGCTCGAAGTCAGACGGACACGTTTTTCTGATAATCTGTGCATTTTCCTTTTTGCCCAAATATCTATTTTTATTCGAGCGAGGGTGAGGTCTGGCTTGTTTCGGCAGGCGGCATCGTGTCGCTCGACGGACTTTCTTATAAACACGGTTTGGCGGGCTTTTGCGGCGTCAACGCAGCCTGGACTGAGTCGACGCAGCCTGGATTGTGTCGACGCAGTTCATGTGTTGGTCACGTGATCGTCACGAAGCAGCACACACATCGACACGTGGATTGCTCTGTAAGCTCGACGCATCGGTGTTGTTGGACCCATCACTACCTACCTCCCTGCCCAGCCTGGCTCCACATTTTCCTCCCCAGACCACTTGACCCTGCACCCATCCTTCCCCCATCTCCTTTGCTTTTGGATCCTCTGCTGCCATTACCTTTGGTACCCATAACAGGTGTGTGGGAATCTCCCGTTGAGAGAAATCCGTATTTAAAGTAGGAAATCCTGATATAGTCAAACCTCGGTTTTCGAACGTCTCGGTTCTCGACCAATTCGGTTTTCAACCAAAAATGTTGAGTTTTTTATGCCTCGGATGACGAACAAATTTCGGTTCTCGAACAAACTGAGCGCACTTGAATGCACCATTTGACTCTTCTCACCTTCCTTACACGAGGAAGTGACGCTTCCTCGGGTAGACGAGGGAGTGACGCTTCCTCGTGTTGCTTTCCATTGTGAGCAGACATGTTCAGTAAACATTTTTATTTTAAAAAGAGCGTGGTCTCGGTTTTCGAACAATTTCGGTTTTCGAACCACCTTATGGACGAAAACCGAGGTTTGACTGTACTGTCAATAAAATGTAGCCATCTTTTTCTTGAAAGTCCGAGGCTCCTCTTCTGTCTCCTGGCTGGGCCTTTTCCTCTTCCCAAAGAAACTTTCCAAAGACATTTGTTTTTTACTCATTTTGCTAGCTCCCGGGTTTCATTTTAGCCTTAACCTATCACATGACCGAGAAGCGCGCCTTGACCTACGTCAAGAGTGACATACTGTAGACGGATGTAACATAGAATCCAGTGATTTTTCAGATTTCGAAATGAATAAGACGGAAGTAATGTAAGTTATTTATTCTTTCTGTGCGGCCCAGTACCGGTGCGCAGCCTGGGGGTTGGGGACCACTGACATCAGAAATTGAGGATCCACCCTGTACCACCCCTGCAGACTTAACACACACCCACTTTCTTAAGAAGCCAGCGTGACACCCGATAAGCGAAAGCAGCACCATGCGCACCTCGGGCCGAGGCGCTGGCCTCCCCAGCGACACACCATTCAGCAGCTGTTTATTTGTGATTATGATTTCTCATAGGACCGCCTGGTGAGCCTCGGCCTGGAGAAAAAGTGGATTGGCCGGGAGATCATCCCTGAAAAGTGGTGCAATTACCACAATCAGACCTGCTGAAGAGGCCGCAGCTGTCATTAAATCAACCAGCTAGCTCAATGAGAACATAATATTCGCATTCCTGATTGTAAAGTGTCCTTGGGTGTCTTGAAAAGCGCTTAAAAATAAAATGTATTACTATTATTATTATTAATGCACTAGCATTAGCTTCGTTGTCAAGTATGATGTCAGACCTATTGTGTTGTATTAAAAAAACAAAAAAAAACATCAATGCTGTATAAAGACTCTGGATAGAGAACATAAGGCTCAAACTTGTGATTGATGATTACAAGTTACTGTTTCGTGGATGAGATGCACAGCAGCCGACTGGATCGTGATGTCATGAAAGGGGCTGCGGCAGCCACACATGGAGAGGCGGGGTTTTCATGAGCCAAGCGTCTTACTTTCGAGTTTGAAAATGAGCCTCCAAAATAACTAGGCTTTCATTAGAATTGAGATTGCCATTGTGGCAAAAGTGATATACAATCATATAGAATATGAATATATATGAAAACGCATGATACAGACCTTTTAATTGACACCAGTGAGCATTTTGTTCACCAATGTCCATGTATAGTAACCGTAACTTCATCATAAAAAATGTTCTCTTTAAATTAATGAGAAACAAACTGAGCAGGTATTGAAAAAAAGGCCCCAAAATATTTTGATGTATAAAGATTCCTTGATTTACCAGACAAGAACGAAGCATTGTGGAAGAAGTAAAGGAGAATTGATTGCAAACTCACACAATGATAATTTAAAAGTGAAAAATGCATTAAAGACACAGAATTAATACAGTATTTTAAATAAAATGCAATTCATGGATTATCCGCTAGGGGCAGACCGGTTTGATCAGTGTCGAAGACAACATTGTTTTGATCAGAGAAGAAAACAGCAGTCTCAATCTGTCCCTGAGACAGACCCAACACAGCAGACGGTATCAATGCGCCAATGCTTCTTTATACCAAAACAAAGGAAAGACATGATATTTTGGTTATTTATCGCAGAGTATGGTATAATGTTAATGGTCCGGCCCACTTGACATCTACAGAGTCTATTTGTGGCCCACAATGTGAAATGAGTTTGACACCCCTGCCGTAACCTCATCATAGAAATGTTTTATCTTTAAATTAATGACAAACAAACTGAGCAGGTTTAAAATAGTGTGATGAAAAAAATACCTCAAAATATTTTGATGTAGAACGATTCCTTCATTTACCAGGCAAGAAGAATGAAGCATTGTGGAAAAAGGAAAAGAGAATTGATGGCAAACTCAGAGACACAATGACATTTTTATTTTACTGAGTCATTATGATGAGCGAACCCCGTTGCAACAACAGTGTGGCAAGGAGTGATTAGTGCCTCACATCTCTGATGCAGACATATTGTTCTAGGTCTGTGCATTGAGCGGTTACCCATTCTCCATCTGTAGGAGAAATATATTTCAGTGTATCAGCATCGTATTCGTGGCAACTCTAATCAATGATTTCACTTACCACTCTGACGAAGCTGCACGCAGTCATCATCATTGTTAGGAGGAGGATCATTCTCGAAGTTGTTAAAATCATTAACTGTGCCATCGGTCCATATGTAGTCTTCAGCCTGGAAGCAAAAGTCAGACTGAATGAGTCACACGTAAAGAAAACAATTGCTTGAATTACCATCTGCTTTTTGTCGGTCACCATCTATCTTGCTTATCTTTCAAATTATTTGAATCATCGAGTATCATTGTGAAACTGGTGTTTGATGTCACACTGAGATATAAGTGTGGAGGGCAAGGTCAGGTGTTTGGTCGATTAAAAAAAAAAAAAAAAAAAAAAGCATAAACTATCCTGAAGTAAGAATTGATTGTGTTACAAGGCTGAACTCAAGTCTTCCCAGTGGATACCTAAATGTCAACATCTAGGTTGCGCTAGATATTGTCCTGTGTGTTCTCCTTTCAGGGGGTTAGTCAATACTTCATCCCTTAATCTGGTGACAAGACTGAGGACACATTCATTTTGTCTGTGGCAAAAACATCTCGACTGAACATATGAGAGGATTCACCAGCAGCGCATCGTTGAGTCCAGTCCAGAATTGGATAGCGTTCCCACCCTCTGCGGCCAGAAAACGAACAAACTCATTTTCCAGCAAACTGTGAATGGAGACCAGATTCCCTTCCATAATGTTGCAGACGCTCTGATGGAAAAGGAGAGGAAAAAGTTGCTGTCACTCATTCAAATCCGTCTTACAGAAGGCTATAAGATATTTCGGCTTTGTACCAAAGCGTTCAATCCACAGATTGACAAATCGCGGATTGTGATAGCTTTAAACTATGTTAGGCGTATATTCTTCATACCTCGGCATCTGCAAAGTTCCTCGGATCACGTTCGAAGATGTAACAGAAGCAGTCCAACCGGGTCCAGCCTTTGGGACAGTTATTGTCTGCAACACAATTGTTGTTCGAGGAAGAAAGGGAGATCCGTCAATTAATCTGACGTCAGATTTCATTTGAAAAAAAAAAAAAAAAGTCAAAGCTAACCTTTGGACTGAATCTTTTTGAAAGACCACTGTGAAAGAAGAAAATGACGGTAAAAATTAGACTAGAAAATACTGACACACATGAAACCACCAGTTCATTAAAGACAATAAAACATGTATTTGTTTATTTAAGTCAGTGGGTGAAATTTGGACTCACGGCTCCGGTCAACAGTCCGCTGATCCCACAAAGGAGGAACAACAAGCGAAGAGCGAATGCCATCTGTGCAACAAAAGAAAAACACTTACAAAAATATGAACAATCAATATCAGTATTACATTTACATTTCACCATCTAAAAGAGAACAACACAGTACTTGCCGAATAAGGCTCGTGAGGTTTGAAAAGTAAGATGTAAAGTTACCTTTGCAGTGGTGATATTGGATTGGATTGCATTTTGAGGATGACAGTGATTCCTTTTATATGCCGAAAGGTGGAATATGGCTTGTCATGTCAGTGTCACATGACACATCATAATAGCTATAATGAGCGCTTAAGCAAGTCAAATCGTCAAAAAAGAACTTTTATTTCCTTGATGCTGTGTTTACCAAACAAGTTTTGGACCAGAGTGCGTCACTGGGAAATTAACTCAGGCTAACAAAAGGAACATTGTGTCTTCAGAAAATTGTAGGCAAGTCAGTATCACGTTGCGAGGTGGTGGTGGACCGTAAAAAGCAGGCAGGAGGAATGAGCAGGGTGAACTTGATGGATTGTATTTAATAAAACACCGAGAAAACTGAATCCAAAACAAACAAAGTGCGAACAACCGAAACAGATCTGAAGCAAAAATTATCACTCAACATGACCGGAACAAACATGACCTAAACATGACAAACAAACATGACAGCAGCGAACAAGCAAACAATGACCCGACAGTGAGTGGTCGGGCGGGGAGTCCTTTTAAAGCCATAATTGCCTAACGACCAACAGGTGTGCAGCTGCAGGGAAAAGCCCCACAGTGCCACCTGTTGGTCACAAACCGAAACATGACAGTCAGGAAGCACTGTCATCTATCATTCGGTCAGAATTTTTCTATTTTTAGAAAAAACAGCAACCACGTCGGTAACTCAGCATGCTGTCTTGTATTGTGTGGCCACGAATTCTTACGCCGCAACACAAACTGCTTCCTTCTCATTGTTTGTGTTCAGAAAACCGCATATTTAGAAAGTACTGTAAACCTTACTTCCAGCTTCCTTCAAAGCAAAACCGACAGAGGCAGTTCCTTGTACGGGTGGAAACAGTGCTGCCACAGTTATTTTGAAAAAGTTACTTTGAAAAAATAACTGAGTCACTTTACATGTTACAGGAAATACAGGAAACGTGGTAACATTGCACCTGATGAACCATCTGTACGCCATTATCTCGCCCCCCACCCGCCAAACACCAGCTATGTAAATTAGGATTAACTGAAAATATTTTCAAACAGTTTAGCCTTTTTTTAATCCATCCATCCATTTTCTGAACTGCTCTATCCTCACAAGGGTCGCGGGGCATGCTGGAGCCTATCCCAGCTGTCTTCGGGCAGTAGGTGGGGGACACCCTGAACCGGTTGCCAGCCAATCGCAGGGCACACAAAGACGTACAACTACCCGCGCTCACACTCACACCTAGGAGTGTTCAATCAGCCTGTTTTTGGAATGTGGGAGGAAATGGTGTACCCGGAGGAAACCCACGCAGGCACGGGCAGAACATGCAAACTCCACACAGCGAGGCCAGAGTTGGAATTGAACCCAGTACCTCTGCACTGTGAGGTCAACGCGCTAACCACTTGACCATCGGACCGCCAGCCTTTTTAATATTTACAATCATTTTGGAAAGTACAGGGCATTTTTAGGCCTCAAGAACAGAGCAAGATAATAATTTTGTACCGTATTGGGTAAAGACAATCAGCTCGAATGGACAACCATTCCACTACTTGTCTGTTAAATTGAGGTTCTACTGTAGTTTAATATTTCATATTTGTTATTATTTACTTCATGAAAGAAAGAAAGAAAGAAAGAAAGAAAGAAAGAAAGAAAGAAAGTTGCTTAGATTTGCTTTTGTTGTTTTGAGTCATCTTTCAGATATGGCACACATCAGATACCAGGAAGGGAATCTGAAAAACAGACTAATTATTGTGATGAAGGATCAGGGACTTTTACGTCATAATTGATGACACACCCATCATCATAAATCTACCATTATGTCAGAGAGAAAAGGATAGAACAATACCTTCTTCAATGAAGACAATCATGCTTGTTTTGTTGGTATGCAACATATCCGGTTCAACTATCTTCTTCCTTTTAGGGTCAGTGTATTGTCAGCCTGCATGCCATGTCCATTTTCACAGTACTTTTTAATTTAGTTGATTCTGCGGAGTAAACAGGACTTAAACTATCCATATATTAAATTATCCATATATTTATTGATGATAATAAAATGTGCCGCTGTTCACTAGCTTTTTTTTGCCAAGCTGAATTAACATTTCCGATTCTCAGGCCACATCGTCTGCCTTAGCTCTAGTGCAGGGGTCGGGAACCTATGTCTCGCGAGCCAGGTGTGGCTCTTTTGATGATTGCATCTGCCTCGCAGATAAAACAAAATATTCTCACTTATTTAATACATCCAATGATTTTTCACTGCTCACGTTCTGTTCAGGGCTGCAGTTAGCGGCAGGAGCAATTTTAATTGGATGATACTGGCCTATGTTAGCCGTTGCTGGGTAAACAGGTCAATGCTGTTTACCCAGCAACTAACAATGCAATGTTAGTTTGTTGTCAGGTTTTATTGTTACAAATGTTGTATGACAAGGTGTTGTACACAGTTGAGTTGGGAGCGTGTGAGCGTGAGTTCAGCTCTAAGTTGTGCTTCCCGCACCAGATCCCCGGTGGTCAACTGGTTAGCACATTCGCCTCACAGTGCAGAGGTGCAGGGTTCGATTCCGGCTCCGGCTTTCCTGTGTGCAGTTTGTATGTTCTCCCTGTGCCTGCGTGGATACTCCGGTTTAGTCCCACATTCCCAAAACATTGCATGCTAGGTTAATGGAACACTCTAAAGTGTCCCGAAGTGTGATTGGGGGCGCGGAGGGTTGTCGGTCTATGTGTTCCCTGCGATTGGCTGGTAACCAATTCAGGGTGTACCCCGCCTGCAGCCCCAAGACAGCTGACATCGGTTCCAGCACACATGCTGGATTTATGTGAACATAAACGGCTTGGACAATAATAATTTAGCTTTGCGAAAGGACTATACAAGTCATTCAGAAACACGACAATTAAACTGAAATGTGTATTTGTTTTTGAGATTGATTCATGGAAAATGTTCTTTTGCTGCTGTGCACAATGTGAATTTGAAAAATAACAACTTTGATTCGAGAAAAAGGAAACCAAGTGTTCATTCGTCATATTGTTATTGTTGTGATATTGTGATTCCTTAAATGGTGGGTTGTGGACCCCTTTTATGTGGGTTGCAGCCTACTAGAAAAAGAATTGCAACATTTTTTCACAACAGTACTGAGGCATACCATGTGCCCACATAGCACATACAATGTTCAGTAAGCGTCAATAAATGTTATTAACCTGTCCTGTCGTCAGTAAACAAATATGGAGCAGCTCATGCTTTGGCTCACGGATGCCGTGGCGAGCAATATGCTTTGGATAGCTTGTCTAACACAGTTGAAACCGAGTATAAAAATGTAGCATATTGTACATGTATTATCAGAGGCTATTTTTAATCGGAATCCCAAAGTGGATCCCAAAGTTAACCTGCGAATACAGTACATGCTCCTCAAAACAAGAAAGTTGCACCTCAAATGAAGTCATTGCTGAGCAAAACGATCCATCCACGGGCAGGCTGGAGTCTATCCCAGCTGTCTTCCGGCAAGAGGCAAGGGGACATCCACCATCCACGCTCACACTCACACCTGGGGACAATTTAGATTGTTCCATGAACCTGCCATGCAGGTTTTGGGAATGTGGGAGACCACCAGAGTACCCGGAGAAAACCCACACAGGTACGGAGGGAACATGCAAACTCCGCACGGGAAGGCCGGATCTGGGATCGAACCCTACACCTCTGCACTGTGAGGCAGACGTGCTAACCAGTTGACCACCGTGTCACTCTTAGCAAAAGTACTCAACACAAAAAGAGTCCTTTTGAGCCTTTTTTAAAAATCTATCATTCATGTATTTATTGATCAATCATATTTCTTGCGAAAGAAAGAAAGAAACTTGTTCTGTTGCTGTCATATGTCCCTCAACACTTTTACCTCATAATTACTGATACACCCTCATCATAAGTCCTTCCCTAGCTCAGAGACAAAGGATGGAATGCCACCTATGCTCAGACAATTGTGCTTGTTTCTTTGGTATGAAACTAAACCAGCTGAATTGTCTTCAGGTTATTAGTGTACTTGGGCTTGTCACCCTGTGTGTCCTGTTTCCAGTGTGCTTTTTGCTTTTTTTTCAAAGTTTTTAATTTAATTTGTCTTCCAAAGTCAATTTAGTGGTTTAAAATATAAAATGTAAAGTTTGACTATCCAGGCAACACAGTCCACTTTTATTTGACATATCATCTTTAGGGTACCTGTCATCTCCGTAACAAAAGCAATTGTTTTTATTCCAAGAATTTTTAATTATTCGACCTTGAAGGCAAAAATAAGCGTGCTCTCAACATTCATAGCCGCATTAAACAAAACTGTCACTTACCGTGCAAATGATCACAACATAAAAATGCGTTTCTAATTATTTTGAAGAAATTTTGCCTTCCCTGCTTTTTCCTATTAAACTTCCGTTTCATCTATTGAGGCACATAAAAAATACATTGGAACACAACAAAAACAAACGTAGATGCAAGAAATGGGGGGAGAATGACAGTCATGCCAAGGAAGCCCCCAAAATCCTTCAACAGGCTTGACTAGTGTGGTTCCCTTAAATCGGTTTTCAAAACCAGACCACAAAAAAAAAAAAAAACATAAGATGAGAGCATATACAAAAACAATAATTTAGAAAAGTCATCGTTAGGTTATTCATTCAGAAATTATGAATGTACCATCAATGATCTTGTCGAGAGTTTAACCAGGTGAGGGGAAAGGGAAACCTCAAAATGTTCTTCTAAATTGAAACAAAGTCGTCCGTGATTGCAGAGGGGGGGGGGGGGGGGGGGGTGAAGCTGAAAAGCTTTTCATGTTAGGTTAGCTGTGATCTGAATTATTTGCTGTAAAAAAAAAAACAACAACAACAACAAAATCTGAAAATCAGAAATGCATGAGACAGTGAGGTTGAACCTGACAAGACACGCTGACTGGAAGACACAAGAGACCTCGCTGATGAGAACAGTGGAAACAAAACTCTAGCGAGCAGAAAAGTCATGAAAAAAGGCTCCACAGAGAAAGCACGACAAAATTCAATGGAATCAAAACAAAATAACACAGACACATATCAGGACAGCGAGACACTTACCCTAGTGGCGTGAGAATATGTTGTCACGTGGTACAGGAAGACATGCTTTCTGACTGTTTTGAAATTATTTTATATGTACGGCCTCAAAGTGTTTGCCGTGGAAACATTGACTGCAATCATGCCCTTACGTCCCCTTGCGCCTGTGTTTGTGTGTGTTAATGACACATTCAGGCTTATGCCTGGTACACATGTAAGGATTTCCAACCCTTTCGCAATTTTTTTAATCAGTGACAGATATCACACATTAAGATATAAAATCAGGTATTTAACAGCTTTGATTGAATTGTACTAATTATAATGCCGTACGGTAAGTAGTCCCAACTTTTTGGCCCTGTTACATTCGTACAAGCGAGGGAGCGAGCGAGAGACTTGGGTCTGAATTCTTGCCAACTTAGCAAAGCGTTCCAGTTTCTCATGCGGCTCCTTTGCAAAAGGATTTGCTCAGCCCTGATTTTGAGTCGGGCGGCTCGGTAGTCGAATGGTTAGCACGTCGACTTCACAGTGCAGAGGTACCGGGTTCAATTCCAGCTGCGGCCTTCCTGTGTGGAGTTTGCATGTTCTCCCCGTGCTTGCGTGGGTTTTCTCCGGGTCCTCTGGTTTCCTCCCACATTCCAAAAAACATGCATGGCAGGCTGATTGAACACTCCAAATTGTCCCTCGGTGTGAGCGCGAATGGTTGTTTGTTTCTGTGTGCCCTGCGATTGGCTGACAACCAGTTCGCCTACTGCGTCGGAGACAGCCGGGATTGGCTCCAGCACCCACCGCGACCCTAGTGAGGATGAAGCGGTTCGGAAAATGAATGAATGAATGAATGATTTTGAGTCTTCATCACCCAGGGTGCATGTTTTTGGAGTGTAGAAGGAAACCGGAGTACCCAGAGGAAACACAGACAAGCGTGAGGAGAAGATGCAAACCCCACACAGGAATTTTGGATACGAACCAACGACCTCTGACCTGTGAGGCCGACGTGCCAACGTGTTGGCATGCCACCATTAGAGACTAATTCCTAAAATAGCCCTCATCGGTACAGGAAATAGTTTCCCAGTGGCTCACTCTGGCCCAAAACCTGTTTGTCAAAGACAGAACAGGACAAATGTTTTTTTTTGTTTTCGTTTTTTCTAATTGTCTGACTTGATCTGTCATGTCACGTGACCTTGCATAACTGTCAACCCAACATATAAAAGGGATTGTCATTACTGTCCTCAGTATCAAACATCGGAACTGCAAAGGTAAACTTTCCAGCTACTTTCCAAATTTCAATTTCATGTCATTCTTTCAACGTTTACTGTGTTCTTGTTTCACGGGCTTAAAAGAAAATGAAATGCTGATGGTTTATTTATTTTTTTTGTGGGTGTGTGTTAGAAAATCTAAAGGATATTTCAATATTATACAGATGGCATTTGCTCTTCACTCGTTCGTCCTCCTTTGCGGGATCAGTGGACTCTTGACTGGAGTCGTAAGTCAAAATCTCACCCCGCCGACTTAAATCAAGATAGATTTACAAATGGTGTCTGATATACGGGTGTCTTCATTTGTTCCAATGTTCAGTCTTATTTTAACCAATGCTTTTCTTCTCCAGCGGGCTTTCCCTTCAAAAAAATTCAACGGTTGGTAGCTGTGACACAGTCATAATTTTTTTACTTACATGTTCATTGACACCACAGTTGATTGTCGCTTTTTCGCCTGAAAACACATCAATAATTACGGAAAAATTGTGCTGCAGACCTTCTCTGTCCTAAAGGCTGGACTCTGTTGGACTGCAACTGTTACGTTTACGAGGATGAAGCAAGGACCTTTTCAGATGCAGAGGTATGGAAGAAAATAGCTCACTCCTTGTACAAGCAGTGAACCATCTGTCTTAAAATTGAACATTTTGGCCGCCCAGAGCCAAAATATCTTGCCAACTGCCTGGTATACCTGAAACACTGAAATCTGCGTGTTGATCCCTCCCCCCCAGGCTGTCTGCAACATTCTTGGTGGAAATCTGGTGTCCATCCACAATGACCTGGAAAATGCCGTCGTTCAGCAACTGATTGTCGCCGGTGAAAATAATGATGAAGTTTCCTGGATTGGACTTCATGATTCAATTGAGGTGAAGCATTGACCAGCAGAAATATTTTTAAGGGATACCCGTCAGTTGTATTTCAATAATTTTGCCAGAGAAAAGGAACGTGTGCTCAACCTAGTCAAAGCTTACGGGCCGGAGGCATAGAGTTGAGGGTCTTCAGCATTCCATTGTTAGGACTTCATGAGGGGAAACCACACTGGAATACATCATCTCTTTTGAAATTTGTGAAAAGTGCACAGAGAGGACCTTAAAGTAGTTCAACTTGGTCAATGAATCCATTTTTCTTTCAAGAAAGATTGTACATTTAACACGCCAACCATCATTTCATCACCTTTTGCTCCACGCTCCTGCCTCGAACTCCAGCTTGGCTCGGTTTCTTAATAAGACTGTATGATTCTAACAATGTTGAAGCACAATCTATATTAGATTCCGGTGTGACAAACAAGCAGCAGATGTAAATGCAAGCAGTTGTTATAGTCAAGAGTCATTTATTGAAAAGTCACTTGGTCTTCCAGATTAACGATTACATATGGACTGATGGCACCGTTGAGGATTTCCTTAACTTTGCTAATGGAGAACCCAATGCGGCTACTGGCAACTGTGTAGTGATGGATGAAACTGGTAAGTGAAATCAGTGATTGACGTTTGAAAAGAACACAATGATGTACTACGAAAACGTTTGCTTCTTACAGAGGGAGAGTGGGAAACTGCGTCTTGTGAAGATCTCCAAGAATATGTTTGCATCAAGGAAGCGCACCGTTTGTTCCACTAATCACTTATCTTCCTTCAGTCACAATGAAGCTCCATCATCACAATGATGACTCATTGAGAGAATATCAGACTTTCATGGTGTCTTTGTATTCTTGGGTTTACTATCAATTTTCCTTTTCTTCCCTATTCCACAATTGTTCCTGACAACCAATTTGTAACGTCCAAGAGCATCTCTCCAGTCAATGAAGGAATCTGTCTGCATTCAAATATGTGTTTGTCTTTTTTTTTTTAACATTCTCCTTTTCAAACTTATGGAGCCTATTGCTTAAAACTTAAAATTTCAAAATCATCATCATCAAGATAGAACAACAATGCATGGTCATAGATGACTACAATGCAGACCACTATTAAATTGATGTATGTTCCAAAATTGATTAAAACAAGTGATGTTCACATTCATGGCCAAGAAACGCAAACGTGGCCACCGCTTGTGTTACAACAATGCAAAAGACAAAAGAAGACAAATAGCACACCCTGAACTAATTGCCAGCCAATCGCGGGGCATACGTAATCAAACAACTGTTCGTGCTCACAGTCACTCAACTCAACTCAACTGGATTTATAGACAACCACCGCTGTATTCAAAGTGCTCTACGTGGAGCAAATATCATGTATACAAAAATAAAGTATAAAACACTAAATGAATTATGAAGACAGTAGAAAGCACAAAAACAGTAAAACTAAGATCAAGTCTGAGTCATGCTGAGTCAAAAGCCAAAGAATACAAATGAGTTTTGAGATGAGTTTTAAAGATGGGCAGCGACACATCCAGGGACAAACTGGAGTGATCAATTAACCTACTATGTGTTTTTGGATCATGGGAGGAAACCGGAGTACACGGAGAAAACGCAAACTCCACACAAGAAGGACAGAGCTGGAATCGAACCCTCGACCTCTGAACTGTGAAGCAGATGTGCTAACCAGATGACCACTGTGCTGCTTAGAGTTATGATTAAAAAAAATCACAGATAATATAAATAGAATTGAAATGCCGTGCAACCATCGGTTGTACCATCGGTCCCCAACCTTTTTTGTGTCACTCACCAGTTGATACAACTACACTACCAGCAACCATTTTTTTTTTCATCATTTTTCATCGCAATGGTCCATCGCAATGTTCTGACAACAAGGATAATTGTACTTGAACATTTTATTAACCTCGTTTTTCATTCCTTTCAAACCGTTTTATTCAATAGTACAACAAATGTAGGGCGGCCCGGTAGTCCAGTGGTTAGCACGTCGGCTTCACAGTGCAGAGGTACCGGGTTCGATCCCAGCTCCGGCCTCCCTGTGTGGAGTTTGCATGTTCTCCCCGGGCTTGCGTGGGTTTTCTCCGGGTGCTCCGGTTTCCTCCCACATTCCAAAAACATGCATGGCAGGCTCATTGGGCACTCTGAATTGTCCCTAGGTATGGGTGTGAGCGTGGATGGTTGTTCGTCTCTGTGTGCCCTGCGATTGGCTGGTGACCGATTCAGGGTGTCCCCCGCCTACTGCCCGAAGACTGCTGGGATAGGCTCCAGCACCCCCCGCGACCCTAGTGAGGATGAAGCGGTTCGGAAAATGGATGGATGGATGAACAAATGTAGAGCATAATGCAAACAGAATACGATTTAAGATATGATCCTACATAGGATGTTAGTGTCCTACTTGCAAATGTGACTGATCAAACGATGACATGATTGATTGCTGCTTTCATCCGATACTCGCCGACTGGTTATTAGCGACTCAACTGCTGATGTTTATGTGGGCAGGCTATGCAAACTGCTCACATTTTCATGCTTTCCACTTGATCACTTGGGCGCTACTTGTAATTCAACAGATTTCTCGTATTGCCTTGTTTTTGACGACAAACCATGCATAACAGCTTCCTTCCCCGCATTGCGCTGGAGATACCACGAGGGGGGGAAACTTTCTCTTGTCAGAATAGCTTCATTTTCGGATCTCATGCCTGCCCATCAGTTGCGTGTTTTGGTTGTTAAAATTACCATTACTTTCTGTGTACCGGTTATGATTCATCTTTCATTTGTTGGCAGATTCGGTTTATTTCAAATTGCTAACCAATGTTCGAATGGGGACTCCAATTAGCTAGAGTCGCACACATTTCCGCTACGTCTGATGGTGTAAATATGCTCACAGCTGGTCACATAATATTACAAATATCGATCCCGTACTGGGCTTTGGTCAAAATGGTCAAATGAGTTCCTTTTATTTCCAAACAGTTTTCCTACTTTTGAAATACTCTTTTCACAGTAATGCATGTGCCCCGCAAATTCTGCTACCATGTCTTTGACAAGCTGCCTTCAGCAGCAAAGGATTTGTTAGCAATCTTTTGGCAGAAGTACCATTGATTTGTTCGAATTACTGCACATAGGTGAGTGCGTTTGGGTTTTATTTTAAAAAAAAACTATTTTCAAAGTTATCAAATTTAACACAAAAAATAATTAGAGCGCTGTTACTGAAAAAAAAAATGCCCACATCGGGGAACTCCGAAGACTGACATTAAAAAACATATTCACCATCCATCTTCTGCAGTTGTTTTACTCACTAGGGTCTTAGGTTAGCTGGAATCTATCCCAGTTGGCTTTGAGGTGGTCATGAGCCAATAGTAGGGCCTACTGTGCTTTATATAGACAGGTAACTATTGAAACTAACATTCGCTTACAACTTAACAAAATGCAGTCTTTGAAAGCGACATACTATTTTACAACCCTATCTGATAGTCTTAAATGTAGATGAGAACACTCCAGTTCATTCGCCTCCCATGTCGCAGTAATGCTTTAAAACTGTCTTCCGATAACCACCACCGTATGACTATTGTGCATAATCAAGGAATCAAGGAAATGTTATTGTACACAGCAAAAAACATTGTTCACTATGCAATGTCATTCTTTTGCTTGCTTGTCTCCCTAATGAAAAGTATAGCAATCTAAATTTTAAAAAAATGACTAGACAGCATTTAAACAGTTGCATCTGTAGAATCGCTGATTATTTAAAATTCTTATGGCTTGTGGAAATCAATTGTGAGCCGCATTGAATGTGACCTGACGCTGCGGTAGCCTCTCCCAGAGGGAAGTCATGTAAACAGAAGATGTTGAGGGTGTATGCGGTCCTTAATAGTATTCTGGGTACTCCTGTTGTAAAATGTTGCACAGAGAGGAGCAAGATGCACCGCAGGTGTCCTGTGCCGTTTTAATCACACACTGGCGCACGTTCCTCTGCAGTAACCATGCAGTACCTATCACACTCGGGGAATAACGGAATAAATGTACCGGTGTTACGTATTCAGGATACAAAAAAAATATGTAACTGTGGTCAGTTACTGAAAAAAAACCAACACAGAATTATGTTGCAATCTTGTCATCATGATTAACAGCACACTTATTTCACATCCAAATCACGTCTATTCTAAAATCGCACTGGTAACAGGACATGACATTGAACTACTGGGACAATGACAACATTTTGCAACACTTACATCTGTAAATGATGATCATAAGACAGGCACAAGTCAAGTTTAAGACTGGATGTATTGGTACTATGTTGGAATACAAATCAATCTAGTCGAAATACTTTGAGGATTGGAGCTGCTATGACTCTAGCTGCCCACAAGTTGTCACCGGTGTTGTTGTTTGTTTGTTTGCAACGGCCTTCACCCTGGGCAGGTTGAACCGGCTTCTTCCTTGGCACGACATCCCTGATCATGGTGGCCCAAGCGCGGCGATCCTGTGCCAGGTCAACCGACAGCCTCAGTTAGTACTGGTTCCACCGTCTCAGACCCACCACCTGCGGGCTGGAAAGGTACGTGAGGTCTTCTTTCATCGTGGTGGCCCAGGTCTTGACTTGTCCACCACGCCGCTTGCGCCAGGCTGGCAAAGGAGAAGGATGGAGAACATCCCTGATCAACTCGCCCTCCTGGTGGCGTGCCGCATGCCCGAACCAACGGAGTCGGCATTGAAGGAGAATCACTGGAAAGGGACGAAGGTGCAGGCAGTGGCGAAAGTCAGCAGTAGGGACCCGATCCGATCGGCGGCGGCGGAGAATACAACGGAGGCAATCATTGTCGAAGACTTCCAGCTTGCGCTGGTCAGCCACTTTCAAAGACCAAGTCTCACAGCCATAAAGCAGGATGGTCCGCAAGATAGCCTGGTAGACACGCCCCTTTGTCACTGCCGAGATCTCGCGCCGACCCCACAGATGGCGTTGTAGGCGCACGAAGGCGGATCTGGCGGCCCCAATGCGGTGATCGACTTCCGCTTCTACTTGCCCCGACGGAATCACAGAGGAGCCGAGATACGTGAAGGAATCGACGTTTTCCAAGGTCACGCCCTCCAGTGACAGCGACCGTTGGTCAGCTGGGTTGGTAAGGGAGGACATCATCTTGGTCTTAGAGGCATTGATGCGCATTCCAACGGTCAGGGCCGTTCGATGGATTTTCATCAGCGCGTTTTCAACTTCCTCGAACGTGTTTCCAAGTAGAGCGATATCATCTGCGTATGCCAGGTCCGACACTGCGACATCTCGGCCGACTCTCACACCGTCAAAGCCATGGAGAGCAGTGTATACAGAATATGATCGATGGCATAGTTGAACAAGGTTGGTGAGACCACACCTCGAAGGCTTCTGATTCGCTGCCGTAGGCCGTCACTCGGACTCGGGTTGACCGGTAGTACCCCTGGACGAGCCAAATCAGTTTCACAGGGATCCCGTCAGCCTGCATGATCCTCCACAAAGCACCCCGGTCAACTGAATCAAATGCTGCTGCAAAGTCGATGAAGCACACGACTGTCGGTTGTTGGTAGGCCCATCGTTGCTCCAGGGTGCGACGCAAACTAAAGATCTGGTCTACACATCCCCTTCCGGAGCGAAAGCCACCCTGAGTTGGGAGAGTCCGGCGGTCACGGGCCATCTGGAAGCGTTTCAGCAGAAGGACAACGAATGCTTTTGCAGCCACATCAATGTTGCTTTTGTATACTTCCGCCGGGATGCCGTCTTCACCTGGGGCTTTATTATTCCAGAGCTGACGCAGGACGTCTACCGTAGGCGGGTCAGAGCTGCAGTCATACTCCTCATCAGTTGCAGGAAGCACAGGCGCTAACACTGGTGGTTGGTCAGTGAGTAGGACTTCAAAGTGTTGGCGCCAAAGTTACAGTTGTTCCTCTAAAGAGGTTATCACAGAACCGTTCTCTGCGCAGATGGTTTCGCTGACTCCAGTGGATTTCCTGCTCGCCTTCTTGACCGACTGATAAAGCTGAGGCGGCCCTCTCAGTTTCTTCGGCAAAGTCGCACCAATAGGCATTTCGATCTGCCCGAATCGCCCGAGTGGTAAGTCGCCGTAGTTGGCGGAAGTTGGCTGCTCCCGTTACTCGCGCAAGCCTGGATCGTTCTGCAAGGGCCAGCGTGTTTGCAGCGATCCAGTCGCGGTTCTGCCGTTTGGTGGAGCTGAGGTGTGCACGCGCAGCTGCAGCGATGGTAGATTTGAGGTCCCGCCACTCCTGCTCTGGCTCATCGGAAGCCGGTTGTAGTTGAGCGAAGCGGATTTGGAACTCCATGTGAACATTCTTCTGCGCATCCAGCTTCAGTTTCGCGACATCAATCCACGTGGTGCGTTTTGGAGGGCGATTAACTTTAAGTTGGATACGAAGGGTAGTTCGCACAAGCGCGTGGTCGGAGCCGCTCTAGCCGCCCGTGTCTGCTCCACGGTACGCCCGCGCGTCGAGGACTGAACTCGCCCAACGTGACCGAGCCAGAATGTAGTCAATCTGGTCCGTCCATCGTTCGAGTACCAGGTGACTAGCTGATGTTGGGGATGTTGGAAGCGTGTATTCATCACGACTAGGCGATTTGAGGTGGCGAAGTTAACAAGCCATTCGCCATTGTCGCAGCGTCTTCCCAGAGCAAAAAGCCTCAACACTCGTCGCGTGGTGTCAGTCGCCGGTCTGGTGCGCGCATTCTAGTCTCCTGCAACCACCAGGATGTCATTGGAGGGGATGCTGTCGACAGTTGTCTGGAGCTTATGGTAGAACTGCTCCTTGTCCACGTCAGCAGCGTTCAATGTGGGCGCGTATACCGCCACGACAGAGATGTTGGCAATGGCACCCCTCAAGCGCACCTTGGCAAGGTGGGGGGAGATGGGTTCCCACGCAAACAGTGCAGCTTGCGCCTCGGGAGCAAGGGCGATTGCAACGCAGTGCTGGCCGCTGTTGTCCGTCACTCCACTATGGTAGAGGTTGAAGACCACATCGACACCAGGGACCTTCAGCTCTCGCTGCCCGGCATCCGGGAGGCGTACTTCGGAAAGGCATGCCACACTGACGCCGTAGTTGTGAAGTGACCTCATGGTGAGGGCTTGGGTCCCTTCGTCGCACAGAGTCCGGACGTTCCAGCAAGCAATTTTGAGGCGCTCACGGCGTCGGAGGAGGTGATGGTGGAGGGGGTTGTTGTGGTTGTGGTGCCCGGCTTGCACATTTATCACTCGCCCCGCCGAGCTGAGAGCAGGCGCGGACACCGTAGCTCAAGTCGTAATTACAGTCTGTCGTGAAGTCATGAAGAAGTTTCGTGGGAATTTATCGAAAAGCCAGGTCCCCAGCCCTGCTTCGACCAGAGCCTTCTGTTGGCCGGGTAGATTACCTGTTCACCCCCCCACCACGATGAGGTCGAAGGATGGAATTTAAAATAGACCACCGGTGTCGTCTATTTTAAAAGGTTTTGTCTCTTTTTTCCAAATAAATAGGGCCAAGTAGTGATGTTGTGAGACGTGTCGAGGCTTCGAAGAGTGTATTGAGTAAAGAAGGGTACGTTACCACAACATTTATGTCAAGGCTTGCTTCATTTAATGGAGGAGTTGAAAATGATGACCACCGAAGATTTGCTGGCTCTTGTACCACGTGACCGATTTGGGAAATGCTTCAGATTGTTAAACTGCCCATCAGGCAGTGGCTCCATTCAAAAGATGCGTGTGTGTGTGTGTGTGTGTGTGTGTGTGTGTGTGTGTGTGTGTGTGAAAACAGATGTCAAAAAAATCATCTCTGCATCAGGCATGACACGTCGTGTGGTGAAGAAACAGCTGGCTGTAATTATACGCATGGCCAGCAGGTGATTTCGTGTGCACATCACATCAATCATCAAGAAAGGAATCCTTGCTTAAGCAAATGGCTGAAATGGTGCAAAAGCCTCCTGGGGTTTCACCTTGCTATCACTATGGCAAACGTATCAAAAGATGCACAAGGCTTTGTCAGTCCTTCTCACTAAAAGACTCACCGCACTCCGACTTGCCCGCACAAACACGCGCATCCCACGACCACAACTAAACCAAATTCAAAGCCACAAACTAAACCCTATCAAAGAAAATGAAACCAGCACATAGTTATTAAACCTGACTTCTTAAACTTTTTTAAGCATACAGGTACATGTAAATTGTCGATGGAGGGAGGCCCCATATAAAATCTCGCCTCGTGCCCCACCTCGATGGGGCCTGTGTTCAGGTTGTTCACGAGAATTACAGATATTTATTTCTAAGACGTGCACCAAATCGAGGCAGGAGATAATGAACGCAACCAGAGTCAGAGTTTATCTTTTGCAAAAGGGGAGACAGTCGCTTTCAGCGCACCAAAGTCACCCAGCGTCCTGTGACCCTTCTGCTCCTTTTATTCGCATAAGAGAGTTTGAATGGGCCAATGTCTGAGTTTGTGGGCGTTGTGCAACTCAAAGAAGTTGACAGCTAGCATTGTGTTTTTATATGATAACGAACAATTCCATCAGCTGACCTGCCAACCACCAATCGCTCCTCACCTCTAATAGCAGCATGCCAGCCAGCTGGAGAATAATTATGCTAATTATATAATAATAATAATAACAATAATAATTATTATTATAGCCCTGCGTTTGGCTGGCAACCAGTTCAGGGTGCCCCCGCCTACTGTGCGAAGACAGCTGGGACAGGCTCCAGCACCCCCCGCGACCCTAGTGAGGATAAAATGGTTCGGAAAATGAATGAATGAATAATAATAATAATAATAATAATAATAATAATAATAATAATGCATTCAGTTAATTGATTTTTATATTGATTCAGAGGGCTTTATGGAAGCTGTTGTCATATTTATGAGTGAAATATGAAGACATCCACACAAATGCCCAATAGGCTCAGAATCTGTTTGCCTGTGCCCCCATCAAATTTCTCAAAATTCTGATGGAAAGGAAGAATATAACACAAGAGGCAAACAGAGCTGGGTTGTTCTCAAGTCATCAACCATCTCCACTGTCTTACACACACCGAACTGAGAAACAAATAAATAAATGAAATGAAATGTATTCGCGGAGCACTTTAAAAACAACCTCAACTGTAACAAAAAGGCATATTTTCATTCCAAAATGTTATTTAATGTCTACTGTTACAAATTTACATCATATATAAGATCATTTTCATTACTCACCTTGAATCAAAGAGCATGGAGGGCACGACAATAGGGAAACAGTATATCGGTACATACTGTTTCCCGATTGTCGTGTCACCCAAGGATCACAGAGGCAGTAGTTAATGAACTCCATTTACTGATGATAAAAGCATGCAAGCATTGCACGGCCGCAGGGGGAAAAAAAATCCCGGTAAGTCATGAAGCGCACACAACAATTTCACTTCCTTGACTGGTTCCAACCATGGCGAGCACGTGCTTGTATATAGCAGTACTTATGGTTGTGCAACAGTTAGCCAAACGATCATATCTCTCTTCTATTTCTCTTTCTACAGTCTATTCAAGATAACACTGCACTGGATTTGGCATCTTAGATTACTAAACAGCAGAAATGTTCACGGGTGAAGAGAATAAATCGTTTATTAAGACGGTATGTTCAACAGCCAATTACATGTTTAACAGCAAGGCTCGAAATAAGTGGTTTCGCATTGAAGTCTGGAAGACAAAATTAGCCATTTTGATTAAAAGACAGTGAAGAGCAAAACTGAAAATCAACTTCCGAGACGTCCTAAAAAGCTTCACTGGGCTGGTTCACTCACCAGCATGCACCGAGTGTAGTGAGAAGTTCAGGTATAGTTTGGTGCTACTTACACATCACCATCCAGATCAGTGGTTCTTAACCTTAGAGGTACCGAACCCAACCAGTTCATATGCACATTCACTGAACCCTTCATTCGTGAAAAACAAAAATATGACTTTTTACAATTTCATGACATAAAAGAACGAATTTATTAAAAACTGAAAAAAGTCAATAAAATTTCATGAAACAAGTATAATTTTTTTCTTAAATTTTACGATGTACTATCACAACAGTCACACGTTGAGTGAGTGAACTCTTTTTCCCGCCGCACTGATTGGACAAGCAATGTAACGTGATCATCTGCAGCCAGCAATGGCCAACCGGGCGTGTCATAACTAATTGACTTTTTGGAAAAGGCACGGGGCCCCGTCCGACAGCGCGACCGAGGCCAACCGTGCGATGACCGATGGTCCAAAACCACAACAAAGGAGTGTATGGTTTCTCCCATGACAAGAGTAAACCGTAGAAACGACAGTAAACCATAAAAAAACGCAAAAAAAAAAAAGAATAATTGCGGATGAGCAGCGGCAGCCAGCGTTCACTCAACCCGGAAGTGACCCGGAAGTGTCCAACTTGTAGTGATGCACAGACACAGGGATGCACCAGTTGATACAAGCTAAGAATCGGTTTATGAGAAACGAATGTCCTGTTGCCTCACCATGAGTTTTGGTACCGCCCTTCTGATGATATAAATATGTTGTGAATCCCTTCCTTTTTTTGCACTTGTGACCACCGCATTGTCTGCAAACCGCGGGTGCCCGGAACATTCTGCAAAATAAACCCTTTGAAGTTAGTGTTCATCAACTCTGGCCTGTATTTGGATAACCAATATCCTCCTCATCCGAAATTCAACGAACATGCGGGGAAAAGAAGGCCACTTTCCCCCAACACATTCTGATGAAGGGAGAAGCTATGCTATTTGCCCAGCTGACCTAAAACTGACACAGCCAGCGCATTTAGGACTGGAATTATGTGTTTGTTTGATCAATTACATGTTTCACAGAAATCTGACTGGAACTGTGTTAAAGCGGAGAACATCCAATTTTGAAGAGCAAAATAGCAGGTAGATGAATAAGTGTCTGGATTCTGCCGAGAAAATCTACTCGCTAAACCGAGCTAGATCCAAAGATGAATTACAGTGTGCTACACTGTTCGTCAGCCAAGAGTGGGCTATAAGGCTAAAAGTATGTCTTTTAAAAGACCAAGTTGGCGCCCAAGTAGGCAGCCATCGGCAAGTGCTCTCAGAGCCTTACTTTTTTTTGCTGTTTTTTTGTTGTTTTTGTCACATTGTGTTTGTTGTTATATCGAGTGGACCTGATGTGGATTGATTTTCAGCATTTTTATGGCCATGACATTCATCAAAGGAGAAGACTGTGCTTAGTGGTTGCACTTTCTCGGCAGCACATGTATATCAGCACCATTTTTGATCGGAAAGAATGTCGGTGCCATTTGACTGTCATTGCTGGACAGCTCTGGGGCGATTGTGTTTTTTTGCGCATGAAATGGGAAGCATTTTTCATAGCCCCGCTTTGTTCAGCGGAAAGATCGGTGCTGTTGGACAGTCTGCGGCTGGATGGATGGATGGCTTGGGGAGCCAATGATAAGAAGAAAGGAGCGTCAGCGCAGAGTGCAGATGGAACTGGGAGTCGCCGCTGGGAATTGAAGCGGATTTACATGGGACAGGAGATGCGAGCCAATCTCTTTTTTCATCAATGGATGCGACAGCTTCTTGTTTGCTTTCAAAACTTAGCTTGTCGCAGACGTGTGCACATTTTCAGCATGACGTCTCTGATCCACTGGTGAAAGGACACTTTGATCCTCTCCTCTTTCATCTGTAACGGCTTCAAACAACCAGGAGGATGCAGAAAAGTGATTAAGATTGTATCACTGTCTGTGTCTGATGTGTTGTGTTGTATTATTTTGTTATTATGATACATGTTATTTTCACAGGCGGCCCGGTAGTCCAGTGGTTAGCACGTCGGCTTCACAGTGCAGAGGTACCGGGTTCGATCCCAGCTCCGGCCTCCCTGTGTGGAGTTTGCATGTTCTCCCCGGGCTTGCGTGGGTTTTCTCCGGGTGCTCCGGTTTCCTCCCACATTCCAAAAACATGCATGGCAGGCTCGTTGGGCACTCTAAATTGTCCCTAGGTATGAGTGTGAGCGTGGATGGTTGTTCGTCTCTGTGTGCCCTGCGATTGGCTGGCAACCAATTCATGGTGTCCCCCGCCTACTGCCCGAAGACTGCTGGGATAGGCTCCAGCACCCCCCGCGACCCTAGTGAGGATGAAGCGGTTCGGAAAATGGATGGATGGATGTTATTTTCACTTCAAAATGGCGCCGCGAGAGTGGCTGCCTTCACAGCAGCTCCTATATTTTGTTCTTCTACGTTCCTTGGAGGGAGTAGCCGCTGTTTGGGTGATGGCATCTCTGCTGCGAGCCGCATTCTTCACGTCCTCGATCGGACTTCTGGGCGACGCTTCATGGTGGACTACGCCGCCGATGTCAGCGCCGTCCCTCAAACCCCAGCAGAGTGCCATCACCAAAACAGCGACTACTCCCTCCAATCAACCAACCTGCACCCTCTTCATCTCCCTCCCCGAGCCTGACGAACTCTGCGCAGACGACTGAACCAGCGCCTCACGATGTCATTCATCTCATCGAGACGGCCGGTCCCGCCAAGTTCCAGCGTTCTCGACGACTGGCCCCCGCGAAGCTACGGATCGCTGTAGCTGTGTTCTGACCACATGCTTCAGCTCGGTATCATCCGTCCTTCGAGCAGCTAATGGGCCATGAGGACACCGACTCCATCGACCGACCATCAACCGACTCCATCGATTTACCATCAACCGACCATCGACCGACTCAAACCGGCAGTCGCGGAGCAGCAGTTTCTTTGCTCACGAACAGCGACGTTCGCGAACAACACGAGTCCATCACCACCCGCAATTTCCTCATCGACATCAGCTACCTTCGTTTTACCTCAACTGCCGCCCTTCCCGTGCCCACTTCGACCACGACATCATCCACAGCTGTTCACTCTTTGATGTCACGTTCGCCCAGCACTCCGCCACTCACATCGTGTCTGGTACCTTCATCGAGCCAAACCACGCGCAGCGGCCGACGAGTCTGCTTTACCTCCTGTCGGCTATTCTGACCGTTCCGTCATTCCAACGACTTACTTCCTTCGTCGCCTACGCCGACTTCGGATCCAGGAGGGGGGCCCTGTAGCGACGCGAGCACGCACACACCTCTTTTGGCCTCAACCAATCAGTGCTGAAGCAACGGACGTTACATACACATACAGCACATTTGACAATAAAGTTGTATTCAATTCAATTCAATTCAATTCAATATCAAAGAGCTTTGATCTCTTTCATCAGCTCAGCTAGTTTAGCCACGACGAACAGCTAAGCTAGTGGAGTTGAGACGACACCACGCTCAAGTACGGACGGACACGCTTTCTGTCCATTACTCTGTATGCTTCTCTTCTTTTCTTTTTCTATTCAAATATATATATTTTTCTACAAACCATAGCTGTCCTGTCCACGTCTTCTCTTTTCATCCACCAGGGTTTAGCCAATGTATTTATAAAGAGACCAAAATCTCTTTAGTGGCGAGCTAGCCAGGAGCACTTTAGTGGTGAGCTCGCCAGGAGCACTTTAGCCTTCACGGCAGCTGTGACGCTTCCTCGGGTAGACGAGGAAGTGACGCTTCCCCGTGTTGCTTTCCATTATGAACAGACGTGTTCAGTAAACATTTTTATTTTAAAAAGAGCATGGGTTCGGTTTTCGAACAGCCTTCTGGAACGGATTATGGACAAAAACCGAGGTTTTACTTCTATAATTATTTTTCTGCTTTCACAATAGAGTTTGATGTCGGCACAACATGTTTTACAGTAGATTAGACCTTTTTTTTTTTACTCTATGAAACTTTGTGTTTCCACCAGGGATAGGGAACCCTGGTTCCTCAAAAGCCATTTCTGCCTGTTTTAGATCTCTCCCTACTGCAACACGCCTGATTCAATTCTTCATGATCATTTCAGGCTTCAACAGAGCTTGCTGAAGAGCAGATCATTTGCCTCGGGCAAGAGGCGGGGGACACCCTGACAGCCATCCGCGCTCACATTCACATCTGGGAACAATTTAGTTTGTTCCATTAACCCGCCATGTATCTTTTTGGAATGTGGGAGTAAACCGGGGTCCCCGGAGAAAACCCAAGCAGGTGCTGGGGGGAAGATGCAAACTCCGCACGGGAAGGCCGGATCTGGGATCGAACCCTACACCTCTGCATTGTGAGGCAGACGTGCTAAGCAGTTGTCCACCGTGTCGCTCTTAGCAAAAGTACTCAACACAAAAAATCCTTTTGAGCCTTTTTTTATTGATCATTCATGTATTTATTTATCAATCATCTTTCTTGTAAAAGAAATGATTGATAAATGAAACTTGTTCTGTTGCTGTCATATGTCCCTCAAGGCTTTTACCACATAATTACTGATACACCCTCATCATAAGTCTTTCCCTGGCTCAGAGACAAAGGATGGAATGCCACCTATGCTAGGATAATTGCGCTTGTTTCTTTGGTATGAAATTAAACTTTATCACTGTACTCATTATCACTGTACTTGTGCTTGTCATCCAGTGTGTCCTATTTCGAATGTGCTTTTTGTTCTTTCTTTATTTTAGAGGCCAAGTGTGAAGTAAAATTGGCCAACCATGTTTTTGAGTAATGTCAATGGCTGAACAATTATAAGCATATTTCCGTTATTTTTTTTAACGCAACCCTCCCATGGCGGTGTGTGGCGATGTATTGTTCGCAATCGACAGAAAAGTTGTACCAGTGGCCGAAGGATAGAAGGGCACTTAAATGGACATCTTTTATTCGCACGAAGCGAATGAATTTCACGCCATCATCGACGAGTGTAAGAGAACACTCGTCTCCACTTCAAAGATGACTGCTTTCTCAACCGTTCTGCTTATGATCAACGGATTTGCAAAAAAGTCATTGTGATTTTTGGATAGATGATGATGATTTTGTCAAAGCAAAGCTGCCAACTCTTGTGGAATGAACAGTAGAAGGTAGGGACGTTAGCCGAAAGCTAACTCGAGAAGCTAGCAACGTTGAACAGAATCTAGCGACGTTAGTTTTCGGCTCGAGGCAAACCCCGATCGGTGCTATTCATATCAGCGATGAGTAATAATGGCAGTCAGACAAGTTGTTCTGGAAGTACATTTCAATAGGTTGGCAGTGCTGCTTTGTCGATGAATGAACATGACATGTCCTCTTGGAAAACTGTGCGACTAGTCCATAGGCAGTGAACTGCTTATTAGATTATATGCGGCATAATTACATGCCAATTATTTTCGTCTCATAACGCCTATTGAACTTATTCTTTCGAGTAACGAGACTGGGGGAAGCTATGGAATGGAACTGGAGGGCCTGAAAAAATGCCGTCAGGAGTTGGAAGGCTTCATTGTAAAAATTGTCGTCACTGACAGGCATCGCCAGGTGGAGAAATGGATCAGGGAGAATTGGACCCAAGTCATCCATTATTATGATTGTTGGCACATTGTTAAAGGTTAGTGTATTTCAATGTTTATAAATACGCTAGTTTTGGGATTAAGTCTTATATATCATGCACGTCACTTCACGAGTTTTTCATATCATACAGGTGTGTGCAAGAAACTGGACTCCTTGGCCAAAAAGAAGAGCATGTCGATCCTGAAGGATTGGGTACAAAATTTGAAGTGCCATTTGTACTGGTGTGCACTTTCCTCACAGACACCAGAGCAAAAGATGCAGAAGTGGCTGGCATGTGTGGACCACCTGCAGAACGTGCACGATAGTTGTTTACATCCTCCAATTACTTGAGAAAAAGCGTGGCTATTACCAGGTTTTTGTTGTTGTTAGATGTTGCCTGCTAGTTAACCCTAAAAAATAGAAATATTGTCATACCTTGTAAATTCATTTAAAGGTACTGAAGTCAATGTCGCAGTGGTGGAACTCCTGACAAAGACTTGCTTCTATGCATTATAATGAAAATGCTGGCAGACCACAGAAAGTGACAAAGGAAGGAAGACACTCCTACACTATTGTTTATCCCAAATATAAGAGGGGTGGGTATTCTCTGAGAAAGATACTGGTGGATGCAACTTATGGTAAATTATGAAATAAAAAGTAATTCCAGGCAGATGCATTACATACTGAGTTTAAAAAAAGTCATTAAAAAATCTCTCAAGTACAAGTCAAAAAATGATTTGCTAAAAAGAATACTCAAGTACCGAGTAGGCTAACTGCTTGAACATGAAGTCTGATTCTTTTTTTTAAACAATGTCATCAGATAGACAAAAACATAAAATTATGTGCACATGCCTGCATCTTCAAATCATAAAAATAATACCAGTGTAGTGACTTCTATATACATAATTCACCACCAACTGCAAATGTGTGAATGCAATGTTTTTTCATATGCTTGTCAGAGAGTTCAGGGTGAGAGGAAGTGATGTTCGGTGTTCACAGTCATTTGGTAACTGGGTAGGAGTAATTGCAGTCCCTTTAAAGACCGCCATGTTTAGTTTGCTTGTTGCTATGGAAACTTACTTTTGGCGGGTCTCAAGTTTGCGCGGGAGCTTTTTCGATGTAAAAAATAAACGACAAACTCTCTCGGTGTGTGAACGTGACAAATTGTCTCCTTCTTTTACAATTTCCACACCAGCCTATATCTTACCAATGTTGTCATCTCAATGGGTCTTGTCTCCATTCCATGGCAGGTAGTCTGGGCACATTGTTTACATCCTAATTAGCATCTGGCTCATACATGTAAGCTCCAACATGTAAAATTCCAACCTCTTCAAAAACTTGGATATCACTTGCGCTCAATCTATCGCTTGTATCGCTGTTTGAATCATTGTTTGAAATGATTTGCATCCCAGCTGTATGGAGCTCTGCCATCGCTGTTCTCCATGTGACGTATCACTTCTGGGTTCCTCCCCTTTCAGGCTGGAACTTCGAAAAATCGATTATTTTGTCAAATGTACAACATATAAATGATTTTTTCATGCTTTATTTGGTGGACAATGTTTAAGTACTTTCATTGTGACCCTATTTGGCATTTCATGAAATTACTTCACTCTTGGCCTTTAAAGTTTTTAATTCAATTCGGTCTTCTACAGTCAATTGAGTCGTTTGAAATATAAAGTGGAAAGTTCGACTATGTAGACAACACAGCCGCACATTAACCTTTTTTTTTATTTGACACATCACTTTAAGGGTACCTGTGTTTGTGTGTGTTAATGAAACGTTCAGACTTATGCCTGGTACACATGTAAGGTGTTCAGATATTTTGTCGAGGACAGACATCACACATCAAGATATAAAATCAGGATTTAACAGCTTTGATTGAATTTTACCAATCATAATGCCGTATGGTAAGTATTCCCAACTTTTTTACTGGCCCTGTTACATTCGTCCAAGCGAGGTAGAGAGCGAGAGACTTGGGTCTGAATTCTCGCCAACACAAAGTTTTCACAATATCGAGCGACATTTTCAACCCCTCCAGCAACTGTTTTTCCAAAAACTTGACCGGGGCTTTGGAGCCCGGTCTAGTTTTTTTATTATGGTTTCTGTCGGTGGACAAACATAATACAAACATTCTTAACATTTTCCAATGCTGTAAAAATGTGTAGAATAAATATTACATTTGAACATTTCTGTCAATGAAGATTTGCATTATCGCCTGCGACGCACGTTTCTATTTATAGGATGGGATGCCAGGCGGGTGGATGTTTTTTTAAAAAAAAATTATGTTTTATGCACAATTCACCAAGGGTACTGGCAAAGCATCAGGAGGGCTGAGAGAAGCATTTTTACATGGTGCACGTGAGCTACGATCGTTAACACGCTGCAAAGGTGTGTCCCATGCCTCGTTCATCTTCGCAGCCGTTATGGCTGTTGTTCATTATGGTATGGTGGGTGTGGGGTGACAGGTCAATGGCGGGAGGTTGGTTGATCGAAAAAAGGTTGGGCACCCCTGCGTTCCAGATGCACTGCAGGGGGAAAACAAAGTTTTCATCATGAAAGCTCATCGTGTATTTGTCGCAAATTTAGTTATTTTGATAATAGGCTAGTATAGCGAATATAGACATATTCAGCATGTGTGTGCACGGAATTTTTTGTGGCTCCAGACATATTTGTTTTTTGTATTTTTTGGTCCAATATGGCTCTTTCAACATTTTGGGTTGCCGACCCCTGAACTAGACTAACAAATGATCACAGAGATCCGAAACATCAGGAACATTCTTATTTTCTGCACAGTGTGGGGAAGAGGGCCAAGAAGATTTGAACTGTTCATACGCCAAGCTACAGTTTCATATTCTTGGGTGCATTAAAAGTCGTCACTGTATCAATTTATTCATCACTGTCAATAATATTATTCCAAATGAACGATAGTATTTGGAGTCCTGGGTAGGAACAGCTAATATGAGTTGGACACAAAGCAATTTTTTGAAACAAGACGATATGCTTTCTCTAGGTACATTAAAAATCTTAGAGACAAAGTTGAGGTTAGCGTGTTGGCTCGGCCCTCGGCAAGCGTTCCAGTTTCTCATGCGGTTCCTTTGCAAAATGATTTGCCCACCCCTGAATTTTAGTCTTCATCACCCAGGTGCATGTTTTTGGAGTTTCTGGAGTACCCAGAGGAAACTGACGCAAGCGCGAGGAGAAGATGCGAACCCCACACAGGAAGGCTGAATTATGGGTAAGAACCAACAGCCTCTGACATGTGAAGCTGACGTGCAAAATTGTTGGCATGTCACCGTTAGAGACTAATTACTAAAATATTCCCCATAAGTACAGGAGACAGTGGCTCACCCAGGCCCAAAACCTGTTTGTCAAAGACAGAAAAGTACTAATGAAGTTTTTTCTTTTGTTTTCGTTTTTTTCTAATTGTCTGACTTGATCTGACATGTCACGTGACCTTGCATAACTGTCAACCCAACATATAAAAGGGATTGTCATAACTGTCGACAGTGTGAAACATCGCGACTCCAAAGGTAAGCTTTACATCCTACTTTCCAAATTTTGAGTTCATGTCATTCTTTCAACGTTTACTGTGTTTTTGTTTCAGGGGCTTAAATGAAAATGAAATTTTGTGTGTGTCTGAAAATCTAAAGAATATTTCAATATTATACAGATGGCATTTGCTCTTCACTCGTTCGTCCTCCTTTGCGGGATCAGTGGACTCTTGACTGGAGTCGTAAGTCAAAATCTCACTCCGCCGACTTAAATCAAGATAGATTTACAAATGGTATCTGATATACGGGTGTCTTCATTTGTTCCAATGCTCAGTCTTATTTTAACCAATGCTTTTCTTCTCCAGCGGGCTTTCCCTTCAAAAGAATTCAACGGTTGGTAGCTGTGACACAGTCATAATTTTTTTACTTACATGTTCATTGACACCACAGTTGATTGTCTCTTTTTCGCCTGAAAACATATCAATAATTACGGAACAATTGTGCTGCAGACCTTCTCTGTCCTAAAGGCTGGACTCTGTTGGACTGCAACTGTTACGTTTACGAGGATGAAGCAAGGACCTTTGTAGATGCAGAGGTATGGAAGAAAATAGCTCACTCCTTGTACAAGCAATGAACCATCTGTCTTAAAATTGAACATTTTGGCCACCCAGAGCCAAAATATCTTGCCAACTGCCTGGTATACCTGAAACACTGAAATCTGCGTGTTGATCCCTCCCCCCCAGGCTGTCTGCAACATTCTTGGTGGAAATCTGGTGTCCATCCACAATGACCTGGAAAATGCCGTCGTTCAGCAACTGATTGTCGCCGGTGAAAATGATGATGACGTTGGCTGGATTGGACTTCATGATTCAATTGAGGTAAAGCATTGACCAGCAGAAATATTTTTAAGGGATACCCGTCAGTTGTATTTCAATAATTTTGCCAGAGAAAAGGAACGTGTGCTCAACCTAGTCAAAGCTTACGGGCCGGAGGCATAGAGTTGAGGGTCTTCAGTATTCCATTGTTAGGACTTCATGAGGGGAAACCACACTGGAATACATCATCTCTTTTGAAATTTGTGAAAAGTGCACAGAGAGGACCTTAAAGTAGTTCAACTTGGTCAATTAATCAATTTTTCTTTCAGGAAAGATTGTACATTTAACACGCCAACCATCATTTCATCACCTTTTGCTCCACGCTCCTGCCTCGAACTCCAGCTTGGCTCGGTTTCTTAATAAGACTGTATGATTCTAATAATGTTGAATCACAATCTACATTAGATTCCGGTGTGACAAACAAGCAGCAGATGTAAATGCAAGCAGTTGTTATAGTCAAGAGTCATTTATTGAAAAGTCACTTGGTCTTCCAGGATGGTGATTACATATGGACTGATGGCACCGTTGAGGATTTCCGTAACTTTGCTAGTGGGGAACTCAATGCGGCTACTGGCAACTGTACAGTGATGGATAAGAATGGTAAGTGAAATCAGTGATTGACGTTTGAAAAGAACACAATGATGTACTACGAAAACGCTTCTTACAGATGGAGAGTGGGAAACTGAGTCTTGTGAAGATCTCCAAGAATATGTTTGCATCAAGGAAGCGCACCGTTTGTCCCACTAATCACTTATCTTCCTTCAGTCACAATGAAGCGCCATCATCACAATGATGACTCAATGAGAGAAGATCAGACTTTCGTGGTGTCTTTGTATTCTTGGGTTTACGATCAATTTTCCTTTTCTTCCCTATTGCACAATTGTTCCTGACAACCAATTTGTAACGTCCAAGAGCATCTTCTCCAGTCAATGAAGGAATCTGTCTGCATTAAAATATTTGTTGGTCTTTTTTTTTTTCAACATTGTGTAGTTATAGATGACTACAATGCAAATCATTCAAATTTAAAATGACGTCTGTTCCAAAATTCATAAAAATGTGATGTTCACATTCATGGCCAAGAAACGCAAACGTGGCCACCGCTTGTGTTACAACAATGCAAAAGACAAAAGAAGACAAATAGCACACCCTGAACTAATTGCCAGCCAATCGCGGGGCATACGTAATCAAACAACTGTTCGTGCTCACAGTCACTCAACTCAACTCAACTGGATTTATAGACAACCACCGCTGTATAAAAACTGCTGTACGTGGAGCAATTTTCATATCTACAACAATAAACAATAAAACACAAAATTAATTTTGAAGTCAGTAGAAAGCACAAAAACAGTAAAACTAAGATCAAGTCTGAGTCATGCTGAGTCAAAAGCCAAAGAATACAAATGAGTTTTGAGATGAGTTTTAAAGATGGGCAGCGACACATCCAGGGACAAACTGGAGTGATCAATTAACCTACTATGTGTGTTTTTGGATCGTGGGAGGAAACCGGAGTATCCGGAGAAAACGCAAACCCTACACAGGAAGGACAGCTGGAATCGAACCGTCGACCTCTGACCTGTGAAGCAGATGTGCTAACCAGATGACCACTGTGCTGCCTAGAGTCATGATTTTATAAAATCATAGATAATATAAATAGAATTGAAATGCCGTGCAACTCCGAGTGTATATACTTTATACCATCGGTCCCCAACCTTTTTTGTGTCACACACCAGTTGATACAACTACACTACAAGCAACCATTTTTTTTCATCACTTTTCAGCGCAATGGTCCATCGCAATGGTCTGACAACAAAGATAATTGTACTTAAACATTTTATTAACATCTTTTTTTCATTTCTTTCAAACCGTTTTATTCAATAGTGCAACAAATGTAGAGCATAATGCAAATAGAATACGATTTAAGATATGATCCTACATAGGACGTTAGTGTCCTACTTGCAAATGTGACTGATCAAACGATGACATGATTGATTGCTGCTTTCATCCGATACTCGCCGACTGGTTATTAGCGACTCAACTGCTAATGTTTACGTGGGCAGGCTATGCAAACTGCTCACATTTTCATGCTTTCCACTTGATCACTTGGGCGCTACTTGTAATTCAACAGATTTCTCGTATTGCCTTGTTTTTGACGACATACCATGCATAACAGCTTCCTTCCCCGCATTGCGCTGGAGATACCACGAGGGGGGGAAACTTTCTCTTGTCAGAATAGCTTCATTTTCGGATCTCATGCCTGCCCATCAGTTGCGTGTTTTGGTTGTTAAAATTACCATTACTTTCTGTGTACCGGTACTGATTCTTCTTTCATTTGTTGGCAGATTCGGTTTATTTCAAATTGCTAACCAATGTTCGAATGGGGACTCCAATTAACTAGAGTCGCACACATTTCTGCTACGTCTGATGGCTTAAATATGCTCACAGCTGGTCACATAATATTACAAATATCGATCCCGTACTGGGCTTCGGTCAAAATGGTCAAATGAGTTCCTTTTATTTCCAAACAGTTTTCCTACTTCTGAAATACTCTTTTCACAGGAATGCATGTGCCACGCAAATTCTGCTACCATGTCTTTGACAAGCTGCCTTCAGCAGCAAAGGATTTGTTAGCAATCTATTGGCAGAAGTACCATTGATTTGCTCGAATTACTGTACATAGGTGAGTTCTCCATTGTTTTGTGCGTTTGTGTTTCAATTAAAAAAAAAAAAAAGTATTTTCAAAGTAGAAAATGGAACACAAAAAATATTTAAAGCACTGTGGCTAAAAAAAAAAAATGCCAGAAGACTGACATTAAAAAACATATCCACCATCCATCTTCTGTAGCTGTTTTACTCACTAGGGTCTCAGGTGAGCTGGAGTGTATCCCAGTTGACTTTGAGGTGGTCATGAGCCAATAGTAGGGCCTACTGTGCTTTATATAGACAGGTAACTATTGTAACTAACATTCGCTTACAACTTAACAAAATGCAGTCTTTGAAAGCGGAATACAAATCAATCTAGTCGAAAAACTTTGAGGATCGGAGCCACGATGACTCTAGCTGCCCACAAGATGTCACCGGTGTTGTTGTTTGTTTGTTTGCAACGGCCTTCGCCCTGGGTGGGTTGAACCGGCTTCTTCCTTGGCACGCACGACATCCCTGATCATGGCGGCCCAAGCGCGGCGATCCTGTGCCAGGTCAACCGACAGCCTCAGCCAGTCCTGGTTCCACTGTCTCAGACCCACCACCTGGGGGCCTGAAAGGTACACGAGGTCTTCTTTCATCGTGGTGGCCCAGGTCTTGACTTGTCCACCACGCTTGCACCAGGCTGGCAAAGGAGCAGGAAGGAGAACATCCCTGATCAACTCGCCCTCCTGGTGGCGTGCCGCATGCTCGAACCAACGGAGCGGCATTGCAGGAGAATCACTGGTAAGGGACGAAGGTGCAGGCAGTGGCAAAGGTCAGCAGTAGGGACCCGGTCCAATCGGCGGGGGCGGAGAATACGGCGGAGGCAATCCTTGTCGAAGACTTCCAGCTTGTGCTGGTCAGCCACTCTCAAAGGCCAAGTCTCACAGCCATAAAGCAGGATGGTCCGCACGATCGCCTGGTATACACGCCCCTTTGTCACCGCCGAGATCTCGCGCTGACCCCACTGATGGTGTTGTAGGCGCACAAAGGCGGATCTGGCGGCCCCGATGTGGTGATCGACTTCCGCTTCTCCTTGCCCTGACGGAACCACAGAGGAGTCAAGATACGTGAAGGAATTGACGTTTTCCAAGGTCACGCCCTCCAGTGACAGCGACCGTTGGTCAGCTGGGTTGGTGAGGGAGGACATTATCTGGTCTTAGAGGCATTAATGCGCATTCCAACGGTCAGGGCCGTTCGATGGATTTTCATCAGCGCGTTTTCAACTTCCTCGAACGTGTTTCCAAGTAGAGCGATATCATTTGCGTATGCCAGGTCTGACACTGCGACATCTCGGCCGACTCTCACACCCTCAAAGCCATGGAGAGTAGTGTTGAGAATGTGATTGATGGCATAGTTGAACAAGGTTGGTGAGAGCGCGCAGCCTTGTCGGACACCCGACCGCACCTCGAAGGCTTCTGATTTGCTGCTGAAGGCTCGCACTCGGACTCGGGTTGACCGGTAGTACCCCTGGATGAGCCGAAGCAGTTTCACAGGGATCCCGTCGGCATGGGGCGGGGGGTTTAATGTCTCCTGCTCCCCTCCGTGCTCCCCCCCCCCCCCCCGTGGGGGGGAGGCCGGGTGGGAGGGGTAGCACCCGACAAAATTGTTATCCCCTTATTAAACATAAAAATGAATATGGCGATCTCCCCAAAACGTATCAACCGGACGCGGTGTCATTTCAACAGACAGGGTGTTGAAGCCAGAGTCCGCACGAGCGCGAAGGTCGGAAGTCCGTTCTTTCTTATACGCAGGCCCGGGAGGGCAACTAGTGGGTTGGGAAAGGCGTTACGATCGACTGGCCTAACTCCCGGGGCCCTCTGGATGGATCCCACGTCCCAGGGCACCTCGGGGACAACTAAATCAATGACCTTCGAACACTCGCCAGGGTGGAGTCGGGTGGGGCAAGGCCGTGCTGGGGTCCCAGCCCGTTGAAGCTGTTTGATGACCACTACATAATGGAAAGGGGCCCGCAACGTAAACGTGAGTATGTGATGGTCAAGGCACAACAGCTAAACGGGTGAGGTACAGAGGGGAAGCTGTGTAGAGGGACGGTGAGCGATGGCCCAGAATAGCGGCGGCGCTAGATTGGAGGAGCAGCCGTTGGCACCCCCCGATCCTGCTGGTAGCGCCATGTGTGATGCGGGGAGTGACTAAATTTAACAAGCATGGCGCTCGGGAGACAGTAAGGAGTCAGGGCCATCGTTTCCCTAGCAAGAAAATGACGCCCCAACATCGCCTATGATCTCCAAAGCCACACACTGTATGTACTAGGCGGTCAATGCTGTAAGAGTGCTCATAAGAGCCAACGGTGGCACGAGAGGTCATGGGCAGCTTGGCTAGGAGGAAGTGTGGGAACCTGCAGCCCTTGGGATCGCTTGGGGGAGGGTCACATGAGCTGACGGGGGACCGGGAGTGACGCACCGATAGACAAACTAAACCGAAAAAGACACGAAGCCCCAGACCCCCCAGCGTCCAGTCGTCGCACGGAGCCACGCACACCCTTGGACGAGGGAGGGTTATCAGTGATGAAATCCCAGTCAACCAAGCATATCGTCGCATCCCACCTAATCAGTATCAGGAAGTCAAAGAGCATATATCAGAGTTGTTGAGGAAAGGCGTTATTCAAGAGAGTTCGAGCTCCTATGCTTCACCAGTCGTCTTGGTCCGAAAGTCGGATGGCAGTTTGAGACTTTGTGTTGATTATAGGAGGCTCAACTCGAAAACAAGGCGGGATGCGTTTCCACTCCCCCGTATCGATGAGAGCCTGGATGCTCTAAGTGGCGCCAAGTTCTTTTCCACACTTGATCTCGCAAGTGGATACCCTCAGGTGGCAGTACATGAGAAAGACAAACACAAAACGGCATTTACCACACCTTTTGGTCTTTATGAGTATCTGAGAATGCCTTTTGGGTTGTGTAATGCGCCCGCCACTTTTCAACGACTAATGCAGACTACAATGAGTGACTTGGCATTTCAGATCGTACTGGTCTATTTGGATGACCTACTGGTCTTCTCACCAACCTTCCATGACCACCTAGTGAGGCTAGAGACAGTTCTGAAGCGATTGAGGGACACAGGTCTTAAGGTAAAAATTGAGAAATGTCACTTCCTAAAAACTGAGGTGAAGTTTCTGGGTCAACAGGTCTCCGCGGAAGGCATAAAAACAGACCCGGACAAAATAAGTGCGGTGAAACAGTGGCCTATCCCTGCTACAGTAAAGGAACTCAGGTCTTTCTTAGGCTTTTGTAGCTATTATAGGAGATTTGTTGAGGGGTTCTCTAAGATCGCCGGACCGCTTCACGACGTTGTTAGCACCTGTGCAGAAGAAAATAGTCAGGCCAGGGCTAACCAGTTGTTTAGGTCCACCTGGACACCTCAGTGTCAACAGGCTTTTGAAGCATTGAAAGACAGGCTCACAAGTGCGCCCACACTCGGTTATGCAGACTTTACTTCACCTTTCATACTCGAGACAGATGCTAGCAATTTAGGTTTGGGTGCAGTCCTTTATCAAAAACAAGCGGGTCAGAAGAAGGTGATAGCTTTTGCAAGTCGCAGACTTAGGGGTGCTGAGAAGAATGATCAGAACTATAGCAGTATGAAGATTGAACTCCTAGCACTGAAGTGGGCCGTTACTGAAAAGTTTAGGAGTTACCTACTTGGGTCCAAGTTTACGGTCATCACAGATAATAACCCTCTGTGTCACCTCCAGACTGCCGATTTAGGAGCAACTCAACAGCGCTGGGTGGCTCAGCTAGCAATATTTGATTTTGATGTAAAGTATCGTCCTGGCAGATGTAATACGGTAGCTGATGCCCTTTCGCGTCGACCAGTGAATGATGAGCCAGAACCGACCAGTGAAGATGCAGAGTTTGATGGTAGTGTAGCAATTTGCAATTCACTGAGGGCAGGGACGGTTTTAGAACCAGAGTTTGTTTTGGCAGGAGCTGAGCTACGTATGATCAGGCAGCTGCAGGCGTCAGAGACCAATGAGACAGTAAATGATGAAACTGTTCAAGATAATACCCCCACACTGCCTGGATATTCAAAGGAAGTGCTTCAAGGATTTCAGGCTGCCGACCCGACTCTCAAAGTGGTGCGAGACCTTTGGAGCCATCAGAGAAAACCATCTTATCAAGAAAGAATGGGCCTTTCAAAACCAGTGCGCACTCTGCTAAAACAGTGGCCCCGTCTCAGAGAGAGAGATGGACTCTTGTACCGACTGATTAACGATGTTCACCTGGGAGAATGCTACCAGTTGTTACTACCCGCCTGTCTCAAAGACAAAGTTCTCAGAAGCGTCCATGACCAGATGGGACATCAGGGTATAGAGCGAACATTAGGTCTGCTGCGGCAAAGGTGTTTCTGGGGAGGCATGCATGAAGAAGTTGAGCAGTGGATAAAGAAGTGCCAGAGATGTGTTCTGACCAAAATGCCACAACCAAAGATTCGGGCCCCTCAAACTCCATTTTTGGCGACTCGGCCACTGGAGGTCGTTGCTGTGGATTTCACGACACTGGAACGTGCAACAGATGGGCGTGAAAGTGTACTCGTGATAACGGATGTATTCACGAAGTTCAGTCAGGCAATTGCTGTTCGAGACCAAAAGGCAGATACTGCTGCGAAAGTCATCCTGAAAGAGTGGTTTCTCAAGTATGGGGTGCCAGAACGCTTGCACTCGGACCAAGGCCGGAATTTTGAAAGTGCTGTCGTGGCCGAGTTGTGCAAGCTCTATGGAGTGAAGAAGACCCGAACCACACCCTATTACCCCCAAGGCAACCCGCAGTGTGAAAGGTTCAACCGAACCCTCCATGATCTTCTACGTACACTTCCCCCTGAAAAGAAACGCCGTTGGCCAGAACACCTGTCCGAATTGGTCTATGCATATAATGTGACTCCACACTCAACAACGGGACATTCACCCCATTACTTGTTGTTTGGCGTCCATCCTCATCTTCCAGTGGATGCCTTGCTTGGCCAAGAGCAACAAGTCAAAGATGATACAGTCGACTGGCTTGCAGTACACAAGGAACGACTCAGAGATGCACATGCCCGGACAAGAGAGTTGACTGAGAGCAAAGCGGCTGAGAGAATGGCCCGGCAACAGGAGAAAGTGTACTGTCCACCTGTTGATGTGGGTGAACTCGTGTACCTACGTTTCAGGCCTCTCGGAAGGAATAAGATACAGGATGCATGGGCCTCGACCATGTACAAGGTTGTGGGGGTACAAGGAACCACCTACACAGTGGAAACCCTAGATGGAGGACTGACAAAGAGGGTGCATAGGTCCGACCTCCGCCCATGTGTGGGACCAGCACCTGAACAGAGAAGTCCTCGCCAAACACCTGTCCCAGCTCCACAATTCGAAAGTGAGGCAGACGACATCGAGTTTGTATTGATTGAGGAATTCAATCAACCACTTGCTGAAGAGGAGGTTTCCCAAACGCCAGAGGAAAGTGCTGCTGACACGGGTTCTGAAGAGGAAGCAGAAGCCGCACTAGGGACAGGAGGAAGTCAACTGCGGGAGCTACATCTGGAAACGGACTCACGACAAAGCCTTGAGGCCACGTCAAATGTTGAAATGGCCGAGGAGAGCACAAGCCCTGTGCCTGCGGAGAGGGGAGAAAGAAAAGTGACTGGTCCTGTAGGGGTACCCAGTTCTGCCCAACGCAAAAGTCAGAGGAAAACTGCAGGGAAACACAAGAATCCGTTCAATCTCCCTGTATCAGCATGCAATGCCATCTCGTTAAGTCCAGATGTATTCTCTCAGATTTTAGCAGGGGTGGTCCGCTATACCTCAACCTTCACAAGACGAGAGGTAGAGTGATAAGTCACCGAGGACGTTGACTTGTAGCAGGGGAGAATGTAACCAGGTGAACCATACTTGGACTTTTGTAGTGAAGGCTGCCTTGTTTAACAAATGTCTGCCGCTCTGTTTCTAAGCCTGTGGACCCCGGGCCCCACCTAACCAACGCATCTGGCTCCACCACCATCCACTCGGTGGGCGCCTGCAGCAAGCCGTTCAAGTGGTGCGCAGTCGAGCTGGACGGCGTGTGTCTGTCACTGCTGCTGGACACCGCAGCCTCCAAGTCACTCCTGAATGAGGCCACGGTCCGGCGACTTTTTCCACAAATGACTGTTAAACCTGGCACGGAAGACCTGTTCGGTTATGGACACACCAAGATCGACATGGTTGTCACTGCGACCTTTTCCGTGCGCTATGGCGCTAGAACTCTCCCAGCTTTCACCTTTCAGGTGTCCCGCAAGGGCGCCAACCTCCTCGGTTTCGACCTGTTCTGTGCCCTGGGCTTCTCCATTACAGACAACATGGGTGCCACCATACTAACCGTCACCACGCCCTGGCTGCACCGCTGGCCCTCGCTGTTCGCTGGACTGGGCTGCCTCACCGCCTTCAACCACCAGCTGCTCCTGAACCCGGAGGTGACTCCAGTCATCCAGCCTCTCCGCCGCCTGCCCCTCGCCCTACGTGCTGATGTTACAGCCGAGCTGCAGAAACTTCTGGACGCTGGCATCATCGAACGAGTGGACACATCGCCATGGATCTCCAACCTAGTGGTGGCACGGAAGAAGACGGGTGGCCTGCGCCCCTGCATCGACCTCAGACAGGTGAACAAAGCGGTGATACCAGATAAATATCCTCTGCCCACTACAGAAGAGCTCTCTGCCAAGTTTCACGGCTCCACAGTCTTCTCTAAGCTCGACCTCCGCCAGGGTTACCTGCAGGTTCTGCTGCACCCAGAGAGCCGCAACCTCACCGCTTTTGTGTCACACATGGGCGTTTTCAGGTACACCCGCATGCCTTTTGGGCATAGCTCCGCCCCAGCTGCTTCCAGAAGATCATGGCCACCATCTTCGCCGGCATCCCTGGCGTGGTTGTGTACCTGGATGACATAGTGGTGCACGGCGCGACAGCAGCCTCACACGACGACCGCCTCACCAGGGTTCTAGAGGTGCTCGCCCACCACAACCTCACGCTGAACGGCGAGAAATGCATTTTCTCCGCGCCGGTCATCGAGTTTGTGGGGTTTCGCCTGAATGCCGACGGCCTCAGCCCGCTCCACTCAAACGTGGAAGCCATCCTACGCCTGCCTGAGCCCTCCTGCCCCGCCCAGCTGTCCTCATTCCTGGGCATGACGGCGTTCTACCTGCGTTTTCTTCCACACTACTCTGAGACCACGGCGCCACTACGCGCACTCCTCAAACAGGATGCCCCCTGGTCCTGGACACCCATGTGCTCCGCGGCAGTCCGCCAGCTGAAGACGCAGCTCACCTCCCCTCCAGTGCTTGCCCACTTCGACCTCCATAGCCCTACGCTGGTGACCTGCGACGTGTCCAACATGGCGGTAGGGGCGGTCCTGTCCCAGCTGCACGGGGGGACTGAACGTCCCGTGGCGTTTGCCTCACGATCTCTGACTCCTGCGGAGCAGAGGTATTCGGTGGGGGAGAGAGAAGCGCTTGCCTGCGTCTGGGCGTGCGAGCGGTGGCACATGTACCTTTACGGGCGCACTTCACGCTCCGGACCGACCACCAAGCACTCACAGCCCTCCTGGCCACGGCAGGATCAGGACACAAACCGCTGCGCCTGTACCGGTGGTCAGAGAGACTGCAGGCCTACAACTTCACACCCGGCAGAGAAAACGTTGTGGCTGATCTGCTCTCCAGGGCCACGCCCACCTCAGCGCCAGACACCGCCCCGGACGGCTCAGAGTCAGAGCTGGTCCTCATGCTGCACGAGCCCCTCCAAACAACAGTCTCCCTGCAGGAGCTCCAGGCGGCCTCTGCACAGGACCCCGTGCTTGTACAGCTCCGCACGTTTATCCAGGAGGGCTGGCCTGCGAAGGTGCCAGAGGAGCTGGCGCCCTACCACCGGGTCAGAGACGACCTTTCCTGCTGGAACGGTGACTGCGTCGCTCGGGGGCTCTGCACGGTGATCCCCAGCTCTCTACGAGCACGCATCCTGAACATGGCACACGACGGTCACCTGGGCATCGTGAGAGTGAAGCAGCGCTGCAGGACCCTGGTTTGGTGGCCAGGCATCGACAGGGACATTGAAACGATGGTCAAGGACTGCGCCGCCTGCCTGACCAGCGGTAAGACGGGCCCACCCCCGACACCACCTTTGCAGCCCCTCCAATGGCCAGCGACGCCGTGGTCCCACATCCAGGTGGACATCTGTGGGGAGCTCCATGGCACTCCTCATCACCAGCGGTTCCTGTTGGTGGCCTACGACCTCCACTCCAAGTGGCCGGAGGTCCTCCCTGTGGGGTCAGTAACCACACAGCAAACCACTGACTTTCTTTCTTCCCTGTTTGCCCGCTGGGGTGTGACAGACACCATTACCACAGACAATGGGCCCCAGTTCCTCTCGGCTGACTTCGCTGCCTTCACGGGGGAGAGAGGGATTAAGCACATCAGGACGGCCCTGTACCACCCGCAGGCCAATGGGGGCATGGAAAGGTTCAACCAGACCCTCAAGAACGGCCTGAGAGCACATCTGACCGAAGGTCTCCCATTCAGCACGGCCCTGCAGAACACACTACAGCACTACAGAGCGACGCCACATGCCACGACGGGTAGCTCCCCAGCCCTTCTGATGCTCGGACGGGAACTCCAACTTCCCATGGATCGACTACGGCCGCCCAGGAGGGATCCTCCAGGCCCTCCAGCAGCAGGACCCTCTGTCGGCGACATGGTGGCAGAGGCGCAACGCCGGATGAAGCACCGCTACGACAGGGCACATCGGGTGAGAGGACACACACTCAAGGTGTTGGACTGGGTCCGTATCCGCAGGCCGCATCGGTCCCACAAGCTGCTATCCTTCTGGTCCTCACCCCAACAGATAATGGCACAATTGGGCCCAGCTACCTTCCGCCTTGCTGACGGCTCCCGTTGGCATGCCAGTCGCCTAAGGCGCGTCAACCCACCATCAGCACAAGAACTCGCCGCCGCGGCTGATCCGCGCCACACTGCCGGAGACTGGGATCTCCCTCCGGTAGCCCCAGGAATCCCACCCGAACTCGAAGTGCCGGCTGACGCCCTCGGACCGAGGCTCCGCCCTGTTCGGGCTCGTCGGCAGCCCCTGTATCTCAGGGACTACATAGTCTGATTATGTGGCAGAATAAACCACATGGCTATGCGGGTAAATAGGTAGTCTACCCTGTTTACCCAGATATGTTGGCCATGTTCTGGCTTTGAAGTTGTGCACTATTAATATGTTTGAATGTTTTTGCACTTTAATAAAAGGGGGGGGGGGGGTGAATGTGGCATTAACCAGAGCCACAGGGTCATGTTACGACGGCGTGACGTCACGGCCGTAAAGTGGGCGGTTGCCAAAGTATTGCTATAAAAGGTGGCTACTGACAATAAACGACAGTGAGCACAAAGTCCGACTCCACGCGTTTTATTAAACACAACAAACTGTGTTATCTATTCTTTAGAGGGGAGATCAAGTGTGTCTTTCCACGTGTTGTGTATGCACCCAACACGCCGGAAAGTGTCGAGTAAGTGCGTCCTCTCATCACATTGGATTGTAATGACTAGTCGGTCTGCAATTTTAAATTTCATGGATTATTGTGGCTTGGAAATAATGTATTTTTATTTCTCTTTGCTGATCCAACAAGCCACTGCTGTTGTCTATTGTGGTGTAATTGCCTTTAATCTGTTATATAATTTTCTTTGATCTCTTAGATCCCTTTTGAACTCTTTTAAAGTTCAGTTAACATCTCAGTCTTTGTTCTTAAGGCTGTACAATTTTTCATTGTTCAGTCGGGAGTAAAACCCACATAAAAATTTTTTTGTGTTCAGTCCAGTCTTTCCAAAGACCCGGTGTATCTACCCCGGTCAAGGATGACGCCTCGTACTGACGTTTAATGGTGGAACACCGTGAAAACTAAAAAACATTTCAAACAACAATCAAAATTACAATATCTTTAACAAGACGTTAAATAAATAAACACAAAATGACATACCGTGTGCACCTTGGTAAACCGAAAGTAGATCAAATTAAATAACGTTGACCAGACGATATCGTTTCTCTCTGTCTCTGTCTTGCTCTCTCTGTCTTTCTCTCTCTCTCTCATAAGTTGTCTTCTCGATCTTTCTAATTCCTCGCTATCCGTGGCACGTGACCCGGAAGTGATTCCTGACAAAACATCCCCAATAACATATGAAAATAAAACAATGTGAAAATTCACATAGAAATAAAGCACTTTACAAATCAACAACATCAACATTATATATTCATATATTCGTTGTCATGGCAACCAATGACTCGATGTTGCCGCCAGTTACACCCGGCTACACAATTTTAAGTGCGTCCTCTCATCACATTGGATTGTAATGACTAGTCGGTCTGCAATTTTAAATTTCATGGATTATTGTGGCTTGGAAATAATGTATTTTTATTTCTCTTTGCTGATCCAGCAAGCCACTGCTGTTGTCTATTGTGGGGTAATTGCCTTTAATCTGTTATATAATCTTCTTTGATCTCTTAGATCCCTTTTGAACTCTTTTGAAATTCAGTTAACATCTCAGTCTTTGTTCTTAAGGCTGTACAATTTTTCATTGTTCAGTCGGGAGTAAAACCCACATAAAAATTATTTTGTGTTCAGTCCAGTCTTTCCAAAGACCCGGCTACACAATTTTAAGTGCGTCCTCTCATCACATTGGATTGTAATGACTAGTCGGTCTGCAATTTTAAATTTCATGGATTATTGTGGCTTGGAAATAATGTATTTTTATTTCTCTTTGCTGATCCAGCAAGCCACTGCTGTTGTCTATTGTGGGGTAATTGCCTTTAATCTGTTATATAATTTTCTTTGATCTCTTAGATCCCTTTTGAACTCTTTTAAAATTCAGTTAACATCTCAGTCTTTGTTCTTAAGGCTGTACGATTTTTCATTGTTCAGTCGGGAATAAAACCCACATAAAAATTATTTTGTGTTCAGTCCAGTCTTTCCAAAGACCCGGCCGTCAGCCTGCATGATCCTCCACAAAGCACCCCGGTCAACTGAATCAAATGCCGCGGCAAAGTCGATGAAGCACACGACTGTCGGTTGTTGGTCGGCCCATCGTTGCTCCAGGGTGCGACGCAGACTAAAGATCTGGTCTACACAAACCCCTTCCGGGGCGAAATCCATCCTGAGTTGGGCGAGTCCGGTGGTCACGGGCCATCTGGAAGCGTTTCAGCAGAAGGACGACGAATGCTTTTGCAGCCACATCGAGAAGGCTAATGCCTCTGTAGTTGGTGCACAGCTTCTTGTCTCCCTTCTTGAAAAGGGGTAGTAACACTGCTTCACTCCAGTCATCTGGGATGGTCTCGGACGTCCACACGGCGTTGTAGACACGATGAAGCCACGCTGCGAAGACGTCAATGTCGCTTAATGTGTATACTTCCGGCGGGATGCCGTCTTCACCTGGGGCTTTATTATTCCGGAGCTGACGCAGGACGTCTACCGTAGGCAGAGCTGCAGTCATATTCCTCATCAGTTGCAGGAAGCACAGGCGCTAACACTGGTGGTGGGTGATTGAGTAGGACTTCAAAGTGTTCGCGCCAATGTTGCAGTCGTTCCTCTAAGGAGGTTATCACAGAACCGTTCTCCGCGCCGATGGTTTCGCTGACTCCAGTGGATTTCCTGCTCGCCTTCTTTACCAACTGATAAAGCTTGCGGGTATCTCCCACAGCGGCGGCCCTCTCAGTTTCTTCGGCAAAGTCCAGTAGATTTACAAATGGTGTCTGATATACGGGTGTCTTCATTTGTTCCAATGCTCAGTCTTATTTTAACCAATGCTTTTCTTCTCCAGCGGGCTTTCCCTTCAAAAAAAAAGTTACATGTTTATTGACACCACAGTTGATTGTCTCTTTTTCGCCTGAAAACACATCAATAATTACGGAACAATTGTGCTGCAGACCTTGTCTGTCCTAAAGGCTGGACTCTGTTGGACTGCTACTGTTACGTTTACGAGGATGAACCAAGGACCTTTGCAGATGCAGCAACTCTGAGTGTATAGACTTTATACCATCGGTCCACAACCTTTTTTGTGTCACACACCAGTTGATACAACTACACGACCGGCAACCATTTTTTTTTTCATCGCTGTTCATTGCAATGGTCTGACAACAAAGATAATTATCCATTAGTTAAGCATTTGCACCTGTGACCATAAAAATTCTACAATATAACCTGCACAAAATAAATTGCTCCACAAAATTGAAACTGAAAACAGCTTAAACCGGAGTAAATTTAACCCTGTTCAAGGGGGTGGTTTAAAAATTTGCTCCGGAGTAAATGCTCGTTTGCGGGGCAGCACCGATGTAAAATGGTACGTGTGAACGCTACAGGGGGAGACTCGCTACGCATGAGAAGAGTGGATTACATACGGGTAGAATGCGTTGCGTTCGTGCTCAGTTGTACTTCCGTCACCTTTCCTTTTGTCGGAGACTGGACTGTCTCGGAGTTGTTTGTGTAGTTTGTTCCTGTGTTATGTGTTCACAACACCCCATAGAATTTATTTTGTGATTTCCTCTCTTGATTTTCTGTTTGGCGCATTACGATCTCACATTTTGCCACTTGCTGTCAACCGCAAATGACATTTCAGTGCCTCAGGGCTCATCTTGTGAAGTCACATGACCAAGCCGAGAAAACAGGTAAGATTGGCTATCATGATTGGCCATTACCTAAGCCCTTGAGAATGTGTCATTTTCAGTCAAATCACAAATGACAAACAGGAAATCCCCCGAGATCGATACAAACTGGTGGATTTGTTATTTTTTCTTTTTTTTTTCTCAGTTCACTTTCCACATACCTAATCAAAATGATTGCAATCAAAATGCTGTGTTTAGACTTGTGGGCCATATAGAAGATATTCGAAAGAACATTTTTGACTTGACTTCCCCTAAATAAATAAATAGCATCTCCATGTTGCCTGAGGGGGCTAATGGGGGTGGGGGTGGAGGGGCAATAATGGCTCTCATAGCTCATTCTTTATATTGCCTCTTTCAAAAAAGATAAGCTACTGTACTCCATTTTTGATTGCACATGACTAAACTGTGGTAAACTGGCATAATTTTCCTCTTTTTTCCTAGAAAATAATCAACTGCCATGTTAGTTTCATACATATTAATCATGCAAACGATGCACATATTCAAATTGAGTACTTTGTAAATTCAAATATATTTTTCTTTCCTGTCTCCGACAACGCTCCTGGTGCTCTCTTCAAAACAGAAGAGATGCAGGTGAAGAAGATTGACCAAAACTGTGAAAAAGTGGTCAACTACGTACCAAGATTGGTTAAATCCATGAACAAAAAAACAATTCAAATGTCATGTTTGATCGTGTATAGTGGGACAGCGTTATGAGAACATTAAATGCATGCACTTTCGTCCACGGCATTTTTTTGCTTCAGCTGGTCGGTTTGAAATATTTTGTATATGTTCTTTCATTGCAGATGACGTTTGCTCTTCGCTTGTTGTTCCTCCTTTATGGGATCTGCGGACTGATTTCTGGATTTGTAAGTCAATATCTCACTCCCTGACTGTAATCCACATACATAGTTTCCTGCATTGATATTTTTGTCTGTCACTGTTCTGCAGTCGGATTTTAACAATGTGCTATTCTCCTTCAGAGTGGTCATACCCTATGAGTTCTTTTAAAAGTTGGTAGCTTTGACTCTTTACTTTTTTTTTTTTTTTTACAAATGAACATTGTTTTTCCAGGTTTCGTCAGCATTGACACCTGATTTGATAAAACTTGTCATGTTTTCTTCCTGAAACAACCATTGTGCTGCAGATACTCAATGTCCAAAAGGGTGGACTCAGTTGGACTGTCATTGTTACATCTTTGAAAAAGAAGCAAGGACCTTTGCAGATGCAGAGGTATGCAAAAGAAATACTCGTAATGTAGTACCCAACGAGTTTAGCGCTACAAGTGAAACTCCTCTACAACAAAACCTACGTGGGCTAAAATACCCCCTAATGCGAAAAAATCTTCATGCATTAACACCATTCCCATTCTCCTGCCCCCCATACAACGAAAAAAAACCCCTGTTGCGTTATACGAAATATTTTTCTCCGCTCTTGCCTCGTGAAGAGATGCACTACAACGAAGTTTAATTCAACAGCGACCTCTACTGCTTCGTTCGGAAACGTCAACAGCAACCACCACATTGGTTTACACAGCTCTGAGTTTCCTGAATGCAACATACTCATAGCTGCTCTGCCATTGGCTTACCGAGCATCATCCTGGCCTCCAATTGGCCAAGAGGGACCTCACGATCTATGTGTGTAGATACTGTAGCTAGATCCATGGAAGATAGAGTGGAATGCATCCGATTAGCTGCTCAAGAGTAAATTGCTTGTGGCTCGAAGGACAGTCAAATAAACGAACGTTTCCTGGAATGCTCTTGGCCAATCGGAGGCCAGGATGATGCTCGGTAAGCCAATGGCTAGAGCAGCTATGAGTATGTTGCGTTCAGGAAACTCTGAGCTGTGTAAACCAGTGTGGTGGTTGCTTTTGCCGTTTCCGAACGAAGCAGTAGAGGTCGCTGTTGGATTAAACTTTGTTGTAGTGAATCTTGCGAGGCAAGAGCAGAGAAAAAGATTTCGTATAACGCAGATATGTCCAAAGTCCGGCCCGCGGGCCAAATCCGGCCCGCGGTCGAATTTCATCCGGCCCTCGGCCTCTGTCATAAAATCGGTGCCGTCTGGCCCGCAGGTTGTGCGCAATGGGACACGTGTCGCACGGAGTGAGGTCTCGTAGACTGGTGAGTGATGTCTCATAGAGTGCTGCTTCCCTGTAGTGGCTAAATGAGTAATAGCATTCACTAAATGAGTAATAGCATTTACTAAATGTCATTACTCATTTAGCCACTAGAGGGCAGTAGCACTCTACGAGACATCACTCCGTGCACATATTGACCTCCCAGTTTTCTAAAATGGCGACAATCAACAGAAAAAGGAAAGTCGACTGTGAGGGACGACGATTCAAGGATGGATGGAAATTTGACTATTTCTTCACTGAAATACGCAACAATTGTGTCTGCCTCATTTGCCAAGAGACAGGGGCTGTTTTTAAAGATTATAATGTCAAGCGACATTACCAAACAAGACACGCTGACATGTACCACATGATTACAGGCAAGGAACACACAGAGAAATTGAAGCAGCTTGAAGCTCGTTTAATCTCACAGCAGCAGTATTTCGCAAGAGCCCGAGAGTTAAACGAGAACGCCACAGCTGCGAGTTACGCGGTAGCAACGCTGATCGCAAAGCGTTCCAAACCTTTCAACGAAGGTGAATTTATCAAAGACTGCATGATGACGATGGTGAAGAAAATATGCCCTTTCATTTGTCAGCTGGCAATAAGTCTCTGAATAAGTTTTTGTTAAGATCATAAATTTCATTCCAGAGTAAACTTTTAAAAGTTCAATCAACATTTATATTGACTGATATGTCATATTTCAAATGATCCCTGCAGTTGTGGATATGTGTATTGCTTGTTCATTTCCCTGTTGTTCGAGTCAAAGGTTTTGTAAGTATTGAAAAGTCATGGTGATAAATTTTATGTTTCAAATGTTGCAATTTCCACTCAGGAGACTTCTGTTTAAGAAAGAAAAAGTCAAGTCAATATTCAATTGCATGTGATATACCTGTTTCAAATGAACCAAAAGAAATGCTTAAGATTGTTGAAATTAAAATAAAAATGGAAATGTGAAACACAGACTGGCTTACTAAAATTTGTTTAACAATATTGTTGTTCAATGTAAAGAATGTCAGCCAAGGTCGGCCCCCCGACATTTTACCACATAAAATCTGCCCCCCCCAAAAATTTGGACACCCCTGGTATAACGCAACAGGGGTTTTTCTTTCGTTGTATGGGGGCAGGAGAATGGGAATGGTGTTCATGCATGAAGATTTTTTCACATTAGGGGTTACTTTCGCCCATGTAGGTTTCACTGTATTACAATCAGTTATTCATCTGCCTTTGGTTTTAGAGTCAAAATATCTTGCCAACCGGCTGACAGAGCAAAATAAGTGAAATTCACAGTTATTGCTGTTTTTTCCATCAGGCCGTTTGCAACATTCTGAGTGGGAATCTGGTCTCCATCCACAATGGCTTGGAAAATGACGCCACGGAAACGACACTTTACGTAACGATCCTTACCGTGAAATCCTCAAGCCGGTTTTTTGGGGGTTTTTTGGACTGAGAAATTTCCTTGCGTCCCAAAAACGCACATTATTTGGAACTGTGCGTCCCGCGGGAAAATTGTGCGTCTAGGACGCGGGACGCAGAGGTAACGAGATGGCTGTGAGTCTGTCACTTTGAAATGTTCATTCATTCATCCATGTTCAAATCCGCTTATCCTCACGAGGGTCGCGGTTGCCAGCCAATGGCAGGGCACAAATAGACAAATAACCATTCGCGCTCACAACCACACCTCGGAACAATTTAGAGTGTTCAATCAGCCTGCTATGCATGTTTTTGGAATGTCAGAGGAAACCGGAGTACCCAGAGAAAATTGCTTGAAATGTAATTACTGTAATTTAATTCATGATGATAATGAAGACACAACAATGCTTGACGATTGCATGACCACAATTCTAACCACTATTAAATTTCTTTCCATATTTGATGAAAAAAAAGAAGAAAACAAAGAAAAAAAGTAAAATAGATTTTCCATCCATCCATTTTCCAATCCGCTTTGTCCTCACAAGGATCACAAGGGAGTGCTGATGCCGATCCCAGCTGTCTTTGAGTAGTAGGCTGGGGACACCCTGAACCGGTTGCCAGCCAATCGCAGGGCACACAGAGACGAACAACCATCCGCGCACACACTCACACCTTGGCACAATTGTGTTCAGTCAACCTGCCGTGCATGTTTTTGGAATGTCGGGGGAAACCGGAGTACCCGGAGAATATTGCTTGTCATGTAATTAATGTCATTCATTATAATAATGAATACACAATGCATATGCATAAGCGCCGATGCATATGTGGAACTGGGAGTCGCGGCTTGGAATTGAAGCGGATTTACATGGGACAGGAGAAGAGAGCCAATCTCTTTTTCGTTAATGGATGCTACAGCTTCTTGTTGCTACAGCTTAGCTTGTAACAGACGTGTGCACATTGCCGCATGACGTCTTTGATCCACTGGTGAAAAGGACATTTTGATTCGCTCCTCTTTCATCTATTACGGCTTCAAACAACAAAGTGTATGCAGGAAAGTGGTTAAGATTGCACTATTGTCTGTGTTTCATGTGTTGTCTTGTATTATTTTGTCATTTTTTTTGGTCAACTTTTCTTTTGATGGCGGCGCGGACACCCGCAGCGGCTTCTCTTGTTTTATGTTGAGGGGGAAGAAATTTCATCTGTGCTGTATGTTACACATACGTACAGCACATTTGACAATAAAGTTGTAATCAATCAATCAACAACAATGTTTGACAAAGCATGACTATGATTCTAACCACTATTAAATTTCTTTCCACATTTGATGAAAAGAAAAGAAGAAAACAAAGACAAAAAGAAAAACGGATGTTCCATCCATCCATTTTCCATCCACTTTATCCTTCCACGGGGGTGCTCTAGCCTATCCCAGCTGTCTTCGGGCAGCAGGCGGGGGACACCCTGAACCGGTTGCCAGCCAATCGCAGAGCACGCAGAGACGAATAACCATGCGCGCGCACACTCACACCTCGGGACAATTTAGAGTGTTCAATCAAACTGCCATGCATATTTTTGGAATGTCGGAGGAAACCGGAGAAATCGCTTGATATGTAATTCATTTCATTCATTATGATAATGAAGACACAACAATGCTTGACAATTAATAACCACAATTCTAACCACTATTAAATTTTTTCCACATTTGATGAAAAAAAAAGAAGAAAACAAAGAAAAAAGAAAAATAGATATTCATCAGCTTTATTGATAAATTCAATACATAAGGGGATTGGATGATGATGACATGAATGGACAATCCATTGAGCAACACATTGCCTCGCGTGGTGGGATACCTCCGAGTGGTACGAGGAGGGAAAGGCTGGGGGGGAAGGAGGTGGGGTCTCACCAGAAGATGAGCCACCCAGCGCTCACCCCGCCGGAACGGAGGGGAGTGGGATTAGCCGCCCCACAACCCTCCTTAAACAATAATCAGGCGAGAGCCCTTCCGGGGCCCGCACTGGATGTGAACCTCACGAGGCACCAGTGAGAGTCGTACCGGGTGTGAGAGTCGTACCGGGTGTGAGAGTCGTACCGGGTGTGAGACCCGGGAGGGTGCGGGGCACGTCCCTGACGGGGGCCGACTGCAAGGTCAAGGTCATCTTTATTGTCAAGTATGCTCTATGTACAACATACAGCACAGATGTTTTCCTTAAGTTTGGTTTGGTCACAATGAGACATGAACATGTTAACATTATTTTTAGATACTATCTACATTAACAGGCAGAATTGTAATCTACTGGTTCGGACGTTGCCTTCAGGGTGCAAAGGTGCAGGGTTCGATTCTGGCTCCGGCCTTCATGTGTGGAGTTTGCATGCTGTGTCTGTGCCTGTGTGGGTTTTCTTTGGGTACTCCGGTTTCCTCCCATATTCAAAAAAGATGCATGGCAGATTAATGGAGGACTCTAAATTGTCGCTAGGTATCAATGTGAGCCTGAGCCTGGATGGTTGGTTGTTCGTCTCTGTGTGCCTTGCGATTGGCCGGCAACCGGTTCAGGGTGTCCCCCGCCTAGAAGATGCCCGAAGATGGCTGGGATACACTCCAGCATGCCCCGCGACCCTTGTGGGGATAAGGCGGATCAGAAAATGGATGGATGGATCGACAGTAGAGAAGCACACAGCTGCTGGTGAATTTCACAACATTCTTGATGTGGATAATTGCGACCGAAACAACAAAACAAAAAGCAACTTTTACCTTTGTAGGGTCGATCAGCCTTTGTAGGATCGATCAGGCTCGTGTATATGCACTCTTTTTGGCTGCTGTTTGTCTCGCACACACACACACACCCACAAACTTTTACTCACTGGATAGCATCGTCTGGAGTCAAGGCATTTATTATCATAATGATTTGAGTGGCTGTGCTTATGTCATTAAAATAGATTTGGCCGCACGCCGGCATGCACACAGCACAGGCAACCACAGGCAAGTCTGAGATAATTAGATGAATTAAATACTCAATGAGATTTTTTTTTCATATTGGCACTGTAATTTATGGAGACTAGGCTACAGTAATGTCAATGCAACTCAGATGGTTTGTATGCTGCACAATTGGCACCTTCTCACAAAGATCACGGCAACACAGATGAGGTTGTTCCATTGCAGAAAGACTTCAGGATACCACAGGGTTCGTACGGGTCCTTAAAGTTAATAAAAATCAATAAAAAAAGAAGTAGTAAAATTATGTACTTAATTGTCCATAATTTTCAGGGAAATCTTCTAAAATCCATAAAAAATAACCTGCGGTGTTCATTTCATTTGTGTATGTCATTTTCCCCACCCTTCTAATTCGTAGGTTTGTCGGAAAATGCAGGACCTGGTACCCGCTCTGCTTTTCCCGCCGTCTCCGATTAGTTCCGACGATGATCACGTGATCACTTCGGGTCATTCCGGGAAACAACAATAGCTTGAATACTGTGAATCCCCCACTGAATGGAGAAAACGTCCTTAAAAAATGGCTAAATTGGTCCAAAGAAGTCATTAAAAGGTCCATAAATAAAAAGCAAGTGGAAGAGTGGGAACCCTGTACCACCAAGGTGCACAATAAACTCCTCCGTCTTCCTGGGTTGGAATGGCCACTGTGGTGGAGTCTCTGTGGCTGGAAGCTGGGTCACTCTGGTCCTCAGTCATGTGTCTCAGCCTTGTTCTTCGCAATCTTTTTATTTGTATTTTTCTTTTTGGGGGGGGGGGCGCTAATTTGCTAATTCATGTGGTTGTTTTTTGTTGTCGTTGATGTTTGTTGTCTGGTTTTATTGATTTTAAGATGCAACTTTGTTGAAAATCTACAGCACTTTGGGTTCAAGGAGCTATACAACATAATCGATTTGATCCACATTATTAACCACCTGTGATGCGTCTGACTTATCTTTGGACTAACAATGCCACTTACTCGTGTAACGTTCTGCCTTCTGTTTTTCCAAGTCACGCAGGAACATGAACGTTGCAAGCTGATATTTTATTGTCCCTTGGCCCAGCACACACTTGATTGTTCCTGGACTAACGCAACACACTTCAGGCTCTTTAAACTATAAGGCTATAGTGCCGACTAGTGGACTCGTGACATATTGCTATTATTGCATCTCCCAATAATATAATAATAATAATACATTTCATTTAAAAGCGCCTTTCAAAACACTCAAGGACACTTTACAATCAAAACAAGAACAATAAAACCACAGATAAAATTATAAATAATCAAAAGGAGAAATACAGTATATGTACAGTGTGTGTGTGTGTGTGTGTGTGTGTGTGTGTGTGTGTGTGTGTAACACGCGCGCGCACACACACACACACATGTAACATGTTAACATGTTAACAATACCTATAAGTTCACTTTTTGAAGAAAAAAAAACACATTTGCATTAAACATTTTGAATAAGTCTGTCAGTTGTTTTTATTTTTTACATCGCCGATAATTTATTCATGGAAGAATTTAAAAAGCCCCTTTGCGTTCCCTCCCAAAGATAACAAGAAAACGCAGATTTGTTTTTTATTTTTTGTAAATAAGCTCTTTCTTTTAATGTGCCTATGTGCTTCTGGGTCATTTTCCGGGTAAATGGAAGCAACACAGGTGGCGCGTTTTCACCCATGGTCGAATTAAATTGATTTTTATTTGAAATAGGCTTGTCATTAACATTAAGCACGCTTTCCAAAAAAGCAAGTTGCATCTGAAGCATTCCAAGTCCTCCTCCATTATCCGTGCCACCTCCAACCTCCTGGCGTCTCTCAAACAACGTTGCATTAGATGCTACAGTAGCCAAACTGAAGTACTGTACATAAACGTGCATTTTTTTTTTTAAACTTTCCCTTGGAAAAAAAAATGTTTGCAAGGCAATGAGAATGTTTTTTTCTTCCATGTCATCTTATGGGCTACGTAGGTTTTGCACCTCTCTTTGATCTAAGAAGTTAAGTCACTTGAAAAGTTGCCTGCCATTGATTTGAATCTAGTTTTGGAGGCTCTGACTTCAGAATGTTTCTCACTGTTCTCAATAGTCTTCAGCAGACTTCTGTTCCTCCATTTTGTCCATCCTCTGAAACCAAGTGTTAGCAGAGTTACTTCGCAGCTCGTGCAGATTGGCATCCTTCTGCCTAACATCCAAGAATGACACGATGAGTGAGGTGTTTCCTTCTGGTATACTTCGGCGTGTTTATTAGTGATGTGTCGGTCGCGAACGAGCCGTTACAGAGAGCCGGCTCTTTGAAGTGAACGATGAGAGCCGACACCCTCCCTCGAGAGCCGGCTCTGTCATTTTCCCTCTTTCTCTCTCTCTCTCTCTCTCTCTCTCTCTCTCTCTGTCTCTCTCGTGCGCGGGCGCACTCGCTCTCTCTTTTTCCCCTCTCTATGTCGCTCTCTTTTTCACGTGTCTGAAGCAAGGTTTGGCAGTGGCTCAGCTGCCGTGCTCAGAGAGGGAGACGGGAAGAAAAAGGGGAGGGGCGAGGGGCTTGGTAGGTACAAATAATTACTGAGAGAAAGAGCCGGATCAGCCCGTCCAAGTACTGTATTTAGTTTTGTTGAAAGCAAATTTAAAATAAAGCAAGGCGTGGCTTATGTTTGTTAAAATAAAGCAAGGAGTATCTTATGTTTGTTTTGTTCGCTGCTGCTGTTGCAGTTACTACTCACTATTTTTGTTATGATGCAGCATGTTTGATTGTTTTTGGTTGAAGTTTAATTTTGTTGCTTGTTTATTGTTTGGAGCCTTTTTAATGTTCAATAAAATAAGTAAAATCCCTTTTCTTTGCTTGATAATTGTTGCTATTTGCAGTCAGTAGAGTGCAATATTTAGTTCACCAAGTCATTTATCAAAATGAATGCAAAATTTGTCATAAATATTTAAAAGAAAAGCTAAAGTTAAAAGAGCCGTTTGAGAGCCAAAAAGAGCCGGCTCTTTTCACTGAGCCGATCCAAATGAACCGGCTCACCGAAAAGAGCCGAAAATCCCATCACTAGTGTTTATTGAACAGGTGGAGAGAGAGAGAAGAGAAAAGTTGTGTCCGTTTTATAGTGCTGACTCCGTCACTCACGATGAACAAAAGTAGAGCAGAACCACACTGCCCTCTACTGGCTCAGTCGTAAAAAGGCAATCATACAACCCCAACAGCAAGATCTTGGTCCAACCTCACTGAGAACTGTTGAGGACCCTCGATCCTTTGTGTCTTTTTCAGATATTTTGTGGCTCTATTGAGGCTTTTTTTTTTGTCAATCAAGATGATGTTGTTACGTCCTTGTGGTATTTGTGGAAGTGTGTGGTGCGAAGTGTGTGTTTAAACAATGCAGGGATCAGCTTCAAGGCGTACACTGTGCAGTTTCGCTCACACTTTTGCACTGTCATATAAAATTTGATTGACCGGCTCGTTCGTTTGGAAGCCACATTTTATTTAACTTGATTCGGACGCATGCGCAGATGATTCCGATTTTTTTTTGTACGGTGTCCACCGTACAAAAAAGCTTCTCCAGTCCTTACACAAGACATAGAAATGTCGTTTTAAAGGGGTTTCCAAGCATTGGTTATTGGAACACATTGAAGTCAAGGAAACTTGTTTTTTCTTCACATCCCATTCATCAGGTCCGTCAACATAATTTGCTTCCTCACAGAATGTAGTGTGATATGTTTTCGGGGGGGTTTCTCTCTTTCCTTTGTATTTTTTGCTTTTCTTTTTATTTTCTGCTATTTTGCCCATGTCACACTCCAGTCCGATTGGTGGCGGTATAGCTATTTTAAGATAGTTTGCCAGCCGCAAATAAACCCCATAGCGGAGGATGACGTCACGCGTTCCACGTTGTCCCGGACGTGGCAGTTGGTCCGGAGTCTTGGGACGAAGAAAGCCGAACATTTCTGACACGTTTACCTCTGTCGAAGGAATCAAACATCCCTCAGCAGTCATGGGGCTGACCATATCTTCAATCTTTGGTCGACTTTTTGGCAAAAAACAAATGAGGATTTTAATGGGTGAGTTAAAAAAAAAAGGCTTGGTTGAGTTTAGCCACACGCTAAGCTAGTCAGAGAAGTTCTACTAGAGGTTTGCAAATGTTTACGTTCAGAAATGCAAACAGCTGGTCGTATTAAACGATAAACCACGGGGGTTTACTATGGTGTAGTAAAAAGTGAAAAAAATGACAGTAGAATCGCTTTGTAAGTGTAGCTCATTTTCAATGGCGTTTTTTGGCTTTCTCGAGGATAGTTTGACGCAATCTTGATAATCCATCTATTTTTAATTGTTGGGTTTTCCCCCATTTTTTCACACTACCTGTACAACTTTAGCTGTTTCCGCCATTTCCCCCCCAGACATGCGTCGTTCTCGTTCTTCTGGATCGCTTAATTTATGCGATTTTAGAAAATGAAACATTCTGTTAGATCGACTTGCTCTATTATGTAACAACTAATAGGTTGTCGTCATCCAGATGTCGTAACTTGTGTCATTTCACAACGTTCTTCCATAGTTGGTCTAGATGCTGCTGGAAAAACTACCATTCTGTACAAGCTGAAGCTTGGTGAGATCGTAACTACCATCCCAACTATAGGTAAAAAGACATCTTTAATGAGCTGTTTTACCAGTGCGTCATTTTGTGCTAAGATCTGCGTTTACATTCTCTCCTCGTGATCAGGTTTCAATGTGGAGACGGTGGAATACAAGAACATCAGTTTCACCGTATGGGATGTGGGTGGCCAGGACAAGATCAGACCCCTGTGGCGACATTACTTCCAGAACACACAGGTATGAGGAATTCGGTGGAGGGAATAAGTGAAATGGAGAATCTAAGTAGCAGCCGGCATAACACACACCGGTACATAGTAATTGGGTAATTGATTGATATTTAATTGTGGGTTTTATTTTGGCTATCTCGCTCTTAAAAACAATATATTCAAAGAAAACTGATAAACGTGTTGAAACTGCATGGCGTGTATACTAGTTCCAGACGATGTTAAAGTACCCTGAATTTACAATTTTATTTGCACAGCATGCATCTGGTATGTGATTTTGCCTGCGTGTTTCAAACTGCTTTATGACACCACAGTGAGAATTTGTTGTAAAACTAAACTGTCAACAAACATATTTATACACATTGTAGCATTCTATATTTAAATACAAGACATGCTTTGTTTCAAAAAAAAACATTGCTAGTGTGTTAATAGTGAAGTCACTGTCAGATCCTATTGACATACTAGCACGAAATTAGCATCAAATATTCCATCAAATAACAAATATTCATACATAAATGTAGTAGGGATACATATGTCAGGCAATGTAACACCGAAAGGCACAGACTCTTTCCAATCTGTCAAAACCAATTTATATTAAAGCGCGTATAGCAAATCATCACACCCTGTGAAACACTTGACCTTTTGTCACCTTACACCTTGGAATTTACAACAAATTAAATCAAACTTATTTTAACTCTGTGTGCATAATAATTAATTAGTAAGAATTAATCAATCAAATACCTGATTAGGCTAAATGATCGGACCCCTCAAAGAGACCCTTATAAACTTACTCTGCGGCATCCAATCACCTTCCAAATCAAACACCGGGCCAATTACGCCCCACTTGAAATGAATAAGATAAGATAAGAAAACCTCTATTTGTCCCGCACTGGGGAAATTTGCAATCTTCAGCAGCAGAATTGACGGGGGGTGGGGTAGAAAGAAAAACAAAGTATTGCATGCACAAAATAAATGTTCCAGAAAAAAAGAACTGTACACAGTACAGAATGGAATCTGAAATAAAATATTGATAAAATATAGATATAAGCATACATGCAACTGCATGTATGCTGTGTAAGGTGGCTGTGCTATTTACAATGTATGGATGGGTTGAGTCCAGGTTTTCATGTGTGTTTATTGAGCAGCCTGACAGCAGTCGGTAAGAATGAGCGGCGGTATCTCTCCTTCTTGCAGCGGTTGCATTGCAGTGGTTTTGATTACTCTAGAACAGGGTTGCCAAACTTTCATCGCATGTTTTCCTGAGTCGCAATCAGGTTCCTAGAGAGCTTGCTGATGAGCTCATCGTTTGAATTCAGGTGTGCTGCAGCAGGGAGAGATGGGAAAACATGCAGGAAAGCGGTCCTCAAGAACTGGACTTTGACACCCCTGCTTTCGAAGAACCCTTTTGTTGTTTTTCTTGTAAAATTTCACCACTTGTAGAACATGGTGGTGAAAGGATTCAACATGATTGGACAAAGCACATTCAAACGAACCCCGGGATAAAATTCTTGAAAGGCACAAGTTAATTGAAGGTTACAAAAATATTTCAAAGGGTTTTGTCTATCCTTCTAAGTACCGTTCAGAGCATCATTAAGAAATGGAAAGCGTATGGCACCACCAACACTTCACCGAGCCAGGAGGACCTTGATCAGAGATGCTACCAAGAGACCAAAGGCAACATTGAAGGATTTACAAGATTTTATGGCTGTGGCTGGTTGGTCTGTGCTCTTGTGTATATGACAACAATCTCACAAGCTTAACACAATGCTGGTCTATATGGCAGGGTGACAATAAATAAATAAATCAGAGGTGATTCACTGACTAGCTTAATACTTAGCGCCGTTGTTTGCGCATGAGCGGTGACCTAAAGGTGAAAATTCAGTTGTCATCTTGACTGGTTGCCCTATATGTCAATCAAGTGACCGGATTAATGATAGGGGTTGACATCGTAAATTCTGCTGCACTTAGCGCCGTTGTTTCAATGCCAGCGCCACCGCCGAGGAGTTTTCGACACTTGTCATATGAAAGCACGGGGGCAGCATGGAACCAGCCAAAGAGCCTCATGCGGCTCGCGAGCTGCGGGTTGGCCACCCCAGCTGTAGCCTCATATATGTAAAGGTCATCCATTTTGCTTTCGTCTTGCAGGGACTCATCTTTGTCGTGGACAGCAACGACCGAGAAAGAGTGGCGGAGGCTGCAGACGAGCTCGCAAAGATGGTACGTATTATTGTTGCCGAGGAGCATGCCTGAATGGGAATAATACCTTTGTGACTATCAAAATGCAGCATTATCTTTGGATTGAATTTGACTACGTTCCATCAGTGAGGTTGCAGGACATTGAGTTCTGTTCTTACACTAGTTGAAATGTGGCGGCACCAAGGTTATTATTACACGTCACGCAAACAAAATTGAAACACATACTTTCAGAAATGAACAAAAACAGAGTGTTTAAAAAAAAAAAAAAAAACATCAAAACTACATTTTATGTTTACAACCGAATACAAACTTTCTATGACAGCGAAAAGGCCTTTCATTTAATTCCATGCGTGGGTGTCAAGGAGGAAAGAGTGGGTGGTAGGCAGGGATTGGCAGACACCTTTTGTCGTCAGGTTTTATTTTAGGCTGAGTTTCAATTGCAAATGTGTTGTTTTTTTTAAACAGGAAAGCACTTTGAGTTTCACTTATGCTATAAATAATAAAATGGGGTGTTTCTGTCTATCTGCCTGTCTCTGCCGCTCTATGTCTAATGTATCGATCTTTTCCTTCTATCTACTTGTCTGTATGTCTTGAGCTACCTACCTGTGCTTGTCTGTCTTTCACGCTCTCTCTCTCTCACTCTCGCGCTCTCTCTCGCGCTCTCTCTCTCGCTCTCTCTCTCGCTCTCTCTCGCTCGCTCTCCCGCTCTCCCGCTCTCCCGCTCTCCCGCTCTCCCGCTCTCCCGCTCTCCCGCTCTCCCGCTCTCTCGCTCTCTCTCGCTCTCTCTCTCTCTCTCTCTCTCTCTCTCTCTCTCTCTCTCTCTCTCTCTCTCTCTCTCTCTCTCTCACGTCAATAAAAGCAAGTGTCTTATGGAGTGGACTACTTCAGGGAAATGACAGCTCCAAAACTGAAAGTCTACTTGAGACGTGTGCAATTTGGCAGCAAGGGAAGAAAAGCATGCAAACATGTACTTGAACTGTTTTTTGTTTACAGGAATGGATAGAGGGAAATGTAAATTTAACATATAAGCACTTATTGTAAAACAAAAAATCCCGTAGTACTGCATTTCTCATGAATGATTTCCTTGTTTGCTGTTATGTGCCAAATTTTACCTGAGAAGTAGAGTTGTCACTATCAAATCATTTTCAAATCGATTATCCTCATGACTCGTCCATCGAGTAAACGGAAGCCTCACCCCTCACAGAGTCAGACAGTCTGGGTGTCAACACATCTTTGCACATCACTACAAAGATTTAGGTTTGTTAAAGTTATTGCACAGTTCGGCTACAATCCCTTAATAGTAAGATTTTCACATCGAGTCACATCCAAAAGTTTTGTTTTTGTTGGATACTTTTGGGTATGAGATGGAAAGCTGAATCTGAAACAGAAGTTCAGAACTCCAGCTCTTATTTCATGGTATCTACATCTGGACGAGTGAAACAACTCAGGGCAGAGCACCTTTTGTTTGAAGGCACCCACTTGAAGTGAGAAAAGCATTGGAACAGATGTTATAACATTCACTTAAAGTGAATAACTTGTCATGCTTGGTGACATCACTCTTACTTGTAATAGCTGCATCAAGCCTGTGATCCATTGACTTCTCCAGACTGTTGCATATGTCATTTGAAATGCTTTTTCAGGCCCTTCCTGCGCCCTCTTTTAGTTGTTTGCTTCTGAGGGTTTCTTTGGGAGGTAAAAATGTCTTCAATTTATTTATATAATATTTTTTTGTGCATTTTTCTGTTAATTGCCAAACAAAATGGCTTTCGTAGACTGCAGCATTCATTCTACTGCAGTCATCAAAAGTTAAGTGAGCCCATTCCAGAAGCAACTTGCACCGTGCTTCACTGACAAGCGTGTTTGATAATATTCAGACACATAGGGGTTTAAGTCTTTGGTGTATGTGCTTGCAGTTGGGTGAGCAAGAGTTGAAAGATGCCGTGTTGCTGGTGTTTGCCAACAAGCAGGACCTCCCCAACGCCCTTACAATCAGCGAGCTCACAGACAACCTAGGTCTCAACAGGTTGCGGAACAAAGAAGTAAGTCGCCTAGGAATGCCGTTGTCTGTGGAGAAAAAAAAAAAAGCGTCTGCTGCTTGCATACGCTCCCGTGTCATCGTCTCGCCTGCTGTTTGCAGTGGCACATTCAGGCGACCTGCGCCACGCAGGGCAACGGCTTGTACGAGGGACTCGACTGGCTGTCCGCGGAGCTGTCCAAATAGATGCGGATCAGCCGGGCAGATGAAAGCGTGAACTCTCACACGGACATTCAACGTTAGGTCCTTCAGCTGCGGAACACATGGCTGGTGGCCAGTATGTTTTGTTTTTGGGTTTGTTTGGTTTTTTTTGACAGGAAGTGTGGGGTGCGGCGGGGTTGTCATTCTACTTTCATTCCATTGTATGACCAATTTATTGAATTGAATTGAATTGAATACAACTTTATTGTCGAATGTGCTGTACGTATGTGTAACATACAGCACAGATGAAATTTCTTCCCCCTCAACATAAAACAAGAGGAGAGGAGGAGAGGAGTTATGAGAGTCATCATGAAACCGATGCAGTTTGACCACTTGAGTAATTCCAGTCTGGTAGTGTGAGGTTGGGTTTTGTGAGGTTCTAGTCAACGGATATGGACCCGCATTGCTGTGATTTATCTTTGAAGTGTTTTTCTACCACTTTGCCTCCCAGTGAATGGATCTAAAAAGCAACATTGTGCCTTCTAGACTCTCTTTTTATTTCATGCTTAATGCGCGTGCTCTCAAGATGCTTTTTTTGACTTAAAAGACTCAATACTTTTTTTTTTGTACAATTTTTCTGTGCGCGCTGCTTCATTGCAAACAGTTTTCCTCAATGCATGTAACAACCAAAAGTCTGCACTTGCATTTGCCAAAACTAACACAATTGTCCCATCGAGCAATTGTTGGAGAGAAGATTCATTGTCTCGTCATTACTAAAATTGTTTGGATGACATATAAGTAGGTTTTTTGTTTGGCTTGTAATGTTCGCTAGCAAATGCATAATATTGAGTACAATTCTATACGCCTGTATACTTCATTGTTTGCTCCATCTTGGAATAACATTTGATGGGGGTGTGCACTCCGGCATTCGCTTGCAGAACCTAAAATGTGTGACAACAAGAATTTGCTTTAAAGTGTATTACAAATAAGTTCACAATAAAGATTTTTAAAATGTTTTAGTTCTCCTGTTACCAAATTCCATTCCAAGAAAGCATGCATTTATCTGCAGTCTTTAATACTAGCCAATCCAAATTAATGCCAATTTTTGATTGGCACTATTGCAAACGTTTTGTTTTTCTTTGTGTATAACTGTCCGTCATAATTTACTGCAATGCATCCCACTGAGCGGTTTCGTATGAGGAAAATATTAGATTAGAATCACAACAATCATTCTATGTGCCATTCGGGTTACAGTGCCTTTGAAAACTGTTATCGTGAAGTGCACCTTTTTTTTTTTTTTAATCAAATAAAATAAACAAAAAACAACTGTGTACAAATAAATTTTGTCCAAAAAGTTCCATTTTGACCAAAGTACCTTCTTTGTTGTGCCTCCTCTGGGCCTCGTGGCAAACTGAGAAATGGCTGTCTTTGTGCCACTCTTCCATAAAGATTTGTACAATGTGCGATGAATAGTTTCACCACCTAAGCTGTAGATCTCAGCAGTTCATCCAGAGTGATCATGGCCCTCTTGGCCGCACCTTTGTTCGGTGCTCTCCATGTTTGGGCCAAAGGTTTTGTGGAACGGCCGGGTGTCTTGGTACATTTGCAGTGCCTTTCAATATGATTCATCGAACGTTGCTCTAGAGATGTTTAAAGCTTGTGAAATTTTCGAAGAGAAAAGGGGGTGAATAATATATCATGTCCTACTTTTCAGTTTATTTGTTACCAAAAAAAAGGACATTGTATAAGTGTAGTTAGAGTTAATGATTGTGTCCCACTTGGTGTTGATTCTTCACACAAAAAAAAAATATATATATATTGTTTGAAATGTGGCAAAAGATCAAAAAGTTCATCCATCCATCCATCCATTTTCCGAACCGCTTGATCCTTACGAGGGTCGCGGGGGGTGCTGGAGCCTATCCCAGCTGTCTTCGGGCAGTAGGCGGGGGACACCCTGAATCAGTTGCCAGCCAATCGCAGGGCACACAGAGACGAACAACCATCCACGCCCACACTCACACCTAGGGACAATTTAGAGTGTCCAATCAGCCTGCCATGCATGTTTTTGGAATGTGGGAGGAAACCGGAGCACCCGGAGAAAACCCACGCAGGCCCGGGCAGAACATGCAAACTCCACACAGGGAGGCCGGAGCTGTAATCGAACCCGGTACCTCTGCACTGTGAAGCCAACGTGCTAACCACTGGACTACTGGGCCGCCCTCAAAGAGTTCAAGGGAGGCTAATATTTTCGCTCGGAACAGTACCGGTAGATCAAACGAAACAATACAAGAGACTTTGGGGGGATTAGGACATGGATACAGAGTGTTTGCATGTGGATGTATAAGCGCTATTTAATTGGTCTAATGCATTTACAGTATGACAGCTAAAGCTAATCTGCCTTAGTAAAGATAGGTCAGCTCTGTGTCTGCCTGTCAGCAAGCTGCCGAGTGGGTCAGTATTAACGCATATTGTTTAACTTTTTTTTTGTGCCACTGGATTTGGACTAAATACGATTAATGGGAATTATAGCGCCTCTGTCCAACATATTTCAAAAGGTAAGTGTTGAGTGAACTTGAACTAGCTGGACCCATAGACTGTCGTGTAGGACAGGCTGATATTGGGTGGGGAGTGTTAGACCTCCTCCCTGGTGTAGGATGCAGACCCATGTTCCAGTTCCGCGACCCGCTTACTCCCAGGCCAGGGAGAACCTGGTAAAAGCAATCCCGCCCAAGCTCCTGTGTCTACTTGCCTGTGGGGGAGTGGACTGCCGTTATGAAGGACCAGAATGTTGGAAAACAAACCAGCAGGTCATCAGAGGCATTTTCTCATCCTGGTATGATTGACTCCTGAACAATCAAGACCAAATGGCATTTGGTTATTTATACGATGTTCTCTTCCCTGAAATCCCAGGGTGACTGATGACATCATCGCCATGGCACGACCTTCCAAAATCTTGATTGACAAGTATAACATCATTGAGCAATTCCAGAGGTATTGCCTTGAGTTTATGTATGAAGTAAAACAACAGATGTGGGCGGTGGCATTGTGTTCTCATATGCGACTTCTTTCCCAGATTAAATATCAGATCCATCATAAACATGCAAATGCCAGGCGAGCATGCTCACTGTGGACCCCCCTTGGACCCCAAGAGTGGCTTCACGTACTCGCCGCAGACCTTCATGGAGAATGACAGTGAGATACTCAAACTTGCTGCCGGGGGACATTTGCCGCCCATAGGATATTTCATAGCCCACTACCTGATATTGAAGTTTAATAAGAGGGCGGCTCCCACTTTTGTGTGTGTGCGTGTGTGTGTGTGTGTGTGTGTGTGTGTGTGTGTGTGTGTGTGTCGTTGCCATGGGCATTTTGTGTGTTTTTTCAAAGTTTACTATTAGGGCGGCCCCCAACCTTTTTTGTGTCAATGCCCTGGGGAGTTTGTGGTTGTTTGTTTTTTTGCAGAGTGGGGGTTAATCACGTGGGCTGCCTTAGCTCAGGCTCATGAGAGCTTTAATTAAAGCAAAATGTAATTCTGAAGTGACACCAAGTGCAAGGAAAAGATATCCCAAGTCATGTATTTTTCGGAACCTGCCGTGAAGAGAAAAGTTGGCGATGAGAACAAAAATATTTCAAAAACCCTTAGACAGGTTATTGTTTAATTTTTTTGGGGTCTTGAATGCACATAGAAACTTGCAGTGCTCAAGTAATCAAATGCCAATACTCAACTACATACGCTGAAGGGTCTATGTGAAGTACCAGGAAGACAAGAGAGAAGATCACGTCACCAATCTGTGTTCAGGTTTTGAAGAACCGCTAATGTTCTGAACTGTTATTAACAAAGATTGAGAAGATTGGGTTAGTTTTCCTTTTTTTTTTCTTTCTTTTTAATACTTGAACCGCTTTTTTGTGGAATACTTGATGCAATCCAGACACACCCGATGTCCAGCTGACTGCATATTAGTTGAGTTCATGAGCACTTGCAATCGTTTTGGACAATGTTATGCTTCGAATTTTGTGGCAACAAAATTCCCCCAGAGACACTTCAAAGTCTTATGTAAAGTCTTCCCAGAAGAGTGCAAGAGCAACAAATGTCTATTTGTAGTTCCAGGTTTTTTTTTGGGGGGGGGGGGGTTGTACAGCTGCTTGACTGGATCTCATTACTAGGTGTTGAGGCCAGCGAGTGCACGTTTCTCAACAAATCATCCAAAATATTTTATGTGCATGTTTGTTCATTTTGCAGTTTACTTTTACAACTTCGGGATGCCGGACTTCTGCGTGTCTTCCTTGGTCAACATCATAGATGGGGTAAAGGTGCTGGCCTTCGCAGTGGGGGAAGGCAGGGTTGCTGTGCACTGCCACGCAGGCCTTGGCAGAACAGGTTTGGGCTCCATCAGTCGTATTCCAGCAAGCGTGACTGTACGCCATACAAAATGTTGTACTGTGACTGCTCCAAAGGTGTTCTGATAGCCTGCTACTTAATCTACACTTTGCGCATCACTCCCAGCGAGGCTGTCCATTACGTTCGCATCAAGAGGCCGCGCTCCATCCAAACCCGAGCACAGATCAGCCAGGTGTTCGACTTCGCTCGGCTGCTAAGCACACAGCTGGTGCAGTACCCAGACCTCAGCCTGCGACACGGATCACCCGTCACCCTGCAGCACTACCTCAACCGTCAGGCGCTTCTGCTGCACGGCCATGAGGCCCGCACGCTCAGACACATACCAAAGGTCAGGATTTGATGGTCGCCCATGTCGCTAACTGTACAGCGTCATTGATCATGCCATCTCATCAGGTGGTGTACCTCTTGTGTGTGCACCTCTCCTGCTTGGCGATGGGACTAACCGCAGCTCCAGAGGTACATGCCGAACTAGAGAAGAGGTCAGCACTTAGGATCCTGACCAGAGTGGTGAGGGAGACCCTGGTGTCTAAACAGTTCCTGCCCTTACTGAGGGAACATCATGACATCAAACGGGTGGGCTCGGGCTCCGTGTCCTCCTGGGATGAGCAACTGGGATTCACGGCGAGCAAGAGGGGTTTGCTTCTGGACAAGCGCAGCTACAGTGACTCTGACCTCTGCAAGATGGCGGTAAATGAAGCACGAATTTCACACATTCAGAAATCCAGAGTCCAAATTGACTTCTTGTTAAGAGGGACTTGAGATGAGATGAAAAACAAGTGGTTTCTGTTTCCTTTGGATCTTCTTTTTTTACTTTATCCACCACTGCTGGCAAAGATAAATAAAAAATGTTCAGCAGTAGAAATAGTTCAGAAAATAGAATAATGCAATGTCAGAAATTGGAACAAAGGTTTCTTTCCTGCTTGCTTGTTACATCACACCATTGTCTACTAAACCTGGGAGAAATTTTCGTCGCTTACGTTACAATAATCTTCAGTTTATGACGTTCCCGCCAATATTGATGGTTAATATCGTCTGTACATTTGATGACACAAGGTTCCTCTGGAACCGATTTATTCCATTCCCATCATTTCTTATGGGAAAAATGAATTGTAAATCTGAACAAATAAGAACTCGATTCTTGTCATTTCATTTGATCTTGTCCCGCAGGATCTGGAGATGAGTCCCTGGTGTGCATGGGATGTGATAGAACCTAAACTGAGACCACTGAGCTCCAAGACTGCCCCACTTTCACCACAAATGATCACCAAGAACAATTCGCATGCACGCCTTATGCGGCCAAGCAACAACCCTGCTAGGAACTTCAAGTGTACGGTCAAAACGGCTCAATCCAAGTACAGCTCCACCATGGAGGTAAAAGAGACTGACTATTTTGGATTACAAAATGTGTGATGAATTCTCTGACTCACGATGATTCCGCAACAGTTGTCCAGGAGCACACAGAATGTGCGCCCGACCTCAGTGGCTCGCGCAATTGCTAAGGCAATGGCGGACCAAGGTCCACCGGAAGAAACCATTCTGAGGCGATCGTCTCTTTTACAGGTACGAATCCCACGTTGGCACATTTTTCAAACAATATTCCAAAGTCAGTCACTCACCTCCCTAACAGGAGGAGCTGAACAGCAGCGAATGTGGCTGGGCTCTTTTGGTGACAGAGATGGATGCTCGGGTTCTCACGTGTCTGCTGTGGACCTGGCTTGAGAAGCTCAAAGTCTGTCATTAGACTTCAAGCAAAACACAATTATGTCAGGATTTACATTTCATCCAATCTAATATTCCAACATATTTGATCCATGTTCACACAGGAGCCTGTTCTTGGTGCCGAGGATATAGTAAGGTTAAGTTGTGTGGGACGTAACAGGAAGCCTCTTAGTGTACTCAAGAAGGTAAGGTACCAAAACATTGATAATCGTTTGTAATCATGTTTAATGCTACAATAATGGAATAGCTACTCTCTTTTTTTCATCCCTTTAAAAGCTGTCGGTCAAAAGATCTGGTCTGCTTTAGGGCCAGTAGTGTTGGAGACCCATTTGAGAGGCGAGCTCTCCCATTTCTGAAATACTATGATTCTTTATGCCCAACAAAAAAGCAATGTGGCGATTGTCGCACTACACAGCACTCAATGATGTCAAACCCCTTGCTTCTCACAGCATTTAAGGAACCTAAAGGAGCGCTTGTTGTTTCTTTCTTGGATATGGTGGTTATGCTTTTGGTTATCTTCACTTCTGCTACTTGTAATAATTGTAAATCATGTGTTGTTTCCTTTGGGAATTTAGGAAACCAAATGTTAAACTGTGGTGGTGTATCAGTTTATTTCATTTGCAACTATTAAGGAAACCTCCAGGTGATTCTTCTGGATGTTATATATTATTTATTAATTTTTCATGACGAGAGCTGCGCTAGCATTAGCACTTGAGCCAATAACAAAGTAAATGTTAAAATGGGAACTGGATATTCAATGTATCCTCAAATTGTTCCTAATCTTGCTGGCGCACATTATTGAGGAAGAAAAAAAAAAGCCTTAATTTGGGATGGTTAAATTGTGCCACGAGTGGAGATAACACCAGGAAGTGGATTCATGTCTGATTTTACTGCATTTTCAAATCCAGCAATTTCTAGTAATTATCGTCTTTTCAGTCACAAAGGCACACCATCTATTGTCTCTTGCGTTGTGTCAACACGGTGACCATCCTGTGTCCACACAGAGAAGATGCCGTGCTCAAGCGTCTGCTCCGAGCACTGACAACGGTAAGCGGATAAACAGCGCGTTTGCGTTGTTCTTCTTCCTGAGTGAGGAAAGCACTAACGTCGATATTTGCCTTTTTGACTCAACAGCGGCCCCAAGAGGACATGGCAAACCTTGCAAGTTTAATAAAACTCATGAGGGCCCATTTGAGGGAGACCGTTCGCAACAACAGTTACATCCAGAGGGCCTGCAGCTGCAATGCTACACTTTGAATGGTTTTTTAAAATTTTACTCTGAACGAGTCAAATAACTCGCTTGCGTGATTGTGGTTACAAGAGGGCATGCTCCGTTACTGACAAACTTGCTGATTTTCATTTGATTGTTGAACTGTATGTCTGCGGCCTACATTTGTTTTTTTAATTAAGATTTAACTACAGTATTGCGTTAGCGTAGATTAGTTAGAGACGATGTCATGTTCAAAGTTATGGATCAGAGCTCTGGAGAGGGCATGCTCCGTTACTGACAAACTTGCTGATTTTCACTTGATTGTTGAACTGTATGTCTGCGGCCTACATTTTTTTTTTAAATTAAGATTTAACTACAGTATTGCGTTAGCGTAGATTAGTTAGAGACTATGTCATGTTCAAAGTTATGGATCAGAGCTCTGCTGTAAACCAAGCACTCCTTGAAATTCTTGTGTTTTTAAAATCTTGATTATTTCAAAACAGCAGTAGAGCAGTAAATGTTTAGCTAACTCATGTCAACCATTAATGTGCAAACTCCGTTTTGCCGTGTTGGCATTCTATGCATGATGGATCATTGTCACTTTTTTTTAGCAATTACAGCACACTGAAACAAGTCACACTGAACCATGGCAGTTTTCTGAATCATTCACACAATACCTTCTCTTTAATAACTATTTCAAGATTTTTATACAGTATATCCCTGATCACCATGACATCACAGGCACGAATGTACATCAGGGTGGGGAAAACTCTGATTGCACCACTAGTACTGAAATGTTTATTTGTTATTTGACCAAGGCAGACCAAGTGAGAAAACAGGGTAAATGGCTGGAAAAAAAGATTTTTGTCTTTCTCAACCAACCAGAGTATAGATGAGTTAAGTGGCAGTCATAAAAGATGTTAATATGTGAGGTAAAATGCTTCCAAGGGGATCCAAACAACAACAACTATAGTTAACATTTCAACAGGTAAATTGATTTGGAAAAAAAAGGGTGAAAATTCAAACATAGTTATGTTTCTCAGAAGCACGACAGGATAACTCATCTTTCATCCCCCAATAAGTCTTGAGAGGTACCGTACTTTTTTATACCGGCATATCTCATCATATTTGAGGCCATGTAATCAAATTTGTATCCATTTTTGGGGGATGCCAACGAGGGTGATACAGTGCCAGCATTTTTATCATTATAAATGTATTAATTATATTATTACGCAGCTTGTGAAATCATACTTTCTTGTGGTGTCTCATCTTTATAATTCCGTCCACATTTAAGGGAAATATGATGCCTCAAGGTCTCGGCTTCATTCCATTCCTGAAAAACTGATCACAGTCTGTCATTTTGCCTACTTTTTGAAGTCTTTAAAATGTCATAACTTACTCAAATCTTAACATGTTGACCAAATTTCAACACAATTAAATTTTCTAGGTTTTAAGTGAGAAACGCAACCGATTATTTCCCCCAAACCTTCCTAGGTGGAGGGGGGCATCTTCACGCAAATCATTCCCGCATGTATTTATCTGCACGCGCACCCATCTGGCTATTATTTCCGCTTCATTCGCCAATTACACTTTTGATCCACCTTTTTCGTGCGAACGTCTGCTATCGATCTATCAAAATGCCCAAATTTCCGTTCTTGTCACGACTTTTAAAAGAAATGCGACTTCTGAAAGAGGCGTTTAAGCGACTCGAACCTGTGACGTAACCGACGGTCAGGTTGTGATCAGCGTCGGACGAGCGCGCGCACTGTTTAACCGACACAACAGTTTTGTGCATAAGCACTTGTGTACTGTGTTTCTCGCACACGCCACCCAAGTACAAATGGGCCGCCAGGTTACACGTCATCACATTCAGGCTGTAATTATGTCATCTCCCAGCCGGGACGCAGGGACGGCGTCAGTATGCTAAAATGCTGGATAGCCCTTTTTGTCCAACGCGTGAAACTTCGACAAGAAAATCAAGGGTCTACCTGACAGGTCAGTCGTGCAATTAAAAAAATGGTTTCGAGTTGAAAAAAAAATACCGAATTAATACTGCACGATAATACAAAAATTAATAATACTATAAATCGTACGCCTGAATTGCATTCAGTGTTGCAATCGTGTGAATCGAAAGTTGCAAAATGCTTTCACGACATGCTCAGTGTTAGAAATTCCGTCACTTGCTTGAGTTTGGACACATGTTCAGCATGTCCAGCCATCTCCCTGGCAACATTGTCATAGTGAAGTGGGCCGGCTCGAAACAATTCGTGTTGTAGTTGAATGAGCGCGCTGAAATCCGGACCACATGAAGACAAAAGAGAGGATTCGAATTTGCAAAAGGTAAACTATTTCAACCAACATCTTTAATTCACCCCCACTGCATGAAGAAAAAAAAAATCGAATCTTTAATGAACCTTAAAATAACCATTCCTTCCTGGGAGACATTTTTGTTTTTGAGTAACAGGCGCAACTAAATATTGCGTTGCTTTAGTGTAACATTTAAAGGTGATTGTCATACTGCCAGCCAGCACAGTGAACTCACAGTTCTGAGATTCCTGGTGAAAATATTCCTGTGCGGGGTTTGCATGCTGTCCCCATGCTTGCGGGTGTCTTCAGGTGCTCTTTGGGTACTCCAACTTCCTCCCACATTCGGAAAAACATGCATGTAAATCACATGTCAACCTTTTTTGTGGCCCACGAAAACAAATAAACTCTCTACTTCGCCCGTTTTGCTAAATAGAATTGTTCTTTTTAATTTGGGCCGAGAATTCATCCCAATGTTCGCCTTTTTCGGATTTTATAGATGGATGGATTTATAGATATAGATCCATGGATAGAAAGATGGATAAATAGAGAGATAGAGAGATGACAATCAATGCAATTGTATGTATAATGAAAATGGTGATTTTACATTGATGTCACAGGTGTCTAACTCAAGGCCCAGGGGCCACATCTGTCACCTATCACCTTGTTATGTGTTTGTAATAATATGAGTAGGTGATTCAACACATCAGTGCATATGGGCCCTCCAAGGGAAACTAACTACAATGTGGCCTGTGACAAAAATGACCTTGACAGCCCTTATTTATATGATTTCCAAAGTCATAACGTGAAAATATAAAACCTTGACCTGTGGTAAATGAGTTTGACACCTCTGTTCTAATCGTACACAAAGGCCTGTCTGTTGATACAGTGGGTTTAGAACGTCTACGCACCCCTGTTAAAATGTCAATTTTTTGTGTTAAAAAAATAATAAGATAAAAAAGATTCATTTCAAAACTCTTTCCATCTTTGATGTGACCTAGAACCCATATAAATCATTCATTCATTCATTTTCCGATCCGCTTATCCTCACAAGGGTCGCAGGGGGTGCTGGAGCCTATCCCAGCCGTCTTCGGGCAGTAGGCGGGGGACACCCTGAACCGGTTGGCAGCCAATCGCAGGACACACAGAAACAAACAACCATCCGCGCTCAAACTCACACCTAGGGACAATCTGGAGTGTTCAATCAGCCTGTCATGCATGTTTTTGGAACAACGGAGAAAACACACGCAGGCCCGGGGAGAACATGCAAACTCCACACAGGGAGGCCGGAGCTGGAATTGAACCTCTGCACTGTGAGGTCGACGCGCTAACCACTGGAACACCGGGCTGTCCATACAACTCAATTGAATGTTTTTAACCTTTCATGTAAAAAAAAACAACAACAAAAAGAACGTAAATACCGTGGTTGTATAAGTGTGCACACCCTCTTAGAATTGGACGCTGCTGTGTTCAAAATTCAAGCACATGCAATATCAAAACAAAATAGGATAAGACCAAGGAACACTTGGATTAATACCCCACAATGTACAGTATGGAACACTGCTCATTACCAAAGGAACACCACAACTACAGGTGAATCATGGTGGCAGTATCATGCCATGGGGCTGTATCTCTTCAGATAAATTAGGGACCTTGTTGAAGGTGGAGAGGTTTTGAAACAGAAGTCAAATGTTTGCACAAAACCTTGAGGCTCTTTTGGGGGGGAAAATGTTTATCATATATATATATATATATATATATATATATATATATATATATATATATATATCAGGAAAAGTAAGCTAGGATATAACAAATTTATTGGGTTGATTTGAGGCATTACCGCTATTTCTATTGTTTATTTTTGCTTCCACCCTCTGTAATTTTTTTTCCTCTTGCGTTGCACTGGATGACGGTCATGATGATGGCAAAAAATAGTGAAATTATTTATCTCCATCTTGTTTTTTATGTCACAAAACCCTGGTATTTGACCAAACGTGTGCTGACTTTTTTTAATATCCACTGTTTGTGATTGGTGTCCAGTCCAGGATGTACCAGGACTAATCAGTTAGTACTGTATTGGCTTACCATTAAAGTGGAGGTCAGCTTGTTGTTTTCACACTGCCCATCAAATGGAAAACAAAATGTTAGTTTTTGTTCCAGATAATGCCTGATGAAGAGCCTTGGGTTGGACCATGGAGGCCCCACAGACCGCGAGGGCCCATAGCTGCCCTCTATAGCAGCCCAGGGCCAAAGTATGCCTTGCCTTCACTGACAGGTATAATGCCTTTCTCCCCGCCCCCCATACCAGGAACAATGTTCGTGGTATCCTCAAAAGAACAAGCATTCTTTCTTTTTTCTTTCGTCCAGGTTCTACACTACATGATCCGACAAAACACAAAGCCCCCAGTTTCAGCTTCCGTGCCCACTATGACATAAGCACGCAAGAAACCTCACCTGGACCTAAACACCTCATCCCCTCCAACATCACCAAAAATGGCCGGGATGGGACGCCAGCATTTTCGTTCGGTAGTCGTCCCAAGAATGCAGTGCGCGCCCAAGTCCCTGCACCCAGTGAGTATGACAGGCGTTTTTGTTGTTTTTCTTTCGCAGCACAACTATGATCTTGGGAATGATGGCATTTTCATTTGCTGTTTTTAGACCATTACCACCTTGAAAGTTCAGACAAGGTCACTTATCACTCTTCTCCTTCTTATACATTGTCCGGGAGGTGGAAACAAGTTGTACAGAGCAACCAGACTACTCCTGGTAAGTTTTTTCTTGACATTTCCCTTTTCTGGAATTAGCAAAAACAATGTCTACAGCAGGGTACATGCATTATCATCCGTTCTGATTTTTAAGATCGGGATGTGTTTCGTTATACTTCCAATGGTGTGCGATGTGATCACAGCATGCCTCACAAATAGCGGCATCTCTACAGACGTTCGCTAGTCTCCTACCCCAAACTTGATGTCTCTCGTAGTACTAAAACTAACCTGTGAGTAACACCATCTTCCTACTGCCGGAAACCCAAAGATCGAGTAGTACAGCGGTGCGTTTAGATATGGTATTGTATCAAAATACAAGCAAGAGTTAACAATTCCCCAAAAGAACATTCAAACTCTTTAAATCGACTCCCAGTAGAGGTTTACAATCAATCTAAACATAAAACAACAATTACCCATGTTTTTAAAATGACTGAATCAACTCCATCCATCCATCCATCCATCTTCTACCGCTTATCCGAGGTCGGGTCGCGGGGGCAGCAGCTTTAGCAGGGAGGCCCAGACTTCCCTCTCCCCAGCCACTTCTTCCAGCTCTTCCCGGGGGATCCCGAGGCGTTCCCAGGCCAGCTGGGTGACATAGTCTCTCCAGCGTGTCCTGGGTCGTCCTCGGGGTCTCCTCCCAGTGGGACATGCCCGGAACACCTCACCAGGGAGGCGTTCAGGAGGCATCCTAATCAGATGCCCGAGCCACCTCATCTGGCTCCTCTCGATGTGGAGGAGAAGCGGCTCGACTCTGAGCCCCTCCCGGATGACCGAGCTTCTCACCTTATCTCTAAGGGAGAGCCCGGACACCCTGCGGAGAAAACTCATTTCGGCCGCTTGTATCCGGGATCTCGTTCTTTCGGTCACGACCCACAGCTCGTGACCATAGATGAGGGTTGGAACGTAGATCGACCGGTAAATTGAGAGCTTCGCCCTTTGGCTCAGCTCCTTCTTTACCACGACGGACCGATACAACGTCCGCATTACAGCAGACGCTGCACCGATCCGCCTGTCGATCTCTCGCTCCCTCCTGCCCTCATTCGTGAACAAGACCCCAAGATACTTAAACTCCTCCACTTGGGGCAAGATCCCCTCCCCGACCCGGAGTGGGCACTCCACCCTTTTCCGACTGAGGACCATGGTTTCAGATTTGGAGGTGCTGATCTTCATCCCAACCGCTTCACACTCGGCTGCGAAACGCTCCAGTGAGAGTTGGAGAGCCCTGCTTGAAGGAGCCAACAGTACCACATCATCTGCAAAAAGCAGAGATGCAATACTGAGGCTACCAAAAAGGACTCCCTCAACGCTTCGGCTGCGCCTAGAAATTCTGTCCATAAAGGTGATGAACAGAATCGGCGACAAAGGGCAGCCTTGGCGGAGTCCGACCCTCACTGGGAACGATTCCGACTTATTGCCGGCAATGCGAACCAAACTCTGACATCGGCAGTATAGGGACCGAACAGCCCGTATCAAGGGGCTCGGTACCCCATACTCCCGAAGCACCCCCCACAGAACCCCCCGAGGGACACGGTCAAACGCCTTCTCCAAGTCCACAAAACACATGTGGACCGGTTGGGCGAATTCCCACATACCCTCGAGGACCCTGCTAAGGGTGTAGAGCTGGTCCACTGTTCCACGGCCGGGACGAAAACCACACTGCTCCTCCTCAATCTGAGGCTCGACTTCCTGACGGACCCTCCTCTCCAACACCCCTGAATAGACTTTACCAGGGAGGCTGAGGAGTGTGATCCCTCTGTAGTTGGAACACACCCTCCGGTCCCCCTTTTTAAACAGAGGGACCACCACCCCGGTCTGCCAATCCAGAGGCACTCTCCCCGATGACCACGCGATGTTGCAGAGGCGTGTCAACCAGGACAGCCCTACAACATCCAGAGCCTTGAGGAACTCCGGGCGGATCTCATCCACCCCCGAGGCCTTGCCACCGAGGAGCCACCGAGGAGCTTTTTAACCACATGAATCAACTCCTCTTACCAAAACCGTAGACGCTTTAAGTAGTGTCTAATTGGAACACAAAGGTGCAGCAACACACGTAGACAAGAATATGACAAAACTCACAGGCAGATGGTATATTTGTGATGAATTTGTATCTCAATGCACCACTGTAGAAGATATATATGTGAGAGAGAGAGCGAGAGAGAGAGAGAGAGAGAGAGGGGCTGTTAGTTTATCTGGTGACTACAAGAATACAGTTGTACACTTCACTTTTCATTTTTTTTTGAGAAAGTTAGAGAAACACTGAACACAATCAATGCGGCCCGGTAGTCCAGTGGTTAGCACGTTGACTTCACAGTGCAGAGGTACCGGGTTCAATTCCAGCTCCGGCCTCCCTGTGTGGAGTTTGCATGTTCTCCCCGGGCCTGCGTGGGTTTTCTCCGGGTGCTCCGGTTTCCTCCCACATTCCAAAAACATGCATGGCAGGCTGATTGAACACTCTAAATTGTCCCTAGGTATGAGTGTGAGCGTGGATGGTTGTTCGTCTCTGTGTGCCCTGCGATTGGCTGGCAACCAATCCAGGGTGTCCCCCGCCTACTGCCCGAAGACGGCTGGGATAGGCTCCGGCACCCCCCGCGACCCTAGTGAGGATAAGGCGGTTCGGAAAATGGATGGATGGATGGATGAAAACAATCATTTGCTCTGTGTCCGGTAACAGGGCAGCTAGACTATTAAGCTCTTTCATGTCACAAATATGACGTCAGTGGCTCCGCACAGCTTGGTGTTGACCACACACACATACACACCATTGATATGGACCATTTTGACAATTTTTCAAGTAAAGCAGGGAGGAAAAACAATTGCTCAATAGACCTCACATCACAGGATAATCGTTCAGGATAAGCTTTCAGAAACATCCAAGAATCATGCCTTTTATTGAATTTCATTGGAAAGGGGTGGAGGGTAATGCTTAAATTTCGTGCGATTATCGGTATGTGTGTACCCTTCTTCACGGTTTTGTCCCTACAGGTCCAGCATCCAACACTCTACCTCCTGTCTTTGGACCCAAAACTGTCAATATAAGAGCAGCACCTGCACACTCGCTCTACGGTCGCAGTAAAAATGGCAAATTCATGGAGGACTACACAAAGGTAGAAATCAGAATCAGAATCAGAATCATCTTTATTGGCCAAGTATGTAGAACACACAAGGAATTTGACTCCGGTATAACACGCTGCATTAGTATCATCATAAACAAGGACATGACAAATAAGTATGAAAGGACATTTCGTAATGTAGTGAACCGTAGTGCGGTAGTACCACCCATTGACAACTGTGAGACAAAGTGCAAAGTATTAAGCAGAGCTAAAATGTTCAGTGGTAGAATACAATACTATAACAGTTGGTGCAGAAAATCATTGAACCATTTTAAAGTGACCAGTAGCAGTATTTGTTTACAAGAAGTGTGCAATTATGCAGATGTCCTTGAGCGCTTTAAAGTGTCTGGTGCAATTGTCTGAATTACTTAAGGCACACCAAGCGATGCAGCCAATCACATACTATTCACTCAGACTCACACCCGCACACCTGGTGATTGTCCCTTGCACACATACCACCTTACTGCAATCGACAAACAAGGTTTTAGGTGCCAAAACTATCCCGCACTCTAATAACTAAACTAAACTACATCATGTGTTTGGCAAGGAAAAAGCAGATTTCCCTGGCCACTGTAGCAACACTATAATGCTACAAAGAGAGGAAATGAGTGAGAAGGAAGATGAGAGTGACAGCACTCTTGCGTTTCTCAAACAGGGCCATTAAAAATGGCATGAAAATATGAAAGTGCCATTTAATCAAAGAGAACACATAGCCCGAATCACCAAAATAACAGGGAGAGCAATACTAAGCTAGCATTAGCACTGTAAAACAAACCAACATTAACCACGGTCGTTACGTTGCGAGCATGACTCATTCTCAGAGGTGAGCATTTACACCTGCCCCGTCAGTACAAGTTATTGACACCTTGTCACTCACGCTTTCTACGTCAAATTTATTGTTCTTCAAATGACAAACTTCCTTTTTAACAACTGGTTGTGCTTTCACTTTCAGTCTCCAGGCCCTGCAGCCTACCAAGCTGTGGATCCCCAAATTTACCTCAACAAATCCCCTCAGTACAGCATGCCAGGGCGCAAGTTCATGCCTCAAAGCGGGACGAGGACGCCAGCGCCTGGAGTCTACTGTCCCGAAAAGGTGAGGGACATTTTGCTTCCTAATGGTGCCAATTAGGTTTTTTCCCCACAGTGAAAAACAGTTCCCATGTGTCTTAATACCTTGTTTTCCAACCTTTATTGATTCAAGGCAAATATTTTCCCTCCATCCATCCATTTTCCAATCCGCTTACCCTTACAAGGGTTGCGGGGTGTGCTGCAGCCTATCCCAGCTGTCTTATATATCCAAAACAAAATCTCAAAGCACACTACACCAAATGGTCACAAAAGGTATACCTGCTGAAATTAAATGCCACAGATGAGTGTCGCTCAAGTATGTTGTTCGACATAAAGGTGTGGAAAAGTCTCTCCGAGCTTGTCTGCTAAATTCAGGTTTGTAAACCACCGGAATGGCTAACAGACTCCTGAAGATGGTGGCTGTATTGATTAACACAAAAGTCACCACAACTGTTGGACTGGTTAGCATTATAGTAGACTCATGAAGCAAATACGACGACCCTAGAATACGATGCAATCGGTTTATTTTCAATTTTAAAAACAGGTCATAGCACTGGCTTGCTTTGTACGGCTCAAGGTCAAAGACTTTGCTTCCCAGGCCCAATCAGCCACACCTGTACTGGTGATGTTTCTCAAAAAGTTCTTTTTTCCTCTTTTTGGTGCCAAACCAGCGTCTTTGATGAAACCAATTCAGCTCTCTGCTGATTACCAAAGAATGAAAAAAGAAGCAATCTTATTTTTAGTGGAAGAAAAGTTTACTCTTTTGGTAGGTTCAGTGACTCTATTGTGGGTCCCGAAACATCAGTTAAATTGCGCTACAAATGGTTGGCAAAAAAAAATTGAAAACAGATGATCATGAATGATTTAATAACAGGTATCTGACATTTGGATAAGTACTTATATACTGTAACACTTAATATCCTTATGTTAAACTTAATTTTTTTGGGGGGTGCTGACTGATGCTGAGTAGAGATTGCGTTACCATGACAACCGGTGGCACAGCTTGGGCATGGAACAAAAATGGCGGCTAATTCAGTGTTACCAACTTGATGACTTTTCCGAGCACTCTTATAGCTTTTGTTTAAATACGCAATGAGCAACAAATCTACTGACTTTGTGGTGTTATTAGAAACTTCTGTCGACACTGAGACTCCCTTGAAGAGATCGTTTCCACATACAGACTGCAAGCGAATGGCACATGCGCAAAGCTGGCCAATTTTACCCTGCAGCGAGATTTATTTATTTGTTTATGTTTTTATTTTTCATTTCACACTTGATAGACGCAGGCACTCCATTGATTATTTGTAGACAAGCAATTATGAAGTCAATTTGTGGATGATAAAGCTGTGTGTTGTTATTTTTGTCCAGGTCACCACAACACACACCAAAGCGCCAGCCTTCACCTTTGGACTGCGTCACTCGCAATACACCATATGCCCCATCATGGATGCGGATAAATACCAACAGTCATTTTCCTTCCTTTGAGCTGGACACTTCATCACAGTGGCATCAGAAGAAGCAAAGCGGTCAAAGTCAACGGATGACATTTGTTGATGAGATCTCACAGTTCAGCATTTGCAGTACTTTGTCTCATCTGTGAATGTGGCTCATGATAGCAAACAGTCAGGAGATGTTTTTTTTTTTTTTCATCACATCCTACAGTGGCTTCTCAGTTCAGGCCAACTAAACGTCCCCTTGAATGCACCCTGCAGGTGGCACTTGTGATCTCATTGGTGTCAGGGAATTTAACTTTATTGTGTTCTACAATATTATTTTAATAAAAATTAAATCACAATGAAACCATTATTTTTTTTAGTTTGTAGTACAGTGCAGTAACAGTAAAATGAAAATGGATTCAGTGGCTAGTTATTTTTATTAGCCAAATTGACCATGAGTGAAAACAGCAAAACGTCTTCCAATTTGTCATTTCATGTTAAAATACATCCATTACATCATACAAAGTCACTTACATTCTAAACTCGGCCAATCTAGTCGTCATTTTGGGCTTATTGTTTATGTACTGAGTTAACCTAAATGATGTCCTTTTGTATACTGGATTGTACAAATAAAAAAATGTAAACTATTTTGTAGATACCACATATAGATATTTATTTGTTATGGTGAATCATGTGGCGAATGCTAAATAAAAAAACAACATTTCAAATGAGTCCAGGTAGCGCTGACATCATTTTAGGACATCTCTGACAGGCACATGCTGAGACAGCACAGGAATCCGGAGAGTTGAGCTTCTACCCTATTTTTGTTGTATTTTGTATTTGCCTTATTTTGTGATCATTTTTAGCCAAAGTAGTGTTTTAATACTAACACTCATTAAACAATCAGGTTATGAAATGTGGAATTTAATGAAAAGGCATGTTTCATTCAACAGTGGCCTTAAGAGGACATGTAAAGCTCTTCAGTACAGGATGTCAAATTTTTTGTTTTCCGAAACAAATGAAAAATATTTTCGTTTTGGGGGATTTAGGCAACCTTGTTAAGCGATGATGTCTGTTATATACATATTTTTTTTCCTGATGGCGTTACGCATGACGTACAGCTGCGTGTTGCCAGGTAGAAATTGGGGTCTCCTCATGTGTTCTATTAATTTGAATCAAAACTATGAATAAATATTGCTGAGGTGCAGGGTTCGATTCCGGCTTCGGCCTTCCTGTGTGGAGTTTGCATGTTCTCTCCATGCCTGTGTGGTTTTTCTCCAGGTACACCGGTTTCCTCCCATATTCCAAAAACATGCATGGCAGACTCATTGGAGACTAATTTGTCCCTAGGTGGGACTGTGAATGTGAATGGTTGTTTGTCGATGTATGCCCTAAGATTGGCGACCGGTTCGGGATGGAACCGCCGACTGCCCGAAAACAGCTGGGATAGGCTCCCCCGACCCTCGACAGTACAAGCGGATAAAGAATGGATGGATGGCTGGATCTGTCTGTGACAGTTGACAGTTGAGTGTTAGTTAGCTAATCTGTACATGAGGTAGGTAGAAGTAGACATATGCTACAACACAAAAGCAAAACAACGGCAAAGAAAATGGCATTATCTATGGCAATTAAGTCTTTACTAAGACTTGTTCTTGCTTGTATTGTGAGTGTGTTGGATAAAACAGTATGTGCATTTTATTTTGTTCAACCCTGTACGGAAGAGGATTAGGGCCACTGAAGAAAAAAAAAAACCACTGAAGAAAAAAAAAAACAAGGTTGGCAAGATTCTCACTTTATTCTCAGAATTCTGACTTTATTCTCAGAATTCTGACTTTAAAGTCAGAATTCTGACTTTAATCTCAGAATTCTGACTTTATTCTCAGAATTCTGACTTTATTCTCAGAATTCTGACTTTAAAGTCAGAATTCTGACTTTAATCTCAGAATTCTGACTTTAAAGTGAGAATTCTGACTTTAATCTCAGAATTCTGACTTTATTCTCAGAATTCTCACTTTAAAGTCAGAATTCTGACTTTATTCTCAGAATTCTGACTTTAAAGTCAGAATTCTGACTTTAATCTCAGAATTCTGACTTTAAAGTCAGAATTCTGACTTTGTGACGTTCGTGGAGCTATGAATTGTGGGCGGACCGTCTGCGTGTCTTGTGGCTTCGAAGAAAGAACATCACGTCGTCACCTAGCGATTTTTTGCGTGGCCGAGGAGTGTCGGAGGACATCCTTTCACGTTTGGAGGAGCAGAGGGTGAGTAAACAGTGCGTCGTGTTTGTTTCATTTGGTGGTTATCGTGTCCATAGTTAACGTGCTCCATGGAGCTTGTAGCTTCGTTGCTAGTCCGAATGTCATCAATGGATGCACCCAATTTACATTCGTGAATAAGTAGAAAGTAACCCATTTAAATGGGTACGTCCCTGTGACGCCACATAACGTTAAAAACAACACAACTCCCGACATCGAACCCCTTTGTGTGGATGACAGTGGCCGACTGGAGCATCGTTACAGCCTAATTACCGTGAACTGAACACACTGGCCACACGGTCGTGTCGTGTCGTAGCAAGTACTGTAGTGACGTGCCGCAATTCAAGGCTACATCATTTGAGGTTTGTGCACACGCACGCATAAATGAAGTCAACAGTTGATGAACTGCTGTCTAAATAGGGACTTAATTATCATCGTTGCATATTCTAATACAAATAGGTTATAGTAATTTTCAAGCATAAATGTACCTTTGTACATTCTTAACGGTTTTCAACATTGAAGAGTTGCAACATGTTTGCCTGTGTATTTGATTTACAATTGTCGAGATTAGTATTACATTTGTGCTTCATACTGTAAAATTAAGCAATTATGTGTTATGGTGATTGAGTGATTTTTTTTCTATTTGTCTTGTTCTTGTGCAGATAGACAGTGATGCCATAGCACTGATGGACGATTCCACCCTTGCCAATTATGTCCCTTGCTATGGAGACCGTATTGCACTCTTCAATTTTTGCAAGACTAAACAGCTCCCATCCAAACGAAAGAATGGACTTTTGGCAAAATTACATGAAAAAATGAACCTCGGGAAAGACAGCGGGAAAGAAGACACTGCCTCAAAGACACAACAAGCAAGACAGACAAAGAGGCAGAAAACAACGAGAAATGTTGCAATCGGATGGATACACAGTGATGGAAAAATAACCAAACAGGTGAGGGAGAAGCAGGGAGGAGGTACCAGAAAACTTCAAATGTCCACAGAAGCTGGGTTGAAAGACATTCTCAAGGAAGGAAAGAAACTATTTTTCCCCGATGGAATTTCTCCAAAAGGATCTGAATTGGACTTTCAGTTTGAGGTGTGGGATTTCAAACAAAACCTCCTCACTGATGAAACCTGCCAGTCCATCGGCAATATGTATGAAGCTGCAAAGCTAACGTTGTTGCGCTTTTACATTGCAACAAGGCCAAAAGACGACCACCATGATGGAAGCACAGCGTCCAAAGAAGTCGTGCTTTTATCACACAATGCCAGTGACTACAACTCTGAAATTGAAGAGGTCTCCGTCGACGCAAATGAAATCTACACAGCATTCGACATTTCTGTTGATTCAGAAATTACTTTTGGTCCCACGTACAACACAGAGGGAGATGCAGACATCACACTTATCTATGACGGTCCACCCGATCCACAAGATGTGATGACAATAACTGTCCACTACACTGACACATTGAATGATATGATCCTAGCATTCTCTGAAAATGCAATCTTGAACAAATCACTCAATGTGAAACGCATACTCCCAGACAATACCGAAGAAGCAGGCGTTGGATCTGGAGTGATGAGAGATGTTCTCAGCTGCTTCTGGCAGGAATTCTATGACCGATGCACTGTTGGTACATCAATTAAAGTGCCATTTATTCGCCATGATTTTCCTGCAGAAAAGTGGAAAGCAGTTGGGAGAATCCTTTTAAAGGGATACCAAGATTGTTGCTACTTCCCAAACAAACTTGCGTTTCCTTTCCTCGAGCAGGTACTTTTCAACTGTGTCTATAGTGATCTCAAAGCCAATTTTCTGCAGTTTGTGAGCAGCCAAGAGCGTGAAGTTCTGATGGACGCAATGAAGGACTTTTCAGAAGTGGACCTAGATGATCTTCTGGAAGTTCTTGACAGCTACGGGTGTAGAAAAAGAATCTCTGCTGAAACTTTTCCCACAATACTGCAGGAAATAGCACACAAAGAGCTTATCCAAAAGCCCATGTTTGTGATTGACTGCTGGAGGGAGGTTACTCTTCACCGTATCTCCATCAGTCTTGAAGCATTGAACAAGTTGTGCTCGGACTTGCAACCTACCTCAAAAAAGGTCTGCCAACTGCTGAAATTTGCAACTGATTTAACCCCAAAGCAGAAGGAAGTGGCCAATCATCTGAAAAGGTTCATCAGGGAGTTGGATGAATTCAAGCTTCAGAAGTTTCTCCGGTTTTGCACTGGATCTGATCTTGTTGTAACCAACACCATTCTTGTGGAGTTCCAGGAAATGACGGAGTTTAGTAGAAGGCCGGTGGGGCACACATGTGGAAAGGTTCTGAATATTGCTGACAGCTATGAAAATTTCCCAGATTTCCGATCAGAATTCAATGCTGTTCTTGAAAGCAATGTCTGGGTGATGGACATTGTTTAGCTTTTTCATACCCGTAACTATGTTAATAAGCCATCGTAGGTTGCATCAGCGCTACACGGCTTGGGTACGTTACACTGTTACACTGTTTACAATATGTTTGTAGAAACAAAGTTGCATTGTTTGCTGTTTTTATAGTTACTCTATATAGAAATGGCTTGCATTTGGTGTTATATTACAGTAATATACAGTTCTGGGGTTTCATATACAAAAATGCCTAAGAAGTTATACATAACCATTGGATGGTTGTTTCAACAGCTATGCTGTATTATTTAGGTCCAAGCTTGTATTATTGAAAGTAAGATTTTATTGTGTTCAATAAACTTACTCTTCACTGTTTTTCTGTCTACACATGAATGTTGACAGTTAATATCATTGTGTGCAACGGTGAATGGTTGAATAACATTTTACAGATATTTTCTAATAGCTGTGCAGCATGTCGGCCTCACAGTGCAGAGGTGCAGGATTCGAATCCGGTTCCGGCCTTCCCGTGTGGAGTCTCCGGCCACATTCCAAAAACATGCGGGGCAGGTTAATGGAACACTCCTAATTGTCCGTGGTTGTGAGGGCAGAAGGTTGTTCGTCTATGTGCACTGTGATTGGCTGGCAACCAGTTCAGGGTGTCCCCTGCCTACTGCCCAACGACTGCTGGGATAGGCTGCACAGCATACCTCATGACCCTTGTGAGGATAAAGCGGATCAGAAAAAGTATGGAGATGTTTTCTATCAATATTCACAAGGGTCACGGGGCATGCTGGAGCCATGGCACCGTTTAAAATAAAGGGGTTTCAGAAAGGGCAAGTCTGTACTTCCAGCCCACTGCTGAAAAGAGTGCAATCTAGAGGAGTCAAAAAACAACAACTGGTTTATGGAGCAAATTTGAAGCTTCATTTCCCCAAAATTGCATCAGTACACATGTCAAATAGACTTCAGTATTTCATCTCTCAACTTAACATACAAGTCACTTGCATCCAATGGATCTGATGGCGCGTGCCATTCATTTTCCTCCATAAGCAAACAACACAGTTCAAATACAGTTTCATCACAAGGAAAATTGCCTTTTGTAGTGCACTCTTCCATACATGCAGTGACCTCTTCCGTTTCAACAGGTTTTAATTGATCCTCTGCACTGTGCATCGCAGGGAATGAATACATGACGACTGGTCGACCTGAAGCTGTATCACGGTGCAATCTTGGTCTTATTTTGTGTGCGTTCCACGTGCTCACAACTTCATCCAGATCATCCTGAACAAAAAGCATCATAGTTAAGTATTATATTTTCACCATTCGTCCAAAATGAATTTATGTCCAGAAAAATTATTCTACCTGCACAAGATTAAGAAAGCAGAACCGGATAAGACTTTTATCCAGAAAATCTCCTGAAAAGTGGCCATCATCTTGAAGAGTTTGAAATAAATTAATCCAAAACTGTGCGCTCTGTTTGCGAAGGGTGGACCACCACCCTTCAATACGCTGATTGGCTGTACTTCTTCCGTAAAGGAAACTTTTCTCTGCAGCAAAATTGTCTGAGTGGTTTCTCCGCAAAAACATCTGCATCTGTTCGACACAAACATTTTCTGTGCCCCTGTCTGCACGGATCCTCTCTGGACACCCACCGACGCGGGAAACTGTTTTTATAAAATAACTTGCAACCACCTTAGGGTCACTGTTTGTGGTATAGGCTTCTGCCCATAACACATACCGGCTAAAGCCATCAATACAGCCATGGATGCCAATCCCATAGGGCTTTAATTTGTCATAGCCATCCAGGTGCCAAAGAGCATTTGGCCCCCGACAGTTGTATTGGCGCCTTCTTAGGCGTCGTGCTCTTCTTATTTCCACGCCTACAGGGTCAACAAATTTTATAATTTGTCTGATTGTATCTTGTGACACAACAAATCCTTTATGAATGGCACGCAGATGAAGCCAGCGATAACCTTGCATCTGTCCACTAGTCAGGATCTCGTGCTGAACAAAAGCCAACACATCTCCCAGGTCTGATTGGTTCTTTCTTCGAAAAAGACCAAGTCTTTTGCATATCCTTTTCAGAGTCCGAATACTTAAAATAGTTTGAGCATTATGTGCTAAAATTGCAAGTATTTCCTTATTGCTGAATCCAAGTCTAAAACATAGCTTGATCAAGTCATCCAAATCTGGATTTCCAGCCACTGTTTGAGTTGCACCCTCCATCAGTCACTTTATCTGCACAAGAAAAGAAAGACAACAATTTCAATCTGACAAAAAAAAAACAACAGTGGACATTTTGAAAACATGACTGTATGACCGTATGCTTGTTGTAGAAAGTTGCTTTTAATAATGTTATCGCTCATGGTACTGTGTTCGTTCAAACTCAAGTATACTCATATTCAGTAAGTGCACATGCTTGCTACGACACGACCGTGTGGCCAGTGTGTTTAGTTCACGGTAATTAGGCTGCAACGACGCTCCAGTCGGCCACTGTCATCCACACAAAGGGGTTCGATGTCGGGAGTTGTGTTGTTTTTAACGTCATGTGGCGTCACAGGGACGTACCCATTTAAATGGGTTACTTTCTACTTATTCACGAATGTAAACTGGGTGCATCCATTGATGACATTCGGACTAGCAACGAAGCTACAAGCTCCATGGAGCACGTTAACTATGGACACGATAACCACCAAATGAAACAAACACGACGCACTGTTTACTCACCCTCTGCTCCTCCAAACGTGAAAGGATGTCCTCCGACACTCCTCGGCCACGCAAAAAATCGCTAGGTGACGACGTGATGTTCTTTCTTCGAAGCCACACGACACGCAGACGGTCCGCCCACAATTCATAGCTCCACGAACGTCACAAAGTCAGAATTCTGACTTTAAAGTCAGAATTCTGAGATTAAAGTCAGAATTCTGACTTTAAAGTCAGAATTCTGAGAATAAAGTCAGAATTCTGAGAATAAAGTCAGAATTCTGAGATTAAAGTCAGAATTCTCACTTTAAAGTCAGAATTCTGAGATTAAAGTCAGAATTCTGACTTTAAAGTCAGAATTCTGAGAATAAAGTCAGAATTCTGAGAATAAAGTCAGAATTCTGAGATTAAAGTCAGAATTCTCACTTTAAAGTCAGAATTCTGAGATTAAAGTCAGAATTCTGACTTTAAAGTCAGAATTCTGAGAATAAAGTCAGAATTCTGAGAATAAAGTCAGAATTCTGAGATTAAAGTCAGAATTCTCACTTTAAAGTCAGAATTCTGAGATTAAAGTCAGAATTCTGACTTTAAAGTGAGAATCTTGCCAACCTTGTTTTTTTTTTTCTTCAGTGGTTTTTTTTTTTCTTCAGTGGCCCTAATCCTCTTCCGTAACCCTGAGAGTGAATGTTATCGTAAAAAAAAAAAAGACGTCATGTTACAAGAAATTGATTTCTGTGTGAGCATAAGGCCACCCCTCAGTGAGGTATTGTGTTATCCTGCCTGCCCTACTGAAAATTTTCTGTATCTGCCCCTGACTTTATTAGGGTACTTAAGATTTTTCAGTTAGATTTCTTGCGTACTGTGTTTATTTTTCTGGCGACTTTTACTTTTTGTACTTTCATTTGTACTTTCCACTACTAGCACTCCAAGTGAATACAAAAAAAGAATGTGGCAGGGACGAACACAAAACTTCATGCATTTAAAAATGAGAACGAGTGAATACAAGTAACGTTGATATTTGTTGTCATCACAGCGCCATCTGCCCGAATATTTCCGGATTAAAACTCAGCCCCTGTCCCCCGAGGAGCAGCAGCCCGGTCGCCATGACGTAATCGCCATTCACAGCATGTTTATGTGCTCTGTGTTTCGCGCACACGCCACCCTAATCCAAAATACATCATCACTTTTGGCCTCTAATGACGTGAAACGCAAGGGGCGGCGTCAGGATGCATTACATGCACGATAGCATTTGGTTTGGTTAGCATGGGATAGCATTCGGCGTGTTCCAATTTCACCGGAAGTCAAAGAGCGGCCGTGACAGGTTAGTTGCATGCTCAAAAGTGTTTCACGTTGTATATTTGCCACATTAAACGTTGTTTTAAATTACTTTACTAGCTGTTTAGAATTGTATTATATTGTCACAGTTATGAGCCAATGATCTATGAAGTGATAATTAATACAAATAATTGAAACGGTATTATATCTACTAGCAATTAACAATCCTAAATAAAGACACCAATGAACATATAGAAATATTTCTATTTAATTCCAATGAGTTTAATTCTATTAGAAAAGGAGCCACCTTTTTCAAGCATTTTTAAAAAATGTCACTGAATTCAAAATCATACATAAAATATGTATCGTACGTGTTGTAAAGTTGAAATCGATACACCTTTACTAAGATAAACTTTTGCTCATATAATAACCATCCATCCATGCATCCATCCACCCATTCATCCATACATCCATACATCCAACCAGCAATGCATTCAGCTTGCCTGACACAAATGGCATACAACCGCTGTGCTCATTTTAACCTAATTTTTAAAATGTGTTTACACTCCTCAAATACAGTGAAAACATGTATCCTATCAATTCATATCTACTCTTCATTTAGCTCATGCCTGGCGAAAAGCCTAAAGTTGGTGGGGTGATGGGGACCAAAAGATCCCTGTATGCACTTCCTTCACTCACAGGTAAAACTCACATAGTGTATTTCCTCAAGTAATGGCCTATGTCTTTATTCTTTACACAAATTGATCCCTTGCACCTGTATTGAACACATGCAAATTACAAAATTGATCAAATGTCAGAATGGTTTTAGAGCTGTGCACCAAGGGAAAACTTGAATTTGACATGACTTTGCTAGGTTGTTTGCGCTTGTTTGTGTGTAACTGTCAAAATGAATCGTTTTATTAAGCCAAGCCCCAAAATACAAGTCAGAAAGACACAGCACACATCAGACATTTCCTAGCTGCCGCTGGATTTAATTTAGCATTTTTTAAAAGTTCTGTATGTAAAAATGGTATGCATCAGTTAGCCTTGTAACCAAGGCCCTGACTGTTTTCTGAGCAGGTTTGGGAGGGGTAAAGTCACAGTGAACACACTCCACAGTAAAGGATAATCCAGGGGTGTCAAACATACGGCCTGCGGGCCGGAACCGGCCCGCAAGAAGGTTCAATCAGCCCCGCAGGATAATTTAAAAGTGAAAATAATGCATAGAAAGACACGGAATGAATATTTTTAATAAGGTGCAATTCGGGGAGTATCCGCTAGGGGACACACTGTTTTGATCTGAGAAGACAACGGCAGCCTCAGTCTGTCACAGAGACAGACCCAACACAGCAGACGCTATCAAGGACATGTGAATACTTTATTCTTTACACATTTAATAGCACTGTCCTTAGTTTGAAAGGTGTAGGCGGGGATTACATTTAGATTTTATATGCGCATGTGTGAATGGTTTAAAAATTCCTTTTTTTATATATCTCGTTTAATCTTAAACGTGCATGACTATATTTTTGAATAGCAATTACTTGTTGAAGTTGTGTGCCTTTGTGCAATCAGTGGGATCAGTTGCAATGCATATATGTGAATGATCAAATTGCACATTTGTCTGAAGAAATCTAAAGAGCTTCATGAAATGTTTTGTAAAAGATCTGTTTATTAAATTTTCCTAATGTTCTTGAGCTTCTTTAGACCAAAACAAAGGAAAGACATTATTTTGGTTATTGATAGCAGAGTATGGTATCATTTTAATGGTCCGGCCCACTTGACATCTACCGAGGCCGTATGTGGCCCACAATGTGAAATGAGTTTGACACCCCTGGGATAATCACTCCAGGTAATTTTTCAGTGACATCCTTTGCAGACTTGGATTGGAAGGGCAGGGGGGTGGAATACTGCAATTTTCCCCGATTTGTGGTGTCAGTGTGTGCACTCGGCTTCAGTTTTTGTGTCGTAAAGAGGAAGTTTAGCATTTACAAGTAGATTGCGCAGGGAAGTCAAAATAATTCTGAATTCACTCCCACATTCACTGCATAATCTTTTAGAGATATCCAATTATGTTGGTCAACAGGAAATTTTAGTCAGAGATGGCTTTATGTGTACCAAAGGTATTTTTGACGCTGATTTAAAAAAAAAAAAGTTTACTTTTGGGTTTTTTGAGACAGTTTTTTTGTTGTCGTTGTGGCGCAATATGGATTTTACCTTGTGTTGTAATTTATAACTATGATTAAAAAAAATTACCTGTTGCTCAACCAAACTCTTAATTCATAAATACTAGTAAATGTATTACTATATTACATCCATCCATCCATTTTCTGAACCGCTTGATCCTCGCTAGGGTCGCGGGGGTGCTGGAGCCTATCCCAGCTATCTTTGGGCAGTAGGCGGGGGACACCCTGAACCAGTTGCCAGCCAATCGCAGGGCACACAGAGACGAACAACCATCCACGCCCACATCCATACCTAGGGACAATTTTAGAGTGTTCAATCAGCCTGCCATGCATGTTTTTGGAATGTGGGAGGAAACCGGAGCACCCGGAGAAAACCCACGCAGGCCCGGGCAGAACATGCAAACTCCACACAGGGAGGCCGGAGCTGGAATCGAACCCGGTACCTCTGCACTGTGAAGCCGACGTGCTAACCACTGGACTACTGGGCCGCCTATTACTATATTACATGCATTATTATTATTATTATCATTATTCTTATCCAGCCATCAATGTTCTAATCCGCTTATCCTCACGAGGGTCGCGGGTGTGCTGGAGCCTATCCCAGTTGTCTTCGGGCAATAGGCGGGGGATACTCTGAACCGGTTACCAGCCAATCGCAGGTTCACACAATAATTCTGAGATAGGCTCCAGCATGCCCGTGGCCCTCGTGAGGATAAGCGGTTTAGAAAATGTATGGCTGGATAATAATAATGACAATAATAATAATAATGTATGTAATATAGTAAGATATTTACTAGTATGTATGAATTAAGGCTTTGGTTCATCAACAGGTACTTTTTTTTATCCGAATCGTAGCTATAAATTACAACACAAGGTAAAATCCATATTGGATGGCTGGATGGATGCTAACATCTGTGCCTTCCCCTCTTAACTAGGCGCAAATAACCACGATCCGACAAAATACAAAGCACCAAGTTACACTTTTGGCAAAACCTGTCACACGAGCAAACAACAAATCTCACCTGGACCTGCCCACTTTATCCCCTCCAACATCACTAAAACTGGCCGTGATGGAACACCTGCATTTTCATTTGGCAGACGTCGGAAGGAGCGGGCGCGTGAGGAAATCCCTGCACCCAGTGAGCAAAACACATAATTATTGGACTGTTGAGATGGTGTACAGTAAACAAGATGACAGCAATTGCATATTTGTGTTTTTTTTTTAGACTGCTACCACATTTCAAATGCAGAGAAGGTCACATTTTGTTCGTCTCCTGCTTACACGTTGTCTACAAGGTGGAAACAAGCAGTGCCAAGCTACCAGACCACACCCGGTAACATTCTACTGATAGATAGATCATCCTTATCAGTGGCATCATATGTGTGTTTATATGTCTATCTATATATATATATATATATATATGTACAGTATATACAGTATATATAATATATAGACAGATAGAGAGAGAGAGAATGAGAGAGAGAGAGAGAGCATAATTGCTCACGCGCGCAGCTTAGAGGGAAAATTGGTACAACTTTTTTAATGTAATACATGACAAGACAACAAAAAAATGACACAATAGCAATCTGGCCGGGTGCTGAATGAAGATCGAATCCCCATCGAAGTCCTTACTGGCTCCAGAGCTCTGTATCACTAACAATGAGGACAACTGCCCAGGCTGACTATCTGGTTGCCAGTGCCACGATTTAGGCTACTAAATAAAAAGTTAAACTCACAGACACATGACTCACCTATTACCGGTAGTCATATTTACAATATTTTTTCATTAAACAAGAGTGACGTCTTTACTCGTCTGTATTGAGTAAGTATGAGGTCACCAAATTAACACAAGAATAAACTAGCAACCTATGTTAACAAAATCATATTTAAAAGTGCAGCAGTAAAATTTAAATCGATAAACAATAACTCCAGCAGACAGTCAACATAGCTTGACTTTCCCTTGGCCAGATCTACTACATTAAAAAGAAGCTACTGTGCATTTCAAAGTTTTAGCAAGAGTCAGTATGTAAAGATAGATGCACCTCAGACTGGAACTGTGTCCCTATTTAGATGTACATGAGCAACACAACTTTATTCATCATTAAATATATACTACTTTGCTCATGAAAAAAATGGATATATTTTCAATCATTTTAATTTTACTACTTGTTTTTTGTCTTCAAGTAGTGTTACCACCGTGCATGGTGGGGCAGTGACCTTGTGCCCTCTATTTACCATCCGCCTCTGATCTTTGATACTCATCCAGTGTATGTGATACATAATATTCTGCCCGTCACTGCAGGTCCAGCATCCAACATGTTGCCTCCTGTTCTGGGATCCAAAACTGTGAACATACCTGCAGTGCCTTCACACACAATCTGTGGTCGCAGCAAAATTGGCAACTTTTTTAATGATTTGGCACAGGTAGACATACAAGACCTTATTTTGTTTTCTTTATCCATCCTGGTTTAATTGATAAGCTCTCTATTAGACTCCAGGCCCTGCAGCCTATCAAGCTGTGGACCCCAAAACTTACCTAAGGAAATCTCCTGAGTACAGCATGCCAGCCCGCAACTTCCTACCTACAAGCTTTACAAAGACGCCAGCACCTGGAGTCTACTGCCCTGAGAACGTAGGAGGCTTTACTCTTTTTATACTAAAACAAAAGAGAGAAATCGAGCAGATAGAAATGGAAACCTTCCATAAGAGCAACCGACAGAGACTCTCTGCGCTTTGCTTTCTAGGCACATGTACTGGTACTTAAGAAAATATATAGTTAAGTTTTACTGTCATTATACTGGGCAACTATGCTAGTAGGTTAGCAATAGAATTTGTTGCATTGAAGTAATTGACACATACTGTTATATCAATATTGGATTATTTGACTAAAGGCCTTTTTTGTTCTAGGCCACATCCTCACATGTAAAAGCCCCATCCTTCAGTTTTGGAAGACATCATTCAGAAAACACCCTAATCCCCCTTACGGACTTGGATCGTTCTCAACGCTCATTAACGCTTGTTTAACCCTCATGCAGTATTTTTAAGCGGCTGCATGAAGGGTCCTCGTCCTCGAGGATTGTCCCAAAAATGTCCCTCTTCCAACGTGCAACAACTTTTTTCACTTTTAATTTTTTTTCACTTTCAACCCCTCAAAATGTTCAGTGGGAATTGGCCAAGACATGGGTATACATCCTATGCAAAATTTCAGCTTCGTGGAGTTATTTTTCACTGTTTTGTCTGTGGTGTCCATTTGCCCAACAGTCCAAAATCGTCCAAAGTGTCCGAAATGTCCAATTTTGGGATAATTACTGCATGGGGGTTAAATTCACGCTGATAAAAGGGATAAAATACATCTGGTGGAAATGAAAAGGAAGGGACAATTGAAAGACAACGGATGCACCTTCCACTTTAGAGCAGCCATTACCACTTTGTGCCGCACACACTGTTTCAACATCCTCATAGGGATGGCTCACCCTTAGAAAGAGTGGGAAAAAAAAGCCAATTATACAATAGCAACCACAAAATAGATTGATTTTGTTATTTGGGTATCATATTTTACATTTATTTTCTTTAGTGTTTGTCCTCATGAAGGGTCTAGGTTGAGCTGGAGCCAATCTCATCTGACTTTGGGAGAGAGGCAGGGTCTGGATTGGTTGCAGGGCATATATGGATTCCCCCCCCCCCCCCCCCCCCCCCGCGAAAAAAAGTCACCCAGAGTATGGATAATCTCGTTTCATCAATGGGCCTCGAATGCATGTTTCTAGAATGTTGTAGAAAGCCGTTGTGCCTGAAGAAAATTCATGCAAGCATGGGAAACATGCAAACCCGACACAGGGAGGCGTGAGTCTGGGTTCCCGTCCAGAACTCCAGAACTGTGAGGCAGACGTGCTAACTACAAGGTCACCATGTGTTTTATATTTTTTTAAATCGAAGTATTTATTTTTCTGTCATTTTAAAAAAAAATGACAAAAAAAACTTTTATGCTGAGAAAGAAAATTACACACCACACTGCAATTTTAATGTACCTGTTTTGTGAATCGGCTCTAGAATATTTTGCAATAAAAGAATATAAGGATATTCTATGCATTTGAGTTTTTTTCAAAACCATCGTTTGACAAAATTCCAAAATCTTGAGAAAACCAAAATGTCTTTAAAAACACTATCCAAAAGTAATCATTTTGTATAAATCACCCCAAATTGTATTGCAACCATAAAACTTTAAATCAATGTGCGAAATGACACAATTAAATAAATCCATTCGAGCACTGATTCATTTTGTTCCACTTGTGATTTGATGTATGTCACATCTTGTTGCAAAGATACATTTGGTAATAACAATAAAGTACTGTACAAAAATCAATTAGATCGATGAAAATAACTGAATTAGATCTAAAAATGTGACGAATGCGTTTTAATAGGATAATACAAAGTAGAATTCATTTATTAAAACTCCGAATTTGCAAACACTATTAAAAAACATTTTAATCCGAATGTTTACTACTGAAGGCTCGGAAAAAAAACGGTGCTAAGGTAACAGGAATGTACCATGTCGAAGAACTTTCTGACAGGCACGAGTAAGGACAGCCAAGTCGAAGAATAGGTCCTTTGAGCGTCCCCGTTGCATAGAAACACAAACCGCCAACATGGATTTGTACGTTTATAAACGGAAAGATAAAAAACGTGTTACATTTTTACAGCGATAGAGTTGACTGTACAAGATATAAATGCATACAGATATATACGTTATAAATAGTCGGAAGGTGGTTTTGTAATTTAATATCCGCCGTAATTCGTTGACTCGTCTCGATCGGCCAGTTAGCAAATCAGTGTGCACAATTACGTATAAAATCCACTCGTTTTATTTCGACAAAATGTTTCCTTAGGTGCAGTCGTTCGACTCGTCGGTTTGATTTCTCTTAAGCTGACAACTAACCAGTCAAATGCCCAGAGGCGAAAAATAACGCACACACGTTAATACGTCTCTGCTAACAAATCGGCGGACGCGGTGAGCCACTCTTCGTTAGCTTGAGAAGCTATTTCGCAATGTCGAAATCGTTTTAATTTGAAGTGGGGACGAATAAAAACAATCTAGGACGTGGAAGAGGAGGTTAGGAAATGGCCGCTGACGATGATGATAACAAAATCCCCGAGCTGGACCAAAAGAAGTACGATGCGGACGAACAAGTGAAGATCATCTGTCTGGGAGACAGTGCCGTCGGTAAATCCAAGTAAGTTGTCAAAAAGCAATTGTGTCATTGTGAACTTGTTGCTTTGAAAAAATTATTCTCTTCTTCAGGCTGATGGAGAGGTTTCTCCTGGACGAATAGTATCCTTTGTGGAGGTACAACCACTACATGGACAAAAGTATTGGGTTACCAACACCTTACATCGCCTTGTGACATTCCATGGGGAATGATATTTCCAGTACCATGATGCCCCTGTGAAGCTACAACTGCTTCCAAACGTGTTGGAATGACCAACGCCACACACATAACCTTATCGTTTGCCAAATAGCATAACGTAAAACAAGGGAAAAAAAGTACTGATCCATCTCCTGCTTTGTCTTATAACCTATTAGTACTGAAGTTTTCTGGATTCTGCAGTGTTGTACTCCACGACCTGCGCTTTACTGCAGCAGCCATCAGTTGCCAGTTCTGCAACTATGTTAAAACAAGGCAATCTGACTTGTTATTCATTCTGGAGAAAAATTACTTAATGATTCCTTAATTTCACCTTCAGTCGCCCACAACAGTTATCAACGTACGCTTTGACACTCTATAAACATACAGCCACTCTGGCCAATAGGACCGTAGCAGTGGGTATGTACCACACGCACGCACACACACAGACACACACACCAGGGCTATAGACTGCGACCAATTTGGATACAGACGAACAATTTCTCAACGCTACTCCTAAAAATAAAAAAAAGAGGTTTCACCTGTGCGAACAGCCTTTAGAGGGCTGGGCAAGGAAAGTCGTGACTCTGAAAGCCTCCATTGGGTTCAAGCATTTAAAAAAAACAACCATATTTTTTATCATTATAGTTTTCAGGAAAATGTGTAGTTCTAAAAACTTATCTTGACAAGCCTAGGGTTGAAATCACTGCAGGTGTTGAGAGAAGGATAATTGACAATTTCTTGAATGTTTAGACCCATATGTTAAAAGGTCATAGCCAACACTGACACAAAGCACTTGAAGCACCAATACTTTTGAGTTTGTTACCTATCTTATGAAATTGTGATTATAGCACTAATGATGACCATATTGTTTGTTAATCATTTACCAGTCAATATTGCTTAAAAAGACATGTCATATTCATGATTTTAAAAAAAAGGGGGGGGGTAGAAACTATAAAACTGCAGTGCTGAATGCGATGGTGTTGCAAGTTTGGGTGCAGCTCACTTTTTTGCTGATGCAACAAAGAAAACATTTTGGGAGCACACATGCAACCAGTGTAAAAAACTAGAACTCTGCTCACACCCACTTTGTGGCACCCTTCCTGGTCTCAGCAGGTTGTAGTTAATGTTGTCCTGATCAACAGATTTCTGGGACACGGCTGGTCAGGAGAGGTTTCAGAGCATGCACCCCTCATATTACCACAAAGCACACGCTTGCATCATGGTAAGACTCATGCATGGTGAGCATCGTTTAACACATCGTTTTACACTTCAACAACATACACGTGTATGTTGTTAAAATGTGACTTAAAACAATGCCTGCCCACCTTGGCTGGATTTACACTGCAGGTCAAAGCCCAATTCCTCTTGATTTCGAATATCATCTCTTTTGCCTTGTTCCACACGTAAGGTTTTCGACGTCCAGAGGAAAATCACCTACAAAAACCTGGCCAACTGGTACAAGGAGCTGAGAGAGTATAGACCTGAGATCCCCTGTTGTGTTGTGGCCAACAAGATCGACGGTGGGCATCCATTGTTTTTCCAGCTCCATGTAACTATGTAACAATGACAACAACAGCTCAGCACAGTTTCTTCCCATCTGCAGCTGACATGAAGGTGACGCAACGGAGTTTCAACTTTGCCAAGAAGAAAGGACTCCCTTTTTACTTTGTATCTGCAGCCGATGGCACGAACGTCGTTAAGGTATGAGGTCTTGTCTTCTTTATTTATTTTTTTACGCCAGCGGTCCCATCTGGGGGCACCCATTTTCACCGTTGGTCACACAATTTCAAGTACAGTCAAACCTCGGTTTTCGAACAAAAATTTTGAGTTTTTTATGCCTCGGATGACGAACAAATTTCGGTTCTTGAACTAACTGAGCGCACTTGAATGCGTCGTTTCACTCCTCTCGGCTTCGCTTCCTCGTAGCGTCCATTGTGAGCAGACGTTTTTGTATTCTAATAATAATAATACATTTTATTTATAAGCGCCTTTCAAAACACCCAAGGACACTTTACAATCAGGAACAAGAACAATAAAACACAATGCGGCTGAGCAGCGGCAGCCAAACGCGCCAGCGTTCACTCAACCCGGAAGTCAGAAAGAAACCACAAGGGAGGGAGAGGGGGAGAAAATTGTTCAATCAAGATTTTGAAAAAAAGCAGATGTGTTTGGTGGAACGCTTCCTCGTGTAGCGCCCATTGTGAGCAGACGAGTTTGTATTGTTCAATAAAAAAAAGCAGACGTGTTTGGTGAGACGCTTCTTTTAGGGAGAGTGAAACCCCCCTCTTTTCAGAATGGTTTGCCCCAGCAGCACGGGGGGAATGCGTGCATGCGTTTGTTTACGGCCAGCAGTTTTAATTACAGCGGCACATAATCAACACTCCGGTGTCCTGTAGCGTCCTTTATGAGCAGACGAGTTTGTATTGCTCAATAAAAAAAAGCAGACGTGTTTGGTGAGACGCTTCTGTTAGGGGGAGTGAAACCCACCTCTTTTCAGAATGGTTTGCCCCAGCAGCACGGGCGAAGTGCGTGCATGCGTTTGTTTACGGCCGGCAGTTTTCAATACAGCGGCACATAATCGACACTCCGGTGTCCGGTGTCTCATTATTATGCAATAATCATACAGAAACAGCTTCCTCATGTAGCATCCATTGTGAGCAGACGAGTTTGTATTGTTCAGATAGAGAGAGAGAGAGAGAGAGAGAGAGAGATGTTCCTTAAATTTTTATGTTACTATGTTAATGTTAAAATTGGTGAAAATAAAACATATTACAGTTTGTTTGTACAGTATTTTACATATTACCTGCTCTCCTATTACATGTGTACAGTTTATGGTGTGAAATTATTTTTAAAAAAGTGGTTTAAAAAAGTTGTTTTCTTGACTTGGAACAGATTAAAAATGTTTACATTGATTCCAATGGGAAACATGGTTTCGGTTTTCGAACAATTCGGTTTTCGAACAGTCTTCTGGAACGGATTAAGTACGAAAACCGAGGTTTGACTGTACACGTTTTCTATTTTCTTTACTCCCGATATTTTCATGGTTTGAGGTTGGCTTTTTTTGCAGTGTACAATCAATTAAACAGTAAGAGTCGGTCAATTGCCTGATTATTCAATGGGGACAGTCACATTGGCGCCGGCGATGCAGCCATTCATATCTCAAATGACAACTTTATATCCCGGGACATGAAGGAGAGGGCTTTCCATTTCCTTATTTTTAACTTTCATTGTTAACCCAAGCTAATTAACTGTCCAAGAAGCTCTAATACTCTCCTTTGCGAGACAACACCTTCTGTCTCTTCACTCTCTGATTGGCTAGTTTTATTCCTGCCCTGTGACAAGTTAAGAAATAATTATTATAAATTAAATTAGAGGCCAGAAGAAGATGGGGCCAGAGAGGGATAATTGCCTTCAAAAAACATTGTCATAATATTCTAATGTCAGGTCATACAGATACTACATAATAATGTGTGTTTCATAAGCACTTTATTAATAACATACTGGGGCGGGTAAAAAAAAAAACAACAAAAAAACAAAATCAGGATTGTACGTATTAAATAAGGCCAAAAAAACGAGACACTTAACTCTGTAGGCTGAGCATGCAAAATGTAAAAATGGCCATCCTTCACTGAATGTATTACAATGAGCTGACTGCCCCTTTTCATCCTCAACATATAAAAAAATACTGCAGAGTCAAAATCACGCTTCTTGTACTGTTTGACTATTTTCGTCGCATGCTTACAAACAAAAAAAAAAAATCCCAAATACACCAAGTGAGCGTTCTTACGATCCAGTTGCTTGAACCGAGTAGTGTGGAGACAATTCCAGGCTGCTCCAGTTGCCCAGCATGAATGTTGGCTTCTTTGATTTTTAACTTGTCCTGACAGATGTTTCGAGAGATGATCAAGCGAGCCGTGGAATACAAGCAAAACCCCAGTGACTTCATGGATGAAGTCATGCAAGAACTGGAGGTAAGTTGACCAACCACGACACCTTTCTTTTGTGTTGTTAAAAACACAGCAAGCTGTCCTGTTATTTTGTATATATCAAGTACGATCATTTGACAAAAATTCCTTAGATGTTTCCAGATTTATCGATGGAAACATCAGTCACAAGTACAGTGCAGTGTGGTCCTCTTTGAAGACGAACTCAATACTGTGGTTGAGATTTTGCCACCTGAGAAATGTGCCACTAGGTGGTGCTGCACTTCCATATACAGTACAAAGGGATTGATCCACACGGCTTTTGCGAAGCTGAGTTTTATGCTCTTTGGTGATGGAGCTTCAGGACAAAGTGTGGCATTTTGGAAAATGAGCAAAAAGCAAATATGTCCTCGGTTTGGGGATTAGAAACGAGACGGTGCATTCAGTTACCGCCATTCTTACTGGTTTTCACAGGATTGTTATTTATTTTTTTAGTAGAATCGAGTGTTTTTCATACGAATATCTATTATTTTAGCAGACTTTGTGGTGGACTATGGCACATTTCCGACTTAGTACAAATTTAGCTAACATCGCCGCCGTGGTAATGGAACTCTTAGGTAAACTGAGGACCCCCTGTAGATGATTTACAAAATATATTTTTAACGTGAATGTTCTGAAATCACCCTGCCAGTTTGTATTTATTTTGGGGGGGAAAAAGTACGCGGAAAGAATATAAATCAATTTATATTCTTTGTATTTCACCGCAGTGATGAGAATATGTCTTTTGTAGAAGTTTGAGCTTGAGGAGAACGAAGCTCATTTGGACGCCGAAGACGGTGACGTCAAGAGAGAGGAGAGCCCAGAGTTGCCCTGACCAAAGTCCTCATGTATCCATCCTCCCCTGTGCTAAAGATGATACATTTAATGACCTCTGCTGCATGACATTTCAAATGCAAATTTGTGCTGTGTTGTTGGTGGTCTCCCGTTGATAAGGGTTTTGGGTTGACGATGGCGTTGCGAATTCCCTCGCAAGTCGCAACGCGTCATTGTCCGTCACGGGTGGACACTAATGCAGCAAACGCGGTGATAACTGCGATTGCAATCTCATGAGGCGTGACCATTTATTTTTACACCGCTGCCCAAACTAGTTCGTGTGCCATTCGAAGCCTCGAAACCGTGCATGTTGGGACCTTACTAAACTGAAGACCCCTTGGAATTTTACCCTGTTTACCTGTTAGAAAAATTGAGACGGTGCGTTGTTTACTTGCTTCTTATTTGAAGAATAGATTGAATGTTTGTTACGGAGCTTCGTCACTATCACTATCATAAAGATACAACATTTCAAGAATTTTCAAAGTCGGAAATGTTCCCTGGGAATTAAGGAAGATTTATGGGAATAAGCCAGAAATTAATCAAATGAAAGGTTGACTCTTCCTATGGAACTTAAATATACTGGTAATTATAGGGAAAAGCATCCATGCATTTCTGAGAGGTGCGTTGTACCCTGTACATGTCACCAGCCAATCTCAGGGCACTTCTACATGTATTTTAGCAGAATCCTGACAAACGCAAACCTGATTTCATGGACGTAAAGTGTAGTGGTTCATTTATTTGCGAGTGCCTCGACCGCAGAGTTTTTCAAGTTGGAAACGTGCACATTGTTAATTTTACGCGTTGTATTGCAAACCGATATTTGAGGTATGAGCCACCTTAAGAAATGTGCCCCCTCAGGTGAACAATTAAGGTGCTGTTATGCAACACACGTGAATATTTTTCAAAATATACCATTTGTCAGGATATTTTCCACAGAAAGCTCCCAATAGGTTATATGAATCTTAGGTAAGGCATGGATGGTCATTGAACTCTAAGAGACATAGGCTATGATTATTAGGACAAAAAAAACATGCATCCGCTTCCCGAGTGGAAAAGCCTAAAGCCACAAAGCAAACTATTTTGCCAAAGGTCCACTTTAAAAAGGCTTCAAAAAAGTGACCAAAGCTCCCGCGGGCCAATACAATAAACACGGCTAAAATTAAGGTGTCCATAAATCATGTTACGTGCGTGTGATAACTGAGCAAAAATATTGCGGTATCATAGCACTCAGCCACTAAGCACATGTTCACACTGCAACTCAATTCCGATTTTTTTTTTTCCCCACACCACATGCGACACCTGTCTTGATATATATATATATATATATATATATATATCTTTTTAATTTTAATGCAGTGTGAACAACACAATAAATATTTTGTTCAAATCTGACCTTGGCCTCTTTCGTGGATATAAATCGGGCATGTAAGCGAAGGTGGTACTGACAATCTGCATTGTTTTGAGTAGCAGTGTCTTTACATTTGACTTTAATCTCACTTGAAACATGAAACATAAAGTGGACATTTGTGGGCATAGTAGTAATTTAGCCACGCACACAGTTAATTTATTACACGTAGCAATGACGTGATGTCATCTTTCGTAAACATCACAATTAGCTAGAGGAACGTCGCCTCATATCCCCCAAAATATTTGTACCTCTTCCTGCTACGCAACTCCGGCGATATGAGAGGATAAATTGAGCCGCACCTCGTGGGACCACATTTACTTCGGTATACACTGTGCCACATGACAGCTTTTTTTTTATGCGCGTCACTCGACGCTGTGCTTTGTGAGCATGCATGTCACATCACGTAAGCTTTGTGTTCACGTTAGAAGTCGCATTTGTTTTTGCTATGTGAATGAGTACATAAAAAGATCGAATGTATAAAACATCCAAATTGGGCATCACGGCCTGCATTGAGAAGGTAGCCTCGGATTTTTGCTCGCAACTCAAGACAATGGGTGAAGGGATGACTCATATCTCAAAACATGATAAATCTAGGCATTTGTATCTGAAAGCACGACCCTACTTGTGGGGCACACTGAATTCTTCAACTTCTCCAATTTAAATTTCCATGGGCTTTTCTTGACGTTTTCCACCCCTTAGCAACCATACACATCACGTCATAGAATGTGAAGCAGTTCCTTGATGTTGTATTTGGTGTTGTTCTAGCACATGCAAGGAGGCCCGAGTTGCTGCATTAGTTTCGGACCGCGCAGCCCGTTTGCCAGCAGCAGCAGCAGCCTTTAGATGAAAACTCAATGTAGCGTGTAATAAAAAAAAAGCGACAATTTCTTGAGCAGCAATTTACACGAATCATCAGCATTGTCACTTTCAAACTGGAAGACAAAGAATTGAACCCTTTTTATTTCAAACAGTGTCAATAGGCTGTGTAAGTGTTGTCAATTGTGAATAAATGTACCGAAGCACTGACTTTGCAGTTCATGTTTTAATTATAAATGTATTACATCATATAACAAAAGTTATTTCTCGCGGTGGCGATATCACCCGCAACGTCTCGGAACTGTCGCGGCCTCCCTTCACCGTGTGCTCGCTTATTTGTTTTATTGTTGCCCGGGGGCTGATGACGATGTGTTGCCAACAGTGCCGCGTGACAAGGCTGAGACGTTGCAAGGGATAATGTCCACCATTGAAAAACTTCACAGTGCAAACAAGGAAAGGAAGGAAAAAAAAAACCTGACAGTGAAAAGAAAATGAAAACTCTTCCATGATAAGATCAGTGGGTGACCAGACCTCCGATGGGCTTTTTAAAAAGGTCACAGCGCACCTTCTCTATGCAGATTGTGCTTTGTTTAGAAAAGAAGACAACGATAACCCCCTCACTTCGATTGTTTTAGCCCCAAATGATGTGTCACAAGTGTGTGTCCTCAAAACAATTCCATGTACATATACCGCAAATAATACTTTAGTCTATAAGGTCAAAATGGAAAAAGCAAGAGTCAAACAGTAGATAAAACACAGGCCCGTACTTATGTATATATACACACACACACACACACACACGTAGACATTATAAAGCCTGTCTCTGCACTTATGAAAGTGATAGACACAGTCCAGTTGTCATGACCGCGTGTTCTGTGTGGTGGTCAAGAAGTGAGCGAGCTATCAAATATCAAATGCAGTTCTCAAGATTTTCAGGAGATGGCACCATAGTTATTGAGTCTGAACAGCTCCAAAATTGCTGCAACTAAGAGAGTCCTAAAGACAAATATACACTTAAAAGTTACTCTTTATTTATTTTTGAAATGTTTTTTCTTTTTTTTGGCACATATTTCTTTTTGTGTTTGTCCCATATCGGATGAACTCAAAGCGGAGGTTTCATGAATTGCACACGGGAAGGGTGAACAAAGCAATCAAATCAATCAGCTAAAAGGTGGATTCCATCCACAATGCCGAACAGACTGTGACAATGTTTGTTCTCGATATAAATAATCAGGCGCACTATTTGGACAAACGTCTTGAGACGCTCCTTGTAATGTTTTGGAATATTTGGGGGATTTTCCTACATCCCAGTACTCAAATCAAGCTCCATAACTGAATGTTTGGATGAGTGTTTTGTTTTCAAACACCTTTGATGATGAACTAGAGTGTTGTTTTTTGGTTTCCAAGAAAATCCTGTTGCCAGCAAGGATGCGTGTTTGATGTTTGGAATCTAGCTGTAATTAGCTCCTTGAATAAGGGGTTTCCATCCCTCCATCCATTTTCTAATCTGCTTTATCCTCACGAGGGTCGCTGGCATGCCGGAGCCCATCCCAGCCACCTTCAGTACACCCTGAACTGGTTGCCAGCCAATTGCAGGGCACACGTGGATGAACAACCGTTCACTCTCACAATCACAGCTCGGGACAATTTAGAGTGTTTCATTGACTTGCCATGCATTTTTTTGGAATATGGGAGGAAACTGGAGTACCCGGAGAAAAGCCACGCAGGCAAGGGGAGAACATGCAAACTCCACACAGGAACACCAGAGCCGGAAATTGAACCGTACAACTCTGCGCTGTGAGGTGGACGTGCTAACCAGTCGATCACCATGCCACCCTTATAAAGGGTTATCCCGTATTCAAATTTCAAATTATGTCAACATCGTCCAAACACCCTGTATTTGGAGATTGCGAGAATACAAAATGCTAAGAAATATGCCACTTGTGGCATTTTTAAGCGAGAACTGCAAGAAGCATTTGGGGAAATCAAACTGAAGCCTTTTAAGGGTTCGCGTCCGCTTGTCCCAGTATTTTTGCCCATATAGTGCACTCATCATTTGTCTTTTTGAGCAAATATCTCCTAATAATTCAGCCATATAGTGTGTATCTCTGTTGGTAAATCAGTAAGGCTCTAGTGGACTCATTCTAAGGATGGATGTAGACTAGCAAGCAAAGGTTCACTCACACACACACACACACACACACACACACACACACACACACACACACACACACAAAGCTAGCTGTAGATGTGGGGGTTAGGCGGTGGGGAATTGGGGGGATCCAGATGCACGCATGCGCTTGGACGATGGGTGGCTTCTATGTTAGCACCTTGTCACCTTGTATGTTTTGTGCAAATCATCCCCTAAAATTCATCGTTGAAAAGATCATAGAAAGAATAAAATCTGCTCACCTTTTCCCCAGGTGCTTAACTATGCATATACTGTATGCCAAACATTCATATATATATATATCTATATATCTATATATTTCATTTTCCAAAAATGTATACGAAATCTATCCTATATACATTGCTTCTGATTTAAAATAACTTTTTAGTTGTTTTTTGTTTTCAAACAAGTATTGTATGTTTAGAATGGACAGCACGTGTCTTTTTTTTTTTTCCATGACATTTCACACGACAAAAATGTAGCCACAGTGTCAAAAGAGAAAAACTAACAACAAGCAGTTCAAACTGAGTGTGAGTGAGGTCACAGTGAGCGCTGGCTACTCTTAGAACCCACCAACGCTTTTTAAATGAGGGATGAAAGAAAAAAAAAACGGGCTCTGTTCATCGGCGAGATTGTAACCTTGCCTGGCTCTCGTCGCTCTTCACAGTTTACCACAGCGATAAATGCGGACGAGTTACGAGGCTTCAAGGCCGCCAGGTTGTTGATGAAAACCTCGCAAAGACATCCCCATCCCCGCAGCCCCTTCCGTTTGGCTCATTGAGCGTGGACTGGAAAAATGTGCCCGGTGTGAGGCGCAGCATTGGCCGTTTCGGGGAAGAAAGGTTCACTGGAGCGTGTCAAGAACATTAGGCTTCTGCGCCGCCGCCGTGGAATGTCGCTGGTTGAAAAATAATTTAACCAGTCGGACCTGTTTGGATCAGATATTTGGTATCGGTTGGCCACTGTTGCAAATCAATCGAGTTCTTTGAAGGAATGTACTACTGTAGCCAACCTACAATTGTGCAAAACACCCCCCACCCCCCAAAAAAGGTGTCAAGAAATGGTCTCATCTGAAATTTTACATAACTGCTAATATTGTCACTGAGTCATATCAGCTATCGAATAGGGTTGCTGCTTGGCTATTGAAAATTGACCATGTAATGACCAAATGTCATGCAATATCAATCGGGTTCTCATGTAGTGATAATACCAACATGCCTTTGACTCGGAAACAGTATCACTTGATCCATAGCATTCTTGCTTTGCCTCTGAAAAGGTGTCCCAATCATTTGGAAGATAGTTCAAACCTTTTGGGTTAGAGCAGGGGTAGGCAAGTCGGGTCCTAGAGAGCCGCAGTCCGGCTTGTTTTCAAAGTTCCCTCTTCCAACACAAATGATCAGAATCGTTCGGAGGCTTGCTGATGACCTGATCATTTGGATCAGGTGTGTTGCAGCAGGGAGAGACGGAAAACATGCGGGACTACGGCTCTCTAGGACCGGAGTTGCCTACCCCTGGGTTAGAGATACAGATACAATTGAAGCTCTTAAAATGGTGGTACCCTGCTTAAAATGGCTGCCTTGGCTCAATTGTAAACAATGTACTGTATTTGTGTCAAGCCTCTTCAATGACATTGCTTGTTTCATTTCAAAACACTTGCGGTGTGGTACATCGAGTCGATGAGGACCACAGTTGTAATAAGGATCCCACCGTGAGCCCCAAAGTTAGTTATTTCACCTCGTGCGCCAAACGTCCATCGTTGAGAGGTAGACGAGCCTCTTTTACATAAATCAAATCAAGATGTTGTATTGATTTGATGTCTCATACGGCGGGACTGATGCTGCTGGGATCGGGTGTTCTCTGCTTCACATTTTGGGTTGCCCTTTAGTATGATGGAAGACAGTGAGGAAAGAAGAATAAGAATAAAACCAAAGACATGATGGGATTTGTCATGCTACAGTTTGAGAAAAACAGGAGATGAACCCCTCGCCCCCAAAAAATCATGTTCCATGTTTACATACTATTTTTACCTTTTCAAATATATATGTATACAAGTGTATATTTGGGAGAAATTAGTTAACTACTCTCTGGAAAAGATTTATCTTTGTTTTCTAAAAAAAAATCACAATTGTCTTTTGAAAGCTATAATTAGACAAATTAGACAAATATTCATATTGTAATATAATAATATGTGTATGTATGTGTATATATATATATATATACATACACACACACACATATATATATATATACACACACACACATACACACACACACACACACACACACACACACACACACACACACTCGTGTGATATTCCCTTTGGAAACCCGAAATAATTGATTATGAAAAAAGCCACGAGTGTTGGTTAAACATTCTCCAAAAGGAATGGATAGCACAGTCTGGCTATAGCAAGGCTTCTCCTGTGGTCTGTGGAGCTGCGCCTGTTGGGGCATTCTTTAAAAACAACAGCGGATCTAGAGCAGACACGTTGTGGTTGTCCATTGTGTTCATCGCCGTCATCGCCGATCTCTGTACAAATATTGTCGAAAGGCAACTGAGCTTTATTTATTTTTTTCCTTGATTGGAGCGATAACTCGTTCCTCCTTTACTCAAAAACTGCAAAAAGGCTTGGCCTGGTGGATGGTGGGGTTCGAGGTAGAGAAGGGAGGAGGGCAAGCCATGTGTCATTCCATCTTTCCATTTTTAATTTGCAATCAGACATACCAGAGTTTTTGGGTGTTGTTGTTGTTTTTGTCATGCGAAAAAAACCCCAACGGCTCCAATTTTCATAATTCAATTTTAGCCTCTGATCAAAAACCGGAAATTGAAAAAAGGGCCATGGAACTGAATTTTATTTGACTATTTAATTGGTTGGATTTATGTGACTGAATGTTTGGTGTACTGAAAATATATTAGTTAAGAAAAATTGGCTTTTTAGCGGCCGCAATCAGTCCAGATCACAATTATAATCCATCAAATGCGCTGCAAAAAATGGTCGTATAAAACAAGAAGTAATAAAATGAGGAATATATGATCCAGTTTCAGCGAAAAATTATCTGCAACCACAAGATAAATTGATTTGGATTGATTTGTCGTTATGGGTAAATATAGCTTGCCTCAAAAACCCTCATTTATATTTCGGAATTGATACATCTGTGGAATTATGGTTTGGTATTGATTGTTTTCATATTTAATTAGTTGGCTTTACATAACCCGGACAATTTATTCCTAGCTATGAGTAAATTTAGATTAAAATCGTAAATAGCTTCTGTAAATGTTGTAAAACATATAAGGAGGAGTTTTAAAGGCTTGCTACACTCGACCCAATTTGGGTTAAAAAAGGATCAATCTAGTCCTTGGGTCAACTTGGCCCAACTTTCTGGGTTGTTTTGTACGAGACAAACCTTTTTTTTTTTTTCCAGTTGTTTCATACAAAATGACCCAATATTTTTTGGGTTATTGGTGCAAAACAACCCCCAAAATTTGGGTCAAATTGAGCCAAGGAGTGGATCGGTCCCTTTGACCCATATTGGGGGGTTTTTTTTTGGACCCAACTGTTTGCTTGTTTTAAGTTCGACATTTATTTTCTGTTCTATTTGCAGATAATTTAGCTGAAATGATGTCATGTATTGCTATTTCTTTACTTTTGGAATAATTGTGGAGCTAACAATCAAATGCATCTTCACTAATGCTCATTAATAAACATGTCATGAAAACTGGACTGATACTAAATCTAAATCTAATACAAAATCTAAATAATAAATAATAATAATAATCTAAAAATAAATGTAATTCAGTCTTTTGGTTCATTTTGACATTTTGTATTTTTTGTTCAAACGCAACAACGTTGTTAAAACGCAAATCATTTTTTCGTTTATTGTACTGTGAAAAACAAAATCAGTCATTTTTTCAGTTTTTGATTTTTGATTGGCAATTGAAAATGGAAAGAGTGAACGTGCCGCGGCTTAACGTAATGTGGTGGAGCCCAATGTGGAAGCGTCATCAGGAGGACGAAGGTACGGACTCCTCCTCTTCAGTGCACGACACCAAACATTGGCGCAGCCCGAGTAAAAGAGGAGCTGTTGCTTTTTCATCCACCCGGCCGCTGTCGTGGGTGTGGTCTCAGGGCAAGGGTCAGCTCTCCAGCAGCTGCTTGAGTGCCCGCTCGATGTTCATGCGGTGACCCACGCGTGTCACGCCCAACTCGGCGAAGTCGTCCTTGGTCAGGGCCGGCAGGTGGGAGCCCTCAATCTCATGCTCCTGGAAGCCGGCGCGGTGCTCGGCCCAGGTTGATGCTCTCCAGCCAGTCGCCTACGTCGTACTTATTCCACAGGTGCAGGGGCTTCTGGTGGAAAGGTCTGAGCGCCAGCAGCGGCGAACCCAGACCGGGAGAGTGTGAGGGCGACGGGGACGGCGAGCGGGAGCGGGCGCTGGAGCTCCGCATCACGAAGCGGACCTCCTTGGGCTCTTGTGGTAGGCTGAGGCTGGATGATTTGAGGATGGTCGGCGGGGGCGTGGTCGGCGAGTAGCCCGGGTAGCGTCCGAGGGGGTCACTCCGGTCGGGGGAGCCCGGGCTAGGGGTGCGTCGCATGACGGGGTAGCGGCTGCCGGGGCGGATAGTGTACGTGGTGCCGTAGCTTCTCTGAGAAATGGTGTGGAGTTCACCTAGGCTGCTGAAAAGTCTGACGGAGAAAAGCAGAAGCAGACATAAAAGCAGAAGGTCTTGAGGTCAGGTCAGAATTGAAACAGGCCTCCTTTCTCTCCTTGTTTCCACCAAGCAGTTTGTTTCCACAAAATATCTGACTCTAACCTTTCGCTGTTCGAAACTCATTCATTGGGCCTGTCGATTATGGTGGTACATTTGGGACATTTCGCTTGTGCAGGCTGGAGTGAGACTAGGAGGCATAAATTAATGTCCTCAAGGACATCCTTAAATTTTTTTTAAACGGGCCAAGTCATTCAGTCACACCAAGACTACAAAAACCGGAACATGTGTGTGGAAAATTACAGTCCATTTGCGATTGAGTACTTGCGAATTCTCCTCTCCTCCTTTCTTTGAAGAAATCAGAGAGAGGTTTACACAATCAGAACATATTTGTTACCACTTGGTGCAAACTTGATCTCGACACCAGACCTCGAGGTTAGTGCAAAAGCAGAGGTGCACGAGTGGCGGAAAAAATCACAGCAACCCCATAACGTGATTACCTACCAACCCAGTTTTGAACTTTACCCTTTTTGGGGGACAGCGGTTACGACAGTGGACAGACAGCTTGTCATGTTAGCAGGTTACTGGGCGCATGAAAGGGTTAACCTGACAGAATTAAAATTCGGTGACTCGGTTTACACAGGGTAAGACTTTGAGGGGAAAAAAATACATTCATCCCAAATGCTTTTACCACATGTCGACTGCATTTCAGTACTGTCGGAGCAAAACTCGTGGTCGTGAAGTGTCACTATAATGACATAAGACATGCTTCATGTATGTGTCTTGTCTGTGTGTGGTGCCCTTTGTTTAAAAAAATGAATTGAGGTAGGTATCTTGCTCACATGTTAAATGTGCACCGGTGAAGTCGCGGTGCATCGATTTGCTTTAAATTCACAACTCGTAAAAATGAAAATTCTTCTCCTTGAAAACCTCATGAATTTCTCACTTTTCCGGATTGCAGTACTGTATATATTTGGAATGCATGTAAATAAACGGGTCATGTGACTCCAGGTAATTACCGCTCACGTGCTCCAGCTATACACTCGGCAGCATAAGCGAGCGTCCTTTTTTCTCATTTCAGGCCTGAATGTTACATTAGCATTGATTCACGGCTGTGATGTATTGCAGTATGCTGCAAATTATATTAGGTCAAAAATGGAAAAGCAGCGGATTGGAGTGGAATGATTTGCAGGTACATTGTCTTGTGACCACTTTAGTCTGGCTTGTTGCAGGCAGGGAGGAGCAGAGAGCAGATACTCTTTGTGCTGATGTTGTGATTGGTTCATGCATGTTGTTTGCATAGCTTCAGTCACCAATGAAAATCATGTATCTCGTCCCTGAAGCGCAGATAAAAGTTGTCTCCAATTTACTGGAGGATACATCTTTTTCATTGGCCGGCAACAGTCTGGGTGAGATGTGTACTACAAGGCAGTGATTCCCAACTCCTGTGCCATTAACGTGATCATCGGGTGTGACACAGGACATTATTCGGTTTTGTTCATTTGCGCCAACTAATCTGCCTTTGTTCATCTATCTATGCCAATGACGTGTAATGACAAACAGAGGAATGAGATTGTCTTTCACCAGATGGCAGAAGGTACAACGTGTATCTCCCTGTTGACGTTCATACACCAGAATTATAGTTTGTGTTTAACTAAACTGGCCCAGATTTCACACTCAGACACAAGAACATCATCATTTCCGTGAACAGGTGTACTGTACTATATACCTTTCATGGTATTTTGTCCTGTTGAGTTTTGTCGTATAAAATATGTGCTTTGGCTCAATCGGGTTGGGAAACACTGCTACAAGGTGTTCACTTAGACCCCTCCCCCTCTCCCTCAATGCAAAAACAAACAAACAAACAAACAAACAAAAAATAAGATCATGGGGCCGACGGACATGAGATGAGCTCCATGCGCACTTACACAGTGGTCCTGCCCTCCTGGGTGCACAGTCAGTTCTAGACCAATCGGATCAGAGCAGCAGGGGCGGAACATGCAAGGCGAGCAAAGAGAGAGCAATGGGAGAGAATGTTAGCATCGCTCGCATGGGACGCAGCCCGCTAAGCAGATATGTCCACGGCCTCGGGACCACTCGTCTGCTGTCTTTGACATGCTATGCTAGGTGTGTGTGTGTGTGTGTGTGTGTGTGTGTGTGTGTGTGTGTGTGTCGGTTTATCGACTCATTCTAATACAATGAAACCTATTTGTAAAAGAACTTATTTTTTAAATTGTTGTCCACACGGGGTTGGATCGCTATCATGAAATAATCAAATAAATAGAATGCATTATGCTGTCAAAATAAAAAAAGAAATCCTAAATATGTCTTAAGTAAGTGGTTTTTTTATTTTTTATTTCATGATCTCAATATCATAATACAGTACAAACATTTTATTACCGGTACCAAAATAAGCGATTTTATACTTACCGGTATGTTTTTATTCATGCATTTAATGAAATAACTAGTTAATGGCTTTCTCCAAAATAAAAAATATATAGATTAAACAAGAACTTTTACGTATGCAGTGCATCCAGCAATTTTCCATTCATTTTTAAATCATTGGTTGCTTTATTATAACTCAATGCATTATAAATAATCAAATACATAGAATGATTAATTTTTATATTTCAAACATATTTTTACACACGTTACCCATACTATACACACATATAAATTTCTCATCCGTCTCACCTTTTGGTTTCACAAATCTATTATGAACATACAGCAGCACTTTTTTTTATAAGTATACAATTAAATAACTAGTTATTTGATTATTCTTAATGTTACAATGACAAACAGTATTACCAGCAGAACATGCATTTTAGTAATTGGTTGCTAGTTAAAGAATGTACACGCTGATTAAATTATTTTACAATTAAAATTGACTGTACATTAAAAAAAATAAACCTCATTTCCCAATAACTTGGCCCATCTGTCAATTGGAAAAAGAAATCGAACACTGCTCTTAAGCACAAAAGTTTGCTCACCCATAGTATGTTAAAAGTACAGTGCTCTACCATACAATCGATACCATATGATTGTGCGCAGGTGTATGCAGTATGTTGAGGAAACATGACAATGACAGCAGAGTCGGTTTGAGCACCAGTCGGTCTGACTTGCGGGCCACGTGAGAGAGAAATGAGCACACGGTTCACCATCTCAAACAACTGCACAAAGAAAGACACACAGATATACACACACGGGTGAGGGGAGGACACGCGTCCCTTGGCTTTTATGGATGCTTTTGTGGTTTCTCTTGTTCCATTCAAGCTGAAATGAATAAAAGAAAATGAGGGATTGTCCCAAGGCTTTTGTCCTTGTGCAGTACTTGTACACTTGACAATTTCTATCAGGACTACTCGTATGTGTGTCTTCACCCTAGATGTGTTTTTAGTGTGCGTGAGCGTGGACAGTCAGGGACAGACGAACTGAACGTGACTCAAAAGCATGGAGGTGGATGCGTATGTGGAAGAGGGGAAGAGATACATGGCGAGTGAGGACTGAAGAGGAAGTAATGGTGTGTATGATGGGTCTTTGTCACAAGCTGGTCCTCTCCACTGCTGCTTCCAGTCACAACAGCGTCATATTTGCTCATTACACTGTTCACAAAAGTTTCCAAGATGAGGCTAAAATCACCGTTGACCTTTTTCTGCGGGTCAAATATTTTATTAACGCTTTTTAATCCACAGTACGTGGGTTCTGAAACTAGTTTTCATAAGTGGCCGAACGTCTATATTGTTGCAAATCGAAATTTGGAATTGAATTTGATACAAAGAGCCAATCTAAAACGTTTCCGGGTACAAATCAAGATTCAATGAGCTGACGCCATGCCATACCAACAGAGTATACATACGCTATTGATACAGTGTAGTGTTTTTGCATCTCTGTAGCTAACTAATTTGCTCGCAGAGGCCCAGGTTAGTCCCGTTAGGCCAAGTCGCTCAGTTGGTGTCGGGCCTTAAATAACTTCTCGAGCACAGGTGTCAAACTCAAGGCTCGGGGGCTAAATGGCCCACCACATAATTCTATGTGGCCCGTGAAAGCCAATCAAGCATGTCAACTTCCATGATGCTTCTCTTGTCAGCATTTTCTTGTTACCAAACCCCTCGTTACAGTCACTTAAATAGTTGAAGAAACCATTACTCTTGACTTCTTTATGTGGTTTTACAGTCATGATGGCCCTCCAGGGGAAATGGCAATTAGAATGTGGCCTGTTACAAAAATGAGTTTGATACCCCTGCTCTAGAACTTACTTAATCGGACATGTTCTCAAAACTTTTAGACCAGGGGAACGTGGCAGAAATTTGTCACCTGTAGGCCTGTGATGCCCATTGAGATTGTTTTGTGATTGGATGCCTTTTATAACATGACGGCCCCAAAATTTCCCTTGGAAATTAAAAAAACATAATAAAAATTAGCCCCCAACATCACTTTTACCATAGCACATGAAAAAGTCTCTCATAACAAGACCAAAAATTCTCAAGTACCCGTGCCTGAAATTAGACGGGGAGTCAGCCATTTTGGTTTACTGTACTGCTATTTGGAGCTTTATTAGTCTTTCAATAAACAAATTGCTTTTTCAATTACTCATTTCTTCCAAAAAGTTCAACCGAGCCAACTGGACTCTTCTTGGTTGTTAAAGACATTTGTCCTTTAATCTAAAAGTGTTAATCAGTTGCAAGTACCCAACGATTCTGGATCTGGTTATGTCTTCACAGAGACATAAAGAGGGGAGCCCGACACTTATGATTTAGAACCTCAGAAGTCTTTTGGACTAATGGTGAAAGCTCTTTAATTAATCAAGCTCCATTTGATTTTTCCCCCCAGATTATCATAAAATGGATGATTGAGTTCATATTTGATTTTAAATGAGATCATGATGATGTGACAACATCTGAGCAATTCTGATATGAGTCCAACGACATTTGAAAAGATTTTTGCCCAGATATTCTATGTTGGTGATGAAACCATAAAACCTCAGTGGGAACTCCTGCATTGTTAAAATCAGTGCTCGATTGTATGCCATTTTGACAAGGTCAAAATTCAATCTGGTCGTCGATGCAAAGACTGTGAGACGGCTTTTTAGCAGAGACACGACACACCATTAATTCAGACATGTTCAAATACATCTGAAGATACATCCTTGGAGGTTATTACTGATAATAGTGTCAGAAGGGTGGCAGCGATGAGACATCTGCTGCTCTTATCTTGCGTTTGGCAGTGACAAGCTAGGGAGCTGTAGATGTATCACTCGATGTATTATTTGAACCACAACTTTGGGTGGAGCGCAGGAAAAAAGGGGGGGGGGGATCCTGTAGGTCACAGTCGGTGTGTGCATGTGTGCGTGTGTGTGTGTGTGCGTGTGTGTGTGTGTGTGTGTGTGTGTGTGTGTGGTGAGAAGCCCTCAGGTGTACACACACTAACACATGAGGGCCAGTTTCCTTGTTTGCATCAATGATAACACTATGCTTGATTTGTATTTTGTTGTTAAACACATACCTGTCACTATAGAAAGAAGAACGCCATTAGTGCGGTACTTCTACGCACAATTTCAGTACCAAAGCTAAATAACTGGTCGAAAGCATGATGGATCCAAATCCTAGTCAGTAGACGTAATCAAGTGATGCAAACAAAGTAATCCAGTGTACCTTATTTCTTCACATAGCAGCCGTGGTCGTTCAATTACTCTCCTGCTCTGTATTCTCAATCAGATTTAAACCCCAACCCATAAACAACGCAATTCTCCTTCTTTTTGTTCGCCCAATCCCTCAATACACGACTCCCTGAAAATTTGGGATTTCGGGTAAAATTTGAGGATGAATCAAAAAATGTACTATAATGTACATAAATCAACGTAATTTGTCTTTCGGAAGACTTTTGAATGTTCAACTAGTCAATGTTTTGGTGCTGTGTGTTCAACAACAAGAAGCTGAATGGCAATATTTATCACAGGTGCTTGATACGGGACGTGCACTTATATTCCTTTCTATGCCTCTTCCAGTCTCTCTTTATTTCTTTTGCAACCCACTGTTGATACTCTCTGACACGCTAAGCTCAGTGGCCACTTCCTGTTTGAAGCCTAATGTCAATTGTTGTTCATAATGTAAATCGGCTTAGATTTGTGGATGACACAACTGACAATTCACTGGCATCTGTTAGCGTGGAGGCCACTATGTGAGGAAATACAGTATTAAACAAAAAGGAAACAAACAGTGTACAAATGAGTGTGTATAAGGGAATAGTCTTCAGCAGGATTAGTTGACAAGCTGGTTAGGAAACAGTGTTTTTAAAAAGCAAAAAAGTTACCCTAGCGTCTACAACCTTAGGGTTTACTCTCTCCAGTGTCCTCACATCTGTAGAAATAAAAAGCACTTTGTTGTTCTCTCAGGCATTGTGTGATTCCCCCCAACACTCAAACATATCCCAACAGTAATTGTTGGGAGAACCCCTCTGAGCTTTATTGATTGCAAACATTGCGTTTAACTATGAAGCAACGATGCTCCACTTTTTAAAATGGATTTCCAAAGTTTAGCTGTACTCTTACCTGGCGCCTGCTACAGGAGACTTCCTCCCAGGGTCAAGTGATGCCCCCAGCGGTTCCTCCCCCAATGACCGTGTGTCTTTATTTAGCTGCTGTAGTCGTGAACTGAGCTCCCCCATCACAGAGGGTTTCGCTCCTTCATCAGCACCCAGCCCTAGTCCCAGCCCGCCGAGGTTGCCCAGACTTCCAATACCGAGGCCCACTCCTTGCCCGCGGGGCTCCACCGGGTCCCCCCATAGCTTGGACCGCCGCTGGAAGAGGTAGCGCGGCTTGGTGGGTGCGAGTCCTGTCACGGAGGCCGATCCGCCGGGGGGCAGCCCGGCTCCTCCGGCCAGCGCCGCAGCCAGGGCCGCAGCTTGTTGCTGGGATAGCAGCTCACTGTCAGAACTCTGCTTCAGCAGAGGGTCCCTGAAGGTGACGGGGCCTTTACTGCCTCCTAAGTGGGACTTGATTCGGGGCTTCGGAGGCACTGGCGGCTTGTCGAGCACAAAAGTCTGCCCGTCGGCATAGGAAGTGTGTGTGGTGTGTGTGTCGGCTGGTTCGCCGCTTTCTGAGGACAGCGTGGACATGCTGGAAACCGTGGAGACAGTGCTGGTGGTCTCGAGGTGGTGGTCTCTCTCCCGCTCGCTGGAGCTGCGCGTGTCGGCCTCCTCCACGCCTGAATCGGCTGCAGAGCCGGACTCGCCCACTGGTGGGGGGTCCAGGGGGTCCGAGAGTTTCCCTGAGACAGCTGCTGCACTGATCGGAGCGCTGGGTGGAGGTGGGAGCTGTGATGGAGGCTGAAGCTGGGTGGGGGTTACAGTTGGGGTAATCGGCGTTGAGGGCGTTTGGGGAGTGGGTGTTGGCGGAGTGGTGGGTGAAGGGACAGAAGGTTTGGTTGGGGGGAGTAAAATACCCTTTGCTTGAGCCTGTGCTAGCAGCCCGTTAGCGAACTCATCAGGTGGTGGTACAAAACCGATCTTACGCAGCTCCTCACGAGTTTCCTCGTCACTGGAGGACAGCATGGCGGGAGGCAGCGTCACCGTGTATGGATCCGTGTCCTCCTCCGAGCTTCCCTGTATCAGACCCTTCTCAAGAGCTGGACTGGCAGCACGCTGACTCTGAAGCTGAGGCAAAGAGACTGTGGGACTGGGGGACTTAGTCTGTGGACTGAGAGACTTGCTTGGCTCTTTGGATGTCGAGAGAGTTGCCTGTTCTTGCTCTGGACCCCGGCTGTCAGCTTGGCCATTACTGGTTGCATGGACCATGATCAGTCCTGCCGTTTTCTGCTGCGACGTGTCCATAATACTGATCAACATGCTCTTCTTATCTTCTCGCGTCTTTTCCTCCTTCCTCTCCTCAATCCTAGCTTCCATCTCCTGGTGGAACGATACACTTGATGGTGACCACGGTGGTTTGGTGGGCTGAGGGACTAATACGGAAGCTGGAGTGGACCCCTTGGAGCTTTGAGATGTAAAAGCAGGTGATGTGGGTGGTCCTTCTCCATGAGGAGACTCTTTGGTCTGACTGTCAATGAATATTACGCCTTGGCCCACTCGCTCCTGTTTAGTCCGTGGCTCTGGGCTGCTCGTTGGGGATTGGCTCTGGGAGGTCAACGCTCTCTCCCTTGCGGCCAGCGCGAGAGCCAAAGGGGAGTTGGGGTCCAGGGGCTTTCCTGTCAGCGGATGGATAAAGGTGGTCCCGCTAGGTGAGGGGCTCAAGGCCAAGGCAGGAGGTGGCAGCTGGCCAAGCTCTCTGGTGAGTATCCGCTCATCGACGGAGTGAGACTGAGTCAGAGAGGGGACCTCCGTTCCAGCGGAGGATGCCCCCTCCATCGTTCCGACAGAAAGGAAGACAGTGGATCTCCGCCGCTCTTCCAGGCGACGCTCACGGTCTTTCACTGCTCCGGCAATGGCAGCGGCAAAGGGGCCCTTACCCTGAAACATGACCTCGCCCTGGGCCCGCAAACGCTCCCGCTCGGCCATCAGCTGCTGCTGGTAGTAGTCTGCACGGCTGGTGCGCGAGTGGCCGTGCGGGGGTCGTCCTGAGGGTGAGCTCTCTCGTGAGTGGGCAGCTGTTAAGGCCAAATGAGCTTTTTCTTGTGCATCCTCCACCTGGAACAACAAGGACGACTTTTTTTCACAGACAGTTGTTGGTTTACAGTACGATAGAGTTGCTTTCCTCCAACCTCAACTGCAACATGCGGTTTACTACAACTAAGACAGTAGTTAAGTCATAATTGCAGTACATTTTTGCACGAGAAACACACACACACACACACAAAAGGCTGTCAAGGTACCACTGCACAGAGACAGACAACCATCCACATTGCCATCATCCATGAGTGACTACCGACAACCCCCTGTAGAAATTTTCTCTGGGTCCTGGATTTCAAGCGTGCAATATGAAAACAAGTGAGAGGCTCTTTGACACCAATTCAACTAACAACCACTTACCTGTAATTGCTTCACCAGGGGGCTCTTCTTCCTCTGAGGCTTGGTAGGTGTGTACAGTCCAATGCTGAATTGACCCACGTTGGCATAGGGGTTGTCAATAATCCGCCCCTTCCGTTTTATTCGCTCCGGAGGAGTGGCAGCAGAAGGCCGGGGAATTTCTGTGGGTTCCACGGGTAAATGGGACGAGTCCTGCAGGATAATCATGGAGCGGGCTTTCTTCTGTCTCTCTATCTGGGCGGCCTGCCGATGAGTTGCCTCGTAGGGCAGGTCCAGGGAGGAGGGCTTAAAGCTGGAGCGTCCCCCTGGTTCGTGGCCCTGACTCTGAGTCCGCGACGGGGGCGGTGGTGGGCAGAAAGCCGGGGGAGGTCCCGTGTCCAGGTAATAGGGAGGTGGAGGAGGTGCTGTTTGTGGAGGAGGTGGGATCGGATGAGGCTGCGGGTTGTCTCGGAGGCTGTCTGTCATGGAGGAACTGCGGGGAAAGCGGTGCTCACCTTCCAGGGCAGAGAGCCGATCCTCCTCAGTGGCACCTGCAGGGCACGCCACATTTAAGAACGAGGATTACAGTAAGATCAGGAAAACAGACCTTTTGTTAAAGCAGCCCAGCAGGTCCATGGCTACTTCTCGCTTTAATCCTGCTATGTGTGAAACTGTCACCTTGCACAGTCAACAGCTTATTCTTTTGACACTTTTTTTCTTAAAGGCTTTTTACATCTTCATTCATTAAACATGAATTAAGTGAATGACTCACACAGCCAAATCTTTTTTGGTGATACTTGGAGGATTAAAACTTGAAAAATGTATCTCTGGCCCCATATTTAGCAATCTGCTGCACAAATCAGCTGTGAGCTGTCGCTTAACACAACAAATGAAACAAAGAGTGTACCATACAATATACAATACTGCATTTAGATTTGTACCAATTATATTTAAACAGTGTCCAACCCAACCAGAAAATGTTGTCGAATGAAAGTCCGCTGGTTTAATGACAACCATAAGAAAAGAAATTGATGGCCTTGATGAAAATCAGCATAGACGTTGATGTTATTAGAAACCATCAAAACTTTAACACAAACGGAACAGAACATCTCAAAAAAGAGAATTAAACATTGCATAATTGAATACCAAAATGTTCAGTCAAACCATTTCATTTTGTTTAGCTAAAATCTGCTAGCTTCATGTTAACAACATGTCATGCAAATTGCCATAGATGGAATAAAATACACCTGCTATCTACTGGAAGAGAATTTCATCATTTTGTCTGTTACTGTATGTCACCGACAATAGATAAAGATGGATTAATTTCAGACCAGTTACGTGAAATATGATAATATCCTGCGCCACACCTCATGATTTGTCACGGAACACTTTTTCTGGTTGGGAATTGACTGTCGTAATGGATAGTAGCAGTAACAGGATAGGTGATTGTTTTACCAAATGACTTGGTCCTGGACATCCCCTTAGGTAGTGCCATATGACCGCTCTCCATGGCTGGATGAAAACCTCCATGTAGTGTCATCCCTTGTCGTTCAAACAGTGACTGCAGCCAGACCCCGACAAAACATTGAAATGTGATACGTGTTGTGTTTATAACAAGGTGCTGATCTTTGAATAGGTGTACTCACACTGATCTCTGCTGGTGTTATTCTCCTGCTGGTGGGCCGCTGTTTGACGGTGGCTGCTCGGTAATCTGCCTCCGGGGCATGAGAACGCAACATGGACTCCTGGGATGCCAACATTTCGTCGAGTCTCTCTGTTAAGAGGGCAAATGAGCCAGAACTAAGTAAGGTAAGAAAGCAATGAGACACACAAGGAGACGACCGCCACATCATTTGTTTTTAAACTGCTAAATACAATGGAGAATACAAATGATGATATGAGGAGTGGCATTGGATTTTGTAATGTGGTGATTTGCCAAGTGTGGTACACCGGCTCCCTCTAGTGGTACAGTGAAACTTCTCTACAACGAAACCTACATGGGCGAAAATACCCCCTCGTGTGAAAAAATCTTCATGCATTCACATCATTCCCACTTTCCTGCCCCCAATACAACGAACAAAACCCCTGTTGCGTTATACGAAATATTTTTCTCTGCTCTTGCCTCGCGACGAGATTCACTACAACGAAGTCTAATCCAACAGCGACCTCTATGGCTTCGTTCGGAAACGGCAACAGCAACCACCACACTGGTTTACACATGCGCAGTAGTCCAGGAAGTATTTGTTATTGTTAGTTTCAGACGCAGCAAGAACAATGCGTTGCTAAAATGGCTACAAAATGGACCTTTGGATGTCAAGCAGCTAAGACAAGAAGAGCTCTGATGCTGGAAGAGAGGGTAAAAGTGATCAAAATGATAGACGGAGGAAACAAAATAAAAGAGATTATCCAAGAAATTGATGCAAGTGAAAGTGAATGCAGGGCGGCCCGGTAGCCCAGTGGTTAGCACGTCGGCTTCACAGTGCAGAGGTACCGGGTTCGATCCCAGCTCCGGCCTCCCTGTGTGGAGTTTGCATGTTCTCCCCGGGCTTGCGTGGGTTTTCTCCGGGTGCTCCGGTTTCCTCCCACATTCCAAAAACATGCATGGCAGGCTCGTTGGGCACTCTAAATTGTCCCTAGGTATGAGTGTGAGCGTGGATGGTTGTTCGTCTCTGTGTGCCCTGCGATTGGCTGGCAACCAATTCAGGGTGTCCCCCGCCTACTGCCCGAAGTCTGCTGGGATAGGCTCCAGCACCCCCCGCGACCCTAGTGAGGATGAAGCGGTTCGGAAAATGGATGGATGGATGGATGAAAGTGAATGCTGATCGTAAATTTCACAATTTTTTTCCCTTTTTTTCTTTCTACACTGATTAATATGAAGTGTCAAATAAGTGTATGCTCATACTTATGCACTATTGGAATAAACATAAAGAGTACATATATGTTTGTGTGTGCGTGTACACATAGTTTTGTGTGTGTATGTGTGTGTGTGTGTTTACATCTGAAATCAAATTTGATACAGTGAAAAAACCCCTGTTGTGAAAAATGTCTTGCTGCAAACATGTTTCACTGAATATGAAAGAATGACTGAATGAAATATTCAAACCGTGGAAAATGTTACAGTGGTTTTAAAATCCTGTACAGTACATTTGTTAAGTACAGTTCAGTTGTAATCAACTAAATATTATAATAATAATAAAATATTATCATGAGGTAAATACGGCCGATGTCCTGAGAAACACATGTATGTCCATTTTGTCATTTTGTTAAAAATTCTACTTTTATGGAATGTCCTAAACTCGAACACCCCATTCGTGTAAAAAAAATGGACCTTCATGTTTTTCGCACAACAGCTGCAATGTTTCCTTGCCCGACAAAATGGAGAGAGCAGTGTCTCTTGCCTCAGACTCACCTCCTCTTCTCCTCCGAGCAGAAGCTTTGTTGACAATGAAAGCGTCAGCAGAGTAGAGAAAAAGCACAAGAACAAGCCAAGAGAAGTAACTATTGTCAAAGTTAGTGGGAAAAAAAAGAAAGCAGAAAACAGGAGGAGTCTGGGACGTCATTTGAGCATTTATACAATATATGTGATATCTACCTTAACGACCGTCTACCAGTTCAATCTTTGACTTCACTAGTAAGACAATTCAGCTCAATAAGAGAAAAATTAGGACCCTCTAGTGAAAAGACTAGTGGTTCGTTTTCCATAACTGCCCCTGCATTATTGTATGGAGAAATAGCATCATAGTACATGGACCTCAAGGTGCATATATAGCATATTGAACAAATGCTCAAATGGCTTGCCATAGAGAGCACACATCCAAAAATGCCAGAACTCACCCAATTCTTCCAGCTCGGCCGTCATGGACTTGGAGCGCAGCGTGAGCGTGGTGCTGGGGGCTCTTTTGGGAGGTGGCGGCGCTGTGGAGAAAAGGCATGGCGTTGAAGACCGTGATGGAAAGTCTTTGGTTTTGCGGCTCAGTGCCCTCTTGGCTTCCTGTAGACGGCCGGCCCATGTCGAAGTCGCCTTTGTTTTCATCGTATCCGATTTGGACAAAGTCCTATGCTGGAAACCCGACGTCATGCCGGGGCTTGATTAGTCGGGATGTGTTCTTTCTCGGTCACTCCCGAATGTAACAACACATTGTGGGAAAATTTAGTCCATGGAAGCGAAGTGAAACGTATCGACCCGGCAGCTTTGAGTACCACTGCTGGGTTTCACCATGAACATTTTGTGAGAGTACCACAGGTGCAAAACAATGTGTCAAGTGATGAAATTGGGAGAGTTAGTGGTAAAGGCAAACTAAATTAAAACTGAGTGGCAGAAATTACATCTATTCACCCAAAAATGTTGTGGAGGACAGCAACGACACAAAAGCCATACTTTCTCTGATTTAAAACTTGCACCAGCACACCCCAAAAAACTGCCGTAGGAGGCCACCAATTGCTGCCCTGTGCTGAAATGAGCCGGATGCACGGAAATGCAAAGTTGAAACGACTTTTGTCATAGGTGATATGTCATGACTCATTCTTTGAATTACTTCAAATCAGCCCTTTGACCACCCAGACACTTCAAAATTGCATTGCTGAATAGACAATATTTCAGAACCATTTTTATTTCTGGCATTTCAAAAACAGCCAGTTTGCATTTGCCTTTCACACATTTGCCTTTCGGATTTAAAAACACAAAAAAAGCCACCACAACTTGTCTCAAATTCGATCAATTACATTGGACGTGTTAAATTCATAGACTGTATTTGCATCAACTTCTCACATAGCACGTAAAATCAACTGTGCCGCAATTCTGTTTGTTTGGCAGATACAATGCTGGGTGGTTAGATGATCAGCTTTCACATCTATTTGTGTGGGCAATCAAATTTGCTCCTGTTTTTGCATGTGCAACCCTTGAGTAAATCAGGCCCTTGGAGAACAAAACGACATCTGTGTTAACAGATGGAGAAAGGACAATGGTTTAACGGCGAAGGAGAACGACACTACCAGACATCACACCTCCACACTTTTGGGAGTTTTGTAATCCATTTCCAAACATACAATGTTGCAATCTCGCTGACTTTAAAATGTATATTCAAGCACCTCAGGTGTGCAAGATAGTTCCTAAATGCAGGAAGTTTACTAACGGGAGACCCAAGGGGAAAGCCCCCCCCCCCCAAAAAAAAACTGCAGCATTCATACAAAAAGTGCCGTCCTTCAGAGAAAAAAAAATACATAAAAATCATCAAATCCAACTATCCTTCATATGGTGCAGAAGTCCAATCAACAGTCCTGGTCTTCGCTGATTCTGCATGTGTGTAGATCGTGGTGAAGTGGAGATGGAGGAGGTTTGCAAAAATAAAAATAATAAATAAATAAATAAATAGATAAGAGAGAGAGAGAGAGAGAGAGCGCGCGAGCGAGAGAGAGAGAGACCAGTCCGAGAGGTAGAAAGAGCCTGTTGCTATAATGGAATGCTTAATTCCAAACATGCGGTGTAGTTGCCATGACAACAGTGGCAAAGAGAACCAAAGATGCAGAGGTGCAAGAAGACTTTGCCTGTTTCTGTGTGCATTTCATTACTGTACAAGGGGAGTGTACAGGGAGGTCTCAAAACGTATCCAAGGAGCTTCCGGGAACATCGTAATAGTCGGCAATGAAGTAATTATCGCCTTGCTCAACAGTCATTGGTATTCAGATTAGCTTCTCCCCAATCATCCATTTTCAAGAGTTGCTTACAGCTCTTATTTGCAATGTCTTTTTGACACCTGACTTTGGGTGAGAGCAGTGGCGGATGCTGGTCTGTCAAGGAGGGGAAGCTCAATTTCGGCCTACATCATAAAATGTGTCTGTTTATTTAGATGTGAATTCTACAATCCGTTCGTTTTCACGAAAACGATCTGTGACCCAATGGTGATATAAGTCAGTCTGAGAACACAAGCAACTACAATAAAACCTACCACAAATAAAATATTTATTTGTCGCTAGTGGTTTCAACAAAGAGAGTGTCGCTAAAATGATGAGAAGAAGTCTCCAGTTCAACTCAGAACAGAATGAGAATTGAAAAATGCTCCCACGGGTGCCGACACCAAAGGATCGGTGATTGGCTCATTTCGCTGTCAATCAAAAAGAAGATTCAGCCTCAGACAGATCATCCAATCATCATGCAGAAAAGCTCAGTGTCCGGGTCAGCCCATAAACGTTCACTGGCCATAGACTCCCAGAGACGCTGAGTGTCTGACGGGCGGGACAAAACCAGCACAATGGGCTCTGAACTTGCTTGACGCCCAGTGTCCACGCTGCAGACGCTGGGCGTCCACACAGTTTAAACCACAGTGAAGCTGCAGGAATGAATGAGAAGAGAGTCGCGTCGTAACCAGTAATAAGAAGCTGATTCGGAACAAAAGTTGAGCGCGTTGTAGCGCATATTTAATCAATGACATGTCCACACAATTGTATGTACACACATTTATTTGATCACTTCTTTTTTGACATTTCAGGGGAAGCTGAGCTTCCCCTTGCAGTCTTAGAGCAATCGCCTCTGGGTGAGAGGCAGGGTTAACTGCTTTGACTAGTCACGAGTCACTAACAAGGCACCTATAGACAAACAAGTAACTGATGGCGCAACCTCACAGGGAGCGTTTCACAGTCCTCTCTCATAAGATTTCACTGTGAAGTGATTTTGTGTTTCCTCTCCAATATTTAGTGGTATTTACCTTTCTTGCGGACAACTTCCTCCGACTCTGGCTTGCGCGTGACCGACACGACCTTCATCAGCAGACGATTGCCTCCTTGCCGGATCAAGGATACTACTTGCTTGTGGCCGACCTTCACCACGTTCACACCGTTCACCTGATGGGTGCCACACATGTCATCGTTGCTGCCATTTTGATACAGTATGAACTCAACTGATCAGGTTTTCAAGTTACAACACGTTTTACTCTGTGTTGTGATCAAAAATGTGCTTGACCAGTGAGCTTTTTACAAAGGTCCTAAAAAAGTAAATAAGAGCTGAGAGGAAGCAAATCATGTCTACTCTGCTCCTTATACATGCGGCGCAGTTTGGCACCCAGCCAAGAGTTATTCAAAATAGAGTATGCTTGCTTTAAGCTGCTAACTGACACTCCAGTTTCAAGTTTAGTCTAAAATTAAACATAGAACACAAGGAATTACACATAAAGCCAGTTTGTATTTAACCAAAGCACATTACTTTGTCTAATGAAAGTTCGCTAGCTTAATGCTAACATCAAACACTGTAGATGGGCTCACAAAGCTAGCATCAATATCGTGGTAGTTACAAACCTTTAAACAATTGGTGTTGAAGCGAAACATTTTGACAGAAAAATGGCTTTGCTAATGAGATTCTACTTTTCAGGCGCAAGTATGGCCATGGAACAAATGCAAAGTCAAGATCTAAAAGATGAATATTTCAGTATGTGCTCACGATTACCTCAATAAGAAAGTCTCCTGTCCTCAGTCCGGCCCTCCAGGCCACACCCTCCACGTCCACAGACTCCAGATACTGCAACGCGGGGAACGCCGGGGTCGGAGTGAACTCTTCGATTGGCGTCTCGGCTAAGCAAACAAATGAGAGGATTTAGTGATCAAGGTGAGATTTGGGCATAATCAAAAAGAGATTGAGCTCAGATTTCAACTGATATCAATGCCACTTATGACATCATTACTACTGTACTCACAACATTATTTCTACAGATATGAAAAGGAATAGGATATGACACACCCCCTTGAGATGTGCGCCTATTGCGCTACTTGAACTTCATGGGGATTGTTTATGGAAAACCTGACGGATTCCCAGTCACTTCATATCTTGTAATTAAGAATTATAAAATGAGTATTTGTGTATAGTGAATATTTTGAGATAATTCCGCACTTCCTTGTGGAGTACCTTTTACTAAATCTAATTTTTTGAACACTTCTCAATGTTCCTTTTATGAAAAGGAAACTTTTAATCGACAAAAGAGGAGGAACTTCGATCGACTGAACCATTATTGCCTTGCATCTCGAAATCTACTGTACCTGCACAACTTGAGACTCTTTTTGTATTGTCGGGTCACAGTTTCAAGTCTTCAATGAACCTAGCATGTTTGTTTTTGGATTGTGAGAGGAATCTACACACCAGGTGAACATGTAAACTACGCACAAGAGGGCCAGCACCGAGATTCAAACCCACTAGACCACCGTGCTGCCCTGTTTCTTTCTTGTGTTCCGGATTATTTGGTGAGGAGTAAAACTGCATACAATGTCATGTTTGAAAACACACACACACACACACACACACACACACACACACACACACACACACACACACACACACACCATTAAATCCCATGGCGCATATCCAACAGTCATTGACGTGACTTTTTTCTGAGCCCACACTAAGTGCACTACATCGCTACTGTGTGTGTGTGTGTGTGTGTGTGTGTGTGTGTGTGTGTGTGTGTGTGTGCAAATGTGCAAATGTGACCGTGTGTGTGTTTCATTGGACAATAAAAGACAGCTCCACTGGTAGTGAGTGATAGAGAATTAAAAGTAGACTCCCACCAAGGTACCTTAGCGATGGTTGCCATGGTAACACTCCTCTGAAGACCCCCCCAAACAAGATGGGGATGGGGCAGTTAGGGAAACAGGGCACATGCGTGAAAAGAGTAAAACACACTGATGGAATCGGTGGAGAGGATCATGTATGGAGAGGTTGCCAAGGAAGATGAAGAGAAGGAGCGAGTGAGAGAGGGAGGAGGAGAGAAAAGATGAGAAAGAGTGAGAGGAGAGGTGTCGACTAAATGCGAGCGCCATGTGTGAGCAGCAGATGGGACAGCGAGTTGGCAGAAACGTGTTGACCAAAGCTGCTACTGACTCATACGATGCGTTCGCAGTACAGTGCCCTTGTGGAGATTACATCTGTCTAACGGTTGAAACGTCCTGGGTTCAAGACTCTTCTGTGTGGATTTTGCATGTTTATTCTATGCTTCTTTATTTTCTCCCAAACCACCCAACCAAAATATGGACCACACAGGAAGGCAGAGCCTGCATTTGAAGCCCCACCCTCCGAACTGTGAGGTGGATGTGTTAAACAGTGGAGCACAGCGTAGCCCCATTCCCTGTCCAGCAAATAACTCTGAAACCGACAACAACGCTCACCTTTTGCTCCACGCAGGACAAAACCAAAGCCCTCATTTTCTTTCTTCTGTAAGACCGCATTCTTCTCCTCTATGATGTAATCACTAGGAAGAGAACAGATGAAAAAGAAAGTTTGACTTTGGAACCACACACACACGCACGCGCACACGCACGCACACACACACACACACACACACACACACACACACACACGCACACGCGCACGCGCACACACACACACACACACACACTGGCAAATAGCAGTTCTGACTGCTCAAAAGCATTTTAAGGGCGAATCAATCCTCCGCCACTGAAGTGACAGACACGAGAGTCAAACGTGATGCTAATGACAGGAAATTCCACTTGTTGACATTTGATGGAGGAAAGCGCACTTAAAGCCTCAAAAATTCAAAAGCCCAAAATATTATTTGCAATAATATGCTCGGTGTACTCCCTCTAATCTAAACACGACATTCTGACGAATCCACCTGCTTTCAGCCATCTGAGAAGGTTGACATTTTATGCAGCGCCGCCCCCTAGTGTTGAATGGAATTGATGTCAAAGTGGCCATATTGCAAATGTGACATGATTAAACCCACAAAACAGTTGAGCCAGATGCTTTTAAAACTTTCCAGACCTTTTATTTTTTAAGGGATAACTACAATTTCTAGGATATTTTTTTAAATAGAGGAAGAAGAAGTAAAAAGTCATCAGAACATAAAATTCATTAATCATTCAGCGTCAGATACACTTGCAATGCAAACTCAACACACCTGGCTGGGTAAGGTTGCGGCCACTCCAAACATCAAAGCAAACATTTTAGTAGAAGCTTGTAAAATGAGCACTTGACCATTGTGCTCCCGTTAGCTTAGCATCACATCACTTGGCTTTCAAGACTTACCAAGAGAACACAGAGCTGGTGCTGGAGCAAACGGCTGATCGGAAACAAACCTTTCTGCAAGAGGGAGGCCAAAGGCGTTCTACATTCCATGTCAAAATTCCAGGGATTTGTTTAATTTATTTGATGTGAATGAAGTGGGAATTTATAAAAATGAAAGTTGGTTTTAATGGGGAAACTGATCAAATGTTGTCTGGCCAGCAAAATAAGACAATCCGCAATAGTTGAATTGAGGTGACTATGGATTCTTGACTCCCAAAGATGTTTCAAATTGAATCCAAATGGCTTCTTTTGTTTGAAATTTGAAGTGTGGAGACCTCCTACGTATGTCTCCGGTGGGTTTGGAGTCAACTCGTCCTCCATCAAACATCTCCAGTTAGCTTTGATTGCTGCTGTATGCCTCTCAACTGGAACACGTGAGAGGGAGCACATCATGCTGATTCTGGCGGCACTCCACTGGGCAGTGACATCTTGGACTGACTTTTGGGTTTCAAACGCTGAATGATCCCCAATTCTATTATTCTTCAATTGTGCGTGAGAAGCTTTTTAACAATGCAGAGTATAGAAAGACAGTCAATTTCCCATCAACAATGGGTAGGAAACGTCTACACACTCCTGTTCAAATGCCGATGGAAGTGAAAACAAATGACTGAGCTAATGTCAAGTTCTTGTCAAATGTCTCCAGTTGGCTTAAAATGCTGCTGTTCATCATTGTTATCATACTTTTACATGTTTCATAATATTTAGCTTTTATTTCATTCTGACTTTTTTTGTTTTTTAAATTCAGCTAACTTTAATAAGGTTTGTTAGCTGTCATTAGTTTTTATATTTTCTGAAAAATGATTTATTTGCACACTGCCCTCCATACATTATATTTTTAGTTCAATAATATAGGACCAAAATTAAAATAAAGAGGAATACTCAACCTTTAATTCAAGTGGTTTTACGCAGAAAGGAACATAAAAATCCCATATTAAAAAAAAAAATGCTGTGATGTCATGTCATGTGGGCCACAATTATTTGTGACCCTATGGGCCCCTTTTTCAATAAAGTGGTGTCCATGCGCTCAGCGAAAAAAACGAAAAAACATTTTGAACTGGGGGAAGTTGAAACTAACGTGTTTGGGCATATATTGAACATATAAAGGGCTGAGCATTATTTGTATATATACAGTGTATATAAGCCCTTTAGAATGTGATTCCTTTGGTACTGAACATGTCGTTCGGATCACGCAGTATCAGGCTTTCCGCCTCTAGGTGATGGCCACGTTGACATATTGGATGTATATGGTTGTCAACTGTCAAGTGTACGGTGCATGCTGATGTGAAATTCCATAAAACCTGGAACTCTGGCGACACAAATGACATTTAGAAACTCGAAAAGGCCGTCGTGTGGGAAAGTCACATTAAAACCGCCACTCTGCAATTGAAATCGCCATATACTGTATTTGCCTCCAAACTAAAAGGGAATGAATACGAAAATGTATTTTTGTATTATTGTCAGCTTAAGAGATGACAACTGGGACAAATTCAGAGAGTTATGCTGACAAGCCATGAAAGAATTTTAATGATTCTGCCTTTGTACACCACTGCAATAGACCTGAATACGACTTTCAGCTTTAATTTCGGGCGCGTCACACAAAATGGTTGTCGTTTCTCAGTGGTATACTTTATGCCATATTCTGGTGAAACCTCTTGACACTATATCCCTTTTCTATTGTACTTGTCCTCATTAGGCTTCCTCACACATTCCAAAAACATGCTTGGTGAATTGGACATTCTAAATTGAAATGTGCCCTGACTGGAGACCAGTCCGGGGTTTTTCTAGCCTCTCATGTAAAGTCAGCTAGGATAGGCTTCAATTCACCCAGGGCTCTAATAAAGAAAAAAAAAGTACTATTACATAAACTGTTATTATTGTTTTTTTAGTAGTTGCAAACATTTTTTTCATTTTTTAAATTTAAGTAGTGAAAGTGTTTTTCATTAAAAAACAAACAAAGAGAGATGACGCTTGAAATGGTAACACATCAAGAGCTTCCTGAGAAGGAAAGGCATGAAGGCATTTCATCAATGGTCTCTTCATGTTTTTATGACAGGTGGTCTGATTCAGATCTGGTGACCAGTCTATAGATGGAAATGCGTTATTGTCTAAATATGCCCTGGCGACCAGTCCAGCTGCACACCCCAATGACTATGAAAAGCCGATGTACGGGGAGGTTTTACACAATGAAAAAAACAAAACCTACTACACTCTGGGAACAAGAGCGGGAAAAATATCACTGGATCTTTTTAAATATTTTGACCTTTGTTCATGGTCTGTAAATGTACTAAGTGACAACATTTATATTTAGAATTTGGGAGTAGTGTTGTCAGCAGAAAACCGAATAAAACAAAAGTGTTCATTTATACTCAAGCAAACCTATGAATTCCAAAATAAAAATCACCGATAAGTTTGCACTTATATCCAAATTTTTCTAGAGTTATGTATTTTATCAACCTACTGTAGATGATCAAAATTACAATAACTGAATTGCTTTTAAATCCTTAAAAAAAATCTGGCTATTTTTATTTTTTACTTTAAAGCTTATCTGCAACATAACAGGATGGTTAATAAATTAAAGCAAATCAATGCTACACTTCAATAGGATGCTGACTGTTTTAGTTCAGATCCACTGTGGTGGTGGGCAAAAAAACAAAAAAAAAGGCCCCAAATATTTCATTTGTGCAGTAACAGCTTGTTGCCTTTAGGTGGCAGTCAATTCCACGAGAGAATTTGTTGTCCAGCGACACACTCCAGGGAGGCTGACTTCCCTCTTATGGGATTTTTGGGCAGGACCAGCACAAGTTAGCAGGGACGTACCTGTATGAGGTGAAGTTGTCATAGGAGCCCACAGTGTAGTGTCGAAACAGTCTTTTGGTGCGGTCCTCTCGAGTTTCTGCAAAACAAAACACACCGACATGAGGATTTTCATCTCCATGAACGGACACAGTGGTAAAAGCTTGTTATGTCACAACATTCCCCCGGATTGCAGCTCAGCAAGCATCAAAGGGTGAACCTCGAGTGTGTGATTAGATTTTTCTTCGGCTTGCATGTGATGCTCAGTCCAAGTGAAGGAGGAGCCCCAACGAAAATCATGTGACAAGACTTCAGCACCTCCAGTACAAATTTGGAGTCTGTCCATCTTTTTACACTTTGCATGACACGTTGAAATGTTAACCCTCATCCTTAAACCATCAAGTGTATGGTTAACAAAGATTTTATGTTGCTGACTTAAACTTTGATACTCCATTATTCCATCAAGGAAAAGTGTTTGAAAACTTCTTTTTATACTTGTATGATATCTTAAAATGTGACTTGTTACATGGCCTGCCCAGTCAAAAAACATTTCGATACAGTGAAGTGTCATCGAAATAAAAGTACAATACATTTGGGATGTACGGTTTTTTTTAATTTAACTCCTAAGTACCATACCGTTGCATTTATTTTACTACATTGGTTTCATTGCAAACGTAGAAGTCAAACTTCAATTTAACTTATGCGCAATATATTTTATTTAGATCATTGGTGTCAAACTCAAGGCCCGGGGGCCAGATCTGGACCGCCATGTCATTTTATGTGGCCCAAGAAAGCAAATCATGCGTGTCAACTTCCATGATAACTGCTAAATTCTATACCTAAATGTCAAACTGTCACGTGTAATAAATAACTTTGAGATTTTGCAATAATTTTGTTACCCCGTTAACACTCACTCCAAACTATTACAGTTGATTGACTGATTTCAAAACTGGTGACTCAAAAGTGGTTCGTGACAAAAATGAATTTGACACCCCTGATCCAGATGATTACGTACATTATTTTTTCTATATTTAAGAGCAATGCTAATATTCAAACTGTACATAATGTTACAGTGGCTTACAACAATATAAAATGCATATATTACAATTCACATTTCGTTCTCACTGTATTTGTTATTTCATCTGCCCTGTGTTCTACTCTGCTATAGTGGCATTTGAAGTTTGGTATTGGTCATGAATACTTTTTTTTAGGTGATTCTTTCTGGAAAAAGCTTGCAAACAATTGACCTATCACAATGAACCAGTAGAGTTTAACGTTTGACAGAGAGGAAGACATAGAGGCAGTGAACACACTTGACAAATTTATCATGTTGTGTGCATGTGTGTGTCCGTATGTTTGTGTGACAAAATATGAGCTGACTACACTAGCAAATTCTCCATTTCTCGCTCATGTCTGACACGTCATCCATCACCTCCTGGTGATCGTTGTGTAACATTTAGAATATTTCTCTTGTGTCGGCTGTCACTTTTATTTCCTGTTTCTCTCCCTCAGAGAATATGCGATCCACTTATCCACCTCTATAGCATTTATTTGATGTGTGAGGATGAATGGATTTTATAAAATAAAGAGCTCATGCTCACATGATGGTATACAGCTTGCGGGGTGGGACAAAAGTATGTATGCACTTTTGAAATGAATGTCTATTTGTACAGGCACCGTGAATAAGGGCAAATAAATAACAAAGTAGATTCTAATGCAGTACCGGACTGGTACCAAAGAAAGGAAGGCAGGAGAGTAATTCTAAGCAAACAGAAAAGGGTTGCAAAAGAGGGTCAAATTGAAGAAAGGAGGGACTTGAAAGAAGGAAAGGAGGTACACTGCAAATCTGTTGTTGTTAATTTAACACCATGGTGTCAATTTTAACTCATTCACTACCAGCCAATTCTGGACCAGGTCTGAAAAGACGTTTAAAAACGTCTTTGGGAGTGAATGAGTTAACACCGGCAACGTTTCTCCATGCATCCAGACAACGTGGTGTTAAATTAAAATTGACTGAAGTGAAGAGGTAAAGAAGAAAATAAGAAAAAAGGAGGAAGTAGGTAAGGAAGCAAGCAATGCAAAAAATGAGGTTCAAATCATGGAAAGAAGGATCAAAGGACGCATAAATAAAAAGAGGGTCTGAGGGAAGGAGGGAAGAAAAGATGAAAAGAATGCTGCCATATAGCAAAAGAAGAAGGCAGGAGGGATATCAGAAAGCAAGGAAGGAAGGCATACACATCATTGTAAGCAAAGAATAGAAAAATACAAAATGTTGTCTTTAGGAAGGTGGGAAGAAATGAAGGAAGGAATGCAGGAAAGCAAGAAGGAAGAAAGCTGGAAATAAATGAAGACAACAAAGGTGGTCCGGAAGAATAGTTTCATGTCTAAGACTGAAGATAAAGTCTAGCAGAAAAGTAGTTTTAAGCCACAGAAGGAAGGATGTAAGAATGCATAAGTAAAAAAAACCCAGCCAGGACAGAAGGGAGGCAAAAGTTGTTGAAGAACAGGCCATTAAAATATCACACACACAGTCGAAACATTGCCCTGTTATTTCTGCTATTGGTGGGGTTCTTTCTGCAAACAAAATGACTCATGTAGCCTGTTTCGAACGAGAGTCACTCGGGGGTTGTTGTACACTCGCGTTCTAGTGGAGGGCCACATTTATGACGGATCCTCTGCTGGACGTGCCACCATCTATGCTGTCCTTGTCTGAAGGGCACACGTGGCATGCATGCACACAGCCAGTCTCTGAACCCGGGGAATTAACCTACACTGTCTTGCTGTTGATAGATAAGAGCTGCCGACAAACACGCGTAAACACACACACACACACACACACACACACACACACACACACACACACACACACACACACACACACACACACACACGCTTATCAAGCAAGCCTCATTGACTTTGTAAGTCGTTCCTCCACCCTGACTCATCTGATTTTCTCTGCTCATGCTGGGAATGTTAACCTCCTAAACTAGGTGAATTGGGGCCTCAAGCGAGGGACAAACACACTGATAATCAGGCCCAATTTGAGAATTTTGTCTCCACTCCGACCCGAATCAGGAAAGACCCGATTATCAGATGGCTCTGAAAGATTATCGTGATTGTACCGTTGTGTGGGGGTGTTAAGAGAATTTCCCCTCCTTAATCTGCTCAGAAAACCGACCAAAAATCAATCATCAATCACTAAGTTTCGAAAAGATTATCCTGCGTAATTATTCTGTGGTATGGAAAGCGTTATTTTATTCCTTAATCTAAACAGAAGAATCAGGACCAAAAACCTGTTCAATATTTCCTTATGTGTGTAGAGAACGTCTCGTGGGGCAGAGGCACGGACTTCTAACTGCAAAGTAGAACTGACATAGTCTTTGTCCGAAGTCATGAGCTTCATCCTTCAAAAACTGCATTTTCGGCAGCATATTTTGGAGCGCATGACAATTCCTGCAGTGCGACCGCACAAGGTTTCCAAATTCAAGAAAGACAATTGGCAGGCTGTGTCTTTCGATACCTTCAAAGGCTCCTCCTCATGCAGCCTGTGTGGACCACAAAAATCGAGGCGAATTAGAACAAGCTTAATGTAATGTGGTTGAGTCGCGCCGGAAGTGACATCATGTGACCGAAAATGTGCCCGAAAATGCAACCCTCAGCATCCCTTCACTGGCTCCCTATATCTTTTAGAGTTCTTTTCAAGATCCTATTATTCATTTTCAAATCTTTAAATGACCTCGCGCCACCTTACCTCTCTGAGCTCATCCGCCCCTACACACCTGCCCGGCGCCTCAGGTCGCAAGAACTACCAAGTACCAAGAACTAAACGGAGGCTCAGAGGGGATCAAGCCTTTTCCGTTGCTGGTCCCGCTCTCTGGAATGACCTCCCACTGAACATTTGGCAAGCCCCCTCGCTGCTCATCTTTAAAACCAGCCTCAAAACTCACTTGCATTCTTTGGCATTTGACTCAGCATGACTCAGTTTTGATCTTAGTTTTACTGTTTGGTGCCTTCTATCATCTTTGTTGATTTCTTGCTTTATTGTTGTATATAAGTTAGTTGCTCCATGTACAGCATTTTGTATGCAGCGATGGCTGTTTGAAAGTGCTCGATAAATACAGTTGAGTTGAGTTGAGAACCTTTGGAGGACCCAGACTGTGAATTTGGACACAGCCCATACTTTCCAAATAAGCAAACAGCTAGCCGAGCTTCTTCTATGTCATTCATTAAATTTTCTGGCAGTCTATGCCACAGTGCTGCCTCATATAGTGCGGTCTTGGTACTACAACAGAGTTCTGGTTCGCGATTGTCAAGTGAAGATATCGACGAAAGCAGGAAGAACGCACATGTTGATTTTATTTTTCCTGTCATGCTCTTGGTCTCTCACATTAAAATTTTTAAAATCGTTCCGGCACTCACATATCTAAAAGCAAAGCCCCGTAAAAAGCAATTTGTTAGTTTAACTCTAATCGTTGACAAGATTCTAAACGTCCTGTCTCATTCTGGATCAATTTAGCATGCTGACAATCGGAGAGGGTGAGGGAAGGGACAGCAAGTGGAGAAAAGTCAGCACAAATCCTGAAAAGTGAACATAAGTTTCAGTCACAGTTTTCAGCGTAAAGAGTGAGGGGAGGTGGGGAGCTGTTGTTGAGCAGTCAGAGACATCGAGTTGAGAGAAAAGAGAGGCTTTTCTGTCAAACAGTGCTGACAGCTAAATGACAAAATTGCTCGTTGGTTCAGGTTGGTGTTTTCTCGGAAAAGGGAGATGTCACTGTCATAGTTTGTGACTCAGACAAACTCCGTGTGGACCACACATGAAAAAATTGACATAGAAAAATATTTCATCATGTTTGTAAAGAGTAGGTGACAGGGTATTCAGGGATGACAAAAAAAATAAAAAAGGTTCCGTTTGGGGCTGCGCTGCCAATTAAACCCCAAAAGGTGACGTTGTTTTTTTTTTCTTCCAATTTCCTTTAAAAATAAATCCAAATGAACTCTTTCATGCACCAATAATGAAAACCTGTAACCTGGTAACATGATAAGATGTCCACTATAGTAACCGCTGTCCCTGAAGGGTTAGGATAAATCCAGTAGATGATGCACAGAGAAAATGACAAGACCACTCAAGGACGGGCACAGAAAGTTACGGTTGTGTGCTAAATATGTCAAATAGCCCCACTGTTATGTCCCAATTTGACAAGATTTAAAGCAGGTTACTTGCATACCCATTTTGGAAGTTCTGATTCAACTTCTATACCAGGGGTGCCCATTACGTCGATCCTGATCTACCGGTAGATCTAAGACAGGTCCCAAGTCGATCCGAGGAGTGTCGAGGAGAAAAACAAACAAACAACCATTTGTGTGTCTTTGTACATGTTAGTAATATATTTGTTTGTGTTAATGTACGCTGCACCCTAATTATCCTATCTGTCTCATTTTCACAAAAACATATTTAAAGAAATTTAATAAAGCAGGTAAATCTTGACTTTACGGTGGCGCGTGATTACGTCACCGGAAGTTGTTAGCAATCGCAGCTTGTGATCAGAGCTGTTGCGCTCTATCTTTTATCGTCATTATTCTCATTCAGCGTTTGCTTCGTGTACAATTCACTGAGGGCACGGGCAACGAATAGGAATCTAGGAGGGCCCAGGGAAGCACTTTAAGATGGTACGTGTGAGCTACAATAGTTAACAGGCTGCAAAAGTGCATTGCATGCCTCAGTTTCAGGCTGTTTATCATCATGGCGTGCATGCGTGTGTGTGTGTGTGTGTGTGTGTGTGTGTGTGTGTGTGTGTGTGAGTGTGCGCGCACGTGCCGGTAAGGGTAGATCCCGGGAGGTTAGTTGATTGAAAAGTAGATCTTCGGTCCAAAAAGTTTGGGCACCCCTGTTCTATACTGATCAGTTATAAAAAAAAAAACTGACTATGATGTTGCTCGTGTCCCTTTTTTTCTGCCTTATAAGACCTGAAGATTTCACTCAACCAAGATTCTGTCTATTCGTGTCATGCCGTCATCCATTCGAAGGAGTAGAAATACAGATATCAGATATGGGGAATTAAAAATAAGTCAATCCATTCATCCATTATCTGCTCCGCTTAGACTCACAAGGGTCACAGGCGTGCCGGAGCCCATCCCAGCTGTCTTCAGGCACCAGGCGGCGGACACCCTGAACTGGTTGCAAGCCAATCGCAGGGCACACACAGATGACCAACCATCCACGCTCACACTCACACTTAAGGACAATTTAGAGTGTTCTGTTAACCTGCCATGCATGTTTTTGGAACGTGGGAGGAAACCGGAGTACCCAGAGAAAAACCACACAGGCACGGGGAGAACATGCAAAATCCACACAGGAAGGCCGGAGCCGGAATCAAACCCTGCACCTCTGCACAGTGAGGCAGGCATGCTAACCAGTCGTTCACTGTGCCAGCAAAATAATAAGTAATAAAAATAAAATAAATGCTCAAGTACAGATACTGTACCTGGAAAATCTAATTACAGCGCAGTCATAGAATACTTATCCTCGGTGACTACCCACCAATGGACTTACCCCAGTAAAAATCATGCCATAACATGCCGGCTTGCTCCGCCTTCACCACCGTCACCACCCCGTCGATCCTGCTACACACCACAGGCAGTTCGGACACCATGACGGGACAGCAGTCCATTTTGTGTCCCGTCCACAGTTTAGATGCAGGGGTCGGTCCCCCGAGACGAACCCTCCGAGACACCGGCCTTCCACGTCCGCCTCATCCGCATTTTCTCTTCACGAACAGCCGAAAGTGTGTCAGACTCTTTCAGCCTCCAGCAAACAACTGCTTCACATCTCCACTCTCGCTCTCCCTTTCTCTCTCTCATTCCCGCTCTAGCTCACTCAGATTTCGGTGGGTTTGCTTGAAGAGCCTTTGGAGAGCTCCTAGTTACCACCCCAGTGTCGTCATGGACCGAAAATACCTCGGCTCTTGTCAAAGTGGAGGAAGCCTTGAATAATTCAGTGCAAACGCACTCACAACAACAAGAGGTGAGTTGTGTCAAAGCTGGCCAAACGCTACGATGCTTGCCGACATACACCCAGTGAGCTAGTCAATTATAAATGCTTCTGAATGCATGAATAATGTTCATCTTCACCCTTACGTAAGGTTCAAGTCACATTTGACCCATTTTTGAAATTTGAAAACATTTTCTTGCCTTTGATTTGCGAGCAATTGTTTAAGTTACAAGCGCGAGATGACAGCAGCGAACTTAAAGGTGAGGTTAGCAGTGATCTTGTCATGGATCTGTTTGTGACCAACAGGTGGCACTGTGGGACTCTGCCTGGAGCTGCACACCTGTTGGTCATTGTGTAATTAGTGCCACTTTAAAGGACTTGATGCCCGACCACTCAGTGTCGGGTCATTGTTGCCTTGTGCTACGGTCAGGTTTGTTTGTCATGTTTGTTTCGTTTAGTGATAGTTTTTGCTTCAGTCATGGTTTTGTTTGATACTTTGGATTTGTTTTGGTTGTTAGCACTTTGTCTGTTTAGGATTCGGTTTTCTCTGTTTTATTAAATACAATTCGTCAAGTTCATCCTGCTCCTCCTTCCTGCCTGCTTTATGGGGTCCACCACCGCCCCGCGAACGTGACAGATCTAACGCTTTTGTCATACGTGTCTCTAAGACCTGACCGCAGAATATTAAAATGAAAACCCACACTTATATTATGATCTTAACACATTTTGTTCCTTTGAGTCCCTCAGAGGACAAAACTGTTTCTGACTTTCTGGATGGCAGAAAATACCTGAGAAGAAGTCTGCTGCGCTCTTGTGGCTGCCAAGTTGACGTCAACCTTCAGGCACTGCAAGTATGAAGTGCGAAATGAGTGTGAAGGACAGCAATGAAGGAAATCTACAGTGAACCGTGCCCTGGCACTCGTACACTGGAGTATAACCGAGCGGACACGTTCGCGTGCATGCGATCTGCTGTCCTCCAGTCGGGCTGCCTTGTCAAGTGCGATACGTCGTCTCCTCTAGAGGAGCCGCTTGGTTGTGATTCATTCCTGCCAACGTGCCGCCGTCGTCTATTACCATTTGATGTGGCTCGCTCCTCTGCAGAGTGAGAGATGCTTCACATTGCACCTGACTGACTTCTGATGAAAAGCATTCTGCATTCAACACACAGGCACACACGGACGCTCACTCAAACACACCCGCACAAAAACCCCGACACACACTCATTAAGACATTGGACTTCGCACACACGCACACGCATATGAGCAGGGTTTCCCCTTGAGCTGCGAATCTGATTTTGCCGACTCAGCTCAACTTTGATACCAGAAACGTCTTCCAAACTGTGCTTTCCAGTCTGCACCTGGCTCCCCTTTCTAATCATAAAATGGATTAGTCGGCTATGCTTAAGTGTCTGCTGACTCCACTCGCCACACACTACACAAACAATTGGTGAATTATTGGTGCATGTTTCACCATTCCATCACCAGCAGATGAACGCCCCTGAATGTGGTACAATTGAGAATGAACATATAATAGCATGTGGCTGATAACTCACTAGAAAATGACATTTTACTGTCCTTCATTAATATTCAAAATTTCAATCAGCAGGGGTGAATGCCGTAGCCGCGTTGCAGATGTAACAGCCAACAATAATAAGCCATCTCATATCATGGGGGCTTTCGCAACCAAAATAATTGCCTAGCCGTACCAATAAAGAATATATACAATCATATATATAAAATGTATATTGTGTTTTACCATTATAATTAACGAGAGGTGTAATCTCAAATGTACCTGTGGAAGAAAAAGGGAAGTGTGGAGAGTCTCTGTTGTCAACTTACACAAGCGTATGAAGGGAACAGCCACAGATATATCTACTTGCCAATATGTGCCTGTACAGCACAAACATACACTATGTAGAGCCTCGAAATGTTGTCTCCCAATAACGACACAGTGGGCCGCAGTTTTTCCGACTATAGTATTTTTTTGCCATTGTCCTGGGCCAAACAACTCACAGTGCGACAGGCCGTACTGTACATGTGCACAAAGGACATCAGTTGAGTGGACAACTAACAGATATTTGATGTCCCTGCAGGAAGCAGCAGAGAAGAGACAAGAAAGGTGACAGGCATACTAAGCAGAGCGACACACAAAAAAAAGGCCGCTATCGCGGATGTGTTAACATGACATTTTAAGTGCGAACGGTGAACATTCGACCTGTCTGACAACATGACAAGAGGGGGGAAAAAATGAATGGAGAGGTGAGGACAAAAAAGCCACATACCTTATCACTGTTCATTTAACAGATTAAAGATTAAAGAAAATCATTTCAATGAAAATGCCAATGAAATCATTTCAAGAGAGGAAGTAAAAATACGCAACTCATGTCTTTTAAGTGGGGATGTGGCTGCGTTCAGAGTTGATCAACAACATTCAAAATCATGTGAAATGGGAGTCAGCACCATATAGACTCTAGTCTAAATCACGCTCTAAATTTCAGAGTGATTCATATTAAGCCCAGATACATTTGAAATGTTCTCTTTGCTTGCAAATCTTTGCTTTCTATTTTTTTGTGTTGCTAACATTGTTATTTGGAACTCATAATTCCTTTCATTAAAGCCCGAATTCCTTCTGAAGAAAAGTACCCCCAAAGTATGATGCTACTTGTAAAATAAAAAAATTTAAAAAAAGAACACAAAAACAAAAAGACAACAGGCATATGTTGACTATTTATAGCCACTGTACATCTACAAGCAACCGGTTTAGATGATTTCCATCTATTGGGCACATTACATGTGTTTAAGTGGTCCTCGATATTTGCACACTAAGTGCAAAATTATTGATATACAGTCAGATTGAAACAAATGTCACAATGAAGTGCTATCTTCATGAGTGGAAATACAATCACTGCCCTGACTGCGACTTTTAAAACAGATAAGCACCTCAGCTCCAATCATACGTAACAAAGATCACACTCGGCATTGGCCCCACAGTAGAGGGTGCTGGGTGAGCAGTGTGGCTCATCTGTAAATGGCCGGGCCACATCCACAAAACATGCTCATTTCAGTCAGGCGAAACATTTTTAATTGATTATTTAATGAATTTATTACACTTATTATAATCCCGCAAGTGGATATGAACAAAAATCTCTATTCTTGTTAGATAGGGCTTCCAAATCAAACCTGACTACGCCTGGGCCGGCTGTGTGTTTCCAACAGGTGTTCCACCACGAGCGCCTTGTATCATCCCCTCTCTCTCTCTCTCTCTCTCTCTCTCCCCCCCTCCCTCCTTCTCTTTCTTTCAACACTGCCGCAGCCACGCGGACGTTTAAGCATTCCGAGGGTGTTCAGACACATTTCCAAACTTCTTAATGGCGGTGCTAAAAATAGCCCCGGCTGGGCACGACTGAGCTGATTCATGCAGCTGTGAGTCATTCAAGTACACGCCTGTGAATGGGAAGCGCTTGCCAAACTCGTGCGGCAAAAGTCCGTATTGCGTTCTCCCTCACACAGAAGAATGTGTCTTTAAATGGCTGCAGGTACAGTATTATTAAAATAGGCTTTTAATATAATTGACAGTAAACAATATTTTTTTTTATCACTTCTACTTTTTCCCAGAGTCGCTTTTTTTTTAACCAAAGTATCTGCGATCTTACTGAAGTAGAGAGAGTGAGCACTTCTGACTCCTTAAGATGACAGCAGGATGAGGGGCAGGGTTTGGCGAGGGGTAAAATCCCAACCAATTGCAACCACAAGATTTACAAGAGCGCGATTGGTGAAAATGAGCAGCCCACGGTCATTGGGTTACGACCGTTTCGTCATTAGAAAGGCAAAGATGGTTCACATCATTAGCACGTGTAAACACCCTCATACGTGTGTGCTTCTGTGTGTGTGTGTGTGTGTGAGAGAGAGAGAGAGAGAGAGAGAGAGAGAGAGAGAGAGAGAGAGAGAGAGAGAGATGGCATGCATTGCAGCTACACCACTGACCACGAATTAGAGGTGAACCCGAAATGTTCTTTACAACGATCTGTTCTATGCAGCCCCACTAGTCTAAAAATGGGTATTGTGATTAATGTAATGTTTGCTGAATATGAGTGAAGCATCAAAATCCACCTATTTTTGTCCATCTCAGGGGGCGGCCTTTTTGCCACTGGCTGTCGACTGAAAATGACATCTGGGGTGCTCGGGGCTAAGGTAATGACCCATTATGGCTCAGTTTCAGAAAACAGGTAAGCTGCGATTGGCTCTGTATCATTCTGTCACAGGACCCAGTATAACTTACAATTTGGTGACCAAAAGTAGACTAGACTTTAGGCCAGGTGAAAGCAGGTCTAAGTTATGGCATAGATAGTGTAGTGCGGTTTTAGTGGATTTGTGTGAGGCACAGGAATAAGAATCATCGCTCCGCTGATATTTGTAATTGATGTCATTGACATCAGAGTGCATTGAAACCTATTAATCATTGTTGAAATCAGTTCATCCATCCATCCATCCATCCATCCATCATCTTTAATACATTTTTAAAAGCACTCCTCTGACCTGGCCACAAATATCCATCATCAGATACGTGTGTAATGCTGCAGAATCCGCCTTCAAGGTTCCTGAACTTTTCAAGTAATTATTTTTTCCCTCAAGAGGACCTTCTTTTGGCACCCATCAATTACACAAAACCAGGGGCGGAGCTAGATGGCGGCCAAGGGTGGCCATGGTCACCGCCCATTTCAGGGAAGATTGATGTGACTTTTCTGCCATTTTTTTCTGCCACTTAAACCCTTTAATACTCTGACATAAATAATCAACAAAGAGCATTCAAAGAATTAACTTGACGACTGATTTGAATGCAAAAAAGAAAAACACCCTTCAGTAAAGAGCATCCAAATCAGTCAATATCAACCAAAATCTTTCTTTCACACCACCCCATGGCAAGTAAACAACATGGCAGAGAAGTGATTGTTTATCATACAATCCACAGTTAGGGTTTCATTCAATGAAAGGCACACACGTATCAATCTTGTCCAACAAACTCATAATACAAGCAGGAAGAATCAATCCCAAGTAAAAAAAAAAATCAACATTTTGAATTGTGAAGCATTAAGAGATCTTTGTGTCTTGGTACTTTTTAGATATGGTTTGATAAATGAGCCATCGATCACGGAATGGAAAATGGTGCTGGGCATTTTTGAAAGTTGAACAATCTGATTGATTGTTAGCTAACGAATCAGTGCACAAGGTAAAAGTAGACGATGCGATACGGCACAAAAGCAAAGCAACATGAAAGGAAATGGCATCGTCCACGGGAATTCATTAGAGCAAAACTTTACTTTGATGTCTTCATGCCTTTTGGTATGATGAAAAAAATTACTTCTAAGTAACAGTGTGTGAATGCAAAAGTATGAGCGTGTGCGTCAGTGGCCACCCCTCAGTGATGTGTTGTGTCACCCTGGCGACCCCACTGAAAAATTCCTGGCTTCGCCCACCTGCCCCAAACTGAAATTAGACAACAGGTCTAATTTCCATATTTTCTGGGATCAACAAAGTATTAGCCAAACGCTTCTTCAAAGGTTCCAGAAACACGCCACGTGACAGAAAACAATCTCCGCCCTGCATCACTCCTAATGACTTTAATCAAAAGCATTTGCTTTGCAACCTCATGTTCCCCATCAGCTCCTTCACGCCTTTTTTCGTCCTTTCTTTCCCCTCAATGCCGCGACCGTCATTTTTCACCTGCTCCAAGATAAACGGCTGCCGTCTCACCAGCAGCGGCCACCTCACGCTGAAGCAATCATTCCCTTCTTTCCTTTTTTGGGGGGGTGGCGGGGGAGGGGGAGGGACTTCCCAGGGTCCATTTTAAGAACAGAGTGATGGAGCCCTCAGAGGGATGAATGATAAGTGGGCAGAGAGCGAAAAGAAAAAAGGGAAGAATGCGGCTTCAACTCAGTTGTAGGTGGCGCCGTCTTGCCTGCTCCACTCGGCTGAGACGTATTGGCCTAACTGTCAATGACGCCTCAATGCTTAGCTTCCGGTAAACAAGAGCTATTGGTGTGTTTGTGTGTGTGTGCGCGCGTGATAATGACTCAGAGTTGATGAGTCTGGGGAAGAGATTAATTTATCCACGCCTCAGTGTTCCTCACAAATTAGCCTGTTTTTGGGTAAAAAGATTACACGGCCATTTCATTTCATTTCAATCGCTTTGTGCTGCACCACACACTAATAACACAATGGAATATAATAAGGTGATATAAGTATGTAATTATACAGTTCATTCCCATTTATTGGGTGAACATCCGCAATATAAAGACTACTGCTGTCTAGAAATGGGAGGCGATACATATCATCATTCACGGTGAGGAAATCAAAAAAAATTCTCCAGGAGGTAAAGTGCGGTAGTTTCAAGCGGTTTGTGGATTGTAAATCTGACAAATAAAGCAAAAATAAAATGTCGTACGCAAAAGTTATTTCAGGCCAAACGAACCATGCAATTCATTTACAATCTTTTCCGCAATATTAATTTCAATGATGGTAAAAGGGAGATTTATAAAGATTTCTTGAATGGTTAACTCTTTGGAATGTCCTTGTGTCATGCTCCAAAGGAAAGAAAAAAAAAGATAATTAAGCACATGTCTACTCATTCAAATGACATGAATTTATTCATCGTCTTTCCTGAGCACGTTGAAACTCACTGGTGGTTTTTTTTTTAGCTGTGCTGTGTCCTTTTTTTGTTTCTGTTGCGGTCACAAGATCCCAAACGTGAAGTCAAATATGTGTGTGATACGTCCATGCTGCTGAGTGAGTGGCGTGTAATACGGGTGCTAGTTTTTACCTCCCCCTGTGAAAAGTGACGCTCGGCTGCATTCACTTGGCTGTCCTGTAGAGTTGTCTCCATCATACGTCTTGCTGCTTTCTGCATCCCTTTCTTTCTTTTTTACCCGCCTCTTGCCTCGTATTCCTTTCCCGACCGACAATGCATTTAAATCATGCATTTAGGGAGTCTGCCCTTTTCTCATCGCTCTACGCCCAACAACAGGAGAAACTGCAATCCCCCTCACAAAACACTTTTGCTGAGAAAATAGATCCTTAGATTCTACAACACCAGAGGTGACAAAAGTACTCCAATTGTGTACTTAAGTAGAAATACAGATATAGTACTTGTGTAAAGAAAATGACTATGGTAAAACAAGCATCTGAACTTTGTTTACAACCTCTCACTTATTCCTTTTACTACTAATTGTGATTGTCATTACCAGAGGTGGCAAAAGTTCTCTCTTCACTAGAAGCACTCATTCAAATCGTGTACTTCGGTTAAAAGTCATTACTACAACAGAAACTACGCATTATCATTTGTAGAGGTGTACTCACAAAAAGAAAAGAACAGATACTTGCACAATTAAGACTCTAATCCTCTCTCAAATTACAACTACAGTGAAACTCCTCTACGACGAAACCTACATGGGCGAAAATACCCCCTAATGTGAAAAAATGTTCATGCATTAACACCATTCCCACTCTCCTGCCCCCCATACAACGGAAAAAAACCCTGTTGCGTTATACGAAATCTTTTTTTCTGCTCTTGCCTCGCAAAGAGATTCACTACAACGAAGTCTAATCCAACAGCGACCTCTACTGCTTCGTTCAGAAACGGCAACAGTAACCACCACACTGGTGTACACATGCGCAGTAGTCCAGGAAGTATTTGTTATTGTTAGATTCAGACGCAAGTACTGTTTCCCATGAATATGTATATTTAAAAAATCACCATATATGGATCTGTTTTGCGTAACGTTAATGTATTGACGAGTGATTATTCGCACGTGTGTCTTACCTAGCCGAGGGTCAAACTGCCTCATCTGAACTTCTTCCACGCAGTCGGCAGGAAACCAGCCCGTCCTCCCTTTGACGCTGCCTTCCCAGAAGCCTCCTTCTCCGATGCTCAGCACTGCATGGGAAAAAGACACGGTCAATTAGCACACCTGCGCTCACAAAGCAAGTATGGCTGACGTTGTCGATGGGAGGCGGCCCAGCACTCCTCGTAGAAAAGCGATGAAGGACAGGAAAAGGACAAAAGAGACATTATGACTCACTGAGGAATTATGCAATCATTTCCGTGTGTGTGTGGGGGGGGGGGGCAAGAGACAGGTTTGAATACATTGTCTATGACTGGTAACATAAACATAGAATTTTGATTTGTATATGTAATATTGTAACTTATTTTGGTAAATTAGAAACCTTCTATTACTTAATATTACAACTTGACTTTGGTAATATTAATAATATTAACCTCCATCGAAGGTTCCTGGTTTGTGTTCCTGTTATTTTGCTGATTTTTAATTTTTTAATTTTTTATAGTTAATAATTATTTTGGTGTAACTCTCGTTATATTGGATGTGATTCCACCATCAACAGCAAGAGGATGCAAGAAATAGGAAATACTATATTTCGGTAGAGCCTGGTTTTTGTAAAATATGATTGATTGCGAAATCCTCTTCAATCCTGCTTTTTGTGTCCACAAAAAGCGACAGCTTTGGGTACATTTTGTAATGTAGATCTTTCGCCATAATTTTGATGCATATTGAGAGATGATAAGTTTGTTAGTTTCGAAAAAAAATATGGGTATCTACTATATTACAGAGGGTGATCTGTTCTGCTGTACAATTGTTTGTGATATTCATATCTCTGGCTCTCTCTCAATATATTCTGTTTTTAAATGTGTCATGTTTCGGTTTGTGACCAACAGGTGGCACTGTGGGGATTTTCCCTGCAGCTGCACACCTGTTGGTCGTTAGGCAATTATGGCTTTAAAAGGACTCCCAGCCCGAGCACTCCTTGTCGGGTCATTGTTTTTATGTTTGCTTGTTAGCAGCTGTCAGGTTTGTTTGTTCCGGTCATGTTTCATTTAGTGATAGTTTTTGCTTCAGTCATGGTTTTGTTTGGTACTTTGGATTTGTTTTGGTTGTTAGCACTTAGTTGGTTTTGGATTCAGTTTTCTATAGGTTCTATTAAATACAATTCAAGTTCACCCTGCTCCTCTTCTTGCCTGCATTTTGGGGTCCACCACCACCTCGCAACGTGACAAAATGTGTTTGTATTACAGTAATCCCTCGTTTATCGCGGATAATTGGGACCAAAACCACCCGCAAAAAACGAAAAACCGCGAAGTAGCGTCCAATTAACATATATATTTAAAAAAAATTCCCCACGTGGGCCTTTGCGCTTGAGCAGAGCCACTAACACACACATACACACACACACACGCAGACACGCGCGCACACACGTACACACACGCGCACACGCGCACAGGCCAGCGATCCTGCAGCTGCAGCAGTGTTTATGATTAGTCAATTAAGGTTGTTAAGACAGTTAAGGAGAGACCAGACCTGCTTTTGTTCTTATAAATCTCTCTCTCTCTCTCTCTCTCTCTCTCTCTCTCTCTCTCACACGCCGCACACACTAGCAGCATCGTAAACAACACTTAGACACTGAGATTAAAGAGTAACCCGCGTGATAAAACAGAAAGAAGATGCACAGCCAATCAACATGGCTTTACATGTCCTCAGCCCCCCCCCCCCCTCACCCCACATGCACTGTATATGTTGCTCCATGTGTGTTTTGCTGACTTTCGCTGCTTCTCGCGGACCGTTTGCGGACTTAAAATATATACAGTAAACATTCCCATCCCCGGAATTCTATGAAAAGGAATATCCTTCACCCGTAATAAAAACCTATGCATTAACATTTTGACTAGGATATTACATGTTACCGGAACTACGTAAGCGGAAATTCCACTAGCCGTAACCCGGATGGAGACGTCATTGTGGCATATAACCACAGCCACAGGGTCATGTTACGACGGCGTGACGTCACGGCCGTAAAGTGGGCGGTTGCCGAAGTATTGCAATAAAAGGTGGCTACTGAGAATAAACGAGTGAGCACAAAGTCCGACTCCACGCGTTTTATTAAACACAACATTGGCGACAAGGATGGAGCTTCCACTCTCGCCTCTTCCTCCGTTCCTCGCCCTGCCTGGCGAGCCGCCAGTCCCGTGGTCCCGCTGGTTGGAGTCCTTCGAGACCTTTATTGAAGCCTTCGGGCTAGCCGACGCTAGCGACGCGCGAAGGCGGGCAATGCTTGTCCATAGCCTGGGCTGTGAGGGCCAACGCATCTTTCGCACCCTCGGACCGGCCACGAAATTTTCGGACTGTGTGGCATTGCTCTCCGGACACTTCGCTGCTCCACAGAGCGTCATGGCACGGCGGATTATCTTCCGGCAGCGTCGACAGCGGCCCGGTGAGTCGGTCCACCATTACGTCGCCGACCTCCGGGGACTAGCCAGCCTCTGCAGGTTCGGAGATCTGGAGGGCGAGATGATTAGGGACCAGCTAGCCGAACACACGACGGACCTTAAACTGCGGGAGAGGCTGTTTTTATCGCCGGACGACACGTCGCTGTCTAGGGCGGTGGAAATGGCTTTCCAGCTCGAGTCTGCGGCCCTGTTAGCATCCCGGCTAGCCGCCTCGGACCCAGCTCCAGCCCTTCCCCACCTCGCTCCACATCTGCCTCTTTCATCTCGTACTGTTGCTCTCACGGCCCCACTCCCCGACACCACTGCTCCTCTCGACGAGCCGGAGGTAAACGTCGCGGGACGTCGAGGCGCCACGATGAGGCAACATTGTGGGAACTGCGGCTCCTCATCACACCGCACACGTGCGCCCGCGTGCCCGGCGCTAGGACAAAGATGCCAACGTTGCGGTAGGCTGAACCACTTTGCTAAAGTCTGCCGCTCTGTTTCTAATCCTGTGGACCCCGGGCCCCACCTAACCAACGCATCTGGCTCCACCACCATCCACTCGGTGGGCGCCTGCAGCAAGCCGTTCAAGTGGTGCGCAGTCGAGCTGGACGGCGTGTGTCTGTCACTTCTGCTGGACACCGCAGCCTCCAAGTCACTCCTGAATGAGGCCACGGTCCGGCGACTTTTTCCACGAATGACTGTTAAACCTGGCACGGAAGACCTGTTTGGTTATGGACACACCAAGATCGACATGGTTGGCACTGTGACCTTTTCCGTGCGCTATGGCGCTAGAACTCTCCCAGCTTTCACCTTTCAGGTGTCCCGCAAGGGCGCCAACCTCCTCGGTTTCGACCTGTTCTGTGCCCTGGGCTTCTCCATTACAGACAACATGGGCGCCACCATACTAACCGTCACCACGCCCTGGCTGCACCGCTGGCCCTCGCTGTTCGCTGGACTGGGCTGCCTCACCGCCTTCAACCACCAGCCGCTCCTGAACCCGGAAGTGACTCCAGTCATTCAGCCTCTCCGCCGCCTGCCCCTCGCCCTACGTGCTGATGTTTCAGCCGAGCTGCAGAAACTTCTGGACGCTGGCATAATCGAACGAGTGGACGCATCGCCATGGATCTCCAACCTAGTGGTGGCACGGAAGAAGACGGGCGGCCTGCGCCCCTGCATCGACCTCAGACAGGTGAACAAAGCGGTGATACCAGATAAATATCCTCTGCCCACTACAGAAGAGCTCTCTGCCAAGTTTCACGGCTCCACAGTCTTCTCCAAGCTCGACCTCCGCCAGGGTTACCTGCAGGTTCTGCTGCACCCAGAGAGCCGCAACCTCACCGCTTTCGTGTCACACATGGGCGTTTTCAGGTACACCCGCATGCCTTTTGGGCTTAGCTCTGCCCCCAGCTGCTTCCAGAAGATCATGGCCACCATCTTCGCCGGCATCCCTGGCGTGGTTGTGTACCTGGATGACATAGTGGTGCACGGCGCGACAGCAGCCTCACACGACGACCGCCTCACCAGGGTTCTAGAGGTGCTCGCCCAACACAACCTCACGCTGAACGGCGAGAAATGCATTTTCTCCGCGCCGGTCATCGAGTTTGTGGGGTTTCGCCTGAATGCCGACGGCCTCAGCCCACTCCACTCAAATGTGGAAGCCATCCTACGCCTGCCTGAGCCCTCCTGCCCCGCGCAGCTGTCCTCATTCCTAGGCATGACGGCGTTCTACCTGCGTTTTCTTCCACACTACTCAGAGACCACGGCGCCACTACGCGCACTCCTCAAACAGGATGCCCCCTGGTCCTGGACACCCATGTGCTCCGCGGCAGTCCGCCAGCTGAAGACACAGCTCACCTCCCCTCCAGTGCTCGCCCACTTCGACCTCCATAGCCCTACGCTGGTGACCTGCGACGCGTCCAACACGGCGGTAGGGGCGGTCCTGTCCCAGCTACACGGGGGGACTGAACGTCCCGTGGCGTTTGCCTCACGATCTCTGACTCCCACGGAGCAGAGGTATTCGGTGGGGGAGAGAGAAGCGCTTGCCTGCGTCTGGGCGTGCGAGCGGTGGCACATGTACCTTTACGGGCGGCACTTCACACTCCGGACCGACCACCAAGCACTCACAGCCCTCCTGGCCACGGCAGGATCGGGACACAAACCGCTGCGCCTGTACCGGTGGTCAGAGAGACTGCAGGCCTACAACTTCACGACAGTGTTCACACCCGGCAGAGAAAACGTTGTGGCTGATCTGCTCTCCAGGGCCACGCCCACCTCAGCGCCAGACACCGCCCCGAACGGCCTGAGAGCGCATCTGACCGAAGGTCTCCCATTCAGCACGGCCCTGCAGAACACACTACAGCACTACAGAGCGCCGCCACATGCCACGACAGGTAGCTCCCCAGCCCTTCTGATGCTCGGACGGGAACTCCAACTTCCCATGGATCGACTACGGCCGCCCAGCAGGGATCCTCCAGGCCCTCCAGCAGCAGGACCCTATGTCGGCGACATGGTGGCAGAGGCGCAACGCCGGATGAAGCACCGCTACGACAGGGCACATCGGATAATGGCACAATTGGGCCCAGCTACCTTCCTCCTTGCTGACGGCTCCCGTTGGCATGCCAGTCGCCTAAGGCGCGTCAACCCACCATCAGCACAAGAACTCGCCGCGGCGGCTGATCCGCGCCACACTGCCGGGGACTGGGATCTCCCTCCGGTAGCCCCAGGAATCCCACCCGAACTCGAAGTGCCGGCTGACGCCCTCGGACCGAGGCTCCGCCCTGTTCGAGCTCGTCGGCAGCCCCTGTTTACCCAGATAGGTTGGCCATGTTCTGGCTTTGAAGTTGTGCACTATTAATATGATTGAATGTTTTTGCACTTTTATAAAAGGGGGGGGTGAATGTGGCATATAACCACAGCCACAGGGTCATGTTACGACGGCGTGACGTCACGGCCGTAAAGTGGGCGGTTGCCGAAGTATTGCAATAAAAGGTGGCTACTGAGAATAAACGAGTGAGCACAAAGTCCGACTCCACGCGTTTTATTAAACACAACAGTCATGCAGCGGGAGCTTAAATACACGCAACGCTCCACCCGATACGCGGAAAGACACCAACGGAGACACCTTTTCACGTCGCATTTTTTGATAATCAGATTCGAAACGACGACGTGTAAGTGAGTTTTTATTGGCGTGCGTTTTACTGTAATTGCGAACGATTTCTAACTTTATTCACTTACGTCCTGTTGATCGCGGCACTAGCGTAAAAAGCTACGCCCACTCAACACAACTGGAGAAGATGGAAGAAACCTGTTTGCTTCACCGTTTATGTCATCGAATTCGAAACGACTATGTGTCAGTGACTTTTTATTGGCGTGCGTTTTACTGTAATTGCGAACGATTTTAACTTTATTTACTTTCGTCCTGTAGATCATGGCATAGAAAACGAGGAAGAACCCAACAAAACAAAACAACCCAAAATAGACTCATTTTTTCCCAAGACTGAAAAAAATCAACATTAAAATACTGTACATACTATACTATGTTGTGGTTTTTTAAATCTACACCTGTACTGTATACTGTACTGCTGTTTTTGTTATATAAACAGTTTTTGGACAGTATATTTTTGCATTTTATTGCTTGTGTTGTTACACATGCAGTTTTCATCATACTTGCAGGTTCATAAAGGACATGTACCATGCTCATTTCCCAAAAGAGGAATTTCTGTTATAAGGACAGATTGGACAGCGCAAACATGAGTCCGTACTAGAGAATATTTACTGTATATATATATATTTTTTATGTTTGAAAAAATCCGCGATGCACCGAGGCCGCGATAAACGAACCGCGAAATAGCGAGGGATCACTGTATTTTAAAAGTGTGTTTAAAGACCTTTTGAAAATTATGAGCCATACATATTACAAAAACATGCCTGTTATTTCTATATTGTGAATTTCATCTATTGTAGTGGTGGTCTGGAATATAACCCCTGCGATGGAAGGGGGATGGATTACTGTATTTTGACTTTATTTGAATATTATTTTTTAATCATTCCAGTGTGACCCTCATACTTCTACCTGGGATCTCATTAGATTGTTTAGGTACGCGTGAAGAAGAGTCCTGTGTAGAAACACTGGTGTAATGAGGCAAGACGGCAAAAAGACAAATCTTGCTCCGAATCGCAAGCAAATTTGCTGACCCACTCCTAATGATTAAACACAGCAGTCTGAAGTGCAGGCAGGTTCTGCAACTAATGGAACTATCACCGCTGAAGTGCATGATGTGTGAGGAAGAAGTTGAAAATCAGAAACCGGCGGTGTAAAGAAAGTCAAAAGAAGGAGAAAGAGAAAAGTTGCACTGTGGTAATTAGAGATAAATGCAGAGCTGATATTGATCGTCCCCATAGGACCCAGTCGGCGCGCTCGTTTCTACAACACTCATCCATTACCCGGCGAGCTAACACACACACAAACACACGCGCGCACACACACACACACACATACAGACACACACACACACACACATACAGACACACACATTCCAGATGGAAGTGAAGCTTTGCCTGATTGAGCCCTCCATCTAGCCGGTTGCTAGGATACGGCAGTATGATGTTGCAACTGGCTATGAGACAGCTTACTAAATGATGCAGTGTATTTCCTCCGGCATGGTGATGCAACCCGAGGCCGATGCACAAAGTGCTCAATTAGTGATGTCATAAGACGAGTTCCAAGTATCTGCCAGGCTTGTGAGGAAGATGATAGTCGTGCTGATGAGTTCCTGTACTGTATCTATTTGCAAAGGCGATGAAGTCGAGAATGTTCTTATATTCTCCGTCAAGTGTAAACACCTGACACTAGAACGGAGTATGTATACGCATGGTTGGAACAAAAATACATTTTTATCATAAAACAGAAAAAAACTAAATAACATTATTTTTTACAATACTATCACACTCTTAATAAATAACAGTTTTTTAAAACTTTATTCATGTTCAATTTTTTTCCTTTTTTTTTACCTGTTAATGCATTTTCATTCACGTAAACATTTTCATTTCACTTTATTCACCTAAAATAGCCCCGCCCTCCCGCACGTATTATTACATACCCATGCAAAGTAAGTTTTTATCTTTTACAATGAAATCTCTATCGCAGATCGCACTTTTGGGAGAATATCACCCTTTGAAGTGACAGATTGTACTTTGAGGTGAAAATCCATAATTAATGTAAAATGAAAAAAATATTTAAGACTTGAAAAGGGATTTTTTAAAACGCTGTGCCTGGTGAGCGCAGTATGGCTAGCCTCGATTCTATGAATGGAGAATGGTGGGGAAGCACAGCAAGATTCATATCGACCATTTCGTGGGGAAAAAAAAAAAAAAAGACACCCCTCAGCACAGGCTGATCTGCCCTCTCTGATCTCAGGTTAGTACAAATTTAGTGTGCTGGGGGAAAAAAAAGCCCAAAAACATTCACACTTGTGAATGAACCGGTGTGTAAATGTGTCTGTTCACAGACGGCTCCTCGCCATTCTCGCCACTACGCGTTGACAGCGAAGGTGAAACCTGTGATTGATCCCATCAATGGCCTCTTAGCCCCTTTATGAAATTTCCATTGATCAATATCTGGTGCGGGCTGCCGAAGTTGTAACATTGCCAAGTGGATTGTTTTGAAGAATGCAGGTTTGTAATCTCACAAATGCATCTTGGCAAACCTTTACAGCAATTTCAGTAGCAGGGGTATCAAACTCATTCTAGTCGCGGGCCAATTTGAAGTTGCGTCTTCCCATGGAGGGCCGTTGTGACAGTGAAACCACAAAATTACTTGTGCACAACAAATTAATAGGTGACTAGTTTCAAAATCAGTCAAGTTGATTAAAATAGTTTGTTCAATTATTGTTAACGTGAGGGTAAACAGGGTAACAAAATTATTGCAACATCTCAACGTTATTTATTACACATGACAATTTGACATTTTGGTACAGATCTTAGCTAGTTGACACACATGATTTGCTTTCGCGGGCCACATAAATTGACCTAGCGTGCCAGATCTGGCCCCCGGGCCTTGAGTTTGACACATGTGCAGTAGAGGCTTGTACATGACAAAATGAAAAGATGAATGAAGCAATCTGCTTACTTCTTATTGCACACCCACAATAGTAAAATAATTCCATGTTTAGAGTTGAAAGGGAACATAGAAGATATTGCAACATTTTTGCCTCGAGTCCTGGCAGAGATAACCTCCCTGGCCCTGACCTTCCGCTGCTGCACTGTACAGCGTGTAAATAACAGTTCGCCATGAAAGCCAATCAACACCTCGGCAGAAACCGAGCTTGCTCTGAGGTGCACATGGAGAGGTGAAACGCATCATGGCCTGCCTCGCTGACCCATAATCACCTCGCCAGGTGAACCGGGGACAGTGTACACACATGGGCACTCGCACATTTGTACGCACACACAGTATTAGAATTGATAGTGAAAGACATTTAAAGTTAATAAAACAAATAGCGGTAAATAAAGTTCATAAACAAAATGAAATTATATTTCAACACAAAAAAAATAACTCAGCCTAAAATGTACGGAATCTACAAATTGCATTTTAGTGTCTGTCTACACCATGAGCCTTTAAGAGGCTTTTAAGAGGTGTGGCCGAGTGATGTGACATATGACATCGGTGACATTGGTCTGAGTGAGAGTTTTTACATCATTCCGTGATTACAGTTGTAACTCAAAACAATCATATCCCAGGTCGTTGTAACTCAAAACAATCACATTCCAGGTCGCTTTTCCCCATTGAAATGAAAGGAAACGCCATTAATCTGTTCCAGTACAGTATAGACATAGAGATATACTGTACACAGAGGAGGTTTCAACCTCTCATTATGTTGTTCTTTGCAGTAGATAAGGAATGCATGTCTCGGCATTGTTACATCACTTGTCTTTATGTGTTCCTCAACTCTTTGTGCTCAAATATACGTTGCTTTAAAGGTTGTTTTAACAGTGCGACACAGATGCTGTTCATTAGCCCGTCGATGGAATTTTGCATTGTTAGCATTAAACTAAACGGACCTCAAGGCAAAGCTATGCCCATTGTTGGACATTTACTTTGAGAGGAAACGCCAACTGGGAGTGGCAATAAACAACTTGAGGCCTCTTTTTGGAAGAACCATGCACAACCAAACTGCTGCTTGTTGTGAAGTGAGTTGAGTTCACGACCACCATACGGCGCTATAAGCATTGACAATTAAGTGTGCTGTGTCTCGCAGTACAGTTAATAACAAAAGAGTGAATAGAAATAGCAGCTGTAGCACAAAGGAGAAAATCCCCCCCCGAGAATGAAACAAAGGAAAGGAAATGTGACTGAGGCTTCAATGGCGCCATGACAAAGGGAGATGCCGGATGCGATTAAGACAAGCTGACAAAGAGGCGAAGAAAAAAGATGCGTATCTCCGTCAGGTGTGGTGAAAAGAGTGGTGGAGGTATTCCTCTGTGTGTGATGTGATGTTACTTTGAGTTTTGCCCTTGCTTAAGTCAGTCACGACTCTTTGCAGGTTCCGAAATAGCACTCGTGTGATGTTGAACAGCTATTTATATATCCCCGCCCTTTTTTGCTGCAAGCAGCAAAGCATCCCCAAAAATGTGCGAATGTGTATACGTGTGCATGCACGCATGTGTGTGTGTGTGCGTGTGTGCGCATGTGAGCATGAGTGATTGTATTTTGTTTTAAACGAGCGGAGCTCATTTCAATTTTCTTTATCGCATCAGGCTGTGTCACTCATTTACTCCCGGCAGTCTCAGCATCTTTGTTCGTCTAAATGCACGTCCACTCAGACACACACACACACACACACACACACACACACACACACACACTCACACAATGCGGGAGTAATTGCCTCGCATGAATGAGGGAAACATTTTCCCATGCTACAATCGGCAAAAGTCAAAGCCTTTACATTTGTGCCTGTCACACAGTACAAAGACATGAAAATGGAAGCCTTTGCCAGGGGAAGCGACTGTACCTTGGCCGGCTTTATGTAACATCTTAGTAGGGTCACAAGAGGACAAATCGGTGATGACGCAGCATATTCCTCAAGGATATTTTGACAGGAAACGGCAGTGACCGCTCATCGCAGCCCACTATGCACAAAATGTGCCATTTTTATATTTGTTTATCTTCAGTCATTTGTTTTCTATTGCGCTTGGACTGATTTAAAACCCTTGTGTTACAATTTCTACAGTTTTTGTAGATTTTCAAAAAATAAGGATTTTCAAAAATTCAAAGGAAAAAAATAAGAACTATATGTGTATGTATAGCGCTGATGCCACTGAACATCTTGAGTGGTTGAAAGTAAAATAAATATTCATGAATAATACTTTTGCAATTTTTGTAAAATTTGTATGTTGCATTATTTGAACTTATTTACATAGATTGCAGCACAAGGGGATACGGGTGAACTGGAGCCTCCTTCAGCTGATTTGGGGGCAAAGGGTACAATACACCCTGAACTGGTTGGCAGCCAATAATGGCACAAAAGAAAATGCAAGACTATCGACGATTTAATCAGACTATTTCCCTGGGGCCCTCCACCTGTTTTAATACTGTTAAATGATGCAATCACATAGGGACACAGGCTTTAGAATAGGAAGTTCTTTCTGGGAATGAGGCGCTGGCCCTGTTTAACTCACTGGGGGAAGGCCGCCTGACTTTCTGACCTCACGGTCGATGGAGATACGACCTAGTGTTGCTGTTTCTATTCGTCCATAGTATCGGTACTTCCTATTTGTTGTCTTAAATAACAAGTTCATTGTTTTGGAATATCATTCCGAACAATCTGGTTTTGTCATTTGCTTACATTGTAGGAGAAGAGAAAAACAAATGTGTTCTCATTTGTCACTTCCTGCCTTTCCACTAATCACATCACGTTTGGTAAGATGCGTCTAAGAATCATGATTGTTTGCTCCACGTATGCTCCATGTCAAAGCCACCTCAGAGCAGATTGCTGGTGAGTTGGTTCTGTTTGTGGAGACTTGATTCTGCTGCTGCTCACTAAAGGGGTGGATCTATTCCACTGGGATAAAGAGTTATAAACATCAACAACGACAAAAGCCGGAAGCGATGCCACCTTTGTCATTCGCCGCTGTGCGCGAAGAAGACTTGCTGAGTCAGGCTGTTCTCAATTAGCGGTCCATGGCTGATACTATGTTGGCACACGCTAGTGAAACAAAGTGTGCGAGAGACTTGAGCGAGGAGACCGAAATCCAATAAGCAGAATGGAGCTGTTATTAGATTTGCTTGCCTGCTCTCTTTATTACACTTCACTTCCAGTCAGTGTTATGTTCACACACATAGAGCAGAGCAGAGTCACGGATTAATGAGACTGAACCGCACACAAGAATAGTCAAAGAACATCAATCAGTAATTAGTCATAAATGAGTGAATACGTCTTAATGTCCTGCTGAAAGGACTCAATGCTGCTGTGTTCTTTTGCAGAGGTGAAGACAGATGGCAAAAGCAGAAATATACTTGTGGGAGGGGGGGGGGGACTATGGCAGAGGTATAGTGTTGCCTACAACTTCATATTTCAGTTATTTTGGCTTCACGTAATCACAGGATTTTCATTTGTGACCATAACTTAATCTATTGCGGTTTCACCTCGCCATTCTGTGGCTTTTCTTGCTATTTTTCTTCCTTCTAAATTGGAGCATTCACATTTTTTTTCAGGCGGGAAGTTTCTTTGCTTTGCAAAAAACAAGACCATCAACATGAGATATCGTGGCTCCCAAAATACCCATTCCTTCATCGTTGTTGCATTCGGAAATACGCTCCGAGCGCACGGCTTCAATCGGGTCATTTGGAAACCCAAAACGTTTTTCAAATGGAACACGCTCTGCCACCCGCAGCAGACAAGGCTGACGAAACGTCCGCTTAATCCATCCATCCATTTTCAACACCGCTTATCCTGAAGAGGGTCGTGGGGAGTTGCTGGAGCCTATCCCAGCTTACTTCGAGCAGTAGGCGGGATACACCCTGAACTGGTTGCCAGCCAGTCGCAGGGCACATATTGAGACAAACAACCATCCACGCTCACACTCACATTGTCGCAGAGTGAGAACCTATCCCACGCTACCCGTACGCAAATCAGGCGAGTGTACCACTACACAATCAGTGACATGATTAATAACTATGTTCGCATTTTTCTTTTTAGTTGAAAATGGCTTACCTAAACCAGAATCCCATTTCGCATTACAGCCAAAAACACAATGCTGGTGGGTGATGGCGCAGTTAAGACTTGTGGAAACTGAAATCTAGTTCCCCATTCTGTTATTCTTATATGCATTCTTCTTCTAAATGCAAGATGAAGAACTTCCATCAGAAGTACAAGGATTTATTGCACCACAGTCATAATGCATTGTCAATGTGCCCTGATTCACTTTGCTCCATGTAGCTGCTGTGTTTTCTTTCTGCTTTATTTGCCCCTAAGAGCTCAAAAATCAAGATCTCACCTGTGGTTGGAGTTCACGTCTCCCTATTTATGTTTTTTTTTTTTTTTTTTTAATGTCATAGAGAGTTTGGGACGAAATGAATGAGCATATGTTGACAGAGTAAGTTTCAGATGTTGGGAGTAAAAGTACAGTCAAACCTCGGTTTTCGTACTTAATCCGTTCCAGAAGACTGTTCGAAAACCGAACTGTTCGTAAACCGAACCCATGTTTCCCATTGGAATCAATGTAAACATTTTTAATCCGTTCCAAGTCAAGAAAGCTACTTTTTTAAACCACTTTTTTTTTTTTTTTACAATTTCACACCGTAAACTGTACACATATAATAGGAGAGCAGGTAATACGTCTGGCCGACACGCTGTAATATGTTTTATTTTCACTAATTTTAACATTAACAAAGTAACATAAAAATTGAAGGAACATCTCTCTCTCTCTCTCTCTCTATCTATCTGTCATGGGGCGTGCGCCTATCCCAGCTGTCATCAGGCAGTAGGCGGGGCATTTCGGCATCCCGAACTCCTTCGCCAACACAGACAAACGCACACTTGACTCATATTTCGCGATCAAATCTTTCTTAAATTCTACAGTTTTGCGCACTATTTTCCTCTTTTCTTCACCAGGTTTACCACTTCCACTTGCTTTCTTTGGTGCCATGATTAGGGGCTGATACACGATGCAAACATAACAGTCCGATATTACGTAGTTCTCACCAAACGTCTGCTTTTTAAAAAAAAAAATCTTTATTGAACAATACAAACTCGTCTGCTCACAATGGACGCTACACGAGGAAGCTGTTTCTGTATGATTATTGCGTAACGATTGCACCTCAACAAGCCCGGCTGTCAAACTCATAAAGTTCGCAGACGACACCACGGTCATCGGTCTCATCAAAGACGGCGACGAGTCTGCGTACCGACAACAAGTGGAGCAGCTGGAGCTCTGGTGCAACCGACACAACCTAGGGCTGAACACGCTCAAGACTGTAGAGATGATCGTGGACTTCAGGAAACATCCTTCACCACAGCTGCCCCTCACACTATCCAACTGCCCTGTGTCAACCGTCGAGACCTTCAAGTTCCTGGGAATCACAGTCTCCCAGGACATGAAGTGGGAGGTCAACATCAACTCCATCCTGAAAAGGGCCCAGCAGAGGATGTACTTCCTGAGGCTGCTGAGGAAGCATGGCCTGCCACAGGACGTGCTACGTCAGTTCTACACGGCAGTCATCGAATCAATCCTGTGTTCTTCTATCACGGTTTGGTTTGGGGCCGCCACAAAAATGGACAAAATCCGACTTCAACGGACAGTTAGGGCGGCGGAAAAAATCATTGGCACCGAGGACTTGAGGACTTGCACACTGCAAGAATCAAAACAAGGGCACGGAAAATCCTACTGGATCCACCGCACCCTGCCCACCACCTTTTCCAGCTACTCCACTCAGGCAGGCGCTTCCGATCCATGCGCACCAAATCCAGCAGACACTTACACAGCTTCTTCCCTCTAGCCATTAACTCCCTAAACAGTCACTGATTTATACTCCACCACACCAGACACTTTAAAGCGCTCAAGGACATCTGCATAATTGCACACTTCTTGTAAACAAATACTGCTACTGGTCACTTTAAAATGGTTCAATGATTTTCTGCACCAACTGTTATAGTATTGTATTCTACCACTGATCATTTTAGCTCTGCTTAATACTTTGCACTTTGTCTCACAGTTGTCACTGGGTGGTACTACCGCACTACGGTTCACTACATTACGAAATGTCTTTTCATACTATTTGTCATGTCCTTGTTTACGATGATACTAATGCAGCGTGTTATACCGGAGTCAAATTCCTTGTGTGTTCTACATACTTGGCCAATAAAGATGATTCTGATTCTGATTCAGATTCTGGGTAATAATGAGAAACCGGACACCAGAGTGTTGATTATGTGCCGCTGCATTGAAAACTGCCGGCCGTAAACAAACGCACGCACTTCTCCCGTGCTGCTGGGGCAAACCATTTTGAAAATAGGGGGGCACACTCCGCCTAACAGAAGCGTCTCACCAAACACGTCTGCTTTTTTTTATTGAACAATACAAACTTGTCTGCTCACAATGTACTCTACACGAGGAAGCGTTTCACCAAACACGTCTGCTTTTTAAAAAAAAATCTATTGAACAATACAAAAACATCTGCTCACAATGGACGCTACTGTAGCATCGCTTCCTCGTGTAGCGAAGCCGAGAGGAGTGAAGTGACGCATTAAAGTGCGCTCAGTTAGTTTGAGAACCGAAATTTGTTCGTCATCCGAGGCATAAAAAACTCGAAATTTTTGTTCGAAAACCGAATTGTACAAGAACCGAGACGTTCAAAAACCGAGGTTTGACTGTAAAAAGTAATCAGAAGAATAAACACTCAAGTACAAACACCTGAAAAATCGACTTACACCCTTTTAAGGGGCACATTATTACTTCTCACCACTAGGAGAGGATGAGGAGGGTGGAGCAGCCCCACCTAGACTCAGCTGCGAAGAAGAGGAGGAGCAGACGGGTACATACATCAAAACCAGGCGATACCGGTGACAAAAAGATTTCAGTGATTGACGACCCGAGTCAGAGGAGTAAGACAGAAAAAGAGGATAAAGAAAGGAGGGTGGGAGTGTTAGACAGGGAGGAAAAGGATGACTCAGAGGGATTCCACTGCTCGCGTCCGCCTGCCGAACAGGCAGCTGACTTAGTTTTAGAACATCCGTCCTTGCTTTAGATGCAAATGAGAACAAGGCTGCTGACGCCACCCCTCATCAGTTGGGTGAAGAGAATGTTCGGTAATTTTGCATGTCCATTTTGGAGTTATGTTGCTTTTTTTAACTAATTAACTTATTAATTAACTAATTAACTACCCACCTCTGGCCAGATGACAGGATCTATCTTTTGGCCCCTGCCATCGTTTCATCCGCTCCTCTGGCCACGCGCCTGTGGCTGGACCCTCTCTCTGGGGTACCCCCTTTGTCCCTCCTCGCCACATTCTTTCAAGAATATTTGTTCTCTTTTTTGGCGGCGTGCCCAGCACTCTCCTGTCTTGTGCATTTTCCCAAGGCCAAAGGCTGAAAACTACCCCGCCTGACAAACTGATCTGCCACACATGCACGCGCAGAACTCATTCCAGTGCACCTTCAACAACTAGGTGCAGGACACCCGTCCATCCTACATGTGACGCAAGGCCACCTTTTTTTTTCCTTTTTCTTGTCTGATTGCTACACTAATAACAATTGCATCCTTTTTTTTTTCAGTTTCACAGACATTATGATGTCTCCAAGCTTATCGACAGCCACGCAACTGTTGTATTTGCTCTAGTACCAGGCAAGGTCACGGAAGTCACAGTTGACCATCTCGCTGTCCAATCATGGTGTCAGCAGGGTGCAAAGTCCTGCCCACGCACTCTCCTGCTCCCTGCAGATCTCACCACCTGTCTTCCTATTCTGCCCTCACGCTCACGCTCACTTTGCCTTGTGTTTCTGTTTGTTTCGTCCAGTACTTAACTGTCACTGCAATTAAAACCCCAGCTCCGGTAACATATTTTTTTTGTTCTTGTTTTACAAAATCTGCAGCAGACAACCCACCCACCCCCCGGAGGTCCTGGCAAAAGAGCCAAAATAGCAATTGCAGAGGTATTCAGTTGATGAATAAACATGAAGAGGAAGAGCATACTGCATGACTATTAGAGAATACAGATGGAGCCAAGGATGCTCTGTTGACAGCATGACAGGGCTACACTGACCAGATGGTTCTGAGCAACAACTGTTTTTTTTCATTTTTCACTGTACTAAATAATGCTTGGGAAGTCATAGAATTTAGAATGATTTTTGACTAACAGACGTTATTATTGTTATTTTTTTTTCATGTAAGTGTGGGAGTCTGGCTGTAAATGAAACATTGTAGAGGAATTGCTCATACAGGGTATTTGCCTTTTTATGGTTAAGTCACATTGATAAGTCCTCTCCTACCACCTTTTTTTTTTTTTAGAAAAATAAGTGTTAACTAAGTGCTCAAAGCTCTTAGTTAGCACATGTGCCACTCAATTCAGCAGCTCTGTGATTTTGAATCTCTGAGATGTCATCTTCGTGTGTGTTTGTGTTTATTTTCTCCGGGTACTTTACCACATTTCAAAAACATGCATGTAATAATAATAATAATAATACATTTAATTTGAAAGCGCTTTTCATCATACTCAAAGACGCTTTACATGAGCTTAAAACACAGGATAAAAATGTGCATTTAAAAACAAGCATACATGTAAGGTTCACCGAAGGCTCTCAGCAGTCCATTGGTGGAAAATTGAGCGTGAATGGTTGTTTTTCTACACGTGCCCTGGGATTGGCTGGCGACAAGACCAGGGTGCAACCCTTCTCTCTCCTAAAGTAAACTGGAGTAGTCTCGCTCACCCGAGTGACAAGCACAATAGAAATCGGATGGATCAATTTCAAATTCAGTTGTCAGGGACCTGGAGAAATGGGGAACTCACAGGTTTTCAGGAATATGTGTGGGTACACTGAATGATCCTGTATTTCTCAACTTAAAGTCCAATACATTTGTATAGAAATATTTACCTTACTCTTATTTAAACGCGTATCCCATTGAACGGTCAAGGTTTGTGAGTGTTTGTACAGTTAGTTTATTTTATTTTTTTGTCAGAGTTCGTTTGAGGTCGCAAAGGTATTAGCAAACATCTTTAAAGATGTTCTTGCCACCAATAAATTTTGTGCAAAATGTCACCGCCTAGTGGGATGCGCGCTGTAAATTTAGTTCAGTGAAAGAATCCCGCACATCGCGACTTCATCCTAAACCGAGGACCTTTGTACTACTGTAAATTGTTATTATAAAATTGCATTGGTGCAAATTAAGGCCCACTTTTCTTAGCTAATGTGAGCTGTGTATGTGTGTGTGTGTGTATCTCTCTGTCTCTCTCTCTGTGTATACTGTATAGATAGATAGATAGATAGATAGATAGATAGATAGATAGATAGATAGATAGATAGATAGATAGATACCGTATTTTCACGACTATTAGGCGCTATTAAAAGTTTTAAAATTTCTCCAAAATGGACAGGTCGCCTTACAATACGGAGCGCCTTGTGTATGTGCTGAGTTCCAAAGCCTGACTGAGAGCACGTCTGGCCGACACGCTGGTTATATAGAGAAAAGGCGGATGTGAGTGAGGATAGGCATGCGGAAGTCCGCCAATGAGTGAAGTGTGGTCGCGTAAGAGGCACGCCCCCTAGCAGGTACGGCGGCTTTTTCCATGCCTCGCCGTCACTCTTGATTTGCGACTCCATGCGTGCCCATCTCACAGCAGCAGTGAAAAACCACGTCAAGCAAATGAACTCCGAGCTTGCCGTCATTCCCGGAGGCTTAACTAAAGAACTTCAACCACTGGACATTGGCATCAACCGGGCGTTCAAAGTCAAGTTGCGAGCGGCATGGGAACAGTGGATGATCGATGGCCAACACAGCTTTACAAAGAGTGGGAGGCAGCGCCGGGCTAGTTACGCCACTATTTGCGAATGGATTGTGGCTGCTTGGACTAACGTGTCTGCTTGCACTACTGTTCGAGCTTTTGCCAAAGCTTTGTAAAATTGTAAAATGGCTAAATAAAGTACAACCGAACTCAGTTTTGCTTCCGTTGGCTTTTTAAAAACGTGTTTTTAGCGGGTGTCCGTATGTCTTAGCGTGCATGCTACCGTATGCTTCAAGCTAACGTGTTTTTAGCGTGCGTGAATGCATGCCGTATGTTTAAGCTGGCGTATGTTTGGCGCCCAATAAAACGGTGCGCTTTGTGTATGTGTAAAATACAGAAATAGCACCCGTTACTGAGACTGCGCCCAACAATACGGTGCGCCGAATAGTCGTGAAAATATGGCTCTTGCTGTTAATGCGCCCCACTCTTGGCCCTACAAAAAATGAAAAAAACGGCAAGGGGACCAGATGCGTTTACTTCCCGACAGTTGTTCGTTGCCGCGGCGACGTTTGACAGCGCGAGAGACCTGGCGATGTATTTTGAGGGCTTTTATATTTTTTCCATAAAAAACGGGAGCAATCTCCAACTAAAGGTCTAGCTTTTCAAGAAAAAATGACGTCATAGGTTTATTGGATATTTTTTTTTCTTCCCAAAATCTGCATGGGCATCAGCCTCCAAAAATCCATATCGGTCAGGCCTTAGTAAATTTGTGATCCTGTGGGGCCAGCATAGTCCGACTTCCTTCTAAGTTATGTCGCTACACACAACTCTCATTGAGAGGAGGGCTGGTCTCTAAATTCACAATTAGCACCATCTGAGCTAATTTGCCAGCAGACGCTAAACAGCAGAAAGTTGAGCCATCTCACAAACCAAGGCGAATGAGAAAAAAAATGGATTTGTCCGTCGAGAGTGTAAGTCTGCTCGTTGCTTAGTAACCATACATGCATATGCATTTGTTTCTAAACAATAACAACTTGCATGCTCCAAATAACGTCATGTATTATTCATTCGCACAGTCCACTGGCTCTTATCATTGGCTACAAAGCAGGAAAGCACACTACAGTGCACACTGTACTGTATGTGCAATCATACATGATGACAGCTGCAAACCAACAGCAACCAAAAAAAGCTTTTAGCTCTTCTCTGGCTGTATTGCAACATTCGCCAGTGGCTACAGATGAAATGTTTATTCCCAGTCATCCAAGCAGCGGTAGCGGCGGCGTGAAGGCAGAATCAAACATCTGTGTTGCCGGTCATAGCGGAGGCCATGACGGCGTTTATATTCCGCACATAGCGGGAGCACAAAGCAAGCACATTAATCATGTTTGTGAATGTCTAATCGCAACGTTACTTGCGCTGCTTTTCATTTTCACGGCTGTCTGCAAGATTTATAATGGCGTTGGGCGGAGAGGTGCATGTAATATCTAAGGGTGTATTTGTGTGTGTGTGTGTGTGTGTGTGTGTGTGTGTGTGTGTGTGTGTGTGTGTGTGTGTGTGTGTGTGTGTGTGTGTGTGTGAGAGAGAGAGAGCTGGCTAGCACGCTGGTGAAGGAATGCGCTTCAATGTGTCACCTTGCTGAGGAAGAGTAGGAATTCGGCATGCAATTATGCCTCCATTTTGACTTTTTTTTTAATGTGTGGGAACTATCGGGGCATGGTAAACTTTTTAAACCTGTTTTATATTTACAACTGCAAATTCTTAAGCAGAGTCCATACATATGGACAATTGGAACACACTTGAGATTGCCGCCCCCTTCCGATCAAAGTCAATAAAGATTTTTCTGAGTGACCATCCAGTGATGTGGAGTGTGTTAAGATTCTTTACCGATTTCTTTGGAAAATTACAGGAGCTAAGAATGGTAAAACTATTCAGTATTCACAGATACCGACAACCGGGCCGTATTTGAGCACTTCTGATCAAAGTCCCACTTGTCGGATGTCACTACACTCTTGATGTTAAAAAAACGAGATCAGATTATAATAATAATACATTAATAGATTGATAGATACATAGATTGCGTTTGTGAATGCGACATTGCGCATAAGCTGACAATTCTACACTGTTGGAAAAAAAGGCAAATATGACTACTATTGAAACAAAAGTCATCGCTGTCTCACAACCTCCACGCATATATACATAGAAAATACAACATACATACCGTTTTGCCCGAATATAAGACGGCCCCGATTATAAGACGACACCCTTTTTTCAAGACTCAAGTTTGAAAAAATACTTTTTGAACACCACATAATTTTTATACAGAAAATAATTACATTACATCGAAAAAAAAATTAATATAACAATATATTTGAGAGAAAAAGCATGTTATTTTGCCTCATTCAAATCTAAAGTGCAATCACATTCGTAAATGAATGGCTTCTGGTTTTTGAAATGTAAATTACATCATAACTCCTCAGCTGCCGGTTAAACTGGCCAATCTTCGACCCACTTTTCTCCAGATTGTCGCTTCGTTTCTCAATTTTCTGTTTTCTCTTCTATTATTTTCTTCTCTTTTCCTTCTTACAGCTATTTTTTATTTTTCTTCTTCGTGCTACCAATATTTTTATTTTTATTCTTCGTGGCAGGGGTTCACTTTGGCCTGGGGAGTCAAGTTCAGCATTCGCTTCATTGATATCTGGCGCCATCTAGCGTCGTGAATGGGTATAATGTCTAGACCCCGAATATAAGACGACCCCCACTTTGTCTTATTTCAATGCAAAGATTATATTCGGGCCAATACGGTATTTTGATTATTTCAGTGTACATGTGACGGGGTGTGTACAAGCAGAGCCGCGATAGTAGCAACGCTACTACTCATTCCACTGCGATCGCACACCACTGCAAACCAAATATGCCGACTGCAAAACTTAACCAGGTTGCGGTGATTGTGGCAGCTCTGTGCGATTACTGCGGTTACCATAGTGACGGCGAGTCGCCTTTTCATCGAGATGACCATTTAGACCACGGGATTAGATCAATAAAGACAGAGAACGGTAAAACATAAGGAGGGGAGAAAAACGGCCAACATGGTTAGCGTGAGAATGTACAAGAGCGGGAGGCACATGGACATAGATGGAGAGTGCGCAAACGCACACACTCAAAACACACTAAAACACACAGTCCCGTAGTGTATGCTCGTGTTGTGCTCCAGTGGTGGTCAGTAAATGCACAAAGGCAAGCCGAGCTCATTACCCTGAGACAGTGTGCTTAAAGGAGCCGCATGCGGACGACCCATCTAAACGGCGGAAGGCAGGCTCGCCGCAAGTGTGATTGTGTGCGTGTGTGTGTGTGTGTGTTTTGATGAAGGCTGACTACACACATTGATCTCACACACAGCCTCCAATCACTGCTGGAGCTTTTCCAAGTCAGTCAGTCGTCTTGGAGGACAGAAGCGGCAAGGGGAAAAGAAAACTATCCACACACACTATGGACACTTTTAAAGAAGACTATTATGGCTGAATGCACAGCATGTGAATCGTTCATAAATTGGAGGGAGAGAAAAAGCTAGCATTAGCTTTATTTTTCCAGCTCCAACGAGCTTTTCATTTGTATTTATTTATTCACTATTCAAAGCTATTAACAGGAGTGTAACAGTGTGGCCTAAGGCACGCACATCATTAACAGGGGCAGCACAATTGACTTGTTTTAAAGCATTTTGTCATCCCTGCTTAATTTCAACAATGCACTTTTACCTTCACCCTCATCAATGAAAATGGAATCCTCCTCCTCCTCCTCGAGAAACACAGCGTCAGCCTTATGGCATGAGTAAGTTCAACAAATGTGTGTTTTGAATACAAGTGCAGCTCAGTAAATTTGTATATGAATAAAAACATATTTTTTGAGGGGTTAAATTTAAAAAAAAAGTTAAACTTAGATTAATATACATGCGCAGACATACAGTTTAAATTACATTTTAAAAAACGTTTTTTCAACCCAATTCTAAAATTTATTGCGATGCATCTTTAAATGCAGTTCACCAAAAATCTGAAAATACATTAATTAAAGTAAAAGGATTGTTCATGTTTAAAATAATATGCATTGCTATTTTGCTAATCTACAGTAATAACCTAAAAACAAAATGCAGTATTTACCATCCGAGTCCAGATAGTCATCTTTAACTATAGAAGATGAGAAAAAAAAAGAATGGTTACTTTGTGCAACATTCAAACTAAATTTCATCAATGTCCAATGAAATGCACATATCTGCAAGTGTTGTGTGATATTTTTTTCTTTTTTAGTTTTCATTTAATGACATATAACTCAATGCAAAAGTTTTTGAATTGGTGTTTCGAATAAAGGAAGAAAAAAGTAAAAAGTGAAAAAAAAAGTGACTAGGAAAAAATGTGATTTCCCCCTAAAAACCAGCAGAATAATAGATAACATATTTTCACTCCTGGAAGCAGCACTTTATCACCAAGCCACCAGGTTACATTTGTCAATTAGTGTGCAGATCTGTGCATGTCGCGCATGGAGACACATTGGCAAATACAAAATATTCCCAACAAACCTGCAGAGATACATGCTTTTCATTTGACAGCAACATTATGGAAAACTGAGCATGGAAAAAAAAAAAGACAACTACATTTTCTACAACGTACAGTTGGAGGCTACACCACTATGACTACAAATTTTTCAAAATCAAATACAGTAGACGCTCGAAAATCGGCTGACAATGAATGCGCCCAGCATTCATTGTCACTTGCTACTTAGACTTCCTGCTAGTGTTCAACTTTAGAGGCTCCATTATACTGCCAGCTCTTAGTTTACACCTCTCACATTTTAGTGTAGCGTTGGGATCTAAGACTGCTGTATTTACCTTCTGAATCTGGATCGTCGTCCTTCTCTATAAAAGTATACAAAAACAAAGATGAGTGGCATTTTTCCAAGTCTGAAGCCTGAATTAAAATTCTGTTAAGTTTAGCTCGATATAGGCTACGACTACCACTATGTCTCCGAGCCACTACAATGGCGAGCAAAGTCTACATGCACATCACTAATTCGATACTAGAATAATGATAATTTGATTATGTCAAATACTGAAACTCAATCATTCTAATTAATTTACCTAGTCTGATCTGATCGTAAGGATGCTCCTCCGGCAAAGCTGGCGATTGACAAAAGTGTTAACAAGACCACACTGAGAAGTGCGTGTGTGTGTGTGTGTGTGTGTGTGTGTGTGTGTGTGTGTGTGTGTGTGTGTGTGTGAGTGTGTTAGTGGGCTGGGAGGTTGTTAACAAACTAATTAGCTTTCAATGACTTACTGTCATGTTTGCAATGCAAAGCAGTATGACAGCTTCGGGATACAAGCAGCCCATTGTTTTGATATTTCATACACACCTGACGGACATTTCATTAGGTACACCTCCACGCTCCATTGATCACCATTTTAAGAGCGATATTGCAAATTCGGGCTTTAATAAGGCACGCTCATGACCTCCCATGAAACACGACACTGTCTGCTTTCTTTGCTTTATAACCCGCTTGACTTCCTTTCGTCCTCCGTCGCAAATGAGCAGCACTATTACTATTAACGAGTCCCTCCATTTATGAATGCAGATGAGGCAAAATGCATTATGTATCAAAGGCACGGTCAGCCGCCTTTAAAATAGCTTCATTCAAGCCTCACGGGGGATTGGTCATTCTTTGGTTGACACATATGAAGTGCCATAAAAAAGTGACAAGGGGAATCTTTGTTTCTGCGCTTTACTAAACAGGCAGCATTTGGTTTTGCCGGTGGCAGTCCACCAAATTGTAATGAAGACTTTATTTATTTATTTTTTTAAATTAGTTAGTGGGGGCCAGATCCGGCACGCCACATGATGTTAAGTGGCCCTCGAAACCAAATGTTGTGTGTCAACTTGCTAAACTCTGCAACGAAAATGTCAAATTGTTATGTGTAATAAATTACGTAGAGATTTTGCAATAATTTGGTTACCCTGGTTACCCTCACTTGAACAATAAGAAATCAAACTATTATAGTTGACTTCAATGATTTCAAAACTGGTAATCCATCAATTTGTTGTTTGCACGTAATAAGGCGATGAGACAATTAAACATTTTTGTTCAACACCTTCTGGTGTAGCTGATCCGTGCATGCGATGACACAATGCCAAACAAAAATGTGTAGAACTTTGTCAAACATCTGAGTATGTGCTGCACATCACAATATAGTGCTTCGACCACTTTAGCTCAGTTTATCTTTTTACTTTAACATGATGATGGTTTCCGTACGGCCAAGCTGACAAATCTGAGCTGAGAAATCCAATGTGGGTGCTGTGTTATGTAAATTAGTCAGACTGTTACATCACAATCCGGTAAAAATCAGAAAGGCTTACCTCGTGCTGCGAGCTGTCTCGTTTTTAGAACGAGACAACTCGCAAAAGATGTACTTGGTTGTTTAATTTCAAAATTTGCGCCCCAGAGAACCAACCATTTGTACACAAACAATTAAAAAGTCAGTTTACTATAATACGGCGGCTTGAATTGGTTAATTTGGCGTCGCATCGGAACATCCACTATTCACCTCATCATTAGTTAACGTACTAGCTGTTATTCAGAAGCCAAATACTGCTAGTTTAGCCATTACTTTAACATCCATTTAAATGTTTACGTCCCCAATATGACGTGGCCAAGGCAAATGGCACACAGTGTGACGGCCAATGTTGCATAAGCGAGACAGATGGTTTTGCCACAATGGCCCACCACGGTCCTGGCAGCCACATGCCCGTGGAAGCGTTTGTGTAAACATTTGCTGCATGGACCGACATGGAAGAATAACGTTCGCATTAGCGGCAGGATGAAGGATTGGTCTTTCCCTAATACAGTGGTACCTGAGAAATGAATGCCCTAACTTGACAATTTTTTTTGGAGATACCGCCACTTGGCCAAATTTTTTTGCTTTGACATGCGAGAAAAAAACAGATATGAGCATTGTCTGGTAGTCAACTCATCTCATTCATAACTAGCAGCAATTTGACAAACAGTAAAAACATTTTTTAAAGTTTTTTTTCTTTGCCCTTTCCAGTGGACGTTGGTCAAACTCAACATAAAACAAGAACCACAAAATTGCCTGGATTCCGCTAGCTGAATGCTAACACGTAAGACAAAACAACATAGACGAGCGAATGAATAGCACTGATAGTTGCTGTGTTAAAATCCTTTAAGTTGAACACAAATGGGGCAACACCACATGTAGGAAGACACTTTAAGCAAAATTCACAGGCATATATTCTTTAACTTCTGCTAAGAATGATTATTAACGCAGTTTATTGTGTCACTGAGAGTAGATGTGAAAGTCTTCTTCATTTGTGTCTCCATAACTGTGTTGTACTGCCTCCTGGTGGCCAAGGCATGCACACCAGAGAGAATTATTTCCATTATTCGAACTTATTTTATTGCTACACATATGTCTATTCATGAATAATATTTAAGCATAGTCGCGGAAAAAACTTGAACTTGTATCTCAAGCCACCACTGTAAATGTATGTATGTTAGAAGTTTTATTCCTCACATTAACACTCTTATTGGATGATTGTAGCTTGGAATTGTGAGACAGACGTGCTACCCGCGTACGACCGTGCTGACCTTGAGTCCCCCGCCAGAAAAACCAGAAAACATTTCAGTAGATGTCACGGTTTTACACTAATGTGCAATAATTGCGCTTTGTTGCGCGGAACAAATCTGAATTGTTTGCCATTTGAATCAGTAATAGGAACACAAATGGCAACATTGTCACCCTAAAGTAGACAAACAACCCCATTAGGAACACGTGAGCACATGTGGAAGGATGTCCACGGGCTAAGGTGTGCGGAATCGTATCATCATGCAACATTCAAAAAGGAAGCCTGTATGGTGTCTACAATGTTACATACGATAAAAAAAACGTGTACACTGTTCTTTCTGGACTATGTAAAGAGAGTGTGAGTGATGTCAAACCTGAGTGCAACTACTACTCACTCTCTTTGAAGTGTTTTCATTAAGCTAATGTGGGTATGAACCACAGTGATGGATGCAAAGTGGGGTTTGGTGGTGTGTGTGGGCTCGAGAGTGGGGCTGGGGTGTATCTGCGGACAGGTGGGAGGAGGGGGCGGGGGTCGCATGCTCAAATGGGACAACGCCACCAGAGAAGAGGAAGTTGACACAGTTGGCCTGTTTGAATCTGCATGCACTCTCTTCGGACGAAGGATGGGCATTGGAAAATAATTCCAATCGAAAAATACTCATTTTAGAACGCAGTTGAAGGAATGATCATAGTTATTGCAGAAACAGATTTTGAAATCAAACAAATGGAAGAATGCTGCGACTGAAGCTCAGAGCAAAAAAACCTCACCCAAAAGTAATGTATCAAACATGTGCAGTTTACCGTTGATCACCTTGTAAAAGTATCCGAGTGACAAGTCAGTGTCTGCTAAAGTAGAACAGCTAATTCTGGGTATCCAGACTGCTTTTACTTCCCAACAGTCTGTCATGTAAGTATACAAAATATTGCAGTTTTTATAACCAAATCGAAAACTTGGCCCGCCAAACACCACTCAATTACAGTTTCGATTTCAACAGCAGCCCCTTGAGGCACTCTATCAATTCCTGCCAAGTAGTGAAATCCTGCTGTGGAAACAAAACCATGTCGAAAAGATCGGATGATCCATCTAATTCCACGTAATCGGTGAGGATTCTCGCTTGCTTGCAGAAGTAAGATGCCCATCCCGTCAGCTTCGCTAAAACCACTCGCAGTGATTCAAACAGGGCAGCGGGTGTACTCACTATACGGTGCACACGGAGGGGTGACACGTGGAGGACAGTGGCAAGGGTTGAAAAGAACAGTATGCTGTTTACCTTCTACGTCATTACAGTCAAAGTCTTGAGTGAGGCATGGATGGAGACAAAAAGCACACACACACACACACACACACACACACACACACAGATACAGACAGATGAAAAGTCGAGCCACTGCAGCTCTGTGTAAAGCAGAAACAAAATAAATGCAACATTTATGACAAAAATGAAGCACAACATGAGGCAGAAAAATGTATACAGTACATAGCATTATGCCATTTGGGAAAAATCACAATTTTTGCAGTCATGGCATTGATGATTTCGAAATGGCAAATAGGACAGTACCATTTGAACTCCGGGGTGGCATTTCACATTCTTGAATGATAGGTTGATGCCGTTTGCATGTCCCCCCACTCCAAAAAATAACTACGGTACTATAAAGAAATAAATAATTGTCTTCACGCAATAGGCATGGCCACCCTGAACTGGTTGCCAGCCAATCGCAGGGCACACAGAGACAAACCACCATTCTTGCTCACAATCAAACCTGGGGAAAATTTCCTTTAACATGCCATGAATGTTTTTGTAATGTGGTAGGAAACCGGAGTACCCAGAGAAAACCCACCCACGCAGGCATTTGGAGAAGATGCAAATCAAACTCTGCACCTGTGCACTGGGTTAATGTTGAGTTGAGTTAAACACCTCTACAAATTTGTGCCCCTTTCCTCGGACTAAACATTTTGCAAATACAGCACTCCATGAGTTTATAGGAGAAATGGCATTCCTTAATCCATCGATGAAAGCAGTTTCACTGTCCAGAACCAAAAATGTGCGACTGGTGCATCCAAACATGCCTCCCCGCCAACCCCCCCCCCCCCCCCCCGCCCCCCCCCCCAAAAAAAACCCCCCAAAAACCACACACAAACAGTACAATGTGCCACAGAAAAAAAGAAAATTGACTAATTTCCCCTGCCCTTGAATAAAAAATATGTTACGGTCCTGCTGTCTTACATCTATTGGACGCTAACAGTACAAATACAACACTTCACAATTTTTCTCCAATTTTGTTCAAGAAACATTTGATTCCACCCCGGACTTGAAAAATAGTACAGTCTTCCTGGCTCACATTTATTCCATGGAAACATACAGACTAACCAACAAAACCCGTAAATGACACTCCGGGTGATGTCGTTTGAGAAACTTACTCTGACATTCTCGACGAAACAACAGTATATCCCAGCCCAGATTGAAAAATGGCAGTAATGTTGTCATGCAGCAGCTGTATACCAAGATCGGAATGGGCAAACACAAATACAACATTCCACATCTTATTTTTGACGTTTTCCTTTCCCACCACAGAAGGCAAGGTACAGTTCTGTTGGCTTACATCTGTTGCATGATAACATAATAAATTGATTTTAGGAGCAGCTCAACTTTAGTGAAGGTCTTCCCACCACACGCACACACATACAACCACAAAACAAACAGTATCGCTGTACAGGTGTACCGTTCCTCACAAAATTGTCCAATTTTGTCCAAAAATGATTTATTTCATACAAATGATTTCAATTGAATGATTGAACTTTATTTTGAAAATGGAGTACAAAATATACATTTCCCATACAGAAACACTATGACTTGCTGGTCATAAAAATTGAGGAAAAAGTTACGTGTTCATCTCTCCATGCCAGCGACGTACACTGACAGGCACATTTGTGTTTCAACTTTTAATTATATAATTGTTTGTTGTTGCACTGTCGTAGTTTTCCCAATGTAAAATAAGTGTATTTTGTCTCATGACAATAAATGTTGGAAAACAGCAGGTAAGGCCATCTTACCTTTGACCCTCTCTCCTCGATTGAGTTGAATCTCCCCCTCTCCCTGCGGCGTGTACGGCTTTACGACGATGAAGGTGCGACCCGGGACAGCGCTGTAGAGTTTGCGCTTGGGCCCGCGGGCGCCCATCAGTATCGGCGGCGTGTGATGAGGCGGGCTCGGGTCCCGTTGCACCGAGCCGGGGCTGTAAACAAACACATAGGTCACCGTGGTGATCCCGGGCAGCTGGTAGCCAAAGCCCGTGGTCACGGACATGATGGTCCGCGGGGCCGCCGGAGGTTGACGGCCCCTTGTCTTGGCGGCAGACAGGGAGAGATTCATAAAAGGTTTGCGTTGAAATGATAGCCGTCAGTGTTCCACGGGGGAAGATCCACTGGCAAAACCAAGATAGTGAGGTGCCTTCCCGTGCGATAGATCCCGTTGGAATCCCCTCTTAGTCATCCTGAGTTGGCAGAAGCCCCCTCCGGAGAGGAGGGATGCGTATCCCGCCCGTCTCCCCCGCTGGGACTACGGATCCCAACACCTACGGATCCCTCCTGTCTAGGGGGGAGCGTGGATTTCTGCTCCCCTTCTCCTCGTGAGCCCCTCCGCCTTCCTTCCTTCTTTCCCCCTCCTCCTCTCCTTCCACCACTCCTCTCTCTCACACACATGCATGCGCTCACACACACTCTGCCAATCCTGCTGCTACTACTGCCGCCGCTGCTGTTGTTGTGTTGCTCCCCTTCCCTTTGACAGCCCGCACAAGCCCCTCTATGAGCTCGCTAGACTTACGCACACAGACCACTCCAACATATTGCACTGGTGGTCCCTGTGCACACCCTGGATCTCAAGTGTGTGTGTGTGTGTGTGTGTGTGTGTGTGTGTGTGTGTGTGTGTGTGTGTGTGTGTGTGTGTGTGTGTGTGTGTGTGTGTGTGTGTGTGTGTGTGTGTGTGTGTGTGTGTGCGTGTGTGTGCGCGCGCGCGAGCGGGAAGGAGAGGCGCCGCGGGTTTAGGCAAAAAGCTTGAGCCCATTTGGTTGAACTGTTGCTCCGCCCCTCCTTCCTCGCCGCCAGCATCTCCTCACACGCTCAGCGAAAGCTGGCGAATTACAGCGGTGGCAGAGCTCCACCTATAGTTTTCATTCATCCCTCCTCCGTCGCCACAATCCCAACCACGTGCCCTCGGTATACTTGTCAGCCCGCTCCTCCTCCTGCTCTCGCTTCTGCTTTCGGGAATGAATACTATTCTAGATACACATGTAAAGCTCTGTAAGCTATTGAAATTAAAATGCAATTGAAAATAACAACAAGCAGGTTTCTTCCAGGCTCAAATGGAGGTACAGGTGGCACAACTGTGATATGCCACCACCCGCAGCTCTGTTTAAGGATTTACAAGTGTTTTATAAGTGTTCTGTTCTCAAAACACTCACTTGTTATGAGACTTACCCAAAAATGGACAATTATAAGATGTAATGCTCATTTAACTTCTTTCGACACTTGAAAAACACAATCTTTCCCAAAAATGCACAGAGAGAATGAATAAATGTTTTATGACGGCCTAAATTTGACAAGATTATGTCTTCACTTCTATGCATAGTTTGGGTGGTTAACTCCAGGTTATAGTTGCAAAGCTGTTCAAAAAATGTGTTGAATGGGTATGTTTTCAAGGAGCAGAAAATTTAAGATCGTATTTGGAGATATTAAGTATTTGTCATTTGTTTGTGATAACGTTTCATGATTATCCCTGATCAATCGTGAGGAAACATTTTGCACCATTGTGGAGGCGCCTCTAGATAATCTATCCCAGAGCATTCCATTCAATAGAAAAATAATATAGGATAAAATAATGACCAAGAGGAATACATGTAGTAATTTTCCACAAACTGTGCAATAAACGTTGTTGTTTGAGTGCGGAATAATGAATCCACAAAGTTTGCAGAAATTCCATTTCTATTTTGTGGCCCATTAAACACCGTCAATGACATAAGTAAATACAATATTAGCCGTGTGACTTTAAGGAAATGGAGGAGAATAAAAACACGCTGTTTCTGATTGCGGTTGTACTGCACAGCTTTGTTCTACTGCAAGGTGCTATGAGAATTTAGTCAAGAAGGGGTCAAAAATATGACGCTTGCATGTGGAGGTCTTTTGATCGCCATGTTGTGAAGCTTCATTTGTCTCTAATGAGTGTTCAATTACTTTCACACATACGTGTCAAACTCAAGGCCTGCCAGCCAGATCCGGCCCGCCACATCATTTTATGCGGCATGCGGCCTCAATTATGGCATATTTGCCTTGCTCAGTAAATAAAGCGCAGAGTGTTGCATTGTTGTCATTTTTATTTATTTATTTTATTTACTATGAACAATGGTGAAATTATTTTACTTATATGAGAATTGAGAATTTTACCTCACAATTTTGTCTTTACAGTTAATAAAGGTGTTTAAAGAAACTTGTTCTAAACTCCAGGTTATTTTTGTTCAAAAGTCTACTGAAAAGTCTCATGGGAACTGGCCCTCTAGTATTTGTAAGCAAGACTGATATTGATTCAGATCAATACAGTATACAGTATTGCGCTGATGTATTTCGAGCACGCCCGTCTCCCTTTTGTCAGTGTGTTGGCCCCATCAATTTGATCACTCACGTTATAGCTTTCATTTCACTGATTGCTCGCTTCCGTCTAGACTCTACTCTTCTTATCAATGGCTTCCGATCCCTCACCCACACCGACCCTCCTCTCTCCATCGCCATCTACAAGCAACAACAGCTTGCTGACGGCTTTCCAATTACAGTGGGGGCTGATGGGAGCGGGGGACCAATGGGGACGGACGACTGCCGCATGTTGATGTTTGGACCCTGGCGTCGGAACAAGACCAGGCGGAGAGGTGAGGCAAGAGGCAGGGGACACGACATTGCACAAAGTGACAAGGCAGCCTTTAGAAGTGACTCAGTTGACGAGTGCTTCTTTTCATCCTTCTGCCATTCGTGTGATGTCCGACTTGTGCATTATGAAAGGGTAACAGTGTAACAGGTATCATGTTTTAATGACAGTGTTTGCAGTGATGCACTACTTCCTGGACTTAACAACATGGAGGGTGCGAACCCGGGAAAATCAAAAGCAATGATGCAACATTCAGAGAAGCACAATTCAATTTGATCGATATTTCCCATTCATGCACTACTGAAATAAATTAATCAGATCAATACTTCAACTTTCACCAGTGTTGCATTTTTACACAATGTCTAGAAAGAGTGGTCAAAGTGTACTTAAAAAATGTGCCCTTTCAGTTCATTTTGTACTATTAGTTCAGATTTCTTTTATTTAAATTTTGTTTCAATATTCAAAGTTTCAATTTTTAGACAGGAATTTATTCCGAACCCCCCCGATGTTTGCACTTTCCAGTTAGAATGTAATTAAGATGACTATAATTGTAATAAAATGTGCCTCTACACTATATTAAGGTTTATTGGAGGTGATGGAGCATCGCAAAGGGACTACCAGTGATTTGGTTAAAAAAAAAAAAAGCACTCAATATGGTGGGCCCTCAACTGAGCACTGAGAGCCCGCCTCTCAGTCCTAATTGTTTGTGTGCATCCACTCCCATCAGAGTTGAGTCCTTTTTCTAAAACCATACCATGGGGTACCATGGTATGGTTTTAGAAAAAGGACTCAGATAGTTTTAAAAACTGCTATTCACATATTTATGGATGAAATATTTCACGTTAGACCTGCCCCAGTGTTAGACATGGTCTAATGGCAAAGGTTTGGATTGGCTTTCTGCCACCAAATTATCATGACCACGCATATCTCCAAGACACTCCTTCAACACCGCCGACCTACCAGGCATGACGGAAAACCAGTCTGCCATCAGAAGCATGCCTGGAATAACTTGTTAAGTTGTGTGATTCCCAAGTATGGTATAGGTACCGGTCTAGTGTCGAGTAGACGACTGTATACTGCTTGGGCTCTGTCCCAATTCTGTACAAATAGCTGCGGTTCACTGCACAGCGAAAGTTGTTCTGCAGTCAAGTAAAATTAATGAAACCGTCTCCCTAATGGCTTAATTCTTAGTTAATACAACCCACATTTGCATCACCATTAAGCCGATAACGCTAATGTCTGCCTGTCAAGCCTGCCGTGGCCATGACCAAATAACCTCCTTTGCTATTTTGGCCTTGGAAGCACATCAGAATTGACTTAACAATTACAAATAAATGACTCCTATCACATGTGAAGGATAATGCGCTTGATTGGATCTGCGAAGCCCACGGCAGATTAACACGGTGATAACGAGACAATATTGCCGCCCCAGCGTGAGCGGCGGCGACCCAAAGTTGAATGCGAAAATGTCACGAGATGGCATTCACGTGGATGATTTTCAGAGTTAACAGCAGCTTTGTTTGAGCCGACTGCTTTCAAATGTGGCAAAAGTACTCATGGCTCTGTACTCAAGTAGAAGCACAGATACTTCGACAACTATAAAGGCAGAGGTGCTGTGACTCTTCAATCTGTTTGCTGCCACTCTCATTTGAATTACAGGTATGTTATAGGTTACATGTTGTTTATCGAAACAAGTCACTCATTATTTTGTTTATGTACATTTTTTTGTGACATTATTATTAATTTTTTTTAACTTTTGTGTTCTAGTCTATTTTATTATATTTTTCAAAATATTTGTTATTGATGCCAGCTGCTCTGGCTTCTCTCTCTCTCACTATTTGTGTGTCTCTCTCAGGCCGTTAAAAGGGGAAAAAAAGGCTAATCTGCACTGTCCTTTGCATCCTGATAATCGTCTGTCTTTAATGGGCCATCTCATTAGAAATAAGGCAATGACAATCAAGGCCAAGGAACGACAAATATAGAGGAATGGGATATTTTAAGATGCTTTCGTATTTATTCGGTGCCTTTGATATTTTAACATGTCCAATTTGATGAACTGTGGGCTAAATGTGTGCCTGTAGGCATAAAGAGAAGGAAGTTTAGGAAATGTGATCCGTTCCGACCTTCAGGTATTCTCCCCATAAAAACTAATGGAAATAATAAATCATTTGTTTAAGGTTCAATCTGTCCTTAAAATAAAACATGTATTAACTCTGTTAAGTCACCTTCATTAACTGCTGCCTAATTGTTAAAGGTAATGATAAAACATTACCGCAAAGGCGTTAAAAAGTTGACGTTAAAACCAAAAGGAGCAAATATTACAAAATTGACAGTGCAGACCGTTTTTCATGTAACTTTTGCACTCAATATTAACAGTTGAGTTAAATTTTGTTAACCCTAGCATGCACCAATAATGATAACCTGTAACTTGATAACATGATAAGCTGATCACTGTCGTAACGACCGTCCCTGAAAGGGTTAACCACATCAACAAAACATCTCGCATACCTTTCATTATGTAACAATATGCGAGTGTGAGTTTTCTGAGATGATATAATTCGTCACTGCTCCTTTTTTGGAGTCAGGTGCAGTTTAAAAATAAAAAAAATACAAAAGGCCAATAAAAAGCTAAAAACATGTCCAAACTTTTCCATGCAAGGGCCACATACAGAACCATGCAAGGGCTGCTTTGAAAATCTTTGAAATTAATCTATTAAACACACTGAAATCAAGCAAGTACGGTAATAATGTATTGTTTGCATTTTATAGTTATTTTGAAAACAGCTTTTTAAAGGCGGTAAGGCATTTTCAAGATTTTGAGGTGGCCTGGCCCTAAATTCCACGAGACTAGGGCCACCCCTGCACTTAGCAGCAACCAAATGCCATCTCCTGATTCAGAACCACAACAGCAGCAAACTGTATTAAGCTCACTGTTTTTAAAGCGGTTCCTTGAAGATCATGCATGTTCATCAATCAGACCTTGTCACAGAGCACAAAGTGGAAGAAACAACTTTGGTTCTAAAATTGAATTATCTTTATCCACTGCAGTATTTTGAAGAAAAAAAAAGTGTTCTAATTTTAGGTGTTATTAGTTGATTTGTATCTTTGCATATCTTAAAAAGCTCTACAGTAAATAAAGCAACTTATTCATAGAAATGATACCTATTTTATTTATTTTTTTGTGCCTGTGACAAACGCACATCACCCATCCGATCCAAACGGAGTCATAAACAGATGGCCAGTAAACGAGAACGCCGTGTTATTGAGGGAAATTTTTCAAGGGTATGCTCGTGGGCTGTAAAAAGTGTCTGGGTAAGGGTAATGCGCACAAGGAACAAAGTCTTAACTCTGCATATCAAGGAGGCCAATTAGGCCAAGATGTGCCTAAAATGATAAGCCCGAACAAATCCGGCCTTCCATTTATACTTACCCGCAACAAGAGTTTACAACACGGCAGAAGCAGTTCATGTATTGGGATTGAATGACAAGGAGGAGGAGGGCGGCCTGCCAGGTGTCTTCAAAGGGGGAGTAGTTTATCTCATCCACATCCACACCCATACCAACACACACCTCTCCCGTTTTAAAGTGAAAAGTAAGCATTACAGACCTGAGTCTTCCCCGATGTCCATGGGGGTAGCCGTGGCTGTGGGAGCGTCTGGGTGCCGGTCTGTCGTCATCGTGCGAGTGATGCAGAGAAGGCGAGCGGGAATGAGAGGACCTGGAACTGCCCGTGCTCTGGAGGCTGCTGTCAGGGAAGTCGCCATGACGACTCTGGAAATCACAGGAAAGGAGTGCATATTCAATTCAGATCAATTTAGTTCAGGTGTGTTGGAGGAGGGAAACATTTTAAACATGCAGGGGCTCTCGAGGCTCAAAACCATGTTCACCAGACTATTCTTTTGCGAAGATCAGTTATTTCTAATTATCACCAATTTAAATTTAGTAAGTGTGATTTGAATTCCGTAGAAATCAGACTGTCCGTACGTTTTCCAAAGCCAGATCAACTCAGAGGGAGAAAGAGTAGATGACTGAGTCCTCCACGTACAGGTGAACATTCAAATCATAAAAGGGGAACTGAAGTCATGCAGCCATTTTTTTTTTCACTCCTATGAGCCCCCACTATTCTGAACACCGTATTCTGATTAATGCTGTGCTGGTGGACTAAGAACAAAGCACATTAACCAGTTTTCATCCATGTCTGGGGCTGCCATTTTGCGTTAAACTGGCATTTGCTGTCTCAATGCGAACGTCATGGCTCGCCTGTTTTCTGGGTTTGGTCACGAGAGCACTTTGATGTCAGTTTCAAAAACAACGATCAATCCCCGCGCTCACTTCATCCAACATCTTTCTCTTAACACCGTTGGGTCAGCTCATTTTGTGTGGAGAAAAAAAAGCCAGTGTCGGTAGCTCCACACTGTCTTACCTCCCCAAGGCTGCCCCCCTGATGCTGGCCAAAAGCAGGCAGACTCCGCAGCGACGGCACGGGGGAGTGGCCGTGCTGGCGGCCGCGGGACTCTCGAGGCATCTGCCGGAGGACGTGGACGCTGTCATTGCCGTTGAGGTTGTTGTCGCTTGCTGAGCGTAGCAGCGAGCGGGGAGACGGTGTGGGGCCAGTCACCCGGCGACGGTTGGTGTAGGAGGGCGTCTCTCGGAAAGGCACTGATGATAGCGATGACATAAAACTTGAGATGATCCATTTTTTTCTTTTCAAAGCAATATGAATTGTGTTCCATAATGTCCACATCTAAAATCAATAATACAGTGACAATTAATGCGGGACATTACGGGACACTATGGGATGTAATGGGACATGATCCGGCAATGGGGAACCTATGGGACACTATGGGAAAAACAGACAATGTCAGAAACTATGGGACAAAATGTGTCATGATGAGACGTAATAGGTTAGTGGTAGGACAAAATGGTACACAGGGAGGGGATATTGTGGGACCCAATAGGACATAATGGGGCATGATGTAACAGCATTGGGAGCCTATGTGACAAAACGGGTCAAAATTGAGGACTTTAGGGGACACTACGGGACGAAATGAGTTGTGATAAGACCTTAACAGTCTTAAGGGATATTTTGGGGGTGATTGTGGGAAAAGATGAGACACAGTAGGGGAAATTATGGACAAAATGGGACATGATGAGACTCCTTGGGACAAAATGGCATGCAAGAGAGCATATCACAAGACAAACTGGCCCGTCCGTGTAGGGCGTTGGAGAGTGAAAGAGACACAATAAGACAAAAGGAGGCATCATGGGATTATCTAGATGTTACAACATATGGTTTAGTGTCCCAAAGTTAATACGGACCATTGCAATGTTGTACCATTAATCGTATTCACGCCTTAAGATAAATCAATGTTCCATTTTATCACATTGAAAAAAAATGTGATTTTGTTTTAGAGGTTCCACTGCAACTGATACTTATTGAGTGAAATTGAAGCAATTTGAATGTGCATGAAAAAAGGATGCACATGCTGGTATTGTTGTGTTGTACAGTGTATACTGTCTGTGCATATGTACACTAGATGGCAGAGTTTTCCTGCATGTAGCAGTTTAGTTCAGCATGGGGTGGATGGGGGATCTGATAACTCCCCTCCCCTCCCCCGCCAAAAACTTCTCTGCATCCCTTTAATCTCACGTTCTTCATCTTCCCTGCTTTTTACTCCATGTCCCTTTATATCTCTCCGCCGTAACATCTTTCTATCTGAAGCCTTCACAGCCTTAAAACCTGGAGGAACGATTGGCAAAATACGAGTCACTCACCAACATCTGATGCTTTGTGGACCTTTATGATTTCAGCCAGATCAAAGTTCCCTGCTATAATAGCCACCTGGAGGATGACGACGAACATTTTATACAGCGTAATGTTGAGCTCAACAGAGAAGAACATTCATTGCAGTGCTCAAAAGTGATTATTTAGCAGGGTGCTAATTGCTCGGTATGACTCTAATCAAAGTCAGCAAAGGCCCGATTGTCGGATGTTTCTAAATGACAATCCTGAGTGATTATCCTCTGATGTGGGATGTGTATGAGTTTTCCCTAATGCGCACAGAAAATACCTGACAATCATAAATTTCAACCCCGTTCTCTATGTATGATAAAAAGACAAGCATTTTCTTTCCCTTGTGATCAAAGTCAGCAAAAGTCTGATCATGAGATTTCTGAAAGTTTATGCTGAGTAACTATCCTGTGGTGTGTATTAAGACTGATTTTTCTAATGTGTTAGTTTCTAATTGTTAGTTTGTGTGTCCTGTGCTTGAAGTCGCTTTATCCTAAATATCAAATAACTTTGCATTGCCAATTATTTTCTGAGCAGATCAGGGAGGACCTCAAAAATGACCGCCCATCGTAAGATAATCGTTAAGTCAAATCATTTAGAGATATTCCAGAATTGTGCCTTTGCTGAGTTTGACCGAAGGGGAGGGACAAGTGTCAAATTTGGCCCAATTTCCAGGAAGTGCACATCTCACTTCCGGTCACTTTGTCCTAAATATTGCACGGGTTTAACATTTACGATCAATGGATGGTTTCTAAACCGAAGGGAAATGGAGGAGGAAAATGCTTAAATTTGGCCCAATTGTATGTACCCGCTTCAGTTTGCTTTATCGTAAATATTGAACAAATTCAACATTTAAGATTGCCGACCATGTTCTCAGCATATTAGAGGGGCAGAAAAAAAAATTCCCTCTTTACCAAGCCCACAATACAGAATAAGTTTCAGGATAGGATCATATCGACCAATGTCAACACGCTTTAAATGTTAAAAACCACGAGTGTATGCATGTACCCCATTTAAAATGAAGGGTCATACCTGAAAGGCAGTCTGGCTGTTGTAATTCTTAATCTCCTTGTTGGCACCCCGAAAGAGAAGAACCCGAGCACAGCTGTCCTGAATGACAATAAAGACATTTACGTGTTATGAGCTGCCACCATCGGGTGAACGGGCGCCATTTCCCTCCAACTTTTAATTGGTCTGCCTATTAGACAGGTATGGTGGAGGTCACATGACTGTCTGTATGTGCAGACTTTTAAATGTCACCTTGTACAAATAGCACTAAAGTCTGGCTGGAGAGGGAGAGAAACACTCGAGAAGATATAATATACGAACGATCAATATACGAACTGTGGCGGAAACATAAAGTGAGGAGAAAAAGACGAAAAAGCCTGAAGGGATGTTTGAGCCAACATCATCAACCATGCTGTACTTGGCATTTGATGGAAAAATGACTTTTTATTTGTTTGTGACCACAACATCCTTTTTTTTCACAAACACTCGACCAGCAGCGATCATAACGTTAGTTCCACCAGCACAATCTGATGCTTTGCCAAATCCTTTTGGTCCTTTAAAGATGGCATACGGGATTACATCTATTTTCATGTTTAAAAACAGTTCCCAAGTGTCTTAATAATGTGAACTGTGAATTGTGAACAAGAATTACAGTACAGTCATTCATATGACATATTGCAAAAAAATAAATAAATAAAATACAGTATGTGGTTATTTTGTTGTTTTCTTCAAGCCTTTTGTAAAAGTGGATCTTTTCTACATTCATTGCATGATCAAATCATTCAATATATTCTTTTCGACTTATTTAAAATAGCATTGTTGTCATATATCTGGTGAGGAAATGCATGGTCTTATGTGCCCACCCTCCCCCCAGTAGCACTGACATGCTCCTTCCAGCATTTAAATTGTCCATCCTTGGTGTATATCATGCTGAACAGCATGTGTCCTATTATGTCCTCTTTTTAAAGTACAATTACCAAGCCGAGCTGATAGTTACAGTTAGTGTGAGGAAGCCCAAGCTGTCTTTCTTTTCCAACTCACGGCCATGTACGTCGTGGAACTGTGTACACGGAGCCCTCAGGCAAGGTAAAATCCACTAGTAGATTGATGGACACATCTACAGGCCCACACGTGCGGGGGCTGGCTGTTCAGTTTCGGCGTTGGGGGGCTAGGGGCGGTCAATATGTAATTTCACACTGAGCACAGAATGAACAGGACATGTTTTGGTCCACAGGCAAGCACAGAGGCTAAGAATTCAGTGAGTCATATGCATTCAGAAATTCATATCTGACGGAATACATAAAGGAATGATATACAATCTAAAATGGTTTAATGTTAAATAGGTAGAAAATACAGACAACAACAAATGTAGTGAAGTATAAAAAAGAAACACAAATAAGACATGAATCCATGAAATTAGTGCAATACATGCAGAAAAAAGAAACAATACTGAAAATGAAAATGACAACGCAAATAGAAACAAAATACGTAAAACATGAACCTAAAAACAATAAAATGCTGTGTAATAACACAAAATAAAAAACATGAATTCACAAATACATATCAATACACGTGAAATAAACATCATGACAACAATTAACAAAAACAACTAAACTAAAACTTAAAACTAAACAAAATAATGTCTATCACAGAATAAAATCAAATTAAGCAAATATGCAACATTATTCAATGGCTTTCTCGTTAAATCAATACATTTTGCCTAAATAATCTGCATGCTTTTATAGATTGATCTTCTCCAAGCCATATACGAAAAAATAAAAAAATAATAATAATGGGTTCTAATCTAGGCGGCCCGGTAGTCCAGTGGTTAGCACGTCGGCTTCACAGTGCAGAGGTACCGGGTTCGATCCCAGCTCCGGCCTCCCTGTGTGGAGTTTGCATGTTCTCCCCGGGCTTGCGTGGGTTTTCTCCGGGTGCTCCGGATGCATGGCAGGCTCATTGGGCACTCTAAATTGTCCCTAGGTATGAGTGTGAGCGTGGATGGTTGTTCGTCTCTGTGTGCCCTGCGATTGGCTGGCAACCAATTCAGGGTGTCCCCCGCCTACTGCCCGAAGACTGCTGGGATAGGCTCCAGCGCCCCCCGCGACCCTAGTGAGGATGAAGCGGTTCGGAAAATGGATGGATGGATGGATGGATGGGTTCTAATCTAATGGCTGCTAATCCCGAAGTTTCCATGATGTCATTTTCAAAACCAGTTTTAAAAGTCCATTGTAACGTTTAACAAACACAGATATTTGATGACCTCAGTTAAAGATGGAGACATGTAAATATTATTGGACATCAACCAGTTTAAGAGCGTGAGTAAAAGTTGAAAGAAAAGTGCCTGTAGCAGGCTAAGAGCTAGTCTCAAGCTAACTGAGCCATGACCTTGTAAGATTTATCCCAAAACATCCTCCAGCGGGTGTGTGAGCTTTGTGTGTGTGGGTACATATCGGGCTTCCACATTGATTATAAAAACAGGGTTCAGCAAAAGGTGAAGTAAAAGTAAGTAAGAGAACTCTAAAAAAGTAGCGCGTAAGGAGCACTCCACATAATACAAACAATACACATAACTGGAACATTTAACAATGCGGTTGTCGTTTGTCTAACTGCAATGCATCATGTTGAGGTCGCAGCGCAGTAATCACGTTCACATTTGATATTGAGATTTTGAGCGTCATGAAGTGGGGAATATTTAGAAGCGTAATAAAAACATAAAGTTTAGGTGTGCGCGCATCGCGTGGTATGCTAATAGGACTCCGTGCTGGTGACTAAAAGTAAGCCTTTTTCCCTCTTGTTTACAAAGACAGCACACGGTGTACATTGAGAGTCGGAGAAGCCAATTAGTGTGTGCACCATCGGTGTTTCTACAGCAAATCACTCGGAACACCATTCCAAGACGTCTTCAGCGTGGCTTTACACTACAGTCGCTTAATTGACCATGTTCAGTCATGTTTAAAGTACAAGACAGATGCTTCCTGTCACCGCTGTGTTTGTACATTGGAAGATGCAGCAGGCACTTCGTTTTGTGATTTTTTTTATTTTTTTTTATGACCAGTTCAAGTCCTTCTGTTAATTTTTGTTGTGAAAGGTGGCAGTTAGCAAGACTGGCTGGGAAGAAGAGCGATCGTATACATTCTGTGTGGAACTGATTAGTTGACTTATTTCTGAGTTGACTATACGAAGGCCCAGGCAAAGCTTCTCTCCCACCTGGTGACAATGTAAACATCCGTCGAATTTACGTGAGCAGACAGTAACACCTTGCAATCGCCAATGACCAAAAAACTCCTCCTGTTGCCACAGATGTAGAAAATCTCTCATCTTTCACGGTTTGGGATTCTTTCGCCTTTGGATGTATTGATCTCAGACAGCGGCTTGGATTGCGCCTGCCCATTTGGCTACGGGATTGTAGACGACCATGGAGATAAGAGGGTCTGTAGCTTTCATGAGGCCCTCCCACCGATCCCCCACTGCTAAAGCCTGCCTGTTTCACAGATCAATCTGCTCATCTCCGTGTCGCATCTCCACAGGGAGAAGAACGGGGACTTCTCTCTAATAGAGGACACACAAAGAGCCCAAACTCCTTTTTACCCAAGTCAAGAGGATGCAGGCCTGAATACAAATAGAACTACTGTACATAAAATACTATCTTTATTGAATGACAAGAACAGAACTCAGTCGTTTTTATAAAAATGAACACGGGTCAATTTGACCGCGACCAGGACCCGGATAAGCGGTAGAAGATGGATGGATGGATGGATGGATGGGTCAATTTGACCCGCAACACAACAGAAAGGGGTGGTCGATGTATCCAAACTACATCACCACACAACATTCTGGCACATGTCAGCGAGCGGACATCAATATTTACTGTCAGTTCACTTTGACAGACTTGGAAATACGTATTGCGCTGTGATATCAATGGTTCATTCTTTTGCAGTGAAACTGTATCATGACGGGCATCATGACATCAATATTCACTGAGGTTATAATGGTATCGTATTGTGTCAAAAATGCCATATTGAGATTTGATGCTGCTTTATCGATACGGTATCGTGTCACACACCAGTAGCATACATCATCATACGTCAATATTTGATGACGGTGTATCAATACCATACAGTTACAGACAACGACACAGGACATTGCAATATCTGAATTTCATGCTGGTGTACTCAAGCCGTATCATGACAGATGTGTTGTGCTGTATTGTGTGGATATGATCGATCGAAATATCCATATTTGATGCTGTTGTATTGTGCTGCATTGTGACAGGCAATGGCGGGATGCATCAGAATGTCAGTATGTGATACTATTGTAACGCATATACAGGCCGTTTGTCACATTGCACAAGCAGTATGGGATGTTTGTGATGTTAATGCTCGCGTAGTCAATCTGTATCATGTCAGACAATGGTGCGCCGTGTGATGAGTATACATTTTTGATCCTGGTATAGGGCTACCGTTTCGTGATATATGTATGGATAATAGAGAGTCCCTGCTTCTGCGTCAACGACCTGAGTGTGTTTGTTTTACAGTTCTCCCGACATTCAATAAATGTATGAAAAGTGCAGCATAGACTGTGGTTCATCTTTCCCACGTGTGAGGGCATTAGAATAAAGAAGGCTACTGTAAAAACCCTTTAAATAAAACAATCATTTACAAAAATAGATGATATAGTGGTGGCACGGAAGATGAACTGCAACATATGAGAGGAATGCAATTAATAAAAAGTAGTACCTGGTTGTAGAGTGCACACACATGCAGAGCCGTGTTCCCGGAAGCGTTTTGGGCGCTCATGTCCGCTCCGTAAAACAGGAGATGTTCCAGGTGCTGCACGTGGCCATAGCGGCATGACTGCAAGTACAGGAATCAATGAAAGTCTGCTTTACGAAATGGCCGAACAAGAGAGCCAAATTGATTGAATAAAATGTCAAATAACTTTTTCAACAGATTTTAGCACAATTGGCAACAGTTGTAAAAGTGGTGGAGACCATCATAGTTTGCGCTTCAGATAACTGATGGTTTGCACTATTAAAAATTTGAGAGATCACTGCAAGCACAAAATTAAATTTGAGGAGATGTTAATTGGAAGTGTCAGTGGAACAGGCCAAAAAACATAAACATTACTGTACTGTGAAATCCATTGCTTCAAGAATTTCAAGTAAGCCAGCCATCTTATAGAAGCCATGTTTTGTTTGATTTATTCCTCTTTGAGTGTGTGGGAATCGAATGGATCTGCCCATTGTGTCTAATATTGTATTTAAAACTTCGGACATCACACCTGAAAAACAGCTCGGGAGATGCCAGTACCAAAGTCAAAGTTAACTGAAATGACCCAGATGCAAGGAAATACAGAGTTGAAAGTACTTTTGTCATCGGTGATATGGCATGACTCCTTCTTGTGACTGGTTCCAAATCAGACCTTACAGAAGCTCTATTTAAAGACACAAAATCATCTACCTCAATTCGTCTCAGGCATTCGTTTAGCAGATGCAATTTTGGGTGCCCGTGGTTCGGAGCTCAGCTTCACCATCATGAATAATCAGTTTTGGAAGCGTGTCTGCACATGTAAACCTTCAGTAAAGAAGCCCATACAGTATAGAATTTGTGAACAGCACTTGCACGTCAGTCACCTGGTGTATCTCCTGCCAGCCGTTCTCGTCTACGCAGCCGACCTGTGCATGGTCGTGCAGCAGCAGCTCGCAGCAGTAAGGGTCTCCTCCCACCATAGAGCTGTGGTAGAGGGGAGTTAGCCCCCGACTGTCCTTGTAGTCTGGAGATGCGCCCAAGTCTAACAGCGTCTGAGGGATATGGGGGCGGAGAAGGGGGGCGGATTTAATGTGGAAGCTTAAAGCAAGTGTCATGTACATGTTAAAGCTTTAAAGGTAATGGGGCTGGACAAGGCTTGTAATAAGAACAATACTGTATTGTGGCTGACAACTGGATGGTGTATGGCCAAATCTGGACCCCCACCTCATTTTATGTGTCCTGCAAAACCCAATCAAACATGTCATCTTCCATAATACTTCCTCAAATCTGTACCAAAATTTCAAATTCTCATATGTAATAAATAACAGAGATAATGTACCCCTTTTCCTGTTACCAAACCCCTCATTACAGTAATTTAAATAGTTGAAAAACAATAATTACACACAGCCCTCCAAGGGAAACGGTAACTACTGTATTTTCCACACTATAAAGCGCACCTAAAAGCATTCAATTTTCTCAAAAGTCCGATGCACCTTATTTGCGGATCAATATTCAAATTTAAAATATTTTGTAAAGTGCTTTATTACAGCGGTTGTAAAAGCTCTATATAAATAAAACGGTATTGTATTACCTTTTGTACATCTAGTGGCTGAATAATGCAACTGCAGCCATTGTAGTAGCTTGTCTTCTATGCGCCTTATAATGCGACGCACCCTATATTAGAACACAGTTTTTAAAAAGGCCATTCAGTGAAGGTGTGCCTCATAATACGAAGCGACTTACAGTGCGGAAAATACGGAACAATGTGGCCCGTGACAGAAATGAGTTTGACCTCCCTGATCTATCGTCCATTAATTATATGTACAAAACCTTGTACCCTCTTAGAAGGTACACCAACAACACTTTTTATCCCGACTAATAAAAAAACAATAATGATGGAATTCAGGTGTAAGCAGGTTCAGGATATTTTGAAGGCTACGTTTTTCTTTTTCTCTACAGATTGCTTGTCATGTTTGTTTCATTAAAATGTTCAATTGCTTTTAAAGATGTCCATTAAAACAACACAAAGCTTGTCCATATCCTGTGCACAAAATAACAAAAAGAGAATAAATGGCCTACTGTGGTAGGATAAAAAAGTTTGGGAAATCAATTAAATGAGTCATGCAAGTGATGTGAGTCAGCACAGACGGACGCCGTACTAGAGCCGTCAGTAAATGTCACATCATTCAGAGATGACGCGCTAAGCTTCATATGGAGCAAAATTGCTCAAGCACACTCCAGCGGAGGAAATTGCCCGCTCGCAAACCCCTGTTCTGCCAAAATGGCCCAGTGAGTCTATTGTTGTGGAGAAATGAATGAAAGAGATGAGTCACCCTTTCTGCTGCCATGACGGTGAGAGTTCATGGTGGGTGATACATTCCAGACCTACCCGCTACAAAAAGACCATAGACAATACTTTTTTTAAATGGATAGCTTTACCACTTCCATGCAGTAAAACTGATTCAAACACACTTCAACTGGTTAACCCTCCCTCGGGTTCTGAATTTTTTAACTTGAAATTTTATGACTTTTCCTAGATTGCCCTAACTGCGGTGAGAGCTGTGTCAGGTGGTGGGTCAAAATGACCCATACATTCCAGACCAATGTTTTACCAGAAATAATTAGTGTGCGCAGGTGTAGAAATATACGAAAATAGACGTGTGCTAATTAGTTGAATGGGTTACATTTTTTCATATTTTGTCTTGTATTGTATTGTTTTTTTTTAATTGTTCATCAAGGAAAAAAAAGAAAGAAACTTTAGATATGAATACTTTATTTCTGCCATTTTCTTTCCTTTTCTTAAACTATAGCAATGTGAAGAGGGTGAACTAATCACACTGAAGGATTCAAGCAAATTCAGCTGCACGGGTCATTTTCACGGGGTGTGTACAGAAAATGGTTAAAACAGCGAAGATTTTAAAATAAGAGCCGTCAGTTGGACAGTTTTATGCTTTGATTTTAGGCCGGGCACTGTAACCAGCAGTACTTTGGCAAATAGTGAACAGCTGTTCACAAATGAAACGTCACGCTGCTTAATGCCGCTCCCAAGTGAGGTTTCCAGTCAAACTGAAAATAAAACTGAATTATATGTAAATAACCAAACAACTGAACTGCTAGCTTAATGTTAACCTATAATGGAAACTGCCCTTGACATGCTAGCCTTTCCCATTGATATTTGCAATTTGGTGGAGCAATACAAGTCCGTGTGATGTCGGCGAGCTGCGTGTGAATGTCTAGAAATGAGCTGCAATAGCAGCTCCAACATGAGTGTGCTCATTGCGTTTATGTGCTTTACTCTCAAACGTTCAATAAACTGTTTTAAAAAATGGATGTCTGCCACAGACAGATGAATACACTCCTCAAAAAAAAAAATCTGCTTGAACTCTTTGTTGTGTGTGTATGCTTGTGTCACTCACAATGAGTGCGCTGTGGTTCTTGCTGCGCACGGCCTTGTGCAGGGAGGTGATGCCGTCTTTTGTTCTGAAGTCCAGATGACCGCCGCCGCTCTTCAGCACCTTGATAAGTTCCGCGCATCCCTCCAGCTGCACCGCCAGCGTCAGAGGGCATTCTACACCATGAAGGCACAAAAATGCAAATAAGCCAAACAACAACATATACAGTATGTCATTTTATTCCTCAAATGTCAACTAGTAATAAACTGACCTATTTTTTGGCTGACTATAAAATATTCTTTAGGCCTCCATAGAAAAGGCCAGTAGTTCTCAGACTTTGTACAAGTACAGCGATGCTTTAAGATGAAAATGTATTTTGTTTTGTGACCGTGCTTGTTCTATGAGTTGAAACACATGTACCTGAAATAATCGTATTCCTTTGAAATGTATTGAAATTCCATTAATTTGTTCCTGCTTCCAACCCCCCCCCCCGCCCCATAAAAAAGATTGCAATGTGTTTTCGTTTAATCTGAAAAAGAATACTCTGTAATACTGTATTGCACTTTAGAAGAACCTACAGTGATAACATTCCAAAATAGAATGTAAAGAATTTGTTTTTTGCCACATTTTCTGTTTCATTAGAACGGACATTTTACTTCTCTGACACTGGCCATCAGGGGTTAGTATATTACAAACATATGGATATAAATGGAGCTGGTTAAAACTCTCCACTAGGCTGCAGTACTCTGTTCATCACAGAAGATAAAAACTACATGCCTAAGAGTATTGTTGTAGTACAGAGCCTGCCAACATACATTGCTCCACTGCTTGTGTTCAAATATCTGTTGCTTGAAGGGTTAGAAAGCCGATGCCATTTGTTAGCCTGTCGATGACATTTTTCATGATGTGTTAGCATTAAGCTAGCATACTTTAAGTCAAACACATTTTGTTGTTTTAATGTAAAAAAATATGTCATTATTTTTGTTTAATGTTTAGTTTGACTGTAAACTTCAACTGAGAGTGGCAACCAGCTTCAAGACTTTTTCTAGAGAATTGTTCACGATCTGCCGAACTGCATCTTGTTTGTAAATTGAGTTTGAGTATTAAAATCTAGTAGCGTAGCAGACCTCAGGTTTAAACTAAAATTAGACAGTTTTAATCTTAAAATTGTATTAAGAATGTTTAACCAGGGTAAGAGTAAACACAGTTAGAACATAATAAAACCTATATATGAAATGATTCCATGAACATGTATCGCACATAAATGTTAAATCAAATCTGTACCTAAATGTTTAAAAACAAACCGTTTTTGGAAGATTAAATGAAAATGTATTGACAAAAAAATTTAAATACAAAGGAACTGTACTAGGCGGCCCGGTAGTCCAGTGGTTAGCACGTCGGCTTCACAGTGCAGAGGTACCGGGTTCGATCCCAGCTCCGGCCTCCCTGTGTGGAGTTTGCATGTTCTCCCCGGGCTTGCGTGGGTTTTCTCCGGGTGCTCCGGTTTCCTCCCACATTCCAAAAACATGCATGGCAGGCTCGTTGGGCACTCTAAATTGTCCCTAGGTATGAGTGTGAGCGTGGATGATTGTTCGTCTCTGTGTGCCCTGCGATTGGTTGGCAACCAATTCAGGGTGTCCCCCGCCTACTGCCCGAAGACTGCTGGGATAGGCTCCAGCACCCCCCGCGACCCTAGTGAGGATGAAGCGGTTCGGAAAATGGATGGATGGATGGAACTGTACTATGGTGGTAATAGAAATGAGGAACCAAAATAATGCACAGAGAAGCAACCAAACAAGCAGCAAGATTAACTACATGCTGTTGGCGTTCACCCAAAGTATTCTCCCTTTCCCGCTTGAAGATTTACAGGTCACCAAGCCTGCGAATTTCTGTCAGGCATGGAGAAACACTTGGAATAAACATGAGGAGATTAGGAAAGAGATCAAGCCATCTTTATTCAAGGTGTCTTTTGCTAAATCGAATGATTGACATGAACATTTACATGAGGCCTCAGCTTCACAAAGATGCTGAGACACCAGCAAATATGCATATATATCAATTTATAAGTATGTTTTGTTATTTATTATTATTTATTATAATTATTGTTACCGGTATATTTTTAGGTGATTGGGGTTTTGTTTGGGGTCACCAATGTACAGCCCCCAAGGACCACATGAGTAGCCCGTGGGCCTGTTCTAAATAAAGCTCACCAGTAATGAGACATTGTGATTTTCTATGAATGATATTGAAGTGGTCGTTTGAAAATGTAGACAGCGGTAGAGACTTAAAAGAAATCAATATAGTACTGCATATTGATACGTGTTTGTTTCCTAATCATTGTGACAACTCATTTAGATGGTGTGTCTTCACCAAATGAAGAGCATTAATTACACAGGACCACATGTGTCCCAAAATGTATTTTTGATGCTGATTTTAAAAATGTCTTGCACAACAAGGTTTTGGAGATATTTTTCACATTTATTTATTTATTTATTTTTCAGTTTGACTTATAAAAGCTTGTGCAATCCGGATTTCACCATGCATTTTAATCGATGGCTATTTCAGAAAAAGATTCGACATGTTGCTGAACCAAAAATTGTATTCATAAATATTTCCATAACGTCAGATTTAAAATTACATTTCTTTTCATAGATATACCAATGAAATGCAGTAGCAGGTGTGTATGAAATGATTCAATATGTTTACATTTGAATGACTTTCATGGTCATAACGGCCCTCTGAGGTAAATGATGTGGCCTGCAATCAAAATGAGTTTCTCATCCTGGGGCCTGACCTACGGGTGTATTCAAGAAAAGGAGCAAGTGTACATTACTGACACTTGCGCCATCCAACTTCCTCACCTCCTGTGTCGGGATCGTGAAAATTGGGGTCCAAGCCTTTTTCCAGAAACCGGGAGACCTTTTCGACGCTCCTCTGCTGCACATACTCCATGAACTTCTTCAGGTTGGCCTAATGGAGGGAGACAAGGGAGTGAGGAGGGAGAACGGGTTGTGGTGAGGTGGGTGGAGGGGCAGAAGGAAGAGACAGCTGTGATTGGCCCACAGCAGACTCGTGTGGCTGACGCCGTTTAATAATGCAGCGGCGAGATGAAAGCTTAATTCGCTGCGCAACTCTTTGCCAGCGCGTGAAGGCTTTATGTCTCTTCTGTCATCATATCAAACAAATGGAGCGTGCGGCCGTAGATAAGCTCGCGACAAAGACAACGGCAGGCAAAAATGTCTGGCGAGTTAACATGGGTATAAAGTTTTATTTACGCTTCCAATGTTGAAAAATGGGGAGCACGGAATCCTAGTTGTTAGCATCCCTCGGGGTTTTACTATGGCTTCCTCTGACATTTGAAAAAAAACATGCATGATAGGTTCATGGAGGATTAAATTGGCCATAGGTGTTAAGGTGAAATTTTTTTTCAATATGTGCCTTGTGATTGGCCGGTGACTACACCCAGCCTCTCGCCTGAAAGTCAGATGGATTAGACTCCATCTCACCAGCGAACTCTAATGAGGACAAGTGCCACAGAAAATGGATGAAAGTGTGGTTGTATTATGTCCACTAAGTCATTTTTAGTAGGAAAAAGTCTTGTGACACATTGGTAGCGTTCCAAGAAAGTTACAATGTCACAATGTGAGGGTAAAAAAATAATTACAGGAAAAAGTTGCACTATCATAAGCAATTTATTTTTTCTCATCAAAATAAAGTCACAAAATTAAGAAAAAAATCTGTTAAAATTGGAGGGGTTTATTTGGGTTGTTTTTTTGTGTGTGAATATGCTGCTTTTTGGTGAGTAATCCGTTCCAAAAAGTCTGACGAAAGCCAAACCATACAAAAAAAACAAAGCAATATGTCCATCTGTAAAAAAATTATGTGAATGTACTTAATTTGTTCCACCTACCAAAAATGGAAAATATCTGTACTTGAACATGCAGAAAACACTGTGAAATAAACCAGTGACCAAGGAAATAGCTCAGTTAACATTAGCCATGGTCCAAATTACCATGATTCTACTGCAACAACAAAGTAAGTAGGCTCGCTCGCTCAGTTGGTAAGATCTCGGCAGTGCAAAAAGTGCAGCACCCGGCTGACAAAATACAAAGTGAACAAAAATACAGAGAGAGGAAACACTGTGACAGGGCAGGTCCACATAGCAAATACAGTCAAACCTCGGTTTTCGAACGTCTTGGTTCTCGACCAATTCGGTTTTCGACCAAAGATTTCGAGTTTTTTATGCCTCGGATGACGAACAAATTTCCGTTCTCGAACAAACTGAGCGCACTTGAATTTGACTCCTCTCACCTTCCTTACACGAGGAAGTGACGCTTCCTCGGGTAGACGAGGAAGTGACGCTTCCTCGTGTTGCTTTGCATTGTGAGCAGACGTGTTCAGTAAACATTTTTATTTTAAAAATAGGGTGGTTTCGGTTTTCGAACAATTTTGGTTTTCGAACAGCCTTCTGGAACGCATTATGGACGGAAACCGAGGTTTGACTGTAAAGCACAAAAGGGCCGATGCGCCCATCATGCAATGCCTCATCATGACACTTTCACAAGCCTTACAGGAAAGTGCTCAAAAAAGTTATCTATATGCATCAACTGCTTTTTACCGTAAATAAAAAAGAAAACTCATGAAAAAAAATACAAAAACCACTGTACAGTGTGTGTGTGTGTGTGTGTGTGTGTGTACCCTGTGACTGATTGGCGACCAGTCCGGTGTGTGTGCAGCCGGCCTCAAATTCAACTGAAACAGACTTCAGCTAACTGACATGAGGACAAGTGCAAGCAAAAATTGGATGTAAAAGGCATTTCAGTCAGCAAGCATGAAGAGCTCATCAACAAATACACGCAAATCCACTCTGTTTTGACATTCATAATAGATGCAAGCTCACAAAGGAAGCTTTCCAAATGGCGTTAACGCCAACTGAACAAGAAGTTTTGATGATCAAATCAAGATGAAGTGTGACATCCCCTTGAGCGAATACTTATTTGATGATTAACTCCATTTTCACAACCAATGCACTCAAGGCTTGCAGCTACACGCCCTCACACTTTCAACGAGTGAGAATCGATAAGGCGCTCACCTTGTGCAGCATCGTCTTTTTCGCGCACTTCCTCACTTTAATTCCACTTCACACAAGCTGCGTTTGTCTTCACGCAGCCCTGCCTGCCTCTACACGCCGGTACATCCTCCCCGCAGCCCCACCATACACATGCCCCACGCTGACACATCGCCGCGAGCCGCCGCCGACCGCTCCACTCACTATCTCCAGGCGAGTGAGAGAAATTCGCTGGAGCCTTTTTTCTTTCTTTCCCCTTCTTCCTCCCCCTCCTGCTATCTTCAGATATTGGCAGGTGCAGTTGTTATGGCGATGGGATACAAACACAGCTCGCGAGTGGGTAAAGTGCAATTGTGGCAATCATTGTGAACATAGTGCAGCGGGGTCCACGCGGGGTTTACAACAGTTGACATGTGACATTTTTTGGGGATGTGGGCAGCACTTAGGTGGCCCTGTGGTTGACTGGTTAGTGCGTCGACCTCACAGTGCAGAGGTGCAGGGTTCGATTCTGGCTCCGGCTTTCCTGTATGGAGTTTGCATGTTCTCCCTGTGCCTGCGTGGTTTTTCTGTCGGTTTCCTCCCACATTCCAAAAAACATGCGTGGCAGGCTAATGGAACACTCTGAATTGTCCCTCGGTGTGAGTGTTAGCGCGAATGGTTGTCCCCTGTTCAGGGTCTCCCCTGCTTCCCGCCCAAAGACTGCTGTGATAGGCTCCAGCACACCCCGCGAGCCTTAAATTCAGATTAAAAACAGTCGGAAATAAACCGAAAATTGAGAAAATAATAATAACTACAAAATAATAACAAAAAATAAACATATACAAAATAAAAATAAATAAATAAACGAAATAAAAATTTGACTTGGTTTCATCAAAACCAATCATCTTAAGAGCGGGCTTCATAGCTTATAACTACGCTGGATATAAGCCGCTACAATTTAAACTACATGAATAATATCTGAAAGGCATTCTTTGCACTTGTGTATTATGTTCAGTGAAAGGTGTAAATGTATCGATGACATTTACATGTTTCCCATATTTGAGGGAGTGAGCATCCGTGCCATTATATTTCAGACACTGTTAAGGTGGATGAAGATGATTAGTACCAATTTGGTTTTTTTCTGAGGAAAACACAATCTTGATTTTAATGAAGGTCTGGCAAGAAACACACACAGACACACACATGCGTGCGCATTTGTAAAGGGGAGCGGTCTCACTAGTGGGAAATCAATGCCTAACACAGGAAGTTGAATGCAGTAACAGCAGAGCGCGGTATCAATCACACCGTAAGGCCTGGGAGTCAATTGAGCTCATAGAACACGAGCAGGAAATGGACGTGTGCCAGAGGACCAGCCATATTTTAAAAAATAAATAAATAATAAATTAAAAAAGCTTTTTAAATAAATAAAGGTCACTGCTTTCATCATTGAACATGCAACAGTGTCGGTGCACCGGAGAACAAATCAATGTTTTATTAGCAGCCTTTGGCCATTTTGCTGTTTACTCACTTCAGTGTGCCTTTGGTGTGGAAATAACTTGCTAATAGTAACATGCGCTGTGTAACTACACAATTGCAGCGGAACCTGTAAATCGCCTCTAGAGAGGCAATCGCTGTCATGCATGAAAATGGATTAATGTGTTTGTGTGTGTGTGTGTGTGTGTGTGTGTGTGTGTGTGTGTGTGTGTGTGTGTGAGACAGTTGAGAAAACGTTACGTAAAGGGTTGTGTGGATAAATGTATTACATTTTCAATGTTCATTATTTTTAACAACTACTAATAATTTCTATAATATAGTATGGGAAAAAAATCACATTATCACATCAATGTAATTTTCATAATTGTAGGTGAAGTAATCGCTAACTAAATTACCGGTACATAGGGCGCACCTCCCCGATAGGAGGCTGTTTCGCCACCATCTTTCTGCTCCGGATACTCGAAGGAGACAAAATTAGTGAACGTTGTTCCTCAACATCATGACAACAAAATGGGTAACAAATACAAGGGCCTCCGTCACTTGGAATAAAGTCGTTTGGGATGACATTTTCTTGGGTGGTAGCCTTGCAAAATATCATCTCCCTGAGACACAGTCGTGCACATGCTTCAAAATGTAACACTGCAGAGCTGCTTCATCTTTGGCTTTGACATGATCGTGTCTCTGCTATGACTTGAAAATTGTGAATCTTCACCCAGCCTAGGTCCAGGTTGTGGGCAGATATATTCTTATTCACTTTCGGGAATGTTTGCTCACAGACACTTTTTGGAAAATTGGCAGCTCATTTCCTTGGCTGAGTTGGTAGGTACCCCGGGACCCATCTATTTGTATACACACTATTAAAGTCCATTTTACATAACATTCACCCTTGAAAATGTAGACTTCCACTTCCCCAAACTACTCTTCACTTTTTGAGCAGGGCTGGCTTTGATAGTTTATTTTGGTCACTGTGAAACAATGTTGCACAGATGGCTGCGAATGGGCCGGAACACATATCTAGCGAAAAATATCTTCTGAAGACAAACAGCAAACCATGAAGTCTGCATTCTTCCACATTGTTTTTTTTTTTTTTGTAAATGGGGCATGTTTCCTGAATACAATTCAGGCAATATTAATACATATAGTGATTTCATCAATTCATTTTCTTAACCGCTTTGTCCTCAAGGCCATCGCGGGCGTGCTGGAGCCTATTCCAGCTGTCTTTGCGCAGCAGGCGCGGTACACCCTGAACTGGTTGCTAGCCAATCGCCGACATACATTTGATTTGAAAAATGTAAACGCTGGATTTCAACTGCATGGTTTACGTACCTAATTAACGGTTTGTTTGTTTTATTTGGGGTTGGTCAAAAATTTGTTTAATATGTATATATATATATACATATATATATACATACATATATATATACATACATATATACATACATATATATACATATATATATATATATATATATATATATATATATATATATATATATATATATATATATATATATATATATATATATATAGAGAGAGAGAGAGAGAGAGAGAGAGAGAGAGAGAGAGAGAGAGAGAGAGAGAGAGAGTCAAACCTTGGTTTTCGTCCATAATCCGTTCCAGAAGGATGTTCGAAAACCAAAATTGTTCTCACTCCGGTAGTCCAGTGGTTAGCACGTCGGCTTCACAGTGCTTCGAAGTTTGCAACGTTCCAAAAACGCATGGCAATTGTGTTCCCTAGGTATGAAGCGTGGATGGTTGTTCGTCTCTGTGTGCCCCGATTGGCTGGCAACCCACGCTCTGGGATAGGCTTTGAGGATAAAGCGGTACGGAAAATGGATGGATGGATGTTTACTGAACACGTCTGCTCACAATGGAAAGCAACATGAGGAAGCGTCACTTCCTCGTCTACCCGACTTGTGTAAGGAAGGCAAGAGGAGTCAACTGGTGCATTCAAGTGCGCTCAGTTTGTTCGAGAACCGAAATTTGTTCGTCATCCGAGGCATAAAAAACTCGAAATTTCTGGTCGAAAACCGAATTGGTCGAGAACCGAGATGTTGGAAAACAGAGGTTTGTCATGTTCCGGTTTCGGCAGCAGGTGGCGGGCTGAGCATTCTTGCTGGCTGCACACCTGCAGCCAATCTGTCATTATGCACCCGGTATATTAGAACTGCTTCTCTGGCTCTTTCTTGCCGGAGAATTGCTTGCCGTGCCACTGCTGTTGCCCGTGAGTCGTTGTTCTTGCTCTCGTTCCTCGTGTTTAAAGTGCTAGTTCTAGTCGTCGGTTCTATCTTGTGTTATCCAAGAGTTTGTGTATTATAGTATCGAGTTTATTTTGTCTTCCTTGCCTTTTTGTGCAAGCCCTTTTTGTTATCGGGTTTGTTCGCATATTTTCCTGGCACTTATTTGTGACCAGCGTTTTCTGTTTTCCAATTTTTCTACGGTACGAATTTGGAATTAAACATTATTCGTCTTTTTGGTACGGAATTCTTGTTGGTGTCTGCTTTTCGGGAATCCTATTAGTCTCCTTTTTTGCCAACGAAGTGTGTTCTTTCTGCTTCGTTTGTAACGTGACAAGGTTTGACTGTATATATATATATAGAGAGAGAGAGATATCTATATCAATATAGATATAGATATATATACAGCGTGAATTTTTGTAATGCGTTTTCAATTGAAAACTGTTGGTCAACTTTTTTTTAATTTTTTTTTAAAGAATGTTGATTTAGTAGAGATTTAAAGTCATGAACTACTACGTATCATTGGGAATAATTTATCCTTTGACACATTGATTGAGGCCATTTTAATGCCAATCAAGACCTTGGTTTTAAATTCATTGATTAAATGCATTTTAAGGCTTTCTAGATTTTGCAGAAACTCTGTCCTCAGAGGGCTGCATTTATATTAGTCATTCTTTGTAAAGGATATATAAAATATCCCTGCGAAGTTGTTTAGTTAAATGTCTACATGTGTTGCTCCAGTGTGCTCAAATATGCGCTGCTTAAAGGGTTATAACAATGTTGTTACTGATGGTTTGACTTAACCCATCGATTTGCGCTTTGCATTCTGGAAATATAAATGACTAAAAAAAAATGGCCAATCTTTAAGAGCACACGAAAATTGAAAACATCCAGCATTTCATGATGCTGGATATTGGGAAGCAACAACCAACGCGCCTCATCTACTCCCCTCACAGCCTTTTTAATAGTTTTTTCAGTGGGCAGTCGAATACGGGCTTGTGCATTCATACGGCGCATATGTGTAACGTACATACACTAAGTGTGTCAAACACTCGCACTGGCCTATATCGACACTCATTACAGGACGGCCGCTTCGCCTCTGGTGCCTCGCAGCTGGCGGGCACGGGTGAGTAGTCATTGGTGAGGATGCTTGTGTCAACCTTTTCACCATAATGTCACACAGACTGGACATCCGGGTGGCAAAAACTGCGACTGCGCCGCGTTGGGGTATATCTGGCATCGCAACCCCAAACCCAACAAGTTTGTGACATCATTTTCAGTTTCTACCAACCGGAAGTACCATGCGGCCTACCTAGAAACATTCTGAAAATGTCTATACGTGCCCTATTGCGAGATGTGCGGCCAAAATGTGAGCGCAGGAGGATGGACGTGCTGCTTCAAGACGCAACGAGACAGACTAAACATTTGGGCAAGAAAAGCTCCGGCTTTGAGTGTGAGCCCACAAATACACAAAGCCCTGCTGTCAAGCCAGCAAGAAGGATTGGGGCTATGATTACGCAACAACCATCTGACCAAAGTTTTGGGGAAAAATATGACTCAAAGTTCTGTGAGGAGCCCACGCAGTGAGGGAAATCAAAATAATTGTTTTCTGTTCTTACAGTGTGAGCTGGACTGCAGGTTATCAACACAGTGCACCACCGGCGAACATAACGATATTTCCACCAACAATCCAAACCAAATATCTGTCATAGTACCGAGACTCCCTTGTGGGAGGCAACACTCCCACAGTGGTGCACCCAACCAACTGTCAGATCCGCCAACCTACATTTGTCTCTGAAATAACCAACACCGGTCTAACTATGACCTGGTGCAAAATTGCACCGCCTGCTACACAGCATTTATGCTGTTTTAAGAAAATAGAGCGTGAGTCAAAAAACACAAACACAAAATGAGAACACCCACAAGGAAGCTGTTGTAGGCCCCCATTCACATCCAGACGGGAGGTCCTGATGGCACTCACAGATGTTATTTTTCTCCCTTGCTATTCCAACTTTTGGTAATCTGCAGGCACAGTTTACAATGAAGAGCTCTAAAGCGGCCACATCAGATTCAAATCCCACCTCCTGACAATGCTGCATTTGTCTGCATGACATGTGAGCACTCTCAGACAACAACAGGGCACTCTAACATCAGAAAAAACCCACACACACATGGGGAGAACATGCAACATTCACACAAAAAGGATGGCACCGAAAGGTGTGATTACAACTCTCATTACACACATATGTATATCGAACTGTCGCTGGTTCGTGATGCTTGCACACTCGCTCCCTCTTTCTCACTCTCTGTTGTATGTTGCTGCCCTCAGATTGTGAGTTTTTATAATCTCCGCTATCCATGTCTAACAGGATTATATTGTAATGCTCCCGACAGCAGAAAAGACCAAAACAATCAATGACAGCTTACGGACTTCATTCCAATGAATAGGATGTACTTTGTGAGGGAAAATCTTTAACCTTTTACACATTATGTTGCCAAACAAATCTTTTTGGGGGGGGTTTTGGGGGTTGGGGCGTAATCTAAACCCTAAAACCCTTAAGTGACGCTTTATATAAAAAGCACTGGAAGCTACAGTATGACATTTGTGGTACTCATTCACACACACGCACACGCACACACACACACACACACACACACACACACACACACACACACACACACACACACTGATTCATAATTCATTGCACTAAAATGAACACACTGGATGTATCATTCATGAGTGCAGAAAGAAAACATTCCCCAACGTTAAAAAAAAAGTGTTGTTACTATAGCAACAGCATCGACAGCATCATTAACTATAAATGTTACATTTCACCACAATAACACGTGTCTGGTAAAGATTTGAACTCAATATTCAGAACAAAAATATAAATGGAACACTTTAGTTTGTGGTCTGATTTATATGCGCACACACACAAACATTCTCTCTCTTTCTCTCTCGATGTTATTTTATTTATTTTTTTGTTAGCCAACATCAGATTCGCTCCCGCTAGAGCGAAGTGAAGAAATAATGGCAAATAGAGCCGTAGTTGGTGATTCTGAACAATCAGACACATACTAGCTCCAGTTGACACTCGGTAGGCCACGCACCTTATAGGCACACTTCCTTTCCAAAAGAGGAGACGTCTGGCTCACATACTGCTCACACCACCAACGAGACAGGGAGTGGAAGTGTCACTTTGCCTGCACTAGCGACTAACAAACAAAGAAAAAAACAAACAAACAAAAAACCCCAATCCCAGCTGCTGGAAAGTTTGAGTGGTTTTTAAATGATAACTTTTTAAAACAGTGGTGCACCATGAAACCATCGGCTCACGCCTATTATTCAGCCATTGAAATAAAAGAAAGCACAGGGCAGCCAAAGCACAAAAAAAGCAGCACAATAAGGTTAGCGGCACAGTACACATTTCCATAAGTAAACTTGCCGTCCAACCTCAGTGGCTTTGCTCCTTGCAGCTCTCTCCAAACGCAGCATCACAATGCCTCCTGAGTAATCCTTTTCAAAAAGGTGCTGGAGCAATATGCGATGTATTATGTTTATGGACAGTACAGATGGGCAAATTATTTTTGCTGCTATTCCTGGTAAGCCAGAATATAGTCCAGTGTTAGCTGGCAGTGTTGGCTTGATTAAAGGCCACAACAAAGCACAGAGCCTCTTTGCCACTCAGCGCCACACACACATTTTATTGTATTGTATGTGAGCCCCCCTACTACCCCTCCATAAACGCACATTATGCTCCACTCTCTCAACTAATTCCACCACCCCGAGTGGCCACAATGGTCGGACAGCTTTGTTATGTCCGTCCAATTGGCCCAGTTCGGATGTAGGCTCATTTGGCCAAAGAGACATCAACAAACTTTCAATTTGAATGAGTTGAATGTAAAGTGTGTAACTTTCAGTTGAATGATGATCCATCATTCATTTTTCATCCCACATTGTAATTGTAATCAGAAATAGCAGAAGGCTATTTTAATCAACTTTGTAAGAGAACATTTCACTTTCTAATCATAACATTTATATGTGGATTAATAATCAATGTATTTCTTTCAATAGTATGTATCAATACTATTATTATAAGTGCAAAGGTTACGATATGAAATATTTGCTGTTTTTTCCCCACACCAACAGTTCAGCCTACTACTCCTACAACTACTACTAATAATAATAATGATAATAATACATTAGAACTACTGTCCTACCATTAAATATGACAGCGGTTATTTAAATGCACTACAATGCAGGCAGCAGAGATGAGGAGAATGCATGTTGTCATCACAATCAACAGAAAGGAGAATGCTGAATCAGGATCGGTCAGGTGCTTTCGCAAATACACACGGGCGCGCACACACACACACACACACACACACACACACACACACACACACACACAGACGAGATGTATACAACATATCGCATGAATAATAAGAATTTTAAATGGGTTTTACTATTGTTTGTTTTACAACACTATTGACTTAAGTATGTTAAAGGTAAGCTAACGTTAGTTCAGCTATGTCAAGGTATTTCACTTTTTTTAAATTCTGTAGCATATATTATTATTTAATTTTTGAGTGAGCTTCAGATACCTCAATGCTCCAATGAAGTGATTAGTTTTTTCAAATGACTGTAATGACAAACAAATCCCAGTAGATGGCGAGTTTACACTGCTTTGAATTTGCTTTCTGCAGATTTTGCATACCCACTTTGTAAGTATCAGAGGAATGAGGTTGTTCTTGCTGGCATGGTGAAAATATATACGTAAATTAATTACTTTTGACATATTTTTGCACAAACAGCTAGTTTCTGTGCTTTCTGGCCAGAAACTGATATTTTTGGTGAACCCAAACCATGTTCTCCTGCTGAACAGAAATTGCCCATATCCAAAATAAATGAACCCCACTATGTTAACGGCAGATTTTTAACTAGGATGAGAGGTTGCGTGATTAATCGAGCAATACTTTCATAGGGTGAACACAGTCCATTTTTGCTGCACCAGCAAAGAAGAAGAACGAGAACATTGGGTGCAGTGCAGCAGAGACAACACAATGGCTGGAAAATCTATGATTCACTATATTTGGACCTGGGCTACAAAGGGGGCTGCGGGCGACACATGTAGAACACAAGAGGACAGACGACAAAAACTGTCGGCTGAAAGAGGAGCGATGTGTGTCGTCCATTTATTCAGACTGATTAGAACTCTATTGTGCTTTGTGTGCGCCGATGGCATCTCGTTCCACGGCCGTCTATTCAAACTTCCTGACCCAGAATGATCAAGTCTCATGCGAGTGAGCTGATGTGCCCAGAGCTTTATGACGTGAATTATGTGAGACCAAGTTAGGCAACAAGGCAAAGGACTTTCAAGGCCAAACATCAAGTCCTTTAGCGGCCTGGATGAAGGATGATGGATCAGTGGATTGATGCTCACATGGCTGAATATACAGTACAGAGTTCCTCGGTTTGTGACGGTACCAACGTATCAAGGTTTTGAAACGCACACTAAACTGAAAGTTGAAGAATACGAGAAGGCACACAAGGTTCACGGTTTTTTTGGGTTTTTTTTTCATGGGATTACTGTATATTTATGGCGCGATGACCCGTGTTTCATGCTAATTTACACAGTATACATTATATTAATATTAAAACATTTTAATTGTGAAATATAGATGAAAAGGGTTAGGGTTATGGTGGCTAGGGTTAGGGGTTAGGTATTAGGGTTAGAGGTTAGGGTTAGCGGGTGAGGGTTACGGGGTTAGGGTTCGGAGGTTTGGGGATTAGGGTTAGGTTTAGGGTGAGGGTTAGGGTTATGGGTCGGTGTTAGGATGAGGGTTAGGGTTATGGGTTGAGGTTAGGGTTTAGGTTTAGGGGTTATGGTAAGGGTTAGGGGTTAATGTTAGCGGGTTTAGGGTTAGGTTTAGGTTTAGGAGTGAGGGGGTTAGGGTTCGAGGTTAGGGTAAGGTTAGGTGTGAGGGTTAGGGGGTTAGGGTTAGAGGTTAGGGGTTAGGGTTAGGTCAGGCTTTAGGGTTAGGGTTAGGGGGGTTAGGGTTAGATTTAGGGTTAAGGTTAGGGGCAGTGGGGGTTAGAGTGGTTAGGGTTAGGGTTAGGGGAGTTAGGGTTAGGGGTTTCGAGGGATAGGGGTTAGGGTTGTGGGTTGCCAAACTGCGTGTATATGTCGGGGTCAAGAAGAACAAATAATATTACTATGGCTTATTGAGGAGTAACTTGTGACTGTCTCCATGTATATGTGTACGACGATACCATTTCCTATTGGCTGGTGTGCAACAACCAGAAGGAGCAGCACAAGGTCCATTAGAATGAAGCAGAAAAACTCTGGCAAAAACAGTTTGATTCTTAATATTTTATGTTATTCAGGTTTTTTTTTATATATAAAGTACAGTGTTATTGTATAATATTATCCATTTCCAGTATAAACTGCTGTTTTCTCATGAAAAACCATGTTAGAACATTTTTGTTTCTTTTTGTTTGTGGGAGGCATGAATGGACTAACGTCATTTCAATGATGATTCCCATTCCACAATGATTTTAAAAGGCAAATGCCTCAGGTTATGAATGTGATAATCCAATGTAAATATTGCAAACACAAGGCAAATCTTGTGCTCTTGAATTGAACCTGTAAAATACTGATTTATTGGATTGAATGGCTTGATGTTTTCTTGTATTTATAGCTCGGGTGGCCAAGCTCAGGCCCATTTTTCAAATGTGGCCCGTGAAAGTATTTTATCCATCCCACCCTGAATTGACGAACTCGGCTGGGCTGGTTCTGGGGAGACCTGGTCAAAATCCTTAAAAAAAAAAAACTGCACTAAAATGGCAGATTAATTATGTGAAGTACAACATAGGTTTGTTATTGATCTTTTTTTTGTCCGAATTTTATGGCACTCGGGGTAGAGGTGGCTATTTTATAACCATGTGGCTGAAATGTTTTATTTTTATTTCTTTGGGGGGCACTCCTGATTTTGACTTAGTTGGATGAATTCCCAAGTAGAAGTTTATCAAAATATGCCCTCAAAATATCTGCTTCAAATCAAATTGGCCACTTTCCTCTTCCATTCTGGTATGGTTCCTTACAGCTTTTTCACGCGGCCCGTTATAACAGACATGTCCACCAAATTTACAATTGATGAAACTGGTGTCACAGGTTAATTTTTTTAATGTTCCAGGGGCACTCCTGAGTGATTTGGGGGCTTTCGTGTTGGGGACCCCAAAGATGAGAACTGTCAACAAGTGTTGCTCCACCTTTTGTGTTCAAATATGTCATTAAAGCAGCAGTTCTCCAACTTTTGATGACAATTACCAGCTGCAAAAAAATTCCTTGCGCTTCAACTATCACCATGTTGACCAACATTACAGGTCTAATGTTTCCATTAAAAATTATGGAGAGGTTTTATACCTAAAGAGAATATTTTATATTACTGTACGCCATTGTAATATTATGCAGTTTTAAATATTACACTCGTGTATGGGGGAAAAAACCCCAAAACAAAACTACTTCAATATTGATTGAATTAAAATCAATTGCTAATAAAAGCTAAATAAAACATTATTTTGCAACAGTAACATTTTGTAACAGCGCTGAAAATGTAATTGCAATGTACGAAAAGGTTAAATATGAATGAACTGTACTAAGACCGTTATTTGTTTGCATATCACGAGCGAGATCTGCATATCATGAGTGGTACTCATACCACCCTTAGAAAATCGCTGACTTAAACTGCTAAAGAATCATGACACGAATGCTATTCATTTGTGCCCATCTATGGCATTTTGCAATGTTTGTAGCATTTGTTGGTTCTTACTTTTGGGAATTATTTGGTTGTTTAAAATACATGTTAATCTCTTTATTTGATGTTTAGTTTGACATCGAACTTCAACTAGGAGTCGCAATAAAGAGTTCAAAGCCTCTTTTTGATGAATAGTTCATGATCCACCCAAGTGCTACTTGTTGTAAAATAAGAATTCTTGAGTTGCATTCACTGCCACCATACAGTAGGGCTGTAGTCAAGTTCACCTTTGTCAACTCAAAGTCAAGTTCAAGTCACAAAGGTCCCAGTCCAAGTCAAGTTTGAGTTCCTAAAATCCCAGTCCAAATCCAAGGCCAAGTCCAGATGAGCTCAAGAATAAACCTCAAAACAGAAAAATACTGTTTTCACGACCACGGATTATAGACATTTCATTATGCTCAACACTACCTGCCACTTGCCGAATGTTTATTTATTCTTTTTTTTTTTTTTAAAGACACCAGCTCTCAATCGTAAAACCAAATTTTATAACACCACTGTTGGCTAACATGACAGAAAGAAAAAATACTGCTTGCTTTGGCATTAGTGGTCAGATTAACCAAATCAGATGACTGTTTTGATAATCAGAAAAACTTTATTTAATGTTTCTTTGGAAGAAAATAGTTGGACTCGGTCAATTCGATAATATTTTGAAAGACCAATGGCCGAGTCCGAGACAAGTCAGAATTCAACTGCAAAGGAGTCCGAGTCAAATACAAGACAACCAAAAAAAAGTGTTGAGTATTACAGCCCTGTCGTTCAGTGCTCACATCTCAAAATTTTGCTCTCATGGAAAAAGTGGAATGACGCGATTGGCAGTCTTAAATTGGGTTGCTGCTATTTCAAGGCACCACCGTACCTGCAAGACAGTTGGGCAGTGAATGCAGTGAAGTGAGCAACTCAGCGCCCTCACTGACACAAACATGACATCAACGTCAGGAATTTCGCACACTCAACCCAAGAGTTGTGACAACGTTTGGACCCTCCGGGGGACCCTCCTATGCCAACATGCCTGCGCACAAACAACTGGCACCTATCCGCACTTGTGATTAACACACAAGACAAATCCACAGCGGTGGTTTGGGATGTGAGCCGGCAGAGGTGCATTAGCATTCTGGCGGGCTTTCAGACAAGACTGCACCAACTCCTCACACAGCCAACATGCAGCAGAGCAGAACAACAGAAGGAAAGCCAAAACGAGGGAGGGAGGAAGCCAGCGAGAGAGAACAGGTTGACAGGTAGAAGGGACGCTTGGAGAGTTTCTGCAAATAGCCCTTGACAGAAAGTGGATGAAAAGTCAGCATGCAGAGTTGAGATTTAAAAAAAATAAAACAGATGATTGGGCTACCTTACTATTGACTTTGGCCTTCCTGGCTTCTTTGGTTTTCCATTCCTTTTTCTCGTTTGCTCGTCTTCGGCCCAGAGCGGAACCCATTTCACCCGCGGACACACTCGGCGTCACACACGCAACCCCGTAGGTCATCTGCGCTCTCCGAGCCCGAACGCCGTCCACATGTCTGCCATGTCCTTCCGATCATGCCACGGACCTGTTCCCCTCTCGCTCCCTGCTCTCTCACTAGGCTTGTTAAAGTAGCACATGGACATTCACATGCGGTCTCACTCACACACAAAAACATACACACGCACGCACGCACGCATACACACAAACACTCACCCCGGCATGGACGCATGCGCTGCACAGGCGGGGAGATGGTGAGGGGGAAGTGAGCAGGATGCTGGAGAGATGTGAGAGAGAGGGAGGCAAAGCTGAGAGTGGGACAAGAGGGAGGGGATGCGTGAGATACATTGGTACCGCCAGCACAAAATTCCTTAGGTGACCTTCATCCAACTTCAGATTCCTTCGATTTTCTAAAACTATTCACCCACCGAAATCAATCAAATTTGGACCCAAAGCTCTGTGTTGTCATGAATAGGTCCTCACGCCCCTTTTTATCATGGCAAATCCTCCAAGTGATCATCCAACTTGAGATGGCGACAGACCGTCTGTCAAGGTCAGTTAGTCCCAACAACAGTGTGGGAAATTATCCAAATTCCACGTCATGATTTCAAAAATTACTTTCTACAAATAGATTTGCTCGTCTAGCTTTCTATGGCACAAAGGCTCCTCCAACACACTTGGTTCAAATGATAAGATCATGAGCAAATGAAACGCTCATTAGCAGCTCTTCAGAAGCCTGATAATGATCCTCGTCGTTTGAATCAGGTGTGTTGGAAGAGGGGAAACACCTAAAACTTGCAGGATGGAGCCCTCAAGGAACCAGAGATCCCCGGCCCGCATTATGAATATTTTTATATTATCTGTCTGCATGTGTTGCTCTACCATTTGTGTTCAAATAGCCATTGCTCATACAACACGGCTAATGCTATTCTTTAGCTTTAGCTTTCCTATCGAATTTCCCATGATGTGTTATCATTAAGCAAGTGAACTTTATGGCAAAGCTGTGTGGTATTTTTAAAGGGGAAGTCAACAAAAAAATGTATATATTTCCAATGGTACCTTCTATGCAGATCCACGATTCTAAACCCGTCATTCGGATTAATATTGCGTTTGTGGTAAATTAATTGAGCTAGAAAATCCACCCATTTTTATCCATCTCAGGGCGTGGCCATTTTGCAACTTGCGGTCAACCAAAAATGACATCACAGTTGCTCAGTGCTCTGGTGACAACGGCTCGCCGCTCATCTTATGAACATCACACGACTAAACCCAGACAACAGGTGAAAAATAAATGAATACCGGGAAATAAGTTGCTGGCCTCCCCTTTAAATCCAAAAGCAATTCTCTTTGATATTTCGTTTGACAGTAAACATCAACTAGGGGCAATGAATGGATTGCAAACTATTTTTTTCAACCCATTTGTTCATAAACTGGTCAATTGCCAAATTTTGTACAATTCTTTCATTGAAGCAGAAGTGTTTGGAAGTATGAGCCTTGGAATTTGCCCAATGTTTCTGCTTTGGAACTAAAATGGTCGATTTCCTATTTTTTAAAGTCTACAGGGGCATTTGAGTCTACTTCTCCTCAAAATGAATATCAAACGGCGACACAATTCTCTGCTAAAATTAGACAGTCGAAGTTAAATGAGCTTCACAATTTAACGTTGCCCATCCATCTAAAATAACTGTTTCAGTGAGACTCATTTATGTGAATTTCCTAGGATAGCTTTGTCAAAGTATGAACTCTGAAATTCATTCAGATACCGTCATTAGTAATGAGGTCTTCTTTTCTCTTTTGACATCTGAGCAGGGCACAATATGATTGGCTGTTTGCAGAGTTCAGTAAACAAGCCCCCTCTTTGAAATAAATTGGCGGCCACTCGCTTTTTTTTCCCCCTTTCTCGGCGAGCAGAGAGTGGGGGTGTGAGCAGTTACGCACGGACGAGGAGGCAAGGAGCAAGACGAAAGAGACGCTGTGCGAATTCCACCATACTCACACGGATGCCTTTAGGCTCTGTTGATTAATGTGCTGGTGCCAGCGCGTACTAATCAGCCCCAAGGACAACATGAGTAGCTCATGGGTATCTGAAGATGAAATTCTTGGAACATGTTTTGTCACGTATGCGAGGTGGTGGTGGACCCCAAAAAGCAGGCAGGAGGGAGGAGCAGGGTGAACTTGAAAGATTGTATTAATAAAACACAAAACAAATCTTAAACAAAGTCCAAAGTATCAAACAAAAACCATGACTGAAGCTCAAAACTATCACTTACAGAAACATGACCTCAACATGACTGAACAAACAAACATGACAGTAGCACAAAGCAACAATGACCCGACAAAGAGTGCTCGGGCTGGGAGTCCTTTTAAAGTCCTAATTGCCTAACGACCGACAGGTGTGCAGCTGCAGGCAAAATCCCCACAGTGCCACCTGTTGGTCACAAACCGAAACATGACAGTACCCCTCCCTCAAGGGACAGATCCCAGATGTCCCAAAGTTGTCCAAAAGCTTGCCTCGCCGGGGAACGGGAACTAGAAGCGACGGCGACCTTCGCCTCGCCGGAAAACAGGAACAAAAGCGACTGCGACCTTCGCCTCGCCGGAGAACAGGAACCAGAAGCGACAGCAACCCTTGCCTCGCCGGAGAACAGGAACAAAAGCGACGGCGAACCTTTTGGCTGGGCTTGGCCTGACGTGGGCGGAGCTCGACGTAGCGGGGGACATGGGACAGCCGGACGTGAACAGGGGCTCGGCCTGACGTGGGCGTGGACGTGGCGTAGCTAGTCATCGACGTGAATGTGACTCAGCTCAAACAGACACGCGACGAGCCTCGGCTCAACGTGGACGCGGACGGGGCTCGGCCCACCGCAGACGTGGCTTGACGAGACGAAAACAGGACAGCCGCATCACCAGCGCTGCCTGAAGGGGAAAAGGGTGTCGGCCGCAGACGTGCTCCGCCAGGCACATGGTGGAATAGGGAAAAGTCCTTTGTACGTGCGGGGTCCAGGTGGTCGGGTCATTCTGTCATGTAGCGAGGTGGTGGTGGACCCCAAAAGGCAGGCACGAGAGAAGAGCAGGTAGTGCTTGATGAATTGTATTAAAACAGAGAAAACTAAATCCTAAACAAACAAAGTCCTGAAAAACAAAAAGAATCCAAAGTAGCAAACAAAACCCTGACTGAAGCAAAAACTATCACTAAACGAAACAAACATGACAAACAAACCTGACAGCTGCTAACAAGCAAACAATGACCCGACCTGAGTGGTCGGGCATCAAGTCCTTTAAAGTGGCACTAATTACACAACGACCAACAGGTGTGCAGCTGCAGGCGCAGCCTCACAGTGCCACCTGTTGGTCACAAACAGATCCATGACATGTTTCTTAATATACCATCCATCCATTGATCCATTTTCCGAACCACTTGATCCTCACTAGGGTCGCAGGGGGTGCTGGAGCCTATCCCAGCTGTCTTCGGGCAGTAGGCGGGGGACACCCTGAATCAGTTGCCAGCCAATCGCAGGGCACACAGAGACGAAGAACCATCCACGCCCACAATCACACCTAGGGACAATTCGGAGTGTTCAATCAGCCTGCCATGCATGTTTTTGGAATGTGGGAGGAAACCGGAGCACCCGGAGAAAACCCACGCAGGCCCGGGGAGAACATGCAAACTCCACACAGGGAGGCCGGAGCTGGAATCAAACCCGGTACCTCTGCACTGTGAAGCCGACGTGCTAACCACTGGACTACCGGGCCGCCCTCTTAAGATACCAAATACTGTAATCAATATTTTGTTGAAAACCAAATTAGGGAGGAAATGCTTTATTTACCCAAATATTTCAGAAAGGGTCACTTTAGAGCTGTAATTTTAATATCGTAATATCACAATATTTTTGCTCATGGTTATCAAATCATTAGAATCTAATATCGAGACATGCCAATTTGTGACATAGGTGCTTTCGGGCCAGCGCCCTCCAAAAATGTGTGAATTTCAGGGCACTATCAGTTTACATCAATAAGCAATAATATTGCCTGACACATGTTTTCTCATGTATTACCTATACACTTACAACAGTTGTGTGTTATGCGAGGGATTCCATGCTAATGTGTGAATTGTGTGCACCCTGCAACTGTCATACTGCATATTTCGCATCCACAATACAGTATATACGACGCACAGGATTCTCTGTGTTGTATCGCAAGCAATGTGGGAATTTCCACTCAGAGACACAATGAGCCACTTACAACATTCAGACGAGTGGGAGGAACAGCGTGATGAAAGATGAGGATATTCAATTATCGCCTTTTTGTGCACTCACAAGAAATCGCCTTAGCTAAAGTGTTTGTTTACGCTGTGATTCCGTTAATTATTGCAAGCAGAGGAAATAATATGATTGCACTGCGTGGTTGGGTCGGGCTGAGGCGGTGTCATGACCACGTTGCCAAATAGTGCGTTACTAAAGGGCTCTCCACATGATATGTGCCACCCACTTACACCACGCTGAGTGCTTTTTATGCAAACTTAGCATATAAACAGAATGTGCATTTGTGCTGTGCAAATATTACATGCAATTGTCCTGCTGGCTACGCAGGACAGTAGGAAGGGTGAAGAGGTTATGGGGGTGGAGTGGGTAGGGGGGATCCAATTAATTATGACCTCATTTTGAACTTTGGCCTGCAGCGAATTAACTCCATGATGGCAAAGTAGGCTAAATGCTCGAACGGTGAATGCCCACACGTCGGTGGCTTTCTCTGCCGCACTGGATGGACGCTCACACCGGGCCTGCGGGCATCCACCAATCGATGATGATACTGTATATCATTGGTGAGACAGATCTTGCTCTAGAAACGCTTCACATCTTATCTTTTAACAGCCAATGAGCTTTTTCTTCAATACTATTTATTTTTTATTTACATAACTTTACATTGTGTTTCATGTGTTGTCTTGTATTATTTTGTCATTTTTTTGGTCAACTTTTCTTTTGATGGCGGCGCGGACACCCGCAGCGGCTCCTCTTGTTTTATATGGAGGGGGAAGAAATTTCATCTGTGCTGTATGTTACACATACGTACAGCACATTTGACAATAAAGTTGTCTTCAACATTCAACATTCAACATATTCAATTCAACTCAATCTTGTGGGGCGACTTCGCAACATATTCCATATCATCGCTAAAACTCTGGCCAGCATGTCCAAATTAATATTTTTTTTCACAAATTGATACTATTTCTCTGTCTGTATGCTGCCTGTTATTTTAATGCATTATTTAAATAATTAAAAGTGTTTCAAATAGCTTGAGAAAAAAATTCAAAGAACTCTCTTGGACACTTGAACTGTCTGAAATATGTTTTTTTTATTATTTTTTTTTTTCTGTTTTTATAACAAATGAAAATTCTTAGATTAGATTGTTATTAGACTGTTTTGTTAAAAAATTATTGCTGTAATGCTTCCGTTCAGAGGGAACTGGCCAGTCACAAAGGTAAGTAAGTGCGTGCAGTTTTGTTTCTGCCTATCAAACTACTCATTGTTTCATTTATTGCATCACTCGTGACCTGAAGACGATTGAAAGTTTGACAAGCTGATGTAACTACACTTGTTTGCTTTTGTGAAGTTCAGTGCTAGACAAGCTGGTCGTCCTTAGAGGAGGGAATCCGTCTCAAGATTCAGTGTGATTATTGGCATGTGTCTACCATGCTTAAAGGAACACGAACAAGCTGCAATTAGAGGGTTACATTAAACACTCAAGACTCACTTCTTTACGTCGAAAGCAATTGTCACTGTCTCTCTGACACTTGTGCGGACAATGTCACACATCTAATTATCTCAATTATGTAATTGACTAGAATTTTAATAAATGCAAGTGAAAGTACACATTTTCATATTTTGGCTTGAAGGAAAATCCAAAACAAGGCTTTTTTATAGCAATGTGCAATGTTTACATATGTATGAAGTGCATGGATACCTGAAAATATGCTTGTAAGCCACCACGCACGCACGCACGCACACACACACACACACACACACACACACACACACACACACACACACACACACACACACACACACACACACACACGCTGAGAGGGGAGTGAGCGGAGTAGGAGGAAGATGGTCCAGTGAACCGCTGGGGCACCGCATCTTTCTGGTCTGTTTATTCACAACTCCACACAGTGCTGCCACGCAGCAACAAGCCAAAGCTCTCTCCTGAAACCTCACACGGTCACACCCTCACGCATTGTAACTTCGGAGCTGCCAACACGTAAGGTCAGCTTTTAAAGCGCGCTTATTCTACCTAGCCCATTCATTCTGTAGTTCCTACAAAAATGCATAATGTCCAATGATGTATTCTAAAATAGGCCGATCACCGAACCCACCTTTCAAGGAAAGCTTTTGAATAATGTACCGTATTGAGCGAAAGATCCCACTCGCTGCCACACTCAAGGAATTGGCCTGAGGCGCTGATCATTTCCATTAGAGAATAACTGGCGAGAAGTGCTACTTTTCCTGCTCTTTTTCAAAGTATGTTTGTGCTGCTGAATGTATTACCGCTGCAATTATAGGAGAAGAAGCAGAAGGCAGAAAAAATGTATAGTAGATATGAATAATTCATAAGAGTGAATTTTAAGTGTAATATGTGGATGTCTCCCAACTTGTGCCGTCACTAATTACTCAGTGTCCATCCACCCATCCATCCATCCATTTTTTAATCCATTTCATTCCACAATTGTCACGGGCGTGCTGGAGCGTATACCCAACTGTCTGCGGACACCCTGAACTGGTTGCCACCCAGTCGCAGGCCACATATAGACAAACAACCATTCACGCTCACAATCACACCGAGGGACAATTTTTAGTGTTCCTTTAACCTGCCATAGAATGTGGGAGGAAACCGGAGTACCCGGAGAAAACCCACGCAGGCACGGGGAGAACATGCAAACTCCACACTGGAAGGGGTATAGAATTGAACCCTGCACCTCTGCACTGTGAGGCAGATGTGCTGACCAGGCGAGCACTGTGCTGCCCTGACTCAGAGTCAAAATGTTGAAAGAGACATATTGTGATTTGTTTTCCCACACCCCAATTGAAAACAACGCCCGGTTGTCTTAGCTACTGGTAATTTGCTACAAAGCAGAGTTTCCCGCAGTGCTTGCTGTCATTGAGCACTTTGATTAATCTTTCAACACCCACAGAATTTGGTGTTCTGTCGCAAAACATATCAAAAGAAAAGGTAGACTCACTTCTTTTTACAGAAAAAAAGATGTTCCTCCCTCTTTCCTGTAGCAACACACTGCATGGCTGGCTTAGGGGTGACAAGCTAAATTTTACCCCCTAATCTTCTGATCAAAGCTGTTAAATCTTAAATACAAAGTGATGCAACACTACCATCTACGGGCATTTCTCCATCATTACAGTGGCTCACAAACCTGAATTTGACAGACAAGCTGGGCGAGACATGCCTTTATGGAATATATGTGTCTCTGGCAGTAAATGGCTGGATTCCAGTTGACGAATATAAACATCCAAGGAGAATGAGTTCAAATATTGCTTTTGTATAATATGCCGCCATTAACAGAATTTATTGGTGCTGGCTAAATTATAGGAGCTATAGTCAGTGAAATTAAAAACTATTAGCAACTGATTTAGGCGAAAAACAGAAGTTACCCTTGAACTCGTCCTTGTATGGAATTCAATATCCATCCACTAGTTGTCCGCACTGAGGAAATATTTCTGACCATCTGTCCTCCCGTGACTTCTGCTCCCTTATAGCTAGTAAAATAAAAATAATTTGACCAAAACGGTCTTGGCCTGGTGTGTCTGTTCATAAACATTTAAACAATTCCCGGGGGGGGGGGGGGGGGGGTCCGTCTGCTTGACGTCAGGTTCATGGAGGACACTGCTTACGTACAAATGAATGAACTCAGGGGCACGCTGTGCTTTGTCTAAATATGCAATGATGCATGACTGATCATTATGAAGATGGTGGATCAAAAACAAAAAAAATGTCCATTCAAAATACAGTCAAACCTCGGTTTTCGTCCATAATCCGTTCCAGAAGGCTGTTCGAAAACCGAAATGTTTACTGAACACGTCTGCTCACAATGGAAAGCAACACGAGGAAGTGATGCTTCCTCGTGTTGCTTTCCATTGTAAGGAAGGCGAGAGGAGTCAAATGGTGCATTCAAGTGCGCTCAGTTTGTTCGAGAACCGAAAATTGTTCGTCATCCGAGGCATAAAAAACTCGAAATTTTTGGTTGAAAACCGAATTGGAGGAGAACCGAGACGTTCGAAAACCGAGGTTTGACTGTACCGTATTTTCCGCACTATTAGGCGCTTCGGAGTACGTATAAGGGGCACCTTCAATGAATGACCTATTTTAAAACTGTTTTCATCTATAGGGGACACCGCAGTGTAAGTAAGACGCATAGAATTGAAGCTACAATAGTGGCTGAGGTTGCATTATGCAACCACTGGATGGCGCTAGGCTCAAGAGAATACAATACAATACAATACAGCTTCATTGATATAGTGCTTTCACAACCGCTGCAGCTGTAGCAAAGCGCTTTACAGAACATTTAAAATACTATGTCCAAGAAATCAGAATATTGATCCATATAAAAGGTGCATCAGATTATAAGGCACACTTTTGAGAAAATGGAATGCCTTTAGGTTTGACTTATAGTGCGGAAAATACGGTCCACAATGTCAGTTCTCACACAACCTTAGTTGTCTGCTGGAGTTAGATTCCACTTAGTACATTGGACATCTTCCATGTGACGCCCTCCATGACGACAGTCCATCATTTGGATTGAGCAATGACACATAAAGCCAAAAAACCCCCCAAAACTGCAGGCAGTTAAACCATCATGAATGGTGCTCATTTCAGAGTGATCGATAAGTATTTAGCTATTGACAAAGTCTGCAGTTACTCTGTGTCCCTGCTACTTGCATAATTTCTTCACATACGAACATACAACACAAGCAGAACACAACATCGCCAAAGCAGAAAAAGAAAAATCCTTCACAGCGGTGGGCTCTTACCTTTGTGTGGAGCTTGGACAGCTGTTTGTCATCCAGGTAGGATTGAGTGTACACGCGTCTTTTGTAGCGGAACTGAAACACACAGAGGTGACTCGATATAGGACTTAACAACAATCTCCGGGAGTGTCAAGATTTTGTACTTTCATATTTGTGTGATTCAAGGATTGTTCGCAGACAGCATCAATAATGACACGTTTAGGCTTGATTTACGCCTCATGGTTCATTTGAGACACATCTGATTTGGTTTGTTGTCAAGTGGCACTATTGGGAAATGTGTCATTGGAGCAGAAATAGTATATTCATAGTATAATTTCTGATCAAAGGTAAGCCTCTTTTAAATGTGGATAAAAATCAGATACGTATTTGATATCTACGAATGGGACCGTGAACCCACAGATTGCATATAGCGTGTCAATTCCAGCTTGATGTCAAACAAATATAGTGACTGGTGACGTATACACAACCGTTGACCGAGCAACACAAATAAACACCTTAAAAAACACCCTGTTAATATAAATGACAGTGAAAGCATCAAATCACTAGTAGCAAATGGGCTCTGTGAAGTGGTATGCAAAAGAATCATTGAATTAAATACAAAATAATATACAGTACATTTAAAACATGAAATATCACAATCCAATAGCAAGAAAAGCAAGGCATAATACAAAAAAAAGTCAAGGAAAACTCAAATACAAATTTGCATGAAATCTTTACGCACAGTTTATGGAAACAAAAAATAAATAAATTTGACTTTTACATGCAATACATTTGAATTAGATCATTATTAAGGTTTTTTTTCTACTTATGAGTGCAGTACAAATGCTTAAGTATAATATTCACCGTATTTTCCGCACTATAAGGCACTTCGGAGTATAAGGCGCACCTTCAATGAATGGCCTGTTTTAAAACTATTTTCATATATAGGGCACACCACATTATAGGGCACATAGAATAAAAACTACAATAGTGTTTGCAGTTGTGCAGCCACTAGATGAAGCTACACTAAAGGGAATACAATACAATACAGCTTTATTTATATCAAGCTTTCACAACAACTGCAGCTCTAACAAAGCGCTTTAGAGAACAGTTAAAATACTATGGCCAAGAACTCAGAACTTTAGTCCATATATAAGGCACAGCGGATTATTAGGCGCACTGACGGCTTTTGAGGAAATTGAATGCATTTAGGTGTGCCTTAAAGTGCGGAAAATACGGTAAATCTTTTGTTGAGGCAAGCTGGATAATTATGGTGGCCATATAAAGTATCAACACTCACCATAATTTGTACATGTTCATGTAGGGGTGTAGTACTCACATTTGTTACCAGCGGTTTTAGAAATGAAGTTATTTCAAGGGGGCAGTAAATTGACACCGTTATACAAGCCGTACACTGTGTGACATTTCTTCAGCGTGAACCCATGAAAACAGGAAATAAAATATTTACGTGAGGGTCACACTCACTTTTGTGAGATACTTAAGGCATTAAATGGAAATTGTACACATGCATGTGTAATGCGAATCCAGCCTCTTTTATACCAGGCAACACCAGCAAAACGCTCCATGGGAAAAAAAATGACGTTAAACTCATGTCCTCCTGTCAGTCAGCCCATCGCCTCAGGGGAAGTAAGTGCGGGTCAATCAATGACACGCGCAGCACGACTACACTGTAACCCTAGTAAAATACACAATGACAGCTGCTGGGCCTGAATGGATGTTTTTTTTTTTGCAAGCACAATGGTGAAAACTGACAGAAACATGTGAAGTGCAGATCAACAATCCATGTGACAATATTGGATGCCTTTATAATATCATTCCACTCAGTTTTCCACACTAACGATCCATCCAGTCATCTGTCAATCATGGAGTTTGACTTTATATCACTAAACAGTGTAGAAATAATAGATATCCTCATACAGCGGGGGCCTGGGAAAGCACACACACACACACACACACACACACACACACACACACACACACACACACACACACACACACACACACGCAGTATAACATTAAAACAGAAATAACCTGAATAATATAGCTAATTACTGATTACTAGGGGACAGGATGGCTTTAGCCTTAATGAGCCTCAAATTTACAATGAGAGCCCAGACAACTATCAGTGATAATGATGGTGAATAATATCGTCGGCGCCATATCCCAAAAGGTAAGGGCGCGACACTCATCTTGATTTCAACCCTGCTCGTAAAAAAGTGCAGGGGAGAAAGACAGCCACTCTTGAAGAGCGTGTGACGTTTTTATACCGCAGTCGTAACGCGTCGTTTTACTCGCTACGTTTCCCGTCGTGATGAATGAGGCCTGGGATTCAGTCCAAGACGCCACAGTCACTTGCTACTGTTTGGACAAATATGCATCCCATATACCACTGGTGGGCATGTGTCAATCAATGCTCACTCATGTTTGGATGCCAGGTTATGATATTTAAAAAAAAGATTAATTCAAAAGTTTTCAGCCATTTATGTGATCTGTACACTGTACAATTCAATTAAAAGATAAACTCTTCAAGAGGGGAAGTAAAAGTGAAACGTGGTTGTACAAGGGTGCACACCCTCTATTAATGAGGATGTAGCTGTTTAGAATTATCCGTAACAATCAAAATCATCTTAAATGCAAGTCAGCATATACTGTACCTTCCTACCATTTAAATAGTGTCCGATAAGCCCCAAATGAAGTTTCGATGTTCTAGTAGGCTAATATTTGAAACTAAGTTGTATGGTTGACAAGATCACAGTCAACGGATTTGAAAGCAATGGAAAGCATTCAATTTGCAAGAAAAAAAACATGCAATTACAGTAGTCACATTTTTATTTTATTTTATTACATGAATATTTTAGGGTCAGCCAAAGGGACAATGGTGACTAGTAAACACAAAAAGCAAGTCTGTTCAGTTACGCACTTTCCGCTGAGTTTTTAATACAAAGTTAATTTAGATACCCTGACTCCATGATTTAGGAAAACAAGAATTAGAATTTGCAATAAAACATACAAAATAGTACGTAAAAACATACACTGAAGCCAGTAGGAAAAAAAAATATACATATTTTTACTTGTTTTAGTTAAATGGTAAAAAAAACATTATAAGCTTTAAGAAACACACTACTGAAAATGGTTTTTGGTTTTTTTTTTCTGGCGAGTAGGCTGAAGCGTGTTTTTAATCTGACAATATTTGGAAGCTAATATTGTTTGGAGAAATTTGTTTACATGATAAATGTGCCCAATTCGCATGTTTTTTGACTACCAAGAATGTAACGCTGCCTCATCATAAACAATGATGACCAAAAGTCATGATTTTCTCCTTTCTCCTTTTGCTTTTTTTTTTTCTACCTCATCTCATTTTTCTTTGTATTGAGTTTCTTTTTCTTTTTCAACAGGTCAATACAGCCTTGTGTTGATTGGCCCATATTTTGGCTCTCCGTCTCTGCGCACAATCCAGTGTTAGGGCTCGCCGCGTACGTTTCCCAAGATGCCCCTTTTCTGTTGTCCATTCACTCAGCCTGCTTGTAAAGTGTCATCCATAAACATGATGCGTGGCCTACCTCCAGATAAGGTACGGGAGCGATGGATGGGAAAGGATATTCCCTCAGCTGTCTCTCCTCATCCAGAAACTTGCCAGCTTTGCCATTGTACGCCGGCTGGAACAGGCCATAGTTGAGTACGTCCTTCAGGCTCTGGTTGAGCGTGCACAGGATCCGCTGCTTGGAGCGCCAGATGGGAGCATCCACGTTGAATTTCATACATTTCTGCGAGAACCACAGAACAGGGTCAGTCACGCTTGTCTGTCCCCCCCCCCCCCCCCCCCGATAACCCATGATGAACTTTAAAGGAAATAGACTGACATGTGCAGGTGGCACATTCTTCACTAGAAATGGCAGGGATGACCCTAAAATGGCAGCCTCCAATCAAAGTAGCAGATTTTCTGTTTGTTTTTAACATCATGAGTGCTTGAGATATTTTGATGGGTCCACTCATGGTAGACAAGCAAGTGAAACTTGAGGTCTGAATTTTTCTCCAGACACTAAATCGGAGTGTCATCAATCTGCCCAGTGTACATGGTTCAAATTTATTAGCAATCCGAAGGAGCGTGTTGTCTCTAAAGGCTCTTTCAGACTAAAATATCAGACTTCCTGTTGAGTTATATTTCGCGACATGGGTCCATGAGACTTTTTTGTGGGTCTGCCATGACACCCTACTAGCTACTCATCTTGCTAAGTTAAACAGTCTTTGGGGGCTGAATTTTGAAAGACTCACGGGAGGAACGAAATTAGAGTTCCGGTTTTATGGCAAGTCATCAAAATTTCACGGCCATGCTCCACCCGCGTACATTGACAAAAACTAAAGATGTTCTTAAGTTAGTGTTATCCATAGGTCTAGTGTACATGGTTCAAAATGAGTAGCAAGTAAGACAATGTCTTTAGGAGGAGTTTGTCTTCGAAGGAGCCCCAGAAAAGGCATAAATGAGCATAAAATGTGTTATTCAAAGCAAAATGGTAGACTTCCTATTTGTTTGAGAGCATTGGTCCGAGAGACTTTTTTTGTGCGCCTACTCATGACAGACAAGCCTACCACTGTTAATCTAATGTGAAACTGGCCTTAGAGGGCTGAGTTTTTCAGGACCCTACAGACACCAAGTCAGCGTTTTAGCTTTTATGGCGAATCATCAAACATTTGCTACATTGGTCCACCCACACGGAATGACAATAAAACAAAAACATCTGTCAAGATAAGTGAATCCTCCAAATATTCAGAGGATAGCACACGAGTGAATTTACAAATCATCCAACAGTACTTTCCCCGTGCTCACACTGCAGAGTAAGATGCAGGAGCAGACCTGTTTTTTATTTTGTGTTTATAAGCTGTTCAATTACACCGTCTTTTCCACTTGGATGGCCTTGCCCGCAACGCGGCGATGTTTGATGAGCAGTGCTGACTCACTCCCTTGCTTTCCTCCTCCTGTCACAGGGTTGTTTACATCCTCAGCCTGCCGCGCACCGCGCCCCGTGTATTAATCAATGCCCTGGCGTGTCAGGCAAGTAGTTGTGGAGAGTCACCCAGCCGGCTGTGACATTGCCCTCTTCTTTGGTCCTTTCTCCCCGCTCTTCTACACATTCTTTCTTCTCCTTTTTCATTTTTTTAAATTTTTATATCAAAGGCCTGCTGGTCTCCTCAATTAGGGACGGTGGTCAAAAATAATTGGACAGGAGCTGAATAACTGTAGGTCAAGGAATGGCGGAAACTTCTCGAGTTCAGGGATTCCCAACCGCTGTGATGTGAGAAATCATCCGGTGTGCCACAAGAAACTATCCAGTCAATGAAAAAAAAACATGTTTTTACTACTGATAATAATAATCCTGGTTCATCTATTGATGGCGGTGACATGCGTAACAATTTTATGCTCTTCCAAAAGACGGCAGAAGGTCCAATGAAACTGTGTAGCTTGTTGCTACGCATAGAACAGAATAATCGCTTTTCTTGTTTCAAGAGTGAGTCAGTGTTTGTCAACAAGATCATCATTAATTCAGTGCAGTGAACCACCGCATATTTGCTGGTTCACCTATTCATGAACTTCTGGGAGGAAACTATCCTGACCAATTGGCTGTTGTATGCTCAGGACTCAACCATGTCTCATATAAAAATGTTGCTTTGGCACATTCTGGCGGCATCTTGGTGCCAGGCGCCTATGTTGAACTGAAGAGAGGAGCTTCATTTAATCCGGTCATAGTTCTTCAGTCTAATAGACAAAAGTGCTTTGCTGCCATCTTGTGGCATCCTTTGGCAATTACAAAATATTTTGTATGTGGTCATCAATGACTTGAGGATTGTTGCCCTGTTTACCGTAAGGGGATCTTTATATAGTGGACTGTAATCGAACGCCTTATTAAATTTGGGACGACTGAAATGTGAACATGCGGGAGTTCACGTTAGTTCAGTCATTACTTTGCCGAAATGACGATGGGCCTGATCAGTGTAGCGCTCGTGGGATTGACGTAATAAGTATTGTACAAATAAATTAACTATAATAAAATTATATAATTTCAAGATGTGGCTGTTTTATCAAAGCAGTTTACTATACGTCCATTTAAGTGGTGATATGCTTCTCTACTTCTATCAAAGTATATCAAATATAATTTTGCAACATAGTGCAACGTGTTATGGGATGTGACACTTTTCCGATGACCATCAGTTGTTCTCTACTTTTGAAGATATGTTGTGGGATACATTAGCGGCACTACCGGTACATAAATCCAAAATGTATAACCTTTTCATGTTTGTAAACTATAGCTGCCAGTTTACCTTCAAGGGAAAGAACAGGAGTGACTTCTGCTGACCTGAACTGAAAGCGATTACATTTTTTTTTTTTTAAACCAAATATTGGCCAAAAAAAAAATTATTTAATCCAGCAGAGCCAGTGGTGAATGAGGTTAAATCAAGGAGATGAAGAAAATAGTTGTACAAAGAAGCTTTCCGGTCTGCCTAGAGGCAAAGTAGCCACTTCTAAATGGACAAATGGGGTGTGTGAAAGGCACTTTACCCACAATTGTCAATAACATGTTTGGGTGGGTCTTTAAGTAATTTAGCAAAACCTCAATAGTTCGCAGAGAAGGAGCTGCTCTCCGACACACGAAACCCTGACTCAGAAACAGATTGTCTGCAAATCATTTAGCACCAGGCTTTCCATAGGATAGAATGTGTTTGATATTGGATCACTGCTTTACCATCAGATTAGCGATAGTGTTAATGACCATAACATACTGTCTGAGTAATGTCTAGCAATTGCGATTTAATGATTGTAATCACTATTTGCGTTCCAATTACCACTGAGTCGCAAATCTCCAATCCAAAAAGCCATAAAGTAGTACAATTGTATTGCTTCTTAGCTAGCCTGCTAGCTGACATCAACTCGACAGCACGCTGTCCATCTCAGCGTCAAAAGAGCACATCTTATCCAAGTCGACTCGACCACCTCTCTTATGGAAACAGCTCACGATGACCGCAGTGCAATTGAAACTTTGATGAGGTTTTACAATAAAATTGAAATTATCGTTATAATGTTCACATCTACATCCACACTGTTCTTCTTTATTGCCTTTATTTCTTTCTTAGTGACAGTCGACTCCATCCCTGACAAACTCCCAATGTTTTCCTGGTTCAATGGAAACTACAACACAGTACAAGGACTCAGTCTGGGTCACTTAATGTTATATTTTCACTCAATGACTGTTAAAGATACGAAACACCAATTTATGTTTCCTTAACTATTGATCTTAAGATTTTGTAGGAAAAATCTGAACACAAAAATCCAATAATTTGTTTTTTTTCCACAAATGTTCAATATGCAAAGCCTTGATTACACGTGAAGTGCTAGAATGGCTCTTTCGAGTGACTTCCGGAGGCTCAGCTGCAAAATTGTTTCGAACTTGTTCAGTGGTTTCAGTTTCTTTAGATGTCACATGCCATTTCTTTATGGAACGTCTGTCTGGTGGCCACTTTGAAAATTCTATCCAAACTCTGCGTTGAAGCACCCTGTATTTCGTATGCGGAGCCTCAAAACACAATACAGGGTCACAATTTTTGCATTGGCAACTGCATTTTTTTCGCAATGTTCCTGTTAAGTCACATTGATCTGCGGCCTTCCAACTTGCTTTGAAGCAATTTCCCTCACGCTACAACGTATAAGTCGCACCTTTAAACTATGGCGCTAAATCATGATTCAAACCTAGGTCAAATAACATCCAGTAGAAATGTTTGTTTACTTGTGGAAAGCTCCGTCTTCTGCCGCCAGGAAGAAAGTGTGGTATCTGGACAAAAAGACCTACAGGTGATAACTCACCTGACATTTGTACGGCACTACAAAATGGCACACTCACTTTACAGGTTACTCATAGGCAGTTATGAACACACCATTCCAATCTGCGCACTTTATGTGCCTCCAAAAAGCAACAAACTGTGGCCTTGAAGGCATAGCATCAGACACATACTAATAAACAGAACAAACACGCTCCGAGTTATCATCCTCTGGGCTGTACAGTCGGTTTAATGGGGTTACTTAAGTGGGACATACGCGTCACAGGCCCGCACTCTAGCGCTAAGTGGTAAAGGGTTGTACCTAATCAAAACAAATGCACAATGACATGTAATTATGTCACGGCGTATTTTGAATTCACATCACGCACCTGCTAATTAGGACACATTGTTGTGTGCTTACGCAATCAAGGATGATATATGGAGGAGAAGGACGCTGCTGCAGTATCTGCAAAGCCACGTTCGGCACGAGAATCACGGAATGAGGGGCCGCAATGGGCAAAAGAGAGCACATTGTCGCGCAAAGTAAAGAAAGAAAGATGAGTTGAGATGACGGAGGGTAATGACTCTAACGCACTGCCATGACTCCATTTTGGCCACATGACATATGCGTTCATTAACTCTTGGGAGCGTGTGACTGGGGAAAGGACAGAAACGAGAATCCTGAAGGGGACATTCCAGGTCACTCCTTTTGCTGTTGTGATTTTTAACTACGGCTATGAAATGGTTCGTGGACGCGCAGACTGCATTTCTTTTCGGGCTGCAGTCCAAAGGCAAGACAAAGTGACTGCTTGTTTGCTGCAAAGCACAGCATCCAAGCTGAGTGGGAAAGTTAAGCACTACAAGGTGATTGAGAATATGTGCTTATTTTAAAATACTTCATTCATTTGGAGAATCGGCGGCATACACTTTACATAACTGCTGGCCTCACACATTTGTCAACTCATTCGTCGCAACAGATGTTTATATTCATCAACTGGAATCCAACTACTTACTGCCACTGCCATATATATTCATCAAGTGTGATTTTCACCTTGTAGGGCAGTGGTGTCAAACATACGGCCCGCGGGCCGGATCCGGCCCGCAAGGAGGTTTTATCAGGCCCGCAGGATGATTTAAAAGTGAAAAAATGCATAAAAGACACGGAATGAATATTTTTAATAAGGTGCAGTTCATACAATATCCGCTAGAGGGACACACTGTTTTGATCAGAGGAAAAGACAACATTGTTTTGATCAGAGAAGAAGACAACCGCAGCCTCAGTCTGTCACTGAGACAGACCCAACACAGCAGACGCTATCAAGGACACGTGAATACTTTATTCTTGACACATATTATAGCATTCTCCTTAGTTTGTAAGGTGTAGGCAGGGATTACATTTAGATGTTATATGCTCGTGTAAATGGTTTAAAAATACCTTTCTTTATAAATCTCGTTTAATCTTAAAAGTGTATTACTATATTTTTCAATACCAATTACTTGTTAAAGTTTTGTGCTTTTGTATAATCAGTGGGATCAGTTGCAATGCATATATGTGAATGAGAAAAGTAAATTACACCTTTGTTTAAGGAAATCTTAGGTGCTTCATGAAATGTTCTGTAAAAGATATGTTCATTAAATTTCAAAATGTTCAGTGTTCTTGTGCTTCTTTAGACCAAAACAAAGGAAAGACATATTATTTTGGTTATTTATAGCAGAGTATGGTATAGTTTTTAATGGTCCGGCCCACTTGACATCTACCGAGGCTGTATGTGGCCCACCATGTGAAATGAGTTTGACACCCCTGTTGTAGGGCATTAACAGATCCGCATAAATGGTGGTGTTACAATGATTTCAGTGAATTTCAGGTTGTCACATTAAATACATTATGAGGCAGAGAAATGCCCACACTTTGAAAGTCAATCAGAGCATGCATATCTATGGTCTAGACCAGGGGTGTCAAACTCATTTCACATTGTGGGCCGCATACGGCCTCGGTAGATGTCAAGTGGGCCGGACCATTAAAAATTATACCATACTCTGCTATAAATAACCAAAATAGCATGTCTTTCCTTTGTTTTGGTCTAAAGAACCACAAGAACACTAGGAACATTTTGAAATTTAATGAACATATCTTTTACAAAGATTTCCTTCGACAAATGTGCTATTTACTTTTATCATTCACATACTGTATATGCATTGCAACTGATCCCACTGACTGTACAAAGGCACAAAACCTTAACAAGTAATTGGTCTTGAAAAATATAGTAATGCACTTTTAAGATTAATCGAGATTTATAAAGAAAGGAATTTTTAAAGAGCATATAAAATCTAATTGTAATCCCTGCCTCCACCTTACAAACTAAGCAGAGTGGTATAATATGTGTAAAGAATAAAGTATTCACATGTCCTTGATTGCGTTTGCTGTGTTGGGTCTGTCTCAGTGACAGACTGAGGCTGCAGTTGTCTTCTTCTCTGATCAAACAATGTCGTCTTTTCCTCTGATCAAAACAGTGTGTCCCCCTAGCGGATATTTCATGGATTGCACCTTATTAAAAATATTCATTCCGTGTTTTTTTATGCATTTTTTCACTCTTAAATTATCATGCGGGCCTGATCAAACCTCCTTGCGGGCCGATTCCGGCCCGCGGGCCGTATGTTTGACACCCCTGGTCTAGACAGAGAATGTGTTGCGGTAGGTAGTTGAGAATGTGCGTCACGATTGTGAGCTAAGATGACATCGTTCATGAAGTGAATGACAAACGCCACTTAATAAATTCACTGACGTTCAACTCAAGCCACTCGGTGGGTTAGCGTTGCTCACGGTGCATTTCAAAGTTGCATATTGACAGAAATCTATGAGCGAAATGCCGAGTCATTTCTTTAACTTTGTCCGAGAAAAATCTCTGACACATATCTACAAAATGATTTCAATTATTTTGCCATCAGAAACTCTTTCTCAGATTATTTATTTCTGTATTTATATTTTGAGGTGTTACAAAACTAAAACAAAAAAACAATAAGGTCAAAATCACTGTTTTACTTGACTTGTTTCTTTTCACAAAAAGCTTGTTTTATCCACGTTTTGGACACAAACCGGTGTTTTTAGTGAAACCAATCCATGTTCAACAACTGATTGATTACTAATGAATGAAAAAAAATAGTGGTGGTGGGTTGCCTGCGTGAGTACAGAGCTTGATGGTTTTTTAAAGTTGACCAAATGGAAGTTGGAACATTTTCATCAGCCGCCCTGATGTTCTCCTCTTTTGATCAAATCTCGCCAAGCGCGAACTTTGCTGTAACGGGCACAACGTCATGGGAACACATCTGGCTCCAGACAAATTAATACAGCACAACATGCCTTCCATTTGTGAGCATTACCATCATCTGCACAATCATCTTGCAGAAGAATGATTATGCAGCCAGACCCCTTCTGGCACTCAAACACTGCAGTTGAGCTGAACAATTCACTGAGAAATCGCATCGTTTTAATGAACACGAACAAACACGGTTGACTTAAATTAAAGGCGCACAGTTGCACTCCCTTCTCTGGCTGACTTCACCAAAGGGTGAACAGCTGAGCCGTGGTGACGCACCCCTGAGAGGTGGTGGAAACTGCATTGATTCAATTAACTTGGATTATGGCCTAGCACCGGGAATCAGACACCTTGAAAAACACTACTTGAACATATACTTTATAACGAAAATGCTGATGGTGGACTTTCACCCCCTCTCAGCCGTCATGGACAGGGAAGCTGATAGTTCAAGTTGTGCATGATTGGTGACCAAGATTATAATGAAACTCGATAAAAGCAACGCCAAGAAGTACAAGTTACAAGTAAAGCAAAAACATGTGACTATACCTAGAAAAAAAATGTACCTGCATGCCTATTAAGGTTAAAAAAAAAAATTAAACAACAAATTTGTCTGAACACTGATGCAGGTAAAGTGCCATGGCCCTAATTCTATGCCCCAGACAAGTCTAGCATAAAGCGCAGTCTCACTGCGCATGGCTGGACGTTTCTTTCTATTGCTATTTTCATAGACCAGTGCGCTTGGAAAGGGGCGTTTGCGCCGTTGTGGGAGTATCACTGACCGGCCAATGAAAGCAACTCCTGGGGATAAGATGGAGTCCCTGCAGAAGTGAAAAGTACTTTTACAAGAAACTACAAGCCTGCCTCCATGGGTGCATGATGTAAAGTTGGCCACGGTGATCACGGATCACTGCCGCAAGGTGCACATTTGAAGACCACCTTCCACCCCGATCGTTCGTGTCTGTCTGATAAATCATTTCACACTGGCTGAAATTAGAATTTGGGGCGCTCAGACGGTTCAGGCCATGCACATTTATTTGTTAAGTGGTCATTTTGCTGAAAAAGTGTGAGAAACGCAGCTCTATAATATTGGTGGGCCAGCCACGACACATTGGACTCACATCAACCTCATCCCAAAACTCGAAGGCTCAGGTCACAGTTGTCACGGTAACATCGGCATGTTAATGCGCTAAATATCGTGAGAGACAAGTGTGTCGTAATGCTAAATGCGCGTCAACTGGCTGTGTACTTTGGAAGCGAGTGTTGCAAATAATTAGGCAGCAGCTTAGTTCCAGGTCCAGACAGTTTACCAGAAGTAGATCTGACGTGGGCCAACCTGCTGTGACTGCACATTAGCAATCTTCTCATATCTTACTGAAGAACGTTACAAATCCAGTTTACAGAGCATTTTAGGTACATCCAGAAATTTTCACCACAAAGCCCCAAAGTTTTTCGTGAGCAGCGTATTGTTTTTTAATACATATTGATGAATAAAATGTTATTAATCAACGCTTCCGAGTACACCGTGTGACTGAATTTAATTGAGATGGAGAAGCTTAAAGCTCCATTCAAACGTTAAATACTGTTTGTCTTGACATGAGGCAAACCACTAATATGTTACACAGGCCAGAACATCTGGCAAAGAACATTTTTCTTTAAAAAAAAAAAAAAAGTACCGGTAATTAAAACAAGCACTTCTTGACTTTTAAAAGTTTGATCTTTTCAAATGCCATCAGACAATCCGAATATTTTTGGGGGAAAATAAATTACTATTCCTGTCACACGATTACTGTTATTCTCAGAAAAATACTATTGTACTCTCATCAACTTAGTAGCATTTTACTTAAAATGTGACTTTATTTGACTGAAACTTCAAAGCATCAATTCTTTTTGGTAGCACTTCTTGACTGTAGCAGGTGTGTACTAACTGGAGCGCAAAGTCTGGACTGGTCGCCAGTCAATCACATGGCACATACACCGCTAGTGACACAACCATTCACACTCACTTTCACACCATCATGATGGGAACAGAACCCACGTTGCCGAGTGAATCACAAACGGTTTAGAAACAGCTTTAGCATAAATAACTGCTTTTTTATAGCTATAGTTTTATTTTTTTGTTTATTTTCTTGGAAATGAAAACTCCCCCCCCCCCCCAAAAACTTGAAAAAAGTACAGCAAGCAAAAAGAAAAGTTGTACCTACAGTAAACACACACACACACACACACACACACACACACACACACACAAATTCTTGCAAATTTAAAGTTCTAGAAAACAATAGAAAAAAATATTCTTGTAAGATTAAGATTTTTTTTCTAATATGGCTATTTTGCAACAATACGACTTTTGTGCAAACAGAAAAAATATATCTGAATGTATTTCTTTGTGCTGTACTTGTATTACATTTTCTTCTTTTTTTTTTAAACCAATTAAACAAAATGCAAGACTGAAAAAAAAATGTAACACTTTATAAAATACCACTAGTGCTAAAATCCAATCTTCTCAATACAGAAGCAAAAGTAGGCAAGTACGACACTTGACAATGCTAGTGCAGCAAATTGGCGGTTGCCATTGGAGTCAAGGTAGAGAGGGGTGTAATACAGTATTGGCTCTAAAGCTCGCGGAAAGGGCTTAGCAACATCCATGCAATTTCATCTTACACTTCTCATGAGATGACTCCATCTCTCAGTGGAGACCACATCATCAACCAGGAAAGGAAATCATATATTACCATCTCGTGTACTCTCCTTTTTCTGGTTGTGGATATTATATTACATCGGAGAGTGATGCTCACCCTGCACATACAAGGTGTATCCTTACCAGATGTACAAATGCTTGGTGCGTTTGGCCCAATATTAACGTATCCATCAACTCCAAAGCCTGCCTGGGGAAATAGTTATGTAACAGGAATTGGAGGAAAACAAGAAACAGAAAAGGGAAGTATGAAAAGGTTGTGCCTGTAAAACAGTTGGTGAGCGGAACGATCGAATAATCACGTGTGTAGTGAAAGCGGGGTGACGCACAAATGCGAGAGACCCCACACATACAGAAGGAAAATATTGGCAATTGTGTTCTTCCTGCTCTAGTAGGGCCGGATTTAGAAAGATCAAAAATAGTGAGTGCTGATGATAGGTGTGTTGCAAATGATAAAAATGCAATCTTTCATTAAAGTCCTGAACGAGATGTTGACCAACAAACTGCGCATGCTGTTGCCAATAGGCGTAAAAGTGGTCGAGTGCACGGTACTTAAAAGGATACCTCTGATGTTTGTCACCATAGCGAGAGCACCACAATCGTCAAATGAAGTGTGAAGTGATGGAATTGGAAGTTTCATTGGAAGAGGCAAATAATTATATTACTGAGTTACAGAAAAAAAAATGGGTGGTCCGATAATAGGATGCACGGGTCCATCTTGCATATCATTAGAACTCATTCACGGATAAACGGGGAGCACAAAATCGCCATTAGACCAGTGCATACCATCAGCGCATTTTCTTCACACCACTGGGAAGTTAATTGAAAAAAGTGAAAGTTAATTGAAATTAGATCTTTCTGTCATGTACACATATACACGAAAACTGACTTCTGCATTTTACCCATCACAGTGAACACATACTATTAGTGGTACCCACTGGAGCAGGGGACTGCTGCCTAAGCCCCCAGGTTTAGAAACAGCTTCATCGCAGCCCTGTTCCCGGGGGATGGTGCTCAAGCCGCCCTGTGTGTGTCTTGGACCTCTATGATGGTCCTTTGTCAACTGTAAATGTCAGGAAATGTTGCTTTGTATTATGTGCGTGTACTAAACCCCAAGTGGAGGAGTTTAAGTATCTTGGGGCCTTGATCATGAGTGAGGGCAGGAGGGAGCTGGAGATCGACGGGCGGCATCTGCTGTGATGCGGACTTTGCATCAGTCTGTCATGGTAAATAAAGAATTCGGCTCAGCTCTCAATTTACCGGTCGATCTACGTTCCAACCCTCACCAATGGTCATGAGCTCTGGGTCGTGACCTAAAAGAAAGAGATCCCGGATACAAGCGGCCGAAATGAGCTTTCTCCGCAGGCTATCTGGGCTCTCCCTTAGAGATAAGGTGAGAAGCCCCGCCTTCCGGAAGGGGATCAAAGTCGAGCCGCTTCTCCTCAATGTCTAGAGGGGCCAGACGAAGTGGCTCGGGCATCTAATTAGGATGTCTCCGGAACGCCTCCCTGGTGAGGTGGTCCGGGCATGTACCACCGGCAGAAGGCCCTGGGGATGACCCAGGACATGCTGGAGAGACCATGTCTCCCAGCTGGCCTGGAAACGCCACAGGTTCCCCCAGGAAGAGCTGGAACAAGGGAGATTGAAGTCTGGGCTTCCCTGCTAAAGCACCCCTGTGACCCGACCCCAGATAAGCGGTCGAAAATGGATGGATGGATGAATGGATGGGTGTGTACTAAACTTTGAAGACTTGGATTAAACAGGAAATGCAAGTGGCTTTTACGGGTGTTTGATCAGCATCCTCGCGCACCCTACTCATCGAATGACAACTGCGCACACAGACAGTGATGGATTCAGTCATGCAATATCTAAGCACATCCACACACTTGAACGGCAAGAGGGTGAATACGAAGAGAAACGACCTTCACAGTTATTTAGAAAATTAGACAATTTATCAGCAAATGGTCAACTTGGGTTATTATCGTTTTATGATTGATTTTATAAATCACTGCCGCTTCACTACATTGTGCATCTTGGGTAAAAATGTGTTTTTAACACATGTTTCAAAAGTTGATCCATTTCAATTTGTGCATATGCATGGTCTGACGATGTTCTAAATTGGTTCACAGAATACACACAAATTCAAGTCTGAAGATCTTGATAATCACACATTTGCACGCCAAATGCATGTTTGACATACACATTTGTGCATGCGCATGGTTTGTAAATGAGGCTCAATTTGTTTAAAATGTTGGAAAGCAAACCAGAAAACTCATCTGGGAGAGGTCGGGGCCAATTGCCACAGTGCAGTGTAATGACTGAACAAACGGGAGAAAATACAGAGTTGAAGGAGTTTTTGTCTCAGATGATATGGCATGACTCCGTCTTGTGACTGGCTCCAAGTTAGCTTAGATCATTCAAGAGCTCTAATACTGCACTGCTGACTTGACTTCTTGAACTTGTCTCAATACTTGTTGTTTCTGGCATTTCAATAATGTTGGCCATTTTGGGGGTCTCCTGAAAAGTGATGATTTGTACAAGAAATGTACAAGAACTTTATCCGACGCCACCAATATATACCAACCAGAGTGCTAATCGCTCAAATAATCTTTAAGAGGCATCCAATAATCGGGCCGTTGCTGACTTTGATCGGAAAAGAGAAAAAAAAAGCTAGGCCTGCTTATCTGTGATTATGAACCCGCACCTAACATTCTCTGAACCTTAATTAAAGCATTTGCCCTAAATGGATCGAGTTTGTAACAAGTTGGCTTGAGGCAAAAATCACATTTCAAAAACTTGACTCTTCTCTTTCTGCTTCATCACTCTTTGGGGGGGGCCGGGGGCAAGAACAGATGCTCGGGGAGAGGAGGGATGCGGGACGAGTGAGATAAGGACACTTGGAAAGGGATGTTACGCTACAGTCAACTCTTCCCCGAGAGTGGAGGAGCATGCGAAGCTCTTACAGTGAAAATGAAGCTCAAAAGTAACATGCAGCCGTGCCACAAAAAAAACCCCACATGAAATACGGGGTCCACGAGACTTAAAATGTGAGCGACCATACATGTGACAAAAACAATATGAAAACACGACACATACAGTCAACCAGTTCAACCATCTGATTGATGCATCATCCGTCAAATTGAAAGTCCTTTGAATTTAAAAACAAGAGTATAATGTGGACTGATTCAATGGATGGGCACTCTAAATTGTCCCTAGGTGTGAGTGTGAATGGTTGTTCGTCTCTGTGTGCCCTCCTGGTAACTGCCCGAAATGCTGAATTGTAGTCCTTTGAATCATGAAGTGGTGAGGGATTCTCACCTCTCAAGCAAGCACTCTTCCTACCTCACAACACAAGATAGGATCCTTATAAGCCTTCACACAAGTCGGGCCTGCATTGACTAGTTCGAAGGAGAATCAGTTTATCTTTATCACTGCAAAGGAGGGGAATTTAGATTGAAGTGACTAAATTGAACTTTATTTTAAAATTTTGCCTGAGTTTTATCGCAAACATTACGTGCAACTCCATAAAAATGGGATTCAATTATGAACGCGAAGACCTCTTCCACTGCATAATCAATCAGACGTGCAGCCACTATTATGATTTGCCCACTGCAGCACAAAATCTCAACAACGCTGCAAAGAATTAAAAAAAAAAAAAAAGGAAAAAAAACATGAATGTTGAGATCCCAGTAGGGTAATCTATCGTCCGAAGCCTGCAGTAGTGCAGTGATGCAGTCACACAAGAACCACCATCTGCTGAAAGTGAAATCAAAGACGCAAAACACACAGCGACAATGCCCACTGGATATCATGTTTCCAGGCAGAATGTCCCAAAAAATGAAATCATTGTAGCAGCCCAGATGCATTAGTGGAGCCTCCTTACAGGAGTAAATGAGTGAGTTTTAAGTCATCTACTTTTTCAGAGCTCCGTTAGCTTATCTTTGCGTTTTCTGTTCAAACTGGGGTCTCACAACGATTTTGTTCTGGCTTCAGGAGGACTAGAAATGTCGTAGTCCATCCATTTATTTGTAAAAACTCAGTTTTTGGAGACACTTTTTCCCAGGTTTTGATACCATATCACGTCGCCAATCCTGCAATCACTTTTGTGAACAAATAGTTTGATTGAATAGTTATTGTCAAGTAATCACAAGGGCTCGGCGAACACTGAATAGATCTGCCAAAACATTGTGCGTATGCGACATATGCGAGAAAAAAACAGCAGTGAGACGAGGCACATTTTGTATCTATTTAACTGAAATCGATTGTGGGTCTGTGTCAGAACTCGGCTTGGTCCGGTCCCGGACCACGATCTGCCATCTGAAGCTACCCATTGTATTGAACTCATTGGCAGGAGGTTCCACTTCATAGAACACCATGAAAACCACGCCATACTGAAATCATCGCACACATCTTTACATTTGCCCAAACGGCAACAATGGAGGAAAACTAGAGTCTCCTGTAAGCATGTGACTATTCTATTAGTCAGGAAATCAAATGTTGGGCCGATGAAGCAAAATGGGAGACTTCTGAGTCCAATGTCCAGAGCTAAGGCACAGGGTAAACTCATATTAGCAGACCTGTTCATTTTTGTCAGGTCAGAGAAAGAAAATGGAGGGCTGAAGCAAAGTGGAGAATGCAGAGTAATATATGATGATACTCATGTAAAAGATGTGTGTTTCTTCCTGTCTTTACTCACTGTAACCCCACTAGCACCACTGGAACCCCCAGCTATGTAGATACTGGAAATAGTATCTCATAGTACAGTACTTGCTTTCGTGTGACAACACAAAGGGCTTTACCCGGTTCATTTATAAAGCTGTAACAACTGAAGAAGAGATGGGAATTCACATTGGCACTGAGTGGGCGGGTTTTATTTGAACTAATTTTATTTCACACTGGAACAAAGTGGATAAATGATGAAAGAGTGCATGCAAGGAGGCAAAACGAGGTGCAAACGGAGAGTACAGATGCATGCGGTAAGAAAGCACTGGGGCAGACTGTTGATGTCAGAGCCTCGCCTCTGTTGCGAGATGAATAGCAGCCATTAGCAGAATTGGGAAGCTGTCTCTTTTTGGCCCAATCATAGAAATTCAGTTTTTGGTGGAGTTGGAAATGATGAATGAGAAAACACGGCCATTTAAAAAAAAAAAACAGACAAAAACCTTCGAACATAATCTAATGACTGCCCGACAGGTCTGGGCGGCCCGGTACAGTGGTTAATGTGGATGTTCTATCCATGTTCTTGCGTGGGTTTTCTCCGGGTTGTTTCCTCCCACATTCCAAAAACATGCAAGGCTGATTGTCACTCTAAAAGGTGTGAACATTGGCTGGCAGCTGCTGCCCGAAGACGGCTGGGATAGGCTCCAGCACCCCCCGCGACCCTAGTGAGGATCAAGCGGTTCGGAAAATGGATGGATGGATGGATGTTTAAAAGATTAGGGACAAAGTTTGTTCAGTTCAAGTCTTAATGTTTTTCAAAGGATTATTTCATAATCAAAGCCCAACAGAGGTTTCATACAAATATATGGTATACTGTAAACCAAGCAGAACTGTTCACACATGCATTCATTTTTTTTAATCTACTAACCCTCGTGAGGATGAAGCGGATCAACTCAACTCTCAACTCAACTCAACTGTATTTATTGAGCACTTTCAAACAGCCATTGCTGTATACAAAGTGCTGTACATGGAGCAACTAACATATATACAACAATAAAGCAATAATCAGTAACAAAGATGGTAGGGGGCACCAAACAGTAAAACTAAGATCAAATCTGAGTCATGCTAAGTCAAACGCCAAAGAAAACAAGTGAGTATTGAGGCGGGTTTTAAAGATGGGCAGCGAGGGGGCTTGCAGAATGTGCAGTGGGAGGTCATTCCAGAGAGAGGGACCAGCAACGGAAAAGGCTCGATCCCCTCTGAGCCTCCGTTTAGTTCTTGGTACTTCTAATAATGTCTGGTCCACAGACCTGAGGCGCCGGGCAGGTGTGTAAGGGCGAATGAGCTCAGAGAGGTAAGGTGGCGCGAATGCTGAGCAGGAATTGTCTCAATCCATCATGAGATTACGTACATCACAAAAATATTTCAACAGAATGGTCTAATTCACATAATAGGATTGCCTCAAACAAAACAGGCTTTTAAGTGACAATAAATCGATGAGAAAACAAAGTAACAACTTAGAAAGAATTGAACTAAAATTGAATGAAGACAAGCTATATCCACACCGGCATCGGTGTGGAGGACGCCATCATCTACCTCCTCCACTCGGCGCTTTTACACCTGGAGAATGCTGCGAGCACTGTGAGGATCATGTTCTTTGATTTCTCTAGTGCCTTCAACACCATCCAGCCCAACCTACTGGGGGACAAGCTGCGGACCTACACCTCACATCATGGATTACAGATTACCTCACAAATAGGCCGCAGTATGTGAGGGCACAAAGTTGTGTGTCGGACAGGCTTCTCTGCAGCACTGGGGCGCCACAGGGGACTGTCCTGGCTCCATTCCTGTTCACACTCTAAACCTCGGACTTCAGGCACATCACTCCAACCTGCCACCTTCAGTAGTTCTCTGACGATTCTGCGATTGTAGGCCTCATTACAGAGGGAGACGATCGGGAGTACAAGAGACTGACGAAGGACTTTGTGGACTGGTGCCAGCAGAATCACCTCCAGATCAACCCCGGGAAAACTAAGGAGTTGGTTGTGGATTTCTGCTGGAAACAGTCCTCACCTGCACTGATGAACATCCAGGGTACGGACATAGAGAGGGTGACCTCCTACAAGTACCTGGGTGTTCTTCTAAACAATAAACTGGACTGGTCTACCAGCACGGACGCCCTGATTAGGAAGGGACAGAGCCGACTCTTCCTACTCAGGAAACTGAGGTATTTTGGGGTTCAGGGGTCACTCCTTAAGACCTTCTATAACTCGGTGATGGCTTCGGCCAGCATTGTCTGCTGGTCAGGCAGTATCTTGGCCCGGGACAGAAAAAGACTGGAGCGACTGGTGAGGAGGGCCAGTTCTGTCCTGGGCTGCTCCCTGGACACTCTGGAGGAGGTGGGCAACAGGAGGATGCTTGCTAAACTAAAAGCTATGATGGACAGTCCCTCCCACCCCTTCCAGCCCGCCCTGACAGCACTGGGTAGCTCCTTCAGCCAGAGACTGTTACACCCGCGCTGCAAGAAGGAGAGATACCGCCGCTCATTCCTACCGACTGCTGTCAGGCTGCTGAATACACATACGTGAAAACCTGTAACCATTGTAAATAGCACAGCCAACTTTTGCTGTGTTTTCTATTCTATTGCTAATTTATTATATTTATTCTACAAATATACTGTATTGCTAATGCTATATTTTATATTGCATTTTTATTGAACTGTGTGCAGTTCTTTCTGAAACATTTATTTTGTGCAATGAAACACTAACACTGTTTTTTTTTTCTTCCCCCCCCCACCCCCCCCTCAAATGTTGCTGTTGTAGACTGCAAATTTCCCCAGTGTGGGACAAATAAAGGTTATCTTATCTTATTCGGCCCGTGGAGTCGAACAAACATACTGATACATGTTTCGTCAGTGGGATACAATTAGGGCCACTCGAAAAAAAAATTAAAAAAAACAATCGGGCAAGTCGACCACAAAAATGCATTCACACAAAATTTTTCCCCCAATTTTGAGGCATTCAAACAGGCATTTCCAGTAAACATAAAACTCAATTTAACTGAATAACATACAATCAGGAAAAAAGAGGAATGAAAAAATTCCAAAAATATTTGATCGTGGCATACAATTAAAAGTAAAAGTCTTCGCTTTATGGATCCGCTATTAATCTCTGACATTGGTGTACTGAAGAAGGCCATGAACCACAACCCCATTATGAGAGACCCGCCAATAATGGGCAAGTAATGAGAGTCCCTTGATGTTTGATTAGTATTAAAACTATGACAATGGCCTTGATGAGAGGAGCAGATATTGGACTGGGCACAAAACAGGGTAGCACGTGTTGTCCTACAGGAATGCTGAGGAGTTAAGTGCTTCCAGCTTTGATTCCATACTTGAGCCAGCATTTATTGCGATTGAGCGGTCACTGAAAAACCAGAGGAAGGATTAAGCCCTTATGGACTTGAAGCTTAACCCTGCAGGAGGTTTCCTCGCTTCCTCTTTCTGCTGTTGAAAAGACAAAAGTGTCGCCGGTGTTGTCCTTGCATGTTGCTTATCCTGATCCGTGCTTGAAACACAGCAGGAGACACGTAAGCCTACTTCAGGACAACTTTTCCAGCTATAATGTGCCGCTCAGTGCACAGAAGTCACTCATGGCTGCTTGAAGAAAGACGCATGTTATGCTTCTGTCTTCTGCTGCTCACTTCGATCCTTATTGCTGAGAGTTCAACTTCATATTTTTTGGATTTGACGCTTTTGGTGAGGAAAGTCAATTTGACCCAATGACATATTTGATATTTGTCTTAAGACGTCAACTCTCTTGGAATCCAAACAGAATCGGGAATTTCTCCAATGTGAGATTTATCTTAAGAACTCTCACTCACTCACTCCGTCGTCATCAGTGGCAAAGGCCCTGCCCTCTGAATCATTCATCCAATCACATTCAGGCACTCGCTCATTCAATCCCAATCAGATACCATCAGTGCCACACAGAGAGTCAGAATTTATATAGCGCTAATGCCACTTCACGTATCGCAACTGCAGTCACAACTTGTTACAGGATATTAGTATTGGGGAAAGTTTATTTTCTTTCATCCATCCACCCATTTTCTGATCTGCTTTATCCTCACAAGGGTCGCGGTGTGTGCTGGATCCTATCCGAGCTGTCCTCGGTAGGCGGGGTACACCCTGAACCGGTTGCCAGCCAATCGCAGGGCACACGTAGACACACAACCACCATTAACAGTCACGCTAAGGACAATTTAGAGTAATCAATTCACCTACCCATCTTGATTTTGGAATGTGGGAAACCGGAGTACCCGGAGAAAACCCACGCGGGCAGGGGGAGAACATGCAAACTCCACACCCCGGAGCTGGAATCGAACCCGGTACCTCTGCACTGTGAGGTCGACACGCATACCACTCACACCGGGCCGTCCATTTTCTTAACAAACTATTTCAAAATTCAGTCCACAACATTTTTATTGAGCTTGTTCACTGCAAAACATTGTCCTTCAAATTTTGCTTGAATGTTTTTTTTTAAATGAGGAATTTAACAAAAACAGTAGCACAAAGCACAAACACAGTCTCAGGTAGGAAGCAGGCAGAGGTAGGAAATGAGCTGGCACACACATCCGCCTCTCGTCTTCAGGCTACCATAAAACAATGACACACCTGCGACTAGATTATTGCAGGAGTTTTATCAAATGCGACTGTCTAAGAGACAATGGAAGTCTCTGATTCTAAGCATATGTCTGTTCAATGAGGGCTGATGGTTGAGAGAAGCGCTAGTTGGACTTTTCTTCGGTACTGTAGTAGAAGCCAAAGTAAAGGAATAAGCGGCTTCATAAAGTATCATTAATGTGCATACTGTAGTATTGGTACTGTGTTTATGTCTTTCAAGGGCGTGGCCTAGCGAGTGACTTCAGGAACTGAAGTTTGACATTGATTGATGGATGGATGGATTCAAAACAAATCCATCTGGTGGGTCAGAATTTCTAGGCGCAGCCGAAGCGTTGAGGGGGTCCGTTTTGGTAGCCTCAATATTGCATCTCTGCTTTTTGCAGATGATGTGGTACTGTTGGCTCCTTCAAGCAGGGCTCTCCAACTCTCACTGGAGCGTTTCGCAGCCGAGTGTGAAGCGGTTGGGATGAAAATTAGCACCTCCAAATCTGAAACCATGGTCCTCAGTCGGAAAAGGGTGGAGTGCCCACTCCGGGTCGGGGAGGAGATCTTGCCCCAAGTGGAGGAGTTTAAGTATCTTGGGGTCTTGTTCACGAATGAGGGCAGGAGGGAGCGAGAGATCGACAGGCGGATCGGTGCAGCGTCTGCTGTGATGCGGACGTTGTATCGGTCTGTCGTGGTAAAGAAGGAGCTGAGCCAAAGGGCGAAGCTCTCAATTTACCGGTCGATCTACGTTCCAACCCTCATCTATGGTCACGAGCTATGGGTCGTGACCGAAAGAACGAGATCCCGGATACAAGCAGCCGAAATGAGTTTTCTCCGAAGGGTGTCCGGGCTCTCCCTTAGAGATAAGGTGAGAAGCTCGGTCATCGGGAGGGGCTCAGAGTCGAGCCGCTTCTCCTCCACATCGAGAGGAGCCAGATGAGGTGGCTCAGGCATCTGATTAGGATGCCCCCTGAACGCCTCCCTGGTGAGGTGTTCCGGGCATGTCCCACCGGGAGGAGACCCCGAGGACGACCCAGGACACGCTGGAGAGACTATGTCACCCAGCTGGCCTGGGAACGCCTCGGGATCCCCCGGGGAGAGCTGGAAGAAGTAGCTAGGGAGAGGGAAGTCTGGGCTTCCCTGCTAAAGCTGCTGCTCCCGCGACCCGGCCCCGGATAAGCGGTAGAAGATGGATGGATGGATGGATGAGGTCTGAAATCGTTGCATTTGCGCCTTTACTCTTCTCATCACCAACATGTAATATGTTCTTAATCGGCACATCCTTGTGTAAAGTTTGGTTGTTTTTACTTACTAACAAACCAACAGTCATTTAAAGCAGGGGTGACTCATTTTAGCCAATTCGGACAGTGAAACCACAAAATGACTACTTGTACACAACAAATTACTAGATTACTAGCGTTGAAATCAGTCAAGTTGATTATGATGTTTGTTCAATTATTCTTCAAATGAGTGTAAACAGGGTAGCAAAATCTCAAAATGATTTATTATATTTTAGCAAGTTGACACACATGGTTTGCTTTCGTAGGCCACATAAAATGACCTGGTGGGCCGGGTCTGGCCCCCGGGCCTTGACTATGACACCTGTGATTTAAAGGAAAACAAAGTTTGTAGTTTTTCACTGGTGTCTGCATTTGACAAAACACAATGTGTATATATAATACCTATCCATTTACCTCACTTCAGTTATGAGCCGTACATCCCATGAAAGGTTTCCACTTTATGGTAATTCCAAAATTTCCGGCATCACTTCTCATGGAAATGTACTGGTTCCTTTATAGAATTGTGTCAGAAATGCATCCGTGCCTTTGCAACTCTATGCACAATGAAAGAGAAAAAAAAAAAACACCTCCCAAAAGGCCTGTCTTTTTATCAAGAATTAAAATCTCAGAAACTGCCCATTAACCTTTGTATATTTTGATAATATATGTTTAATCCCACGTACCCTCTGGAGGACGCACTGCACTAAGTGAAGGCGTACACAGCTAATAGACCTTGAACTGACATAAAGCGCTATCACTTTGCATTATGCGGGTTAAAAGTGATCAAAATCTTGAAGCCAAGCTCCTCGGTACTACGTGTAGATGTGTGTGTGTGTGAGTGTGTGTGTGTGTGTGTGTGTGTGTGTGTGTGTGTGTGTGTGTGTGTGTGTGTGAGCCACCAAAAGAGGAAAAATCATTTTCGGTTCACAGACGGCGATTCCGCAGCACCTTTGGGGAATTCTCTGCTTTCTTTTCAACTCTGACTGCTGCTCCTTTCATTTCCTCAGCACGAATTTCACAAAAGTTGCCCACCACGGATGCATGATCAACAATAATAAATGCATGGGACGACCGAATAAACGCAAAGGACAGCAGGGCCAAGAGTGCATGCAGCATCATGACACCCCGTAAAAAAGGTCCATCTGCATTTTATGCCACCATTAGCGGACACGGGTCTCTTGAGGAAACGTGAGAGAAGGTGAGCTGAGGACAGATGACAGGGGCCCATTAGAATTAGCCAAAAAAATAAAGTGTGTGTGTGTGTGTGTGTGTTGTTACACAGGGAAATGTCACCAGATATATCTCCAGCAGTTTGCTCTTGTGTGTAGTAGCTAAAGCTGAAGGACTGACATAAAGGGGACACATAGGGAGGTTTATATTTCCGCGCTAAACGGATCCATTTAATTCTATGAGCAATGACTGTTTGATTAGGTCATGTAAAAAAATTTTTTACGTGCACTGTGACTTTAATCAACAAACCTTTGACGACCTAAACAGCGGGAAATGGCTCAAGAGTGTCGCAGTCTAAAGAATGCAGCATATGTAGTGTGGCCACTTTATGACAATTTGAATTTTTTAGCATCATGACATTAAGGGTTTCTGTTCATATAAAAATGGGGATGTCGGTTTAACAGATTAAGAACGACATGCAGTGAACTAGTTTGTGAAGTGAATAATGTTACCTGGCACAAGAAGGCACACTCTTTAACTGCAGTCCTTCCCATTTTTAACTTGATTATTAAGTCTTTCTTCATGCAAATGTTTACAGCATACCCCAACATATTCAGCTTGACATTTGTAAAGTCTCCAATAATCTGCTTCGATTTATTCGGAACCTTTTCCTCCGTTATTGGCCAAATAAAAATGAAACTTGGGTGACATCTTGTGAAATCAATTATGTTGCTCTTTCAGTTCATTCATGTTTTTTGGGGTCTGAGTTTAAGATGTACAGTTTTGTGGGCGGTCATTGAGTGCACCTCGTTATTGTGTGTGAATGCCAAAAAAATGAGTTCAATGACTTGTATCATTTGTACAAATTGCTAGTGTGCATTGAATAGACGACCGCTATTCGAGGGCCATAGAGTGGCCCACAAATAGTGCGAATCCACAAATACATTTTTTTCTACACTATAAGGCACACCGAAAAACATTCACTTTTCTCAAAAGATGACAGTGTGCCTTATAATCCGATGCGCCTTATATACAGATCAATACTCTGATTTCTTGGACGTAGTATTGTAAATGTTCTGTAAAATGCTTTGTTACAGCTGCAACGGTTGTGAAAGTTCGATATAAATAAATGTGTATTGTATTCCCTTTGGCATAGCTCCATCTAGTAGATGCATATCTCAGTTACTATTGTGGCTTCTATTCTATGCGCCTTATAATGTGGTACGCCCTATAAAGGAAAACAGTTTTAAAATCGGCCATTTAGTGGCGGTGCGCCTTATGCTCCGAAGTGCCTTATAGTGCGGAAAATACGGTAATTGACACCTGTTATAATTGCACTGGGTGGAAAAATAAAAGTATAATATTTATTTATTTATTTACTTTTTTGTAGTATCTAGTATTTGTTGGCCCATGTGTTATTTCGGCTACTATACTAGCGACTATTGATGGGCCTCGTGTGAAGGTGGTTTGTTTGTGTTGAGCACTGATAATTCATCCACTGAATATCACTGTTTAACATCATTGTGTACGTTCCAGCTGCAGGGTGTTGGGTGCTTTGCTTTTCATGGGAGTATTTACTCAAAGTATGACAGGAATTTAACGGCTTACTTACAAATTCAGTTCACATCACTCCTGCAAAGAATGTGATGCAAAAATAAATCGAGTAGCGCCTGTACTATCAACAGTGTAAAGCCCAACAACTAAAGATTTGTAACGGCATAAATTTTGCACGCATCTCCTACCAGTGATGTCCTTCAAAACAGGTAGTTCAGCTTCACAACACTCATTTCAGACTTGTTTTCTATTGAAGAGAACCAGTCAGGACAAGAACCGGTCACCGCTGTTTTGTGGTCGACAACCTTGGACTATGTTTTACGTCATACGTCATTACGTTTTGAGCAGATGGCGATCAAGCAGGTCAAATCAGGTCCCATTCTCATTGCAGATTTGATGATCGGCCAAACACCAATTTTTTTTGGGTAGGGATGATTTGGTTTGATTAAAGCAGCAAGGAGGAATTGCTGGGACCTTTGCACCCGGTTTTTCCTCATGAATCCTTGACCATGATGACCACAGTTCAGAAAGCAAAGAATTTGAAGATATAGTGTTGCCCACGCGTCTTGTGTAACGGTGGTGCTCATTTTGGGCGACTTTCCAAGCTCAGTTTGTGGAATTCGGGATCCCTGAAATTCAATTATGGTTTGATAAAATTAACATGGCTTTCTGTTCAATTTCAAGCATGGCTCTTTTGAGACTTTTTTCTGCGCCCTGTTATTACAGACATAACCACCCAGTATCTTGTTGATCCGTGAAACTGGTGCTTAATTTTTTTTCAGTTTCCTTTATCAAAACCATCCATCCATTTATGTGTTTTTTGAATAAGGATAAGCAAAATAGCAATATAATATTGTACATTTTAAAATCAAAAAGTAATAACATCTAGAACACAGAAAATAGAACGTAATAAACAATGTTAGCCTTTTTTTTTCACAGAGGATAAAGAATATATGCTTATAATCACTCTGATATTTGTCAACGTGTGTTGCTTCACCATTTGTGTTGAAATATCTATTGCTAGTTTTAACACCCAGACCATCGATGCAAAGAGGACAAAATGGTTTGATTGTTTCTAAATACAATAGGTGTAATTCTCTTTGTTTTACATTTCGTTTGACACTAAACTTCAAGTGGGAGTGGCAAAAAAACAGGACTTGATGACTTGCTCACTACTTTCTAAAGTGCTGCTTATTGTGAAGTGAGTTGAATAGAGTTCACTTCCCCCATACAGCGCGTATCGCCAGTTTGTGTTTGCAAGTCAGCGTAAAGAAATCATCCCGAATGACCAATCGGCTGATGTCTGTGACTGATGTTGTATTGTATTGTGTTATATTGATGTCCTGTGCTAAACGTATCTAAAAAAAATGTGCCCTTTGTGCTATGTTTTGATTAAAAACTGGAAATGGACAGCGAGGATAGGCATGACCTCCAACTTTTACATTAGAAAATGATGTGCTTGGCTGTGCATTTTCCAGCGAAAAAGAGGCTGTGTATGCATTTACTGGATTCTCAGGAAGCAATCAATGGCACTGACTAATGGATTGAACTATTTTCTGAAGAAGAATGTAAAGTTTGCCAGTTGGGTCATAACTACCTTTACACATCAACCTTATCCGCCCCCCACCGTGAAGATTTGCAATGCTTCTCATGATGCTGTCTCTCCATTTTCCCTCTTCTTCCTCACTTCCAGCTTTCGCTTACATCCTTTTATAAACCTTTTATTCAAATTTCACCCGTTTTGATATTTGGAAGCTGTTAAAAGTACCCTAAATGTAATTCATTTTATCGTGAACTTGGATGGCTTTTCCTAAAGTGAGCAAAAATATATCAATCCATTTTCTATACTGCGAACATGAAAATGAAAATGTCATTCCGTTGTACAGGTGCGACACAGTTTGTGTTTCTGGGGCATACTTGGCCATGTTCACTTCAATAGATTTGGGATTTATCAGTGTGCCCAGAAACAAGGAAAATGGTAGTAATGGTGGGCATCTTGAAACTATAAAGCTGCACATGCCATTTTTTTTTTTTTTAATGAGACAGGGGGTAAACAGTGTTCAAAAAGGATCTTTAAACAGTCCGAGAACTGTCAGCGTTCCCGCTATATTTGCACAGGCTTCTGCAGAAACATGCACCTGTTGGTCATGGGGAAATCCCGAAACACTGGAGGAGTTAAGCGGCACAGGAATGACCATAAATGATAAACGTAAGGAAGACAAGCCAAACAGAGGTCAAAGGGTGCCTTGGCACAAGCGTGAGATGTGCGCCTGCTGGACAAACAGGTACCTGCAACGTTTTCTTTGAAATTAATTAAAGATTGATCATCCATTTAATAATGTCACCCAAGTTATTATTACAATTTAAACAATTCTGTCATTCATAATTTGATTTTAGACAAAGATTATGAGGGATAGTCTTAGTCCGAGCCAAAATTGACTCAGAAGATACTATACTATGCGTGCATAGGAAATGAACAGTACGTAAGGGTTAAGTGGCCAATTGTCAAAGTCAACTCCAGCCCATTTAATGAAGAGCTTGATTGATTAGCGGGGCTTTTGGAAAGGCAGCAGCATGGATAAACCCAGTGAGGAAAAAACAGAAACATATGGAGAACAGAGTGATGAAACAAGGAAGGTATAGAGAGAAAAGTAATAAAACACCGGTGGATGACTGAAGCAAAAAGTAATCGTAGAGAGGGGGAGAGGCCAGTCTCCGGTCTGTCTCTTACCGTCTGTTGCAGGTCTGGGATTCCGATGCGGATCACGACCGTGTTGCCTGTGGGCTCCTCCATGGGTGTGGTGGCGGCGGGTAGGAACGCCGGCGAGACTGGGATGGGAACGCCGCTGTCACCGTTACCGGCGCCGACGATGTCCTCTTCCAGGGAGCTGCCGCCGCTATCGGTGCTGGCACCCTGGCTGCCGTTGGCGGTGTGTGCGTAAGAGGAGAGTGCGCGCGGGTGCGTGTGCGCGCACTGCTGCTGCTGCTGCTGCTGCTGCTGCTGCTGGTCCTGCCGTGGAGGGCTGGGTGGCTCATGTTTGCCGGCTGCCGGACGCAGAGGCATGCTCCGTGTTAAGGACTTGGACTATGTTTCTCTCTCTCTCTCTCTCTCTCTCTCTCTTTTGCTTTCTCTTTCTCCCTCACATTCACACACAGAAAGACACACAACCTTGTGGCTGACACGCACACGGCACACACACACCTCTTGGAGCACGCATCTCTCGCCTGGGAAACACAAAAAAAAGAGGAAGGGAGAGAAGAGCCAGGGAGGGGGTGAAGAGGGGAGGCAACAGAAGGGAGAGGGAAAAAAAAACAACACAGACGGATCAGAAGTGCACAAGCATTCAGGACGAGTCCAACCCGACACATTCTAAGAATCTGAGCGCACAAAAAGGAATCAATGCAATCAAGGGTGGGGACGCTTTTTTGGTTTTTATGAAGTCCTCTGAAGATTGAGTTGGGCAAGTGAGTACATACGGTGAAATGTTTTGTCATTTTTGTCACATCCCTCCCTCAATTTTCTATACAGTGATTTATCGCCGGGGATATGTTCCAGACTAGCCTGCAATACGTGAAAAAAAAGATCTGATATACATATATATTTTAAACAAAAAAGACATATAGAGCACACTCTTTTACCCCTCCCACACATTACATGTAAACTTATAGTTTCCTTTAGTTCTCAGGCTCACACTCACAATTCTCCAAAGAAGATCCCATGTTTTGGTGTGGGGGGGTGGGGGGGGTGCACACAGGTTGGTCTCTCATTGGCTACATGCAGCTAAGTATGAGATGCTGCGTATTGTTTTTGTGATTGGCAAGGACAGGCATTGATCACCATCAGTCGGTTGCATACTTTCCCAATATTTGTCCAATTCCACATATTTTTACAAATCGATGACCAATCGATTGTGGCACCACTAGTGATATTGCATCCAACAAAAGCCTGCCAGCTTAATGCAAACATACACGTTAAAATGCCATAGATGTGTTAACGGAAGTTAAATGCGTGGGAGGGGCACAAATACCGTAATTTCCGGACTATAAGCCGCGACTTTTGTCACACGCTTTCAACTCTGCGACTTATTTAATGAAGCGGCCTATATAAAGACTTTTTTAACGGCCGCCTGTGTACCGTCTTTCTTTGTGAATAGCTCATGTAACAATATGGGCACCTGCGGCTTATAGACAGGTGCGGCTTATGTGTGTACAAAATGATTTTTTCCTGTGTGGTGGTGCGGCTTATAATCAGGTGCGATCTATAGTCCAGAAATTACGGTATACAAATATTTAATTTTCATATTTTTTATGGTAGGATTCATTGTATAGCAAGTAGTCCGCTGTTGGTGTTTGCAAAATATTGCAATCATTTGTACTTGGAGGTACTCTGGAATATGCATGGCCCACAGGCCAGTGGTTTCCCTCCACTGCTTTCGGTACAAATGTTGCTCCAATGTGTGACCATCGTAGGACAAGGGAAAAGGTGGGCGGCTGTATCGGGTGTTTGTACAGATTGGCAGGATGTGACCGTCATGCTTGGCTTTATCTATCTGCTAAAAAACACACTGACGAAAAGTGCAAACAATCATAAATGTCCAATTTTAGTGGGAGGGGTTCCTCATCAAAGAAGGTGTTTATTACCTCCACCAAGGACGTTGTGATTTTAATTGGCTTTAGTTTGCCAAAGTTTGCAAAATTACGTTGGCAGCCCCCAAAGAAAATGGAAATTCTCTTTGAATGACAGCAGTTTTATTAGAACTGGACATGTCTTCATTCAATAAAATCATTTTATTTCATAAGACAGAAACAAAATTCTTAGTTATTAAGACTCCAATGGGAACACTCACGAAAAGAGATCAGGACATGAACTCAGTGTTGTGTAAAATCAATACTTTAAGGCTTTGACGATTACTTGAAACATCGCTGGTTGAACAAGTGAGCTTCTGATGGGAGGAAAATGGGCCATAAAACATTTCTGGCAGGTTGCTGAATTATTCAGTCTGATCTTAAGTCAGTGCTGTGCTCCAAAGTATTCGCAGACAGTGTCGCTGCTCACGCTGACCCCGCAGCCTCGGGACGAGGATGCTCCGATTGGTTGGAATTTTAAATATCCTTGTCAACAGCGGAGTGATGCAACCGCTGCTACAGAGCGTAATGTGCTTGGACATACACGGAGTACATGAGTGCACAGAGAAAATGGCAGAGATATGTAAACGCTAAATTAAAAAAAAAAAAAAAAAAGGACATGAATGACCCACTGGAATGGTACGGTATTAAAAATTGAACATAACGACATGTAAGAAAGTGCGCAGTTGCACCACACAGCTTGCCATTGCGTTTTTCAGAGTATGAACCAGACTATTTCAGAGAAACAGGTTGTAGCTGACAAAACGTAAATTTGGCTGTAAAGTGTAGCAGTCACGGTTTCTGCGTATTTTCACACATCTCAAGCCAAAAATCTCATTGATCGCCTTAACTTTGTTCCAATTTCCACAAGGTCTAATCCACAGGTGTCAAACTCAAGGCCCGGAGGCCAAATCTGGCCCAACACATCATTTCATGTGGCCTGCAAAAGCAAATGTCAACTTTCATGATGCTTGCTAAAATCTCTTCCAAAATGTAAAATTCTTAGATGTAATAAATAAGGGAGGAAATGTATTGTAAGAATGTTCTTGTTACCAAACCCTTCATGACAGTAACTTAAACAATATTTGAATAAATTGTTATTCTTTATATGCTTCCTGTCAGAATGGCTCTCCAAGCACGCTACCACACATAACATCTTAACCTGTCACACATTTAAACTACGGCAGCAGAGAAGAAAGGTAAGATCATCGATCCAGCCATTTACTCTTGATTATTCAAATTGTTTTTGTCTTAGTCAAATGTCATAGACGCCAAGTGGCGGCCAGTTCCAAAGAGATGGGTGTGTGTGAATTTACATAACCAAAAATGTTTTTAGTGAGTTGCCTCTGTCAAGGAATGCGTTTGCCTCTAATTTGAAAAACATTGTCACGCCAAGTTTCTTCCTTAATGACATGGCAGCTACGGGCACAAGTGACGGACGAGCTACACAGAAGCAGTATCATGTCAAAAAACAAAAGCTTGTTGGATGCAGAGTGCTATTAGTGCTCTGCAAAGCGGCACATAAACACGCTCTTACTGAAGCCACACGATCGCAGTCATTAGCAAAGCCACCAGAAAAATCCACATGAACTCCACCTGCATGCCAGGGTGTGAAGAGAACGGCAAAGTACCAGTGACTCCTGCATCTGGAATTCTCCAAGTTGTTCGGGACTCAAATGTACAATACAATTTCTCCGGCTGCCATGTTTCTGCCAGGATTCACTCTCACTGGTCGTCATGGCAACGCAACGCCGTACTCTCCTTGGCACATCCCACAGTCGGTTGGGGTGGGGTGAGCCAGGGTTTATCTGCATGGGACAGAACACGATAGCTCCTAAAGCTGGCTGCTTTGAATAGGACTCCTTGGAGAAGGTGATTGCATCTATCATTCTCGATCCCTGGGCATTTTCATCAACACACCAAGTTTTAATTAGTCTCTTTTAAGCAGTTGAAAAAGTAAATGGAAAGATGAGTTTTGCTTTGTAATTGGAGTTGCAGTAACAGAAACTGTCTCTCAAATTTAGAATCTACTGCACACCTTATTTTACAAAATGATTGTATTGATCCACGTAAACACACTTTAAAAAATATCATCCATCCATCTGTCCATCCATTTTCTGACCTAGTTAGGTGGCAGGTGAGGTGGAGCCGATGCAGCGGGATCCACCCTGGACTAGCCAGTACCCGGCAATCTCCTTTAGCACAGTGGTTCTTAACCTTGTTAGCGCTACCAAACCCAACCAGTTCATATTCCCATTCACCCAAGCTTTCATTAGTGAAAAATAAAAATGTTTTTTTTTTTTACAAATTCAAGACATTAAAAAAAACACAGTTATTAAAAATAGAAAAAAGTAAATACAATTACATGGCATAAATATAGTTTTTTTTAAATTGTATGACGTCCTATCGCGACAGTCACACGGTGACTACCGAGCGAACTAGATTTCCTGCAGCACTGATTGGACAAGCAATGTATTGTGATCATCTGCAGCCAGTGATGGCCAAGCAGGCGTGTCATAACTAATTAACATGTTGAGTCAGGTACAGTCAAACCTCGGTTTTCGAACGTCTCGGTTCTCGACCAATTCGGTTTCCGACCAAAAATGTTGAGTTTTTTATGCCTTGGATGACGAACAAATTTCGGTTCTCGAACAAACTGAGCGCACTTGAATGCACCATTTGTCTCCTCTCGCCTTCCTTACACAAGGAAGTGACGCTTTTTTGATTGTATGTCTTAACCTCCATGGCAGAGGCTCCGTCGAACCCTAACCGATTCGCAGAACCCCTAGTGTTCCCAGGTTAAGAAGCACTGCTTTAAACAAAGAGCTATTCACACCGATGGGCAATTCCAAATCTTCAATAAACTAACATGCATGCTTTGGCGATGTAAGAGAAACCCAGTGGAAAACCAAGGCAATCATGGGGAGAACATGAAAAAGCTACAGGAAATAGGCCGCGGCTTAATATTCCAATCTCACGCATATGCGCTGTGCTGAAAACCTGAGAGAGAGGAGGTCAAATGTCCTAGATTTGGAAGAATTTGGAATGTTTTTCAAGCTCCGATGATGCTGACAAACTTGTGTTGTTCAATCAACTTGGTAACGAGGCAAAGGTTCCAAAAGGATCAATACACCGCTGAGAGTGACTTGTTCTGAGAAAATTTTCAGCGATAATAGCTCCGTCGAGTTGTTTTTCATTGTTACTGTAGGTCAACAATAAAAAAAGTGACATTTCCCATTCAAATAGACTTGAATTCGAATATGATGAATATGTCGTATTTCCTTTACAAAGGAAAATACCCCTAGAAGAAGAAAGCCTATTTTTATTGCTCTATTTTCATAGAGAGATTCGAATGTATCGCCAATGCTGTGCGCTGAGCTGAATGTAGATGAAGAACAGAGCATTCTGTTATTGAAGGGATGGATGCATATCCTAGTTCACCCATTTGCAATCCCAGATACATACTGTTAAAATCCCACCAAACCGAAACGTGTGTTCTGTGTTTATACCTGAATGCGATGAAACTGTAACACGTGTTCTGTGCACACCAAGGACACAATAATATCCTGATTCCTTTCAATACTTTATCAATTGTGAATGCAGATCCACTGCCTTATTACTCCACCTGGGAAATTAAGTAACTGAAGAGTGGAATCACAAGGAGGTTATCTTCCATGCCTCAGCGAGCAGCAGCAGCACCTCACCTCCCATTAGTTCGCGTCTTCAGCGCACCTTCATCTCACCCCGTCTTTTGCACAGCTAATACAAAGTGAATAATTTAGAGGCATGCAAACCTGCACGAGCATGGATCCAGGTCACTGTACTCCAGAGAGCCTGAGTCACAACCTCTGATGTTCAGGTGGAGGAGAAGGGCTTCTCGCGGCCGCAAGTGTCAGTCCCTCACGGGTAACCAACCACGAAGCTTCAAAAGCAGGATAAATGTGATACCCCACAACAGTGTGCTTCATGCTCCTTCACACCGTGTAAAGCAAATGTCATGGTCGTTTACAAACCCCGATTCTTCAGCGGCACATTTTTCTCTTTCACACACTCCCACATGGGCATTTTTTTTTTTTTTTGTGCGACATCCCATTGAGGTTGAATTTGGTAATTGAGTGGACAGGCGGAGAGGCATTAAACATCAAAGGACAATGTGGATATTGCGAGGCTTCTTTTGTTTGATGTAAAATTGTGTTTTATGGCTCCACAGATGAACTCAGCTTGAAATATCAATCAGCAGCTCCAACTTGACAAATGGCGCAGACAATTCGGCTACAATATAATGAACGTCACCGATAACTGCATGCCCAACTCATCAAGATTTTAAATGGCATCCCTTAACAGTAATGGTCCGATTTAATACTTTATTCAAGTCCCAGCTGAATGGAAAAAACACGATATAATGCGGATTACATTGGTGTCCCTCTTTCTCCACTCACGGACACTTATAACTCTCGTCTGACCCCCCAAGCCACCCAGATCGCAGGTGACCCCACTCACAGCCTCTTCGGCGTGCTGCCGTCGGGGAGGAGGCTGTGATGTCTCTCTGCTAAATCCATTAGGCTCAAGAACATTTTATTCTACCAGGCGGTCAGGAGACTAAACTCCCTCCATGTTCTGCCCGCACTCCCCCACCGGGCCGACCCCTGCCTCCTGCCACAATCGGTGTCCCTCCCCCAGCATCTGACATCCGATTATTGCACTTAAAACAAGTAACTACGAATATGCAATAATCACAAGTGCCCTGGGTTGTCTGTTGTTGCTATTTGTTTATTTATTTTTATTTAACATATTTATATATTTATGTCTTATGGAATTTTAACGTAAATTTTAGCTGTGTGTGTTCAATGCACGACATGTTTGCACTGTGGTTGAGAGAGGAAAGGAATTTCATCTGTGCTGTATGTTACACATAGAGCATATTTGACAGTAAAAGATGACTTGACTTGGATTAAAAATAAATAAATAAATCATGAAAAATCAAGCTATTGTCTCTGCTACAAGACGCTGCCGACGTGTCCACTCAATACAGGAAACCACACCGTGCTGAAAAATCAAGGCCAGTTCGTCTCACAACTTTCTTAATGTTGAGCAAAACACATGCTTAAAATCTCTCGTGGCTGGAATGTATCTCAATGGCTCCAGAGGTGTGCGTCCACCAGTGAGCACAAAAAAAAAAAAAAAAACCTCATCCAGCTGTTAGACATTGCAATGAGGCCTGAAAATCATAAACGGTGTGTAAAACACACACACACACACACACACACACACACACACACACACACACACACGTACCCCCATAAACCTTACCTTTCCCTTTCGTAATCACTGGGCCACACGCATGCATATATGGAAAATTAGCCAAGCGCTAAAAGCTTTTGAAATCAACACTCTACAGTCACTGCAGCACTGTCCCAAAGCCGCATATTCGGATGCTCATAATGCCCTGACACAGCATGTGGCTCCCTGTCTCTCTCTGTCTCACACACACACACACACACACACACACACACACACACACACACACACACACACACACACACACACACACACACACACACACACACACACACACACACACACACGAATAGCATGTATGAAGCTACCAGGGCAAATGGCAAGCAAAACAAAAGGGTCAAACACATCGACAAGTGTCAAAGAAATGAGTGCTTCATGATTAAATTATAATTACATTCCTGCCGTGTGTGCAGCAAAATGTGTGAATGTACAGTTCTAGCTATTGATCTACTGCTTGGCAGCTGCCTCTTTGATGCAGAATTACTATTAATAATCAATGGGTCTCTCAGGAGAGACATTAATAAACCTGCCAGCCAATTAAAGTGGGGTTCAGACATACCGAATATCGGGATAAATTTCTGCATTTTTTTCCCCTTCAGATCAGCCTCACTCTTGGAGGTCTCTGAAAGATTATTCTGAGCGATTGTCTTGTGGTGTCGGGCCGGCTATGAGGGGTTTTTCCTCCCTGATCTGCATGAGAAATGGTCAGTCGACAATCCTGTTGAAAATGTATGCCAAATCCAATTTGGTTAGTAGAGATATTTTGTGTTTTGTGTGTGGTGTATTGTGTTGGTCACCACGCGTAGACCACACACTGGGCTCTATTTTCATCGACAGGCTCATGCATGCTCAGTGCAAAAATTGGCGCAACTTCATTTTCGTGCCTTGGCAAGTCTAGTGCAGCATGTTTCCAGCGGACCGAGCGTGTCTTCAATTACATGGCCCTGGCACACCTGACAATTTGGTGACAGAAAGTAGACTTGTTGTAAGACTAAATGAAAGCAGGTCACCATCTGCTTGTTGTGGCACAGGTCACCATCTGCCATTTTGGTGAACGTATTTGATCCAGGTGTAGGCAGACATATTGTGAACTCCGCAGACGTGTGTAGTGGACGTCATCGAATTTCATTCATAAATATGACGACGGCATGCATCAGTCCCTCACAATCATTGTATGAATCAATTAATTGAATACATTACTCTTGTCAACTTTTTTAATATATTTTTTACATTTTATGAATCAGAGATCTGTTGTTTATCGACCACTGACATTATTGATTGGATCTGCAAATGTACATCAAACAAAATGTCATAGACTCCAGGGATGTTCTGTGCTGCCATCATTAATAATCCAAGGTTTCTCATCATATACAGTTGGATTATTTTTTTCAAATGTCCAATTCCAATTGTTTTTAATAATTTGGTTTTATTTGGAAGGGGTGTTCGGATTCTCTGGCCCATTTCCTACTTAATTGAATGTTTGTCTGCGTTTTGGGGAGGAATTTTAGGGTTTTATTGTTCTTTTTTCCTCAAGTGCATTTCAATGGCCGTCAATTAACACTTATTCTAATAAGTGTTGGCTATTCGTGGACCGGGCCAGCCCGAATCCCCGGTGAATAGAATTGACTGTACAGTAAATAAACAAGTCGTTTAAATTGATTGGATGGATTATTCCATCTCTTAATCTGATCTGTGATCGGTTAACTTTTTTTTTTAATTGCTAATCTGAGATCGGCTACAAAATCCCGATCGTGGAAACCTACCCTCCGCTATAATGCGGTTACAGCCAAACCTATGTGCTAAGTGTACTGCATCACAAAGCACTTAATTTGATGTTTTGCAACTGCACGTCCACAGCTCAGCATTTACCATAGCTTAACCGCCTTCCTCCTGTTACTACTACTTGTCCTTCCTTTGTTATAACGATACTTACAGATGTGGAGGTTTTTCGCCGTCATGGAGGCGATGATTACATATTTTGCTATGCTGACACAGAACACAGCAAACTTTTACCTCCGTGATCCGAAGCTCTTTTTTAATTGATCCTGATCATCTGAAAATTACATGTGTCCCGATTTCCACTCATGTTATCGAATCTGGGCAAGTGACGAGTAAAACAAAGTTGTTCCACTAGTGTGCCAAATTGCTTTACAAATGAGTACATGACGATCAAACTCAACAATAAGGATATTAAAAAAATGCTTGAAAAATAATATTTCCACAAGTCATTGTAACTTTTGAGGATGTGTGGCTCAAAATGTAGACAAACACAACTCACTTCCTGTGCCTTATCTATGGACGCTCTATTTTTATAGTCCACAGTCTTCACTTGGCTGCAGCAGCCCTCATATCGCCTTGAGCAATAGTGGTCTGAATTGGTCTTTGTTAGCACGTCTCGCTCTGACTCCATAAGTGGTCTACCTCATCTATCAGCTAATAGAAGATGATTCAACAAGAAGGCCCCACACAATCTCCTGACGAATCCCCCGGAGGGCTCTCAGAGCCACAGAAGTGATGGCAAATTAATTAGATAAAAAGATAAATCATCATAAAATCTTTGACCAAATTATGCATGAAGATGAGGCTTATCAATCACGATGAGAACAAGAACACACCAGACCCCGGTGGACGCCAAACTGGTAACAGAGGAGGATTTCTGACTTCTAGTCATTACATCTGCCTCCAATTACAAGTTTTGGTGCTATGATCTGCAAATTTCCCCGTGTGTAAATGTTTTACAATGCTTGCTCTGTTACTGCCTCAAAACGGCGTTCCACCTTCATGTTTGCATTCATGCAAAATTGAAGAAAATAATTACTGCCTTTTGCAGTGTGGGGGATTGCCGCACTAATGAGAGGAACGGTAACAATAAAAGGACTTTTGTCCCCTAATTAGTGTAGCAAACGAAGTGGAAGAAGGTACGCTTATCATTATCCCATCAAGATCTGCTCCTTTGATCCCACTTAAATGGTGACATAAGCTTCTGCTAAGTCATCTACTCCTGGCATTTTAGGACTATTGATCGGTCATTTTTTTGCAAGGAGGCGTCCTTGGAGTACGACAGACTTTTATCAATGCAGGCCGTGCATTTAGTACTTTGGCCTTCATTGGGGATGTACAGGACTTAATGTATACATGCTCCTTATATCACAGTCACAGAAACCATCGATACCATAAGAAAATGCAATATAAAAGTATACGAATGTGTCACACACATCATGTGGAGCAGTTCAGAATCAATATGTAAGAACATGACAATAACGAAATAAGCATCATATTCCACGGAGGTACTGATTATTTTAATTAATTATTATGTGCAGATTACTAAAGATGTCTTTTGACAGTTGATCTCAGCTTGCTCTATCCAGCCAATCAGAAGACAGAAAAAGGTCGATAAAATGGAGCCGCAGCTCTCTGACCCTGTGAGGAATAAATTGAAGTCTGACTGGTTCAAGAAACCGTCCTGTTCCTTATGTAGTTTAAGTTACAGGGGCTCGCACGACTGATTCCGTAAACCCTGGGCAGATTAGATCGACATGGCGACAAGAAGACTGAAATCTGAATGGCCGCTAATTAGAGACAGTCACCGTAAGCAAGTGCCGGTAAAAAAAAAAAAAATTAAATAAGGAACAGCTGGTAACACCTGAAAAGGCCAGGATGTTTTCAGTGTTTCTATTCTGAAACACCAGCGGGATAATTGTTGCCGCCGTTTGCAGCAGCGTGCTTGTGGAGAGCTCAGATGTGGCTGCTGTAAACGACAGGCACTCACTTCACCATCTATCTTCGGAGACGTCAGTGTGTATATTCAATAAGATACATATTTATATCAATTTGTGACTTGGGAGAATATGTTTTAATGAGGGGTGTACAAACTACAACTCGGGGGCATCTCGCCCCAAAATCACCTGTGTTATGCTGTCGCTCGCCCACAACCCTGGTGAGGATAAATCACTGGACCCTTGCACCCAAAAGTGAATCCACAAAATTCTTCCTGTATCATTTTTGTCTTCTTATCTCATTTAGATGCACTCACTTCCCCTTGTCACCACGCAGTCGATGCATCGTAACTCGCTGTGAAGTGCAGTAATTACAGTGCGGCAGCGGCCGGTAGTAGGACGGAGAGCAAAGCAGCATATCAAAAATGGAGAAGGGGAGGTGGTGGGGGTGGGTGGGGTCAACGAGGGCAAAAAACATGTCATTCTGTGGCCGCACTATGTCACAGAGCCTTCATTTGTCCATTTGTGTGAACAGAAATACAATAATGTTCAAGACAATGATGCCACTTGGTCAGCATTTGTCATGAGCAGAGGTAGCAGTCACGCCGTACTCAAGTAGAAGCACGGTGTAATAAGAACAGTCTCGTCAAGCACTAAAAATACTGATTCCACCCCTGTACTGAAGTAAATGTAAAATAAGAAAGTATCTAATGAAATCCAATACATAAATAAGAAGGGGGTTGACTTGAAGTTACGGTGATAGTTAACATTTACCCTTCTTTTTTTTTTAAACATCTGCAAACACTCTAAAACAGTAACCAACCTGCTGTGCAGAAGCCTGATGGAAATTTGAAAAAAAATCCATGTTACAAAGTATGTAAGTATGATGTTTGTGTTCGCGTTTATGTCAGTTCATCACCTAAAATCTGTCTATATCGGTTGATTGTGTTGCTTAATCTGTCAAGTATCTTGAAAAAATCCCCAAGTCGGGTCACTCGTATCTCAAGGCACCGTTGAATTTCAGTCTAAGCGCAATTCACAATGACATTGTCTTCTCATTCATTTAAAGTACATTGTGTGGGCTCGTTTATGCATTTTGGTGGTTACCGTGTTTTTCTAACAGGCAGGTATCCGGATACTTTTGCCTCTACAGCCTATCCTGTCAGCAAATCATTTTTATACCACAGCGTGTGCAATGATAAGATAAGCGCCGATACAGCAGAGGCTACAGCATTCACGCATTTGTCAATAACTGCAGATTCTCTCTCTCTCTCTCTCTCTCTCTCTCTCTCTCTCTCTCTCTCTCCTCTCTCTCTCTCTCTCTCTCTCTCTCTCTCTCTCTCTCTCCCTCTCGCTCTCTCTGAGAGTCAACAGAGTTGATGTACCGTATTGGCCTGAATATAATCCATCCATCCATCCATTTTCCGAACCGCTTCATCCTCACTAGGGTCGCGGGGGGTGCTGGAGCCTATCCCAGCTGTCTTCGGGCAGTAGGCGGGGGACACCCTGAATTGGTTGCCAACCAATCGCAGGGCACACAGAGACGAACAATCATCCACGCTCACACTCATACCTAGGGACAATTTAGAGTGCCCAACGAGCCTGCCATGCATGTTTTTGGAATGTGGGAGGAAACCGGAGCACCCGGAGAAAACCCACGCAAGCCCGGGGAGAACATGCAAACTCCACACAGGGAGGCCGGAGCTGGGATCGAACCCGGTACCTCTGCACTGTGAAGCCGACGTGCTAACCACTGGACTACCGGGCCGCCCTGCCTGAATATAAGATGGTGTTTTTTTGCATTGAAAGAAGACTGAAAAAGTGGGGGTCGTTTTATATTCAGGGTCTAGACATTATACCCATTCAAGACGCTAGATGGCGCCAGATATCATTTAAGCGAATGCTGAACTTGACTCCCCAGGCCAAAGCCCCTGTCACGAAGAATAAAAATAAAAATAGCGGTAGCACAAAGAAGAAAAATAAAAAATAGCGGTAAGAAAGAAAAGAGAAGAAAATAATAGAAGAGATAACAGAAAATGGAGAAACGTAGCGACAATCTGGAGAAAAGTGGGTCGAAGATCGGCCAGGTTAACCATCAGCTGAGGAGAAGTTATGGTGTAAACTTCAAGATGCTTTTTCTCTCAAATATATTGTTATGATCATTTGTTTCAGATGTACTGTAATTACTTTCTGTATACAAATTAATTTGGTGCTTAAAAAGTCTTTTTTCAAACTTGAGTCTTGAAAAAGAGGGGGTCATCTTATAATCAGGGCTGTCTTATATTCGGGCCAATGCGGTACTGCCTCTTCCGCCACTATGGTCATACTGGCATACAGCCCAAAGTAGTTGATGCTTTCTGATGTTTGGGAAAATATTCCCCCTCAAAAATAACTTGATTATTAAATACGCCTCTGAAAGACAACGGTGACGTGGACTAAGAGCCTGCATGACAAGATGAGAGGAGGGTGCCTACAAGAGGCGCTGGAGTGCAGTACACTGTCACATTTCATGGCCGCTGACATTATAAAGGAAACGCCATTTGCACCAATGGAGCAGAAATATAGTTACACAGGGACACAAAGCCATTAGAAAGGTAATTCTTGATTCCACATCTGCGACTGCTACTGCCGCCGTGTCTTATTGTCGTCCATCCGTTGTTGTGATTCTCAGCAAATATAACCACCTCAGTTGAAAGATAAGGCCTCCCAACTACGATGCCTGCGTTAACACAAAGAGCGGTGAAGAACGGGCCTTGGCGCCCCATGTTTTTCCTGGGGAATTCTCAAAATGATCATCAAATTTCGACACAATGCTTTGCCTACATTAGATGTTATTGGCAAAAAGCTTTGCAATTCAACATCGAGGATACACAAATTGGGGCTCATTTGGGTAAATTCCCTGGTTGGAGTTGACGGTTTCAAAACAAAATTGCCGACTTCCTGTATAATATTCAGCATGGCTCATTCAGCTTTTTTCATGTGTCCTGCGATGATAAAAATGCACACAGAATATCTTGTCATCCAAGGAGCCAGTGTGAGGGGCTTTTTTTCCCACATGCTGCAACTGAATGGAAAGACTTTGATGACATGCAATGAACCACATTAGATGTCATAGATGAAAAAAAAACTGCATATCTGCTTCTATATGAGGCTTATTTGAATTCCCAATAAGAAGTATGGACATCAACATCACCACAATTGATTTAAAATGAAACAAACAACCTGCTTTAACTGTAGACTTTCATTTTTTATTTGAAAGTATTTACATTCAAATCAGATGAATAGTGAAGGAATGAAAACAGTTTGCATGTATGCCTCTGGCTTTTTGAAACATGAAAAGGAAACGGTCAAATCGCAATCAAAAACCACATTTTCACTCTCTAATTCTTGGTTGAAATCCTTTGCAGTCAATTACAGCTTGAAGTCTGGATCGCACAGACGACATCTACATCACCAGATGCTGCATTTTATCCCTGGTGATGTGTTGCCAGGGCTCTACGGCAACCGTCTTCAGTTCCTGCTTGTTGTGGCCTGGAGCACTTTCCCTTCAGTTTTGTCTGCAGTCACAAGCAAGCTCAATCAGATTCCGATTACGGTCAAGTGATTTGATTTGGCCAATAGCTAACATTCCACTTTTTTGCTTTAAAAAAGTATTTGGTTGTTTTCACTTTATGATTCGGGTCATTGTCCATTTGCACGGTGAAGAGCTGCCCACTGATTTCTGAAGTTGATTCCTAGCAGATAACCAGATTGGCCAAAACACTTCAGAATTCATCCTGCGGCTTCAGTCAACAATCACATCATGAATAAATACAAGTGAACCAGTTCTGCTGACAGCCATAAGTGCCCATCAACTCCAACATCGTTCACCTGATTTGGATGTAAATACCCTAAAAAAAATTCTGCAATGAAAGCACATCTTTCATTTCAAATCTATTGTGGTGGTGTTGAGAGCCAAAAAGATCGGAATTGTGTTGACGCCACTGTGTTTATGGTCCTTACTGCATTTTAGTTCGAATGACTCTCAAAGTATGCTACTAGTACCACAAGAGGTAAGTGGGGCTCCTTCTCGTAGCGCATGAAATACTGTCTAAGTACTGCTCTGCTGTAGTTAACTTTCCAGTACAATCCATCCATTTTCTAATGCACCTATGCTCACGAGGCTTGCCGCAGCCTATCCCAACCGTCTTCGGAAAGTAGGCAGTGTACACCCTGAACTGGCTGCCAGCCAATCGCGGGGCACACATACACAAACAACCCTTCACGCTTCCAATCACACCTACGGACACTTTAAAGTGTTCCATTGACCTTCCATGCATGTTTTGTGGGAGGAAACCAGAGCACCCATGCAGGAACAGGGAGAACATGCAAATTCCACACAGGAAGGCCGGAGCCGGAATAAAACCTATGACCTCTGCACCGTGAGGCGGGCATGCTAACCAGTCGAACACTGTGCCGCTCACTACAATACATTTGCATTAAATTTGTGAAGGTTTTGTATTTGAACTTTGATTCAAGCAGCTTTATTTTAACGTGGAGTACATTTTTTAATTGGATCGTTATTTGACTATAGTTTGTGTTAAATGTATACTGTAGTGGATTACAGTAACTTTAAAAATGCTTTTAGAAATAAAACCTCCGTCTCAAGAATACTTGGGTCTACTCCACTACAATATTTTAATGTGGTACTTGGAGAGCAAAGTACCGGTATTTTCTGAGGTGTTACTGTGTGTTTACATTTTACAACCACTGTTTTAATATGTCAGTGATGTTGCAAATCACACATTCATTAAAATGCACTTGTTTATTTGAAAGTCAGCTCAACAACCTCTGGAGAGTATGAATATGTGACCACTGCTTTACAGCTACAATAATGACCCAAAAAAAAAAACATGGTCCAGAGGGAATGTATAAGGTGCCTTTGTGTATACATTTGTATGCAAGCCCAAGTGAATGTCTGAGTATGTACATGCGGTGCATTTGAAATTGCCCTACTTCAGCCTAAGAGCCAGCAGAGGAAAATCTGATTTCCCTCTCAAGAGAAATAAATGCTACAAAGGTCTATGGGAAAAACTGGACGAGCAGATAAAAGTGACGATGTAATGAGAGAGAGAGAAAGCAAAGCGCAACCCATTCTTATAGGCAGACAGCTTGAAATGAAGCCTGAATAAAAGCACTGACCTCGCAATGGAGTCGAAGCAGCCACTGAGCCAGATGTTTACTGCATACATGTGTTAGCATCTTCAGGGTGACGGAATGAGGCCAACATTCTCGAGAAAAATGGACAATAAAGATTGGACTGACCTGCCCTAAAAACAAGGCTTGTATATTAGCATCAAAGTCAAATTCACGCAGCGTGGCTGCCGGGTGCATTGTTAGCAAAGACGGCAAAGAGGTATCGTGGTGATCGAGGGCTTTTGTCGATTCACATTTCACACTTTTCAGATATTTGAATCCTATGAAATGAGTTCATCATTCTTGAACAGTTGCTCGTGTGCTAAATTAGCTGGCGTGTTGCCCGACGACACCCAAGTGTCCTGTTGCGGAGGATAATAGAGCATGTCTGCTTTCCCAGTTTCAATCCAAAGCATTGTCATTTTCTTGACCAGCGGCCAGAGTCATTATGCACGAGCCTCCGTCATCTCTCCACTACCTCCATTCTGCTTACGTAACCCATTTGGAATAATGGCCATTGCATCTTCCATACTTCCATTTTCGATAGCGCTTGTCCTTACTGAGGTCACGGGCGAACTGGAGCTTATCGCATGATGTTGGACATGAGGCTAAGTACACTCTGGACCGATCACCAGCCAATCGCGGGGCACATATAGACAAAACAACCATCTACACATTTGGACAATTTAAAGTCTTCGTCAACATAAAATACATAATTTTGAATATTTGCCATTCCAGGAGGAAGTCGGAGTACTTTCATTTTCGGCAGCTGGCTAAAGTAAATCCTCTCCTTTCTCATGAGCACTTAGAAACAGTAATTCATGCCTTTGTCACATCCCCACTAGATGACTGGAATACACTTTACTTTGGAGGCAGCCAATCCTCCATTAAACGTCTCCAGTTGGTCCAGAATGTGGCTGCTCACCTTTTGACTGGTACTCGTAAGAGGGAGCACATAACTCCTACTCTGGCATCCCTTCACTGGCTCCCTATACATTTTAGAGTTATTTTTAAGATTCTATTTTATTGTTTTCAAATCTTAAAATGGCCTCGCTTCCTCTTACCTCTCTGAGCTCCTCCGCCCCTACACACCTGCCCGGTGCCTCAGGTCTGCGAACCAGACACTGTTCGAGGTACCAAGAACTAAGTCAAGGCTCAGAGGGGATCGAGCCTTTTCCATTCCTGCTCCTTCTCTTTGGAACGACCTCCTGATACACATTAGGCAAGCCTGACCATCTTTAAAACTCGTCTCAAAACTCATTTCTATTCTTTGGCTTCTGACTCAGCATGACTCAGACTTGATTTTTAATTTGACTGTTTTTGTGCTTTCTGCTGTCTTTGTTATTAATTTATTGTTTTGTTGTTTATTGTTGTATATATGATATCTGCTCCATGTACAGCACTTTGTATACAGCGGTGGTTGTTTTAAAGTGCTCGATAAATACAGTTGAGTTGAGTTGAGTTGAGTTGGAGAAAATCCATTTCTTCAGTGCATGCAACCTACACAATGAGATCCCAAACCAGAGCCTCTCAAGTGCGAGGCACATGTGCCAACCACTACAACAACCTGCTGCCACCATCGTATCTTTCACGAGAGAAGTTCAATACAAAAGTCAAGACTTTTTTTTGTGCCCTGTGATGAAAGACACATCCACCCAATTTCGTATTGAATCGTCAAATAAGTGTTGCGGGAACTTTTTTTCTTCTTCCATTTTTCCAGGGAGAGGGGAATTGTGTTGGGTATCACTAAAATAAATACAATATATTTTTACCAGGATGCGTTTGCAAAAATCGGTGATTTTTCAATTATTTATATTTTTTCCAGGCATTTGAATTGAATTGAATTGAATACAACTTTATTGTCAAATGTGCTGTACGTATGTGTAACATACAGCATAGGCATGTTGAAGCTCCAAAAACTGTGATTCATTTGTTGGAATAAGAATAAACACGATCATTTCAAGAGTGGACCTTGGGCCTAATAACACACTTTGTACACAATACACACTCTGGACCCAATCAGCCGAGGTGCTATAACGGTGGGAAGTTGCCATTTCAAGCTGGTGGCAGCCAGACACAAAGCGCTTCCCCTGTGAAAACATGGTCCTATCACACACCAATCGGAAATAAACGCAAAGTCAAGCCGAACCAGGATACACAGTGGTTCCCATCGGTGCTTTGTACAGAGTCATTAGTAATAAGTCAGCCAGGCATCGCCGCTCATTTCTTCCTCTGTAATGTCAAAACGCAGAGCCAACAATTACCGGTCCCTCTCACCCACAGCTACTTTAGTCATGTCCGTGTTGAAATCTAATCTCTTTTTGCACATTTAGCCACTTAAACAAAACACAGCTTCTTAATGTCATTCGTTTTGTTGTGAGGTTTGTTTTTAAAACTTGTAAATCAATGTCAATGTTTTATCAAGCAGAAGAACAAGTGAAAATAGAAAATACCGCCCTCGAAAAACCAATCATCAATTTTCTGAAAACTGGCCATATTTTGTCCAATATAACGGAGACAAGCATGATTTTTTTACATTTGTTTTTTATTCATCTTATGGGAAATGTCTACTCTGTTATTGATCTTGAACTCACACTTCCTCCAAAAGTTAGAGCAACGAGGCCAGTTCCATTTACTTTTGCTGTAGCCACATGTGTAACTAAAAAGTAGAATGTAACGATTGATCTCTTGTCTCAGACTAAGCTTTTGATGTCAAACGCAAATGTTTTCAGTCTACAGTGAAAATGAACCTTCTGTTTGCTCAGCCCATGCAAGCCTGAATTGAACATCTTGAGACACATGACAAACTTGTGTCTTTACACTGCAGGCCTGAGTGCGCCGTTTCCTAATTACTTCCAATATCCATTTTTTTTAACATTAATGTGATTTCAGTTCAGATTTCAGATTTGAGTTCACTGTGTTTAAATTTAATTAAGACCTGCCTGAAACCACCTGCAGGCTAATACAGTCAAAATGCAAGGGGGGAAAAAAAGGCTCAGGAGTGACGTTCAAAGAATAATATCGTAATTGTGCTTTGATTTTTTTCGAGGTGGGGAGGGGCGGGTAGAGAGGGCTCTTTGGGCCTTTGTTCATCTTTGTATTGTGTTTTTGATTTTCGCGACGCCGCCAAATGAGGAATACAATCACAGCAAAGTGAAGAAATCTGACGATGTCGAGGAGGGAAATTTAATTATTTGCAGCATAGTGGAACCAAAGTGGAGCCATGCAAAGAACTAGAATACGTGGCCTGAAAGAAGAAAGCAGGCTTACTGCTGTTTTTCATTTGCTTCTTTGATATTTAGAGCCTGGAAATTGTTTTTCATTCTCCGTCCATCCATCCATCCATTTTCCGAACCGCTTGATCCTCACTAGGGTCGCGGGGGGTGCTGGAGCCTATCCCAGCCGTCTTCGGGCAGTAGGCGGGGGACACCCTGAATCAGTTGCCAGCCAATCGCAGGGCACACAGAGACGAACAACCATTCACACCTAGGGACAATTTGGAGTCTTCAATCAGCCTGCCATGCATGTTTTTGGAATGTGGGAGGAAACCGGAGCACCCGGAGAAAACCCACGCAGGCCCCGGGGAGAACATGCAAACTCCACACAGGGAGGCCGGAGCTGGGATCGAACCCGGTACCTCTGCACTGTGAAGCCGACGTGCTAACCACTGGACTACCGGGCCGCCCCTCATTCTCCGTCATTAATGTTAATATCTTTGCCTGCCCGTGTTTTTGTGGCTTCCAGCGGCAGTGTCACAGCACCGCTTCCAGGCCAGGTAAATATTGTTACCATTGGTAGAAGATGCAAAACCTTCCAGTGATGACTAAAAAGCCAAAACGTGGCAATGCGGTATATTGCCGTTCTCCATTTAAAGTCAAAGTGTGCCTAGAGTGAGCACATCACATGCCAAAATCAAAGATCTGAGCGATTGACTCCTGTATCAATTACCCATTGTACCTGATTTGCACGTTTTATCTGCCTTATGAGGAGATGAGTGGCGCCTCCTCAGGTGAAGTGCCTCATCACACACATTTGCTCAGTGAAGGCCCCCCGACTGTCTGCACCTGTCATGCTTTAACTAGCGAACGCCATCTTGATATGGGATTTTAAGCCTGACAGTAAATGCACGCTTTGCCTTTCAGTGCCGCCGTAAAACGAAGCAGTTCCTGTTCATTCATGCGCGGATGGAGAAGAGCGCAGCTGGCAATCAAGTTCACTTGAGGAGTTGCTGTGTGGGCTACAGTCAATGACGCCAGGAGGCTCACTTGCTTACTTGGCATTAGTGTGGAGATCACAAAGAGAGGCTTGTATTATTCTATTTATTTGTTCGTTTGGGATGTTCTGTTTGGAAATTGCCAGCATCGGGCAAAAGCACAAAGTAATTTCCTGGGATTTGTTTCAAAAGTTACGGCTGAAAATGACAAAAAGTCCAATCCCCACCATAACCTGAAATCAATCAAAAATAAGTAATGAAAAGATTCTCAGTCATCCATGTCTGGTTATCTATCAGGTATTCACACTTACCATTCCCGCCAGAGATTTACATATGGGGACGTACACAACAGCAGAGCTTTAATAATCTTCAACTTAATTCTCACTTTTTCATTGAAGGTGAAATGCAAACCACGAGTCAGAGATGGGACTTGAGTCACATGACTTGGCCCCAGTCAGACTGAAGTCACCAATTTTAGGACTCGTTGGATATAACTTAAGCAAAACTCAACTTTACTTTGACTTGGCATTCATGGGAATAGACTTGTTAAGTGTTAAAAGGTCTTGCCCGTTGAAAGCAGAAAAAACTGCATTCTGAAGAAAGTGTGCCTTTATTTTCCTTTTGGAAAGCACCGTTACATTTTGTGTGGTAGACACAAACCCCGGTAAACCACAAACACAATACCGGCAAGTCTTAAATCTCAAATAAAGTGCGCCACTCTTACAGACACTGTCGATCGTATAACTCGTAACTGTGACACGCATGGCACAATCGCGACACGTACCGTGCAAAACAGTGCTTCTGCCTGAATGGAGGAGCAAGCCGTTACCGAGCAGAAGAAGCGAAGGTGTCCATCAGTCATGTCAGAGCGCAGCTTCTGAGAAGGTTAACGCCTCTCTTACCGCAAGAGGTAAAGACGTAATAGGATTACATGCGGACCAGCTGGCCTCATTGCTGACACACGCCACAAGACTATAAATAGACATGATAATAATGTTATTAGCCGACTGTATCACATCGAGTTCTCGATTGATTGTATTGTCGAGATATCAACATAATGCCGAACGTGCTTGGCTGATATTATAGTGGGAGATAAACACCGCCAAGCATGACCTTTTGAACCCCAGCGTGGATGAGGCCAACAATACGTGGCAACTTGCCACTGCCCCCAACTTGACCGAGCTTGCGTTAACGCTGCAAAGTGTCAATCCTAGCTTGAATGGTACTCAACCTCTGCCACCTTCAGTGACACAAGCAAAAACTACCTTTTTATGTCAGTTTCATGGATTGAGCATGGAAATGAAGGTTTTGTTGCATGTTACTCAGTCGACTTACACAATTCAGTCGACTTCATTCATTCATCTTCCGAACCGCTTCATCCTCACTAGGGTCGCGGGGGGTGCTGGAGCCTATCCCAGCTGACTTCGGGCAGTAGGCGGGGGACACCCCGAATTGGTTGCCAGCCAATCGCAAACTTACACAGTTACCATCAACATATTTTTAAGGAATAAAAACTTACACTTACTTTGATGTACAGGTAATATCAATCGATTTGAATTAAAAAAAAGTAGAAAACATCACAACCAAACAATAACAAGACTTCCATCGCTGGTTGGCTCGTGTCTGTGTTAATTACTCACTCTGCAAATCAAAACCATACACATGTGGCGGCGGCCATGACACTTTGTGTCAATTTCAACCAACAAAGTGCTAACCTTAGTTAGCCAAATACAGAGGTCCTCAAAAACATAGCTGTCATACTTCCTTGATATTGATGACCTTATTTCGCTTAGAATACTTGATGACCCTGTATCATGTCTCCACAAGGAGGCAATAATCCCCCATGCAAATATCAACGATTAACCTGTCACGATGCTAATAGGAATCCATTCGTGGTTTGAAGTTTTGCCTCGGAATTTTTTTTATAGACTTATTCCCTTCCTGACTCCAACTCTCGCCATTTATCTGGGCCTGAGCCTGGCACTGAGTTGCAAAGGTGCTGTTAGGTAAGTAGAAGGTACAGTATGTGGAATTCACAGTTGGTCCCTCAGCCAATAACCAAGCAGATCTAGTTAGCTTCTGAGATCGGATGAAATTTATTACACCTCATCTTACCTGCACCATAACGGGAGGGTAAAAGCAGCACATATGACATTTAATCTATGACAGCTTTGAAGGAGACCACCGCCAGACAGCTGATCTCACTATCCTTCTTATTTGAGGTGATGTTGACTGATGATTACCGGGGACACGGCATCCTCACAGGACACTGCTTTTCCAGGATAAGCTTCCGCAGCCTGGCCGCGCCCGCGTCCATCATACTGTCACAGACAGATCTCAAGAAGCATCTTGCGTCCATACAAATGAGCAAAACACAAACTCAACACACTTCCTAGCTAGTGTCTAACATTGCTTACTCCAAATATTAGCTAAGAGTTTCCATCTCGTGTCCCAGGTTTGGGAGAGACGCGAGTAAAGTGAGGAGGGAGTAACGGTTGAGCGCGCCACTTGATCTAGCATGCCGCCGCACGCTTTGGTCTGTGTGTGCGTGTCTGCGTATGCATGTCAAATGCTAATTGTCTCCATAGGAATACGATAACAAGGGCTGCACACAGAGAATGGCAAATGTGAGCCGGAGTCCACTGGGAGAGCGAGCAAGCACTAAAGGAAACCAATGGCATACTGTATAGAGTGAACCCTCACTCCATCATGTGACTTTCAATTATTGCTGAAACGATGCATCATTACCTGTATCTGAAAAAAACCCGAACCCTAATTATTGTCCTGATACATCTAAATATGAATTAATACTCTTTTTACAGCATTCACATTGAAAGCAGCTCAAACATGATTTGATTGTGAAAAATGTGAGGACACATATTGGCATATACCTAACCATTTTGCAACAATAACAACGGTTACGTTACTCTGTTAGCCATCTAATTCATAATCATAAGTATCTTAAAATAAACAGAGTATTCCGGCACCAATTCACGGTTTATTGATCACAAATTCACCTCTTCACTAATATTCCCATTCTCTGTTTTTTTATGACAAACACGGCCATTATATATGCCCTTTCTGAAATGCCCCAAAAAGTGCCAGAAAACTGTGTTAAAAAAAATATCCTCTTAGCACTTTATGCAATATCAGTGTCAAGGAACAACGTTAAAGTCATGCGAGGGGCTTGCGTGAGACATGCCAATTTTGACTATAAGTAGTGCTATCTACATTCCTATCTTGCTAAATGTTTTCTCTTTAACCCACGGCCATTTTCCGAACCGCTTCATCCTCACGATGGAGCCTATCCCAGCAGTCTTCGGGCAGTAGGCGGGGGACCCTGAATTGGTTGCCAGCCAATCGCAGGGCACAAGAGACGTGCCAATTTAGAGTGAACGAGCCTGCCATGCATGTGGAATGTGAACATGCAAACTCTGGGATCGAACCCGGTACCTCTGCACTGTGAAGCCGACGTGCTAACCACTGGACTAGCCCAACAAGAGTCTTTCAAATCATCGTGTTCAACGTTCCCTCTAAGCTGCGCACGTGAGCAATTGCGCACTTCTTTCACCATCTCTGCGCACACCGTGACAGCTGGCGCGCACCGTGCACAAACAACATTTCGACGGTCCTTCCTTCATTTCCGCCGCACTATTGCCGCTTCCATTCCAGTTTCGGTAGTGCGAGCGAGGTTGCACACTCACTTGATCTACGGTAGTTTCATGCGTACATTGCTCTGCGAGAGGCTGCAGGCGACTCGCGGACTGCTCAGGAAGTCCAAAATGGACATTTGACGACTATACAAGGTCAGCTGACTAGGAGTAAACGACGGGTTTTCCATTATTTCTAGTGGACAATATGTGACCGTAGTTATAGAGAGTAGCTTCATTAATTGTGTTTAAAATGACGTGTGTGGTAAAATTACAGTAACTACTTGGGCCGAATTCCTGTCGTAAATCTCTATTCTCTCATCACATACCACATCACGTAGCTTGTTAACTGCAGGTTTAGGACGGGTGTGATATGGGTTTGGCCACCGTGTGCAAGTCTGATGTTGCTCACCGCGGTCCAAGGAATGCTCAGAGAGTTGATGTGAATGCTCAGATGGATGTAAATTTCGAGGGAACATTGATCGTGTTTCAATTAAAATCAGTTCCTAAGTCTTTATCTCCCAACCGCAAGTCACGTTTCAAATCATTTTTGCCATCAAGTCATAGAAGCAGTGACTCGTGGTGACTCGACACAAAGTCACAATGACTTGAGTCTCCATCTCAGTTCGAGAATGACCCTTACCAAAGTGTCCTAATGTCCTTTCAGCATTTTCCCCGTAATATTTTACAACAAGCCAAAACAGAACGTGAGGATCGCTCTGGTTTTAAATGACTACAGCTTTTCTCAGTTGCATAGCTACATTTCTCCAACCAGAATTGAATTTCTGAAAACTACTTGTTCAATTTTCACATCATTGTCAGTCGTGCAGGGTGGCCCGGTGGTCCAGTGGTTAGCGCACAGTGCAAAGGTGCAGGGTTCGGTTCCGGGTCCGGCCTCCCTGTGTGGAGTTTGCATGTTTGCCCTGTGCCTGCGTGGGTTTTCTTGGGTACTCCGGTTTCCTCCCACATTCCAAAAACATGCATGGCGCTGAAATGTTCAGTGACATAACTATTCACGATTGAGAAAAATGTTCCTAAAATAACAACAATAAATGAAAAATGCAGTTTAAAAATGGTAGAGTGGCTTGTAATGAAAGTCACAAAGATAAACCTAAAATCTAATAAGATTTGGCTGCCCTTCGCTTTGTTATTGTAGTTTTTTGTGATGCGACCACACAATGACCAAATTGGAATGAGTCATGGGAAAGTGGTACATTTACATCCAGTTTATTTGTTAAAAACACATGCTAATGGAGACATGATTTAACTTCAAGAACAAAATGTCGTAAATGATTTTAACCTTAATCTTTTCCTGCATTTTTTTCCTGATTATTTTAAAACTAGTGATAACCTACTTTTTCCAGCCCCTGAATATAACTATGACATGACTCCACTGAATAAAGTTTGACAGGAAGGTTCTATGTGACGATGTGAGCAAATGTAGTGTAAACAAGGGAAATGTTAGGTTGATTGTTTTTAGTTATTATAAATGTTCACATCATTAGTGATGCATTGATCATGCTTGCAATGAAGAATGCTTATGCCTGCAATCATTAATTGATTATGCTGCAAAGAAGAACGCTTTTAATTGAGATATGATGCAAAAAAAAAATGTTTCAAAGATATGCTTTTTCTTCATTGAAGTAATTATTGCATACAAATTCACCTTGGGCTGAGCGATCACATCACCTGATAAGGACCAAAAAAACAAATCTACTGATTCAACCCCAGCTGCCCCCTATTGGTGACACCATTCAATAGAGGTTGATTTCACGGTATACGGGCAAAATAACCCCGGTGAAAATCAACCTGAGACCAGGTAGTCTACCCTAAGGTCCTGAAGAAAACGACCAATATAGTTCAATTCATCACTGACGAGCCACAACCCCTACCCCTCTCACCATGACATTCTCGCTCACACTTACAACAGCCTCTCTCCTGGTCATTCATCCAACTCCCCAAAACAACGCTTTCGCCCCGGAGGACATCTAACACACCATGGACATGGACAACCCTTAACGATCAATATGTGGTCATTTTTGCGTGCTTTTGCTTCTTGTTCTACTTTACAGGTGTCGGACTCTTACCGCCCTTCTGGATGGTATAAAAATGATGTGAATCTCTTCCTGCTTAGCACTCGTGACCCGCAGCCATTGTCTGTAATTCGCGGGTGCCCGGAATATTCCGTTATTAAAAGCTTCGAAGGAACTGTTCATCGATTCCAGCCTCTGATTGCCTCGTCCAAAATTCAACAAACACGCGGGGGAGAGGAGGCCGCTCTTCCCCCAACAATTTACATCCAGTTTATTTGTTGAAAAACACATACCTATAAGAATGGATGAATTGCATTTCATATTCCAATTTTGATTTGGGTTGAAAACTAAGCTACACTATTGGGGGAGCTCTGAAATGTCGGTGTTATATCCTCCTCACATTGGTGTTCAAAATCATATTTCAGGAAATTCTGGGTCACTTGGGCGGCAAAACGACATCCACCTGTCAGTTTACAAGGGCAAATAAAATCCAACAAAGTGTCAGACGAGGCTCGTGAGATTCGCTCTCACAGCTGCTGGCTTCCGAAAACCAAACGGCCTAGGACCTAATACCTCGACACTGGCGTAAGGACGTGAGAAATTGCCGTACATGTGTACCGGCGCTGAGAGAAAAGTAATGATGTGGAATGCATTATTGGTATCCTAATTAGCTCCGGTGCCTTCTGACAGGATGCGGCAATATGTTCAGCAGCCCTCTGACATCTGGCTATCATTTTGACACCACTATAATAGTGCCTAGCTTAATTACATTGATGTATTTGATATCATTACATATGGAGTTAGTCACAGCTGTCACAATGTTGCTTATACAGTAATGATGCAATAAAATTGGACTGTTTGTGTAGGGAACGCTAACAACCAGCCATTTTTTTTTCAAACAGCACCCAAAATGTGTCCAACACCATAAATGTGCTTGTGGCTTTCATGATAAACAGATTTACAGCAGAAGTGTTTCCCTTTTAGATCAAGGTTCATCATTTGCACATCAACTGTATGCCGGATTTTAAAGTGATTATCTTATTTGATAGTAGAGCAGAGAGAATATACGCCTGTGAGGAGTGCTGTTTTCTCTGTTTATAGGTGTTGCTGCTCCGTTTGTGTCGAAGTAGAAGGTGTTTGATGCACCGTAACATGCTAATTTCGGTTAACTTGTCATTGGCATTTCACCTTATATGTAAGCATTACAATTACAGACTTGGTTAATTGAAATTAGATGGTTTGGGGAAACATTTTGGTCTTTAAATATACAAAGTACAAAGTGTACTTCTCTTTTGTTTTATGAGGCAGTTTTACAGCAAACTTGAACTGAGAGTGACAAATAAACATCTTGAAGCAAGCACGCCGTGCTTCTAATTTGGAGAACTAATGAAACGTTTTCAGAACATGTCTGCATTTTTTTGTTTTATTTCAGTATTAGTGTGATACATCAATCATCAATAACCATGACGAATTTGGTCCAGATCATATTGATGTGTACACTCGTTCATCTTTTTGTGTTGTATTTGAAATATGATGGTTGGGTGCTACATAATATGCTTTTCAGTTAGTGTAAGTCTAAGGTACCAGCGTGCAAAATAAAAAAATAAATAAATTGTGCACTGGACTGTATCAAGATGCGTGCTGGAGGGGAAAATGAGTGCCAAGTGTTTCCAGGAGAGTGAAGGAAAAAAAAAAGACGGAAGAGCTTACTTTACTTTCAAGGCCCGTCTTTCTGAAAAATTAACTCTGACACTTCAGAAATCGAAAATCATGGCTCTTGCTAACGTGCGAAAGCCGGCATACACTGGTGCTAGTGTTACGGTAGCGCATGTGTGAGCGTGTGTTTATGGGTGTGAATAAATTTCTTTTGAGTGTCCATGAAATTGAAACAACAAAGCGGGATAACAACTGTAATGATGTAAATATACACAAACCCGAAACGAGCGTCAATCGAGCAGAACAATGAGCACGGGTGACCTTGAGTGGGGCCATGCGGGACTCGGTGAGGCTTACTTCGACTTGGTCCCTTCTCTATCTTTTCTTCTTGCTGTTAATTATGCTACAGTCAACGTTACTGCTGCTCAAGTGGCATGGTACAGCACAATGCGATAATACACTGAAGCCCCATAATTCTAAATCTTAGACATTGTTTGAGTTAACAATTTAATAGCACGTGTGTCTTTCGATCGAATTAACAGTCACACAGATAACATTTTTACTTATATTTACAATGCTTTGTAATCACAAAAGCAATGGCATCAAGCATTGAACGTTAAGCTAGCAACCAATCTTAGCAAAATAATTTTAAAATCACAGTTGCATGAAGGGACTTGAACTTGAAATGAATAATTAGTCATTCCAGCAGACAAAGATTGAACTTTGATGAGCTTAACTAAATCAGTTGACATGCTTATTTTAACTATTAAAATGCAAACAGTGTCGTGCCCCAGACCAAAAAGCCCTCGCTAATCACACACTGGAGTGATTGACTATTGATCAGTCGCCGGTGGGTGCTGTCAGGGATTGTTTGATCTTTTGACACCCGGAAGTACGTGTCATCATCACAGTGAAAAGGTTTATAGCGGGGGTGCAAACGATGAACCGTGGCAAAATGGGGATTCACTCTTAATGAAAATGATTGAAGTTCTTAGTGTGTCCAATATTCATCTTAGGGGTTAACTCGGACTGGATGGTTATCTGCAGAGCACTGAGAGTGCTTTTATAGAGATGTGTGTGTTTGGTTGCCATCTTGGCAGCGTTTGCCTCATCAGCGGCTGTGTGATGTGGCAAAGCGACACTCACGTGCTTTCAGGCCAAAGGAAGCACTAACACAAACAGATGAAGATTGATGTCATCCTCTGTGTCGGCTTGGCAGACGCTCCCCCTCGTATTCAATTCGTCCCCACTGTCGCCATCTCTCAAGACTTCTGCTGGACTCTTTCCCAACATGCTTTGGAAAAGCCCCTTTAGAAAGGCCAGAACTCGCAGTCTTGTTTGGACTCTTATTTAAGCTCAAGGTTACTTGATCCAAATTGCTTTCTGGCTATTTAGTTTTAGCCACATGTGTCTGCCACGGTTTGTGGATGTGTTGTGTTCTGTCCTTGGACTTCCTTTACCTATCCAGCCCTTGTTGAGTGTCTTAAGAGGCCCCTGCCTTCTGCTGTGTTCTCCGAATTAAGTCGTTGGTTAATTTCGAAGACAGCCGTATTCACAAATTATGAGGGTATGCGCACTTTTGCAACCAAATTATTGCTGTTGTTTCTTTTTACATCCTACCTCGAAAAGATTTGTCTGTTTTCCTTTATTTGGATGATATGTCTTGGTGTCATTTACATGTATCAAAAAATCATTTGAACAAAAGGTGAGTACTTTCCTGTATATGTAATTAAGTGTTCTTAATGAGTTGCCCTTTCCCTCAACTTTTTAATCATACAGTCTCACTAATGCAAGGACATCTGCACTGAACCGACAAAATCGTGCCAGAGTGATTCTGTCATTGCATATAAATGAAGTGGGATAATTGTTATCGAGCGACCAGTGCCTGTATACGGACAGAGTGACTGCACTTGACGCGATTGAGTAAGGACATTGATCATTTCATGCGGGCTCAATAGAAACAAGCGAAAGATAACAAGACACACTGACCACAGGGTAGAATGGAAAAAAAAAAAAAAAAACCATCAGGAGGTCGGTCTTCTCTGAGCAAAGCAAATAACGTGAAAGCGAGGTACTTGCTACAAAATCTCAAAAGGTAAAAAAATAGTCAGAGATTTTGGTTATTATAGCCATTATCCAAGCAGCCAAGGACATGTAACACGCACGATTGAGGTCAAATTCAGAAGAGTAGAACCTCAGGGGAAATACACTTTGAGGTTTCTCAGAATTCCCACACACAAAGAAATTGTTTAACATGACCAGTACGCGGCTCTAACGTGTAAGGCAAAGGTTTGCTTCTGCACATCATCTTCTCGAGTCATTCTGAGAGCAAGACAAAAAAAAGGTTTGATAATGGAAACAGACAAGTAGACCCTGTGCGTTAAATTAACTGGCTATGACAAATGAGGCAAATGACATTTATTTTAATCAAAATCAGACAAGAGTAAATGGGACAAAAACGAGCACTTAAAGCCCGTATCTGACCGTGCGATGAGGGTTTGACGAGTTGATTTTCGTCAGAGACGATGATAAAAACTGTTTGCGACCGTTAAAATTGGGGGCGAACATCTTTGCGACTGTTTGCCACCTTGAACGAAACTTAACAAAACAAAACATTTACTACCTGGCTAGACTGGCAAACAAAGATGACTCAATATGTATCTGGGTATACAGTCAAACCTCGGTTTTCATCCATAATCCGTCCCAGAAGGCTGTTCGAAAACCGAAATTGTTTGAAAACCAAAATTGTTCAAAAACCGAAATCACGCTCTTTTTAATATAAAAATGTTTACTGAACACGTCTGCTCACAAATGAAAGCAACATGAGGAAGCGTCACTTCCTCGTCTACCCGAGAAAGCGTCACTTCCTCATGGAAGGAAGGCGAGAGGAGTCAAATGGTGCATTCAAGTGCGCTCAGTTTGTTCGAGAACCAACATGTGTTCGTCATCCGAGGCATAAAAACTCAACATTTTTGGTCGAAAACCGAATTGGTCGAGAATCGAGACGTTCAAAAACCGAGGTTTGACTGTATTATAAAGTACAGTCAAACCTCGGTTTTCGTACTTAATCCGTTCCAGAAGACTGTTCGGAAACAGAATTGTTCGGAAACCGAAACCATGTTTCCCATTGAAATCAATGTAAAATGTTTTAATCCGTTCCAAGTCAAGAAAACAACTTTTTTAAACCACTTTTTTTTTACAATTTCACACCATAAACTGTACAAATGTAATGGGAGATGACCCATTTTAACATTAACATAAAAACTGAAGGAACATCTCTCTCTCTCTCTATCTGTCGTGGGGCTTGCGCCTCTCCCAGCTGTCAGCAGGCAGTAGGCGGGGCATTTCGGCATCCCGAACTCCTTCGCCAACACAGACACACGCACACCTGACTCATATTTTGCGATTAAATCTTTCTTAAATTCTATGGTTTTGCACACTATTTTCCTCTTTTCTTCACCAGGTTCACCACTTCCACTTGCTTTCTTTGGTGCCATGATTAGGGGCTGATACACGATACAAAAATAACAGTCCAATATAACGTAGTTCTCACCAAACACGTCTGCTTTTTTAAAAAAAACATTCTTAATCGAACAATACAAACTTGTCTGCTCACAAGCTGTTTCTGTACGATTATTGCATAATAATGAGACACCGGACACCAGAGTGTTCATTATGTGCGGCTGCATTGAAAAATGCAAACAAACGCACGCCGCCCCCCCGCCCCCGTGCTGCCAGGGCAAACCATTATGAAAAGGGGGATTTCACTAGTCCTAACAGAAGCGTCTCACCAAACACGTCTGCTTTTTTTTTATTGAAAAACAAAAACGTCTGCTCACAATGGTCGCTTCCTGTGTAGCGACGAGACACAAGGGAGCGCCGCAACATGAGGGAGTGTCACTTCACTCCTCTCGGCTTTGCTACCTCCTCTCGGCTTCGCTACCTCGCGAAGCTACACGAGGTAGCATTGCTAGACGAGGTAGCGAAGCCGAGAGGAGTGAAGTGACGCATTCAAGTGCGCTCAGTTAGTCCGAGAACCGAAATTTGTTCGTCATCCGAGGCATAAAAAACTCGAAATTTTAGTTCGAAAACAGAATTGTACGAGAACCGAGACGTCCGAAAACCGAGGTTTGACTGTACAATGATTCAGTTCAATTCAACACACTTGCAACAATTAAAAAAAAACAAAAACAATTTTCCAATATAATTTTCTTTATTTGGTCCACCCTATTATTTTCAATTAAAAAAAACAAAAACAAAATACAGATATATTCATTTAGGCCACCGGTGACAAACTCATTTTTGTCATGGGCCACATCATAGCTTTGGTTTTGTACGGAGGGCCGTTAGAACTATGAACCCAAATTCATGTAGAACGTCTCATACTACTTTTTAGACTACATGACAAATTAGTGAATAACTAGTTTTGAACTCAGAGGCTGTTTTTTTCCCAAATATTATTACATTTATTTTAAAAAGGAGGGTTGGGAACAAAACTACTTGCAACATTTTAAAAAGTGAAGATCGGTAGCAATTTTGGTGTTTCAACAAGAAACATGAAGTGGATGCACATAATTTCCTTTGGCGGGCCACATTAAATGATGTGGTGGGCCAGAACTGGCCCCCGGGTCTTGAGTTTGACATTTTCTCATCATAACGAGCAGAACAAGCACCTCCTCTTCCACTTGAAGGTGCATAATTAACCTGTATATCCGCATTTGTGATATACAGTCAAACCTCGGTTTTCGTCCATAATCCGTTCCAGAAGGCTGTTCGAAAACTGAAATTGATCAAAAACTGAAACCATGCTCTTTTTAAAATAAAAATGTTTACTGAACACATCTGCTCACCATGGAAAGCTAAACGAGGAAGCGTCACTTCCTCGTGTAAGGAAGGCGAGAGGAGTCAAATGGTGCATTCAAATGCGCTCAGTTTGTTTGAGAAACGAAATTTATTCGTCATCCGAGGCATAAAAAACTCGAAATTTTTGGTCGAAAACCGAATTGGTCCAGAACAGAGACGTTCAAAAACCGAGGTTTGACTGTAGTTTTTTTTGACTGTATTTTTTAAAATTTACGATGTGAAATGTGTGCCTTGGTGCACTAAAGGTTGGGAAACACGGCTCTATACTTGATGCGGTTGTCAATTTAGCGGCTTTGTGGAGGTCACATCGGCAAACACAAATACAAGAGTTAACAAAGCTCACTGCGACTCTGCTTACCTTTCGGCTTTGACATCATTGTTTTGTTTTGGGGTTTTTTTAATGGAAGACGAACGTTCTAAGAAAAGAACAGGAGATTTGGACAGAGTGGCAAGCGTAATACAATCACATCTGCTGGCTTTAGACAAACCCCAGTGTCCTCCTCTGTTAATCCATCATCAATTGTTCCAAACTGCCTGCCTGGAATGCGTGTGGAGTGCTGAGTTGAACACACAAGTTGATAAATGACACCCGGTGAGAGAGCACACAAACGGCCCGTTCTGCAACTCAAGCCGTGAATCATTGATTGACCTGAACTTTTGGGGAGAATGTCAATGTTCAAACCACCATGATGTCACCTCACTTCATATTTATTTAGTGGCAGCTTTGAAGTCATTGAGGTGTCTAAGACCCGCCGCACACCGGGCAATGAGGCTGACTCAGACGGAACTGGACAATCCCTAAAACTACTTTTGGAGGCTCACGTTCGCATTCTTGGCGACGGACCATCTCATACCTACCAACTCGTTGCAAAAGGAAAAACTGTGACCGTTGGTGTTCTTATCGGTGGACGTTTTGAGGCGTGAAATGTACACCTTTGAACCGTGACGTCAACTGTACTTCCAGGTGGCCAAAACACTGGTGAGACCCCATTCGACCATGAGAGAGCAATTGAGAAAACACGGGAAATGGCTTGAATGATAATTTAAGCCTTCTTCTCGACTGCTTTGTTTCAGTGTCATGAACCAAGGACCCCCTGTAGAGTTAATTAAGGTTTATGACGGTGACGCTTTGGCCAGGGACAAATTAATTCACTTAATCCTACAGTAAATCCTCGTATCTCGCCGGGAATATGTTCCAGATCCACCCGCGATAGCTGAAACTCCACGTTATAAACAGACAGGATGAAAAACCTTTTGTATACAGTTTTATCGCTCCCACGCGCTTTAAACATAAGCTGTCCAAATCTTTTTTCTTTCTTTTTTTATTTATTTTTTTTAAACAGACTTGGCTGCTTTCATGCAGCACTCTCTATAGTGAGCAGCTCCTTTGTCGCCAAAGCTTGTGTTCCAAATGGCCACAAGCTTTAGTGCCCGTCAGCAGGTGATTAAGGGAAAAAAGGCACAGAAAGAGACATTTTTGCTTATAAGACCGACAGTAAGGGCAAAGCGATGCTACAAACTAAACGTCTGGAAAGCCGCACAGATTACAGGCAGGAAGATGATGGGCAAATAGCTCAGAGTTCAAAGAGTGACTGGTCATTCAAAAAGTCAAACGAATGCAAATTATTTTATGACAAGCTAACGAATGCTGAATGGGTTGCATTTGAACCCAGTAACGCCGCTGCATTGCCCGAGTCATTACACATTTAATTAAGTCATAAGCTTTTGCATTTCATTTTGCCTTCAAAGCAACTTGAAAGTCAAACAGTGTCACAAAAGAGGATCGCGTCCAACTCCACAATTATTTCACAGTGAATTGTTAATGGCAAATAGTGTTGCTTTGAAACCTCAATATTGCTCTCATTTCAACCTACTTATTAGTTTAATAGAATGAATTATTAAAAAAAAAAAAAAAACAATATGTAATTTTCCAACTAATTACACCTCTCACATAATATCCGATGAGATATTCCGGTTCCTTTGTGTCTCATATAAACTGCAGAGTTGCCAATAGCAACCAGTCGTTGAATCAGCTGGTAGTGTTAATAAATTGTTTTGTGTGTGTGTGTGTGTGTGTGTGTTTACTGTGCAGCGGCAGACTAGATAAATGGAACGGTGGGGCTCAGGGTTCAGCCATGCAGAACACAGGAACAGCACTCTAACAGAGTTGAAAAACAAACCACCGCGATTTCAAACTGGAACACCTGCTATTAAACCTGGCACGATTCAGTCTCTGGTCTGCCATTAAAGATTTTACGTGTAGAAAAACCCCCTCAATAATCATAAAAGTGTGCCATGCTGGGGTGAATGAAAAAGCAGTGACAAGTTGCTATCACAAAAAAAAAGGTCACACAACGTATTGATCAAACTGTTCTGAGGATCATTTCGCTTTTTTTGAAAATATACAGCACAACAGGTTTACATTCACATGCCTTTGATGTTGTTCGATTACGGTATGAATCTTTGGAGAAACAGACTGCGGTCAATTTTCGAGGTTCCACTGGATATTCACAAGATCCACCTTCCATACTTCTCCATCCGCTCTATTTGCTGTTGTTCCCTACAGATGTAAAGGCCATTATCCTTTGCGCTTAACCTATAATCTCTGTTTAAAGGGCAACATGGAAATGACAACAGCGCTCCCCCATCCAATAAAGAAGAGCGAGAAGCCCCTCAAGAGTCCTACCTGATGAGAATTTTAACTGGGGATAATTTAAAATAATTATGCCTCTTTTGTCCGGGCAGCAAAAGGTGGCGATCCCGCTCACGGGAGGAAGTGAAGCCAATGGAGGATAACTTGGACATCGCAAGCAAGGAAAAGTGCAACACGTAAGCACAGAGAGTTGTCGGAACCCTTTTTGAGTTGGTTAAATGTCTTCAGAACGTGTCACTATGGGGTAGATTAGGAAAAGAACCACACCACTGATGATAATGAAGATGGAGTATCGTCAACATCGGCCAAAAAAACCCCCAAAACACTCTGATTACTGTACACCTGTTATTAGTTATGGGGACTCCAGCTGACTGATCATTTGAGTTATCACATTGACAGGTGCAATGTTTGTAATTTTATAAATTTTAAAAATTGTGGCAAAGTTTTCCAATTCGGGAGGGCGGTAGGGTGGGAGGGAGGCAGGTCGGGAGGTAAGGAGGCAGTTAGATAGTAGGGGTGGAACAGTGCACATAAGCCACAGCACAGTCTATCTCCTGGTTATTTGGTAAATTTTTTGCTTTTTGTCTTGATGAAGAGCACTTTTTCTATCCATCCATTTTTCAATCCGCTTTATCCGTACAAGGGTTACGGGGGCGGGGGCATGTCTTCGGGCAGTAGGCGGGGGACACCCTGAACCGGTTGCCAGTAAATCGCACGGTACACACAGACGAACAAACATCCACGGTCACACTCACACCTAGGGATAATTTGGAGTGTTCTATTAAACTGCCATGCATGTCTTTGGAATGTGGGAGGAAACCGGAGTACCCGGAGAAAACCCACGCAGCATGCAAACTCCACACAGGGAGGTCGGACCCGGAACCGAACCCTGCATCTCTGCACTGTGAGGTTGATGCGCTAACCACTGGGTCACCAATTTTTCCTCTCTCAAAACTATCTCTTTATTGAACCAAAAATGACATTCTTCTTCTGTGTGGAAAAAAAGGCATCATTCCTTTTGCTCTCATGCTGATATCAATGATTCTGTACTTTTTTTTTCCAACACGTCAATTCCACAATGTGGATTAAATAAAGAAAAAAAGTGCACTCATCTCATGCGAGTGTGCTTTTGTGGGCACCTGAACGTTCTGTTCGGATCTTTTAACCAGCGGAGTTAAATGCTGCGCGTCCTCATTAGCCTCATTCGGCTGAACCCTTGTTTTGTTAATTGACATCAAAACAAACGCTTGCTTATGAAAGAGAAGCTGCCAATTACCTCCTGTTCACGGTCCCCTATATTCTCCATCTGCTGTGTATGAGTGTCTATTGTTGTTTTGGAAGGTTTCAAGCTTGATTCGAGATAGTTTCCACTGACGTGCACTACAATATTACTTCTACTCATCCAGACAAGTGCGGTAAATGGACAGTTTCAAAAGGTATTGGCTGTGTTGGGATGGCGCAGGCAGCAAAACAACATGAAGAAAAGCGAACAGTGTCGGAATGAGGAGGTTCTGTTTCAGCCTACGGGAAAGAGAGGACCAGTGTTGATTTACTCTCATGGGAGGAGGCGAGAAGAGAGTGTGTCTGCTGGTAACCTTGGAGATGAAAACGAAAGCTGTTTTTTTTTTTTACCCCTCTCATCAATTTAAGATATTTTTCCAAATGACCAGGATGCTTTGTTGTCTTGCAACAATTGTACCAATGCACAGTGAATACCCAGCTGGCAAAAAGTGAATTTGAGGGACATCTCCATGGAAATAAAGCCAGTGTTTGCGCAAGAGTCTTTTGTTGCGCTTGCAAACCATTCTCATATACTCACACATCTTGTGAATGTATGTCTGTTTCCTCTGTTTGGATTTGGTTTGACTTGTTGCGATGGTGACAAACGCTTTGCAAAAGAGTAGTGGCCAGAGATGTGATTTTTTTTTTTTTTTCGGGGCGGAAAATCTCTTTTCCCCACGGTCACAGATGACACTGTACAAAGACTGGCACACGCACATACCACAATGCCCACCAGATGTTAGCAGGTGCCAGACCACATCAGATGATGCGAAGGGTGATGGCGACTGCCAGGGAACGTTGCTTCATGCCGACTTCACAAGAGGATAAGGGAGGGAATTAACACTTTGAGGAATGTGTGTGGATAACTAGACTGAGATCAATGAGTCCCATTTGTTCCATTAAAGCTTGTAAAGAAACTGTTGACAAACCCGCTTGTTAAGTTTCTCACCGGCTCGTTTGTCTGGGAACTGATTTTAAAAGTTGTGTTAAACTTATAGATACAGTAAATGTTCCCATCCCCGGAATTCTATGAAAAGGAATATCCATCCATCCATCCATCCATTTTCCGAACCGCTTTATCCTCACTAGGGTCGCGGGGGGTGCCGGAGCCTATCCCAGCTGTCTTCGGGCAGTAGGCGGGGGACACCCTGAATTGGTTGAGGAATATCCTTCACCCGTAATAAAAACCTATGCATTAACATTTTGACTACGATATTACATGTTACCGGAACTTACGTAAGCGGAAATTCCACAAGCCGTAACCCGGATGGAGGCGTAAAGCCGCGGGAGCTTAAATACATGAAACGCCCACCCGATGCGACGGAAAGACGACGGGAGACACCTTTTCACTTCGCGTTTTTCGATCATCAGATTCGAAACGACGACGTGTAAGTGAGTTTTTATTGGCGTGCGTTTTACTGTAATTGCGACAGATTTTAACTTTATTCATTTACGCCCCGTAGATCGCGGCACTAGCTTAAAAAGCAGCGCCCACTCGACACGACGGAAGAAACGTGTTCGCTTCGCCGTTTTCATTCATCAGATTCGAAACGACGACGTGTAAGTGTCTTTTTATTGCCGTGCGTTTTACTGTAATTGTCGATCATGGCATCGAAACGTAGAAGAACTGTAATGACTGTAGCGGAGCGAGTGAAATGCATCCGTTTGAGCGAGACTGGACACAAAGTAAAAAGCATCCGGCAGACACTTGGAGTCGGAAGGACGCAAATCTACGAAACTTTAAAAAACAAGGCATCGATTCAACTCCTGATGACAAGCCACCATCCAGCAAGGAGTCAATGCAAATGCAACAAAAATCCTTCAGTATGCACAAGAATCACCAGACATCGGTGATCAACGGGACAGTTACTTGCAACTAGCAAGAAAACTGTATGACACGCAGGCAAACATAAACCAAAGAATGCATCCAACAACACAATCCAAAATAGACAATTTTTTCCAAAGACAGAAAAAAAATAAACATTAAAATACTGTACTTATTGTACTGTTGTGATTTTTTGGGATACACCTGCATTGCAGTTTTTGTTATACAAACAGTTTTTGGACAATATATTTTTGCATTTTATGGATTGTGTTGTTACATGTGCATTTTGTCAACATACTTGCAGGTTCATAAAGGACATGTACATGCTCATTTCCCAAATGCGGAATATCTGTTATCAGGACAAATTGGACGGCGCAAACACGAGTCCGTACCAGAGAATATTTACTGTAAATGACAACGGCAGAAGGTGAATCAAAATAAAGCTCATTCTTAGTTGTCCCTCTGCTTGCTGGGTATACTCGCAACGTCTCTTTTACAGTATGTTTTCGAAAATTAACTCAGACTAGTACAGACTAGTACAAGCCACAATATTTGAAGTGATTTGACACCATCATACACTTGCGCAAAACACTTGCCGCAGCAGAACACGTGAACGCAGAGGGACACAAAACCTCAAGGTCCATACTCTCGCCCCGCCCCACCCTCCACCCCGCTTTTCTCTAGCCTCTCATTTGCTGCAGAGGTTTCTCTCGTCGCTATGGTAACTTCAGTTTCCTGCCAAGACCACTTCCACTGCACCAGATTTGACACTCGTCCTTTCTTCATTTCCTCTTTTCCCACTAGTGCCCAACTGCGCCGTTTCCTGTTTTCACCTATGCTTCCCTCAAAGTCAGGGGGACTTTAAAATGAGTTCACTCATAAAAATTTTAAATCGTCAAACTCAAATGAGAAACGATTACGATTGTGCTCAGACAGTGAGCATGAAGGACTAGACCCTCGTACACACGCTGTTGGATGGCTCGCTCTTCAACGATCGACTAAGAAATTAGTATTGAAGGAATGATGAAGCACGGACATTCAACTCAAGAGTGGTTCGATACTTGGAGAGTCGGACATGGATTTTGGTCATTGTCAGAGGACAGGTGTTTCAACACATAAACCAGGTTGAGGGTACCTCAGAAAAAATATTTGTCATTAGTGTGACTGATGTGGGGCCGACGCAATCCGGAAAAAGAAGGAACGTGCGGTTGCTACGATTGTGTACATGATCTGGCTACCACGCCAGGTGGCCTTGCTTCTTGATGCTGTGGTCGGTGTACCGCCTATCTGTTTTCACCTAGTAAATAGACTTTCAATCTGGGTTGAGGTTTGTCCATGACAATAATTGTCAGAAGTGGGATCGTCACCCCTGGCATGATGTCACTGCAGTTGTGTACACAATCTAGCTGCCATGCCTAATACAGTGGATTGCCTGGCGAGTCAGTATTATGGTTAGCATCGGGTTGGGGTACTCCAAGAGACTTGATGTAAAAAAAAAATGGGATTGTCAGCCGAGAACTGCATACACACTCTTGGATGATGGGCCACTCCTCTTTGGAGGAACGCAGCTAGTATGAGTAATTGGTCATTAAGGAACCATGACTCCGGGAGAGGCAATAGAGGGATGATTTAATATTCTAAGTCATTAATAGATTTTATGCATATCTGTCGTGTCTGATTTATATTTACTGAGGCTCCATGAGTTGATGAGACCATTTCTCTGTTCTTGAGCATTTTTCAGAATGGATATGTGCCACTGAAATGTTCATCCATCCATCCATCCATTTTCTGAACCGCTCCATCCTCACTAGGGTCGCGGGGGGTGCTGGAGCCTATCCCAGCTGTCTTCGGGCAGTAGGCAGGGGACACCCCGAATTGGTTGCCAGCCAATCGCAGGGCACACAGAGACAAACAACCATGCGCGCCCACACTCACACCTAGGGACAATTTAGAGTGCCTAATCAGCCTGCCATGCATGTTTTTGGAATGCGGAAGGAAACTGGAGCACCCGGAGAAAGCCCACGCAGGCCCGGGGAGAACATGCAAACTCCACACAGGGAGGCCGGAGCTGGAATCGAAACCCGGTACCTCTGCACTGTGAAGCCGACGTGCTAACCACTGGACTACCGGGCCGCCTGAAATGTTCATACAGTCAAAAAAAAAAAGCTACTTTTGTGTGACTCAAGAATGTTGACTTTTTCATAAACGGTGACAGGGTCATGAATCAAGACGACTGGACTCTTATTGGTTGTCATGGTTGTTTCGCCATCAAATGCAAAGACCTTCTTTGGTACAGTTTATGTTCAGCAACTAAAAAGAGTGTGGTTACCTCAATTTAATTTTCCAGATGACCACCACGTGGTTGTCTCTAATCTGCACATATATAGGAGAAATTTAATTTCTTTCCAATAAAAAAAAAAAAGACGTAGTTGATCGGAATCGGACCAACAATTTGGAAACACTTGCAAAATTTAATATCTGAGAAGGACTTAGCAAAGTCAAAACAAACAGGTTTCATTATTGCTCGCCACTAATGCCATTGGGAATATTCAGAGGGCAAAAACAGACCTGCTTAATAAAAGGCACGGATTCCGTGACCTACAGTAAACAGGCACTCAAAGTTTCCCCAGAGCATCTGTTTTGCGAGGAAAGCACATTGTAGAGTCAAAGTGAAACTTGTGTATGCTGGCTTGCTGAAGCCTCTCACTGACGGCAGCCATCAGAGAATCCTGGTCAGAATCTTGATGCGTAACCTTTACCCAATGCGGAAGCATTTGGGTAATGAGGTCTGGGAAACCACCCAAATGCAATCGTTTTTTTTCATAGTTTCAATTGAGTAAGGGGCACGGCGACTCGGCAATGACGAGACCCCTCTCAATTTCACACAAAGACTGGCACATAAAGTGCTTTTGCACGGCAAACTAATTACCCCTGCTCCGAGCGGACAATTTGGTCACAAAGAAGTGAAACTGGATCATTGCTTGGCAAATTGCAATTGTTAGAGTTCTGAATTGTAGATTTGAATCTTAATGAAGTTGTCATTGCTGAGGACAGAACACATTCACTGCTGCCAATAATGAAGAGAGTGGAAACTCCCGGTGCGGTTCATTTGGAATATGTTTCGCTTAACTCCTGGCGAACAAAAACGACAATATCATTGAAACGACGATGTGATGTAAATCACTCGCCGGGTTTTGGCGTGCAGCTCCTCCTCTTAGCTTCTCTCAATGGCACGATGAATACATGTTTCAGTCGATCCAAAATTTGAAAAAGTGATGCTATTTTTCCCAAATTTCTTCTGTCTCTAGCTTGGTGACCAAGTTGATTTGTATGTGAAGAGACTGTGATAGGGCCTACTGCAAATAGTGATTATAATTTTAATTACAAACACTAAGATGACGCAGTAGTTTTTATACACAAACACACAAAATTGAAAGCAAACAATTAAATGCTAGATGACTTTGTGTTTAGTGCAACTAAAACCTCCATTTATATGCTCCCCTGCAGAATATCTGCATTTCGAAATATAATGTTCCCCTTTAACAAGAAGGTGCCTTTGGATTTCTACCAATTTGAAATGTGATGCTGGGCGGATGCTGTGGTTTTCCTCTGCCATCGTTTAGCGGGGGCCTACGCGAACCGCAAAAAAAAAATACTGTACAAATAAATACTAAACAACGACTCTATACCTTTGAAAATTCTCAAGTTGGTCAGTCAAGGTACTACTCGACACACATTATTCTCTTTAGAAGCAACCAAGCTTCACTCTACTCACTAGCGTCTACATGGCAACACAGACACACAGCATTTCCCTGACTCATTCTTGGAAAAGAAAACAATCTACCCAAAAGGCCAGAAAAGAAGTAATGAGATACTCAGTTTCCTCACTTTATCTTGCCCAACGGCTGAATCGTGATCTGTATTGAGTTTGCGACCACAACACGGGCTCGACGGGCGGAACCATGAAAGATGGCACATTGTTTGCTCGCCATTTGGCTGGAGCTGCACTGCAATCACACACATCATGTGCTTCATAGACAGACTGCAGTCATCCAATCCATATTGTCATTTTCTCCAATTTGTAACAGCGCAATGTGGCACGCCAATATGTTTGTGTCCGTGGGTGTATGATGGGGTGCCTTTATGCATGACGGCTGCGTGTCCATTAGCACCTAGCCGTCTGTACCCCACCACCACGCGATGTGCGACTGTTGTGTTCCAGAACAGATTCAGTACATTACGGTTCATTTTGTTTTAACTTCAAATAGCGGCTTTGAAATCGTTTGTATGGTACACTGACTATTTTACTAGTTCATGGATTTCATGTTTTTTTAAGATCCTGGTTTAGTTCACGACGACTACAGTAGGGAAACAAATCTACTGTAAATGCATTTAAAATGAGAACTAAGAAATGTGCAACCTACCAGCAGTTAGTGCGACAGTAATTAGAAGATTCTCAAATTAAATATAGAACAGCGTGAATCTGTTCATTTTAGGATCAGTTGTTCTTTTCGGGAAGTGAATGATGCTGACAAGTCCAAAAGGAACAGTTTGAATAGGTCTGACTAACAACTTGCTACTGTAAATGGCAACTTTCACAACAGGTGTTTGATCCATTAATCGAACAGACACATTTTCAAGGACATCCACCTCTCACCTTTCTGTGACTCTTCCAGTCTCTCTGTATCTCTGAATTGGTCCACTCGTGGATCAAAGCTAAGTGTTATCAGTAGGTTGTAACAGCGATGCAGACAAACCGGAAGAGTCGCACAAAGGCAGAGGAAGTGGATATTCATGGGAATTTTCATGGATCAAACACCTGTTTTGATCTTTGCCATTAAGCTCTTTGTTAGAAAACTGCAAGTTTTGCAAAAAGTACTGAATTACTGAACAGTTGGAATTGTGCAGTCAAAGGTTTAGAGAAAGTAAAATGAATTTCAATCACAAGTGTTAGTGTGCATTTTAAGGTCATTAGCCCAGGAGGCCTAACATTTTGTAATTGCCGTATTTTCCGCACTAACAGCATTTTCTAAAGCCGACAGTGTGCCTTATAATCCAATGCCCCTTATTAATGGATCAATATTCTGATTTCTTGGACGTATTATTTGAATTGTTCTGTCAAGCGCTTTGTTACAACTGCAGCGGTTGAGAAGGCTCTAAATAAATAAAGCTGTGTTGTATTGTATTCCCTTTAGCATAGCGCCATCTACTTTTGTAGCTTCTATCTTTCTGCTTCTATCTTTCGTCCTTTCTGCTTGGCTCTCGACGAAGGCGGACGCTTTTTTGCTCTGCTCCTGCCCTTCACCCATCCTTCCCTGCTCGCCACTCAGTGCTGTCTTGTCTGACTTTTCCTAGCCTCCTGCCGTATATTCATCCTAAAACAAACCATGGAATTAGTTGGCTGGTCTCTCGATGCCATCGACAAAATTTTCTTGACGAGAAGAGCAGGCAGTGGGGAGCCTACTTGCCCCTCGGTGACATTTGCTGCTGAGTACACCCTAGATCCCTGGAAGGAATGGTGTGCCTGTCAATACTGTTGAGGATGTGGAAGACATCTACATTATCGGCCTTCTGATAGCAGGTATGCTGCTGTTTGGTGTTAGCAGTTTCCTGATCTATCGTAAAATTCAACCAACGGGAGTGGCTTTATTGGAAGCGAAGAGGCTGCCGGTCTTTAAGGATGGATTATTGCGGATGTCCAACACTCAGACCCAGACTGTGCTCAACCGCAAAATTGAGGCGGTCTTGGAGCGTCTTTGCAAGATGGGGAACAACTTGGAGAAGTTGGGATTCGCGCCCACAAAAGAAATCGTGGATTTGGCTGATCGGCGCTATTGAAGAAGACACAAGCCACGGACTCAAGGTTGTCTGGAATTGTTGGCAGCCATTCCCAAAACATCTGCTATCTCCCCTGGAAGAATGTACGCATGGAAGCTAGAGCCCTACCATCACACCCACCTTCTCGGCCATTGACTGATAAGCCAGGACTCCATGAGAAGACCTTGACGAAGCAGCTGCGGCCTGACACGCACACACAACCAGACAATCACACGCGCATACACACCCTTGTCATCACCGCCTTCATTGTTCCTGTTTTTTCCCCGCGACGAGATCTCATCTGCCGAGCGCTGGAATTGGACTGGCAGCTCGCCGGTCGGGCCACGTCGCGCTCCCCCCACCATCCATCCGCCCCCTCATTACATGGTATGTCTTGTGACTTGTTGTAACTGTCATATGCTTTTTACGTGCTGGGTCTTTTTTTTTTCAAAAACTTAAATCATCCTCAGCAAGAGGATAGTTCGAGCATGTTTTTTTTTCCCTCTCCTTCCCTAGTGTTTCACTTTCTCATCTAAGATCTCGGGGCGCTGTACATACGGCAAGTAACGACAGGCCCTTTGCACTGTATCCCATTTTCATCATTGTTTTTCATGTTCCTTGTGCAGAGCGTGCCTGTTAAGTCCTAATTACCCCATGGGGATAAATAAAGTTTCCTGAATCTGAATCTGAATTCTATGCGCCTTATAATGTGGTGCACCCTGTATATGAAAACCGTTTTAAAATCGAAGTGCCTTAAAGTGCGGAAAATCCAGTAGTTTGTATTCATTAAGCTCCTGACCATGATGGGTGAAAGCTGGTACCATTGTAGTGTTTCTATATTTAGATCAACATCTGTCTAATGTCACATTTGGTAACACAGCAGGCTCAGTGTCTGCCAGGCAGACAGATCCAGCTGGTTCCAGGCTTCACTCAGCCCTGTCCTAAACATACTCAGGAGGCCATTTTGGGGAAAAGAAGACATCGCGTTTACTTGAAAGCACAGACAAAAGGCTGTGTTTACTTGTTCAACGCCTCAGCGGTACGTCAATTGCACAATTTCAATCAATGTCCAACTGTGTCGTCTTCCACAAGCGAGGCCAACCACGCGAATGCTAATGAGTTCTTGCATCTAAACAGCAGGTTGCGGCTGAGAGTTGGCCCTCCATCCACGCATTGACAACCTCAGCTGCCATTGCGCCACTCACGCTGATTATAATAGAGCCACATGAGATTCAACCACTCTGGATATTTGGAATTAATGAATTCCTGATGACGATAATAAGCAGACATAAAAGTTAACATTTGTGGAACACTTGATATCACTTGGAGTCAGTAGATTTTATGGGAAATCATATTACAAGCCTAGCATTATATCGCACTTGATGTCGACGGTTTTCCTGGCCTGCAGAGATTTCTTGATCTACTACAATGTGTATCATGGCTCAGGTTATTTGCCAGTTCATTGTTTAAAATATACGACATAAGGCTGCGCTGTTATGAGTGTCATGCTTTGTACTCACTGTAATTTAAACATGCTAGGCAAGAAGCTTAATATTACAATAGCGTGTTCAAACAATGCTGTAACGCTGCCCAACTAATTGAAATTCTGTGGTATTTCCTTCCACACACGCACACACACACACACACACACACACACACACACACACACACACACACACACACACACACACACACACACACACACACAGCATGACCGTATGTTATTTGACAGAGAACACAGCATGCAATCGCGACACACAGCGAGCGGCACAACGCGATTCTGAGGTGACTGCATGGTAATTACATGGCAAAAGAATCCATTGCTTTCATTAAAACCTTGTGTTTTATTGATCTTCATGTGACATGGCATGCATCGAACAAAAGACATCCTGTTCAAACTGTGTGTATTTGAAATATTGATTGGAACTCGGCCATGTGCATTCACTTACAGCACTTCTAACATGTACAGCAAATAAATCCTGGACCAAATCCGGTCTGTGAATCATTTCTAACCCACAGTCCATTTTCATGTAACTGATCACTATAAGTAAAGACACATTTGTTTAAAAAAATTAATAAAATACAAAAATTGAAATTTTACGCTTTTTTGTCTCATTGATGTGTAAATGCATTCCATACTGAAACAACTATGCTTAATGTCCCATTTTGAAAAAGAAAGAAAGAAGAAAAAAATATTGACAGAAAAGGCAATCACTGACAGAGCAAATGGTGGCAGCCTACTAAAATTCACTTCTTGCAGCACGGAAAAGACAAAGGTGCATCACGATAAAGATGAACATCATCAAAATCCTGTGATTTGCACTATTTGCATGTGTTGCCCTTCCAACTGTCTGGTGCATAAATTATTCAAGCTACACATTAAAGTCACTCACTGCAAGTTGGTGTCATAGTAATGTAAGAAATACAATGACATCCACCGCATACATCAGCGGAGCACAGATTTTGTCTCAATGCTCGTTGATCAAATTCAACAAAATCCCATTACACCACCTGTGCCACAAATTAGACCTGTTTTTGCCTGGTCTAAAGTCTGGTCTATTTTCAGTCACCAGATTGTCAGTTGCACCAGGGGGCGTGTCAAAGAAAACACTCTCGGTCCACGGGAATGGCCAGCATGGCGCAGAGTGATTTGCCAAATTCCCAAACACTGCAAACGAGACTTACCCTGGCACAACAATAAAGATGCACCAGTCTTTACACGGAGCGTACCCGCACTGTCATTGAAAATAGAGCACAATGCAATACACTTAACAGATAACCTTGCAGTGGTCTCTTCATTCCAGTGTTGTACAAACAAACAATATTCTGATATATTTGCTTGATGATTTCCATCATTTTAATAGATGAAAGTTAAAGAATGTCCAAGTGGCCCTTGCATCCTTCAATTTTGCTGCGTGTGGCCCGAAGAAGAATATGCCTGGACATCCCAGCTGTCGAGATTGTGCACAGGGGCCATAAAAGGATAACACAGATGGCGAATGTGGGGTCAATCGCGCAGGATAATACACACTGCCAAAAGAGGACAAAACATAATGAAAATTTAAAAAAATGAGCAGGGGAAAAAAAAACATGACAACCAAGCGGAGTAAAGCAAAGCCGGAGGCAAAGTCACCACTGTCATTACAGTGATGGCTGCATCGGTGGTAGGGCTGAAGTGACGGGTAGAGACACTCACCACCTCAGACCACAGCCGACAGCCCAGTGACGTGACCTTCATGACTTAACAACCACTTTTGCTTGCACTCGCGTTCCCAAAAAGTGGTTCAAATAGCACTGCGGGTGTGAATTACAGAACAAGCCCATTATATAAAGACTGTAATTATACCGAGGCAGCTGTGGCAATGACACTGTAGTCCAGTAGTGCTGGCCCCTCACAGCAAGGGAACTCAATCATACACTCTCCTTACTGTCATATGGGTTTCATTTGGGTCATCCTCAGGCACCTTACACCACATGACAAACTCAAGGGTCGAATAGTCTCACCATGAAGGAGAATCAAACGTATCCACTTCATGTTTCTTGCTAAATGGATTTTTTCCCCTTTCATTTTGGCAGAAATTCTGTCCCAAAAAAATTTTTTTTCTTCTCTTTTTACTGATATTACAAGCATTTTTTCCCAAGTAAACCTTGCTTTGAAAAATCATATTTATATTTGCTTGTCACTACGTTCCATGACATCTGATTTAACTATTTGATGTTTAAAACATAAAATAACAAGAGTGAAATGCAGTTGAGAGAAAGTTTACTTACAAGTAAAATTAATTAGCATTTTGGTCTGTTTTACTGCCATTTCTCTCTCCTACAGCCCTCCTCTCCATCTTATAGAAGGGGCTAGGTAGCAATGAGCCATGGCTGTTGTTTTCAACTCTAAACAGTTTGTCGTGAAAGCACAAGGAATAACATCACGATCAGAGCAAGGAAAAGCTTAATGACAGTTGCACAACATACATTTTGTCTTCACATATTGTGTCTTTGTTGCACAATCCCATGCTGGGACGAGGTAATCTCCTTAATCATGGAGGGACTCTCAGAGGAAGACATTCTCATATAGCCAAGTTTCCCAACTTCTGCCATTAACGGTGACCAATATTAGTTTGGGAGATACGGAGCTTGCAAAAGACTGGCGCATCGTACAGCACACGCTATTATTATGCACCCCAAAATGTCGACCCCATGTGATTGTACGCAACATTCACAATTAAAAGGTAAAAAGCTGTAAAATTGTAAATGTAGCTCAGCATAAAGACTGCAAATTGGAGGCTTTCTCCTAACAAGTAATGGGCAGTTTAGGATTTTTGATCACAAAGAATTAGTGATGGGAGAGTACGAATATCAGGTATGCATATAAGGCTGATATCCAGCCTTAATTCAATACTCGTGACGGCGGGCGATACTGGTATATTGCTGCAGTTTTACCATCAGGAAATAAAAGGCAAACATGTCTGACGAATGCCCATCAAGATGCAATTTTTGTAAGTATATGTTTATTTGTAAGATTTATGTCAATTCTTTGTTGGGTATGACCTGGATGTCACTATTTTACAGACAAAGGATTAAAGTCCTTATAACTTTATTAAATATATTGTGCCATGTAATGCATTCTGAGAAACAAATGGCTTAACCTGCCACGTTCCATTATCATGCATGTCACAAAACCCCAAAATTCCCACATGCAATTTCTGGATTGAAAGCACACACATTGGCATAGACAAGTGATTAAGCATTATAAAAATTGATTGAGAAATGAGCAGGTTATGACTTATTTTCAACGCAGATGCATTATATTGGAATTTGCTTGAGCATGCCTAAAAAAAAATATCTCGGCTTTCTTATGTGGTGTTTGCATGTTCTCTCAGTGCCTGTGTGGGTGGGTTTTCTCCGGGTACTGCGGTTTCCTCCCACATTTCAAAACCATGGTAGGTTGATTGGATGTTCTAAATTGTTCCTAGGTGCGATTGTGACCGTGAATGGTTATTCGTCTAAGTGTGCCCTACAATTGTCTGGCAACCAGGTCGGGGTGTACCGGCCTGCTGCGTAAAGAGAGCTACGATAGGTTGAAGTACGGCCGCAACCCTCGTGAGGATAATCGGATCAGATAATGGACGGAGAGATGGTATTGCCAGACACCATGTGCCTTCATCTGATTCTGAAAATTAAGTACAAATTGATCAAACAACAGTTCTACGATCAGCACATGTATAATATGGTGAAGCACCACTGTCTCTTTGTAAGTTCTTTGTAAGTTTTTTTCTTTGTTGAGTTAAGTAAGCACAAAGAACTGCTTCAATTTACCAAGGTAGCTGATCTAAGACTTAAGACTGTTTCTTCTTTCTGGAGCATTGGTCTGTCCTTGGACAATGTCTTCATATTCCATATTGAAGAAACGTATTCTTTGCTTTGAGTCGTGAAGCCCTTTGAGGAGCTGTCCTGGAAGTTGTTTTGAGATTCAGGAATGACCAAATGCGTGTCCATTGTGTTCTGATGCTCCAATTGTATGGGATGCCATTTAAAAGTTTTGCAACATGGAGTATGTCATTTGGGATGTTGAACATCCATATGTGTCTAAACAAGTTTGAGAGGTACGTTCGGTCCTGGGGTCACCGGGCACGCTGATGAACATTTCGCATTTGCAGGTTTGGATATCACCATGAAAAGTGCGGTCTTCCCTTAAATTGCCAGACATTCTGTGTGGTGTTCGCCTCCAGTTGCCTCAACAGTGATATTTAACAAGCTGTCTGCAGGCTTGCGAGTGGCCAGAGAAGTAAAAGTCATTAGTGTTCCTTATTTCATATCTCCTCTGTGCTTGAGGGAACATCATTAGGACTGCACCCTATGTCAAAAGAGCTTCTGCATTGGTTCTATGACTTTCCATGCGCTTGCGTCATTCCTTTCCGAAGCACTTGGCGTGCATTTGAAGCAACTGAGATGAGGCCGAATTACAAATGAAGCTGTTTTTGTTTGAGCGGCTGGTCAAAACGAGCTTTTTTGGTATCATTGTTCATCACCTCCATGACTGCTTGCAGTAAGCGCTGGCAGCAGAGGATGGCTCATGTTCAAATTGACTTCCTTGGAATGAGACAGAATAATTTGTTTTGGCTGATGAGGGCAAAAAGTTAAGCCCATCACTCTTTTGTGATTCCATTTGTGTGTTTGAATATTTGCAAAATCTTGTTACCGCCGCGAAGGAAGGTGCTACCAAGTGAGGCATCTTCTCGATTTGGTTAAACTGCATGTTTCTCATTCAGCAAAACACCGGCAAAGACATTTGTAGCAAGAAGAGATATTTCAATGAATATTTATGCTCTGCTTGAAAATACAGAGCTGGCTGAGGTTTTTGGAATTCTTCTATTATGCTTACTGCAACGCAAACAGAATTGTCTTGAATTGAAAGAATTGAAAAAAAGGAAGATTGCATTGAGACACAATACCCCTCATAACATAAAGGAAGGGTCGGGAACCTATGGCTCACGAGCCATATGTGGCTCATTTGATGATTGCATCTGGCTCGCGGATAAAATAAAATATTCTCGCTTGTTTAATCCATCCAGCGATTTTTTTTACTGCTTATTTCCTGTTCACGGCTGCAGTTGGCTAGAGCTGCAATTTTGATTGGATGATATTGGCCTACGTAGGCCGTTGCTGCAGAAACAGGTAAACGCCCCCTTTTGAATCAGCCCGCTCGATCATTAGCTCAACACTAATAAGATGGTGAAAAGAAAAAAAAGATGACAAGTGTGGTAGACTTCAGGACGAATGGACCGAAGGATTCGCCTTTGTGGAGAGAACAGGTTCTGCCGTGTGTCTGATTTGCAATGACAAAACACCATCGATGAAACGGACGAATGTAAAGCGACACTTTGAAACACGCCATGCTACGTTCACATGAAAATACTCTGCAAGAGACAGCGGAAAGGAAGCGTGCAAGCTACTCAGCAGGGTGCAAGATAGTTAGCAGCAACTCTGCGTATGGACCCGGCAAATTGACTATAATTCCGCTTGTTCTGCTGGATTTTTAGCAATCGTGAGGAACGGAAAACCATTCACATTAATTGAATTGAATTGAATTGAATACAACTTTATTGTCAAATGTGCTGTACGTATGTGTAACATACAGCACAGATGAGGTGAGTATTATCACAAACGTATTCAAAAGAACACATTCAGAGGCTTATTATACTGACATTTTGCTCACTTTTAAAATACAGTTTATATATATATATATATATATATATATATATATACACAATATATATATATATATACACACAGTCAAACCTCGGTTTTCGTACTTAATCCGTTCCAGAAGACTGTTCGAAAAACCGAATTGTTCGAAAACCGAAACCATGTTTCCCATTGGAATCAATGTAAAAAAACTTTATCCGTTCCAAGTCAAGAAAACAACTTTTTTAAACCACTTTTTTTTACAATTTCACACCATAAACTGTACACATGTAATAGGGCCCTGCGATTGGCTGGCAACCAATTCAGGGTGTCCCCCGCCTACTGCCCGAAGACTGCTGGGATAGGCTCCAGCACCCCCCGCGACCCTAGTGAGGATAAAGCGGTTCGGAAAATGGATGGATGGATGGACATGTAATAGGAGAGCAGGTAATATGTAAAATACTGTACAAACAAACTGTAATATGTTTTATTTTCACCAATTTTAACATTAACATAGTAACATAAAAATTGAAGGAACATCTCTCTCTCTCTATCTGTCGTGGGGCGTGCGCCTATCCCAGCTGTCATCAGGCAGTAGGCGGGGCATTTTGGCATCCCGAACTCCTTCGCCAACCCAGACACACGCACGCCTGACTCATATTTCGCGATCAAATCTTTCTTAAATTCTATAGTTTTGCGCACTATTTTCCTCTTTTCTTCACCAGGTTTACCACTTTCACTTGCTTTCTTTGGTGCCATGATTAGGGGCTGATACACGATGGAAAAATAAGAGTCCGATATTACGTAGTTCTCACCAAACACTTTTTTTTCTATTGAACAATACAAAAACGTCTGCTCACAATGGACGCTTCCTATGTAGCGTCGCTTACTGTGTAGCGTCGCTACACGAGGGAGCGTCGCTTCACTCCTCTCGGCTTCGCGTCCTTGTGTAGCGTCGCTACACGAGGTAGCGAAGCTCAGATAAGTGAAGTGACGCATTCAAGTGCGCTCAGTTAGTTCGAGAACCGAAATTTGTTCGTCATCCGAGGCATAAAAAGCTCGAAATTTTAGTTCGAAAACCGAATTGTACGAGAACCGAGACGTTCGAAAACCGAGGTTTGACTGTATATATATATATATATATATATATATATATATGTGTGTGTGTGGCACTTCCAAATATTTCGCTTATAAGGCTCTCTTAGTCAAAAAGGTTCCCGACGCCTGACATAAAGGGAGACTTAGTCATTCAACTGCTGAGAATAACAGTTAGCAACAAAACCATTGTGACTAATGTGAAACTGGAGTTTAAAACGAAATAAAACGTCTGTTAAAGAAATAATCACGATAATCTATTAACTGGAAAATTCTATGAATGAAAGATTGTCTCCACGTGCCATAACCTCAATTTGGAGCTACCGCTAATGCTGCACAGGCAACTTATTTCCAATATCCAAACCGGTAAAACTGAAGACTTTAATCAGTCTGAGAAATTATTGATGTGCCTCGATTGGCTCTGCTGATTTGGTTCACGCCCATTCAATTGGGTTCAGGAGTTGCTTTCAGGAGGTGTTCGGCCATCTATGAAGATACTTTTTTTTTTTTACTATATGGCTTTTTACACAACATGTTTTACTGTTTTATGGTGTTAACTGTTCTCATGTCATTAATTTATTGATTTAGCCGTCTTTGTCAAATTTTTACTCCATGCACAGCACTTTGTAAGCAGCGATGGTTGTTTTTAAAGCGCTCTATAAAGTTGAGTTGAGAGTTGCAATATGTTCTGCGCATGCTCCATCTGCAAAGAATCTGGATCTTTTGAGTACAGGAACGAGTACCCACCGGAAATACACAAGCGGAGGTATATAAATTTGGAAAACGTCATACGGAGCACCTCACCACACTTTTGGAACAAAGACAAAAACGGCTCGCTTATTAGGGGGATGAAAGCCATGAATATAATGTATTTTATTGACGGTAAAAAGAAAGAAGCAAAAGTGGCGTGACCTTTTCCGCGTGTCGGGGTTTAGATGGGGATATTGCAATTAATCACAATTAGCATTTATACGGGAGTAATTCTGTCTGCCAACGCATGTAAATGGGTTATCCTCAATGTTTCAAAAACAGAAATTTTGCCATTAACCTGAATATTGTTGGAATAAAAACGAAGTCCTTGACCTTTTATTTCCTTCTCAGTGGCAACAATCAAGTTTTAAGGAGTGTCCAGGCTAGCGGATCTTGAGTTTACGAAGGGGTTCCGATCCTGTGGCGGCGGAATTGAATTTGTCCTAAAATTGTTTTGTCTTTTTCAAACCTGGCTAAGACAGTGACAAATGTGTACGTAAAACACTTGGAGGCCATAAAACTAAAACAAGCGGCCATGACTCAGAGGAAGAACGGGTCGTCCAGTTACAAGAGGGTCCACTGTTCAATTCCCGCTCTGTGTCGTCGTGTCTTGGGCGAGACACTTCACCCACTTTGCCTCCGGTGACACTCACACTGGTGTAGGGCTGGGGGTGAATGACTGGTGGTGATCGGCGGGGCCGTAGGCGCACACTCGCAGCCACGCTGCCGTCAGCATCCCCCTGGGCAGTTGTGGCGGCGAACGAAGCTTACCGCCACTGGAGTATGAATGCGTATTTGTATGAACACTGTATCCATTGTGAATGTTTTGAGTGTCCAGCTGTCCGAAAAAAACACCAAATAAATCTGACATCATTATGAATATTATTTAATTCTTTTGACTTATTCTTACGCCGCTGTGCAAACTATTTCGCTGTGAGATTTAATCCAGTAACCATGCAGCACATGATGCATAGGTCTGCTCAAAAGCAAAACAGCGGATTTTCAAATGCTCTTACCGGTTCACCTCCTAATTGGCAATACTGTAACACCAGAAAACGGCTCTAGGCAATGCATTCACCACTAATCCAATGAGCACACTACCTGAAAAACACTCTTATCCAACAATGCAATGAAAAGACTGAAAGTCCAGCGTGAACAAGACAAAGCCGACGGAGGCGAGCGGAGATACAGTAAGTGAGCGAGGCAGCAGATAAAGCATCCGAGTGTCCCTCGTATGCAGATTGTTGCCGACTGCCTGTCACGGCGGGCCCCAAATTACCTTTGCTATCTCACAAACACTCGTGGCAGCTGCCTTGTCTTACTCATCCAGATCCAACGGCGCAGCTCCAACTGAGGGACAAAACACGGCGACTCCTTGTTTTTCATACTGGAGGCACACCTGTGTCGCCGTGCACGTGCTATCGACCTCTTGGCTCCACCCCGCACTCCGCTTAATTGAAACAGATGGAGGAGCCGGAGTGGGCCGGGAGGAGGAGGCCCTGAGGGGGACGGTGATGGAAGAAGAGGCGAGAACGCAGAGCATGTTGAGGTTGTTAAGAGCGACCGTAACACATTCAGGTGCCACTCACTTGTCCAGTACGTGGACACAAACAAAGAAAAAGGCTTGGCCCACCACTCAGAAAATAGAATTAAGTAGCAGAGCAAATACAGGCTTGAGCAACGTTCCATTCCAATTAAAGGAGACATGGGAGAAATTGAGAGTCATTCACCACTCGCTAATAGGGGTGGTAATTGATGAGACTTTGGCGATTTTGAGTCCTTTACTGCTGATTGATCCGATTCCTTATCAACAGTCATTGGGTTAGGGACTGGAAAAAAAACAATACTCTGTTTGATATCAATTGTTATCGTCATGGCACACAGTATATCATTACATGATATAAAAATACAAATACTCAAGATGTTTCTACATCATGGAAACATTCCCCCTTCTTTAATGAAATCAAAGCTTTGCACGAGATGTAAATAGCTATCGTATCGTTTCTTTTGGCATAATATCGATATAGTTAGGCTTTAAAGAAGGGGCGCCCAAACATTTTTGACCGTAGATCTACTTTTCGATCAACCAACCTCCCGGGATCGACCCGTGACCGCGCACGCGCGCATACGCACGTACACACGCATGCCATGAAGAGCAACAGCCTGACTTTTGCAGCCTGATAACGATCGTAGCTCACACGAACCATTTTAAAATGCTTCTCTCATCCCTCCAGATTCCCATTCTTTGCCCGTCCCCTCGGTGAATTGGACAAAACAATCTCTGAATGAGAATAATTGAATTGAATTGAATTGAATACAACTTTATTGTCAAATGTGCTGTACGTATGTATAACATACAGCACAGATGACATTTCTTCCCCCTCAACATAAATGATAACGATAAAAGATTAGCGCAACAACTCTGAGCACGAGCTGCAACTGCAGACTGTTCAGCGCTAACAGCTTCCGGTGACGCAGTCACACGCCGCCGTAGGTTAAAGATGACCCGCTTTTAGTTTCTTTTTTAAATACTTTTTGTGAACGTGAGACTGATAAAATGATTAGGCTGCAGTGTGCATTAATACAAAAAATATATTACTCACATGCACAGAGACACAAATGTTTTTTTTTTCCTCTACACACCTCGGATCAATTTGGGACCAGTCCCTGATCTACTCGTCGATCACGATCGCCGTAATGGGCACCCCTGCTTTAAAGAGTGTCTGCCGTGATGCCATATAGGAAAAGATCACAACCAAGAAAAGCACTTGTTGTGTATGACATCATCACTCATTTGTGACAAAGTGGAATTAATAAAAGCTAAAAAATGAAATATTTGAGTTTAGAAGCTCAACCGGCACTCTAACTTTACACATTGAGACTGGGAACAGTAAAAGGTGAGATTCTACCTTTCATCATTCCTGCCAGGATATCAGTTTCCCATGACATGACAAATACGTGTGGAAATATTTACAGTGCTCTTTTTGATCAGACGTAAACAAAAAATTGTTTGTTTGTTTGTTTTTACTGTTTGGTATTGTCTGGTTGTCATCTCATCTCATATAAAGACAATGCACTGTATTTTCTTTTTTAAGATGGAAAAATCTGGATTTTTTTTTTTTGTCTGACTCTTATCTGAAAAACAATGATAACATCAAGTATTGCCGGTGAAATTCACAGCTTGTTTGGAAGACATTCTGTGCTTGCAAAGCTTCATGGCTGAGTTAATAGTATAGGTTCCATTTTCAAACGGGCTTTCTTTTCTCTCTGCCTTACCAGAATCTGAACTCGTCCACTTCAAACAGTGGCTCTGCATCCATTTACTTTGGCATAGAGACAAGATTGGTTCAATATCTCTGTACTAACTAAATTCCTACCCTTTGCCGCCTGAGAAATTGCTCCATCGAAACCTTTTGAATTGAGAATAAAAACACACATTCACATGACTTGCATATACAGTATTTCAAAAGGTATACCACAAGAATATGGTCAACGGGCGCTGTTGGGCGAATGCTGAGCCTCTCCATGTGCTATTTTGACATTCAGCTGCCTCCTTAAGAACAACTTGACTATAGCAGGCTTCTGACATTATATACAGGCACTTTCATCCCCCTCTGTCTCGCTGTGCAACTGTGCATCATGTATAGCTAGTGCAGTACGGAGCACTTTTTTTTTAATTTTATTTGTGGCCCCGAGATACTAGTGCAGGTAAAATGGCAAGATAAACAAACATTATGGCCTTGAGAGGCCCTTAAAGCAGTCACGAAGAAATGTAGATCAAAGGCAAGGGCAAAGTATCCGCAATAGACACTGGTACATGATTGCTTCAAAATGATGTCTGCATGACCAAACTATCGTAGAAAAATTACCGTAATCAATTGACGTAAGAACATGAATTAAGTAACATCAATAGTTGACTCGTTTCCTACCTGCAGAGCTGAACATCAAGGGGTGGGAGACTTTCTGGGTCTTGGCAGCTAATTTGCATCGGATGAAGGAGAAAAAAAAAAGAAAATTGTTTATTCGAAAAAGAAAAAAAAAGACCGATTAATTATCACCATGGAGAAGAAAAGTTACTGTGTCTGTAAGTCAGCTTCCCAGATGGACGACTGTGCAAAATGTGACTGCTGCTCTCGGGCTGCCAACCCAAAGTCTGTTCCCCGGTGCGTGTGTGTGTGTGTGTGTGTGTGTGTGTGTGTGTGTGTGTAATGAAGCAATGCTGGAACTCTTTGTTGTCCGCAGTAAGAAGATCCTACTGGTGAAACAATATCAGGCCGTTCAAACGGAGGTGAACACACTCAACTGAGTCACGCTGGGCCAGTCTTGAACAGACCAGACAGTATATTAAATGCCGTGTGTGTGTGTGTGTGTGTGTGTGTGTGTGTGTGTGTGTGTGTGTTAACTGACTACCTCCTGTGTGACTGGAAAGCAGACATGCCCGTCAGCACTGGTCAGTCATTAGCCATCAGAGTGTGTGTGTGTGTGTGTGTGTGTGTGTGTCTGTGTAAGTGTGTGTATTACCTCACGGGGCAGGTTCAAAGGCCATGTGAGGAGCAGATTGGCTTTGTTGGAGATGAAAGTTTGAAGAGGAAATTGGGTAAACAGCACGAAAGATCACTTTTTAAACAATGTGTAAACTCTCCCTCTCTAGGCAGAAGTGATCCACACCTGCATTAATAATTGAGTACCGTGTGGGTGCGCGTGTGCCTGAGAGGGATCCAAAGTTGCCTCTCCATCCGTATCGTGTAAGTTTTGTCACCCAAAAAGTCGGGAAAACGTCACTCCTTTGTTGACAATTTGCGAGCTCCGAATTAAGGGGATCAGGATTTGCCTCTGATAATTACCACCTCGAAGCAGTGGCGTGACATTGTTATCAGCGCAGTTACACACTTTATACACACGTGCACGCATGCAGCGTTTTCACCATCCTATAATTGCATCCAAAACGTCATTCCTGATAGTGTACCAGCACAGGACTCGATCCCAGAACCTCAACACAAGTTTATTCTTCTCACTCTCCCACCTCAGAAGGGCAATGCCTGCCACTCATGGCAATGAGCTTCCCGGCTATTTCACAGTCTGTGAATAGGCCCTCCTCTAAACCGATGTGGCCTGTAATTGAACTCCCCCTAAAAATACAAAACACGATAAATAACATGACCATGGCTGTGACGAGGGTCACCTTCAAGGAAAGTTGATTCCTGCTGGGATGGAGATTTACTTTTTTTTTTTTTCATTAATACGCTATTAAGCTTCATGAACTAGTCTAAGTGCAGCAGACCTTCAGATCTACCATGTAAGATAATTGTCTCCAAACACCAACATGGAACATTTGGTAACAGGCCACACAAAGACACGAAAATATATATTTTTAAATTGATCGTCATGAATCAAAACCAAATCACAGTGCTGTGAGACTTCATCGTCTCTCAACTTTGTAATAGCAGGCCACGAGATTATTCCTCCTGAAAATACTGCAAGAGGGTCACAAAGTAAGGTTTCTCAACTTCATTTGAAATAAGCCCAGAAAGCTTCTATTTCCAAGATTGTATTTTGCGAAGCTGACCAAAATTAAACTGCAGGAGATTGGCCATAAGTACAAAACTTCAGGTGTCAATTTCTCCTATTAAGAAGCCCAAATGACCAGGTTTAATGTTATCCGACATTAAATGCAAAAGAAGCCACAGTGAGAAGGCTAACATAACTAAGGTCACTGCTGGTGTAGTGTAGTGGTTCACTTGCCTGACTGAAGTGCGGAAAACATGAGTTCAGCAAATTTGAATGTGATTCAGTGAATGTGAATCGTTTCCTGTCTCAAAATGTTTCCCGTCTCAAAATGTACTTTTTTTTTTTTTAATACTGTACTAAATACGGTCCATGTAGCTTGCTTGAAACGTATGGCCGATACAGTTCATGGATTGTCACAGTTAGATTAATTGGAGTTTTTCATTTGTTGCTGAACTCATACAGGGTCTGATGATATCACCAGAAGTCATGCTTACAATTGTAATAGTGGAGGTGGAGTCGGACGTTTTCAGTCTTTGCCAAGATCCTACTTCAGACTCCGGGCGCAAGACCATTTTTGCGATTTTTTTTAAAATTTACATTTGTTATGTGAATAAATTGAGGATGTTGAATCTGAAGTCTGACCAAGCACCGGAGTCATTATTTGACTATGAGGACGTGCGCCAGCCCCCCCCCCCCCTGCTTTAAAAAAATATATTTTTAGTCCCATTTTTTGTTTTGAAGTCTAGGGTGTAGTCCCCTTTTAAGGTGTAGTCAACTGGGATAGGATGGGTGTTATCAAAAACGGATGGAAGTAGTTACCAAGTGATGGAAAGAGGGTTTGGTCATCCTACGTTTAAGTTATTAACAATACATCTATTTGTTTTTGCTCTTAAGCTAGGCATTTGTCTTCATCCCACTTTCAAAGAATGCGCCACTGCATAACCTCTCTCCATGGAGCTCTTTGTTCAGTGTCGGTTGTGTTCTTTACGCCATCACGACTTCTATCCCCTGGTGGAGCTTTTCTTCCCTTTCCAGTTAGTGTGACGCTTCTATTTTGTTGACAGCAAAGGACTTGATGTACATATCCATCTGTCTCGCCGGGGATCATGTAAGTCTGTGTTGTCAGAAAAGAAGAGGCCGGCATTCGCATCGTGAATAAAGAACACAATAGTAGCCTCTGTGCCCAGAAGAAAGTGTACCAGGCCCACAGCGCTCTCTGGTGATGACGCCTATTGATCATTCTTGTTTGAAAATGTTGAGCAGCAGCATATTTAGGCAGGCGTGGGCGCAAATTAAAGACGCGACGTTTCACGCGCTGACAGAGGACAATCAGGCTCACTGTGATCAGCAGTGATGAGATGAATATTTCTTGAGAGCGTAGCATTCCCATTCGATTTGGAGCGACGATGACGGCGATGATAGCGGTGAGGAAGCGACCTCACAAAGTACTTCAAAGTTGAGCGGAGGGCCTTCAGACTGGTCCAGGTTGAATTGAGTTGGGAGAGCAACGTATGCAGAAGTTCCGTTCTGCTGGCTGCGAAGATGGAACACGGCATAGTTCTCACTAACATACTTGTAAAGTCACAATTGGAGAAGGCGTGTGGTTTGCTAAAGAGCTTACGCCGAACTGAAATTCGACTAAATTAAGTGAAACGTAAAGAAACACGAAAACATGATAATAGGTTAGTCAAATTAAAAGAAATGTTCAAAAATCTCTAAAATCTTGAAAAAAAAGTGGAGTCACTCGTGAATCAATGTACCACTGTACGCTGTAAATGGACAACAATATCCAGGTATTGGGATACCTGGATATTGTTGTCAATGTAAATTAAAAAACTGCATTTAGAGAGGTAATAACAATGAGAGGGCGGCCCCGTGGTGCAGTGGTGAGCGCGTCGACCTCACAGTGCAGAGGTCGTGGGTCTGAGTGTGGAGTGTGCATGTTCTCCCCAGGCCTGCGTGTTTTTCTCCTGGTTTCCTCCCACAGAAGCTGCTTCAGCACGGCAAGACGAACAATGCGGGAAGACGTTATCAAGCGTGACACAAAGAAATAGGTTGTCACTCTGTGGCCACCGCATTGCTAATTGATTCAAGGTATGGCAGCTGACATGCGACAAATAGCGATTTGGTGAGTTCCTGTAGCTAATAGCTCGCCATGCTAATTCCGAGTCAAGAATGCAATTAGACACTCTGAGACGCTATACTTGCTAATTCATTTACGTTCATTAAGCTGCCTGCTTCCTCGCCAAATGAATTTCATGTGATTAAGCCGAGCCGACGCCGGAAATGGTAACGAGAATGATGAGCTGCCGCTCGCCGCTCCTCAAGTCAGCGGGGACACTGACGAAGCCTCGCTATGCAGCAGAGGAATTCCTGTGAATGTGGAAGTTTTACCACCAATTTAATGCTTTGCCAGAGTAAAGAATGACAGCATTGGCAATTAAGTCACCATTCAGGGAAACGATCAAATATTCAGCACCTCAAAGAACTATTTCGATTTAATGCCATATGTGATTTCTCATTTGGAATCACGTTGGGCGATCCGAAAGGTTACATCGCAAAAGCAAAGGGAAAACAGTGAGGCAAATTCCTTTATTTTATTTTTTTTGCTGTAGACTGGATTTGCCTGTAAAGACTATTTTTATACTCATTACAGATGTAATCAACATAAAACCAGAGAGTTGTCTATGGGTGAAAAAAAAAAAACGACATGAACTATTTGCGTGATAGCAGCATTCACGAAACAAGCTGGAATGGATGCAGGGTTCTTTGGATAAAGACCTGGTACAGTATATCCTCTTAATAGGATAATCTCAGTGCCCAGCATGAGCAGCAAAGTCAGCCATGTTTACCAGCAGCTGATCAAGAAAACCTCTCGGACTGGCAAAAACTAATCGTGAGGCTTGCTCATGCATTTTGCATTTATTACAGTACGCGCCTCTGAAGTCATTAGCGTGATCTGCTTGCACACTGTAAAAGAGCAAAGCGATGAAGCTGCTAATGAAGAGCCAGGCAATCTTGTTTACATCTTCCAGTGTGAAATATATTCTGCAAGTGTTTATCGGGGTTTGACATCATTTTGTTCCATGTGAAGAGTATAAATTGTGAATTCATTTGAATATGCTAAGAGTTTGACACTCTAAATGCATTGCTAGAGGGGTTTTAAGTTACTGTGCAACCAATACAGGAAAGAAAGCCAGAGTGTGCAAAAAGTAGAGGGATGCCTCGAAGGACATGTTTGGAAACAATCTATATTCAGTAAGTATTAAAACAAAATAAGTTACTGCTCTAGGAAGTCCATCCATCCATCCATCCATCCATTTTCTGATCCTCTTTATCCTCACTAGGGTCGCGGGGGGGTGGAGCCTATCCCAGCTGTCTTTGGGCAGTAGGCGGGAGACAACCTGACCCGGTTGCCAGCCAATCGCAGGTTGCACAGAGACGAACAACCGTCCGCGCTCACACTCACACTAGCGACAATTTGGAGTGTACAATCAGCCTGCCATTCATGTTTTTGGAACGTGAGAGGAAACAGGAGTACCCAGAGAAAAGCCACGCAGGCATGGGGAGAACATGCAAACTCCACATATGCTGGATTTTACCTCTGCACTGTGAGGTCGACGCGCTAACCACTGGCCTACCGGGTCGCCCTGCTCTTGGAAGTCATAAAACAAAAACAGTTTAAATATAATGAGAAAGGCATAACACCAAGACTATCACAGTAAATAGTTCCTTGACTCTCGCACCATGTTGTTAGTGGTTCAGTGAAAAAACAACAGATGTGGCATCTCATAACTGTTTCCTGAAAAGAACACCAAAGCTCTTCATTGTGTGTGTGTGTGTGTGTGTGTGTGTGTGTGTGTGTGTGTGTGTGTGTGTGTGTGTGTGTGTCTGCGCACGCATTGGACTCATCATCCGTTGTGTGACTACGGATTGGAAAATGAAAGAGACAATTTACTTCTAACAAGAGGCTTTTGAGGCGAGTCTAGAAATTTCGAGGTGAGGAGCGGGGGTCTTGGGTGATGACACACTCATTGCAAATGATGATCAATTCTGCCAGAGCTGTTTACGGTCAGAGTGGAGCGCCTGAGGACAAAACGAATCTCAAGGTGATGACGATGATGAATTTTCACAGCCAAATCCCACTTTTAGGATTTGGCCCATTTATCGAAACATGTTTAGTTTCTTTGAGGCATAAACCTACTCATATTAACACACGTGTGTAAACTCATTTTTCCTTGGGAGCCATCGCTGTCAATTGCTCAGAGGCCGAGGCTGAGGTGGGAGTCAGTCTGAAATGGAATAAATCACTTCTGGAGCTTGGCTGTGTGCCGCAGGATGAGACTGGAGAGTAAAGCAGAGTGGCCATAAGGGCGAGTCATGCCGCCTCACTTTTTAATATCACCAGGCAGGTCCAAAAGGGAAATGGTGAATGGATCACTGAATTTGATTCAATCCGGCAAAGTGTGCCAAAATGCTGAAGTGGGAGTAAGTCACAAATGTACATGTGTTAACATTCAAGTTCCAAGCAAGTCAAGTTTCTGACAATTTTGAGATTTTTAAAGTAATCGCTAACATGACGAAAAGTCGATTGGTCGATGACCTCATTGATTCTTTTTTTCAGGACGGTTCAGCAATCCCCACCCGTTTTTATGCAATGGACCGGTGTCATGTAAAAACAGATTTGTGACAGTTGTCAATGCCGTTGGCAAATTGCAGATAAAACCAACTTTGAATGAGAGTAATCAATCAATCAATCAATCAATCAATAAAGATATAACGCAAGAGCTCTGTTCGCATGCTGCTATCGCAGACCGCTGACAACATCCGGTGAATTTAAAAACTTTTGTTGTGTGTGAAACTGATAGGATACTTAGGGTGCAGTACACGCTAACACAAAAATACCGTAATTTCCGGACTATAAGGCGCGACTTTTGTCACACGCTTTCAACTCTGCGGCTTATTTAATGAAGCGGCCTATATAAAGACTTTTTTAACGGCCGCCTGTGTACCGTCTTTCTTTGTAAATATCTCATGTAACAATATGGGCACCTGCGGCTTATAGACAGGTGCGGCTTATGGGTGTACAAAATGTTTTTTTCCTTTAAAAATGTAGTGGTGCGGCTTATAATCAGGTGCGGTCTATAGTCCAGAAATTACGGTATATAATACCAATAACATGCACACAAACATTGTTTTTTTCATGTCCCCTTACACCCATCTCGATTGACCAGGGATCGGTCTGCGGGCTACCGGTCGATCGATATCGAAGACATATATCACGTAGACCGGGTGTGCCCATTACGTTGATCGCAATCGACCAGTAGATCCAGGACTGATCCCAAGTCAATCCGAGGGGCGTAGAGGGAAATAAAAAACATTTGTGTACCTGTGCATGAAATATATTTTTTGTGTTCATGCACACTGCACCCTAATCATTCTATCAGTCTCACTTTCACAAAAAGTATTTAAAAAAGAAAAGAAAATAAAGCAGGTCATCTTTAACCTACCGGAAGTTGTTAGCACTCAGCAGTCTGCAGTTGCAGCTTGTAGTCAGACTTGTTGCTCTAGATTTTTTATCGTTATCATTATTCTCATTCAAAGTTTGTTTTGTACAATTCACCGAGGGGACGGGCAAAAAATGGGAATCTGGAGGGCTAAGAGAAGCATTTTAAAACGGTACGCGTGAGCTACGATCGTGAACAGGCTCCCTAAGTGCATAGCATGATGCCTTAGCGTCAGGCTATTGCTCATCATGCATGCGTGTGTATGTGCATGCGTGTGTGCGTATTCGCGGTAACGGGTCGATCACGGGAGGTTGGTTGATTGAAAAGTAGATCTTCGGTCAAAAAAGTTTGGGCACCCATGGCGTGAACTGTCTACTCTATACCATGTGCCTCTAAATGTTATTGTTATGTCTCCAGCGATGGCAACACAGATTTTGTTTTTCAGCTGAAATGTAACGATTGACTTGGGGGGGGGGGTGTAGGGGGGCTGCGCCCCCCTGAAGCTGAGAGGTTTGCAGTGAAATGAAAGTACAATTTAATGCAAAAAAGGACAGAAAAATGAAATCGGCAAATTTAATGTAACTTTAACTCACTTTTTTTCTCCAAAGTTTTCTCACTGTCTTCAGTCACTATTTACACACCAGAGTACACTATTTAGACACTATTTAGTGTACCTGTCTATCGGCAAGGGATGTCAGTGGAGCAGATTCGTTGCTTGGTTCAGCCAAAGTACCTCAGTGCGTAACGTCTTTCGTTGCATCCGCTGACGAAGTTTGTTTGGAAAATGCCGATCCCAAAGAATAATTGCTCCGTCGAATGGCGATTTTGTCTGCATGTTTTTTCACTTTTGTTGCATGATCTGTCAATGCCACGCATCCACGGGAGCCATAGTTAATTAAGTCACTACAATACACACAATAAGCTTTGCCCGCTACGTCTGGTTTCTTCAAAAATTGTCCAAGAGCTTCTGTAACTTCGTCGAACTTGGAACCAATTTTAACCTTTACAGTGACTTTTCTCTCAAGCCAGTCCCATCGGAATTTATTCTTGACATTTGGGTCCATTTCTAGGATTGAAGACTCCTGCTCTTTCGTCAAAAATCTCATAATTCCGCTCTAAACGATCCCACAACAATGAATTTGCGAGACGAACAGGCCGCCATGAATCAGGTAAAAAAAAAAAAATGTTACATGCAATTTGATTGGTCCAATCGCTTGTAGTTAACCAATCGCTGGGCCGTATACAATCGAGCTAAGACTTCCGCAAGAAATAATGCTTCCGGTGATCTGATTAGTTGAAGCTTTCATACACCTCCAATCGCAGGGCTGTTTACAATCGGAAGATAGAAAGACTGATCGAGAGAGCTCGTGAAAACTCGACGATAAGGTACCTGACCCCCCCTAAAATTTTCTCAACGGATTTAGACGATTCACAAAAATGATCAATTTAAGAAATAAAACGGCGGATTTCCGCGTATCCGCGGAAAATTGCCATCCCTGTGTCTCTTATCTATGAGTTGCAAACCTTGGCCATTCATTTTATCCCAAATAAATCCAAATGTAATAATCCTCAAAGCGCCATCCTTCATACTTTTAACTAATGGCACGTTACTTTGAAAAGACAGAATTTCAAATGTAAACATGGAAGTCCTGGGGTTCAAGTCTCAGCGATACCAAGTCAAAGTGAAGTCGAGGCTTTAGCCAAACAAGTTAGTCCAAAAATTGGTGACTTCAGTCCGACTCGAGTCAGTTCATGAGACTCGAATCCCCCACATACAGTATACTATTGAAATAATAAACGGAATGTCCATTGACAATTTAGCGAAAAGGGGAGTTCAGCTTGCCTCCGCCTCAGAGTTTGGAACAATGACAGTGCGAGCTAATAATGTCAATATTAGCCCAGCAACTCCTCAAACATTAATGATTTCCTGGGCTCGCGTTGCTCCACCGAGGCCTGTTAGATTTCACTGCATGATTCCACTCGCTCGCTCTTCCAGCGTCTGTTGTGCCAGATAGAGCTGCCGCCGTGGTTGCCAATGCTGTCGTCGTTCCTGCGGCTCACGATCCAGACGCACAATAACTTTCATCATAAGGACCGCTTGATCTCCTCTCAAACAGTGGATGGCCACAAAATGTGCCTTGAGCAAATACCTCAGGCTGTCACTGTAGCGTATTTAATCTCTTACGTAAATAAAACACTTTATGCTCACTTTTGATTGACATTGTGCTTTATTTCCGTAAGATGCCCTGTGGGTACCTTAAGCAGTGCCTGCATAATTATTGCAGATTTTACAAACGTGTGAAAATTTGCAGAGCCAGTTTTTTTGTTTGTTTTTTTCTGTGGCTATCATATATATGTGGTATAAAAAGTCGACACACCCGCGTTAAAAAGATGTTTTTGGGTGGGGTTTTTTTTTTTGTGATATAACAAAATCACACCAAGAGAAATCATTTTGAAACTTTTTCCACCATTAATGGGACGTCCAGTGTGCACAACACAAATTGAGCACAAAAAAAAAAAACACACAAAAAACTCAAGTCTAAGTATAAATAACCCTGGAGAACCCAAGAACCCTTTTCTTCTTTGGAAAATTATGACTTATAAATTAAATGACTGCTATATGTTCACTGAACACCAAAATATATGTTTTTTTCAAAGATTCAGTGCTTTAATCCTAATTTTGGATTAGGGTTTCCAAATTTGACCCTTTGGGATTTAAGGGTTGCATTTGAGTAGCAGAATTTATAGGGGTCAAATTTGACCCCGTGGGTTCTCTCGAACTGAAATCAATGTGGTTGCACTTGTCCGTACGCTCTCTTAAAATTAGGGACGTCAATACAAAAATGTCAGGAAAAGCCGACTAGAACAAGATTGCAGTTAATCAGATGCACTTAAAATGATGGTGGCAGCTGTGTGCTGATTCCTTTTTCACAAGATTTTGGATGTGATTGGTTATTTCTGAACACAGCCGCATGCCACACGGTGTGCACACTTGTGCAACCACAGTTTATGTTTTCTTCCACGATTGATGAGATTTTCTTTTTTTTCCACATCACTTGTACAGGTGGGTCACATTAATCGTGGAGATGTTAGATGACTCATCTTGGTCTCTTTTTTTTTTTTTTTAATCACAAAAAGCTGGCATTTGAACAGGGTGTGTGGACATTTTACATGCGTGGTGTCCCCATTAACATAAATCCGGGAGCGCCGGGTAAGCAAAGTGAGAGCACCTACTATATAAAAAGAAAGGCAGGAATAGAGGAAATCACAGATTGCTATTGCCAGTCCAAATTGTTTGTACAGGATTAATACTAAACCCACGACTGAGGATTTTGTTCTCACATTCGATCCATATTGTGGTCACTCAAAAAAAATCCATGTCATGTCTGGGGTTTCATACAAATCATATCTGATGTCTGGGGTTTCATACAAATCATATCTGACAGCTTCCGGTTGTAACTGATCATTAAAAGCAGAATGAAAGGAGGTTTATTGCCCTTTGTAAAAAAAAAAAGAAAAAAATTGCCAACTCGACTTGCGATCCTTTAGCGCCCACTAGTGTTCATAGGATAGCCTGCACTTTTTAATGCTCTTGCATTTAAGTCTCAGCTTTTATTAAATCAACGCCAGGCACCAAACAGCAACCAGCCCATTTGAGAAATATTCAAGAAAAAGATTAAACACAGCTAGGGTGATAAATTAGGGTCTCTAATTAGGGTTAAGGCGTCACAAAAGAGTTTCAAAGTTTTAAGGCCAGGGCTGGGGTTTTAAACAAGGATTAGGGTCTGAAATTGGAGTTTAAAAGCAGCAGGTTAGGCGTTTCAAACGACAATTAGGGTGTCAGATTTGGTCTTCAAAGTAAGGTTTCAAGACAACTGTTTCAAACTGTAGTTATGGTTTTAAATTATGGTTTCAAGTCATGGTTGAAGCTTCAAATTCTGGTTTCAAGACGGGCTCAGCATCTGAAACTAGAGTTATGGTTTCAAATTAGGGTTTTACACTATGGTGGTGCCAGTAACTCCCCGTGGCCTTAAGTGGTGTTGAAAATGGATGGATGCATACACGAGGGTTTGGGTTTCGGGCGGGGATAGGATTGTCAAATTAGGCTTCAAAGATGTGTTTTAGGCGTTTTAAACAAGAGCCAACACTGGGGGAATCATGGAAGTGTTTGGGTTTCAAACATGGGTTAAGGTGTCCCATTGGGGTTTCAAGCTTAAGTCATGGTTGATTTGGGGGATTTATGATGGTGTGTCAGTTAGGATACAGCATTTTTTCTGCAGGCTACTTCTTTCCAGCGCACATTCAACTGGCCTGCAGACACAAACCCGTGGACACACACACAAACACGCACACACACTCACTCACAAAGCTGTGAAAGCAGATGTAAAAAAACAGTTCCAAAGCTACTCAAGACTTGCAAGCTCCATCAAGGGAATTACAAATCAGAAGACTCGTCAACCTATCACAGGATGCACACATTGAAAGCCAAAAAGCTGCAGCTTCCAGACATACCAAGTGATGTGTGCGTGTGTGTGTTCGGTTTACTTCAGCACAGTCAGGCAAATGAGGTAGCTTCCTCTGAGATGAGGCCATTACATAAAACTGTGCACAACAGTCACGGCCCTGAGGTTGGAGTATTAAAAAAAAGTTAGACCAAAGTTTTGCACTTGTGTTTAAGTGAAAATACTTGCCTCCCAAGTACATGCAGTCATCTTAGCTGCACGTGTTCAATTAAAGTCATCGATTGGATTTTCTAAACTGCTAACAGAGAACTAATAATGATTTAAAGTCGAATGCCAAGTGCACAAAAGGAGCATTACAAGTTGTTCCAGTTGTCAAAACAACCATCTAAGTTCTCTATCACACAATGCATAACATCGTAGACGGGCTAACAAAACTAGCATCGATGTTGCGGTAGACAAAACCCATCACGCAACGGATTCTAAACACAAATGGTGCACGAGACATGACGGACAACATCAGAATACTCACGTGCATGTGTTCTTTGTGCTCTGCAAAAAAAAAACGTGTGCATCTTACACGATCGTTGCGTATTATGCATCTCTGCTCTATGCTGCCTCCTGGTGACCAAGGTGCGCACACCACAATGAGCTGTATAATCATGAATACATCTTGATGAAACTTTGAATTTTTTGCAATCCATTCAATTACAGTACATTATTACGGTATTGCTTTATGGTACATCACTGTAGCGTAAATTAATTAATTAAAAATTGGGACTGCATGATTTTGGTCAAAATGCTAATCACGTTTGTTTTGATAACTAATCCACCCGAAAACACAAAACAAACATTGCTACACTACTACAAAAAAAGATGTAATGAGTTTTCAGTGAAAAATCAAACTTCTCAATGAATGGATTGTCATCTTAGAATAAATGACAATTTAAAAAAAAAGGGTTTTTTTAAAAACCGCAAACGTAGCCATGAATTAAAAACTGACCACGGGCTAAGTGAATACATATGCTATGATCCTGTTTCACTTTATCCTGAATCCGACACACGTCCAGACAACGGATGTTGATTGCGTTCGAGGCACGAGCTCCTCACCTCCAGTTTTTGCTGTACTGTACTGTACTTTCAACTCTCAGCATGAATCTGGAAGGTGCGCTTGTTTGTTATTTTAGCAGTGTAACCATACATTTGTTCGCCCCCGGGTGCTGGTGGAGAAAGTGCTTGATTAGATATTTTGATATCAATATTTTATATTTCATCCATTATCCGAACTGCTTATCCTCCTGAGGTTTGCGGGCGGGCTGGAACCTGTTTTAAATGCAAATACTGTATCCCAGACAATCGGGACCATTTAATTGTAAGCTTATGTTAAATTATTAATTATTTTCATTTTATATTGGAGCATTAAATTGTTTTGTGTTACAGTTACCTAGGTTATATTCCGTTGAATAATTGCTTAAACAAGTTTATGTTGATATTGTCTGATTGGCTGAAGGAAACCAGGAAGTGTTTGAGTTACCGGAAAAAGGTGTGTTCTTGTTCGTTCGGGAGCTGCGAGGCAGACGTTGAAAAATAAAAGCTGAGTTCAAATGATTCCATCTCTCCTTTTGTCCATTCTTAAAGTAGAGCTATCCACTTCAAAACCTCCGAACCCCTCAACTTACATAATTGTGGCAGCCCAAATCATCACAAATGTATATATTGCAGCCATATTCTAGATCTATTTAAAATATGACCATACATTGATATTTCATCATAAACAAATACACTAATTTTACATTACACACACACACAGATGATTTCATTTTCCATTATTTTCTCACGGGCAAAATTACTGACAGTGTGGCCGTAAAGCTTCCACTGTAAAAGAAAAAAACAGTGAATAACACACACAACTGACTACTAAGGACCCAAGTGAGAAATAAAAGCACTCGCGCCATTTCGTCAATGGCTACACAGTGTCTCATTTTAATACAGTATACTCCTTTCACAGTCTCTCTCTCACATACACAAACACACACACACAAAATTAGAAGCTGAATGTAGGTCAGTTCTGCAGAGAAATGTGAAAGTGAATAGTAAATCAAAACTATCAGCAGATGTTACAGAACCCCCATCCCCCCCAGCCCCCAAAGCTAAACTGCAGTGTGAGGGTGAAGCGCACAAACACTGATGCTATTTTTTTATGCCTCACACTTCAAGCTTAGAGTTAATGCTTGCCATGTTAAAACGTGATGGGTTTCAAGTTTTAAGGTGAATGGTTTTAAGTTTTAACGGTAGGCTATCACATTGTCAGGTGATAGTTTTCACATTATAATGTGATAAATTTCAAGTTTTATACAATACAACACAGTACATCAATATCACGCTTTCACAACAGCTGCATCTGTAACAAAGCGCTTTACAGAACAGGTAACATAAAATAACAAAATATGTTAATATAACACAACTCCATCAGAGAAGACATAAGATAAGATAAGAAACCTTCATTTGTCTCACAATGGAGAAGTTCCCAATTTACCGCAGAAGAAATTATGAAAGGGAGAAGTAGATGTCTGTACAGTGCAAATGTACCGTGATGCAATTCTTACCACTATTCCTGAACCAGAAGAAACTGCTTTGTTTTGTTTTGTCAAATGTGGAAGTTAAATGTATCATGTTTCAACATGATAAATTATGTTTTAATGTGATATTGACTTTTTCTTTTTTGCTTTGTTTTTCCGGTGTGGCAGCAATACGCTTCCAGACACTGACCGTGTGCGTTTTAAATGAAGGCGGTGTCTCCTGTCTTCCGCCCACGACCTCCTCCCCTAACCATTCTCAACCTGTCCACCTCGAAGGGTGGCAATGGATGGCTCGGAATAGATAAATGGATAAATAGACCCGCTAGCAGAATGTCGTCTTCACCGAAATCAGCAATGACGTCTTCTCCTGCGACCCATTTATTTCTCCTCATGTTGGCATAATGGAGCGAGTGCAGGGTCCAATAATGGTGACAAAGCCAAGGTTACCGCAGAGGACATATGTGTGTGTGGGGGGGGGGCTTTGATATGGAACAACCACACACTGGAATTTAAGATTTTTGGTTCAGTAGTGCCATGTCGGGCGGCCCGGTAGTCCAGTGGTTAGCACGTCGGCTTCACAGTGCAGAGGTACCGGGTTCGATCCCAGCTCCGGCCTCCCTGTGTGGAGTTTGCATGTTCTCCCCGGGCTTGCGTGGGTTTTCTCCGGGTGCTCCGGTTTCCTCCCACATTCCAAAAACATGCATGGCAGGCTCGTTGGGCACTCTAAATTGTCCCTAGGTATGAGTGTGGGCGTGGATGGTTGTTCGTCTCTGTGTGCCCTGCGATTGGCTGGCAACCAATTCAGGGTGTCCCCCGCCTACTGCCCGAAGACTGCTGGGATAGGCTCCAGCACCCCCCGCGACCCTAGTGAGGATGAAGCGGTTCGGAAAATGGATGGATGGATAGTGCCATGTCTTGGCAAATTGAAAATAGGATGCTAGAATTGATGGAGGTGGTGTGTCTAATCATAAGGTCTGCACCGTGGAAAGCTTAGGGCTCCAAAGTAGGGTTTCAAATTAGGGATAGGGATTCAAACTAGAATTAGAGTAGTGTTCGGGCTTTTCATTCGGCTTTCAATACAGGGCCGAGCATTTCAAATATGGGTTTGGGAGTAAAATTTTAGTGAGTATTTGCCGGTCCGTCGTCCGTCTGCGACATGGGTACCCTGCCATCATTGTCCCTCCACGCTTAGTCATATAATAATTGTCCCCCATACCCATCCGTCCTCTTCCTTTTAAAGCGCTTCCGTCCCGGAACACCCATATTAGGGCTTCAAATTGGGGTTGGAGTTGAAAATTAAGGTTTCAATCAAGGTTTGGGGCTTTCGATGTGTGTTTTCAAGACAGGGATTCAGGAATCAAATTAGGATTCGGTTTTCACATAAGGGTTTCAAAACAGATTGAGGGTGTTAAATCTGGGTTTTAATCGAAGTTTGGGTTTAAAAATAGAGTTACAAGTGAGGGGTTCAAAGTGGGGCGGCCCGGTAGTCCAGTGGTTAGCACGTCGGCTTCACAGTGGTTGTTCGTCTCTGTGTGCCCTGCGATTGGCTGGCGACCAATTCAGGGTGTCCCCCGCCTACTGCCCGAAGACTGCTGGGATAGGCTCCAGCACCCCCCGCGACCCTAGTGAGGATGAAGCGGTTCGGAAAATGGATGGATGGATGGGTTCAAAGTGGGCGGCCCGGTAGTCCAGTGGTTAGCACGTCGGCTTCACAGTGCAGAGGTACCGGGTTCGACCCCAGCTCCGGCCTCCCTGTGTGGAGTTTGCATGTTCTCCCCGGGCTTGCGTGGGTTTTCTCCGGGTGCTCCGGTTTCCTCCCACATTCCAAAAACATGCATGGCAGGCTCGTTGGGCACTCTAAATTGTCCCTAGGTATGAGTGTGAGCGTGGATGGTTGTTCGTCTCTGTGTGCCCTGCGATTGGCTGGCAACCAATTCATGGTGTCCCCCGCCTACTGCCCGAAGACTGCTGGGATAGGCTCCAGCACCCCCCGCGACCCTAGTGAGGATGAAGCGGTTCGGAAAATGGATGGATGGATGGATGGGTTCAAAGTGTGATTAAAAATTCCCCCAAAATTGTGCGTTTGAGAGTGAATGTTTCAACAAAGGCTTGGGGTTTTCACCAAGGGTTTGCGTGTCAAACTAGAATCCGAGTCATGGTTAGGGTTTGGAAGGAGGGTGTCAAGACAGGTCAGTGTTTCAAACTAAATTTGGGGGAGTCCTAAATGAATTACAATAATACCTTTACTGTATATATATATATATACACACACACACACACACACACACTCTCAAACACCATAATCAAGTTTGCGGATGATATGACTGTGGTCGGACTCATCTCAGGCGGGAATGAGTCTGACTACAGAGACGAGGTCAACCGACTGACAGCGTGGTGCTCAGCAAACAACCTGCCACTGAACATCACAAAAACAAAAGAGATGATACTGGACTTCAGGAAGGGATGAGCAGACCCAGCGCCGCTTTACATTCATGGGGAATGTGTGGAAAAGGTGAGCTCCACTAGGTTCCTGGGTGTGCAGCTCTATGCGGACCTCTCCTGGACAGCCAACACCACGGTGGTGGTGAGGAAAGCCCAGTAGGTGGTCAGGAGGAACAACCTGGAGGAGAAGCTGCCGGTGATGTTCTACAGAGCTACCATCGAGAGCATCCTGGTGTACTGCATTACGGCGTGGTACGCGAGGTGCTCAGCAGCAGACAGGAAAGCGCTACAGAGGGTGATAAATCTGGCCCAGAAGGTCACTGGCTGCTCTCTGCCCAGCCTGGAGGACATTGCCAGCTCACGCTACCTCAGCAGAGCTGCCAACATCATCAAGGATGCATCCCACCCCAGCAACCACCTGTTTGTCATGTTACCCTCGGGCCGGCGTTATAGATTACACAAAACCCGGACAAGCAGATTCAGAGACAGTTTTTTCCCTAGAGCCATTACTGCAATAAATAATCACAGAATATAAACAAAGCTACTGCATTTTAAGTTGAAACCTAAACTCACTACCTCACTCGTGCAAGCATGAGCTATATCTGAGCCGTTCATTTCATGTGCAATATGAGTCCTGTGTGCGACATAAGCTTCAGTCCATACTACCACGACAGCTGCTGTTGGTGTGTTGTGTTTTGTATGTATCAAACCGTTATTTTATTCTATTTTATTTATTTATCTTTTTTTTTTTTTTTTTTTAACGAAATGCACTAAGGAGTGGCACCCAAATTTCGTTGTATTTTATCGATAAAAATATTTAATTTTAATCTTATTAATGATATTCGAAGACACAGAAATACAGTGTGATAAACATCGTCTTGGATTTGGCTACAAAATTAATCCATTGGATTTTGATTTTGTAGTCCGAACAAGACGATGTCGATGGACTACAATTTTGCATATGACTACGTCACAAAGACGCGCCACTGCGTTGGCAAACAGGGCGTTTGTTGTGTTTCCGCTTCGGTGGGAGTCTCAATTCATTTGAGGACTTTCCTCTGTCATGTGACGAGCTTCAGAATGGAGTTTACCCGCCTGGGGTTTGCGATCTTGTTATGCCTTTGTACACACGCCACCTCGCTGCCCAATTTCGTTGTGATCTTTGCCGATGATGTGGGTTTTGGGGACTTGGGGTGTTACGGACACCCCTGCTCGCTTACGCCGAATCTGGACCGTCTGGCAGCGGAGGGACTCCGCTTTACGGACTTCTACAGCACCAGTCCCGTCTGCAGTCCGTCCAGGTCAATGTGATACATTGTTCTCTATCACCGTAACACAAATTACACTTATTTTATTTACTTAACATTCTGATGCCGCTTGTGGGAATAAAGCAACAGAAGAGCATCGGCAACTGTGTCATTCTTTATACACTGACGAGAATATTGTGTTATTGTTATTTCTATTTAATCACTAAGTGGATACATAAATATACTGTAATTATGTCATATGTTTAACTAGTTTTCATTATTGTTTTTAATTAATAACATATATTTGCACAATTAAAGAGCGGAAGGAAAACAATACAATACAATACAATACATACTGATTTATAGTGCTTTCACAACAGCTGAAGCTGTAACAAAGCGCTTAAATCAAACCGTTAACAAAGTAAAATAATAAACACAACACATAACATAAAACACGGACAGTCGTGCAATCATAACCACTTTTCCCGCAGAGCTTTGTTGTTTAAAGCAGTTTGAGATGAAAGAGGAGAGACTCAAAGTGTCCTTTCACCAGTGGATTAGAGATGTCATGCTCAAAATGTGCACACGTGGGCTAACAGTAAAGAATAAACACTGTAATACAAAATGTGCGTCGTAATTGTGTAGGACATTAAAATGCGTCTCCATTACATATTTCTTTAATTATTCAGTAATTACAGGTAATTGCATCTTTTTCAATTAAATAATAGTATTGTGTTTTAATATTACTTCTTTAGTACCCGATCATCAACTGGTGGAGAATAATAAGTGTCATGATGAATAATTCAAAGTGTCATAACATTTTAAATATTAGATGTAACTTTATTGTTAACTTGATTACATCATAATTATTATTATTATTAATGACTTTAGGATTGTAAACGCACACATATACTGTACTGTATTCATGCTTTTAATGGAAACAATCGTAAACAATCACAATACACAACTGTAATATTTTATGATTAAAAAATGACTATTATTTTGAAAGCCTGTTGGGACAAAAAAAAAAAGCCAACAACAACATCAGAACTTTATTTGTGGTTAATGAAACGCATTTAAAACATGTGATCGCAGTTGCTTACCGGTACAGTATTTTACTTTTTTTACTTTTTACTTTTTACTCTCTCGTACTTGGTTTTCAATTACTGTACGTTGTACGGGTTACAGCTCACATTAACGGTGGACAAGGTTTTGAGATTATTTTTCTTGGTCTCATCTATTTACATCACAAAAACTTGGCATTTAAACAGGGGTGTGTAGACTTTTTATACCCACCGTTGTCCGTGCAGGGCGTCGCTGCTGACTGGTCGCTATCAGACCCGCTCGGGTATTTATCCTGGAGTTCTGTATCCCGGTTCCATCGGCGGACTACCGCTCAACGAATCCACCATCGCCGAGGTGCTGAAGCCCTTGGGCTACGCCACGGCTGCCGTGGGGAAGTGGCACTTGGGATTCGGGGAGAATGGAATGTTCCTTCCTACCAAGCAGGGCTTCGACGAGTACCTTGGTATACCGTACTCACACGACATGGTCAGTGCTGCAAAATGTATTGAAACCATCCATCCATCCATTTTCCGAACCGCTTGATCCTCACGAGGGTCGCGGGGGGTGCTGGAGCCTATCCCAGCTGTCTTCGGGCAGTAGGCGGGGGACACCCTGAATCAGTTGCCAGCCAATCGCAGGGCACACAGAGACGAACAACCATCCATGCCCACACTCACACCTAGGGACAATTTAGAGTGACCAATCAGCCTGCCATGCATATTTTTGGAATGTGGGAGGAAACCGGAGCACCCGGAGAAAACCCACGCAGGCCCGGGGAGAACATGCAAACTCCACACAGGGAGGCCGGAGCTGGAATCGAACCCGGTACCTCTGCACTGTGAAGCCGACGTGCTAACCACTGGACTACCGGGCCGCCCGTATTGAAACCAGTGTGACTGAAAATTTTCCGGTGAACTTCCTTTGGAAGTTAAATTGGGGAATTTTTGAAATAATTAGCAAAATATAACATTTTGTTTTGTCTAAAGCAGACATCCATGTAAAAATAATACCATTAAAAATGTATTTGTATTAAAAAAGCATTTCAGTTGATTTATTTGAGAACATTTGCCAAATTATTGAGCAGAAGAGTATATTTGTTTGGAATGACCACATTTTTTTTTTAGATTTTATACATCAATCAATTCTTTCAGTGAAGAACAAAACCTTGTAAAAAAAAATAAACGAATGTGGCATATGATCCATGTTGCTCTCCCCATAGGGTCCGTGTCACAATCTGACCTGCTTCCCTCCGGACGTTAAATGCTTTGGGCAGTGCGACCTGGGCACCGTTCTGGTCCCGCTGATGCACAATGAAGTCATCAAGGAGCAGCCCGTGAACTTCCTGGATCTGGAACGAGCATACAGCGACTTCGCCGCCAGCTTTATCACCACCTCGGCCAAGAAGAAGCGACCCTTTTTCCTCTACTATCCCTCTCACGTAGGCAGTAAACGACATATGGTAGCTTTTTACATTGCTTTTTTTAACGTGTTTTACATGTTTTTCTGTGTCTCGCACCCAGCACACCCATTACCCCCAGTATGCTGGCGAGGGGGCTGCCGGAAAGACGTCAAGAGGCCCATTCGGAGACTCTCTGCTTGAGTTTGACAACACTGTTGGAAACCTGCTTGCCACCTTGCAGGAGAGCGGAGTGATTAACAATACGCTGGTGTTTTTCACGGCAGACAACGGGTCAGGAATTCACACACGCGCACTCACACACACACACGTTTTTAAAATTGTCACCAAAACTGTCATAGTTTGCAACTTTTCCCTCAATTTTGTTGTGTCAGGCCTTCGCTGATGCGCATGTCCCGCGGCGGCAACGCCGGAGCTCTGAGATGCGGCAAAGGCACCACGTACGAGGGCGGCATGAGAGAACCCGCCATTGCCTTCTGGCCAGGCACCATCAAGCCAGGTTTGCTGCAATAACCCCGCGACGTTCTTTCAAAACAATCCAAACAGCGCTGCCAAGAGATGTTGCGGCACGACAACACTGAAGTTGTGCAGCTCTAAATTTGGATTTATCTAACTGTGAATGCCCATTTTATTAAAGGAACGGTTACTTATGACCCAGGAAGCACGATTTAGAGGCGATTCACTCTACTACATATAGCCTGAGGACAGCAATCTGTTCCTTTGTTGTGTTCAGGTGTAACACGTGAGCTGGCCAGCACTCTGGACATCCTGCCCACCATCACTCGGCTTGCAGGAGCAAAATCGCCCCCAGTTGAGCTGGATGGTGTTGATATGACTGAAATCCTGATCAATCATGGAAAGGTAAAACTCTTAAAACATAATAAAGTCCACCTGTTTTTGTCTTATCTCAGGGAGCAGCCATTTTGCCACTTGCCGTCAACTGAAAATGACATTAATGTTACTCAGGTAACAACCAATCAGAGCTCAGCTTCAGAAAACAGAAAAATAAAATATGACAAATACAAATGTTGACGACGAGAAAAAGTAACATTAAAAAATATCCAGCCATCCATTATGAGTCACTTATCCTCACAAGGCTTGCGGGCAATATTAAAAATATATCATGGTAATCTTCCAAGAAAAAGGTGACATGTTTTTCAAGCAAAAGAAAGAAAAAAACCTGTTACAATCTGACTGGAAAAAAAGTAATCTTAAACGTGAGAATGAAAAACTTAATCGAATAAATAATGCCAATGCAAGAAAATATGGTATCAAATATATCAAATATGTCAATGTCAATTTGACAAGAAAAAGTCCTGGAAAAAAAGTTGTTATCATAGAATGAGGAATGTTTTAACAGTTGAAATTGCATTCACGAATACCTTAAAAGCTACGTGTAAATGTTTTTTTTGGTCAACTTTGATTTGCAGAGTAAGAGGGAGGCTATGATGTTCTACCCTACTGATCCCAGTGAAAAGTTGGGCCTCTTCGCACTCCGACTTGGAAAGTACAAGGCACACTTTTTCACACGAGGTGAGCTTCGTGAATCTTCATTGCAGCGAAAATATTTGACCCAGGCTCCCCAATACGAACCCCAAACTCCAAATGTGTGTACATATAAACCAAAACTTTTTAAGTGTATATTATGTTTCCGGCAACCATGACAACCTCATTCCAAAGCAACTGTGGAAAAAACATGATGCCAGGCACAATTTTAAAGAAGTAAAAAAAAATTTGCCACAGCTAGTTACTAAGATGGTAAGTGACGCATAACTCCAAAATGTGCACATCTTCCGGTAATGAATAACACATTCATTTTTTCCTGTTAAGTAATCAGACTACAGATTTATGTTAAGCAGGTTTGTCAGTATCTGCTGAATGCAACTTATAAAGGTCACATGTAATCTCATTTTCTTTTCAAATTAAGTCATCAGTAAAGTAATTAGGTTACTTTTTAAAGAGAGTAACCTGCATATGGTAATTGTAAAGTTATTTTTTCAAAATACCATATTTTCATGCCTGTGAGCCCAGGAGGTTTGTGTGCCTTTTTGTTGAATCAATTGTCTACATAACGTTTGTCTTTCATTTCTTGTTTTGTAATGCCATTTGTATGTATATGTTTCATGCCTGTGTTTGTGACCAGTTCTAATGGCTTTGTTACCGCTGCAGCAGTTGTGAAGGCTCGTATTGTATTGTATTCTCTGTAGTGTGGCTTCAACTAGTGGATGCATAGCGCAACTGCAGCCACTTTTGTAACTTATAATGCAATCTGCCCTATATATGAAAACAGTTTTAAAATAGGCCATTCATTGAAGGGGTGCCTTATAATCCGAAGCACCTTATAGGTCAGAAAATACGGTAAGGGTGGCAACACTGGCTATAGTAATTACAGTGCAGACGAGAAGCCTAATTAGCTGTGATCAAGCAGGCTGAACGGAACTAAACCCGATAGTATTTAGAGTTGAAAATGATCAAAAACATTTTTTCAGCGGCATTCATGAACCCCTATTTGAGAGGATGTTTGAACAATTGAACCACTCTGCACTTAAGACATAAGTGTCTATTTCAAAACTACATATAATTTTCCAACCCCCTCTGGTAACCACAACCATCTTTTCCCACTCATATTCATCATCGTTGTTCCCATCCACCAGGTTCAACCTTAAGCAGCACCACCCCCGACAAAGAATGCTCAATGCTCGCCTTCCTTACCGCTCACGATCCGCCCCTGCTCTTCGACCTGGAGGCGGACCCCTCGGAGCATTACCCGCTAGTGCCGGGCGGTGAGACGGATATCCCGGCGCTGCTGGAGAGAATCAAGAAAGTCAAGGAGCGTTTTGAAGCCTCCATGTTGTTTGGAGAGAGTCAGATCGGGAAAGGAAGCGACCCGCAGCTGGAGCCTTGCTGCAGTCCGCAGTGTAGACCGAAACCTCATTGCTGTCAATGCTGACGGCTCGTAACAACAGTATTGCAAAAATCCAAGAAGGAGTACAATTATCTTTGTTCATTGCGGTATTTCTGATGACTCCTAATATCGCACTGTTTCTATATCGTGTTTCTAATACCACAAATACCACCAATAGTATGCAGGCTTCCTTAATGGTACGCGGGGGAAAAAATCGCAGAATTAGATGTTCAAACCGTGCATAATGTCAGTGACTTCTAACATTTGTTTTAATCCAGTGCAGTACATTTGTTTAGTACAGTTCAGTTGTATTTAACGAAATTATGATTTGTTTTAAAATATTGATTCAGGTACATTTTTAGGTAACATGAGTAAGAATTTTTTTAGATTGTACTTGATTCGAATAGTTAAAGAAGCTGTGGCTTAAGTCACATTTTAATTTACTGCCACAACAGTGATAAAACAATACCAATGTGCTGGCTATTTTTTAATTATTTTTTTTGGCCTGTAGATTCAGTCAGTCAAGAGTTGTAATTTTAAGAAAATAAAGTCATGCTATTCAAACAAATTTGATTACAAATAAAGAATCAAGTGCTACATGAAGAGAATAAAGTTATTGCACATTTTGAGAAGAAAATACTGTACTGTAATAGTACGGCTGGTTCCATGTGTTGTGTTGTAACAATAAAGACGAGAAGAATGGTTTTGGACATCAAGCATATATTTTATTCTTAAGACCAAATTCATGACAACGCGGACTCTTTTTTTGTTCCCTCCCCTTGAGTTGTACAAGTTTTGAAAGGTAAAAGATAAGATATGTTGCTTAGTCACATACTGTTCCTCTAATGTTACGTAGTATACACAATCACCCGAGCCAATTAGCAACGTACGTCATCGTCTCCAACACCCATTTTTGCCTGAGTGTTTTTCTATCAGGCACCAGCATTCACCGCATTATGTCCTAAAAGTAATGCCAAAAAATGTGTGGAAACGTCCCAAATATTGCAGATCACATACACGAACGTGTTGTTCTTTGTTGTTGTGGTGGACTCTTGAATCCATGACATACTCAGTAGTTGAATAACAGAGGGGAAAAACGGACACAGCACTACTTAGGAGTCTCAATGGTTATATACACCAGCAAAATGATAGCAGTGGGATGGATGAAAAAAACAGCCAAGCCCTGCCAAAATCCTTCCAAAACAATTTCCATACAGCTGATTGAGCATCTATACAATATCCTTGATCGCCATTCTACTAGTGCACCAAATTGTGAGAATACTAGTACATGGAGCCTAAAATGCATATCAGTCACGTCGAATAAATGTTAAAACGTCCTTCCAATTTCACTGTGCCACCCCGCCCCCTCATGTACATAAGATATTAAATACTCTTCCTACTGGAGATTATATGACTGATGCTCACCCTCTAAAAGCAAAGAAATAAAACGTGACAGCACGTATGACGACCTTAATGGTTTTTTTTGTCCGCCTTTGTAATTAAAAGCCTTTTATTTAAGTTGATTCCGAAAAAAAAACAGACATGACGTTTTTACTACACGCCAGAACAGTCGTAGTGGAAATATGGCTTTTCAGTGGGCCTCTTGGCTGCCTGACAAACAAGAAACAAATGATTGTGTGTCACAACGTGAGCTGTGTGTGAAGTTTAAAGGGCAACACTGAAGAGAAAAAAACCCCGACAACCAGAATACAGTATAGTTAAGTTATCGAACTTATACCATAAGGGAAAGGCCAGATTTTTTTTTTTAACCGTTTCATGCACCCTGTAACCTGATAACATGATAAGCTATCTACCGTAGTGACCACTCTCCCTGAAAGGGTTAAGAATAACTTCCCTATGATTTCAGGAAAAAATATGTAATACCGTACTACAGAAAAAGGGCCTACTATTTTGAGAAAGTCGAAATCTTAACTTTGTCTTATTTTTACAAGAAAACTGTTTGACAGGAAAAAACTTTTAAAATGTGATGGTAAAAGTCCTAGTTGGGTGAGTAAAGTGTCCTATTTGAAAAGAATAAAAAATTAAGAGTTTTCACGTGAAAAAGTTGAATTTATGTCAGTGAAATCACAATATTATGAGGGGAAAAATAACACTATATTTTCAGGAAAAAAATCCATACATTTCTGGATAGGAAAAATCACAATATTCTGGAAAAAATGTATGAGAAATCTATTGTCAGTCACATCGCATAATTGTCTCAGTCATTTAGAAAAAATTGGAGGAAAACAAGAAAACAATTTTAGAACACAAATCGGTATCTTTTATTGAGCCTTTTTTCCTTCGATTACTTGTTCACCCATCTGGTTGAAGTTTTTTAGAATATTAATGATAAAATATCACAGTGTCTGTTAGTTTTTTCTTGTTTTCCAAAAAGAGTAAAAATTGACTGAAGCAATTCTGCTATGTGGCTGATGATATGAAAATGTGCATTATTTTAAAGTAAACCTTTTGAGAATGTTGTAATTTTGAGAGAATACAGTAGTACCGGTACATCTTTGGACAGAATTTTGGAACATGACAAGAAAAAAACGACTGCAACCTAATTAGAATAGCCTCGCCCCTGCCACCAACCCAAAGCCTCTCCAAAAATGTGCAGTCGGATTAGAATAACACAACTACGACAAATTACATGAAATATATAGTATTACGAGATAAAATTTAATCCTGAAAAAAAATGTCATGATGGAGAAAACGTTTTCAAAGATTGCATTCCCTTTGTGATGCAAATAAACGAATTGATATGTAAAGGAATACACTTTAAAAGTTTTAGGGGGCGATGCATAAATCGGCCTTTTTGTCTTAAGTGTTGGTAAAGTCATAATGAAACAAGGGAAAAAAAACAGTCTTCCTCGCTGGCCACTGGAAGAGGGCAGTGAACTTCATGGGGACAACATCCGGCCACAATCAGTTCACATGGTTACCTTGCAGTGCAAGTACTGCTGTATTTTGTGCTCGCAGTTTCTGTTTTTGTGCAGATATTTTGCCCAATTTTCTAACCATGCCTCCTAAGAAAAAGAGTGTAAAGGAGTTAATCAAATCTATAACACTTGCCAGGTGTGTTAAAATAACTTCTAAACTGCAGGCTGCTCTCAATGAAAACATTGACAAATGACTGAAAGTGTAATGTAGCATTTTATTATATTATGATCATACCCTATGTTTTATTTAGTGAAACTTGGGGAGTGATTTTTTTTTTTTTTTTAACAGTCATCTGGACTTTTTGCCTCGTAATATTACATCTTTGTACCCACTCAGATTATGACTTTATTCTTTTTGGTGGTTTTAGGAATCTTTTTTTTCTTTTCAGTGTGGCGCCTCATACTACCAAGTTGTATTGTTGTATTGATTCCAGTTCATGATATCGCCATGATGTTCCTCTGCCTTGAGCAACCGCCAGAAAACTCTCAGCTTCCTTTATGAGTGTGGATGAGGCGCTTGTTTGAAAGTCTACTTCCTATACATCTATTTACAGCACACCGTATTGTACGCAACACCGAGGTAAGATCACTGCACTCTCTGCCACTACTCTGCTGCCGTGTGACTACCTGTAGAAACCCAAACAGCCGGGAACATGAAAACAAATACATATTTACAAACCTTAACGAGCCGCTCGCCCAGGTTCCTGAATACGTGTCGCTGTGCGTAGTGAATCCTACGAGCCATGCATTGGGAGACTGACTGATCACTAGTAGGTAGGTAGGTAGGTCGGTGATTGACATGTCAGAGGGGGAACCTTCAAATAGCTCAGCACTTTTTAAGTTTCTCTCATAGAAAACGGTCAAAGGAACCATTTCATTGAGATGGAGAGAAGATGGATCAGCTGTTGAACTGGAGAACCCAGTCTGAGAGGAGCAAGGAGAAGAAGAAGAAGAAGCCCTCTGATGGCAAAGTGGATGAGCGTACAAGGCAATGCGTCTTACTCCAGATAGATGTCCTCAGTGGGGCAGGCGTACTCCACATGCTCCTGGTAATATTCCTGGAAGGCCCGACTAAGTAAAAGAAAGAGAATGAAATGTCTTTGCTGCTTGTTAGTTAAATATTAACACATGTACACAGATGAGGATGAATTTGTCCATACTGTATTTCCAAAGTCATACCATAGGAACCAAAAGAAAAATAGCATTGGTTAATAGCTAATTTTAATCTGAGATGGGGTTATGCATCCCAAAGCGTATTTTTGACGTTGATTTTGAAAAACAGTCTTTACTTTATTTCTAGCACATCCGTTTTTTTAAGATATTTTCATTATTTTTGTTTTTAGGTTTGACCTACAAAAGCTTGCGCTATTCAACGTTACAGAAAAAAATCCATCTTTTTCTGACTCCAACCCTGAATTCATAAATATTACTAAATAGATTACTATATACATATATTATTGTTATGATTATTATTATTATATTTTTTAATTTTGTTTGGTTTTTTTTATCTGATGTGCTCGAGACAAAAACGAGGGCAGATTCAGTATCAGCACAAGAAATGAATCTCGAAAAGTTTACCTGCATCTCTGATTTAAAAAAAAAAATTTGACTAGTCTAATTTGCTTTAGGCGCAAACTATGGCCCATCATAAAACCTGATGGTCACTGACCCAACACTAAAATAGCACGATTATCAAGACATCATAAGGACAAAACTATTGGGACACAGTCTAGACAAGAATATTTGGACACCATAACAACAACATTACAGTATGGGGACACCATGTGGACAAATGAATTGTCACACTGTGAGGAAGAACGTGATGCCCCAATAACTTTGCCCTTGTTCAATTCCTATCATTTTATCCAGATACCACCATACACATCATCACTTGTTAGCAAATGTAAGATGGAGTGTTTTGATTTTTGTTTTTACACTTTACAGTAGTTACCGTACCTTCTTTTTCCACTACTGAGACGGACGGTTAAGAAAGTTTTTCCGAACGCCGTGATTATAGCCAGGGTATGACAAAGCTAGCAGATTATTTCCTTTTTTGTTGCATTGTTTTTCAACATAAGAGGATTTGCACTCACCCGACACACTCTGCTACAGGTCGCATGGACTCCTGGGAGACAAACACGTGACACGCAAACCTGCTCAACATGGGGTGCTTGGTGATGAAGCCGAAGTAGCTGAGCAAAAGAAGAGCAAAAATCAGGCTTTACATCGGCACCGGCGGATAATGGGCAGAGAATCTGTCCGGTTACCAGTTGTTCCTGGGATGACAACCGCAGAAGGAGATGTTCTTCATCTGGAAGAAGTGACTGCATCTGTCAAACTGATGACAAAAAGAGAAACAAAGCATTCTATCAACTGCATTTATCAATTTTTGAGTTGGATCAAGGTTTTGATGACCATTTCTTCTTCCTTGCTGTCCCAAAATAAATTTTATAACTACTACACATGTCAAACTTTCTATTCTTCAATCATGACCAACAGCATACCACAAGAATAGGAGCCAGTTATCGTGCTTTGGAAAGCAGTTTGAGAATAAATTCAATATCCTTCATATCCATCTTACTTGTAGCATGTTTTCTACTTCTGGTGCCCAAGTCAGTTGACTAGCACACTTAATTTGAGCAAGTCTCTACAGGCTCTAAGTTACTATCACCTCGTCCAGACAGTCGTATTCATCTTCCAGACTCATGATCAGCTTCACTCCTTGCAAGCTGATCTCCAACTCACACAGGGAGGGGGGTCGCACGTGCACGGTCCGTTTCCTGGACAGTGCAATCTTCCGCAAAAGAGATAGTGTCACAAAAAAACACAGAGGTTTTTCACACACACACACACACACACACACACACACACACACACACACACACACACACACACACACACACACACACACACACACACACACACACACACAAAAACCCTCTCCTGAATTCAAGTCCTGGTAAGCCAAGGTACCATCACACAAAAATGCTGTTTGTTGTGTTTCGCTGTCTTGTTTACCTTCTGCATGGCAGCACAAAGAATTCCATTGCCTTGATGTTGAGGGACTTCGACGGAACCCAAGAACTGCACGTCAAATGTCTCTATCCATGCTGGATTACGTTTCATGGCTGGACAGGACAGGAGTAAAAGTGTCAAATTCGGATTTGGCACCCACAAAATTTTGATGCATTTTTTTTCTTAAATTCTCATCCAAACTTTGATGAAAACCAAATGCAGGGGCATTTATGTAGCTCATGGGTTAGTTATTGGCATTATGAGAACATATTCAAATTCGACCTCTTAGCACACACTTTCAGAAAGAATCTTGAACCTTGAAAAAAAAAATCAATCCGAGGTTCTGCGCTCACCCAACGTCTCTTTGGAGTGACCAATGACCTCGTGGGCATAGAAGGCAGGGAAGATTCCGCGTTCCCCTGTACGCATGTTGTAGCCTCGGTACCAGTAGTCGTCCTCTTCCTCTTCCACATAGAGAGGGTCGTCCACGTCCAGCTCCAGTTCGTCGGCGTGTCTGGGGATAAACCTACACAGGGAGGTTCAAGGATTACAATACCACAATTACCGTAGATCACTTCCATCCATTACTGTATCTCCACACAAAGGTGGCAGGTGAGCTGCAACCTGTCCCAATTTACTTTTCGTCAAGAAGGGTATACTCTGGATTGGTTGCAAGACAAATGCAGCACACATATCGATAAACAACCATTTTATTGACTAGGGACTTGTCCGAAGATGTCCTTCAGCAATGTATCTCACCTATACACTGCCCTGTGTGTTTGGTCCCTCTCCTCCCCATTGATGGTGCAGGAGAAAAGGCCAAAGGATTCGGTACCTATGTGAAAAACGGTCAGTCAGCAGTTGTCCTAAATATTTCACGAAGTTTAAAACCCTGGAGAACCCACGGGTCAAATTTGGCCCCTATAAATTCTGCTACTCAAATTCTACCCTTAAATCCCAAAGGGTCAAATTTGGCCCGAATCCTAAATTAGTATTAAAGCATTAAATATTTGAAAAAACATATATTTTGGTGTTCAGTGAACCCATAGCAGTCACTGAATGTTAAATTCATCATTTTCCAAAGAAGAAAAGGGTTCTTGGTTTCTCCAGGTTAAATAACACTAATACAGGATCCTATCCTCTTAATAAAAAATACCCCAAAAACGATACCCCCCAAAATGAAAGTAAAAGCCATCACAGAATGCCTTCTGACTAATGAACGACAATGTTCACATAATAGCAGTCCTCTGTGAGCAAATGACCAAAGCAAAACGTTATTAGTGTGCTATGTGACTCACTAGAGGAGCGTGATGTGCTGTTGACAAAGACGTTGAGAAACTTCTTGGAAAACGGGAGATCTGCCTCAGGGGACGAGTCTTCAGAAGAAAGTTCTGGTCTCGCCTCCTCTCCATCGCAATAATAATCCACCTGACCCATCCGCAAAGGCTCTTCGTCGCATAGGGTGGAGAGCTCACTGTCATCGCTCAGGACTGATGTGCACCTGAGAAGATGAAGGCTTTTAAATACACAAAACAAAACCTGTCCCAAATGGTAATCTGCCATAGCATACCTTCTGAGGCTCACTAGTTCCAGAGTTGTGTTCTCATCAACCACAAGTGTGTATTTCATGGAGTCATAAGCTAGTCCATCGTTTTCACTGGGTGGCTTCGGAGATAGGGCTTTCTCACATGGCGGGAGGTTACGGTCCGGGCAAGGATGGTCTGGCACGCAGGGGTCGGAGGGAGGTAAACTGTCAAGCTGTGAATCGCTACCCCTGTAGGACCGTCTCCTCAAGTCATCCAAGAACGGGTACGAGTCCCCTTGCTCATCTTCTTCATCATTGTCTGTGGAATAAGTGAGGCTGAAGCAACGGTTGGTCTGAGCAGTAGGTATGTCCAGTGTCAGCCTGTGTTTGACCTCAGTGATTCGTTCAAGAGAAGCGGATGAGCGACTTGTCGTCTGGGGCTCCATCTCCCGTCCAATGTCTTTATCACTTATGATACTCTCGCAAAGGCTCGGAGAGTCCATGCGTTTCCCTTCCTCTGGCATTGTAAAGTCATTATTTGGCTCACCGCTTTCCTCTGGTCTCATGGTATTCTTGGAGAGTTTATCTGTAACGTTCTTTGCAGTGGTGTAGACTTTGACGGCGCATGATGCGTAATCTCTGGTTTCTCGTGAATTCTCTCCACAGTGATCCAGACTCAGTGGTTTGATTGTGTCACCGGTGGGGTTACACATATACAGGCAAGTGTTCATGGCAACACCTTCATTTGAAGGCTCCACCATCTTAATTTTTGGACATTGCTCAGCTTTTTTCAGTCCTTCACCATCCTTGTCTGAAATCACCATTTCTGGCTCATCATCAGCAAAACTATCTCCCTCACCAATTTCTGAGGATGGTGAAATGGTATCTGACACAGACGCCTCCCTCTTGAAGCACTCCTCAGGACAACTGATTGGGTAGGAGCCTTCTGATATCATCCTGTTGACCAAATTGCTCAGCAGCCAGGGTGAGTCTGAGTTTTCACTCAGGTCATCCTCACTTTCTGATTCTGAATCCCCTTCACTAGTTTCATCGTAATCATCTGTGGCAGGCATAAGCTTGGGTCCCACTGGAAGGTAGAAGGACCGTTTGAAGCACTCAAGGCTGTGGTCGGGTTCTATCTTGAGCACCATTTGTCTGGACATGGTGTCCTCATACTGTTGAGGAGGAAGGGTTTCATCTGGGTCAGCCTGGTGATCGCCAGACAGATCGTCATCCATGTTCTTTAGCTTAATCAGAGCCTGGTCATCAGTGTATGATTTGGGTGGCAAAAAGGGGGAGTCAACAGGGGATGGCGTGGCGATCGTTGGTGAGGGTAAAGGTGATGGAGAGGGTAGAGGAGAACCTTCTTTGATTGGGTCAGGCTGGCCCAGAATTAGAGATGCTTTGATTCCTACAATCCCACTGTCCTGCTCTAACTCTGTATCTGGGTCCAGTTCTTGGTCTGATGTAGGTGAGCTGGCTTCTTCGATGGAGTTGGTGAGGTGAGAAGAGCGTCCACTGCTGCTATCATCACTAGTCAAGTCGAGCTCCGTTTCTGAGATAGATGAGATCATATTTGAGTGCACGGGACCTTCGCAAGCAAGTGATATGTCCAATTCTCCATCAAGTTCAGAGTCAGAGCCTGGGGAGCTCAGTTCCTTATCCAGGTCTGAAGTCACATAACCTTGCTGGTTCATGTCTGCGATCCCAGGATCTGACGACGGAGAATGGGAATCATGTGCCGCGACCACTGGAGCTGCCAAGGCTGGAGAATCAGAACTTTTGGACTGGTGAGGAGCATCTGAGTGACTGGAGGACACATAGCCGGAGAAGGCAGCCAGCTCGTAAGGTTCAATGCACGGGAATTCCACATACGATGAGGGGTTCTCCTTGCACACCATATCATATGTCTCCTTGCGCATGAACTCAACTTCAAAGTCCTTGTCCAGCTCGTCTTCAGACAAGGGGGTGTCGGCATCATCATTGCCTCCCAAAGGAGCAGTAGATGACAAGCAGTGACTGGTTCCATCTGGATCCAGGTCGTTCACAGCTTCCATTCCAGACTCGCTTGTTATTGTGTATGTGTCAGTGGCAAGGCGATTTAAGTGTTTGTGGTTGTGGCCGTTGTTGAGGTCATGGTCCACCTCTGTGTCTGAACACTGGGAATGCTCATCAACAGAGGGTACTCTGGTGGTGTGGCTTAAAGGGTCGGCCTTAGGTTGAGTGGCATCCCCAGGGCAAGGGTGCGACTTGAATTGACCAAATGAGCCTGCGAAGATAACATTTACAGAGAAAAACGACTTACTTCAAAGTAGAAGAAAAAGATGGTGTAGAGAAATATGTGGTATGAGATGTACACAAATCACAGTAATCAGTTGGTGGGCATCACCAATGTTGGATGAAATGAGTTCGAAACTAGCTGGGCAGGCCTTTTTTCTGTTACCGTATTCAAGCCTCTCCCGCCTGTTGCCCTCCATGTCACAGAGGAGGGGCCTGTGAGGGGAATGGGGGTTCCCACCCTCCTCTGCTTGTTTTGCTGGAGTACCTTGGCTCTGGGACCCTGGTGGCTGGGAAAGCGATGAGGCTGGAAATTGGCCTGTCACATGGCTACCATCCTCCAGACATGAGTGGGTTGGAGTCGTGCGGCCTGGAGTTGGAGTAAGAATAGGTAATGATTGGTGAGGACAAATTCTAATTGAGTGAATACTGTATATTTTTAGTTGATGCAAACTAAAGCTACTGATGGCCTAAGCACTCAGGCTTTACAAAATAATTTATAAATAGTAATATTAAGTGAAATGACCTGGATATGAAAATTAAAGCAGGGATGAATGGGCTGTCACACCCTTTGACATGTGGTACACTGCACTATATTAGATGGCATCGGCAACAAAAACGTCAAAATCGAAGCCTAATCTCACCCTGTGTCGATGGGTTGCGCAACGAGTCCTGCAAGCTTGCTTTCTTTGGTGACAGACTGCTGTTGTTGTTCAGTGAATCCTAATGACAACAACAAAATAAAATGGACAGAAATGTATCAGGCTCACTTGGATATTCTGTACATGACATACAGTAGTTTTATTTATGTTAACGTATACCTGCGAAACTGCCGTGGTGAGGTTTAGTGTAGTCGGTCTGCTTTTCAGGGTGCCGAGAATGGGCGAGGGGGGAGGTGACGCTGAGGGAGACGGCGGTGCATCAGGGTCCACCTCCTCCTCTTCCTCCTCTTCCTCCTCCTCCTCATCATCCTCATCTTCGTCGTCAATCATTTCGAACTCCTGGAAGTCGTCCTGGAAGGAGCACACTGGGTGGTGCATGTCGTTCTTCTCTAGAATGAGGGAGTCCTGACAGAGAGAGTGGATGGGATCAAGTTAATACACTCAAGCAGCGCAGTTGGTGGTATGCATGCTTATTTAAGTACCTTGTGCTCGAACACTAAGTGCAACAAAAAAAGAAAAAATAATACCATCAGTCATATTAAGTAAAACCCCACACATTCACACTCATGATTTTGCATATTCACAGATTGGTTGGTAAACTAACCTCAGTTTCTGCTGAAATGTTCTTATATTTGCTGTTTTTGTGCTCAGTCCAAACCATTAAAAGTATTATTTTGCCACTTGTGGATTCTTGCTGTTATTACTGTTGGTGCTGTCACCCATTTTTTTCTTCATCATATGTGGGGCATCTCACTCGTGAAAATCAGTCAAGGTGTTAAAAATCCATTGACATTGTGCAGCACAGTCGTGAGGAAGCTTTACGAACAACACAGTGACTTACTAAACAATGTGGGTGAAAAACAAAGAGCCAGGGAGGGTTGATGACAAATCAATTTGGCATGCTGCTCAGGTTTCACAAGCTTTACGGGAAGGCCCGATGAACTGACCACACCTTCATCCCCATATTTGAGTACACAGGCTATTGATATTCAGTGGTGTACACTTGACCTGCATCATGTTGCGAGTTGTTTCTGATACTCATAATATAATGAATGGTGACTAGGGGTGAGCCGAGTAGCCAAAAATTGTATTCCAAAAATTGTATTCAAGTAAGATAGCTATTTTAGAATAACACGCCTCAAGTAAAAAGTAGTCGTCCACATAATAATTTGAGGAAGAGCCAGTATCTAATGATGCTAGTGGTTTTCGATGGATTCGCGAACCAGAGTCAGAGTGTAAAGTGATGTTATGGAACTTTGTTGGCAACCAGTCAAGAATGAAGTCTGCCTTTTTCACGGCATGGATGGATGGATGGATGGATGGATGGATGGATGGATGGATATTCTTGTACTAATGACTCCTGATGTCTTTGGGCAGAGGCCCTGTGCTCATCTGGTTCTACATGTCAAGCTCAGTGGTGTCACCCTCCGGAGAGGCAGCTGTTCTATTTTACAACGTGACACATCATCCCTTCTCCAGGCAACCTTACATACACCATATGACAAAAGTATTGGGACATAATCTGTCATGGGTGTTGACGAGCTCTCAGATCCTACTGCACCCTCTGGATTGGTCACCAGCCAATTGTAGGGAAATTACACCAATCTCTCAACCAAAAACATTACATGTGGCCACCATCCAATGAAGCAGTGTTGTGATGACAAAATGAAAGATCACAGCCATTGGTGAAGTCAACTTCATAGACTTTTGTGGATTTGATATCTATTTTTACAAGAGGTGTTTGATCAGGTTTGGAGTCTGCACGACGCAGCAGTTTTCTCTGGCTCTTGCACTGCTGTCTTTTTTTAATGGACCAATCAAAAGCTCTCACATCAGAATCCAGCTGACGCTGGCTTTATGTGCCACGCAAACACCCGATCCTTTCTCAGCAGAGCAACAAATCCTTGTTCTGAGTTGATTTTAATGCGCTTGTGCTCGTCAAAATACTCATTCCATTTGCATTTCAATTTCCAACACCGCTTATCCTGAACAGGGTCGCAGGGAGTTACTAGAGCCTATCCCAGCTGTCTATGTGCACAGGGAAGACCACACCCTGAACTCGTCGTCAGTCAGTTGCAGGTCCCTTACAGAGATAGAGACAAACAACCATTGACATCCACATACACACCGTCACTGAGTGGGAAAGATCCCATGCTGCCCGCAGACAAGTCAGGCGAGTGTACCACTCCACCACCAGCGACTCTATTTTCATTCCCTGTTGCTCTAATAAAAGCCTTCATGATGATATGCGACCAATACAAATCTTCATGCCTCAGCTGTGTTGTGTAAGTGCCACTCATCCAGAGGATGATGATCATAATACCAATAATGTGTTCTGTCAGGACGCATCTGTTTGCAAGGCAACCCCCCAAAAAACACGAAAAAACATTAATATAAATAGAAACATGTGTATGTGGGAAAAGGGACACTTTATAGAAAACCAACTTTTTAATTACTATCATTCAAAGAGTTGGGCCTGGAATGCCTGCCTATCCATCCAGTGTGAGATGACACAACCAAGTACATCTTTTGTTGTCTGACTATTTCTGAAAAGATTTTTGGATTGCAAGCCATAATGAATTTTGCCAATTTGTGGTTCCTTTACATCCTTCTGCCTGTTTCCACACAAATGATTTGGCAGCGAGGCTTTACCGAGATGTGCCATGTTCAAGTGACGGCCAGAATCCACCGTCTGAAACACTGTCGTGTCAGAATTATGATGCAAGCAGAGCCGCAGAGTTTTGTTTAGTCCACTGATTTGCATTGGCTAACAGTGTTAGCTTCCAATAAGTGGCACATGCTTGAATACAGTCGACCGTCGCTATACCAAGTCCCTTTATTCGGGATGAGTACATTGCAGATTTTTTTGTACAGCACAGTTACTCAAATACAAGTTTCCAGTAAAGTAAACAAACTCTTAGCTAAGTGAACCACTATTTAATAGTACACCCTTATACATTTTATAACATGCCACCCAGCAGAACAGACCTGCCTCTTAAAATCAATACTGTACACACATTCACAGTCATAGTGACTACGGTCTACATTGGTGACCTCAAGTAGATAAAAGCAATAGAAACTGAAGGCTTGGTGATGAAGTTCGGACTCCAAGAGTGAAGATAAGACACTTTCAATGTCATTACTGTGGTTCACCTGCACACGCAGAACACATTTGCTTTTTTTTTTTAGACTGAACATGGAGCAACCCTCTGTCTCCACTGCTCGTAGCCGTGAAAAACAATAAACTCCGCCCACTCAAAATAGGCTAATGGCATATTGTGAAGGAAGCTTGTCCAAGACACTTGGGATCTGTTTTAAATTGTGGAGAAAACAATGGATAATACTGTATGTTTTGTTTAATCAGTAGAACTCCCCAGGTCATTCTCATTAATTAACATAAGCACAAACAGGATTGCTTCACGGTCATACTGGTGGATAATTTGACAGGGTTGCAGATATCCCTTAATTGATATGTACTCTGCAAAAGCACCCTGATAGGGCAACACCCCTGATCAGTTCGCACAAACTGCTCATGCACGGAGATGAAAAAAAAGTCAGCACAACTTTTAGATGTCTAATTAGCAGACCCGCAAGACTAATTTGATGCCTCTGCTCCAAATGGTCATTAGATGGCAATTTGATCACCATTAAGACAGTCAACATCTTGTAATCATGCAAATCAGCCAGGCAAATCAAACACAATAAAAATAAATACACAGTTAAACTTATTTAAACATACTTTTAAACACATTGTGAATATATTTGAACACCTAAAATATTACAAGGAGGAATTGTAAAGAAAATGTTGATTTTGTCGCATCTGTGTGATCATGTGACTTCGGCCAGTCCGCGTTTATGTATGTGGGGGTTATCAGTGGCTGACAGCAGATTCTGCATGAGTGTACTCATTGAGTTTACGTGATTGACCGTATTCCCAATGTTTGATAAATGACTGATTGTGGCTCTCCTTTCCCACATTAGAGGGCATGACAGTGTATATAATGTGACATTAGAAGCGATCACATATTCCCCCTCACCTCAAAAAAAGCAATGTAGCTGTTCACTGTACGTATTCTTACAATGTATTGGTTGTGCAAACTAATGAGTTCCAATACAAAAGCTGCATTGGGAAATTCTGTGCACCAAAAGTTCGAACAAGATTGTCTTTTATATTACAAGTGGCTAACCAATGTATTACACTTGTGTAACAATGAAGGCTGTTAAAAATGTTGCCTGTATTGTCAATACTGTACAGGTTTATAAAAGGATGACAATTCAACCTTGGAATATAATATTTCACTTGTTTTCTGTTGGAAACACAAAGTTCAATGTATTGGCCAATGACCGGTTGACGGTTTGTATTAAAATAAACCAATTTAGTAGTCATTAAAGGTACGTTTGTTTTTTGAATCTCTTCACAAACTCGTTTCAAAGGCAGATTAAGAACTGACTCCCCATGACTAATTGGAATGAATCAGGTCTGGGGACTGGGGTCAAAGGATAATCTCAAGGTTGGAGCATCTGTCAACAAAAATCACATCGCTCGTCACCCATTGCAGAGTTAGTGCATGGACGAGTGGCTGCCACAGAGGCTTGAAGTGACTACAAGCGACAATCTAATCTGAAAGGTTGTGTGTGTGACATTTCCCTTTCTCGATTTTTGCTGCTCTTATTCCTAAATGTCCTTGTGCAGGCTCAGGGACAGCTGGCCGAGCCCGATCCAGCTCCTGTCAGCAAGATGGATCCCCCGGGGCTACGGTGCATCCTGATTTGTTTTACTGGGAGCAGTGTGATGGGTTTGACTGCGTGTCATACGCACAATGCAAGAGTTGTACATCAGGAAATTAAATCTCTTTCAAGCCTGAGCAGGCTTTTGTTGGTGCTCTTAGGAAGTACAAATATATTGCAGGTTAAGACATGAGCTAAAGCTTCTCAAGTAATGACACCTGAAATCATTCAGCTAAATGGGGGAGGAAGGAAGAAGGGTTTCGAAGCAATAGAAAGGGAGGAGATGGCTGCAGAGAAGGGAAAGAATAGAACAATGGAGTGGAGAAGGAACAAGAGAAAGAAAGAAAGAAAGAAAGAAGGGGAAAACAAGGAGAGGGAGGGACAGCGTGAAGGTAGGATTCCACAAAAGGAAAGAAAAGAGGTGGGATCAGACAGATGGAAAGAGTGGAGAGTGGTGGCCAGAAGAAGGGTGAGAGGTAAGAAAGAGGTAGGGAAGGAGGTAGACATGAAAAAAGATGGCAAGAATATGAAGAAAATGGGAGGGAAGAAGATAGAGGGAGGGAGATTGTGAAAGAAGAGGAAGAGAATAAGGAAATGGAAGGACATGAACCAGGAGGTAGCAAAGGAAGAAATAGGATGTGATGAAGGAGGTAGGGAAGAAGGCAAAAGGCGAAGGAGCTAAGAAATGAAGAAGGAGATGGGGAGGAGGTACAGAAGGAAGGCGTTATGACATTAAAGAGGAGGTAGAGGGGGAACGACCAGAGAACATGAGGAAGGAGGTAGAGAGAGGAGCTCGGACATGAAAGAGGAGGTATTAAGGTAAGGAGTTCAAACATGGAGGAAGAGCGAGGGAAGGAAGGCGCGAGATGGTGATAAGATATGACAGAGGAGGTAGGGAAGGAAGAGATAGCATGTGAAAAAGGAGGTAGGAAAGGAACTAGGATATGTCGAAAGAGCTAGGAAAAAAAGTTAGAACATGAAAGAGAATGTATGGAGGGAAGGAGATAGGACATGAAGATGGAAGTTGAAAGGACATGTAGAAGGAGATGGGGAATGAGGTACAGAAGGTTTTAGCACAGTGGAAACAGAGGAGGTAGAGAGGAAGGTATGAGGACATATAATAGGAGATAGCAAGGCAAGGAGTAGACATGAAGCGAGAGGTAGGGAAGGACAGACAGGAGCTGCCAGGGCATGAAAGATGGCAGAGAAGGAGGTTATTACGCACTATAGAAGTCTTAGCATCCGTGGTCGGCTGCCCTCTGCTGCAGTCGTGGCTCTGCGCCACCAACATCAAACATTTACGCGCTACATGATGGGTACAGAGAGAGGGAGGAGAGCGTCGAACATATAGTAAGGATATGAGAGGATATTTGTTCGAAAGGAACTAATTAAGGGGTAAACCCGGGATGATAGATCTAATGACGCAATGAAACACACATTCCCTTTCTAATTGCGCCAATTGTATTCCAACCATTGGCGTCTTGCAATTTGCGCCAACAGTGATGCATGACACACACTTCGATCACCATTGTCAGTCTCTCAGTACAACTGAACCCAAATAGTTTTGGCCAGCTATCAAGTGTGAAATTACATAAACAAGTAAATCTTTTGTGATCATTCTTGAAATGTGTCTTTTTAGATTTTGTGCATGTGTCTGTGAAAGAATCCCTCCTGAATCACAACGTAAGAGGCCCAAAGAAGGCTTTTAAAACATGGTAGCCTCACCTTTTCATAGGGATCCGAGTCGTAATTGAGACCGATTCCGCAGTCGTCTGTGATTTCGGAGAGATCTTCATCGTCAAACTCCTCCAGGCTGATGTCGTGGGCTGGCCTAACAAATGCAGGAGATACATCACAGTCAACACATGTTGGAGTACAAAGTGGTTTCATGTCTTTTGCTTGAAATATGTCTGTCTTTTCCCAACCAAAATTAACTCCGCAATTAACTAAGCGACGCAACCGAATATATTTGAAGTGGACACACACCCACACCCACACATGTTTCATTGCAAACAGACCCAAAAAAGAAAAGTAATTAAAAAAATGAAATCCAAACAAAATATCATTTCTGTTATTCAAACTACTTTACTGCATCTGAATATTTTTTTGCAATAAATATATGAACAAAAACTACAAAAATAAAATAAAATACCAATCGCAAGAACAAAATATTACGGTACATTGGAAAAACAAATGTTGGACCAAAAACAACACAACAACAAATACCAAAACTTCCAACAAAAATAACTAAATAAAACAAAATATCAATTCTGCAGTGCCAAGCTGCTATGTCTGTTTTTGTATTAAAAAGTACACACCAACTGCCCAGAATTCATTAAAAAAATTTGAGAAACATTACAAATATAAAGGAAAATAACCCAAAAGGTACTAACCAAAACTCCCAACAAGGCACGACAAATAGAAACTAAATCTATGGAATAATAACAATACAATACTATACTATACTATACTATAAAAAAAATAACCATGATAAATAAAAATAATCCAAGACTAGCTCTGTTGAGCTACATACTGCATGTTTTTTTCCTTTGAAAAATAAAAACCAAAAATCCACCCCCCTCCCCCAAAAAAACACACAAAATTGATTCTGCAATTGTGTTGGGCTACATGGATATGGGGGTTTTTTTGCCATTAAAAATACAATTAAGTAAAGTAAAAACAATATATTTAAAAAACTATTTTATGTTTAAAATACCCAAAAATAAAATGTTTTTTAAAAAATGATAACAAAAACTGCCACAAAAATACAAACCAAAACCGTGGAAAAACTACAACCAAAACTCTACTTTGGTATTCTGTTTGACCTCAGTTGTTAGGGAGTTGTTTTTGCTTTTGTTTTTGTTTTGTTTTTTCAAATTCAAAAATTCAAAAATCAAACCTACTCGCCAACCCCAAAAATATAAAGACAAAAATAAAAACAAAACCACCACATAAATAAATAAAAAGTAAGAAACCAAAAATTGCAGTTCTCTCCTGCCCTCCTCATCTTTTTGGCATCAACAAATACAATCCCTGTCACTATTTTTAGCCAATACCTGGATTAAACATTGTGTAGAAGACGTGGGAAAGGATGAGGCAAAAGCAGAGTTGGTCTGCTCGCATTCACAAGTCACAGCAGGTGAAGTCCATAAACTTGATGTGGCCTGTAATGAGCCATGGCCAGTTTGCATCATTAGCCTCGAATTCCACGGCGTCCCATTAGCTGCGGCACGCATTCGTTTTCCACAGCAGCTGTCTTGGAAATTGTGTCACAAGGAAATGCTGCATTGCAGTATTTCTAATCGAGGAGAAAGGACACCGTGCGCACTGTGCATGCAAGCAAACTTATGTTGTGCACAATGTCATGGATCAAATGCTCTAGTGAAAGTCTGCAGCTTTTATGACAACAACGGATGAGCATAAGTGAAATAAAAATTGCTCTGCACTGAATAAAAATAATGTCCAAAAAATGACCTAGTGTTATATAATGTAAGTACTGCATATACTGTAGTATTTATGCCTTCAAGGGGCATGGCATTGTGAATGATATCAGAATGTACAGTTGGTCATGTGAGCATCTGGGCGTGAGTGGTGGTCTACGTCAGCTCTTAATGACTGTTTTTATTTTGTATTTGAGTGTTTGTCCCATTTAATAAATGGGTGAAAGTGTATCGGCTACTGTGGCTCTCCTTGCCCACAAGCCAAGGAACCTTAGTTGCTCAATTGTTTGGGGGCTTCACACACGCGTAACTCATAAACAAATCGCCAATTAACAGTTCGAAATAGCGAATACAATATTGAATTGGTTGTCATGGTGACCCTGTAGCACCTAACATATTGACCTACTGGTGGACCAGCCAGGACACCTATCTGTTTCTCTTGATACGAATGCTACTGTTCAGAGTTATTGTATGCAGCAAACACAAAAATATTAATATACAAATAAAATAGATCCAAATATGGAAAAAAAAAGGATCATTTGCTACAGTGAAATGAAAATATATACACTATCTGTTAGGGTTGGGCGAGCCAGGCAGCCTCTTCAGCCAGGGTGCTTTTTTCTTTTCTTTTATCGAAAATATGCTACTGAAACATTTCCTGTAGTAACTACTAAATGTCCAAATGAAGCAAACCTTATTAAATAACAACGTCAACCTGCTGAAGTAATACAACTCTCACGCTCTACAACGTTGCGATGACAGCACTGGCACAGGCTCTGTGTGCTGTGTGCCTCACAACACCTTCCGAGTCCTTCCATTAAAACTGTCGGATGGATTCAAACTCTGCCAATGTGCGTGGGCATCGATTCAGGCTCTGCGGGACGCTCAAACCGACTATCAAATGCCTCGGCTGTCAAATTGTGTGTGGCACTACATGTTGCGACTCTCAAAAAAACTGTTGGCTAATGCTGAAGGATGGTGTTGAAATCAATAATTCAGGGCCATGATGCTGAGTTGATTAAATCGGCGGCTGAGTTAGTATCGTCTGGTATAGTCAGTTGATCAACAAAAGTCTTTGAGATGCTATCTTTGACCGTTTCGAGATTCCCTAACAAGCCTTCAAAGACCAACAGGTGCATTTCTGCGAGAGTCCGTGCAAGCTTGGGAATGTTTCAAGCTACCTCTTGAACACTGTTGTCACTGTCCCATAAAAAAAATAATAAATATGGCTTGGACAGTTGCAGTTTCAAGATTCTCCCCATTACCACGTTCCTTGATTTAACACCCATTGGTGGATAGAAAATCCATTTTAGTAGCCTCAGTGTCCACAAACTGTGTTTAAATATTTTCATCTTTGTTTATTTGGGTCATTTTGGACAAGTGAGCAACTTTCAAGATGAAAGAATTGACATTGAGGGTATTGTTACTGCTACCAAATGTCAATTTATGCAATATGTAATGGTTAAAAGAGTTCAAGGGATGTCTTGACAAAAACACTTGGATATTTTGGGGGGGCTGGTTATGTCTCATACAAATGCCGGGTATAACTTTTCTGAACTGGCTGGCCTGAGGTTTTGCACTGAAGTGAGCAGATCCAAATTGTTGCTGACTTTGTCGTTGGCGACTTTTCTCACCCACTGACCAACTTTATTTTTAAAGCTATCAGCAACCAATCATACTTAATACAAAAAAAATCTGTTGTTATTGGCGATTTCCAGAGCAAATACACAGCGGGTGCCAATGCACTACATTGCTATTAGACAGTGCTTTAATATCTTCTTGTGGCATCATAGGGTGTTTCATAAAAAGCAAAAAAAACAAGCAAATACCGGTAACAGAATAGTTTCCAACCACACAAACAAAAACAAAAAATCGGTGTATATGAACGCACATAATTATTAGACTAACAGAGAGGGCCATAGGGTACAAGAAAAAATGTGAGGCATTTTTAAAAATGCTTGTTATTGCCGTTTGATTCCACATGAAGGTGACAAAGCAATCATTTTATATGAGACATGCCTTTGGCCTGATTACAAAACAGTGACTAAGCTAGCTTTTTTCATGAATAACAGAGGATAGGTTCTGAATCAGCACATTTCTGAATGCTGAATTGCGAATATTCACATCATGCCAGAAATTGTTAATATTAAATGAAAGAAAGAACAAGGCTTAATAACAAACAGCACCTGCTCCATGATGACATCATCATCTTTAAAGAGCCAAGGACATTTATTTCACGAGTCACTCAGGAGATCAATTTCGCAGGCTTTTCACCCTCCTGTCACTCACACTAATGTGCACGCACGCACTCACACACACACTCACACACACACACACACACACACACGCATGCGGACACACGCACACTTTGAGTCATCCCTTTCAACCTAATGAAACAGTCCTTTGTCAAGCGTCTCCCATATTACTAGAGAATAAGAGCATATCGTGTACTACTATCATCAAATGATCTAATGCATGACTATTTTTCATTATATATCCATTCAAGCAAGCCAAAGATCCATTTCTAACTCTGATCTGTTTCTGTCCAAATCAATGGTAATGGTACACCCACCTTGCCACAAGACTGACCCCAACCAGACTGACTTAAGAGCTCAAATTTAAAATGCACACTAAAAATCATCCTGTTTGTAGCATTTTGTCTCACCAAACAACGGGGAACATCCAGCCAAATAAATCATATCCTATGGATATTATTCAATAAATGCATGAATGAGCGCCGTATGTCTGCTTATTAAGACGTAAATTTTGGACATAAATGTTGCATGTTTGGACAATAAATGTACAGTACTTTTACACTATAGACTGTGTGCATTTGTGTCCTCAGTATAGTTTTGATTGACTGAAACGAAAAGCGGCATTATTATGAAACATATGTTAATGTTTTTAAATAACGACAAAAATTGTCAAATAATCATAATCATCACGACAATAACAAAACCAGCGAAAAATAGATACAGTAACTGTATAAAATCAATCACAAAATATAATATTCAAATGTTTCCAAAACTGCTTAATTCACAGTTTATGTACTTTATGCATATAAAATTAATACATGAACAAATTATTTCATTCATTCATTTCCCGAACTGCTTTATCCTCATTAGGGTCGCAGGGGTGCTGGAGCCTATCCCAGCTGTCTTCGGGCAGTAGGTGGGGGACACCCTGAACAGTTTGCCAGCCAATCGCAGGCCACACAGAGACAAACGACCACTCGCGCTTACACTTACACCTAGGGACAATTTAGAGTGTTCCATTAACCTGCCACGCATGTTTTGGGAATGTGGGAGGAAGATGGAGTACCCAGAGAAAACCCATGCAGGCACGGAGAGAACATGCAAATTCCACACATGAAGGCCGGAGCCAGAATCAAACCCTGCACCTCTGCACTGTGAGGCGGACGTGCGAACCACTGGACTACGATGCCCCCTAAAACAATGCAATAAGGTATAACTAAAATTATGTATTTCTATGAATCAGCTTAAACGTTGACTCGCTTTGTTTACGCATTGTTACATAAACCGGAATACATGACAGGTGCATGTTTTGTCCTCATTCATCACACTGTGCCTGTTCCACAACCAAATATTGTATCACTGGGATGATCTGAAAATAGTTCTTCTCTTTAGTGTGATTACATTTGACATTTTGACAATGACATTTTTTTGGGCCCGATATGATAAAGAGCAGCACAGCGAACCAACTGTCGCTGAGCTGGGAGGTCACGTGTCATCCAGTCGCATTGATCTGAAAGCTGCAATGTGAAACTCAATCCCTCAAAAGTGCACAGCGCTGGATGACAAATCCTTTGGGGTTGCTAATGTGATTGAGTGTACTGTGTGATCTGAGACATCAGAATAATTTCTGATACTCTAAATAATAATAATCATCATCATCATAATACATATTTTGTTTTTGTTGCTTTTGGGCAATGTATCAAGGTGAAATGGAAGGATTTTTTTAGATTTTGGATTGTTTGGCTTTATCTAGCAGTCTGTAGCGAAGTGGAATATTAATCATACGTCATCACACTAATGCACTCTAAATGTAAATTGTTAATGCGAAATGACATTTATCGAAAAAATACAAATGTATTGGCAGTGGGGAGGACATGTTTAAGAGGCAATGCGTTTGTTTCTGTGGAAAATTTGGATTTTGCAAGAAAGGAGATCGTGTTGACAAGACGGTTGCTGTGTGTAAGCCTCTGCATATGCCGAGTGAATTATAATGGGAACACGCCAATTCGTCGACGCGTCTTGGCTGTCGCCAGGGCATCACAAACAGCAACAAACCTGAAGAATCAACAACGGCGGGTGCCATGGAAGTTAATGGGAAAAACCAAAAAGGTGTCGCTGACTTACTTATTAAAAAACTCAATCATAAATCTCCTCATGCTCCAAGAGTAACTTATTACGTACGCACATTTTGTGCAAAGTGGTGTGTACGCACAGTTCGTAAATGAAGTCCATTGTGAGCGCGCAGAGAAGTGTCTTGTTGCCTGACCATGTAGACCAGTTGATATTTTTGAAAAACAATGTAAGCCTTTGGGAGAATCATTGACTGTTACATATTGTTGTTCGTTATACAGAACAATCACAGCAGCAGGTTAATTTCAAGTGAAAATATGCAAGTTTAATTTTTTTTTTGTTCCATTAACGAGAATGTTAAATATCATTCAGATAGATGAATGACTTCATCAAAAGTCTGTTTACATTAATGCATTAATACATTAAAAACACCAATTTATTGTAAAAAGACATAATTTGCTTGTTCTGTTGCCCTTTGTTTGTGCTATAATATTCAGAGATGATCTTATTCTGATGTCAATGTTGTTTTTTACATTTTTGGAATCATTCAAGATCAGCTGGTTTTAAACTAAAATAAAATGAAATAAAATCTGTTTTTTTTCATCTGGAGTTATATTTAATGGGTTCCCGTTTATTTATAGAAAGGCCACTGACTGTATCAAAATACTGTTTCAAAATATCGCGTTGATATCGCCTTTATTGTAAAGAATTGTATCATTAAAAAAGCAATATATCGCTTTAAGTCGAATCACGCCTTAGATTAATATATATTGCATCGGTCAAAAAAAAAATTGCAACACCGCTACACTGAGAAAAGCACTACCATGGGTTCTTGTGTAGTTCTTGAGAAGATGTTCTGCACCTAGATTTGATTTTCTTTGTCCCATTTTGAAATATGCATCTTTTACAAAACTTGAATATGACAATAACACATGAATTGAATTGAATGATTTCATTTGAGCTCTTGCCCTGGGTGTGATTGGCTTGTACAGGGGCCCTTAACGTTGTGACCGATTTGTTGTAATCACACGGGTGATTCTAAGTGTCTCAAAGAGCAAAAGGAGCCCTTCCATATATGGATTTCCAATAAAGTGTACCCCAGCGGTGATGATGCTGCCTGCATCCCACTCACACTCGTGTGTTTCATGCATCATCACAAACACTTTCTAGCATCAGCCTGCGTGTAGGAAGGCGCCAATCAGGATCAGGGCGTGGGCCTCCACAGCACCGCAAGGCCACAGCAGACAACAACACCACACTAGAAAGCATATTCACCACCTTTTGTTGTTGTTTCTAACATATGAATGGCGTCATAAACCGCATGTTGCATTGGAATGAGGCGCAAGCAAGGAATCGGGCAGCTTCCCTTCCCTTTTCTCCCCTCCCCTTTGCCCCCACACCACGCAGCAGCCAGCGCATTTTTTTTTTTTTTACCTGCAGCCCGGAGGAGAGAGGGAGTGGAACGTATTGAGGGAGAACATCTCAGCCCGGTCCGCCATCTTCTATGACTCGAGAGCCCACTATGCCGTGGTGACGATCACGGAGGGGAAACGGCAGTCCATCCACGGCAAGGGCGTTCGCAGTGGCTTTTTCTTTGCGTTCTCCCCGGCCGCCCCCCTCTCACTCTCTCCGTCTTGTTGAGTCGCGGATGTTGCGCGTTCGGCAGGAGTCGAGCATCCACGCAGAAGGGGAGCAAGGGAGGGGGGTGCTGTCTCGGATTAAATAATCTGCATGGAAACAAAGGACAATATTCCGAAGTATGATCCAGTATGTCAGACAAGGTGTCTCCCCCACCCCCTGGCGAACGTCTGGCGAGGATGACGATGTAGAGGGAGGAGAGGTTGAAGATGCTGCGGGTGACACACGACGGAAGCTCGCAGGCAGCAGTGCGGAGACGGGCGGGGGCAGGATGTCGGGTGGATAGCGTCATTTAAACCGAGTGGGATGCACGCAGAGGAAGCGGAGGGATAGTCCACCAGCAGTGACGTCAGCGGGAAGAGGAAAAACCTCGATCATTTTTTTTAAATCATTCCAATTGATTGATTTTTTTTCCAGAAGCACTGCGTACTGTCCTTTATTTTTCTGTTTTATTATTCGATATTATTTTTTGAAATTATCATTGACTATTTGAGATTTTATATTGAAATGTATTGTGTTTATTGTTGTTTCTGCCCATTGTAGCTGCTATTAAATTTCGTACAATGACAATAAAGCTACTATGATTTTTAATACTGTATAATAAAACATTACTATCACAATATTAAGATGTTACATTATTTAAATTAACATTATGCAAATATTACTCTTCAAATGTTGATTCAACAGTTATTAAAATATTATTTTAAATGAAGAAGAAAGAAATGATACTTAAATACTTTGTGCAGTGATATTATTTAGTTCTTTTCCCTAAAAGTATAGGACAGTTGTCCACAGAGGTGAAGAGAAGGTTCACCGCATTGTCATAGTTCGTTTTCTATTTGACATGTCAGAATGAACCACATTTCCACTGCCGTTGAGTTGATACATTGCAATGTCGGACTAGATTATGTCGAAGTGGGACTCAGTGAGATGATTAGAGCCATTAAAGTCATACCTTTTCATTTTGTAATTGAATGCCTCTGGATTGGTTCTGGGAAACAAAAAAAATGTATGTACCAGAACAACCTGTTGCCATCATAAAACCTAAATCAACTGTACAGTAACATCTGAAGATGCCTAGCTGTCATATAAGTTTGGAAAAAAGTTTACTGCACTGTCTAAACCCTTTTGTGACAAATATGTAGGCCACTTATACAAAATATTTTGAACTTGTACCTTTTTTTTGGCCAAACCAGTGGTAAATGCCACCACGCGACTACCTGTTCAGTACCTTAGCAACCAGTGCCAACGCCAGGCCATTGTCGCCCATGCAGCAACCTGCCTCCCACCCCTCGCTGAAAGCCACAGAAACCAAGTGCAGCATGTAAAGGCATTTAGTTTCTCAATTGAGATGAATTGCTTCAAAAGACTTCCTTGATACCAATTAATACGAGCTTTTTAGCTCCGGCTTTGGTGCCACCCTATGGCATCTTAAGAGTGTGATAGAAAGCACACAAAAATAGGCGTGTTTTGCAGCAAATAGCTGAGGATAGGTTCCAATCCAGGTTAAAAAATAACTGGGTACTTTTACCATGTTTTTTAAAGTGTTATTATGTTATGATGTTTTTTTCCATGTTGTAGGGAGGTTACATATTAAGAGACTGTGTTGGGTGAATATATGCACATAATGACACCAGCATTTCACATAATTGCAATTTTATTTCCATTCAAAACCCTGACTTGGGAATACAAAAATACTCATATCGTTACACAGCGGCAACTTAAAATAGGTGACAATTTCTAAACAAAAAGATTTGTCACTTTCCAACACATGTCAAATTTTTATGTTTTTTTTTTTTTCTTTTCTTTGTCATTTTAATGGAGGCATGATGGCTATGCGGGCAATAACATCCAGTCAGCCATGATCCAATCAGAATGTTTATTTCGATCGCCACGTTGGAATGTTGACTTTAAGCGAGTTTCTCTGCAACTTCGAAGGGGCCCAGTGTGACAACGCCTGCCCATTCATAAACTGAGAAAGAAAAATGGAAAAGGTGTATCACATATCAATTTCAGACACTTACAAGTAATACTGAAATGTATACCTGGTTGTTGTTTCACTGAACGGCCCGTCCTTCCGCTCCAGGTATTGCTAGTTGATGTGCTGGTCCAAGAAGTGCTTGAGGTGCCACTACTTCCAGAATCTCTGGGGTTCCAAGGAACTTTCAATGGTTGGCCGCCATTTGTTTGGCCCCCGCCACCTCCACTGGTGTGCCATGTGGTGCCTCCAGAATTTCCACCGCCACCGCCAGTGCTCCTGGAAGGGCCTGTGCTGCCAGTTCCTCCTGAGCCACTGGAGGTCCAGAAAGCCCCGGGTTGCTTGCCTCCCGGTTGGTTTCCTCCGCCGGTTCCCCCACCACCGCCACCACCAACGCCACCTCCACCACCGCCGCCACCACCGCCTCCACTGGTGTGCCTTGTGGTGCCTCCAGAATTTCCACCGCCACCGCCAGTGCTCCAGAAAGTGCCTGTGGTGCCAGTTCCTCCTGAGCCACTGGAGGGCCAGGAAATCCCAGGTTGTAGGCCTCCCGGTTGTCTTCCACCGCCGGCACCGCCACCATCGTTGCCACCACCGTTGCCACCACTGCCACCGCCCCCGCCACCTCCACTGGTGTGCCATGTGCTGCCTCCAGAATTTCCACCGCCACCGCTAGTGCTCCAGAAAGGGCCTGTGCTGCCAGTTCCTCCTGAGCCACCGGAGGTCCAGGAAACCCCGGGTTGCTTGCCTCCCGGTTGGTTTCCACCGCCGCCGGCACCGCTGCCGCCGGCACCACTGCCGCCGGCACCACTGCCGCCACCACTGCCACCACTGCCACCACTGCCTCCACTGGTGTGCCACGTGCTGCCTCCAGAATTTCCGCCGCCACTACCAGTGCTCCAGGAAACCCCGGTTTGCTTGCCACCGATGCCGCCGCCGCCGCCGCCGCTACCACCACCTGTTTGGCGGTTGCCTCCACCACCAGTGTTCCAGTTACCCCCTCCCGTTTGGGTGCCGCTTCCGTCACCAGTGTTCCAGTTACCCCCTCCTGTTTGAGAGCCGCCTCCGTCACCGGTGCCCCAGCCTGTTTGTCGTTGTCCAACAATAGCGTCACAGTTGGCACATGCCGAATCGACGCCGTTGGATTCCCTCCAGCTGCAGCAAAACAAAAACAGTCAGTACTGCCAGTGCTCCAGTATAGGTGCAGCTCAATATATGAGAATATCAGGGAAAAGGTTGCCTACAGTGGTTCAAACTGATACATGATGCCTCATTCACTCGAAAATGAACTGACCCATGGAAATGAACTACTAAACGGAATACCTGATAATTACATTGATCATCTGACATTATCATGTAATTATTTGAAATGATTATTATTGCAACAATTATTTTCTGTTATTTATTTAAATATCCATTCTTATTTTAAATCAAGTGCTGAAGAGGAGGGTCCGTCGGGAAGTCGAGCCTCAGATTGAGGAGGAGCAATGTGGTTTTCGTCCCGGCCGTGGAACAGTGGACCAGCTCTACACCCTTAGCAGGGTCCTCGAGGGTATGTGGGAATTTGCCCAATCAGTCTACATGTGTTTTGTGGACTTGGAGAAGGCGTTTGACCGTGTCCCTCGGGGAGTTCTGTGGGGGGTGCGTCGTAGGTATGGGGTACCGAACCCCCTGATACAGGCTGTTCGGTCACTGTACCACCGATGTCAGAGTTTGGCTCGCATTGCCGGCAGTAAGTCGGAATTGTTTCCAGTGAGGGTAGGACTCCGCCAAGGCTGCCCTTTGTCGCCGATTCTGTTCATAACCTTTATGGACAGAATTTCTAGGCGCAGCCGAAGCGTTGAGGTTTTGGTGGCCTCAGTATTGCATCTCTGCTTTTTGCAGATGATGTGGTACTGTTGGCTCCTTCAAGCAGGGCTCTCCAACTCTCACTGGAGCGTTTCGCAGCCGGAGTGTGAAGCGGTTGAGATGAAAATCAGCACCTCCAAATCTGAAACAATGGTCCTCATTCGGAAAAGGGTGGACTGCCCCCTCCGGGTCGGGGAGGAGATCTTGCCCCAAGTGGAGGAGTTTAAGTATCTTGGGGTCTTGTTCACGAGTGAGGGCAGGAGGGAGCCAGAGATTGACGGGCGGATCGGTGCAGCGTCTGCTGCAATGCGGACGTTGTATCGGTCTGTCGTGGTAAAGAAGGAGCTGAGCCAAATGGCGAAGCTCTCAATTTACCGGTCGATCTACGTTCCAACCCTCATCTATGGTCACGAGCTATGGGTCGTGACCGAAAGAACGAGATCCCGGATACAAGCGGCCGAAATGAGCTTTCTCCGCAGGGTGGCCAGGCGCTCCCTTAGAGATAAGGTGAGAAGCTCGGTCATCCGGGAGGGGCTCAGAGTCGATCCGCTTCTCCTCCACATCGAGAGGAGCCAGATGTGTGGCTTGGGCATCTGATTCGGATGCCTCCTGAACGCCTCCCTGTTGAGGTGTTCCGGGCATGTCCCACCGGGAGGAGACCCCGAGGACAACCCAGGACACGCTGGAGAGACTATGTCACCCCGCTGGCCTGGGAACGCCTCGGGTTCCCCCGGGGAGAGCTGGAAGAAGTAGCTGGGGAGAGGGAAGTCTGGGCTTCCCTGCTAAAGCTGCTGCCCCTGCGACCCGCGGGGGCAGCAGTAAAAGATGGATGGATGGATGGATTTTAAATCATTTCTCATTAATATTTTAATTATAATCCATGTTATCTAAATTAATTAACATTTGAACAATAATAATTATTAGCTAAATTTATGTCTGAAAATAATAATCATTCATACTTTTTTAATTAATAGTGTACCTGTTTAAATTAATTGACATTACTATATATCTTGGACACCGGTATTTGAAACTATTAACATAAAAAAATAAAAAATAAAAAAAAAGTTAAAATTCTACATAGATGATGTTGTTTGAATTGGTTCTAATTTAAATGATTGAAATCATTAATACAATTCTAATTATTTGAATTATTGAAATCTTTGCAAAAGAAATCTTCTACGAGAATAGATGAACGATTCTACAACATCCTGAGAGTATATGCTATAAATCTGGGGTGGCCAAACTTTTTTGACCGAGGATCGACTTTTGAAGTGACCAACCAACATGACCCGATCATGTACATGCATGCATATACACACGGATGCTCATCACTCACTCGTTCGTCATGTAGGAGCAGGACCTGTGGTCAACATCAATGTCGTGATTGGTCGACGTGGCTCTTAAGTGGCAGGTAATGTAAAGCTGTTGGAAGAGTCAATGGCATTTATCTTATTTATTTATTTTTCACGGAGGAGTTTTACCTTTAAAAATCCAGTCAGACTTGCTTTCGGAGGTGCTCACCATCCCACTGTCGTCACCCTGGAACTTGAAGGCCTCAAACTGGAACTGGAGCATGTTCTCTGCTGTGCGTTGCATGAACCGAGATTCTGTGCCTGTGATCCTCGCGTCGACTAAACACCTGCACGCAAGACAAGTTGACAAGTTTCAAATCAGGGACTCTTAACTTTGAGAAATTGTGTTTACAATGAGATTGGAAGGGGTTCAAATGAAAAGCTTTCTCTGACTTTCACAAAGTTTTTGAAGCGTACTTGAAATTAGTAGAGTGTTGTATTGGAAGCAATGTAAAAAAAAAAAAAAGCAACATTTTTCTCTGACTTAAAATTACAATTAATTGCATTTTAAACAGTTCTGAAATTTAGATTTTTCAGGATTTTATACGTGACATTACTCCAAGATAGACTCATTGCGATATCTTTATACTTAATCTGACTTGAAATTTCACAAAGTGAGTTTTTAAATGACATAATTGTACAGAGTAGAGAGAGAAGCGGCACTGTGCTCAGGTGCAGTGACAAATTATTCCTGTGTAGGACTGATCATTAGATCTCTGACATTAAATTTCTTGATTGCAGTGCAGTAAGTTTTTAAATCTTATTTTTAAATAAAAAAATATGTCAGGGTCCATTGCAATATACTGTACATTCAAAATGAAATTTCTCAAAAACAATTCAGTCAGGGATGAAATTGTTCTTAAAAATAGATTATTCATTTACAGTACTGTATATAAAGAGCATTATAATTTTTCATTGAAGATGAAGAATTGTGGCAAGTACTACGGGTGCTTACCCCTGATCAAGGAAGGTATATCTGGGGCTGGAGTTCATATCTGGCGAGAGAGTAGCCGTGCAGGTTTCCACAAAAACACGAAGAGGCACGTGGTGGTACTGCCTCACAGAGGCCTCGATACGGACCATGTCTCCCAGGTAATACTGATAACGGGGCCTCTCGTACATCCAGTCATCTGTGAGACGAGATCGGATTCGGTAGACATGTTGAAAAATGACAAAGTCATAGAAGAGGAAGACAGATGCGGTACTAACCGGTCCTCAGGGTCAGAGTGAAGTACAAAAACTCCTCGGCAACCCTGACCGCAGAGAACGGTATCCATTTTGGGTCGAGCGGGAGGCTGCTGACATTGTGGTGCCTGAAGATTTAAACAGGGGGTCAAAGCTGGAATGGCACTATGAGTTTGTTTTGTTTTTCTTCAAGATGACCGAATTTGGACTTGCTTTACTTTTTGTTGCTCTTGGTGCTCGATTGTTCTTTGGTTGAAGGTTTTATTGTTTGTAAGTTAGCTTGACTGCACAAAAAAATATTTTCAGGAAGAAGGTGGGCCATGAGGTTCGCATGTCTGCAACGCAGTCAAAAGTTCCTGGGTCCAAGTGCTTGCCTGGGTTCTTTCTGGACAGCCCAGTTTCCTTCCGCATCCCGCGCAAACTTAGATATTTTCCAAAAATATACTTTGTATAATAATGTGAATGTGAGTGTAAATGTTTGTTTGGCCATGCCATGCAACTTGCTGACAACCACACTCGGTTTTAGACTCCAGCTTTCCTGTGACTATGAACAAGATTGATCTGTAGAGAATCCATCGAATAATGGCTTTTCGGGGAAATAGAAGAAATAACTTATTACATTTAGGTGGTGCAGGTGCACATTCTGCACTTTTGTATTCAGTTTCAATTGAACCACAGGTTTTTTTTGAATATTGTTCTAAAATTCCCTCTATGAATAATGCATGCATTTTCCTGAGAAGTGTCACCTTGGGTAGTGACATTCCACAATCACAGCAGTTTCAATGTTCCTCACAATGGTCCTCACAATAGGGGAGTCGCTCAGCATTTTGGGGTTATAGTCAATCACAAAAGTGTAGATGAGAGCATCATCTGTCATCTGCAGAGGGGGGGAATAAACGTAATAAAATGCAGGGTGACAAATTAAAAAGGGATATTTATCCAGTATCGTTTCACAAAAGCACACTGCGGCTTACCCGTGATATGCTGCCACATTCTTGCAGCTCGGTCTCGAATATCAACACCTGGGCTTGAGTGTCTTCAGCCACTGCGCCACAGGGACCCAGAGTGAGATCGGCGCGCTTGACGAGCTGTCCTGTTCCAAAGAAGTCTTTCTGGACCTCCATTCGTGCTTGTCTCTCCCCGCACTCCACAGTGACGGTCTTTGAGGCGATGGGGTGCTTCAGCTGAAAATCAGGTACATGCTCAACTGCAACCGTGGGCCCTTCAGGGTAGGTCCAGGTGAGCGGCCTCTCGAGAACATGCTTAGCCTGCTGCTGATCGTGGTGCTCCTGGTCTACATTCTGGTATCCGGAGCAGAGGCTGACTACCAGAGCCAGTGCCACAAGGCACACAGCACTGTGCTTCATTATAATGGACGCACAGCAACCAGTGATCCCCACGAGATGCTGTTAGGACCAGAGACGCGCTTTCACCTCATTTATAAGCAGGCCTTGTGGTTGCCTCCCCTTCCGGTCCCTTGCGTTGGACAGCTCCCATGATCGCTGATAAGACAATGTGTCAGCCAATCCAGTTGAGTTGACCGCAGTTGTGTGGTGCTGTGTTTTGACTGTTACGCTGATCTCCACTCAAACTGTGCCATTCGGTTGCATAACACAAGATCAAAATATCTACAGTCCCGCCATAAGCCACACTATAAGCCAATAAAGTAATAGTACAGTTTAAGAAATGATTAAACCAGAGCCCAAAGTAAGATTCTGCAACACAGTGGATCCAAATAGAACAGCACTGGTAACTGTCAAAATCACATTGTAAAAGTCTAATGTAGCAATATGTCTACTAATCTCTTCCACCCAAATGATATTTTTTCAACACTGTAAACAGTAAATGAAATGATCAATTCTTGATTAAGATGTCAAATGACAGCTGGTTACTTGCATTCCTGAACAGAGAAAACACAGTTGTGCCTAAGTTTAAACACCCTGGCAGAAATTGTTAGATGTATATACAGGTACTGGTATTGAAAGAAAACATAAGTGATAAGGCAAATCTCTTATTTCTTTTTTTTTTATTATTCGTCTTTCAATAAACTTGAGTGACAAAGTGACAATAAAGTTGTATTAAATTCAATTCAAATGAAACTATAATGAATTTCAGAATCACACGATAATCAAACAAAACAGCAATAACAGAAATAATGAGATGGTGGTCCCCATCCATATTTGACAAACTCGGCAATGGGTATGTAGTGTATAGTCGTTGAATTTTATTCTTGATTCTGGCTTGAATTTGGGTACTTAAAAAAAATCCCCAAATCTATTTTGAAATGAAAAATCAAACTTAAAAATGGAGAAATGGTGTTAGGTCATTGATATTGAAGTAGTCTGCATTAAAGCACAAGGCAAGGCTCGAAGGATTCATGTTGACAAATGTGGTGAATTTGCTTTGTATGCACCATTAACCCTTGCAGGGCCAGCGGTTACTACAGTGGACATTCGATCATGTTATTGGGTTACAGGGTACGTGAAAGGGTTAAATATGTAACACAACCAGGCAATAGGAATCATGCGTGTTCTCCCAGCCAATCAGCACAGATGTTAGAATGGATAGAAATCAAAGAAAGAAAGCTAGAAGTGTATTGGTCCAGACAGTATGTATTATAAATAGGAGGATAAAGATTATAATTTTGAAAATATAAAACACTGTGTAGCCACCCTAGGTGCAGCTACTCAGCGTCACCCTTCTAATATGTGGTCAAAGGTCAAATAAATCAATATCTCGCAGGTGTGTCAATTTATCCAATCTATTTGAGTTAGGGTGCACTACTTAAGGTCACAGTGAGATTGGCAACAGCAGACTCTAGTTAGAGTCAAGGGAAAACCTCCAACAGAGAGAAGACACACTGACTGAGTTTTTTTTACAAAAAAATATATATTGAATGAATATTTACATCAGGAGTAAATGAACAAGAACAAGAATACAAATAGATGAACAAGAAAGAAACACAAGTTAAATTGTTATCAGTTCTAATAAGTTGTTTTTTTGGTATCAGATCTGACCCATGAAAAAAACGACTGAGATCTCAGTTTAAACAAAAAATACTGCTTTCATTCAAAAAGACAGTCAGTGTGTCTTCTCTCTGTTGGAGGTTTTCCCTTGACTCTAACTAGAGTCTGCTGTTGCCAATCTCACTGTGACCTTAAGTAGTGCACCCTAACTCAAATAGATTGGATAAATTGACACACCTGCGAGATATTGATTTATTTGACCTTTGACCACATATTAGAAGGGTGACGCTGAGTAGCTGCACCTAGGGTGGCTACAACTGCAACTAATGAAAGACGGTACAATTGTGTCTGGCTTTTGTTTTTTGTTTTTTGTGTTTTTTTTTTAATAAACTGGACTGAGAAGATGGGGGTCACCAAAAAGGTTATGTTGACAGTGGGTTACGGTCACCTGACCTTCACAGATGTCACACTCTGCCTTCTGCCAAAGTACATTTGTGCCAATCGATGGTGGACCCCAGCACTGTAGCCAACCCATGAAAGTTACAAAATAAGAACATGTAAAGAGTTTCCCGTGTCGTCAGTTTTACATAAAAAGGGAAGAAATGTCCAGCACCTCAAGAAATGAGTATTATTTTGTGCAACTCTTGATCAGTATGGTGGGAACTGCATTTGTATATTACAATGACAAGAAAACATTCATGCAAATAGTAGCACAAAACACGAATGAGGTTTGTACTGTCTGACATGAAGACTAGGACGATTGTCAAAGATTTGAAGTACTTTGACTGTAAACAAGTTTGGGGTGTAGTCTTTTCTCCCAAAGCTTTTCATCATCGTCATTTTATCCTCAGGGCATTGAATTGGGCTGGCCCGGTGGACCAGTGATTAGTGTGTCGACCTCACAGTGCAGTTCAATTCCAGCTCCGGCCTCCATGTGTGGATGTGAGCGCGGATGGTTGTTCGTCTCTGTGTGCCCTGCGATTGGCTGGCAACCGGTTCAGGGTGTCCCCCACCTACTGCCTGAAGACGGCTGGGATGGGTTCCAGCACCCCCCGTAAGGCCTTGTGAGGATAAAGCGGCTCAGAAAATGGATGGATGGCATTGAATCATTTGCATCTGGGCTGTTCTGGTTGTCAAAGATGTTTGTCTCCCACGCGAGCAGGCTTCATCAGATCATAAGCCAAGGCGAGATAGGACAGCATTAACTAATCTGTGCGTTGGCGTGAAAACCAAAAGCAGCCCAATGAAGAATGGGTTCGCTCTTTAACAAGTGTCGTTGAGGTACATTAGAGAGAAGTCTTTTTTCCTTTTTTGGAGGAATTTTCTCAACCTTTGTGAACAGGTGCATGCATGTTTTTCTCCAAAAAGAGTGCTGTTTCTTTTTGAGGGACAGGTATCAGGCTTAGGTGGACTGATAAACCCTGCCCTGATGAAAGTCAAAACATCTTTTCAGACAACGACAACTTCCCCAAGATAACATGGTTGCACTGGTGACTCGCACATCTGCCACACAGAGTTCAGATTTGTTCTCATTTCCACCAGGTACTTTGATTTACCCCCACATTTTCAAAAGCATGTATGCTAGGCTCATTGAAGACTAAATTGTACATCTGTGTGATCTCTTGTCAATGCAAATGTTTTGGGGGGGTTTTGCATTTGTTTGTCTCTTCGTTTGCCCTGCTATTGGCTTGCGACCAGTCCAGTCCATCTGGAGTCATCTGGGAACGGCTGCAGCTCCCCCGCAGTCCAAATGAGGACAATTGCTCCAGAATACGGATGGATGGATGGATAGATTTATGACAGGGTTAGCTGAATCGCATAACCAGCGAATGATTTTGACAATGAATATCAAGTGACCAAGCAATACATCCCCAACCTCCCTAGACCTAACAATATCCATTTAAAAGTGGGCCATCTCGTTAATGTCGTCAAATTACCATCAGTGCGAACAGATTCGACATTTTGCTCTACATTTCCATCAATGGCCCAAGATAAGAGCATGTGTTTATTTTGTCAATGCTGGATGAACACAGATAGCGTGACCCCTACAGTCGTCGGTCATCCAGACCCGCCGGAGGTTTTTATTATGTCATTGCTCAAACAAGTTGGCATTCAGGGATTGACCAGGGATTAATGCCAAGTGTGAAATATTCATGTCTACCGATGATTGTGGCGATTTTTGGATTTTTCTTAACCTAAATTAAGGATCTTTTGCCTTTCATTTTTGCTTCATTCCAACCAGTTTTGGGGAAGCCGATAGAAGGGTTATTATGTCAACGTGACCCTTCTGAAATCTTCCCGTATGTGTGTGCTGCGACACTACACGGCAATGAAGTTCATTGGTCTCCTTGCGCTCACCCTGCTGCTAGGCTGTGGAGCTGTGCCTCAAAAGTCCACCAACCAGTGGCCTCAGCAAACCTCCAAGCCCGTGTGAAGGCACACCAAAAGATAAGGTGTGGTCCTGGCGGGATCTCATCTTGTGAATGTAAAGCCATCAATTGTTGCCAAGATGCCAACATGTGCTACTATGGCAGACAAGGTAGGTCAAATTTCATGTTTGAACTACTGTTCCCTCGCTACGTCACGGTTCATTGCTCACACCCCCCACTACAGCAAACATTTTTCAAGTGATTGTTTTGTTTACTGGTCTTCCGGCCTAGAGTACCACCATGTTTCCGTGGTTAGGTGTCTTGGCAATTTCCATTTGTTCATTTTATTGGGGAAACTATCATGTTACTTGTTTTTTCACTTGATCAAGCGCAATGGAAAGTATTGATTTAGCCCCATCTGGTGGCAGGTAGGTGTCAAGGAAGCTGCAGAATCAGTTTAGACAGTACTTTGTATGATCCTTTTTTGTGCAGCTACAGTGGTGTCTTGAGATTTGAGTGACCCGACTCGTGGGTTTTTGGAGATTAGAGTGATTGTTTGGCTGATTTTTTTTTCTTTGGCTTGCAAGCAAATTTGCAAGCACTGCATTGGTGACAGTAAGCTCAGCACAACTCAACAAAAAAGCAGTCTGAAAGATTGTGAAAAAAAAAGTGTTTCTATGACTGTATTACACAGAACCTTAAGTGTCCAATGTATGTCAACAGAAGAAGCAGCACACTGTTCACTGAATTGAAGTTTTTAAAAATCAGCAACAAATTAATTCTTCATTCTTTTAAATTGTTGTTAGTGTATGATTTTTTTTTTCACCAGGTACCACATAAGAGAGTGTTTTCGGGGGGGGGGGGGGACTACATTTTCGTGGATGGCTACAGACTCGAACAGCATTTCCATTCACTTCAGTAAGAAAAGATATTTTAGACAGTGCTTTGAATGAGACCACGGGCAAATATAAAACTTTTTTTTGTTAGGCTAGTTTCATTTTTTTGCCATCCTGCGTAAATATTGAACGAACACGCGGGGGAAAGAAGGCCACTTTCCCCCAACAATATGTACCGTAATGCATTTACATGTGACAAAGGAAATACCCCAGTCGCTGATGTACATTACAGCCATGAACATGACAACAGAATGGACGCACATATGCGGGAGCCGTCGTCAGCCACGGCTCAGGCACAGATACTCCCACGCATACATTACAAGTTCTCACCTTCTGTGTTCTCATTTGTGGTCGTGTTCAGTGACTCTCCAGTGTACCAAGGATGCCCAGATGATCGTGGTGATCAGTCGAGACGCCACATTTCCACGTGTCGACTTGGATTCCCTTTCATTCATCTCCAGTGAGCCCGGGTGCGGCCTGGTTGACAGCAGGTCGGCCTTTGCCATCTACCAGTTTCCAATATCTGCATGTGGCACTGTCATCACGGTGAGGCCCGTCCCACATGAATTGGATTGAGCGTTACTCCAGCAAAATAGTGTAATGCTGCAAACATCCTGTAGGAGGAGCTTGGTGCTATAACCTATGAGAATGCCGTGTCCGCCTCTTTTGAAATCGCTGTTGGACCCAATGGAACGATTGCCGGGGACAGCCACTTTGAGTATGTGCTTCTCTTTTTTTTATTTATGTGCAGTCACTGGACACTATTTGAGAGAGGGGAATTGGAATACATTTGTAGATCATCTAAAGAAACAACTAACAACTTTTAAGAGAACATAATGTAATAATGACTTTTTGATGTGCCCCGCAATTGGCTGGCAACTAGTTCAGGGTACAGTATACCCCGCTTACTGCTCACAGACAGCTGGGATAGGCTCCAGCACGTCTACGACCCTTGTGAGGATAAGTGGATCACATGATTGATGGATTGCAGCTGAGGAATTGGTGAAGGTGATGTGTCTGCCACATGTGCCACACTACGGATCTGCACACTAAGTGACAAATGCAACTAAGTGGTTGAGTGATGAACAGTGGTGTAGTGGGGATTTTTTAAGTGTGTGTACGCGATCGGGGAAAAATTGAATGTGGCGTCGGGAGAAGTGGGTGGACGGCAAATAAAAATTGAATGTGGCGTCGGGAGAAGTGGGTGGACGGCGTACCCCCGCGTACCACGCCCACTACACCCCTGGTGATGAAGTGCTGCATCTAAAGGTGAAATCACAATCATGGGTGAAACCAGCTCAGAACAGATGTGAGGCAGATGCGTAAAGCACTACAGGAACTGAGCTGGTCCCTTAACAAAAATACTGTCAACCTGTCGATATTTGGAAATTTGGGGGACCTTTTCAACATGAAAAACTTTCAGCATTAGTCGAGTTTCACGAATACCCAGTACAAGAGTTGTCATTCCATTCAACATAAATATTTTATTACATCCAGCAGTTTACAATCATGTTTTAGTTCACCTTTTCAATTCGCCACGTTGATGTTGCTACCTAAATAAGTTAAGTGTTCGTAATGCATATTGTTGTACATTAATTGGCATCCACCAGCAACGTAAACTATAGGTGTGTTTTCATCAAGCTTTATGTTTGATTGTGCAACGTGAATAACGACCAGGCCATTCTATTGCATGTTTTGCTGCGTCTGCATTATTAATATCTTGCACACCACTATTTACGCTAGTATGCAATACAGTACTGATGACGTACAACATATTTCGTGTTTTATCAACGATCTCGCATAATTTCGTATTGACCAAGTGCATGGGCTACAAATCAGATTTCCCAAAATTTACAATTGACAAACGACAATCAAAACACCAAAGATAAGCATTTTTTCCCCAAGTCGTTTTTATCGAGATTAGTTATATGGTTTTCTGTGACTGTGTTGTTAAACTGATCGAGTTGCACACAGATGATTGATTATTTTGGGGAACCTACAGCTGACCTGCTCGCTCGATGCACGATGGTGCAAATTGTCTGTCGCTTGCATTGCTAACTTCACGAATATAGTAACAATTACAAATACCACTTTTACCGTGCTATATTTCCCAACATAATCAGACGGAAGCAGCTATTTTGGCCAGCATGATGTATGCTAGCGTAGCTAACTATGACAAAAACAAAAAGTGACCCGCTACATGCTCAGTCAGTGACCACCATTTGACGTCTTCATTTCCAGACCTTTCTCGCAGGTTACAGCAGAAAGTCTGCAAAAGGATGAATATTTCTTAACGTCTTATATTACATAATTATTATTGGAAATACCAGCTCGTCGCGTCATCGTCTCGGGGGATTAGTGATGACATCGCGTGACATCTCGTAGGGGAAACAATTTCAAACACTCCTCCCTCGAATTTGATAACAAGGGTGACGCGTATAAACGAGGGTGAAGTGGCAAGATGAGACAACCGAATGGACCGTTTTGACTACACTTACGTATGCCTTCATGAAGCCGAGCGGGGGTCTGGGATTTCTGCTGTCGATGTGTTATTTTATAATTATTTTTTTAAGGCAACATGTTTGAACCTCCCGAGACGCTGCTGAAATATGAGAACCCAGTTTTAATCAGTAAAACCACAGATAAAAAGTGTTCGAAGGTAAGTTTCACGACATCTTGCGCAGTAAATCAGAGGTGGGGAAAGTACTCACACTTTGTACTTGTTGAATCTCAGATTCTTGTATTTAAAGGAGGAGGGGTGTAATAGTAGATGTATTAAACGTAAAAAGAAAACTCCAGACTGAAATGTATTTGAGTACAAAGTAAAAGTGTTTACTGTCAATTATATCCCAAAAATGTTTTGAGATCTTGGCACAAAACTGCATGCTAAATAGTTTAAATAGTCTTTAATTAATGTTCTTACTGAGAAGACAAAACACACTTCAGACACAGGTGGATGTTCTGTCCATGCAAGAAACAACAGTGAAAGATATGCATCCATTATCCGCTTATCCTAACATGAGGGTTCTGGGCGTTCTGGACCCTATCCAAGCTAACTTCGGACAGTAGCCGGGGAACAACACTTAGGGACAATTAAGATTATTCCATTAACCTACGATGCATGTTTTTTGGCATACGGGAGGAAACCGGAGTACTCCGAGAAAAATCACACAGGCACAGGGAGAACATGCAGCCTGGAATCAAACTCTCGACCTCTGCACCGCGAGGAGGATGCATTAACCAGTTGATTACTGTGCCACATATATACATCCATTCATCCATCTATCCATTTTCTAAGCCGCCTATTCTCATGAGGTTCGACGATGTGTCGGAGTCTTCAGGCAGTAGGTGGGGTACACCCAGAACTGGTTGCCAGCCAATCGCAGGTCACAAATAGACAAACAAAAACCATTAGCACTCACAAACACACCAAGGACAATTTAGAGGGATCAGTTCACCTACTGTTCTTGATTTAAGAATGTGGGAGGAAACCGGAGTACAGTACCCGGAAAAAACCCACGCAGGCACGAGGAGAACATGCAAACTCAAAACAATCCGGCAAAGTAATATGCTATTTACAGGGGGGGCGTCCTTTTAAAGTCAGCAACCAACCGCATGCCGAATCCCCGGTGCCTCCACCTCCAAAAGCCAAATCCTCTGCAGCCGAAGCCCCGAGGCAGCAAAATGATGACATACTCAACCTCATCTTTCCACCCAGGTACTGTGTACGCCCCTGCTTTCCACATTATGTCACTCAAGTAATTCAACACTCATTTCATTCTCTTGCCATGCCAGGGAATGGATGGAGGGAAACCAGCTGTGGGTGCAACAAGTGTCCAGTGCACCGTGCACGCGAGCGGACGTGGTCAACCTCGAGGAGCACCTGGACAGGAAACTGCAGCAAAGACGGGCCATAGAGACAGGAATATGCCCTGTCCGAAGAGAGCTTTATACCCAGTGCTTTGGTAAGAAAACAGCTTTAAAGACATGCAAATACATGCCATGAGGTGGACGGTGAAAAAGTAAATAAATAGTAATAAAAAAAGTCTCCCCAATGCCAACAGCAATGAAGATAACAATTGTTCTAGGACAGGGAGACTTGAATTTTCTGTCTGCCTTGAGTCTCACTGCCCACTGCGGGCATCAAATAGCCAAAATTGTGGTCAATTCTTTGCCAAGGCGAGCTGACGACTTCTCCAAGTCGGCCTCCATTTTGTGAAGGAGCTCAGGAATCACATGCAGCCGGCGACTGAGCTTGCTCAATGCCAGGAGTCTGAGTATTGACGGCTTTCCACGCACCCTCAGTCATGACAGGCAGCCTCCCCATTTCCAAAAGTACTGCCAGCGTCTTCCGAACTTTGCGCTGCATCAGGAAATTGCCAACTCCAAAAAGCAGAATGCCTGTTATCCAAATCCCAGCATTCTTCCAAATCCTTGATGGATAGAATCGCCAGCCACAAGGATCCTCCACTTCCTCTAGGTGTCCTTCATGTATCCGGCCCCAAATGTTCTGTCAGGACAGGTGGGCTCACCTCTACCCATTTGGTTGATTGCTTTGAGAAACCACTTGATGAATTTCATGATTTTAAATTTTCGGAGAGCAATGCAGCGCGACGCTCGGGTTGATACTTTAGACAAAGAGATTACATAAACAAAGTCAGTAACCTGGGAGAATGAGGCAGGGAGGGAGCAGAGGAAGAAGCATCCACCTTTTTTGAGAGCCAGAAGAGACATGGGTGAATGAGTTGTTCGGACGTCCACCTCACAGTTTAAAGGTTGGGGGGTTCAAATCTGGTATCCAGCCTTCTTGCATGTAGTTCACATGTTCTCTCCATGCTTGTGTGGGGTTTCTCCCGACCGACTACTTCCTCCCATGTTAAACATGTATGTTAAGTTCATTTAAAAAATGCCTCTTCTCTCAGTTCATTATTAATTATGGTACTACTCTGAAGGCGTGCAACTCTAAATTTTGACTTATGAAAAACATGTCTTAAGTTTTTGAAATGTTCGGAAGGTGAATGTTTTTCTGATAAGAGGGCTGTGTCATAATTACAGCTGCTCTCTGTATATAGATGAGCTGATCAGGCAGGTGACTATCAACTGCGCAGAGCGTGGTCACTTGTTGTTGCGGGTCCGAGATGAGATCCAGATGACCATCGCCGCTTACCAAACCTTTTACGAGAGCAGCGTGGTTTTTGGCATGAGGAAAGCTCTGCAGGCTGAGCAGGACAAGGTGGACATGGAGAAAAAAGTAAGGACCATTTCTTATCCCTTTGGTAATCAAACACAGCATTTTTAATTTGATTGAGCAGGTTGATATAGTAGTGAACTTGTCTCCCCCACGGTTGAGTTCTTGGGCTGAGGAGTGAAAGCAAAGCAAAAAAAAATACAAAAATACAAAATAAAATCAACCAAGCGATGGCCCATAACTCGAGCGGCTGCGAGGTAATGCAGTGTCACCATGTAGGTGGATTTCAAAAATTAAATCAGAGTACAACTAAGAACCAGCCAGAGACTGGCCTAAAGGGGAAGTCAAGTTCAACATTTTCTTTACACTGTGGTCTATGCTCCCCGACTAGTTTAAACACGGCATTCTGATTAAGATTGCATTTGTGGAATATGATTAAGCCGCAAAAATCCACCCGTTTTTATCCATCTCAGTGGACGGCCATTTTGCCTCTTGCTGTGGACTGAAATTGACATCAAAGTTGATCAGGGCTCAGGTAACGATGAATCATGGAGGAGGGAAAAAAAGGAGGAACGTTATTGTTTCAGGCCGACCAAACTTCTGGCCGCCTCAGTGTGAACTCTTGAATTTCGACGGAGCCAACACAATGAAGAGATGATTTAAATTTTTGTTTGGTGTGCAAGTTTAACATACATAAATTCCACTGTAAAAATCAACAAAGCCTTACACCTAATAAATGCCTGGGACCTGTTGTGGTTGACGAAATCATCTTTTGATGTGAGATGCAGCAGCATTTCTTCAATTGATGCGTGTTTTCATGTTGACTCTTGTTCTTCATAGATAGCCGTGCTGGAGCAGCAGAAAGAGGAGCTGCAGAAAGAGTTGCGTGATGAGAAGGCTAAATGTGACGCCATTGAAAAGACAGAAGAAGAAAAACACGAGGTTCAGGAAAAGAAATACACGGAGCAGATTCAGTTCCTTAAGAGAACCAACCAGCAGCTTAAGGTGATGATGCGTCTAACTAGCGCTCATATCGATGGCGTGAATTGAAACCTAAACAGTTTTGTCTTCTTCCTTTTGTCCCATTTAGGCTCAGCTTGAGGGGGTTGTGACGCCAAAATAACTTCACAGTAGACATTTTACTACAGAGAATGTCACTGAACAATGTCTTTTTTTATGAATGAAATTTCATAATTGAATATTAAATGTCTTTTTTTAAAGAATGGATCAGAGTGTGTAATTATTTGGGCCCTGGTGTTGTTATTTGAACAAATAAATTGCCTTTTTGGGGCCTCATCATGCCCAGAAATTACTCAATTTGTGCAAGGACCTGTACCCCGGTAAAAATACAGTAGTACTGTATGTGTATTTTAGGTGTCCCCAACACTTACCCCCAAAACTCACTCAGTAGCACCCCTTTGAAAGCTATAAATATTTGCCCATGACCCCAGTTTGACATATGACATAAAATTGGTTGGATGTATTAGAGTTGGACACGTAAAAAAGTTTATTGGACCAATGCCTGAAATTGAAAAGGAAGCCAGCCATTTTGGTTCCCAAAGCTCTTAACTGATGAGCTTCAACTTGTGACGACTCAAATGAGCCCAAATCAGAGAACAAATTTGTCACGCTTTTTTTTGTGTACACCAGCAAATGTGGACCAAGTATGACATCAAAGTTTGAAGTTCATTTCAATGCTTTCTTGTAAAAACGGGAACAAAACAAAATGCCATGAACACCAATTTTTGATGCAAAATTTGGTGGATGTGTTTATCATAACAGGATGCATGAAAACCTCAAGAGTAACACGCCTGAAAATGAACAGCAAGTAAGCCATTTTGTATTGAAACAGCTATTTTGGGGCAAATTCCAGCATTCGTATTTTGGCGCACTGTGCGCAAATGGGCTCCAATCAGTCACAGTTGTAGTAGACCGATGGACAATGTTAACCTGCCAAGCTTTTTTGCCGAGGCCATCTAATGTGGGAAAAATCAAAGTTTGATGATGATTTTGACAAAATGTTGCTGTAAAAATACTACAGGCCCCAATATTGAATTTGAAATGTTAGACATTTGACTATTTGTTTTTGTATTTGAGTGCAGCATAGCAACATGAGTCACAAAGAAATTATCTCAAAGTTGTGAATCACGTTATGGAGAGTTTCATCATAAGATTCTTTAGGTGTGTCTCAAAAACAAAAGGTTCAAGGAGAGGTTGTTTGCCAAAACACACCCACAAAAAACACCTTTTATAGGCAGTTGTGTTCATCAAGCCAGAAAAAAAAGATCTGACACGCAGATTCGCCTTTTCTAGCTCAGCTAAGCCACAAGGAAAGCTATTTTTGTGCAGCATTGAATGGGGTTGTTTAACAATACCTGTTGATGAGAAATATTTTTACATAATGGCTGCCTTCAGAAATGTTTCCATGTTTTTGCCCGATGACCCAGAGGTGGCAGATTTGACCCGGTTGGCCATCACCAATGAAGCCATTTCTATCTCAGAGAATGCAGGTGACACATTTTTGTCTCTAACTCACCCAAAATATTAGACAACTGCATGTGTTATTCTACTTTTGTGCACCCATTTACAGTATTTTCTGACAGGAAGATGACGATTTACATTGATACGAACAAGGCACAGCAATTGAACAAAAATTCTTCTCTACCATGGCAATTTTACACTTTAACAGCCAAATTGATTCAAAAACAGATTTTGTGGAAATTCATGCATGGTAGAAATTATTTTGAGAGACTGGCTAATTAATTTACTTTTCTGTTGCTCCGATTAATGACACAGATGCACTTTTGAGGCTGAAATGAGAGTGCTGACGTTAGCGAACATAGTCATTGTGTTGTGCTTGACTAATTACTCAAAAGAGAACCCAACTCATTAGTACATTTTTTTTCCGATACAGTATTAAGTGCAGTTTTTTATGTCATTACAGTGGAAACCCAATTAATATTTCTTGAGTTGGCATTTGGTGTAAAAGGTTGAACTACTGTACTGGTATATCCATCCATCCATTTTCCGAACCGCTTCATCCTCACTAGGGTCGCGGGGGGTGCCGGAGCCTATCCCAGCAGTCTTCGGGCAGTAGGCAGGGGACACCCTGAATTGGTTGACAGCCAATCACAGGGCACACAGAGACGAACAACCATCCACGCTCACACTCATACCTAGGGACAATTTAGAGAGCCCAACAAGCCTGCCATGCATGTTTTTGGATTGTGGGAGGAAACCGGAGCACCCGGAGAAAACCCACGCAAGCCCGGGGAGAACATGCAAACTCCACACAGGGAGGCCGGAGCTGGGCTCGAACCCGGTACCTCTGCACTGTGAAGCCGACGTGCTAACCACTGGACTACCGGGCCGCCTGTACTGGTATATGTATAATTGATTTAGGTGCGGATTGGCGTGCAATCCATAAACAGCATGTCTACTCTGACGACAATTTGCACATCAAGTAGGCATATCTAAATAGCAGTTAAGGTAGAATCGAAACACGTCAAAATTTATATAATACAAATACCAAATAATACAAAATGAATACAAAACTCCTCGCTCAAATTGTATTTTACAGATTACAAACAGAAAAAGTCTAAAATTCCGATTAATAGTAGTTCACTTCACTTTCAGTTGAATTTCTTGTAAATCTGAAATGTAACGTTAGTGACGTAGAACAGCGCCACCCGGCACAAACTATCAGCGTGTCTTCCAACCCGGAAGTGAAGTGCGATTGGACAATTGGGATCACAGACAAAGGTCGTCACGTGGCTCCTAGTGTGCTGGCACAGTAAGGGCTACAGCGGCTGTACGGATGACGATTAAACATTGACCTCATGCGATTAACTAGATACACTTTGGTCTTCCGGTTAGTGAGCATTGCTGGTGAGCTCCGTCCGTCACCAGTAACCTCTTGTCGCTCTCTCCGACCCATAGTTTGCCGCGGTTCTCCTCGGCTCTTATCCCAGAAACTCACAATGCAGGCGGGCGGCAATGTAAGTGGCGACGCGCTCCCGGTGGACGTGAAGAAGCCCACCAGCTACGAGTTGCTTATTCTCGCCCACGAGAGAACCTCGAGAACCCCGAGTCCACTTTTGGGGTTTAACGGCGACGACGACTCCGAGGCTGAGTCCTTCAAGGGTGGCAGGACCGTGGAGGTGGACCGGGAAACGAAGGAGAGGGCGTTCGTGTGGTGCCGAGATTTCCTGTCCGGTGCGTGGAAGACCATCCAAATAATGGACTTTCACATCAGCATCGTCAGGTGACTACCGAATCAGTTCAACCCCACATAATTTTGTGCCATGTATGTCGAAAGGTTTTTAGAAAAGTTTTTGCGGTCATCTCGACATACCGAGAGCCCCCGTTTAAGGCGGGGTATGCAGTGTGGACCCTCTCGTGACAGGTGAAAATCCGCAATAAAGAGAGAACATATTTTGAAAGCTATTTTGATTACTCCCCCACCCCTTCAAAACTAACGCAAACACATTTTAACTGTTTAACCCGCTATCCAATTGTAAACAACATTTCTTGGCAACAAAAAAAACTGGTTGCGCCGTTAAAACTGTTGACTCAAGTCTGGCGAAGGTGTTTGTAACCTTTCACATTTATCGAACCATGACGACAAAACAACATTCACTACATGTACAGGACTGCTCAGTGAAATGTGTACTTTTAAAAGTACCATTCAGCATATAACACAGCTCCTGCATTCAGGCTTTTTTTTCCCCCTGTATCCGCTCAAAGGAAACAAAATGACTTGCTCACACAGTTCTCCAGGTAAAGTGGAAAGCATGCTTGCTTCAAGCTTAGTTAATGTAAAAAATAAACAACATCAAACTAAAGTCAATCACACTTTATAATCACTCAAAATAGTCAACCAACTCTATTTTCCTTCTGGAACATTTATTTGTGCATGCAATATTTTGTTTTTCTTTCTCCCCCTCCCCCTTCAATTCTGCTGCTGAAGATTGCAAATTTCCCCAGTGCGGGACAAATAAAGGTTTTCTTATCTTATCATACTATACACCCATAATAATGAAAGTGCACTCGCCCAATGCTAACATTTATACTCAATGCTAAAGACATGCGAGCGTAAATTAGCAAAGGTGTTATGGTAATTACAAACCCTCAAGCGACTGCTATCTTAGCAAATAAACGAAGCCGCAACACGTACAAACAGCATACAAGAGTATTGCCGGTTATATATTTTCTTTCTATTGTGGAAATGATTGATGCAGTTTAGCATTATCTTCTTCTGCTTCTATTACACTGCCTTTCCAGAATCTGAAAAATGTCATGGCATACCACCAAACAAAAATGTCACCAGAAGGACACAGTGAACCCCGTCTATTTGCCTGAGATTGGCACTAGAGATAGGGATCAAGCCCTGCGGTGAAAAACTGCAACTATCTGAACCACACTTTATCTGGTGAAATATGATGCTGGCAAAAGCAATAAAACATTCTTTAATGCATAACATAGAGTCAGCTATGCATCTCAATCCACTATGGTACAAGACATGCCATTCCCCCCTATTTGTCTTCATCCATTATCTTTCTGTTGTATTACATGGGTTAATAATTTTGTCTCCCACTATCATGCCACACAAAAACACAGAGTAATGGTACATATTTTTGACGCTATCTGAATCGAGGCCCAGTGAATTGCAAATGTGATGTTTGGGATTATCAAGATTGTTTTGTTGCTGTTTTTCAGTGGTGGCCTGAGTAATCTGCTGTACCTGTGCAGCCTGCCTGACCACTTGGCGAGTGTGGGGGAGGAGCCTCGTCAGGTGCTCCTCAGAATCTACGGTGCCATCCTCCAGGGCGTAGACTCGCTGGTGTTAGAGAGCGTTATGTTTGCCATCCTGGCCGAACGGACTTTGGGACCCAAACTGTACGGCATCTTCCCAGAAGGGCGCTTGGAGCAGTATCTTCCAGTATGACACTCTCCTTCATTTACAACCCAACGTCTAATATTTGTTCCATGGAATTTGATTAATTCGTTCAAAAGAGCAGGGGTGCCTATCGCAGCCATGGGATGCACTTTTGAAGTGTGTTAACTGTAGCAACATCACGATCGTAGCTCACTTTAAAATGTTTAGCGCCGTAGGTTCAAGGTGACCTTTTTTATTTTATTTTTGAAATACTTTTTTTGTGAAAAGGAAGTTGATAAAATACTTAGCATGTAGTGTACACTAACACAAACTTATATAATATTAACACCACGTGCATGGACACATGAATCTTCCCCACCGCCCCTACACCCCTCGTGATCTACTTGGAACCAGTCCACGGGCTACCGGTCGATCACGATCGATTGGTTGGTTAATTTTGTAGCATTTCAGTTTCCTGTTTTACGTTTTTGGAATAGATTCTTTTTTTTACCAGACATCTGCCTCAGTGCCATGTGAGCCTAACCTGCCCAGGTGCTTTCAGAATCAGTAGTGTTGACCTATGTATGTATGTATTCAATTAAATTAAATTCAATTTCAACTACATTAGCAATGGGAATGTTTTTTTAAACAGTCAGATTTCAAATTCACCGAGTTCACCCAGACTAACATCACCTTTCTGTTCTCTGATAACTTTGTCAGAGCAAACTATAGCTATAATATTTAATAACTGGCATCTCTGATGAATGTGATTATTTTATTTATTCATTTTGCCATGTTATTAGATCAATATTGATTGTTTTGTGTCACATTTACTGTATGTTATATGGGCTTTTTGGATGGTACCAATGTTTTCTGTTGGGGTTGAAATGATTACTTGATTAATTCGTTTACCAAAAAAATAATTTAAAAAATCCAAGCAACATTTCAGCCTCAAAGCGGACTGGCTGCGGCACGCCACGGAGAAATACCGGTAGCCAATTTAACTTATCCTGCCACAGATAGTTAGACTATATTGTAATGCTAGTGAAGGTAAGACATAGTTGCCACTTTGAAAATTTTTATGAACAAACGGTAACAAAATCAACATGTAATAAGCGCATCCAGTACGTGAGCTGCTAACTGCCACAACTGAACCCGCAGACGATTATCCACTTAAAGGTCAAGAGTGAAGTAAACACGGTCAACCATCTTTTGAGTAACACTTACGTACTTACACTTGCTAAGATTCAACATTCAAGTTTCAAAGACTGTGTATGGTATCTATGTGTCGAGAAAGCTAGATCTGTGGATGTTATTAAGAGGTGGAATAAGTGTCCACTAAAGGCCCAGGTACAAGTACAAAAGGTACTTTTTGGGCCTCATATTGCCGTTTTTCCTTTTTTCACAGAACACCCGCATGCGCACAGATCAGCTGTCAGATGCCGACATCTCCGCCGAGATCGCCACCAAGGTGGCGCGTTTTCACAAAATGGTTATGCCCTTTAACAAAGAGCCCACCTGGCTGTTTGCGACCATTAACAAGTAAGTGGCCAAAGTAGCTATCTCCCCACATCACTTGCCCTTGTTTAAGAATGTTGCCTGTCGGCTTCCATTAGATACATGGTTCAAGTGTTGACGCTGACTTTTACACGCGACACTCATGTGAAGAAATACCAGAAACTCATGAAGCACAACCTGCCAACGGAGCTCAAGAACCTCCGGTGAGTGGATTTCCTGCCACTTAATGACCTATAAAACACTTTGAGTCCTATAACAGTGTCAAGATCTCTACGCAAAAATGAGTCAGCAAAGTGAATTCATTTGTATAGTTCATATTACATCATCAAAACATAATAAGATAAGAAAACCATTATTTGTCCCACAATGGAGAAATTTGCAATCTACAGCAGCAAAATTGAAGGGGGTGGGGCGTAGAAGTATTGCATGCACAAAATAAATGTTTCAGAAAAAGAACTGAACACAGTACAGTATGCAAAACAAAATATAGATATAAGCAAAGAGCAACTGCATATATGCTGCATAACGTGGCTATGCTATTTACAATGTATGGATGGGGTGAGTCCAGTCTATAATTGGGGCATAATTGTTTTTTTAATCAAGTGAACAATTGAGTAAATTCAATAGTAATGGGAGGACAAACCACAGTAGTCTGTTAATTCATTGAAGTTCCTAGTTTCTTGAACGCAACATGCTCTGTCATTGGCTACTACCGAGCATCATTCTGTCCTCCCATTGGCCAAGAGGCACCTCAATATCCATGTGTGTAGAAAGCTAGATCCGTGGAAGATAGAGTGAAATGCATTCGATTAGCTGCTCAGAGTAAATTGCTTGTGGCTCGACAGACAGTCGGGTAAACGAACTATGCGCTAACCATGGCTATCGAGGACTTAACCATGGCTGGCTTGAAAAGTCCATTGCACGACAACAGCTGAGCAACACTGTCTTGGATGGCGATAGAGGGGAGGTCGAGTTAGAGACAGTGAGTGAGTGGAAATAAAAGCCACCAGGTCTGTTACTCGTCTCATTTTAGAGCAAATAGTCCTAAATTTGTTATACTGTATTTTGTTCATATACCTGTACAGTATACTGCAGCTTTTGTGTTATAAACAGTGTGATGGAGCATATATTTTTGCATTCCTTTGCTTGTGTTGTTACACATGCATTTTGTTCACATACTTTAAGAATAAGAATAAGAAAACCTTTATTTGTCCCGCACTGGGGAAATTTGCAATCTTCAGCAGCAGAATTGGAGGGGGAAGGGGGGTGGGGTAAAAAGAAAAACAAAGTATTGCATGCACAAATAAATGTTCCAGAACAAAATAGAGCTGTACACAGTACAGAATGCAAGATAAAAAATACAAATGTTCATAAAGGACATGTACCATGCTCATTTCCCACATAAGGAAATTCTTTTTTTAAGGAAGGATTGGACAGCGCAAATATGCTTCCTTACTAGAGAATATTTACTGTAATCTCATCAAATAAAATCAAGTTAAGAGTATATTAGAATGGAACGTAATTCAAATTGTGAGTCAATTCCTTTTTGTAAAATTAAATAACAGCAGTTTATGAATGTAATGAATAAATAAAATACAGCTATTTCAGTTGATATTTCACATTGAAAGTAATGAATAAACAATGTAAAAATAAAATTTCGGTTTACTTTTTTTCTGTGATTTTGACCATTTTATAAACTGATATATTGGTAGTTAACACAAAGCTTGACATTCATTGAAATTCATTGGAAATAAATCAGAATATAACATCACTGTAATTTATTTAAAAAAAAACCCCATCTGAACATCCTGTTATTGTCATCATAATTATAATAGCCAGCATGATATATTGTGCTTTTCCACTAGTGTAAATTAGAACCCCAAAAACAGTCGTAGCACTAGAATGATTATAATTGTAGCTGGTCTGAGATGATGCAATAGACTCATGGGCCATTTAATCATAATGTGTGCAATGCCAATGTTTTACTGCTCCCGTAAAGTGCTCATAAAACTGTTTTATACAACATAGATAAGGGGGGGGGGGGGAAACAATTACATAATTAGATTATGATTTGGAAAAGAGCTGGCTTGATGGTTGCCTTCATTGGGAAAGCAGCTGACCTTTGTCCCAGTGCCTTCTCCTCTCAATAGTCCCTGCGACCAGTCATCACTCAGCATGCTCTGTTATCAAAATCTTAGATTCCGATTGTGTTGCATTCCTTGATGATTCATCATTTACTCCAAATATTGTTCACACACATACACCATAGTGCAAAGTTTGCCTCTCAAACTTTTTCCATCTAGGGGAGACCTTTCCCAAGAACCCCCTCATAGAGCCAAGTAAATAAACGGGGTAACTACCATGTATAGCCATCAATGCAAGAGGAGTTGAAAAACGTGCCGATTTTCAAAGAAAAAATGTTATGTCATGAAAAAATATATATATATTTTTGTGGAGAAAAAGGTTGTGGCTTTGGGAATCCATTCTTATTTTTGTCAAGAGAAAAAGTGATCAGCAAAGTATAAAAAGGGGAAGTAGAATATTATATTTTAACTAGTTAACTCATTTATCATTTATATTACACCTTTATTCGACAAAGGACACCTTTTTATTCTCTACAATCCAAACAAGACTACATTCTTTCGTGTGTTGCACCCAACCTGTGAGCTCTTACCTTTCGTAATGTTGATTGGGACAACCACACAATCATACACACAAATAGAAAAAGAACATTCCCGGGGTGCTGCTGTAGGTCACCACTTTCACCCAGACTCTCACATGCAGACCAACCAAGTAATTTTATCATATGAGTAATATTTTGGACCACTGCCATTTGCAGTTTCAAAAGAAGCACTTTAATGCCTAATTTGTTGAGTATTCAACTCATTTGCATTTTGCAGAATGTCTTGAGCTGTCCTTAACTGTTTAATAAGGTCACATGTCTCCTGCTCTTGTTTCACACACAGTGAGTTACTAGCAGCAACGCCATCGCCTGTGGTCTTCTGCCACAATGATGTCCAAGAAGGTAAAAAAAAAAAAGGAATCTAATGCTCTCTTCTCCTCACTAATGGTCGGATCTACATACCACTAACAGCTTGGTCATACATATTTACAGTCATTTGTGTGCAGAATGGTCTTGTTTGCATTTGCGAGGGGTCGGAAATAACAAATACCTTTTCTATTCATTACTTGGTGAAAAGAAGCTCATTTCCCTATTGTTTATTTATGTTTTACTTCTGCTGAAGTACACGATAAGAATACTTTTGTCTGTGCAGGTAATGTTCTGCTGCTGCACAGAAGTGACCAAAGCGCAACAGACAGACTGATGCTTATAGACTTTGAGTACAGCAGCTACAACTACAGGTGACGTCATGTTTGAAATGTGGCTTTATATAAATTACATGTCTGTTTTCATGTTCATTATGTATTATTTAGGGGTTTTGATTTCGGGAACCATTTCTGCGAGTGGATGTACGACTACACTTACAACCAGTGGCCCTTCTACAAAGCCACGCCAGAGGATTACCCAAGCAGAGAGCAACAGGTTTGGACACATTTGCATCTTTTATTGCAGCTTGATCACATTTGAATTCAGTTGGACTGGTCAGATATTCATGTTTACAAATTATTCATAAACTGAGCATAATTATTTTTGTAAAGGCACCATTTTTGGTGCAGATTAGCGCAGTAGAACATAATCAAAACTACAGCATTTCCCATTGTATTCTCCATCGTAGATCAACACGATATCTTGTACAGTCAAACCTCAGTTTTCGTACTTAATCCGTTCCAGAAGACTGTTCGAAAACCGAAACCATGTTTCCCATAATTTCACACCATAAACTGCACACATGTAACAGGAGAGCAGGTAATATGTAAAATACTGTACAAACAAACTGTAATATGTTTTATTTTCACCAATTTTAACATTAACATAGTAACATAAAAATTGAAGGAACATCTCTCTCTCTCTCTCTGAACAATACAAACTCATCTGCTCACAATGGATGCTACACGAGGAAGCTGTTTCTGTATGATTATTGCATAATAATGAGACACCGGACACCATTATGTGCTGCTGTATTGAAAACTGCCGGCCGTAAACAAACGCACGCACGCACTTCGCCCGTGCTGCTGGGGCAAACCATTCTGAAAAGAGGTGGGTTTCACTCGGCCTAGCAGAAGCGTCTCACCAAACACGTCTGCTTTTTTTTATTGAACAATACAAACTCGTCTGCTCATAAAAGACGCTACAGGACACCAGAGTGTTGATTATGTGCCGCTGTATTGAAAACTGCTGGCCGTAAACAAGCGCACGCACGCACGCACTCCCCCGTGCTGCTGGGGCAAACCATTCTGAAAAGAGGGGGGTTTCCCTCTCCCTAAAAGCGTCTCACTAAACACGTCTGCTTTTTTTATTGAACAATACAAACTCGTCTGCTCACAATGGCCGCTACACGAGGAAGCGTTTCACCAAACACATCTGCTTTTTTTCAAAATCTTGATTGAACAATTTTCTCCCCCTCTCCCTCCCTTGTGATTTCTTTCTGACTTCTGGGTTGAGTGAACGCTGCCGCGTTTGGCTGCTGCTGCTCAGCGGCATTGTGTTTTATTGTTCTTGTTCCTGATTGTAAAGTGTCCTTGGGTGTTTTGAAAGGTGCTTATAAATAAAATGTATTATTATTATTATTAGAATACAAAAACATCTGCTCACAATGGACGCTACAAGGAAGCGAAGCCGAGAGGAGTGAAGCGACGCATTCAAGTGCGCTCAGTTAGTTCGAGAACCGAAATTTGTTCATCATCCAAGGCATAAAAACTCGAAATTTTTGTTCGAAAACCGAATTGTAAGAGAACCGAGACGTTCGAAAACCGAGGTTTGACTGTAGTTGTTGTCACAGTGGCCTCTAGTGGAATTCTGAGTTCATCTTGAACATGTCACAGTGAAACTCCTCTACAACGAAATCATGTTTGCAGCAAGAAATGTTTCACAACAGGGGACTTTTCACTGTAGCAAATTTTATCTCAGACGAACAAACACAAAAAAACATACATTTGTCCTTTTTATTTTTATTCCAATAGTGCATAAGTATGAGCATACACTTATTTGACACTTTATATCGCCAGAGTAGAAAGAAAAAAAGGGAAAGAAATTGTGAAATTAACGATCAGCGTTTACTTTAACTTAGATCAATTTCTTGCATAATGTCTTTTATTTTGCTTCCTCCATCTTTCATTTTTATTACCTTTATCCTGTCTTCAAGCATTAAAACGTTTCTTTTCTTAACTCCTTGGTATGCACAGGTCCATTTTGTCACCATTTTAGCAATGCAACGTTCGTGCTGCGTCTGAAAGAAATACTTCCTGTACTACTGCGCATGTGTAAACTAGGATGGTGGTTGCTGTTGTCGTTTCCAAACGAAGCAGTGAGGTCGCTTTTGCATGCTGAGGTTGGATTAGACTTTTGCGTAAGGCTTGTTTTCGTTGTAGTGAATCTCATTGTGAGGCAAGAGCAGAGAAAAATATTTTGTATAATGGAACAGGGGGACTTTTCGTTGTAGGGGGAGCAAAAAAATGGGAATGGCTTTCATGCATGAACATTTTTTCACACTAGAGGGTATTTTCGCCCATGTAGGTTTCGTTGTAGAGGATTTTCACCATACCAAATGAAATGTGAAAGGGGAATGAAACTAATCATAAAAATAGAAAAAATGCTATAGCTCCTCATATGGAGGGGGAAAACAAACAAAAAAAATCTTAAAATGAAAGGTCTTATGAGAGAGAAGAAAAAGATGAGTTGTGAATATAAATAAGAACAAATTGATTTTAAAAGAATTACATGGGGGAAAAGTTCTCATTTGTAAAATGGTTGCAAATTTTCAAGAAAACTTGTAGTACAAGGAAAAAAAAAGTAGTCATGATAATGTGAATTGAAAATATTTTTTATTGAATAAAGTTGAGGGGGGAAATCATATTGTAAGCTTTTAACCTTTTTTTCTCACTTCAAGAAAAAAAATCGTTCAACAAGACTAACAAGAAAAATAGTCGTCATTTTATTATGAGTTGCAAATTTGCAAGATAACAGTCGTAATTTTAAGGAAATTATATATTTTTTTAAATAATGGCAAAGAGCTTTCAAAAACCATTAAAAAATCTAACTATACATGCTGACAAATATTTTACTTTCTCCCCCTGCAGCTTCATTTCATCCGAAGTTATCTAAAGGAGCACGGAGGATGTGGCGATCAAAGTGTGGACCAGAGGCAGATGGAAGAAGATATCATCATTGAAGCCAACCGGTAACCCGGGGTGTCAAACATGTTGACAATTAATAAAAAAAAAAAAAGTATAGCACAATCCTGAGAACCGTTGTCATCGCTCCCATGCAGGTATGCGTTAGCGTCACACTTCCTGTGGGGCCTGTGGTCCATCGTCCAAGCCAAGCTCTCCAAGATTGAGTTTGGCTACATGGTAAGGAGGAACCCTTCATCTTGTCTCATTTGGGTTTTTAAAGAGTAAAAGTACAGTGGTCCCTTTGATAAAACAAACGGTAATAAAATAAGTAATTACATAACATAGAATTAAACTGTTAGTCTTCATGATTTCATGCCTTAATTCTTTACGCTGCTCTTTCTGGTGTGATACTGTTCTATTGTTCCAGCTGCATGTGTTGCTACTGTTTGTGTTTGTAACTGCCGCGCGATTGATGCTAATTTCATTAGCCCATCCGTCCATAGTGTTTGCCATTGTGTGTTGCGTGCAGTCTTTCATAAAATGCACATTGTGAATCGCCTTTATGTCTCGTTTTAAAGTACTTTTGAACGAGGAGTGACGATAAGCATCTTCTTGACCGCTTCTTTGAGGAAGTTTTACTGATGTTTGACATTGTCAAGTTTTCTGACACCATCCAGTGCTTGTATCTCAAATTTTCAGAACAAATCAAACTCACGAGTCAAGCTACTAATATGTATGTACAGTATGTATGTACTTGTTTTATTGTAATCTGCAATGTGATCATTTACCAGGATTACGCCCAGGTTCGATTTGATGCTTACTTCAAGCAAAAGAAGCTCTTCTCCTGAAGCCCTCCTTGCACTCGTTTGAAATCCAATCTTTTTTTTAAATTACTGTAAGTACATTTAAAAAGCTACCCGGATGTCTTGCTTGTAATGGGAACAGTCTTGGCATGCATTTCTAATCAAACAGTGTGACATGTCGTCAAAGCAAGTTATACAAATCTTGTTGGATTTTGAGGTCTACCCCCCCCCCCCCACCCCCACCCCACCCTAGCCCGCACCATTTACATTTTTTGATGCACTATTTTATTGTGGACCATGTTTTGACATGAGCATTTGTCTTGTCCTTTCATTGCGGAAGGCGCTTGTGTCTTTATTTTTGACTACCTCACTTTGCCCTGATAACTGATGTTCGTTCCATCTACATTCATATAAAGAAGCATATGTGAACCGGGGCTCTGAACAGTACACTGAAATTCAGTGTGTTCCCTTTTTTTTTTTTATTTATTTTTTTTTTTAGGTGATTCCACCAGCCTGTACAAAGGAGTACTTGAGACGAAGTTAAAGAAATGTAAACATTTTGAGTTAGTTCTAATTTTGTGGGAATAATAAAGTCCTCATTTTACAAGGGGGAAAGAAAATCTAAATTCCTAGGAATAAACCGTGATATTAAAGTCATATTACAAGATTTTTAAAAATAATTTGACAGTAGTTGTAAATTTGTAAGAAAAAAGTTGCAACATCATAAGGAGAAAAAAAAATCTTGTAACTTGATGACATGGGAAATGGGATAAAACTCTGAATTTTCCGGAGAGGTTATTCTTATGTTTAGTTTCCATGGCGCTTTCACACATTTCTAAAAAAAATGCAGTGTAACTATTATTAACTATGACTTTATTTATAAGCAGACTATTCCCTAATTTTCAACTTTCTTTTTTGCAAGACACATCTCACAATTTTACATCCCCCTTAAGACATTAAATTGATGGGACATTTTCATTAGAACAAAGTCATAATGTTCCAATAAAAAATAATACTCATAGTTTTCAGGCAAAGTATTCTCATTTCTGACGCTATATATTTTTATTATAATTTTTTTATTTCAATTATGACTTGAACTGTCACCTTATCCTCATATAATTATGTCTGATTTCTATTTCGTCTATCACATCTTGTCAGCATGGCCCTAATACTGTACTCCTTTCTACTCTGATACTGCTGCACTCCTTGAAATGATACATATAATATAATATAATAATAATCGGGACAGGCGTACCTTTAACAGTGTTGTGGATGACTCGGCTGAAAATAACTACAACACCTACGCTTCTGAGGAATAAAATGAAAACAATCAATTGACATATTGTTGCACTTTTTTTTTCTTTTTGTTGAGCACAACTTAAAATATATGGTTTGAAAACTTTTGTGGTTTGTCATGCATCGTTGTACTTTGATAAAAGTTGAACTCTTCCAGTGTGTTTAAATCCAGACCAAACATACTGTTCTCTGTTTTGCTTTGCTCCTGTTTGTACTATCGGTGCATATCATTTAATAAACTTAAGTCTCTTGAAGAGGGGTGTCCAAACTTTTTCTTCCAAAGACTGCATACAGATAGTAGATCGAAGGGTGCAAGGGCCACTTGACATTTTTCATCTTTTATTTTTCAGTCTAAAATCTATCCATCTGTGTTGGCAAAGATACGTGAAGCAATTACCTTTTGTTTTTATGTATTGCTGCGTCGGGAGGAAACGTATTTCCAATTCTGGTGAACTTCATATTTTTCCACAAATTGGTACTAATCGTCACTCTTTTCTTTTTATTTTATTTTATCATTAACCAATCTGGGCGGCCCGGTTGTCGAGTGGTTAGCACGTTGACTTACAGTGCAGAGGTAGGGTGTTTAATTCCAGCTCCGGCCTTCTGTGTTGAGTTTGCATGTTCTCCCTGTGCTTGCGTGGGTTTTCTCCGGGTCCTCCATTCCAAAAACATGCATGAGTGTGGGCGCGAATGGTTGTTCGTTTCTGTGTACCCTGCGATTGGCTGGCAACCGGTTCAGGGTGTCCCCCGCCTACTGCCTGTAGGCGGGGGACAGGGATAGGCTCCAGCACCCCCTAGTGAGCATCAATCAGTTCGGAAAATGGATGGATTAACCAATCTAAAGTCTTGTAAATATCTTCAGAACAAATCCATGCGTTCTAGAGCACTTGAGCTGTCTGAGAAATGTGGATGTGGCGCGTCTTACTGACGGGTGTGTGATTCGTACGAAACAAAAAAGTAAATGATTATTTCTTCTATTCTGCTTTGCCAGCCAGTATAGAAAGTAGGTATAGCCTACAATGCTGGCAGCAACATGTCCTATGTTCATACTATATTTGTCGGCACGCTAAAAAATGGACGACAGGCTCCAAATGGCCCCCAGGCGGTAGTTTGGACACCTCTACTTTGGTCCTTGTGTCTGTTAAGTGGAGCCCACAGAAGGTTGAAGTTTCCCGTGCCAAAAATAGACCAGACTGAATCAACTGCCCAGCTAAATCGACTGGATCGTTCTTTCTCCAGAACAAACTGGGCAAGACAAGTTTGCGAGTAGTTTTTGTTTTTTTTTTCAGTATCTTGCATCTGAAATGAACTTCCTTGGGAATTGTTTTGAAAAGATATTTGATTGGGTATGTGTGTGGCCGAAATATGGTCTGGTGAAACTTTGCAGTGTTTTTCCCAGAGTTGGTGCATGGGGAGCAGGTGACACCCGTCCCAATGCGTCACACCGAGAAAAGTCAGATGAGTGGAAAAGTAACATGGTGCTTCGCACGTATGACTCGGGAGGCCGCGGTGCAAGCATGGTTACGGTCATAACCAGTACGCACACATTCCACGTAAGTGCCATTACATACAGCAAAGTCTCCCATATTTGAGTTACCATTTACCAAATTGATTTTTTTTTTTTTTTTTTTCAATTTTGGAGACAAGGGTGGAGTTGTCATTGGGAACAGCTCCCAAACATATAATAGTTATTTATAATGTTTTCTTTGATTCAAAGCATTTATACTGTTTACAGTAAAACCCAAGTCACTTGTGAATCGTCACTACTTATGCCCGTATCCTCCACGAATTCCACATCACTGCATTCCAAGACAACCATTTTCCATTTCCATTAACAACCGTTTCACTCACTGTCCAAGCAGGCAGACCTGAAAAGGCTTTCTGAGTGTACCGAGTATTTCCGAGCTTTGTCTCAGTCGGGGATGAAGGAGGCCGCTGAGAACATGGTCCACCTGGAGCACGTGTCCTCAGCCGTCTTTCACCACCTGTTGGAGTTTTACTTCCATGACACATTTGAGAGCCCGCGGGAGGAGGAGTTGGGCTCGTACATACAGGTATCCACCGATATCCACAGATGGTACACATTGAGATGGATCAGTGGTGGTCTGTCCCCACAAGCACTGCTCTTCGCAACTGCACGTTTTGCATATGGCAAAATCCGCCAGTGGAATTTCGGTTCAAGTTAGGGGTAGTCAATCACTCTCTGGCACCCCATTGTTCACAAATATTATGAAACGGACTATAGTTTTGATGGTTGTGATTGAATAATTGCTTAGTTGTAAGAAAATAACTTATAAATACAAACTGGTACTCTGCCATTAAGAAAATTAATACCACACAATCGACAGAATTCTTGACCAATGAACTGATTTATTGTGGCCGTTTTTGAAGGAGACAAACTAACTTTCTGTGTGTTGTTTGTGGAGGTCGGCAACTACCTCCTGGCGGAGTCCTTCCTCTCGCAGTGTCTATCCATGCTGACCGAGGAGCTTAAGCCGGAGAGGTGTCTATTCTACCTGAAACTGGCGCGGGAGATCTGCTGCTTGGAGCTGAGGAGAACCGTGTTCGATTACCTGAGCAGGAACCTGCTGGAGCTGTCTCAAGTCGTCAGGTATCATGATGACCTGTTATTGATTGCCTTTTTGCAACCCTCCGCGTGACACCACAGGTGTCTGAGCGAAGAGGAGAAAGAGGAACTCATCCTCCTGAGGATGCAAGGAAAGCCTCGTCTCTGCAGTCTTCGGAAGGAGAACCTGATGTCTTGGAAGGATCCGGAGACAGAGCGCGCCCGCCACATTTTTGCAGAGCAAAACGGAGAATGGTCTTCCATCGCCGAGTTCCCTTTCCGGGCAGACAAGTGGTGCTTCACAGCTGTGGTGCTGTATAACTACTTGTACATCATAGGAGGCTATTGAAGAGGAAGGTGGGACTTCAAAATAGCCACGTTTAGGTATAATCCTTTGACTCAGGAATGGACTGCTGCTGCTCCACTTATTAAGGTAAGACAAAGATCCCAATGTTTAGCCATCTAGACATGTAAAAATTAAATGTGCCCCTTAGCATCAAATGTGACCCAAGGCTGACTTGTCCGTGTCATTTTTGTCAGCTTTCAAGTAAAAGAAATATCTTTGCTGACTACGCCATCACATGACATAATATTGCCATAATAGTCATAGATTCATCAGCCCTTCACTGAGACCTTTCATTTAATATATAACTTGATGTGACTACCACAATTTCATTTTTTTTACCTTTCTACCAGTGAACTTTGACCTTTGGTCTCAAGGTCAAAATTAAATGCAACCAACAACAAAGAAGTTGTACAGCTATCTTCCTTTTGTATGCCTGCCATGTTTGGAGACGATAAGATTAAAATTGCAGAAAAAAAATACTGTAATGTGTGTCATGTGTTCAACATTGCTGTGACCTTGGATTTTAGCATTCAACCTTTATGCTATAACACGTGGCATGTGTTTTGTGGGTCAACAGCACAGAAGGCACTTCAGCGCAGTGGCTTGCCACGGCCGTATCTATGCATTGGGCGGCTGGTACTTGGACTCTTTGGTTACCCCGGACTCCAGCACGGCCCTGTACACAGCTGTGGAGTGCTACGATCCATGGGAGGACACATGGAGGTCTGTCTAGGAAATAAGCAATGTCACGACGTTGCCATAATAAAGCACTCGTCCAGTGGATGGAAGAGTATGTCATGCTATGTTATGTTATGCTGTGCTATGCTAGATAGTCATGTTATTCTATCATACACTATGCTAGGTGGTTACTTTGTCTTTGCTAAATTGTTATGCTCCATACTGTATTTGAATGTATATACTGGAGAAATGGGCCCTTTACCCTAATTTGCCTGGCTGTCCTCATCCGTCCATCCTTATTCAGATAATCATCCTCCGTCCCCGTCGTTCCTTTTCCTTTTGAAGTACACGAACACGGTGAACATGCATGTGACAAGCAGCGCGGTACGAAGGACTGTATTGGCGAATTACACACGTAAGACATGCTGGGCGTGTTTTTGGCAGTCGTTAGTGAAATAGGTGTCGGTACATAACCCGGTTAGGAACGATTGAAGGGATGGATGACAGCCCACTTCCGTCCTTGCTTAGCCCCTCCTCTCATCCTCCTTCCCCAGACAGACCATTCCATCCCAGACACGGAATGTCCATCTCCGATTTAATGTATGTTCATGTCATGTTTACGGTATGCGATGCTATGCCATGTTAAGTTAGGCTAGGTTAGGTTCGTATACCCCACACTGTGCATTCTAGCCTGTGCAGTTGTGTTTGTATAGCTTCAACATGTCTGTGTGCCTCAGGTTTGTTTCGTCACTCCCCCTCACGGACTTTCAGTTCACCGCGTCTCTATCTCACGATGTGCCTTTGACGACCAATCTCGGACACTGCCTCTATGTCCTGGGTAGCACACAGAGAACTGGAGAGAAACTGCTTCTCCAGTATGACACTAGGCAAGGTATGAGTACGAGTATCACAACTGAGAATGGAATTCAGCTTAATCGAGTATCCAGGCTGTTGGATTGAAAAATGTCATCTGAATGTGTCTTGGAATCTGTGGCAGATTCATGGTGTGAGCTGCTTTCCACGCTCACCAGAGCAGATGCAGACCTTCCAGTTCTTTACTTCCTTATGGGCGCCTCCGACAAGTTAGTGGTGAATGGAGGAAACAACTTGCACGACGTGGTCACTTCGTTTTACGTACGCTCGCAGAAATGGGGACAGGTAAAAACTAACCACATCAATGCTCACGCGCATACATTCTTTATCCTCAGTGAAAATCAACTACCGGTCACATTTCCACAGCTTAGAAGAAACGGTCTAAAATTATGTCCGCATGTATTATACTGCTCCCTAAGGCGTGGCGAAGGCGTGCTCACCAGAAGAAGCAGCACAATGCCCATTGAATTATCATGAAGTACAAATTCTTACAATCCATTTTATATTGTTTTCATTGTATTCATTTTTAGAAAATGAAACACTGCAGTTGGTATTTTTCCTTTTAAAAGCGCATTACAATAATTTTTGGGGTCTTTTTTTGCGAGCCTAGAACGGATTTACCATGAGTGCCCCCTCGCTTCCTTTGCGCAGGCACACAGTGTGCAGAAATTGGCGTTGTCAGGACAAGGCGTACTCTTGGACTCCCAGGTCGTGATGCCAAGTCTGGAGCATAACAGTGTGGTGACGATGGATGTGCAAAAGCTTTCTTTGAAGGTCATGAATCCACTGCCCATCTCCATCTGCTATGAAGCCATCTTCTACCTTCATTTTTGATATCACACTCCGTTCTATGCATGTAATTTTTACACTTTTAGCATACTCAGAACAAAATGGTAATGCTAAGTTACTTTTAATATCTCTTTTTTTTAATTATTGTATATTATTCTAGTATGTTACTCACATGAGGTCATGAATGTCAATTGAATGTTCATATTATAATGTCACCTGCCAAAACTTTGTAAAATGTCTCATGAATATGTATTCCTCCATTCTATTAATTGGTCAGATTTTTTGGGTAGTTTTTTAACAAATCTTGCTAGTACTGTATTTACATTATCAATATTTCTATATATTTTTTAAAAAATCAATTTTTAGTTTTTAGAAGAATCTCTTCATTTTCGAATAATTCCCGTTACATTTTTTAATCACTTTTATGTTTTCTAAAAATGTAATTTATCATGCCCCGTTTCCTAAACTTGAGTGGCAACACTGACCCTGTTACTGTAATTGTAGTACTGTAATACTAAAACTAATCAGTATGTAAATGTGACATTCTTCATCATTTATTTGTGTGTGTGTGTGTGTATGTATATATACAGATAGTGTGTATATATATACACACAACATGTAGATATAGGTTGCCTGAGTATCTGCACCAGGGTTGCGCCAAACAAGTTATATATGACAAATATACTGCATATACTGTGTACAGCATATCATTAAGTAATGATAAAAAATGGTGTGGAGGTGGATCGACAGTATCACATTGTATGATAGGTTATTACCTTTTTTTTAATTGAAAACAAAACATTGTGAAATAAACGGTCAGTTTATCAAAGCGTGTTCTCCTTTGGCAGAATGTGTCAAATCTGACCAGTGCTCCTTAGAACATCATAAAAGTTGTCCCAGTGTGCCTGACATTCTGTGATGTCATCCTTGTGCCTGCTGTATGTCTTTCTTGTCATCACAATGACTTCTTGCCACGTCACACTCAAAGCAAACAATTTAAAGAATGATACAGTTACACATAGGCAGCAAGCAAAGCCTTCTTTCTTTGACAGTTTTTATGTTTGTGTGAAGCAGGCAACAGCTTTGGTGGCTGAAGACGTGAGAGGAGCGAATCTGACTTTGGTTGGTGTCCTGTTACATGCCACACAGGGGGCTGGGGGGGCAGAGCGACCGCTGTTGGGCTCGAGGGAGAGTGTGCAGCTGAGTTTCCACCTGAGTGAAGAAGCCCTTGAAGAGCGCAAAGTTGAGCAGCAGAGTACAGACAGCGTCAGTACAAAACTCACCACTGCCGTTCTCTCTCTTCACAGTCAAGGTAAATAGAAACTTAGCTGTTTTGTCGTCGTTTTATGTCTTCTTACTACGTGTTTCTATGATCAAAAATGGCATAACGGAGCTTTACACTCTCGATCAATCCAACGATTGTGTTTATTGACATTACCACACGTGTTTCTGCGGCCTACAGCCGGAAGCATTATTCTATATGTGGCCGTTGAACTTTCACCCACTTGTGTGACTCTGCAGTCGCGTGACGCGGAAAATGTCGTTTCACCCTGTCATCTGGCGGCCTGTCCTGCTTTTCAGTTGACGTCAATATTATTGTTGGGTCACGTGTGTGGTCTTCGCCTTCACAGAACTGCAAATATGTGTTGCTCTGCTGAGATGGCACCGGGGACATGTTAAGGACACACTTCTTTGAGCTATAAAAGGGGCTCGCTGAAGCAATTATAGCAAATAAAATCTGCTTCTTCAAAGTGTGCCCTTTTACGGTCAACTACGGGAGAAAAAATACATTGCAGGTCTTGCTGTTTAATGTTTAAAAAAAATACCTATTTACTCTAAAAGCTGTCCTATTTTGCTCGATGAGAGGGGCCAAATATTTAACAAATATCTCAGTACGACACTGCAATCTTGAACCATAATAATGACAAATTGCATGGCCAACAGGGATTAGGAGCGATGGCTGAAGCCCATCAGGCGGTGGGCTTTCAGTTCACCGTGCGTCCAGATGGCGTGGACTTCAAACTGAGCCAGGAGGTCATCACCAATATCTGCCAGGCTGGCCTGACAGTGTGGAAGAAGAGAGCCATACAGTTCAAGGTGTCAAGGGCTTCTTTTTAACACACACATACCACTGCCTCTTTACTTGAGCCAAAATACAGGTACTTGTGGGAAAAATGAAGACTGGTAAAAGTGATTCAAATTATTTGTCTGTTTTCAAAAATAAATAACACAATGTACAAATCGGCACGTATAAATACAGTAATTTTAGGTGGTTATTTATCAACACTGCTGAATAAGACATCAGATTAATGAATACTCAAATACCTAAAAAATATGCCTTCAATGCAATGATAAAATATTTGTACTTGGTTACTCAAATACTGAAGGGAAGTACAGATACCTGAAAAGTCTACTAAAGTACAAATAAAAATGATCTCATTACTGTGCTTGAACTGATTTCTTTCGACATCTGTTCTTGGTGCTGGGAACTAATTAACTACAAATCATTCATGATCATATTTAAATGGTTTTCAGGTATCTCTACTCGATTAAGTGCTCAATCTATCTGTTCATTCTCGTGGAAATGACGATCATGTGTTTTTTGTCATCTAGAACAGCATCTTGGCCGGCGTGTACCCAGCCAGTCCGTCCAGTTGGCTGATTGTTGTCATTGTCATGATGAGCAGCTTGTACACAGGCATGGACCCTTCGTTGGGGATCATGCACGCCATCAAGGAAAATATGCCGCTCAGGTCAGAAGCCGTTTCTGTACTACCAGTTTTACTGGACACCTGATTATGTACACCTTTCTGCATTCTCTCAGTACTCTCTGACATGACAATATAGGTATACCTAATGAAGTGTCCAGCGGCCACACAATTTCCATGTTTGATTGACCGTCTCTACGTGAGGAAAGAGTAACGAGCGCAGTTGTTGTGGCTTTTGTGAGTAGAGGATATCTATCAGTGCAGACGAGCGCGGTGCTGAGCGCCCTGGTGTTCGCCAGCGCCTTGTGGCTCTTCCTCATCTACCTGCTCAGGTACACCCTCAAGGCGCTGCTCTCCTACCACGGCTGGATCTTCGAATCCTACGGAAAGATGAGCACTTCCACGAAAGTCTGGCTGGTATGTACGAACCCAATTCCAAAGAAGTCGCGACGTTGTGTTAAACATGTTTTTTATTTGTTTAGCACTACCTACCAACTTTGTTGGAGTTGGATCTGTACAATATATCTCAATGTTTTGACTTTTAAAATGCTAGTTATTTGATTTGCTAATGCAGTTTTTTTTTCTGCTCCCAGAGCCTGGTGAAGATGTTTTCAGGACGCAGACCACTTCTTTACAGCTTCCAGGCGTCCTTACCACGGTTACCTGTGCCAAGGGTGGAAGACACCATTCGCAGGGTGGGTAGTCACAAGGAAGATTGGGAAATTAATTATGAATTTTGCGAGAATAAAGGTGGACTACTTTGAGGCTGACAGTCTCAATCTTTTGCAACTGTACCCATTTAATATTACAATTTTATTAAGAAAAGAAAACACTTAAAGGGGACATCAAAGTAAAACAAAAAAATTCTATACAATTATATAGTCGAAATGCCCACACTTTTCTGAACATGGCATTCAGATTAATATTTTAAGCTATCTCAGGGGCGGCCATTTTTGTCACTTGCTGTCGATTGAAAATGACAATGCAGTTGCTCAGGGCTCAGGTGCTGACCAATCACTGAGCAACTGTAATGTCATTTTCAGTGGACAGCAAGTGACAAAATGGCCGCCTCCGAGATGGATAAAAATGGGTGGCTTTTGCTGTTTAAACCCTTGTGGCCTGCGCTTTTTTCATTTTCCACAAATGCAATATTAATCAAAATACCGTATTTAGACAAGTGGGTCTGCATAGAACATTTTAATGTAAAGAGCATTTATCTCTTGATTTCCTCTTAATATATAATCTTACATTTGTTTGTTGAAAAATCCACCATTTTTCATACAATATAGGACTTTCACATAGTACGGCTTTACTCTTGGACTTATTATTATTATACGCATTATTATGACTTTTTTCATGTGCTATAATCGCTTTACTATTGTACTGCATTTTTTTCTTGAGCAATAAGTTTTTTTTCCACACAATACTATTGACCGTTTTCTCGTAACATCCCAACTTTTTTTATGAAAGGCTACAACTTTATTCTAACCACTTGAAATTCCAACAATACAGTTTAAGTTTCATTCCTGGGGCATTACAGATTTTGTGTTGTAATATTCTGACCTTATTCTTAGAAAATCACAACTTCATTCTCATGATACTGTAGCTTTTCATTAAGGTATTGGCTTTCATCTAGTATTGCTACAATTTTATTCCAGTAGTGTGTCATTATCCTCATGAAGCTTAACTCAATTTTACCATCATGCAATATGCATATTATAATGTTACTTCCAAACTAACCTCTATCCATATTGTAAACATGCTGCTTTCTATTAACATTCCATTAAGTTTGTAATTGCAGTGTATTGGATCGGTAGATTATGATTGTTGCTGTCTTTAATCATGTCATCATGGTATCAGGTTACAGGGTGTATGAAAGCGTTCAAGTAACGTTTGAGGCCTTCCGTGTCCAATTATGGTACCAATTGTTTTTTTGTGCAGTACCTGGAGTCGGTGCGTCCTCTGCTGGATGATGAGGAATATAAGCAAATGGAGTTCTTGGCCAATGGCTTTAAAGACTCCGAGGCTGCCCAGCTGCAGAGATACTTGATACTCAAGTCCTGGTGGGCCACCAATTATGTGAGTGTTCTTCAGTACTACTGTATCTCACAAAAGTTGTCATTACTATTTACACAATTTTCGACATTCATATGTATTTTGTCCTGTAGGTAAGTGACTGGTGGGAGGAGTACATCTACCTGAGAGGCAGGGGCCCAATTATGGTCAACAGTAACTTTTACATTATGGTAAGATGGAAGAACACAATATACTATCTGCTATGGGGTGGCATGGCTCAGCGGTAGAGCGGTTGTAACTCAACCTAGAGGTTATGGGTTAGATCCCCTACCCCTGTGACCGTGTCAAAGCATCCTTTAAGCAAGATACTGAGCACCCAGTTGCTCCTGATGCTGCGTCATCAGTAGGTGAATGAGGAGTTACTTTGAGCGCCTTCTAGGTGGAAAAGTGCTATACAAGTGAAAGCCCGTATCAGACCGTATTTGTTTCGCTAACAGTGCAGACAAGCCATCAATCGCTTCACTTAATGCACTTTTATTTTACTGAGTTCACGACTCAGAAAAGTGATGAGCATGTGACAAACATTTAATTTATTTTATGCTATTTAGTTTTTTGTTGTATTTGTATGTAATTTTTGTTCAATGTACTCTGTAGTTTATAATTCATTTTGTAGTATTGTATTTTTTATTTTTTATTATTTTACTTTGGTTTACCTTTTTTATTTTATAATTGTTTCATGTTCACTTAATTTATAATTTATTTAGATCTATTTTTTGTTACTTTTTTATGTTATTTCAGCATGAACTTTTCAAATAAGCTGAGCTTGTGGAACTACCAACAGTCAAACTAATGGAAAAAAAAAGTGAATGTATCTTTATTTTAATGATTCTTTTCAAAGTGTTAACTTTTAATCACGTGTTATTTACTTTTTTGTCTTTATTTCAGTTCAAATTGTTTACTTGTAACTATTTGTGTTCCTATTAATTTTTTCTCCATTTCTGTACATCCCATAATATTTGTCTATATGTGTGGCAAAGGACCTGCTGTTGGTGACGCCGACCCACCGGCAGGCGGCGCGTGCGGGCAACGTGGTGCACGCCATGTTGCAGTACAGACGCAAACTGGAGCGCGGTGAACATGCGCCGGTAATGGTCCAACATACATAACACACAATACAACACCAATACTTAAAGGGAACACCATCACACTCCCATTTCATTGGAACCTCTTTTCTTTGGCTGCTCAGCTGAGAGCTTTAGGGATGGTTCCCATGTGCTCCACTCAGATGGAGAGGATGTTCAACACCACCCGCATCCCTGGCATCGACACAGGTGCGGTTAAATCCCATTTGCAGATATTTTTTTTTCACCCTTTTTATTCTCTCGAATGCTCAGTTTTTTGCTTTTGCTTTTTTTTTGGGATGGAGGGATTAGGACAAAGCCATGTCTAATATAAAAATAGTCCTATGGCACTCTCTTATTGAATAACGAAAGGGGAGCTTTGTTCAGTCAGAACGTGGTGTATGTTGTCTAATAGGAAAAAGAAGTGGTTTGCCACCATCTTGTGGCCTCTAGGCAATTTCAAATCATTCTGATGAGAGGCATCGATTACTCGCGAATTACTCGTGGTTGCTAGCACGCTACGAATAGTAGGGCGCATTGTACTGTCAAAGAACAGAATTGCCGAGTCAATATTAAGGATTTTCCTCATCACGTAGTTCTTATTTAGTGGGAGGTGTGTGTGTGAATTTTCTTGTCAGTTTGGGAGAATTTCCTAATCCTTTAGGGTGAATTTACACATCGCTATGGGTGAGTTTTCGAATTAATGCGGAACTTGTTTTGGTTGACTTCTCTTGTTGATATGGGAGAATTTACTCCTTGGGTTTTTGTCGGGATTAATTAGATACCAGAATGCTCTGGATGAATTTCTCTCTCTCTCTCTCTCTCTCTCTCTCTCTCTCTCTCTCTCTCTCTCTCTCTCACACACACAAGTCAAATTGTTTGGTAATAACACAGTCATTGCACCCAGTATTTAAACAAAAGTATAATTTGTTGCGGTTTGCAGATTTTGTTCAGCACTTGAGTGACAGGAAGCACGTGGTGGTATACCACAAGGGTCGCTTTTTCCAAGTGTGGCTCTACACGGGAGGACGCCACCTCTTACCCAGTGAGTTGGAGACCCAATTTAGCAGGATCCTCAACGACACATCCGAGCCGCAGCCCGGCGAGCTCAAATTAGCCGCGCTGACTGCGGGAAACAGGTGAACACTCTATAACTACATTTGCAAGGTGATTGTGGTTATATTAAGAGATGGATTGCAGTCCCAGGTAACAAGGAATACCACTGGTAAGTAGTGACCGTATCTTTACCACACGCTAGGGTTCCGTGGGCTCAGGCTCGGATGAAATACTTCAGCCAAGGAGTGAACAAAGTCTCCTTGGACGCGGTGGAGTCGGCTGCCTTCTTCCTGGCCTTGGATGACGAGCCTCAGGGTTACGATGCCACGAGCAACTCTCTAGACCGCTATGCCAAATCGCTGCTGCATGGGAAGTGCTATGACAGGTAAAAACTTTTAATACTATTCAAAATAGATTTGTATGTGTTTTGTGCAGTTGAATCCTATCGTTAAAAGAAAATCGCGTTAAAAAGTGTAATGTACTAAATATATAAATAAAAAGGATTCAGAAATTCAATGAAAAATGTATGTAGTTTTTTAAAAAGTAAATTCCATAAATAGACCAAATCCTGTGATTTGTCATAATTACAAATGTATATGTTACATAATTAACATGTACAGCATAAGTAGTAAGCAGCATTGAAAATAGATGGATGGAAGTTCAATCCTATGATGCCTCCAATATAGAAATACAGCATTGACTATGAAAAATTGAAAGAAAAGAACATGTAAAATAATAGAAAAGAATTTGAAAAGGTTTTTTTTTCAATATTAACACTAAAATACACCAATATTATTTTACTAAAATAATACTGAAAATAATTTTCATGAAATACAATTCAAATCTTTAAAAAATATATACAGTTGATCTTTTAATTTCCTCTTTCAATTACACAATGAAGTAGCATTAAATGGTGTACAGATACATTTGACTAGGATTATACATTTTCTGTAATGTAGTGATACAAATAATTGGCCAAGTTTAAGAAACATTCAAATCTACACAAAATAATGTAAAACAAAAAAGGAAGTGATTTGTTTGAATCCTGTGATTTCTCTCGATTACAATTATGATTAAATTCACCCCAAAATGACAATCAAATTTAAAACATGCTTAAGTTCTAAAAAAATTAATAAAATTGGAATACAAATAAATATTTTCTAAAATAACGAAATGAAAACATGCAATTCCTAAATCATATTAATGATCGAGAAACTCCTACACAGGCATACCTAATAAAACAACCATCATACACGTCTGTTCTCTTAGGTGGTTTGACAAATCTTTCACCCTCATATCTTACCCCAATGGCAAAATGGGAATCAACGCCGAACATTCGTGGGCCGACGCGCCCATTGTGGGACACATGTGGGAGGTAATTCACCCTCTCTTGACCGCCAGTCATTAATTTGATGTGGTGTGTTTATTCATATGAGACGTATGTGTGTGTGTTTATGTAGTACATCATTGCCACCGACTGCTTCCATCTGGGCTACACAGAGGAGGGCCACTGCAAGGGAGACGTGAACAAATGTCTTCCTCAGCCATCTCGACTACAGTGGCATATTCCCAAGGAGGTACAGCACCAGTGTCAGGGCACTCTTTCAAATCTGAAAACCTTCTTAAAATCAGTGGCCAGAACTCAGCCACTCGTGAAATCTTGTGGCAGAACCCCGAGGACGGGGCAGAGTGGGTGCCAGGCTGTTCTGGAATCTGTAACGTGTCTGTTCTTTCTTTGTGTAGTGCCAAAATGTGATCGAGACGTCGTACCTGTCTGCTAAAAAGATAGTTGATGACGTGGACCTCCTCGCCTACCTCTTTAGTGCCTTTGGCAAAGGCTTGATTAAAAAGTGCAGGACCAGCCCGGATGCGTTCATTCAGCTGGCCCTGCAGCTGGCACAATTTAGGGTAGGCTGCCTTTCATCCTTTGGACAATCACCTTTCTGACAATTAACATGATTGTATGAATTAATAGCACTCAAACCAAAACCCGATCATAATTTTGTGCCAAAAAACGCTCTTTTTTTAAATGTTTCCATCAATTCAGACCATCACAATGTCAACATGTTGACCTTATTCAGGACGTTCCAACAACCATTTTGCACATTTTGAAAAAGTCCCCTTCTTCCAGAATTGAACATACAAAAATAAAGGAGTCATTCAACCATTAAAAAATAAAAATTGACCATCTTTCACTTTTCAACTAATTCCAGACAACTAGGAAACTTTTGTACATGTGCACAATGTTGCACATTGCCAAAATTCTACTCTTTTGCCACTGTTAAAATTGAGAGATTTACCTGCTCCTCCCACATTTGTTGACCGATTCAAACCATTTCACTTTCACCAATATAATATATATAATATTTGATTGGTGGATGGATGGATGCATTCATTCATTCATTGATATAAAATAGACCAATCAGGACAGCTTGGGAAATAATTTCCACACTCTCCTGCACTAGAATTCCACACTTTGTCCGAGATAATATTCTCTCTCTATTTCACATAAAGATTCTTAATTGAAGTGCTATTTAACACATTTATCTTCTCCTTCCACGTTTCTGCAGTGATTGAAAATGTGCCAACTTTCAGACATTTATCACATTCCCCAAATGAAATATTTTTCCATTGTAAGATTGCCCAATTTTCAGTGAAATGAACAAATTAGGGGGGATATTTTACACGTTTACTTTCTCCCACATTTCTTCCAACATTAAGTCTCAAATTCTGCATTTCCCTAAAGTCCACGGCATTTGAATTTACCTTTCAGATTTTCAGCACAGATAATAGATTACCTCATTGTTGTCATGATTCTGACCGCCAGGACCAAGGCGAGTTCTGTTTGACGTACGAGTCGTCCATGACGCGCATGTTCAGAGACGGCCGCACGGAGACGGTGCGCTCGTGTACCTCAGAGGCTGTCGCCTTCGTCAGAGCCATGGAGGACCGACAAACAACAGTAGGAACTTAATGTACCACCAGATCGAGAAAGTTGGTGTCAGAGTCATGTCGGAACAAACTATGCATGACGACATTGAAGTCAACGTTGTATTAGTGATGAGTAGTAAAAAACAAGTTAAGTGGGGCACCAAATGTGTAAATATTTTCTACTAACTATCATCTAGTCGAAATACATAACAATCACAACAATTCTAACAGAAAAAATAGATATACTTTTTAAGGTCTAAGTTTCAGTATATAATAAACTTAAAAGTACCTCCCACCACTGTTAATTTCCCTCCTCTGTCCCCCTTGTGTCCGTAACAGAACAAGCAGAGGCTGGCGCTGTTTCAGAAAGCGACCGACAAGCACCAGAACATGTACCGTCTGGCCATGACCGGTTCCGGCATCGACCGACACCTCTTCTGTCTCTACATCATGTCCAAGTATTTGGGCGTGGACTCTCCTTTCCTAAAGCAGGTGAGAATGCGCGCACGCTCCAGCCGCATGATAACGTCGCTCAAGTCTCCACGTGCTTGCAGGTTTTGTCGGAACCGTGGAAGTTGTCCACCAGTCAGACTCCTCAGCAGCAGCTCAACTTGATGGACATCAATAAGTTCCCCAACTATGTCGGGGCTGGAGGTGGATTTGGCCCAGTGAGTGAAATCCTTGGCTATTATTTATTCTCGGGATCAATAAAGCGTTCTGACCCCTCCATAAATAGATTACAAATTTTCCCTCGCAGGATATAAATAACATGGGATGAGAAGAAATCAATCATGAGAAAATACAAATGTGTAGAGACTGTTAGTTACAGCTTTTATGTTATGACCTACAAAATCCTTAGCAATAAAAGAAAACATTGTGTACAAATATTAATAAAATAAATTATAAATTCTTCGTTACATATAATTTTAAACTTGACTTGACTTGACTTTTTATTTGGTCTCCCATAGGAGAAACTTGTTTTGGAGGACAGGCCCCCCATGCCGCTACATACATTAAACAATACATACAGTATACCATACACAACAGACATTGGACAAAAATACAGTACAGGACAATATAGACTCTACATACATTGGACAATATGTTACAGGCATCTGCACACCCCACACTGCCCTCATGTCCTCCTGCTTGACTGTCTGCTTTCCTCTAGCTGTTTGTTAATTAGGTTGATAGCCTGCGGTACGAATGAGTTTTTGTATCGGTTTAGTTTGCATAGGGGGGTCCTGTACCTCCTTCCTGGGTGCAGGAGCTCGAATTGTGAGTGCAGCACGTGAGAAGAATTGTCCAGAATGTTGTTGGCCTGTTGAATAACGGACTGCACATATATATCCTGGGGAGCAGGAGGCGGGGGCTGTCCGATTATCTTCCCAGCTGTTTTAACCAAGCTGGTTATCTGAGCTTTCGATTTTACAGTCAGGTTCCCAAACCAACTGGTTATACCAAAGCGCAGGACTGACTCAATAGTTGCTCGATAAAAGATCAACAATATGCTTCTGCCGACTCCAAATAATCTCAGACGTCGCAAGAAATGGATCTTCGAACAGACACTTGATACATGTGTGTGTGTTTAGATAAACTAATTTGTCACAAAATTATTTTTCAACATCATAATTAACGTGTGATGAATTCTGAATCATTGTTATAATTTCATAGGTAGCCGATGACGGTTATGGCGTGTCTTACATCATTGTTGGAGAAAACCTCATTACATTCCACATCTCCAGCAAGTTCTCCAGCCCTGACACGGTAAACATTTGTGCCACACAATTTCACACACACTTTCGCCAACTGATGTTTCCTTCCCAGTAGGTAACTTAAGTCCTCTTTACGAACTGTAAGTGGAAGTACAAACAAACACTGGCAGAGGAACTGTATGTGTATGTAAAAAAAAAAAAAAAAGCCCAGACTCTGAAAAGTATTCAAGTACAAAACTAAAAATGTGTTCTGTCACTTACTGAAATAGATTATTTAACAGTTGGCATTTAAACTAAGCCTGCCAGCAGCGGGGCCTCACTCGGGTCATTTTCAAATCCCTCTGTGCCATTGCCTAAGGGGGTTTCCACTTATACCATTGATGTGGACCCAAATCGGCCATCTCTAGGAACGCCCCTCCAAGCCACACACCAGCACTAGCTAGGAACAGGCCCTCTGCTGGGATTTCTGACACTTGTCCTTTCAGGGTCTAAAATATTGCTTTTGTTTGGTCATTGACTTGCCTGTCCTGTTGCTACATTTGTGCTCCCTCCATTGTTAATTTCCCATGTGATTCGTGCAGGACTCGTGGAGATTTGGTCAGCACATCAACAAAGCCATGATGGACATCCAAATGCTTTTCCAGGACTCAAACAACAAGAAGACAACAGGCGAGTCTGTCATGCAGCTTAACAACGGCAAGAAGCACATGTAGCAGACTGGTGTGTGTGAGTGTGTGTATATATTATATATGTATTTGTGTGTGTGTGCACACATGTAAGATTTGAAACATGGATGCAATGATTGGTGAAGTCCTCCTTGACGATGCTCTACTCATTCCACACACCATGAACGCTCCTGTAAGTTATTGCTCTGTATATTTTGCTTTTGTGAAATGAAACCTTGTACAGTTATTAAAGCATCCAAAGTGATTTCGCACTTAGACACTTAGTTTCCCCCCTCAAACTGGACTTGGGCAGATTCTTTTGCTTGTCACTGACTAGAGGGAGTATTAATGTACTTTACCACACTGAGAATCGTTGTACAGAAGCCGGTATCCCACTGAAAAGGGACCGTGAGGATAGCAGATCTTGATGTTTGCAACAGTTTTAATCGTCGACAGTTGTGACAAAAAAGAAAAAAAGAAATTGTGAACGTTTGCAACCTTGAACTAACTCAGATGAGAATCAACATTGACTCCCTTCACAAATAGGTTCTGCTCAGTGGCAATTGTTCTTTACAAACTTAAGGTCAATGGCCAGACTGCTTGTTTAGAATTGAAGTGACATCAACATGATCCATGGAGGAGGGATGTATGCAGACCAAAATAGAGCAGATCATCGTATTTGAGGATTTATTTATTCCGGTGGGTTCAATACAAAAAGTGAAATGAATAGAAAAAAAAAGACATTCTGCTAACACTTTCTTTCAAGGCATCAGTTACAGCAAAGAACTTTTGTACAAAAGTGGACCAACGAAAACGACGAGACACAGGACTGCTTGTAAGTTCCGGCAAAACATGATCCGTGACGAACCATCAGCAATGTGGTACTGGGTCGCCCACTGGGTCGAGCTGTTCATCACATACAGTAAATATTCTCTAGTACGGACTCATGTTTGCGCTGTCCAATCTGTCCTTATAACAGAAATTCCTCTTTTGGGAAATGAGCATGGTACATGTCCTTTATGAACCTGCAAGTATGTTGAAAACTGCATGTGTAACAACACAAGCAATAAAATGCAAAAATATACTGTCCAAAAACTGTTTAGATAACAAAAACAGCAGTACAGTATACAGTACAGGTGTAGATTTAAAAAACCACAACATAGTATAGTATGTACAGTATTTTAATGTTGATTTTTTTCAGTCTTGGGAAAAAATGAGTCTATTTTGGGTTGTTTTGTTTTGTTGGGTTCTTCCTCGTTTTCTATGCCATGATCTACAGGACGAAAGTAAATAAAGTTAAAATCGTTCGCAATTACAGTAAAACGCACGCCAATAAAAAGTCACTGACACATAGTCGTTTCGAATTCGATGACATAAACGGCGAAGCAAACACGTTTCTTCCATCTTCTCCAGTTGTGTTGAGTGGGCGTTGCTTTTTTAGCTAGTGCCGCGATCAACAGGACGTAAGTGGATAAAGTTAGAAATCGTTCGCAATTACAGTAAAACGCACGCGAATAAAAACTCACTTACACGTCGTCGTTTCGAATCTGATTATCAAAAAATGCGAAGTGAAAAGGTGTCTCCGTTGGTGTCTTTCCGCGTATCGGGTGGAGCGTTGCGTGTATTTAAGCTGCCGCTGCATGACGTCTCCATCCGGGTTACGGCTAGTGGAATTTCCGCTTACGTAGTTCCGGTAATATCGTAGTCAAAATGTTAATGCATAGGTTTTTATTACGGGTGAAGGATATTTCTTTTCATAGAATTCCGGGGATGGGAATGTTTACTGTACACACCAGCCCAGTGCACAAACTTGTGGACACTCTTTAACATGGTTCTGTCGGTGCTTGTTTTTTGAAAACCAAATCACCGTCGGATGCGAGGAGGAAGATGATGATGAGGGTGGGGAGCGTTTTAGTGGGATTAGGACGTGGCGCCGGGCGTGGGGTTGACACTTTGCGCAGCGGCCTGTGGCGCCACCTCAATGATCCGTGGCTTGTCGATAATGCGCGCCGTGCGGTTGCCCTTCTCCACGATGCCGATGATCCACGCCTGGTGGCCCTCGCCGTATTTGGGCGACTTGATCTCAGCACAGAAGCGCGCCGCCTGCTCGCGCGGCAGACAGATCAGCAGCCCTCCTGCAGTGCATTCAGAAAAATGAGCTTTTTTTTTAAAAAAATGGGATAGCATTTTTGCCTCAACATGTCATAACCATTTTTATTGTTACATGTGTTTTATTTCCATTAGCATAAATTATTTGATCATATTTAGTTCTACAAAACTGTGTAGGGAATGATACTCATTATTCTACATGTTTGATTTTTGACCTAATCTCATTAATTTTTTTTTTTTTTAAATTTATAATTTATTTTTCACAACAATGCATCATACTTTGTATTTGCAGTATTACAGCACAAAAAGATGTATATTTACATCTAGAATTTCAAAATTCGTCCTGCGACAACACAGGAGGCTTAAGAAGTGGGGGGAAAAAAGACAAACATTATTACCTAAAAAACTGATGCAATTTTAAAGAAAATAAAGTGGTGAGGCCAGCTGAAGACGTTTAATTACCCTCATTTCCAAAGCAAACTGCATACCTGACGTCTCGGGGCAGGTGCCGTGCATTAGGCCGAACATGTTGCCGCATGCCTTGGACACAGCGGCCATCTTGGCGAGCACTGGAAGATTGTGGATGACAAAGGACACCTCGCTCCGCTGTTGCTTGGCCAATGTCTGGGCGTGGCCCAGGATGCCGAAACCCGTGATGTCAGTGGCTGCGTGCGCGTTGAACGTGTGCATGAGGCTGGCGGCTGCATGGAACAAAAACCAGGACTGATCTTCACATCATTTGGGGCACACTTTATACAAAATGTCCGCCACGAATGACGGTGGACCCTAGACCCCATAACCTCAAGAACTGGGATTCAGATGTGCTAACCATGAGTATAATGTACTTTAATTGGAAGGGTGCAGGACTATACATTTCACAGGGTCATAATTGATGAGAAAACTAGCTGGAGATCACATACTGGCCAAGTTCAATCTAAAGTAGCAAAAAACATGGCCAAAAACAGATTAAATCCCAAATCATTATATTTACAAGATTGTGCTGCGGTTTGGGCAAACTACGAACTCATGACAGTCATTTATCAGTCTTCAAAAAAAAGCCATAAAGCCTAAGCATAAATGCAACACACTAATACCCTCTTCTTAAAATCAAATCTATTAAAATTCAGATACTGTATCACTGATGGAGGGATGGACGGACCATCGTCAGATGAAATGATGGTAGAATGACAGTGAGATGGATGGACGATTGTAGAACCGAATAGATGTTTGGGTGACAGACGGTAATGATGGATGGACAGCAGAATGGTGTACAGTAGGACGGATGGATGGGTGAAAGACGCATGGTTGGATGTCTACTTGGCCAAGGTGGAACCCAAATTGTGACGGATTTCATACCTGTCCTATTGAGGCGGGCCATGTTCATCATTGCTTCGTGGTAGGCCAACTCGACATCTTCCTGTGTGACTACCAACTTGATCTTATTCCACTTCTCCGGCTGTGAGAGACAACATGTGGTCAGGTCCTTTGTGTGAAAAGACATGTCTGTAATTTTTTTTCAAACGTACGATATCGAGCCACTGGTGCACCGCCACGGCTACTTGCGTCCCCAGCGGCTTTGTGAGCACCAGCACGTCTCCTGGCACCGCGTTGTCTGGCCTGCGGAGCATTACACAACATGTTCTTTGTTTTTAAAAAAAAAAAATCAAAAGCTCACAAATATTGACAATCAGGCTGAATTTGAGCATTTACCCATCTTTGCAATCAAAGTGAACAAGGGCCTGAAGGCCCCATTTAGGGTAGGTCAATTTATCACTGATTTTTACTATTGGTAGCTGGGCTTGATCCCCATCACTGCACCTCGCTTTAGCCAAGCTTGTGCGAATTAACTCACATGATGAATTCATTGGGCTGGCACACTGTGGTAGCGACTCCCCCCAAGACTACCCAGGGATTGAGCACCGTCTGTCCTCCCGTCACGAAAGTGCCCGCCTCCTCCGCTGCGTCTTTGAAGCCCTGCATGATGAGTGGCATGATTTTGTCCCTCTCCTGTAATAACAAGGAAGACATACGCAGGTACGCATCAAACTTGCAAAAGAACTTGCCAGTGTGCCACTCATTTTGTGAAGGACGCAGCCTAGTCTCACCTTCTCTGACATTTTGTTGCTGACACCCAGCAGCATCAACATGTTGTCGCATTCCGTCACCCCCATGGCGTACAGGTCACTGAGAACGTTTGCGCATGCCACGCGACCCTGTAAAAAAGTACAGATGTAAAAGTCTTGCAATCTGAGTAATATTTTCTAGACTGTCATATTTGTAAAAGTCACAATACTTGTGGGCAACTGGTGAAGACAAAATCATGAAAAAGAACAGAAGACAAAATCATGAAAAAGAAATGTATTATGTCCTAGTGTTGGGAAAATGAAGCTTCAAGATGCTTCATGAATCAGTTGTGTTTATTGAGCCCTCTCCATTCAACATAGGGCACACTTAAAGCACATTGACTTGACATTTCCTAAACTCCTTTCTTTAAACCAACAGTGCCACCGAAAGGAGTAAAACAAAAAAATATAAGTGGTGCATGAAGCATCCGGAAGCTTTATTCTTATGTGCTCTCATCATCATTAAAAATGAGGGGTAACCCTAAATGAAATTTTGAGATTGCAATCAAATATTTAGTACTTGTCATCAGATTAGTACCATCATGTAGGGGTCGTCCACTATAGGATAGATGTAATCAGTTGTCTGGACGAGTGAAAGGCCTCCATGTCTTAGCGGTATGACACATGTGTCCATGCCAATGCCTGGAAAATAGACATTTATTCCTGCTGCACTATCACAAACATCACAAACCATTATTAACTTATTTATTTTTATTTTGAAAGTGTTATTGTGTGTTTCAGCTACCTAATCGAGGCATGACTGCACCCAGGAACTGTTCATCTTCTTGGTAGTGGTTCTCTTGTAGGTTCTCTAAAAGCTTCTGTAAAACCTCTTGGGGTACCTACGAGGGAAAAAGAAAATTATGGGCGACCACGCATAAATGAAGTACGGACTTGAAAAAGTAATTATTTTAAATGTGACATTTGAGGACAGCTCCGACCTTGCAACCTGTTCCCTTGAGTTCTGTGAAACGCGTGAGCCGGAAGTTCTTGTCCAGCTCGTAGCTCTCGGGATTGAAGGACTCCCTCACCGACATGTCTGAAGATACTCTGGGTCACCACACACACAAACCAAACTTGAAAACCAGGAAGATGATATTTAAATAAACAGCAGTGGGAACAAAACAACTGAAAAAGATGGACATAAAGTGATAGCTGATTGCATTGAAAGAAAAAAATGAACACATATAAGGAAATTTATATAAAAATGTTTTTTTAATGGCCATACTTCAGTTTTTCAAGGCATCTTTTTTGTGTAACGTGTCACTTTCTACAATGACAAATTTTATTTTCAATGCCAAAATATAGTGGCGGTAGTGCTGTGGATACACAGGGATAAAAATGAACACCACTAAATAAATAAAGTAAATTGACACTTTATAGTGGATCACTGATTCCCCACTGTGAGACTCATACATTCAAGCTGAGAGAAAGCACATTTAGTCCAACTTAAGATTCAATAATTGTATTACTAAAAAAAATTTAAAAAACATTTCCAAAATGAAATATGATTTTGGTGGACTACTGTTCAGCATTTTCATGAAACTGCAGGCATGTATTGCTCCAAAAACATATTTTCAGACTCGAGTCAATGAGTAGAGCTCAGAGTTCAAAGCAAAAGTGGCATTTAACTCTTATACTGCACACACATGGAATAAATTGCCAACAGAGGTGAAGACAGCCCAGGTTGTAAATTAAAATGATAAAGGTCCTTTAAGCATTTTAAAAACAATTTCAATGTATAGTCTTTTTGTAGTTTTTGAAAGCTATTTTATATTTATTTTCTTTACTTTCTTGAAATATATTGCTAATATATTTCAATTGTAATCTTCCTTTTAATAATTTTGGTTTGCTACTCTTGTTTTCTGTTTTTCTTTTAAATGTTCAGCAGTTTTGGTTGGAAATGCTTCTAGCTGTTGTGCCTTCGGTTATAGGAAGCACATTCAGTTTCCTTGTGTATGAAATATGCGATTTAAATAAAGCTGCCTTGGACTGTGTGCCTAATTTTGTATCAAGAGCGTTTGTTGCCAAAAATACTCAAGAAGTACCGATTCGACTCCTTTAAGTAAAACGTGGTCAAAAAAATACATTAATATTCAATTGAAGTTCACATACAACCCCACAATTCGACTTCGGTACATAGTATTTGTACTTCGTTACTTCCCACCACTAGGCCAATGAGAGGAGGCGTTACATGTGGAGTCAAACTATGTATCATTAGATGACTAGCGCGACAGCATTAATACGTCATCACATAACTAAAAGAAAAAGAATTAAACTACCGCCATTAAACACACTTGGCAGGTGAGTTTGGGGCTATTTTTGGAGTCCCGAGTGGGGAGCGTTCCAGAAGCAAAACGCTGCAAAGTTCATTCAACCCATAAACAACCACCCAAGTTAACAACCTCCCCGGGTGATGGTTCATTCCTTTAAAATAGTACGCAAAACTTTTGATACAAGATAAATGTATTAAAAGCCCATTCGAAGTATTTTCTTGGGTCTAAGCGTACAGTACGAATTGTATTCGAGTGCTAGCTTTAGTTAGCCGCCAAGCTGTGCAAGAAGTGGAAATGTGCATTGTGTGCACAAAGTGTTGCTCTGGTCTGCTTGCAACCGCAAACATACAATGCAATACCACTGTAAGTTGTTATTTGAAATGCACAACATAAGTAGAGGAGCAAGGCTCACGATCGCTGAGAATGATATAAAAAGTTTAAAAGTTGCCATTAGAGCGCCGAACAAAAATGTCGGCGGTGGAAAAAATTAACCCTTTGCTATCCAACGCCATGCGACGTGCGCCACATCAGTTTTGCTCCCAGTACAATCGGCGCCCGGCGTGCAACCAGCGCAACACCGGTAACGCAGCCGCGCGTCACGGGTGTTTACAACGGCCACGTTTGCAATTTAAGTACCGAAGCGGAGTTATATTCGCGTCACATTTCCCCTTTAATTGAAGCGTCCGGTTGATCCTTACCGGCGTCAAGTCAGCGCTAGATCCGGACACAAGAGCGGGTACGGCGGCGGCTCGCAGCGGGCCTTCAATTAGGCGTTCTTGGATAGTGCCTGATAGTAAATGGCCCATATTTGTTCATTTTGGCGTCTCTTGGTGGGAACTGTGTTCGTAATTATTGATATAAAGGTCGTATATCTTGATTTTTTAAATTCAGCATCGCATTTAATTGTCTTGGAGAAAATATTTGTCCTAAAATTAAAATAGGAATTGATCGCGATCGCCATGGGTCCTTTGTCTGCACTGTGGCTGTTTGAACATCCCCTTTAACAAGTGATCAAGTCTGGCAACCTAATCGCTGCCATGGTGTGTACCTTTAATTTGATTTTTTTCGCTCCAATTTAACCCACGATTTTTCACTTCACTTGTAAACCTTTTCATCCAAAATGCTAATTAAAAGACGATTACGGAACTAAATATGCTCATTCCCCCACGCGTTTTCGTAAACTACGAGCAAAAAACAATGGCACTCTTTATTGACATTTTGGGGTGCACATTGAGAACCACATGATGAGGTACAACTTTACATTCTGGACACCAATGGAGCTGCTATATTTGCAGCAACCGCAATGTCCAAAATAACCTCTGACAATTTTAAAGACACTGATATTATTAGTACAATACAATACTAGACATGCTGATTTATATAGCGCTTTCAAGGATAAGTATGATAATTTGGCTGACTTTAAATGGCAAAAAGAGGATCAGAGTTGTGCGTTATACAGTACTGACATTTCGTTCAAAGGGAAGGTAGGCCAGATTTCTATGACTGACTCAAAACTACTCATAAAAATACCAAATAAACACGGGGCAAAATACAAAATGTGTTTACTGTATTATGGTTCCCACGCAAAGCATATTTGGATTTGGAGAAAGTGTAACTCCTTTGCAATATATGCCATGTCAGTTAACAAATCAATAAATACAGATGTTATCATTCAGTTACATTGATGGGGTGCACATTGAAATGAAGTACAATATTTTATTATAGATGCCAAATAAGTGATGTTGTCAGCAGGTGCAATATGCTGACGCGAATAAGACAAATCAACTAATTGAGTCATTTTGAAATGCAAGAATCTAATAGTCGACATGGACTCCAGCATTTTTCCTTTTACTGAAGATGGATGCAGCACTATACTATAAATCTCATTCAAAGAAGGCACAATATAGTAGTGGAACTTTGACTTGAGTGTGGTCGGTGAACTTGTATTGAAATACAAAAAGGCAGTCCAAGTATAGTAATGTAAACGGTTGGTCATGGTCCAGCACTGGCCATGTCTTTGAGTGTCCCTCCAATTTTTGTAGCCGTGTTGTTGTCGCACCCTAAATGAAAAACAGGGAATCAATATAAGAACACAATTTTACAATAAATTGTTGATTTGATGTCAACCAAACTTCATGAATGTCCATTTAAGATTTCTGCAGCATCTGTGGGTGAATCTGTCTGAAAAACAGCTATAAGAAAGTCTAGTAAGTGACTTTTCAATGACTCTAACTTTATTGGTTGACAACAATACACAGCAAAAGTCCTGTTTTACGGTACTTCTTTTTAGTCTCCGCCTGGCAAATTTGATTTGATCTTGGAGGATCTGAACCCAGTCTCGTGGGCCGCGCAGCTTCTCCATCGGAGTATTTCTCTGTACAGTAACAACTGTGTGTGCATGAGAATGAATTTAGAAACGTGAATGTAAATGTGTAGTATCAGGTATCTGTCTAAATTACGACTTTATTTGAAAAGAGGCCTATATCGGCACTGGGTGTGTATGAGTGGAGCTCGATACACTGCTGTGTGTTGATTGGTTGACAGAGAATTGTTAATTCCAATGGGATTGGAGCCTATATGTACTTCACATGATCTGTTTATATTATATATATGTTTTATTGTATCCATGACCTCATGTTGCCCTTCTTTGGATAAGAACCCAGTTGGGACTTTTTGTCATTTTTCCTCAATTTACCTTTGATTGCACCAATGAAATTCTGGTCCAGGCCTTTCCGGGTGTCATTAAGCCCTCTCTTCCTTTTTCCATTTGGCAAGGTGTTAGCCAGGGTGTCATTGTCAAAGCCACACTCCTATTAAACACTGTAGGACATTTTTAAAGACAAAACTGCCTCTAGTATGACTCGTGTAAGAGCCACAAATGAAAAACTTTGCAGCAATTTTCGGAAAAGGAGGCTTCCAGATCGCATGTAGTTCACTAGGTTGGAGTCCAGCTGAGCCTTGGAGATAAACACGTAATTCTCAGCAAGACGGCCCTCTGACTGAAAAGGCAATCAATGAAGCAGAGGTGTTAAACTCCAGTTCAAGTCAAGTTTATTGTCAAATGTGCTCTCTGTGCAACATACAGCACAGATGAAATGTCTTTCCTCTCAACCACAGGAGAGAGCTGGGTACCTGTGCCGCCATCAACAGAACACTTAACATAAAATGACAAAAGAACACAACATATAAGACACAGACAGTCATACAATCTTAACCACCTTTCCTGCATACACGTTGTTGTTTGAAGCAGTTATAGATGAAAGAAGAGGGAATCAAAGTGTCCTTTCACCAGTGGATCAAAGACATCAAGCTGAAAATGTGCACAAAGCTCTCTGTGTCATTTTATGTGGTGTGCCAAATCTCGCCACAGTTTTTTTCTTGATTGACAAAAATATCAGAAACCAAATGCGACTGTTCAAACTGTTACTGTAGCACTTGTGTGTATCCTTCATTTCTTAAAAAGAAAACAATCAATTGCAGTTGCTCTGCACTAAACAGAAAAGATTTGAGGTACAGTACTGTATTGATGTTTCATTTGAAATATTGATAAATCTGTGCCGGTTTACACAAAATATATGTAGTTTGTGAAACAAAGCGTGTACTTAAACTAAGCCCTGCTGCACACCGAGCAAACAAAACTTCCAGTTGGTGATTGTTTACTGCACACAAAGCGATTGAGCACATATGATTGTCAAAGAAGCAGATTGCCCAAAAACGGGGGCTGGGCAAAAATAAAGGAGAGAGTATGGATGTTTTGAGAGGTTGTTAACCAGGGCCTATCACTGTGCGCCCATGATTCTTCATGACATAGACTCTCCACACTTTGCTTTTTAGCCATAGGTACATAAGAAATGTGTATTATTTTAAAACATACTAATACAGTATATGCATTGTACATACTGGAAGCAGTGCCTGGCTGGCTCGGTCTTGTTTATGCTAAGACTCGAAGGTAGTAATTGAACCATGGTTTTTGGTGTACCGTGACAGCCCAAGCAATTTAAGGGGTTTCACCATTCTCACCATCCTCTTTGATGGCGAACGTATTTACGATTTTACCCCGCAACAAAAAAATGCGTTGGACAAGCCTAAAAATATCGAAATCGCACACATTACCTGTAGGTCAACAGCCTGGAGTGCCTTCATTGGGTGTGTGCTGTTGACATTTCTTGTGTTATTCTGATTTCGCTTCACAGCGCTCTGAGAGGAGCCGGAGAGCAGGAGTGAAGTATTCCCACAATCTTCCTCTTTTCCAGCTTCTGAGGTTGCAGCACTGAGTGCCTTTGTCTCCACAAGGGAAGGAGCTCCTCCTTTTGCCGCTTTAAAGACTGGCCTCAGCTTCCTGGTCCTGTGATAAGCAGCGTACTCGGGGCCCCGCCGAGGTTGGCAGGGCTGCTGTGATGACACGAGAAAAAACAAATGGAGGATGGACGACCACTGTTACACGATTGTGTTGTCGAAATTAACATACAATAACACGGTCAAAGAGAATGTGTTGAAATAAATTTCACTTAGTTGTCACGCATCTCACTCCACTTTCACTGAAAAACTCTTTTCATGGACATAGAGATGCAACTTAAAAATCATTCGAACACGTTTGGCCGGTACGATAGCATTTATGTACTTCTGCTTCACAAGTGCATACCATAGAAGTACAACAATCATATTGCCTCACCAAGTTGATAACACACACACACCTCGCGCATATTTTATGATTTCAAGCGTCAATGGACATCATCCACTTCTTCTCCTCAGCACTTACTTTCTTAGGACCTATGGTTAGGAAAAAAATGGGCAAAATACCTACACAAAAACAGAAAATTCAAGCACAAAATATATTAGTACTTCCACTGTGAGGTAGCCTTAATCAAATCTCCCCAAGGCCTTCGGAATCAGTAATGCTGTTTTATGTAATTTAACGGTATACAGTACTAGATTTTAGCAATGTAACTGTTCCCTTTTGTCAATCCGATTTCAAATTTGTCCTCACAAGGCCAGAGTTCTGGCCTTCGATGACATCATTTTCCCATTCATAAATTCTGTGCGATTTCTGTACTTTTACTCTGAAATATTCAGGCGAATAGCCGACAGGACTCTTAATCTGGAATTCCACGAACCCTTGCGTTATGCTTCCGGTTTGACCCCGCTGCTATAGGTGTTTGATGAACCCTTGCTACTAGAATGCGTTGCTTTTCGTAATAAAACAAATACCGATTGTTGTTTTTTTATAGCCGGGATGGATATTCTTAAAGCAGAGATCGTGAGAAAGAGGAAACTCATCGAGGAGAAGCAACTCGTTGATGTGAGTGTGTTGATATACTTAGCCACTTCTGTTGGCTAGTTAGCTCCTTTGCTAATGCTTACTTTGTTTTTGACGGTTGTTCAAGAAGCGCTTGTGTTTTTCTTTTACGTACTTGTATTATGTCTTTAGGGTTTGGTCCACTACTCAAAATGATGAAATGATCATTGTTAAGAGTAAATGCCGTCTTAAGACGTAATTTGAAGAAGTTTTCATATCTTCAGCAACAATACTACCCATCATGTAATTTTACAGATTGCTCAAGTTTTTTCTATTTGTTACAGGACTCCAAAAAGTTCTTCAAAAGGGCCGATCTTGCACGTAAAGAGCAGGAGGACTACTTCCAAAAATGCGGCTATAAGGTGGATTGCTGTCTATATTTGAATGTACAAACACATCTCACATCTGTTCAGTGTTTTGCCACCATTCGGGTGCACACAGACACCCTTAAACGGACACAACGCACACACCCGGAAGGTGACCGACAGGTTGAGGTGTGCATTTAGTATTTGTATTTGTCTTCACTGTGTTGTTTCTCCCTCACTTACCACCTGCATCTGTAGGTTCAGAGAGAGACTCCTGACAGCCAGGTATGGGTCTGCACAGAGGAAGTAGTTGACAGGTTGCATGAGTGGATTAGGAGTGTTTTTTTTTTTTATGTACACTGTGCGTCCTACTGCTACCTTTTGACACCTGCAATGATTTGATTTCAGTTCTTCATGGTGTTGTGTGACGACAGTAATTTTGCCTGCTCTCCGTACTTCCTGCACTTATGTGATGTTATTTAAAAGTTAACAAGGTACAGAAGCCACAGTGCCAAATCAGATGTGGTTTTCTGCATGGGTGCATATATTTTGCTTCACTTTATCAACCGGGCTTGTTCATCATCATCATCATCATCATCATCATTCTTGTCCCATATGTGCTATGAATATATTTCAATAGTCTCAAACACAAATTGAGGATCTCACCAATTTATCTGAATCTTTCTCAACTTCTCTAATCTACTTGCACAAATAGGCTTGAACACTTGTCATACTGACATGTCTCCCCATCAGTCCACACACAGTTCATTTGAAAAATATTAAATACATAGTTTGATCAAAGAAATTTTGATAACCTTTGTTTAATGAGATTCATCACTGAGTATGGATGCCTGATCGTCAAACGAAAAACGTGATACCAATCAAAAATATAGGATAATGAGTGACCAATCGATCGATAACATAATCATACCACTTACGGCATGCAATTCATGCGTCATGGCTTTAGCTGAATTTATTTGCCATGCTGGCCAAAAATATTTGTCTTAGTTAATCCTCCCATTTTCAGTAACGCTTCATCGATTTTACTCCTAATTATCAGTCCTCCTCAAACTCATAATGGATATGTTTTACCAATGTTTGTCAGTGCTTTCAAGACAAAGGGGCTTGGATGATGTGTCTCAGGTGATAAATGTCATTAAAAAAATAGATAAGGCTTTTCATCACCAAAAATGTGTTCAGCGCACCACCAGCCTACTGTTTTTAAAAGTCAATGCTACTTGTGTTCCAAAGTCACCACTCAAGTCAGCTTTTATTGTCAAATATGCTCTATGTGTAACATACAGCACAGATGAAATTACTTTCCTCTCTCAACCACAGTGCAAACATGTCGTGCATTGAGCACACACAGCTAAAATTTACGTTCACATTCCATAAGACATAAATATATAAATATGTTAACTAAAAATAAATAAACAAATGGGAACAACAGACAACCGAGGGCACTTGTGATTATTCTATATTCGTAGTTACTTGTTTTAAATACAATAATCGGATGTCAGATGCTGGGGGAGGGACACTGATTGTGGCAGGAGGCAGGGGTAGGCGGGCAGAATATGGAGGGAGTTTAGTCTCCTGACCGCCTGGTGGATTTAGCAGAGAGACATTGCAGCCTCCTTCCGGACGGCAGCACGTCGAAGAGGCTGTGAGTGGGGTCACCTGCGATCTCAACTCAGACGAGAGTTGTAAGTGCCCGCGAGTGGAGGAAGAGAGACACCAATGATCTTCTCAGCCACTCTCACAATGTGCTGAAGACTCTTTCTGCATGACACAGTGCAAGTGACGTACCACACGATGATGCAGCTGGTCAACATGCTCTCAATGGTGCCTCTATAAAGTCTGCATCATGAGGGGCGGGGCTCTTTCTCTTCAGTTTGCAGAGGAAGTACAGGCGCTGGTGGGCTTTTTTGGCCAGTGAGGTGGTATTTAGGCTCCAGGTCAGGTCTTCAGAGATGTGCACACCAAGGAACTTGGTGCTACTCACCCTCTCCACTGCTGCACCGTCGATGGTCAGTGGAGCATGCTGGGTGCGCGTTCTTCTGAAGTCCACAACAATCTCCTTCGTTTTTTCCACATTCAGGTGGAGATTGTTTTTTTTGCACCACATGGCAAGCCTGCTCACCTCACTCCTGTAGATTGTCTCATCGTTGTTGTTGATGAGACCCACCACAGTCGTGTCGTCTGCAAACTTAATCCAAAGAGCCAAGGAATAATCCCAGAAGACCTCTTTAGGGAATAAAAAGGGGAAAAAAATGAGGCGGTTTTACTTTCAGGATGACCAGGCTGCAGTTGATGCAGAGTGGACAACATTACATCACATGGTATTATGTTATTCAGTGTTAGTCAATCGCATGAGAGAAGAGCTATGGGTAAGGGTGTTAGGCGCAGGCTGCATTTGGCCTCTCATACTCTAACCAAAACTGGTAAATTCGCAGGTGGAAGTAAACATGGCTCTCCAGTGAATTTGCAGTTGTTGTTTTTTTTAAAAACATTTTTTACAATAATTATTATTTTGGGGGGAGGGGCGGGCAGTAATCCCAGATTTTCATGGAAAATATATATTGAGGGCTGATCAGTGTTTTTTGTAGAATGTTTTAGATTTACAAAGTAAACATCTATGAATGGGGCTCTACTGTGTACTTTTAAGTTGTAATATCACCATTCACCACTAGATTCACACAACATTTGCATGGGTCTTATTTTGCCCTATACCCTAGCCTGAGTTTATTTCGTTTTCTTGTGGTTTTGGAATGATATGCAGGACAAATGTAGTACCTCATTGATATAACAAATTTGCATGAGTTGATTTTCGTGGAAAAATGCACAAAATGTGTTCTTGCACTTAATGTTGGTTTGATGCAGTTTTGTTTTGTTTGAATTCCAGTGATTTCTTTTCTTATGAGTTTCAGGTCATTTGTGCATGAAAGTCTGTGCTGTCATCCTCTTTGAAATCCTGAGATCCAAAATTTCTTACCACCTGACATTACCCAAATTGAATCTGCCATGAATAACAGATTGAAATAGCTCCTCAATTCTCAAACTAACCTGTGTTTATCCCCTTTTTTTTTCTCTTGAAGATCGACAAAAAGGAAGAGAATGAGGCATCCATTTCTGCTAATCCCGTATTAGAGTTGGAACTGACAGAGGAGAAGCTGCCTATGACGCTGTCACGACAGGAGGTGAGTTCACCTGGGTTCATTTCACTTTCATTCACACATTACAGGGGAATGAGTAATAAGAGCATGTTTCCTTAGAAATGAACGGCAGTCAGTGAGTGTTCAATGAGTCATTTTGAGCCATTGAAAGACAGGCACACATTGGCAGTGTGCTCAGCATGTCTTCATAATCAAATGAAGTACAAGTAGAATGTCAAATCCTAAGAAGGTTCCCAGTGAGACACTCATTGATCCACAACTGTTTCTTTTGCATTGGTCTGTGTGATTAGGTCATCAGACGGCTGAGAGAACGAGGTGAGCCAATCCGTCTGTTCGGAGAGTCAGACTATGACGCCTTCCAGAGACTCCGTAAGATTGAGATTCTGACTCCGGAAGTAAACAAGGTAGGCCTCAAGTCACTTTGTGACCCAACTTAGGAGTCTTTCAGTTGCGAGCAGCCGCTTGGTTGATTTTGCTTTGTGTGTTGCAAGCCAAAATTGAGCTTCACATATGCTGCCACTCAAGTAAAATTTATTCATATAGCACTTAATAACTCAACAAATGGGTCTCAAAGGTCTTCAGAAGGACACAATAGACTGGGAACAACTGGACCCCGTGGTCGAAACTCCTTGTGCGGGCCAGGAAAAACTTCCAGAAAAACCCGTTTGAGAATAAACGGGGAGCAACTTTTGGAAGGGATCACAAATGGAGTGATCCCCTTTTCAGCATGATAAGTGGCTGAGTTGGAAACATTATATGTTGCAAACAATTTACTTCAAAGGGGCAGCGTGTAAAAATGTATTGACTTTGCACTGTTCATTATTTAAAACCCCCAATATTAATTTCAATAGTATGCAAAAAAAAAAGTTCTTATCAATGTATTGTTAAAATGAAATTGTATATGAAGTAGTCGCTAATTAAATTAACAGAGTGAGTCTCCCCCACTGGAGGCTGCCGTGTTTTGTTGCCATCTTTCTGCTGTGGATGCCCGAAGGAGACAAGCTTAGCCAATGTAGTTCCTCAACATAATGACTGCAGCATGTGTAACAAATGGCAAGCACTTACTTTGTCACGTGAGGGAATCGAGAGGTCGTTTGCTTGCACTTCTGCTGAAGAAATTTGTGGTTGACTTGCAAAGTGTGGTCTCTCTAAAATTTGGGGGTTGTGGTTGGGAATCACTGCTTTACACTAATATTGACACTCACAGCACACCTGCAACACAAGAACAGAAGCTGTGTTTATCACATGTTGTTATTGCGTCTACTATTCACTGTCTGTGCAACGTAGGGTTTGAGAAATGACCTGAAAGCAGCCATGGACAAGATCGACCAGCAATACCTGAACGAAATTGTCGGCGGGACAGAGCCGGGAGAAGTGGACACTCAACATGACCTCAAAGTACACGAAGAGAACACCACTATAGAAGAACTGGAGGTACGCTGCCCTGTTCTGGAAAATGTGGCACGAAATGTGGGCTGCCTTGAAAGAGCTAACCTTCAGACCAAGGCTGTTTCTTAGTTCAGGAGTCTCATCACATGGTTGGCTGGGCTGGAGCCATGTGATCTGGTTAAACAGTATCTGTTTTTGATGAGCTTGTTTTTCTTAATAGTTTCAATGTCATTTAAAAAGTCTTGTCACAGTTGTCATTGAAGTTGAACCGGATTGTTCAGCTCTACAGGGTATCCTTAAAAAATCATAAATGAAAGCCTAAATGAGCCAGAAGTACTTGAAAGTGCCTTTGGTATCCTCAGTCAGCATGAAAATGTCGCAGAAGAACAACAGTTTTGAGTTTTTATAAGTGGCCAAACATTTGAAAAACCTTTCAGAAGGTTGAAATATATTTGTTGAAATGTGCGGTCAGCTTGCTTACCAAATCATGTGGCTCAGTGAAGGTCAGCCAGGAACTCATTAAATGCAAACATTCCGTAAAAATGTCCTCCCTCTCATTGTCCACCGTGTCAGCAAGCTCATGTTAGTCAACTTGTAGTTAATTCATAAACAGAAAACAAATAAAATAAGCAAGAGAGCTTGATCATTATGTTGTACATTCTTAGAGCATGACATCTGTTACAATGAACATGAAGTTCAGTGGAAAATTTGGGGGGTGAAAGGGGGAAGACTCAAAGGCGCCTGTTGTGATGTTGACCCATAAACTGTGTGCGCCCTCTAATCAACCTCTTCGCTCCACACTGGATATTGTCCAATTGTCCAATGCATATTTGTCCTTCTTACAGGCTCTTGGCAACACTCTGGGCAGAGGCGATGACGACGGAGACCAGGATGTCATCGACAAGTTCTTGAGCGTAAGACAACTGGAGCAAATCACAGCTCTGTATTGCCGCTTGGCTCTCTGTCAAATAACTTGACTGTCATTTCTGTTCCAACGACAGTTCCTTCTCGGCGTGTGGGCCAAAGATCTGAACAGCCGGGAGGACCACGTGAAGCGTAGCGTTCAGGGGAAGCTGGCCAGCGCCACCCACTCGCAGACTGAGTCGTACCTGAAACCTTTATTCAGGAAGCTCAGGAAGAAGGTAACGTAACGTGGCGGATGTTGCAGTTGTGACTCTTTGGTTGTCTGTATACCGACAGTTAAGAATCCACATCCCATGTTGTCACATGTCATATTTTTCATATATATATATATATATATATATATATATATATATATATAGAAGTTCCCTGTTAAGATCCAATCTTGAATTTAGTGATTTACTACTTTATTCACATCAAATCCATTAATTCCAATGGAAAGTTTTGGATTTTTGAGTGTTTTTTTCAAAATGTTCAATATTTTGCACCCCTGTTGACCAGTAATGTAGTGCCAGTATTCAAATCAGACATGTTTTTTTTACCCCCTTCAGAATTTACCAGCTGATATCAAAGAGTCTATCACCGACATCATCAAATTCATGTTGGAGAGAGAATATGTCAAGGCAAATGACTCATATCTCCAGATGGCCATCGGAAACGCCCCCTGGCCCATTGGGGTGACCATGGTGGGCATCCACGCCCGTACGGGCAGAGAAAAGATCTTCTCTAAGCACGTGGCCCACGTTCTCAACGATGAAACACAGAGAAAATATATTCAGGTGAGAAAATTGTGGCACGACTAAGGACAGATCCTGGTTGTCTTACATATCGGTTTTACAAACAGGCAAATTAAATCAACAGTTTTGGGATTTGCGGTCATTCGGTGAGACATCCATCCATGGATTTTCTAAAGCGCTTGTTCTCATGTTGGAGAGGCGAGGAACAGCATGGCACATTTCACCAATGACCGTTCACACTCACATTTGCACCGAAGGACAATATCGAGTCATTATTGAACCTTGCACACATCTTCTTGGAATGTGGGAGGATGCTAGAGTGCCTGGAGGAAACCTGGTCAGAGTATGCAAACTCCACACAGGAAGGTCATAGCCAAGATTCAAATCCCGAAACCTTCAAAGTGCGTGGTAGATGTGCTATCTCCCCTTTAAGAATATGAGTGAGACATTCTTCCTGTTTTAAACTCTTAAGAGATTTTAGCCTTGAATACGGCTGCAGACATTTGCATTACATTCACCGCTTGCCAAATGACACAATTTCCTTCCTCCCGCGCAGGGCCTAAAGAGGCTGATGACCATCTGCCAAAAACACTTCACTACGGTTCCATCCAAGTGTGTGGAGTATAACGCTCTTTAATGGCACGCTGCAACTCAGCATTGGGAATTTGCAAGCAGCTGGATTATGTCAAGATGGCACGTTACAGAATTGACAGGAGAGATGAGACGACCCCACCTCTGCGTGTTTATCTTCCGACTCGTCACGACGATCTGTGGTTCGCTCAGCATCTCATTTTTCATTGTAGATAACAGCAGGTTGGTCTTTTAAGAGCATGCTTAATCATGGATCCTCTGGAAAATTCTTTTTTTTTTTTCCCAGTAAACCTTTTCTGTTTTAACATTTACTGTGAAGCCACCATGTTATCTGAAGTGGAAGATCGTGTAGTGTAAGTTTTATTACACCCACCGGCCACTGCTGACACAGGTGTGTGCATCATTTGTTAAATGTATTTTCAGACAACATGCTCAGGAGAATTTAGTCGGAAATTACACAGAATCTAAACCACAATGTAAGATTTTCCAACCGCATTCTGCAACAGTTAAAAAAATAAAACAGTTGAGTCCTGCTATCAACGTTTTTTTTTCTTCATTGAAATTCTATAATTTGTTGTAGTTTAGAAGCCGACGTTCATTTGTGTGTCATGTGTATCACACATTCGAGGCAACCCCAAATGACATTTAATACTTTTTTTTAGGGGTACAAAATCCTACCAACTGCTCAAGAACATAGATTTTTTTAATGACAAATATTCAAACAACAATGTCTTAAAGTAATATCTTCTCCTAATTGATTCATTTCTGTTCAAAATCCCACCAAATTCTCAGTTGGTCTCTTGTGAGATCTCTTTTGTTTGTTTTTGAAGGAAAACTGAAATTATGTCATTCCATGTTCTATTTAGTGGGGGGGGTTTTGTACAATGTTTTACTCACTTGTCGTGCCATTAGAGTTTTGTCCGATTTCTCAGTGGCATCATCACGAAATTAAAGTGACTTTTTTTGTTTTTAAACAATTTCGGAGCAAATGCTCACGAGATTAGGCTCTTTTCTCATACACCTTTTAGTTTACAAAACAAAATCAGTTGAGACTTTTGACGCTGTCCCAATCCAGCTAAAAGATCTCCTTTGTAAATGTACACAAACATTGTTCCATCACCATGTTTTAAGACTGTGTCGTCAATCTAATCCCATGCAGTGATGAGTTATTCTCAACTGCAGATGGCTGCGGTCCAGGACGTCCCTGAGATAGTAGCATCCGACGTCATTCACTCTCTGACCTTGTTACACGGTGTGTGTAACCATGGCAATTCAGTGTTCCTGATGTTCCTAGTCATCTGGTCCGCCGTGCGTGAGCGTCGTCACAGCTCTGGCATCGTCTGCTCCGCGCGTCATTACCTCGCTGGCCTGAGCCCGGTTAGGTTGACAGGCAAATTGCCGGTGTCGGATTTTCCTCCGCTGACGTCCGAAAACGATTTACTCTAACAGTGGGGAATGCTGAAATGTTTGCACACTGTGGAGGTGGTCATTGTGTTTGTTCAGCCATGGTGGCATTTATCCGCTCCTGAGTTAAGTAAGCGAAATATTTTGGCTGCGGTCCAGTGGGGCCAAGTGACGTGTGCACAAGAACCCTGACCTGGAATGTCTGTGATGTACACACAATTGGGTGGCTGTGTTATCTCACTTGATTCATTTGACCCAACTGCACACCAGGGTTGTGCTCCTCAGCAGTCCAAACATATATGACATAGTGGTACCTTGATTTAAGTTGACGAAATGGACTTGTTTGTGAATTCAGCTTTTCCTATTGAAACAAATTGAACACAATCAAAAAGCTGTCCAAAAAATCCGCTGTGATAACATTTGTTCTCCAGATACCCTGCAAATACGGAATATGCCAGCAGGAAACAATACCGTACCTAATATTTGATCTTTCCTTGTTTCTGTGTTGTTCTTTCTAGAAAGATTAATGTCAAGATTTTTCTAAATATAAATCTTATGCTTGCATTTTTTCAAGTGCTTTATTCTGATTGTGAGTAGCCTATTTCATTTCAACTAGAAGGGAAGCGATGATAGAGACTTGATGACAGAGTGTTCATCAAATGACAAAAGTGCATCTTGATTCACAAATCAGCACGCCGTGACTGTCACCATGGTAACAATGCAGTAGGTCGGCAGAAATGAGAAAGAACACGGTCGCTACGAAATTGATGTCCTTAAGCCTCAGAAATGGTCACATGCCATCACAGTGGACGTGACAATACAGAAATTGCAATTTGAAGCTGAACGACTCAAAACTACTACAATATGTTCACGTTAAATTACAACCTAATCACATCTAAATTTGTATTTATGTTGTGGTTTCTGTCTGAATTTCTTAAACTCTAAAAACGTCAATCTTGAAGCCAATACAGAGGTTTGGCACAATTTTCTCCACCTTTCTTGAAATTTTGTCAAATTTGAAACTAATAGAGTACTTTTTGCATAGTTTCTACTAAATTCACAAAAAAAAAACAACCAAAATCCTACAGCTCGAGCCTTGTAACCTGCAGCGCTTACTGCAGGGGTGTCAAACTCCTTTCACATTGTGGGCCACATACGGACTCAGTAGATGTCAAGTGGGCCGAACCATTAACATGATACCATGCTGTGCTATGAATCACCAAAATCTCATCTCTTTCCTTTATTTTGGTCTCAAGAAGCATTGATATGCACTTTCACATCATTTGCTGCTTTGGGTCTATCTCAGTGACATACTGAGACTGCTGTTTTCTTCCCCGATCAAAACAATGTTGTCTTCTACTTTGATCAAAACAGTGTGCCCTTAGCGGATAATCCACAAATTGCATTTTATTTAAAATATTCATTCTGTGTCTTAAATGCATTTTTTTCACTTTTAAATTATCCCGCGGGCCGGGTCGAACCTCCTTGGGGGCCGGTTCCGGCCCGCGGGCCGTATGTTTGACTCCACGGGCTTCCTGTAACTTTGTGTGCGACTTCTTCTGCAGGAACCTTTGCAAATGTGGTGAGAACATTGATAATTCTTGAAAAAGTAAAGTCAAGCTTTATTGTATCTCTGTGCAACATACAGCACAGATTAAATGACTTTTCCTCTCAACCACAGTGCAAACATGCAGTGCATTCAAACACACACAGCGAAAAATAAGGGCAACAAAACTGAACTCAGGGCAGTTTCCAAATCATTTTGGAATGTCACCACCGTCTCATTAAAAAAAAGCACACACACATTAGCCTCAACATTCTTACCATTCTCATAATTTGATATTAAACGGAAAAATCTCAAATTCATTTTCTCTGACAGGTCAAATTTAACCTGCGCCTTAGTGTACACAAACCTGTAGCGCATGTAAAAAAAAAAAACTGACATTTTTAAGTGCTGAGATTTTTGTTGTATTTTGGGACACATTGACTGAAAGATCAACATTTAGTGTATTGATTATTACTGTCAAATGTGAAAACACAATATGTCTGAGAGAGAGAGAGAAAGGGAAAGAGTGAGAGAGAGAACGCACATGGCACGTCTCAGGCGACAAGTGTTGACCGCCTGGGACAGCCTTCACCCTCCCACCGGCGGACGAAAGGGAGTCCGCCCTCCTCCTGGCTATCATCCAGACACAGCCGCCCGGGCGTCCTCGGGTCATGGACGGCGCGAAGTCTCAGCACGTCGGCGTAGAGGAGGCAGAGGACACTTTCCGCGTCCTCGCCTACGACACGGCGCTCAGCACGGTGGTGGCGGTGGCAGTGTACGTGGCGCTCAAAGCCGGGCTAGACGGCGTCCGCCGGTGGCGCGCCCGCATCTCGGTGCTCGTCGTGGGCTCGGGTCCCGTGGGGCTGACGGCCGCCCTGGTCGCTGTCCGTTCGGGGAAAGTGCTGCAGTTGACCGTGCTGGACGAACGGAACCGGAGCGCGCTGCTCTGCCGGCCGCAGCAGATCGCCCTGGACCCACGCAGCGTGGATTTTCTGCTGGGACTCGGCGTGGACTTTGACAACATGGAGGGATGCTGGCAAGACGAGCACTTCTTCACCAGGATCGGCGTGTTCCAGGAGTACCTGCTCAGCATCCTGGAGCAAAAAAAGCAGCAAGTGGACGTCAGGGTGCAGCTCGGCACCAAGGTACACACACTTATGCAAATACGTTTTTATAGCTTTTGGCGAGGCTTGTTCACGAATTGCATGAAATTACTGTACTTCTGGGTGGCAAAAAAACCCCCAACAAATCTAACACCGCAGCGGGAGTACAAATCCAGTGGATGCCATTGGTGTGCAGAAAAGATTGCAAGACTGATTAAGTGTGTGAAGATTGCACTAAATGTTCCCTTTTAGACAGTTTTTTCCTTAGAATCGAAAATAAGTAACCTGGACATGCTGCTTAACTTTTCCCATGCTGTTCTATTCAAAATATGTCATCATAAACATAAATTATGAAATACTCCACTCAACTGTATTTATAGAGCACTTTCAAACAGCCATCGCTGCATACAAAGTATTGTGCATGGAGCAACTAACATATACAACAATAAAGCAACAAATCGGCAACAAAGACGGTAGAACGCACCGAACAGCAAAAACCTGCAAGAACAAATCTGAGTCATGCTGAGTCAAATGCCAAAGAATACAAGTGAGTTTTGAGGCGGGTTATAAAGATGGGCAGCGAGCATTTACGTAACTTTCTGCCAAATTCTTGGGTTTGCTGAGTGTGTACACTGTACCGTCAACACAATCCCACTTTTTGTAGTTTTTTATTAAAATGTGATTGGAGTTAGTACTTAACTTTTTGTACGCTATCCTTCAAAATGATTGATGAAACACAATTATGTGCTCAACCTTTTACAATATTCCATCCTAAATTTTCTTGACTCAGTGCAGGTCTTTTATTCCTCATGCATCCCCCTATTGTAATGATGGGATAATAGGGCCTTCTTGTCCCTTCTCCCACAGCCAGAACTCATCCCGGAAGAAATAAGAGAGTTGGCATGTATGCCTGGTGTATGTATGCAGAGTGTGTGCAAAGAGTGATTTAATGACCATTAAATATTTGTGTCATGGCTGCAGAACAGAGACTTCTTGTTTTTAGCCCACTCTCCGCCTCATTAAACAGCAATGCTTGCAATCTAAACCCGCACATGACCTTGTTGTACGTCCACATGTCCACATTCTGCCTTGGCGCCGATGACTTTGCAAGGCGGAAAAGAGTCTGAAGTTAAAAAAATAAGTAAATAAAAGTTGGGTTGCAGTACCACAACAAACAGCGAACCCAGCTTTATCAGGGGGATACATTGCAGAACCACCTGCATTATGTTTAGGATGGTGCTCGAGAGAGCAGTTTTTGTTTTATTAGTTTAAACATATCAAAATCGTGGTGTCAAGGAAGTATGTTGAGCTGAGACAAACATTTCATTCATTTAGAAATAAGTATTGTTTTGTTGCCATGTTGCGTTATCTCTAGGCCGGGGGTCGGCAACACGCGGCTCCAAAGCCGCATGCGGCTCTTTAGCGACATCTCGTTGCTCCCTGGAGCTTTATAAAAAATGTTTGAAAATGGAAAAAGATTTTAATAGTAGGCTAAAATAGCTCAAATAGATATACTGTAGATACATGTTGCAGCTCCGAAAAAGGAGAGCTGTGGTGTTGGTTTTTTAAAACTTACACTTTATTTATGCTTTTAACAGTCTCGACAAACACAGACACATCTGCGTCCGACTCAGTGCCTTCTCTCTTCTTGTTCGACTCGAGAGGCGTTCAAAGACAGCCTCAGAAAAACGGAAATTAATGATTACTTCACTGACACTAAGAAAAGTGACAATAATGCACCAAAACAAAAAATCAAGTGAGGAAATTACAAAATAAATTCTATGGGGGCGTTTGTGAACACACAACAAAGGAATGAATAACATAAACAATTCTGAGACAGTCGAGTCTCCTACATACATACAGCATGTGTTTCCTTCAGTGTAAGTTTTATAGAAGGCTTTTATTTTTTTGCGGCTCCAGACATATTTATTTATTTATTTATTTTTTCCTATATGGCTCTTTCAACATTTTGGGTTGCCGACCCCTGCTCCAGGCGGTAACAACCCTTTTTGATGGTGCGTTAATAATTATGGATTCACACTTTTTGTGATTGGGCAAGGTCCTTATGCCTACAAAATAGTGGGGGCTCACTCTATACAGTGCTCCCTCACATTTTCACAATCACGTTTTTTTTATTAGCTGTTTCCTGCTTTTGTGCTCACCGTATTGTTGTTCAAGTGATTCAGTGAGCTTTATTCAGACAAAAGTAGTCCTTTCCCATCATCTTGTGGCATCTTGGCTCAGAAAAAATATATTGAGGAGTTTTGTTCAGATAAAAGTGTGCTTTTCTGCCATCTGGCGTCATGGTGTCAAAGAAATCTGATAGAAGTCGATGAGCTTCACAGAAACACACACTTGGGACATCTGCAGGGAATCAGAGCGGCGACTCTATTCCACTATAAAATCACTTACCATAAAATGCAATATACAGAAGCTCGATAACACTATTTTCTGCTGGTTTCATCCAGTAACTGAGGAGTCCCCCCCCCCCCCCCCACTCCAGCCTGTCATTGTGTCTTTTAATGGGTTCCCTCTCGACGCTGCCTTAAATGCCATGACTGTGAGCTGTTCCAGCTGCCGTTATTTCTCTCTTTCAGGCTCACACCACTTAGTCCCTCACCTTCTCCTTCCCTCCACGAATACATTCTATTTTACTCAGGAACACTTAAGTGAGAGGATATTGGTGTCAAGGAGGTATGACATGTTCATTAATAGCTATATTTGGGGGCGGAGCTAAGGTTTCAAGTAAAGTCAACTTTATTATCACAGATGAAATTTATTTCCTCTCAACCACAGGAGAGAGAGAGAAGGTTGGCTCGTTGTTGGTAGAACGTGACAGAGCAACGGCTGCATTTTTATGTTCTTGCCTTTGATGACATCAACGGTGATTCCATTGTGTTTTCTTCTCCAGTTCACCCAGGATTATCTGCGGCGCATCCCAGCCGAAGAGTGGCCACGTGTGATCGTGGTGGCCGACGGTTCATGCGGCGACTCCTGCTCCGTGCTGGGCCTCAGCTCCGACTACACGGTGGAGTCGTGCCACGCCTACGGAGCCAACGCCAGCATCGAGAGGATGGACCAGAGACAGGTGGCATAAACAAACACGAGCACAAACATACTGAAGTGTGCGGAGCGATAGGCACGGGAAGTCAGCAGAAACAGGATATTGCAAGATATTAAAGAGACCATAAATCCACAATTTGAGCAAACGGGCAAACACAAAAGAGGTGATGGCTATAAACAGTCCTGTCGACATGTCAGCAAAAATATTTGACCTTTTGACAAGAGCCGCTGTTCAGATGGGGCGGATGATGGCTTTCGATTCACAACGTCCATCATTTATTTCTCAGCGAAGCTAATATGAAATTCACATACGGGCGGCAATCTTTTCAGATTTGCAGTTTATTTCATATGATGAACATCACAGCTCCATCCAACATGCTGTGTGGGTTTTATACTCCAGTATCTTCATGTGAATTTATATACAGTGGATATAAAAAGTTGCTCGAATGCCAGTTTTTCATAATGTGAAAAAAGGAAACCAAGTTTTTCCAAAACGTTCTCCACCAATAATGTGGCCTAGAATCTGCACGTCTCTATTGAAAAGCAATGACATCTTTTGGAGAGGGAAACATATCAATCAATCAATCAATAAATAAATAAATAAACAACCTGGGTAATGTGGTTGCTCAGGTCTGCACACCCTCTTACTGTATAGCTGGGCTGTGTCCAGAATTAACCAAAGTCAAAATCGTGTATAATGGGAGTCAGCGGACACCTGCCACCATCTGATTAACACCAAATAAAGTTCAGCTGTTCTACTCGGCTTTTCCGAACATTTTTTTTTTTTACTCTCTAGGAGAAGAATGAAAGTTTTGTGCTAACACTGACTGCTACGCAGAGACAAATAGTGTTGAATTCACTCAATTTTTTTTCATCACATAGTTGCATACAATAAAATCATATGGATCGAGATATTTTTAAAAAAATGAGACTAAGATAAGATAAGAAACCCTTTATTTGTCTCACAATGGAGACATTCCCAATTTATATACAGTATACAGCTACTTAAAAGATTGATCTAAATCCATATTATTCTATTGTGTGCAACCACTTGACAAAATGAACCTGAGTAAATTCAACACATCATATTTTGAACTGGTGATAAAGCCATCCACCTTGACTCGGGTTCCACCTGAAGAATAACAAGCTCATGCGTGACTGTAGGTATGGCGTACGTTTTATGGTGAGCAGTGCTGCATTTGCACCAATACCTTTTGGAATTACGGACAAAAAGTTGGTGTCATTGGACCATATCAAAATCTCTCAAACGCATTTGGGAAAATGTGTTTTGGTCCAATAAAACTCGTCTGAATATTTTTGTCAAATCCCAGTTACGAGTGGGTGTCCTGCTGTGTGATGCCATCTTAACTATTCACATCACGTACTCCGCGCACAGAGGTCGCGTGGCCTCCTCCTTTTATGCCCCTTCCCACCCCCCCCTCAACCCTTCCAGGCTTGTTTCCTGTTCTGATTGAATTTGCCTCCCAGGATACAACCCGGTCGGCCTCGTTCACCGTCCTTCCTCGTCCCCATCATCTTGCCATCCGCTAAATGCTGTTTGATCCCACTTGGCTGTTTTATGTCAGAGCAAAGGAGATGGATCAATTCCGACTGGAGGGAGGATAGGGATTTAATGTTGTCGTGTTTTACTGAAAGGGATCCATCATAAGCAGAGAGAGGGAATCATGTACTGTATGTTCTCTGCTTTATGACCCGATAGCGCTCATGCGTGCTAAGGGCCTAATCAGCACTTATATTTTCCAAAATAGGGGTTTTGGATCCTGGGATCTTTTCCCAAGTAACCGCTCATGAATGCCCAACACTAATTAACTAATTCACTGCCGTGGACGTTTATAACCATCAATTGGAATCCAATCGCTTACAACAGTTTATTTCAATGTAATTTTTCCCAATAAGAAATAATGAAAACTGTTTTGAAAACTTGCCATCATGAAGCACTTATTAATGATACTGACAGTGTTTTAAAGGAGACAATGATGCATTTTTCCCCTCATTTAAAACACTTCCTTGGTGTATAAATTATTATTTCATCAAAATATTTCAAGGATCAAGTATTATTTCACACTTAGACACCCTATTTCTTGACTTCTCTGGCGAGTGACTGGACACACCGTGCCATATACTGCTCTGTCAACAGCGACAACCAGGGCAGGAGAAAAAACACTTTTAAAGACAATAAATGCATTTTTACTCATGGAGGCAGCACTTTGTAATCAATCTCAATGCAAACTCAAACACAGAGTAGCTCTAGATACCATTTGCTCGTGGTTATTCCAGGTAGTGTATTCCTGCAATTGCTTGAAAGTGTCTCTGGATCTTCGCCCAGTCTAGCTGATAAAGTTACGGGGAGAGAAACGCAATCTGGGGCGTTGTTATGCAAATGAGCTCCACTGTTCCATCACCATATAGAAATGACAATGACAATTCCCCGGTTGAGATTTTGTGTGAGTTGTCTTTTTTTGGGGGGGGACGTATTCTTGTCAGGTGCCCACTCCGGAGATTCGCGCCCACAGTCTCTACTTTGACCTGTCCGCATATGGGATGGAAGCCCTGAGGGAGTACCGCAACCCCGCGGCCAAGCCCGGGTTCCACTTGAAGATTTACGGCACCTTCAGGAACCGCTACATGGCCCTTGCATGTCCCGCCTCCGACGCCAGGATGGTCCGCTTCCTCAGACACACGGCCAACTCCTCAGTGAGTTACTAGAATGCTCTTTGTCCTCACTAGTAAGAGAATTAAGCGCACTAGTAGAGTGTTTTTCAAACCCTGTGCCGCGGCACACTGCCACGAGACATTGTCAGGTGTGCCGCGGTAAAATATGCAATTTGTATGCCTGTGCGGTCTATCGCCCAGAAAGTAATCATGTAGTACCCTCCCATACCGCTAGGGGCAGCAACAGCTAGCCAATTGCCTTGTGTTTCGACCACGAAAGATAAGCGAATTGAATACAGGACGACAGTGAAACAATAAATATGGAAGATTATAAAATACTTTTTTCTTTGTGCTCATTTGATTCCAATTCAAGCTGTGATAACGTCATTCTTCAATGTTAAAAAAACGGCCATAGTCACAATATAACACGTTCATTGTAAAGGAAGCGGGTGTTTTTTTTCAGCTAGTGGTGTGCCGCGAGATTTTTTCAATGAAAGAAATGTGCCTTGGCTCAAAAAAGTTTGAAAAACACTGCACTAGTAGAATAACTAGGATGTGCTAACAGTTTTCTACTACAGGTGTGGAAGGAAAAAAACATGACTACGTAGTACTAACTAGTTGGACAATTCAATGCACTTAGTAGAATGACTACGGCGCAGTAAGAGAACTGTCTGACTGTAATGTTTTGTAGTAGTGCAGAGTGGAAGGCAGTAGTGGGAGAAAATATGTACTGCATGTTCTTGGTCATCATTTATAGGACATCTTTGGTATAGATGGAGAACAACTACATGTTACTAGAGTCGCAAAACTGCGCAGTGTGCACTTCTCGACAACTGTGTGCTCCTGGTACTCCTAATGACATGACATTCTGCAAGTTAACATCCAGTGCTTCACAATCAGGACTAAAATTGTGCTAATCTCAACTATTGGTGTAACTCACCAGGATGGACTTGCTGTTTGGCAAATGCAGCGAATCGCCGGTGGCGATGAGCGTTACACATTTTCTTTGAGTCCATGCACTTGATATCATTTATAGTCTTAATTCGCGCACTTGAAAACAATTAAAATGCTGAACACTTCTCATGCAAAGGACGATTCCATTTTGTCAGCAAAATGGTAAACTATATCAGATGATCTCTCACGTTACAGATTGCAGCCAAAGCAGTCCTAGTCCTCGAAATGGAGCTTAAGGACTTTAGTGCAGGAGTCTTTGCAGCATATAGAGATGGGGTTTGCCTTGAGCCCTCAAATGACAAAATACGCCACTGCTAATGCACTGACCAAACATCAAAGTGGTGTTTACAGAAGCTTGTTGGAGGTACTCATCACCTTGCACTCAGCAGAGTCCATTAGAGTTGTTGTGTGTACGTGTGTGTGCGCACTGTTGTGCGTGAGTGCAGGTTCAAGTCTTTAGATGCGCTCAGAGTGCGTCTGACAAGAGGAATGGTGTGTGTGTGTGTGTGTGTGTGTGTGTGTGTGTGTATGTGTGTACTTATTTTTTGTGTCCGCTGCATACACACACTCAGGTACGTGGCAAGGCCGTCCTTGTTGCTACGTGGGCGTCCGTGGTGTGTCGCGTTACTTGGTAACAGATGCTTTCGCTCATTTGTGTGGAAAGAAGACAAGCGTCATGAAAGAGGAGGAGAGAGAGAGAGAGAGAGAGAGTGAGGTTTGGTTGGCACTGCCCTCACCCTTGAATTGAAAATTGTTCATCTCCAGTGCTTTGATAAACAGCCACAGATACCAAGTCAGTTAACTAATTAAGAATGAACCTTCCTATGAAATGTTTTAAATGTGTTCATGCAAATAAGAGTCATCAAGGGTGGGCATTTTTGTCCAATTTTGTCATTTCCGACTTCAGCTCTTGAGATTCGAGCGGCTCGACTTAATTCAACTCAATTAAACAACAAGCAGCAGTTTGGCAGGTTGTGAATAATTAATCAAAAACGTCTTCAAGCTTTATTGTCAAACATAAAACAAAAGGAATGACATGTTATGTTAAAATCATGGGACATGCCGCAGATGCATTGCAGTAAATTTGATCTCTTAACAATTGTTTCATTTAAAAGGTTTCCCAAAATGTCAAGTAGTCATAATGTCACTGTAAGAACCATCTTTCTTTCTTTACTCGGTCAGCTTATGAAGAACATCTTCCATCAGTCGTTCAACGCATACAAGACTGACATTGAGCCACGGCTGAACGACGTGACGCTCAACCACATGCAGTGCAGCCGTCGCCTCTTTGAGATCCAGCTGTCGCACAGACGTGTCAGTGCCGCCTACATCGAGGGGGACAATGTCGCTGTCACCGTGGAGGGAGAGGCGGCCCGCGTCCTCAACTTTGACACGGGTACTATAAAAATAGCGTGGGATATTATTCTTTTGGAAGAAATGAATTTGACCTTCTGAAAACCTTTTGCTGTTCATGTCCAAATGTAATTTTTGTTTCTGGTATGTGCGTCACGTGAGGCCAACTCCTCAGTGTTTCAATACTTTTTGTGCAACTTGATTTGCTCTATCAAGGAGCTGAACTGCAAAATTCATAACAGGTTGGCCCGGTAGTACAGTGGTTAGCACGTCGACTTCACAGTGCAGAGGTAGCGGGTTTAATTCCAGCTCCCGCCTCCCTGTGTGGAGTTTACATGTTCTCCCTGTGCTTTCGTGGTCCTCCGGTTTTCTTTCTCGCACATCAAGTTTTTGGCATATCTTGATTTTTGTTTTTTATTTCTCAATTTTGACCTTTAAAAGCTTGCGCAATATTGATTTGACCACGGATTGTAATTTATACCTGTGAGGTTTCAGAAAAAAAGATCCACCTGTTGCTCAAGCTAACCCTGAGTTCATAAATACCGTAATTTCTGGACTATAGACCGCACCTGATTATAAGCCGCACCACTACATTTTTAAAGGAAAAAAACATTTTGTACACCCATAAGCCGCACCTGTCTATAAGCCGCAGGTGCCCATATTGTTACATGAGATATTTACAAAGAAAGACGGAACACAGGCGGCCGTTAAAAAAGTCTTTATATAGGCCGCTTCATTAAATAAGCCGCAGAGTTGAAAGCGTGTGACAAAAGTCGCGGCTTATAGTCCGGAAATTACGGTATTACAAAGTGCTAAATATATGACTATACTGTATTACATATTATTGTTTTTTATTAGCATCATTATTGTGATTATGACAAGCTTAGTGGGCGGCCCGGTAGTCCAGTGGTTGACGTTGACAGTGCAGAGGTAGCGGGTTCAATTCCAGCTCCGGCCTCCATGTGTGGAGTTTGCATGTACTCCCCGGGCCTTTGTGGGGTTTCTCTGGGTACTCCGATTTCCTCCCACATTCCAAAAACGAGCATGGCCGGCTGATTGAACACTCCATATTGTTCCTAGTGTGAGTGTGAGCGCGGATGGTTGTTCGTTTGTGTGTAGCTTGTGATTGGCTGGCAACCGATTCAGGGTGTCCCCCGCCTACTGCCCAAAGACGGCTGGGATAGGCTCCAGCACCCCCCACGACCCTAGTGAGGATAAAGCGGTTTGAAAAATGAATGAATATTTTATCCATGAAAATCTCCAAGCCATTCCTGTAACTCTTCCAGTTTCTTTGTTTCAACCTGTTGATGATGCTATAAACTAATTGGCTCGAGGGGTTTTGATGTAATTTTAATCATAGTGATTGTACACACTATACTAAATCCTCTTTTCCCATTGAAATGAATAGAAATGTCATCATCTGTCCAAGCCTCCAAGTTTTTTTTAATAAGGTAAATAACAAATTACGATCCATCCATCCAAACATATAGTAAGTACATAATGAAATAGAATTGAAAGAAATAAACCAATTCAGTATCATGATTTAATGCTTCAATTTTATTTACTGTGCTGCTCCTTCTGGTGTGCGTGCCTTGGCCATCTGGGGGCAGTATAATACAGACAAACGGTACATGGAGATGGTCACATCGTTTATTCATTCAGTATTTATTACATAATGTCCACCAGAAGGTGTTGATCCAATATATTTTAATTACAGTATTATTACCTTTGAATTGTGTATCCTCCAGGCTGCGGGGTGAATCTAGGCTTGCGAGGCCTGGAGTCAATGGGGACGTTTATCTACCGCACAGCCACTGCCGTCGACCGGCACGACATCCTGGAGGCCCTCTCAGCCAAAATGCAGCACTCCAGACAAGTGGCTCGCACCTTCAAGCAGACGGGCTTGACTGAGTCCATGTATGCCTGACATTGGCCGCTTGTATGGTCAGTGCACACTGCCCTTCTCGTCGTCACAGAGAAAAGGTAACGCCAATGCCAATGACTTGATATCAATATCAACTCACCTAAAAGTGTACTGCAATGACTTTATGATGTCTTTGATAGAGTAGCATATTTTTGTGTGAGTGGGTCTATCCTTTCTCATGCTGGATGTCAGAATGAGGAAATACTCAATGTTAAAGTTCAAGTTCAGGTGATCCTCAGTCCTTGGCAACACCACCTAAGTTTGTATGCAAATTGAAATGCTAACTGATATTAACGGCGGGAGTTAAGTCACCATTACAGGAAATATGTGAATGAAAAATACTTTTATGCAATGAATATAAACCATTCTAATTGAAGAGAGCGGTGGGAACTGAACAATACTTCTTGTGCTGCATTCTTTTGCGAACCGGCAAACGACAGTTCAACAGCTAATTCAAATTAAAGATTGTGTTGTGTCCTTATCTCGTTGTGTCTTTACTTTCTTTCTCGCACATCGAGTTTTTGGCATATCTTGATTTTGGTTTTTTAGTTTTCAATTTTGACCTTTAAAAGCTTGCGGAATACGGATTTGACCACGGATTGTAATTTATACCTGTGAGGTTTCAGAAAAAAAGATCCACCTGTTGCTCAAGCTAACCCTGAGTTCATAAATATTACAAAGTGCTAAACACATTACTATAGTACAGTTTATATTATTGTTTTTTTATTATCATCATTATTGTGATGATGAAAAGCTTATGTATTAGAGAAAAATCATGCGCAGATTCACAATCAGCACTCAAATTTGTTCAAGAAAGGTTTACTTGCATCTCTTATTATTAGGTTTTTTTTGACCGGTGTAATTTATCAGGTCCCAATTACAACTTCCAAACACGCCAACTCGGGACCGAAATGATGCAGTTCTGAATTTTGCTTGATTTAGATGTCACAAGGAGGGGCGTGGTTGACTGATTGTGACATATCCTGCTCTGACGTTTGCCCTGTGTGATTCTCAGTCTTCAAAAGTCTCTTGAGCGCAAGAAAAAGTTGCTGTGTTTGTCGCCAGTTGTTTTAGTGGCTACAAAGTTGTAAGAGTCACAGAGAGAATCATCCACCAATTGCGATTTTCAGCGAGGCTCAAAATTCAAGTTCTGTCATTCTTGATCCATGAGATTTGAATGATAAAATATGTCTCCATTAAGTGTTGATCATGTGAATAATACTGCATCAGTTAATGTGATTTCATATCAATGTGATCGAATTATTTTACTATGGAGGAAATTTAGTAGCGCAGCTAATTAAATATATATACAATGCCATTTGTTGATGAGGTCATTCGGTGCACTTGTTTTTCAAAACAAATCTTTCATTTAATCAGACGATAAATTGTTAATCAGTATTTTTTCAGCCTAAAAATAACCATATCGTAGGGCCCATGCAATTTAAATCCTTGCATTAATTAGTATTCTTAATTGTTTGGACTTAGACCACTGTTGCACTCGAGTTGTAGTGGCAGTCATAATAATTTAGATCACTCCCCTGCTGAGTGACAGAAATGGACTTTCCCCATTGTAGTTCTCAGTGGCTCAGTTTAGTTCTGTGGTCTCTTCCCGAGGCCATCATCATCATCAGTACTGTACTGTACTGTACTTTCTTTCGGACAGGGAATATAGTTTAAATAGAGCTTTGCTGCCCTCTAGCGGTCTTTGAATCATACAACATTGAAAAAATGCCACCTCTCTTGCCACATCACCACGGTTAAATCACATACGATTGGTGACACTGGCAACATCACAATCAGGTGGCAGTTATTTCATTAACATTTATTGTCCATGTACATTTATAATAAGGGGTGCAATTCAGCTATTGTCTCAATGCACACATTGCTGTACTTCAACCATGAAAATAGTATTTTTTTAAATTGTCTTTTGACAATGCAACCTCCCAAAATATAGAATTTAATTTAGCTGAAGAAATTCAGCCAGAATTGCGGCTCTCACAGATTGTCTGGTGTTCATTGTCTACCCAATACAAATCCTGCCCAACTCAAGCATTCGCTTGTGTGTTAAAATGAGATTAAGACAAGACTGTAGACTTCCACAAGACAATGAGTCACCAAACGTGTTTTCTTTTTTTGCACCTTTAACATCAGTGTATCAAACAAAAGAAAATGTTGCTATCCAAATCCGTTTGTCACATCTAATGAAGTAGGCCAGCTGAACCCTCCCAGGTCAACTGGGTTCACCTCTGAACTGGCCCTTTGTTCTCCTACAAGGCCTCTCATTGCGTAGATTATTCACAATCATGACAACATCTTCTCTCTTTGCATATAATTAACAGCGGGGGTGGGGTGTGTGCGGTGGTGAAGGACAACTTAATCAATGCATGGAATGACAGGTTGGTAAATGAATTAGACTGGCCAACTGGGGCTGTGGGCTGCAATCAATGACAAATGTTACGAGTACTGAATGTACGGTGAGACTCAACAGTTTTGTACTAATTTGACTCAATTGGGATTTCTCCAAGACATTCCTTTGGAACTCTAAAGTGGAAATTAAACACATTTCTTGGACTTCATTTGTGCCCAAGTGTCTGAAAAAAAGTGCCTGGTGGTACATGCTTCATCCTGCCACAGGAGGGCAGTATTTACCTATGTATATGTAAAAAAAAAAAAAAAAAAAAAAAACCCCAAAAGCTTCCACATCGGTTTACCCAGTCAATCATTCAGCTAAAAACTTGCAAATAAAACATACCACGACTAGAATGCAGTAAATTAAATATGAACAAATACATTGGAATTCTTTTTACAATACGAATTCTCCTTTTTAAATTTAAACGGTTTACAGTATACTTAAGTTGTTAAAAAGATTTAAGACTTGACCTTGTCAAATAGTGAGCCTTCTTTGCCCCTTTGTTATAAATAGTAGACCCTCATTGACGATATTACTGTTATGTAGTCACGCGCATAGTAAGAGGTGTCAGAGATTGGACAAAAATGAGCCTCAGCTTGCTAAATAGTGAGCCAAGAATTACTGACGATGCAAATGCAATTTGTAACTAGTTTAGCATTACTTTATGGCTACCTTTAATGTAAAGGGGTATGTTTGATATCAAATGACTTCAAATAAGTTAAGGTTCCTCGCCTAACCAAAACTCCCAAAAGCAAACCTAAATTATAAACACAGAAGAAATGTTATTTTTATCTTGGCCTTTAATATTCACCTTCCACCAGGAATGAATGAATGAATGAATGAAGATGTCGTTCTCTCCCTTCTCTGCTCGTTTGAGAAGACGAGAGCAGAGGATGCCAGCACGACCCCGTATCGATGGGCCCTCACTTGCCGTCTGACACACAGACAGGAAGTCACTGTCGCATGACTTGGATATTGGCGCCTAATCTGATACGCAACGAGGGCTGCCTTGTCTCTGCTGCTGCCCGCACAAACAAGTCGCACACACCAGGAAAACAAATTATATTCTTAATGTTCACAATCTTTGTGTCGTAGTGACATATTTCTCATTTTCAATTTTAAATATCCTCGAAAAATTTGCCCTCATAAGAATCATCCATATTGTTTAAAATTATGACATATGGTACATACTGTTTAAAAATATATTCAAAGTCTGTTTATTTGACATTAATTTGTGGGTGATAATCCTTATTGCCTCAGTGGAAAAAAAAAATCCACACCCCCCATTATTAGAGGGTGAACCCATTTTTTAAAAGCCTCTTTTATAGAAGTAACATTACTGGTGGAAAGAATTTTGTCTTTGTTTCATTTTTTATATCACAACAACCTGACATTTGGACAGGATGTGTTGACTTTTTTAAATCAACTGTTTTTTTCTGTCTTTTTTTTTTTTTTAAACCATCCGGTCCAAATCACCCTTCGAGATTGAAATGAGCCTACTCCTCCTCAAATGTGTGTATGGAGTTGGGGATGTTCAGTATGTGGGGGCTGTGTGTCACAGGTAGCCTGGGGGGCCAGGTTACTGTTGACAGGGACGAGGGTCTCTGATTTGAGGTGAGCCGTCACACCAGCGACTGCAGCTGCCTCCCCCGAGTGACACCTCCCTGTTAGTCGGAGAGACGTGCCACTCTGGGGGTGTGTGTGTGTGTGTGTGTGTGTGTAAGTGTGTGCGCATGCCTGTTGACGGCCCCAGTAGGACTGATGAGGTGGCAGACCTTCATGCTGCACACTTAAGTGGACTCCTGCCTGTGCTTGGACAAAGTGCAAGAGGAGGTGGACAAGTGAGCAGGTCAGCGCATACACAAAAGCAAGTGGAAAACACACACACGCACCCACACACACACACACACACACACACACACACATGCATTTTCATGTCTCCAGAGAGCCTCCAGTGGCGTATCGCCATCCCCACCTTATCTAATTTCATTAATGTGATCCCCTGTCCGGCCTGTGACGGCTTAATGGCCATTATTTGTGGCTCCCTTCAAATAAAGGCCCGGGCAGTAAATTGCAGTGTGTGGAAATCGAGATATAAACGCCACCCTGCATTACTGTATAATATCTTTGCCTTTAATTAACTGAAAGCCGTGATGACATTTATTGGATTGCAAGTTACATGTTAATAGCTATAAATTGAGCCCCCCCCCCCCACCCCCCCAAAAAAAGGAAAAGAATCATTGCTTATTTTACATCAATAATTTGTGGACCTTTTGCTAATGATTATTCATTACTTGCCTACGGGGACTGTCGTGTTTGGTGAGCTAAAGTGAATGAAGAATGTAAAGATTTAAGTGGGCAGAGTCTACTTAGTGTTATGGCTTTTTGGTGCCATGCATTAACTGCTTCGCCCTGTTACCATCCTGCCTGTATCTGGCTTCCCCTCCCTGTGAAAAATGTGTCGTGGAGGAATTTATTGCATTGCTTTCATTCCATCAGCGTGAGCTACTTTCATGCAGAAAGTGCTGGTTTTTTTGGTTTTGGTTTTCGTGGCATTCTGACAGCGCAATTCTCCAGTTGCGGCAGAAAAGAAAAACAGTCCCGGTGTGGGAAGAAAAAAAGTCCTGGTCCGTGTGCATGTTTACTGTGTACAAACAGTATAAAGTACTGCCATACATAGTAAAAATGTAATTATGTATAGTGATGTTAAAAAAATATGCTGTACTGTATATTGAATACATTTGAATTTTGTACAGTAAATTAACAGCCTAAGTTTTTGTTGAAAATTGTTGAGTATTTTCTGCTGTAATCCTGCTTTTTAAGCCTACAAAAGTGATCATTTTGTTTTATAATGCTCAGAGATGGGCACTTTACCCTATTTTGCCGGCCCGTCCTCCATCCGCGAACTGGGTACCCTTCTGCCATTGTCCCTCCATTCTTATTCGTACAATAATCGCCTTCCATCCCCATCCGTCCTCGTCCTTTTAAGGCACTTCAGTCCCAGTCCGCACTCCCCTCCAAAAAAAAAAAAAACAATTACTACCATACGTACGAGACAGCACTGACTTTGCTCCATACTTTTGCGTAGCGCTGCTCATCCCATTTTGAATGGCGCCCTTTGCGACAACCGCAAGCCACTATTATCATGGAGAACATTAGGGACAATTAAAAGGCCGGTCTTTATTAAAAAATAAATAAAAAATTCTCGTCCTCCATCCCAAAAAGTGGCATCCGCCCGGAACAGACAGATGTCCCAATCTGTCCTTGGGACGGAATGCCCATCTCTGATAATGCTCATATTTGGACATGATTATTGATACATTGTCACACGGCACAGACTTGACCCAAATACAGAAAAACTCAAACTTTTAAACTTAACTTTCAGTCCCATAGACCTGAATAACATGTGTCCACTGTTGTTTTTATTTCACCAACCACTATGCTGTGCATATGTGTGTGTCTGTTGTTTTTATTTACACTTTTTTTTTCACCCTCTGTAAGTGTGCTGGTCACATTCTCAACACCGATTGGCTTTCGCCATTGAGGGATAGACTGGGAACATTTGGGTTAACTTGGAATACTGACGGAAGCAGTGACGGGCTGACAGACCTTCCGTCATTCTGACGTAACGCCCACCCCTGGTAATTACCACTACCATAAACGGGGGACAAACAAAATATTTAAATAAAATGTACCAAAAATCCACAAAATTGCTCAACCCAGAGCCTGTGATGAAGGGGCGGGGGGAATGGAGGGAGGTTTACATTCTATAGAGTGAAGGGTTTCTATTGTTTTGCACCTAATTTTGTGGCCAATGATTATATGGAGTTACAGTTTGAAGCACAGTGAAGTACTTCCTGTTTGTACCGTATTGGCCTGAATATAAGACTTGCCCAAGGAATGTACGCTAGCTATGTGCTAATACATAATGTGAAATGGCATCAACAGGCTAATGAACCGTGTGGATGGTCGCGGTGTCTCAAGCAACATCTAGGCAGGCAATATAGAAACACTTAGAGACATACCGCATTGGCCCGAATATAAGACAGCCCTGATTATAAGATGACCCCCTCTTTTTCAAGACTCAAGTTTGAAAAAAGACCTTTTGAACACCAAATTAATTTGTATACAGAAAATAATTACAGTACATCTGAAACAAATGATTATAACAATATATTTGAGAGAAAAAGCATGTTATTTTGCCTCATTCAAATCTTAATATCTGAACATTTAAATATGTAAACTAAAGTGTAAATTACATCATAATTTCTTCTCAGCTGCCGGTTGACCTGGCCGATCTTCGACCCACGATTCTCCAGATTGTCGTTACGTTTCTCCATTTTCTGTTATCTCTTCTATTATTTTCTTCTCTTTTCCTTATTACCGCTATTTTTTATTTTTCTTCTTCATGCGACCACTATTTTTATTTTTATTCTTCGTGACAGGGGTTCACTTTGGCCTGGACATTCAAGTTCAGCATTCGCTTCAATGATATCTGGCGCCATCTAGCGTCGTGAATGGGTATAATGTCTAGACCCCGAATATAAAACGACCCCCACTTTTTCAGTCTTATTTCAATGCAAAAAACACCGTCTTATATTCGGGCCAATATGGTAGTTTGTCACAAAAATGTGTGTGCGTGCGTGTGTCCGTCACTCAGCCAGTACCAGCTTGCTCCTCGAACAGAACGTATTCCCTGTCGTTGGCGGGCACCCGTCAGAGGGGGCGGGTGGCTCTCATCACGCGCTGCCACTTGCTCGGCGCTGGCATTGATCTGGCGTGGAGGGACGAGAGATCTGACAGCCCTGCCACAAAAATCAGAGCCCTCACAAAGCTCGGCCGCATAGGACACACGCACGCACGCGCACACAACACATTCCCAAAGTCAAAAAGAGCAGTCAGTCAGTCAGTCAGCCGGCATGTACGCACGCAGATCGGGCCTGTCAGCAGGCATTGGCCTGACCAGGCAGGCTCAACATGGAAGGAAGAGAATCACAACTGAAGGCAAATGTGAAGGGCAGAGAATTGAGGAGCATTATGTACAAAGAAAGTCATTGTTTTCCATGGCTGACTCCATTAGAAGAATTTAGTCGGATTTCCTGTGAAAAGTAATGCTATTTAGTTGAACGGTGACATATTTTATAGCTGACGTGAAAGGCAGAAAATGGCATTTAAAACAGCAGTCAACAAATTTAATTGGATTTGATGCAAAAAAGGGGAGGAAACAGACTTCTTTTTGTTTATCCAAAAGTTACAGATTTCTTATTGCTTCAAAGACAATGTTTAAACCAGCAATCTAAGAATTTCGCAGGGTTTTGTACACAATGTAGTACCATCCATCCATCCATCTTCTACCACTTATCCGGGGTCGGGTCTCGGGGGCAGCAGCTTTAGCAGGGAATCCCAGACTTCCCTCCCCCTAGCCACTTCTTCCAGCTCTCCCCGGGGGATCCCGAGGCGTTCCCAGGCCAGCTGGGTAACATAGTCTTTCCAGCGTGTCCTGGGTCATCCCCGATGTCTCATCCCGGAACATGCCCGGAACACCTCATTCAGGAGGCATCCTAATCAGATGCCCGAGCCACCTCATCTGGCTCCTCTTGATGTGGCGGAGAAGCGGCTTTACTCCGAGCCCCTCCCGGATGACCGAGCTTCTCACCTTATCTCTAAGGGAGAGCCCGGAACAATGTAGTACCAAAGAGGTTTTTTTATGGGTCACTTGAAAGAGGCAGAATCACAAATGCCAAAAGAGTGCATTTAAGATGAGTTGAAAATTCATGTTATTAGTCCCACTATGGGACAGGAGTGGGACTAATAACTTAAAAACAGCATCAGAAGAGTTTAGAATTAATTTCTATTGAAACCAAATAATAAAAATGGTCAATTTGGAGAAAATCGACTTATTTTTCTTTTCCCAGATTTGTTATGGCTCAAAAGCATTTAAACCAACGTTCTAAGAATTAAACCTTGTGTTTATGATTGTTTTTATCTGAAAAGTAACACTAAGCAGGAGACATTTTTCATTTTACATCTTACTTAAAAAGAGATGGCGGTCAATTTTTATTTTTTTTATAGTTACTGTATGAAACGTCGTGAGCCATTGCGTCATGAGATAAAATTTTAGTTTTAGGAATTAATTAAAACAAAATAAGTAAAGTTGTTGCCTGTAGGCAAGTAGAGCAATGGTAAAAACAAAATGAGTACACTTGCAACGAGTTGCTATGGGCTACATCTAATGCCCGAACATTCACTCATAGAGTAAGTGGCCTGATGTCATTCACAAGACCACGCCCCTTACAGGCACACAACCACTACACAAATACGACAGTTAGTGCATACAGTCACTACAATTCTAGAACCCGTTTATTTCTTTACATTCATTTTATTATAATGGTTTTTCAATTGAGATGCGCGCACATACACCCACACACGTACACTTGCACACAAAGTCGAAAAGAGCAGTCACTCAGTCAGCTCGGGCCTGTCAGCACGTATCGTGCGGACCAGGCAGGTCCAATGTGGAAGGAAGAGAATGGCAAGTGAAGGCGGATGAGATGGAAAACACACTTTAGCTGATCGAATACGAGAGCCCACTCACTCTCGCACACCCGCTGACCCCCCTACGCCAATCTCGTCCCACGTTAGCACGCTGCCCTCGGGTGCTCGGGCCTTCCTCTCCAGGAGACGTGCGTCCTCTCACACAGCATTCATTCCTTCTGACGCCGGCTGCCAGTGAGCAACTGTGACAGGGACGTAGGGTGGGGGAACGATGGGTGGGTGGGGGTGGGGGTGGGGGGGGGGGGTCATGCTTGCACCAACAGACATTAGAGATGTTTTGTTTTTGCAAGACCGACAGATAAAGTCGGCAAAAATGCTGAGTGGGGAGACTCCCTGACTGACATGCGTTGTGACTTTTTTAAGGGTGGGGGGAACAATGCGCTTTTTGGGGCAAGTTGACTTTGGAATTCTTCACAGGCTCGTGCTCACGTTGCTCACGACAGCACTTACAGTCAACGCAGCTTTGGTCACGTTTAACACATTCCTTCACTTGATGTCTGTCTCCTTTCATAAGTTTCCGGCAGGTTCTCGTATCTGAAGAGCTTCCGCTACGCTCAGTAAAATCAGACTGTGGCATGGAAGGAAACTATCAAAGTATTCAGGTTTAAAAGTGTATGAAAAGTAAAGCTGATTACAATTTGGGCCACTAGATGTGTTATTATTATGTTATTATTATTATTATTATTATAATTATATTATTATTATTATTATTGTGTTTCCCACTGTTTGTATTCTGAAAGAAGAAGCGTGTAAACAGGAAGCAAAGTATTTCAAGCTCAGCCTGATTTTTCCCGTGACTGAATGGCTCAGTCCTCTTCCATCCTGCTTTTTACACCTACAGAAAGCAAAGGTCGTGGTTTTGTTTTGTAATGTATGTATATCTTTCGGCATGATGTGAATTGTCAGATGATCAACTACGTTTGTTAGTTTTGGAAAGAAAACATGATTTGTTGTTTAATCAACAGAATTGTTAAACTGGGCTCTGTTTTCGTTCCCGGCGCAAAGCGCAGTTTAACTTTGCGCATGTGTGAAGTATTTTTTCTTTTGGTATTTTCGTAGACTGCCGCAGGTAGAAAGTGATGTTTGAGCCCATGTGAGACTCAACACGGCCAACCTCCTGGCCAATGGAAGTGGCTCCCCTCATTCCCTTTAAATTCTGCACAAGAGATGCACAGTCTTTGATATTGCATAAGAAGAAATAGACCCACTGGGGTCCATAAAAATGACTTAAGTGCACAAAGTGCGTTTATAAGGAACTACAAGCAGACCCCAAAGTTGGTCAAATCACCACTGTGAAGTGGGCACTTAGCCCTTTGGTGTGAAACAAGGGTTAGGGTTTTAAAACCCTTTCAGGGACAGCGGTTACCTCAGTGGGCAGCCTATCGAGTCAACAGGTTTCAGGCTGCATGAATGGGTTAAATTTTGCTTTTAACCTATGGTTGGAGTTTCCAAATTTGGGTTTCAAGTCAGGGTTTTAACTGAGGGTTAGAGTTTCAAGTCGGGGCGAGGGTTTAAAAGTGGAGTTTCAAGCAATGGTCAGGGTTTTTAGCCTGGGATAACGTTGCTTTGGTCAGTGTATGCGGTGCTCCCTAACTTGCTCACCGCACACTATGTGCTTTATTGTGCCCAGTGAGAGTGAGGGCCACATATACACTTGTTTTGTTGATCTTGATGTCACCCCTGCACATGCACGCACGCACACTCTCACACACACACGCACACTCACAGGGCGATGTCATTATTAACAAAGACTGAAACAGGTGCTAAACTTCCCCACCTCCCATTAATTATTGCTATTTAATTTACACACACACACACACACACACACACACACACACACACACACACACACACACACACACACACGTGCATACACACATGCTGAGTTAGAACCATAAAGCTTTCTGTGGCAGCAGCTGATGCATGGCAGCTTGTTGACACACACTAACCGTGATATATAAGAGCAGATGAATCTCTAATTAAGCTTTGGCAAGGCCCCGTACACTTCCCTCACAGCGGCACACTTCATTATCTACCCCAAAACAAACTGCTTCGCTGTATATGCACACCGGCACCAGTCTTGATTTAAGCTCTAGGGGGAAAAAAGTCACTGCACAAAATTGCATCTGTTTGCTCTGCTGCAGTATTTTTGTTATTATTTATTTATTTATTTTGCTATCAGCAAGCCATGGGGAGTGTGTGTGTGGGGGGGGGGGGGGGTTAAAATGGCTTCAGCTTCAAGTTCAAATTAAAGATGCAATGGGAGGTTTGACCTCTGAATTGTGATAATAGTAAACCAACAACAGAAATATTTCTAAATACAGTCAAACCTCGGTTTTCGGACAATTCGGTTTTCGAACTAGAATTTCGAGTTTTTTATGCCTCGGATGACAAACAAATTTCGGTCCTCGAACTAACTGAGCGCACTTGAATGCGTCACTTCACTCCTCTCGGCTTCGCTACCTCGTGTAGCAACGCTACCTCGTGTAGCTTCGCGAGGTAGCGAAGCCGAGAGGAGTGAAGTGACGCTCCCTCGTGTCGCGACGCTCCCTTGTGTCTCGTCGCTACACAGAAGCGACCATTGTGAGCAGACGTTTTTGTATTGTTCAATAAAAAAAAGCAGACGTGTTTGGTGAGACGCTTCTGTTAGGACTAGTGAAATCCCCCTCTTTTCATAATGGTTTGCCCTGGCAGCACGGGGGAGGGGGGGGGGGGGGGCGTGCATTTGTTTACGGCCGGCATTTTTCAATGCAGCGGCACATAATGAGCACTCTGGTGTCCGGTGTCTCATTATTATGCAATAATCGTACAGAAACAGCTTGTGAGCAGACGAGTTTGTATTGTTCGATTAAGAATGTTTTTTTAAAAAGGCAGACGTGTTTGGTGAGAACTACGTTATATTGGACTGTTATTTTTGCATCGTGTATCAGCCCCTAATCATGGCACCAAAGAAAGCAAGTGGAAGTGGTGAACCTGGTGAAGAAAAGAGGAAAATAGTGTGCAAAACTATAGAATTTAAGAAAGATTTAATCGCAAAATATGAGTCAGGTGTGTCTGTGTTGGCGAAGGAGTTCGGGATGCCGAAATGCCCCGCCTACTGCCTGCTGACAGCTGGGAGAGGCGCACGCCCCACGACAGATAGAGAGAGAGAGAGATGTTCCTTCAATTTTTATGTTACTATGTTAATGTTAAAATTGGTCATCTCCCATTACATTTGTACAGTTTATGGTGTGAAATTGTAAAAAAAAGTGGTTTAAAAAAGTTGTTTTCTTGACTTGGAACGGATTAAAACATTTTACATTGATTTCAATGGGAAACATGGTTTCGGTTTCCAAACAATTCGGTTTCCGAACAGTCTTCTGGAACGGATTAAGTACGAAAACCGAGGTTTGACTGTACAAATGTCATCATTTAGAGCACCCAAAAAAAGGTCCAGTTGTTTTTTTTTCTTTGGTCCCTTAATTCCTTTAAGCATCTGTTTTTTGAAACTACAGTACCTAAATAATGTTACTTTGTCAGATTTAATTTGAAACAACTAAACACATGACAATGAAACCACTTCTTGCCACACAAAACAAAACAAAAAAACCAGACATAACATTGTAACGTTATACCCCCTCCCCCAAAAAAGTATAACATCTTACCAAGAGCATGTAAATGTCAATGTAAATGTGTAGTTTATTAATTTTGCCATTTTTAGTAGTAACAAGTCATTCCTATATGCCAAATGAATTTGATAACCTCATTATTTTTCATCCTTAATTGACACTTTTAAAAATGCATGATACAATGGGTTACATAACAACCAATCACGACTCATGTGATGTGCATCACCTCACCCCTGAGCACATGTGATGTCATCTTCACTCTAAAATTATTTTTACCCCTGCCCCCCACCTCCGCCAACCGCCCCCCCCCCAATACTTTTAAAACACTTAAATGCAGCGCCTGCAAGTGATTGTTACTCACATCTTCATCGCTGTTGCCCCCAGTTTGATCACATTGTAAACTGAACAAGGTACAGCGGTTCAATGTGACAGCGTGATGAAACAGGTTTGTGCTGGTAGCCGCATGCAGTCAGTGAGCAGCATTTGCCCTGATGGCTGTAGGCCAGGCAGCGAAGAGGGGGTGGGGGTGGGGGGTCGGCACGGTGGGTTGGGGGCAGGTCAAGAGTCCTGACCTGTGATGATGGCCCTGGTGACAGATGTCATGTCAAGTTTGTAATGGCTGTGTTTTAATGAGCTGTGAGTCACGTCACTGAACACACACGCACACACGCACACACACACACACACACACACACACACACACACACGCTGGATCACTGTCACTTGTCTCTGACGCAACCCGCTGACCTGTCTGTCGCTCAAAAGGACGACTGCTCCCTTACTACACAACGTTGCATGTTGTGATAGGGGAACTCCCACCAGTTGCCCTTACGCCATCTGATCATCTTACAAGCTCATAAATTTTTTTTATTTTTTTTTTATGTATTTTTTCTTTATTTCTAATCAACACGATTGAGGTTTAAATCTTCAGCTTTAACTGAATGAACCTTTTCATAAACGTCGGTTTTCGAACGTCTCGGTTCTCGACCAATTCGGTTTTCGACCAAAAATTTCGATTTTTTTATGCCTCGGATGACAAACAAATTTCGGTTCTCGAACAAACTGAGCGCACTTGAATGCACCATTTGACTCCTCTCGCCTTCCTTCCACGAGGAACTGACGCTTCGTCTGGTAGACGAGGAAGTGACCCTTCCTCGTGTTGCTTTCCATTGTGAGCAGACGTGTTAAGTAAATATTTTTATTTTAAAAAGAGCGTGGTTTCGGTTTTCGAACAGCCTTCTGGAACAGATTATGGACGAAAACCGAGGTTTGGCTGTATTTGTAAACATGTTGTGTAATTAAAAGAAGCACATAGCTGAACCTTGGATAACAAACAATGCACGAAGCCATAGACGGTTAACACAAAGCATCAGTTTCACGGTGTCATATCCTTTTAAGCAACAGATATAGGAACACAGACACACACACACACACACACAACAATTAATGCTGCACTCACAGGAATGTGTTCTTTATCCTCAACAAAGAATGGGGCAGCTCGAATAGAATAGTTTTCATTCATTTCAATGGGGAAAGATGATTTGCGAATCAAGTGGCTAAACATTCGTATCTCAAATCAAGTCACAAGCATGGTCACAAAACAAATGAGCGTAATCTCGTATTTTAAGGCACGCTGGTCGTCTAAACCCCAAACATACCATAAGCTATGATCTCAAAGCACTTGAATATCATTTCAAACTAATTTTAGCACATTACTCTTCCAAATAAACGACTTACTGCCTGTTTAGCATTCATTTTTCTTTCTTTCTACTGGAAGCCACAGATCCAAAATCGCTTTATCAAATACTTTCCCCAATTCCAAGAAACAGGTTGGCGATCCAACTGTTCACACAAAACACGTAAAAAAAAAATCAGCAACCGGGTAGTTTTCAATTCATTCTATATGGATTTTCTTTAACCCGACGTCCCTGCTAATGCGTTACAGTATTCTGTCCCTGCCTCTCTTGTTTTTTTACAATTTGGCTCCAGGCCCATTCTCCCTCAACTCTGGTCTTTTTTTTACATCATTGTTTGACCGCCCTAACTGTGCTGTATCTACACCGTATAAGAAACCAAAAGGAGGACTACAAATGCAGGGGGTTGAGATTCCTTAAGAAGTGCTAAATGCTGAGTCGCGTTAAATCCGAGCCAAAGAAAGCGTCTCTCCAAAGAATTAGCGCTTAATTAGGTCTTAATTAGCATAATTATGCACGCTAACAGTGTCTCGACAGAATAGCGGTTGTCAGGAGGCTTGAGCCATCTGTAAGGGCAGGAGATTAATACATCATCTTTTTACACGCTATCGCAAAGTACTCTTCATTAATCACTGTTGCCTTTATAGCGCAGGAATGTCGGCGTTTTGCATTCTGCGCCATTAGAAGGCTCCATCGAAGCCAGGAGTGTTCTAATTGGGCCTCGTGTGAGTCTTAACACTTGACGGCAACACACACGGTCAAACAGCAGGGATGCGTTGATCACAGTTCACGTGGTCGGAAAAGAGAGGACGAGGTGGTTGTGGGGGGGGGGGGGGGTTGGTGGAGGGGAGGTGGGGGGAGGCTGAGGGTTGTGTGAGGTGAGTGGATTGACAATGAGAGGGCCTGCAGTGTGCTTGATAATCTCTCCGTGTTTGGTAGTCAGCGCTGCTGCGGAAGGAGATGACAAACTAAAAGAGAGCGCAAGCAGGACAAAAAGGTCCTTATGGAACTTTCTTGGAAACTTTGGACAGCAGCTGGCAGCGCAACGCTGCCCAAACCGACCAAATGCAGGGAACAGAATCTTATCTGTGCTGGCGATAAGGTCGTGGATTTTGTTTCCAGACCCACAATGGGTCCGCGGTGTCAAGAAACTCAAAACCAGGAGCCGGCAGATGTTGATTTTTTAAAACTTTTTTATTGAACATAGTTTTAGCCAGAGTTGGGGGACTCCATTTTTCTATGACTTGACTCAAGGACTCGAGTTGCTATTTTTAGAATTCGCTTGACAAAAATTTGGGACCGACTTGGGACTTGGTATCAAACTGACTCGACCTAAGGCTTGACAAGTCAAGTCACTGGTGGCACTCGTCTTGACGTGCATGATTATTTTGTTCTACAGCAGTGGTTCAAATTCAAGATATAAAAACAGACAAAAACCCAAAATGAGATATCAAGACATAAATATATGTTTGTTTAATTGTGCACAAAAAGAACCAGCCAGTGCTGGCCAAGCGGGCATGTCATAACTAATTGACGTGTTGAGTCGGGTGTGCCTCAACCTCCATGGCAGAAGCTCCGTCGAACCCCAGAGAGCGATTCACCAAACCCCTTGGGTTCGATCAAACCCAGGTTGATGACCACCCCTCGACAGTGAATTAGGTCATGTTTGAGACTTGACGGTTGTGACTTGAGACTTACTTGTGACTTGTACAGATGTGACTTTGTCCCACCTCTGTCACCTCTGCTTCAAACCATTCGTAGTGGAACTTTACTGTCAAACTAAACATAAAACAAGAAAATTACGCTTTGTATATTTAACTAAACCACATACAGTAACTTTGTCTTCGGAAAGTCCACGAACTTAATGCTAACTTAAACGACACAGACAGGCTAACAAAACCAGCATCAATATTGGGATATTTATGAACTTATTTAAACACAAACAGCAACACGTGAGAATTTGTAACTTGTTCTGCCTTTTGGCTACTGCGCTCATAGCTTTTCTTGTTTCTTCTCGTAACATCATTCCATGTGAACAATCAATGTCTTGATGGATAACAAGCATGGCACATCTCACCTTCCTCTATAGGGAGGGCTGACACAATCGTTCACGGCCGCTGCCATTTCCATCCACACAAACACTCACACACACACTCATTGGCACACACTGAGGTGTGGTCCCGTCACATACACGTACACACACAGACCTCAGTGGCAATCTATAAGAGCCCTGAGCCTTAGGTGACCTTGAGACACGCCACTCTGGCCTTGCCAATAGCGTCGTGTATGTGTGTATGTATGTGTGTGTGTGTGTGTGTGTACGTGTGCGTGCGTGTGTGCATATGTGACACGCATTGCTTTCATATCATGTCATTGGGAAAATTCCTGCTAAGATGCAACACCTAAAAAGTAAATATGTTTTTGGAAATAGGAATTAAACAAACCCCCACTTTGCACGCGCGCACACACACACACACACACACACACACACACACACACACACAGAGTTCGAGCTCTCGAGGCCATTAGCATTATCGATGAGCTCACCCCGTCACCTCAGACACGGGCTCTTAAAAGAGAATAATGTCATGCAAATGAGATATTGATGAGTTAATGATTAATTGGCCGCCCAGCCGTGTTAATATGCAATAGCTGTCGTGTAATATGCATTTCTAATCACTCTATCTCGCCGTGTTCAAACAAATGGGCCACTTTGATCATAGGGCTTTTTGCCATGTTCGCTCCCTGGGATGAGGCCTCAGCCTGGGGCGGGGTGGGTGGGTTGTGGGGGGGGGGGCGCCTTAGGAACCAGCTACCGTGGGGAGGCACGCTGAGAGAACATATGTGTGCTTATTGGCAATTTGGTGAATGATAAAACTTTGTTTGTGACATTGTGCTTCAAGGCTGGCCCCTAAACCCAACCCTAATCCTGAACTCACTCTGACCCAAAACAAACCACCCTAACCCAACCTAAAACACCACCTGATCAAAAGCCTAAATCTGAATTTGACTGACCCTCAACCAAAACCGTCTATTTTACTGCAGCGACTCCCAACATTTTCACAAGTGTGATACCGTCTCATAGCCCAGACAATAGGCATATCTCTTGTGAAGACGAAGAAAGCAAATTATATTCAATTCAAGTTTTAGAAGCCTCTGACATTTTATATTAAAACTCCAGGGTGTATCGACATTAGCCAACCATTACCAGTGTTAATAACATTCTCTTTTTACATCTCACACATACTTAGAGACTCAGTCATGTTTAATGTGTGCGTGCATGTGTGTGTGCGTGTGTGTGTACGTGCGTGCGTGCGTGTTCTCACAAACAATCATCTTATCCTACGTTGACATGAAGAATGAAGTAACATAAGAGCAGCAATAAGTTTCACGACTATGATAAATCCTCTGCTCACGCCAGCGCTCAATGCACTTTTCTTCCACCATTTTTTTATTTGATGTTTCCAATGATGAATAAACAGACCGCCACTGACCCATTTGAGAGTGGTCTGATAAAGAACTTCTGGCAGGAACTGACTGTTCTCTCTTTTGTGATTTGATCAACTCTCAGATAGACAGACAGACGGTATACAGTGTTGCGAAATATGGGATAGGAGTAGCGCAGTTAAATCAACAAGATGAATGTGGAAACAATCTCCAAAAGCATTTCAAACATTTTTACAGTAGGTGGGAGTTTCGGAGGGGGGGGCAACATTGATGGAAATATGGAGCTGAAAGCGGAGACCATTTCCAGCCGTAACTCGAAAAAGGGGGCAGAAAATGATTTGATGGATGGAACACGAGACTCAATGAAACATACAAGTAGTAACAACTAAGCGACTACGGTGCAGTTCTGACAACATAGTGCTTATTGGACAGTCAAAGCTTTGCAAAGCTTTTTTTGTGTGTGTGTGCACAGATTTTTCCAAAGAATCAAAGCAAACATTTCAGCGGTGTTCACATCTACTGATAAATAGTCCCAAGTATTCCCTCATAATTACCAAATATTCTCTTTCAATAAACGGCTGAAAGTGTACCAGAGACTTTGGCTCGCCTTGCCTAGATGTGAGGGCATTACAATACAGTCCCAATACAGTACGTTTCACATCACAAATTGTCATGACGTCGTGTAACAAGGGCATCATTCTTTCCTGCAAGTCTGGCCTCCTTTTCAGAGCCAAATGTTCATGTGCCGGTCAGGTCTGATCAAGGTAAAGATCCATTAGGTTAGTATGCAAATATATGTATGCGACGGCCATTGATTGGGGTGAACGGGGGCTGTTTTTAAGTCACGCTGACGCTGATGAGCAGGGAAGGCTTGGCCTGACCTGTCTGGGTCTAAGTCAATATAGTGTCACATTACCGCACAACTCAATCACTTACAACCTGGAGCGGGACAGGTAAGAATGTCATTTCCTGTTGTGGGTGCACACGACCGGACTGATGTGAATGTGACCTCTACAAAACAACAAAGTGGTGGCAATCTCGTAGTTTGGATGGCTCTCATCAGAAATGAGTATAAATTGGATCCAAACGGGAGGCCCCGTGGACGAGTGGTTAGCGCATTGACCTCACAGTCCAGAGGTACCGGGTTCGTTTCCAGCTCCGACCTACCTGGGTGGAGTTTGCATATTCTCCCCGTGCCTGCGTGGTTTTTCTCCGGGTGCTCGATTTCCTCCCACATTCCAGAAACATGCATGGCAGGCTGAATGAACACTCCAAATTGTCTCTAGTTGTGAGTGTAAGCGCGGATAATTGTTCGTCTCTGAGTGCCCCAGCCCCACAATTGGCTGGCAACCGGTTCAGGGTGTCCCTCGTCTACTGTCCGAAGACAGCTGGGATCGGCTCCAGCATGCCCCGCGGCCCTTGTGAGGATAAAGCGGATCAGAAAATGGATGGATGGATTGATCTAAACGAAGAACCGGATTGTAAACAAGCTGACTTTCGTTAGCGGTGTATGCCTTGTACTGATCACCAGCCAATTGTGTGGCACAGAAAACAAAAAAAGCGCTAAAAGTAGTCGATAGTCATATTTAGATACCACAAAGTCATCAGTTTGGGACTTGGGAAAATATGCTAATCCTAAGCAACTTTACGTGAAACAGTTTATGTTGCGAGACTGCAGCTGACTGAACATCTAAAGGACTAACTGTGAGTATCGTTTGCTTTTTCTTTGTTTAAAAAAAAAAAGAGAGAGATTCATCATGTGAAACTGGAAAAAAACCAAATTGTGATTTAACAGTAGCGTAGCAAATTCAGGGCTGTGTTACATTTTGTCCCGCCTGCTCAGTCTAATATGGCTGGCTTGACGTCAAAGCTCGGCTCTTTTTATGTAATGACAGTTGCTTCTAAGTCACGCGCACCACATTGACTGCAGGTCAACAATGTTCAAGATGAGTAGACAGACAAACAACAACAAAAAACCCAAAACAAATGTAACTCAAAATATTGCTCGTACAGTTAAATAAATGTAAATTCAGTCAGGAGAATGCAATGCTGCCCTCTGTTTCCTGCAGATGGCAGTCATGTGTGCCATCTTCTGCGGAATGACGACTCGACTCCACTCGGCCTTCGAGGAGATCTGCCCTCTCCTGACTGACATTGTGGTTATCTCCGTCAAGGCGCTACAGACCACACTGACCTGATTTTTATGATTCCAACTCGGACTCCCCGATGAGTTCAAACTCTCTGAGGACGCGCGGATCATATATGCATGCTGTGCCAGAGTGCGTTATGGGGAAGTGGTCTTAAAGCTGGTGCCGTGATAGCACCTGACAGCTCCCGCACCCCTCAGTGCTGCATGTGTGTGTCTTTGTGGCTTCATTCAGAGTGACAGTGTAGATTAGGGGTGTAATCCTTGTCGAGCTACACGAAATCTACTACTAGCAGTACACGCCCATGCGCCCGCACACATACACACATGCACACTATACAATACTTGTTATCAATTGAAAGGTTTATTGAGACCTAGATTACATTTGTAAGTGGCACATTTTTTTTTTTTTACTTGTTCTTCACTTTCTGCTGTTCCACTCCACTTGCATTGAAGCTAATTCAATGTCCTGTCGTTACAATGCTCTATTTGTCCCTATTATTTTTTTAGGCTAAATAAATGTGAATTTTTGAAGTGTTTCCAGACTGTGGAGATGAAGATTTATGTCTGTTAATTCTTCTGGACATGACTTTGGTTGCTCAGTTACTCCTCTGTGACTTCTTAGAAAATCCAGCCTCTGAAGCCAGTTTCATTTCATTTTTTTTGGCATTACTCATGTTCTAAAGTTCAAGAAGCTTGTTCTTTGAAGCAGTCATTTTAGGATCATTTTGTCAAGATTTGATCAGATTGCCACCAAATATGAACTTATGTACTATTTGTAGGTGTAGACGACTAAAACGTTGGTCACAAAATTCAGCCCCTGAAGCCAGTTTTCATTTGCAGAAAAAAAGAGTGGTAGACACGTCTAACATGAGTGGACCCACAAAAAGACTCAAGAAGCCATCCCTTAAAACCCCCTGGAAATTTTCCATTTTGGTTTGTTGTGGTGATTTTAATTAAAGTACCTTTACATGGATCCTTCAAAGACAACCTCCTAGAGATTTTGTCCAATTGCCAGCAAATTTAAACTCTGAATATTAAACAGATGGATGACTCCAAATTGTGAATAGGTTTTTGATTTCGTCATTAAGTGTGGGCAGTGCATGACTGCAAAGTTTGATGGTTTGCCATAAAACACAAAACTCTATTTTAGTGCCCGCTGAAGGTCTTTAAATATTCAGTCCCTGAGCAACTTGAAATTTCATAGGCACGTATTTGATCAGTTGACAAACAAAACAAGTCTCAAAGGACCCATTCTGGAAAATAAACATTCTGCCAATTCAGTTTGTCGCAACATTTACTGTGATTTGGACATTTCCAAGGGTCTTTCAAAACTCTTACTGAAAAATTTGGCTCCCAAGTTTAAATTTCATCTAGAAAACCCAATGGGTGTTGCTAAATTGCGAAAAAGAAAATGTTTTCATCATTGGCACATGGCAGGAATGAAGTGATGAAGAACTCAGGTCCACAAGGTCAAATCTTGAACAAAACGATCCTGCATTCTGATCCAAATTGTTGTTTTTGTTTTGAATCACCAACCACCACATACTCACACCAAAGATTTTGGTTTGTTCATGCGTGATTAACTGGTTAACAATATGTACTCAAAGAAAGTTCACTATATTTGTCTTTTTTTTTTTTTTTTTTTACCCCAAAAGAAATATCTGAGGTGGCAGAAAAATAATAGCGGTGTTTTGACTTTTCCCGGATGTGTCGAGGAAAAACACTTAGAGGGGCGCTTTGATCTCGCTTTTAATTAGCTCTCATTCCCCTCTAGTATTCCTCTTTTCTGTATTTGCAAGAAAGCGCGCGAACAATGCCCCCTTATGCCGATATCAGCGTTTTACTTAACTTTCCTTCCCAACTTGCTTTTTTTTTTTTTTGAAACCCCTTTTCTCTTCTCTGCCAACTTTCCTCGGTGTGCCTTTCCCCTTTCATTGTGGTGATAAACTCATCATGTTTCCGAATCAATATTAATTTCACAGCCTTGCAAATCAATGGCGGCACGGAGGAAGGGGCTCCTTTGCATGTGGATCTCCTTCCTCGTCTGCTGCCAGCCGTCGTCATGAGAGGTGACGGGACATCTGTGCTGGAGCCGGCGGGGAGGCCCCAAACTCACTCATTAGCACCCCTCAGCTGGAACCTCTCACTTTGCCACTCTGGCCCCTTTGTGTGTGTGTGTGTGGGGGGGGGGGGTGGGGGGGGGGTGTAGGGATACCGGGATGAGTGAGTTTATCTACAGGGGAGGACTGAAATATCTCGCTGCTCATACTGGCATAATTGGACAGTGTGTGTGGTGCGCATGTGTTTGAGTGTTAGCGCAAGCATGTGTATTGATATTGATCTATTGATAGTCCCAGTCATTGAAAAGGTGTTTTTTCAGAGACGTCAAACGTATTTTACCATAATTACCTCATCTTAATATTGTACTAGATTCAGTCATTTTGAACTTAACGTAATATCAATAAAATTACTCCCTCAAAAGTTTAAAAATGACCCATTAGCCATTAGGCTAACAGCATGCAGGTACAGTCAAACCTCGGTTTTCGTCCATAATCCATTCCAGAAGGCTGTTCGAAAACCGAAATTGTTCGAAAACCGAAACCACGCTCTTTTTAAAATAAAAATGTTTACTGAACACGTCTGCTCACAATGGAAAGCAACACGAGGAAGCATCACTTCCTCGTGTTAAGGAAGGCGTGAGGAGTCAAATAGTGCATTCAAGTGCGCTCAGTTTGTTCGAGAACCGAACTTTGTTCGTCATCCGAGGCGTTGAGTTTTTGGTCGAAAACCGAATTGGTTGAGGACCGAGACGTTCGAAAACCGAGGTTTGACTATGTCTTTTTTTATTTTTTAATGACACAAACAATTTGTTGCAAATTATTTATTGGCCCTCATACGATAGCTCCTGGATCAAGTTTTAGAATCACTACCCGAGCCTAGGCATGTTCATGCATCCATCGTCTTTAGTGACGGTGACAACAGTAGCTAACAAGTAGCTACACAGTTCACCCTCTGCAAAGCACGAGCAGGCTTACCTTGCTCCAAAACCGTCACAAAACACAAGCAGGAGACGCGCGCAAACCAACATGTCAGTGAGCTGGCTTGTGAGCAACTCCTTTTGTTTTGCACACATAGTAGCAGGAAGTGTGCATGGAGCCCAATTTGTGGGACAGATGCTTGTACAAAAAGCGGTAAGAGAGTTCGATGAGGCAGACAGGTGAAGTGATGGCACTGAGGGGTACAGAGGAAAAAGTACATCCAAAAGTGCACATATGAGCTAAGTGGGACCGAGCTGCACAAGTTTGGAATCTCCACCTACGGAACAGTTTTTTTTTTTTTTAATCCCCCCTTGGGGCGCCATCCAACACCCCCCAGAGAGCCCGTTGTTTGGGGCAGTCGTCACCAAGGCCACCTCGGCCTTGGTGACGACTGAGCCGTCAACAAATTAAGAGTCGCTATTGTTGCGGTGACAACAAGGCGCGGCGCTCGCCACGGGGAATCGCCGAGGCAGAGCGTTGACAGAACTCCGGAATTCTCCTAATCATGGGCGGCTGACAGGAAGCACCCTGTCCTGACACCTCTGCTTAAAACCTGTCTCCCAGGCATAAGATAATTACAAGTGCCAGCAGAGGAGACCGGGAGAAGAGAAAGAACTTTTTCTGTGTGAGGAAACGGAGCCAGGGAGGCTTATTTTTTTTCTCTTTAGACAAGTTGCCATTGAAGTGAAAGAGAGTGTTCAAACGCAGGCATGGAGTGCAGAGAGACGTCGGGGGTGTCCCTCCTCAGCCCCACTGAGAGGGGGAGGATAGGAAGGTTGGTCCCCAGGTAGCGCTGCGGGGGACAGGTGAGGGACTGAGCTGTCATTGGACCCACATCCATACAAACCCCCACAGACACACACTGTTTGTAGTGGTCCAGTGTTCTGTGGAGCAGTCCACATGTTAGGTGATGCTGGTCCTCAGAGTTTGTGGAGTAGCTGTTTTATTTTTTGTTGGTTTCCCCTCCTCTAAAAAGTTGTGCCAAAGTTTTGAGAAGAGCTCGACCCGAATGCGACTGTGGCATTCTGCGACGAGCTCTCATGAGTTGTCTAACATCAGTAACTCGTCAAATTTGGATGATAGCTCAATGACATCACAACAGATGTCAGGTTAGAGATTTTGTATCGCGTCATCTTACACAACAAAAATGATGTTTCAAGCCATCCATACAGTATGTACTCAGCAGGAGGGGTTGAACCGACTAGTCCCGGGGTCGGCAACACGCGGCTCCAGAGCCGCATGCGGCTCTTTAGCGACATCTAGTGGCTCACTGGAGCTTGATAAAAAAATGTTTGAAAATGGAAAAAGATTTTAATAGTAGGCTAATGTAGCTCAAATAGATGAAGATACATGTTGCAGCTCTGAAAAAGGAGAGCTGTGGTGTTGGTTTTTTAAAACGCACACTATACAGTATTTATGCTTTTAACAGTCTCGACAAACACAGACACGTCTGTGTCGGACTCCGCGCCTTCTCTCTTCTCGTTCGACTCGAGAGACGTTCAAAAACAGCCTCAGAAAAACGGAAATTAATGATCACTTCACTGACACAAAGAAAAGCGAAAATAATGAACCAAAACAAAAAATCAAGCGAGGAAATTACAAAATAAATTCTATGGGGGGCGTTTGTGAACACACAACAAAGGATTGAATAACATAAACAATTCTGAGAGAGTCCAGTCTCCTACATACATACAGCATGTGTTTCCTTCAGTGTAAGTTTTATAGAAGGCTCCAGACATATTTGTTTTTTGTTATTTTGTCCTATATGGCAACATTTTGGGTTGCCAACCCCCGAACTAGTCGATGATTTGACTTTACCAGTGATTGTGCAATGATGACTATAGTCGATTATTTACCCGTCACATATTTTGATATTAACAACCCGTACACCTCACTGAGATCAACAGGTGATGGGTCAGTGTTGAAAATTAGCGTATGGAAATATATTATGAAAAATTTGGACCGGTAGAATGGTCATGTGGAAAATATGCATGTGAATACATAATACGTACAACTATTCTCAATTTCAGGGTGGTTCATAACTCTGTGTCAGTTTACATTACCTTATGTATCAATGACTCTTGAAGATATGGAACAACTTATATTTATGTATGTAATTACCCCTTTTAGGGTCTGTGGTCACTACAATGGACAGCTTATCATGTTATCAGGTTGCAGGATGCATGAAAGGGTTAAGATCCCAATTTATATTTCTAAGTTTTTCTTAAGTTCAAGCATTCATCCTGCAGAAATATAAAAAGCGCTTCTTCTTCCTGCCAGACACCCCCCTCCTCCCAGCCCCCCTCTCCCCTGGTCGTCAGTCCAATCACAAAAGACCCTCAGGCACCTTCATAGTTGACCAGACTGTACTAGCTTATAAAATTCGACCAGCAATCCATGTAGCACAACTGCGAAAAATCTCAAAGGGAACGAGTCATAATCGAATGAGAATAAATTTGTAATATCACTAAAATAGTTATAACATAATGAGAAAAAGTCATTCAATACAAAAACAAAGTTGAAACGTAATCAGTAATCCGTCGCAATATGACCAAAAATAACGAAACCGCTTAATGAGGGGAAAAAGTACCGAAAGTGATGTCACCGTTGCTCTAAAAACACACAACTTGTCATGTTATGGCTGTCTGTACGGCTCCCCTGAGTGAATTCCCTAACAAAGCAAATGAAGTGAGCGCGTGGGCTAAGGCTAACACGCAGCGACGCGTGCTTACGTTCCATTACAGCTTGTCATTTCTCAAGCAGCGGGCTTTCCTTCAGACTAACACGCCTGTCACAGCAGCTGCGGGAGGTCTGAATTATTCAAATAGTCCTAATTCCTCCCAGCTCGCTTTGCAGCACTCTGCCACTCATCATTTGTCTTTTCATTGTTGCCAATTTACAGGCAATCCCTCCCATTAATGATGCCAACTGCTCTAAAACGGAGGATGGCGAGGGGAAAGGGTGGTAGCAGGGGGGTGGGGTGTGGGGGAGGACAATGGCGGGGATTTTACAAGCTGCTGTTGCGGATATAAACGTATGATTTACTGACTTTCAGCCGCACGTTCCGATTGTTAAACAGGCTTTGTTTTATGAAAATTTTAAACCTACATATGTGGCTTTATTTGCCTGTCGCTAGTAAGCATATTTTGGGAGGGGAACGATGAAATATATCTACATCTGCTTCCCGTGCAGGCATAAAAGTACATTATTGACTTTCACTGTGTACCAATGAGATCATTTTCTTTTTACACTCAGCAAGTGGTACGAAAACACTTTTCTTGAGGTATTGACTTGGGTGCAAAGAACAATGACGATGAATACATCGCGGCCGACCGGTGATGACGCAGCTGAATGGAAGTTGTCCTTTTAACGACTTACCGACAGATATATGCGTGCGTTGCACTCGTAAATATTTAAAGTTAGGAAATGGTCCGTTGCCATGCGTCAGTCGCTTTAATGAATAGTGGGGAGGGCACTCCGATTTTCCTTCTCTTGCATATTCTGAATCGATTGTTTTGTTTAAAACTGGATGCTGCCATAAAGGTGAAAATGTGCCCGGGGGCCAGATGATTTTTTTTCTGCAGTCAACTGAAGGAAATCAAATGGCTTGTCAAATGGCTTGTTCATGTTTCTTGCTAAAAGAAATTATGAGTTCCTTTCATTTTGGTCAAAATTGTGGATTATTACAACTGTACAACGTGTGAAGGTTCTTGCCACCTGTGGTTTTAGACGAGAGGACCACACAAGATCCCACTAGACATTTTCCATAAATTGCAATATGTAATTTAGATTGGCGAGAAGAAGCACCGTGTAAAGTAAGTTGCTTGCTATTCTTGCTTCTCATGCTTATCGCTAGATAGCTAGTCACCGATTGTGTGAATGAATTTATGGATTGTACGACTGTATGGATAAACGTGTGGACATAAAAATGACAATTATCAATGAAGTTAATTGCCGAAAAATATATCAACTGTATTTTGGATTTATTTTTTTCATTACACCGGGACTTTATTGTTGTAACATGATACCTTTTTTCATTAACTTACAAATATCTGGTTGTAGTACTGCAACTTTTTCCTCATTGAGTTCCGACTTTATTCTTGGAATGCAGTCAAACCTTGGTTTTCGAACGTCTCGGTTCTCGACCAAAAAGTTAGATTTTTTTTATGCCTCGGATGATGAACAAATGTTGGTTCTCAACCAAACTGAGTGCACTTGAATGCACCATTTGACTCTTCTCGCTTTCCTTACACAAGGAAGTGACGCTTTCTCGGGTAGACAAGGAAGTGACGCTTCCTCGTGTTGCTTTCCATTGTGAGCAGATGTGTTCAGTAAATATTTGTATTTTAAAAAGAGCGTGGTTTCGGTTTTCGAACAATTTCGGTTTTCGAACAGCCTTCTGGAACGGATTATGGACGAAAACCGAGGTTTGACTGTATAATATAATAGCCATCCATCCATCCATTTTCCGATCCGCTTCATCCTCTCAAGGGTCTCAGGCGTACTGGAGACTGTCTTATAGGCTGGGCGGCCCGGTAGTCCAGTGGTTAGCACGTCGGCTTCACAGTGCTGAGGTACCAGGTTCGATTCCAGCTCTGGCCTCCCTGTGTGGAGTTTGCATGTTCTCCCCGGGCCTGCGTGGGTTTTCTCCGGGTGCTCTGGTTTCCTCCCACATTCCAAAAACATGCATGGCAGGCTGATTGGACATTCCAAATTGTCCCTAGGTGTGAGTGTGGGCGTGGATGGTTGTTCGTCTCTGTGTGCCCTGCGATTGGCTGGCAACTGATTCAGGGTGTCCCCCGCCTACTGCCCGAAGACGGCTGGGATAGGCTCCGGCACCCCCCGTGACCCTAGTGAGGATCAAGCGGTTCGGAAAATGGATGGATGGATATAATATAAAATAATATAATATAATATAAGGTATAGTGTGATTACTTCACTACGTCATAGCGGACCCTGTTATATAAATAACATAAATCAGTTCCATGAATTAGTGCATTCACCTCAAATAAGTATGTTTTATTTACCGATTAATATCCACATTTTTGTTAATACATTTTTTTTATTTTTTTGCAGGACGTCACCATTTTCATTATTAATGTTTTCATTTCCAGGCCATATTGATCTTAATCAGCATTGCAGGTTTATGGAAACCATAACAGGCATGAGAGAGAGAGATAATTATTGATCACTAGAAGAGTGAGCGAGTGAGTGAGGCTCGGTGAAGCAGAGTGATGGAACTATGGCGCTATCTTAAATGAGGAATCCCATATGAAGGTCTGGATTAAGCGTATTTAATCCCTCATCAAACAGACAATAACAGAGCAGTCTAATCCCCACCATCCCTTTCTCAGATTAGCTGGTCGCTCGCGTCTTGGCCGAGCAGCGGAGCGTCACTGGCGGCCTGTCCGGGTTCTCCTCCACAATGACCTCTGCCGGAGTTTAGAAGCGGCGCCATCACAGCGCATTCTGCTTACAAAAGTTGGCATGAGGATGCTGGAATGCTGTTGTGTGAGGGCCAAGGTAGGGGAAAGCCTCATCAGCTCAAGTACACCGAGCCTCCACCACCCCCATTTAACATGAGGATAAATTCCAGACCCACCCGCCATATGTGAAGAGTTGCAACATATAAAGACCTTTTTAAAGATAGTTAAATGCCTTCCACATGCTTGAAATACATTTAAATGTATGAAAATGCACCTTTTAAAAAAAAAAATATTTCTTAGCACCTGATCTCACACTATATCACTTTGTGGAAACAAAGGCTTTGATGCTGGTACAGTTCTCCAAATAAAATATGTATTTATCACCCTGAGTTCCTGAGTTCAATGAAAGTCCATCCATCCATCCATCCATCCATTTTCCGAACCGCTTGATCCTCACCAGGGTCGCGGGGGGTGCTGGAGCCTATCCCAGCTGTCAGTAGGCAGGGGTAAGTTGACTGAGAACAACCATTAACTCATACTAGGGACAAAACCAAACGCCATGCATGTTTTTGGAATGTGGGAGGAAACCGGAGCACCCGGAGAAACCCACGCAGGCCCGGGGAGAACATGCAAACTTTGTCTGCACAGCCGACGTGCTAAACTGGGCTACCGGGCCGCTCCATACCTTAAAGCGAACATGGAATATGAAAGACAATAGATGGTCTAACGGAAATCATCATAGACGTTCCCGAAATTCTAAACCTTCAAACAATTGCTATTCTAACACTCAGAGTAGCAACACATTGTGCAACAAGATTGCCTTTGGGGTATTTGCGGTTGGCGATGTGTTTGCGGCATGCACTGCATAACACGTTAACTTGCAAGTGCAATTTAGCGGTGACAAAGTGCTGCCTCTACAAATGAAAATATAACCAATCTTTATTAGTCTTTATGGGGGCTTGCGTGCACGTCACACTTGGCACTTGCAAAGGCATACAGATTGAAAAATTTGAAATTTTAACTCGTGGATAAAAAGGTATTATGTCCCTTTCAATTTTATAAGGTACCCCCTTCTACTTTTATATTGTTATTTTTTTCACCGTGTGTGTGTTTGCAATTCAGGAAGTAGTCTGCTCACTAACGGACAAAAAGAGAGAGAACCAAATAGCACTTGCTGTCTAATTTGTGCCACCTTGAGTTGCTTAAAAACCCTCCGCTGAGCTAGCCAACCTCATACCGAGAGTCGAAATTCGACGTGAAATTTTCAAACAAAGGAACGCTTGACTTTGAGGCCCTCGATTGTACTACAAACCCAGTAATTAGTGTGCGAGATAGGCCGATGTAATTACCGCTAAGTGTGAGCACCCTGGTGTAAACAAATATGTTCATTAAGCAAATAAGGGATTACGGTGGATATGCTCACTTCACTCCTTAACCCGTCTGAAGCACCGGGGGAACGCGCGGTGCGAGGCGAGTGAGAGGAGCAGAAATGAAAAAAAAAATAATTAATACATAAATAAAGACAGACGGAGCCGAGCGAGCCGGGCCGGGCCGGGCCAAAGCTGCTGACAACCAGTGTTTGCTGCGTGAGTTCTCTCTTCAGATTAAAAAAAGAAGAAAGTAAAAAAAAGAAATAAAAATCAAACAAATCAGCGAATGCACCTGAGGAATATTTGACTAAGAAATATTCATTCTTGTTTTTCGTTTGTTTGATTACATTAAAAATGGTTAACTTGCACCATTTGAATTAATTTCTGCAAGATTTTTAAGAATGATTAAAGATTCCAAAATCAAACACAAGTAAGTTGGGTGATACTGGCTGCTAAAACAATCCTGATTGTCAAAAATAGTTTTTCTGGTAAATTTGAACAGAAGTCAATATTGTGGCCAACATTTGGATCTGCATTTGACAACTGTGCCTCTTCTCTGTCATGAGATTGGCTGCTATTTGTTTGAATATTTTTACAGATCATTTTTGGGTTCACTTTGTCAAATTGTGCAACGTTTGTAGCCGAGGTTTCACTGTACTTGTACATTTAAACCATGAGATCCGTGTCCCGTCAACAAGTTTGTTTTTGCTGATGGAGTCGTGCGCTGCAAATTTGCGGCATTCATTTTGAGCCAAACCTCTGCTGACCATCTCCCCAATTGTTTGTGTGGCGTGCTGAGCTGTAATTTCTCTCCCAATTAAAGCAAACATGATTGAAGACTGACCTGCTTTAGCAAGGCCTCAGGGCGCAGAAGGTTTTTTTGGTTTGTTTGTTTGTTTTTTTTTTTCTGCATAGCTAGGCTAAACAGTTTAGCTGGTTGCTCAAACCTGTGAGCGGCCCCCTGGCCATCGGCAGACAAGTCTGCTGACCTGTGCGCGGGCGGCCCTTGATGTTGTACCTGAGCATTGGAGGTGAAATATGGGACCTCTTTGTGAACTCAATGGAAGGTATGTTTTGTTTGAGTGTTTTTTTAACACAACTTATGTCTTGCTATTAATTACTCGTTGAGATGAAACACCTCATAGCCTCATATTCAAAAAATGTGTTGTGTTCCCTCGGTTGCTGCCACCAAGTCACGTGGCTGAATTCTGCCTGCTGAATTGCAGAGAGATGACATTTATCTTTTTTTGTTTGTTTTTTGTCTATGCACACTGACCGCCCATCCCTGCATAATACACCACTGTGGACTAGGGACCGAAACCACCGTGACTAGAAAAAAAAAAGCATGTACATGCATTTGAGGCATCTCCACTTATAACCCAGGCTAAACTTTTCTCCTCAACAACATACAAAGATCTTAGTCTCTTGGTCGAGATCTATCTCTTTAACAATGCAGTGGACCGCCACTATTCATGAGGAATAGTGATCGGGCCTGACTGTGAATAAAAATGCAATTAAGTGGGTTATCATGGAAAAAAAAAATGCAAATAAGCATAGGATTTCTCCCAAATAATGAGGGATAGATAAAAATAAAAATCTGTCAATAGGAGGATTTATGAATGCCGAACCGCCAATATGCAAGGGTCCACTGCACTTCCTTGACACCAATTTCTACCCAGGGCCATGGTGCCTTCTTGTGGCAATGTTGTGCATGACGATTGTCTATATGTGCCCTGCGATTAGTATGCAACACATCTCGGGTGTATCCTGCCACTCACCGAAAGTCAGCTGGGATCGGCTCTTCTTCACCCAGGAACCGAATGAGGGCATTCACTAGACTAGCCAAAATGGATGCATGGACCCCAAGAAGCATCATTTTCAGTTCTCACTCAAATTATCATACGATGAATAATACGTTATCCCACGTGACCACTCAAAACTTCTCTTGTGTTTTCAACCTGCCGAGACTGCTTTGCCTCAGAACAAAACTATCCATATTTAATTTCCTAAGAAGCGTACCCCAAAACTGCCTCCAGTGTCAAGGGCTTTGCAAAAGAGCAACTTTATATTTTATTTTTTTTACAGGATGTCATTGTTGTATGTTACATAACCCCCAATTATTTAGGACTTCTCGAAATGGTCAAACCGCAACGAGTTTATTGCTATTGTCGTTGTTCAAGCCACACTTTGAGGCCTCGGGCGGGCTAATGTTGTACTCTTGCCAAAAACAGTAAAGCAGCCCCCCGTTGATATCAGTTATTAATATTTAACAGCGCACTATTAAAGTTTAAGGCGGTTGGGATGGAGCTAGGGGGAAGGGGGGTGGGTGGTGTTAGGAGAGGCTACTTCATGATCACTGGCCATGCAGCACTCTAAAACACGTGCACTAAAGCCCCTGACAGTGTTACAATGTGGATATGGGGCGGTGGGAAGCAATAGTGCATGAGACTACGCTTGCTGCGTATGGGGGGTGGGGGTGGGGGGGCATCCAGTGGCGTGGACAGTAGAGCTGCTTAATAGCTTGAATGCACGTCTGCAAGATTCTATTGTGCACGAGGTCGCTGGCAGGTATTCATCATCAATGTCGCAGGCTGCTGATTGTTACATTTAGAGTTTGTGAGGCATCAGGGTCCAGTGAAAAGTCTTACTGCTGCACGTTCACTTTTAGTTGTCGCTGTAAAAGTCCAATACAGAAACAAATAAAAACACCATATGCTTTGCTCTTGTTTATATTCAACGTAACGATTTAAATGGGTATCTTAGCAAGGTCTTGTGTAATGGCCTCAATGCAATGAGAACCCGGCATTCATTAGAGGTGTTAATTTGTACAAGTAAATTTTATCGTATTATAGGATAATATGTTCCAAGTGGGGTCGATTAACATATCAATGACGAGCAGTCACGGCCAACAAGGATTTCTCTACTTTTGTCTCATCAGATTCTATCCTCTGTGTTGCCATGTCAATCTAATCTTCAGCATCTATATTGCGGGCCAATGTAACTCAAAGAATATGAGCAATGGTACTGTTTCATCAACCAATCAGATTTTAACATTTTGGATGAATCAGCATTTTTTTATGTCCTATGATTGGTTGGTCAGAACAAAACACATTCCTTCAAACTTGGATGGGCAAAACATTGTGTCGTGAAATCTGCACACATTGACACTAGTTGAATCCCATCTCTGGGGAGTATTCACAGTCTTTGTTTTTTTTGTCATGTTTTTAGAGCATTATTGATTCTAAAATGTTTCAGCTAACATATATGGCACAGTTGTATATCATTATATTGCATTTTTGTGTGGTATTAACGGTTTCTACAATTGCAATGTGTGACGGATGAGGTGGAGGAAATTGGCAAAGTTGCCATTGAAGGCCCAGCTACCAAATACACTGCTCGCCATCGATGATATGTACTGTACAAGGTCCTTCCGCTATTTACGGAACAGAAAGACCAAGCTCAGCAAGGCACTACTTTTGCCAAAATACAACTCTTGGGCTCACCTCAGCATAGTTCCTTGTCACCAAGATAAATCAAGATGGGGGCAAAGTACTACTCTTGTCTAAAGGAAGATCTTCAACTCACTTCAGGCATGATGTCTACTTATACGTGGAAAAGGGATATTTACACTTCAAAAATACTGGCTACTATTGGCCAGGCATGGCAATGCCTTTTCCCTATTGGTCAAAAGCATTGGAATCTAGAATGCGCAACATTTTTGCTCTATTAGGCATGAGCCTTTGGATGTTTAGCTTAGTCATTAATGTGTGCATGTGCTAAATGCTAACAGCAGCGGTCTGTGTTGTAACGTTATCCATTTAAATATAATTGTGTATTTTGCTCAGTGAGTGGTAAACTTTGTAAAACTCCAAACGGTAATGTTAGCACCAACGCTAGTGCTAACACAACATAACAGCGGTCCTAGCTATTCAGCCAAAATGATAAACGACACGAGTAGATAATCCAGGGCAACAACAGAGCTCGTGTTGTATCCCATCGGTGATTTTAAAGTATGATTACCGCATAGTGTTACTTTCAAAATGCTCAGCAGAAACAGTTGAGAATGAGAAAACGGTGTTGTTACGTACTGCCATCGCAATGTGTGTTTTCTGTACCATTTGACGTTTTGAGGTAAACAATTCAAAGCAAGGTTAAGAGAGGAAAGAAAGCTGCGATCTTCCGACGCCTTTGAGGAATAAAAAAGCTAAAATAAAAAAATAGGCCGACTGGCTAAAAGTGAGCATGAAAAATACGCCATGGAAAATACGCCAGCTCACCCGCTGACCCATTTCATCCATTATGTGTGGCGATTATAAGAATAGATCTGCCTTATGGCTGGTCATTGGAACACGAAACAATGGCTCACTGTCAAGGTGTGTTTTAACCAAGGACTGACCAATTTTATTACACAGCTTCCAGTTGCTAAACTGCCACCCGCAGTCCGGTTGCTCCACTGACCTGCTTTATTTGTCACTGACCTGCATCTATTTATATTTCGTCTCACCCTTACCAACAATTGTCCACAAAGACGTCATGACCACAAGTAGAGCCCTGCTGACATTAATGGTTGTGACCGCGTGCATGATGCTGTATCACACGCTCATTCGAATGAAAGTTGTGTCTCCTCCTCAAGCGCTTCATGTCACCGCACTGCTCATGCATTATGCATTCATGAAAACATAATGGCCTCCCTTCGGAAAGTACAGGAGAACCCAAATCTTAGCTAAACTTAGTCTTTTAATGAAATTCCCCCCTGCAACCCAAATGCAAATACAGAACAGCGTAATTCTGTCCAGGAATTAAACTTAGTTGAACTGCTGTATCTTAATAGCTGATCACAGGCCAGTGTGGCCGCTATTAATTTTGTCAGTCGTGGTGCGGTGCTTGAGCACAATCATAGCTTTGCCTTCTCTTGCGTAGCTTCCTCTTGTGACCAACTCGAAATTAACACACACACACACACACACACACACACACATCAGTGCGTTCTAATACAGTCAAACCTCAGTTTTTGTCCATAATCCGTTCCAAAAGGCAGTTCTAAAACCGAAATTGTGCGAAAAATGAAACCACGCTCTTTTTAAAATACAAATATTTACTGAACACGTCTGCTCACAATGGAAAACAACACGCGGAAGCGTCACTTCCTCGTCTACCCGAGGAAGCATCACTTCCTCGTGTAAGGAAGGCGAGAGGAGTCAAATGGTGCATTCAAGTGCACTCAGTTTGTTCGATAACCGAAATTTGTTCGTCATCCGAGGCATAAACAAATCTAAATTTTTGGTCGAAAACCGAATTGGTCGAGAACCGAGATGTTCGAAAACCGAGGTTTGACGGTATAATGCTTCTACATTGATATTGTGTATGTAATGATTCAGATGATAATTAGGGATGATAGGTGTATGGAATTTTACATAAAAAATTCTAATTTGGTTGGATTTTTGGAGGAAGTTGGAACAAATTATTTGTATATTTGCAGTCATTTTATGTGATGTAGAACTGATTAGAGTTATGATTGTGATCACTGAACAAATAAAAATCCTTAATTCTAAAATCAAGGCCCCAATTGATACAAATCTTCCACTTTTCTGAGGGTTGCATTAAATGTAATTCAGAGCCATATTTTTATGTATACTGCATGTGCAGTATAATAAGGAGCTGTGTGACATAAGTGGAGTTTTTGCAGGCACACAGCATTTCCTTATCGCCCCCTTATGAATGAGAACAGATGAGGTTAAAGCACAGGCATGTAAAGGCGACTAATGCTTCACTAATGAACGTATCGCACATAATGAGATGTGTGCGCGTACATCTAAACTGTGGGCTTTTTTTCCCGCATATAGAGTGCCGTGCCGTGCCGATTCACCAAATTCATCCTTGTACTGTTTGTAGCAGAGTAGGGACTGCATGGCTTCATACTCAGTGCTTAATGTTTTGGTTACTTTATGAGAGGGCCCGTATTAGAAAGTGTTCCACAGCACTGCAAATTAACACTGAAATAATAAACATTGTTCAAGCTCTCCAGCCAATCAAATGTCAGTAGTTCTGTGTCATAAAAACAGAATTGCAGAGAGATATTACATTGTGCATGTGTACCTAATATTGCGGCCAGTGAGAAACCACTGGTGCTTTCACTCCATTCCGGCTCCAAGTGACTGGCGGTAAGTGCCAGTGATAACTAGTAATTACATCCATTTAAAATGTGCATTATTTTACCTCTGCATTAAATAAACTAGTGAGGCAGAAAATTGTCCAGTTTTATCCTCTCTCTTATAAACACACATTTTCTTACAGAAGGCGAACCACTTAGATTCCGCCCCCCACATCCCCCACATCCTTCAGAGAGGCTAAACATTCCTGAGGAGTTTCCATGTTAATTGTGAACGCGGTGGACAGAAAAGGAGGAAGACAGACAGACACACAGGCAGACCGGTTGGAAGTCACAGTCAAGTTCTCCGCTCTGGAATTAATCTCTCTTCTTCATTGCAGGGCAGCGTGCACCATTGAACTTTGATAGAGGATTCGTCTTTTCGAACTAAGAGGACTTAAAAACCCCACTATTTTCATCTTTCCACAAAGACGACACGATTTGCCGGTTGAAAATACATTTGAATTGACATCTAGTGCCTATTCACCGGGACAACCTGCTCCTAATACGAGTGGGGGACGGTGGGGGGGTCTTCGTCCCTGAACTGTAGGTGCACTTATTGTATGCGTGTGGCACAAAGGGCGATAGGAGTCTTTAGAAAAGAGCGAAGCTCTCCACAGATTAGACTCCATTAGCATTTAAGGTACTGTCATAAATTCCTGCCCAAAGTGGAGGGGCGAGGCGGGACAAATGAAGCAGGATTAATAGGGGCCCCGAGTCCAACTGATAGCGAGGATTGGGAGGCAGGGTCACCTTGGGGGTGGGGGTGGGGGTGCTAGAGGAGGGTTAAGAAAAGGTAAGACAGACTCTGACACATGAGATAGACATATAAAAATATCCCCCAGAGTTGGAATTTGATCAAAGAGGGAACCAGTGTCAAAGTTAAAAGGTGAGAGGAGCTTACAGAAAGTCAGTGGGTTAGGTCCTCCTCAAAGATGATCCCCATGAAGCGAGTGAGGTCATCTACGGGATATGGATAACTTCTGTCTGGGGATGTGGCGCACGCATGTCCGTGGTCAACACCTGAAAGAAAGACAAAGGGAGGAGCCCTAATCCGACTGTGCAGCGTGAGGGTACCGCAACTAGTTTTCCGAAGGGGCGGTCTGTCTACCACGGGTTTTTTACAGCACATTTTTATCCTGCTTGTGATCTGAACGTGTCACATTTCATGCCTTTTTCCTCCATAACGCATTTCTCGACGGTACCACTTGAGAGCAAAAATCTGAATTGTGTCGCTTGAATCATGCGGGATGAATCCATCCAAAGGGGGTCTTTCGCCCAGAGCTCACAAGCGCCAAAGGGTTCTTCAAGTTGAGCTGTGGTGACTGCACAAAGCTGTGTGATGGTGTTGACTCTGAGGCACAAAATAAATTAAAAAAAACAACACAGAAGGCTCCGGTGACAATTAATTTATCTGTTTGCAATTTAAAACGTAACATTTACCTTAACTACACTCACCTTCTAAAGGGAAGACACATTTTACTTCAGTTTTCCTCAAAGACTGTAAGAGTTGAGTTATCATTTTAACCCTGGAGAGCCCATGGGGTCAAATTTGACCCTATAAATTCTGCTACTCAAATGCTACCCTTAAATCCCAAAGGGTCAAATTTGGCCCTAATCCTAAATTAGGATTAAAGTATTAAATATTTGAAAAAAACTATATTTTGGTGTTCAGTGAACATATAGCAGTCATTTAATGTAAAATGTATCATTTTCTAAAGAAGAAAAGGGTTCTTGGGTTCTCCAGTGTTTTAATCTACCATATTTGATCAATTCTGAACATATTATCCTTCTCACCTTAAAACATGTTTGTTCTAAGATGTAGGAACGTTCTAAGAATGCGATCATTGATGTTACTGTACTATGTGTGAATCCCCGCTCATAGGAAAAGTACTCCGTGAAAAACTACCATGCACTGAGTTACTGGCAACTAATTTAAGATTATTTTTTTTAATCAGCACATGAACGTCAAATTGGATAAAAGTATAAAATGGGAACTTCCGATATTGACCAACGATACAATATCCCTTGAATTAAAACAACGCTAAATTAATTTAATCTATTACGGCTTCAAACAACAAAGTGTATGCAGGAAAGTGGTTAAGATTGCACAATAATCTGTGTTTCATGTGTTGTCTTGTCTTATTTTGTCATTTTTTTGGTCAACTTTTCTTTTGATGGCGGCGCGGACACCCGCAGCGGCTCCTCTTGTTTTATGTTGAGGGGGAAGAAATTTCATCTGTGCTGTATGTTACACACACGTACAGCACATATGACAATAAAGTGTATTCAATTCAATTCAATTCAATTCAATTCAATATTCATAAAATAACATCAGTACGAGCTAATTCAGCTAAAGAAATGGTCTTAATGACTTTTGCTTGTTTACACTGTTAATCGTTCCAGGCAAAGGTTTCATAGCAAGCCGCGTTTCCTCAAGTTTGTTGTGGAGTTCTTGTAGGCTGAAATGTGGCCATTTTTAGGCAGACACAGAAGACTGATTAGTCTATAACAGGGTATAACTCTGGTTCCTCGGGAGCCATTTCCTGCCTGTTTTCAATCCCTCCCTACTCCAACACACCTGATTTAATTGCTCATGATCGTTTCAGGCCTCCTCAGAGCTTGCTGATGAGCTGATCATTTGAATCAGGTGTGTTGGAGAGGGGAGGGATCGAATTAAGGCAGGATATGGCTGCCGAGGAACCAAAATTCCCTACTCCTGGTCTAGAAGGTAAACATAGATTGAATGTGAGGCCATGATGGCGGCCAAGGATGTGAATGAATGTCTGCCTTCATTCAGTTAACTTCCCAACACTTACAGTTGCGGGAACAAGGTGACTTACAGTTAATGTCGACAAATAAGTGCACACGACCCGGTCTCTTATTAGATCTTCGATACGTTCTGGTCCTAACCCGAGTTCTCCTCAGTTTGTGTTCATCTGGAGATGGTCTACATGGCAAATTAGTCCAGACAGCTGTGATGACACCCAGTGAAAGTCGGCCTTTTTTGCAAGGGACGGAGTCTGTGAGGGGCTTGTATTGCACTGCACCGAGAGTTAGAGTAAAGGGATCCATCTGTCAGAGCTTAAGGAGGTTTCGAACAGTACATTGACCTTGAGTGCTCAACATTGATTTCCAGTACCACCTCCCAAACAGCGCCGCAAACCCCGCCGAGCACCGCGGGACCCTGATTGGGAACAGATTTCCCAAATTCCGATAGCGTGCCACCTGCCCAGGGTGATGGATAGTCCTCCTGTAGCCCATCAATTGTTACCTGCCGCCGAGGAGGTGACACCTGGGCCAGATTTATCATCATATACGACATTAGGTTGGCCGGCCAATTGGGGAGAGTTGTACTAAATTCATGACCCGCCCCCTCAGGAGTGGTCTATTCTATTACGATACGAATATAAACCCGTGTTGAGGCAGGAGGGGACGAAGGAGCGTGAGATGGCTGTTAAAATGTTTAAAGATCAACACGAACAGCAGAATAAACTGTTGTTGCAGTTTTTTGACAAGTTTGAGATGAACATTAAATATACAAGGGGTCCTCAAAAAAGAACAGACGTAAAAGAAACATTCTGTAGGGAATCACATGGTCACTTTAAGAATGTGGATCCAATTTTCTTAGACGGGCTCACGTCTGCTCAGCGCATAAATTGCCTCATCTTCATTTTCAAGGCTGGAGAGCACTGTACTAATCCGCTTAACCTCACGAGGGTCGCGGGTGTGGTGGAGCCTATTCCAGCCATTTTCGGGCAGTAGGCAGGGTATGCCCGAAAGGCCAATCGCAGGGCACACATCGACAAACAACTTTTCACACTGCAATGCATCAAATAAAGATTCAGTAGACCCAGAATTCCTACACCATTGTGCAAATAATTATGCAGCATTTGTAACCACGATATGGTGGATGATGAGAAATGGAGGACTCCCTGCCAACTCTTTAAATGTACATAGTATGACATTTTTCGCCGTGTTCTTATTTTCACTCACATGAACTGATCCAATTGCATTCCGCAGAAATCAGAGTAATCAGAGGAGCGTGAATGAGCTAATCTAATTAATAGCCCTCTGTTCCTGCTACTGATTTTACGACGAGCTGAAAACCTTCTGCTACTTTTATGGTTATTCGAAGCCATGTATGCGGCATCTATTGCTTAACTCTATTCCCTCTTATTGCCATTGGTTAGCCACCCTCAAAATTAAAAGAGTAGAGTTCATCAACCATGGAGGCTAACTAGTTCAGGGTCATTGCAACAAAGAGACCTGACAGCATTTCCATAGACATGAAATTCAAAATACGGAGACTTTCTCTTCTCCCCGAGTCCTTTCCTTTCCCTCTTCCACACTTGAAACTCTCCTCCCGTCTTTATATTTTTCCAGCACTTCACTTGGCGGAGCGACAGCGGTTTCTCCAAGGCTCACCAGGCACAGTAGTTTAGCCCTGTGTAATCCAGCCAACCCTATTTCATTAGCCACGCGGACTAAAGAGCTTAACGACACATCCCCATCGCAGTAGAGGGAGTAGAGGCACAACACAAATTCTTCAGAATACACAGCCGCTCATCCGGCATTTATGATTCCTCCCTCTCCCCCAAGCCTTGCCTCTCCATTTAGCAAAAGAGCCCAGAATGGATTAGAGATGGCATCATTGGGATGCGACGTATTACCAATCGATTTAGACGGAGCGAAGCATTGTTTCTTCTGAGTGGAAAACTTTGGATCTGGCCAACGTTCATGCGCCAAATGCAGCTGATTTGCAGATGAAGTTGCGAGGATGACTCGCTCTCTGTCTCCCCCCCCCCCCCCCCCCCCCGCTTCATTGCATCCAAGACTGCTGCTTGCATTTAATCACCAAAGTCATTGAGGACTGCTTCACAGTCTGTCTGTATTGTCTCGGATAAACATGTTGGGTTTAAGAGGCTGCAAAGTAGCTTTGTTCTGATCTGGGTGAAAGGAGGATAAACAGGCAGATTGAGAGAAACCTGATCAGTCTTAATGGTGATGGTTTAGGCTTTCGTATTTCACTGCTGCCTTCTGCCCGGCAGCCAAAAACGCCATTCTACTGATTAGACGTGATCCAGAAAAAAAACCAGGGCCCATGCTGTTCCAGTCCTCTTTTACTGGCTAGTAAAGAAGTCACACTTTACCTCCGCTGTCAAATACTGCATCAGCATCACGGGCAAAACGCAACCCTGAAACAGGAGGTTGATTGTACTGAAAAGACATTCCGAAACTGAAATTGTCGACGATTTAGATCGTATTCGGAGAAGCATGGTGCAACAAGTGAGGCGCGGGGTCGCGGTGCGGTAGTGTAAGGTGTTGGGACATCCTGTCAGCAAAGGGCAGAGGGTGTACGGGACATGCTAAGAGGCTGCCGTCATATTTCTTCATGAGGGGCGACAGTGACAGAGGAGCGACAAAATGAATGACCTGTCAAAAGAAATGAGAACAAATAGTTGCTGTGTTCCATGCAACGCAGGCCCTTCAAGCATCAAGAGGCGGTTTGGTTTAGAGATGGGGGCCAGGACAAAGAGCACGACTAGGACTCGCTATTGCTTGTCATCGATTAGAAAAAGGCTGGTAGTTAAAATCCTTTATTCCTGAGATCAAATTTGACTTTTAACAAGAAGGCAGTTTTGACAGTTAGATATGCTTCAAAAATATTTGTAAATGATTCCAGTCTCGACACAACAACATCGGTGTATAAACCCACCTCAATTTCCCCTGCTCTGATCGGATTTTGCCTTCTGAAAAGGTCTATATCTGCCGAAGAATCCTATCCATTATGAATGACTCAAGAGGGTTTGGGTCAATGGTGAAATGAGTACACACTGTCCATTATCAGTACTCGAACAGTCCCATTTCTAAACGATCTCCTTTCAACTTTCAGGAGTCACCTTTCTTCTGTATGTTCCAAGCATTACACTGTTGATTTTAAAGGCTTTCTGACCAGGAATGCTTGAAATAGATTGGGGTTGATTTCCTTTGAATGTCCTTTGCTATTTCAAAGCCATAACTTGTGCAGCCAATGCTTGGAGTTGGCGACTGTACTGGTTCTTTTTGGAACAGTTTTGTCATATCAGTTTAAGGACAAAATGTTTTGCCGTCATGAGTCATGTTGTTGTTTTTTTACTTTGAATTTCTGTGTGGGCGTCTGCTCCTTGTATATATTATGTCTCATTTTGAATTTGGGTGTTTGACTGGCTTTAACTATTGATATCGACCAGGTGTCGGCAACCCGCGGCTCCTGTGCCTCATGCGCCTCTTTCATTGCTATGTTGCGACTCTGCGTAGCTTGGGAAAATAAATCGTCCAATTGAAGTGCATGTTATTCGTCGCACAAACATGTTTCACTTCTGCTATGTTGTCTGACCGTACACTAGGTGGCAGTACCACAATAAAAATACTTTTGAGATGAAAACGGAAGTAGAGGAATTCTGTAATAGCGAATATAGTGAGTTGTACGAGCGAGTGTTGTGCTGTTAAGAGCCAGTTAAGAAAATAAATACAGTATTTGACTATACCACACAAACACACACTCATATATATATATATAAATAAAAAAACACGAGGAATAGCGACGTTTTATTTTTTCGTCCCAATGGGCTTTACTGTATTCATCCTCCAAAGCCATTTTGCTATACTGCTGCACCTCACCACTCATCCTCCGCTAACTTGTTCTCCCTCTGCCTCATCATTAGCGGCCGCCCTGTGTTGAGAAGAGAGTAATCTGAACTATGTGTCCCAGGGGCCCATTCTTTTACTTCCTGCTGTAGGAATAAGCGGCCTATTGATTAGTTATCAGGCTGTAATTGGGCTGCGATCTCCCTCGCCCTCAGATATCCCCTTGATATATGACACTCCTGACAACCAGAGAGGTGGGGGTTGAGTCGGGTGGCGTCTGCTCGCCTGCCAACACTTTACTCAACAAAATGTCTTACTGACCACACGGATGCGGCTCGTACCCACATTTCTCTCCCCGGGAAGGCTTTTCCAACTCAGTGCCAAGGAAAGATCAGTCAATCTTTCAAATTATACAGCCAACAAGAGGTCTAAAGGGACCTTCGGCTCTCTGTAAAGTTTGAGTGCCTGCAATTTTTTCTCATTGAAATAAACTCTGAAATAGTAATTAGACTTTTAAGATGAAAATGGTCGGCTTACTGAGAAAGAAACTTAAATAAGCCGTGAGTAAGTACACCTTTCGCACGTGGATAATTGCCTCTGAGGGATTTCAATACAAATTGAGGCTCAGGAAGCGGATAAGCAACAGGAAGGGTGTCTCTGCTCCTTGTGGAAGCATTCACATATACTGTGAGTGTGCAAAGAAGTGTGTCTAACTCTTACTAAGTCTATTTGTGCGTTTATTTATTTATTTATTTATTTTTTAAAGTAAAGCTGCAATATACCGTATTGGCCCGAATATAAGACGGTGTTTTTTGCATTGAAATAAAACAGGAAAAGTGGGGGTCGTCTTATATTCGGGGTCTAGACATTATACCCATTCACGACACTAGATGGCGCCAGATATAATTGAAGAGAATGCTGAACTTGACTCCCCAGAATAAAAATAAAAATAGCGGTAGCACAAAGAAGAAAAATAAAAAATAGCCTTAAGAAGGAAAAGAGAAGGAAATAATAGAAGAGATAACAGAAAATGGAGAAAGTGACAATCTGGAGAAAAGTGGGTCGAAGATCGGCCAGGTTAACCGGCAGCTGAGGAGAAGTTATGATGTAATTTACATTTCAAAAACCAGAAGCCATTCATTTACGAATGTGACTTTAGATTTGAATGAGGCAAAATAACATGCTTTTTCTCTCAAATATATTGTTATAATCATTTGTTTCAGATGTATTGTAATTATTTTCTGTATAAAAATGTATTTGGTGTTCAGAAATTCTTTTTTCAAACTTGAGTCTTGAAAAAGAGGGCGTCGTCTTATAATCAGGGCCAATATGATACTTTGCGCTCCTCTCTTGATTTTATTCCCATGGGTTTGGTTCCTCCTGATGCGTCTTTCGGTATGCAACTGTTCAAATGTTCAACACTGAGGGATTTTAATTGTGTGGCAGCTTCATCGACATCCCACTGGGTTCTCCAGTCAGACCCGACGTGTCAAGCCCTCCGTTTAACAGCTGGATTAGCGTTTATCCCTGCCCTCCTCTCCGCCTACTCCTCCGCACCACATTTGATAAACATCTCATTTCCAAGCTCGATATTGCCGTAATCAAACGCACGGCCGTCACGTGAAGCCTGTTCATCATCCCTCGATCCGCCCGCTCCCCCGGCATGCCGACGTCCCAGCGGTGGAATCGTGCTCGTCTGCGAACGTTAATCTAGTGGAGAAGGATCGTGCTGTGGGGGTGCACTGGCAAAGTAGAGAATAACTGGGGAGGATACAAATTTCTTGGGTATTTGCCCAAATCGGCCCTAATTGGAAGCATGTATACTAGACAGATGGCTGGCACTAATTTGCAAAGCAAGGGTCACTAAAAATGGTATCCACAGGCACCAGGTGACCTCGAAGGACCACATGATGACCTGGCTGTTCTAAAAATAGCTCACCAATGAAGGACATTGTGATTTCATAAGAGTGTTGGAGGGCACACCAAGACGAACAACCATTCAAGCTCACAATCACACCTAGGGACAATTTAAAGTGTTCCATTAACCTGCCATGCATGTTTTTGGAATGTGGGAGGAAACTGGAGTACCCGGAGAAAACCCACCCCCACATGGGCGGATGTGCGAAACAGTCGACCACCTTCTATTCATGTCATATATAATTAAAGGTAATTTCATCATTCTTTGAGATGTTTGGATCAAACTGTTAGCCCGGCATCAATCAGTACGAGACCCACAAAGAAGCTCTCAGTTATGGAAAGGTTGCCAACCCTTGTGCCACACCATCGGATCAAACTTTGGTAAGAATTTTGACAATTGGTGCAAGTATCGGTTATTGCTGCTTTCAGATTAAATTTCAGTTGTAGTCCCATTCTGTGGTCGTCACAAAGGACCAAAGGAATTTGGAATCCCAGCAAATATATCTGGAAAACATGCTTTAATAGTCACACCAACTATTGTAATACTACACATTAAATGCAGACCACATTGGTCACATGTGGTAATCGGAAATCACACGTATTTAATCAAAAACCCTGCATAGACGTTTGGCTTTCTGTCCTGTGAACCTTTGTGTATCATATTGGCTGCATTGCTGGTGTTGGCGTGCTGTGTGATGCATGTTGGGGGTTGTTAATGAGGCCGATAATGAAGCCAGACAAAGATTAGCTCAGCTCCCTCACTCTTAATTGATCATCGCTTGCTCGTCGTGTTTGTTTTCACTAACTTGTATTTTCTGACTCTCAAAAAAATGCACGACATTACATTTTCAGATATTGTTTTATCATATCACGGTTCCAACGAAAACATGCTCCAGCATTTTCATGTTCAGCATATAGGTGCAGTGCGCCATGCCCTCCGCAGATGACTCAGTTGAGATGCTGCAACTGTCCACCTGGTGTGAGAGACAATAAGCAGATGTGCAGACCAGAGTTTGACACATGCAAGTCTGCTCATTGCGCCCAATTATCAGGTTGAAACCTCCTTTGCGGCAGGCACACTGCCAGACTGTGTGTGTGTGCATGGGTGTGCGTGTGTGTGCACGTGTGTGCGTTTGTGCGTGTGTGTGTGTGTGTGTGTGTGTGTGCGTGTGTGTGCGTGTGTGTGTGTGTGTGTGCGTGTGTGTGCGTGTGTGTGTGTGTGTGTGTGTGTGTTTGTGTGTCACAGCATGAGTCTCAATCCAGTTGCATTTGGTCATTTTTCTCAGCTACTGTACCTTATCATACACTCCAATTATTAGCATTTGACTGAAGAAACGATGTACAGTAAATCTTTTGCATAGTGAAGTGTTATTAACTGTCCAGGCACTTTTTTTTAACCCTTTCATGCATCAATAATGGTAACCTGTAACCTGATAACACGATAAGCTGCCCACTGTAGTGACTGCTGTCCCTGAAAGGGTTAATATTACGTTGGAGTTTTTTTTCAACTCTTGTCTAAGTGTAGGTAACCATAAATGTAAAGTCTCTGAAAAGTAAATTTGACACACCACAGAAAACAGTGTTGTTAAAAACTCTGCTAAATTTGAATTATTTAAAAAAGTATATAAATTGAGGCTTCAGAATTGAAAAAAAAATCAAACTTTTATCTCTGCTCTCAAATGCAATCGGCGTGTCCTCTGAATGCAATTAAATTACATCCCACTCAATGTCAACTGTCGATCAAACCACAACTCTGAACTGAAAAATGGAGGCATATTTCTAATGCTTGTATACAACTAGATGTTTGAACCACACAAATAAATCCACTTAAAACCTCCTGGCTGGAATAAGTCTCACGGGGTTGAAGCCACAATAACAAGGCACTCTAAAGCAACCACAACACGCCAAGTCTGAATTAAATAAAATATTGTTAAAAAAAAAAGCACCCCCTACATGCTTTTCCACCTTTCTCTGTTTGAGGCGTGCACTCACATCCAACAATGAGGCACTCAAAACTGGCCATGCAAGCAGATATCTGATAAGAAGCTGTATTTTTAGTGTATAGACATAGCTACCTCGCTAACTGCAGATTACAGTTGCACTGGATAATTACTACTGTGAACGAAGGCACTGAAGTTTATTGTTTAGTGTCGCTAGTTTAGCCATACCCAGAAATCGAGAACACTGAAATGGTGAAAAACAATTTCACTTTATATCTCCATAATTGAATACTGCGCAGTTCTTTGTCTTTCCATGTTTTTAGCAACTATATTGAAACATGTATTGACGCACAGTATTTGGACAATAAAATCTCTGACTTCACTTTACGAGTCTGTAAATAAACCCTATTAGGTAGCACGGTGAAGAGTTGAGCACGCCTGTTTGAGACTTGCCTGAGCGAAGTGGCTGAGTTTGAATCCCCGTTCGGGAACTTCAGTATTCCCCCGCTCCTCATTGGAACGGTATTATTTGCCAGTGTCTTTTTCTTAAATTGCCCTGTAAAACAGTCTCAAAGAAAAGCGCGACGACGTTCGTCATACTTGGGATTCCAAGAGCCGCCTGCGTACTTTCTCATTCTATTACAAAAGACACAGATAGTTAAGACCCTCGCTCATTCTGCTCGCTGCTAATTAAATGTGTCTCAGATGAGCCCGCTGAGCCCACTTGTCTGCGTGTCCCCCCCCTCCGCCCGCCCTGCCCCAACCCTCATTTGGAGTGCCACCAGAGTTTAATATACGGCATTAAGCGGGGGATTGAGAATTAATATGGAGCCAACCTCCCAGTCGGAGCGCAACGAGCGATTAGAAGACATAATCTACGTCGTGCAGAAATCCTTTAGTTTGGTTTCTGTCACATTAAAAGTGTGTTTTTTGACTGGTGTGAGTGAGGGTCCCCAGAAATGCACATGGTGCAGAAAAAGTCAGTCCCCAAAATCACCACTTTTTGGGGGGGTGACAAAACGTTCAATATTTCATGTGGCACTGGGATATCACCATGTTTACCTTGACACCTCGGTCTTTAATAAACGCAATTTTTCCTCCTTTTCACAGAGCTGCTGTGGCTCCAGCGGGTGAGTATGGAGCTGGTTGGTAAAAAACAAGTGGCGCACGTCCGAGGTAAGTGTGCACCTTGAGGCGGTGCCTCCGGGCAAACAGAACGCAATAAAAGTAAGGAGTCCAGCAAATGTGGCACTTACGAGGAAGCTTTTAATGGATGTAACAATTAGGAATGTCACTGCACCACTAAATCACAGTGAGGTCCGGGAGCGGGGTCATCATTATCAGTGTTCTACTGGAAGGTCACACTGAGTCTCATTAAGACACACACACACACACACACACACACACACACACACACACACACACACACACACACACACGCACGCACTGACTGAGGGTCAAAGTTGTGCACCAAAATAGTTGTGAAAGTCTTCAATGTCAGGGACACTTTGGGTGCCACGTCATTCCTGTCCTTACCCTCTGCTTATTCTCCCATCTTTATACGTCAAAAGCTCAAGACTTTTATTCCGATTTGATGAGTCTGCAGGAATAATAAATCAGCCATTTACGGCACTTTCAATGTTGTGATACTTCATCTTTTAATGCGTGATCAACGCGTGCGTGCCAAATATCGATCACGCGTCGTCAAGCCCTTGACAACAATGCAGTGGATAAACACATCTCATGCTTTCTATTGTGTTGGGACTCATAAATATGGTCACGTTCATCACACAGAATGTCTTGCAATACATTATCACAGAATTACGCTACTCACAAAACGTTCGGGAAATGTACTCTCTCCGTTTCAAGTGAAATTACAGCACAGAGAATTTAGACATATGTTCCTGGAGGCATTATGTATGTTTGAAGATAATTGCTGAAAACATGTGCAAAGACGAAGAAATATGTACAGTGGTACCCAGTTGTCAATTTTGAGCATGTCACTCTAAAAAACAATTAGTTCCAAATGACTTCTTCCAAAAAGGAATTGAGTTACTAACTCAGTTACTGTCTTGTGAAAATAATAAATTATTCAGCAAAGTAATTGGGATTTTTTTCCTATTTTGTTTAGTGTAAAATAAATGTTATAATAGCTTAATGACTATTAAAAAGTATATTTATTTGAACATTTGGCATTTAACTCAACAGATTGAAACTTGCCATATGCATAGAAAATGCATAAAAATTAATATTGAAAATAAGTCTTATTCACCCACTGCATTTCAGTGCAAATCGAAGACACACAAACTACTACTGCCAAACAGAGTCCATACACAATTTTGGGCGGGACCTAAAACGGGACCTAGAGACTTACTTTGGTCACTCGAGTCACACATACCCCACTCCAATTGAACTTGTGCACTTTTGTTTGGGTTCAGTGGTTATCCGGGGGATAATCTTCTTGACTGTCTGTCTGACTTTTGTGTGACTTTAAAGGCATAGTTTAAAAAGCAATGTGAGAAGTTGTACAATGTCACGGGCACTTAGCTTTAAGCGTGTGGAAAAAATACAGTCTGTCACTCCTTGCCGCACACTCAGCGATTGACCCGTACACACAATATCCACTCACTGCGACGAGTGGTGTATTTATCAGGAAACAATGCCGCCACATATGCTCATGTTCGCTATTATTTCTTTTTTGAACCACAAATAACATATCATTGGTGTCAAGGAAGAAGTGGATTGACCTTGCCAAGATAGATGGATGGATGGATGGATGGATGGATGGATGGATGGATAGATAGATAGATAGATAGATAGATAGATAGATAGATAGATAGATAGATAGATAGATAGATAGATAGATAGATAGATAGATAGATAGATAGATAGATAGATAGATAGATAGATAGATAGATAGAGACTCTCCATGCTTCGCTTTTCCATCCATGTGTACATATGAAATTATAGACATAGTAAACTGTTATTGAAAAACAATATAGCTCCTGGATAATTTGTATTGCTACAGTCTGACAGTGGCCAGTTGTTTTGTTTGGAAAGCTAATATGATGTGACAAGAGATTTTTGAATGACCATTGCATCTCCTTTGTTGCCATATCTATGATGAGCTTTTTTTCTACCTCACCATCTACATTGGTCAAAATGCGGCTGATGCATGGATTCCAACTGGCTGTAACCAGAAGCAGTTTCTGAATCAGATCGGCTCAAGTCTAGAACGAAACCAGTCCTTATGTTGAAAGCATTTGAAAGGTGAGTCGGTGTAATCGGCAAAAATATGCGAGTTTGTTTATCAAAATGTTGGTGCTGTAGTACTGTACGCCTCGCTTAGCAGTGCTGACAAGGACGGACTGTGCTCTGCATATTCGTACAAGGCTCATTCACCTTTACGGCTTGTTAATAAACACAAGAGCAGGACACTACATCGTGCCATTAGGATCTAATGACTAAATATAAACACATAAAATACAGTATGTCCGCCCTTGTTTCTATTACCAGTCTATACCGCAACATCAGATGGGACACCTTTTCTGTTTAATATTTATTCCGAGGCGACCGAGGGCCCTCTGTTGTACGCTGTAATGAATAAAACACGATGTTTATCCTCCCATGTTTAACGTTAAATCCTCATGAACAGTCACAGGGACCAAGAGAATATTTACTTGTGTTGAGACACTGGGGAGTTGGATTATCTGCAGGCGGCTTTGTAGTTTTCTGAAGCATCCCCTCCCTCCGCCTCATCGACCCCCATGTGACATGTTCCACAGAGAGTGCTCTTATTTACACTCCGGCCCTTTGTGTATACGCCTTGTTATTGTTTGCTTTCGGGTACCTCCACTCGTACGGGATGGGCCTCGGAGACGACACGAGATGATCATGGTGTTCGTTGGATTTCAAAGCACGCATGCTGCCATTCATCCATTTTCTAATCCGCTTTTCCTCACGAGGGTTCGCGGGCGTGCTGGAACCTATCCCAGCTGTCTTCGGGCAGTAGGTGGGTTACACCCTGATCTGGTTGCCAGCCAATCGCGGGGCACACAAAGACAAACAACCGTCCGCACTCACAATCACACCCATGGACACTTTAGAGTGTTCTAGTAACCTGTCATGCATGTTTTTGGAATGTAGTAAGAAACCGGAGTACCTGGAGAAAAGCCACGCAGGCACAGGGAGAACATGCAAACTCCACACAGGAATCGAACCCTGCACCTCTGCACTGTGAGGCAGACGTGCTAACCAGTTGATTACCGTGCTGCCGTACGTGTTGTCATAACATGCTTTAACGAAAGAAGGTATTTTCGTAAGGACAAAAGTGAACAGTTTGCATCTTGACAATCTGCACTTTATGTCCAAAACACTGGCACTGAATGTTAAATTCCTGTAAAGTGAAAATAAAAGTCTTCTAAACTTGACACACCACAGGGAAGAGGAATAGCGAAAATCAGGGCCAGACTTCGCACTCAGCACTGGAATTTTGACTTAAACTAGCCAGTCGGCCCACACGAGTGTGCACAACTGTGCACGTATGTGGACCTATACACAGACTTGCAATGCCTTCTGTAAACGAAAAGTCATTGTGTGTCACAACTTCCACAGTCAGGGTTTCATGAAATAAAATGTAATCCATGAGCTTTGCTTGACATTCATTGCAAGAATCAAAGAAATTTGTATCCAGACATGTCTCCTGACCACATTGGTTACCACATCGCTCTGCCACTGATTTTGATTGGTCCAGTTTGCGGTCTAGAATGTAAATAGATTAATGAGCTGCTCCCTCTAAATTCTGGGCTGGTCTCTACAGGAAAAATAGAGGAAAATGATATTTAACTTGTACAATATCATCCCTGAAAAAAACAAAGGCCCACCGGGCTTCTGCCCTGAAAGGCAGACGGGCAGTCCAGCCTTGAGTCACAACCCTGGCAAATTTAAATGGCTGAAAAAAAAAAAATGAAGTGAAGGAAATGAGGCTCCAAAACAGTACAGCATCAACCTCTTCTTTCCACTCTCACATCCTGTAATCTTCTAAAAGTACTAAAACCGCTCAACTTTCAATTGATAATCAAATGGCACTTATAACAACCCGGAAAAATAGATGCTACATTGTCCAGAATGTTTCTTGTGCAAACAAATAATTACATATTTGAGCGATGGAACAATATAATCTTAAAGCCTCCCGTAGCTGGAAGAAGTCATCCGTGCGCTCTAAACTGGCCATGCCAATGTGAAGCTGCTGTCCACAGTCTGACACGTCAGACTTTTTGTGTGTGTGTGTGTGTGTGTGTGTGTGTGTGTGTGTGTGTGTGTGTGTGTGTAAAGAAGCCTGATATTGTTTAAATATTCAATATTATATTTATCATAAAAAAAATCACTTTAAAAAGGTAAAAAAACTGATGGCTGACAACATCGTGTCCATAAACCATGTGATGTGGATTTGACCAATTACACAGTTGTGTAGTGAGTTCAGAATGTCCAGACTTTTTTTTTTTTACAGCTTTGCTAATAGACTGGTTTCCAGCCAATCACAGTCGAAAAAAACAACCCATTGACACCTATGCACATTGAGGGGTTTCAATGCACCGAAATTCATTTTGGAATGAGGGAAGAAAATAAACAAAACAAACGCAGGTATGGGAAGAACATGATCACTTCACACAGATGAATGGAGCTGAGATTTGAACTCTTGACTTCAAAAGTGCAAGTCAGTTTACTTTTGGTTGACACCACAACATTTTTATTATACTGTGGTGGTGTAAATCCTACATCATAGCGACCGCTCTCGCTAAAAGGCGATTAAATTGCACCTGTGAACGCAGTAAGATGTCGTGCAAGTCTACAGAACTGCAAGCCACAATAATTGACATATTGATCAGGTGAAAGCACAAATATGAGCCGTGTGATCTTTTCTGGCGTCTTGCTTCATCATATCCTGGTCATATCTCTGACACATGGCAAAAGTCATTGAACTCTTCATGTGCCTTCATGAATTACTTATTTGTATCAAGAGGGGGCGACATTGGGTTTCTTAAAGCTGTCACGCACTTCGACCAGGGCGCACATGTTCATCTCTGGCTCTTTTGTGTTTGTCAAGCTGTCTTTTTTATTGCTGTTATTATTTTTATTCCTTCCATGTATTTTCAGCCCTTTTGAGAGCAACAGTGAAATGCTTTATTCATTTGATATTGACACTTTGCGGTGAATATTTAACTCATTAAGTGTTGCCAATTGATGCGATTAAGAAAAAAAAATAGCAAATTGCACAAATGCTTTGTGCATTTAACCTCCACAACGTCATAACATGGCGAATAAACAATTGACTTAAATAGCATTACTTTCTGTGCATTTGACAAACGTTTAGCTTTAATTATGCTAATCAGCTCCTGCAGCTCATTGGCAGTTTCGCTCAATTTCAGTTTTGTGACGTCACACGTCTTCTAAAATGAGCAACGCTTTTTCACCCTAGATAAAGACAACAACAACAACAACAACAACAACAAAAAAAGAAATCTATCAATCCCTGGGTGGGGTTTTCCTTTTTTCTCCACCCTTCCAGCCCATTTCTTCGTCTCCCCTCCTGCTCCTGCTCCTCCTCCTCCTCCAGCAGCAGCGGCAGCGGAAGGCAACTATTTGCCCGGGACACATACGTGAGCTTCCTCAAATTGGCGCGCTAATCCTAAAAGGAGCCATGAAGTGTTAAATGGCAGAAAGAGGCAGAGCGGCGCTCAGACTCACGCACGCCGGGAGAGAGGCTGGGAACACCGCTGCTGCTCCACTGCGTCACATCGAAGGGGAACACGCACAAAAAAAAAAAATACACCCAAACTTCTCTTCCGAAGCAACTCGGCGCTGCGCAAGTAGTGCGGAGCCCCGGCTGTACTTTTCTTCTTCTTTTTTTTTTTTTTTTTTTTTTTTTTAAATTTCCTCACATTCAAATAAATAAAGAAATCAAGCTGGCTCAGTGCGTGTCTCAACAGCCCACTTTGACAGGTGCTCCTCACCCCCTTTGGAGGACTGTCAACAGCAAGAGGATGGCATCAGAGCTGGCAATGAGCAACTCCGACCTGCCCACCAGTCCCCTGGCCATGGAATATGTTAATGACTTCGATCTGATGAAGTTTGAAGTGAAAAAGGAGCCGCTGGAGCCCGATCGCAGCATCAGCCAGTGCAGCCGCCTGGTCGCCGGGGGATCCCTGTCTTCCACCCCGATGAGCACGCCCTGCAGCTCGGTTCCCCCGTCTCCAAGCTTCTCGGCGCCCAGCCCGGGATCAGGGAGCGAGCAGAAGGGGCACTTGGAGGATTTCTACTGGATGACCGGCTACCAACAGCAGCTTAACCCCGAGGCTCTGGGCTTTAGCCCGGAGGACGCCGTAGAGGCGCTGATCAGCAGCAGCCACCCGCTTCAGACCTTCGACGGTTATGCCAGGGGGCAGCAGTTCTCCGGGGGGGCGGCACCGGCGGGCGCCATGGCCGGGGAGGAGATGGGCTCGGCGGCCGCCGTGGTGTCGGCGGTCATCGCTGCGGCCGCGGCGCAAACCGGCGCGCCCCACCACCATCACCACCACCACCACCACCACGCGGGGGCACACCACCCGTCCTCCGGGTCCCAGTCCGGCGGCGGAGGCGGCGGCGGCGGAGGAGGAGGCGGCGGCGGCGGCGGCGGCGCAGGGGGCAACCACCATCACCATCACCACCATCCGCACCTGCGCTTGGACGAGCGCTTCTCGGACGAGCAGCTGGTGACCATGTCGGTGCGGGAGCTCAACCGGCAGCTGCGCGGGGTCAGCAAGGAGGAGGTGATCCGCCTCAAGCAGAAGAGGAGGACGCTAAAGAACCGCGGCTATGCCCAGTCGTGCCGCTACAAGCGGGTGCAGCAGCGGCACGTCCTGGAGGGCGAGAAGACGCATCTCATCCAGCAGGTGGACCACCTCAAGCAGGAAATCTCCCGGCTGGCCAGGGAGAGGGACGCCTACAAAGAAAAGTACGAGAAGCTCATCACCACCGGCTTCAGAGAAAACGGGGGCTCCGGAAGCGACCACAACCCTTCGTCCCCGGAGTTTTTCATGTGAGTCTTGGCGTAAAGCAAACAAAAAGTTTTCTGCTTTTTTTTATTTTGTTTTTTAAACAAACTCTTCATTTCCCGCAGTTTACTCATTTGTGCGTAAAATTACGCATGCGAAATGTCATTTCAGGACTAATGTGTTGGCATTTCTGGGTGAGAACGATCAACTGATTTGATTAACTCTAAGGAGAAGTTAGTGGACTTTGGAGTTTAGATTTGCATCGCTTCACTTGTCATGGTTTGTGTTTAAATGATTCATCGTCGCTTATTCTTTACTCACTTTTGTCACCTAATGACAGCAGACAGACATTAAGTTTGGTGTTTTATGTGTGTGTTCAGTTGGTCTTTTTCGAAGCCACCCATACCCCTTTTCCCCGTGAAAACATTCAAACTATAACAAGTTTGGGAAAAAAAAAAAACGACTGTGGAGCCATGCATGCTGGTCATGTTTCCTTTCTCTCTTTAAAAAAAAAAAAATGTTTGTGTATTTTCCTGCATCGCTCAGCCTCGTTTGTGGATTCTGGACAGCATCCACGCGTCATCTGGACTCTCACACACTTTTTCGCGTCCTATTTGGAGCCCACTCAGATCGGGATGACAGTCAAATAAATCAACTGTTGCATATATTCAGGATGCGCCGACAGACACTGTTTTAATTTACCCCGACTACACACAAACTAAGTACAGTCGATGAATGCATCAACAAGTGGGCCAAATTGTTGCTAAAAACGAGCTCTTATTCGTTAGTCTTTTGTGCTTTTGAGGACTTTACGCAAAACCCTGTGGGTCTTATTCGCTAAACAGACTGTAACATCAATTATGCTCTAACAGTGTTAAGCATCGTCCATCACTCATTGTGATATCCTCTTTGTGGTATCAGTGAAGTAGCGACAACACGCTTTTAAAATGGACTTGAATAAATACATCATTCAGCAATTGAATGGCCAAAAAAATATTTCCTCCTGCCGATGTTTTATTTCTTTTCTTCAATTGCGCGCCGGTGTGCGGGACTCTCCGCCTGTACGTTGACGCCACAAAACTGTTGTTTTGCTTTCCTTTGATTTTGGGTCAAGATTACACAGAAACAGACATTTCAATGATACGAATGATGAGTGAAAGTAAATACCTCCTCAAAGCGGAAGGGCAATGCGCATTTTACGCACGGATTTAACGCAGCAAAAATGACAACACGCGAGGTGTTATTTTATTTCCCAGTTCACGGTGCATTATCATTAATTTATCTAGATCACGTCCGTATTAGTTTGGAGATTATTATTTTTACATTCTGACATTGGTGTCCTACACCTGTTGCTAACATCAGAAATCTGAAATCCCTTCTGATTATTCCATCCACGCGCACGCACGCACACACGCCCCCCCCCCCCACGCACGCACGCACACAGGCAAAACTCAAAATAACCTGTTTATTATATTGTGTCTGAGCTAAGTCCACATATGACCGCTGTGTGCAACGGATCCAGTCAATGATTGATTTTTGAGTAAACTTGCACTTTTTAACTTGACAGACGTCCACTTGTTGCATTCGCCGTACGCACACAAAAAAAGGAAAAATGCGCTCTCAAACACGTTACTTAATTAAAAGACTCGTGATATTGAATCATGCATGCAGCTGAATGGGGGAAAATGAATTATTTTCCTACATTTTCTTTGAACAATAACTTGCAGACGCGTAACTTATACCAATCGTTGATCACTATTTTTATGCTTATAATCACAACGACGCGGTTTTACTTTTTAAAGATGATTCAACGTTTTTGAATGTTAAAAATGATCTCCATTTCATTTGACTACAGAGGAAAAAAAACGATGTAATGCCACGTGAGGAGAGAAGAGAAAATCAGTTGTATAAGGTCACTACGCTTGCGGTGTTTGTGTGTGGTGAGCGCACTTGGTGTGTGAGAAGGGGGCCGAGCGGGGGATGGTGTGGTGGGGGGTGCGGAGGGGGTGGGGGGTTACAAGCAAAGAGCCGTTATTGGTTCTTTCTTCAAATGTCTGCGATTCTTCTGGAAACTTCGCACTGTCATGAAAATGGTTGAATGGGAAGGTGCACACTGCACACACCCACACACACACCCACACACACACACACACACCCACACACACACACACACACCCACACCACACACACACACACGCGCGCGCGCGCGCGCACGCGCACTCACGCACACACGCAGTGACCAGCAACCTCTGTGGTCTGGAGTTAGTTGATGTTTTGTACAGCCTGGATGATGATTTTGTGTGTCGATTCGCTGGCCGCCTTCCTGCTCCTTCCTCACGATAAACGATTGGAGGAATGTCCCGGAGAAGCCTTTTAGAGTGTGTGTGTCCACTAATTTATGGCCTTCTTATCTGATTAGGTCAATAGTGTGTTCTACTTAATTACATTGACGTTACAACTCAGAACTGGACATTTCAATTCTCCTGTCATGCTATTGTCTCCTCAAGTGCAACTTTGCTGATTGTGGTGTGAGGGAAGTGTTTGTGTAATGTATGTGTGTGTGTGTGTGTGTGTGTGTTTTGGCGGATATTTCACTTCCTGTGCTGAAGAAGCAGTAAGTGAACACAGCAAATGAAACACACCAAGGCAGACACATCGCACGCATATGGCCGCATTATTATTCCCCTCGAAATGAAGAGTGATTCTATTCTCCTCCTCGCCCCGTATTGACTCGTCGCTCACTTTGCAGTGCACCCTGTGATTAAGTTATTAAAGATAATGTAGTTGTCCCCTGTCACCGTATTGGGCTGGTGCACTTTTCAGGTCAACTATGGGAAATCGCTTTGAAATGTATCAGTATTGACATGTGAATCATGGCGGCGTTAGCTCACTTTTAGGCCTCAAAATTAACAGCAAAGAAAGGAAGCCCCGCCGTCCATTTGCCGGAGTGCTCGTTGACCACCCGTCTGTGTCTTTTATTTGACCTTGTGCAGGGGAGGTCGAGTAGATGCTAAATACATTCAATCTATGGGAATCTGTCATTGTATCTTGGCATTGTCGAGTTTGTTCTGTACTTTGGTTCTGTCAGCCCCAAAATCGTGTGGAATAAATGTCAAAGATGAAGTAAAGCCAGCCTGTTGTTGTTATCATCAATAGCGGAAAGAGTTTTACATTACCGCAGCGAATCATCCTCTCCTCCTCAATTTGCAACACTACATTTTGTTCATGCTCTTGGAAAGAACAGCAGACACCTCTGCACCTGATCTGCATCTGTATCAGCCGGCACAATAAACATTTCCATTCGATGTGATTTAAATGGCTTGCATTCATGTCGCGGTGGGGCGTGGCATGGCGTGGCGCGACACGTCTGTCACATGCACCTGGAGCGGTGGACTTTCTCGTCCCGGGTTATGTGCCATTTATTTGAAACACGAATAATCCAACTTGTTCCGTCGTCTTCAGGAGACGCGCGCATGCGTGCATGTGTGTGTGTGTGTGTGTGTGTGTGTGTGTGTGTGTGTGGTGGGCAGAGGTCTTGTGTTGGTCTGAATCCAATCCACTGATCTCCAGCCCCAACATGAAGCCCGCATGCAAGATGCAGTACAAAAGCAGGATGAAAAAAAAAATCTCGGTTTTGTTAAGGTCTTCATTTCGCAGTACGATCCAATACGAGAGCGGGGTCTGTTTTTCCGACTGTGACGATTCTGCTCCATTTTCATTGAGATACACTGTGAGATTTTATTTTTGTAGTTGTAGTTTGCAGTGGGCTGCAGCTGCATATCGGGAAGTTTTACCGCTGTTCTGACTCTTGTGGAGCCTGCTGAGACAGCCCTGAAGATGGTTTAGTACTATTGTATCCCAGTGCTTACCACGACCGAATTCCCAACCTCTTACAATGCACCTCAGTCCAAAATTGAGCATTATTCTGTTTGAAAAGGCAGACTCTTGAGATACAGTTCCTGTTTTTGGCCGATAGGCAATGGAAATCTCTGTCATGTGGCCTGTGAGTGTTTTTATGTTTGACAGTTTAATGTATTTGCAAACAAAAATCAGCCATCTCTGGTGACCACTTTGTGAGGATAATTTGGTCAAGAGGACTCCACCGTGCCCAAGAAAAACAACCAATCGGAGACAGGAGGTATGAGTTTCAAGGTGTCGAAAAATTTCAAACATTTCGTGTATTACGAATGAGATGCATTTCTGGTGTAACAACAGAACAGATCAACTCGTGATGAGTGTGCCCACGACTGCAGTGTGGTTGACTCTTTGTAATTTTTGCCTTCTGTCACTAAATTGGTTGTTTTTCTCCGGTGTGGTACTTTCTTGTAAATCGAATTAGAGGCACCAAATGGGTGCAGAGAAGGCAGATCCTTCTTCACCCCACAGGTGAGACATCCATGTCAATTTATAATGATTGTATTAACAAATATGACAAAAAGCGTTTGGGTTTTTTTTCTCCTCAAACTACATGTATATATTCATTGCTCGATGCTGCGCGTGTGTTTCTGAAAGGGGAATATTCAACTAATTAGGGTTTAATGTCGCGTGGCCTTTCCGTTGACGCTTTCAACAGTGCGTTGATTTGCAGGCCGCAGAGTCCACTGTGTGTTTTGGACCGCATGCAGTGAACACGAAGGAAGGAGGAGGTGGCGCGCCGTGTGAGCGCGTGCGGTTGCGGCGCTGGAGGCCAGCCAGAGTCTTGCGCGTTTGTAGCTGCATCTCAATGAAGCGAGAGAGAGAGAGAGAGAGAGAGAGAGAGAGAGAGAGAGACAGAGAGAGAGATGATTCACCTGCTTTGTGTGTCTTTCTGCCAGTCAAACAGACATCGATCTCAAAAGCAAGGCAAGGTGACCCGCCCGTGATGTTGTGCAGGCTTCCAAACACTCCCTCTCTCGATCTCCTTTTCATTTGCACCTGCGAAGGGCCTTGACCCCACACGCTGCTGCCATGTAGCACGTGGGCCCTGGCGCCCGACCTATCAATCCACGCGTGTGTATGTGCTTGTTGGAAGAAACCCACACATGCAAAGCAGGTGCATATGTGGAAGAAAGGCAAATGTTTCAGTGCAACAAGGTCTCATGGGAATTGAATCGAAAATCATGCAAAACGGTACAACTCAGCTTGTCAGTTTACACCTCGACTTTATTTTCACACGGGAAGTTTATTATCAAGATGAACACCACAGCAACTAAGGAGCAATAATAAAAAAACAAAAACAAACGCAATTTCAAGGAAACAAGAATTCACAGCAACATGTGTCACGATGGTGGACATGCATCCTAAAAATGTTTTTTCTCATTTTTATTTTTGTGTGACTAAATCACATTTCCATTTCATTTTTTTTAGACATTTTTAATTCCATCAATTGTATCATTACGACTCACCATCAATAATATTATATTTTCCATTTTCAGTTTTTGTTAGAATGTCCGGCGTAATTCAACCCGATTTAACTTGGTATATAAAAGCTAGCAACATTTTAATCTTGTAATTTCTTTAGATGAAATATGTCAAACTTTTCATCCCCCTCAATGCGGCTCATTGTTTTTGTTTGTCTTTTTTCTTGTTGCTTTGACATACTGCTAGCCTAAAGTGCGTCAATACTAGTCATTTCTATTCCATTCAATTTTTCGGATTACAGTGACATAAAGATTATTATCTTGCGTGTTTTTATAATTATTTATTTATATTATCCTGGTAAATTAAAAATGATGTCAATTGTCCTATTAGGCTAACACAGGAGTGAATATTACTGCTGTGCTAATTTGATTTCCCCGATCTGCGTCATGGTCAAGATAAACCAAAAAAAAACCTTTCAAATTGGTTCATTTTGTCACGATTAAAGCATTACTTTTTATTCAACTTTCTAGTAAATTCTTGTGAAATCTCGCTGGCTTCAATCCAGTCACATATTGACCGTTGTTTTCCTTCGCGTCGTGGCACCTCAGCGACTGGGCGCTCCAGTGCAGCCGAAAGGGGCAGAGTCCATTTGACCCGAGTGGGATTATCAGGACGTGAATGGCTGTCATTGTTCGTCGCAGCTGAATGGAGAGAGGCAGCATAATCTGCTTTGTCACTCCGCACCTCGGTTCTCCTTCAGGGAGTGCGGCCAAGTCTTATTTTTTGAGAAAGAAGATTTATGGTTGACATTTTTTTTTTGTACTGTTTTGATGACGCTTGTTTCTTAATGCTGATGTTCAATCTACATAAATCTTGTGTTTTTAAGTTTTTTTTCCCCCTGCGGTCATGTTTAAATTTATACATGCCACGTATGGTGTGTTGCTTTTTTGTAAGTTGTTAAAAGCACTTTTAAGGAACAAAACAAAGAATATGTATCAAAACAGAGGCTGACTCGAAAGATGAAATGAAATTCTCGGCACGGTTCTGGTTTGTACCGCAAGTCAAGCAAAATAGGTTTTCCAAATATGACATCAGAAATCTAACTTGTGGCTTCCGGCAAAGTCATTTTATGTCTTTCTTTGATTTGAAAACTAACTCCCAATCTCTTCTACATTTCAGGACATCAAGAAAATTCCTCCATCTGTGATAGAGAAGTTGGACTTCAACGTCCCGTCACCCTCAGTTAGAGGTAACCTGCATCTTTTGAACAAATACTTTCAACGAAACCTCTCTCAATACGGTGTTTTTATGATTAGTTTTTTTTTTCTCCATCATGGTATGTGCCGAGGAAATATTTAAAGCCCAAATCACAATTTATCTTGACTGTTGTCAATTGTAAAAGCATTCCTTCTCCTCCCGTGAGCCTCGGACGGTTCAGAAATAATTCAAACGGGACAACTTAGTGAAATAAATCTGTGTTAAAATGATGAACTGTCAGGCGAGATCTTTTTTGTGGACAAAGCGCTTGCGTGTACCGATTTATTTCCATGCAGATTTTTGACAGCCGGCTCCCCGAGGAGCCTTTTATGATTAGATGCATTTGGCAGTTGATATTTAGCTCAGTGGGCGACCACACTCCTTCCTCTCTCTTTCTCTTCGCTCTCTGACAAGAAGCACATGATTGACAGGAGGGGCTCTGACACACGGCGCGCTCATGGGGGATAAGGCCAAAAACCTTTCACTTCATGTGCTGACCCTGTGAACCTCCTTCACCCGACTCTCCTCCCTCCGAGGAGCCAGACGCTGTGCATGTAATTTTTACTTTATTTATAGTTCATATTTGACTGACACAGCAGATGGGAGGGGTTGAGATACACAAGCATAAAAATACCGATTAAAAAAACCCCATCTGAACTGACTTTTAAAATGTGAGCGATCGCACATATGACGAGGAAAAATCTCAATGCATATTTGGTATTTCGAAATAACCGACGCACCTCACACACAGATAATAATGTGTGATGTAATACCGAAATTGACCTGTGAGAGGTAGCGTGGTGCCACAGGGCATCCGGACTGCCCAAAAATGCAAAGAAGAAGAACAAGAAGAATCGACGCTAGCTGTTTGCTCATCCGGTAACTCCTCTCCTTGTCATTTCTCCTGTGGTGAGTCACTTGTGAGATATACAAACAGCTAAATGCTGCTTCGCGTCCCTTTTGCGTCACAATCGCCGAGCCCAAATTCAGTGTAAGTGTAAGTGCCGTCATAAATATTGCACAGGTTTAACATTTGTAATTGTTGAGCCCGACCACTTTCAGAGCAGACCAGGGAGGAGGAAAAATCACTTTTAACACCACACAGGATAATCTTTCAGAGACATCCAAGAATCAGGCCTTTGCTGACTTTGTCGGAAGGGAGTAAAAATGCTCAACTTTGGCCTGACCGTGTTTATGGATTTGCCGTCATAGATATTGAACAGGTTCAATGCAACATTTACAATTAACTTTGATTGGAAGGGAGTGAAAACTGTCAGCATGTACTGTTGGTATTACACTTTAGAATTTACCATTGAAACAGGGTCATCACTGACGATTGTTGGCCGTACCCTTTTACGAGCAGATCAGGAAGTCACTCGTAACACATATCACACCAGTGGATAAATGCTCAGCATAATCATTCAGAGACATCCAAAGATCTTTAAACAAAAAAATGCTCAAATCTGGGCCAAGGATTTGTCAGGAAAAATATTGAGTAAGTTTGACGATTGTTGGCCTTGACCATCACTCCGAACAAACCCAACGCAACAAGATAATCGCTTGAGAGAATCTTTCAGACACATCCGAGTATCTGCCCTTTGCTTATAAATGACTTTGACTAAACGCACTAAACACACGTTCTGCCATTTGAGTGGAACGAGCAGGCGGACATGCTTAGTATGGGAGGACTCGGGTCAGTCTGATTGGAATGCGGACACGTGGGGAGGACAGGAGGTGGGAGATGACAGACAGACAGACAGACAGCCAGGGTAACCAGAGGCAGGCGATGACCTTCTGTGCTGCTGTAGATCGAAGGCTTTATTTAAAAGCCTGGTCAATGTGCTGGGTGCTGCGGAGGTATCAGCCTCGCAGCCGGGCGACTCATCAGCAGCACTGTAATACAACTCTGGCTCTAACCTCCAATGCGCGCGCGCACACACAAACGCACACAAACGCACACAGTGGACACATCAGGTTTTACAGTGCAGCTGAGAGGCCGGACAGCGGAAATTACACCATCAGCATGAGCTAAGTTTACCATGCAGCAGGAAGAATGCTTCACTCTTTTTCCAGATAAACACAAAATGCTCCGTCATTCTGAAAATGTGTGGCGCCTGAAGACGCAAGTAGCAAATAGAAAACTCGACGGTGTGACTGCTTTTTGTCATCGATAAAATATTTGCCCTGTGTAACATGCTAAATGCTTTGAAAAATGTGATGGGTGGATACATTTTACGGCTATAAATACCCGCATCTCCAAAACAACTACTTTTTAGGAAATACACCAAACATGGCATCCTTGAAGTTGGTTTTATACCATATACTGTTGTGCATCATGTTCAATCACTCATGTAAATCACTAAAAATGGCCATTTTTTGTACTCATTGATTTTAATGTTCTGAAAAACATCAAAGCCTGCTCTTGTGCCGAGCCTGCAACAATTGAAAAGGCTTTCAAACTTCCTGCAACAAAAGCTAATGACCGTGGTTACATCATCTTCCTTTTTCGAAGAAGGTCCTAGAGCCATGAATGATGCAAAAAAATACATAATTAAAAATGGAAATTTTTCTGCACAAAAACATACCTTTGTGGCTGACCAGTTCCCTCTGTACCAAGGAGTTACAGTCAAACCTTGGTTTTCGAACGTCTCGGTTCTCGACCAATTCGGTTTTCAACCAAAAATGTCGAGTTTTTTATGCCTCGGATGACGAACAAATTTCGGTTCTCGACCAAACTGAGCGCACTTGAATGCACCATTTGACTCCTCTCGCCTTCCTTACACGAGGAAGTGACGCTTCCTCGTGTTGCTTTCCATTGTGAGCAGACGTGTTAAGTAAACATTTTTATTATAAAAAGAGCGTGATTTCGGTTTTCGAACAAATTCGGTTTTCGAACAGCCTTCTGGAACGGATTATGGATGAAAACCGAGGTTTGACTGGACAGCGTGCAATTTAAATGTATTTTTTTAGTTAAAACGGGCATATTAAAATATATCAAGAATCATGCTAACTAATTTCCACTCATTTTCTTCAGTCTTTCAAACTTTTGGAAACAATGCCACGATATTCCCATGGAGTCAGGAGGTCGAGATTTGCTCAAAAGCACTTTTTTGACTGGCTAATAATTTAAATGTTAACAGACCACGTGAGTGGGGGACTGACCGCTAGTATCGAATTGTGAAAAAATAAAATTTGCATATGTAGACAAACATCCAAGCACCGTAACCCCTTTCACACAAAGTTTCCAGAAAAACGGCAAGTCAGTCGTGTGAACAGTAGTGCCGCTATTTATTCACCTGTGCATTTCGGACAGAACTTACCAAAGCGGGGAAAAGAACTTCGATCCTTGCATTCCGTATTGGTAGCTTTTACACAGAAGTGCTGCACAGCGAAAAAAGACAGCTATGAGGAGCCATCTGAAAGGGGCTATTGTGTTTTTTTGAGAAACAAGCAGCTGTCATGAATCATCATTCAGTGTCCGCGAACACTTCTACACGTTTTTCATGTGACGACATAGTCTGGGCTGCAGTCAGGGACAAAACGCAGGATAGCGAGCGAGTGTGGGAGGACCCGTGGCTGCTTCAGCACTTTCCCTCTGACAGGGGCTGTGAGGTCACAGACGGGGCACGTTCCAGGAGGTTTCGCAGCAATGCCACGCCTCCAAGAACTCGGTCTCGCTTGCGTCCCACCACCTGCAAGTTTTGCGTTTCCCTTTTTCACGCTCTCATTTATGCAGTTGCAGTTCTGTTCTGAGAACATCATGTCATTGTACAGGGACATGAGAAAATCACATCATGAGAACGTGACATCATGTCATTAGAACCCATAGAATCATTCAAAAATGAGAACGTCACATCATTAGAACACCATATCAGCCGAGCATGAAAACAACTGTCATTAGAACATGACAAAATCATGTCAACAGAACATCATGCTGCACGTCCGCTGACCACATTTCAATCACGTTCAAGCTTTGACTATTTTTCAGTATAGAACATGAGGCCATCATGTCAACAGACCCGTGACGAAAGTGAAAACACATTGCTCAAGTACCAAAAGTGATCATTACAATGTGCCAGTGAACCCAATACAATGAGCGCTTCGTAAAACGAGTGCATCCAGAAGTTACTCATCAGTAAGCCTGTTCTGACTTGAGTGCTTGTTCGTGTTCGACATAAAACAGGGCATTTATTTAACCATCAGCAGTTTTAAAGATACACACGACAAACACAGAACAACTGTGTGTATAGATTTTAATCATTTTTTAAGTGGGGTTTTTTTCTTCTTCTGTTACTTTCTGCTACATCTCAAAGCTGCGCCCTGGAGCCACACCTCCAAACATCAGCTCCTCTTTTCAACTTATGTTAATATACAATCATCTCCCTGAGGTTTTCACTTGTTTGCCCCGATTGTGTTGTTTTATTCAAATGTGATTAGTTGTAAAGATGTTATGTGTGTATGCGTGCCTCTGAGCCACTGTTGTCCTCGGGTTGCAACTGGGTGCTGGCAGCGTGGTTGAGTGAGGAAAGCGGTGCGATTTCATGTTTTCTTCACGTATGGCTTGCAGCTTTCAGCCTGCAGCCTTCCTCCTGCCTGCAGCCTCCTCCTGCTCTTTCTCACACGGCAAACCCACACTTTGTTCCCCTTGCGTCACCGCAGCGGCTCCCTTTACTCAACTTAAGTTGAATTGATTATTATATTTTTTTTAGTTCATTCCATAATCATCCTCTCACATTCTTATGCATAACCTTTTCAAATCATCTTTTCCCATTGAAATGAATGGACATGCAATTAATCTGTTCCATTGGCCCAGAAAATTTTGCTATGTGCTTTGAACAAGAAAAAAAAAAGTCACTCAACACTATAAAATAATACTATAATAAAATTGAATGTGAAGAATTAAACAGTTGGTGCATCATGATAATTCAATGAGCATTGTGCTGCTCATTCTGGATTGTGCATCTTGGCCGCCAGGGAGCAGTAAAACAAATGGAGACATACAACACGCAGATTTGATAATGAAGCACAGAAGACGAGCACTGCTTCTATATTGCAGTAACCTTCGTCGTTGTTTGCAGAGAACAAAGAATGTATGCCTGCTCGTGTTGCTGCTGATTGTATTGAAGTATTTAATGAAAAGGTTTACGATTATTGCAATTTCAATGCTAGTTTCATTAGTCTGTTTATGGTGTTTTGCATTCAGCGAGAGGGTTTTGTTAGTTTAAAAAAAAACACTTGTTGTATACTGTGAATACTTTTGCCACAACTGTGTCTAATTGAATTCCATTGGCCCCATACTGCAGAGATGTTAACACGGGACAATGATAACAGTCCTCAGGACTTGTTTCCGCAGCAGAAAATGAGCGCTAAGATCACTCTGGCGACATGATTTATTCAAGGCGCCAAACTGTGTCTTGTGTAGGCCCTAAAGGATCCTATTTTTATCGCCGTCAGCAGCAACACTTCTCATACACACACATGCAGATTATGTATCACGGCGACGCCTTTGGGTGGACACATTGTGCGCGTTTCCTCTCACGTCTCGTCTTAACCATCTCGCTGTGTCCGTCCCCGACTCCCTCCAACTTGGAAGCACCGTCAATGAGCTTTAATGGCACATATTTCCCGAGCCCGGGCCGAAACGGGATGCATCTCCTCCTTGTTAGCTTGATAAATAACGGGGCTGCTGGGAAAGTGCTGAATTTTAGCTTTCGGCCTCTATTTTCCGCCGAATGACATTAATTTTAAGTGGCAGGGGAAAAGTAGCGAGCTAATACCGACAAATAAATAAAGAAGTGGGGGCGCACAAGGACTGCAATCACTTTGCTGCGACCTGCTTGTACACATGCTCCTTTATTCAGTCGTAACCTCGGCTCAACGGCCAATGCATTAGGTCACACTCTAATGAGATCCAATACAGAAAAGAAAGATTTTTGGGGTGCGCTGGCGCAGAATGGCATTGAATCATACTGAGAACTGCTTCGAATAGTTTTCTCCTCTTAGACAGTATAGCCAAGCAGGGCCCCACGATGGTAGACTGGTTAGCACATCTGCCTCAGAGTGCAGAGGTCGTGGGTTGGAATCCAGCCCCAGTCTTCCTGTGTGGCGTTTGCATGTTCTTCCCGCTCCTGTGTGGGTTTTCTCCAGGTACTGCGGTTTCTCCCCACGTTCCAAAAATATGCTTGGTTGGTTCGATCGAATACTCAAAATTGTCCTTAGGTGTGATTGTGAGTGTGAGTAGTTGTTTATGTGTGCCCTGTGATATGCTGGTAATGGCTTCAGGGTGTACCCCTCCTACTTTGACAATCATTCCAATATAATGTTTGTGGTCTAGTTTGATTTGATTTTAACTTCGGAAGTTTTCGTCGTAGTTTTTTTTTTAGCTGTTTTATGTTGACATACACATTTTGCATACGTTAGCTCATACATGACATTTAAGTGTGGTGTGGTGTCTCAAATAAGATCCAGATTGTAGGAGTTGTGCAAACAATATTTCTGATTCACCTGCCATGATGACACATAAATTGACATCATCATCATCTCTGCTTTTGTATCCATGAAGCGGATTTCTCTCATTCTTCCACCTCCCAAACGTATCCGTGCCCTCCAGATGGGATGCTGGCATTGCAGCAGTCTTCGCTTTTAATTTTCTGCCCGTATTTATCACACGCTGTCGTTTGGCGGTCACGTGACCACGTGAACTACTGCCGAGTGGCAATTAAGGCTGATAAATCACTCATTTACAGGAAGAGGAGGAGGAGGATGGAGGAAACGAGCGAGGTGTGTGATACCGAGGAAGGGAAAGATTAATGAACAGCTTGTAGTCCTTCACAGATATTTTATTTCTTCATTTACTCGAAGCCACGGCGTTATTGTGTGTGCGGGGGGCCAGCGTGTGGAGGCAGACGCACAAAGAGAAGGATGCGGGTAGTTGCTGTGCTTTACTGCCATTGTGACATGACTGCTTGTGCATGTATGCACCTGCAAACGTATTAAAATACAGTGAGACACTTGGCTGATGGATCTCCTCCGACTATAAACAGGAGAGTAAACACAGTCACGGCTCGGCATGTGGAGGAGTTTAATTGCACTATCCTTTATTTTTTGTCAGCACGTCGTCAGAGTTGTTGCTCCATCCCTTTTTATTTCGGCGCTTGGCGCTGAGGCTCACAGTGCAGTGATGGTATAAGTTACATCCGAAAGTGTGTCTCAGCAGCCCTGCTGCAGGTCAGTGCCCCACTGAGACTGCCCACTCACTTGAAAAAGACTGATTAAAGATTCATGACAAGGGTGATGTGGGGTGCGGGGGGAGGGTGGGGGGGGGGGGGGGGGGCGAATCAGTGCAGTCTTTTAATGACCAAGGAAGAAGACAGGTAGAGAGAGAGCTAGACGGCAGTGTTTTGTTTCACCTGCTCACAGGAAACCATTGAGAAGTTTCCACCCGCAACAGTCAGCACAGTGGGGATCTAATGTTGACAAATTAAACGAGGTACATACATAGCAACTTTTAACATCTTAAAGGTAAACTCCGCTGTCTGGAATGGATTAAATGGCTACACATTATTTCCTATGGGGAATATTGCTTTGGATGTTGTACAATTCGGTTTTAGTCGGACATTCTGGAATGGATTAATGTCGAATACAGAGGTTCCACAGCAGTATGTCATAAATCACCCAAAAAATGGTCACTTGGAAAAAAAAGAGAAACATACTGTCGGCATGCATGATGAACTGCAATATAGTGGGGAACACTGCACCGAAATGACCAACACAGCACACTGTGCCCTACTGAAAATGTCCCATCCACTTTTGGATTTCAGCTGCCTTATTAATTATTAAGAAACTGCTTTAGATCGTGAAGGAAAAACGTATGTGCACCTATAACCCATGTAATAGTCAGGAGAGAAAAATACACCAGAGTGGACCGCTGCATGCTTGCAGTTCAGCGGCCGCAGATTCACATATTGACCAATTATTTTTGGTTACGAAGAAAAATATTTTTAAAATTAAGTAATTAATTTATTTTTTAGGACAGGAGATCCAACCTACATTTTTTTTGTGGAAAATGCTGATTGGCCTTCTATTTAGAGTCGGCCTGTTCGTACCTCAGTACTGCCATTCTACCGAATTTGTAAGAGAATTAGTAAAACATGGAAGCACCAAAAAAAGCAGGACAATATTATCATCCGGACCATCTGCTCTTAACATCTGCAGCATCGCACTGCAGACAGACAGTACAGTACTCACATCACTGCGACACGCCCGCGCCCGCACGCACACCCTTATTGACCTAGGCACTGCTCCTGTAAGGGTGGGGAATCGGCTGATTAGTGATCCATTGGCCATAGGTCAAGTACAGGTTCTGTTCCTCTAGTCAGTGAGAAGGTCAAAGGTCGTCGGGTCAGAGGCCAACGTGACGGCTTGTGATCGGTTTATCACAGCACGGGTCACCGGCAAAGCGGCGAGAGCTTCTCAAATCAAAGTTGATTTGCATTTAGCCCATTGCTGCTTCTTTTTCTTTTTTTTCCTTCTTCCCATTTGTTTGTCTTGCATTCCTGCGCTGCAGTAACCACTCTCCTTTGAATAATTACGTGATCTTTTCATGTTCTATTAGCTCTCTCTTTTCCCTTGTGCTATTTTTTCATCTTCAAAGTGAAAGCTAAAATAGGGCGATCATTGCAATTTAATTACTACATATCCCTTTGTGAGTATGTGTTTGTTTGTGTGCTTGGATTTGCTGGCCTCGGCAGTTTTGTTTTGTTTTGTTTTTTTTCTCTTGGTCTGTGACTCCCGTTGCTTCCCCATGTCGTACCCCCGTATTTTTAGTGAGGTGCCACAGAGTTTATTTAAATAGATGAGATACGCAATTCCCAAATTAGGGGGAATCTCCTGTCGCATCTCAGTCTCTTCATAATAACCCCCAGCGTTGCACTGCATCCCCTTGACACACACACACACACACACACACACACACACACACACACACACACACACACACACACACACACACACACACACACACACAAATTATTGCAGACGCGGCATTTTTCACTCTCAGGGGTAAAAGGTTTTCATAAATGAAAAGAAATACTTTTCTTCATGTGGAGAAGAGAGAGGAGGGGTGGCAGAAATGACTTTGATACCTCAATGCAAGCAAATATATGATGTAAGGCACTGCTTTTTGAGTGGAGTGGGTGCATCGTAAAGTATAATGTACAAGTTAGTGCTAACACATGCTGTAGGTTCGAGGAAAATTGAACGAAAAATCTTGAACAGTCTTAAAAAGAGAAATATCCCGATTTTAATATCACCATTTGTTTGAAAAATATATGCCTTTGCACTCATAGCATGTATTCCGGAATCATTTTAACCTCACACAATGTTTTATTTTAATGTGAGGATAAGAAATATAAGATAAGATAAGAAAACCTTTATTTGTCTTACAATGGAGAAATTCCCAATTTACAGCCGCAAAATTATGAAAGGGAGAAGTATAAGACCAAAATGAATATAAATAAATATAAATGATCAAATATAAATATAAGCGTAGTAAAAATGGGTGAGTGGGGGTGAGTCCAGGTTTTCAGGTCTGTCTATTCAATAGACTGACAGCAGTCGGCAGGACTTTGTTCCTCTTGTAGTGACGTTATTTTTTTCCATCCTAATTTTCCCTACTCATACATTGGTTTTGTTTTCTGTTGTCGGATTTGTTTTGAATGTAGTCCTACTCCCTGTCTAATCTTTGCGTTACACCCACGTGAAGGTCACGTATGCTCTTTTTTTTCTCTCTCCACCTTTGTTTTTCCTCCCGACATTTCATTCAACAAAGCTCCGACAGCTCCATAACTATAACTCTCTCCTCCTGCTTCTTTGGTCCACGACTAAACGACTTTGTCAGAAATAAAGAGCACTTATCTTATCTGCTGCCTCCACTCGCCGCTGCCCACGTCATGCAAACCGATGTACACACACCTCGATGGTGGGTGTATTTTCGTGCACAGGCGTGGATGACGTCCCATTTCATCCACGTGCACTTTTTCGAGAGAATACTTCATGTGAAGTGTAACAGACCAGCTTGTTGAAGTTGCTGTGTTTGTCATCCTTACCTACTGTGGCCTGTCCAGGCTAACTATATATATACAGTGCAGAGGTGCAGGGTTCAATTCCAGCTCCGGCCCCCTTGTATGGAGTTTGCATGTTCTTCACGTGCCTGCGTGGGTACTCCGGTTTCCTCACATGGTCCAAAAACATGCATGGAATCTAAATTGTCCCTAGGTATAAATGTGAGCGCGGATGGTTGTTCGTCTACGTGTGCCCTGTGATTGGCTGGCCACCGGTTCCGGTGTACCCCGTCTACTGCCGCATGACATCTGGGATGGGCTCCAGCACCCCTGTGAGAATACATGGATCACAAAATGGATGGATGAAATTATTCTAGAGGTTATAGGTCACCTTTATAGTGTACAAAAGGTTTTGAAATGACTTATTTTGCAGCTATTTTTCTGTATCACAAAGAAGACTGGCTTTTGAACAAGGGTGTGTAGACTTTTGAGACCCTTGGTACGTTTGTTGGCCTATTTGTCGCCTTACCTGTGCGATTTGCCACGCACAATTTAAGACGGTCCTTTGTGTGAAGACATAGAAAATGAGAGCAGAGGGAGGATGCGCTGGAGACGGAGAGATGAAAAGTGTGATAATTCTCCTGCTTCCCTGAGGCCTCTTGCAGCCCTGCAGGCCCCCTATAGGTCCCCTGGCACATGCCTGAGCAGAAAGCCAAGGCCTGCTAATTGGCCCCTGTGATAACACCACCACAGAGCAAAGAAATGGGGGTGAAAAAGGCGCGTGTGGTATGTTTGTGTTACGGAATCGCAGCATTCCCCAACGCTTATTTTCATACCCCCCCCCCCCCATTCCCCAAGTAATAATTCATAGGTTTGTGATTCTCCTTTGAAGGGTGTTTGACTTGCAAGCGATGATGAGTTTTCTGCCGATGAGCCTGCTCATTGAAGTTGGAAAGCCGCTGAAAGACAATTAAAAACATGCTCACCAGTTCAAAGCGCCGCTTCCGTCTGTAAACAGCTTGTTTCTCTCTAATTGTTTCATTATCTCCGTGTGGTTATTAAATGTAGCGTAATTGTTTAATTACCACAGCAGCTTCTGAAAAGGATTTGTCTTGAGTATCAAAACAAATTAATTAAACCTAATGCGCGCGCAACAACAGCCATGATAACAGCAGGTGCGTGCATGTATGTGAGTTTGTCTTCCACTTCCACATCTCCAGCGCTAAGCCTGTTTGTTTTAATCCTTCAATGAGATTTGTAGCAAACTGTAGCAGCAAAGGTAATAAAAAGATTCTTCATGAGGAAAACAAAGATGCAAAATGCCTGTGAAATATTCTGGTCAAACGATCATCCCGCTTGATTTACGGCGAGACTTCAGTTCAATAATCAGCTCAATTAGGAGCGGGCAAAGTATGAAACGCCACCAACACAACACTGACTGAGAGCATCAAAAGTTGTGTTGACATCTTTAACTGTCAACTACTGTGGCACTCACTAGGGCGTGGACCTCCGCCAAGAGTAAATTATCGCAAAGCGGGCGACACGCATGCCCTAATAAATGAATTAACAAATTGAGATTCACCTCCTAATCTTTAACTTCGACTCAAAAGCTGTGCTGATCTCAAATCCAACGCGACGTGACGCTGCCATCATCTATTAGTAATTACTGTGGGTTACAAACCTAAATTTCACAAACAAGCTGGGGGAGACCCTCTTGCATACCTATCTGCAGAAAAACAGACTTGACGTAAATCTTTGTCGGGGCCAGTGACAGACTTCTTACGATCCGTTTTTATCGGAATCAACTTCATGAACTCCAAACATTGTTTGCTGCTCACAGCACTGCCGCCGACGCCAGCGGCACTATATGCAGCGCGCATCTGCACTATTGATAGATGATGCAGGTGGAAACACTTTATTTCAATTAGCGCACAGGAAGCAGGAAATAACGGGCAAATCGATTGTCATTCCGATACGTGAGGGGCCCTCTTTCAAGCAGCAGGTCGAGATCTGCTTTGTTCAACCTTAAATTGCCGTTTTCAAATTTCTCGATGACGCGAAACATCAAATCAAACATGAAATCGTTTCCTCTGCTCTTGAAGCACAAGTCAGGAATGACTGTTTTCGCTTTCAAGATCCGACTGTGGTTTGTATAACCGAGATTGGATTTGGTTTATTTTGGATGTGATCCAGATTAAGATGAAGCTGTGAGGGGCGTTGCGCCTTATGCACACACACACACTTGAAAATATAGGATATTTAAACCAAAAAAAAAGCTGTCGAATGAGTCAATTAAAATCTGTTACACATAAAAATTTAATAAAAACACAAGGAGCAAATGCAAAGACATTCATATTAAAAGCAAAATACAACAGATTGGTACTTATTCATGCAGTTATATTGTACTTTTGGTCACCACAAGATATATCACGCCACACTTTGAGAATCACTGCTTTCTGAAGATTTCTTTTTCACATACTCTTGCTTTAAAATATATAATTTTACAGTCAAGTGCAACCAAATACCATTGATTTTTAAACCCAAACTTCCGACAAGGTTTTGAGTAAGCAGGGAAGAAAGGGGAGGTGAGTGCAGCCGAGTGGGACACCCACAAGGTAACGCGGCGTGTACGCTGATATCGGGGGGCGGGGGGGTTTAACCACAGCCGCGTGTGCGCACTACATCACGCGTGCGCACACTTTAAAATGCGGCGCTGAGATTTGTTTGTGATGTTGGTGCAGTGGACCGAGCCTGAAGAGGTAGTAACAGTTTGATGGCGGCCTTTATGGAGACACTATATAACACCTGTGACAGTCTATTCAGTGCATGTCAAGCTTTGGGCTTGGGTAGTGATGGGGGGGCAGGGAGGTGTAGGGGGTGGGGGCGGCGGCTGAGGTGGTGGTGGGGGTCGTTCTCGAAGGAGAGATGAGGGTGAGACAAGTGAGACACTTTGTTAAATGTCAGTGCCAAACCACACTGGGATTGTTAAACGGGCTGCAATTATAGAGGTAACCGGGCCAGATTTGAACATTTTCCCTACCTTGCAATCAAAAAAGACAGGATGGTCGACTGTCTCTTATAGATTTTCCTGAGTGATGATTCTGTAGTGTGGGGCGTGTTAAAATTGATTTCCCCTATACCACCACCACCATCCGCTTGGAAAATTCAGGGCCAACCATTGTACATGTTAAACCTGTTTAATATTTCAAACGGTAAATGCTTAAGTGGGGCACACGCATAAAAATAATCACCCCATATATGAGGATTTCTCTTCGTTCCAATGAATTTTAACAATGGCCCGATTCTCAACAATCTCTGAATGATTATTGTGTGGTCTAAGGGGCTGCTAACCAATCTGATATGGTAAATCTGTTCAATAGTTACGATCACAAATTTGCTACACGTGGTCCAAATTTGAGCATTTTCCCTCCCCTTGTGATTCATTTCAGCAAATTGTTGACTTTCTTTAAGATTATCTTGTGGTTCCTCTCCAGTCTGCTTGGAAAACAGTTGGGGCCAATAATTACTCTACATTCTCAAATCCTCATGTGGGGGTTAACACATACTGATTTTAGCCTTTTTTTTTCCGCCCACGGTTGGATGTCTTTGAAACATTATTCTGAGCGATTATCCTGTGCTGGGCGGCCCGGTGTCGAGTGGTTAGCGCATCCACCTGATCGTGCAGGAGTCATGGGTTCCATCCCGGCTCCGGCCACCCTGTTTGGATTTGGCATGTTCTCCTCGTGCCTGCATGGGTTTTCTCCAGGTACTCTGGTTTTCTCCCACATTTCAAAAACATGCATGGCGGGCTAAGTGAACACTCTAAATTGTCCCTAGGTGTGAGTGTGGATGGTTGTTCGTCTCTGTGTGCCCTGCGATTGGCTGGCAACCGGTTCAGGGTGCCCTCAGCCTACTGCCTGAAGACAGCTGGAATAGGCTCCAGCACCCCCTGCGACCCTTGTGAGGATAAAGCGGTTTGGATAATGGATGGGTGGCTATCCTGTGCTGTGCGCATGTGTTAAGAGGGATCCCCCCCCCCCCCCCCCCACCAACAATCTGCTCATAAAACAGGGGCAATAGTAACTATTAAATCTGTTTATTATTTACAATTATAAATGCTAATCTCTGTGGTCAACACCAAGTTTGGTTTAGCCACAGACCCTGTGATATAAAATGGAGTTCAGTTAGGAAGTTCCTTCTATTGTCGGGCACACATCGAAGAGCAACTGGTTGTGTTGGGTGTTCACATAAAGTCTCTCTCATGTCATTCACCACAATAAAGACCGGCAAATAAAAAAGAATGTAACAACATTGCAGTCCCCACGTAAGATATCATGAAATCTTCTTTTCTTTCTTCTTCTACTACAGTAATACTTTTATTTACACCATGCTGCCTCTTACAGGTCATTGTTGGTATGACATCAGATGTGTATTGTGCTCTGTTGGTCATCATGAGTCCAGCACAGACGATAAGCGCACACATACTTATTTGGGGTTTCTCACATTTAAAAATTTGGTTCAGATGTTAAAAACTGAACCTGCATGCAGCCCGTTTTAGGTAATAATAAAATGATTTGGACTAGCTCCACAAGATCCATCCACTCACCTCTCATTGGTTCCCCCTTCTCTGCAGTGTTCCGTTCGCTCTGTGATTGGGTATCGAATTAGTCCGCTGATTGGATATTGAAGGCAAAAAGACTGATGAGAGGATTTGGCTAGGCTTTCTCCCGCAAATCTCATTACTCACACTTAAAAACAGACACACACCCAGTCGCACAAGTTTGTTGGATGGATAATTTCACTTAAAACTCTAAATTGGGCTTTAACAAACTTTTTCAACAAATTACAAATTCCTACCCAACGGCCATCAATCCTTCCCTTGAGAAGCACTGTACACCCAGGACAGGTCGTCAGTCTTTTGCGAGTCACATATAGTCAAACAACCATTTGCACCCATATAATAGACATTTTAGTCTTAAATTAACCTCAAATGCTATACTGGAAAAACACCCCCCAAAATGCTTAAAAATACTAAAATGGTAGGGTTGGAGAATAAGAATAAGAATAAGAACACCTTTATTTGTCCCGCACTGGGGAAATTTGCAACACAATATTGACAACATTCTTTGATAAAGAGCATAACAGATGTGAATTTATTACTGCAAACATGAATCAAAGTGCCCTTTGCCATGAAAATGACTCCCGTGGCACACAAATAAACCGCAAGCAAACATGAACAGGGTGGCAGGTGCCGTAGGAGCACGTACCGCAGAGGAAGCGGCGTCATGCCCCCTGGAGAGTGCCGCATGCAATTTTGAAGCGGATGTGTGAAAAGCTTTGTGTTGATTTATGCCGTGTTTCATCCCACAATAAAGGTTATGGATGATGCTATTGATTTAGCCGGGGCAGTGGCCATGACTGGACTGGCGGCGAGAAAAGACAATTTAGCTCATTATCATTCACACGGAGGAAGCTTTTCCTCATGCGTGTGTGTGTTTGTGTGTGTGTGTGTGTGTGTGTGTGTGCGTGCGTGTGTCTGTGTGTTTGTGTCAGCCAGTGACTTAGATCATCCTCTGTATTAGCAGCGCGACTCTTCCCCCCTTTTTGTGTTGAAGTTCCTTTTGCACGAGTGACACAAGCAGTCAGGAGGGATGCATGAAAGTATTGACTCAGCTTTGATTTGAAACTCCAAAGCGCACAGAGGGATACTGTTGGACTCTCACTGGCCAAAGCATTAGGCACACCGGATGCAACATTTCAAGTTTGACACGGATAATAATGCTGTTTTCACACAAGCAGGCAGGTGTTAATATTAGTTTGCAGCGGATCATACTAGGTGGTCTTTATAATACAGTTGTGCTTTGAGATGGGTGTGACCTGACTTCAGAGTTTCTGAAGATACGAGCCATCAATGGACTTATTTTTTGCTTTGACGTGCGAAAAAACGTGTGACGTAAGCATCGTCTTATACGTCAAACTAAACATAAAACAAAGTTACACATCATGTATATAAAACAACTACACAACTTTGCCTTTTACCAATTTTATACTAACACGCAATGCAAAACACCATAGATGGGCTAATGAATAGAACTAATAGTCACAGTTTTCTAATCTTTTAGGCAACAAATATTTGAACGTAAACGGTGAATGTGTTGGCATATTTTCTTTATCCTCTGCAAAAAATGACACATTTTACTGATGTTGACGAGTCACTAACTTTACATGTGAAAATCTTTTGCGACGAATGATCAGGGGTCAAAGCCGGTCTCCAGGAGCCCACTTCACAGCATCCAACTTTACATCATTCATAAGTAGAGATCTTCTTGCAGTTCTGCATACTGTAAATGTACTTTACGCATGCCGGTCATCTGCACGGATTCCAGCGAGTCCTTTCCATTGAAAGAAAAGTCCGCCCAAAGCAGCGTACAGATGGGCACATAGTACAATTGTCAATTCATTAACATATACACAACTTCCAGTTGTGTCAAACTGAAGGCAATTGTAGCATAGTAAAAGTAAGCACATTTAATTACTGACATTATATTTTCTTCTGTACAAAATTAAAGTTGCTCATCCCAAATCGTCGGCACAATGCTTAGCTAATACTTAAACCCATTTTTAGCGCAGAGCTGACTGAAAACATGGGCTATTATTAGCTGTAATATTAACAGAATGTTGTTCCGCTGACTACTCTGAGAGGACAATGGCGGCAAAGTGCACTTCTCTTTAATTAATTCGCTCGCTTTTGTTTTCGGAGGCCATGCGCAGCGACATCAACAACGCACGCACGCACAAATATAATCATATACTTTTCACTCACACACACACACACACACACACACACACACACACACACGCACACGCACGCACACACACACACACACACACACACACACAAGAGTTTGGTTTTTAGGGTGGCAGAAAGCAGGAAGTGTAGGGAAGAGGAAGTGGGTAATATCAGCAGGCTATCTATCCTCTATTCCACTGGTGCAAACCCAATCCTCTTTGGAAATAACAAATGCATAAAGGAGCCACAACACAAAAATATCTGCCTGGCTCAGATAGATAGGGCTATGCTAGAGTTTAATACCCTTATGTAAACCAGTAACAATCAAGCCCTAACACACACCCCCACACCACCACTAAGGGGACAATAAGGAACAAGCTCCATTCTCTCTCTCCCCCCCCCCCCCCCCAGATATGAACAGTAATGACTGATTGTGTATACGTGTGTGTGTGTGCAAGCGACTGAGCTGTTTTCTTCAGCAGATATTGAACAATGCGCTAGCACAGATTGTTGCGCTCCCCGATGCTTCTTGTGCTTGTTTGTTGTGTTTGAGAGTCGTACACGGCCTGACCTCCGGAGACCGCAGCAGTCGCTCTCATTCGGCTCGCTCCTAACCGACCGCTCGTTTGATGTCGTATTTAACCAAAAGTGGTCGTGCCAATTTGTGGGGCTAGACTTTGGCTCTGTTGGAAGTGAAGCGACAACATTTCAAAGTTCAGAAGATTTTTGGTTCTGAGAGGAGGATCGTTGTTAACGTTGAAAAGATAATCCTGTGAGTGATTTTTAATGTCCGTGTAAAGTGAAAATAAATCTGACACACCACATAGAAGAGTGTTGATAACAGCCAACAGCCAAATTTGGCCGAATATAGGCTTCTCAGTCCTCAAATATCAAACCATTCTGTCCACTCTCAAATGCTATGGGCGTGTCCAATTACTTCGCTGAAATCATGCCCTGCTCAACTGTCAATCACATACAGTACCACCCTTACAAGCGAGAAAATGGATGCTCTGTCATCTGGCATTTTTCTCATGCCTCCACTTAACTATGTGTTTAAAAAAAAAAAAAAAACACTTCAGGCTTCCAGGGGACTGGAATCGTGTTGGCACGGCACTTTTCTTCTGCCACCACCACGACATGCTTTAAAGCAGCCAAAGCTGTGAGGTGCCGACTTGTTCAGGCCAGAGTCTAAAGGAGCTGCAGTGACTTGATTTGTGGGAAGGCACTCCACAGACGTATTTTCACTCTACAAGATCAGTATGTCCCCTTTAAACTCAATGAGTCAAAAGGCTTTATTGGTGTAAATGGGTTCTTTATCCTCAAGATCTGGAAACATGTCTTTTTTTTTTTAATTGGGAGCATTTGGCATGGTATCCTGACAAAACACATTTTGACTGAGGGGGAAGAGAAATGACAGATGATCCAAGTATTGTATGCAATGCATGGATGTGTGTGTGCAGCACTGGGTTAGAATAGCAAAGGTTAATCTCATACATCAGCTGCCATCTGCATGTAAGAGCTCTGTGAGAGAAAAAAAGAAACACTCACTTTGTGTGCGCACATTGGGGTTGATCGCTCTGTAAGATAACTCGTCGCTTGACATTTTGCTATTGCTGGCTTAAGAGAAATGTCTTTTTTAGGTGTGTGTGGAATGAGTGTGTGGTGGATATGTGTAGGCATTTGTAACTGCCCTGGCACTTTAACGTTCCTTGTGCTCCAAATCGTGTCTCTTCTTGTGTCATGCTGGGTGCAAACGTGCTAATTCCTAACACACAGTCATAATTAAGGAGTCATAAACTCAGCCCAATTCAGTACTGACCGCACCCAAAATGATTTGCTATCGTCAATATAGAACAGGTGTAACATTTACGATGGTCAAGCCAAGTTGTTTTGAGAGAGAGAGAGATCACTCCGAACCTACCCCACACCGCAGGATAATCCATCCATCCATCCATCCATCCATCCATCCATCCATCCATCCATCCAATCAAATTTGGCCTGATGATCATCATGTGTGTAGCCACTTAATTGGCTACGGTTCGTGTTCACGTCACGGTCATGGAGTCCGTGGCTCAGCCTGACTCTGTGTTCACCACACCTAAGGTGATTTGCCGTCGTGATTATTGAACAGATTTAACATGTGTGAATGTTAGCTCTGACCATTTTCCGGGCTGATTGGGGAGCGTCCTACAGCACATGGTCATCGCCCAGGATGATCTTACAGAGCCAAGATCATTTATGAATTACTTTTTATATTGAAGCCCTTAATCAAAGTCTCAGAGAGCCTCAGTCCCACAGGTCACAAAGACCAATGTTATCGCTGGCTCTAGACCACGACCTCACACCCACACCAGACCCATCCATCCAGGCAAGGAAAAACACCCCCCAAAAATGTTGGGAGGTGAAACCTTGAGAAGGGAATCACAGATGGAGAGGTCCCCTTTCCAGCATTACAAAGCTGCAATGGACGCAGAGTCCACAACATCTATCAGTCGTTATGATGATTCACGAGAGGAGAAGCGGCAATAAAACAGGCCAAAATACTTGGTGTGGTTGAGCCAAATGTGAGAAGGTAAAGTTGACTTTTCAATCAAAAATGAACATTTCTACATAGGAAGCCGCTCTCATTTCAGTGGGGAGGCCATTGCAGAGGTTTTGAGCCCAGTTATGGAAAGTTTGATAATTTAGTCAAGGTTGTAAAGCCGAGCAACGCTAAGCAGAATGGAAACATAGCACTCGATACTACCTGAGTACACTTGTGTGTGTTGATTCATGTGTGTCACATCATCGGGTTCAACTTGAACAGCAAGCGTAATGCTGCACTCTCTCAGCCCTATAAGAACCTGCTTGGAAAGCATCAAATATTTATACGACATTATCCTCCATCCTATAGCCTGTAAGTAAAGAAAACATTCTCACCGACTTTCTATTGCATTACCGAATTCAAGCCCGGGTCCCGGTTTGTTGCCTTGTTACAGATTTATTGTCTTTTATCCGCCATGTTTCTTGAGGAACACTCAACTGGTTGCGCCGAGAGCCCGCTGGGTAAATGATACGACCGTAAAGCAGACATACAGTCACAAATACTATTTACAGATCTCGCCTAGGGATTTGTGACAGTTTTTTTTGTTTTTTTGGGGGGATCTGAAAGAGAGGACGGCGAGGAAGTACAGAGAGTAAGTGTTAATTCTTCACGGCAGACACTTGAATGGCTGCTGTTGTTTTGAAGGCTGTTTTATGGAGCAGAAACAGCCGGCTGCGGGTGTTGTTTTCCCCGTGATTGATTGGTTCGGCCCCGGGGCTGTTCGGAGCGCGCCGCGTTTTGTTTGAGTATTTACTGGAATGTTGGGAGGATAAAACTCTGCCGCCTCAGCCGTCGCGCTGTGGCAGAAGTCTGAAAGTAAGGCGACCAAAGCCCACACACAGAGATAAATAGGGACACATGAGGGGGGTTGGTGGTGGTGGGGGGGGGGGGGTCAAGATAAGATCGACAATACAAGGATGCATACATGCGATCAGGACTGGATACTGTAGGACCAGATGAAGACGTAACCTCATTTGGCTACTGCTTAACAGTTTGCTTTTGGGGAAATAACAGCAAGTATAATACTGTATACTATGTCCTAGATTGACCCCACCTGATTCTACGGGTTTGTGTCAAAAAGGTCGTTTGTTTTTGAAAACTCGCAGGTTTCTTCAGATAGAAAAATGAACATACAATTGTAGCGACGCCACTCGAGTGAAAAGCGACTCAGCAGTCGATAGTCCGCTGCTCTCCGCTGTGCGTGCATCGACGCGGACGTGTACACACGCGCGTCGTTTGACTTCAACCAATCAGTGCTGACGCAACGGACGTTACACATCAAAGAGCTTTGATCTACGACAACAGCTAAGCTAGCCTAGCCACGACAACAGCTAAGTTAGTGGAGTTGAGACGACACGACGCTCGAGGTCGGACGGATACGCTCTCTTTCATAATCTGTCTGTTTTTCCTTTTTCCTCCTTCTGTCCAAATATATATTTTTCTACACAATAGTAGTCTCGTCCACGACGTCTTTTTTCGTTCCAACGGGGTTTAGCCAATGTGTTTATAAAGAGACCAAAATCTCTTGAGTGGCGAGATCAGAATCTCTTGACAATCATGTCACCATTTCGTAGTACTGGTAATATAGAAGAGGGTTGGGGTGAGCATATTTATTTCAATAGTTTGATTCGATGTCCACTCATTTCGTTGATTTCAAACACGATAAGTCATGCAGAGTCGCCAAACGGTCTCATCTTGGGACGATTATTGTTGTCGCTACGGATGTTGTTGTGGCCATTGTTTTTTCGTGCTTCCCCTGGCTGCTCAACTCCTCTCTCTTTTTTATTTTTATTTGGCCTTTATTTATCCAAGTAAGGGAACTGAAAACAGATTTTCAATTGTAACTGTCAGTAGACATTAGAATAAAGCAAAACAAACAAATACACAATCAAACAAATAAACACACGGAAAAGAAAGCAAATACAAATGCATAGGGTTATATAAAGCAATGCATAACATTTTAGCAAAAGGTTAAATGATTGTGAAAGATTATTCTTATTCTGTTTCGGAATGCATGCTAAAAACAAGGGTGGCGATAATGTCATGAACTTTTTAAACTATGACATTTGATTGAAAGAGGAGCGTTTTTAATAATTTGTTGTTGAATGTTTCACTCGTTTGGGGCATAAAAAATGAGGAAAAGGCCAACCTGGAGTGGTATGGACTTTGGGAACGAAGAATGTGAGTGGTGGTATGCCTGGTGAGCAGAGAGTGAAGATAGGCTCGTGTCTTGTTGCATCTACGGTACAGAATGTGTTGAGTTCCAGTCACAAAGTGCGGACATCCAGTATACAGGTGCTCCAATTCGTCTTGCTGATGTCCACACATCTGTGTCCCCATCTTGAGTGGTCCACCAACGTCTTATGATGGGTCTTTAGTGGGAGTTGAGGGGGAGGGGAAACAAGAAGCGGACTATAAGTAGCTGCGTGCCACAGAGAGATTTACTTCTCCACAAAGATTAGAAGAAGCTCAGTATGTGATTAGGAGAAACACCATCTAGAACAACGCTGAGCTTCAATATCTGCTGCCAAATGTGGAAATTAGGAGCATGTGTGTTTTGTGGTTTCCAAAGTGTAGGAGATGACACACATGCACACACGCATGTGGGCGTTTTCTATTTGATGAATACCAAATTTCTTTCAAGTCACCCCCCCCCCCCCTACACCCCCCAGCCCAAGTCTGCCCTGTGTCTACTCCAGTTCCCCTCCATCCTTAAACTGTCAGTGGTCACATGTGTGTGTGTGTGTGTGTGTGTGTGTGTGTGTGTGTGTGTGTGTGTGTGTGCCTAACAGTGTGTGTGTGTCCACTCCAATTTTCTCCCTGTCAACTGTATTTGTTATGTATCCTAATTAGCTAATAAAGATCGCAACATGACTCGGCGGGAGTGTTGGGGACATGCTAATGAGTTGGAAGTTCACAAAGATGATATGTACCTTATCCCTGCGCCCCATAAGCATTTACAACTATTATGTGTACGACCCTCGGTAAGAACCTCAACCGGCGTTTGGTTTTATATGATACTCAAACTAGTTGTGCGAGTCCACTTTCTATGACAGTTTCAAACTTATGGAATGTGACAAAGTCAGTCGTTGCATCTTAGAAAAGAAAACATTTTAATCCTGCTTCATGTGAACTCTGTTGATTCACATGGTGAGGCAATGAGTGATCTCCTGGCTATTCATTCATTCATTCATTCATTGATGTACCGAACGCTTTATCCTCACTTGGGTCGCGCGGGGGTGCTGGAGCCTATCCCAGCTGTCTTCGGGCAGTCGGCGGGGGACACCCTGAATCGGTTGCCAACCAATCGCAGGGCACACAGAAATGAACAACCATCCACGCCCACACTCACACCTTGGGACAATTTAGAGTGTTCAATCAGCCTGCCATGCATGTTTTTTGGAATGTGGGAGGAAACCGGAGTACCCGGAGAAAACCCTTGCAGGCCTGGGGAGGACATGCAAACTCCACACAGGGAGGCCAGAGCTGGAATCGAACCCGGTACCTCTGCACTGTGAAGTCAACTTGCTAACCACTGTACTACCGCCCTCTCCTGGCTATCATTCTAATAATTCATCCACATGAAAATCAGGCCTGATGTTCTCGTGACACCCGCCAAATCCTCTCCAGTAGTTTGTCGCAATGCGAGCACAAAGTTCGACGCGTCTTTTCAGCTGAAGATTCTCCGACTAAATCTCCTGCGTTGCTCATCCCTGTGCATAGCCCTTAATCACAGTCTCAAAAGGCTTCACATCACAGAGTTGACAAATATTGACTGACCCACCTCCTCCCTCATCCCCTGATCTTAACCCCCAGGGGGCAAGGTAAAACAACAACAACAACAAAATACCACCTGGGTAAAAATGGGAAACCTTGAGAAGGTGCCGCAGATGGGAGAATCCCCCTTCTAGGATGACCAGGCTGCAATGGATGCCCACTGTGAGTTAGACTGACAGAAAAATCTATTTGTTGCAACAACATTTTCGACCCGCTTGTGTTGCAAGTTCAAAACATTTCTCTTGTAGTCACAGATTTAACTTGGCACAACCGCTCACAGCACAGAAATGTGAGCAGGTTACTTTTAAATCCTACATGGGCTTGTGATCATTTATAAAATGCTCTGTGTGATGGACAACTATTTGGGTCCTTCTCTGTCACTTCTTCTTGCCACGCTCCATCTCTTCCAGTTGATCTCACTACTGCCCAGCATGTTGTGGCAAATCGTGGTACTACAACTGCAAATTTGGGACCTTATCCTAACAACAAATAAACAGGTGCTGACTGTTGTCTTTTGACCGAGTGCTGCTCGCTCACTCGCTCTCTCAGACTAGTAAAGCAAGGGAGGCCTGCTTTCAGTGGCGCTCTTCAGGTCCATCACCTTTCTCAGCAGAGCTTGTCTCACGTCTTTTAGCCTTAAATCAGGCGACTGTCTCCATGTGTGAAAGCACTCTCCTCCTCTCTTATTGCATAACTCATCCTGTCTGTCTGGCTTCTCTCGCTCACACTCTCTCGCTTGCTCGCTTTCCCATAAGTCTTTGGGTGTGTCTCCATCTCGAACCTGCTTTTTCAACCCTTCCTTTTTATGTCACCATTTATGGTTATATCAGTGCTTTTCCTTCTTCATTTCCATATCTGTCTCCCTTTTTTAAAAAAAAGCGTTTTTATTATCCCTCAAAACCACTTTCACATCTATTTCCATTCTATGAGTCAGAATAAGGCACCCCCGTCTTGTTGGCCTTTGCTTTTCAGTTTTGTTGTATAATAATAATAATAATACATTTTATTTATAAGCGCCTTTCAGAACACTCAAGGACACTGTACAATCAAAAGCAATAAAACCACATATAAAATTATAAATAATAAATAATAAAAGAGGAGATGAGTCTAAACATCCATCCATCCATCCATTTTCTGAACCGCTTAATCCTCACTAGGGTCGCGGGGGGTGCTGGAGCCCATCCCAGCTGTCTTCGGGCAGTAGGCGGGGGACACCCTGAATTGGTTGCCAGCCAATCGCAGGGCTGAGTCTAAACAGAGTATGCAATTTTAAATAGGTGGGTTTTGAGACGAGTTTTGAATACGGGAAGAGAGTCAATATTACGGATGTCGGGTGGTAGTGAGTTCCAGAGTTTGGGGGCAGAGCGGCTGAAAGCTCTGCACCCCATCGTGCTGAGACGGGCAGAGGGAACATAGAGGCGGAGGGAGGCTGAGGACCTCGGAAATTTGAAGAAGGTCAGACAGATAGGGGGGGCAAGGTTATGGATGGCTTTGAATGTGAAGAGGAGTATTTTGAAGGTGATCCTCAGTTTGACAGGGAGCCAGTGGAGCTGCTGGAGGACAGGGGTGATGTGATGGAAGGAGGGGGTTCTAGTGATGATACGAGCTGAAGAATTCTGGACCAGTTGAAGTTTATGGAGGAATTTGTGATGGACACCGAAAAGAAGGGAATTGCAATAGTCAATACGGGAGGTGACGAGACTGTATAGTAAGCGGTAGTGTGGATTGTGGCAGACAGTCCTAAATTTTATGTTATTGGGCCAGGTGAGGTTGTGCTCCAGCAGATAAGGACACTTCCCATTTGCTTCTTTTCTTTCTAATATTGTTCAATCCAGAGTGGTGAAATTTCAACATGAATAAAAAGGTGAAAACGGTGCCTGCAAAAAAACAAAAAAAGGTGCACTTTCAGAAGCATGCCTGTTTAATAACTGTAAGAGTCTATCGTAATAGCACTGACAAATCTACTTTTCTGATGAAGCTATGTCTTTACCTGCAATACTAAAACTGTATGTTATAAAATTGTTTCTGTCATTGAAATATTAATACATTTGATATACCAGTCATTTGAGATATATATATATATATATCATGAACAGGTAAACAAACAGTGGAGAATAACCAAACTCTTGAGTGCTTGCATGTCTACAACAGACGTGGTTGAATCATGACGCTGATCATCATCATCATCATCATCATCAATGACCCCGTCTTGTAGTTATTTATGTGTGTAAATATTTATTTATTTATTTTTGTTATGAAGCTGTGATTTGAAATACACTCCTTCTTTTAGATGTACACAACACAACAGGTGTATTGGCACAAAATATCAGTATTAAATCTGAATCACTGACACCAGCTTGACTTTTACTCACTATTGGAAAGGAAATTGATGATATCAAACGTTTACATTTTTTTCAGGCAGGAAAAATATTCATTCATTCATTCACTCTCCAACTTGCTTATCCACACTAGCGTGGTGGAGCGTTTCTCCGCTGTCTTGGAGTGAAAGGCGCGGTACACCCTGAACCGGTCACAAGTCAGTCACACAAAGAGATAAACGACCATTCAAACCTGAATGGACCCTTATGTGTGTTGCCATCCATGGCTAGTTTTTTTTTTTTCATGCCTAAAACACTTGAGAAACAAAATCCTGATGGAGGTTATCATTATTTGTGCATGAAAGGCTTCAATGCACACTATTGTAATTCTACGCATGTCTGAGGCACTTTTGGGGGAATTCAGGGTGGGTGATTATGGATGAGACCTTTTTGAGGATTCTTCTTGAATCTTTGGGCCTGGAGGAAACGTAGAGGACAGATGCCATGTTTGCGCATGGGGAGACTGAACGTCAAAGACAAGCTTTGGGGGAGGACTGACTTTTGGTTGTCATAAGTAGGGGTCACCAGAGTATACAAATCAAGCATACATTTAAAAAAACTAAACGTTTTTTCTTTGAATATCTTTGAAGAAGTCAAATGCTGCATCCTCCCCCCCCACATTTTCAAACATGGTTTGGATTGTGGGTAAATGCATCAGAGTGGTTGAGACGGAGGATGAAAAGGATGCAAACAAAGCGAGTCTTACTCTCTCACTCATCTGCTGTGATGGAGATATCGTACGAGGCGAGAAGCACCAGTGCGGTTCCTCTAATGCCGCGGGCCAAACTGATAGAAGGTGTTCTTAACTCACATATCTTTATTTTTCCACCGCAATCGCGTTCAGTGGAAAGTTTGGCATTAATCCGCATCTCTGTTATTAGACTTTCCGCCCACGCTGATATGCAACCGTGTTTATCTTCACTGGTGAACATAATGAGCTCAAAGAGTGAAGATGCTCCCGAGTGTGAGGGTTTATCGCTGCTTCTCCGCTCCGGCACTATTTTGTCTATCATCCTCCTGTGTGCAACTTTTTTTTTTTCTTTTGGGGGTGAGGGAGTGGGGGGTTGTTTTTCCACAGTGCTGTTATGCAAGCTGTGAAGTGGAAGTGCACTGTGGTTCACTTTGTGTCCATCAATGTACGGCAACCACTTAAGTGGGGGTACTTAGATTTAAAAAAAATATATGCAAGAAATCTGTAAAATGTTCATCTATTAGGGATCCTTTTTATACAGTAGAGTAAATTTTTTTGACTGTAGGATTTTTTTATTTTGCCAAGAGGAAACACTTATTTTATTAAAAACAAACAAACATTTATTTGCAAGATTAATTCTGGATGGAAACAATATGAATCAGGAAAAATGCAGCAAATTCTCTTTGTACACTAAGGGCGGGAAAATGAATATCATCAGAAATCAAATTGTTGTCAAAAGAAAATGTTTGACAATGGTATGTGCTGGACAACTTTTGTCAGGGGCATGGACTCTTCGCAAAGCGAATGCGGTATTTTAGAGACGATGTCAGCAGTTGCTATTGAAATTCAGGTTTGATTCTCATGCACCAATTGCGCCTTGCAAAATATTTAGTGACAGACTTTCAGATGAGCCATTGAAGCCTTCAAAAACGCAGAGAAAATTCCTGAGCCTTGCTTCCATGCATCCTATCTTTGACAGGATTTTCTGCAGTGACGTTTACTTTTTTTTACACAGAAGACCGAACGTAAATAACACACTATGGCCTCCGATTACCCAAAGATGAGACCAACTCGAGAAACAAGTTCAACGTGCAAACCAATTACAACAACTACATTCAGCGTAGAATACTGCCATACAGACACAAAAAAAAGAAGTTTCACAATTAAGTAACTGAGTCAGCTGCAGTCAAATAATGGTTATGTTTCACATAGGATAAAGAATATATGCATGTGCGTATTGCTCTCGTGTCTATCTTCAAGTGTTGCTGCACCATTTGTGTTCAACCATCCATCGCTCAAAGGATTTTAACAATACAACGACATTGATGTGCTTTAGCCTGTCTGTTTGCACTGTTAGCATTAAGCAAGCATTCTTTTGCACACAACGTAGAATTGCTTTCCTTGGCCGACGAATTGAACTGGTTTCAATGATTAGTATCGCAGGTTATAAACATATTGGGCTATTTCTGGTCCGTGAACCCTGAGAATGGTGAGGATTCACGATACGATTAGCTCTCTCACGCTGTGCAGCCGACGCATGCAACTAACAATGCGCTGCGTCGTACGCCATTGGCAGCAATAGCTCGTGTCCGCCGGTGTCAGGCGTCTGCATGGGAGGACATTACATTACATTAGCAGTGTTTCCAGTCTCTGTCAGGCCCGCGGAGATTATACAATGAGAGTTCCTTCGCATTGCTAACGCTGGCTTTTACAATAATGGGCCATAAATTAATACAGTGTGTTCAGCAGTAAATACTATTACGCCGCTCGTGTTTACAGTACGCCCGTGTATAAATGGACCAATCAGCGCATGATTACGGCCGGACTGCCGCCATTTACTGTCCCATTTGTCAATCAGGGGGACACGAGAGACGCAGTGCATGTTAATTAGGAATATCACGTCCAAAAACTCTATCTATCGATTTATCTATCTATCTGTCTGTCTGTCTGTCTGTCTGTCTGTCTGTCTGTCATCTGTCAAGTAATGTTTGTTATCAAATGCATGATGACAGAATAAACAATGCGATCCCAATGCAATACCAATGGGTATAAAAATGATATAACAGAAATGAAATCAGCACAGTGAGTTGGTGACAACATAAGTGTCCAATAATTGTTCAATTCATGTAAAGAAGGCAATTTGTCAAAAATGCTGTTCAAAGCATGGACATTTTTAAAATTCAAGACGGATCAAATTAAAAGGAACAAATCCATTTGGCGGAAAACATGGAGTAGTCTACATGAAATGACGCGTAAGCCCGAATCGGGCCCCCGGGCCTTGAGTTTGACACCTGTGCTATAGATCCACAAAAAGACATGAGCACCGGGCTTATTAAGGTATAATTCACCTCTCTGTCTGTGTCATTTGGGCCTCGTGTTATCAGCAGATCATTCGCACATGGCAGAGAGCAAGGTGTGTTAGGGGGGCTGCGGGAAGGAATGGGAAGTAGGGGGTCTCGGGTCCTTATGAAATGTACACGAGGGGGAATTTCAGTGGTGTTAATGGCTTTTTAAATGTCAGGGAAAGACGGGGAATGATAAAAGAGAGATGTGTTATCCACTGTCTTCATGATTACCGCAGAACACGCCGCCACTTTCACCTCCTCTGTGTGAGTGTTTGTGTCTCAAGGTGTTTTGTGTGTGTGTGTGTGTGTGTGTGTGTGTGTGTGTGTGTGGAGGAGTGAGCCAACTTGCGGTCGAGCTGATGTCAGCGTGATTTATGCACCAATCAGATGAGCTGTGAGGGAGGGAAAAGAGAAAGTGGGGAGGGGCAGACAGGACTACTTGCCGCTTTATTGTTGTGCTGTGCGCGTCCTGCGTGCGTGCGTGTGTGTGTGTGTGTGTGTGTGTGTGTGTGTGTGACTGGAGCAGGAAAGAAGAAATATATCACATATAACCTTCTCCACCAGCTTCTATATTTCTGTATCATATTTGCATTTACCCGGACTGGTGGTCCAGTGGTTAGCGCATTGACCTCACAGTGCAGAGGTTCAATTCCAGCTGTGGCCTCCCTGTGTGGAGTTTGCATGTTCTCCAAAGGCCTGCATGGGCTTTTTCCGGGTACTTCGGTTTCCTCCCATATTCAAAATACATGCATGGCAGGCTGATTGAACACTCCAAATTGTCTCAAGGCATGAGTGTGAGCGCGAGTGGTGGTTCGTCTCTGTGTGCCCTGGCTGGCAACCGGTTCAGGGTGTCCCCCGCCTACTGCCCAAAGACAGCTGGAATAGGCTCCAGCACCCCCCGCAACCCTTGTAACGATAAAGTGGTTCGAAAAATGGATATCTGAATTTATTCGTAGCTACTTAATGCTTCGAGGCTACTCACTAACAGCAAGTATTTGGACAAAAGGTTTTTATGCGTCACCTTAATTTGAAATCAAACACAATGGGAGGAAGCTTATGCTTTGATTCCAGAGATTTTACAATGTATATTGACTATTCAGAAATGATCACCATTTTATGCAGAATAGCTCCATTTTACAGGGGCAGATGCACTTTCGGTATTCATTGTCCATTTGTCAATTAATTTGAGTACGCTGCAAACCTGATTTGTTTCCTGAGTTCAACTTCAAAAGTGAAACCCGTATATAAAATGGACGCACTGCATATCCAGTGACGTTTCCTTTTGAAAACCCACAAATCACCATCTCAAGAATTTATCATACAGAGGTGCCTGTTTATTGCCGCTCTCAGTTGAATTGTCTCGTCAAACTAAACATAAAACAAATAGAATTAATGACACATTCTGTACTGAAGACAACCGCATAGATTTAAAGACCGTTTTGCAAAATGCCTTCGATCACAGTTCACCAACAGCAGCTATGTGGCGCTGTCATAACGCATTAAATACTGGATCAAGAAATATAGTCAGACAATATCACAGTACTCTATATTCTCGTGTGTATTCTCTATCCTCTGCCAAAAAGTGTTAATATTACTGCAGCTTACTGAGTCAACAAGAGTAGTTGGGAAATACACACAGAAGGAGGTGCAATGAATTAACCATGATGGACAAACAATTCGATTAATGACATTCTTCTTCAATATGTTGTTACTTTATGTTTACGTGAAGAACAATATATCGACAGTGCTGTTGTCCTGTCAAACACAAAAACACAATTTTTTTTTTTTTTACTGGCGTGTGTTACGATCATAGTTATGGAACAAATTAAACTTGTATCTCAAGGCACCACTGTGTTCTGTAAGAAAAACAAAATGATTTTCAATAGAAAGTGAGGTCGGAGTTTGCCTTATGCAAAATGTGTTCCTTTGCGTTCAATGAATCTCTTCTCTATTTTTATGAGATGATTTGACTTGAACTACTGAAATACATGAACTTTTCCATCATATTGCAGTTGACTTGGTGAGGTGTCTCTCATGACCTTTGACATGACTTATATAGCTGCATAGAAATTTTGTACCCCTGTGAAGGTTACCAAAAGTACACTAAAAATCAAGTAGTGACATCCTGTCGATGTTGAACTGAACTTCCTGTAAAACCCTTTGTCGACTTTCCGTGTCCCGTCAATCACGTAAAAAGGAAGTGTGTATGTGTGTGTGTGTGTGTGTGTGTGTGTGTGTGTGTGCTTGCTATGATGGAGCTCTAACAGAGGGTTGAGTGATGTCACAGCAGACTGCATTTTAATAGAGAGGAGAGCAATTAAAGAGGGTACAGGGCGAGAGGTGGAGGGGCTGACATGCACGCACACACACACACACACACACAAACACATGCATACACACACAAACACACGTACACACACAAACGCACGCACACAGTTTCATTACGAAGGACGAGTTAATTAATTGCACAGTGATTCATGGCACTCGTAATTAATCTGGTAGGTATGAGTTTGTTTTGTCGAGTGACTCCTCTCCTCTCCATTTATCACACACACACGCACACGCACACGCACACACACGCACACAAACACACACACACCCACACACACCACACACACACCACACACACACACACACAAGTATGCATTGGCACATGTCGGTCCTTGCGCAATAACTGCCAGCTGAACCACAGTGTTGTTTTTGTTGTATCGGTGGTTATACCCCAATCAATCAGTTTTGGCTGTATCCAAGTACAGTGGTAACTTGACTTACAAGTTACATTTATTTTGTGACCACACTTGTCACTCAAAGCACTCAAATCAAGTCTCGCATCTTGTACTGTATAGAAACATGCGCGAGTAACATAATAGAATGGAATGAATTGAACAAATGTTGCATCCTGATTCTGCTTTCATGCTTCAGTTCAATGGATGATGCGCTCATTTTATCAAGAGGAGTACTCGGAAAAAACCTTGGTCGAAAAAGCTGGCTTTTTAATCCTCCTTTTACGCCTCCTCTTCTCATAATGCTTTGCACGGGTGGGAATGGTGCATTTGGAGATTGAAGTGAAAAAAAATGTTGAATGAGCGATGAGGTGGCAATATAAATCTCCACCTGTTAGCTCGCCACCACCTTCCCCCCCCCCCCCTCTCTTTTTGCTGACATCCGTTGAGATATTGCTATGAGTTTTCCGTGTTTGCATACAGGATCTTAATTTATTCCAATCCAACGGCATCTGGTTTATTTACAAGGCAGCTCTGGTCGGCCGCCAGCGAGCCCATTTAGCGCATTGTGGGGGCAGAGGGGGTGGCGGTGAAAAAGAGAGACTGTGATCACATACAGAGTAGTAATGCGAGTGGTCGCAGTGTTTCTCAATGAGGCGATTATGTGCGTGCAGGTTATTGTGCCGTTTGCGAACGACACCTAAATCAACCCGTGAGTATAAATCATAACTTCTGCGGCCAGGTGTCCGAGGCAAACAGAAAGTAGAAGGAACAAATATGAAGCCTTCATTTTGGGTGAGAACTGGGTCCTTCTGGCTGAGTTCACACAGCGATGACTCATTAATTTATATTTATGGATCTTATTTATGTAAAATAAATATGTCTTGTAAATTTGACACAGTACATAGAAGAGCGTTGTTCACAAAAGTAATGTTGGCTTCAAAATTTAGAAAATGAAGTTGTCCTCTCTTCTCTTCAATGCTGTGGGCTTGTCAGCTCAATGCGTGAAAACCACGCCCCGGTCAACTGTCAATCAAATACCATTTATACTACCTGGAAAATTGACTTCACTTCACCCAGAATTTGTATTATGGCTCCACATAACTTCATGTTTGCGCCAAGAAAATATTGATAGAAAAATGCAACCAGGTCCTTGCAGGGCATTTCCACACACGACAACGAGACGCTCTGATGTGCCCACACCAGCATGCTGCCCCGGCACACTCGCTGGCTCTGAAGTCAGATGTTTTAAACACCCCCACCCGCACCTGACTTTTCTGGATTTCTCTCTGTGATGTGTGCGTACTAACATTTGACAACGAGGCACTCTAAAGTGTCCACGCCATTGGACTATTTGAGGCGTAGGCATACAGGTGTCCAGCACAAATAACTGCTGATATGAGCAAAGGTGCTCAAGTACATCTTAAGGTTCCATTTTAGCCCCCCAAAAAAAAAAATCTGAAAGATTAAAACGGTGCAAAACGGTTGCTTTGCCTCCACGACTGAATACTACATACTTCTCAGAATTTTAAACATTATCTTCAAACATGCTCAATGTGTTTCGAAACAAATTATTTCATTGTGAATTTTATTTTGGATGTCAATAGTTTGGTCAGGGGTACCTAATGTTTTGGCCAGTTTCTACGCACACATACAGTACAGTACTTGGTGCAATTTTTTGGCTTCAGTTTGTATTTTTGAAATTTAGCTCAAAAGCAGAATAAATTCATCTGATGTGTGCTCTGTGGGACACTGACTTGCTTTCTCTCGCACACACACACACACACACACACACAGCGCGCACACAGAAGCGCATATCTCCTTTCAGCCGGTGGCGGTCTGAATCAGACGCGTTACATCGCCGCCGATCTATTATCTGCACGTGACAGATGTATTCACTTAACGGTTTTGATAGTTATTGATTGGCGCAGCCCAAGTCAGTTAAGAAGAGGAGAAAAATGAGAGCCCAAAATCAACATGGGTGTGGGCGGCCATGTTTGTTAAAGTGAACGGAATGCTTTCAAAAGAGGATGCCAAGGACAATTGGCTGTGTGGTTTTCTTTTTTTTGCCACACTGTGGAGCTTTTCGAAGGAGTGCACACACACACACACACACACACACACACACACACACACACACACACTTGGGGCACAAACAAGCTGATTGAAAATATGTGCCCGTGCGTGCGTGTGTGACCTTGGCGTGGCCTGGTGGTAAAGCGGGACATGAAGCGAGTCGGCGTGTGAGCAGCCAAGCGTCGGGGCCTCCGCAGATTATCAGACTTTATTACTGCCACCGAGCAGTGGCCTGACAAATCCTCTTATTTCATTCGAGCCTCTTTTACCTCGGCCTCGCTCTTTCTCATTTCCTCACTCACCTTTTATTTAGCCCCACCTCCCCACTTCCATTCTTCACTCCCAAAACTCCACCTCTTCCGCCCCCTTTTCATCATCCCCTTGTGTTTCTCCGCGCACCTTAGCAACTCGCTCACGGACTTGGGTCAATTTCCTCACTTTCTCATTGTTTCCCTCCGCCACTCCACAAGCTTATCGCTCCACCCCGTCCTGCACCCTTCCTACCTCCCACTCTATGCTTTGATGAATCTGTGGACAGGGGCTAATAATTGTACTTCAGCCCAAGTGCTCATTTTTCTTAGCGTTTGAAAGGTATGACAGGCAGGAGCTCTTTTACTCGACTAACACCGACCCTCCTCCCACCTACAAGCCTCCCCTATCCCATCACCACCTCTCGCCCCACCCCATCCCATCGTTTCCCCTTCTCACATTTCTTCCCAATCGTACACAGTTGTTGGAGAAAATAACTCAGGGTTTACAAGGTCATGCTGTCTCGCGCCGAGGACACGCTGGGGAATTTGAAGATTTCCTCGATGGAGCGGTGGCTTCCATACATCGAATATATAAATACAAACACCTGCGAGTTATGGATGGTGTGGGAAGACCAGCAGGGGGGAAATAAGTGAAGAGTTGGATTGCAAAAGTGAGGAGTTGTCTGGTTTTGTGATGAAATGATGCCCTTTTCAACAAAGTTTATTTTTTTATTTGATTGTAACTGGGTTCCTGCAGATCATTAAAACGTCTTAAAAAGCATTGAATGCATGAATCTAAAAACAAGGCCTTGTTTTGGACTAAAATGTCTTTGATTGATCTTTCGTATCGATTTCACGATTATAAATAATCTCAACGTAACATTCTGGAAAAAAAAATATTGAATGACTCACAGTAGCAGAACCAACTAAACAGTGATGTGGTTTAAGTCGGAAACCGACACACATCATTTATATCGAGGAACATCTGTGGACATTGGGAACATTGGTGAAGTTGCTAATTTTAAATGGAATTTAAAACTAACGTGCCTTAGTGTGTAGGACCCTTATACATTATTCATATACAATGAAAAAAAGTTTTGGTTGAATTTAATCAATTTTATTTCATCAAGTGGAATGGAATGGAATGGAATGGAATGGAATGGAATGGAATGGAATGGAATACAACTTTATTGTCAAATGTGCTGTACGTATGTGTAACATACAGCACAGATGAAATTTCTTCCCCCTCAACATAAAACAAGAGGAGCCGCACAAGTGGAAGCACAAAACAAAATTATATGGATCCAGTTACAGTTTTAAAAAGACTACAAATCTATATTGGTATGTCTACGTGCCATGTGATAGATCGGCGACCAATCCGTGGTGGTGGCCTCTTTAGAAACAGTTTTAGGAAGAACAGATCAAAAATGGAGCCCTGAACAGTTAAAAACGTTCTCGAGAAAACCCCGACGAGATCTGAAAACAAACAAACAAAAAAACACAAGAACATTTTTGGCATTTTAACCATCCCTTCATTTTCGACAAATAAATGACAATCTTTGTATTTGGAATTTAGGAGTTATGTTGATGGTAGTTTATAGAAGAAAACAAAATCATTTTACTAAAACAAACACCAATAATTAGCAAATTCTGAGAAATACTAAATTAGAATTTATAAATGGGAGGATGCTAGTCCATATGTTCCCTGACCAATCCAGGGTGTACCCTGCCTCTTATCCAAATTCAGGTGGTTTCAGATCCTGCAAATGAAGCCAAGCGCCATAGAAAGAGCACAGGAACACATCCACTGAAGCATAAATGTATTTAAAACACTGAATAAAGGCGGCAAGCAGTCCGAAGAGAACATAAACTCAATTAACTCTTTGTGCGAAAAAGGGGTTGGCAGTGTGACAAACAGTGATCCGTTTCAGTGTCATTTGCGCGTGAGGCTTAAAAATGCACACGGCGCAGCAGGGTGTTGCCGCCCCACTGTGCTGTTTAGCTCCGAAGCAGTGGTGGCTGTACAGAAACAGGAAAGACAAATGATAACAACAACCATTAGGCAGTCGTAGTGGCTTTAATAACACAAACACTACTGTAGTATACAATACAAGGCAAGACAATACATCTTTATTCTGCCTACTGCTGCTACAAATCATCAAATACATGCACTGCCTATACTGCAGTCCCTGTGGTTAAGAGGAAACACCCACAAAAATCAAAGTTGTGCACAAAAATCCATCTATCCATTTTTCGAACCGCTTTCTCCTCACGAGGGTTGCGGAGCCTAACTCAGCCGTCTTCGGGCAGTAGATGGGGGACACCCTGAACCGCTTGCCAACCAATCGCAGGGCACACAGAGACAAACAACCATCCACACTCACCCTCACACCTAGGGACAATTTGGAGTGTTCAATCAGCCTGCCATGCATGTTTTTGGAATGTGGGAGGAAACCGGAGGACCCGGAGAAAACCCCATGCAGGCACGGGTAGAACAAGCAAACTCCACACAGGAAGGCCAGAGCCGGGATCAAACCCACGACCTCTGCACTGTGAGGTTGACGCGCTAACCACTTGTGTAATTGGTTAAAAACAAAAAACTAAAATACGGTCAAATGAATGAAGAGTCAGAATTTAACGTGACACTGTAACAATTATCAAATGTGAAAGGGGTCCTCAAATTCCAATGGAGTTCCTTTCCTGCGGAAACATTTTTAAATGTCACAAGCATACAAGATGCATTAAACTACACAAATTCTGATGTCATGATTACAATAAATGTGTGAAACACATGAGAATTCATAAAAACAAAGTTGTATTTTTTCCCCTGATAAATAATAATAATAATAATAATAATAATTCATTTTATTTAAAAGCGCCTTTCATGTCACCCAAGGACACTGTACAAAGAGGAGATGCAGTATAAAAAAGAAATAAGAGAAATATTAAATATAAACAGGACATAAAAACACAACACATGGGAAGTGGAATAAGTTAGATATTGTAGGCAGTCCTGAACAGGTGTGTTTTTAAACGGGACTTAAAAGTGGAAAGAGGTGTGCAGTTTTGGAGGTCCGGAGGTAGACTGTTCCATAGTGTTGGAGCAGCCCGACTGAAGGCTCTGGCTCCCATGGTGCTCAGACGGGCAGGGGGGACTGACAGTCGGAGGGAGGATGAGGATCTGAGGGAGCGAGTGGGGATATACACCTGCAGGAGGTCGGACAGGTAGGGAGGGGCTAGGTTGTGGATGGCCAAGTATGTATATAGGAGCAGACTATATACAACTTCAAATACGCAACTTCAGTTGAATTTCAAACGAAATAATCGTCCAATTTTCCGTAATCAATCAGTTTCCTCTATTTCTAATATTCACTACTTTCTTCGAAGCTTGCAACATCTTGAGTCAAATCTTGAAATGAATCTAAGATCATCAAATAGAAAGTAGATACAAAGACTGTTCTAATAGCTTTCTTTGATTCTACAGTACAATTCTTCTGTCAAATTCTTCTGAACAAACACACTCAGCTGAACAGGCATATTTCTTCTATTCTTCTGATGGATACAATCCTCAAAACTTTTTTAGTTCTGACCACGAGCGCCACACTCCAGCAGCGATGACTTGCGGGGTCCTGTGGAGGTAACTTGAGAACAGAGATAGTACGCCAAATACGACGTACAACTGATATGGTACTTGGAGCTGGCTTTGCAATGGGTACAAATGACTTTAGATTTCTCCAACTAGTGTCAAGCAAATAAAACTGAAGATACGACTACAGTCTGCGTTTCTTCAGCTTCACGCCAGCACACGCAGAGGAAGTAAATAAAACTGTGTTAACCCTTTCATGCACCCTGCAACTTGATAACACGATAGGCCAGGAGTGTCAAACTCATTTCACATTGTGGGCCACATACGGCCTCGGTAGATGTCAAGTGGGCCAGACCATTAAAAATTATACCATATACCATACTACATAATATGTGTTTCCTTTGTTTTGGTCTGAAGAAGCACAAGACCACTAGGAAAATGTTCACATATCTTTTACAAAACATTTCATGAAGCACCTAAGATTTCCTTAGACAAATGTGCAATTTAATTGTATCATTCACATATATGCATCGCAACTGATCCCACTGACTGTACAAAGGCACAAAACTTTAACAAGTAATTGGTATATGTAATTGGTATTGAAAAATACAGTCAAACCTCGGTTTTCGTCCATAATCCGTTCCAGAAGGCTGTTCAAAAACCGAAATTGTTCGAAAACCAAAACCACGCTCTTTTTAAAATAATGGAAAGCAACACGAGGAAGCGTCACTTCCTCGTCTACCCGAGGAAGTGTCACTTCCTCGTGTAAGGAAGGCGAGAGGAGTCAAATGGTGCATTCAAGTGTGCACACTTTGTTCAAGAACTGAAATTCTTTCGTCATCCGAGGCATAAAAAATGCGAAATTTTTGGTCGAAAACCGAATTGGTCGAGAACCGAGACGTTCGTAAACCGAGGTTTGACTGGATAGTAATGCACTTTTAAGATTAAACGAGATTCATAAAGAAAGGAATTTTGAAACCATTTACACAAGCATATAAAATCTAAGTGTAATCCCTGCCTACACCTTACAAACAAAGGAGAGTGCTCTTAAATGTGTAAAGAATAAAGTATTCACATGTCCTTGATAGCGTCTGCTGTGTTGGGTCTGTCTCAGTGACAGACTGAGGCTGCTGTTGTCTTTTGCTCTGATCAAAACAGTGTTTTGTCTAGCGGATATTCCATGAATTGCACCTTATAAAAATACTAATAGTAATAATACATTTTACATTAATTCCGTGTCTTCTATGCATTTTTACACTTAAATTATCCTGCGGGCCTGATCAAACATCCTTGCGGGCCGGTTCCGACCCGCGGGCCGTATGTTTGACACCACTGCGATAGGCTGTCCACTGTAGTTACCGCTGTCCCTGAAAGGGTTAATTCATGACATTTTTTTTTTCCGCTTTCACGAATGTAAATTCAATTCTAAAGTTTGACAGACGTAATGCATTAAAATGCATTAAAAATGTTCTTGAATAAATTTTTTTTAAAAAGAAAGAAATTCAGATCAATTGTTAGGGTATCGAGTGGTACTTTGACTTATGAGAGTACTAAAGTTTTTTGAGATGCTAGTCGGCACTGTATATATGTAAAAAGCAGCGGGACGAGAGTCGAGCCAGCAAAATGACAGAAAAAAAAAAGAATTGGCGTCACAGTTCACAAGCAGCTGACGAGAGCAACAAAGCAGCGTGATGACTGACTGGACTCTGCGGCAGCTCTTAATGAAAATGTATCAGCAGTTTTAATCACAATGTGGCCCTCACCACAGAAGAGATGGAAAGAGAGCAGAGTGGGCGGTCGAGGGAGGAGGAGCAAAGGCACAGACTTTATTGCCGGCTGTAGTTAGATGGTAAATTTCCTCCTGGCAGATATTTATTGAGTTAGTCGAGTCTAGAGAGAGCTTTAACATTGATTGTGATCATTAAATATATCCGCCGCAAATGGCGAGATGGCATTTCTCTCAGTCAATGGAGCCGACGGGGGCCAGAACAAAGGCATAATCAAATCAATCCTCTCATAATTATTCCTTGAGAGGTGAAATTAATCACGAGGAGAAATAAAAACAATAATGGAAAATGAAATGGTCGCTCGTAAACAATTACAGCCCAAATTGAAATGAACTCGGCGAAGGGAAGAAAAGAAATCAAGGGAACAGTCACTGTTGGTATTTGCTTCATCTTGGCCCGTATTGTGTTCTTCCACACGTTTGTGCGTGTGTCTGTGTGTGTGTGGAGGGGAAGTCATTCTCCATCCACTTCTTTGCGGCACGTGTGTGCCATAAGAAATAATCCAGTTTCACTTAATTAGTTCACCCCCCCCCCCCAAAATAAATAAAAAAAAAATAAAAAATAAATATATATATATATATATATTTCATGAAAGGAGTAGAGCAATTATTCTATTTAAAAAAACATATTTCATGCTCTGTGAAAAATAATTAATATTATTGCAGCTTACTTCTGTAGCTTACTTAGAAATTTCTGTTCATTGTGGCAAGCCCCCTCCCCCCTCCCCAAAAAAAATTTAAATTTTTTTGTGTAAAAGCATCAAATCTAAAAAGTATGTACTGGTTTGTATTATCGTAACCCCCTGGTGGGCAAGGCACACGTAATATTAGGAGCAGCTCAATGTCCATCAAATTGGAGCAAAGAATATTGCAAAATGTATTTTTGATGACATTTTATTTTATTTTTTTACATTTTTTAATTTAGTTTGTTGAGATACAGAACATTACTATTAAGTACTATTTTTCCCCCATTAAAAAAATTCTGAGAGTAGTTTACGACGGGATGGAATGGATTGATGGTATTTCCATTCAAATCATCATAAAAAGATTGGCAAAGACTGGACTCGGGTGGTGGGGTGAAAGGATCAAGGTCCTCCTCTTTCCTCCTCCGGCTGAGAGGAAGTGTAGCATATTGATCAGCTATCAGGACCATTCCGATACGAGCTGATCGATGACACTCGTTGTGGAAGCCGGGCAGGCTCCTCCCACTTTACTCAGAACGCTCACGTCTGTTCGTTTAATATGCGGGGGGGCTGAAGGTCTTCGATTTTCAAATGCCTCGCTGAAGGGTGTTATTGTAGAGAACAGAACATGAGTTACATGCTGCGCTCTCTGATCAGGTTCAATACAAGAGTCACAATTCACCTTAAGCTGGATATAGAAAAAATTGCTCAAAGGATTTTTCCATGAAACTTGAGTTGAGAGGCACTAGCAGTGGTAGTGCGATTAGCACCATGGACAGCAACTCGAGGAGTTTCAATTGTTCAAATCTCTCACATGAGGATTTCTTTGCTCCGGTGTTGTAACTAATGCCCCACTGAGAGTGTGATGGCACCTGTGTTTCCAAGTGTATGTTCAGCATGTGTGAGATTCACTGGAAAATGCTGTAACGTGATGTGAAAAATCCAGTGATAAGACACCTGCGCTGTGAAGTGCACTGCTGATTACAGCAGGGTGGCCCACACCGGCGCTATCGCTTTCCTTATGTGTATACAAGCACAGCATGTGTCCAAACAAGCACAGAGGTAGCATGTGTCCAAACATGTGTTCTTTTTTATTTTGGAATATTAACTAGTGAGGATAAGCGGTTCAGAAAATGGATGGATGGATAAACAAGGAATGTGTGAGCATCTGTGCGATCAGCTGCTTCATCTGTTTGTTTGTGTTTTTTTTTCTTTTGCATGCTCTCGTAAATAAAAACGCATTCATTATGTGAAATGACACTTGGGTGTGTTTTATTGCTGCTTCGGAAAACAGTGGTGGCCTCAGCATTGCTTGTTTGCTGCCTACACAAATATCTCCCCCTAATGGCCAGCTGATTTACACACTCTCCTTTCAATGAGTTTCAAAAGCAAAACACACATGACTGGAAATGCACACACTGTATACCTTTTTTTTTCATTTTTATATTTATTCAAGCTTTAATTTGTCTCATTTCTTCTCCACAGATATCCCTCCACTGGAACGCTGACGTTTGAAGACGGACAAACAGCACCCCGACTGCCATTAAGCACAAGGTCTCAAAAGGCAACCAAACTAACGGCGGCGCAACTTTGACCCCTCATGCCCCCAAATCCCTGCCAATGTAAAATACAAAACAAAACAAAAAAAACAAATACCACAGGAAAAATGTTTAAAAAAAGAAGAAAAATCCACCAGACTGAAACCCACCATATTTTCCCTGAGAAGAAAATAATCTCAAAAACATTTCTTATTAAAAAACAAAACCTCCAAATTGTAATAGTCTCACCAGAGTGTAGTTTATAAATAAATAGGTCGATTCATAGAGAAAACTGGAGAAAAAAAACATGATGAAGTGATGTCCACACCCCTTTAGCACACGTCCACAAATCAGGATGTTGTAAATATTGTATAGAAGATAGGGACATTATTAAAAAAAAAAAAAGGATAATAAAAAAAAAAAGAAAGAAAAAGCGGAACTATTATATATATAGAATCATACCTCGGTGTGTTGATATAGCCATGAGTTTCTCATTGTTTCTTTTTTAGAGCCAACCCTGAAGGATTAACACACAAGAAGGAAACATTTATAAATAGACTGCCAACCACCCCCCCAAAAAAAAAAAACGATTGGGGAAGATGGACGATTTGGACAACAGAATAGTAGGGCCACAATGAAAAAAGAATTGGTCAAATGAATTGCATTTGATTGATTTGCGTCTTGGTTTTTTTTTTTAATTGGAGAAACTCCAGTAGAAAGAAAATATTTTGAGAATAAAGTTATAGGTCTTCAAAAAACAGTTTTATTAAAGGACTAAAACATGTTTTTTTTCTTCCGTAAAGTGTATTTTCTTCCCCTGTGAAATATTGTCAATATATGTTAATATATTGCATTTTTCTCCTGTAATATTGTCGCTTCCTGTTAATGTAAAAATTACTAAGACATTCCTTTTTTTAATGCAACCGTTTCCTGTCAAAGTCCTACATTTTGCTTGTAATATTGCCGATTTTTACGACAAGATACTAACTTTACTCTCAAGCAATTTCATTGGTGATAATTCGACGGTACTCGTAAAATTGCGTCTTCACGAGTGTAAAATATTACTGCCTCCAAATTATGTTTTTTTTTCTGTTATTACTTGTTTTTCATTGTTGTCATTTTGTTCTCCGTCAATGACATTTTCTTTGTAATCTTGCAAAATTTTTTTGCAATACTCTAACTTTAATCTTGTAAAATTGTGACCGTTTTCTTGTAAATATATAACTTTACTCTCGTAAATTTACTTTCTTCTTGTAACATTCTCATTCTATACTTCACGTCAAGGTATGACTTAATTCTTGTACATAAAGTATAAAAAAAAAAGTTCTCCACATCCGACTTTTTTCATAATATTTTCTTTTTTTTTCAGTGTGGCCCTAATATTACTATTTGTGACACTATTGCTGGAATCACACACACAAACTACAGAGAGAATGTCTATTTGTCAACATTTACTTTCAAAGAAAATTGTTTTTAAACAAGGAGGAAAATCAAGAAAAAAAAGAGCAGAACCCAAGTGTAAATTGTTCCCCCTTTCCAGATCTAGTTCATGTGACATCATTATCCCCTCTTCTTGCATTTTGGCATGTACATCCACATGGTCGTGCTTTTGGCAGCTCTATCCAACAACACAGTCAATGAGGCTTCCCCATTTAAAAAAATTTTTTTTTTTGAGGGTGTGGGGGGCTGGGGGCGGACAATGATGACCGTGACTCCTTGATCCTCAAATGGCCCGGATCTGGCCCATGGTCTCGCCCTGCGCCACTAGGCGCTCGCTCAGCTCCCACAGGCCGGCGGCAGCATCAGGGTCCTGGGCCTGGGCGGAGGGCTCGCAGCGGAAGCAGTTGTTGAAGTACATTCCTCCCAGGCCCTCCAGCTCGGGAGCCACGGCACAGTACACGCTGGTGGCGGCACCTTGTTGCTGCGGAAAGACAAACCGAACACACACATGAACTCAGCAAAGGAAACACACAAAGTGGACATGCTGCCTCTCCTGTACATATATTTATATACATATATTTATTTATCTATGTCTCTATTGGGTGTCTATGGGACCATTGCGAACAAGAACATCATGGTGGATGAAGCTTTTTATGTGTAAAGTGAACCCCAACATACACGCAAAGAATTTTGGGAACCTAATCGCTGTTTTTGTGATCACGCCTGAGGTTGTAAATACACTATGTATATTTTTCACATGGGATTAGTGCGTGGCAGCACGGTGGCCTAGCTCAGCTAAAGTCTCCTCTCTTGCTTGCATGGGTTCTCTCCGGGTACTCTGGCTTCCTCATACGTTCCAAACAAACATGCATGTCGGGGTCATTGAAAACTTGTCAATAGGTGTGAATGGTTGTTTTTCCACATGGACCCTGCGATTAGCCACCAACCAGTCCAGGGTGGACCCCACTCCTTTTGTTGAACCTCAGCTGAGATTGACTCTAAGCACGCCTTCAACCCAAATGTGGAAAATCACTCTGTAAACGGGTGGATGGAAACCAAGGGAAATAACTACAGTATGAACAGGTTAGGCCTCAAAATTGAGCCTTGTGGGACGCCACAATCTAATGGAGCTGGAGCAGATGAATGCTGGTCTTACTGAACAAGAAATCTTTGATGAAATATGTATGGTTTAAAAAAATGTCACAACTGTCCTAAATTTGTGCTTTTCAGTCCCACTTACATATGGGGACAAAACAACGTAATGAAAGTGTTGTGTTTGTGTTCTCTGCGATTGGCTGGTGACCAGTTCAGCGTATACTGTACCTCACTTCTTGCACGCCAAAAGTCAACTAAAAATGGGTCCAGTTAGATTTGAATGACAATTAATGCTATCGAAAATGAATGGATAGAAGGTATTAGTACGCCTTAAGTGAAGTTGTTGGAGAAACGATGCAAGTTGAAATGTGTACCGCTTTCACACATGCACACACGCACACATGACTGTTTGTCAGTAAGTCGACTAAGCTAAGTTTGCGTGCATCAAAACACAATGCGTGGACTCCAAGTCGTGTCATACGCTCCGGCCGGTCAGTCAGTCACTAATTAGTAGGGATATTCATGCTGGATCTGTGACATTTTGAAAACCAAGACGTCAGGCGGAATTACACACATTAGCCGCGATGCTCAAAGGCCTTCCGAAAATAAATAATAAATAAAATGAAATAAATAAAAAGCCGCTCTGACAGCTTTAACCAGCACCACCAAAGCGAACGTCAAGGCTGGATACGTGAAATGTTTTCACCTCTTTATCTGAAAGCGGCAAAAGTCGACTGAGAGAAGCTACTGGTGACACGCACCACACACACGCGTGCACACACACATACATGCATCCCTTGGAAAGCTGTTTGAACATTTATTACGTATCCTTACTATCCAGCTTAAGGTCGTGTACCAGTAAACTCTTTGTACTCACTAATCAGGGAATTCAGAGCACTGGTAGAAAGACTGCATCTCACTCGTAACACTTTTTTACTAATACAAACAGGATGGGCACGCATTGAGTAAAACGAGTGAGTAAAACTATGCGCTCATTGACACCTGTGTGCCACATGTACAGGTACCACGACAGAAGCGCTAGATTTTAACAAGTAGAATTTGGTCATGTGGTACTAGGAGCACACACTTAATTAGTGCACAGTTTTGCCTCACGGGTAACAACTTGTCCTGCAAGAACGGCAACGTTGTCTTGCTAGCGAGGAGAAATCTGCGTAGTAGTGGGAGTTGTACCTTAAGCTGGATATTCGGGATAAAAAATAACATGCCTAAATATCAAGGATGGGTCTTATGAGTAGGCCAAACGTGCTAGCAGTGGAAAAATGTCATTAGTAAGACACAACCAAATGGCTTTCCACACACAGACACAAAATCACACACAGCGGGCAACTGTTTGAACACACAGCTGTACTTCCATACGCGAAATGCAAATGAAGAGGAAAAAAAAGATTCCAAGATTTGTCATCAATGAAGCTGCAAGCTAGCGCTGGAAGTAAACTTGGGCGCTGACGTTTGAAGTGCGGCATGATGAGAAAAGCACGACGTCTCACTGTAACCTGCCAGCCGGCCGATAACTGGGCTTGGCATAGCGTCTCATGTATCAAAGATGGGACAAATGCCAAGCAGTGTCTCTCTGAGCTGGAAAGTTCACACGGACGCCGCTCGACTGCGCAATTTCAAACCAAGCAGTCGCTCGCTCGCGCATGCCGACTCAAAGTCATCCGTGTTACTTTGAGTCCAGCTACTAAATTCTGGCCGCACAAAATGGAATTAGGGAAACTTGCTGATTCTGTTCCGTCAGCTTAAAATGCAGGGTCGGTATTCTTTAATCCGACATAAAGAGTCCTGTCATATTTATGAAACTCATTCAGCTGTCTCTATTCATACGCAATTGGTTAATTAACACACATTACCGGTACTTCATTTTTGCGTTGGCTTTTTTTTTGTCATGCCTTGCTGAAAGATCCACCAATTCACGAAAGTAAAAATATTCATTTAGCACCATTTTGGAATCAACCTCCTATATTAAACTGGGGAGGAGGAGTTTCATGTCATCTGGCCATAGCTGTATCGAATAGAAAAAAAGCTTTGTGTGTATTCTTACGCTGCACGTCACCCCTCCAAAAAAAGACAAAATGCTATATGTCAAGATAATTTGAGATAGTTAGGACAATTGAAGAACAAATTTTCAGGCATGCTGCCCGGAAAAAAAAAAAAATCTTAAGTGTCTTAAACAACATTGAACGCCTTTCTGATGAACATTACTTGAAATTTTACCCCAGTTTTGAGGCTCCATTTTGAGGCTCCATCATATACAAGTCAGTCCTTCAAATGCTGTCCGCCTTGTATGTTCAATATTGGGGCCTAAAATTGTCAAAACCCACAAAATGTTCTTTTGGGTGAATTGGGATGAATGTTTGTCAATATGTTCCCAATGATTGGCTGGTGACCTGTTCAGGGTATACCCTACTTCTCTCACACAAAGTGAACTGAGAGAGGCTCCATCCCGCACCCCCCCCCCCCCTACCCCCCCAAATCGGGACAATCGCCATAGAAGATAGATGAAGATGTATAGATGGAAGCAGCTGAAGTGAGAACAGGTTGGGAATCAAAAGTGAGCTCTGGGGGACGCCACAATCCTGTACCACTGAACACAAAAACATAAACGAAATAGCTAACATTTTAAACCACGAGACATCAGTACAGTATTGTGTACCTAATGAGTCCAAACCACAAAAGATGGAAAACAAGAGACACTAAAACATTGAAAGTTTCTTTTTTAACTATGGAAATCCTTGGAATATTCTTTTCAGTTCCTAGTTAGAGAACTAATTGTGGACAATGTACTGAAATATCAAAGTATGAAATGTACTTTAACACGCAGAGCCTTGTCCGTCTAACACTAGCAGAAAGCAGCTTCCATACAAATCCAACACATCATCATATGCGTGAATGGATCATGAGGACGATTTTTATGTGTGTATATTTAGATGAACAAAGCGTGTACTTCTCGGTCGCTGTCCCCACCAACCTATCCTATCTCAAGTGTTCCCAGAGGTGTGTCGCCCAAAGCGGGATGTGCGGCTTCATGTGCCGTGAAGCCGGTAGAGCACCACGGGTCCATTCTTCTCGTTCTTCTTAATGTGATATTAATGACAATGCGAGGTACACTTGCGAGTGCTATTTGGGGCTACGTTAATCAAGTGAATTTACTTCATTATCCGGGTTGAACCGCTGTGCAATTGGCAATTTAAGACGATGGAAGCAACCTCGTGTTAACAATGATTTAATTTAGCAGAATTTATGACTTATCACTGAAAAGAAAATTGAATAATCGACAAAATTAGAACACATTATTGGGCAAGTAGCCATATTTGTTCACTACGAAATTAACACAGTAAAATTTCGGGAATTGAATGGCATACAGGAACAAACCTTTGAGTTGAAAATCAATAGTGATTACATAGTAACTACTCAATAGGGTTCAGCTTCACGATAGATTGTTTTAAGTGAGTTTTGCAGCAGTAGAAATATGAACTACCGTATGTGTGCTTGCCAAAACTGCGACTCAAAAAAGGAGTCGTAAAGTGGCCTTTGCAACAACATACAAGTAACATACAGTAGCAACCACACAAAACCGGGCACCAACACTCTGGAAACACTCTGAGATGCGATCCAAGTCTTCCAAGCCGCCACATTGACACCCCAAACATCCAAGCACTTCCTCCAAGCACCCGAAAGAACATTTTGTGGGTTTTGACAATTTTGGAAACACTCTGAGATGCGATCCAAGTCTTCCAAGCCGCCACATGGACACCCCAAACATCCGAGCACTTCCTCCAAGCGAGACAGATGTCCCTTGTACAGATTTCAGTGTGCAAAACTCTTTAATAAGCGTATTCAAAAGCAAGTACGTGCGTGTGTCTGCGTGTCTGTGTGAGGGGGGAAATGTGGTGTAACGTTTTTTTCTTTTCTCCGTGTTCTCTTTTGTCATCTTCTTGCATGTGACCCCCCCGCCCCAACATGTCCCTCCGTCTTCCATCTGTAGCTCCCACATTGACCTGGATGTAAATAAAGCCAGTACTGTAGAGCAGTCTGTTTTTGTACATAGAAGCTGACTTGTATATATTTAAAACAAAACAAAACAAAGAATACCAATACTAATGATAATATTGGCTATGCATGCTGAATACCTAGCAATTCTTTCAGGTACTTTTATAAATTCCCGACATTCTAATATGGCATGTCCATGAAAAAAAAAGAAAAAGTGGAAAAAAAAAAGTAGAAAATGGAAAATATAGGATGAAAAAATAGATATTGTCAGGCAATATTCTCTATTCTAGGACCATGTGTGTGTACAAGTCTTCCTGTTTTCTTCCTCCTGTGGGTGCTTGTGCGTTCCTGCTCACCATCTGGCTGGCTTTTGGCAGCGCTACCGACGCAAAGCGAGGTTTGAGGCAGAGCACGCGAGCCAAAGACAAGAGTGGGGCCGGTGACACCCCACAAGGTGGCCAGGGCCATCGCAGAGTCAGCTGCGCCACGGCCGATAATTGGAGCGTATGGCCGCTCATATTCATGTGATGGAAAAAAAAATATATAATATAAATATTGTAACTGTGCCCTGCCCAACCTCATGGTCGATGTTGCTCTCATTCATTCAAGTGGGACTCCATATGGATTGTGCTTCTATATTTTGAAAATGGTTTTGTTTTCTAGTGGGGTTTTTTCTCTCCTTCTTCTCCCCTTCGACATGTGATGTCTAAACATAGATGGAGGTGATTGATTTTTAACCTGTGCTAAAGATATTTTACATTTAATAAATAACCACTGAAATCAAGAACTGTGTTTTGTGTGTGTGTGTGTGTGTGTGTGTGTGTGTCATGTATTTTGATGACTGAATCAAGGCTGGAAATGCTTTTGTTCAGTGGCATTTTACAATGACAGATGGTCACATGAGGTTAAAAAAAATGTGTTCTCTAAAATTGTTCATTTTAATCATTCTTCAGGTTTTGAGTTCTACAATGATAATTTAAACAATTACTGAATAAAGTTAGAAATGAATACATTAAGTTAAAACATTTTGGAAAGTTGTCAAATCATTTATTGATTTTGTTGTACAATAAATCCATGTCTTGATTATTTGATAAACTATATTCATTAATAAATTAATTTAATTACTCATTAATGAACATGTAATGTAGTGAAGTAATATCATCCATCCACTATCTGAACCGCTTATCCTCAGAAGGATAAGTGGTGCACTTTATAACAGTGTGTCCACATCACAGTGTGGCTGGCCAAAAAGTTTCACATACACACATACACCTTTTTTCCTATCTATTAAACAGCAAAGTACAGCGGCAGTCTGTTCGAAAAAAGTTTTCATTTCAAGTTGAAAATGGCTTACTTAACCAGAAGTGGACATCGGCGCCTCTTTGGGTGAGTGTCTGGGCTTGAGTTGTGACCTACAGCAACATACTCATTGTGTTTTTTTTCTTCTTTTATACTGTTCTCTCGACGATCAATAAATGGCTAAAAAGTGTGTTGATGACTTTGGCTCTCCTTTCCCACTAACAAGCGTATTACAGTAAATAAGTATATTGTTAAAAAAACATTTTTTAAAAACTGAAAAAAAGATTGCTTTATGAAACTACGATATAGCAGGGGCAATCTGTTTGTGAAAAATAATTCCTTAAATGGGAGGTGACCAGCATCCTGGAACGGTTTATGATGGAGTAAAAGGCACCTTAGAAATGAATGTGTGTGTGTGTGTGTGTGTGTGTGTGTGTGTGTGTGTGTGTGTGTGTGTGTGTGTGTGTGTTTACTTCAGCCACGGTAACCTTTGCAAGCTGACAGCTCAACTGAGCGTGCTCAGTCCAGCTGTAGTGGGACCTTTTGGCTAATGTGCTCCCCCCCCAAATAAACATGCGGTCCCTCCATTCAGCTTGCCCAGCGGAGCAAGAGGTGAGCAGATTAGCACCTTTTTCGCAATGAAAACACAACCCAACTCACATAATACTGACCTGTGTGCAGTGGTGAGAGTACAAATTTGTCCGTGTACTTAAATTTCTTTTGGAGGCATCTGTCCTTCACTTATTTATTCGGCTGCTGCTAAAAAGCAATCCAAGAAAGAGCCAACTCGGAGGCACTTTAAATGGTGGCAGTTATAGGCGGATTCCCATTTAATATGAGTTTGGATGTGATTAGTTTATTCTGAACACAACTAGTGCCACCGTTTTAACAAAGTAGTAGCTGTAGTCATAGTAGCTCCTCTTTAATCTATAACAACAAAGAGTATGCAGAAAAGTGCTTAAGATTGAATGACGGTCTATATCTTATGTGTTGTGTTGTATTCTTTTGTTATTCTGTTATTATGACTTCAAGATGGCGCAGCGAGAATGGCTGCCTTTAAAGCCGCTCCTATACTTTTTGTTCTTCTACTTTCTTCCTTTCATAACTTTGCTGCTGCAGATTAGGAATTTCTCCATTGTGAGACGAATAAAGGTTTTCTTGTTCTTATTCTGAAATTAGTACCTGCAAATAAGTACTGCATTTTTCGCAATATAAGGCACTTCGGAGTACAAGGCACACCTCAATGAATGGCGTATTTTAAAACAGATTTCTTTTTTAAAATAGTTTTTGCGGTTTTCATATATAGGGCGCACCACATTAGAAAGTGCATAGAATAGAAGACATAGTATGGGCTGTGGTTGGGTTATGCATCCACTAGGTGGAGCTACGCTAAAGGGAATACAATACAATACAGTACAATACAGCTTTATGTATACAGTATTGTGCTTTCACAATCGCTAGAGCTGTAACAAAGCGCATTACAGAACATTTAAAATACTATGTCCAAGAAATCAAAAGATTGATCCATACATAAGGTGCATCAGATTCCAAGGCTTTTGAGAAAATTGAATGCTTTTAGGTGCGCCTTACAGTGCAGAAAATACGGCAACTAAATAAATGTAGGCTGGAATTTGAGAAGGGGCGTGTTGAGTTTTTATTTCCACTCTACCTCCCAGAGACGAACAATTCAGAAAATGTTGCTGGTCCGTTATTTCTCATTTGTCATCCTCATTTTTTCAAGTTGAACCAAATTAGCACCGTCAGTCGGTTGGTGAGTCAGTCATTTTATTTTAACCGTGTTTCCGTCGCCACTGCCATGAGTAAATTTCACCGGTTCACCAGTCTGTCTGTAATCAGTTCCTCCCCCCAACTGCGGCAAAAAAACACATCATAGTGTAACAAATGAGAAATCCAATTTGATTAAAATGACAAGTGGAGTGCACTATATAACAGTGTGTCTACATAACAGTGTGGCTGCCCAAAAATTTCACATACACACATACACCTTTTTGCCGATCTATTAAACGGCTAACTACAGTGACAGTCCTGCTGCTGTTCTAAAATAGTTTTCATTTTAAGTTGAAAATGGTTTTCTTAACCAGAATCCAAACCAAGGAGAAAATCCAATCCAAGTTGCTTGTACTACTAATCCGGTCTATAAATTCTCATCTTCTTCTTCCTCTTCTTCTCCTCCTCCTCGGTTCATTGACGGATTACAGCTCAATGATGCATATCGCCACCTACTGCACAGAAAATGCAAAGCGTTTCCATGTAGACCTATGTCCAGTTTGTAAACGATAACGTTATCAGGATGCACGTGCATCGCTGGCATGGCACGTTAATAACACGTGCACACGCCTGTAAAGGATTGTAAAAATTACTTGGAAAAAAATAACATCGCCAGATGGAGAGCAACTTTCCGATCCGAATGGGATCACAGAGTAGCACGTAGATGTTACCAAGTGGCCCAATGTATATTTTAGCAGGGTGAGTAACAAAGCCAGCTAGTCTGCTAGTTTGAAAAAAAGGGAACTGAAGTACAGCGGTTGCTTTAGTCTTACTTTTATCCAAGCCTCTTTTTTTACCCAAGTATCTGTACTTATACTAAAGTATAGAGTACTTGTGCCACTACTGCTGACCTGCGTCCCCCTGGCAGGGGTAGGCCAGGGGTCAGTGTGGAGGTGAGCAGCTTTGCTAAATGCACAGCGCCAAATAAAAGGTCAACTTTTAATAGAAACAGAACAAATCACCGACTGCACTGAAGCAACGAACGAGCCCGTCCAACCTTTACAGGAGCAGGTAATCGGGCTGATGCCCGCAAATTGACCATCACAGCTCTCCCCTGTGATTAAGCCTGTCCTGGTCATCGGTGGGTGCTAAACTCTAATTCATAGCCTCCATTAGCCTGCTGGATGTGGCTAATACTCACCTACTGGCAACATGTTCCCCTGGGGGGGCATTAGGTACAGGATGGAGACTGTGGCCTTCCCTCCCCCCTACGGTCCCTTTTTTCTCTTTCCATTCCTTCATCATGCTCGTTCAAGATGAGGCTTTCTTTTTTCTTTCTCAGACAGTCATTCCAACAACAGTGTTTAAGGATGATCCTTACAGTTTTTGCAATAGTTAAGGTTTGTCTTCTATTTCAGACCTGCCCTCAAAAGGCACCACCAGGATAGGACAGACAGACATGGCTGGAACAAACTTAGAGGCATTCGGCTTTGGCTCAACAAAGGGGAAGCGAGACACCCCACAAAAATAAAAAGTCCGAACGACCACCCAATGCAGTTACTGACTTATTGAGTGACGGATCCACCGGGATCAACCAACAGACCGACGGAGTGAGACTGACTAAGAGATGGGTAAATGGACAAACCAAATAACTGGGGCCAACTAAGACCAAAAGAGGAGCCAACCAGTCGACTGACAAATTCACCAGGACCGACCGTCCGAACGACCAAAAGTCCAACGTACCAATCAACACTCCGACAAACCGGGGCCAACCGACTGGCGGAAAAACTGACTGACCGGGATCAATCAAGTGATTGACCAGGGCAGACTAACCAAAAGACCAAAGGACAGACAGACTAAATAGATAAATAATTCCTTGTAAATGGACTGTTGTTTTAAATTGTTGGTAACTACCCTAGCAACTAACACACTCTATGTTTCGATGAGCCTGTTAACACTTTTACTTGGTGGCAGAGTCGCAAGTCATTGAGATTTCCAATGGGCTAAAAACTATGGAGGAAGGACAAGAAAGGACTCTCATTGGTCCCCATTTTCTGCGCCAAATCGCCAACCACGTGGCAGTCATCGCTTACTTTGAACTTGGAACAACAAAAGGTGAAGGCAAGAGGAAGGCGCAAAGGTAAGAGAAGGCGCAAAGGGACCAAGGGAGGCACCAAGGAGGCAGGAGGCGATGATGCGCCTCGGCTGTAGGACGCGAGGCATCCAAGGGGAAAATGACAGCCAGTCAGAAGGACTTGCGCAGCCACTGTGAAACAATCTCATTTTTATCCGCCGCCGACGGTACTTCCGAAGCGATCCGCACAACCTAATTATTTTGCCCTAATAAAAGCAACATATGCTAAGACAATAAAAGGCCTTATTGGACAGCTATTCATTAAAGGGGAGCCGTAAAAGGTACAGAGACTCGGGCACAGGGATTACCTTTTTTTAAAAGGGCTTTTCTCCTTAGACTTCTGCGGGCACAGCCATACGGGAGCGTGGCCCTTCATAAAACACGTGAATTATACATGTCTACTTTATTGGCTGTGATGCGCTCACCTGACTGACTCATTCAGATACCTTGGCTGAAGCAGTTTCCAGTATTGAAATGCGTACATGTGGGCGGTGACCCACTAGATGGCGCCTGTCTCTGATCTGTCTTTCTACTTTGAATTTCACACTGTTCCGCGCCGATTTTTAAGTGATCATTTTTATTCTTTTCTTTTCTCCGTAGCATACAGTAAAGTCGGAATACTGAAGTATTCTTCAGTGTGGTACCACATTGCGCTAAAACAACCGAGGTGTACTGGAAGCAATTATATTTTCGTGGCCTTTCAAATATTTTTATTTTGGAATTTCTGGTGACATTTTGGTTTGAATGAAGAAAAGTGGCAACACTCTAAGAATGGAGAAATGTAAAAATTGAAAAGGTGGTCGACAAAACAGAAATGTTAAGATCGCCAACTGCTTGAGTTTATTCTTAAAATAAATGGGGGATCAAACAGTATTTTTTTCAATGTTTCGCCATTTTAGTAAAAAAAAAACAGCAAAAAGCAGTGCAACTTTGCTGCATGCTTTGAATGGGAAAAAGAAGCACTGCCTGACAAAAAAAGTACAAATTGAATCCCAGTAAACTGTTAACACTAGGGTTTGCATTAGTTAAGATAAATGTGGGATGAAAATTGATTTCCGATGGTTTTCAATTAGACATGTTTTTTTGCTGCAAGGAGCAAATCTGCAGAATTCTCTGTAACTTTCCCAATTGAAGAAAAATAGTGGAATTGAAATGACAACTGAATGCAAATTCAAAATGAATAGTCATTGAAAATTTGACCTGTTATCATTTAACATAGCTAAAAGGTCTTGGGGGAGAAAACAATCTAAGAAGTAATAAAACATCATAATAATATCCGATATTACAAATATCAAAGTCTTACAATAACCTGAGGAGATCAAACTTGATTTTTATATTTAATGTATTTTTTTAAAGCAAGGTTCAATGTGGCGACCATTTATCATAGCTAATCCTGGCTGGCCTCCCTCCACCTTCTCCTCCTTCAGTCACCAAGTGGAGGTCAGCAGAGGGATGTTCTGTTTTAAATAAGGAGGCAGCACTGGCCCATTAAACTCTGATAGTAATGATATTAATTTGGCAGGAACGTGTCATTTTCACAGGAGAGCAACTAGCTGAAGAACTGTCATTATGGGCGTGTGTGCATGTGTGTGTGCGTAAGCGCGTGCATTCACCCGCGTACGCGCGCACGCACACACACACACACACACACACACACACACACACACACACATAGAGAGAGAGAGACTGTGTCACAGCAGAGCGGCTAGCAGTAACATTATGAGAGAGTGTGAGAGATGTGGTAATGGGAGAGATTAGCGTGCCCTTGGTCACCACGGCCACAGTGGAGTGACTGGAGCAGTGACTTATAGCCAAACGTGGAACCTTTACACCAGGGGTGGGAAAAGGATGGTCCCCGAGCAAAATCTGGCCCAGTGAATTCTGCTTTCAAAATGTCTGGCATTGGATGAGTTAAGCAAGAGGGAGAGGCAGAGAAGGTCCACAACTAAGTGTCAGTAATAGTCGATGTTCACCTGTGGGTATTGTTGATGCCCTGTTTTTATGGATTGCAGCCCCGTGTGTGTTGAATAGCAATTGTTTGATGGTTCATCACTACTGCAGCATCTTTGTTCATTTTCGTTTAAAAGTCGGTTGGGGTGGGCTCCAATTCATCTGCGACCCGGATGAAAATTGACCATGTTCCACTTTAGAAGAAACGCTTTTTGTGTGGTGTCAGTGTCTTATAATTACACTTGTATTGAAAGACACAACAAAAACAGTTGTGTCGATATAAATTGACTTGCCGTAGTGTAACTGTGTGACCCCGTCTCGCCGCTTCTGACCGGAAGAATGCGCTCCTGCATAAATTAACAGTGATGTGCCGCGATGTAATTATGCCGCTGTCAGGATGGCCTCCATGCTCAAATTCATTTTAATAAAGTCGGTCTCCAAGGTTACCAACCACAGGGGGGCAGGAAGAGGATGGGGGCGGGGTCACCTTTGGTGTCAGCCCCTATGGAGCCCACCCATAGAAAAGAAAAACAGTGGCACAAGCACGTCACAATAGTAAAAGCTGCATCTTACGCATCTAAGAGCATTTAAGCCTTACATACTGTTCGTTTGTACCGATAGAGTCGAATAACTTAAAATGTTATAGCCGCATACTACGTTACAAACAACTTGCGATAGGTGGCAAAAAAAAAAAAAGACTGAGAAAGTTCAGGAATGCTCATCAAAAACTCGTTTGGAACATTCCACAGGTGAACAGGCTAACTGGGAACAGGTGGGTGCCACGATTGGCTATAAAAGGAGGTTCCCTGAATTGCTCAACCGTTCACAAGCAAACGTGGCGAAGTTCGTCTCTTTTTAAACAACTGCATGAGAAAATAGTCCAACAATTTAAGGACACTTATCTTCATGGCACAATTGCATGGAATTGAGGGATTTCAGTACAGTTTGGTTGTGTTGAACTTTTAAGTACAATACAGTTGCATTTAATCTTTCGGAACGGTGTGTTTTCAACCATTTAGGGTAATATGTTACTAAGATTAATTAAGTAACCGTGTTGCCCCATATACTGCGTCGGCCTGACAGTGCGAAGGTGCAGGGTTGGATTCCGGCTTGGGCCTTCCTGTTTGGAGTTTGCATGTTCTCGCCGTGCCTGTGTGGGTTTTCTCCGGGTACTCCGGTTTCCTCCCACATTCCAAAAACAGGCTGATTGAACACTGTAAATTGTCCCTAGGTGTGAGTGTGAGTGGTTGTTCATTTATTTGTGCCCTTCGATTGGCTGGTTACCAGTTCAGGGTGTCCCCCGCCTGCTGCTGGAAGACAGCTGGGTTAGGCTCCAGCATGCCCAGCGGTTTGTCACAACGGTTTGTGAGGGTAAGTGGATCAGAAAATGGATGGATGCCCCCCCATATTTATTGCCGGTGTGTGTTTTGGGTCATCTAAGGAAAGTCATGGGTAAAATACCAAAGATTAGGGTACCTTCTTGTTGTTGAATGTCCAATCACATATCTGACCCCAATAGTATGTCACAGAAAATAAAAAAAGAGTTAAAATGGACAAAGAAGAAGGACACAAGGTACCAGAAGAGCATACAAAGGAAGTGGGGGAGGGGGAGGTGGTTTCTCTCTTGGGCAGATGGTGGTCTGTATTCTCATTTGTCCTGCTTCAGTATGAGTGTGTGCTAAACATTCACCTCCAGGGCAGTGCTGCTGCAACGCAACATCCATCCATCCATCCATTTTCCGAACCGCTTCATCCTCACTAGGGTCGCGGGGGGTGCCGGAGCCTATCCCAGCTGTCTTCGGGCAGTAGGCGGGGGACACCCTGAATTGGTTGCCAGCCAATCGCAGGGCACACAAAGACGAACAACCATCCACGCTCACACTCACACCTGACAATCTAGAGTGCACAATCAGCCTGCCATGCATGTGGAACGTGGAGGAAACCGGAGCACCCGGAGAAAACCCACGCAGGCCCGGGGAGAACATGCAAACTCCACACAGGGAGGCCGGAGCTGGATTCGAACCCGGTACCTCTGCACTGTGAAGCCGACGTGCTAACCACTGGACTACCGGGCCGCCCGCAACGCAACATGCTTGCCATTAGCGCACATTGCTGAGATGTTAGCATGCAGCCCAGGAAGACAAATCCTGGCCACTTGGAGTGGGCGGGACCGGCAAGGTCGGTCGTCTCTGCTGGCCAAGAAAAACTATCGAGAAGCACTGACTTACTTACATTCAGAATCAAAATTGCGACATTTGTCCCATTAAAGAATTTATATTTACTACTAATACTTTATTCACTAGTGATTGTGGATGTAAATATTTTGTCCAATCAGATCTCACCCTGTCAATCTTATTTACTTCGAGCCAATGTAAGTCAATCTATATGAGCAATGGTCAACAGCATTTTATCAGTCAGTCATTGGCTGATAAAATTTTTTACAGCAAATTTCAAGACGCAAAACATGTCTGTCGTGATCTGCAGACAGGAATATATTTAAGTGTGCGTGTGTGTGTGTGTGTGTGTGTGTGTGTGTGTGTGTGTGTGTGTGTGTGTGTGTGTAGGTGCGTGTGTTTGCGTTTGCAGCCGCATGGGCTCGTGTGACTTTGAGGGTCCATGCAACAGTCAGCACGCGTTGTTAGCCGCAGGTAATTTATGGTTGAAGTAGCCTGATAGTCTGATACGATCGATTGCACCAGTGACTTCTCCAGCTGAACCAAAAAAAATTAAATAAAATACACTTGGGAACATTTTACCCAAGCAGTGAGACACCTGACCAACCTTCGCGTCCTTGCTTTCACAATTCCAAACAGTGAGTGTGACATGAAATCTACCCAATGCAGATGAGACGCGGAAGAAGTGTGGCGGGTTTAAGTTCAAGCCATCATCTCCCTCGCTCTCTCTCGAAAATTCCTCACACGATCCATCCATCTAAAAGAACATTTAGTTAATTGAATGATTAATAAATTCAGCTCGGTCACACTGTTTCACCGCACCGCTGGCTTTGGATAGAAATGTCTGTCAAACAGTCGACATCATATATCAACATGTTGGGAACGTGGGCCTTAAAAGCAATAGTAATAAGTAAAAAAAGATTTGTTTCCTCAAACAGTAGATGACCAAATGGATCAAAGTTCATTCATATTAACCCTTTCATGCATCCTGTAACCTAATAATATGATAAGCTGTGCACTGTAGTAACCGCTGTCCCTGAAAGGGTTAAATCCATGACTGACTGTCACGTATGCGAGGTGGTGGTGGACCCCAAAAAGCAGGCAGGAGGGAGGAGCAGGGTGTAGTTGACGAATTGTATTTAATAAAACAGAGAAAACTGAATCCTAAACAGACAAAGTGCTAACAACCAAAACAAATCCAAAGTATCAAACAAAACCATGACTGAAGCAAAAACTATCACTAAACGAAACAAGACCGGAACAAACATGACAAACAAACCTGACAGCTGCTAACAAGCAAACAATGACCCGACAATGAGTGCTGGGGCTGGGAGTCCTTTTAAAGTCCTAATTGCCTAACGACCAACAGGTGTGCAGCTGCAGGCAAAATCCCCACAGTGCCACCTGTGGGTCACAAACCGAAACATGACACTAACAGCCGTTTTTAAAAGTAAGGTTCCCCTTTTGCCAGCAGTTTTAGAGCATTTTGACTAATCTGTCAAGACCCGCTTGAATATTGCGTTGCATGACAATCCAAGAACCGAATATCACCCGTTGGGGCTCACTGTGAAACTAAATAGAAAACAATATGAATTGAATCCTCTTTACAGAAAGCATTACACGGCAAAATATATTACAAAGAGAACTACGCTTTGTGCATTTTAAAGAGCCACACAACTTCCCCAAGGAATGTACGTAGCTATGTGCTAATACACAATGTGATATGGCATCAACAGGCTGCCGAACCGCGTGGATGGTCGCGCTGTCTCAAGCAACATGTAGGGAGGCAATATAGAAACACTTACAGACATATATTCTTTCTCCTCTGCGAAGAAACACTAATATGACTGCAGTTTACTGAGGAGTGATTATCTCCATGCATGACTGTATAATACTACCCCCAGGTGGCCAAGAATCACAAACCAGAAGGAGCAGCACGCTGGCTACTGAAGTGAAACAAAAGACGTGGCATAAACTGCCTAATTCTTTATATTATTTTTTAATGGCATCATTACTGGATGTTTGTATAAAGTACAAAATCACCAAACAATATTTTCTGGTTTAAAAAAACATGACAGAAGATTTGAAGTTGTGGCTGTATTTCAAGGCACCACTGTATCCCGTAAAACCTGAATCACTGATACATTTGTGATACAGTGCAGGAGTGGAACTCTGTATGATTTTTTTTTTTGCGCTAACAAGTCCTTCAAATGACAGTACCGAAACAAGCGTGCTTGGAGACAGCCACCCTACTACACCTTTCCTGCCTTAATAAAGATGAGCATTGACAGAACAAGTTGCTCTACATAAACCTTTCCTTCACCCCTCCCACTGCCCCCACTTTCCAAATCCAGTTAGACGAGAACATCCTTGCCTTTCACCCCCCTCCACCGGTCCCTCCGTCATACCTCCTCTACTGATATCAGCGACTAATCGGGAGCGTCAGGCCGAGCGGGTCCCTGACGCCTGTCCGCCTTTCATCCGACACCTTCAAACGGCATGAACACGCTTTCATAACGCTGCCTGAGTGATGGCTTTGGGCTGGAGTTTGGAGGTGGAGACAGGGGCGTTATTGGGTCGGGCACTTTGTCCTTTTTAAACACATGAATGGAAAGTGCTGGGAAGTAATAAAGTACAAATACTTGGTTCTTGGACTTACTTGAACCAACTTGTCTCTCATTCTCCACTGCAATTCCGGGTTAGTATTAACACACAAATGGCTGGTGAACACAAAAACACAAGGCGGCCTTTTGGATAGATAGCGCCTGCATACAGGAGGAGGGGGCACACAAATAGTATAAAAGAGTATGTGTGTGTGTGTGTATGTGTGTGTGTGTGTGTGTGTGTGTGTGTGTGTGTATGTTGCGTTTGCATCCATAAATAGGATTGTATAGGAAGCAGGGCAAGTTAAATGGGATTGTAATGCAACAGTAAGGATGGAGAAATAGGATATGAGGGTAAGAGCTGTGTTCTCACTCGTTCCACTCCCCCCGCGATATACAGATTCTTTAGGACTTGCCTGCAGCATGTGCGTGTGTGTGTGTGTGCGTTTGTGCGTTTGTGTGTGAGTGTGTGTGTGTGTGTGTGTGTGTGTGTGTGTGTGTGTGTGGGCGCGCGTGCATTAAGTCCATTAATGTGGAGGCTAATCTTGAGGCGCCAGTCTCCCCAGGCGGAGGGTGACCTCCCCCCAACCAGGGTCTGCCATGTTTGTCCTTTCGAGCTTTCGTCTGTGTTCAGTCCTTCAATCTCACACTACGTTTCCTCATTCCCCCTAAACTTGCCGTCATTCTGTTTACCTCTGCCAAAGAAGTGATCTTTTTAAGATTTTTTTTTTTAAACAATGCGATAGGTAGGTATTCTTCTATGGATATTGTTGATAAAGCATGATGTTCTTATCGAATCAGATTGTCATTTTTCACCAAGGATTCGGTTGAATGTGCATATGAACCGGCTTGGTTCGGTACCTCTAACAAGGTTAAGAACCACTGGGCTCGTATGAATGCACTCAGTTGAGTCAACTACTTGCAAACTCACTTAATATTAAACATTTTGTGAAATCTGGCCTGTGGACCCAAAATATGCTCCTGACCTGCACAGACACAGAGAGGGGTAAAAAGGGCCTTTGTAATGCCTTCGCCTCAGTCTACATAATCTGCATGCAGAACGCCTCTCGAGCAACAAAACAACAACAACGCCTTGTCATTGTTATCAGTTTAAATGTGTTGCACATTTTCTAATAGGGGCCCTGAGTTATGACGCCTTGATTTGTCTTCATAATTTACAAGATCTCTTGTGTGATTCATTGATCAATTACTCAAAGAGCTACCACTGTCCAAACATTTATTCCACTCTTTAAGCATGCCGTTTTGGATATAAATCCATCACGGGATCCTTGGTGTACGCTTTGTGTTAGGATGCGATATGTTTTAATTCAGCGTAAGCAGACAGCGCTTAGGCCTGGGCAGGTTAGTCCTATCAGCACGTGTTTATCTTAATTCCCTTCAGTCTTTTTAAGTCCGCTATCCATTTTCTGTCTTAGAGGTGCTGAGGCTGGGGGAGTGGAGAGACTGGAGGGGTGTGGGGTTGGGGGGGGGCGTGCCACGCAAAGACGTGCATCGTTTCAACTACGACGATATTAGTGTAACTATATATGCATTGCTCAGTGACTGTGACAAAGTGTTTACATTGACATACACGCTTTATGGACACGGTGGTGCTTTGGTGGCGGCTCGCCGTGACCTTGGCGCTTTGGAAGGGGCTGTAAACAGGCTAACTGAGGCGAGGTGTGCTAACATTGCACATATCACATCACAAAGTAAGCTATGCAGACATGCTCGGGATTTTTCCTGGATAAGATTGACATAGCGATGGGACCACTTTGATCATTCAGGTTGTTGTCCAAAATTGTTTTCACTTTCGGTATTACTGAACTGAATCCGTTTTACAGTTTTTTGCTGTCTTTACCACACTTTTATTAGCTTCTCCAGTTTGGAAGTTTTTTAATGCCCTTGCTTGACGTTTTAACCTTTACCAGCTTTTATATATATATATATATATATATATATATATATATATATATATATATATATATAATAGTACTGTATGCTGACGCAATCTAGTGACAGTGTTCTGCAAACCCACTTGTAAAACTGTTATGTAGAATACACTACTTGTACATCAATTGTCTTTGATGTTTCACTTCAACATAGTTCCTCGGCACAGAGACAGGGACTTGTTTCATCATAAATACTCAACTATATGAATTTGCAGGTAGCCAATTTTGAACATGCAGGGTCCATGGTATAATGTTAAACTTTAACAGTTCTGAACCTTCGCTTAATTTATCTGGTCCACTCCAATTCTTGAGGCTTAGTACTTAGGGCTTTTCAGACCTGAACAATGACTTTTTATCCAGTCAAGTAGCATCAATTGTAACTTTTTTTCCCGTTTAGCCAAAATGGGTTGTAACGCTTGTTAAACAGTACAATATTTGCCGGTCTGAAAACCTACAAAAATGTCCTGTCTTTTGCCATTCTTTTCTTCTTTAAGAGTTTTCTTCCAAATGCAGATAGTTCTGATAGAGTGCCCCATGGTGTACTACCACCATTGAACTTCAAAATGACACCCAACATCTGTAAGGCGGGTCAGATAATATCAGTTTTCATGAAGTCTTAATTACAAGAGCTGGAAACGGATGGAAATTTGGCAGAGATAAATGCAGGGAAAACCCTGCACGCTGAATGATGAGGTCAAAAGCATCAACATCCACCTGATATGCAAGCACTGTATTACCCCCCTTTGTGAGGAGAATGACAGGCTCTTTCAAGGCGGGTGGGTGTTTGACCCTCCTCCCTGTTTATCTTTTGGGTCACGTCCCGCTCTCTAACTCCTGACCGCTGACCTCGGACCCCGGCCTGTCAGCCGGCAGAAAGCAGCGCTGAGCTGACAGCTCCCAAAGCCCACTGACCCTCAAAGTAAGAGAGCAGCAGCAGCAGAAGAAGAAGAGAGCGAGGGGGTTGCTTGGAGCTGTTAACATCAATTGGAAAGGCCGGGAGGGGGGAGGGATAGTTTACCTGTACTATCCCCCATCCCATGAAGAAAAACAAACATCAAAATGGCTCTCTGTAGAGACCATTTTACAACCTCAGCCAAGGTTGTAAAATTCTGTTTGTGATCATTTGTCAGCCACTTCCTGGTTCACATGTTAGACAAGAGGACGGTACCATTTTTGATTCTGGAGCAGGCGAGAGGGTCTGTTTAACCAAAAGTCTTTCTACCGTGATGTGAGCAAGCATGACAACCTCAACCACAACTTGACAGGAAAGCTCTGTGCTTGGACAACGGACACAATGTAGACAGATACATCTGCATCTTGCGCAAGCACAGTTGGCCCCTTGAATTTTTTTTCACCTAATACCATCACTTGAAACCTTATTTCCGCATGATTGAACGCACCGCGCGTTGCCATGGTACGCGATGTGGATCAATGGATCGGTTCCGTGCGCAGGCACAGGTGGCCTTGTTGTTTAGTCTAATACCGTAACCCGACCTCGGCTGGGTTCTCAGTGCAGTGCTTAACGCACAGTGCGAAATGGAGCTAGATAGAACCGTACTGTGCTCATGTGCAGTCGGCCTCTCTGGTTGTTTGATTCAAATTGGAAGTGTTGCACTCTGGTACCGAATTCTAACTGCTCAAAACAACAAGATAGAATCAATATGAAATCAAGGCTTCGCAAAATTATCCACAGAGACTAGAAAGTTGCAGTTGTAAACACGCCCGGGTATGGATAAGTGGAATACAGTCAACACAAAAAGAGAAGGGGAAGTAATGTGCTTCGGTATTGTATGGGGCCATACATGCGAGTCATTATTCACCCCAAAATATTTTCAGAGGAAAGTCTACTCATTTCACTCAACAACGGGCTCAAGACACAACAATAACAGCGATGGGAGCTCGAATGGAGTTCGGGCCTCAATTTGTGGATAACCACGTGCTCTCGGCTGCAAACACACCAGACGGGCAGCTCTTCGTGTCCAAGTTCATGCACCGCTGATCTAAGTACATAATGAAGTGTGACATATCAAGCCAAGGCGCTAATGGGCTGTGAAGTCATTACTGAACTCTACACTCTCACTCATGCGCGTGCACGCACACAAAAAAAGAAAACCTTGTGAATGTGACAAAGCTATTTAACTGCATTCTTACACTGCTTTTTAAAAAAAAAATTTACCTTGACACATATTCCCAATCTTGCCAGTGGTTATTCCCACGTGTGCTCACGTCTCACTGGAGGACAGACAGTATGCAAAGGTGATGCAGACATAAAGTCAGGGGTCAAGTGGAGGTCAGGCGGCGTCTGCTCATCTGACGGCCTTGACTGACTGTTTAATGTCACAGCAGTAACGTCGAATAGAGAACACAGTTTTGCAGATTAATGAGGATGTGAGGGTGAGAGACGCTGTAGACGTCCCACAAAGATTCACGCAAGGAGATAACCTGACGTGATGGATACGATGTTGCCTGACGCGTGTCACTTATGTATGTGTTGGTGTGCCGCAAACAGTGTAGTGGAAGGCCCATGGCTGTGTTCTTTCATCCAGCCTATAAAGCATTGACATTATTTTGAGTCTTGTAATATTTGCTGCATTCATTGTGATGTTTTAAACCCACTCTAATGAGAAGAAGTGCTACAGAAGATAGACGGATGGAAACCAAGGGAAGAAGCTCGAGTACAGGTTGGGACCCAAAATGGATTCCTGTGGGATGCCACAATGCTGTGGAGCTACAACGTATTAATTCTGGCCTCACCGAATAGGAAACATTTGATGACATATGCAAGAGTTAAACCAAAGATGTCAAAACTATGGCCTGGTGGGCATTTGTGGCCCACCACAATTTTTTTCTTACGGCCCGCAACATTGACTAAAAATAACATCTGACACATTTCAAGTGTGGGTGTTGAAAAAGTTCTCAACTATTCTCACCTTTCACAGAGCCGTTTTTTCAAAATAACTCAAGTCGAAATAGAAGGATAACTAAATGAAGTCAAACCATTTCAAATTAGTCACAAAACTTTGAAATGTTTCGACTTCAGTTATCCTTCCATTTTTCTGTATTCCAAAGAAAAAGTTTGAGCACCCCTGGTTTAAGCTCTTCCACATTGGTAATGTGCACATAAAGGTTTGGTTGGTGCACAAGACAGAGAGAGACTGGAAGAGGGAAAAAGAGGGCAAACAAGAGATGCACTAAAAGCTTGTCAGTCCCTCTTAATTATTCTAATTGCTGAGCTCGAGCTTCCATGCGAAGGCTTGAGCATTCCCTTGGCAAAACTACACAAGCCTCCTTTAAACACACACACACACACACACACACACACACACACACATATACAGACACATTTAACCACTGCATGGCCTTGAAACCGCTGATCCTTCCTCGTTTGGTCCTCACACAAACTCCCCCCATCTCCATCAGCATCCCTCCTCCTACTCTTCCCATCACAGCAGACCCTTCTGCTCTGTCTCACCACAGTCACTCCTCTCCTCCACCCCGCCGCTCCTTCCAACTGGATTAAAAGTACTTTTCATTACTCGTGTGGGAGATATGGCACTTAAAAATCACCCCATTATCATTTTTCACCCGGCAAACAGCGCACACTCTCTCCCAGAGACATAATTACCACGCCCTGTCATAGCAGGGAGATGGAAGGTGCTGATTCCCAGCCTGGCCTGGTGTGTGTTTATAAGAAGCCCGCCTGCCTGCTTGCCTTATTGATATTAAAAATGCTGCATAAACGAGCGTTTAAAATGGCTGCCAGAAGAGGGGCGAGAGAAGATCCACTCCAATCACAAAGTGCAGCACACATCACTGGATCCCTTTGCCGGCTTGGCACCTTCTAATGGCTTGGAATAACAGAATAGCGCTGGGCCAATCCACGCTTGCGCTGTCCCGAGCTCTGCCAGGACTACGGCAAAGGCGCTGAGTGATAGGGCTCGCTTTCACCAGTCAACACTTAACAACTAATGAATTGGAAGTCATGTGAGGAATCAGATTCATGGCTGGATGTCTGCTGCTGAAGGTGCATCCGAAGGGATCCATCCGCGCTAATGTTCACCTTCGCTGGATTTACAATTTTGCATCGGCTTAATTCCCTGATTTCAATCTCGTGGCAATACCCAATTTTTGTTAATTGTGGTGTGGCAATGTTTTTTGCACGTATGTATATGAGAGGTACCAGTATCGTTTCTTGTGTGCTCTTAGTCTCATTTTGGATAAACTTCAGAAAAGTGTTGAGAGAGTCAAGTGTAACCTTGTTTTGCATGATCCCACAGGGGTCCATTTTGGATGGTCGGACGTAATAAACACTGAAAGAAATCAAGGGCCTGTCTTGCACACGTGGAAAACGGGTGCAAAAACAAATGTGGAGGATGATGAACTAACTGTGCACACCTAAGACTGCGTCAACCAAATGGGCAAAAGTGCTGAGCAGTTCAACAGAGCACTGCATTTATATTTTAACTTAATTGTGCATAATTAAAATAATACCTGACAATGACACCATTTTCAAATTGTGGGGATCAGAAAAACTTTTGCAAGTTTCCCAAATCTTGATGTATCCTGGCCCTGTGTTCACTTCCATACATGGCTTTCATCAACGGCAACATATTGCTTGTTTACGATATTTACATGCACCCCTGCAATGGCATTCATCAGCAAGACATGAGTGTGGGGCTGTCCACCGCCCCTACACCTGGAAATCCCTCTGCAGGGGCCTGCTGTTGGTCTGTCACGTCTCGGAGTAGCTGTCTAACGGTTATGTCGGTGGATAATGCGGTGACAAACGTGGGACCTGCATGATTAACTGGGTGGCTGTTTGATCACATTTGACTAATTTGTGGAATAAATCTTCGGGCTGGCAGACCCTTCTAGACACCATTAGTCCTGACACGGAAACCCCTGACACACACACACACACACACACACACACACACACACACACACACACACACACACACACACACACACACACACACACACAGACTATATATATAAATATAATTTCTTCTCTTTTGCCACTACCTGCTTGCTTGGTTTGGGGCGGTCAGTTTTCCACACCAAGGGCTTGGCATGTTCAAAACCCCATCTGACCAGATGTAAAATGTAGTACCCGGTATTGCCAATGGGAAATTGCTAATAGCAAAATCAGCCAAGTAGCTACTGCACAAAGAGCAAAGTATTTACTCACTCAATAGTTTGCAAAACATTCCGTAGTGGTTTTGGTGTGGTGTAAGTGGGTGATGCGGATTTTCTTGTAGTTGGACACGAGGTTTGTCTACGGATCAGGAGAGTTTGCGCCCCTCATTTTTACAGAAAATCACTACAGTAAATCATTTTCCAGCTGTGCAGATGTTTGGGTCATACCTATCTTTCATTCACCAAACAAGAGAAGCCAAGTTGATTCCAAATAGCTCAACTTTGGAATCTCCCAAACCTTCAAAACATGTAAATGGGCAATAAGCACTGCAAGATTTACCAAGTGGTGTTTTTCTTGATGAGTGAGGTAGTATTTATTTTCAAATTATTAAATTGCAGGTGTTTACTTTTCTCACAATGAGCCTCAGCCCATGAAGCAAAATCTTGCCTACAACTCAGAGTGAAGGCAATCGAATTGTCATTTTGTGCGACTTTCACTTTCAAATAATGACGGCAATAGTTTCCACCTTCTCTCAAAGCTGTTTGCTTTTGTTGTATTTTCTTACTGAATAGATTGCAATACATGCCGTGGCGTTCCTGGGTGGTGTAAGTGGGTCGACACTTTGTGAGCTCGAGAAGGCAGGTGGACTAGATTATAATGCTAAGCAAACATGAGCTCCGAGGCCTAATTATGACACAGGGGAGGTGCCGGCAAGAGAGAGATTGACTACTTTGCAGTGCCGGCGCGGATGCTGAAGGCAGCAAGAAGCAGCCGGGTCATTTGTAAACAGGTAACGAAGCAGGCCAGGTGTACGGGCATATGTAGCAATGAGGCGCGGGAAGTCAGAGGAGAGTGGGAAGAGAGTGGGAGGAGCACAGGGAGGATCTAATTAGACTGTGCCCTGTGCCAAACTGCTAAAATGGCCAACTGGGCACAGAGATTTATGATGGGGTTAAATTAGCTTGTCGGCGAGGGTTGCTGGTAGCACCTACACCTGCTCATTGTCACAATGATGATTAGAACCCTTGAGGAGGATAGTGGTCGACACAGCCTTGTTCAAACCCAGGTTTTTCTGAGGTATGAAACACAAATTTGGATGTAAATTGTTTGTAGTTTTAAGAAAGAGCACTAGAATAAGAAATACTGTAACTTTTATGCCCTACGGACCGGTTTAATGTCAGACCATATTATAGGGACCGGCCTTTAAGGTGTAACGGACAACAAAGAAATACAGTCAAACCTCGGTTTTCGTACTTAATCCGTTACAGAAGACTGTTCGAAAACCGAATTGTTCGAAAACCGAAACCATGTTTCCCATTGGAATCAATGTAAAAAAAATTTAATCCGTTCCAAGTCAAGAAAACAACTTTTTTAAACCACTTTTTTTATAATTTCACACCATAAACTGTACACATGTAATAGGAGAGCAGGTAATATGTAAATTACTGTACAAACAAACTGTAATATGTTTTATTTTCACCAATTTTAACATTAACATAGAAACATAAAAATTGAAGGAACATCTCTCTCTCTCTATCTGAACAATACACACTCGTCTGCTCACAATGGATGCTACACGAAGAAGCTGTTTCTGTATGATTATTGCATAATAATGAGACACCGGACACCAGAGTGTTGATTATGTGCCACTGTATTGAAAACTGCCGGCCGTAAACAAACGCACGCACGTCTCCCGTGCTGCTGGGGCAAACCATTCTGAAAAGGGGGGTTTTCACTCTCCCTAAAAGAAGCGTCTCACCAAACACGTCTGCTTTTTTTATTGAACAATACAAACTCATCTGCTCACAATGCGCGCTACACGAGGAAGCGTTTCACCAAAGACATTTGGTTTTTTTTCAAAATCTTGATTGAACAATTTTCTCCCCCTCTCCCTCCCTTGTGGTTACTTTCTGACTTCCGGGTTGAGTGAACGCTGGCGCGTTTGGCTGCCGCTGCTCAGCCGCATTGTGTTTTATTGTTCTTGTTCCTGATTGTAAAGTGTCCTTGGGTGTTTTGAAAGGCACTTATAAATAAAATGTATTATTATTATTATAATACAAAAACGTCTGCTCACAATGGACGCTACGAGGAAGCGGAGCCGAGAGGATGAAGCGACGCATTCAAGTGCGCTCAGTTAGTTCGAGAACCGAAATTTGTTCGTCATCCGAGGGATAAAAAACTCGAAATTTTAGTTCGAAAACCGAATTGTACGAGAACCGAGACGTCCGAAAACCGAGGTTTGACTGTAGTATGATATGACCTATATGAAAACGGTGTTATTTTGAAAGCATAACAAACACGAATTATGACACGAGGAACATCCTATCTGGGTGCAACACTCTCTGGTTTCTATGGGAATACCTTCAAAATAAGATGCCGCAAATACAAAGTGCATGAAAAATACGACTCACCATCGCTGCATATTATAGTGGGCTTGGTGCGTGGGAATCTCCCGTTGAGATAAATCCATATTTTAAGTAGGACTCCTGATTCTGTAGGACTCCTGATTCTGTCTATTAAATCTAGCCTTCTTTTTCTTGAAAGTCGTAGGCTCCTCTTCTGTCTAGGCTAGGCCTTTTCCCCTTCCCAAAGAAACTTTCCAAAGACGTTTGTTTTTTACTCATTTTGCTTGCTCCCTGGATTAATTTTAGCTGTGACCGAGAAGCGCGCCTTGACTAGCGTCAAGAGTGACATACTGTAGACAGATGTAACGGAGGATCTGGCAAATTTTCAAACATTTTCAGAGTCCGAAATAAATAAAATGAAAGTAATGCAACTGATTTAGTCTTTCTGTGCTGCCCAGTACCAAATGACCCACGGACCGGTGCCGGTCTGCGGCCTGGGGTTGGGGACTGCCGATCTAGGCAACTGTTAGATATTTGGTCACTTCAGTGCCGTTTAACGATGTGGCGCGGTACTAAATGGGGCCAGAGAATGTGGATTGGGGACCACTGCTATAGCCCACAACCCACAACTAGATGCCCACACACAGATTAACCAGCCAACATGACTTCGGCTCTTGATGTCACTAACTCGGCTAAACCCCTTAAATGCACAATTCCAACACACAAATCGTACAAGTTTTATTCGGGTTGTTCTGATTAGGATTTTGTGCTGATAATTCCGATATAATTATTCGTGCGTGAGATCAGGCAATACCGATTTTTAGAGCTGCTCACTAGCGATTATTTTAAGAATTGATTACTGTGTTATTTTTAAATGGATGAATTCGATTTAGGAAAAAAAAAAACATTCCATCCAAATGTCCATCGCTTTATGATACAAAGGACACATGCAAGGCATTATTTCAAATTGACAGGGCAGAAAACGCACAGGCATATATTATGAATCAGTCACAGGTTTGGCCTGCAATGTGCAGTGCTAAGGAAGGGGGGAGGGGACGCTACAATGCACACAGGTTGGTCTCTCGTTGGCCGTAGGCTGCAAAGTACGACCTGTGGGTGATAGGTGTTTGTGATTGGTCAATGAGAGGCATTGCTCGACATATGTGGATCATGTGCATTTTCAAGTGGTGGATCACGTTTGGTATCCTGCCTTTTCGATCAGAGCACCATGAATAATATATTGTAATTACTCTTTATAAAACCAGTTTATTTCTTTAGATTATTTAATATTATATATATTTTAGGCTTTTATGCAACCGAGTGTTATTTCCCTTTTTAACACACAAGAAAAGAGTGTGGTGGTTGTTTTGGGGCTTTGAATGGACTGCTATGTCATTTCATTTCAAAGGGGCAGAGTGATTCTATATGAGAAAATTAAGTTACGAGCTTGGTCACGGACCAAATTATACTCGTATGTCAAGTGACCACTGTATTGTTTTGTGTTTTAGGGAAACGACAAGAACGTCAAGTGAGTGATTGGGGATGATGCTGGAGACCATTTAGCATTAATCAATGAACCAGTGGAGAGAAGGCTTCCAGAGCAAGAAGCCTTTGCCTCCATTTGCATCTGTATCCTTGATCAAATCTGCAAGGTAAACAGCTTTAAAACCAGATGGGGGATATTAAACTTGCAGATTGAGCCTGACCCCCCCACTCCCGCCCCACACCCCACCGCCGTCGTCCCCTCCACTACCTCTCTTCCTCCCCGGGCTTGTCTGAGGCTCGGGGCTGGGCTCCAGGCCTGTGTGTTTCAAATCCATCTGCTGAGAACAAGGACGGGGCACGCCGAGGCAGCCCAGAGCAGCCATACTTTCATGGTCGGTTTCCATTTAAATATCTGACTGACAGGGAACATGGCGCCAATAAGGCGTCCCGAGAGCCTGCCGCAGGAATAGGAAATGGACAGATAAAACCTCCCTGGGGAGTCAAAGGGGGTGAGAGAAGGGCTAAGCAGCCTCCAAACGCCTTTAACAGAGGGGCCTACCTTTAGGACTGTATGAAAACATGTGTCCGGGAAGCAGGAACATGATTGATGCTACCAGACTACCTGAACCATCTTCATCTTAAAATATTCAACATTTTTAATTGATACATTTTTCATGGAAACTGGATTTGTGACCTATTTTATTTTCATTGTAATTTCTGTATTTACCCCCCAAAATGTGTGGATAATACAATTGAACCCTGCAGACTCACAGTTTGGCGGCAGTGGATTTGTATATAGATATCGCATATTGACATCCCTGTTCAGGATAAGCGGTGCTGAAAATGGATGGATGGATGCATACATTTAAATGGCCATACATGAATTTCTGCTATTCGCAGACCGGCCTGGCCCCTATTCCCCGCGAATAACGGCGGTTGACTCTAATATTTTTCATATCTCTGATTTTATTAATAATTCTGCAAACCAGCACCTGCTTTGCCTTGTATTGTTTTCGTTGTGGAGACGACTGGCATACTGAATTTCCCTTGTGGAAATGCTAATGAATGTTAATATTTGTCAACTGTGGGTATGTGAGGCCCATTGAGACTTTTCTGTGATTAAGGGCTGTGTAAATAAATTGGACTTGACTTGGATGAAAAAAGAATTTCCTTACCTTCTGGTAGTTAGCCTCCTATCCTACCTCCCAAAAAGCTAGCTAGCCTACATGGTAGGTAGTTATCTAGCGAGGCAGCTGCTACCTAGCGCAGTAGGTAGTCTCCCTATTTAGAGTGTTTTTATTTGATATATGATGACAAATTGAACACATTTTGTAAGTACTGCTGTATTTTTGTCTGCATTTTCGAAAATAATTTGCCCTCGAAGCTTGCTGAGAGTATGACAAAGGCAAAAAACAAAAATTGTGAAAACCAGCTTGGTCTCACAAACAGGCAGAGGGCTTTAGTAAGACAGAAAGGTAAAAGAGCAAGACAACGGTCACACACTTCAACAGTTTGTCTTTCCGAGGCTGAATTTAAGTTCTCCGTCGTCGCTCCGTGCTACCAGCCACACTGACAGGTGCAATCAGGGTCAAGCTCCCCACCTTTGTCTTCAAGGAGCTCATTTGCATCCCGCCGGCTAACAGCCAGTCAGGGCTTGTTCTGAGGGCTCGCTAATCCAATCAGATCGCTTCTCCATGAGACCGAATCGCCACAGACACCAGCATCTGCGGGAGGCTCATCACACGGCATCGCGGGGATGCTGCCGGTGATTGGTTGCGACAGAAAGTCGGAGCCAAGTCGGCTTCACCGGGCTTCAGCCAGACTTCAAGTTAGCCGGGTTGACGTTCAGGAGCAGGGGAGGCTAAATCTACGCTTCCCGTGTTATGACTTGTGCCCCAGGAACGCCACGAGCATATATTGGCCATGAAATCCGAATTTGAGTGGTGGGATATCATGTTTATCTACTTGCAGCATCAACTGCGTGTGGCGCATTTCTGCAAGGACCTTCTCTTTTTAATGGTATTCTATATTGCTGTGACATTACATTGCAATTCTTCTTGAAACATTTAATTTTGAATAATACTTGTAACCTAATGTTTATTTTTTTTGAACATTATCCTTATTAATTATAATTACATAATGAATACTTTTTATGAGTTTGTTCAAAAAGTGTCACATTGTTCTGACTAGACTTCATCATTGTCATTATTACTACTTTTACAATTATACTCATGTATTCAGTATTGACAGTATTTTTTGAAGTAAAAAGTCTTCTTGGTGATAACAATACAACCTTTATTTTTTTTATACGGGTATATAATTGAATATAATAAATTAAATATCACCGGTTGATATCATTATGTAAGGAAAACTTTTGGGTGAGCCGTCATGTGGTGGGAAGCCACTTGATACTGGTACTGTAAGAATCGTAAACATCATTGCATTCTTTTTCCTTTAATATTGTTTTACGCAGCATACAGCTACAATGATACAACCGAGTCCTCTAATTCTCTGACTTTACTCCTACTTTCCAGCCAGGTGTGCGGCACCAATTGTGTCTCCTTTTTGGCCAAATGGGATGAGACTTGACCTGCTGTCTGTTCCAGCCTTGCGTACAATTAAGACCTGGAGTGAGGGGTCAGGCAGTGTGCTAAGAGGGCAGGGTGTGGTGTTCGTGTGCAAGTCTATGTGTGTGTGTATAGAGCTGGATCCATAACAGCCCTCCAAGCAAAAAACAGCTCCAACCAGTAGAGGCAATGGATGTGTGAGTTTTTGTGTGTGTCTGTGTGTGTCTACATGTAGCACATACATGTGATAAGCTTGTGGTAGCCATTGTAGGAGTCCAGCGAGGGACCAAAGGCCCCCTGTTGTCTTGATTAGTCATTTATCAGGCCTGGCAGTCCAGACCAACCATAATCACTCTTCTCCACCGCTCCCCCACCACCATCCCACCAACCAACCTTCTATTGCATCCACCCCTACCTACCATGATGCTCAAAATCCCCCAGGTGCGGACATCCAGCTCGTCCCTGACCCACTCTTGGCTCTGTTGTTTGAAAGCAGAGGTTCTCTTTGCTCCTTCGTCAATGCTGATATGTATTATGAGGGGTGGGAGCCCTGAAGTGGGACTATTTGGAATTGGACCAAAATTTGGAGGTACTATGCCATTAGTTGCCATTTATAACTTGGGAATACGCAACTAACGAGAGTTTGACTTTTTCAGAGTTGTGTTGACCGCTTATTAAAGTATGTTGAAATAAAGTTTCCTAAATTCTACCTTTTTTCCCTCTAAATCCTGATTTTCAAACAAAACAAAAAAGTTTTTCATTAACTCAATATCGACCAATATGAAATAATTATTTTGTGATATTCAGCCATATCGCCCAGCCATAGATAATACTGACAAGAAATGTTCACACTATGTTGGTAACAACCCAAGTAATCATATATACAAAGAAAGAACATGATATCGTGGGGCTGCTTTTAAGCAAATGCGATTGGTTAACTTCACATTATTGAAGGAAGGATGACTGGGCAAATGTGCTGCTACAGTCTTGACAAAAAATCCCTTGCCATCTAGGAAGATGATGAAAACGGAGGATGGACATTTAAGCAGGATAATGGTTCAAAACATACTGCCAAGAAAAGTCTCTTGATTTAAAAAAAAAGAAAGAAAAAAAAGCTGCGAGAATGGCCCAGATGATCACCTGACTTGAATTCAATTGAAAATCTATGGGAAGAACTGAAACTCAAGGCCCATAATAGAAGTCCATCGACTTGTGTGGATGAATGACCTAAAATCACAAAAGAGCGATGCATGCGACTAGTTTCTGCGCACAAGAGGCGTCTTATTGCTGCAAACAAATACCTTTGCACAAAGTATGAAATAAATACCAGTTGGCATGTTCAATACTTTGTTCTGTGCCATTCCACATTATTACGCACAACTTCATTTCTGCTCTTGTTTGTTTGAGTTTCTTTGTATGTATACATCGGGTGAAAATTTCATGTAAATAGCTCCTCTGGAAAGTACTGTACTTTGAAAAATGGTGACGTGTTAAATACTTATTTCAGCCACGGTATGCACATCTTTTATATATTTTTTAAAAAGCCTGCACAGTTAATAGTTGGCAGCAGAAGATTATTTCGATTTTAATTATTTCTGATGGCGAGAAGAGGAGTAATATTGCCTGTCTAATGGTGCTTAATGGTTTCGCGAAATTAAGCTATTTAGCACTGGAAGAAAATGAAGCCAGCAGCATGATGAGAGAAGAATGAGTTAAGAGGAAAAGGAGGACTTCCCTTCCAAACGGGAGCAACAATCCCCCACCCCCAACCCCCACCGTCAACCCGCCTACCTCACAAGTCCCTGCATGTCAACAAGAAGGGATTATTGAGCTGCAAACATTGAGGGGTCAAAAAACGAGCTCATGCAGCTAACCAGCTGACAAACCTGACTTCCTTCAGTTGTAAGAATTTGAAAAAGATGAAGAGGAGGAGGAGGAGGTGTAGGAGGAGGAGGAGGGAGGGTCGTAATCTGGACTATGCAGACGGCAGGATACAAACACATTAAATCCTGCCTTCCACATGCCTCTTTTCTTTTTCCTTCACTCTTCCTCACCATCATTCCTACTTTCACCCCCCACCCCCTGATCCCACTCTCTATAACTCACCCTGAAAGAGGTTGTAGGAAAAAAAACGAATTATAAAGACAGGTTAAATGGTGAAAGGTCAGCAAATTTGGGAATATAAAACGGGCCAAGTGGGGAAGTGTGCGATTGATTATTTGAGAAAGTGGGGTTTGTAAAGTGGCGCACATGATGACAATCGTGCCACATTTGAACTTTTTCCCGTCCTTCCGATCAAAGTCAGCACAGGCCCGTTTTGGGATGTCTTGTGTAGGTTATCCTGATCAATTATCATGTTGTATTTGGTGTGTAAGGCGGGGTACACACACATACCAACAACTGGGCAAAATTCAGCCTTTTTCCATCCTGATCAAAGTCAGCAAAGGCCCAATTTTTCCGATGTCTCTAAATAATTACCTTGAGCAATTACCCTGTGGTGTGGGGTGTGTAAAAAATTGAGCCTTTTTCCACACATTCGTACAAAGACAGTACAAACATACCAACAATTGGGCTGGAATTGAGAATTTTTCTACCCGAGTGATGCGGACGTGCTCACCACCCCATTGCGCCACACAAATGAATTCAATTTCCATTATTTCCACCAGGAGAAAATGACTTCAAAATGCAGACGAATTGGATTCAATCTGCATCATTTTTTGTTGACGCAAAAATAGTCGCTTAAGAAGCTTTGTTCGCCCTCATTTGTGTTTGGACTATTCTGATTTTGATTCAGTTTGAGACCGTTTATTTTGGTTAAATACTTTCTGAGGCTGGTTCCATAATACTGATTATAACTCTGCATGTGTGGAAAGAGCGTGCCCCTGTGAAAGGGAGGGGGGGGGGGGGGCTGAGGGGCAAGTACAATTACAGCGCCTTTTAAGCACACCTCCTCACCCCCGCTGACTTGTCTCTTCAAAACGGCGGCCTTCATAAAAGAACTCTCTTACAAAACACAGTACTGTGTCCCACTCACACGCACTCTCTCGCACACATATTGCACTCAGCTCCTTTTAAACGATCCCAAATTGTAGCAGGCCATCCATGGGGCAGCAATTAAATACTGAGCCTTTAATTCAGCGGAACGCCACATTTGCGACCTTTAGTGCTGTGGGGCCAAACGCTGGACTGGAAATAAAAGCCCACGAGATTTTTGATACTGAAAAAACCCAACGGTAATAATGACACACTGAACAGGAATGTTCAAATTTCAACTTTTGTATGAGAATTAATTTGAATAAATGTACAAACAATATATGGCAGTCCTATTCAACTTTTTGAGGGGTAAATCATACAGCTGAGGGTGAGCAGCGTGTGTGTGTGTGTGTGTGTGTGTGTGTGTGTGTGTGTGTGTGTGTGTGTGCGCGCGCGCTATTTGTATTGTCAGCGCGGCAAAGGCCGCACTCCTCGCGGTGACAGGATCGGGGCAGATCAGTGCTCACTTACAGAACAACTCACCTGAGGAAAAACTCCTCTCTCTCTCCTTTTTCTTCCCCCCCCCTTTTAATTCCTTCGCTCGCTCTCTTTCTTCTTGCATCTCTGACCCAGACACACATCCCCTTCAGCTACTCCCTTCTCACCCCATCTGTCTCTTTTTGTACGCCGCTCCGTGTAAAGATAACCCTGTGGGGGCCACACACACGGACACATGCACACACACATGCACACACACTGACAGGCTCAAACACACAGTTGTGTCCGTACATATGCATCACCTGCAATGTAAAAGACTCCATAAGAGCAAGTAAATGCTCTATTTCCTGCCACTGTGTGCTGATAGATGAGAGCTCTGTTTCCTGTGTTTCCTTTCATAAATCTACTCTCGTCATCCCTCTTTCTTCCCGAGTGCAAGATTCCCTCAGCATGCGTTGGCACATGCAGTAAGTACACTGTGCGTGTGTGCGTACTCTACGTGTGTGTATTTGTGTGTACCGGTCAGAGGAGAAGGTGGAGAATTAAGTGGCCTTGGTCGACAGTTGGGGTAACGGTGCAGCAACAACCAAGCAAAGCCTCCTGCCAAAGCTCACGGTTCTGAGGTGCCTTTTGCTCTTTATACACCAGACTGCCTAAACTTGAGACGTGCACAGATACACACATACCGACACACATTCATAGACACGGCGTGCGCATGCTACACAAAAATGCCCGTAGAACAGAGGCTTCTGATCCATGAACTTTGTATTCTGTTGCCTGAGATGGCCCGATACAGATTTTGAGGAGTTCAATGTGTGTTCCACAAGATTGAGAAGTAATTCTGCGAGAGTCACAACAAGCACAAATCACACCGATTCGATGAAATGTCCCCAAATGTATCAGAGCAGCAGCAAATCTAATTTTAATGCCAAAGTTGCGCTAAATGTGTAAAACAGTATTGTACGTAAAACATTTTTTTTTTTTCATGTTTCTGTGATGATGATACAACATGGAAAAGTTCTACACTGCTTTACAAAAACTATTTTTTTAAAAGTCAAAGAAACAATAGAGCAATTAAACAGTGGTCCGAACACGGATGCCTGTGGGATGCCATGGATACCTTTTACCTGTGCATATTCTTTATTACTAATAGAAAAACCTTTATGTCATCATATGATGAGATGACTATACATTCAGACAGTTTTCACAGTCATCACAGCCGTTACAATGATGTGATCCAGGACAATATTTAGCTTGACACCCCTGAGTTAGACCGTAGAAGGGTACCTAATGATGTGTCCAGTGACTGTATATCGTGAAGGACTTGCTTGATGCCGATGAACAGGCAAAATGGGTATGCCGGGTGTATCAGCTATTAGACGCGGTCGGGGATGACCCTTCTTGAAAGCAAAAATATCAACGCACAATAATTTGTGTGTATTGTATGTGTAAGAGCTGAAGAAAGCCAAACAGAGGTAGAAAATGGGGAATGAGGCTTCCTTGTTCCTTATTTATGTCTTATTATAGCTACAGCGGCGCCTGGCCACAGACACACTCACCGGGGACACAATGATGAACTACTCGAAAAGACAGGCCGCTCACTCCTGGGAGGACACGCTCCCCTCCACTTCCACACTCCTTTACTTCCACAATTTCCTCGCCAGCTTGTTGTTATCAAGTCTTTTGCTCCCCGTCACCTCCTACTGCACACCTCTCCTTAAAATTCAGCCAGGCAAAAGGTGACAGCACTAAGACATCGTGCAGTTCATTTCCATTGGCAAAGGTTGTCGTCAATAATTGATCCATACCATTTTTGACACCCCTTGCTGAAGTACTACCCAAAGGAGTGTGGTACGTAAAGGGTTGACCCAAGCACACTGCAGTCAGCTGATTGGTCAGCAAATGTCTTGTGTCAGCAACAATGTATCTTTACTCCAAACAACCATATCCCCATTTGGTGGATCTTAACGTCAAGCCCTGAATGTACCTGTCATCTGATGATGTTTGTTTTTCCATAATCTCTAATGGAATACAATTATTAATATTTGTTCCCTGATTAGATAACACTGTTATGACATTTATGATACAGTGTGATTAATTCAGTACGGGTTGGACACATTGCTCCTACAGGCTGCTTTTTGGGGATGGCTGCTGTAGGCATTATTTGCTCCGAAAATAAAGAAAGAATGTTTAGATTTCTTCTTTTTTTTTTTTGCCACCAAATAGGGTTTTCTTTCCCCCAAAAAGATGTGCATAAATTTGCAAATGCCAATATGCCGGGGTCCACTGATACATATTCCAAGAGGTTGGGCACAAAATCCTGGCTTCCATTGTGATGTCTGCTAGGAGCGCAAGGTTTATTTTATCATCATTTGTCAGAAGGATTTGAAACTAAGCAGTGTATTTCATCGAGAAATTTCATAGATATTCAATTGGCATAACATCTGGTTGCTTTATTTGGGCTCATGCATAAATGAATTCTCCAACTATATTTAAATTGCCTGTGACTAGCCAATCTGGTTTGTATACTATCCTTATGGAATTATATCGGTGTTAATTCCATAAATTCCTGTTCATTGCCACGGACAATTTCCAACCATACTCTTGGGCGACCCTTCTAGTTTTTCTCATTCTCAGCCATCTTCTGTGGGCTGACCTGCAAAAGTGCACGTGGGTGCGCTCATTAGATGCCTTAATGAGAAGACAGTACGGCTGAGATGAGACTTGATGGCAAGTTTAAGTAAAGTGTCCTGTGTTTGTTCAATGTGCCACATTAGCTCTTGCCAGGCAGCTTTAGTTGCTTTCGAGGAAATAAATACCCTTACACCAACATGCGCTTCCTCTGAATAGACCTGTGTGTGTGTGTGTGTGTGTGTGTGTGTTTGCCTGGTTCGGGAAAATTAATGTCTATGAGCGCAACGCAATCCGTCATAGGCTGAAAGCAGAGGTCATTCAGGAAATGATGGCAGGCAAGATATAGGCTTCTCCTTCCACATCCAACACACGCGCACGCACATAAAGAAGGTAGAGATACAAACGCAAAAGGGCCATCAGATCATTGCATGATGAACCCTTTCCCCTGATTTACTCTTTGACTTTGTTCCTTTGCAAAGAAAGTCAACAATATTGTGCACCTTCCGTCTTTTTCTGTGTTGTGGAAAGTCGAAGCCTCAACTGTCATGAAATGACATCCAAATCAGCCAAATGCAGCACTTTGTTGAAGGGATTTTAGCCAGAATAGTTCACAATATGAGGTCAAATTTCTTGCAAGTTGTTTTTAATGACATTTTACCATATTTTGTGTGTATTAGCTGTGGTCTATTTTATATTTAAGTTAGGAATAGTATAATGTGTGGGTAATTTATCGTGGCCTATTTTTTAAGTATCATTTGGTAAATTGCATGTTTTAAAAAATTTGGGGGAAAGTTAATTTGGTCAATTTTGTATTTCATTCCATTTTTTAATGTATTATGTTTTGAATAAAAAAATAGACACATTTTTATTATAGTTTGCATTATGAGGAGACATTAATCAGGACATATTTATTTATTTTTATTAGGGTCGCGGGGGGTGCCGGAGCCTATCCCAGCTGTTTAATTATCCAGCTCACACTCATATATTAGAGTTTCAATTGTATTTATTCCACACAGGGAGGCCGGAGATTTACCCGGTTTTGAAGCCGATTGCTGGCCTTTGTTATTTTGGGTAAATTTATTTTGTTTATTATTATCCATCCATTTTCCGAACTGCTTTATCCTCACTAGGGTCGAGGGGGGGGGGGGTGCTGTTTATTATTAGTTTTTTTTATTTAAAAAGAATGCTATTTGAATTCACTTTCTACAGCAACTGTATTTTTATTCCTTCATGTGGATACAGTATGAATGGCTGTGAAACACACACACACACACACACACACACACACACACACACACACACACACACACACACACACGCACACACACTTTATTCCCTTCTCATCGTTGTTGACAGATAAATCACACACATTAATTATTGACAGTAACTTCAATGTGAAAGCCAAACATCCGTCACCTTCTTTTAAATCATTTCTGCCTTCTTACAGAGACAATCGTATGACCATCGATTGCCAAACAGCACAAGGACGTATTGATGAAGGACACACATACCCACACACACGCACACGCATTCAAGCCAAGTCTGGTAGAAGGAGTTGCAAAGCGATGGCCAAACTTCCAAGTGGTATCGTCCTCCAGCGCGCCACATGTAAGCAAACAGTGAGCTTTGCCACGGCGTTTACAGACAAACAAAGGGTGACCTAAAAGCGTGAGTACCTGTCGTTCCCTGACAGAGAGCGAGCGGGACGGAAGAGGTTTTTATCTGCGTGACAGAGTGAAGGATGCGCGGCCACGTTCCACTCGGATGCTCTTGTCCTTTTAGTAAATCAGCCCTCACTGTTGTCACCTGCTTCAGCCGTGGTCACACATCACTGCTGTCACTCTTACATGATGTCAAACAACACACACACACACACACATACATAGTGTATTTCCCCGCACTTAAGGCGATGACATGAGGACAACCAAAGCGGCAGGAGTGAATGGAAGGAATCGAGGCGTGCTGTTCGTAATCAACTAATTGCTATTATGACAAATTCATATGCTTTCGCAATGCATGTACGTAAAGTACTGTGCCAAAGTTTTTTTTTTTTTTTTGTAAAAGTACACTGGATTCGTGCCACATTGCAAAAATGTGTGTTAGGTTTATTGAAGACTCTAAATTGACTAAAGGTGTGAATGTTTCTCGAAATGGCCCCAAGATTGGCGGATGAACAGTCCAGGGCGTAACCAGTCTCATTACTCTTTAAGGTTGTAGGATTGCAAAAGTTTAAATTCGGGGGAGGGGCTGATCATTATTTTCCCTGTGGTGCGAGGATTTTTTTCTTCCTGCGGCTAGACAATCACATTTCTGTAGAAATTGCATGTAAATGCTGAAGTGAACTGGAATGCTATGGAATTAATTGGATTGCTGAAATGTGAGACTTGAAAGTTCCCTGAAGAAATGTGTATGGATGGGGGAAGTCAATTTGAGAATGTGGGAAAAATGGAAAGATGGGGAATATAACAACAAGTTCATAAAATGTCCTGAATGAGTGTAACACGTTGAAGGTGGAATGGTTTGAGTTGGTTGAGAAAGGAGGAGGTTAAATATGGCAGTGTTGTCTTAATTTGGGGACGCTAAGTGTGGATAAAATATATGTATAATCTCTGTAATTTGGGGATTTTTTTTTGTTTCCAAATTGCGCACCAGCTTGAAGTTGGAATGGAAACAGTTGGATAAGGAGTGAAACATGGAAGTATGGGATGAATATGGAACATGTCAATGGAATATTTTTCATAGAAAATGTAGAATCGTGGTGAAAGTAGAAATTTTGAGAATCTGAACAATAGTGTTCCAAGATGAGGTGAATATTTTGAATCAGTGGGCAAAAGTAAAAGAAGGAGTCGAGCTAAAACCGGCAGAAAAATAAGAAAATAAAACTGGAGCATTATTATTATTATCCAGCCAGCCGTTTCTGATCACTGTATGCTCACAAGGGTCGTGGGGAGTGCTGGAGCCCATCCCAGCTGTCTTCGGGCAGTAGGCGGGGCACACCCTGAACTGGTTGCCAGCCAATCACAGGGCGCACATAGACGAACAACCATTTGCGCTCACACTCACACCAAGGGACAATTTAGAGTGTTCCGTTAACCTGCCACACGTGTTTTGGGAATGTAGGAGGAAACCAGAGTGCCTGGAGAAAACCCACGCGGGCCTGAGGAGAACATGCAAAATCCACACAGGAAGGCCGGAGCCGGGATCGAACCCTGCACCTCTGCACTGTGATGCTGACGCGCTAACCAGTCAACCACCAGGCTGCCCCTATTATTATCATTCTTATTATTGTTATTATTATTATTATTGTTATTATCATTGTCCCGATTTTTGTGGGGACTAGAATAAAAGACTGTATGTGTGAATGCACTTCAGCATTCCCACAATGCACTTGACAAGGAAACACCAACACGTGAGAAAATGACTTCAACGGCAGCGACCGTGTTCTCCCTGTTAAGTGCTCATCAGACATTAATAATCTATCCATGCTGCACATAATCACAAAGACGGGAGAGGGTAAAGAGATCAATAGCATCGCTCCTGCAAGACGTATCGCTTTGCAAACGATTTTCCACTGCAATCGGCCTCTCGTGTACTTGACACACTTCCTGCTGCGCGTCTATAGAAGATGGAGGAGTCAAGAGGAGGATGAAGTTGCTCCCTTGCCTCACGCTACATCACTGGCTGCCATGACATCACTGCGGATATGGAATGCCATTTGGAAAGCATTAATTCAATATCCTTGATATCCAGCCATAAAGTTCAGGTACTAGTACACATTTTGTCCTCACTTGTCGGATAATTCAGCTAACCGGTAAAACAACGGTGTCTTACTTGCGCTATTTCTAGTATGACCATAACTTGGACATGCGAATCAATGTCAAGGATCTCCGGCTTAAGGTCCATTGACTAGTCACTCTTTGTCCTTGCTCGTAACACAATTAGGCACACGAGTACGAGGGCGCACGAATGGAATAATTGTTTCTCACACGTGATATTTTTCCGCTACTTGTACCACTTTTCAAAGTTCAAACGGCTTCAATATCTTTGCAATCCATCTGAAGTCAAGGTTCCTGCGCAAGTGTGCTCTTTGTCCTCACTTGCGAGACAATTCAATGACTGTGTCTGACATCGGCTTATAAGGTGCACTATTGGCTTTTGAAGAAAATGAATGCACCTTACAGTCCGGGAAATACGGTCTTAACTTAGGCTTTTTTTTTTATGCTGGTATGCATGTACATTCCACTTTTTTCAATAAACTATCGTCAACGATGGTTTATAGGAACAATACAAAACAGAAGGGTGTAAACATTAACATGGGTGAAAAAAAAGTAAAAAAATCAGGGAAGTAGAAATCGTTGTTTACAACAGCCCTTGCTCGTCTTTGCATGCTTTTCTGGGGCGTAGTGAAACATTTTCAAAGGTGTGAGGTGCGGAAAATTTGGGCGTTGATGCCGCGCGGAGAGGCCGCGCAGAGAGGTGTCGTGGATGAGATGACGTAATTTCACGACGCGGAGGGACCTGCACGTACCTTGCGGATGAACTCAGCATAAACAAAGCTTAGGAATACCCTCAATAAAGATGATTAGCTTTAGCCCGGAACCAGTAAAAAGTATTTTACTTAATTTACAAAATATGAAGCTGTCTGCTTTTGCATTTAAACTCTTCATTTAAATTCAGGCTCGTCGCTCTTAAGTTAACGCGTCCTGAATGAAGACTTTCAAGGACTGCTTTGGTTTTGCAAAGGTACCGACCATCCACCCCCACCTTGACATCATGCAGGACACAAAAATCACAGAGGCAGACCCCCACTCCTCCCTCATCCCTCTGACTGCTACCCGCTCTCTCCGACCCCGCAGGCTCCTCCTCTTCCCCTGGGCTCTCTTCTGTGATTGGAATGAAAGGTAATGGTCCTGAAAGAGGAAGAGGGGAGACTTTTCCACTCTTATCTCTAAACTCTCTCACACACACAGAGCCATTGTAGATAAACAGATGCACACAAATATACATACATATGTATACATTCACGCACGCAAAGTGCACTCGCGGTGCAGGATGATGCGAGAAATAATATTGGTTTAATAGTGAAACACTTCAAAAGAAGAAGAAAGGAATTACATCTCGCAACTTTGTCTCTTTTGCGAGGGGTGGAGGAGCAGAAAACGGGTGACGATGTCAACGTTAAACAGATACAAAGTAATTTAATAGGAAGCTTAAAATAGTCATAAATATTGAATTAATCATTTATAATAGATCTTAAAGTAAGTGCGCTCCTTGAAGTATTAGACGTACTGGGGGGAGGTGGGATTGGGGGGCATGTGATAAGAGACTGAGGATGATAAAATAAAAAAGAGCCCTGGAGACATTTTCCCCTTTTCCTGTGCTAACATCTCTTCACTAGCACGGATGAATATTCATGTTCGAGACCCACAAAAAAAGCAATAAAAGAGCCCATGCCTGATGTCCACTTTGCATTCTTATTTATCTTCCATATCGAGCATGATATTCGCAACATTGAATGCACATTGCAGCATGTTACCCTCGTGGCAGGCATGTCTGCCTCACATTTGGGATGTTTCTAGTTCAGGGATCACATTTGCTTCTCACACGTCTGCATGTTCTCCCTGCGTATTGGGATGTTTCGGCAATCAGTTGATGGGTTTTAGATTTTCACCTTGTCATTGACTGGTGACAGGTCCATCATTTGTTTCCAACGGGCCTTGAAATTCACAGGCCACCAGTCTGCATGTGTTGTACGATTGACCGGGCAACAGTCCATCGGTTGTATATTTCTCCTGTGTGACAAACGGGCAACCCACTCAATTGGTTGTGCATCCGCACCCTGCAATTTACAAGCATTCGGCCCATTGTTTAAAGATGCTCTGCCAATGATTGGTGACCAGTCCGTCGTTGTTACGTGTGGCCTGCAACGGAGTGGCGACCACTCAATTGGTTGTCCTTATGAGGCTCCATGAATCATTGATGCTCATTAAATTAGTTGTCTACGTGTGCCCTGTGATGGACTTGCAACCAGTCATCCTCTGTGAAATCACCATTCTATTTGCCTTCATGTGCCCTGCAATACCGTGGTGAACAGCCAACTATTTGTCTTTTTGTGGTACAGTATATCATACCCGAGCCGCGACCAGTCGTTTTTTTGTGATTCTGATGCTGTGCATGATATTGTTCACTTTTGAATGCCAAGGTAGCACACAAGCATTATTATGATGTCAGTACTGAGTGTCAAGAAATGGTGCAGGTGTCCTGAATGTTTTGTTCTTGAGTGTGAGTGCGAGCGCACGTGAGTTGAGGGTCACACGGTGAAGTTAAGGACATCCAGCGTGGGCTTCTCTCATCATCTCATCATTGCTGCTCCTGCTGACTCGGCGTCCTGCTCCTGGAAGCGAGCTGGTGACCCAAAACTATTCACTTACTTCCCCAGGAAGCCGCTTGTGCACAAGTGTGTGTGTGTGTGTGTGTGTGTGTGTGTGCGTGTGTGTGCATGTGCGTGCATGCTTGCGTGCATGTGTGTGTGTGTGTGTGTGTGATAAAGAGAGAATAAAGGCTGAGTTGGCACCTTCACAGATAGTACAGTGGTATGGATGTGTTGAGGAAAGTGCAGTGTTCAATCTGTGCTGTCACTGGGGTTATTTTTTTCTTTTGTTCAGGGTGAAGAATGCCATTCACTAGCAAGAAAAAAGCATTTTCTATGTTGGAAATACGCTCAGACAGGAGGGAGCAGCATGCCTTTTCAAACTTCAATAAAATATATATATATGTGTGTGTGTAAAATGGGCTGATTTAAATATCCTTAATATATTCTCGAAAAAGGTAGAAAATAAATCATACGGATATAAAATATACAGGGCAGCACGGTGCATGACTGGTTAGCACGTCCGCCTCACAGTGCAGAGGTGCGGGGTTCAATTCCGGCTCTGGCTTTGCTGTGTGGAGTTTGCATGTTCTCCCCGTGTCTGCGAGGGTTCTCTCTGGGTACTCCGGTTTTCTCCCACATTCCAAAAACTTGGCGGGTTAATGGAACACTCTAGGTCAAGGGTCGGGAACCTTTTTGACTAAGAGAGCCATATATATATATCGATTTTAAAAGTGAACTCAACAAAATGTCAGTATAATACGCTACTGAATGTATTCTTTTGAATGATTTTGTGATAATATTGACCATTAATGTGAATGGTTTCCATTCCTCACGATTTCTAAAAATCCTGCAAAACTAGCGGAATTATAGTCAGCCTGCCGGGGCTATACACGGAGTTGCTGCTGGCTGGCGAACGTAGCATGGCATGTGTCAAAGTGCTGCTTTACATTGGACCATTTCATCGATGGTATTTTGTCTTTGTAAATCAGACACACCGCAGAACCTGTTCTCTCTACCAAGGTGAATCCTTTGGTCCATTCGTCCTGAAGTCTACCATATTCTTTTTTTTTTTCCGCTATTTTATTCGTTTAGGATTAGCTTTGAACTAATGACCGAGCGGACTGAATCAAAAGGGGCCGTTTACCTGTTTCCGCAGCAACGGCCAACGTAGGCCAGTATTATCCAATCAAAATTGCTCCTGGAGCCAACTGCAGCCCTGAATATGAAATAAGCAGTAAAAAAAATCGATGGATGGATTCAACAAATGAGAATATTTTGTTTTATCTGCGAGCCAGATGCAATCATCAAAAGAGCCACATATGGCAGGTCTACTGCCCATAGACCAGGGGTGTCCAAAGTCGGTCCTGGAGGGCCGCTGTCCTGCCTGTTTTCCAGCTCTCCCAGCTGTGACACACCTGATTCAAATGATGAGCTCATCAACCAGCTCTGAAACAGCATTAGAACAATCCTGATGATGTGAATCAGGTGTGTTGCTCCTGGGAGAGCTGGAAAACAGGCAGGACAGCGGCCCTCCAGGACCGACTTTGGACACCCCTGTCATAGACAGATGGGATGGGCTCCAGCATACCACGCGACCCTTGTGAGGATAAGCGGATCAGAAAATGGATAGATGGATATATATAAAATATATTGTTTCTTGGATATGTTCTTAAAATTCTCATAAATAAATCATCAGCCTTTTTAATATTTGCTTCGAACAATGGCTCTCGAAGTGTGGCACCTCTAATGGTGTTCAAAAGAATTACTGCCTCAGTACAATCAGTTGTATTTAAGTGGACGTCAAATCAAAAGTTTTCTTTGCAGTAAGAAATTTGGCTGTCTTAAATAAGATTGCATCAATGCCATATTAATCAGAATATTGTGTTTAGACTGGTGGGGGCACATAGAACATAGACTTAAAACATTTAGATGAAATCTTTAAGAATTTTTAGTTTTCAAACATAGCTTTTAGTTACAATTATTGAACTCATGCGTAGTATGTTTTAATTGAATCATTTAAGTGCAGACTAAATGTGTAATGTTATTTCCAAACCTGACGGTCAACTTATGTTACCATAATTTATTTTAACATTTTCGAGGGGATTAGTTGCTCACGCGATGCTCATTGTTTGGGGATTAAAAAAATCAAGCGCAACAATGAAATATTTTGAGTACAGGTTTTCCAATTTAAGAAAATGACCATGAAAACCTGTTGCACTCACGAGGAGAAGACACAAAGACACTTTTGAGAAGCTACTACTTGAACGGTGTGCTGCACGTGAAGGCAAAATTGAGGAGGGGGGAGAGGTAAGGTGAGATACATTCAACTCATCGATAAGAGTGCGTGGAGTGAGGGCTTAGGGGGCACCGGGGGTTAATAAGGCAGCGGGAATAATACAAGCATTGGCAGCAAAGTGTGTCACCACCTTCTCACACACATGCGCACACACACACGCACACACGCACGCACGCGCACACACACACACACACACACACACACACACACACACACACACACACACACACACATGCACGTACACAGCGGGGGAGAAGGCCACCGACTGCTCAGTATGCAGCCGTGACATTGTCCATATCTGATACGGGACATTAGCCCCTAACTCCTTCCATACACGGCTGCCCTTCACTTTATATTACTTTATGTTAATAGAAAAATATTATATACAACATCGTTTGTCTTTGTTAGCACGCCACCCCTGCCACTGATTTAAATGCATGTGTTTACCTCTTACAGACAGGTGAAGACAGAGAGGGCAGGGCGGGTGACTGACGGCCTGAGTGTGGGCGTGTGTGTGTGTGTGTGTGTGTGTGTGTGTGTGTGTGTGTGTGTGTGTGTGTGTGTGTGTGTGCGTGTCTAAATGTGGGTGTGTTTGCTTGTATGATGAGATGGAACACACGCACACACGCATCTCATTCACATTTATTGATCCTGCCCACCTCTCACCGGGACCCAACTAGAACACACACAAATTATGCACTGTACAGCGGTGAACCTTGACTTACGAGTTGAATTTTTTCGCGACCAAGCTCATGGCTCAATTTAGCTTTATATCAAATCAATTATCACTCCTGAACTGAATTCAAATGCTGTTAATGTGATCAAAGTGCCTAAAAAAAAAAAGACATTTTTTCCATGTTATCATAAAAGATAAAACATGAACAAATTATGGTTTTTGTAATGATTTGGGACCAACAGGTGGCACTGTAGGGCTCTCCCTGCTGCTGCACACCTGTTGGTCATTATGTATTTAGTGCTTTAAAAGGATTCCCAGCCCGGGCACTCATTGTCGGGTCATTGTTGCTGTTTGTTGGCTGCTGTCATGTTTGTTTCAGTCATGTTTAGGTTATGTTTTATCTTCAGTCAGGGTTTTTTTTGCTACTTTGGATTTGTTGTGTTCTTAGGACTTTGTTTTGGATTTTGTTTTCTCTGTGTTCTTATCAATACAATTCTTCAAGACCACCCTGCTCCTCCCTCTTGCCTGCTTTTTGGGGTCCACCACCACCTCGCAACGTGACAGTTTTAGGTTTTTTGAAGTGTAATTGAATTGTAAATCATCCGCACCCCAGGGGAGAGGCACAACACGACCGAACTGCCTTGCGGTGTGTGTGCGTGTTGAAAAGAATCACATTTGGAAAATTCCACTTAGACTAATGCTAACGCGAAAAAGCAAAGCTTAATCAACATGGTGAGCATCGATAATTGTGTTTTTGTAGAAGCAATGGATATTTGACTATGAAAGGCAGAGCAACACCTGTGGATGGCTAAAATAACAATACTTATAAGCATACTGTATATTCTTTATCCTCTACAAAATAATGACTATTTTAACGACCATACGGTGCACCGTATTAAAAGGTGGAATGTCATTTAAGGGTGCTATTTCTGAATTTAACAAATACACACGACATGTTGTATTATTGGACGCAGGCCTGGTAAAACATACGCTAGCTTGAAAAAATAAATCACACCAAAAAAAAAAAAGGTTTGTTTTTGTGGGTGGCTGGAGCGGATTAATGGCTTTTACATTCATTTCAAAGGGGAATGTTTTAAGTTACAAGCATGGCCATGAAACGAATTGAACTCTTGTCTCAAGGCACCACTGTAAATATATTGTATTGTCCAAAAAAATACTCATCCATATTTATAAAGCCATATGTAACAATGGTTAGAAAGCAAAGCGCAAAGAGACCATCACCAAAATGCATCGGTGCAGCCAGTGAATTGAGAAATCATTCAGTGACAGCAGCCTCCCAAAATACTTTCTCCTTTATTTTAACCTCTTCATCTCCATCTTGCAATCTGCTTCATCCTTGACGATCGCACCATGTTTTTCTGGTGCACCCCCCCCCCCCCCCAAAAAAAGAGAAAGTACAACACAGTCGGAGGCACTGGCTCGAGCTCACCCATGCCTCTAAAATGGATGTCTGGATGTCTTAAGATGAAGATTTTTTTTTCCTCACACTTACTCAGTATGTCTCAGACGTCCTGTCTGTCTGGACCGTCTCACCTTAAAAGCGTAGAGGTCACCTGACCCTGCCTGTCTGTCTGTCTGAGTGCATTTCAGTGTGTGTGTGTGTGTGTGTGTGTGTGTGTGTGTGTGTGTGTGTGTGTGTGTGTGTGTGTGTGTGTGTGTGTGTGTGTGTGTGCGCGCGACTGCCCAACTGTTTGATATTCCCGCATTCTCTTAGGGCCATTGTCAGGACCGCCATTAATCTATAAGTCAATGGATCAATGCTGGGCCTCGACAGAGCCCGAAAGCTCTCAGCCATATCGACCTGTCATTTAAAACCACAATGATCACTGGACTTTTAATGTAATATGCCACCCCGACATCCGTCAAAGCGACACATCTAGCTCTATGGTATCAACTCTCATTGCAGACGCAGTGACAAAATGTCAAAGGTGATTATTTTGAGCAACACTTTGGTGGTTGTTGGGCACATATACATCATATCGGAGGTTAAAAGGGGGCCATGCAGGAACGCCATCGATCTGCCCAGTGAATAAATGTGCGCACATTGTCATGCATGTAAACAGTCTGGCTTTGCTCTGAACGATTCTGCACTTTGTCATGTCCAATCTCATACATTACACTGTTAAAACACCCTCATCACTCTATAGTCCAACCCCGCATAGGCGCACTATACGCGCGCGCAGCACGTGTGTGGTTACAGTGTGCACGTTTTCGCTGTATATTGCTCAATCCACTTTACGGCTGATTATGAGGGTGCAGATTGATAGTAGGCCTCGACACAGTCTTTAATCATAGCGGTGGGCAACACTGCGGCGACACAGAGAGATGGCAGTTATTATGGGCTAGCGCGGTGACATCATGTAGCGAGGGCGAATAACCGGACTGAAGACATTTGGTTAACAAGAGGAGCTAAGAAGGGTCAATGCATAAAGAATATTTGATGACTGAATGAAACTTTAGTTCATGGGTCATATGAATCTAGATTTAAAGATACAGGATTTGAGGGATTATACCACCTGATGCGGATTTTATTAGAACCAAGAATGGACGATAGTTTGGTAAATTTGACTTCAAGCTTGCATACTGGATTGCCACCAATCAACAGCAGTCAAGTGAATTTTTTATGACATTCCTTCAGGGAAAATAGAGCTCAACACACAACGTAAACACTGCGTCACACGTTTGTTAAAAAGCTAGACCTTTAAAATAAAATCATGCAGTAAAATACCGTAACGCCACACTTTTTTTGGGGGGGCCACAAGGTGGTTTATTTAACAATCCCTTGAGAAGCACAAAATAGTTTTAGCCTGACTGTTAAAGAAGCCACCAAAGGGCCGAATAAAGTGAGGTGAATTTTTTATTTTGAAGGCCTGACTTTTGACAGGATGTCACACTAATATTGCTCCAAGTTGTTCGAACGTTGGGATGTGGTTCACCTGCTTTGGATTTTCAAATGGTAATTTTTCAATTTTCAAATGGCAGCAAACTGATTGAAAACTAGATGCAGAAATCCCCCCCCCCCCCCCCACACACACACACACACATTGCACAACTATTCATTTGCTTAGTTTTCTCAAAAGTGTCACTGCATTATTGGTCCAACATTAGCACCTTTGAAAGAGGCGCGCTTACGTCACAACTCATGTAAGACTCTCACGAGCTGCTGCACGCAAAACCAAAAGCAAACGTGAAAATGACAAGGTTGTGATACGAGAGGAGGAGGAGGAGGGCACACCTCATTATTTTCAATTAGGGTCAAGTTGGGAGCACTTGGATGGCGAAAAGGAGGGGCTGGCAATCCAGCCAAATGTGGAAAGCTGGCCATTTGCAGTGATCACAACAAGAGGGAAACGCATGCTACCTTATGAATGATTTAGTGTTAAAGCATAAACATGTCTGCATAAGGCACACAACCGTCCAATATCAGTGCCGTGCGCTGTGTTAGTTTAGGCATTAAAGCTTGTCAAAAAAGTAGGAGCCGGAATATCAGAGGACCTCTGAGCCTCCCGCTCTGTCAAACAATTTCAAGCCTGCAGCTGAATATTCTCATTCACAATCGCCACCTTCAACCATTACCATATGTGGATGAGGAACGCGGGTGATTGATTCAGACGGAATTATAATCTTTTAAATTGAATGTCCGCTTGACGCCGCTGATTGTAGATTTGCGACGACCTTGACGAAAGGCCCTGAAAGAGCCCCCCTTCCTCGACGGCTGCTGATTTAGAATCCTTAATAAATTGTCTAAAAAGGTAGGAAATCATTGAGGGAAAAAAAAAGAGATGTGTGAGGAAAATAGTCCATCTTAACAATGTCTCGAGAGGCACACGAAAGCAAATTAATTGTTAATCAACTCAAGACTGATTCAGATAACAAAAGACAGATTCGGATCAAATCTCGTTGCAAGGTAATAAGCGGGGTGAATTACAGACCCCGAAAAACCCAAATAATCTGGGGATATAAAAGTCTTAAATCTCTTTTTCATTTGTACTCACAAAGTGAGCGAGGCCCTATGTGTGTGCTTGACTCATGCAAGTCCGATAATCCACTTTTGCGGATGAATTCCCTTTGGTGTCCCGAGGGCGGAGATTAAGATAAAGATGTTACACAAACAAGAAGGCTCTCCTGTATTTACTCAATACAGGCAACTACTGCGGGGACACTAGAGTAGGTAATCTCGGGTTTAATAATTCTCTAATGCCAGGTAAAACATCGCTGGCAAATAATACAAAACAAGAACATTTTGGAAAAGAGCAAAATCATATTTGCTCTTGTTCACAGCAAAAAAATAAATAAAAATAAAAAATAGAGATAAATACTTTTCATTAGACAGCAACAAAGTACAACACACCCGTATCAAATAATTTGTTGCTATGTATTTCCTGAGTAGGTATTTAGTATTTATTGAGTTGCAAGCCATCCACTGTCTGATTTTTGCTCTGTGTTGCCAGCCAAAATTTGAAGCAAGCTTCAAAGAAACAGCTGCTCAATTGAAGCAGGAAAATGATCGGAGCAATCAAGGCACTATAATGGCCTTGCATGTGGGCAAGGTGAGACACACTTACTGTAGATCATGAAATGTTGATACAGTCAAACCTTGATTTCCGTCCATAATCCGTTCCAGAAGGCTGTTCGAAAACCGAAATTGTTCGAAAACCGAAACCACGCTCTTTTTAAAATAAAAATGTTTACTGAACACGTCTGCTCACAATGGAAAGCAACACGAGGAAGCGTCACTTCCTCGTCTACCCGAGGAAGCGTCACTTCCTCGTGTAAGGAAGGTGAGAGGAGTCAAATGGTGCATTCAAGTGCGCTCAGTTTGTTCGAGAACCGAAATTTGTTCGTCATCCAAGGCATAAAAAACTCAAAATTTTTGGTGGAAAACCGATTTGGACGAGAACCGAGACGTTCGAAAACCGGGGTTTGACTGTATATTTTAAATCTAAAAATACTTAAAACTCGACTGGACTGGATACAAAGAAATGATAAACTGAATTTACTGGTTTGGTAACTTCTACAATTTGTGTTTTTTCATGTGGAGTCAACTAGATTTTTGATTACCGGTATATTAAAATACCTTCAAACCCACAAATAGTGGATGTCGTTCATTTGTTCAGGGAATGGGACAAACAGTCAAATGCATAAAGAGTACAAAAAAAAAAGAACAGCTGCAAGTAGCTGCTGCAGGCTACATCTCACGCACGGACGCTCACATGGAGATAATAACTGGCCAACCTGTTTTTTTAATCATACCGTACCATTTTTCTTCATGGAAAAATATGCATATTTGATACTCTCACTGTACCACTTAGGTATATTAGATGACAACTTAAGTAAAATGTTGAAGGTTTTGAGGGTAAACTGGATTTCAGCAAAAAATAATAATAAATTGCTCCCTGTGTGACTTGAGCTGAAAGACGATGATACACCTGTTTTCCGGAAACCATCCCCCACTCCCAAACCTCCTATGAGACATGCACACACACACACACACACACACACACACACACACACACACACACACACACACACATAATTTACAAGTCAGATCCCTCGCAAGGGAGAGTGGAGAAGTGAGAGATGGCAGTGAGAGAGAGCGCGAGAAGAGCTTTAGCGTAATAGGAGGAAATGTTGCTGTTTCATCTGGAATTGATGAAGTCTGGTTAGAGCGCCCATTTCTCTCCCCCGGAGCATCCCCGCTGTGCGCCGGCTGGCCGCGAACTGTAAATGAAAGGCGGCGCCGCTACCGCTCTTGGTCGATAGAGCTGCCGGGGAGCCTCAGCCACCCGCTTAGGAACTCACAGGAGAGGCGCGCTTCCAGTGTAGAACGAGATCCTGATCCCAATTAGCATGTTGATGCTATTTGTTCACATGACATTTATGGTCACGGGTCGCAAGAGGGAAATTCAATAGAACAACTGCATGTGATATTCTGCTATAACTTCATTTAACAATAGTGTTCCTTCACTATGTTGAACATTGTTCGACAACCAGGAGAATCTGCAGCATTCATCCGAACATTCACTATGGAGCCTAAGCAAGTAGAATTGTTGCCAGCCAATCCTCCACGCTCACACTCACATGACAATTTAGAGTGATCAATCAGCCTGCCACATTGGAATTCGGAGACAACCGGGGAGAACATGAGGGAGGCCGGAGCTATCGGGTACCTCTACACTGTGAAGCCGACGTGCTAACCACTGGGCTACCGGGCCGCCGCAGTAATATTAGTCAATTCTTTTTCTTTTTTAATTTTTCTTTCCAAAAGATAAGGAATATATCACTGGCAGTAGGCCGAATCCTCCTCAATAAAACTTAGTAAATGTTATATTTTTTCACAAATCTATTGCTCAGTCCACACATGTGTGGCATATAATTGTGATTGACCAATCTAAAATGTGTAAAATGGCTTGCTCTCTTTGATGGTTGAACAAAAATGCCATTGACTAAACAGTGATGATTTTTGAGGGATGACAATTCTGCCTGACATCAGCGATAAATTGCCTGCATACATGTGCTGCTCCACCGTTTGTGTTTGAATATTTGTTGCTTAAAGGGTTCTCACACCCAAAATATTGATGCTATTCGTTCACCTCTCCGTGGCAGTTTGTATTGTATGTTTGGTCAGGCTAGTGAATATTCCCAAAAGCAAAGTTGGGTGGTGGTTTTTAAATACACAACGTGGGTTTGACAGTAAATTGGTACTGGGAGTTGCAATGAACATCTTGAAGACATTTTTTGAGGAGGATTGAAAAAAGATAAAAAGAGGAATAGAAAAATAAAAGTGAAGGAACGAAGAGGTAAAGAAGGAAAGAAGAAGGAAAGAAGAAGGAAATAAAGATTGAAAGTAGAACTAGTAGAAAAGAAAAATGAGAACATTAAGAAGAAACAAGAAAAAAAGAGGTTTTGACTGTATTTTTTTTTCTTTAGGCACATCATACGATCCTTTCAAACAGATAAACTAAAATGTGTTTTACACCACTACAACCACAATGCAAAACATGCAACAAGTAAAAATTTAACGTGTGTCCAACAATATTAGGGGGTTATTTTGGTCTGCTGATTTCATAGGAAAAAAAAAAGTTTGAACAATTGAGTCGGTGCATGATTCGTCTTAACGATGATTAGAGCTACGTCTCGTTTAATAATAATCATTTCATTTCATCCCCTCTTCTCCGGAAACACTCGTTCAAAGCAAATGCTACCCGTGGCGATCAAGCTCACCCTCTAAAGTTAGATGAGAGCGCTGGGCGAATGATGTAAGAGGTTTTACATGTAATAAAGTCGGCGTTGAGGCTGATGTAAACGTTTGTTCCAATAAAGACGGCGGCGCTGGTGAGTGCGCGCAAGCAGATTCAAGTGCTCGTTATAATCAGCTTCAAAACTCCCGGCGCGTCTGCCGGCGCGCTCCAGTCAAAGAAGCATTTTCGCACGTTCGAGCAGACGCACTTGAAAGCGGGAGACGGGGTCACCTCCACAGACGGATCACAAAATGGAATATTAAATAGCAATACGTGCACTGATCAGACTGTTGAGTGGCAATAAGAAAGTTGAGAAACCAAATGTGTGTGTGAAAACATTAAAGTGCACATTTTAGGCAAAACTGACTTAAGAGTGAACGCATCATCTCGTGGTACCTTGACTTAAGAGTTTGAAATGAATTGAAATGCTGGTTGTACAATTCAGTACTTGGTTACAGAGTCACAAAATTACTAAATCCTAAATAGACAATACACTATTTTATAAACAGCACAATATAATTTTTCTTCCTTTTCTGTACAGTCTTTTTTTAATGATACATTTTCCTTTGTTTTCCTTTAATTAAAATTGTCCAGTGATGCCAATACATGAAGGTAAAAACAAACATAAAAATTGCGACATATAATTACATTTTTAGCCACACAACTATTATTTTGTCTACTAGTGTACATACAACGGTACACACTAAAACTGTTGAGTCGCTTAACTATCAAGCGCTGGGTTATGAAAAGTTTCACCCTTTTTGCGTTATTTTTAAGATGGGTCAAAATCCCTCAATCAAACCTGGGTTATGTAATGCTTTCGTCATTCTGGGTTATTTACTGTATATCTGGCCTTGAGTCATCAGATGGGTTGATTTGCTTAAAACGTCATGACGTCATCACAGTCTTCCGTCCACCCAATCACCTAAGTGTTTTTAAATAAGAAAAATATCAGAGCGTTGTATGAGAACAGAATAAAAATAAAATAAGAGGATGGAAAGAAATTAACCGGTTTTATAAAGTCTAATTACTGTACATCCTGTAGTATTCATGTATTCCGTGTGTACCTTTAAGGGGCATGGCCTCAGAGGTGACATCGGCAACTCGAATTGGGTCGCCCAGTTATTCTGTGTGTGAGCATCTGGGCGTGAGTTGTGGCCTACAGCAGATGCACATAAACAAACTGTTGTAATTCCTCGAACATTTATCTAATTTGGATGGAGAGTAAATCACTTCAATTTAAAGCTGAACGTCTGCAGTTAAGGTGCATCTTGTTCGTTTCATTTCAAATCCATTATGGTGGTGTTTGGAGCCAAAAAGATGAGAATGTGTCCATGTCCCAATATTTATGGATCTGGATTTCAACTCGGCGGATGTGTCACTTTGTGGTGTCTGAGCCTGTTTCCCTCCTCCCCATTGATGTGAACTGATCGCTCATCATCAGGGTGCTACATATGTGTGACGGACAGGCATCCTCCATGGCCTGTTTTGGTGCTAGTTTATGAGCTGATGTTAAAGGCTGTCAAAGTACAGTACATAAAGGGGGAAACACAGGCAGAGTCATAAAGGGCCGACGTGGACTCACACCACACCACCAATACATCATGTCTTTGTTTCCATCATTCATTTAACATTTTAAGAAAGGCCCTTTTTTATGTCCCAGCGTACAAAGCAGAGTCCAAAACAAACGGCATACTGGGATTAGTTTGGTGTGGAAGAATAAGACTATATATCGTTGGAATCATTTTGTTGGTTTTTGTGAAACCAACAAAATATGAGCTTTTAGAGGAGACCTTTGAGGCCGGATGTATAGCTGCTAAGTGTGGGGAAAACGTCTATAGTCAAAAATGAAATCTTTCTTAAGGAGCCACTCAAAATCGAACAACAACAAGGCAGGTATCCCAACACAGACAAATGAGGGCTATTCCTGAAGAAGTCTGTGTGTGTGTGTGTGTGTGTGTGTGTGTGTGTGTGTGTGTGTGTGTGTGTGTGTGTGTGTGTCTGTGTGTGTACGTGCGTGTGTGCGATATGACAATAAAACTCACACTAACAGGGTCTGGTGTCACTCAGAACCTCAAGAGTCTTGATGGGAAAAAAAAACCCTGTGAAACAACACACTCCCGCCACACGGTTCCTACTGTATGCTCCATGTAAGTGCGTCTCAAATGGCGGGTAAGTTATACTCTTGACTCAGACTGATAAGTGCCTGACTTCAATTACACAAAGTGAATGTAGCTGAGCTCTAATCTGCATGTTGGCATAAGGATAACGAGGTTTCTTCTGTGACCGCTGTATGAGGCTTCATGTACAGCAGATAGGGATCACTGAGCACCGTTAGAAAGCCGGCACTCTTCTCTCTGTCGCGCTACAAGTAGGCTGGTAAAGGCAGATGCAACCCCCTAGATGAGAGATGATTGAAGGATTTGAACTCGAGGAGTCTGTAACGCTTTACAAGTCATAAATCCATGAAACAACACACTTTATTCATGAAATATGAATATTGAAAAATAAACGCAAAGGTACTCCGACTTGTTTAAATTAAAGGCCATTGGTGTTTAACTGCTTGTTTGAAGATGTTTATTGCCAGTACCAGTTGACGTTCATTGAAAACAAAGATAAAAGTCCACTAGCTTAATGCTAACCACATAATGCAAAACCTAAAACACGGGCTAGCAGAACTAGCATCACTATTGGGGTGGTTTTAAACCTTTAGCCATTTTATATTTGAGCGCTAATGCTAGCAAAACATGTAGACGGAGACAATGGCGATACTCATAAGCGGATATTCTTGACTCTCGGCTAAGAACGACTAATTGTGCCTTACTGAACAGCGGTGCCTATCACCTTCATTTATATCCGTGTCGTTTTCATACTGCCTCCCGGTGGCCAAGACGCGTGCACCAGAAGGAGAGTCACAATGTCCAATGCATGAAAGCCAAAGAATTGTGGGGGGAAAAAACTGTTACATTTATTTACACCTGAAAAATTAATTATTACAACAGCTAAGCTACCAAAAGGTTTTTCTTTCTATGCTCCAACATCAAATCTACGTGGAGTATGTCGGTCTGTATTACACTGCCTCTTAGTGGCCAAGGAACACACACCAGAAGGTGCAACACAATGCCCACTGAATTATCATGATGTATAAATTATATAAATCTTAACATTCTGTTTGTATTAGGGTAGATTTTGTGATGACTTTAATACTATAGTTGCTATTTTTCTGTTAAAAAACTTTTTTTTAAAAATTGTAATCAGTAGGGCGGCTCGGTGAACCAGTGGTTAGCGCATCGACCTCACAGTGCAGAGGCGCAGGGTTCGATTCTGGCTCCGGCCTCCCTGTGTGGAGTTTGCATGTTCTCCTCGTGCCTGCGTGGGTTTTCTCTGGGTACTCCGGTTTCCTCCCACATTCCAAAAGCATGCATGGTAGGCTGATTGAACACTCTAAAGTATCCCTAGATGTGAGTGTGAGCGCAGATGTTTCTTCGTCTCTGTGTTCAGGGTGTCCCCCGCCTACTGCCCGAAGACAGCGGAGATAGGCTCCAGCACCCCCTCCCCTCCTTTGTGAGGATAAAGCGGATCAAAAAATGGATGGATGTAATATTAGTCGACAAACATTAGAGAAACAATACCGTAACTGTGCTGTATTTTATTTTCACTTGACTTTTCATTTTGGCTTGCGGGAAAAAGCAAAAAACATAAATAAACAAATGACAAATCAATAACTTGTAACCCCCAAATAGCTCAAGGTACCACCTGTAGAATTTTAGGGGCGTTCAGATAAAAATCAGCTCATCAACCAAGTTTTCCACTGTTGAGTGCTGTATGGCTCAATGGAATCATGTGAAATCCATCTCACAGCAGTGACATATCCACCGAGGTTACATTGTATGAGATTTTTTTTCTCCCCAACGTTATAAGCAGTGGGAACAGGCAACACAAATAACATCCTGTGACAAGATGACTCTCTTGCTGAAGTTACAGTCTAACTGCTGAATAGCCTTTTTTTTTTTTGCCCCTATTTCCAAGGGTTGAAGTCTAGCTCATAGAGTGCATTGATCCAAAGACAAGCCACCTTGACTGATGGCTGGGAGGAAACGCTGGCATTCAGGGCATCTTTGTGTGCGTGCGTGCGTGCGTGTGAGGGGAAAAGGGGGGCAAGGCGGTTATTAGTGTGATGAAGCCATACAGGAAATCAATGGCGTATTGAGAGGAGAAAAATGCCCGGCCCACGGGTGGCTGCACATGGGGTCTTGCGCAAAAGCAGACTTAAGAAGTAGACAAATAGTGATGCACTTGCGGGGACCAAAAAAACCCAAAAACAAAAAAACAAAAACAACAAAACAAAAGATAGCCAAAAATATTTGATGATTTGTCAAATTCAAGCATGGGGGGCCAATTAGAAAGCGCGGCCGAAGCGGGAGGTGCGGAATTCAAGAGTCTCTCCCAGTTTTGTTTGTCATATATTATGCATGTTTATGCCTTGGTGTAGGTTTCTGTGGGTGTATTCTGTACTTTAAAAGGCGCAGTGTGCAGGGTGAGTAAATAATGCATGGGAGGGGCCCGCAGAGAGGAGGGGCCTCGCAGATAAGGATGGTCGGACTGAATAGTCAAGCACACACACACACACACACACACAAACGCACACACACTTCATCGTGTTCAATCTAAGCACACTAACATACACACAGAGGTCCATCTCTTGATCTACACTCGGACCACATTAATAGTTAATAGAGCTGGGGCCCTTGCTGATTACTAAAGATTATTCCACTGTTTATTCTGATCAATAGAGTGTTGCTAGCCCCATTGGGCCCTTCTGGAGATGTCTGAGGGAGCAACTGAGGCAGGAAGCCAAAAAGGGGCAAAGACGATGAAAGCAAACGGGCTTTGAGCAGTTTGGTGCGAGGGCAAGTTGGCCGAAACCCTGGCCTTTGGCAGTCGCAGAGGCGCCGGCTTTTCATATGGAAACAAGCGCAGGGCACCCCCACTAATTACATCTACATTTTCCATAATGGGGAGTTGCATTTGCAATCATTTGTTTTCATTTGTTTTGATGGCGCTGTGTCAAAATATTGCTTTAAATGAAACCAATTTGTGGCGCAGGAAAAAAAAAAAAGGTTGGAGGGCACTGCTTTACACTGCTGAGTGGATATTAATTTCACTGACCAATTGGCAGACAGAGGTGCTCTATAACACCATCAGTCACCAGCCTTAAGCTACTCAGCAGCTATTACTATGGTAATCTATACCCCAGGCCTGGATGTCTGTGTGTGTTGTCAATGTGTGCAAGTGTGCGAGGAGGGTGAAAGACAACAGAGAAAGAGCGAGAGAGAGGGGGCAAAACAGCAAAAGCCCGTAACACTCATTAACAGAGACACACAATTATGTCGTTCTTACACTTATGTTTGTGTTCAAGCGGCATATGATGTTCACAGAGTAATTAATCATAAAAGGCGGAGAGGGGAGGAGATGATGGAAGGAGCTGAGGAGTGGAGGGGGGGGGGGGCTGCAACACATTATGAGTCTCGGTAATTGTCTAATTTTCCTTCAGAGAGCCCCCAACAAGGAACTGGAAAATAAACTGCATTGGCTTCTGGCAAAAACTGGAAAAGAAAGAAACACTGTCTATTGCTTCTGCTAATTGACTGCTTGGGACTGGTTTAAATTATTTTTAAGTGCACGTGCGCCCAAACATTCTACAGGGAGGATTAGTTGCCATTGTTTTATTGTTCATTTTTTTTTTAAAACAGCAAGTTGAATGATGACGGGAGGACACTTTCTGGATCAGAGCCAAGTAGGACACACACACATGCAATCTAACATGTGGCGACGATTGCGTATGCTGCAAATTGTGTTGTTGATCTTTAGAACAACAGGAAAGAGCGGATGAAAACAAACAATCAGCGTGGCTCAGTGGCATTAGCGCTTAGGCTGGATTTGCGCTGCTCAATTCTGATTTACTGCCTCCATCTGATTTTGTTGACTGTCTACTTCCGTGTATAGTGGATATAGAAAGTGTGCGCACCCCAGTTCAAACGCAAAAAAGTTAAAAAACCAACAAACACATTTTTTTCAGGACTAATTAGACTAGAACAAAATCTCACAAAAACAAATGGTCCAATAAAAGCAAGGTTCAACGTTGAACCCTGAACATGCCTTAGAAAAGCTTCCGAGTACCAGTCAATGTCAGGGCAAAAACAGGAAAAACCGACTTGAACAGCTGAACTTTATTTGTGATCTTTAAATGGTGGACAGTGTGATTTAGTTCATTCTGAACATAGCCACATTCCAGTTATGTTGGTGTGCACAATTTTTTATTTTCACTTACCCTTTGAAAACATTGTTTAAAAAAATCAATAGCATTGTACAGATAATAGTTCAAAATAATAGATATGAACGGTAATTTTAACAGGTTGGAGGAGGGGGTTTAGACTTTTCATGTTCACTGACCTGTGCGTTCAAGCCGAACTGCGACTGAATATATCCAATATGTATCCCAATTTTTATTCACTTTTTGAATAGGCCTGATTCAGATCTGAAGATATCCAATTCCATGCGCTTGTGTGTCTTTATGCTGACATGACGTATATCCCAACCGTGTCACTTTAACTATGCGGTACAAATCCAGCCTTAATCCACTAAGGCTGCGGGACAGATGAGACTCAAGCCTTGCAAGTGACAAATCAGCCAACTTGTTAGCCTCCCGCTCACCCGTGCACACTTCTGCTCACGGTAGCACTTTACTTTCAATCTATCAGCGGGATAAAATAACACGGCAAAAAGTGCGAAAACAACTTCGAGTCACCTGCACTACTTTGGTAAAAAGCTTTCTAACTCCGCCTCCCCTACTAAAATTAATTGCGTCTTACTGAGGACATTGAGTGCACATGACAGTGAAAGTCAAAGAGGTAGGAGAGCATCGGCCCGGTCCTCTTTTGTTCGGTAAATGACTAAATATTTAATGTTCTGGGGCTCTTAAGATTAAAGGTAACATGTTGTCAGTAATAGTGGAGCGACTTCAAAGGGTGTAAATTATGCATTTCTTCCTTTAGCGGAGAAATCAAAGCAGGTAATGAAGATTAAAGTTTGCACAGCCACATTCTCTCCGCTCGACGGAAGGCGAAGAGCGAGTGGAGGGGACCTGCGCCGGGAAGGTTAATCTATTCGGAGTGCGGGTTATCTGATTAAAGAATCATTGTGTTCATTTAATCGGTTCCAGTGAAGCCGGCTCTGAATCGCCGGATCGGGGACGTAACTGGTAATGTAACGAGGTGCTGAAGCCGTCTGAAAGTGGCAATCGAAAAGTGGTGATCCTCAGAACTATAACAACACATTTTCATCTACTTACGTTTGGGAGGTGAAAACGGACCTTTCAAAGAGTAAAATGCAGGAGTAAAGGGCCATCGGTAGTGTAGTTAAGGGGTGCGCTGATAATGCTTTTAGTACTCGCCGATACAAACTACCGATACTTGATAAAACCATTATGTCTGGCAGTTTTGATAGCGATGTTATTTTCAATCAAATATTGTTCAGACCGCTATGTGTTAGCACAAAGCTCGGTTTACCTGCCTTTTACAAAACAAAACCGAAATATAGAGGGTGTAATTCTCATCATTATTTGCTAGCTTGATTGCACTTCAACTGGGAGTGTCCATAAACAGCTTGATTCAAGCATACGTTTACGCTTTGTGAAGAACTGTTCGCTAGCAGCAAAACTCCGAAATGCCTGCTCAAGGAGGAATGAAACATTTCTAACATGCTGGTAAAGGAAATAAAGTTCCTGACGTTGACATCAAACATTCCATAATGTGCTGCGCCAAATGTAAACAACACTATTCTGGCAGGCTAAAAAAAAAAAACGTAGCACTAATTCCACCGCATTGCTAGTCAATCGCCTCGCCCACCACCAGTGACCCTTTGAGTGACGGGAGTTTTGAATCCAACCGGCAGGCTTCTATGAAGCAGGTGGACGGCCGCTTGCTTCGCTCTCTCTTTGCCAGCGAGTTGTTTTTTTACATATGTGATTGAGCGTGAAAGTTACGGTTTTTGTTTTTGTTGTTTTTTTTTTTTACACAGAGGACGTTGACAAGCTAACCAGGATGAGGCTGCTTGCCGAAAACCTCACATTTCCTCATCGTTTTTTTCAAACACCATTGAAGCGAATTAACGTAATTTTAATTATCACGCATTACTCATGGCCTAAGTGACTCTTGGCTGGCCGCCACACAAACCAAGGCAGATGAGCACAAGCAAGTCGGTCGAAGTCGCTCGTGATACTGCGTTCCAGTGATTCACGTTTTTTCAAAAAAAGCACCGCAATGATTACGTTGTGCAGTGATACCATAAACAAAAGCCTTGTAATGGTCAGATTGACTGATTTAATCCCTCAATGCTGCATAATCCATGATAAACGCAAATTTCATCAATGTTCTCCATTGTCAATCATTTACGACGACATTGGCAGCATAAACAAATGAGTCACGTCATGACCTGATCTCTATTGGGGATGTTTGTGGGGATGAGGTTCAAGAGTTCACACAATTTTGATGGTTTCAGGCAGCATGTCATTTTGCCTCTTCCCGCCAAAGTCAGCAGAGGCCCAATTTTCCAATGTCTCCAGGCGATCAGAGGTAACTTTGGGTGAAAGACACACTAAAACTGTTGCATTTGCGACCTTGAAGGACCTCTGAGGAACTTTGACGTGAACATGCATTTTTCTACTTTGGCCAACAGTCGCAATTGTTCACCCCTCTGTGGGAGTGGAGTTTAAGTATATCATGCTAAAGATTCTCCCTTGGAATCATTGTTGTTTATTTTCACAGCCATCCTAAGATACCATGAAGTGGTCAAAATATAGGATTTGGGGGATTTTGAAGCAAGTACAGACCCCCCATATCTCAGTGGTTGCTCATTCTCAAAACTTGGTGGAGCAATGAACAGTGTTATTTAGCACAAAATGCTGCTGTAGCGTCTGAGCAGTAATGGTCTGAATGAAAGCTCCAAAGTTAAAAAAAAAAAAGAAAAGAAAGAAAAATGGTTGTTCAGTAACTGTTTGTGCCGTGTACAGTGTAACAATGGCTTTTTGAAAGTGCTCTATAAATACAGTTGAGTTGAGTTGAGTACAACCTGGACTGGTTGCCAGTCAATCACAGAGCATATACAGAGACAGACACACTCTCACGTTCACATGATCATGAAGTGAGAACTGAACCTTCCAACTGTGTTTCCATTCCGCTGTTTTCCTGTCTGAAGTCCGATTTTCTCTCAGCATGAAACATGTCGGTAAAAAGCTGCATTGATAATTCCCCTCTGGGCTACACGTTAGGCCCATCTGCCCAGTCGTATGATTTCCAGGAGTTGACATTTAGAAAGTGTTTTTGTGTGAGCTCTTTGGTGAGGAATGAGAAAAGAAACAGGGGCCGGGCGAGAGAAGACTAGAGGTGCTTAGCCTCGTTTTCACACCCATCGTCTGAGCGCCCGCATCATTTAAGATGTCCCACAATACATTTGTGACGGGCCCCCGACAGAGGAGTCAGACCCATTAGCCTAGCAAAGAGTGCTAATGGTCACATTCCATTACATTCAATTGTGGTTCTAATGCCCATTTGAAAGAAGTCAAACAAGGGACGACGCTGCGTCACCGAGGCAAACGGGAACACAAAGCAAAGAGTGACTGCCCGGTCAGGGTGGCTTGGCCAAGTGAATTGTAAAGCCGACATTTTATGGAGTATTGACATTTTAAGTGCTTGTATACAAACAATTGGCCTGCCCACCCATCATATGTGAACAACTAGGTACAGTGGAGTACCATGACTTCAGTGTGCATCAGCGTAAGAGTTTTCCACGTTATGAGATTCCTCTTGATCGAACTATTTGCATCAACTACTACATCCACAATTATATATTTGGGGGTCGTTACAGGACTGTGTTTTTTTTTTTGTTTGTTCTTTACGCTCTGTGCTAGCCAAATTCTTGGCTCCAGGTTTTCATGGCAAGAAAAGCTGGAACAGATACAGTCAAACCTCGGTTTTCGACCAAAATCTGTTCCAGAAGGTTGTTGGAAAACCGAAATTGTTCGAAAACCGAAACCACGCTCTTTTTAATAAAAACTTTATTGAACACGTCTGTTCACAATGGAACGCTACACGAGGAAGCGTCACTTCCTCGTGTAAGGAAGGCGAGAGGAGTCAATTGACGCATTCAAGTGCGCTCAGTTTGTTCGAGAATCGAAATTCGGTCATCATCCGAGGCATAAAAAACGCTACAATTTTGGTCGAAAACCGATTTGGTCGAGAACAGAGATGTTCGAAAACCGAGGTTTGACTGTATAAAAAAAAAATTTGGGTAATAATTCTTGATTCTTATTTTGTCAAAAGCGTGTTACTAACATGCTATCACACCATCCGGGAACTGTTTTCAATTGTGAAACAACATGCCTTGTTTTAAAATGATTATTTCCTTTTACAGACCGTATATTGTGATCGTCCAGATGATCAATAGCAGCATTTCCTCTTTCATTCTTTGGGGATGCAAACTAGCATGACGACAACTTACTATTATAAGTGGCACTCCTGTGTCTCCAACGCAAAGTGAACAAAGCCCATTGTAATTCTATCGGAATCAGATTCCTCTTAAACTGAGCATGGACGTATTGATCGGTGCAAAACTACACAAGCTTCTAAATGAAGGGAGCTTGTGTTTGAGAGGAGGAGGAGGAGGAAGCAAGAAAGGGGGTAAATAACATCTTCATCGCCACTTGCAGCCTGCAGTCAGTCAGGCGTCGTTAATCCAGTGAGGAAGCGCAGGCTTCTGTGTTGTTGCTCCCTTTTTACAAGACAAGTGCTGTACTTTCCAAATATTGACACCGCTCTGCTGTGGGAGCTACAGAGATCCCCCGTTTATCACAATATAAGCTTCCCAAAACGTCCCAAAAGAAAGAGAACACTCTTCTTTCACCAGAAAAAAAAACAACTTTTCCATTCTGACTCTTCGAAATCATCAGTAGATTAAAAGAAAGAAAAAAAGTTTCTGACCAAATTGGTTATGAACAGACGCTAACTGACCATATAGCCTGAGCCGAATAACGGTGGATTTTTTTGACATGGCGTTCATCATTCTCTCATAATTACGACACACAATGTCTATGGCATAACGCTGCAAATTGTCATCCATATACATACTCTAATGACTGTGAGGTACCTAAATTAGTCCGACTCCAACCTGTTGGCCTTTCTCTCCTCATAATTGTCATGACAAGCCAAGATTCACCACCTCATCTTTATGTGCAACTCAAAAGGTGCAATCTCAAGTCCAAAGTGAAATCCAAATCTATTTGTCATTACAGTGCTTTACAAACATGAATGTCTGAGACAAGCTGGGCAAACCCCCTTTTCTATGCTTACCTGTAAAAAAATACATATAATAATACATACTTGACGAATATATTCATCGGTGACAGCAAATGAGTGGATTCCACTTGACAAACGTCAATGGCCGTCAATGTGGCAAAGCGCATTTGTACAAAATCCTTCTTAATTTCGGGACAATCCCCTTTTGTAACCAATACAAGCAAGAGATTGCTGGACTCCAAGTTACATCCCCACCACAAGAGGCATGTTACATATGCATAAATTACTATACTTAAGGGGTGTTCTCACGGCAACATTTGCTCCGGTGCTACGCCGGCGCTGCCCCAGTAGAGCGTTCACACGTGCAAAGTTACACCGGTGTAACCCCTGAAATCAATTTTTAAACCACCTCCCTGAGGTGGGTCAAATTTGCTCCAGAGCAAACGCTCGTTTGCGGGGCAGCACCGATGTAAAATGGTACATTTGAACGCTACAATTTGCTCCGGAGCAAATGCTCGTTTGCGGAGGGGGAGTAGCCTCGCTACGCATGAGAAGAGTTGATTACATACGGCGAGAATGCGTTGCTTTCGTGCTCTGTTGTACTTCCGTCATGTGTTTGTTTAATAACTACACAAGACGTAAAGTAGCAAGCGGCACTTTGCCTCCTGGGTTATACCATCTCAACTAGAACGGTGGGGGATAGTCCCCCAAACATCATCTTTCCTTTTGTAGGAGACTGGACTGTCTCGGAGTTGTTTGCGTAGTTTGTTCCTTTGTTGTGTGTTATCACACACACCCCCATAGAATTTATTTTGTGATTTCCTCTTTTGATTTCCTGTTTGGCGCATTATGTGTTTGCTTTTCTGAGTGTCATTGAAGTCATCGTTGATTTACGTTTTAGGGGGCGGTTATTGAACGCCTCTCAAGCAGAAGGCTCGGAGACCGAAAAGGAGAAGGACGTGCCTGTGCAGTAGTTGCTTGCGTTGTGTATGTTTTAAAAAGAACCAACACGACAGCTCTGTTTCTATCGTTTTGCTCCGCTGCAGAAACTGCCGTGTGAACCCAAGTGGGGCTGCACCGGCGCTGCGCCGCTGCTAACATGCTCAGCGACTTTGTACGTGTGAACGCTCCAAAAATTTGCTCCGGTGTAAGATATATCGCAACAAAATACATCGGTGCAGCACCGGAGCAAATGTGTGCCGTGTGAACACCCCTTTAGACATTCTCAATCCTGATCTGGATATACACACACAAACACACATTGCAGGACCGACACCTCCGGCACGTTGTCGTAAAAGAGTCACTCAGCTGCAAATGGTTTCTATGTGACAGCTGAATTAAATCCCAAACACATTTGGTCAAAAATCAATTCTCTTGGGTGTCCGCTCATCCCCTCACAAAGGCCTACATTTCACTTTCTCCATCCCATAGCACATTGTCCTGGACCGCTGATAAATATTCTTTCTTTTTTTCCCCACTTATTTTACAGAGAGGGAAAAAGCTGCGATAGGCAAAATGAGATTACCTGATCAACAAAGACTTCTGCAAACATACACACACACACACTACAAATACCAAGTAAATGTCATATGATCCTACCCAAGTATTATTTAAAATAAGAGTAACACTACACATGCAAAAAAATACTGAACTTGTGAAAGCTACAATTTTAGATTAAACCTTTCCAACTCAACAACACCACCTACGTATTTTGGGGCAAATATTTTTAATCTGAACTCAACAGAACAGTATTTATAGAGTCCTTTAAAAACAGCCACCACTGTACACAAAAGGCTGTACATGGAGCAAAGATCATAGATACAACAACAACAACGACTAAAACAAAAATTAATAACAAAGACATTAGAAAGCACAAAAACAGTAAAACAAAGAAATCAAGTCTCATGTTTCGTCAAACGCCAAAGAATTCAAATGAATTTTGAAACCAGTTTTAAAAATGGGCAGCGATCAGTAAAAATCAAGAAAAATAACACTGAATTACAACATAAACGAGAACATGAATCAATAACCTGTTTTTTTATTAAATTAGTACAGGACTTACTGTAGTATTCGTGTGTTTTATGTATGCCTTTCAGAGTCATGGGCTAGTTAGTGATAAGAGAGGCTGAAATCGGTTGGCCAGTTGGTCTGTGTGTGAGCGTCTGGGTGCAAGTAGTGCCCAACAGCAGTTTCTCGTGAGTGTTCTCAGTTTGTATATGACTGTCCCATTCAATAAACAACTCAGGAGTGTAACGACAACTGAATTTTCCAAATGTTGTTCTAGACTAGACTAACAAATTCAAACAAGTGTGAACACATCCTGTGTGCTCAGCTCATGTGACATATCTCTGTTCAGGATTGTATGACAAGATGCGCTTGACCTTGGCATATCAGAGGCATCACAGCAGAGCCGGAATTTATTCGCCTGTCCTTTTCAGACAGAACTTGTTGAAATACACATTCAAGCCATTGCGGCTTCACACAATCAGATAATTCTATGCGAGGTGACGTCTGCGCCCATGTCTGGGACGGTGACAATTGCTTTCAGCACTTTCAACACATCACAGTCTATCGTGTGACAAGTGATACAATATGGATCCAGTGTTTTGCTTTCCTCTTTGAAAATCTAAACCAAGAAAAAATGCGTACAATACCAAGGGCAGATAGTGAACCTTACTGCATGCACTAATAGTGTCCAAATCAGCACTTGAAGACTTTCAGATGTTAATTACATTACAAATCGCTGCCCCTTTTAAGTACCACATGAAAGAGTGTACATGTGGAGGGTATGTCATAATTTTGTATTTTTTTTTCACTGCTTTCAGACAAGTGGCCAAAGCTATTTAATGTTGCTTAAATATGCAGTGTGATTGGGCCCCATGATTATCTGCAAGCAAATGAGATCGTCTGTTGGATGGAAACTTTGCAGTCGTCCAGAGCTGTTTAAAAATGCATCAAACATGCTGTTGGATTAGCGTTCCGTTTACGTCTTTCACGGGGCGCTTGAAGGGGAGAAACGGCAAGGCCAGGCCGTGCATTTACGCTGTCAGGCTCCCTTACAGATCACATCTTTGGCTGGATTTATGCTACAGATCCAAGAGCTCAGTTGCGATTGCATGTCTGATTCCAATTTTCGCAACAGGCTATTTCCATCTACAGGACATTCAAGTAACATTTATATTCCGTGGGGCTGTGTTGACCAGCTTGTCCATGTTGTCCACTTCTCCTATCGTAGAATCTACTGTAAATTAGTTTGTCCATCTCACCGCACCTCTCTACAAAAACACACATTACTTCAGAATTCACACAATCCAGAATAATTTTCCGCACTGCATTTCACAACATATGAACCAGATGGAGTAAAGAAAAAAATCTTGGTATCTTTTTTATATTTTTAAAAATGATAAAAAATAAAACTAAATAAAACTAGGTGCATCAACACCCATTACTTACATTTGAGTAATTGCCAATGTGAGTAGATGACTTGACTTTGCTGATGCTCTCAGCACTCTCAACACACACACACACACACACACACACACACACACACACACACACACACACACACACACACACACACACACACACACACGTGACTATACAACGTTGTGGACACAACACTGCACACGTGTTGGACAAATAAAGCACTGTCGGTGTGACGACAAGAAAAGGAGAAGGGCACGTCGGTGGGACCCTCTATTTCCAGGGATGAACAAAGTAACACCAAAATGCTCCAAGCGCTGCCCTCTCGCCTCACTCAATGACAGACTAAATAAATAAATTATTGAGAAGACCAGGGAAGAAAAAAAAAATGGTGTTTGAAGAGTCCGAAGCTTTTCTTGAGCTCACCACATTGCATCAGGGAGCCGCCGAGAGACGGGTAATGAAGGGAGGGCGGGAAGTTTTTCATAAAAATCTGACCGCGTAAGCACTTGTGGTTAAAAGAAGATGTTTAATTTGGAGTTCCGGCAAAAGGAAGAAAGTTTTTCTAAGCGTGGCACAATATCGTCACACTCGAGCGAGCAAACAGGTCACGGCGGCTTCTTTGTGAGGAGGGTTAGTCGGCTGAGTCCAGTCGAAAGAATTCCTCAAACAGTCTACCATCATCCCAGTTCCCAAGAAACCGGCAACATCGGAACTGAACGACTATAGGCCTGTCGCTCTGACGTCTGTGGTCATGAAGTCCTTTGAATGCCTTGTGCTGAACCACCTAAAGAATGTCACCGGACCCCTGCTGGACCCTCTTCAGTTTGCCTACCGGGCAAACAGGTCTGTGGAGGACGCAGTCAACATAGGTCTGCACTACATCCTCGAGCACCTCGACAGCACAGGGACCTACGCAAGGATCCTGTTTGTGGACTTCAGCTCTGCGTTCAACACCATCATCCCGGAACTCCTCACCCCCAAACTTCTCCAGCTCGGTGTGTCCCCTGCGATGTGCCAGTGGATCCTCAACTTCCTGACGGGACGGACACAACAGGTGAGACTGGGAGGAACAACATCATCAACCCGCACCACTAGCACTGGAGCCCCACAGGGATGCGTCCTCTCTCCACTGCTCTTCTCCCTCTACACAAACGATTGCACCTCAACAAGCCCGGCTGTCAAACTCATAAAGTTCGCAGACGACACCACGGTCATCGGTCTCATCAAAGACGGCGACGAGTCTGCGTACCGACAAGTGGAGCAGCTGGAGCTCTGGTGCAACCGACACAACCTAGGGCTGAACACGCTCAAGACTGTAGAGATGATCGTGGACTTCAGGAAACATCCTTCACCACAGCTGCCCCTCACACTATCCACTGCCCTGTGTCAACCGTCGAGACCTTCAAGTTCCTGGGAATCACAGTCTCCCAGGACATGAAGTGGGAGGTCAACATCAACTCCATCCTGAAAAGGGCCCAGCAGAGGATGTACTTCCTGAGGCTGCTGAGGAAGCATGGCCTGCCACAGGACGTGCTACGTCAGTTCTACACGGCAGTCATCGAATCAATCCTGTGTTCTTCTATCACGGTTTGGTTTGGGGCCGCCACAAAAATGGACAAAATCCGACTTCAACGGACAGTTAGGGCGGCGGAAAAAATCATTGGCACCGCCCTACCCACACTTGAGGACTTGCACACTGCAAGAATCAAAACAAGGGCACGGAAAATCCTACTGGATCCACCGCACCCTGCCCACCACCTTTTCCAGCTACTCCCCTCAGGCAGGCGCTTTCGATCCATGCGCACCAAATCCAGCAGACACTTACACCTCTAGCCATTAACTCCCTAAACAGTCACTGATTTATACTCCACCGCACCAGACACTTTAAAGCGCTCAAGGACATCTGCATAATTGCACACTTCTTGTAAACAAATACTGTCTACTGGTCACTTTAAAATGGTTCAATGATTTTCTGCACCAACTGTTATAGTATTGTATTCTACCACTGATCATTTTAGCTCTGCTTAATACTTTGCACTTTGTCTCACAGTTGTCACTGGGTGGTACTACCGCACTACGGTTCACTACATTACGAAATGTCTTTTCATACTATTTGTCATGTCCTTGTTTACGATGATACTAATGCAGCGTGTTATACCGGAGTCAAATTCCTTGTGTGTTCTACATACTTGGCCAATAAAGATGATTCTGATGATCTGATTCTGATTCTGACAAGGGTCGCGGGGGGTGCTGGAGCCGATCCCAGCCTTCTTCAGGCAGTAGGCGGGGGACACCCTGAACCGGTTGCCAGCCAATCACAGGGCACACAGAGACAAACAACCATCTATGCTCACCCTCACACCTAGGGACAATTTAGAGTTTTCAATCAGCCTGCCATGCATGTTGTTGGAATGTGGGAGAAAAGCAGAGTACCTGGAGAAAACCCACACAAGCCCGGAGAGAACATGCAAACTCCACACAGGGAGGCCAGAGCTGGAATTGACCCCGGTACCTCTGCACTGTGAGGTCGACACACTAACCACTAGACCACCGGGCCGCCCTAGCATAGCATTATGACGCAGAATATCATCTTCCTGACTACATTGTTATTCAACCATAGTTTAACGACTGACACCTAACGGATGGCAACAAAGAAGGAGTGCAGCAGATTATAGTAAAACATTCACATTGCAAGTCAAAAGGTAATCTTTTTTTGATCAAGGCGAACTACTAACACGTACAGGAGGGTAACAATACAGAGACATACAATGTATGTATTATGAGCTGAAACGTGGTTAAAAGATCTGGGAGCCTTGTTGATCTGGGAGTGCAACTAACGTGCAAGACGACAACAACTGTGGTGTGTATATTAGCATAGTATTCTGAGTTGAAATGTTTAACTGCCTATCTTACAGCCTGATATTCAACCCAAAAAAAAATCATAATAAATCACTAGCCGGCTTTATGTATGCATGTAAAGATAGTGCATATGTGTGAACATATGTGTGCATGTCTACGTTGAGACAGCTTTGAAAGCTATACCCGTCAATGGCCAGATCCCATAGATAATCCTTACTATCGCCCACAAAATGTTCCCATTCCCACCCAGACAGCGTGCCAGTCAGCAAAATCAGCACGAAGGTGGATGTGGATGTGGTGGAAGGGGGTTGAGACAGTCTCTGACCATTCTCCACTACACACTCTCCTCGTTCTACCTCACTAACACGTGAATGGGGGACCCAATTGATTCTTGTTCACCTCCTTGCTCCATTTTCCCCATCTGGCCTGACACAGAGAGAGGATTTTGTGCTCACCTGCCCTTCCTTGTGTACTTCATATCAGGGAGAAGACTTATAGAAAAGGGAAGGCAAAAAAATAAAAAATAAAGGGAAGGAGGAGGGGATCTTTATCAGAAAGCGAATTAACGCTCAAAGTGCTCCATTTGGAAGGTATATCAGGCCAATCCATTAAAAGGGCCTTCAGAAAAGAGCCGGCACGGAGGACACCTTGAGAATGAACAGAAGACCTTGCTGAAACAGCACTCTTTACACACACCAGGAGAGTGCGTGCGTGTGTGTGGGTGCAGGTTTGAGAGGGAGTGTGTGTGGCTACATAATCACCTGATAAATAAGCTTTGTTGCCTCAAGAAGACAGATATCAGATAAATAAGCTGCAAGTCTAATTAGTCCCAAACAAAATAAACTCAATGAGCCTCATGAGTAAAATATTACAATTGCAATGTCTAACTGTTTCATCTTAATTACTGCAACTCAATTTGTTTGCCTTAGCAATATACAGAGGAACTACCAAAGTTGAACAGGTAAGTGTTTTTCGAATATTAGGGAAGGCAAAGACAACACGTGATGATAATCATAGAACCACAAAAAAGGCACTAGACACACTCGCACAGGAAAAGGTATGGATGATCAATGAAATAGGCAATTAATTGAAAATCAAGGAAAATATAATTTGACAAACAATTTTAGAGTGGGGAATGCTAAAGTGTAACTTGGAACATTGCCAGTGGTTATAAAAAGATACAAAATAATATTATAAGGAGGCACTATCAACTTCCTTTTTTTTTCCATTTTAGGTGTCATTCAGTTTTGGAACATCCAAAAAAAAAAAAAAAAGAACAGAATGAGGAATGTTGCCACAGAATAACATGGGTGATGTTTTTGGTTGGGGACAGATTAACTTTGTTTTTCAAAATTTGTTCTCATTTTGAAAAACAAAGTTAACAACGGCCGTCACGTAACGGACGGTGTTTGTTTTTTGGAGGTCCTACTCTAACAGGCCCTGGGCGGAACAACGCAGACACACAACTGTCTGGCTCCCATTAATCTTCTCAGAGGCTCTGTCCTCTGCAGCCTGACACAGGTAAGGGAGGGGGAAGGCAGCGAGCAAAGGTCAAGGGGGAGGAGGATGGAACACCCCATACTCACTCTACGAGAAGTCATTCGGCATTAGTGGAAGGAAGCTCTAAAAGCCACGTGACAGAAGAAGGTGCCGATGGAGATCCGGACAGGTGGACTTTAACTGCGTGCGCCAAGTGGTGTTTTTTTAAACGTGAAGACAAAGAAATAAGACCGCAATCTGTTGTTTGTGGTTTAATGTCGCCAGATGTGTCTTCTTTCCATCCTTTCTTTCGCTTGCAGCGACAATATACGCACGCGCCAACTTTATTAGCCTCTTCCTTAAATCATTTCATTAGTGTGCGCTCAGAAACGACTGCGATCCTTTTCTGTTCTCCCAAATTGCACATTTAGCCTGCGTGAGAAAAGGTGTACTTTTATTGAACGGCGTCTTTCTCCAAGTGACTTCGAGAAAAGTGAGGTAGTGTTACGTCTTTATTTTGACGATGTCCCGTATGTGTTTGACAGCTGCTGTACGATGCTTTACAAGCACGTGAAACAAAACGGAGATTTATGAGCGTTTTCATGATGCAAATGTCCACATAATTGCAGAATTAACTTTGTGCATGCCAGCCCTTTGGCTCAACAAGAAGATGATGCAGCCTTAGTCCAGATTTTAAAAAACAAAACAAAAAAAAAAAGCCTCTCCTTTCTGAGGTTCTAGAACATGAAATAAAAATATGCTGCGGTATCGTAAGATATTGATCCCAGACACTTTTCCACTCCATTCGTCACCCTAAATCTTGGAATTTGATGTTGTGATTTTCACATAATGCTGCGTACTAACAGAATAACTAACACATTAAGATAAGATAGGAAAACCTTTATTAGTCTCACAATGGAGAAATTCCCAATTCACAGCAGCAAAGTTATGATAGGAAGAAGTTTAGTTATTTAATGAGTTAAGTGAAGTTAATTAGTTAATAAACTAACCATCTGCACTCAAATATTGTCCAGGAGTGATAATTAATGAACTGAAAGACAGACTAACAACTAAACCGATGCTGTCAAAACCTTACCCTTCTGCAATAACTAACTGAACTCTGCGATAAAATTTTCAGCTTGGGCAATACTCAAAACTCATTGACAGACTGAGAATAACCAGCGAACAGAGTAAACCGAGTAAAACTGATGGACTGACTAACAAACCAACAAGCTAACTGAACGATCCTTTACCTTCCACAATACTGCTGGCTGATAGACAGACAGAATAGCCAACAAGATAAAATATGATCAAAACTTGACCGTCTGCATTCTACTAATGATCAAAACGTAACCTTGTGTAAAATCGCAAATGAACTAACTACAGTCAAACCTTAATTAACTGATGGAATGACTGACTAAATCAAAATACAACCATTGGCAGAAGTTTAAAAAAATTATGATTCACTACCTGGACCCTCCCCCACCCCCTTACTATAATAAATCTTGCATAATACAACTAAACTAACAGGGAACCAAACCACCTTGTGCAAGACTCAACAATAGCAATCACGACAAATGACATTGACTTTGGATGGATTTGTAGAACTTGGCAAAGTACTTTAAGTGCAACACTGCACCCATACAAACATAAATACATGAAGAACTGTGAAGCCGCACACCGTGCAGCATCTTTGCCTCCGCATTCGTCTCACCTCATCTCAACCTGCTGATGGAAGAACAGAGGACAAACCCTCCAAGGGTCTCCTTAACCTCAACCTCTCCAACCCAAACAGGTAGGCCCTCTATCTGGAGTGCCGAGCAAAAACAAAGACCCAAGTCTTCACCTGGCATCAGTGTGAAGGCCGTACAGTCAAACCTCGGTTTTCGTCCATAATCCGTTCCAGAAGGCTGTTCGAAAACCGAAATTGTTCGAAAACCGAAACCACGCTCTTTTTAAAATAAAAATGTTTACTGAACACGTCTGCTCACAATGGAAAGCAACACGAGGAAGCGTCACTTCCTCGTCTACCCGAGGAAGCGTCACTTCCTCGTGTAAGGAGGGCGAGAGGAGTCAAATGGTGCATTCAAGTGCGCTCAGTTTGTTCGAGAACCGAAATTTGTTCGTCATCCGAGGCATAAAAAACTCGACATTTTTGGTCGAAAACCGAATTGGACGAGAACCGAGATGTTTGAAAACCGAGGTTTGACTGTACTTGACTCGATTAGAGGCACTAAACCCTCATAGTGTAGTGCGGTATATAACAACATATCGGCTGTCATAGTATCGGAGTATTCTAATGAGTCTGAGGACTGACTTAAAGTAGTACCAGTAATGACACCACACACACACACACACACACACACACACACACACACACACACACACACGGATCCGATTTGTAGGCCGTGCTGATCCTGTTTCTTGTAGGGAGAAACTGTTGGTTTCTCTTGGAGTTGGTCTCCCATCTTCTCTGCAGCCACTCATCTCTAATGCATGACCCAGCCAGAGAGACCACGGCGGGCGAGAGTGGATGCAGCCGGAGGCTCACTCCGACATGGCGGCGCAACACTTTCATATTCTAATAAGCCCGACGTTAATACACACATCTACAAAAAAAAAGTGGGGAAATTGCATTTCCAAAACTGTCTCGATCAAAGGGCACACAGACCCGCATAAACATCAAGTCCGGCTTTCTTTACACTAGAAAAAAATGGACACACACACACACACACACACACACACACACACACACACACACACACACACAATCAAGCACTCAAACACACGTAAAGATGCGCGTGCACATTAAGACACACAGAAAGCTCAGAGGGATTTCAGTCTGCTGACCACAGCAGTTGATTACACACACGGACAGACATAAAACACGGAAAAGTTCTGAAATTAACTTCTGTAGAGCAACTTCTAACTTGCACTGTGATGTGTGAAAACTCACAAGCACCTCACGCCAATTGTATCCTCGCCATTTAGGATTCCCTAGTCCCCATGGTGCATGTGTGCATGTGCGTCTGTAGAAGTACACACTCTTGTCAACATTGTGGTTCAAGTGATCGGGAGTAATAAAATACAAATACTTTGCTACTTATTGATATTTTTTTCAGGTAGGTGCACTTTCTATTTTTACTTCCTACATTTGTAAACAGATCATTTCTACTTACTTTGTCAAAATAGGCTTTTTAATTTGTTTCTGGACGCTACATAAAAATAAATGTCAAGAACGAAAGGTAAATCTATTGAGACTTGGGGCCGAGCGATTAATCGGGCAGCCAATTCAATCGGCCAATTATGGCTAAATGGCAGATGTATGTCCTCGAACCCCTTACAGCAGTTGTACACAAGTAACACTTGGTTTCATTATTTTATTACACTGAATACTATACCATCAACTTGTATACTTGTATCCTTCATTATATAAACTTTAAGTTGTTGCGGACGTCTTTCTATTGAGCTGTCATTCAAAAAAAAAAAAATAAATAAAAAGAAAGAAAATCTTAATTTTCAATTGTTGTACAAGGAATAGACCTCAGTTGAACTATTTTACGCACAACCTAGACATTTGTTTTTAAAAATAACATGGCGCAACATAAATCAAAAATAAATGTGTTAAATATGACACATACAACTACTGGAAACACAAGCATGCCTCTGACAATGAATAACTTCCTTATAACTTCATAGATTAATATATTTTTCTGCCACCATTATCCAATAGTGTTTCATTGTCTGTTGTATACAAAGTATGCATTTTTGGAACAAAAGGAAAAGAGGTAATAGAAACTTGCCATTACTTTCATCCAATGGGGAAAAAAATGCTATATTGGAATATAGCATTTTTGTAGGAGGAGAGGAGCTTTCAGCCGCTCTGCCCCCAAACTCTGGAACTCACTACCACCCGACATCCGTAATATTGTCTCTCTTCCCACATTCAAAACTCATCTCAAAACCCACCTATTTAAAATTGCATACTCTGTTTAGACTCATCTCTTCTTTTATTATTTATTATTTATAATTTATCTGTGGTTTTATTGCTTTTGTTTGATTGTAAAGTGTCCTTGAGTGTTCTGAAAGGCGCTTATAAATCAAATGTATTATTATTATTATAGAGGGGCCCAAAAAGGAAGTTAATTTTTGAACAATATATTTACAGTTCAACACAGCTATTTGTGGGGAATAGGGACCAGGACTGAATCGCGAAAATCCGCATTTAACTGATGTCCATAGAAATGCACTGGAGGTGGGGGGTTATTTTATGCATTATATAGTTTTCATTCAATCAGCCAATTAATCTGTAATCGATATTCTTTTTCTGCCAAAAGTTGGCTTCAGGCTCTAAAATCCCATATCGGTCGGGCCCTCTTTTAGACAAACTGATGTTTGCCAGATGTGGTTTTCTTATACACTGTATACATTGTGTTTGTGTGAATGCACTGACAGATGCGTGACACGCCAAACAAACGACGTGGTTTTACACGTTGGAAATCAGTGTGAGAAAAGAGAGGTCCTAGAGGGAAACTGGCACACGCACTCATTGGCGAGCTGATTCCTTTCAATGGCCTGTGAGCGTTCCGTGTTTCGGCAAGGGTTAGCGTCCCATTCCTCGTCTTTTGTGAACGCGTGTGATGGAGAGCGCGTGACAGGCAATATTGCAGGCCTGTATGCATCGATTATATGACAGCCTCCATTCAGATGTGCTATTAAAGCTTCCCTTCTTTTCTTTTCTTTTTTTCTTCCTTTCTGCCCCCCCTTATCCCACCGCAGGAATAATGGCCAATAAAAAGAGGGGAGGCTGACCCGAGAGGAACACGACGAGCTCCCCCATTAGATGGCAGGGCGCCCCGTGTGAGGACTCAGAGGAGGAATACCTAATTGAATTTAAATGACACCAAGGAGGTTTTGTCTACCTTCATGTCTGGCTTGCGAAATAAATGATTCTTGCAATGTGATCCCAATTGGTCTGAATGTAGCAGATTTAATAAGATAATGTCGAAAAAGTGGACACCTTCATGTTGTGTGTGTGACTGGACTGATCCCAGCAAGTCTCCGTCATGTTGAAGCTTTCTGCTGTCAGCCACATGCTGTCGTTTTGCAGCCATCTCGCATCCCCATCTTTTCTGCCATTCCGGTGGGCTCGGGGACCAGAATAGAGCTCAGAGCAGCCTTGTTTACATCAAGCACAATACCTCCTCAATGCGGAAGGAGGGAGGAAGGGGGGCGGGGGGGAGCACGAGCATCTGTTTTTGTTTGCATTTTATTCCAAAACATAAAATTGAATCAATCTTTTAATACACCGGCTTGTATAAACACCGCGGAGGAACTGCTTGAATAAATATCAAGAATGAAAATGGATTTCTCCTCGTCGACTATTATCTGTGAGGTTTATTTATGAATACCCGGCCGGTGCCAAAAGAAGCAAGACATGAGGGAAAGGGAAAAAAAAGAAATACTGAGATAATGCGTTTAGGATTTTTTTTTTCATTTTCCTCATTTTAAGTGAAAGAATAAATATTTGGATTTACATCACATTTACATTTTTATCAAAAATCAAGTCATGCGCCGCAAAAGCCGTACGTAGCGTATTTCTGTCGCCGGTTGCAGGAGGCGACTGAGGAAATAACAAGTGCGACACGACACTAACATCTTTAACGTGGAAATCGTTGAAAGCGACAGAGGTCGTCAATGGGGACGGTCATCATCATCATCACCCTTTTTTTCTTTTTAATTTATTTAGTCATTTTTTTTACATGAGAGGCCAGTAACATTTACAGATTGGGCTAAAAGGAATGATCAAAGATCCCCTCTTTCTCTATTCTCCGATGTTGTGAAACAATATAGGAGATGAGGTGCAGTTTTGCTGGCAAAAGAGGGTTTTAGAAAGTATATATGTTTGTTTTTTTGAGGGGGGATATAAAAATCGTTCCTCTACTTCAATGTAGCCCTGATTACTTATAGTTCAGCACGTGAATACTCAGCTACCGTATTTGCAGATTTTTTTATTTAAATATTTTTTTCAATCTTCATTTTGAAAAGGGGGAGTTGTTTGGGAGTGTTTTTTTAATAATAATAATAATAATAATAATAATACATTTGATTTATAAGCGCCTTTCAAAACACCCAAGGACACTTTACAACCAGGAACAAACAAAAAAAAAACAAAGCAGGTGAGCAGTGGCAGCCAAACGCGCCAGCGTTCACTCAACCCGGAAGTCAGAAAGAAACCACAAGGGAGGGAGAGGGGGAGAAAAAAAACCACGCTCGAACTATCCTCATCTGAGGATAATTTGAGTCCGGGAAAAAAAAAAGGCCCCAGCACGTAAACAAGCGTATGACAGTTACAACAAGTCACAAGACATAACAATGAAGGCGGTGATGACAAGGGTGTGTATGCGCGTGTGATTGTCTGGTTGTGTGTGCGTTTCGGGCCGCAGCTGCTACGTCAAGGTCTTCTCATTGAGACAGTCCTGGCTTATCAGTCAATGGCCAAGAAGGAGGGGGTGATGGTAGGGCACTAGCTTCCATGCGTACTTTCATCCAGGGGAAAGGTCGAGATAGCAGATGTTGTTTTGGTAACAGGCTGCCAACAATTCCAGACAGCTTTGAGTCCGTGGCCTGTGTCTCTTTAATGGCGTCGATCAGCCAAATCCGCGATTTCTTTCAATTTCTGTTGTCCATCTTGCAATGACGCAATGAGTGTTGGACATCCACACTATGCCATCCTCAAAGACCGGCAGCCTCTTTTGGGGGGAGATTTTTTTTCTGGTTTACAATATTTTTAAATCACGAAATGTTTTCAACACATTTCAATGGGAGACAGTTCCACATGGATTTTTACTATTTGTGTTTTGGCCCATATTTTTTTTCCTTATTTGAAATGCCATTTTTGTCATATATCTGGTGACCCTTGATGATGTGGCCCCCCAATACAGCTGATGAAAAATGGTGGGCCCCTCTGTCATTTAAATGGCCCATCCCTGGTGTATGAAGATGGGCAAACTGTTGTATTTATGTATTTATTTATTGATTTTGGTTTAACAAATGTGCGGATGTGAAAAGACAGACTGACTCAACTTCCTTATGCGCAAGTGTGAATGGGAAGATTCATGTTTACTATCCATCCTGAATCTGAAGATGCTGTTGACAACAAACCCTCTGCATCTGAAATCCTCATTTCAGATTTTACGAGACAACCTCCACACAAGCGCACCGAGAACCTGGGAAGATTCGAGACGACTTTCTACAGTCCGTGCACGCTCCACTGTGTGTGTGTGTGTGTGTGTGTGTATGTGTATGTGTGTGTGTGTGTGTGTGTGTGTGTGTGTGTGTGTGTGTGTGTGTGTGTGTGTGTGTGAGACGGGTTTATAGGAGTCATTTATCCTGCTCAGCGGGCTAGTGTAGTGCGGAATGGTGGCCTGAGTGCCAGGCGTAGCTTATTGTTGTGTAGCCTTTATGGGCTACATTAAGTACAGCTGAGTGAGAGTGTGGGTGGAGGCTGCTGCGAAGGGGGACATACAGTACAATACCCTGAGCTCACACATGTCATACACGCCGAGATTAACTGCTTCCCCAAGGCGGGCCTGTACATGCACTCGGAGGAAGGACCCGAGCAACCTGCCAGGCCTCCAAATGTAGGATTTTAAAGCAGAATATGAAACAACTGGAAGTTAATGAGAATCACAACATTGAAACTGTCCAGATGGTACACATCAGCAAGCTTTTCAGAAGCCTGATAACGATGCTGATCATTTGAATCTGCTATGATGGAGGGGGAGCAATCTAAAACAGGACAGGAATTGGACACCCCTTCGTATACAGCATGTGGCCCATGACCACAGTCTGAGTGCCCGGTCGATAAATTAAATAAAATGGAAAATCCAAATTTGTGTGCCATTATTTACATTTCCTCTACTACAGTAAACCCCGCGTACTCACAGTCTGACAGCCACAGAATTGCCTGTTGCCATCCACTGCCCCTCCTTTTTTGGAGGGGGTTGTTTGGTTTAATTTGAGGGGGTTTGGGGGCGGTGGGGGGGGCAACGAACAGTTTTCTTGAAAAAACGCATACTGGAGGTTTAATAGTGTTTTGTCAAAGAATTTTGGGGGATAACACACAAAAAAGTTTCCTCAAATCAAGTACCGCCAGTGGCACCCCCAAAACTAAAATTTCCCAATGCCTTTCAAAGGTCATCAATTGTACATGGTCAATCAGGCCCCCCAGTAGCATTGCTGAAAAATTGTGGCCCTCTCCTTCATTTAAGGTGGTCATCCGTGGTGTAGATCATTTCATAGATCCTTGTCTCTCGAGAAGGCCGATTTTCACGTTCTTTATTGGAGGTAGGTCTAGAAATTATTGCGCTCAATAAACGGCGGCTCACTGTAATTAGACTGCACACATAGCAGGGAATCCCCGGCGCAATTATTTCAAATGGACGCTTTGATTACAGATGAACTCAGTCAAAACCAGGAGCAAAATGGAATTCAAAAAACAGCCACAGACAAGCGAGTCCAACAGTCATGCTGTTTTAATACTCTCCCTTACCCACTTGTAACGCTACACGTACACGCGCACGCACACACACACACACGCGCGCGCTTCCACACAAGCATGTCTGCTGTTTTATATTATTTTTGAAAGCTTCATAAGCTCTTCAACTGTGTTTCCACAGTGTAAAAATAGAGGCCATTATATTGCCTAATGCCTACCTGCCAGCCCTCCGCGCTCCCTCCTGTACACAAAGGCTTTTACATGATGAGGTGGCTGACATGTTCCACACACACACGCCATCCATTACCATATGTACACTGGATGCGACGTAACTTATACTAATGCATGTTTGGTATGCCCTGTGGGGGTGGGAAACTCTCACAGTCACACGTGCAAGCACGCTCACATGCACGCACGCGCACGCACACACACACACACACACACACACACACACACACACACACACACACACACACACACACACACACACACACACACACACACACAAACAAACGGGTAGGGAGAACACACCTGTACACACACACTTTCGGAGAACCAACGAGACAAACACAGGGAAATAGACACACAGACAAAGCATACGTACAAACACACACAAAAATAAAGATACACACACAGAAACAGACATACAGTCACACAGGTACAAACACACAAACATGTACACACTGCCACACGAACAAACAAACAAACACACGCAGAAACAGAGACACGGAAACACACATTGACACTCACGCATGCGCGCACACACATACAACCGCGTGAGGGGATGTCCTTAACTCTCTCCCATCCGAATCTAATGGCTTTACACTGAGATGCCACTTGTGTTAACAGCAGGATGCTATGAAAGTAAATAAAAACCTTGCAGCAAGCTCTCGGGGCGTGACTAGAGGATGGGGATGGTAACAGTGGCGGGGGCGGGGCCGGAGGGGGTGGGCGGGCAATCCCGCTTGCTACATAGGGGCAGCGGTTGCTCTGTAATTGCCCCTCTAGGTGCCTGCGAGCGAGGGTAAACACACATGGAGAGATGATTAATAGCCGTGGGTCAAGGCGGAGCACAAACAGCCACCCAGGCTCACACCTCACTACGCCGCACGTCCGACCTCACGATCAACACACACGTGAGCACACACAAAGAGACACGGACACACACATGTAAAGTTAAACACACATACACAGTTGCACCACCACACAAAGACAGATGCAAACACAAGCCACACACTCTCAAACATGCATGCACACATTAACGCGTGCCAAGACAGAGACACAAAAAGAGACAGACACAGACACACACATCGAGATAAAAATACAACCAGCACACACACATACACACAAACACAGGCACACGCACACACACCCATACACAGGTTATCCTTGTTAAGAAAAATTGTAACACTAAATTTTGAAAACGCACAAAGACATTAGCTTGGATCTTTATTCCTACGTGAGAAACTGTACCGACTTGTGTGTCTATTCACATAGACATCGAGTTAAAAATTAGCATGTCCATTCAAATAGATAACTCATGGAAACATGTCTGTCCATTGACGGAAAATAAAGCATAAACCCGTTTATCCATCCATTCACACACGTACATACACCATAGTCCAAAATGTGCTGCTGCATGGAACTCTTAAAAGATTCAACCATCTTTTGGGAAGATTCGAAGCAGCATGACATCGGTCAAGGGTGAGGGTGAGAGGTAAAGTTGAAGGGTGCAGCGGAAGGTTGAGGGTCAGCGTGTCACGTCGGGACCCGGAGGATCGTTCCTTAACAAGCCTTGATCAATCAATACGCAAGAGCCCCGAGCTCTCCTTCTCCCCGGCACTGCGTTCCAACAACAGCTCTTGGTGGGGTTTTTTTTTTTTTTTATCCCTCCAACACTCTTAAAACACCTGAAAATTTAAATCACACTTAAATCTAATAAATCACACTTATTAAAACACACTTTTCAAAGTTTACCTTTGTGCCTGTTCTCACTGTCAATAAATAGGAGACAATCATTAAACATCACTTTAAGATGGAAAAGAGCTCCATTTCGCTCACACAGCTCTCCAAAGAGAGGCCAAGTGTCCTTGCTTCAAATTATTTGTCACTCACAGGTGACGTTTATTGTAAAACTGACACCTGTTTTATTGGCAGTCCCTGAATGCACCTTCTGCACAGAGGTGAGAGACAGCTGTTTTTTTTTTGTTGTTGTTTTTTTTGCTCCTCTTCTGAAGCAGCTATCATTGCCTTCGTGTTCCAATTTGCCTACATACTTCAACATTCATTTCTACAAGTTTGTGGCTTTCAGTTATTCAGGCTAGGCTACTACAGTGTGATTGCTAGTCCTTCTGATGAGCCCCATATGAAGGGAGTTTGATTGTGTTGAATAATATAACGATTGAATAAAGTCATTTATGTGACATGGGTTCATGATTGAACATGATTGAATGAACATGCTATGTTGATGCTTATTTTGATTATTCTTTATCTGCGTTGTTACAGACACGCTGAGACACCGGACCAAAGCTGCACTCTGTTCAACATGCACAAGGTAGGAAGATATCCATGCGTGTGGAGCTCGCAAAAGAGCACCATGTCTACTGCACTTCCTGTTCCACTTCTCCTCCAATGTGTGTTTTGTGCCAATTCGTGGAATTTCACTCGGTAGACTTATTTGATAGAATTGGCTGGAACCGAAATGGCTTCATTCTTTTAACGCTTTCATTTGGCGCAGCTACGTGGATGTCATTGTGCAGTCTTGTCCAAAGTTGACATACGTGACGCTTATCTAGTGACGTGTTTAATGACCAGCTAGCTATATGTATTTTTAGTTTTTAAAAGTACAGTATATGAAAGTTATCAAATTCATTACAGATTATTTACTTTTTACTGCTGCAAATGGCGTACATACAGTATGTGAGGCATCACTTGTAAATCCTGCAGACATCAAACAACCACGACACACAAAAAATGAACCACGATATGTTGGAGCAGGGGGTTCAATGTGCAGCGCTTGGTGGTCTTGGAACAGAGCGCAAGGAGATGCATATTTTCTTACCTGCTTACTTTGTCTTTGCGTTACCCTGTTAAGCCCCCCCCCACACGCACACGCACACACACACACACACACACACACACACACACACACACACATTGAGACAGTGCACATCCCCAGCTGAAAGGAGTCAGGTTAGGCGGCCCTTCATTTTTCATGCAAACGGTAATTTAGTGAGACTGCCTATTGATTGAGCGCCGCTTGTCTCCCAAACAATGCCACTTCAATCAGCGGCCCGTAGGGGGGTGGGGAGTGGAGCTGGGTAGGAGGCTTGCAAGTGGAAGTGGGATGGAGGTGGTGCTGGGGAGGGGAGGGGCCAAGGAGGAAGGGCTGCCGATAGCTGCAGTGACTGATTTAAGAGATGGATAAAAAGCAGATACGTCCCCCCCCCCCCCCCCCTCCCCTCCCCGGCCCCTCTACTGATTAATGACAGTGGCCAGAGCAGCCCTGGACTATGCATCATGATTTAACCACCAGACCCTCATTTTAAGATTAGCATACACACACACACACACACACACACACACACACACACACACACACACACACACACACACACACACACACGCAAACAGAGAGCATGCATACACACTGTATAGGCAGATACTTTGCGCACTGTACAACATGGAGGCAAGACAGGTGGGAAAGGAGAAAAGGGGAACAGAGAAAGGTTGGGCAGAAATTGTAAGCATCCTTGCTGTACATTAGGGGTGGTGCACAAGACTGAGAATTGATTTTGAAAATGGACAGATGGTTATTTTATCTACTGTTTTTATCCATTGAAATAATGCACTTACATCTTAATGAATCGAGTACAAAATAGGTAAAATGTTATATAACATTAGTTTTGTCATTAAATCAATATTTAAATAAGTAGAGGGGGCAGGAGCCCGTTAAGACAAAGTCATGTCGCATTTGGATATTGCATCTTTACACAACACTTCATAAACTTGCAAGCGTACAGATCTGTTTATGTGGTGCATTTAACGGATATATCAAATGGACAACTTCACTGAGCAACGCTCATGGTAAGCTGCACAGCCAACAAAACTCAAGAAAAACTCAGGAAATTCCAAGACTTTCTCTCTAGAAAAATTGAAAAGTTCTTATCGTGATGGTTAATTCATCCGAAATTCTAACGGTTTTTTTCGGCATACAAACCTTCATCAGAGCTGTCAACAACTTTCGAATAACAGCTAAGCTCTGGACTCCAGCTCTCACTTGAAAATAGCTCATTTTCACCCTGCCTACCTGCCAATTCAAGAGCAGAGGAAGTCAGTGTGGGGGCAGGATAAGCTTAATTAATTGAACTGGGGCATCAAAGTCCATCGAAATTCACAGCTACATACATGACATACTAGGAGTCATGACGGTTGCACTCCAACATAATTTCATCATCTATCTGATGTGAATGAGTGGAATCATTCCGACACACGCATGAAAAAAAGTACAGTCAAACCTCGGTTTTTGAACGTCTTCGGTTTTCGACCAAAAATGTCAAGTTTTTTTTATGCCTCGGATGACAAACAAATTTCGGTTCTCGAACAAACTGAGCGCACTTGAATGCACCATTTGACTCCTCTTGTCTTCCTTACATGAGGAAGTGATGCTTCCTCGGGTAGACGAGGAAGTGACGCTTCGTGTTGCTTTCCATTTTGAGCAGACGTGTTGAGTAACCATTTTTATTTTAAAAAGAGCGTGGTTTCGGTTTTCGAACAATTTCGGTTTTCGAACAGCCTTCTGGAACGGATTATGGACGAAAACCGAGATTTGACTGTAGTTTATTCAACATTAATCAAAATGTCCCATACTAGCCAAACAATAATAGAGGGGGTCGAAAAGCAGACTTGCCCAGGTGGAGTGCACGAGGCCACACACACACACACACACACACACACACACACACACACACACACACACACACACACACACACACACACACACACACGCATGCATACTGACTCTCAGGTCCATTAGCTGTGCTGGAAGCTACAGAGGAGCATCGCAGCCCCTCCCTGCGGCTGCTAAAATATTCATCAGACTCCCTGAGAGCATGTCTGCTAATAGTTATACATGGGGCAGGAGAAAGAAACGAGAGGGAGGGGGGGCAGCTAGGCAGAGGAGGAGGAGGAGGAGAAATTGGGAAAATGAGCGATGCTCCCTGCGTGCATGTCAACTAATAGTCAAACATGAAGAGCTCCAGGAGGGGAGGTGCGCAAGAAAGACAGAGAGAGAGAGAAAGTGGCAAGTGATGAGAGGAATTGTTTAAATGACTGGTTCTCAAACTGGGGTCCAGAGAGCCTCGGGGGTTCGGGAGCCGTCACTTGGGGTCCGCCAATTCAGCTGTAATATTATCATTTTGTGTTATTTTAAAAAGAAAAGTGCGAACTTCATATGGGGATTATGTGTCGATAAAATAAAAATAATACAACCATTCCTCCTTACGATGATACCTGCGGGCCAATTGAAAACTTTTAAATTATTGTGACATCAACAGAAGTCTGACAGCACTGCTTGGAGTCTTTTTTTGTTTTTGTCATGAAACTTTACTCCTGCAAAAATAATGTCCTCTTTTTCGAAGACCATAAAGCATATTTTCTCTTGGGCAAAAACCTGAAAAAATTAGATTGATTTGAGTGAAACTATTATCTTAAAAATGGATCACTGGAATGCTTTGGTGCAGAAGGAACTGGTCAGCCACAAAGGGTGTTGATTGCTTGTCACATATTCTCCTGTTTGGTCATCTTATCCTTTTATTTGTTGCAGTACTCGTGGCTCGAAGACCCCTGAGAAAGCGTTCAGGAAGATGATAATCCTTTCTCCCTGGACCCAAAAAGTTTGGGAACCCCTGGTTTTCATTGCATGGGACAAGGAGGGCAAAAAAAATAAGAAAGATGCAGCACGGGAGAAAAAGATATTGAGGGGATGGAAAGTGATGTATCGTCTTTTATTTGTCTCTCTCAAATCAAATTCAGAATGATTAAAAGCCCCTCTTGTAATTGTCACATCTTGTACGGACCATCTGTGTGTGTTTGTGTGTCAGCCTGCGCGTGTTCCAAGAGACAACCATCAAGCAGTGTAACAGTTGTCACTTCAATGGCCACCAGACATACTACATCAATCATAGAAATATCATTAATGTACTTTTGTAACAAAACACAAGCTTGGGTAGGCCCCTCAATCCATCCTTGCATTTTACCGTGTGTGGGCAGAACACATACACGTACACGCACTGCTACATAGAGAACGTACCGACATTCTTTTCTCCAGTCATTAAAATGAGAAACGGCCGGTGGTATAGGAGCTGTTGAAATACCATTAAGAAATTGAGACAAATGCAGCGGGATCCCAGCCTGCTACTGCAACCTCACTACACTAAATCAGACAGTGACGAATATTACCGGGATGAGGATGTGTGCACAGACACTCATCTGCGCACAAACAGTGAAAACAAACGGCAAGGGAAGGGGTGGGGGCGGGGCAGGGTGGAGAAGGCCCTTCAGTGGATTAATGAGTAATTATCCTAATTAAATGTTTCTTGATCACACGTCCTGATATACGGCTGATGATTACCTTCAAGAGATGATTAAATGATAGTGTAACGGTGCCGTCTAATATCACGGCAAAGAATTAATGAGAGTTTGTACTGAGGAGTCAAGTGGAAATGAGGTGCCAATTAAAGATTGAATTAACTTTGATTTAATCAGTTCAGGGCTAATTGTCAGCCCCCGTGATGGGAAAAGTTTCTGCGATTTAATCACAGGTGTAGACTTACCGTTTGTGCAGATCGTAATTCGAATTGCATTGTTTTCTATATCCTGATATTGAAAACACTGTTAAATGCATTTATTTTCTTTTGAGGATGTTTTCACATGACAAAGACATACACAAATGTGCGGTGTTGGAGCCTAGGGACTGGGGTGTCTGATTGTTATGCCAACACTTTCCTTCCTAAAACATTTTTATCGGACACTAAAAACATTAGATCATGATCATTTTTGTTTATCCAATTCTTGCGATTTAGTTCGGAAAAGTTGTGACATACGAAGAAAAGAAAAGGTCAATCATGTATAGAGAGACATTTAAACATTCAATGGTGTCAAAATGATCCCCAAAATAATACAAAGGACTTAACTAGAACTGTGTGGCAAACAGTTTTGTTTCACTTCCAAAATAATGACAAGAAAAGAGAAAGCCCGATGCCAAGTAATGATGAATGCATATTCCAAACTTAATTCATTATGAAATTACATGAAAAGAATGTCAGACAAAGTGAAGTAGGCTACAAGATCTCAAGAAAAAAAGACATCATGCCACGATTCCAAAGAAATTCAAGAAGAAACTAGATAAAAAGTGATTGAATTCAATCAGTCTGGAAAGGTTACAAAGCCATTTCCAAGACCCTGGGGCTTCAGCAAACCACTGTCAGAGCCATTATCCACAAATGAAAACAAATGGGAATAGTGGCAAACATTCACAGGAGTGGTCGACCAGCTGAAATTACTCCAAGAGTGCGATGACGACTCATCCTGGAGTTTGCAAAAGAACCTAGAACAATATCCGAAGGACTCCGGACCTTGTTGGCCTCAGTTCAGGTCAATGTTCACGACTTTACCATAAGAAAGACACTGGCCAAAAATGGCATCCCTGGGGGAATTCCCAGGCAAAAACAACTGCTGTCCAAAAAGAGCACAAAGGCTAGTCTCACATTTGCAAAGACATCTTGATGATCCTCAAGACTTTTGTAAAAATATTATGTGGACCGACGACTTCAAAAATGTAACTTTTTGGAAGATGTGCGGCCTGTTACGTCTGTGGTAAAAATGGCACAGCATTTGATAAAAAGAACATTATGTGAACAGTGAAGCATGGTGGTGGCAATGCGATCATTTGTGGCTGCTTTGCTACCTCAGGACCAGGGCAATTTTCTGTGATTGATGGGACAGTGAATTCTGCTCTCTACCAGAAAATCCTGAAAGAGAACGTCCAACAATCAGTTTGCACCCTCAAACTCAAGCTCTCTTGGATCATGGACAATGAACTGAAACAAACCAGCAAGTCCACCTCTGAAAATGGTCAATCTATTTTTAATTGCAAAATAGTACCACTGGAAACTGCAAAAACAACGCCATAGTGAATGTATCAGCGGGGAAAAAGGTGAACAAAGGTCTGCTGAACATTCGGACGGAGGCTCGTAAAAGCAAAGTGGAACCTGTGGCATAGCACAGCAACAGGGTGAAGTACACGAATATCTCATACAGTTTATCATCAAAGACATGCCACTTTGAATCTATTTCTTTTTCTTCAACGCTGAATGATTTTTTTTATCCAAATAAGCACAGTAGTTCCCCCAAAAAACGATGAGGAAACACTTCTTGTCATGACCAGTTGATTGCATTACTGAGCCTAATGTAAACCAATCAACGAGGCTAACCTTGTAAGCGAGGTCGATGTTCATTTAAAAGTGCATTGATTAACAGTTGTGATTATTGATCATGCCATACGGCCCCGGACATGACTGACGGATTTGATGGGTTGCAATCCCAACGCAAAGACACAACAAGGCGGTGTAATCCGAAACACAAAGACACCAATTTTTATCAAGCAACAGTTCACAACCGAGCCTTTGCTGATGAACCAATTATTGGTATGCACGTACTGTACTTGAGGATTTACGATTGTAAATAATGAACAGGTTTAACTGTGTGCAGTTTGTGAAGGGAAAACACACCCTACCCCACAGGATAGTCGCTTTGACAAATGTTTGGAGAAAATTGGGCCTTTGCTGACATTGACTTCTCGAATCCTGGCAGATGGTGGTGTTGTATTGCTTTAGATTCGAGATTAGCACAGTTTTTGAGTTGAAAGCAAAGATTAGGGGTGGATTTATTGCGTGTCCTGTCGATCATGAGGGAGAGAAATGATCTCTGTTGCAAGTGGAACACGTTTAGGTACCTCATTCGAACAGTGTGCAAATATATGGTCTAAGCAGAGTTATGTGTCACGGTGAGTAGCAGAAAGTGTGTTTTGCAATCGTGAGAGAAAAATGACGCAGTTCATGGAATGAATAACTAACGCCTCGTAAAAAGCATCTGACGTTTAAATGGTGAGTCAGCGTCTCTCTAGTTGTATGTTGTTGAATACATTATCATTTTGCCATTAAAATAACTATTTGTCATGTTTTTGTTTTACTGAGGCATTAGAAAAGTAAAAAATATGACAGAAAATTTCATTTTTCTGCTTTCCATTTTATCTAAAAGCTCATTTTTCTCCACTTTTTGGTCAGAAAGGCACTTTTTGTTGAGAAAAAGAATGGCTAATTACTAAAGAATGGAAAAACGGCAAAGAAAGGCAATATAGCACATTTCATATACAATGTGCTTCACAAACAACCAAAAGCAAAACACCTACAAGCATTTACAATCAGAACAGCTGAAGGCAAAATAAAGAACAAAAGTACCTCATTAAAATTAGGAAAAGAACATTCATTGACAACAATTAAAAAAAATTACATTTAAAGGCATTTAAAAGCAAAGTAAAGAAAAGATAGCTGCTTAAACTACTAAAAGATAGTGAAATAGATTTTTTAAATGTTTACACGATCCTAATCAAAGAAATGTGGAAAAAAACATTAAAAAGGTATTTAAACTCTGGGCTGACTTCATTTCAGTTAGCATATTATTCCAATTGTAGACAGCATAGCAGCTAAATGCCGCTTCACCATGTTTGCTTTGAAACTTGGGCAACAGCAAACTTTTTCTGGTGAAACAAGAGTCTATTCTGTCTTTTGTTCGGTTTGGTGCTTATATTGTCACAGAACACAATACTGCATGGGTCTGGGAAAAAAAATGCTGGTTGGCAATGAGGGGACCTCTGGTCTGAAAAAGTCTGGCAGTCAGCGAGGAAGGATTTGGTGGCGTAAAAAACTGAGCAGATTTCACATTTATCAGTGTTGGCCCTGACCGTTTTCCAATTGGGAGGGAAGATCAACCCAGAACACACCCATTGCCAGTATGGCGTAACCCATGCCTAAGCATTTAAAATTGTAAATATTGACCAGGCCTCGACTGTTTCTCAAACATATTGTAAACATCACACCACAGGACAAATGCTCAAGATAAGACATCCAACAATCCATTGCTGATTTGAATGGGGTGCAAATGCAAAATTGTTATTGTTTCACTTCCACTCCTCGAACTTGAAGAGATTATTTGGAGGATCATCACATTATTTGAACACCCCAGTTAGTTTCTTTTACTCTTTGGCCTTAACCTCATCTCGTTCTGCTTCCCGCCTGCACCGCGTTGGCTGTGCATGCGACGGAGATAGTAAGCGGTAATATTCAATTATTGTATGCACGGCATTCCCATCCCGCCCCAAATTGATTTCGTTCAGAACGGGCGGCGGCGCTCAGCGGCGACACGCACGTACGCCATGTTTCCCCCATCGAGCACATCCCACGCAAATTACTCGCCCATCTGCTCTCCTTCCTCGCACCCCCCATCTCCTCCCCTTTTCCCACCGCAGTTATCGGTGGCCGCCATTGGCCTGGCGCCCGTGCACCGACGTTTAATCTCTCTTTAATCTCTTTACATTGTAATGGGAAATGGTTTTGTGTTTTACTATTAGATTGGAGCCGCACCACCGTAGGACTCCGATGTTTAGGAGTGGGAGGTGTTTTCCATTCTTTGTGATTTTTTTTTTCTTTTTCATGAATTATCTTGCAGAGAATTCCTATCAGTGTTGTGGGATTGTCCAAACTAAATCAGGCTATTTCTACTAGTAGTGCACTCAAAGGAGAACAGAGAGTTCAGGATTAAAATGGGAGCGTTGCAAATAAATGGCGTCGACTAAGCCAGTTCAGCAAGCACTAAAAGACTTGCTCTGCAATGGCTTGCAATTTATTTGAATTTTTTTTGGAGACCTTTCCATAGTAAAGGTGTAGCCTGAACAAGGGACGGACAGATCATTTGCTATCAAGTCAACCTAGCACACATATGTCAAACTAATAATGGCCACATTTCACCATTTCCATGACTTCTTATGGAATACAGTGAAATCCAAACAAATTTTGCTAACCCTTCTTACGTGCACGCGGCTGTGAAAGTTTCCTTGTGTCGGCTTACAACATCTTCATAAAAGATGTTGTACTTGTCCTACTCCTTTGAACATAAAATTGTGTTGTATGATGACTGATTTCTCTTTTCCTTTTACAATTTTACTTACCTTACTTTCTGTCAATTTATTACTGAGTATGTTTTTATGTTCAATAAAACAATAAACAAACAAACAAACAAACAAACAAACAAAAGACCTTTGGAGTCGTCCCGTTGCATGAAAAGCTGCACAGGATACAAGCAGACCCAATCAATACTTCATATGGTTGGGATTATTGTGTGTCGGGACTCAATGTAGATTCAAGACCTCTAGCCTTTACAGTCATGTAAAGCAAATATTGATTTTCCCATAAAAGCTATGCATTTTTTTCATGTTGGTCCCCTTATTAAGTTCATGAATTGGGCGGCATTCGCAATTTTTGATGTTTAAAATCGACAGTGGGGTTCAAACACACATAAACAATTCAATGAACCCTCGCGCCATATGGCAGTTCATCATTTGCAGATTTTTAAGCGATCTTTCTTTATTGTTTTTTTTTACCCTGTACAGAGAAGTCCAAATTTAGAGGTACAGCTATTCAATGAAGTACGACCTTGAGCAAGAGCATGCTGGAAAGCACTGAGGTCTACTAAAAGAGATACAGTGTAATCAACTCTTTGAACACTGTCGACAGCAATTGTCATCAAGGGGAATCCTAACGAGCAACGCTGTCTATGTCAACTGCCGTCAACTATGTTTTTATGTGTGAGTGGGCGGAGTCTTGGCCAACTCTGGTTTTTAACTGGTAGAAAAACACTATATATGAAGAGCAGATGGCATCATTGGGTCTCTTCTGGTTGGAATCACCATGGATCCAAACAATGTGGACGTTTGTGAGTTTGGTAGATCTCTGGAAATTCCAACGTTACAAGCAACTTGTGATTTTGTTTATCACATTAAATCTTCTACAAAGTGAGTTGCAAAGAAAGATAAAAGGGATTATTTAAGTTAGAAGTAGAAACGGTGACGTAATGTATATACAGTACATACACACACACATGCATGGCATGATGTGCACACACTACTCATTACTATTATTACTACTACTACTACTACTACTAAATTACATTTAATATTTGTAAATCTATTATTTTGCCTAAAAAACATGTTTTCATTGTTGCTGTTACTGTTTTAAAGAAGAACAGGACAGCTCGGATGTTTCAGGTGTCACTAAAATAAAAATGATGAACATTTGTAATGGGCTGCTTCCTGGACACTCTGGAGGATGCTAGCTAAGCTAGCAGCTATGATGGACAGACCCTCCCACCCTCCCCAGGCCATCCTGACAGCATTGGGCAGCTCCTTCAGCCAGAGACTGATACACAGGCACTGCAAGAAGGAGAAGTACCGCCGCTCGTTCCTGACGACTTCTGTCAGGCTATTGTATATAGATGGTCCTGAAAACCTGGACTCACCCCCACTCATTTTTAATATGCTTATACAGTCAAACCTCGGTTTTCGTACTTAATCCGTTCCAGAAGACTGTTCGGAAACCGAATTGTTCGGAAACGGAAACCATGGTTCCCATTGAAATCAATGTAAAATGTTTTAATCTGTTCCAAGTCAAGAAAACAACTTTTTTAAACCACTTTTTTTTTTTACAATTTCACACCATAAACTGTACAAATGTAATGGGAGATGACCAATTTTAACATGAACATAGTAACATAAAAATTGAAGGAACATCTCTCTCTATCTGTCGTGGGGCATGCACCTCTCCCAGCTGTCAGCAGGCAGTAGGCGGGGAATTTCGGCATCCCGAACTCCTTCGCCAACACAGACACACGCACACCTGACTCATATTTTGCGATTAAATCTTTCTTAAATTCTATAGTTTTGCACACTATTTTCCTCTTTTCTTCACCAGGTTCACCACTTCCACTTGCTTTCTTTGGTGCCATGATTAGGGGCTGATACACGATGCAAAAATAACAGTCCAATATAACGTAGTTCTCACCAAACACGTCTGCTTTTTAAAAAAAAACATTCTTAATCGAACAATACAAACTCGTCTGCTCACATGCTGTTTCTGTACGATTATTGCATAATAATGAGACACCGGACACCAGAGTGTTCATTATGTGCGGCTGTAAACAAACGCACCCCCCCACCCCCCGTCCCCCGTGCTGCCAGGGCAAACCATTATGAAAAGAGGGGGATTTCACTAGTCCTAACAGAAGCGTCTCACCAAACACGTCTGCTTTTTTTTGTTGAACAATACAAAAACGTCTGCTCACAATGGTCGCTTCCTGTGTAGCGACGAGACACAAGGGAGCGCCGCGACATGAGGGAGCGTCACTTCACTCCTCTTGGCTTTGCTACCTCCTCTTCGCGAGGTAGCGAAGCCGAGAGGAGTGAAGTGACGCATTCAAGTGCGCTCAGTTAGTTCGAGACCCGAAATTTGTTCGTCATCCGAGGCATTAAAAACTCGAAATTTTAGTTCGAAACCCGAATTGTACGAGAACCGAGACGTCTGAAAACCGAGGTTTGACTGTATTTATATTTAATATTTATTTATATACTTTTTGTCTTCTACTTTCTTCCTTTCATAATGTTGCCGCTGTAAATTGGGAATTTCTCCATTGTGAGGCAAATAGAGGTTTTCGTATCTTATCTTAAAAGTCACAGTTATGAATAAAAAGCTTTTTTGTGTGTGTGTTTGCGTGTGTATGGGGGTGTGGGGGGGTCCACAATAAGTGATTTGTTTGAAAGCAACCTGTAGTCCATTACTGATTACTAATAAACAGCATAAGGTAGAAACAAATGTGTTGACAGAAGAGAGTCTAATCTTTCATTTAATAGTTACTGTGTTTGCATGAAACAGAATATTCAGTCAGCCTTGAAAGATCAGTCAGAATGTTCTGAATTGGCTGGCACAAAAGAGGTTCTTTTTAAAAAAAAAAAAATTGCCAGCATTGAGCCTGGGTTGTTATGGCGAGTCTTCATCACATGTGCATCAACTGTACACACAAATAACTTTTTCAAAAGCAAATCATTTTCTTTAAGGGTGACGTTAGATGAGTTTGAAATGGTATCAAAGTGTTTGGAATCATAGTTTGTGGGAAATTGATGGTTTGAACTAGTAATACAGGCAATTATAAACATCAATTGTTTGTGTGTGTGTGTGTGTGTGTGTGTGTGTGTGTGTGTGTGTGTGTGTGTGTGTGTGTGTGTGTGTGTGTTTTACAATTCACAGCAGGGCTTGGGCCCTATGAATAGTTGGAATTTACTGTAAACATAGTGCGTGTGTGCACATGAACACACACACACACACACACACACACACACACTGAGAGACGCTTACATGGCCCCCACATGAGCGGCTTCCCTCTCCCCTATTCTAATTAAAGGGACCTCTCTGCCCTGGGCGTGCGTGTGATATTGACACTTAGCTCCGTACAATAAACTTTATTGGCATGCCCTGCTTGATTACAGCACTAAACTAGAATAACAAGGAATATGGGAGGAGGGGACGTGGATTATGTACTAAACAGACATTAGCAGCTGTGTTCAAATATCTGTTGTATTCACAGAACGAAGAAGTCTAGTCGGACGGAAGAGCAGATATATACAGTATATATAAATATATATATATATAGAGAGAGAGAGAGAGAGATAAAGAGAGAGAGAGAGAGAGTGAGATGTGTATGTGTAGATAGATAGATAGATAGATAGACAGATAGACAGATAGATAGATAGATTGTATATATATGTATTGTTTTTTCTTTTTTTATGACATGAAATACACTAATGGAGGAAAAGCCGAGAAAGGGGGGGGTTACTGTATATAGAGGAATGGCAGAAGGGAAAGAGGGATAGATTTCCCGTCATTAATGATCTATGGAAAATCCTCTGTCTATTTCCAGATATACTGTTAATGGCAGGCGGGCTGCATTTAAAATGGCTGCTGTCCTGAACTCTGCTATCGGCTGCTGCTTCATCTAATATTCATCCTCTGGAGGTCAGTGGCGGGGGTGGCTTGCGGGTGTTGGGTACTAGGAAATGCTGCAGAAGAAGTGATACTAAGAGGCATTTATGGCCGCGTTACATGTTACTTTCATCTTTGGCCAAAACAAAACCACAGTCTCAAAAAGTCATCATCACTAGCTGCCCAGAGTGGGACAAGATTACATTACACAAACTTTAAAGTAAAGATATTCTGAGTGTGAATATTTAGTATTATTTTCAACTTTTGTCATTCGTGTATTATTATTTTGTAATTGAATTTGGTGATTGAATTTGTCTTGCGATGACTAAAACATTTGTCCATTCATCCATCCATCCATCCATTCATCCATCCATCCATCCATCCATCCACTGATCCAATTATATGTCATTATATATTGTCATCACTGGATCCCTATGTTAAGGCTGTGCAAAAGTAAAGAAGCATTGCTCATGTAATAACATCTCTAACTATGACTGAAAACATTTTGGAAGTACAGTATAACTATGTGATGTACCGGAATGCTAAGATTAACGACTGTTTTGTAATTCACTACAATTCATCTTCAGCATTTCATATGAAAAGAAGATGTAGCGGGAACTTGTGTTACCTGCAGGCGTTGAAGATGCAACACTTGAACACAGCCATCAAATTGCCATCTGGAGTGCTAAATCAATTAGGCCTATTAGCAAAGAAAAGGGTGGTGTGCTGTTCAATCACTATTGTGCGGTAGCACTCCATATTCACTCCACATTGGATACTGTTGTTGAAGCAGAGCAAGGAAAGCCGGCAGGAGATTATATTAAAAACGCTATTCAGACTTATAAACTGTGAATATACCGCCGACATTACAGAAACACAGGCTAAAATTAAATACTACCTACACTTCTCAGTGCAGTTGTACAACAATGCATTGGTACATTCCAATTTGATTAATTAATTAGGCGCTCCAAATTATATGGACAGTTACTGTTCCAAACGTGCAATTTTTGCACTAAACAGTTGAGGACATTTATAAGTTGAAATCAGCACACAACTCAGAAGCGTCTGTCTCATCGCGACTGTGCGCCTTCTTAGTCAAGTTGAACTACAATGACCCCTACTGGCCAGAATTGGTACTCATCTCATCTTCAGACTACATTAAGCTCTGACTCATCACAAAAAACAAAAAAAACAACAACAAAAAATTAAGCAGGGATGACAGCCAAACCAAGCACTCTCTCTTTTATCTTGTGATGAATGTCCTCCTCCAAAATGTTTTGACATAATTTTTATTTTTATTTTTGGAGTCGCTCCATAATGTCCCCACACTCCAGTTTCTCTTGCCTCATGAGGCCTTGGCAGGATTTGGGCTACTGAGTAAATTGGCTTATTCATTCAAAGGTTACCCTGCAATGTTCCAAAGACTTAAGTAAGTATACGTAAATTTAGGTCGTACGGCAATTTCCACAGAGAGCACTCACAAAATGTTTAAATTACAGTCATAAATATGCAAAAAACAGAATTACACATTAGGGAGAGAGGTGACTTTTAATAACTGTACCGATATTTAAATTCTGTTACAATTGGGCCGAATTCAAGCATTTTCCCTCTCTTGAAATCAAAGTCAGCAAAGGCCCAATTGTCGGTGTGATCACAAAACAGAAAATGTTCTGGGCTGCACATCATAAATGTTAAACGTTTCTTATATTTATAAATAAAGTCAGCAAAGATCCAATATGGCTTTCTCTTAAAGATTATCCTGAGTGGGGTATGTAAAAGTAATTCTCCCTCCCCCATCGGCTCAAAACACTATCGGGCCATTATAAATGTTAAACCTGGTCAATATTTACGATTAAAATCAGCAAAGGCCCCTTTTATTGGCTGTGCCGAAAAAAAACATCCGGAGTGATTATCCCATGATGATTGTGGTGAGTTTATATTGATTTTTCCTAAATGAGCCGCTCAAAAAACAGTAGGGCAGACGATCATAAATGTTAAACTGTTAAATGCTTACGATTAAAGTCAGCAAAGGTCCGAATGCCGGATGTCCCTGAAAGATTATCCTGACCGATTATATTAGGGTGTGTAATGTGTTATTTGTTTTCCTCCGCTACCTGCTTGGAAAGATTTTTTTTCTCATCACGTGTGGGGTTCACATTTTTTTAAAAGGCTTAAGATGTGTGTACCTCGCTTTAATTGAGATTTAGACAGCAAAAAGCGCTCATCTAGAGGAGCAACGAGCTTTGGGGCTCACCTTGAGGAACCAGTGACCCCACATCCCTTTATTGCGTCTCCAATTAGAGGAGAGGCGAGCAGCCGTAGAGGGAGGAGGGAGGTAGAATTGAAAAAGACAGAAAGAAAAAGCAGCGGAAAGATGTTCGTATTTCATAAATGTGATTCCATAAAGAGCACTGACCCCCGCGGCATTCAGTTATCTTCCCCATGCCAGACGGAGGAAGGATAATCAGAAACTTCATCAACGTCACACTTCTCTCCTACTTGCTGACGTTTTGACGACTGAACCTTCGTCTGGATCCCATTTTGGAGGTTCTGAGTTTGAATCTCTGCTCTTTTCACTTTGTTGTGCGGAACTGTAGTCGATGTCGGCGAGTCTTTGTGTGTGTGTGGGGCAGGGGGGCACATAAGTGGTGGCTGACAACAGCTCCTACGTGAGTGTTTACTGTCTTTGTGTTTTACTGTTCAATAAACAGCAGTGAAGTGCATTGGCGACTGTGGCTCAAATGCTGTTTCCCCGATGAAAGGAATGGAAATGCATTTATCCACTCCACCCCTGACCTCCCAACACCCCAGAAAAAAAAAACATTTGTAATGTGTTTTTAATGAGAAAAAAAAACACTTTATAAAATTGAGATTTATGGTGTTTTTGCACTTCAGTTAATTTCAAGGGGGGAAATTCATTTGATAAATTTAGCCTTACTAGTTGATACTTTCGAAACCCATTAACACACACACACACACACACACACACACACACACACACGAACACACACACACAATAAAGTGAAGGAATACTATATTATATCCTAATACGTCACAGTATGTATCGCGCAGTATTGATTCATGCAAATAAAATCTCCATGTCAAGTTCACCATCATCTTAAGTTGGGACTGGTTTAACAAACACAAGCAAAATAGATTTCAGTTGGCTCTTTTTTTTTTCTCCCCATCCCTCGATTGATCCCACTCCGGCTTCATGATCATGTCAGCAATACATCCGATCCATCAGTCCCGCAGCGGGACAGATACGAGAGGAGAGAAATGTGAAGGAATATAAGAGGGCGCGTGTCACCCGCACTGAGCCGCCATTGATCCCGTTTGCTGTCTTTTCCGATACACTATGGACTTCGCATGGACTTATGCTTTCTTAAGCACAACTGGGATTACTCCTTCCCTTCTCCCCCCACAGGATGCTGGCACAATATTTCAAAAGAACATTTTGTTTATATGTTCAATAGAACAAATGTCAATAAAATTATCCAATCATTAATTTCCTATCCGGTGCAAACTTAATGCGGAGCCACGGAATGGGCAGCTCATATCCAATAAGGACATCCATTTGCCATCACTCAAACTCTCTGCACTGCGCATCGCATACATCAATGGAGCAGATCCTACGAGAGCCATTTCTCACACACACGCACTCGATACTCCGGGGAAGGATGAGGGAGAAAAAGGTTCTTATTATCTTTAAGTGTCCAAATACGTCACAAAAAGTCGACTTGAGCTGGAACTTGTCACTTTATCAAAGGTTCCGGTGATGCAACGGTTCGGGTTAACATCCAAGAGTTTTCATTGTTCACCCTTATCTATGAGTCATTCATCCAATTTGGAGGGCAGTATTTGCTAAATTACCCTGCTTAATAAACCAGTGGGGCCCATCTTTGTGGAATAAAAAAAAAAAAACATTGAACACCTCAAACACTCTGGAGAAACAAACTTGGAGAAACATTCTGAATGTCGGCAGAGACAACTTGATTGATGGATATTCTTAAAGGAAACTTTTGAGTCCGTCAAAGAAGGGGTTCCCCAAGTAGCACATGAAAGGAACGTGTCAAAGAGACATTGACTCTATATTCAATAGGCGGCATCACACTAAAATGTTCCCCAAATGGCCACACAAAAAATTCAATTCCTTTCCAAAATGTTTGTGCGCCCGACTCAGGTTTCATTGGCCATTCCAACCAGACTCTGCACTTGAACAAACTGTCATTTTAGGGGAATCTTGTTGCATTGCGAAGTGCAGCTCTCCAAGCCTGTGGATATGGGAGGCTTGTGTCACAAAAGCTATACAGTGTTCCTCCGCCATATCGTGGTTCATCATTGGCGGATTGACTTTTAGAGGTGTTTACAGTATACGTAGTGGGCGTGCCAAAAGCCACTACACCCTTTGTTTTTATATTTCGTTCCAGGTATCATTCGGACAAACACGAGAACGTCAGCATTTGACAGCTGAGGCTTTGTCGTTTCTGTAAGCCAAGCACGGCATGTACAGTTTACACCCTGCATGGGAAATTTCTCAAAGCACGATCTGTTCATGACAAAGTACGCAGAGCAGCTCCTGCTACAATCAACACTCAACTCAACTCTCAACTCAACTGTATTTATGGAGCACTTTCAAACAGCCATGGCTGCATACAAAGTGCTGTACATGGAGCAACTAACATATACAACAGTAAAGCAACAAATCAGTAACAAAGACGGTAGAAAGCACCGAACAGCAAAACCAAGAACAAATCTGAGTCATGCTGAGTCAAATGCCAAAGAATACAAGTGAGTTTTGAGGTGGGTTTTAAAGATGGGCAGCGAGGAGGCTTGCTGAATGTTCAGTAGGAGGTCATTCCAGAGAGAGGGACCAGCAACAGAAAAGGCTCAATCCCCTCTGAGCCTCAGTTTAGTTCTTGGTACTCTAATAATGTCTGGTTTGCAGACCTGAGGCGCCGGGCAGGTGTGTAAGGGCGGATGAGCTCAGAGAGGTAAGGTGGAACGAGGTCATTTAGAGATTTGAAAACAAATAATAGGATCTTGAAAATGTATAGGGAGCCAGTGAAGGGATGCCAGAGTAGGAGTTATGTGTTCCCTCTTACGAGTACCAGTCAAGAGGCGAGTAGCGGCATTCTGGACCAGCTGGACAGTCTGACTCCAAAGTAAAGGGCATTGCAGTAATCGAGCCAGGATGTGACGAAGGCATGAATTACTCTCTCAAAGTGTTCATGAGAGAGGACAGGTTTTACTTTGGCCAGCTGTCTAAGGTGAAAGAAGTTGGATTTAACAACGTCACCAATTTGCCGGTCAAGTTTAAAATCACTGTCCAGTTTAAGACCCAAGTTTGAGACTGTTGACTTAAAATAAGGGGACAGGGGGCCCAAGTCTACAGGATGGGATGTACAAGGGTCACTGGGACCAAACAGTTTTACCTCTGTCTTCTTTTCATTGAAATTCAAGACATTTTGTGCCATCCAGGTTTTGATTTCTTCCAGACGGGATAAAAGTGGCCTGAATGAGAAAGCGTATTTTTTGCTCAGTGAGACATAGATCTGACAGTCATCTGCATAGCAGTGGAAGGAAATACCATGCTTCCTTAAGATGGAACCCAATGGGAACAGAACAGAAACACTGATGAAAATACAGAAACCCTCCAGCAGGCATTCACGCAAAGCCGGGGAACGTCTATCTGGAGGGTTGCAGTGGAGTCAACGACTACTTGTTGGGTTACTTATTCCACATGACTTTGGGTAGAAGGCAGGGCACACCGTGGACTGGTTTGCCAGCAATTTGCATGGCACATATAGACAATCAACCATTCACAGTCACCTTCACACTTATCGACACATTCTTCCATTAACTTATCATGCATTATTTTGGAATGTGGGAAGAAGCCAAAGCGCTCAAAAGAAAACCTGTGCTGTTGAGATTCTTAGACTAAGCTTGTTGCCTGATACATTTTTAGATCAATGTCGGTCTGCGAGTTTAATCCTACAAATCCATGTGCGCTGTGCGCTGCCACACGAGAACGCAATTGACTCCCATCCGGCTTGAGAACGTGATTGACTATCATACAGGTGGCGAGTCCGGCCCAGTTTGGCGGTTGTTTGCTCAACATGCCAGAGCCCTGCACCGAGACTGAGCGGTCCGCAGGTTCAAGGGTCAAGTAGAGTCAAAGCAGGTAGGCGATTGCTTGAGCTGGTCTAAGTGTAATGACTAATCAATGCTGGAATGCATTAGCCTAATCTAATGGGCCAGGTGGGAGAGGACAACGGTAGACGCATGAAACACATGATTGAGCACAACATGCAAACAGCGACGCAATCAATAACACATAGAGTGCCCCAACCCCAAGAGGGGTCCCCGCAACCACTAGATTCATTTTAGGTGAGCGCTCTGCATGAGTGTGTGTAAATATGTATGCTCGGGTGGTTAGGGGAGGATGGGAAAGGAACGGGCCTGTTTTGGTCTGATTGATTGGATTATGAAATGAAATGAGTGAAATCAAGGGAGGTTTTTCTATTTCTTTCTGCTCAGCACCCTCTCACACTGGAATGAATAACCATTGTTTCATCCTCCCGAGTGAGGCAAATATAGATGAAAAGAGAAAATAAATAGTAAAAGTGACGGGTGGAATACAGGATGAAAATGCCGCAAATGTTGGTATTAAACAATGGACACCGGGGAAAGGAGAATCAAGTGTGTTTCAGAGATGAGACATTCTTTAGCCTTATGTCACATGAGTATGTGTGTGCGTGTGTGTGTGTGTGTGTGTGTGTGGGTGTGTGTGTGTGTGTGTGTGTGTGTGTGTGCGTGCATGCATGCGTGCGAGAGTGAGTGAATTTGTAAGTCAATTGTCTTTACATGGACAAGAATGATGCATGAGATCCTTTCACCCTATTTGCATGTGCGTGCCGATTCTTGTCTTCCTGTTTTAGTGTGGCACAACCCTTGACATACCACCTTTGTATCAGCGAGCAGTGAGCAAGTGAGTGAGTGTGCGAGAGAGAGAGGGAGGGAGAGAGACAGAGAGAGAGTGAGTGAGTGAGTGAGTGAGTGAGTGAGTGAGTGAGTGAGTGAGTGAGTGAGTGAGTGAGTGAGTGAGTGAGTGAGTGTGTGAGAGAGAGAGGGGGAGAGAGAAAGAGAGGGAGAGAGAGACAGAGAGAAAGAAAGAGAGAGAGAGAGAGAGAAAGAGAGAAAGAGAGAGAGAGGGAGAGAGAGAGACAAGTAAGGGACAAGAAGCAGTCAAAGTAGAGGACAGGCCTGGGTCAATACTTGGGAGCACATACTGCTGACACTGCACCGCTTAACAAACACACACACACACGCGCACACACACGAGGACATGAGCGCACATTCGCATTGTGCGAGAGTAATGTACACATAAGACAGAGTGCCAAAAAACAATCAGTCAGTCAAAGACTTTAATAAGAAACGTGGATGTGTTTACAAGATACGAGGTGTCAGTCAACAAACTGCTATTGTCAATGTTTGGTGCACTATGACCATGTAAGACAAGAGGAGGCTTTATGTGCAGGGAAAGAAAATCTCCCAATGCTCTGTAAAGCATGTAGACTGCTATACTGTAGATACACAATGATTGTATTTATTATAATTTATATTTTTTTTAAATCAACACTCTGGTTGCATATTCAAGGGGTGAAGCGCTAGGACAGGGCCGCCTTTCCATCTTTGAAATAAATTAGCGCAAAATGCCTTATTGAGTGAGGCGCAGTGTTTAAGTGAAACTGATGAGAGATGTGTGAGGGGTGAGGACTGGCCTATAAGTATGTGGCGGGGGTCACAGGTTAATCCCTATCGATCGGCTCCGGCGTGTGCATACAGCCACACAGGAAGACAATGAAGGAGAGGCCCGCCGCTGCGGAACGAGAATCAGTGGTGTTGCCTGGTGCTAAGAAGGGTAAGGACAAGAAAATGAAGTATCATTTAATGTCTAAATAGGCAGTTAAACACACTCATCTTGGACAGATTACACATCGTGATCTTTTGGGCAATAATGAGATATGATCTTCACTTCCACACCTTGAGATGATGAGGAGCGCCATCCCTCATTTAGACAGGGCATATAAGGGAAAATTGACTTTTTAATTTGTGGTATCCAAATAGTTGGGTGTCTGGACAGCCTGTAACCCATCAAGTGTGAAATTAAACAATCAAATATTTGGTCCTGCCTCTTTCTAGAAATTTGCCTGTGAGCAAGCCATTTTGCATTAATGCAGTTGTCATGTAAATCAGTCCCCCTGTTACTTAACAATTTGGCTCATCTCCACCTATGTCCTGATCAGGTGAAAATGCAGAGAAACTTTCAGGCATCTGAAACACCAGAGGGAGGGCGCGTCTGTAAATTTTGCCGATCGTCCTTCATTATATGCCGGCAGGCGGGCCACCAGTACGTCACGTCATCGTTGGATTAACCTCTTTTCCGTCATTGCTAAATTACAATTTGTCACCTTCAGTGTAACAGCAGTGCTGTTGTGGGCACGCAGGTAAATTTCATCGGTCCGTCATTCGTTATTCACCAATGGCTTGCCCGCCAGTCCAACATCGTTGGTACATCACTGCGTCATCATTATTTTAGCTACGCTAAAAGTTTGTCACCACTATTTTAGGACGGTCAGTAACCTGTCAGTACGGTGAGATCGCAGGCGGGCTAAACGTTGCTGGTAGCGCAATCAGGCATGTTTTGATGCAATAATTTTGCTCCTTCACCTATTTCACCTATTTCACCTACCACTGCCCACCACTAGGGGTAGTGACGATTCGCGGTAGACGAAAAAACATTTCCGTCGTTGCTGCATCCGTCAGTGTTTAAAGGTTTCCATTCTTAGCCAGCAAAACGGGAGTCCGTCAGTAGCGAATCTTTCTCTCATTATTATAGCATTAAAAAAAGCAAAGTCCGCCTGTTTTTTAACCAACTGCGGATGGCCATTTTGACACTTGCTGTCGACTTCACGGTGCTTAACGGTTCAGCCTGCAATCGCCACATCAACAATCCAGAATGAGATGCGATTGGTGATTAACTGAGCCCATAAGAATTGTGATGTCATTTTCAGTTGACGGCAAGTGGCAAAATGGCCGACCATGAGATGGATAAAATCGGCTGTATTTTGGTGTTTAATTCATATTCCAGTACAACAATATTAATCAGAATGTCGTGTTTAGTCTAGTGGGGCTGCAGAGAACATATAACATCAAGAACATTTTTGACAGGACTTATGACACCACCACACAAGTGCTATTTGTTAGCTTATCGATGGCAGTTCTCATAATGTGCTGGCATTAAAGCGAGTGGACTTTAAGGCAAGTTCATGTGATTGTTTCGAAAAAAAATGTGTAAAACAATGCCCAGTACGTTTACTTGAGGAAAAATTGGTTCGCATTTCACCCCCACTTGGAATGCTGCCCCCTATCTGTGCAGGCCGGCCACAGCGTGTTTGATGAGGAGGCCAAATAATGCCTTCATCGGGCTCCATTTGTAAACGAGCCCTTCACTGTCGCATCCCAGCGGAGAAGAGGTGAAATATTACACTAATATGAACAACTATTAATAATGAGCCTCACCTCTTCCCCAATCACTCCTTTTGCCTCCATCTCTATCTCTCTTTCTCCCTTCCTCCTCCTCCTCCTCCTCTTCCTCTCTGGCTGCCTCTAATCCTATCATGCGGGCAATAAGTGTATGCACCATGAGCACATTTAATTTCTGCGGTTGGTTTTCAGCGAGCCTAGAGGTGAGCCTTAATAAGGATCAATGGCACTTTATCTGGGACAGCACCCACTTCACAGCATGCAAATTACACAAGCAAGTCTTAAAAAAAAAAAAAAAAAGAGGAAAAAAAAAAGAAATGGATTTAATTAAAAAATGTAGAACCACAGGCTCTGGAAATTCAATTAAAGGATTTATGCAAAGGTTGGCTAGCTTTTTGTGTTGCAGTTCCTGCTTATATAATGAGCTTTTCATATTAAAAATCAATAGGTAATCTGGGCGAGGGGATCGGCTGCTTATGTACATTTTTTTAAATCAATTTGAAAAATAGTCCATCAGCTCGGTGTCACAATAATGCAGGGGAGGGCGGGGGAAACAGGCCGTGGGGGGAACTGGGAGTAGGTAAGAGTGTTACACGTGAAGAGGAAGTGAGGAGGTTACATCCTCTCTGAAGGGTCACTGGGGGGTGGAGGGTGTAGAAGGCATGAACGGACTCCAAAGGGACACACTGGGATGAGGAGGTTGAGGGAAAGAAAAAGGAAAAGAAGGGAGGCCAGGTCAGTTGGTGTCTCCCTCTGGCCTTCTCTGATCCCTTCTATTAGAGATGGCGTCCCTTGGCAAAAGAGAGCAGAGCGGCCTCTGACCTGTGGCTCCTGGGTAATTTAGTCCAACCCTGACGCTGACTGGGCCCAGACTGAGACAAACTCAGCTGGAGAGATGTCTTAATGGCCTCCCCGATGTGTCTGGAGGAGCTGATGGAGGGCATGATGGAGACTTTAATAAAGAAATTGCTTTGGAAAAACACACATCAAATGCATCTTAACAAAAGGTAAAGGTGTGGATGCATTCCGGATAAGGGGCAATCAAACCATAAAACTGGAAGATCATAAGGTTCTCCAAAATGAGTGTCCAAACATCACCTTTAATGTACTTGAAAGAGAAGTTGGTGATTAAAAAAAATAAAAATAAATTGACACATGATAAATATGGTCATTGAAAAAAAATAAGCCATCTCTGGCGCCGTCTTGTAACTCTAATTTAATATGCCAAAAACCACCATGTCCGAGAAAAATAACGAATCACAGAAAGTAGGTGTGACTTACAAGGTGTCGATCAGTTGTCCAGCACTCCCCGATAAAACAAAACGAATCACATTTAATGTAATATTCACACTTTTCTACTTTGTAGTATTTAAACATGCACAATAAAATGTAAATCTAAAATTAAATATTTAACAATTAGGGCAGCCCGGTGGGCCAGTGATGAGCGCGTTGACCTCACAGTACAGAGGTCGTGGGTTCAATCCGGCCTTCCTGTGTGGGGTTTGCTCCCACATTCCAAAAACATGCATTGCAGGCTGATTGAACACTCAAAATTGTCCCTAGGTGTGAGTCTGAGTGCGGATGGTTGTTCATCTCTGTGTGCCCAGCAATTGGCTGAAAAGCGGTTCAGGGTGTCCCCCCTCTACTGCCCAAGGACAGCTGTGATAGGCTCCAGCACCCCCCCCCCCCCCCCCCGCGTCCATTGTGAGGATTAAGCGGATCGGAAAATGGAAGGATGGATGGATATTTAACAACTACAATAATATCTAAAAATATGATTCTTTTTCGGTGCTGCAAAGTTTGTAAACATGAGACTTTTTCAGCGTTAAATTTGAGCCATATCTGCAAGAAAGGTTTTTAGATCATCCAGTATGTGGCAAATCAAGGGAAACTGTTGCAGCGATGGCAATGTTGAAACTGTACATGCCAGAAATGTTTTTGCTTTTGTTTTGTTTTGTTTTTTATGGCACAGAGGTGACACTGCTATAGGAGCTTGAAACAGTCATAGAACTGTCTGTGTTCTACCACATTTGCAGAAGATTCCGCAGAAGTGTGCAGCTGTTGGTTTATGAAGGGTAATGAGGTCATCTAGAATAATTGTACATACTAAACAAGCACCACAAGTCATACACAAGTTATAGGGAGCCTTGAAATAGCTGTTAGACAAAAATAAAAATATTACCAATCAAATAAATCCCCTCCTACTGTACTCCTGTGCAACCGCAGCTACCGAAATGACATATTTTCCCATTCGGCCGAGATATTGTTCACGTCTTCTTCACACTCTTGTTGTGTAAGCGCGCCCATGCGGGAGGGGGAAAGGGGGGGGTTAACCACTGACCGCATACAGTAGCAGACTGTCAGCATTTGATTGGTTCTTTATTGATCCAGACACGCTTTCCATCACATCAACTCATCCACAATAAACCATTTACACAGTTTCCTTGTGCAATGGACCACATAACCAGGCCTCGGGCCATCTCTGCTCACCCACTGCGACTCTACGGTATTTGTGTGTGTCTGTGTGTGTGTGTGTGTGTGTGTGTGTGTGTGTGTGTGTGTGTGTGTGTGTGTTTTCTTTAATGAAATGGTATCTCCATGGACAATAATCCGTGTAACAGGATTGGGCAAGAACACACATGTCAATAAAGCCAAATGGGATTGTGTGCTTTTATCCATCCCAGCACAATCTTTCCCTTCACGTGTGTCCCTCTTCTAGTGCACTGTACACAGGATAGAGTAAACTTCTGCAAGAAAAAAAAAACAAAAACGAAAGGGGAAGATGTGACAGTGCACCCCACCCTGCCGATGATTGGCAGATAATGAACAATTCTTAAAAAAAAAAAAGCCTTCAAGCTTTTTAATGCCACTCGCAGTTGAAGTTTACTGTCAAACTGAAAAGAATAAAAGACAATTTCACGCTGTGTTCATTCAAACCTCCACAGAATTTACGCTATTCATTCATTCATTTTCCGAACCGCTTTATCCTCACTAGGGTCGCTGGAGCCTATCCCAGCTGTCTTTGGGCAGGAGGCAGGGAACACCCAGAATCAGTTGCCAGCCAATCGCAGGGCACACAGAGACGAACAACCATGCATGCCCACACTCACACCTAGATCAATTTAGAGTGTTTAATCAGCCTGCCATGCATGTTTTTGGAATGTGGGAAGAAACCAGAGTACCCGGAGAAAACCCACGCAGGCCCGGGGAGAACATGCAAACTCCACACAGGAAGGCCAGAGCCCGGTACCTCTGCACTGTGAAGTCGACTTGCTAACCACTGGACTACCGGGCCGCCCAGAATTTACGCTAGCTTAATGCTAATAAACACATAATGGGAAGCACCAAAGACAGGCTAAATCAGTATCTGGGTGGCAGAGATACAACCTTTTACAACATATATTAAAACACCAACCTGAAGCAACTCATGTACAGTGGACAGACAATATCACAGTATTCACAGTCATATATTCTAGATCCTCTGCAAAGAACTTCTAATATCATTACGGTTTACTGAGAAATAACAAGTCTATGTAAATGTGTAGGTCTGTATTATATTGGCCCAAAGTGACTAAGGTGACACCAGAAGGAGCAGCAAATGTCCATTGATCTATCCATCCATCCATTATCTGAGCCGCTTATCCTATTGAGGTTCGTGGGTGCGTTAAAGCCTACCTCAGCAATCTTCGGGTAATAGGCAGGGTAGACCCTGAATTGGTTGCCAGCCAATCGCAGGGCATACAAAGACGAACAACCATCCGCCCTCACGATCACACCTTGGGACGTTTTAGAGTGAACAATTAACCTACCATGCATGTTTTTGGAATGTGGGAGGAAACTGGAGCACCCGGAGAAAACCAGTGCGGGCACATGGTGAACATGCAAATTCCACACAGGAAGGGCCGGACCGGATTCTAACGCAAGACCTCTGCATTATGAGGTGGAAAAGTGGTTGTTTTTAAAAAAAAATGTTTTCATTATTGTTGTTGGGGGGCTGGAATGCATTAATGGTATTTCCATTCTTTTGAATAAGGATGGATGATTTGATTTCACGGAATAATTTAAACTTCAACAATCTTAAGGCACCACTGTATACCACAAACAAATATGATGTTAAACTCATCTTACAGAGGATATGACTTTGAAAAAAAAAATGCAACAAAAGTGTGTGTGTGTACATCACCTTAGCAAACCGTAAAAACAGATGCCAATTTAGAGTTTATATCAAATACTACTTTTCTATTAAGCAAGGCTTTAATGGCCTCTTGTGCTCTCGCTGAAGAAAGAGCATAATCAACACAAGGAGGGATTCACTGTCACAGCACAGCAGGCGATGTCTGCCAGTAATATTCTGCTCTGACACGTACTGGTCTTTAAAAAAAAAAAAAAAACAACCCAACAACCAATCACCACAAAGTCATATGAACCGTTTGACATCATGCCTAATGTTCTTTCTTCTTTTCGTGTGGAGGGAGCTGACCCCCTCCTGTGTACCGCTTAAACATCCGAGAGGACTCTATTACAAGAGCCTGGCTACTGATCTGAGCCCAGCGAGGAGGGGTCGGCTCCTCCGCTCTTTCCACGTGGTTGAGCAGCATACAAAGCGCACATACAAGTCGTCTCTGTGTGACGCGTTAACGCCTGCTTGCCGCAAAAGACCACTGAGAAGCAGGTAAAGAAATGCTGGTGTCATGACCCCTGGGCTTGTGTCTGGTGTTAAGGCCCCCGGGAAGCAGCTAAGAAGTGAGACAAAAAGGCTGAGCAGAGGTGCCATTACAGTGATTTCCCGCTGCTGCATATCGCAAATTAGATTCAGCAAATCAGTACACTACCGTACTACGTTTTTCGGTTTTAATATTGATCCGACAGAGCAGAGAAAATATATACAGTCAAACATCGGTTTGTTTCCATAATTCGTTCCAGAAGGCTGTTCGAAAACTGAAATTGTTCAAAAACCGAAACCACGCTCTTTTGAAAATAAAAATGTTTACTGAACACGTCTGCTAACAATGGAAAGCAACACGAGGAAGCGTCACTTCCTCGTCTACCCGAGCAAGCGTCACTTCCTCGTGTAAGGAGTCAAATGGTGCATTCAAGTGCGCTCAGTTTGTTCGAGAACCGAAATTAGTTCGTCATCCGAGGCCTAAAAAACTCAAAATTTTTGGTCGAAAACCGAATTGGACGAGAACCAAGACGTTTGAAAACCGAGGTTTGACTGTATGTATATGTATGTTCTGCTTGTATGCCCGTGTGTGTCAAAGTAGCAGTCTGGAGGTTCACAATTACCGTAGCACACAGTCTGAAACATTCAACTGTCCTCCCTGACTGAACAACCATTTCTCAAATACAGCCACCAATTGGTTGGTGCCTGGTCAAAAGTTCAGCTTGTGCATATGTAAAAAGGTGGCCTGGTGCCCGAGGCGGAATCCAGGGTAAAATAATCACGCTAAGAAGCGTGGGACCAGGCGAGAGAGCTGATGAACCGGCGTTATCGGGGTGTCCGATTGGAGCAGCGCCAGCAGCGCCAACTCCCTTTTGGCCATTACGGCGACGGATGTCATTTCCAGTCACTTCGGCACTGTGGGCCTACAGTTAGACTATAGATTGGATGAGTGTAGGGCATGGCCCAGCTGCTAAGAGCCTGAGGGTACGCCGATCTTCGGGGGGCAATCAGTCAGTCAACAAAATGTCACAGGGTCAGCGTTACAACATGGCAACTTCACAAAAGGTTACAGCCCGACTAATAACTACACGGGTATCCATTATGGGATGTTAAAATGTGCAGCCAATGTCATTTTGTCTCCAAACTATACTGCGTGCGGAGAAGTGACCTCCAGGCCAACATTATGAAAAATATTAAGAACAATAAATCATCCTTAGCTAAAACAGGAGTGAGTCTGAATTTCATAGTTTACAGCCAACGAATGCGCTATTTTAATCCCTCCCCCAAAATTCTTGGCACTACGAGAAACCCCAGAATGGGTCAGCTTTCGCAACCGCCGCAAAACGTTGACTATCACAGATCAAATTCAGTGGAAATCTGTCAATCAAAGTCTGAGCATTAATCACAGCGACTAAATCAAAAGGGCTGCGATAACGCCCCAGCCTTCATCTCTCAACACACAAGCAAGCAGATGCAAACCACCGCTGGCCCAGATCATTTAACGCTGATAATGTGCGCAAAGGACACAGGGAAACCTCCCACTCCAAACACGCTGAATTAAAGAAACAGGGGCTTTACAGGCCATCTCTGATAAGCAGATCAAGGCTCAGGGAGGGGAACATGATGTTAGCGTCAGATAGTTTGGCTGATTATAATGTCACGGCACTTTATAGATGCTTTTCTCAACTCAGCAAAATGGAATCAGCAATGGAGCATCATGGAGTGGGCTGCGCTGTCTGCTAATAGACAAGTTACTTTTGCTTTAAGTGGAAGCCACAACACGAAGAAAGTCAACGGCTTACCGGTATGTTTTCTGCATGACAATGACATCTTTCACCTGGAGGTATTTTCACTTGTCGTAATATTTAGAATCTGTGCTATAAAACAAAAGACAATAACGTCACAAGACCAAACCCACACAACAGGTGAGCCGTGATTTTTGCAATGCAAGCCCGAGGACACTTGGACATCAGTTTCAGTCTACATCAGAAGACAGTACAGGACAAAATGGTGGCACCTCAACATTGGTGAAAATGGATGGATTCATCTGCTTAATTCTCACTGCACATATAAAATTAATCAGAGTACAGTACCGTGTTGGGGGACACAGAGGACATATTGCCTCGATTTCCCTTTTCCCGGCATGTTGAGTTGTGAAGAAATGGCACAACATCGTTCCACACTGAAAGCATGCAAGTCTAAAGTACGACGTGCCTGTTTACTGTAAAAAATAAATAAAATAACAATATACAACAACAGTATTGGCGACGCATAAGGTGAAGCGATATAGCGGGGGGCTCATCCGACATCACTCCACCTGTGCTGCCGTAAATCAACGCTATGTTTTAAATGAGAGGCAAGTTATTTGTGCAAGAACACATGGGGGGCCTCCGTGATTGTTTTTTGGACTCCACATTCTGCTTATGTTTGCATCCCCGAACAATCTCGGCGGATCCCGTAAGTGTACAAGTGCAATTAAAGCGATAGCATCTTCATAGCCCCGCAACCAATAACGGAAATAATATCACTGTTTTATTAAGCCCTTAATGTGGGGGGCGGGGTGCGAGGGGGCAGACTGTGTGAGGAGCGGAGAGTTTTCAAGAGGATACACTTCCAGGGGTCTTATCAAGGCCAGATTTAAATAAAGCAAACGCTCAGCTTAGGGGTGTGCCGGAGTGCATGTGAAAGAGTGTGCGCATGGGTGTGTGCGGCCCTTATCAGACACCAGTTTTAGCTAATCGCTGTGTCAGCACACCCAGAATTTTAATTTCTAGCCTTACCTTTGCCCTTTAATATTTACTAACATCTACACAACGTTTAATTAAGCATGTGCGGGTAAATCAGGATTCACTCCAATAATTGCTTTCAAAGACACCTCCACTTAGACACGAAAAGTACACCAGACTTGACGTGCGCTTAAGTTCCGTAAACTTTCATCGGCTGATTAACACGTGCGTCCAAATTTGTTACGCCCAGCAGTAGAATGATTTGTGTTTCTAAAGGGGAAAACATGTTTTGTAAGCTTGAACCCCCCCAATATCGCGGTAGTTCTAAGTGTTTTAACAACTTCTATTCAAGCATAAAATGCAAAGATAGCATACAACACACACTCATACACATACTCACAGGCACATATTATTTATCCTCTGTAAAAAATGACAAATACTGTAGTTGCAAATGTCTTCCATCATCAAATCAACGTGTAGATTGTCTGTATGTATTTTACTCCCCCTTGTGGCCACAGAGCACACATCAGGAGGCTGGTTGAAATCATGCAGTGGTTTGAGAACCGCTGCTTTGCTTTACTTCCACACAAAGTAAATAGCTTAGCTTAGCATAGCAATATACTTCATTGTGCTTGGTTCAAATTTGCGTTTTAAATATTGTATTTAAAAACATGTGAAAAAAAGTTGAACAACTCTGTTACAATTATGCACAACAGACTCTCCAAAACTGGGCTGTACATTCGACAGTAAATTAGAAATTCTATTCAACCCCCTCCCCCCCAAAATAAAGTTTACCAAAAAAAAATAAAAAAATCAAGCTGAAAGCTTGATTTGTCTTGGAGAATTTGTAGACTGTGTTTATATGCGAACCAGCTGGCTCGCCATCACGGCCTTGGCACCCCATGCACCCCGGGCAATCCCCACAAGACACAACACTGAGAACCTCCACACACTCCAGAAGGCAAATACACGGAGGAAACACTCACTCCATTGTTGTGTGACTATCCAATTCAACTCCAGCACAAGTCACCATTCTGACCCCTAAAAACAAAGTTCCCAGGGTGAGAGGGGCATGCTAACTCCGACACCACCATCATAAGAAAGCTGCGATTCTCAAATGGGACCTCGCCTTAATTGGAAAAATAAAACACACATCCCATGAGTTCTACACCTGCCCTCCCTCTTGACATTTTCCTCTCAATGATAGCTGGTGTGAACATAATGTCTTTCCTGTACTCCCGCTTTCAGACAGGCCTCTCCAAAGCACGGCTGTAAGATAAGGCATCAGAAAATATGAGGTAATAGTTTCTCCTGGTGAGATCGGGGAACATGACAGAGTTCATTGTGTCAGTACTCCAGGGTACAAGGAGAAAGCGTGGATTTGCAGTAACCCAATAGTCACAATACACAGGATCCAAAAGGCCCTTGTGAGGGGCAAGCGGAACAGTCACTCAGAGTTGAATAAACAGCAAAAGGCACAGGAGGAAAACAGGCGGGTGAATATCTCTATGAGAAATGCAGACCTTCTTCCTGAGCACTCACAATGAGCACACGGTGCCCCTCTCCATCCTTTTCCTCTACAGCATCCCACAATCACAACAAGACAAATAAAATGCTGACCAAGGGATACATCCACCAGTGAAAAATAAATACAGCATGTGAGGTTACTTTGCACACTGAATTGAAAAGCAGCTGCGGTAGCGCGAGCGACGCGTTCGGGTTACAGACATCCAAATTCCACCAAGTGTTGTTCCATTTGGTTCATTGTGGTACAAAATTCAGGGTGCTATCATTGCAAAACGTCGCAAAGATTGCAAAAACAACTATTCACTATGATGACTTTACATTGTTAAATATAGTGTGATAGAGAGTTCATAACACTAAAAGAAAAGTTTTCTGGTTTTTAAAATGTGAAATCCTTTAGCATTCAAACTTTTTAAAGCATTAGATTTAAAAAAGGTGTGAAAAATGTTCTTTATTTTCAAATTTTAAATCAATTTCAACTCCAAAGTGTGCTATCTTGTAACATACAACTCCTGTCTGTGAATTGATTATTAATTTAAAAAAAATATGATTTCTTCTTAGCCAGCTAATCTTTATTTATTTAGAAAAATGAATGATGTCATAATATTCATAATTCATCTTCTTTCTTTACAAAGTTCAAAACTAAACAACACAATATTTATTTGTAAAATAGAAATGTGAGAAATCTTCAAATTCAATTTTTTACCATCTTAATTTAAAAAAACATATTTTCAAATGGTTAAATACTTTTAAAATACAAAGTGTAATGTAGTGCACTGCTTAATGTTACAGTGATATCTTTAGACATTTTGATTCGCTAATGACATTGAGGGTCATGTTTCATTTTATTATTAGACTAGGCGGCAGGCCAAAAAAAAAAAACGGGGGACTGAAATGGCCCCAGGCCAGACTTTTGACAACCCCTACCTTTACCCAAACCTTTCCAAAACATACGTTGGTGAACCAAACCAAACTGGACTTGGTGGAGCTTGGCTATTAGGTGATTTTGGTTTTAGTTCCTACCAGCGACTTGGTGAACGGTCTGGCCAGGGTGAAGAGGAAGGTCATAAGCCACCAGCTCCTGTGAATGGCCGTGTACATCATGTTGCCAGGGTGCACCGCGTTGGACGACACCCCGTGTGGCGAGAGACGGCGGTGCAGCTCGTTGCTGAACAGGATGTTGCACAGCTTGGCGCGGTTGTAGGCCAGCATGGACCAGTACTCCTTCCGCGGGGGCGACAACCGCGCCAGATCCACCTTACCGCACGAGTCTAACAAGTCAGTGAACCTGAAAGATAAATCAAAGCAGGGTCGACGGGGTTGTTTCGAATGACAGCGAAATTTGCAGGCAGATGTGAAGTGCAGGTTGCAACGCAAATCAAAAGACAAGACATGATGTTTTTTAATTGCCTGCGACGGAGCTGTTAAAATCCAGATGTTTTGACATGCTCCCCTGAACATCACACGTCTCGCCACGTTGCGGTCATCACGTCACAATGCGCGGGCGCCAGAGCAGACGTTTCGTATTGTGTGAGTGGGGGGGGATCGAGAACATCCTACATACGAATCCCCGTCATTAGAAAATAACCAATCAAAATGTCACCTGCTTTCCGGCGATTTTACAAGCTAACTGCTGGCTGGTTGTTTACCATCGCCTCGCCCGGCATCCTTGCTTGGCTAAATTACAACATCTGCAGGCATTTTCATTTCATGTGCTGCGACTTCATAACGACTTACTGTGGCTTGATAAATCAGTTGCCCAAACAGGAACATTTGAACGTTTTCCCTTCAAATTACTTCGCAGCAGGTGCTGAGGATGCACCTAGTTACATTTGAATAAGGTGATCGGCAAGTCCCTAATAAGCTAGACTGCATATATCCAGTGGATATAAGACTACACACACATGATGACAGGTGTATCATCAACTTTTTTCGGCTTGGCTCTCGACGAAGGCGGACGCTTTTTTGCTCTACTCCTGCCCTTCCCCTCACCCTCCCCTGCTAGCCACTCAGTCTATGTGCTGTCCTTGTCTGACTTTTCCTAGCCTCCTGCCGTATTTTCATCTAAAACAAACCATGGAATTAGTTGGCTGGTCTCTCCATGCCATCGACAAAATGTTCTCTACGAGAAGAGCAGGCAGTGGGGAGCCTACTTGCCCCTCGGGGACTTTTGCTTCTGGGTACACCCTAGATCCCTGGAGGAAGTGGAGAATGGTGTGCCTGTCAATACTGTCCGTTGAGGATGTGGAAGACATCTACATAATCAGCCTTCTGATAGCAGGTATGCTGCTGTTTGGTGTTAGCAGTTTCCTGATCTATCGTAAAATTTAACCGACGGGAGTGGCTTTATTGGAAGTGAAGAGGCTGCCGGTTTTTAAGGATGGCTTAGTGCGGACGTCCAACACTCAGACTCAGACTGTGCTCAACTGCAAAATTGATGCAGTTTTGGAGTGTCTTTGCAAGATGGAGAACAACTTGGAGAAGTTGGGATCCGCGCTCACAAAAGAAATCGCGGATTTGGCTGATCGGCGCCATTGTAGAGACACAGACCACGGACTCAAGGTTGTCTGGAATTGTTGGCAGCCGTTCCCCAAACATCTGCTATCTCCCCTGGAAGAATGTACGCATGGAAGCTAGTGCCCTACCATCACCCCCTCCTTCTCGGCCATTGACTGATAAGTCAGGTCTGTCTCCATGAGTAGACCATGACGAACCAGGTGCGGCCTGACACGCACACACAACCAGACAATCACACTCGCATACACACCCTTGTCTTCACCGCTTTCATTGTTCCTGGTTTTTCCCCGCGACGAGAACTGATCTGCTGAGTGCTGGAATGGACTGGCAGCTCGCCGGTCGGGCCGCGTCGCGCTCCCCCCCCCCATCCATCCGCCCCCTCATTACATGTTATGTCTTGTGACTTGTTGTAACTGTCATATTCTATACGTGGTGGGTCTTTTTTTTTCCTAAACTTAAATTATCCTCAGAAGAGGATAGTTCGAGCATTTTTTTTTTCCCTCTCCTTCCCTAGTGTTTCACTTTCTCATCTAAGATCTCGGGGCGCTGTACATACGGTGAGTACCGACAGGCCCTTTGCACTGTATCCCATGTTCGTCATTGTTTTTCATGTTTCCTGTGCAGAGCGTGCTTGTTAAGTCCTAATTACCCCATGGGGATAAATAATGTTTCCTGAATCTGAATCTGAATCTTTTTCCATTACAAATGTCACCTATAAGTAGGCATGTGATATAATATTAAGGCATTGAAAAGTAGAACTATAAATACAATATCTTAAAATATGTAAATCAAACCGAATACAGCTCTGTTCACAAAAAATATAATTCCTCAATTTTCCGAGCTCAGCGTGATTCTGCTTTATGCTTCTCATGAAAGTATGTTGGCGGGGGCTGCAACTCACATCTATCAGAGGTTATTTCATGAAGGATATCATCTCCTCTTGTACAAAGCAGATCTGATGCAGCTGGAGGAAAAGTACTGGGGCCAATTCCACAGTAAGCCCCCCATGTTGGAAACTGATAAAGTGTCCAGTCATTACACCCGAGTTCATCTATCCCCAACCCTGGTGTCTTCCAGGTCAATGCTTTAGCTGTGGACAAGGGGCTTAGGGAATACAATATGCTGGCGGGTCAGAGGTCGCACACATCGCATGTGAGGGGAGGCTAAGTGAATAAACGGCAAATCGGCGGAAAGTGGAAAATAGCGTAAACAAACAAAAATAAGGGTGGATGACATCAGTGGACGTAATATAGGGTTGGAATGAGGTGGACACAACGGAAGATGTCATGGGGAGATATTGTCTATTTCCACTCCCTTTTGCCACTGTTGTCCATTTCGCCTGTCCCAGTGTGAAAGTGCCAAAGCTCTCTTTGAAGAGGCTGGCTGCACAGCACCAAGAGATAGGTGGAATATAGGCATGTTTTACCATCCTTACTCCAGAAAACACAAACTAACACTCGGTACATCTGCACAGTCAAATGTGTATACATTGCAAGACTGGCATCAAAAATGTAACGCTTTGTACTCGTGATGATCGATACCACTTTTTCTCAGAGCGGTACCGGTAAGAGTACTCTTGAACACTCACAGATCCCGATACGAAGTTACCAATCCCAATTGTACATTTGATACATAAAAACAAATGACATATATAACTTTAAAGACCTTCTGTTTTATTTCTGACAAAATAAAATGCCAACAACAAAGTGAATTTCGAATTCATTTGTAATACATTTAAAAATTGCAAAATAAAACGAACAACTCTCTGAGTGTTTGTCTTTGTTCAAAATAAATTGAAATGCAAAATAATGCAGGCTCAACTGCTATATATATATATATATTTATATATATATAAATAAACAATGGAATTAAAGCCGTAAACCCCCAACTGCAATCATGCAGTAGCAGTGGCCACAAACTGATACATCAGACTTAATGCGCATTGTCAAACATGACAGCCTCACTCACAGGAAAACTCATTTCCCACCACACGTTGTCACTATGAATTAAACGTATCATCAACATGATGGATGGACTTATCAGCCAAAATTTACTTTCAAGCCCTCCCCGCAGCCGTACACTCGGCCACTTTTTTGTCTCATTTTCACTCAGCTTCCCGGCAGTCAGTCTGTCTGTCTGTCTTTCTCCTAGCCTCTCGTTCCTCTGCTGTCATCCAGCGTACAAGCATGATATCTCGCAGTGATCTGGGAGCCCCAAGCCCAGGAATGCGCATGTGACAGGGCAGCAGAGGCGGTCGCGTGGCATCGATCCAGTTCCTCAAGCCAGTCAGTCAGACTGGCCCAAGCCCATTTGATTGATCGGAGCTCAGAGGAATGACCTGAGACCAGGAGAACATGTGCACACTTGTTCAAGTGGATCATGCAGTCGCACTGATAGATGAGTTTTGCTTTGTGCAGCGCCACGCACCGGCGGGCAACGGGTCGAGGAGGGGAAACTTTGACACCCAAATTCACTTAAGGTCACACTATTATTACAGAGATGATGGGAAAGTAAAATGATGTCAGGAAGGAATTATTGACAGTGTTTGATTGAACCCAAACTTGCCGACATTGTTTTAAAAAGAAAAAAAAAGGCAGCGTTCTCTTGGATTTTGGTGGTGATATCGAATTGCCAAATGGTGATGTGAGCATGATATTTGGTAACATGTAGTTCCAATTTTTAAAGAATACCCAGGGCCAGAAAATATTCTGAGATGGCAGCCTCACAATCCAAGAGGTCCACCCAAATATGTGTTTTTTCCTTCATAACGCTTTTAAGCCGTATAAACAAGGGTGTGCATCAGTGGTGTGCTGGTGCGCATAAGCACTGGAAGTTGAATATGATGCTCCACTTTAAGTCTGTCATTGCGCTTTTGCACACTAAATATGTCAGGCTAGCCTCAATTCAAATTCAAGTCAGCCGCCAGAAAGATCGCTTCTGAGGGCCAACTTCAAAATAAAAGCTCGGAAAAGCATTGCTTTCCATGAATAGTATTACTTGTGTCGCTTTTATTTTGAAGATGACCCTGGTAGCTTATGAACATCTGTTGTGGTGACTGGCTTGACTGGGGGAAAAATGAAGTTTATTCAGTTTGGAAATTGCAGAGTGCATGCCTCTTTCTATTTTGGTTCTTTAGATGCAGCATTAAGGTAGTTTTGCAGATGCAAAACAGCAAAAATGGGCTGAGCAGATACCTACACACCTAAAGACATTTCAATAAGACTGTGAGTTATTTTTCTGTAAATAGTATGAAGAAAAATATATTTTCGATTCAATTGTGTAAATTCCTGATTTCATTCCATATATACCAAACAATTCCCTTCAAATCCATTGGAAAGTTTCCAACTTTGAAAAGTCATGGAATTTCCGCGCTCCTGCCTACATTATTCATAATCGTCAGTGCGAAATATAAGTGTCAAAACCTGAGGAAGATGAAAATGTGGCTAAAGGTAGTCTGTGGCAGAGATTTGTCATCCAAAATACATTCATTTCTTCCTATTTTAGCATGAAGACACATCAACTGCTCACTCAAGGTTACCTGTGGGACTCGGATGACACCACCACAACACGGGCTGGCGCCGAGCGACACAACACCTCCTGCAGACACTGGACCAGCAGGAAGTGACCCAAATGGCAGACCTGAAAAGTGGACTCCAGGCCATCCTCAGTCAAACTCCACGGCTGAGTGCACACTGCTGCATTGCACACCAAAATGTGCAGAGGCCTACAAGACAAAATGTTTGTGGATTAAGTGATAAACAGATGACACTATCCTCAACGGATTTGGTCATTTACCCTCTTGTTAGGTCACATTTACCGTTTAAAAATCTATGTTGTTGTTTTTGATTGTTGAGGGAAAAAAATGTTATGTAAACACACACATATACATATATATATATACATATATATATACTGTAGGCGGCCCGGTAGCCCAGTGGTTAGCACGTCGGCTTCACAGTGCAGAGGTTCCGGGTTCGATCCCAGCTCCGGCCTCCCTGTGTGGAGTTTGCATGTTCTCCCCGGGCTTGCGTGGGTTTTCTCCGGGTGCTCCGGTTTCCTCCCACATTCCAAAAACATGCATGGCAGGCTCGTTGGGCACTCTAAATTGTCCCTAGGTATGAGTGTGAGTGTGGATGGTTGTTCGTCTCTGTGTGCCCTGCGATTGGCTGGCAACCAATTCAGGGTGTCCCCCGCCTACTGCCCGAAGACGGCTGGGATAGGCTCCAGCACCCCCCGCGACCCTCGTGAGGATGAAGCGGTTCGGAAAATGGATGGATATATATACTGTATATGTATATATATATATATATATATATACATATATATGTATATATATATATATATACTGTATATATGTATACACACACATACACATATATATCACACACACACACACACATATATATATATATATATATATATATATATATATATATATATATATATATATATATATATATATAGAGAGAGAGAGAGAGAGAGAGAGAGCGAGAGAGAGAGAGAACATACAATGAAAAGCTATCATTTTGGTACTCAAGAGCACTCGGGGCCAATAAAGCAACATATGCTTTAGAGCGATTGCAAAGACAGACAAACACACACACACACACACACACACACACGCACGCACGCACAATGAATTTATCTGCATGCCAGGGCTCGAAGACCACTAGATTGGTCGGGGCAGTAAGAGATGCTTGTCGGTGACAGCGTCGCTCCAGCGAGCTCGGAGCCACTGTAACACAGACGAACAATCCAAACACACCCCACCAATTTTTAATTTCTTCCATTAGAATTAATTATGAGGCCAGAGGCAATTTGTGTACCCTGTGTTTAAGACTGCCTACTGGATTAATTAAAAACTGGATGCTGGAAAATTAATGTGCGAATTGTTATGCTCCCGCTATAATGAGCCATCCCGTGCTATTACATAGAAGTGTACAGTAGCGATCACCTTCAGGCCTCCCGAACACGCAAGGTTCATTAAAGAGCACAAACCTCGTCAACTTCAAGAACGCCCACCTCAGCAGTTTCACGGCGGGACGCACTTGCGGCGCATGTTAAAATATAATAAGGTGAGGAGACACCTTCTGAGCAACAGTCTCAGAAGACAAAGACACTGGACGTCCGGCCACCATCAGTTCACATGGTTACCACAGTGAAAGGAATCAGGTATTTGTTGTGTTTTGTGTTCGGATTTTCAGTTGTCCTCCCCGCCCCCATGCTTTTTATTTCTCAAACCATGGGTCAATTTGTCACACCTGCATGTGTGGAATACACATTAATAATATACTGAAGCAGTAGGAGTCCATAAAAGCTATATCGCCACTCAAAGGCAACAAAATCATTTCTAAGCACAACTCTGTCCATTAAAGGGCACTGAAAGTGTGTCAGAAAAGACAGAACATTGAAGAAGATTAAGTTCAGTCGAAGGGAAGTGAAAAAAATTGAGTCATTTCAGAAACAATGTTCATTTCTTTACATTCTGTTTCAGTATAATATTAGTCAGTGATTTACAGCAAAAAACTGTATAGTGCTATTTTTCTTAAAAACACATTAAACAATGTGTTTGATGTCTGGATTAATGACATTTCCATTCATTTCAGTGGCATAAATTGGTTTGAGACTGCAGTGTGAACCTCCAGATTTAATAGCTTTTTATAATATGAAAACATTTTTTGCAATACATGTTAGGAGTGAAGGAAAACACCAATTTGAGTTCAGATTGTCTGCCAAGAATGACAAGAGCAAACCCAAGGGAGGCAGGAAACATGACAAATTTGCATTTGTGAGCCGCATAAAATGAGGCGAGTTTGACACCTGTTGTCTGATTGACCGTTTTAGTCGCACACATTTGGTTCTGAAAAGGTCCGGTGAGCTGAAGTGAGCTGCGAGCTTGTAATGCAGGAGGCCTGTTAATCCAACTGCCCACCCGTTAGTCCCGCTCTCATAAGTGCGGCTCTAATGAAGGCCTTTAATAGGCCTGTTGCCGCCCAAGGCACGGTCCCGCTCGCCACATTAAAGGCCTCTCACAACACGGCCAGCGCTGCACTGTGCAATCTCAGCGCCGCTCAAACGAGGGTGTTAACTACCAAACGGGGAGGCATCCGTTTATATATTTACTTTAAATAACCCCCCTGGGTACGGCCTCTGACCTTCGTGATAATGTGGACCAGCACGGAGGATATTGCCAGTGTGTGTGTGTGTGTGTGTGTGTGTGTGTGTGTTAGAGCGAGCTGGGCCAACACTATTAGCCATTACCGCTACATTTTATTGTTGACAGAATACACACATCTATGACCCACCCACCGGTCACCACAGCCCTGTCAAGATGTCCCAGTGCAGTACATCCACCTTACATAAATGTTTCATTTTATAATATACTTGATTAATAATGTACCTGTGATTAGAAATCAAACTGTATGTGAATGGGATAATCGATCATTGCGAACAGACTCTCAAAATCATCACAATCTCCATTTATTAGTTGCCCGTTTTCTATCTTTGTGGCAATTCACAGATTCCTTGACAATCACACCATGTTTTTCTTGTTCATTAACAACAATGAAGAACAACGTATTGTATGTGGAGCCTCAAAACCCAACAGAGGGTCACAGTTTTTCCACTGTAACACGCTGGTGGAAATCCGGAGAAGTGGCGTGTCGTTCAGGGAGCGTCGGCCATATAATGTGAACATCGGGTGTCAATCAACTGCCAGATGTACCATCCAGTTAAACAATGCCTTCCTTTAGTCAGGTAGTCGGAGGTCTTGATTTCAGACCCACCCGCGAAAGATAAAAAAAAATCATATGTGGTTGTCCTGATCTGGCCACATGATGCAAACACATCTTTATGCATTACGGAGGTATTGGACCAGACTCAGTATCAGCAAATACTAAAAATCGAGTAACTCGACTTGGGTGCAAAAAAAAAAAAAGAAAATGTGATGGGGACATCCCTACTACCTTCCCGAGTGTTCCGTACATAAAAATCTGAATCCAAGTACTGTTACACCTGTCATGTGAAGTAATATGTCTGCAATGACACCAGGCTGAATGCGTCCAGGAACAAATGGCACGTGTTAATTACGAAGCGTTCAGCAGAAATTGTATTAGGGTCACTCTGTCAGTGCCGCTCTCCATCAATTACTCCGCCACCAAATTGCCCTGCATTGAACAATATCAATATCCAGGTAATTTCATTTCAAAGGACAGGCAATTAAAGCGGAATCGGGGTCAATGGAACACAAAGCAGCGTGAAAGCCACTGACTAAAGCACTTAAAAGCAAGGGAGTGAGAAACGATGGCGGGGGAGAAGGGGGTAAAAAAAAAAGACTGATTCCGTTTCACCTGTCAATTACACGCTGCCGAAGTATTATTGTGCTCGTGTGCGCTCATTTCTATTTTCCTTGAGTGTACGCGCGCATGCACGCACGATGCTCGTGTTTGCGTGCGTTATGCCCGAAGACATACGTGCAGTAATAGAGTGGCGGCGGACTCAGACAGCTGCCCAGTGCCATTCACAGCTCAGAGCTCCCAGCCTCCACTCTGCTCCGTTCGCCTTGTGATGAGAATTAATGTACTCTGACGTCCCCTGGGAGTCCCTCCCCGATGCGCTTCCTCCACCCCAACAGCACCACTAATGAAGAAATACAACCTTGCCAAAATAGTGAGGTAGTGAACCGGAGCGACAGATTGAGAGGTGACATAAGAAAGAGATACTTAGCAAATAAACAAATTGCAAACGGGAATGTGGTCGTACCATAATGACCACAATTAAAATAAAGGAGATTTTTTTTAGGTTTTTCAGTTTTAATCCTAATGTATTCATACACATGTTTGTACTTAAATACAATAAGTTTTTTTTTTTAAACATAACTTGGTTATTAATTTACTTAAAATGCATTGCTAATAAACTGTGAATGAAATTATTTTTCGAAATAAAACATTCAAAATAAACATTTCTAAATGTTTAAAGGGGAACGTATTGCACTGAATTTAAATATAACAGAGCTCTGCTTAACAAATGTACTGTACTCAATTTTTGGCAAGTGGAAACCTCTGTCTTATCATGCACAGTTTGAGCATTTAATTCAGCAATACCATAAAAGGAAACTTGCATAGCACCCTTTGAGAAACATGAAGTATCAAATCAATCATCAATCAATCAATCCAACCAGCCATCTAAAAAAAAAAATTTTAAATAAAAATCGACTTTTATTTAAAAAAGCCTAAAGAAATAAACTGGTTTTATTATTTATGTGTTTATATTTTATTTATTTATTAATCGACCAATGGATGACTTGTAATCCCAAAAATTCCTGATAGATTGTAGATTTTGTGCGTGTGTGTGTGTGTGTGTGTGTGCGTGCGTGCGTGCGTGCGTGCGTGCGTGTGTGTGTGTGAAAGTGCGTGGAATGTAACTATTGTCTTTCGCAGAAATTCCCATTATATTATTGTAGAAATCTTTAACAATAAAAATCAGAAACACATTGAGCATGACGCAGAACCTGCTGCTGCCCCCAACTCATTCATAGACATTCCCATGCAGACTCATCCTCTCAGCCAATCTCATGCAGATATCTAACACACAAATACTACAGTCCACACATTTTCTAGACATTTCACACTTCCAATATTTGTTGCGTGTTCAAATATGTTCACGATGGGTTGAACCAAGTGTGTTTTCATAACTTTAAATGTGTGTGAGGAGTTTTAAACTCTTTAAAACCTGGTTTTACTCTGCACTCTGTATGGCAGAGGTTGACCTATTGCAGGTGGATCCGGTACGTATGTCCCACATAAACGGGGATGCATTGTATGCGGCAAAAAAAAAAAGAAAGGATTACGTGGATGTGGAGTGGGGTGGGGTGGGGGTAAATTACAGGAAGGTCAAAGCTTCAGTATGACTGGGTGGGGGGCAAATTATAGGAGGGGAAACCTCCGTGAGGTTTGGCTCGGCCCCAAGACTCGTGTCCTGGATGGTCATACCCTGCCTCCGGGCTGCTGCAGGCCATGGCTGCTGTGCCTCTTCCCAAGGGCCTCCCCACCCTCAACAACAGTGCCAACACACACACATACACATATAATATATATATATATGTACATAAATAAACACACACACATGCATGCTGCCACAAGAGACCTGCAGGTGGTTGAGCAGTATTGATGACAAAAATACATGACCCCCCGCCCCGAAATAGCACCGATGCGAGCGGCCAATGAGACACATGCTGACCAGCACAGAATAAGAACCATCAAGTCCACGGGGGCCAATGTCAGTCAGTGAATGAACAAAAATACACACACTGACCCCCTTAGTCCTTGTCTCCATCAGGAACAGTCTGGACGTCTTTTATTAGGATACATGAACATGGGTCTACAACAGGGGTGGGTAAACTTTTGTGCTCAAGAGAAACTGATTTTCAAAATGGACAGATGGCCCAGGTCGTTTGTAGAATAAGGGTTAGAAGGCTGGGGAGTTTTAAAATATTGATGTACATTTTTTGCTACTTGGAAGGATGTGACATCATGGTCAAAAAGTTCATCAAAATGCTGTTCCAAGTAATAGTTATAAACCCATCCATTGTTTTGAGAGGGTCTTTACAGTTTCCAAAGGAATTTTCATGTAATCAATGTTTTCTTCTTAGGCTTTTGGTGTCTTTTCAACCAAAGGTAACCTGAATATTGTTTGTACTCACAGTTTTTTGGCTTTGAAGGAGTCTGCGAACTCCCTGACACTGCGGAGAGAGGCCAGGTCGCACATCATGGCTTCCACACGGGCTTTTTGCTGAGGAGACAACACACACAGACACAAAAAAAAAAAAAAACAACCAAGCTTGGTTATTGGTCTTATTTCCTCGGTTAATAACGTTCAAAGAAACGAGGTGCACTGGTAACTGGACTCTTGTGTTTAATTTGTATAAAAGCAGTTTTCCCTCATGAAATTAATTAGAAATGCCATTAATCAGTTGCAGTACCCAACCATAAAGAAAAATAGCACTGCATGTTTCAAAACATAAAACAGGAAAAGATTCTGGAAAGAAAAAAAATGGTTTAATAATGTGTTAATTGCTATACATAAGTAGTAATTATGTGTTGGATGTATGCCTCTAAGGGACATGGATCTAATGTGAGTCACATCAGGAGCTGGAGTCAGGTGCAAGTCAGCGTGTGGGAGTGGGAGTTTGGCCTTGCGCGACAATGATCCAAACATATTGCCATGTTCAAATTTACTCCTATGCAAAGTATGATTTAAAAAAAGCAGCGCAAATATAAAAAAAAAAGATGCAGCTTTCTGATACATTTTCCTTTAAATTAGTATTATTATTTTGTTTGTAGTTGAATAAAAAGTACCTTAAAAAGTGGCAAGAACCGTTTCGTCCTTTACATTCTTATGTATTTTGTGATTAGGTGTTTAAAAGGGAACAATATTTTAGAGGACTATTTTTTTTTCCCAAAAAAATATGACAAGTGCCACTGTGTATAGTCATAATAAAGCCTGGCATCACTCCTCCTGATAAATGCTCCGTTTGACTCATGCCGTCATGCCCGAGAAAGACTCGCAGAACTCCCCGATGGCCATTTGAGTTTGGCATCAGCAGGAATCCTGGATGCTCGTCCCTGCCATCCCCAAGGATGACTGTCAGCTCGCATTACATTGCCGCGAGAGCGTTCCGTGGCTTGTGTGTATCTTATGGGAACGTCTCGATGGGCTCAGCAAAGCGTACGCGACACTCGCAGCAAGGACGCTCTGTGGGGCGGTGAGTACAAGCCACAGTGAAGGGTTAAGAGAGCCCGCTGATGGAAATGTGTTTCTTCAGGCATTTTACAGGCAACTTAACCGCCCTGGGAGGTATTTATACATGCAAACACACACACACACACACAACCAACTCAATGTTGTGACTCAAGGGTAAAAACGTGCAATCACACCATTATCTATGCCTGAATTATTCTCTTGCTGCTACACTCTACCATTACATGGGTGATATTACAAAGCATTAAAGTGCTGATTGTGGCCATTATAGATGGGATTATAAGGGCGCCCGCTTATATGATATGCACACAGCAGTAATCACAGGTGAGGGGAGACAACTGTTTCACACTCGGAAACACTTTCGTACAGTTTAGAAGAGAAGAAATAGTCCACTAAGTGCGGCCGCGGTTTCGACTTGTGCTTTAATTGTGCACGAGAGAGGAATTTGGTGGGGAAATGAGGAATACTGAGGTGGAAATAAGGTCAGGGCAGGCAGCGGCGGGATCATTAAGAGGTCAGCGTGAGAGGACGGGTGACCAGCAGAGAAGATGAGTGCAGGTGTCAGCTTGACAAACTCATATGGAGAAGGCGGAGGGAGAGAGATTGAGAGATGGGAGATAAGTAAGGAGAGGGGGGGAGTTGAAGTGGGGCCCACTGGAACAAATCCAGCAGGGAGAAGGTGAGCAACTAGCCCCCCCGACCCTTTCCGTAGATGGAAGTCTTGCGAAGAAAATAAAGTTTATTGCCTGGAAAGAAGTGGGAAGGGGGGGCATGTAAAAAGCATTAAAGCCATGGAGGTGAACAATTAGACAGATGGCCAGGTTTTGGAAGGAGGAGAAAAAAGGGATAAAGAGAATGCAATTGTTTTTTTGGGTTTTTTTTGTTTCTTTGAGGAGCCTGACAACTTCTGGGCCTCTTCAAGGGCGAGGGGACAATGAGAGGCAGTGGGACATGAGGGGAATGGGGTGGGGGGGGGGGGGCGTAAAGGTTCACTCCAGGGTAATTGCTGACTGCGCAGCAGCAACAAGACCTGACTAAGCAAGGTACACACATCGTGGCAATCGGCAGAATTTGAGTGGTTCTCCGGAAGTCCAATTGTGAAGTCAAAAAGATTATTTTGAGCAATTATCCTGTCTTGTAGAAACTTTGAAGATGGTTCTTCTTCCTTCATCTGCTTGTAAAACCGTCGGGGCTGAAAACGCTAAGTGTTCATTAAACCTGTCCAATACGTGGTCAAAATAGATTTTCAACAATTGTTAATTAACATAATATATTGATACATTGAATTTTATATAAATACCATAAATCTATTATAGCCAACAAAACAAATTTGATCACAATTATTATTATGTGCTTTAACGGAAAACCGCACTGCAAATTTGTTTTTAAAAAGAGAATGTACAGAAAGAAATTGGCTGTTTAAAGTGAAATGACTCCACATAGTGTATTATTTATTTTAGTTGAGTGAATTTCACTTATTCATTGCAAGTCGTTTTCGGAACAGAGATGACAAAAACTGTTTGAACCTTTTATGAACCCTGCCGAATGTACTTGCCCTTGATGAATTATATATTTTTTGACGATGGAAACATTTAAGTGTGACAAACATGCATAAATCAGGAAGGGGGCAAACACTTTTTCACGCCACGGTAAAATAAGTACCATGGAATTTTTAGGTGTTTTTATTTTTTAATATGCTTTTTCCATATCACCACTTTTTGCCAAATGCTTGAGGGCCTGGAACGTATCCCTCAAATTACCTGTGCTTGTGTGGTAATATGATGCAGGGATGTCGCAGTGGTGGATGGGGAGGTGGGCGCTGAGTGTACAGGGGGATTCTCTCCTCAAGAGTGACACAGTGGTTACTGCTGAGTAGATAGATGGCATATGAGCGAGGGGGATGAAAAGCAGAGGCAAAAACTAATACAATTATAACTTGGGCCATCCAATCCAATAAAATGAAGAGGTATTAGAGCAGGGGGAGACCCGTCCTGTTCAATAAGACACTGGACCACTCTAGTAACTCTTAAAAAACACGAGCGCACACTTAGTTGACCTCTTAAACAGCACAGCAGCCAACCCTAATGGAGGCAAGCAAGTGGAACCGCCAAATAATACACTGCCTTAATGCACTCAGCTCAATCTCATCTCCTAATCCTCCTCGGGCACTCCCACTCATACTTTAACCCCTGTTTCCATCTTGCGTCACCTCTTGGCCACCTTCAGAGATCACAAATTGAGGGGCAACACTTAAGAAATCAAACACAGCCCTCCCTTTGCCAAAAGCTCACAAACAGGCGATAGGTAAAAATCTGGAATATAACGACCATGTTAAAAAAAAAAATAACTTCAACTTCAAACACAATTAAACTTGTCACAGCACACAACATTTTAGAGGATGCCTTCGCGGCAGTCCTCACTCTCCTGCTGTCAAGAAATGGGGGAGTCACCACAAGGAATCAAAAACTCAGAAAACACAGTTCTCCAAATAAGATACCCAGTATGCGTGCTTCAAGATGTCTGTCACTCCCAGTTGAAGTTTCCCGTAAAACTGACACAAGAGTATTAAACGTGATCTATTTCAAGACCGAGCTAAAGTCTGCTAGCTTACGGCTAACGTATCATGCAGGGAGCCACAATGGGCTCAAGAAATTTGCACTGATGTTATGTAATTATAAACCTTCAAACAACTTCTCCGTTAACACACAGAAAGACCAGCAACGGATACAAAGAGAGCATGCAACACAAGACAATGAAAAGCTGGATACTTTAACACCCAAAATGTTCACCCTAACCATATCAGTGCCATTAATGAAAGCCTCTGCCATAAAAATCAACAACTTTCCAGCATGCTGACCACCATAAAAACCGTCGGCCACTAGTCCTCCGTGATGCTCACCATAAAAACAACCCACCATACTCCCCACCCAAAAAAACGACACATCAGGCACTAACCCATTATGTTGCCCACCATAAAACCCGCCAGTCACTGGTTCACCGTGCTGCTCACCGTAAAAGCCATCAACCGCCAGTCCAGCGTGTTGCCCACCATAATGCATGTTGCCACCCACTAATCCCCACCATAAAAAAGGGGGCAATGTCCAAATACGACTGGACCCAACTGGACAAAACAATGACCCTCCACACCATACTTCCAGCTCAAAATTTATGAGGGGATGGGGGAATTTTGTCCCAAACTTTATGACATACTTTGACGTCGATACACAGCATCGATAAAAGGTGACAGCTAAATTAAACTGGTTCTTTTCCCTGAGCAGGTGCAGCGGTAAGGTGTTGTAGCGGCAGTGAAAGTGAACGAGCAGGCAAGACAGGCGTGTGAAAAGGGCACCTTATAAAAGCAATTAGAGAAACGAGTTTGAGCCCCTCTCTTCTTGCTCCGTAGAGGTGGGGGGGGGGGAGCCTCGGAGGGAGGAACGGTGCCCGGATCTCTTGTGACCTTGTCAGCAACATGCAAGGCTAAATTGGTCATCAGCGCTTAAGACTGTATTTTATCACGGATGTGTCTGAGCCAAAAGAAGACAAGGGACCCCATACATCATGTTGTCATAATGATGACATTTATTCATAAATACCAAGCCGACTCCTCAACATCTTTTTCACTCACATATGCACTCATATAACTACCGCAACATACATAGCTTGAGTTACAAATTTCAAAATTGCAGTCTTCTGCACTGTGATGATGATTTTGAGTTATTGTTCTTACATGTGCCGAAATTCACAGGTCACGAGCAGTCGTCAATTTTTTTTTTTTGCTTTGTTTTGCGGGCAAAAATACAATGTATGAAGGAGGTTCAGTTATGCCACCCCTTAAGTGAAGTGGAAAACAAAATGATAAATTAAAGGGGAAGTCAATTCAAATTTCTTTACAATCATACGTTCTACTATGCAGCCCCATTTAGACTAAACATGGCATTGTGATTAATGTGTACATTTTGCTGCTTGATTCATATTCCACAAATGCAATATTAATCAGAATGCCATGCTTAGACTGGTCGAGGCGCATAGAACATAATTTTGGAAAGACAATTTTGAGATTGACTTCTCCTATAATGTACTGTAATGCCCTTTGCATATGGGCAAAGAGAGCCATAGTAGCAGCGAGACGTTGAGTGAGACAACAGTCAGACACACAAATATAAAATGGGTGGCTGAAATGGATTAAAGAAATTTCAATACATTTCAAAGGGAATCATGTGCCACACATCAAAGTACCACAGTACACTGGTGAAAAAGAAAGCACGTTGAGCTGGATGCCCTGGCTGAGGTCTGAAAACTGACCTACAAAATATAACACTCAAGCACCTAACATAGATGGATGCATCCATGAAAAACACACACAAAATGATACAAACACACACACACACATACACTCACACACACACACAAGCTGCAATTAAGAGGGAGTCAGATCCCGAGTAAGAAAAAGAAAAGTGCCTGATCAGCACATACAAGCAGAATATGCAATTTCCTTCAGTTAAGTCTGTATTAAATTGATTTCTTCTTTCTCTGACACGAGCCGAGGTTTTTCCCCCCCTGCCCCGCCTCACGAGCCGAGGTTTTTTTCCCCTCCGCCCCGCCCCGTCTTAATGAAAGCGGGATAATCAACAGGTTTTTTTTTTTTTACTCCTCCCCTGAAATCAAGTTACAAATCAAGCAGTTGCAGCACGGCCCCACTACGGCAAAGGTGAAGGAAGGACGCAGGGTGATTTTTCCAGATAAGAAACGTGGACGGTCAGGCTCGGACATGCTGATGCACTCAAAAGCAAATAAATAAATAATAGAGAACAATAAATAGAGAACATCGAGATGGCAGCGATCACACGCACAACCAAACACGTGGGCGTGCAAGCAAACACACATGCACACACACACACACACACACACACACACACACACGCACACACACGCACGCACACACACACACGCATGCACACACACGCACGCATGCACGACGCATACACACACACACACACACAGACAGACAGACAGACAGACAGACACACCCACCTACCCACGCACGCATGCACACACACACACACACACACGCACGTACGCACGCACGCACGCACGCACAGACAGACAGACAGACAGACCCACCCACGCACGCACGTACGTACACACACAAACGCACACACACTAGAGCTAAGATCGGTCCTAAAAAAATCGAGCCCGACCCGAACCGGCCCGAGGGTATTTAAGCCCGAACTTGATATGCAGGCCCGAGCCCGAAGCAAACCCAAGATTTCATATTTTATTTGTGAGGACTCGGGAGGAGGAGGGGTGATTTCTGATAACAAAGCCTGTCTTTTGTAACGAAATCTAAGTTAAACAAGACTGTATAAACATATACATCTTTTATATTTCAGTTTCTGAAGAGGTTACATTAACCGACAATTTTCCATCATTGACGGATTTTTTTAAGAGTGGACGGGGAAAATTTAAGACCGTCCGTCATTTTGACGGGTTGAAAATTGGGCCATAAACCACAGCAGCAGTACTTTAAGAGAGAGAAGCAGAAAGACAAAGACGAACAATGACGGGTGGATACTCGACAGGGACTGGAAGGAGTTCTTTGAATTGTCATTGCAAGAGTTTAGTACAGTACGTGTTGTAATGAGGCCACTTCTGTTTTTTTGTGAACCACGGTCTCTCGTGCCCAAAACTATTCACGGCCTCGAAACTAAAAAAAAAAGTGAGCGAGAGAGAACCCCGAACCCGAAGCAATGAAAGACATAAATATGTTTTTGGGAGTGAATGAGTTAATAGAAAAATCATTGTTTCTAAAGATAAAATAGTTACATTCATCGAGAATAACGATTTCACATTTATATCATAAAGTGTATTTTTTGTGTAAGAATAACACTAAAAAAACTAAAACCTGAATTCTGAATTAAAAAAATGGTTCACAATTTGATTTGCACAAAAATCGCTTTTGTATATTATCGGAGCACTCAAATTTACCTTTAGAATACAGACAGGTCTGGAGAGAGTGAGACAGGTGAAGAGGAAGAGTGAGATAAAAGATGAGGAATGAAAAGGACAGGGCGGTCATCATAATTGCAACGTTGGCTTTTTCAACGTGTGCAGACACCCGAGCTGCGACGGGCCTGAGGCAAATAGTTCCACACACACGAGTGAAGGACACTTAATTAGGTACCACAGCACATCTTAATCAAATCCAATATCAAAGCTGTATCAAATAAAATACACTTTGAAAAATACGGTTTTGATCACAACGAGAGGATAATTTTTTTTGTTAAACTGGTTAGTGACATGCATTCATTGTGCTCTTTCAGTGAGCCTATCAAAACCGGATGTTGCTGTATTGAAAATGTCCAAGGGCTGCAACTGATGCAACTGAATTATTTTAGTAATCGGTTAATCTGTCAGTAATTTCTCGAGTAATCGATGAATGAGATTTTTTTTTTTTTTTTTTTTTTTTTTAAGTGTGGTCAAATCTTTGTTCAAAAACAGAGCACTACTTGAAATTTCCAGTGCAGAAAATGCACAAACAAAATGGTCCATTTCATGGTTTGGTCCAAAACTGCAGAAAATGTGCAAAAAAGGTGATAATTTTTTCCACAATAAAAGCAGATGTTTGCAAAATGTCTTATGAATCCGTCTGCTTTAATGGTATTTAATGGTATGCTATCTAGTGCAGGGGTAGGGAACTCCAGTTCCTCGAGAGCCATATACTGCCTGTTTTAGGTCCTTCCCTATTCCAACACACCTGATTCAGTTGATCAGGCCTCGGCAGAGCTTGCTGATGAGCTGATCGTTTGAATCAGGTGTGTTGGAGTAGGGAGGGACCTAAAATAGGCAGGATATGGCTCTCGAGGAACCGGAGTTCCCTACCCCTGATCTAGTGGATCCATAACACAACGGCAGCCACTATTGTAGCTTCTATTCCATGCGCCTTATAATGCAGTGTGCCCTACATATGTTATTTGTCTATATGTGCCCTGTAATTGCCTGCTGACCACATTCATCCATTACAAAGAACTGGATGAATGTCATACACATTCATTTCAATGGGCAGCGTTTAATTGAGACACTTGATTTGAGCAAGCAGTAATGTCACAGAACAGATTACACGTATAAGTCAAGGTAAGTCTATACTTAACTTTCAGTACTTCCTCTCTATTTCCTCCTTACTCATCTCCCCCCCCCCCACCCCTCCCGGACTTCTCTATCTGCAGCACATTCGCAGACAGTGCACATTTTCCGGCACGTCTTCGATGTAACCGACACGCCTAACAAGCACCACTTTAATGTGATTCCTATATATCGCCACCGTCTATTTGAGAGCCTTCGGAATGAATGCCGGCAATTACACATGTACAGAATATGCATACACATCTTATTATTCTTGGTGAGGTGAGCATCACTTACAGACCTAGAAGCCGATTATTTAGCACTTTGGCTGGATTTACGCTGCAGGTCCGAGTTCACAATTAAAATGCAATTCCTTATCTGAGTATTTTCTTTTTCTTTTCTTTTTTTAATACACTGTCAGAAAAAAGATTTACCGTAATCTAAGAATCCATTTTTGCTATACAAGTTAAAAATGTTATGTACCCTATGTGATTCACAACTGAACCCTTATGCACAAATAAATTCTGTTTGTGGTTAGAAAAGGTAAACAAATGGTTGAAACAGGAAAAGGGACCATTTATGAACCTCTTTGTTTGCACGTAAGGGTATAAACAAGTGCTCGGCATACATGCCTGTTGAAAGAGCTCACTGTTGTATGGAATGCAGTTTAAAGAAATAAAGGGATGGCAAACGTATTCCGCTTTGTGCACTTTAAACCAACCGACAATTCTTGTGAAGAAAAAAAAAATCCCTATTTTTTCTTTCAATTGATGCAAGGATAAGGGGATCGTGACCTAGTACATGTGATTGAGCACATCTTGATACATACAAGTATCAATTTCTTCTCAAATGGAGATGAAAAGGTGCAAGTGCAACTATTTGAGATGAATACTATCATTCCACCTTTAGAACGGATCATGTGTGGAAGGGTTTGAAAGCTAAACTTTCGAAATATTGCCACACAAGAGTAAGCATACAGAGTACGTTCTTGACCCCATGCGTTCGCACGGCATCTCCAACTTTGTCAGCGGCAAAGCTCCACTCTTGCAAGTGCAAAAATAATGTCTTCTTTTTAATTGCGTGGTCTAAACTCGTTACTTTCATTTCTGCGGAAACATGCGCGCCCAGTATCGTCTCGGTGACTGCGGGGCTGCAAAATTACAGAACACACTCACAGGGAAAAGGCCATTTACATATGTGTACATCTCTTGTGTTGAACACACAGCCGTGATCAATTCCACTGTGCTGATTTGGTTACCCAAAGCCCCCTTTTTTGTCTCATCTTTATGAAAACACAAGCATAAATTAATTGAGTAAGAAAAGATTCTGGCAATTAAGAACCATGGAGGCCTTTGATGTATATAAGTGTATAAAAGAGCTTTTGATGAAGAAACGTTTCAGCATCCGCAGGCACTGTTGTGCGTTTCGATGAAAGGTTCTTTTGTTTGGCAATATTCTAAACTGCTTAGCACTTACTACTGTCACAATAGTTTAGCCTAGAAATAGGAGTAGTTGGGGCCTTTATCTTTCCGTCTCGGAAAGGAAGTCACAAAGTTAGAAAAACCAAGGAACATGACAAGATCCGCTTAATCAATGAATCAATAGTCCTTTTCCACACGGCTTGTTAAAAGTGAGCATAATCTGACTTTTTTTTCTACCTCACTACTATAAACGGACACGGAAGAGGAGAATCGAGTCATTCCGCCAAACACTCGAGTAATCTTGTGGAACACGTGCGTGAGGTGTAACACACGCTTACTTCAACCGCCACTGGTGCACTGAAAGGAGGGTCAGAATCTGAGTCAGAATCTGAATGATCTTTATTGGCAAGTTTGGTCACGGAAAAAATTGATCTTTAAATATAGGGTACCACTGTAGGTCCGTTTTTTGTGTTGTTATTTTTTTAATACACAAAAAAGAGATGGGAAAACAAATTCTTCCATATTTATGGCCACAAATAGCAGGGTAGTACTGTAGATATAAAGTGGCACATAAACAAAGAAACCCATGCCACAGAAAACATTTGCTGTGGACATAAAAACGTAAAGATTTGGATAAGATACGACTACAGTCAAACCTCAGTTTTCGTCCATAATCCGTTCCAGAAGGCTGTCCGAAAACGGAAATTGTTCGAAAACCGAAACCACGCTCTTATAAATATTATCTTATAAAAATGTTTACTGAACACGTCTGCTCACAATGGAAAGCAACACGAGGAAGCGTCACTTCCTCGTGTTAGGAAGGCGGGAGGAGTCAAATGGATTCAAGTGCGCTCGGTTTGTTTGAGAACTGAAAATTGTTCGTCATCCGAGGCATAAAAAACTCTAAATTTTAGGTCAAAAACCGAATTGGTCAAGAACCGAGACATTCGAAAACCGAGGTTTGACTGTATTAGTAAATGCCACATGCAGGCTGGGGCTAAGGTTGTCTTCTGAAGCATCCTAGACCAATTTGAATAATAGTATTCTGCTCATGTATAGCCAGCCCCTTGTCACTTGATAAAAGTCGGTGGGAAAAAAAACCTCGGTGAACAACGTAATAAATGCATCAAGTGACCTCCACAAAGGTCCTGGGTCAGTGAGCCGCAGATCGTCGAGGAGGATGCCGTCTGCCGGAGGAGAAACAACGCCTTGTAAACAAATTGAGTTAATGCTCTAATTCATGCAGTCTGATTCGATTTTCCAAGCTTCCAGGAGTCCTTGACTGGGGAAGAGGGGAGCGAAGGAATGAGGACAGCATGGGCACCTGGATGTGGCAGCGCGCCTCGTCCTCAGTGCCTCCATCCAGCCGCCTCCCTGATCCCATGTTGGCTCCACCAAGGAGGTAACCACATTAAAAATGTTAATCACCTGACAGACTGCCCGCTGGCTCAACATCGATGGTGAGTCTTCCTTTCTGTTGCCCGGGCATGTAATCAAGTTGTGTAAATCGAGTTGGGGCAGGGCCTGAAGACTGATTCCTGGGACTAAGTGACATCATGTGGACCAGGCTGACCTGCATTGCGTAAACTGATACTGAGAGACTGATAACTGATAGAGTGGAACCAATTAAGATATCAACCAAAATGTTCACAGTAGGAAAACATAGTCAATTCAATTAGGTAGGGTTGAGGGGTGATTGAATCTAGTGAAATCTTGGATGACTCAGATTGTCGGAATGACTTTGAGGAGCACAGAGTCAAGATGAACACTAAGGAACGGAAACCAAGTCAAGACCGAAATTTATAGGATTGAAAAGCAAATCAGAACCAAGAGTTTGAGGAGCTGAGACCGAGTCAGGACCAAGGCTTTGAGGAGCCGAGGCCAAGTCAGGGAAGAATTTGCGGGGCCAAGATCAAGCCTAGGTTTGTGGGATTGAGTCCGAGTGAAGGCAAAAACCAAGTCAAGGCTTGTATGATGACATTTTGGGGAAATAAAATAAAATAACTTCGACCTACTAACAAAAAATACAAACTTATATCCACTTTTTTATATTATTTAGACCTGTTCAGGGTCATGGCAGGGATCCCATCTGAATTAGAAAAACAGTGATTCCAGTTAGATGAGATTGGGGGGAAATCTCTAGATTAAATTTGTGTTAGCTTGTAATAGGTAAATGGAAAACATCCTCCAGACCTGGAAAATCCCAGAATGAAGCATCACTGTTTCATTTGGTCTTCAAGCCATTGCTGCATCCCCTCTGCCTGCTCCTGAATTCCATCAGGGTAATCCCACATGATTGCCTCCTAACAGGACCCTAAACGGGGAGGCAAAAGTTTGCTCGCCTCTATCAGCGTACTACTAGGAAACAACAGGCCCTCTTCTCATTAAGTTATAGATATAAATGCTCCAAAGCATGAAATTACCCCCGAGCCTCCCTTTCCAAATAACCTGGTTTGCAAACAAATGATCCGAGCACAAGCAGTAAAAGGCAGATTATTAAAATAATAGCAGGGATTTAAATTTGCATCCACTGAACAATTCAGCAAAGGACTTTGCAATTACTCCTCCCCCTCCCTCTTTCTCCTCCTGTGCCAATGTTCATCCCACCCCCCTCATGACGGACCCACCACCTGACACGTTATGTTGCCTTTTGTTTACACTCAGAAACTGACTAACTGAGAGGTGATTTCAGGTTTATTGGAGATTGTCACGAGGCACAACAGGTTTCTGTCAATCTTTAGGAACTCAACTGGCATGGTGAGTCTCTCTTCAAAATCAAACTTGACATTGTTTAAGGGAGCCAAGTCAAGGTCAAAGCCAAGATTGTGGGAGACCATTTGAAACTAAGACTTTGAGGAGTCAGGAAAAGTATAAACCTAGATTTTAAGGAGCAAAGCCCAAGTTGAGAACAAGATTTTGAGGAGCCAAGAGCAAATTAGGACTTTGATGGGTTGACGCCATGTGAAGACCAAGACAAGGTTAATGCTTGTATGATCATATTTTTAGAAACCTACACAATGTCCTTCTCAACCGAGTCAAGACCAAAATTTTGAAGAGTCTAAAACAAGTCAAAACCAAGCATTTGAGGGGTAGGGGTCAAGACCAAGTTGGAACCAAGACATCGAGAATTCATCAAGATTGAAGGCTGATTTAACGACCAAACTCCGTCTTGGACTGATCGCCACTCAACCCCAGGGTTAACAATGACTGATTGGAAATCACTAAACCTACCAAACGACTCTTGATTGACTCTACCGATTTACTTGCTGGAAATAGGAAGCAATGTGAGGCTGGTGAGAGCAGAAGAGGAATTGGGCGCATCAGTGAATGGTGCACCTCTGCATTACCTGTGAGTTACTGCCCGCCATTTGCATCTCAATCAGCTGATTTGGAGAGCCCACCATTCCCCCGCCACAGCCACCGAAGGTAATCAGGGAGATTTAATGAGGCCAGCAAGCCTACTGTGTGCAAACCCCTAGAAGGGGGGCTCACAGCTCATTCCCAGTCCCTGGTCTAGCTAGGGCCCTCTGGGCCGCATCTGAACGCGTGACAATGACAGCATCTCAGAGCGAGCAGAACCAAAAACGGATGAGTAGCAATGTTGCAACATAAAAAAGGAGGCAAAACAAAGCACTCGAGGTGTCTGCATTGGCGTTAGGTAACATTTGAACCAAAGGCGGAAAAACTTGAATTTATAACCTGAACATTTTATCTCATGCAAGTTGATGATGGCGCTGACACTGACCCACCATTGCTACCGTAGAATTTTCTCAAATATGTTCCACATGCAGCCGCAAAGTGTAATTTGCAGATAACAAGTGTTCTACCTGAGACTTGGCATTCTCGTTAGCGTGGTCTCATGCCTGAACCTTATTATTATTCATGTTATTATTACTATTATGTTTTTTGTGTTCGTAAATTGTACAGCCTATGCGCCATATGAGTCGTGTGTCCACATTTTGTTTCAGTAAATCAGCTCTGTACGCACACCGGTAGCCTGGAAATTTAAGGTCACCGAATTGTCTGGATCATTTCAGCGAACCGTAGCAATTGGTACTGGTCTCGCCCAAGGAGCAGTTTTCTGTGTGTGCTGTCCTAGGTTTGAAATGCAATGTTAGCCAGTATGACACAAACCAATCCAATTCTCAAATACTTTGGATGAGTGAACTCAAGCAAAACATGGCTATTATGGAGTTGCTGGCTTCCCCCAAATCATCAGCGCAACAGTATTATTTTCTGTAACTTTAGGTTTTAATTTGCCTCTACCACTAACACTTGTTATTCCATCATTTCAAATTTCCTTTTGTGCTTGGAATGCTTTCCCGAATTTTCCATGGTGAACACTATCAGACCGACCAAAAGCGCTCTTTTAAATATGTCCACCACTTTTATCCCTGTTTGCCAAAAGCTAGCACAATCTATTAGAGTGAGTGAGCATACAATTTAGCACCTGCTATTTGGTATCTTACTAAATCAGGCCCAAGGAGGCTCATCAAGGAGGTCTAGACACACTAGAGGCCTAATCAACTGCAAAGGACACATAGCAGCAAAGCCCATCTGAGTGACACTCCTCAGTATCCTCCCCGGTGGCACCCCCACGCAATTACACGTTGAGACGAAGAGCTTTCCAACAAAAACAAGACCGAAAAGCAAACTTTGGCGGCAAACGGCGATGCGTCAAGTGATCAGATGAAAAGCGGCCAAACAAAAGAGAAACATGAGGACAACGGAGACGCTCGGGAACTCAAAGCTGACTTTCAGTCATCAGAATCAAATATTGGTGGTGCGGGGGGGAAACGCGAAGAACGGGCTAACATTAATCAAAGTGTTCACCTAGTGGGCAGCCATATGGCAGATCAGCACACCGACGGTGCAAACTTGCTGATCCTCTGTAACGTAGTGCAATTAATTCTGTTGGCTGTATTCATCTCTCGCACGCACACTTGAAGGAGAGCGAGTTTGAAAGGAAGAACAGAGGAGGTCTTGTTATGACTCTACTCTTCCTCGCTTCTTCTGTTCGCTTTGAAGCTGAGGAATCAACCGCCGTGATGAATGAGGTGGACTCCAGGTATCTCCTGTGGCGATCACGGGGGAGATATTAGAAAGCGGAGAAACGAAGGGGGGAGCGCTGCGATTGGGACTCTAGTTTAGTCGTATGCAGTTTGTTTAAAAGAGCTTAAACTTGAGATTCCCTGTTGTTCACTTTCTTTTGATGTTTACTTTCATGTCTAGTTTGATCGTTGATTCTTCTGCCAAAGAGCCTATACGTTTGTTTAGCCTACATTCCGCTACAAAGGAGTGCTTGGTTTTATGAGTGAACTGTCTTCCTGAGTTTTGAGGCTCCACATATAATATACCATTGAAATAAGACTGAAATAGTGGGGGTCGTCTTATATTTGGGGTCTAGACATTATACCCATTCACGATGCTAGATGGTGCCAGATATCATTGAAGCGAATGCTTAACTTGACTCCCCAGGCCAAAGTGAACCCCTGTCACTAAGAATAAAAATAAAAATAGCGGTAAGAAAGAAAATAGAAGAAAATAATAGAAGAGATAACAGAAAATGGAGAAACGCAGCGACAATCTGGAGAAAAGTGGCTCGAAGATCGGCCAGGTTAACCGCCAGCTGAGGAGAAGTTATGGTGTAAACTTCAAGATGCTTTTTCTCTCAAATACATTGTTATAATCTTTTGTTTCAGATGTACTGTAATTATTTTCGGTATAAAAATTAATTTGGTGTTCAAAAAGTCTTTTTTCAAACTTGAGTCTTATATTCGGGCCAATATGGTACTATACTCTGTTATTTTTCATTGAACGACAAAAACATGGTGTGATTGTCAAGGACAAAGCGGGTTGCCCCAAAAACAGGAAAGGACTGCATTTGAGGAGAGTGTGTTGTTATTTTGAGAAGCATTTTGAATGGCAGTGACACTAATGGCTTAGAGTCGGTCACTCATGAAATCTTATTGTCAAACCCCGCACACTGCGCGACAGTTCAGTCAGTTTTGACAATTCTGCTCGGTGCGGTAGGCCTTAGTGGACAGGCCAGATCAGTCCTCTGCTTAAGTTGCACACCTATGTTGGACAGTTTATAGTTGGTCAATATAGTCCATCCATCCATCCATTTTCCGAACCGCTTTATCCTCACTAGGGTCGCGGGGGGTGCTGGAGCCAATCCCAGCCGTCTCCGGGCAGAAGGCGGGGGACACCCTGAATTGGTTGCCAGCCAATCGGAGGACACACAGAGACGAACAACCATCCACGCTCACACTCATACCCAGGGACAATTTAGAGTGCACAATCAGCCTGCCATGCATGTTTTTTGGAACATGGGAGGAAACCGGAGCACCCGGAGAAAACCCACGCAGGCCCGGGGAGAACATGCAAACTCCAGACAGGGAGGCCGGAGCTGGATTTGAACCCGGTACCTCAGCACTGTGAAGCCGACGTGCTAACCACTGGACTACCGGGCCGCCCGGTCAATATAGTGACAGGATTTAATAATGACTGACTATAATAGCAAAAATGTACTTCATAGTCAAGCAGCCTGTGACAAAAATCCCAGAGTCTCCAACTTGACCACAAACAAACTGTGAAGGCCTCTTACAGTTTTATGCAAAATGAGTGTCTCCCAACGCTCTTAACACCAGCTCATCGCCATTAACCGTAGCCGTAAAACTGACTCCTCCGAATGAGTTGTGGATGTCCATCTCATCCACACAAACAATGCCGTCTCACATCTGCACACACACACACACACACACACACACACACACACACACACACACACACACACACACACACACACACACACACACACACGTACATTGTCCCACAGGCCTAGTCACCATACCACTTCTACCAATATCATAAATGAGTGGCAAACCTTCATTAGGGCAGCAGAGCCCCTCCGCCCCTCTAATCAGGGCATTTGTTTCATTCTCATTGGGATGGTGTTTTACGGCCCAAAAGGGGCTTTGGTTAATGAGGAGGTGTGCGCATCTCCATTTCCTGTCTAGCCAGGTCTGCAGTTCCTGTATTTGGCCCCTATTATAATCAGAAGGCTTCATAATGAGCTCTATTCATCTTGGTCACTCATCAAACACTGTGTGTGGACACGCGACACAATAAAGAAATAGACAAAAGCAGGGATATTAAATTCACTAAATAAGCGCACTAATGGTCTCCACACAATATTGTGATATTGCTCAACATGTCCTCATGAGAATTTAAGTGAAGCTCAAGGTGTAGATCCAGTGAACCCCACTTTTGTCATAAGAAGACACGTTCCAGAACTGCCCGCTTCAGTTGAGAATCTACAGAGGTGATCATAAAATTGTGTAACATAGTTTTACCCCTTTCACACAATAAAAAAACGTAAACTGCTTGAAACTCACTTTTAAATAACATTGTAAATGCTTATGAACACACAAAAGCTGGAATCGCAAGCATAAATATGTATACATGTTGTACGTGTCAGTGCGTGGTTTAAAGAGGCAAAATGTGGTGAGGTTGGCACAGGAGTGTCCGGCAGCAGCGTCTGCGTGAGTGTGCCCATTGGGTTTATGTGTTTTACTGCTCTCCCAGCTTTTAATAAATGGCTGAAAATTGTACTCGTGTCTGCGGCTCTTTCTTATATGCGAGGGTATCCCAGTAAATCTGTATCCTGGAAAAATGACTTTGTTCATTAATTGAAACGTCTGCGACCACTAACCGTAGCAATGTTTTGCAATTGCAATTAAAGGAAAACTAATTCATCCATTCCATCTCTTCAAACAAAGATATGTTTACCTTGTTCTTAATCGATGAGCATATTAAAAACAAAGCAATATCTGTGTCATGTTAAATCTTAGGTATCGGGCATAGATAGCTGACTTGCGATTTGAAAACCCATGAAATGTAATCGCTTGAAAAATCTTAAATCTCGCAGTGGTGCAGAAAAATGAACCGAAATGTAGAAGCAAACACGGTGACGTACAACAACTGAAGTGGGGCACGCACATACATACAATCAGGCCAAATGTGAAACATTTTTCCTTCCCTTCCAAACAGAGTAAGACCCGAATGTCTTATTATTTGTAGTTCATCATTCATGAATCTGCAACAGCAAATTTTTTTTAGCAATCATTTTTATGTATACAAAGAAATCAAAATGTATAGTTGTGTAGCTTTAGTGTGGCATCACATGCGCGGCAACAGTCGACTGGAAGAGGTGCAGCAAAATCAACAGCATGAACAATAGACAGAGAAGGTCCCCAATCAAACTCCAGTTTTGTCCACAGAGGAGAGAGAAGAACTGCGTGTGAAAGTTGTTGTTTGCGCTTTTTGTATGTGTTGCTGCACCTTCTGTGTACAGGCAGCAGATGTTTGAAGGTCTATAACTACAGTAATATCAATGCAGATTTTTAATAACCTGTCTTGGTGTTTCACATTACATGTTAGCATTTGCCTAGCGGACTTTCGTTAGATGAAATATGATTTGCCTGAATGTTTTGGTGTTACCAATGTTTGAATGTTCTCATTTTATGCCTCAGTTTAACATTCGACTTCAGTTTGGAGTGACAAACAAAAAGCTTGAAGCTTTTCTGACAGTGAACGAATATTAATGTCCGTGCAAACCGATTTACATTCTGCCCTCTGATCTCCCGTGTCCTGATCCTTCCTTCTTTCACTCAATCATCCCCCTCTTCACTCCCTGGCGTACTTGACAAGAACCTGGAGCACTGGCATTCCCCCGTGGTTCTCCGTGTTGCTCCATGCACCGGGATGGGAAGGCTTTATGGCGCACATCCATCAGTGTCGCATGCCGAGATTTATGGGCGATGGAGTCCGAACCTGATCGCCTGGAATCAGTCTCGCTGAAGTCAACCCCTGGGCGGCTGTGGGGCGTAATGGATGCCCGCGCCCCACCTCCTCCTCTCCTCCTATCTCCTTCTGCTCTCTCAGCCCATCATTGCCTCCTCCCCCTTCATTACCTCGCTTGGCTCTTTTCTTGGTCATCCATTCAATACAGGAGATTTGGTTAGCCAAATTAATGAAGCAAATTCAACTGGAGGAAGTATCCAAATGTTCACACAGCCACTCAGACAGATCTCGGGTTCATCATTCATGATGTGTGTGCGGGCTTTTATTTGGGCTAATTCATCACAGCAGTGTATTAACAGGCAGCAGTAACCTTCACAGGAAAGACGGGAGGCACCAATTAACTTTGGTCACCGCCAGTGACACAGACAGAACTGTGTTTCATTGACTAAAGGGCTGTCAAATAATCAAGTCTTGGAAATAACAGACAAGGCGACCATACCTTGAGTACAATAAGGTCCTTTGATTAGAAATGGATATGTAGGTCACTGTTATCTTCGGATCGCGTACAATCTTTTTATGACAGGACTCGATATCTCAACATGGGCCAGAATGGAAATTCTCCCATTTTAAAGTCGACACATAAAATTGCAGCACTGTGTTTTCACACTTAGCACGTCTACCTGCTCATCCTGAAGTTCCGGGTTTAAAACTTCACTTGGGCCTTGGAGGTTACATACTTTGGCTTCTTTCCACATTTCAAAATGAGTCAAGTTCATTGAAAGCTCTAAAGCAGTGGTTCTTAACCTGGGTTCGATTGAATCCCATGGGTTCGGTGAATCGGTCTCAGGGGTTCGACGGAGCCTCTGCCATGGATGTGAAGGCACACCCGACTCAACATGGCAATTAGTTATGACAAGCCCGCTTGGCCATCACTGGCTGATTCATTTTGTGCACAATTAAAACAATGCACACTTATGTATTGAAATTGTATTTAGGGTGTTTTTCTGTTTTTAATAAATTCATTTTTTGTGTCTCGAATTTGTTAAAAAACGAATTCATATTTTTATTTTTCACTAATGAGGGGTTCGGTGAATGTGCATATGAACTGGTTGGGTTTGGTACCTTTAACAAGGTGAAGAACCACTACTCTAAAGTGAATGTGAACGGTTGATTATTTTTTATATTACCTATTATGAACTGGCAAACAGTCCAAGGTGCCTCTCTCTTCTGTGATTGACACCAGATCACTTGTGACCCTGTTGTTGTTGCTTATTTGTGTTTGTTGATATATTAGCTGCATGCACCATAAACAGAGCTCCATGGCACTAATTGATAATTGCAATTTGGAGGCTTGGTCATGAAATGCTGCCTCCATGAGCTAAAATGTATTGCTGTCTCTGCGCTTTTCCTGTCTGACTTTCTCTTCCAACTCGGAAAACAAGCAGTCGCAGGTCTTGTCGGTGTTCCCTTGCTCTACCCCCGATTGACAATGGTTTACCCCAGAGGGGAGGTATGACTGTGAAAAACAAGTGGATATTCACAGGAAAACGCCGCATCATTCAAGTTGATATTATTTTATGTCGTTACATCTAACAGCCATGAGTGATGCAAGAACAAAATAACGAGCTGAAATGCGCTGTCTCATAGGTGGAAAAGAATCTGCACGCAAATTTAACCTACCTGACCGGTGCCATTACAGCTATCCATTTGAACTTAACAGGTTTACTCAAATGTATGTAACACTATTTCCACTTGGAAAAACAGCAAGATAGTACTCCATATTGCGGCAGTATCTGGCTGCATGGATCCCACAGAATGAGTGAAAATGCTAAGTTTTACACTCAATTAGACATTCCAAAGGACTTCTCATGTTATTTTCAATACTTTAAATTGGTTAATAATGCGTAAAAATAGCAGAAGATGTGGGAACAGACTAACAGTATTGATTTGTGCCAATCTACACAACTGTCAAGCAGCAGTCACTGAAAAAATATGCATCCAAAATATTTAAGTACACAACTACTGTATTGTTTATAGTTGATGTTAAGTGAAGAATATTTGAAATTTTGGTATAAATTTTTAGCCAAGTTAAAGGACAAAGCCCATTGAGAAAGAAATATGAAGTAGCTTCGTGGTCTTTAGTTTGACACAGGTGCTCTACACTTTTCTAGTTTACCACACAAAAGTGCACTTTAACTGAAACACAAACACGCAGCACGCACGCACGCACACACACACACACACACACACACACACACGTGCGCACACACAAAATCATGCCTGCTCATTTCTCAACTGAAACATATTAGCTAATATTACCCTGCGGCTGCCTAAGAGGTCCGGCCCCTAATAAAGGCTTTACGCTATAAAGGAAAAACAATGAGGCGGCTCCAGCACCATTGAGCCTCCCAGAACACACACAAGACATACTCGCAGGGACTGAGCCTGGTCGCAGGTCAGGTGGGCCTGATGTGCTCTGCGGTTAAGACAAGCACAGCCCGCTTGAACCCGTAATATGCTCCACTCTCCCCTGGCACCACTTGTTGGGGTTTTAGTGCAAGTGAAATTACACTTGTGCCACAGCCACAAATACACTAAAACACAATGCCAGTGGACTTTGAAAATTGGACGGGTGGAGACAAGACAGCAGGTTAAAAAACTAACAATTATTATTATAAGAATGATATTGGGGAGACTGCAGACCTCCACCAATGTTGAAACTCCAACAAAGGAGAGCAGTGTTCTTTTCTAACTCCCCCCATTGGTCATTTGATTCTCTGGAGAATAGGAGGTAAAGAGAGGGATTGAAAAAAAAAAAGAGGATATTATTTTTTGCATGTGTGCAACGAAGGCAAAAATTGAATTCCTCCAACATTGCGATCTGGTTTTATGCAAAATTAAAACAAGCCTATAAGCATTATTGCCAACAATCATTTATCTTACTGTCACAATATCAATAAAAATGACTATTATATTTGCTAAAAAAAAATGCAGTTTTTCTGTATGTCCGTTTAGATTTCGAATGAACTAAATCATGGTAATCCCCAAAGATGAAATAAAGTCAACTGGACTCTTCTTCTTTGTTGAACGTCTTTTTTTAATTTTAGTTTTTGTTTTCCTGAAAAACATTGAAAAATGACTGGCAATTATGCTATTAGGTTAATGCAGTGTTTCTCAAACGGTGGGACGCGAGGCTCCGTCAAGGGGGATGCGTTTGACCTTGGGAAACATGCTTTTTTATTTTGATTTTTTTTTACTTCCTCTTCCTAGGGGGGAGCATGACAGAAAATAATTGAGAACCACTGGGTTAATGAGATGAGCCATTCAAACCAAGTAAGACAGAATGAAATACAGTATGTAGTTTTTGAGGAACACTCCTAAAAAATGGAGATCAAAATAATACCTCTGCGGCTGTGTGTGAACTACACTAAATGAAGCCTACATCCCCTCTACTCTGCAAGTCAAATGTGAGCAGCGAGATAATCATTGATACAAGGCTAGAGAGAATGAAACTAATAAAAAGGCAGCGTATCAAAGTACCGTGCCTAAGCGATAGTCACGTGAGGGCAACTACGCCACAACACTGATTTTCTGTAAATGAATCCCCCTTCGCACCTTGCTTGATTTATGGACCTGTATAATAAAATAAAGAAATAAATAAAGAAATAAAGAAATAAAAGCTTGTTTTTAATCTACTGCTGCCTGAATCTAGCTCTCTAATGAAATGTGGATCTGTGTGCGCGCACCCATGTTTGTGTGTTTGATAATGATGTATGGGGGCTGAAGTCAGATTCTTTGAGCATGAATTTTCTCTCTGATAAATATGCATTCAGTCGCACAGAATGATGAAGTTGTATACCGTTGTTCACGCTGTGTCAAAGCACCTATAAACACACACATGTACATATTTACATCAAGGCGCACATGGAAGACCCTTCATGTTAGCCTGTTATAGGCACCGCGTTACTTGAATCTCTGTGGCAGTTCACTAAAGCAGGATACACACCATATTTTTTGCAATAGCTTAACCAATTTGGAAAGCCCGAGAGACCCCACACATGAGACACTTTCTGCTTGTCCCGTTGATTGTGAAGGAGAGAAATACCAACATGTCGGAAGTGGCATAAATGTAGGTGATTCACGCTAAACTGGAGTCTATTCAGTGTATGACTAGTTGGAACAGAGTGTCACAGTAATTAGTAAAAAAAGTGTGTTTCATCGTTGTGAGAAAAGAAGACAGTTCAAGGAGTGAAAGAAGAATCCCATGTAGAAGATCCACGGATCCTCAAATCAGTCACTCAAAGCAGATTTCAGTTGTAAATCTGTAGATAAACTCATTTGCCAGCACGGGCCTTTGTCAGTCTTTTTGGCTGTTGTTGTTTTATAGTTTGAAGTGTAAGAAAAGTGAATATAATAGAATTACAATCACTGTTAAGCTTGACATTTGACACAAAAAGCTAGTTTTCTCCGACTGAGTCAGAAACTTGTGCTTTTGGTAAAACCAACCCATACTCTACTGCTGATTACTGAAGTGCAAAAAAAAAAGTTAGCAACATAAGTTTCTCATTGAAATAAACACACTTTCATTTGGTGCTCACTTTATCACAGAACACAATATTCTGAGTATCTTGAAAGATCAGTCAAAATTCTCTAAAATGGTTGGTGACATGAACTGATTTGAAACCGTCTGAGTTAACTGTACATCTGCTGCAAGGCATTCCATTTTGTTTCTTTTTTGCGTGTTTAAAAACATGGATTTTTTTCCCCCCCAATTTTCAACAATTACAGCTGTTAACAAAATATCACTCAAAACAATTAAAGGGATGCCATTTAATGTTAACAGAGCTTGCATCTGCTAAAGCTGGCAAGTCAATTGGAGTCGATTACAGCCGATGACTTCCTGTGACGCCCTGGTAGGCTCATGACTGCGCAATCAGTCCGCCCTCCGGAGCAAACACTAAGTGACAACAGACTATGAGCACACAATCCTTTCCACTCACTTCGACGTGAACATGAAGAGACATTTCAACTCATTAGGGCCTTCTCTATCATCCATGAGTACCATTAAATGAGAATGGAAGTCAACGTGACACAGTTAATACGTCAACCGTCAGATACAAAATTACATTTAATTAGAAAGTGCAACTTTTGTAGAAATTGTGTGTGAATGCTGAAAGTTGACGATGCAAAAATTATGAGGAAATTATGCATTTTTTTATGAACTGACGGTCTTTTTTTCCTGGTCTGCTAGCACTGTTATAGTGATGATATATGCATGTCAAGGATTGACTGGATATTCTTTAGCTAGACTTTTCAATAGCTATTCATTGTATGGACGCAAAGTGAAGGTAAACATGCTATGCCACGTGTTACCTGTTTGCTTTGATTTATGTTTTAACTTTAAACGTTCAGTAATTGCAGAAATGTTGAAGGTGTGCATGGAAAAAGCAGAATTTCAATGATGGGCGTCCATTGACCTTGTAAAGTTTAGCACATGCGCAAAGACACGTCAAGAAATGACAAACGAGTGTACATCACTGATGAAATGAAAGACAATTTGTAAAAGTGGAACTTGTGGAATACTGAAAAATGCGCAAATTTGATAAACGGTTCATTCCAAATATATCCTGAATGAGCTGTTGTGTTTAATGGGTTAAATTGGTCAAGGAATGTGGAAAGAGGCGGTTAATATGTAAAATGTCTCTTTTGGTGGGATTTTATTATTATTATTATTATAATATGTAAAATGTCTCTTTTGGTGGGATTTTAATGCGAACATGTGGGAATTTGGGAAATGTGAAGACGTTTTCCCAAGATGTCCTGAATGTTCGAGAGAGAGAGAGAGAGATCGAGAGAGAGAGAGATAGACAGATGGAGACAGAGGGAGAGACAGAGACATGGAGAAGAGATGGAAAGGCAGAGAGACAGAGGGAGAGACAAAGACAGATGGGGAGAGATGGAGATGGAGATACAAAGAGGGAGAGACAGAGACGCAGAATGAGTGAGGGAGAGACAGACACAGAGAGAGGCACAAGGCACTGTCGAACCAAGCCATTTATAGGCACAAAACACAAAGACTTCATATAACTATTCTCTTTGTTTTTATATTTACATTATACAGTTGTATTTTAATTCATCAAAAACATCGGACAAAAAAGTTGTGGCGAGTTTCTGACTAGATGAAAGGGAGTAATGGCATTTTAATGCCACAAGCTAGCCTTCCGCAGCCATTCCGAGGCTGTTCCAAAACGTTTTTAAAAATTGCGCATTAAAACGCATTTCCACTCTGAGTGAAGCTCTTCAGCTATCACACAATTAGCCTGATCACATTCCCAGTCATCACCAATCTCAAACGGTGATCATGGCAGATAAATGTTATAGCCATTTGCCAGATACTCTGAGCATGCTAGTTAGTTTGGCAAGTATCAAGCAGCTTGGCCACAGATATTCTCAATTGCCACCTCTTGTGAATGAAAACATGGCGGACCATCGCTCTGTGCTCAGCACTTCTGTGGCTTCAATGAAGAAAAAAAAAAAGGAACATTCTCCTCTGGCAGTAGGAGAAAAAGTGTGAAAGAGAGCCAGGCCACCTCTCACCTGCTCGGGCCCCCACCCGTCCCAGGGCTATGAGCCCAGCCTTCAGAGGGTGAGGGATGAGAGCCTGTCAGGTTCAAACAACAAAGAGGTGCTGCCTTACACATCCTTCCTCAACCTGTTCCCCCTCGGTGGCAGTGACATCATTTAAATCATTTAAATCCTCCCAAACGTGACCCTGTGGCGAGTGACCCGTCACTCGGAAAAGCCCGCGACGAACTGCTTATCTGGCACAAAATACGACCCGGATAACTATGTGATTTATTCAAAATTATTCCTCGGCGGCGCTCCTTCACACAAAGCGTTTGCCCATAGTTCATTTGATAGTTCAACGCGGTCCAGGCAATTAGAGGCTGGCCACACCTCTTCGGGAGACCAAGCACCTGGTTAGAGCGGTCGGACATGAGGGGAACTAAACGGCACAGGAATGCAAGGCAGGCAACTTTAGGATTCATTTCGGTTAGCCTCATCTCCCTGGTCACTTTATTAGCAGCCCGGTAAGAGTGATGCATGTCCCACAGCTATGCAAAATGCATAATCAAGCATTTAAATATGAAAGAGGCATGAGGATGAACGTGCGCGTGCATGCGTGCGTGCATGTGATACAACGGAGCCGGGTAACGTATTGCTCCCGTCTTTAATCTGGCCCACAGAGCATTTACATTATTGAGAGTTCAGCAATAGAGTCCAGCAATATGATGGATGGTAGATTATTATAGTAACACATTTTAAATCTTCTTTTTAATCATCTAGCTCATCACATAATTAGTTAAATTCAATGAAAAATCTTTGAACAAACATATGTAAATGTGTGTTATTAAATGATAAACAAATTACAATTCAATTCTAATCATAACACTAAAAATCAGAATGAATTATTTTATCAGCAAAATGAACTATTCTACATATTTTACATATACAGTCAAACCTTGGTTTTCGTACTTAATCCATTCCAGAAGACTATTCGGAAACCGAATTGTTCGGAAACCTAAACCATGTTTCCCATTGGAATCAATGTAAAATGTTTTAATCCGTTCCAAGTCAAGAAAACAACTTTTTAAACCACTTTTTTTTTACAATTTCACACCATAAACTGTACAAGTGTAATAGGAGAGCAGGTAATATGTAAAATACTGTACAAACAAACTGTAATATGTTTTATTTTCACCAATTTTAACATTTTCACCAACATAAAAATTGAAGGAACATCTCTCTCTCACTCTCTCTCTCTCTATCTGTCGTGGGGCGTGCGCCTGTCCCAGCTGTCAGCAGGCAGTAGGCGGGGCGTTTCGGCATCCCGAACTCCTTCGCCAACACAGACACACGCACACCTGACTCATATTTTGCGATTAAATCTTTCTTAAATTCTATAGTTTTGCACACTATTTTCCTCTTTTCTTCACCAGGTTCACCACTTCCACTTGCTTTCTTTGGTGCCATGATTAGGGGCTGATACATGATGCAAAAATAACAGTCCAATATTACGTAGTTCTCACCAAACACGTCTGCTTTTTAAAAATAAATTCTTAATCGAACAATACAAACTCGTCTGCTCACAAGCTGTTTCTGTACAATTATTGCTTAATAATGAGACACCGGACACCAGAGTGTTCATTATGTGCCGCTGCATTGAAAAATGTAAACAAACGCACGCACCCTTCCCCCTCCCCCTTGCTGCTAGGGCAAACCATTATGAAAAGAGGGGGATTTCACTCGGCCTAACAGAAGCGTCTCACCAAACACGTCTGCTTTTTTTTATTGAACAATACAAACTCGTCTGCTCACAATGGACGCTAGACTAGGAAGCGTTTCACCAAACACGTCTGCTTTTTAAAAAAAATCTATTGAACAATACAAAAACGTCTGCTCACAATGGTTCCTGTGTTGCGACGAAACTCAAGGGAGCGCGGCGACATGAGGGAGCGCCGCTACAAAAGGGAGCACGGCTACACGAGGTAGCGTCACTTCACTCCTCTCGGCTTTGCTACCTCCTCTCGGATTCGCTTCCACACGAGGAAGCGAAGCCGAGAGGAGTGAAGTGACGCATTCAAGTGCGCTCAGTTAGTTCGAGAACCGAAATTTGTTCGGCATCCGAGGCATAAAAAACTCGAAATTTTAGTTCGAAAACCGAATTGTACGAGAACCGAGATGTCCGAAAACCGAGGTTTGACTGTATTCTCTCTCTCGCCCTCTCAGTCTTTCTCCCCCTCCCTCCCTCCCATGTAATGACCAATGACCATTCGCTCAGATTGCGAACATCACATGACCAAACTCAGAAAACAGGTGAGGCGTGATAAGTCATTACCTGAGCCCTGAACAACTGTGACGTCATTCTCAGTTGACAGCAACTGACAAAATAGTCGCCCCCTGAGATGGACAAAAACTGGTGAAATTTGCTGCTTAACTCATCTTCCAAAAACGTAATATGAATGAGAATGCTGCTGTGCTTAGACTACTGGGTTTGCATCGAACATGTTACTGTAAAGAACATTTTTTGACTTGACTTCCCCTTTAAAATAAACGATGTTACGTAAACATTTGAACTTGATTTTTTTTTTTAATCTATAAATTACCGAACCCAACTGTCTGTTTTAAAACTCAAATGTGGGCCCTGAGCACAAAACACATACGTGTAGAGCACCGGCTTGCACAGAAACATCTTTTACTCTCTGTATGCGTTACGAAGGCTTCCTTAATAATGCCACAAACTGCATTGTGAAGAACCCCTGAGAGGTATATCACAGCAAATCCCACTGTTATTCTTATTCTTCGCACAGGCTCTCATTGGAAGAGCTTTTCAAAATCCAATTTACATACGGCAATTCCATATATCCGACCCATCTTTGTCATGTCAAGGCGATATAGATTGTACAGTCGGAGGGGAGGATGAGAAAGCTTTTTTATTTCTCAGCTGACAGAATCACAACACAGGGAAAAATGCAAATAAATAAGCAGGTAAAAGACTGATGAAAAGGTCTCCCCGAAGAAGCTGACGCACGCAACTTTGACAAGAGGCGTAGCAGTGTCACATCCTGGAAATTAAGAATGCTGCGGAGACTAGAGGATGAAGTTGGGACAAAATAGAGACGTGGAGGTGCAAGTATGATGTCAATATAGTCTGAGGAGAAGGAGGGGCGGGGGGGGGGGGGGGCTATTCGAAAGGAGTCTGCTTAAGTCAAAGAATCATAGATGAATCATTTCAAATGGATTTAACTAAGCTTTCTTCCGGAATGATGTATCAGCAAAACTAGACTTAGGCATAGGTTTTTTCGGCTTTCGTCTGAAATTACCATACATAAGGTGATATTCAAACAAACATTCACATCAATCGACAATTTATAGAAATGGTTCTGAGACTTTTTACACAAAGTACTACCTCAAACGGATCCTTACTGTTAATTGCAAGAGGGCCACAGATTCTACAGGGAAGCCTCTGCGAATGCTGGTCGCAATTAAATGGCTCCACAGGCTCGTGGCAATAGCAGCACTGAAGAAGAAAACTGACTTCTTGCAAAGAGTGGGACTTTTCTCTTCCTGAACAACAAAGTGATAAACCACCCAACACAAACCTATGGTGCAAAATTAACAGTTCATTGAAAAAAATAATAAACAAGGTTGGTGAATGCACATAACGACTAATACTATTACTACACTGGGAAAGAATTAACTGGCAAAAATAAACCTGCGATGATTACAGTGAACCTCCTCTACAACGAAATCATGTTTGCAGCAAGAAATTTTTCACAACAGGGGGCTTTTCACTGTAACAAATTTTATCTCAGATGTAAACACACACGCGCACGCAACACACACACACACACACACACACACACACACACACACACACACACACACACACAAAACATACGTGTGTACTCTTTATTTTTATTCCAATACTGCGCATGTGTAAACCAGTGTGGTGGTTGCTGTTGCCGTTTCCGAACGAAGCAGTAGAGGTTGACTATATACAACAACAAAAAACGCACCTCAAGGCATGCTGGGAATCCCAGCGTCAAATCCTTCCACCCACAGTATGATTTTTGCTAACATGTATGCACTTAACTAAGTGCCAAAAAAGAATGAGAAACGACATGAATTTGTTTTCCAAAAGAAATAACACCTCCGCAACATTTCTATCCTTCTGATTTCATTTTGCGACATCCATCATCTTAATGGTGTTCGTTTTATGGCGGCTCGCATTGTTTTGCGACATGATGTTGCTTTATATTATTGAACGCACGTGAGGGGGTTTGATTTTGGAGGATGAAGAAGGCAGAATAGCTATGCCTGAAAAAGAAGTTGCATCATCATGGCAACAGGCAGAGGCATGGTTCCATGCAGACTGAGAGGCAATTATACCAAAAAGAGAGGGTACATCTTTGCTCTGGTTACATTTTGACTTCGTCCAATGGGGAGTGGAAAAATGTCGTCTGCAAACTAAGCAACAAGAAGGTTTCGTCCCCTCAATGCAGACACAACTAACCTCTTCTATCACGTACGGAAACCTGAAAAAGAGCAGATTGTGCTCTTAAAAATGCAAGTCAAAAAAACATAAAAACAAAGCAAGGTCAACTTCAAATACGGGAGTCTTTTGTGTGACTCAATCAAATGATTGATATTTAAATGTAACCATTTTCAGTATACTGTATTACTAGTTTTGTTTGCAGTAGTAGGCCACAGATTTTTGGAACTTGAAAATGAATATAAATCTTACCGTTTTAAAATAAAATGCACAAAGAAAAGGGCAAATAATGTTACTGGTTTTGGCATAATACAGCTGAAGACCATAACAGTGACAATATATGAACCCCAAGTTCAGTTCCAGGTCAGGTATTCAAATCAAGGTGAAACAAAGGGGCCAGCGCATCTTACACAACTTTTCTTGATTTGCAATATAAAAGAGAGGGGTCCGGCGACTAAAAACTCAGCATCCTGAGGGCCCTGGAGGGGGCTGCGAGCAACCAGGTCAGCATTTCGCATGTGTCACTTCCCGTCGGCCTCATCGGGAAGAGCGCGACATGGCACATTGGCCGGCAGGGGCAACGCGGTCTGTCAGGCTGCCACGGGAGGTTATGCACAAGGCAAATCGACAAACACAGGCAAAAGCACACGCAACATCAACTAGTACGACTCACTCCCTGTACCCACAAGTTCAGGTTAAGGGATAGCGAGAGGTAACACCAACTGGGGTTTCAATGCATGGCATTCTAGAACATTGGTTCCAAATGTATTACACCAAGTAAATACAGTCAAACCTCGGTTTTCGTACACAATCCGTTCCAGAAGACTGTTCGAAAACTGAATTGTTTGAAAACCGAAACCATGTTTCCCACTGGAATCAATGTAAAAAATTTTAATCCGTTCCAAGTCAAGAAAACAACTTTTTTCGAACCACTTTTTTTACAATTTTACAGCATAAACTGTACACATGTAATAAGAGAGCAGGTAATATGTAAAACACTAAACAAACAAACTGTAATATGTTTTATTTTCACCAATTTTAACATTAACATTGTAACATAAAAATTGAAGGAACATCTCTCTCTCTCTCTCTCTCTCTCTCTCTTTCTGTCGTGGGGCGTGCGCCTATCCCAGCTGTCATCGGGCAGATGGTCTTTTGTTTTTAGGATGCTGCTGATGGTGGATTTCGGCATCCTGAACTCCTTAGCCAACACAGGCACACGCACACCTGACTCATATTTCGTGATCAAATCTTTCTTAAATTCTATAGTTTTGCGCACTATTTTCCTCTTCACCAGGTTTACTGTCACATAATAGGCTATTATTAAATGAGTAGTGCTTTATGAAAGTGTGCACTGTGTACGTCATACTCCAGTTAATCGACAGGTCCCGCCTATAAGTGGGAGTTCCAGGAAGTAACTGTGAGCACACTGCATGTTTTACTGCTCTGCCACATTGTTATTAAAAGTCACATAAAACGTGAACCTTGCCTGCTGACCATGATTACATTTACCACTTCCACTTTCTTTGGTGCTATGATTAGGGGCTGATACACGATGCAAAAATAACAGTCCGATATTACGTAGTTCTCACCAAACACGTCTGCTTTTTAAAAAAAAAAATCTTTATTGAACAATACAAACTCGTCTGCTCACAATGGATGCTACACGAGGAAGCTGTTTCTGTATGATTATTGCATAATAATGAGACACCGGACACCAGAGTGTTCACTATGTGCCGCTGTATTGAAAACTGCCGGCCGGACAACGAAAGGCACGCACTTCCCCCGTGCTGCTGGGGCAAACCATTCTGAAAAGAGGGGGGTTTCACTCCCCCTAACAGAAGCGTCTCACCAAACACGTCTGCTTTTTTTTATTGAACAATACAAACTCGTCTGCTCACAATGGACGCTACACGAGGAAGCGTTTCACCAAACACGTCTGCTTTTTAAAAAAAATCTTTATTGAACAATACAAAAATGTCTGCTCACAATGGACGCTACATGAGGAAGTGAAGCTGAGAGGAGTGAAGTGACGCATTCAAGTGCGCTCAGTTAGTTTGAGAACCGAAATTTGTTCGTCATCCGAGACATAAAAAACTCAAAATTTTTGTTCGAAAACCGAATTGTACGAGAACCGAGCCGTTCGAAAACCGAGGTTTGACTGTACCTAAAAAAAAGTACATATTCAATTAAAATTACTTGGTCATGAGTTAAGTACATTTTTTTAACATAAACTAATATTTGAAAACAAACGGTTCAAATCGATTAAATGCAACTGGATTGTACTTCAAATTACACACAACTGAACTGTACTTAACAAAGGGACTGGACATGTTTAAAAAAGTTTCAGGTGTGTTAACATTAGGCACAGTTTGTGTTGTGGCCGCTTTGGTTATTTAAAGTTGTCATTTACATTGATCTTTATTTTGTTACAGGGTGAGGTGTGGCCTGGTGTCTTTCAGTATTTAAGATCTGGTTCTTCAAGTGACTCCTCGCGAGAACCTCTAGTATCCTCCCATGCCTCTTCATCGGGCGCTCTACCACTGCCACATCCAACCTTGCTCTGTGTTGTTGCTTTCCCATTGGGTGATTTTGGTTTCCACTTTTGAATTTGAAGGGTTTTTAAATTTATGTTCTGGACAGTCAAGGACCTAGGAGACTCAGATAGAGAGCCATCAGCGCTCAGGGAATACTGCTCGACAGACACGAGCACATCCTGGAGGAGGTTATGAACGCTATTCAGAGCCTTTCCACCTCAATGACCGCCCGGTTGATGTCCAGCAATACCCCACCAACCTCACCGTCTGCTGCAGCCCACCCTCCCCCACTTTCTAATCAGGGAAAGAGTCTCTCACTTGCTACAATTTGGCCTTTTCACCAGGAACCAAACATGACATCACCAGAACATTACTCAGGAAAAGTAGGAGCTAGTGGCAGATCCCTGCTGAACTGTTCTTTGGTTTTCGATCGGCAAACTAGTGCTTATTTGGATGATCAGACCAAGATTTTCTTACGTTATTAACTTAATTTAGGGAGGACTGGGGATCTGTGCCTATTCCTTGTAGCAATCAAAGTAATAAACATTAGAATTGAATGCCTCTTTTTTGGGGAGATGTGTCGAGTCTTACCAGCCCTTCATTAATCACTCCTTCAGCAAACAGCTAATGTCATTATGCCATGTCAAAGCTCGCAGTCAGCTGCAGACTATGCCATTGAGTGTAGGAATTTAGCCCTTGAGAGTGGGTGGAATGTGGTGGGACAAGTATGTCCCAGGATGTCAGGGAATTTGTCGCCGCCTGGCTCATCATCAGCCCATGGAGCTCCTGCAACTCCGACCCATCGCTGGTCCGACCTGTCAATAGATTTCGTCTCTGGTCTGCCTCCCTCCGATGGAAGAACAGCATATTGACCGTGGTTCTCCAAGTTGATTCATTTCAATCCACTACCCATACTCTCCTCCATCCTTGAGACAGCGAACTCATTACTTCTTTTGGCATAGACCGATTGGAAACAAAGGAAGAAAAAATAATACAGAAGGTCCTTTCACGATAAGAATATGTTTATGTTGAGGGGGAAGAAATTTCATCTGTGCTGTATGTTATACATACGTACAGCACATTTGACAATAAAGTTGTATTCAATTCAATTCAATTCAATATCAGGGGTTGAAGTTTTTTCATTGCATTTAATTTGTCTGTGTGCTATCGCTATACGTGCAGGTGGGAGTCCCTGACAGTAATTTGTTCGCAGTTGTCCAGTTCAGTTGCATTAGGCTTTGTCATTCGACAAACGACAAGGCTCCGAAGACGTAGAGTCATCTATAGCTGTGTGTGTGTGTGTGTGTGTGTGTGTGTGTGTGTGTGTGTGTGTGTGTGCACGCGCACCATCCGCCTCTCTGACCCGTGTTAATGTTGCTGCTTGACATTGCAAGCACCAGACTTCCCCCCCCCCAACAGCCTCGGTGGACAGCGTGCTTTAGCCTAATTGGTTCCACAGCAGACTCTTGACAGCACAGAACTCTCCACAGCGGCCATACCATGGCCATATTAATAACACCCCCACCCCACTACCACCTCCCCCCCACCCACACACACATTCACAAACAAAAACAAGCACAGCAATCAGTGACTGACTTACTAATTAACGCCTTTACAAAGAACCTCATTAGCATGCGTTGTCGACTAGCGTAGTGGGGAGCATTGGGGGGGTGGCTAAGCATTTTTGGAAAAATAAATAAATTACACATTGGTGTGGGTGCGTGTTTTGTATGCAGCTTGGAGAAGAAAGGGCCTTGCATGCAATGATGTGCCCCTCAGGGGAGTCTATTACAGCCCTGGGAGACAGACGATAGAGTCAAAGATAAGCAGAATTTTACAAGCAATCAGGAAAACTAAATCTCCGACACGCGGGCAACATGTTGGTGGTTAACCGAGAAGTTAACCTAGCCCCATACTGTGAGCAGAATCGCTGAGGAGCAGTGAGAGGAAAAGCGGGGCATGTATGTAAAGTATACAGGGCAAAGGTCAAGCACCACTGAACAATGTCGCTTTTTTTTTCCACCGAATGGCTACCTGATGCTAATGGTGTCAGGTAGGTCATTTCTGAGCAGCTTAATGAAAGCTTGTCGGTAGAAGTAATTAATGAATTTAGAATTTTATATTTAAATTACACATCGAACATATGAAATATGCATGTCACATGGACATATTTTAAATAACCGCAGTGCAGACAAATAAATATAGATATGTTTTCGGAATAATTTAGCATTTAATATTGACACTGTCAATTTAACAACATTTTATATTTATTGATAGTTGAATATTGTCTTAAGTTTTCCGTGGTGGAGAAGTGCAAGACTGACGTAGTTCAGATGTTTTGTCCCAAAGCTAAATAACCAAAAGATTCATATCTCATATAGAGGCCAGGGGACACAGAGAGTTCCAGGCATGACTAAGGTGTTTATATGTAAAATGATCTTGCATTTTTATAAGATTTTTGAATCATTCCAATGCATACAATTGCATTATTCAAACCATTAGTTTACAATATGGTACTCTACTATGATATTGTGTTGACATATATATTATCATTTTAATCTTCCATTGTTTTCATTAAGGATTACAATAGGTTAAGGATTAAATTAATTGTGCAACCTTTGAGTTATTTTGCTATCATAAATAAACTTAGATAGTTTCCATGTAGATTTATACTTAGATTGTTCTAATTTATAATAACGTGGCCCATCTGTCGTTGTTTAAATGAAATATGAAAGTAATCCATTATTTTACTATACATTGAACATTCTTTTTCCTTTTACTAATAATAGCATATAAATAAAATTAATAGCACAGCCACCTAATGCTGTGTTTTCTATACTATTGATAATTTATTTTATTTATTCTAGAAATATATTGCTAATGCTATATTTTATATTGCACTTATGTTGAACTGTGTACAGTTCTTTTCTGAAACATTTATTTTGTGCAATGAAACACTTTGTTTTTTTTCTCCCCCCACCCCCACCCCTAATTTTGTTGCTGTAGACTGCAAATTTCCCCAGTGTGGGAAAAATAGTTATCTTATCTTACTATTTTTATTGAATAATTAGTTAATTACTAAAAAAAAAAAAAAATTTAAAAGATAAATGAATAATAAAAATAATCATAATAATCATAATCATAATAAATCAGATCTATATTATGTTTTTCACAATACTTAGTCTTACATAGACATCCCAATAAATAAAATAGACAAAAATATACAGTAAATACATACAAATGCTTTTTTTAACATATACAATACATACATTTGTATTTAATAGATCCAATATTGTGAAATTAACTATATTTAAATTAATTAATATGACAATTACCATTTTATTATTTTTGAAAAACTATTTTACATACATACCTAATTTAACCTTGAAGATGACCTCATCTATGACCGTCCTGGCCCATCTGTCCGCATCAAAAATCAAATCCCCTCGAATGCTCTATTAAGTGTGCGTCTTTTTTTTTTTTTTTTTCCTCTCCAACCGCCACCGTTCTCGGCATAGCACGGCCCATGTGGCTGGGAAGGATAAGCCCTCTGACCCTGCTCTTCCGAACAGCCACTGGCTGTTCTGACCTGCCCATTATCTCGCAGTGACCCCTCCTACCCCCATTATTCTTCCTACTGTCAGAACACGGCACTACACTGTAGCGCTCAACGGCAACATTGGCCTGCACAGTCCGAGGCAAGCGTCGAGAAAAGAAAAAGGCAGCTCAGAGTAATGGTTTAAGCATTGTAGTTAGAGGTGAGAGGTCCCGTGCAATCGGGAGAGCAGTTCCACTCCTGGCAGTCGGAGCGGAACTCGGGAGGGACACCTGGAAGTAGATATGATGACCTTTTGTACGACGGACCCCAAAATATACCCTCTTATCACAACGACCTCAGCGCAGGAGCATGGGAAGGCGAGCGAAGTCCATCCATCATCTTAAAGATTAATCCTACTCTCTATTCTTTTGCTGAATCTATTAATAATGTCAGCAGAGGGGCAAAGATTGATTCTGATATTGTGACTTTTATTCATTAGCCTGTAAATGTGGGGCAAGGGGAGATTCCGTTTGAGAAGGAAGCAAGCTTCAGAGGACTTTGGAGGACTCAGCATACACTAGAATCTCCGGAACCCAATGGCTTTCAGTTAGTATAATCCAGGATTTGAGCAGTACAGTGAATCCCCGTGAGAGGCGTACGTTGATTTAAATTTTTAATTCGTCCAAGGTCAAAACTTAATTTGATCATCTCATGGTGCGTATCATTTCTCAAACAATATTTCCCCATTGAAATGAATGGAATTGACATTAATCCGTTCCTGCCGCCCCCACTCTCCCCCCCAAAAACCCTCCAACATTGTTTTTTAATACAAGAGCCCTTGTACTTAAAAACATACAGTGGTCGAATGTTAAAGAACTTTGTTCATCATGATTAAACTCCTGCAATATTGATTTGAGTTTCATTAGCCCATCTATGCTATGTTTTGCAATTTGTTTTGGGCATTACTGAAAATGTTTTGATAGCTTGTTCCATTTTTGATCTGCCCACGGCTGAAAATGTGTTTAAGGCCTGGTGCACAAATAAGGATTTTTAATTTTGTTTTTTAATACACAGAAAAATATTGTATGGTCTGCTCCAGTAATCACATGATCTCACACACACGAAGACAAGCAGGAGCATTTGTGAGATGGCGATGTGGACATGAAAAGACTGGATTGGAAAAGATTTCCAGCTGTCTAGGGAACCCCCTTTTACACCCACCCCCCAAAAAAAAACATCGCAACAACATCCCGTAGGACATAATCAATGTTCCTCTCACTGAAAAATATGACAATTCCCAACACACATCCCAAAAAGATTTGCTGTGTAATTTTGTGTGTTGGATGTGTTCCCTAGTTTGTGGCAGCAAGAGAGGGAGTCACAGCTCCATGTGGGTGTTCTCATTTTGTATTTGCTAGTTTGACTGTCCATGCTAGGGCATGTGGGCAAGGAGAGGAGAGGCATTACAGGACCCAAATTGCTTCAGCCATGATTCAGGTAACTCAAGCGGTGGCAATGAATCTTGCTCTCGTAAGTGAAATGTTGGCTTGCATTACAAATCCTAAAAAACTCTTAAATTAGGTCACTCGTGAGTCAAGGGAATCTTTTGCTCCATTCTTCGACTGCGTGCACTGGCTTTTGCAACAATATTGCCAGCCCTAGGGGTATCCTTAAATTAGGAGTGTTGTGTTGCATTTCAACACAGAAGATCTACTCTTCTACTTTCATGAATGTTTCTTTTTTTATTGTTTCCGCTAGCTCATCCTCCTCTTCTGCTGATGCTCTCTGTAATCAAGCCAGCACTAATGGCATATTCTTTCTGCTCCAGCGGCCGCATTTCACTTGTTTATTTTCCCACACTCGTAAATCTGCGGACGAGTCGCAAGCGCAACGATATTAAAGCAATAATCTTGGGTAATTATCAGATGCTCCCCCTCACCCCTGCGCCCCACCAACCCGGACGCCGGTTCAAATCTCTTGAATAAAATTATTTAGTTACCAAGGTGCGCACACACAGAGAGAGCATGAGATACTCAAAGTTGTTCATGTCATTCATGCAACAGTTCGAGAATTGATTGATTGGTTTATATGCCAGCATATTGCTTCAGTGAGAAATCATTCAAACATATGCATTCATTTCAAACACTCATTCATTTCAATAGGCAAAATTGATTTGAAATCAACTCAATTTATCAAGGGTCCTACATTGAGCCCTTTTTGGGCGGTCGCCTTGTCGTGCCACCATGAGCAATGTTTTGGTGGCCCTGTCAGAAGCCGCACTGGCCCTGTTCATTCATGATACTGTGTATGACTTTTGATTATTATTTTATATTTAGTGTCTTTATACTGCATTTTTTAAAAGAAAATATTTCTTTTTTTTTTTTTGCAGTGTAAAATCTAACTGGATTTTAAACATTTGACATTTTCTGGGTTGTATATCTTGTCCAATCCATTCCTTATAGAAAGATTTAACTTGAGGCACAAAAAAATGTGCGCCTCACAGTAAAAATATAAAGGATGGTTGATCACTTTAAGTTGATCAAACTCAAAAGTATGGAATTGATCATTAGTGGCAGTAAAACTCAGTTGGCCCGACACAGTCATGTAGTGGCCTCGGGTCATTGAGCCACTGTTAATGTAGAACCCTGTGATCCATTCAACAGTTAAAATTTAAGGCTACACTGAGCAACTTACCCAATCCTCTTGTATGCTGCTGACGGCCTTGTTGGCCCGGGACAGGTTTCGGCAGGCCAGGATAACACGGGCGCCGTGCAGCGCAAAAGACTTGGCCGTCTCAAAGCCTGAAACATCAGGACAGAAGCAATATAATACTTTGTATTATTTATTTATTTATTTTATGAGATGCTTCAAAGGGGAAGATAAGTGATTCTCAGAGGTCGGATCAAATGTAGGAGGAAGGGCCAGTAAGAATCACTATCAAGTTTTCATGTAATTTATTTCACAGAGTGAGCCAGTGGTCTCGGCGCAGAGAGCTAATCATTTCTCTCAGAAGTGATGACACTGATTGAATTATTGTGGTTCTGGTCTATTTCCTCTCGCCCGAGAAGATAAAGTTCAGGATGTGACTGTTGGCTATGAAGAAGGTATTGCCCCATTCATTATGTCGGCTCGTTATAGGAGGGCGGGGGGGCATCGGATATTAATTGTGTTGGTAATTATGCATTGATGGGGGTAATTATGACAAACACGGCTAAGAATAGAGGGAGTCAAATGGACAATCATCCACAAACTGAACCTTTAGTGTGGTGACAGTTGGCGGCATCAAAGGACCAGTGATAAGGCCACAGTTCTGAAATGAAACGCGGTCGGCTGATAGCCAGAGAATTTATCAGTCTGTGACTACAGCACTGCGTGGCTCCAGCCAAATCACGCGCTACCGATAAAAGTGACAAAAACTAAGAGATAGAAGGCAGAGAAGTTCATTTCCAAATTACAAGTCGAAATGGGTCATTTCAAGCCGTAGGTTGAATTAATTTACGAGATCAATTTTCACCGTATTTTCTTATTTCCGGTGACATTTACTGCCAGTCTCGTGAGAGCTGCTACGTTGCTAACTCCCACCTTTAAATTGACTCAAACGTATCCGGCAAGCGCGTTGACTGACAAACTGCCAACATAAGTGATTGTGGCAAAGAGGGTCCACCGCGAGGCAGGACTGTATCAGAGGGCGGATTAATATGAACTGTAATTAGATTATAGGTCCTAATCTGATTTTCATTAAGAGCAAAACTGGGAGGCCGATTTGTGAGGAGAGTGTTAAAGACCAATATCTATTAAAAACCAAAATTGGAGTCAGATTGGAAGCGTGCCGCGCTGACAAGTGAAGCATGGAATTAAATTATATGACTCGTTATTAGGTGTAATGGAGGGGACTGCGCTGGAGAGTGGCGATCATTCCACCCGCGGGAAATTGGGAAAATAAAAACAACATGACAGGGGGAGAAAGAGAAGGGTGACACAGACAGAGATTAAATACATAATTTCAATAGGCAGGCAGACCGGCAGGATTCAATAAACAGGACATGTGCATAGAGAGTCTATAACAAATGAGATTGTGAACTTTTTTTTATCAAAAATTGGAATTATATTGTTTGGGAGTGAAGCGTTTTGGGGGTTTTTTTTCCCCCTCAGGCTAGTGGGGAAGATGATTTTGACGCCTTTTTAAACAAAGTTCTTCAAAGTGCTCCTTGTTCTCCTGTGTAATCATATCAAGTATGGAAAACTCACATTTCTAAGACCATATTGGTTTGCCACCAGAATTGTCTTCACTTCAGCACCCGCATTCACCTCAAGCCGGATACACACAAATTGATTTTTTTAAACGTGAGACCACACATAAGACAAAAAATAAAAAAACAGATTATGTCTTGTCTCCAAAAGTTAAATATGAACGATTATACCATGCTGTGGGGTCTGTTAAGAGTGATTTTTTTTTCTCAAACCTAAAAAGAGCATGAAGTAAAATAATTCTTTGATACGTGGACACAACCGCTGGCTGCTGGGTAAACAACAATGCCTCTCCCCCCCCCTCACTTGTTGTGTGTAAACACCATGAAAGTGAAATTAAGGAGCGCCAGTGTTTTCCATAATGGAGAACAAATTAGAATATGGCAGCAACAACAGGCGGCGTCACCGGAGCCGTGTATTTGCGGTGACAAATAACAAGGGCTCGACATTAATTGTGAAATAACAAGAGACCGAGGGGTGCTGTACCAGACTACGCGGCAGAGAGGGCGACGCTCAAATGAGTTCTCGGTCAAATGTACAACAATAGGAGCCTGTTTCGCCACTGTAGTCTGATGATGGAACATGACGAGAGGTCACATGCGCGCGTTTGTTTTCTCAGTTTTGCTCCGGTAGGTCGCCAAAAGCTGTTTTACAAAATGCGCTATTCTGCCAGCCTGTGGAATGGCACTACAAGTTATCTCGCTCAAGGAAAAGTAATGCATCTCACTGAGTCTTTCAGGGTGCACTAGTAGCCCAGCAGCGATTGTTTAGTGCAGTGACTCCCAAACTCTGCGCCAGAATTATGCAATTGGTGCAAAAATTATGTTGCTACAAATACTATTTGTTTGTTCATTTACTGACATGTAGAGACATGAAATTCATGAAAGTCATCGATTAATCGAGTACGACTCAACTTTCATCAGATTTAAGTTGTCTCCCAAACAACTTTAGTGGTTCAACCCTTAGTTGATCGTGAATAATCAACAGCCCCTCTGCTGGAGTACTTTATTACGTTTTGTCTCAATTGCTTCAAGGCACGATTAATCACCAGTGGATTCCACACAAGAACTCAACGCACAGCTATTTCCTAGCAAACGTTTCCATCGCCCTCCGAAAAAAAAATTACAGATGCCCAACTACGGGTGCAAACACACTGCAGAAATCAGTCCATTACATATCAACATTTTTCTTTTGAATCAGAGCTCTGTAATTATTATGAAATATACATGCGGTGTTGGGTGCTGGATCTGGTGTACTTGACACTGTACTAATCAGAAAATGAAAAAGCACCACAACTGATGAAAATGTGTTTTACTATATGGCATAAAAGAATGGTGTAAAATGTCCATTAAGCAACGAATGCTCTTCATGGTACATTAGGATCCTGGCCCTTCAGATATCCCCCCGCCCCCCCCCCCCCTCCCAATAATGAGTGTGATTTAGTGATTTCACGCTTTGTTTGTCCTCCGTGGCCCGCCACCCCTTCTCTGGATCCCACCCCCCTCGTACACAGGTGTATTGGCTCGGGGTAATGAGATCATTACCAGCCTCGTCAGTGAGCGAGCGGCTTTATTTGGCAAACGCCGCCACCGCAGCCGCCTGCCTGCTCCCGCTCACTCTTGATCTGCATCCAAAGAGGCATTTAACTAAAATAAGCTCTGTAGTACAATTGGACAAACACAAGTCAGTTGAGATCATTACAAGACCTGTGGGTAAATATGTCAAGTTCCCACGGTCCTCTCTCAGCAGAGCGCAAGAGGCGCTTAGAGCGCAACACATGAATAGACGACAGACTGCATCGCTTTGCTGACCAAGAATCACATCTCATATGAATTAGAGCCATTTTTAACTGTAAGACAAAGTATAAAATGTCTTTGCCCGCGTGTGCTTACTTCTGAAGCGAGGAATGAATGTTATGGATGTGTGACAGTTTATTACACAATTTAATTCTTTATTTCTCTTGGACTATGGTTTTTAATTTTCTGCAGTCAAATTCATTTATGCATTAAAATTCTCAGACCTTCACATTAGAAGGTTTAATGGTACATTTTCGGGGCTCATCAAGACCGATGGAGCAAAATGCCATTCACTCTCACATCTCATCCGAACTAGCCACAAACCATCTTTTACGGGTATACCTCAATAAATAGTCGTTAAAAAAAAAGTTTGTTTCAGAAGTTCATTTAAAAATTGCATACACATGCAGTGAAAACATGGGACAATACCTTTCAGATGACAATAATCTTGTGTACTTGTGTATTTTTCCTATACGGATATATTGACACATACATACTGTAATTAGGTTGGTACATGTTGGTGCATTCTCACAACAATTTAACAGGAAATGTTGTAATACAATTGTACATCATATTAAGATTAAAACCAAACGTCACATGATCATCACCGCAGCAGGCCCAAAAGCATTTGTAGAGAGTTTTTGAGCTGGACAGTCAAACCCACGAATAAGAAATGAAAACACTCGCAAGGAGCTGCTGTAGGCCACAACTCACACCCGAACGATCACATGCAGACTAACCTCCCAATTCCCTCTCCCAGTTCAACGCAGGCAACAACAACTTTTGACACTGATATGCCACAAAATGGAACGCAAAGCAATACTTTCACGATTCCAAGGAAGAAAAAATCTGGAAAGATATAGCTCCCTGAGTAGCGAATATTGGCTGTGCGGGGAACACTGTATTGTATATTGTTTACATACTGATAGCCTGCAACCCTCCACACTGAAAAAAATCATCAATTTCTTTGAATGCCACTGTATACTTTGGCTTTACAGATACCACATCTGCTGAGCATTTGGCTAGTTGAGGCTGTTTATCTGTTGAACGCAGCGACTGATTGAGGCATGGCATAAATATAGAACCATGGCCAGAATTTGAAAAAGAGTATACTTCTACCAAATATCCATTGATGGATGAATTTGGGGAATTTCTCAAAATGTCTCAGTGCTATGTACACTTCAGCAGTTGCTTCTTCTACCCCAAGCTAGAAGCACCACCCAATGTACACCAATTCTTTCAGCCTTTTAAGATCCCATTTAATTCCCCCCCCATTAGCCCATAAGGAGGGAGATGTCACCCCAAAAGTGGGATGTATGGTTCATAATTACTGCCCAAGGTTGAGCTGTTCCAGGCCACAGCGCTGAAGTGGCCCTCCCTTTCCCCTGCTGTCTAAACCCTACCCCCCTACCCTTGCTCTAAACCTCTGTGTCAACCTCCTGAAAAAAATCCGGTCACAATCTCTCATCATTGCACAGTAGTACCTGAAAACCACACGCGCATGCACACACACACACACGATGGCCAATTATGAATTGTAAAAGAACCCAGCATGGCTGTTTTTGGAACGTGGGAGAGTATCTGAGATTCGAACCCTAGCTGCCACCCACTAGAGTGGTGATTCTTCACCATTGTGCATCAACAGGCCGTTTCAGAAGTATTGAAACAGCAATTCCTTTGTTTTTATTGTCTGCTGAAGGCATTTGGGGTTCAGATCAAAAGATAAATAGGAGACAAAAGTTCAAAAGTGGAGCTCACTTCACATCACGTCAGCTCTTTCAGACTGGTCTCCAAACATCTCTCGAAAGTTGCATTTAATGTGACTAACCGAGCGACATGCTCATTGCTTGGCTAATAAACAAAAGGTACAGAAAAAGCCAGGGGAAAAAAAATCTTGATTTCCTCACGTGCCTAGAATCCAACACACACCACAACCATCCAGGCAAAATTCTATAAGACCACTGGATATGATCACAGATAAACTGTAAATGCCATCCAAGCCACAGGCAGCCACTCGGAGATGCTCCAGGAACACACGGAATAAGACGCAGACACGCCACTCTCGCCGGGAACATCTTTTTATCCATCGACTTCCTCCCGCTATGAATAATGCATTTCCCTCCTTACCCTCGCTCTGCTTTAACGCACGGCCGCGCCAGTCTTTGAGGGGGGTCCTTATTCATAAACAGTGGTGCGGTAAATACCACAGCTTTGCAGCCAATGTAATGGCAGTTATGCTTAACAAATCTGCCTCAATCTAATGATCAGCCACAAAGCCGGGCTGCCGTTTTTTGTTTTTTTTTAATAATCTGTACACCGAGGCTCTCCGCAACGCTGCGAATGACTGGATATGCTTAGAGATCTCTCCATCCAGAAAGAGGAGAGCACCAGCTCTGACACCTAATCCTCTCCCACACCACACTGGGATCAACACAAACATGGAACAATGTTAGTCTTTCATGAATAACATTCGAAAAAGTATACAAATACGCATTTTGAAGCGCTTCCTCCCAAATCCATATCATTTCTTGCTTCATATATTGCAGTTCCTGCATTGACCCAGCACATAAACAACAAGAGCACATGGCAGGTAGGACCATGAATTTAAATCGAGTAGAGCTGTGGTTCTCAAACTTTTCAAAAGTACCGCCTAAAAATAACACTTAGCACTCCAAGTACTACTATAATAACCAACTACAACATACTGAAGCATACGTTTTATTCCCAAAATGTGCATTTGATGTAATTAAAAGTCACTAAAAGAGCATACGCAATTAGAACATAAACGCTGCTCTTAAATAAAGGAAGATAGGGGGGGGAAAAATCAGTCATGTAGCACACAAGTTCAACAAAAATATTCAATAAATATTTGAAAGCAAAGAGTCGACACTTTATGACAACATTTTGTCATTAAGATCACCAGCCAATGCCTTCTAGGGTGGATGCAATAAACAGGTAAATATTGCGGGGGGGTTTGTATCCAAGCACGCCTTGTTTATTAAAATAAAAGTAGATTTCATGTCAAAGTAACGTTTATGATTTTTCGCGTTGCAGATATGGCAGGGAAAATCAGCCACTTTTGGAAAAAGTGGCTGATTTTCCTCTGCGAGGCTACATTTGTCCGTTTCAAGCCAACGTGAGCGTGTTTGAAATTTTTTTTTTTTATTCCTCTTTCCATAAAACACACGAGTTTTTCAAGCGTACCTGCTCAGCATATAAGGAAGGCATGCACAGTTATTTATGCCAAAAGCACTGCGCCCCAACCCTTGTGGGACAGGCAACAACCAACTATAGGCTGGACACATTAAAAAGACATGAAGTCACGGCCATTCACAAAGCACCAGAAGAGAAGGAGAAGTATATTAAAATGGTAATACCTTAAAACACTCAACTAATAAAGAAAAAGTGTTGGTTGTTTGTTTGTTTTTACCAAGGACATTGCAGCGTGCTACTGGAGCCCAGGTAGACACGGACCACAGTGCACTTGAAGGTTCAAGGTTCAGGTTCTGCTTCAAAATAATCTATGATCTCAAACAAAAGTGGCTGCACCAGGCAAACTATGAGGCCATCATTCTTCTATGTACGTTTTAATAAATGAATGCTTTAACATGATAATAGTCATATTCTTGTTGGAACTCTTAACTTAAAGTACGTTTCCTGTCAAAGAAAGAAAGATAAGATAAGATAAGATAAGATAACCTTTATTTGTCCTACACTGGGGAAATTTTCAGTTTACAGCAAAATTGGGTGGGGGGGGGGGGTAGAAAAGAAAAATAAAACAAAGTGTTGCATGCACAAAATAAATACATGTTTCAGAAAAAGAACTGTACACAGTATAGAATGCGATTTTGAGTTTTTGAGATATTGCGAAAGTGAGTTAGTTGAATTTACAGAATACATGCACATCGTGGTGCAGCGTCAGGATGGTACCACCTCTGCCTCAATTTGAGACAGGAAAAACCCTAATATTAATCTAAATAAACAATAAACTTCTACTGACTCAAACAAAGGGTTTTCACAAGACTGTGGTCCTTAAAGGACAACTGTCCCATGGAGCCCTGACCAGCAAATGAGCAAAGAGTTTATTTCATCGGAGGGGAATTAGGACTGGAGCAGGTGTGTGTAATGGGGATGGATAGGAGGGCTCGGGCCTGGGTCAAAGCCACTTAGAAATCATTGAGGAGGTACAACCACGGGTCTATAAGAGTGAGAAAACCTTTCAAGGCAGGAGAGAGAGAAGGGCTCTGGAGAAAGAGAAAACAAAATGAGATCATTCATTTCCATTATCACGATTAAAAACACCATTCAGGTTTGTAGTGCTTTTTAATTTACATGGGAAAGCGGCGTGAGGAAGACTAATGTGGGGGGGATTCCGCCGTCGTGATCACCTCGGCAAAACAGAGCGACTTAAGTGTCCCTACTCTCAGTGTGACTCTGCTTCAAAGCCGGCCACAAAATCTGACATTTCACGCGTAAATAAACTCCCATACGTTGTTTTTTGTTTCCCCCTCTCTCTCTCTTCTTCTTCCTTGTGCATTATGAAACTAAATTAAAGACATGAAATGTAAATGTGCTAATTAAATAATATCCTTTCATTCCTAATAAAAATGTCACATTCCCCTGCGGAGAAATACGTACTCAAGAAAATGGAAATAGCCTTGACACTTGGATTAAAACACTATTGATGCCATTAAAATGCTAAGTGGGTCCAGCCAATTGGCATAACCACATTTCACTGGTGGAATGTCAAAGGAGCACACAAGTAGAAGCAATTACTATAAGAGTATTGTTAATTACGAGGTGCTGCATATTTAAGACGTGGTCGAGTAAAACAAAGGTTATGTTAATGTGGGTATAATAAGTACTTAAAATGTCGCTGTCTCGTAAGCACAATGTTTGATAATTCTCGGGAGAAAAAGCTATTTCTTGGTTCCATTCAGAGCAGATTATATATGGACTAAATGCATCACACCCGCGCACAAACACACAAAAAAAGTTAAACACGGACTCTGCTTCTCATTATGATGTTTTTAAAAGCAAAATTGGATATTTGCAAAGCAATTTGGATAGTTTGAAGGCTTAGCGACAGTGTGGAACTCTTGTGCACCCTTGTGGTGAAAACTATACAACAGGCCCTCCGATCATTCCAGCATTTATAAACATTATATTTCAGAGTAACTATCTGCTTTTCAGGTTGCAGAATGTAGTCACTTTTTTATTCAAAAACCCTTGAATGTTTGCTTCAAATGACATTGTATAGCAGTGGTTCCCCACCATTTTGGTGTCGTGTACCCCCAAACCTTTTTGTCATACCACAAGTACCCCTCTCACTCATACGTTTTGATGATTCTTGACACATAATCAAATGCCAGATTTTTTTGTTCTAAAACAATGACACCACACTCAATTTCATAACTTCTTCCACCATTAATGTGACTTAATAAATAACCTGTTTGACTCATTGTTCTTGTTCCTGATTGTAAAGTGTCCTTGGGTGTCTTGAAAGGCGCTTATAAATAAAATGTATCATTTTTATTATTATTTGGGAGAAAAAAATGACATTGGGTTTTAGACAAAGTGAGGGAAATTATGAACACATCCAAATACACAGTGTGACCACAAAAACTTCAAGGTTCAGCTAAATAGCAACAAGAACAAAAAACAGCGTCAAGAAAAACCTACTAGAACATCTGAACTTTATTGGGGGGTTAAGCAAAGGCAGGTGTGTGCTGACTCGCATTTAATGTAATTTGGAATGTGTCTGGTTAATTCCGAACACAGCCACATGCCCATGTATGATAGTGCAACCACATCATGTCCCTGTCGATTTTTTTTTTGTTGAATTGTACAGGCTTTCAGTCATATTTAATGTGGAATGATCTGAAATTATTTATCTTGGTCTCTTTTATATATCACAAAACACTGGCATTTGAATAGCGGTTTGCAGATGTAATACCCACTGAATACTAGACAGATGATCAAAGAAAATTTGCCAAGCTTTTTTTTTCCCCTACATCATCCAATTTGGACAGAGTAGGGCGTTAATTAGATTATTTAGAGTTTTTGTCATGAAATCAAAAGGATATGCGAGCCTGATTTAATAAAACCTAACATGATGTACACAATGCTTGAAATTTGTTTCTTAAAAAGTTTTCCATTTGTACGATACAGTAAGTATAAATAACGATGTGACGTGGGATGACTTCGGAAAGGATTAATTCTCTGTGATGAATACCTAATGCGCAAACAATAATTTGAGGGGAAATAATATACAACAAATAATTTAGTATTTTAAAACAGGCAGTTACATTTCAATCACGGTGCAGTTTATTAAAGGTGACCACGTTTGTTCACTCTCTTGTCTGTTGACAGTGAAAATATTTGAATTAAAATAAAAGACACATTTGCATAAGACTGCATATCATTTTTACACAATCCATTTGTTAATATGAGCCTCGACAGATAAATGGGAGAAACATCAAGGAAAGGGAGGCAATTAAGTTCACAAGCTCCGTTGTTCCATCAAGGTCCCAAGGCAGCTGTAAATCTACTATAGTGCCCCATCTCATAATGTACATAGAGCAATTAGACAGCACTGCAACAATTCTTTTCTATAAAGCATTTGAATATAAAGACAATTATGCATTTTATGTTGATCTGATTTCCCCAGAGCTATCGTTATCCGTACTGAACAAAGCACAACGTTTGTCCGGGGAGACCAACACTTTGCTCTGTTCTAAGTTCAAACTAAAACCAACAACAGAAAATGCATTGGTTTCCAAGGAATTTGATGGTGACTTACGACTTGTGCTGGCACGCTTTGCGTACACTTCTTGCGATTAACAATGACATCTAATTCAGCCCAAATAATGAAGTTCAATACAGTCATGTTTGGCATTACGCGGTGATTTGTTGAGTCTCTGTCTTAACACTTTGGAGGCTAATGCTGATGAATGCCCGGCTGTGATGCAAACTTTTATCGTGCGATACTACGCTCCCACCCAGTGGTGCTTTTGTAGAAGCGCACAATTAATAGCAGGATTAGAGACAATCGTCTTGTGACATGACACTTTGATGGACTACGTGTCCTGGATGGCTCCTTTTCTCTTTAAAAAAATCTCTTTCTATATTTTGGATTCAGGAATATAAAACCAACTTGTAATTTCAATTGTTTTTTTGAGAAATCAGTTATTACCTGGAAAAAAAAATGTAACCCAGAATAATTGTATTTGAATGAAACTTGTTCTACTTGTTGATAGCGATGGTACAACACTGAATCTCAAATTTTAGATAAATTGGAGCAGGGGTTTGGGAGCTACGTCCATTGAATTTTGACATTTTGGGCAAAAAGGAGTGTGGCCACCATCCTTTAGATTCTCAGGAACAACTGGGTGGATTTTTACAAAACAAGTATTGATGGAAAGGGAATTCAACAAGGATTCCAAATCTGCAATCATTTGGAAGATTGAAAACTCGAAAACCTCGTAAGGTGGGGCAAGTCAATATGCCTTTGTAACTGTGCGTAAATATAACTCACCAATGCCAGAGTTGCCGCCGGTAATCAGGACAACCTTGTCAGAGAGATCTCGACCTTGAAGGATCTCCAGAGCTGCAGAGTTACCATCGTAGCGTTTTGGCTTCACCGTCACATCCTCCACAGTAAACACTTGGCGGGGGTCGAAGTAAGTGCTCCGCTTATTGATGTGACTGGCAGTAAGAAAATTATTGTACAACTATATTCAGTAATTTTACAATTGCAGACAAACAAACAAATCAATTTGAATCATACCAAACATATGCTGCATGATGATGAATCTACTTACTCGACATAAACTATTTGACCGTGCTCATTGGTGTTTTGCTCCCAGCCATATGGCAAATCTGTTTGACGTAAGAACACACATGACATACTTTTTTGTGGGATATTATATACAAGAACACCAACTACAACCATTTAATAAAAACAGTAACAAAACGCTAATAATCTCTGTGGTGGGGATAGAAAAATCAAACCTCCAGCACAACGTTTCTTCTTTCCAGTCTTAGGGTGTTCCCATTGTGTCCTCATCTCGTCGTGGCTTAAAGCACGCACACACGCACACACACACAAAAGTTAGAAAATGTAATGTCATTGCATCTGTCTATTTGATTGCAATTACTCTATGAACACAAAGCAAACACATCAATTAGATGAAAGATCATTACAAAAGAGCAAATGCACACTTAAAATAAATTACGCTGCATGCGTCATACAGTTGTGCAGATTCATTTCTGTGTAACACTTGCAAATACACATTTTTAAAAGGCAAACTAACATGTGCCAATAACTGTTAATCGTGGTTGACGAAGTGCACTCACTTTGCATAGTAGACCCATCCATCTTTCGTTGATCTTTCCTCCCATCCAGGGGGTAACTCGTCCTCACTGTCAGTATCGTCCATACCGGCGTACTTAAGGGCTGCCATTCAATAAGCGTTTTAGGATGGGAAATTTGGAACAGAAACGCAAAGCAATAATGACACTAAGCGTCTTCTGAACAAACTAGCAGAGGAGCACAGTCGATTCCGGTACTTCCGCAACAACACGATGACGTTTACGGTGGTGGCTGATGGGATATTGAGTCTAAAGAAAAGAGGCGTTTACCTGTAGACGAGTGGTTCTTAACTTGGGTTCGATCGAACCCTAGGGGTTCGGGGAATTAGTCTCAGGGGTTCGACGGAGCCTCTGCCATGGAGGTTAAGGCCCATCCGACTCAACATCAATTAGTTATGACATGCCCGCTTGGCCATCACAGGCTGGTTCATTTTGTGCACAATTTACAAACGTTTTATACCTACACTGATTGTGTTTGGTTTTTTTCCCGTTTTTAATAAATGCGTTTTTTTATGTCTTGAATTCGTAAAAAAAAATCATATTTTTATTTTCACTAATGAAGAGATCGGTGACATGTGCATATAGACTGGTTGGTTTCGGTACCGCTAATAAAGTTAGGAACCACTGTTGTAGACATTTGTTACCTTCATGTTCGTACACTTTAGTTTTGCGATATTTGCATTGCATTTGTTGGCAATAGGATGATAATCGCATGTTTAATAGCACAGCCACCTTATGCTTCATATATGCACTTGCATATATGCTTATATATTTTCATTCATTTTCCGAACCGCTTTATCCTCACTAGGGCCGTGATGGGTGCTGGAGCCTATCCCAGCCTCTGCACTGTGAAGTCGACGTGCTAACCACTGGACTACCGGGCCGCCGCCCATGCTTGTACAGTATCTATATATTATATGTATATTATATATATATATATATATATATATATTATTGCATTCTGCAACTACAGTTCTTTTTCTGAAATATTTATTTATTTTGTGCATGCAATACTTCTTTTCTACACCCCCAAATTTTGCTGCTGTCGACTGCAAATTTCCCCAGTGCTGAACAAATAAATGTTATCTTATCTGAATAAAATGGGCGGCCCGGTAGTCCAGTGGTTAGCACGTCGGCTTCACAGTGCAGAGGTACCGGGTTCGATTCCAGCTCCGGCCTCCCTGTGTGGAGTTTGCATGTTCTCCCCGGGCCTGCGTGGGCTTTCTCCGGGTGCTCCGGTTTCCTCCCACATTCCAAAAACATGCATGGCAGGCTGATTGGACACTCTAGATTGTCCCTAGGTGTGAGTGTGGGCACGGATGGTTGTTCGTCTCTGTGTGCCCTGTGATTGGCTGGCGACTGATTCAGGGTGTACCCCGCCTACTGCCCGAAGACAGCTGGGATAGGCTCCAGCACCCACCCTAGTGAGGATCAAGCGGTTTGGAAAATGGATGGATGGATCTTAATAAAATTTAGTTTAATCCTTGACATGACCATATTTTACTGACTGACAACATATTCTGCCAAATGTGTCTGTTTTAAGGGTGTTAGAATATGACAGAGACAGGAGCTTATAGATAAGAGAAGAATATTCATCCATCCATTATGATGAAGTACCAGCACATGATTACAATATTTATTTGTTTTTGAGTGTCTCATACTTACGTCTTCATCACAGGAGTCCTGTAATATTATAATGTTTCCCCCTAAAATTGGTTAATCAAATTCATTAATTCAAATTTATTCATCCATCTCGTCAAATATTTTTAATTGGTCCATTATGAATAATACCACCTGATGGCACAGATATACTTGCATACATGTGCATTTAAAGCATTTTCTAATAGATGATTGGTTCATTTATTTAGTGATGGGAACATTATGGAAATGGTGGGAATATTGATACTAGGCCTATCATAAAAGTGTGTGTGTGTGTGTGTGTGTGTGTGTGTGTGTGTGTGTGTGTGTGTGTGTGTGTGTGTGTGTGTGTGTGTGTGTGTGTGTGTGTGTGTGTTTGATGGGACAATGGTAACAGTGTTCAACAGGAGGCTTGAAACAGTCTGGGGACTGTTCAGGTTGGGTATATGTGTATTTTAAGGTAATCTTTTTTATCCCCAAGATGGGAAATTTTGCAATTTTATGAAATCCATGGAACAGTGGAGATCGTGTTAGCAGGGGAGTTTGAAACGGTCTAGAGAACAGTATCCGCCACATTTGCACAAGTTTGGAAAGAAACGTATATGATTTGGTCTAGCTTCATGGGAGAATCCCGAAATCATGAAGGCGTACAATAACATAAGAACAGGACATCACATGGCTTTTTTATGGTAAAAGTAAGCACAGAAGCCAGCAAAAAGAAAAAAGTGGAGAACTTCTTTGAAACATGGAACAAGACAAATAATGAGAGAGAAGAAAACTAAGAGCTAAATTTAATGAAGCATCAACAAACAGTCCCACTTAAATTAAGGGAGCTTCATAGTTTTTTTTGTGGCTGACTCACATGTATCTGCTGTGTGAAAATTAGATGTGACAGGCTGTCAAAGGGGCCTTCTTTCTTTTGGATGAGCGTTGAACACCTCACTTGGGAGTCGTCCAGGACTTTGCCTGTCAAAATATGTCTTACTGTACATGAGAATGGCCCATACTCGGTTGGGGGGGTTGCTGGAATAGTATAAAATATCATGGAAAAAAATTAAAAGAAAATAGACTTGGCATTTTCTCTTAAACATTGATCATGGATTAATCATCCATATACTAATGTTACACAGACTACGCATACATTTTGAAAATATCTGTAGTTCATAATTGGATGTAGGAATGGGCAATTATCATGATGATATTCTTGGCCGATGAGTGCTTGGAAAATGAATAGTGTGTAAGGGTTAAGATGGATATCAAGTAAGTATATCGAGTAAGTTCTGAAACTAGCCATGTAAACCCAGAAACCAACTACAACTCGCATAAATCGTAGTAACATTGTTTAAGGGTTTACGATCTCCTTGGTGGGCGGCCCGGTAGTCCAGTGGTTAGCACATCGGCTTCACAGTGCAGAGGTACCGGGTTCGAATCCAGCTCCGGCCTCCCTGTGTGGAGTTTGCATGTTCTCCCCGGGCCTGCGTGGGTTTTCTCCGGGTCCTCCGGTTTCCTCCCACATTCCAAAAACATGCATGGCAGGCTGATTGAATACTCTAAATTGTCCCTAGGTGTGAGTGTGGGCGTGAATGATTGTTCGTCTCTGTGTGCCCTGCGATTGGCTGGCGACTGATTCAGGGTGTCTCCCGCCTACTGCCCGAAGACAGCTGGGATAGGCTCCAGCACCCCCCGCGACCCTAGTGAGGATCAAGCGGTTCGGAAAATGAATGAATGAAAAGGATCTCCTTGGTAATTTGTCGTCTCCACTGAGCATGCGCAGCTAAGTGGGCGGGGCCTGGACGTGGGCCGACCTCCACTGAGAATGTGTGTTTGTGTGTGCGTCTCTCCTCAACAGACACGAGATCACAACGTGATGAGATGTGCTTCTTAACGGGGTTGTGTATGTTTTTTAATTCAAACTTTCTTTGAATATTTTGTCCAATACATTCGTACTGTTTCGATGCCGTATTCCGACTCATTCCACCCCCGGGGACGCACAATTGACTGGCCGAGGAAAAACGACTTGGTTTCTGCTGAAGAGTGTCCGCTTCCCCTCCCCTCGATGAAGCGCTGCGATGCCCTCTGATTTTGTCTCCCTCCTCAGCTCGGACCTCGACCTCAATTCCCCTAAATCTCTCTACTCTAAAGGTGAGTCTTAGCTGAATAAACGTGACGCTAGCGAGTTTTGGCTCAGGTTTTAATAAGGGGATAATGCCCCCTGCCGTTAGCTCGTTCCCGTTAATCTGCTAGCTAGCTGAGGTTAGCTTTTTTCGCCGTTAGCCATTTAGCCGAGCTAGCCGATTTAGTTAGCCGCCAATTGGCTCGTTCGCTCACAGCTACCTGCGTGCATGAGCTTCCTCTGGTCACATGCGCGGAAGAACCGGATATGCTCCGTGGGCTTTGTCTAATTCTAACACCTTGTGGTTCCGATAACGACGTCCCAGGTCGTTTATCTACCTGAAACAGAGTTCTCGTGGGCTTCGCTCCAGATTATATTTGTAGTGAGTAAACAGACGCCGTAGCTATTGGCGCCCATACTGATCACTAGCATGACGCTCACCCCGCATTCTCCGAGAAGTCGCACTATTGTGTACAGTGAACCCCCGTTTATCGCGGGGGGATACATTCCAGACCCACCCACTAGTGATGGTACTAATCCGCGATATACAGGGAGTCAATCAAACCTTTTTCTTCCCGTTCCCCTCCTGCACGGCCACATTTTAACAGTAAAACTTATTAGAACACACTTTAAAATATTCCTTTACATCAGTTATCACTCCCAGTTGAACCTGATCAGTAAAACAATGAAACGAGCGACAGAAAATTAGCAACAATGTGCAGCATGTGGTGCTGGTATTGGCTACAAGTGACTATGTTTACATGCAGGCAATATTTGGATTCAGGTCAAAATCGTGATTTCTGACAAATTCGTGAATAACCAGTTTATATGTGCGAGAATGGGTAAAGTTACTCCCACATTTGAATAACCTGATTTAAATGGCGTTGCACTGACGTCTTGATGCAAACGGACGGTATTTCTGCCGGTTACTTTCTACTTTCAGTAAAGCATTATATTTCTTGTCACTCACCTCCTCGCTCCAAAAGTATGTTGTTGAGCTGTTACTCTGAGCTTTACCATGATTGTTTACCTCTGCTTGGATATGTCCGGCGAGTTCCAGGCCAAGCGTACAAATTTATACAAACAAATATGCATGTCTATATAATCTGTCTCATTTTCGCATGAAAATAATGTGAAACGGCCACCAAAAAAATCTATTTATTGAAATGAAGTTGGCCATAGTGAGAATGACAAGCCAAAACTACTTCCTGTACTACAAAGACCACGATTCTTTGTGGTTAGCGCAAGAGCATGCTGATAACACAAACCACTGTCTCATTTGAAGGGTGTAACCCGATTCCATTTACATGACCTTATATTCAGGTTAGAATAGCGCTAACCCGAGCGTATATTCAGGTTTTTAAAGGGGTGGATTTTTTCCCCCATTCTTGCTTGATGTTCAGCTTCAGATGTTCTCCAGTCCGGGGTCTCCGTTGTTGTATTTTACGCTTAATAATGCAGCACACATTTTCAATGGGAGACAGGTCTGGACTGCAGGCAGGTCAATCGAGTACCCACACACCCTTTTACTACGGATCCTTGCTGTTGTAACACACGCAGAATTGGTTTGGCATTGGCTTGCTGAAATGAGCAGGGGCATCCATGTATAAAGGGGTGTTCACACGGCAACATTTGCTCCGGTGCAGCGCCGGCGCTGCTCCAGTAGAGCGTTCGCACGTGCAAAGTTACACCGGTGTAGCCCCTGAAAACAGCTTAAACCGGAGCAAATTTAAACCTGCTCAGGGAGGTGGTTTAAAAATGTGTTCCGGAGCAAATGCTAGTTTTTGGGGGGGGGGGGGGTAAGCCTCGCTACGCATGAGAAGAGTTGATTACATACGGCTAGAATGCGTTGCTTTCGTGCTCCGTTATACTTCCGTCATCTTTCCTTTTGTAGGAGACTGGACTGTCTCGGAGTTGTTTGTGTAGTTTGTTTCTCTGTTGTGTGCTCACAACCCCCCCTAGAATTTATTTTGTGATTTCCTCTCTTGATTTTCTGTTTGGCGCACTATGTTTGCTTTTCTGAGTGTCGTTAAAGTCATCGTTGATTTACGTTTTCGGGGGCGGTCATTGAACGTCTCTCGAGCAGAAGGCACGGAGACCGAGAAGGAGAAGGACGTGCCTGTACAGTAGTTGCTTGAGTTGTGTATGTTTTAAAAAGAACCAACACGACAGCTCTTTGTTTTCTATCGTTTTGCACCGCTGCAGAAACTGCCGTGTGAACGCAAGTGGGGCTGCGCCGGGGTTAACACGCTTCTCTTTAGTCAGCGGCTTTGTACTTGTGAACGCTCCGCAAAATTTGCTCCGGTGTAAGATATATCGCACCAAAAAACATTGGTGCAGCACCGAAGCAAATGTGTGCTGTGTGAACACCCCTTAAGATATTGCTTGGGTGGCAGCATGTTTCTCCAAAACCTGCATGTACCTTTCAACAGTAATGGTACCATCATAGATGTATAAGTTACCCATGCGTTTGGTACTAACAAAACCCCATACCACCACAGGTGCCGGCTTTTGAATTTTGTGTCCGCAACAGTCCGTATGGTTCTTTGGCCTGGAGGACACAACGTCCACAAGTTCCAAAAGCTATTGGAAATGGATTCGTCAGACTATAGAACGATTGCAAAGTAGCCGGCAGCCTTTCTGGGTGTTGCTTTTGCTTTGCACACTTTTAGTTTTAATTTACACTTACAGATGTCGTGCCAAACTGTATTTACACACTTTGCTATTTTGTGTTCCTGAGCCCGTGTGGTGATATCCTGCACGCATGGATCTCTGTTTTTGATGCAGAGATCAAAGGTCATGGGCATTCAATGTTGGGTTTTGTCCTTGCTGCTTACAATGCAGTGAGGTCTCCAGATTCTCTGAACCTTTTGATGATATTATGGACCATAGATTATGAAATCCTGAAATTCCTTGAAATTGTAGGTTGAGGAACATTGTCTTAAACTGTTGAACTATTTTCCCACACAGTTGTTCACAAAGAGGTGAATCTCGGTCCATCCTTGCTTGTGAATGACTTGAGCATGTCAGGGAAGCTCCTTTTATACCCAGTCACTGACCTACCTTTTCCCAGCTTGCCTGGAGTTTTCCAAACTGGAGTTTGATGAGCGTTCCTCAACCTTTTCAGTCTTTTTTGCCGCTTTACAAAAGCATAAGTTAATTATTATTTGCTAAACACAATAAAGTTTATCGATATGAACATTACATATCTTGCCTTTTGTAGTAAATTCAATTATATATTGGTTGAACATGATTTCCAAATCATTGTACTCTGTTTTTATGTTTAATGCATCGTAAATATTTGTTGAATTTGATTTTGGCATCTGGCGACCAAAAAAACCTGATCAAAGAAAAAACAATTAATGTGCCGAATAGTGCGTTGAGTTCCTACATTGTGAAAGGACCCTGAATGCACCACGTTGCTTGTGCAACAAGTGTGATGTGTGTATGTGATTCTGCTGTTCCTGAGTGAGAGTGCCTTAAACTGTTTATTGACACAACAGGTGGCGTTTACTGTAAAACTAAACACAACAAAAATAAATACACATAGGCTTGTGACGGTAACAAATTTAGCTCAAGCATAAATTGTGCCAGAAATGTTTGTGATAAAGGATAATATTGCGGCTTTCCTACCATTTTTCAACTAATATAATGATAATTAACACCCATTTGAAGATACACTTTTATTTCTTAAAAATAATTACAATTTGAATTATATAATGAAAAAAGACATTGCAAATATCCGAAATGAATACCAATAATCAAAACCATCAAAAACAATACACAAGCAATAAAATGGACGATCAGTCTCTCTAAACAAAAAAAGGCACAGACTAATTTTGCTCATTCAGTCTCTCGCCTGTTTGGTTTACTTTTTTTCTTTTAGCTGGGATAAATGCAATGGGTGTTTGTGTCTCAGGTAAAGTTGCATGCTTGAGGTGTTGCCATGTTAAATATGAACTCTCTTCATGCATCTTATACATAAAAAAAAGTCTCAATTCTGTGGCTCACCGTGGTCATTTGGCTTAAATCCAAAGTAATCCCACACGTCAACTGTTGCTTTCGGCTCAGATACCAACTCAAATTTGATGTCTTCCAAATCTCTGTATCTACTACAGACAGGCGCTCATGCTGCAATTGGATGCGCCTGGTGCCCCTGGAGCTTCAACAGCCGCAGAAAAATCCACTCTTCTTTATTTCTCTTTTGTTACTTTTTTTTGTACAGCAGCCAGGGCAATCTGTAACTTTCTTGACAATCATGCCATGTTGTTTGTGGTTCAATAAGAAAAGAATCCAGTACCATTATTATTAATGGTCTTAATAAATTCATTGTACATCTTAAATGTTGCAGTTGTGGGCTGCACTTCTGGAAGCACTGGCATCGACCACTGGTGAAAGGGGAAATGAAATTGTGACTGTAGTAGTGTTGTCTTGCCAGCTCGTCGGACCTCTCCTAGAATCTTTCACCACACTTTAACTACTCCTCCACTAACATGGCACCTTAGGAGGAGCAGGGTGTTTGGACATAAAAAGCACAATACCCAGATCAGTGTGTTTTTCAGTGAATTGTTTTGTTGCATTCACCGAGAAAAAGAAATTGGAGTCGGTGAGTTTGCAAATCGGTGAGCATTCACTGTTATTTGGAGTTGTGTGAAGGGTGAGATAGCAGAGCTCTTTTGTCGGCTTGGCAAGACTCTCTGTTTTTTATTTTTTTGCGAGGCTTAACTCAAATCTGAGGTATCCAAGTCACGTGCCCTGACTTCACAATGGTGCCGCCACTCCGCAGGACTGGCTGGCATCACCTTGACACCCAATAGAGGTGTTGCCATGTCGGCCACCCAAATGCCGCCATTAATTCTAGTCCAAGCACCTTAAATGCTATGGACAAGAGTCCTGACAGCTGCTGGGTTTAATTTCAGAGGGAGTGCTTTATTAACTTGGATTGAAGCCGCGCAGAATTCGCTCTCAATGCTGCTCACGTCATCTCTGGGCTTTCTGCTGGATTCAGTACCACTTCATAGGTTGAACGTGAGGCGTCCTGGGAAGCAGGTCATCACTCGATGTGAATTTTGAAATAATGGAAACCGAAATGGTCTTTGCGGTCTGTAAAATAAAAATAAAATTATTAAGGTAACCGCTGTAGATGATGTGGGCAAAATGTGGGGGGAGGCTTGCTGGAGCTTCAATCATTGCAACACATGTACCATCTGTGTTTTAAAAGATATGTTCACCTCTGTGCGGGGTGTCCTTATTTCCAACTGTACTGACGTACTGTATGACTACACAGGTAGGCACGCATAGTTACTGCCGGGCATGGCGCTTTTATAAAAATGTGATTGTTTCATATTTATGGCCTGAACATTTTTTCATGCGATCATTTACTGCATTAGTACTTATGTACAAATTTGAGTTAGATCGCTGCATTAGTAAGGAAACTATCTGTATATTAAAACTACAGCGATTTACTACTGTATTTTTTTAGACTAGATAGCCGGTCCTGTTTTCCCCATCAATATGGGATAGCCAATTAACAAGCATGCCTCATTTTTTTTGTTCAGTGCACGAGAAGAGGTGTACGCAGCCCCTCGGGTGACACTGAAGGGGAAAAACGCTGCGTTCCCTCGCGAAGATTGCATTCTCTTCGGGGGAAGGAGCGAATCATGGAGGAGGACTTGGAAAGCATATTTGAGCTCAAAAACAGATTTAATGTCTTTGTAATTTAAAGTAAAATTCCATTAAACTCGCTAGCTGGTGAAAATGCTCCATTTTTGGTTGTTGTTTTTAGTTACCCGGAAGATGACACAGAAGTACATAAACGTGCATTTTATAAAAGTGCCCCCTTGCAAAAAAAACCCGCTTGCTTTATCTCGCAATCTTTGCGAGGGAACGCAAAGTCTTTCTTTTTTCCCTCTTCCATGTCACTTTAGGGGCTCCGTAGAGGTGAGAGTTATGGCAGGACAACTCATGGCTGCTTTACAGTTGCAACCTACCTGCTTACAATGCCTCGAGCATCTGACAGTTCCTGGCAGTGAAAAACAGCGCATTGGAGTAACATTCCTCCTCACTGAGCAGTCTCCGATGGCTTGCCTTTTTTCCAAACTCATGGGGAGTTGTTTTGAAGACGTTGATAGCGTAAAGATGGCTTTGCTTGGTTCAGCGCAACATTTTGAAAGCAGCCTTCTTGGAGTTCTGAAGGCGTCGTTGAGGCTGCTGGAAATGTGCTTTAGACTCCAGAATAGTTCTTTCCAAGGGGAGAACTTGTAGTTTGGATTTGAAATGCAGTACATCTTTTGTGGCATCAGTTGTGTAATCTTTTAGACATACAGACGCTCCCCAACTTACGAACGAGATAAGTTCCGAACGATCGTTCGTAAGGTGAATTCGTTCGTAAGTTGCTTCAGTGCTATATTTTGTATGGAATGTATGTTTAAGGCTTATATAAGTATGTTTAAGGTTTATATAAGTATGTTTAAGGTTTATATAAGTATAATAAAATGAAGTTTAACTTACTTTTGGAAGATGTACTCGAATGCTAGGAGATGATGGAGGGGGAGGAGGCGGAAGAGGAGGATTTTATATCATGGGGCCGAGAGGGTCTTCGTCGTCGCTGGAATGGGCTTCAAGAGTTACTTCCTCCTCCGTAACATCAATGAAGGAAGACGTTGAGGGTCCAGGAGAAGAAGATGAGGGTTGACGAGTATCTTCCTTGGAGGATGTAGTAGAAACTGGCCGAAAGAAGCGATCTAACGACGATTGCACAGTTTTCTTCTTTTTCTCATCATAAATGATGCGGTAGCACTGTATGGCATCATTCATTTGATTTGCAACCTTTGTGCAACGTTCAATGTTTGGGTCTTGCTGCTCGAAGAGTGCGATGGCTTTATCTATGAGCGAAAACCCCTCGGCAAAGAGTTCCGTCTCGAATTTCTTCATGGGGACAGGCGTTTCGTCCTCCTCCTCCTCTCACAGCGCCTCACATCGGTATTAGCGGCGGAAAGAAGCACTACTCGGAAAAAGGCGCGCAATACAAAATCTAACTTACAGCATCTGTGTCCGAACATTTTTCGACATACCCGCAAAAATGTTCGTATGTACCGTTGTTCGTAACTCGAATGTTCGTAAGTCGGGGAGCGTCTGTACCTTCCAAATAACCCAAGACTCTCCCACCTCAGAGATGCAGTCACTATTAACCATCGCTCATGCCACAGTCACCTCTCAGTTTCTGCTAATTCACGTCTAAAAGGCACATTTCATTTAAAGGCGGAAGCAGATTGCACTGGTGCACCGCAAGCTTTATTCTGCTACTAATTCTACCGACTGGTCGTGCACATTTTGATTGCATGTCACTGAAGAAATGTCTGCAATCATAGCCTTTGCCCTATTTGTCTGAGCCACTGTTGCCGTTTCAGTTTGATTGCACTGTGAAGGGTACTTGTGAGCTGGCAGTAAACATTTGCTCTGTGACCCTGAAGCTGCTCACTCAAGTCTGTCTTTATGTCACATGATTGTTAATCTTTTTTTTTCTCCTTGATTTTGCATGAGAAATATGGTGTGCGCGCGGATCAGAGTAAGATTTAGTTTACGATGCAATGCCTACCCTGCAGTTGAAGGAAGGACCATCTGGTCAAGCTCAATTGTGTTAATGCCATACACATCTTGCTACAGTAGAATATGACTCCCAATATCTTAATATTTTTCAAAACAAGTCGTATGCCACCCCTGTAACTCAGATCTAAGGAAGTTTAGACACACACAGTTCTACAAAGCATCCACACTGCAGGGAAATAAAAAGAAGAAAGAGTCGATATAGAAGTAGCGTGGCTAGATTTTACCTTATAATTGGGGGCGCCAACCTTTCTTGTCATTTTTATTGAGGTGAATGATTGATTTTGAACACGACGACTGTTGCTCATCTGTTTGAGTCCAGCACAAGCTTCATGATTGTCTCTCATGAAGGTTCACATCACAATCGCAGATTGAGTGACTCAGCCCAACTGGGTATTGACCCCACATATGAGGATTTGCCAGGATAAATATTGAACAGCTTCCATCACCAAAGGATAATCGTCCAAGATAATCTTCATGAGTCATCCAAAAATCGGGCCTTTTCTGACTTTGATATTTAGGGAAGAAAAATGCTCGAATTAAGGCCACTTGTCAGTATGCTAAATAAATGTATTTTTGGGGGCCAGGGGGGAGGGGGACTGTCTTTTGAAAGGTCAGGTGTTGAATTTAAATGAATGATTTAACTACATTTTGTCCCACGGTTCTGACAGTTTATTCATTCTACTGCCGATGATAAACAAACACAATCACGTCACTGTACTCATTGAAAGTCCAAAAAAGCCACACTATATTTTATTTAAAAACATGCTAAAGTGGCACTGTCGGGCAGACAAAAAGCGTCTTTTACGCATGCATTAAGCAACATCCTGTAAACTAGTACCTACGGTCGCACTGCCTATCTTGTTTATGCAGAACTTGTAAACAAAGGCCGAGTGCCAGGCTTTCTGCCGTATGAATTTTATATAGGTTTCTGGCATTCAATAACGGGGGTATGGCAACATCAGTGGCGACTCTGCCCCTCCTATTTACACAGTAACAGATACGGCAGAGGTTCAATTGCCGCCGCCTAGTTGTTTATGTCTTGAGCTGTTAACACGTAGCAATGCGGCACAACTACGGTGTCACATTAAAGTATACCAACTACGCCGGCCATTTATGATTGACCGGCCCGGTGAACCTCTGTCGCCCACCTGTAATAGGTGAACATTGTGTGTGTGTGTGTGTGTGTGTGTGTGTGTGTGTGTGTGTGTGTGTGTGTGTGTGTGTGTGTGTGTGTGTGTGTGTGTGTGTGTGTGCGTGCGTGCGTGTGGCCAAAGCTCGGTTTTGGAACATCTCTGTTCTCGACCAAATTGGTTTTCAACCAAAGATTTTGAGTATTTTATGCCTCGGATTTCGACCGAAAATCGGTTCTCGACCAAACTGAGCGCACTTGAATGTACCACTTGACTCCTCTCGCCTTCCTTACACGAGGAAGTGACGCTTCCTTGGCTAGCGATCCATTGTGAGCAGACGTGTTCAATAAAGATTTTTTTTTTTTTTCTTAAAGTGTAGTTTCGGTTTTCAAACAGCCTTCTGGAACAGATTATGGTCGAAAACCGAGGTATGACTGTATATGTATATGCTATATACAATGCTCTCAAGTTGGACCACTTTGTAGATGAGCTAGCTGAGCATTAATATTGCACTTTACGACTCAGACCATTAATGTGATCAAGGGGGTGCTCTCTTCAGTGAAAACAAAGCAAAGGTAATGGCCTCTCTGGGGTAGTGAAAACAACTCTGTCTGCTCTTTTCAGAGAAACCTCAGCCAAACCAATGGAGCCAATGACTAAAGTCACACGTGTGTGTGTGTATCACAGTTAGCGTGTTGCAGCTTTGAAAAATAACAAAATTTTGATGGAAAAGCAGCCACATGCTGTGCAAAACGGTAAGATGAGTTTTACCACAGATCAACATTCGCACTTCGCTGCCATTCTTAGCATTTTGAAAGAAGGAAAGCTTGGAAAGGGACCTGAAGTATGCTGCACGGATAGCCAATTACCTGTAGGTCACCCCTCTAGTCCCGAGTTGAATTTTATTTTAAATTTGAACACGCACCCCTAATTGCATTGCACAGCTCACACTTCTATTTTTAGCTGCAAATGTGTGTGAAACACTCAGGCAGTAGAGCGCTGTTAATGGGCGGAAAGACCAAGGGGGCTTTAACACAACAGAAATAAAACACCTCTTGGAGTTGATCCTGATTTTCCATTGTCCACCCTCTGGCCGTCAACATGCCAATGCTCATGCATCATTGACACTTTTACCGGTTTTAGACTAACACTCCAGTTCTTCGTTTGGCTTATTTACTATAAAACTTCTCGAACTCCTCTGTGATTTTGTGAACTTCTCAAAAAGTTCATTTTAACCAGTATCTTAATATCAAACGTACGAACTCAAAAGTTTTCTCAAAAGGTATTTATTTTGTTGTCTCTTTTAAGAACCTCAAAAAAATGCATTGATGCAAACTTAAAGCATGCTACTGAGCATTTTGGATCAACATTTTGGGTTGCAGACCCCTGGCCTATCCTAATGTTGTTTTCTGATAGAAAGAAAACCATTCATATCACAAACTGCAAAAACTGCATTTGAGGGGCACAAAAGGAAAATGCAACTCTAATCCACGTATGTAACCCTATGCTGTATGTGTCTATAAGCTAAATATTAGCTGAGTATTTGAGTGTTGCCCCACCGTCTTTGTTCCAACTCACTGTTTGCATTAGACATGCGTACCATCGACCCTCATTTTTCCTTGGATGTGATTGTGGCTCGTGACTAGTACAGTATAGGGTATACAACAAACTGAAAGACAGAAAACCCATTAAGCATTATTATCACTATGATTTCTTAGGGGGATTTTTTTCTACACGGGTGCCTGCGATTCTCATTGGTCACCCTAAACGCTTACAAAGAAATGTAATACCCACTTGCAAGCCATGTTTTCAAAGCATGCCATCTCACATTTCATTGACACGTCCGTTTCTGCCGGTATCGACCACCAGCCACTCTCACGAGGTAGAGCGTTCAGTTTAAGTTGCCACCACCACGCTTTGGTTGTGCCCAAGCAAGGCCACTCTAATCTATATTTGAGATACAAAAAACTAGATGTAAGTCGTTTAAGCCACACACAAGTCATCCTGTTAATTTATCAGTCTATCCTTGGTCAGAAAAGAAGCGAGTAGTCTAAATGGACAAATCAGTCTGGTTTGAGAGGAATCAGTTGATCTTTGTCTTGTGTCCATCACAAGTGCATCGTTATCCGTTCAAGAGTATAATTAAAGCTGCAGCGTTTTAGTGCAGGGATGTTTTAGGGTTATAGAACACGTCCCCCAAAATTCTGTTGCTACATATTTCGTATGTGCAGCAAAAACATAGCCCTGTGAATAGCCATTCGGCTGGCACCCCCCACCCCACCCCGCCAACCACAAAGCCAGCTGCAAAGAATAAAAATGGACCAGTGACCTTGTCGCGTGACAAAACCTTTTAGGCATGTGTAATATCAGCTGCGTGTGCCTCTAACGTGAGCTAATTTAATTTGTCTAAAATGCAGTCTAATGTTAGTCCGTCCACCTTGCGTTTGCTTATTCGTACCCACCTTGAACTGAACTCTTACAGATATCCTCTGACAGCTACAAAAACAAATCCAGAAGCAAGACCAAAACATTACTGCGACTTTATCAGCAGATGGAAAATGTCAAATTTATACAATTCCAAAGATGCCGGGGATCTGTCTGGCTTTCCAATGATGTGGTGTAGACATGATACGTTTTTATTTTAAACATCAACACATTTCCACCAATATTGAATGTAAGATTTTATATTATCTATTTATTTAAGGCTGGTCACTCGTGGGAAGGTTTACCACTCTTCTGTGCTTTTCATTTTGTGGATAATGGCTCTTAGTGATCCGCTGGAGTCCTGAAGGTTTAGGAATGACTTTGTAACCCTTTCCAGATGGATCAATGCCAATTACCTTAATTGTTACCGGTGTTCTGTGTCTACATCAGTTATCTTTGTCTGATCTTTACATGTTTTTGATAATTTTAAACATTCACATGTGGATAAACTATGCACAAACATTTTAATTATAGAAGGGGGCAAATACTTTTTCACAGAAGTGTACTTGGCCTTTTTTTTTTTTTTTTAATCATTCATGTTTGGTAGGGATGTTAACAACACTCTTCTCTATGGAGTGTTCAATTTAGAACCTTAAAGATGCTGATTTGATCTCAAACTAGAAGAGATGGTGTCCGCTATGGGAAGTTGAGTGACATCTATGGCAATCCCACCCATGTCAAACTGCTCCAGGCCACATAAATAAAAGAAAGTTTCTTGGCTAACGCTCCTAAGCATTCTCAAGTGCCATGGGCTCTAGCCGAACCGGTGCAATGACATAAATTAATCCAGTGTTGACACATCATATCACATGTCCTCACTGGTTTCTTTGCTGGGCTGATAATATAGGTCAGGTGTCATGCCCCATATTTGGCAAAAGTGAATTACGGCTGTTCTAATTTAATCCTGTAAAGCTAATTGTATTGCATATACAGTATTGCAGATACATTGCATTCTACACTCACATTCACAGACCTCCAATCCTGTCCACAAGGCTCTGATAGGAAATATCTTTGTCATAGCCCTGTGAGGAAAAACCTTTTTTGGGACCATTCAATGTTACTGTGAAAAGCAGTTTCCACTCGTACCATATAGTTTGTTCTTGTTTTTTTAATACCTCTGTAATTTAAGAGCAACATTGTTGTTGCATTTTTCAAATGTTGGCATTTGAAGCATGATATGTCCAGTGCCATTCTGTTGAGAAACTGCAATTTCCTCTTGGTAATAACTTCAATCCCTCTGGACAAAAGCTCACAGTGCTTCAGCAACTCTATTCGTAAAACAGATTATATCGAAATGAACAATAGACAGTGGATGGAGCCTTTTTTTTGTTTGTTCCGTGTTTCTTGTTTCTTTTGTCCGGTATAAGATGCTCATGTGAGAGGCATTACCTTTGCTGTGTCCATCTGTCAATGGTGTTGCTGATGTCACTGCAGATCATGTATCTTGTCACTTTTGACATGATGCCGGTGTTCAGTGATTGGCGGGTATCAACTGACTACTACACATACATGGCGGCACTGGTGCACAGCTGAAATAGCCATGCTCGGGTTTTGATAACACCCCATTCTCCTAGCAACCAGACCACCTAATCGCCTATGTAGGCCATTGAGCGGGGTTTATTCCAGGGGCGCCGTGCTGCTTGGTAATGAGTTTCTTGGAATCACGTTGCTGTCAAGTATCCAGGAATGCTTCTGTGGGTTTCAACTCGCTAAACCCCTCCACTGGTGGATAATTGTATTAATCCTGGGGTGCCATTTGTTGTTTCGGTTTCACCAGGGGAATGTGTAGACGTAGGAAATGTTTTGCCCTTGATGTCCGGGCGTTCATGCTATTCCAGTATTTCTTTTTGAAAAGCAAACAGAGAGAGTGTAACTTGAGTGACGTACAATACCATCATTTTGTAGGGAGAAAATGAGTAACTGGTCTGTAGCTGTCTGAAAACAAATCCATGACGGTATGAAAATATCTCCTCCACTAAATTGACCCCAAATCTTCATTTTAAACATTTGAACAACTACGATTTCAGCTTAGAATTGTTGAGACTTTTCCAGTGTGACTATGAACAAAACAAGGACTATGATAGCATGCCTCCCAATATTGGTCTACCAGTCAAAGGCTCTTGTGTGTGAAGGAGCAAGAAGGAGCATAAGACTGGGAGCTATGGTTTTTCCATGTGTTTGTATAACGCTTTTCTACAGTTGCTCCTGTAGAAAAGTGCTATAAATACAGTACAGTATCTGGCTAACTTTGATATGGCTATGGACGATGTGCTATTGAAACCCACTGACTTCTGCAAATAGGGACAACCATTTTCTCTTTTCAATTTTAAGTTCCTTTATTGGTCAAGTTTCCAAATGCTTATTTTCCTGATTTTATTTAACACTATCATTTCGCAGTTATTGCACTGTAACACTTAAGCTCACAGCTCTTGCGATCTCTATTACAGTGAGTGAGTCACTGTTGCATATTTTTTCCTTTTTAAAACATGCTGTATCCGCCTCATCTTTTATTTCAGAGTCTGTATATGACCTCCTCCCCAAAGAGCTCCAGCTACAGCAGTCATCCACCCAGACCGACCCAACCACCATGAGCCAGAAGAGCGGAGGAGAGGCAGGGCCTCCTCCGTCTGCAGCCTTGGCTTCAGGTGAGCTACCGAATCGGCCGACAAATGCCATGGTCTGCGATCAGGTTCCCCTTGCTCAATTGTTCTCCAATAATCGTGGGAGAGCAGGAGGAAATTTGCCATTAAATGGCGACTAGGGGCAACTTGACCCTTTCACCGGTTCCCGAGACAAATTAATCAGTCACCATATGTTGCATTTCAAAATTCCTTTCATAGCTGTTCAACTGATTACTGCTCTGATTTCATACCTGTTGCAGTCTTAGTAGCAGCGGCATGGCTCACCGTTGGTGTTTGTGTGAGGATGCCCTGTTCATCCATACTGCAACCGCAATGTGTGCATGCTGCTTTTAACTATCCGACTTTTAAAAATGGATTATTACAAAGACTAAGTGACATTATTCATGATTTTTTTTAAATTATTATTATTATTATTATTATTTTATTACAATATATAGTCTGCCACTCCCACATTAAACTCAGCAGCCGGCACTGCCAGTAGGCTGAATGATAATACAGTCAAACCTCGGTTTTCTAACGTCTCAGTTCTCGGCCAAATCGGTTGGCGACCAAAAATGTCAAATTTTTTATGCCTCGGATGACGACCGAAATTCGGTTCTCGAACAAACTGAGCGCACTTGAATGTGTGACGTTTCCTCGTGTTGCGTTCCATTACTGAGCAGATGTGGTCAGTAGATTTTTTTTTTTAAGAGCATGGTTTCGGTTTTTCGAACAAATCGGTTTTCAAACAGCCTTCTGGAACGGATTATGGTCGAAAGCCCGAGGTATGACTGTATAAGTAAATTGAAGGGGCGGACATTTAACATTTCCATCAAGCTTAGTCACAGGATAAAGCAAACTTGTACGTCAAGGTACCAAAGTACATTTAAAAAAAGTCATTTTGATAAATGGAGGCATCCAGGGGTCTCAAGTCTTGCTTGTGGCTGTTCTGTCTGTCCTCCCTGTCCTGCCTTCTCAGCCATGACATTTTTCATCTAAGAGCCTGTCCTGGTTTTTGGGGAAGCCATTCTTTGGTCAATACCAATGTGGGCCTCAGGTCATTTCCATGTCGAAAGGCCCCGTTATTACATTTTTATTAAGGCCTACATCACATGCATCATTTCAGCTTTTTTAAACTCAAGTGAAATGATGTCTGCCTATTCACTGATAGGATCCCTAACAGACTTTGTCATTTCACTCACCTTTCTGCACGTCTTCCTCTGATGCTTGTGCTTGATGATTTTTGTCACTCTGCTTTTTTGGGGCATTTGAAAATAAACATTTGGGTCATCCAATCTTATATTGCAGTGAAACATCAATGCAGCAGCATCTGCCGACGCAGAGCAGGACACTGGCTGTTGCCTCAAATAACCCATTTATTCCGACATCACCCTTATGAAAGGCTGTATTGTGTAATAATGTAGTTTGTGCCAATGTGCTATTCTTTCAGTTACCAACACACATTTACACATCTTTCTGAAGGTGTCAATATAGCGAGTGGTAGTGTTTCGGCATTTTAGAAAAAGGTAAAAGTACTTGAGAAACAAGAATCAATGTGTGGTTCTCACTTCTATAGTAAATACTTAGAAAGTTGGAAATTTCAAGTAATTAAAGTTATAAATCTTGTGCTTGAGAGAAGCTGCCATTTGTCCACATAGAAAGGATTTACATATCCTAATGAAACAATGAAGTTGCTTATTCATTGGACTGGACAAATTCATGTGGTCTGACCTTGGATCGTGGTTAAGGAGAGACACCATCATTATAAATGGGAATGATTTTAGTCTGGAATACTAATACAAACTGGTCAACAGTGTTATTATTGAGACAGCTGCACTGTTAATGAATCTTTTTTTCTATCCTGACCCTAAACAGTGCTGATCGGAAGCATGAGATGCTGTAAAGTCCCTCTGAGGATCAGGAGCCAAATGAATGCTTCAAAACATCACAAAGCAGTGCTCCCTCCACAATTTGAAGATATCCAATTTACTGATTGACAGAGTCTTGAATGATCAGCTCTCTTGTTGCTCATTGGCTGTCTCGTTTTTATTGCAGGAAGTTCCCTCTGAGGCAGGGAGTGTCTGCATATAAAATGGTCTGCAGTTCACTGCTCCATAGGTCAGAGGCTTGTTTATTCTGTCTCTATGGCTACGCTCAGTCCCAACAAAATCTTCCAATTGGCATGCGCAAAATACTTTTGACTACTGAATGCACATTGCACAAAGTGTAAGATAACCCTGGCAAATTTAATTTGACTCCACATTACCAGCTTGCAAATTGGGCTCATGGATGAAAGTTCTGACCAGATTTTGTTAAGTTTCTTTCTGGCAATGTGTATGTACGAATTTGTAGTTTGCTTTTGTTTTTGTAAACTAAGCATGTCAGTTTTGTCACATTGATTTATGGGAGAAAGGGTTTTGTAGGAATCAAAAAACATTGTGGGACCTATCGTACCCTTCTCAACTTTAACTTCAGAATTTGTGATCAATGCTTGACAGCTCTCGCATGCACAGTGAGGGCATAGGACCCATAACATTCTAGAAATTACAGTTGGGAAGAGGGGAAAATCAATTCAAACCTTGCACAAATTCAGCTGCTTGAGTGGGACTGCTAACCTGCTCCGTGCCGATCTTCCTTACTGACTTATTTGTCTCATGCTGCTGCAGATGCCACATCTTCCACCTCCAACCCTACTCCTTCCTCCTCCTTGGCCATGGGAGCCCCAAGCTCCGTTGGCACGTCCTCCTCCAACCATCTCAAGGCCCCCCAGCATCTCCACTCAGCTGGAGGGGATGGAGCGGTCGCGTCGGAAGTGCAAGTCACGGAGGCAGGAGCTGCGTCTGCAGCAGGAGATCCTGGGTCAGGGGTCTTGTCAGGGCTTGGAGTTCAGCAGCCTCAAAACACCCCATCGAAACGGAGACCGGTTTTGAGCATATCCCCGCCACCTGAGGACCTGTTCGATGACAGTCAGATGTCCTGCTTAGAGGAGCCCCCGGTAGCCAGCGCACTGGGTCCAGACTCCGAGCATAGCAGTAGCATGTGGGCTGATGAGTCCGTTTCCAACTTCAGCTTGGTCAGCTCCTTCTCCTACAACGACAACACGGAGGTGCCGCGCAAGTCCAGAAAACGAACCCCTCGCCAGCGGCCGGGGCCCAAGCCTGCTCACCCAGAGGACAGCATGGATGTGTTTGACGCTGACAGTGCCAAGGCACCTCACTTTGTCCTGTCCCAGCTTGGCCCGGACAAAACTAGCCCCGTGACCAGGTGTGTATCACAGTCCTTCTAATTGAATACACAAAAGCCACCTGTATTACGGTGGTACCTTGACCAAGCTCATAATGCAGTTGAGTAATTTCCCAGCTCATTGCTAACTGCTAACCAGCAGGCTGCCGAGTGTGTTCCCCATTTAAAGCAGGGAAGAGGTAGTCGGGGCTTCAGACTCCAAATGGCTTTGCCATTGTATATATTGGCTGGAGTGCAGAGCAATTAGATGAGTCTGCTACGTCGCAGCCCAAATTCTCCAAGTATCAGGCTTGCCTAAAAGGGACGTGCGCTAATCGGCGTTGCTGCGTGAAATGGTCTTCAAATTAACTCATTATTAATGTGCTAATTTTGACACCACTTATAGAAACTTAAGAGATCAATTTGATCAATTTAATGTCTATGTATTGGAGTATAAGGGGCCTATTAACATCAGGAGCTTGAATTGGGTGGCCTACAGCAGTTCCTTGCAAGTGTTCTCATTTGGTATTGTATGTTTTTGACTCTTTGCGCTGTTCAATAAACATCTGTAAGTGCATTTGCAACTGTGGCTTTCTTTACCCACATGTGCGGGCATAATCGTCCCTTAATTATTCCTTTTTTTGTTTGTTTGTTTTTTTGTGCCACTTGGACTGCTGCCTATTTGCTGCACCTTGCTTGTAAACCCGCATTCTTGCATGCAAATGAAATACCAAACTCAAAAAACACCTAAATTATGGCTCTTGCAATACAAGGTATCGCTGTAGTTATGACTGAGGTAATTAAATATTTTTTTTCATTTCAGCTCTCTTGAGTCTGGGACTGCAGTGAAGGGTGGCTCGCTATCTACTCAGTTCCCCCAGAAAAGCAACGGGAAGGAGCTAAAGATGTTGGTGCAGCCTGAGACACAGCACAGAGCTCGATATCTGACTGAAGGCAGCCGAGGTTCTGTCAAAGACCGCACACAACAGGGATTCCCGACCATCAAGGTTGGACAAGAGAGGATACTCACTGCTTATTGGCAATGGGATGATAGACACATTACTCAACGCACTAAGACCAAGCCCAACACCATTGTTCTTTGCTGAGCTTTGTGACAACTGTACCCAATTTAAAAATTAATTTGCATTTTCGCGGTAATAATTCCAAACAGGCAGGTATGCTATGTAGCCTACAGAAAGACCATTAGATAAACATAGGTCTGTCTGGTTGTGCGGAAAAGAACTAGAGTTAATCCCTGGGTGTCGCAGTGGATATAATCCAGACCCTCTCATGATATGTAAAAAATAAAATAAAATAAAAATCTGCGATTAGGAGACCATAGAATGTTTTAGAGAGAAATATGTGTAAAATATGTAGAATAGTGCATTTTGCTGATCAAATAATTTATTCTCATTTTTAATTTTATGATTATAATTGAATTATAGTTTGATGTACTCCTCACATTTTAGCATAGTGAAACTTACTAAAATGTACTGCCTCTTTTAATGCATTAGTATGCCTTAGTGCCTGTTGTCATGCTCTTGCTGTGAAGAATTGGGAGATTGTATCACATCACTCTTTGAGGAAATAGTCTTACTCACACAATTTTCCAAATAAGAGGCAAATTTGCTTACTCCAACATGTTTATCTTTCCCAATCAGAGATGGGAGTAAGTCACAAATGTGCATGTTGCAAGTAAGTATTAAGTCAAAACCTGCAAGTCCTAAGTTACCGTGGGGGAAAAAAATCAAGTGGAGTTTCCACCAAATTTCAAGCAAGTCATAACTCTTGCTCTGTCACATCACGGTATTTTTCTGCTGATCATATTAGAAAAAAAGAACATGACCTCTAAAAAACAAATCAACATTTACATCCCTAAATTAAACAAGTGTATAAAATAAATATATTTGTGCTGATTTTCTCTTTTTTTTAATTATTATTATAAATGTACCAGTACACTGATGTTTGATTTTCCTTTTCTCCCAACTCTAGCGGAATATAGTTAAAGCATTTTTGTATCCGCAATATGTAATGATGGGACGTATACCGTAAATTCCGGGCTACAGTCCGCACCTGATTAAGAGCCGCATGCTCAGATTTATGAGGAAAAATCAATTTAGTAATTATATGCGCCGCACCATATTATAAACCGCTGGCCAATGAGTAGGTGGGGGTTTGCTTCTGCGTCCCTGCCGCCTGGAGCGCCTCCGGGTGAGGCCGCGGACGCGGTCCCCCGCTGAAACCCCGCAGAAAAAAACGCAAAATTTCTTAAGGTTAAAATAATCTCCATATTTTTATGAGCATGATAAATGCGTTTGCACAACGAAATTACGCTGAAACACATAATAAGAGGCCAGACAAAGAGAGATCTTGATGCGCATTTGCGTAATTACGAGGAGAAATACTGCAGCCCACTAGGCTTTAAATAGAATAATGCAAATTATATAAATGGGAAAAGATATAAGAAATTATTTCTATAGTCAGCAGCTTAAAAATCTATCTATGGCAGCTTTAGACCCGATGTTGCGCAGCTCAAAACACAGGTAAAATGTGTTCTCTCGTGGCCGCTTGTTTTCAGTATGACGGAGGAGTCACCTTTTTTATTTCCAGTCCGAATGAGATGGCAAATCAAATGTCAGAGGGAGTTCGTCCATATTTATTATTTCATCTGGGCTGATGGAATTCTCTGCTATCTTTGTTTGTGTGAATGTGCGGAACGAAGCAAGTTTGTCCTCGTAATTGGGAGGGAGCTGCTGACACAACGTCGTGGGTGCCCTAATAGACAGGCTTTTCAGTTTCATGAGTCCATAACACCACGACGGCCCACCTTTAAAACCTTTAATGTTCATCTCGGTAGCGATAGCTTTATCCTTCAGTCTGATTTGTACACTGGCTCAGTTCTTCTTGCCGGAGCCTCCACCTTCGCACAATCGACTCGTCTATGCCAAGATTACGGGCAGCAGCTCGGTTTCCTTCTTTAACTGCCAGAGTGATCGCTTTTAGTTTAAAAGCTGCATCATATGCTTTTCGTCTGGCATTCTCCATGTTGATCAGCGTTAGAAGAAAGACTGAAATAAGGAAGTTGTGATTACCGGTAATGATACAATTTGATTGGACCCTTGTGTACTACTCATTCATTTTATTGGTCGACTGTTGCCGGGTAACACATTTTTCCTCGCTGCGGCGAAAAGAGCGGAAGTTGTGATTAGTCACACAATCTCATTGGACCTCAGTGAACCACTCATTCATTTTATTGGTCCATGTTTTTCCCGCGATGGGAAAAAAAAAATGAAAAAGCCGCTTCATATTACACGCCGCAGTGTTGAAAGTGTGGAAAAAAAGTAGCGGCTTGCAATCCGGAATTTACGGTAGTCATTATTCCCCAAGCCTGAACAAACCATATAATTTTGATTTATGAAAATGCTGACTAACATATAATGTAAAACACCTTAGGAGGACTAACAGAAATTAGAATTGACGTAACAATAATTATAAATCATCAAAAAGCATATACTTTAACACACAGAGCGGCAAAACGTGGTGCTATACAGTATTGCATTGAGGTGGCATTATCTCTTTGCTGTTAAATACAATGGATTTCTTCCACTGGAAATCAGTGCTGCGCGGAACGTTGTGGCACAACGTGGTCTTACACTGAAGCCGTGCAACTCAAAGCTCTGTTTTTTCTGTAAACCCTGAAAAAAATGATTGCTTCAAAATCTGCGATATCGCAGGGTGTGAGGAGTGAACTGCGATATAGAAGGGTGTTCACTGTACCTGAAAGGACAAATTGTCAATTGTGACCTTTGATGGTCTGCCAAGGCTCACCCTGAGAACATAGTTATTATTAATCAGGTTGACCTGCTTTGTTTTGTTTGTTTGTTTGTTTTAATAATATCATTGCTTTTTCTTCCCAGCTGGAGGGTGTGAGTGAGCCAGTAGTGCTGCAAGTTTTTGTAGCGAATGACGCAGGCAGAGTCAAGCCTCACGGGTTCTACCAGGCATGCAGAGTGACTGGTCGCAACACCACTGCATGTACAGAAGTGGACATCGAGGGCACCACTGTTATCGAGATCCCACTGGAACCCAGCAGTGACATGATACTTGCGTATGAGTCTTTTTTTTGTGGGGGAAGGGGTGATTTTGAGGGATTTCTGTTAAAATCACAAGATGTATTTATTCCACCGTATTGTATTTGTACAGGGTGGACTGCGTAGGAATTTTGAAACTTCGCAATGCAGACGTAGAGGCACGTATTGGAGTGGCAGGATCCAAGAAGAAAAGCACCCGGGCTCGACTGGCCTTTCGAGTCAACATCACCCAGACAGACGGATCCGTCCTCACCCTCCAAGTCACCTCATCACCCATTCTCTGTAGTGAGTAGGAAAGGATCGAACCCAAACAACCAACCCCTTTTAGTTGTTCCCTGTGGTTAATATAAGGCCAAAAAAATGATTGTTTTAATCTAATACCGTTTTCCAGCCCAGCCAGCGGGAGTACCAGAGATTTTGAAGAAGAGTCTCCACAGCTGCTCAGTAAGAGGAGGAGAGGAAGTCTTTATAATTGGAAAAAACTTCCTCAAAGGAACCAAAGTTGTATTTCAGGAGAATATTGCAGGTATCTATTGTCACTATTCGTATTTTTGTATGTGAACCTTTGAAGACGTAAATAATACTTTTCATGTTTGTAGATGATAATTCCTGGCAAGCTGAGGCGAATATTGACATGGACCTTTTTCATCAGGTTAATAAAAAAGAATGGCTTGCTGCATGGATCATGTGGAATAAATTTCAATACAACTGTAACTGTTTTTCTGATCTCCATTTTCCATAGAATCATTTGATTGTGACAGTTCCTCCCTTCCACAACCAATCAATAACTTCCCCAGTTTCCGTGGGAATTTTTGTGATGACCAATGCTGGTAAATCACACGAAGCCCAGCCTTTCACCTATTCTCCAGACTCAGGTAATCAGAATCAAGTGACTTGTTTACGCAATTTTTCCTGAACTGTCAACCACTGATATTAATTAATTGGCTTCCAAGACTATAACACTTAACTTTCATACAGTCATGCTTACATACACAATTCCAATGAAGTTGGGACGTTGAACGAAACAAAAATAAAAACAGAGTGATTTAGAAGTCATGTTCAATTTGTAGTTCATTGAATGCACTCCAAAGACAAGATATCGTTGTTGCCATACAGTTCAAAGTTAATGATGCTTTGCTAAAAACAATAACCTTCTTCAGTTTGAACATTAAACATCTTCTCTTTGTAGTGTATTCAATTACATATTGGTTGAATATGATTTAGACATTGTGTTCTGTTTTTATGTATGTTTAACACAATGTCCCAACTTCATTGGAATTCAATTTGTATGATCCATCAGTGCTACATTTAAGTTCTGGTTTGGGTTTATGAACTTCATCATCAACATTGGGAAGAATATATATTAGGATATATTTTTTGCCCCGAATCATCATACTGTCATTTTCTCCTACACTTGTTCACAGCGGATAACGCAGATGTTAAAGCTGTAAAAACTGAGGAACCTTCCTTCAAGACATGTACATTTGACAGTCAGACCCAATCTGTGTCTTCTGACCAAACTGACTGCTCTGGTCAGCCTGTGAAAAGGGAAGAGGACACACCAATGGAAGTGTCAAGCAATCCACACCCCACAAATGTGTTCAAGGTGAGATTTGATAAACAGTTCAAGGCAGAAACCATCAATCACAGTGTTTGCTGATCCCTGTTTTTTCCATTCATACCACAGCAATCCCCTGCCCCAATTGTTTCAGTGCAGCAGACACTTGAGCTCAGCTCCAACCCTCATTCAGGTGGGGAGACCTTTCAGAGCTCAATGCCCCTACAACCTGAAGATGTGGAACTCCCCCAGGCACCCTCTGTCTTTCCTAGCCTCGAGTCTCTTAACTCAATTCAAAAGCAAGACATTGCCCCAACGGCGTCCTTTCCAATGTCAGGAGATCCAACGATCCCCCCGGTAACCCCAGAAGTCCCCCAGCAGTTCCTTAGAGACCCTCAGGATAGCCTGCCGCCTGAAAGTTCTAACAACGGTGCAGTCATGGTTGTAGCCATGTCCCAAATAGCAGCACCCTCTCCACCCCAGCCACAGCAGTCACAGGTTCCCTTATTTGCCCAAGAAGGCGTAGCCCAGCTGGAGAGGGCAGTAAGGGAGCTCCAGGCTGGAGCTAATCCCACACTCCAGCAGGTTATAGAGGCAGCTGTAGCCCAGCAGCAGCAGCAGCTAAATTCGGTGCTTTACAGCCCCACTTCCTCTGCAGACACTCTTCAACAGCATGTTCAGGAAAACATGAACAGCCTGAGGTTGGGGGCCGCAGATAATTCGCTGTCGCCACAACAACAGCTACAGATTCAGCAACAGCAAATGCAACAACAACAGCAGCAGCAACAGCAGCAGCAAATGCAACATTTTCAGCAACAGCAAATACTAAGTAACCTTCAACAGCAACATCACCATCTCCAGCAGCAACAGCAGCAAGTCCTTGGAAACATGCAGATTCAACAACAACTTCTTCTACAGCCACAAGACCAACAGCAACTACAGCAGCAACACATTCTGGAGAACATCCAACAACAGCAGTTGCAACAGAGTCAGCAACAAGTCATAAACAACATCCAGCTTCAGGATCAACAACAAAATCAAATTCTAAGCAATTTACAACAGCATCAGCTACAACAACAACAAAGCCAAACATTGAGCAACCTGCAGCAGCAACAGTTGCAGGAACAGCAAGTTTTAGAGAACCTGCAGCAGCAACTACATGTCGAGTTGCTCCAGCCACAAATCCATTCCAATCCCCAAGTACAGCAGCCGGTCGCCCTCCTTCAACAACCTGGCGAGATGCTTACCATCCAAACGAGTTTCCCAACACAGCCCCCATCCCATACGTCGCCCCCACAGCAGCTTTTCCAGTCCCCTAGGCCCATTGCTGAGACCCAAGGTACCCAACAGCAGGTTCAAGCGGCCCTGCTCCAGAATACCCTGACAGTCTTGACGAGCGGCAGCCTCAACACGGAGCAACAGTCCACCGGGTCGGCCCTGTATCTTTCACCGAACTCTCAGTCCCAACAGCAGCAGCAGTTGGCATTCATCTCCACCATGGAGACATCCACCAGCCAGCCCCAGCCCGTTCCCATGTTTCATAACCAGCCTCAAGCTCAGCTTTCGCAAATGCAGCAGCAAAGCACCCCCATGGAACAACAGCAATCGCCACAACAAAATCAACAACAGTCACCACAACTTTCCATTGGCCAACAAGGCTCTTTGTTCCAAAGCATACCCAACCATTCGCAACCTAACCCTGTCCCCCAGAATCAGCTCTCCCAGCCACAGCAGACAGGTCTGCTCCTCTGCACTGCAGATCTAAATCCCCAGACTATCCTTTTCAGCACGCAGACCCAAGGATCAGCCCCGATGGGCAGTATCTCAGTTGGACTTTCCCAACCAGAAACAGCCGAGCCAATGTCCTTCCAAGATCAGAGCTCCTTGGGTAACAACTCGACATCCACTCAGAACCAACAGCACAGCATTTTCCAGGAGCAGCAGCCCATGCAAGTGGGCACAAGCTCTTCTAGCGTCTCAAACAGTAGATCGGTGGAGCTGTTCCTTCCCCAGGCCTCCCTGTCCAGCCTCCAGAGTACTCTCAGTTCACAGGAGCTAAACAACCAGACTGCAGCCCCCGGTACAACCATCTTTGTGGTCCAGGGCGCTGTAGGCGTGGTGGACAGCCCTGGCCAACAGCCCCCGGAACAGCTTTTCCAGACAACTGTGGGTGAAAATGTGGCTCAAGGTGGACCAGCCAACTTGTTTGTGTTTGGCATCCAGAATGGTAAGTTGGTTTCACTTGTCTAGCCATCTGTTTTCCACACCCCTTAATCTGTTCAGGGTCACAGGAGAGGCAAGAACATTTCCCACGTGACTGTAAATGACCTGGACTGGTAGGGCAATTGTGTATGGGGACATTGGCCAGCTTGCATGTATTTCACACCATCAGATCTTATCTTTTTATTTTGTTTCGAAAAAACAAAGGACCATTAAGGTAGTTAAATGGCATGATTCAGGGTGTCTGCAGTCCTACTTGTGACTGCAGTGGCAGACATGAAGCCTTTTTGGCTACCAGTGGATGAAGTAGCAAAGCATGTAGTCTTCGTACTTAATATTACATTTTTAAAAAGCAAGCGTTTCATTGGTTTCATTTCATTCATTTATGAAATTTGTATTGGTGGCCCGGGCAGGCGAGAGTCAGGCCAGACAATTTCATGTGGTGAAACCCGGGCCCACAAGTAAATTGATGAACAAGCTTGGTCACTAATTCACTCATACGTCAAGGGACTGATGTATTTCTATGTTTTCCTCCTCTCAGACACTCCCCAGCTGCTCAATTCCGCCGGCTCAACCCTTCCAGTTCAGAACCAGGCCCAGAACACAGGCCACATGCAGCCACTGATGGAGCAGCCCATGGCCCAGGCGTCATCCACCATGCACAGTAGCCTACAGAGCAGCCTCCAGGCACAGATGCAGTCCAGCTTGGAGAGTGCCATGCAGAACGCCATGCAGACCAACACCCAGGTGACCCTGCAACCTGTTTTACAGCCCAACATTGACACAAGCCTGCCAACTCCCATGCAGACCAATCTCCAGATACAGAGCAGCTTACAGAATACACTGCAGGCCTCCGACATGGGCAAAATTGAGGACCTACTGGAAAGTCTACAGAAGCAGTGACATGTTTGTATGTGTGGACCACGTGGAGTGAAGCTAGCCATGTACTCCTAAAGTCGACGAGACTTGCCGGCGCATGGTGTTTTGTGCCAATGCCACAAAACTTAAAAATAAGTATATTTAAGAAATAAATGCCCCGCCCCCTTTTACCTTAAAAAACAATTACGAGCTTATGTAACTCACTTTTATTAACTATTTATCATAAATTATAGCCTTTGTATATCCATTGTCCTTGAATTGAAGATCTGCCTTTTGTTATTACTCCTCTTGCAGGATCAGAGAGGCCTGTAATAACTGCTTTAGTCGTAAAAACAAATGCAGTGTTTTTTTTTTCATGAGTGTTTTAATATTGTGGGCCTAGGAGACAGGGGGAAAACCAGCCTTTTTTGGATGGAAAACTGGATGGAAGAATGTCACAACTGGGGAATTCCATGAGGAGTGAATAGGCAAAAGTCGCTATAACAGTTATAAGTGGATTAAAACATCTGATTGTCGACAAACATTGCGCTGAATCAAATTTTTGGGAGTGTGGAATCTAAAAAAATATTTTGCTAGGAGAGTTGATGATTGCAGTGCATCTGTTTTTTTGTTGTTTTTTTTTAATCACTCAAATTTGCTCTAACAGTAAATGCTCTTATGTTATGTACAATTGAAGGGAAGGCACTTTCAAAAAATATAATGTCCACAAACTATTACAGTGAATCCACAATTATTGCAACAGGTAAATTCCAGACCCACCCAAAAAAATCAACAAAGACTATTTAGAGTGGAACCTCGATTTGATGGAACCAGAACCAAGGATGTCTTTAACAGAAAATTTGCAGAAATGGTCGTGTCCAGCTGGAGCTCAAAACGTGCGCCCATAGCAGCGAGCAGGGTCCATTTGTTCTGAATTGGCAGCTTTTGTTTGCAGATGCAATTAACAGACAGCCTGGTACTCTAGATCGCGCTGCGATTGCCTCCGGTTTGGCCATGGCGGTGGAGCAGCTGAGCGTGCGGCGGGGTCAGGAGTCCAAGGCCACACGCTTCACAGCTCTCTGTTCACTGGAGCTTTCATCTTGTGCACACATCACTCAAACACTCTCTCTACTGGTTTTGGTTCCGTCAGTATACAGTTGTTAACTTTTCAAGCCATTCACAAAGACATCCAAACAAAAAGGAAGCGTTCTAACCCTATTAATTGGTGATAAATTGAGTTGGCCATTTCCGTGGTTACAGTAAGACAATATGTGTTTGAATCTTCAAACAACTGTGTACTGTTAAAAAAAAGAGAGAAAATATTGCTTCAAAATCTGCGATATAGTTGGGTCTCAAACGAATTGCCATATAGTGGGGGTTCACTCTAATAGTCAAAAGTGTTATGAAGCACATTCGTTTTGTTGACTCAAGTTTAACACTCCCGAATGAGATTGAACCCGGTTGAATACTGTGACTTATCTCGGTGTTTCCAAACAACTATGAAGTTTGTCGTATCTTTTTTATTTTTATTTTTTTGGTCCAACTCGATGTGGATAGAAACTTTACACTTTGAGTGTTGTGTGGTTTTAGAGACATTTTATGTCAAGCACTTTATAACCTCCTCTGTGTATCCAGCTACATGTAATCCTTATGCATCCATCCATATGCGGAAACACAAACACGCACCAAGGCATCAAAATAGTGGTGAAAAAAAGCAGTCTTTGCAGGATAAAAACATTGCAGAGCATCTTCTCAATAGTTTGTACTTTGAGGCCAACTTAGTATTGAAAGATTCAAATGTGAATCCCAAGTTGTACTGTATGGGAGGGGACATTTTTTTGTTTGTTTTTAATTCCAGGATGAAGTTTCAATTATGAGAATAAAATCTTAATTTTAAGATTAAAAAAGGCTGAATGTTTGAATAAATCCTAATATTACAAGAATTAAGTCAAAGTTGCAAGAATAAATCAGGATACATCTTTTAATGGCTAAATTAGGGCTCTTTCTGCCATTTTCCAACAAGGACTAAAATTTGTTTGTTTTTTTTCAAGGTTCTTTTCCACTTTTTTTCTTTTTAACAAACAAGCAATCAATTCCGCTTTCTTACAAAAACAATGTCAGAGCTATTATACATTATAGCAGGGGTTCCCGAGTCGATCTCGATCGACCAATAGCCCGCGGACTGGTCCCAAGTCGATCACAGGGGATGTAGGGGGAAATGGGGGAAAGACATCAAACAAATGAAGGCGTGGATTAAAACAACAATGCAAACAAATCTGTGGCTTTACCACTTCAACATTTCCAACTTCTCATGTAACATGAAAAATAATACGGCAATATGTGGGCTGCACATCTTAAACACTGAATTTAACGATCTACATCACTAAATAATATGCATATATGAAATAATAAATAAATGACGTATTTACCGTAGTCAGATTACAAAACCGGTTAAAGAACCAGGAGGCATTGCAAGCGGTGGCTGATGCATCGACGGCACCTCAATTAAATGAGGAGGAACATCATTTCATACGGTGCCACGAAGGCCGCATAACTTGAATAATTGATTCCTCTGCAGCATTTTCACGTTATTTTCTGTCTCTCGAGTGAACCACAGTCTTTGGTGTACGGTTGTAGCAATAGATCTTGAAGAAGCCCTACATGCACATTTCATCGGTAAGAATGTGATCATAAATGTTCTCGTACAAGGTATATCTCAGAGTGCTTCTGAAAGATTGGCCTGCATCATGTTGTCAGAACCATCAACAGTAAAGTGAAAGCTCATCGGGACAAAATGTGCTGCAAAATGTTAACCTAACCTCGAAGTCACGAATCACGATACTGACATATGTTCTTGATGGTCGATGCAAACAGTTAGGTTGATTCTTTGAGAGCCAAATGACTGCACTGATAACTTTAAAAAAAAATTAAAAATGCAGAAGTTGTAAGGCAAAGTAAGCTGGCTGCGCTCTGGCTTCGGCCGCAAGTGTCCATTTGTTAGTCCATATCCAAGTCTGTGGCTCCAATATATGACAGCAACCGGAATGAAACAAAATATATAGCACACAGGGTGATTTTGTTGTTGTTGTTTTGTTTTTCAAACTTCGCAAGACAAAAAAATATCAAACGTTAGATTGACCTCGAGGTCTCGTAAGAGAAAACTTGACGTACACCTACGGCAGTTTTGAAGTGCTGACGTTTCTGCCTATTTTGAACTCCTCTGATATCTTCCGCTCCAACGAGCAAGTCTAATCGTGATTATTTTGCAATTGCAATTGTTTGATTGTTACAACTGGTTTCTCAGCTTTATCCTCAGAAAATGTTTATACAAGTGTTAGTTAACCCTCAAAATGTACCAGGAAAATATCCAATTCATTCTTAGCAGTCTTGACTCCTTTTAAAAATCCTACACTTTCTCAAAACGCATTTCAAGAAAAATCCCGAGGAAAAATGTGAACTTTATTCCGGTAACATTACAACTTTTTTTCCTCTCACAATAGTGCACTTTTTTCCTTCTCTAAATAATCCCTCAGAAAAAAAAATCCGATATATCAACACAATATAATTCTTGTGAAATGTTAAGATAATTCTCCTAATATTACTTCATCTCAGTTCAATTTAATTCTGCAAATATGACTAGTTAAAGTTACTTTCTCACAGTATTGTCTATATTCTTCAAAAATAGGACTCAAAATATTTCCCCGGGTAAAAAAAAAAAATCAACTTTGTTGTAACAGAATTTTATTCACCATCCATCTATTTTCTGAAGCATTCTCATCAAATGGCAGCAGTGTTGTTTCCCCTCGCCCCCACAACTTCATTCAGTAACGTTGTGACTTTTTTTCGCCCTCATTTATTTCCGTATAGCCCAAATACTGCTCGGCGGTTCAGTGTGGCGTGTACATTGGCCATTTTCTCTGGCCATGTTTTTTTTAAATCCGTAATTTCCAGTCCTGTCTCAGATGTTGTGTTCTTCCTCACACTTCGTTGAAATGAAGATTTATCATATTGCTCTATATGCTCATATTGTTTGACCTCGTGTCTGTGGAAGTTTTAAAGAGGAGGCAGGCAGCATGTGACTTTGGCACCTTCCCGACTTTTGTGAACGGTAACTACGATGACGGAGGCGGCCATTTTGGTTTTGCGGTGCCATGTTGGTGCACTCTAGTAATCAGTTGAATTTCATTTATTGTCATCTGGTTGTTGCTTTGAAGCAGTGGTCAAACCAAAGCTCCCGACGACAAAATTCCCACGCCCCGCACACCCTCGTAATGTTTACTCAATTCCACTCGCAGCTCTAGTGTGTACAGTCCAGAGAGATATGTAAAAGGTACTTTAAAGAACGTTTATGCCAATTTGATCCCTCAAACAAGCATCGTAAAATCACACCGCTCGACGTACTTAAGCATATCTCCAAAAACAAACAAAAAAGGTGTCTCGCTTCTTTGTTTACATTTTTCATCTTTATTCTAGTCCGGTCGCTGTTCGTGATCCATTTTAAAGTAAATAATCTTTTTTAGACTTTTGTATCCATGTGTCAAAGTGAAGAGTATTTTTGTAACTGAAATAAAGAGGTGTTGTTGGATTCTCACAGTGCAGAATAGTATCAGTGGTGGTATGTTGTCCGAAAGCTAGCGCAGGTGTGTTGTGCTTCAAGTAAGTCCAGATTGACCTGAGTTTTCTCTTCTTTTCTTTTTCCTCATCTTGTATACAGGGGATCCTCCGTTTACGACCGAGTTATTTATATTCATACTCCAGTGACGTAACCTGGAGTTCAAATATGTAGTCTATCGCAAAGCTTCAGTACCGTATTTTCTGCACTAAAAGGCACACCTAAAAGCCTTCCATTTTCTTAAAATTCGATGCGCCTTATGTATGGTTATTACGGTAATCTGTCGACCCCAAAATGGCTCCTTGCTAGAGACATGCTTACAACGCAGAGTTCAAACTTAAGGCGATCGGGTTGCGCAGTTGAACACTGAAATAGAGCAGCGGCAAGAGAGTTCAATGTTAACGAGTCAATGTTATAACTTTCATTAGCTATTGGTTAAGTGAACTGCGTCGCTGCTTTATTAAATACGTTTTACTGACATCTGATCGTTCTGCATCAACGCCACTCTAAAGCTAAGCTATCTTAGCTCTTGTCGTTTGTTCAAAGCTTCTTTGATCTGTGACGTGGGTTGCGTCGGCGCTGATTGGTTGAAGCACGTGCGCATGTGCTCGCACGCACATGCGCGCAGCGGACTGTGGACTGCTGAGGGGCACTTTACTCAAGTGGCGTTGCTACAGTTCTTTTGGCATTTATTTGATCGTAGCTCCATCTAGTGGATGCATTGTAGATTGTGTCATAGTGCGGTGTGTCCAATACTGTATGTGGAAAAAAAAATTACAAAATCGGCCATTCATTGAAGGTGCGCCTCATAATCCAGTGCGCCTTTTCGTGCGGAAAATATGGTAAGTCATAATTACAGTTCATATTTGTATTAAAACACTCGAGAGACATATAAAACAAATGTTTTAAAAAACAGTTTAAATTCCATTTATTGTATGATTGTTTCTCAGACCTCAACGACAACGTCGTAAGGCCACATTGTTTTACGTCCTTAAAACTGACACCTTCTCAAATGGAGTGTGTGCGACAATATTCAATGATAAATGATTCCAATCCGGAAATTCAGATTTTGCGACCAATCGTTATCTTAATTTGAGTCACCACGATTCATTTTAAACGAAAAAGAAAAAAAATGCATTTAGAAGCAGAATTTTTTTAATTAAAGTTGTTCACTGCTTCCAACACGATTAAGGAACAGGCATTTTGGGTGTGAGTCCATACTCTACAGTTCTTGGTCTTGGTTTTTGTAAAATAAATGTTCCTCATAAATGTGACTTTAGTCCAGTATGGCTTTTTTTTTTCTTTCCCTTCACGCTGAATTTTTTGGGCTGGTGCAGCTTATACTCCGTAACAACTTCCGAAAAATACGGTACTTAATTTTCATACTCTTTTCAGATTTTGTTTCACCATTAGAACATAATAAAACACGACCCAAATGTTTTGGCCGTTACTTTACGCCAGAGTGTCAAACTCAAAGCCCCAGGGCCAGATCATTTGATGTGGCCCGCAAAAGCAAATCAAACATGTTGACTTCTATGATGCTAAAATTTTTACCCCAATTTCAAATTCTCGTATGTAATATATGAGAGCTATTGTAGTTGTAAGTTTTTCTTGTTACCAAAACCCTCACTACATTATTCTTGTTTTTTATGGTTTCACAGTCATAACGGCCCTCCAAGGGAACTGGTAACTATAATGTGGCCTGCGCCAAAAATTAGTTTGACACCCCTGCTTTATGCCTACGGGTAGTCCTAGATTTACAATGGAGTTTCTTTCCTACTCCGGCAATGTAACTGCTGAATTTGTACAAAAGTTGGACCCCTAATCAGGAGTACGGTCAGAATTACAGTAAATATTTTTAAGAGAAATTATTCATGTTAGCGTACAGCTTTAAGTTGTATATTTCAAGATAAAGGGTATAGTTTGTTTTAAGTACAGAATGCTTTTTGTGGTGACAGACTGCAATTGGCAAAAATGTGGAAGTAAATGACACTCTTTATAATTTTCATGAAGAATACAAATTCTGGGGGGGGGGGGGGTGTTCAGGTAGAAAACAAAACCAAAAAATACAAGTAGGCTATCGGTTCCCATTGGTTCCCCCCCACCCAAAAACCTAAAATAGGTCAGATGATTATAAACAAACCAGGAATATGTGGGGATCCACTGTATACACAGTATGACTCTTTTGATTCTTTTTTTTCTCCCCAAATATTCAATTTTATTCTCAAAATTGTATTATACCATTGATGTAACCCCGTAATTTGTTACAGCTCACTAAAATCAGGATTATAGTCAATACATGCATGAAAAACTCATTGTCCTTTAATATAGAACAAATGAAAACCAGTAAGTACGGTGGGAACTAAGCGTTTCTTCGTGTGCCGTGCGATGGCATTTTCTTGCGTGGCATTCCATTCCTAACCAGGAAACGCGGTACACGGTAAATCTTGGATTTCATCTGTAATAACCCACTGCCACATGCGCTACATGGTCTGGTGGCAATGGTCAAGCATCTCAAAAGTGGCATTTTGTAATTGTTTTTCTTTAACTCATCCAGTAAACTGTAGGCCAGGTTAGCGCACACTTGTCAGTTTTCAAGCATTCCATTCCTCTTGATTATAGGGGGAACTAAAGAGCACATTTGAGAAGAGTATGCTTCTTAAAGCCATACTAGAAGAAGAGGAGAGTGGGTGGGCTTCAGTTTCATGAATGTAATTGTTTTACCTCATGCTATGTGCACATCAGACCAATTTGCAGAGAACATTTGCGGCAAACGTGTACATTTGTCCCTTTTTTTTAATGCATCATTGTCGGTCCTGAAGTAGAGAACACTCGACTGAATGGGGGGGGAGGTGAAAGCACACAAATCTTTTACCTTTATACACGCTTTTGTCCTTCACTGGTGTGTGAATGAATATCCGTGTATATTTAATAAATGTGAATTATACTGCAGGGGGTATGTTGAATTTCAATGGTGGCGCTTTCAACAGAACTTTGTGTGCCTTGGGAAAAAAAAGTTTTCTCTGCTGTTGACTCTCTTTACTGTTCTTTCCACCGCTTATCTCCTGCATTTTTTCCCCCAACACTTCAGCCCATACTGGTTGTTTGTATTTTTAAACAACCATTGCATGATATCTTTCTACCTATTTGGGGGTGCCTCGTGAGATTGAATTGAGTTGTTTTTTAAAAAGGGACGAAATAATGGCGATTTGTTTCCTTGCAAGGGTGTTTTTGTGCTGCCGTGCTTCTCTACATTTACTCGACTGTTGCAGTGAAAGGCAAAAAAAAAAAAGTTACTGTTCATTGCCAATAGCGTGAGCCGTATGTCGTCCTGTTGTAGTCAAAAGGAGCTTACCCTCAGTTTGCGTTGTCATACTCTTGTTTTTGTGTGTGTGTGTGTGAGTGTGCGCGTGTGTTGTATATATTTAGCCTTACAGCCCTGCATTTAGGGATAATGGTCAAGCCCCTTCAGTGTGTTATCATTCATTTGAATTATCATTATGTACTTTGCCTTGGTCTGGACATTTGTATACTCTTCAGTTTGTATCTGTAATCCTGCTGCTACATTAAATTAATTAATAAAAATGAAAAAAATAACACATTGGTCTTTTTTTATTTCATTGTCCAGCCCTCATTTTTTAAAAACATGTTTGCAAAAACATTTGTTTTTGTGTGTGTGTGTGTGTGTGGGTTCTCAGGCATCAAGGTCATGGTCGTACACGAATGGTAAAGGGAGGCGTATTTATTTATTTATGAAAATGATATATAAAACATACTACACTGCTACAAAGCAGTACTAGGGGCAAATTTAAAAAAAATAATACAAGAATAACCTATAACAAAATCATTTTCTGAGAATCAAATTGCAATATTAGAACAATTTTTGTGACCACCTTTTCAAGATGACAACTCCTCAAATTGAGAACATTGCCTTCACTTTAGTTAAATCTCTGTACAACTTTTTCAAAACATCACAACTTCACTCTTGAAAACTTACAAGTTTCTGCTTTTAATAATAAAATACAAATCAAGTATATATTTATATAATACAAATGAAACCCAATTGTCCTTAGGAGGAATCCCAATTTTCAGTCAAATGAAATGACAAATCACAATTTACTTGGTAACCTCGTTCTTTGCTGTAACCCCTGCCTGAGCATGGACATCAAGCCCTCAGCGTTAAAAGTCTCATGACCCTCGGCTTTGGTCTTGAGAGCGATGCTAGCGACCACAAAGGCCACCATGGCGGTCAGACCCCAAATGTGATACCTGGCTCCCGTGTGGGGCTCCACAAAGTCAAAGGAAAGCGACGGCACCAATGTGGCCTTGGGAGAGGCGGTGGGTCCGATGAACAAGTCCAGCGGAACTGTGAAAACGGAACTCACCTCTGCAGGGTTGGGATGGGCGAGGAACGACTCTGGGATGAAGCCCACAACCGGAGTCACTATGATGGCGTTCTGGTCAAAAGACAAAGTTCTGACGACCTGCACTTCTTGTGATGTCTGTGTACTCAACTGTATTTATAGAGCACTTTCATACGTTGCTTGTGGATTCAATGAGTGGTGCCTGGTGGGCTGTCGCGTGATCCACGATACATACATCAAGGGTTCCACTGTACCTTTGAAATGATGGGTAGCAGTTTGCAGGTGACATGGACGTCACCTGGAAGTAGGCCGATTTCCTCGTGAGCCTCTCTCAAAGCCGTGTGCACCTCATCTTTGTCACTGGGGTCTCGCTTGCCACCAGGGAAACACACCTCACCCGCACCCACCCTCAGCTGCACACAGGTTAGTTAGTAGTTAAGAATTGTAAAGGTTGTAAAGTCATAACAGTATTTATAACAAAAACGCATCTAAAGCATGATTATGAAACAATCCAATAAAATACAGTAATTGCGGATTGAATTGAGCTGTGCCGCTTGACAATGTATTCTTACTGGGATGATAGAAAACGTTGATAAACTCGTGGTGCTCAGGGCAGCTTTGTGCCCGCGGGCACCATATTGGTCACCGTGGTTCCGGAGTCTGCAGTGCGGTTACCTGCTCCGAGCGCTGGGTCATCAGAGTGTGTATCTTCCCGCTCCTCACAAACAGAGGGACTAGGACGGAGGCTTGGGGGAGCTCGGCCACTTCGATTGTGCTTGCTTGCTTCCTGGCGTCAAAGAGTTCGAACGCCGCCATCGTCTCGTCCTTGACGTCCATCTGAGCAGTTGGGAAAAGGTCACGACGACGGCCAGCTAACTACACTCAGGTAAACTCCTTGAGGTAAACGAGTTGTGAGCAACGTCGTACCAAAAAAAACAAAAACCGCTTCCGTTCTGCGCTCAATGTAGGATTGTTAATGTAGCTGAATGTAACGAGGGTGACGGTCGTGTAATAAATATATATAAATTACAATCTAAAACGTAGAAGATTCAACAACACTGTGAACGTTAGTATAATGCGAATGACAGCGGTGTTAAACACCAATTAGTCCTACAGCGCCACCTCCGATTGGAGGACCTCTGAGACTGATAGTGGGGAAATTAATACTGTACAGTATTGGATATCTCCACGTCTATCCATATCCTCTAAAAAAAAACTTACCCTGCAATGTTTTTGATTTGGTTGTATTAATAATTGATGTATTCTAGCGCATGATAACAGGGGTCTTCACTTAATGACATGCTGTTTGTAGGTTATAAAATGCACACGAACTTACTTATGCCGATATAATTTTTCCATTAGATTGTTGTGGCCTAGCAAAACAACAATTTCTGCCAGTAAATTACAACTATTGGGGCCCACAAAATAAGTCAGTCCTCTTATTTTTCATTTAATTGTACTGGTGGAAAGTGGAAATGAAAGTATCTCTCATAAGTCTGACTTGCGTCAAAAAAGGGTATTTTTGTTGCAACAGCAACCTAAAAGTGACATTTATCAAAATTGTTGCAAAATAATGTCCCGTCTGTCAGTAGAAAAAAAACACCTCCATAGTTTATGCATAGTTGTGGGATCTTTGTGTGAACTACACAAGGTCTCGGTGTGCAAAGTAATTTTTTTGTGTGAAAGAGGATGTCATTTTCTGGCATCTGTGTGAAAGGCCAAAATTCTGTATGGCGCCCGAAAGAAATGTTCATCGTGTGGGATGTCGCTGCGGAACTTGTGGCAATTTTGCTGGAACTCTTAGATACATTTTTAATTCTTTTTTGTCATCTGTGGATACAATGCAACAATTTTTACGCATCAATTTGATGGCAAGGGAACTCCATTGTAAATCAAGAAATCCCTGGATAATACAATCTTTTTTGTCATTGCTAACCATAGAGGGAAAGTGTGAAAGAGTGGCATCAGTAAATCGGGATCGTGCAGTCTTTTAACTGAAATTGTATTGCAGCGCCCATTATGATGAAAATGCACTTTACCAAATAAAATATACAAGATGCTCGTCATCATTCCACCTGGCATAATGTGTGACTATACAGTACACTGACATGTTATGACTGGAATATATAGGTGGCAAGAGTATATACACAAACTAAAAGGCTACCTTTCACTCACTGAAAAGCCTGAGTCAGCAAATGAGTTACATTCTCTTTCCTTATAATAGAGATAAATCTAAATGTACACTTAAAACAATTCTTAACATCAATAAGTAAATAAATCATCCAACCAAAATATCCGTCATACTTCTTTCGGTCACAGAGGGTAAGAAAATGTTCTTTTGCACATGTTGCGGGCTTTTGTGTATAAAAATAAAGAATAGAAGAAGCAGCTCATCACAGTGGTCCCAGTTGTCATCCATTTGAGTTGCCATCGCATCACACTCTATACTTCTCCTTGGCTTCGTCGTTCAGTATGCAGATGTGCTGTGAGGGAGCAGAGAAAGAACAGAAACATTTGCTATTTATGCATGGGATCTGTGTGAAAGGAGGACATTTTGCAGGCCTCAAAGAGACTTCAAATTTGCCGGCTCTGAGTGAGCATTTTACATTGATGTTAAATGTACAAGATGTTGACAAAAAGCTAACATCAATATAAAGACTAAAGAATGTACTGCATACTCTGTTTCGTGGTACTGCGAAGAGACCTGGTACACCTCCCAGACACAATAAGATAACCTTTATTTGTCTCACAATGGAGAAATTCCCAATTGACAGCAGCAAAATGATGATAGGTGCTGCTGTCAAGGCAGCCACTCTGGCGGCGCCATCTTTATCAAGTGCTTACTTACACTGAGATCTCTGAAGTACTCGTTGTAGTCCAAAGCGTAGCCCACCAGGAAGGCATCAGGCACCTCAAATCCAATGTCTGCAGAGTAAAAACATGTTGGCAATGTTAGCCCACGCTAGCAACAGCCATCCAAACGACTAATGGAGGTGCAGGTAAGGAAAGGTTGCAGTGTAGTGAACCCCTATGATATAGCACGATGAAGGAATGTTCAATGTATTAACTGTGGCGACTTGGAACCAATCAGCATTATAAGTGAACGCAGCATTTTAGCACCGCGAGCAAGTGTCTTTAAGGTACAATCTTGAGATTATCAAAGCTAAAAGTGTTATGCAACAACATATGGTGATCACATCCAAGCATTTTTCCTCAAATTAATGTTAATCCTGATCACAGCTTTAATAGATAATGCTAAAAGCCCTTTAAAAAAAAGGCAGTGATGTAAAGTAATGCATTGCATCGTTACATAAGTATACATCAATATACATTTGCAGAGACTGTGATGGCCAACTGGGTTTGGCTAAGGAGCCAGAACCATATGATGCCAACAGATGCACTCACAATCTGGTCTATACCCTGAACTCCTGGGCGTCCTCTTCACCAGCAGACTGCAAACAGGAAGAAAATGGATGATCATACTAAATGACACTCAATAGAAAATGTCTTCACAAATACTGTATGCACACAAGTGCAAGTAACTCAATTGTGGGATAAAGATAGAAAACATTGACTGATATTGTGTACTTTATTGCTATTATCAAGACATTGCAGTGGTTTTGATATTATTGTGAACAGGATGATGTTTCTAAAAACAATGTTAATGTGTGTGGCGACAATTGCAATCCAGGATCTCATTTCTACTGCGGGCACTTGAATTAGTTCAGAAAGCTAAAATTAGCTCATGAGCCACAGCTTTGTCGTGTTTTGGGGTCAAGGTTTATCGGGCAAACCAGCCTGAGGGATCTTTTTTTTTTTTTTTTTTTAGTAACCATTGTCACATTTAAAAGGTGAAATATTACGTAAACGACTTTTTAAATGTTGATATAAAAATAGTTGGGTCCCTGGAGTGCCTCCTCACCCATCAGGATCATCGTTTGCACAAAGACGAGAACATAGGTGATGGAAATATACTGATAGATGATGCACTCACTCCATTTACCATTTTTAATCAAATTGTATTTTTCATCTGTTGGAATATGTTTTTGTTTTTCTTTTTTTTTGGGGGGGGGGGGGTCAAGAGGGACAAGACTAGCAATAGATGGGACTGGCGGAGAAATTTGCCGACCTATACAATGTCTTTGTATTTGTAACAAAGAATTATTCAACGCTAGACAACAACACTTTTCCAAAATAATTAGAAAGAACCTAAACAATACACACACTCTATTCGCTGTGGTCGACACACTCACAAACCCCCCAAATCAAATAGCGCCAAAAACCCTTTAAGCAACAGCTATTTGAACACAAATGGTATTTACAGGCACATACAGGATTGTTCATCCTCTGTGAGAAATCACCATGACTGCAGTTTACTGAGCAGTTGTGACTGTCTCTTTAAAATATGCTTGTATTATGCTCCCACCTGGTGGCCAAGTCACCCACACCTGAAGAAGCAACACGAGCAATTGATCATGATGCGTGAACCGCTCAATTCATTACATTCTATTTGTGTTCTGAATGTATTTGTCTTAGGTGGATTTGGAACATATTCCCCACAATCGAAGCGGGGTTCAATATAAGTACCCTTTAAATTGTGATTTTAGTCTACTTTGCCGTTTTAAACGCTGAATAAAATTTCTCTCATCAGTGTGTGAAAGCATTGGCTATATATATCGAGAAAGACAATGCTATTTTTAGACCTATGACAGGAAACCTACAAAGCTTCACACACTTCCTGCTCCCCCCCGACCCGCTCTCTCTCAGTACAGATTAAGTCTTAAGCTGATCCATGCTGAAAGTAAGAGTGTCCATTAGTGTTCACGTGCACGCTTGCCTGGAAGCATGCTAGCCGTCTGCTTCCTGGATGTGGGCGCATGACCTTACCTCACCACTTTCACCATCTTGGGCCTGCTTTCACTTAGCAGTGAGAGCAGCGTCTGCATCGTCCTTCCGGTCTCCACAATGTCCTTTTGTACAAGGGGAGGGAGGGCATGATTGGTCAACACAAACACAGGTATTTCTCTGTGTTTTATTAAGCGAGGGACACACATACCGATAATCGAGATGAACTGAAGCATCAAATTCAGTGTCAAATGATTCGAAACCCGAGCCAGCCCCTCTCAATGTTACACCTCAGGCAAGATTTTATAATGCTCTTCCTCCTTTGGCAATGTATATATGCATCCAAAAGAACTCACAACGCATTGTTCTCTTTTAGTTGGATCAAAATAGTTTCACTGATGGTTCTTACAAAACTATGCATTTGTAAAACTACTAATTAATTTTGCGCTAAACAGTGGCGAGCGGAGGTGGTGTACTGTACTTAACCCCCCCCCCCCCACCCTCACCCCCCAAAAAAGCCATATTTCCCTTAATTGTTCTGATTTTTTTTTTATCTTAGATCTTCCTGCGAGTCTGTCAACATTGTGCTTAACTAAAGGCCCAGACTCCACACCAACTACAGTTGTGAGTGAAATAATACCAGATCATTATTTCAGTGTTCAGTACTTATTGGGGCATTTTTGTTTGGTGGTGTGCTGTGAGATTTTTCTTATCTGAAATATGTACCTGCGCAAAATAAAGGTTGGCATCCAGTGATCTAAAACATGATCCTGATCAATTATCTTGTGTAAGGCGTGTTAAGCTAATTTTGTTTTCTTCTGCCATCTGCAAAGACAACAGTCAGGGTTGATAAGCATAATGTGAAACTTGCTGAATCCAATCACAAATCCTGAAGAGTGTGGTTAACATAACATTAAAAAAATAATGAAAATCAGTATATGTGTACCCCGTTTAAATAAAAATTTCCAAGAAGAGTATCTTACCTCAACTATCAAAACATGCTGGAGAGGTAACAAAAGTGTTAATGAGAGTCAGATTTAGGCACGTGTATAGAAGTGATTGGCGACAATAGTAATAATGAGGAGGGGACAGACCTTGCCTGAGAGACTGGACAGATCATCGCCTCCGATGACTTTGACGTTGTTGGTTGATTTGTCATTCTAGGGGTTGTAAAGAGGTTCCACTGTGAAGCCTTATTGCTAGTTCCAATACAAATGCAGTGGTGTCTTGACTTGCCAGCGCCCCCGTGAATTTAAATCAATTTCAATATGGTGAAAAAACGTAATATTTCAGTAATTCAGTTCCAAAACTCAAAGTCATGATTTTATTCCTCGGAATTTTGATGATTATTGCTAACACCTCATGGAATCCCTAAAGTCACAATGTAAAGAAATTGTAATATTACATTACATAAGAAAAAAAATCCAAATGATCTTAGTTGTAATACAGAAATAGGAAGAAATTGGTCTATGGAAAATAATTTCCTGTGTTTGAAGAATTTCTTTGAGCTTCACTTATTGGAATGGAACAACTGAAATCAAGAAAAAAAAATACAACAGTCACATTTACTAAGATCTACTGTAAATGTGAGCGTGTCCTTTCCTACACTGGATTAGTCTCAGTGTTTTTTCACTTTTAAAATCGCCAACATAAATCTCACACAGATGCTGGCAATGAAAAGAGAGAGCGTGTGAACTTACGCAGTAACTTTTCACTCTAATGAAATCCACCGTCAGTGGGACCGATTTATCGTTGTTCTGATTTAGTGTCTTGATGTAGTCCAGCAGGTCTGCGAAGAATTTGTAGCCACCCTTCAACACGCAAAGGGCGACAATATGGTGGGCCCCCATGTCCCGCACGATGTCGCGGGCCAAGCGCTCCGTCCTGGAGCACAAACAAAACATTGACACCTGAACTACAATACAGTGCAGAATAAATGTCATCTGTGTAAATTCTAAACAAATAAATCTTTCCCCAATACAATGAACCCCGCCGCTATACTGTCCATCTTTGGCGCCCTCACTGTATCTCAGATTTTGAAGTGATCATTTGATGGGATTTTACATCACACATTGACAGTCACTGAGTCACTGAGCAGGGAAAATATGTGCCAGTAATTATCGTATGTGCCATCAGTATTCCAGGTGTGTTACAGTTGCAGTTTTTTGAAGGTTTATAAATACTCTATGAATTTAACATCTATGTTAATTTCAATTTAATTGCGCTTTTAGCTCGTTGCGATCATAAAACATTATAATCGAACAAAAATGATTAAGGTGCCGAATGGCCAAAACTAAAAACATAGCAAGACATCCTTTGTTTTAAAAACATCGCTAGTACTAATACTAAAATCTAGGCAAAATCGCATTGACATGCTAACATAAAATTAGCATCAACTTCCGGGAGTAATATTCTTTCAACTATTTTTCAAGTAGCAAATATTTACACACAAACACTGTAGAAACACATGTAGACAAGTAATTATAACAGTACTCAAAGGCCCATATTCTTCTTAATCTGTGAAAAACAATTTATACAATACATCTTAATTTATATTGATTGATCTCAATCACAACTTTCTTCTTCTATGCTTATATTAATGAAAGTGTGTACCCCATGTATGTGCGGCACCACACTGCCCATACGTATAAGAAAAGCCAATATTTATTTTTATTTATTATTTTGAAAAATATTTATTTGATTGAATTACGATACGAGTGCTGGAATTTGAAGGTGACAGTTTATTGACTGGCAACCAGTCCACGGTGTCCCCTGCCTCTCCCCCAAAGTCAGTTCAGATAGCCCCAAGGCCACCTGAATGGACTGATAGATGGATGATCATCTCTGAGATTTGCGTGAAGGCACCAGGGCTTCTTTTTTTTTAGGTCTGAAATTAAAATAATCCCCAATGCGCCTTACACTACTGCACTCCTGCCTTCCAAAACCATTATTCAAATTCACCTCGTGCAAAAAGGACTGTTCTGATTTGAGAAGCAAATGCATCCAGGTGCACTCTACTATCAACACACATGGGTGTGAATAACCCCCCTTGTGTTGCTCACCTGTCCATAATGAGTCCATGAGGAATGATCACCTTGTCCAAATCCTTCTCGTAATGTCTGGGCACACAAAAAAGGTCCAGGTTGTAGCCTTTCTCATCATCTGCGATCTGTACACAGAAAGGGAGGCAATTATTTTTAAAAGTGTAGACTTCTGCCAATTTTTATATTATACTGCTGATTTTGTGATTCACGCCTGCTCTTTGTGATTTTGACATTGCATTTGGTTGCGTGGACAGTGCTTCAACTGAGAAATGAATGGGTATAAATAAATCTGCCCCATGAGCTGTACAATCATTATCCTTGCACGAGCCTGACTTCTTGTTGCTGTCATATGCAAATTTTGTCAAAAGGCTTTGTGGTTGGTTACCCAAAATGCATATGGAATTGTATCTTACAACAAGATCTAAATCATGCCTTTGGCACAAAAACACTTTCTTTGCCATGTGTCTGTGATGTCGTGATGACAGACTGTTGGTAAATTGTCAAAAACTTAACATACAAAATGTACTACAGTTGCACAATATCAGTGCATGTTCATTTTAACTCTGTGCTTTCCATACATTACAAGAATTCTTGGTGTGGTTATTATTGTTCTCACTGTTACTTATTTGTATCTCACTGTAGTTATGAAGTAAACCATCTGATTTTTGGGACAAATTAATTCAAATACCAAAGTGCAAATGGTGAAAATAGTAAAACTAATATATAAAATATATATGGGTCAGGGGGTTTAATAGTGTACTTTTGTGTCTAAATTTGCAATCAGTGGTAGTTAGTTCGAGTGGAGTTGCTGTACAACTTCTACAGTGGATTTATTAACTTGACCTGGCAACAAGTGGGCGACCGATAGTGTTAATTGCGGACCCTATTTAGATGCTTGTTTAAAAATTATTTTTTTTATGTTGTTAAAAATGCATATAATGTTTTGTGTGTTCTCTGAGCAAGTGTGAGAGAAAGAAATTACAAGTGTAATCGAAAAAGTTGAAAGAAGACAAAAAAATGCACACCTGTTTTTGCGGAAGTTACGCTTGAGACGTGTGAAATCTGCCTGGCAACAGGTTGTGAACCAATAGTGTTGATTACCAACGGAGCTGATCATTTGCTGGGCCAGTTAGATTTTCTTTTTAATGTGCATTTTGATTAAAATGTAGCCTATGTTTATGCATGCTTTCTTTGGACAATTGGAGAAACCTTCAAATAAACCCAAAATAAAAATAGACGGTAAGAGAGTGTCGCAGTTTTCAAGGTACAGTATGTGTTTCCACAAATGCTGGGCCAAGGTATCCGCGTGCACGCGCTTTGGCAAGAGCCCAGCTCCTCAACCACCTGTTTAGCCCCCCACTTAAATAAATAAATAAAAAATACACATTTACCACAAATAAATTGCTTCCGTGAATGAGATAAAGCACAACAGGTCAGTCTCGTCTGGAGACGCTTGTGACTACAACGCGGCACGTCAGGACCATCACAAGTAAATTATTGGAGGGATGTTTTCGTGTCGGACTCAGGCGGCGGCCTCACCTGGAGATACGACGCCATGTCCTTGTTGCTGGTTGTCCGGTCCTGTTCCCGGTTCGTCTCAGAGAAGAAGCAGAGTAGTCATGCTCAGTGCGCGGCGCAGAAGCATCCGCCGTTGTCGGGATGAAGAAGCTCGGAATGAGAGTGTTCGCGGTGGCGGAGGATTTAAGACTCTTACGTCAGGATCCACGTTTCCAGCCCTAATGGCAATACACTAATCTGATTTGGACGACGCGAAGTGTCTCGCCACGGTTGGACTACCACTCGTTACCGGCCGGCGGTTCACATGAATTGCAGGAGACTGCAGGAGTGTTCCAAAATGAGAGAGAGCGAGAGGCTGGAAATGACGCAGTTGAAAGCGCCCTTCTTCCCCCTTAGGTTATCGTCATTTTTCTTTTAATGACTATATTGGTACTTTGCTACCCAAATACAAAACCCAATTTACACAAAATTATTTTTTTTCTAATCCCTGAAATGTTATTGTATGTATTTTCCAGGGGAGTCACTACATTTTATGGACAGGAGAGGTATACCCTCAGGCGATAGGGTGGGCACACAATTCCACAAACAGCTGTAGTAAATTGGCTTTCAATGTTTTAGGACAGATTGTACGGAGGAGGATTAGGGCCAGTGAAGGAAAAAAAACGGTTGGCAAGATAGTCACTCACTTTTATCTCAGCATTCTGAAATCATAATTCTGACTAATCAATGTCAGAATTCTGACTTTTGAGAATAAGTCAGAATTCGGAGATAAAAGTGAGAAACTTCTCAAACCTTGTTTTGTTTTTTTCTCCTTTCATTGGCCTTCCGATATCACTACTTTGTGGAAATGTAGTGTGTCTGGTAAATCTGAATTTTAAAAAAAAAACAGCAGAGCTTCATAAAGACCAAGACATCCATCCATCCATTTTCCGAACCGCTTGATCCTCACTAGGGTCGCGGGGGGTGCTGGAGCCTATCCCAGCAGTCTTCGGGCAGTAGGCGGGGGACACCCTGAATTGGTTGCCAGCCAATCGCAGGGCACACAGAGACGAACAACCATCCACGCCCACACTCACACCTAGGGACAATTTAGAGTGCCCAACGAGCCTGCCATGCATGTTTTTGGAATGTGGGAGGAAACCGGAGCACCCGGAGAAAACCCACGCAAGCCCGGGGAGAACATGCAAACTCCACACAGGGAGGCCGGAGCTGGGATCGAACCGGGTACCTCTGCACTGTGAAGCCGACGCTAACCACTGCTAACCAACCTTGTTTTGTTTTTTTCTCCTTTCTGGACTACCTGGGAATTTTAAAAAAAAACAGCCCAGACCAAGACATGACATTTATTATAAACCTCTGAAGTATTCGAAGCAACGCACATGTTCGTGCTTGGTTATCTGGGAACCTATCACCCATTTTATGCATGATGTTGTGACTCAATTCTCTACTTATTCGCTGAAGCCCCCTCTTATTCTATATTTTCACCCATCAGTCCCTGCTAATTCACGTTTTTTTAAAGGGGGCGTCAACTGACAAATTTTCTCTATTTCTGCTTGGTTTGGTACCTGTCCCCGGCGAATAGGGAGGGTAGCATTTTGTTTTACACTTACTGTTTGGTAGAGGTGGCAGTTGTTAGACAGTGTTTTGTAATATACTGGGTAACTTGAATTTAAATACCCTTTCAATGCCAGTAAATATTTAATTAAAGTGGTTATGGAAAATTACACTAATAGCAAATAAGAGTACAGTACTGTATTTGATAGTTTTCTTCAACTATTTTTTTTTTCAGTTTGATTTTGTATATTCACCATGATTTTTGTTTATATCACAATGTAAATTCATCATACCTGGCGTTTATAATCCACTTAAAATGATTCTTTAAAAAACATCTGAATAAAACAACCGGTAGGCTTTTTTTTCCGTGTGATTATCTGTAATACACAGTGCTCTAAACTCAACCCGTACACCTATTTGTTGAAGCATGATTTATTTCCTAACCATGTTAATTTGAACAACTCCTGCAAGAACAGCGCTGGGCACTGTTTAAACCACAGCAACTTTCTACATCTGTACCCGGATAGTGCCTGCAGCACTCACAGGAAGACTATGCTCCCCTCTTCTGGCTTCCTCATCATTTATGCCTCAAATTCTGTGTTGTGACTTAATCTGAGTTTCCCAAGCTTTGCTGTGTTGCCACAACTCTGTAGTGTTTTTCCACTAACATCACAAATGGTATCTTGGATGTTCATTTAGCCATAAATAGCACATGATTTACCGTTAGTTTACGCTGTGCCATCACACCATTGTACAAAGTCGGACTGAATGACTGACTTGAGAAGGGCAGCGTGCTGCTGTGATTCCCTATTCATTACTCACTTACCCACGTGAAATAAGTACTGTACTTTTCACAAACCGTGTATCATTTAGACGAGGTCTATAAATGAATGTGTAATGCCGATTAACATATTTATTCAATTACAGAGCATCTTCCCTTATTACCTGTTCTCAAAGACCAAACAAAATGAGTGGGCACTAAAAACAAAACTGAATTGAATATGATTCCGATTCAAATTTAATAAGTGATATAGAAAGCATCTTACAAAAAGAACAATGCCGAGGTGCCGTGCAGCACCAGATGTATGGCAACTCAGAAAACACAATAAACATGTTCTCGTGTTTCAGAACATCATCAAGAACAGTCTTTGTATGAGTGTATGAGTGTGTGTATCTCAGTTGACACCATTCCCCACAGAGTCCTACGGATAGCCAGCGAGCCGCTCATTTCTTCTTTTTCTCATCTTTCTTGGCGCTGTCCGTTTTGTCCTTCTCCTTGTCCTCTTTCTTCTCCTTGTCATCCTTCTTCTCTTTCTTGCCCTCCTCCTTCTCCTGGCCCTCCTTCTTCTCAGCGTCTCTGTTGGATATCTTGTTGTTGATCAGGTTGTGTAGGGCCACCACGGAGCGGATGAGCGATGCCAGGTAGACCACCAGCATCTGGTCGTTGGTCTTCAAGTAGAAGGCCTTGGTGAACTCCTACCAAGACAAAGTTGGCAATAGTCAAACAACAACACAATAGAAAGTGGGCATGAGGCACAAGAATAAAACTCAACTCAACTGAATTTATAGAGCACTTTCAAACAGCCATTGCTGCATACAACGTGCTGTACGTGGAGCAACTAACATATATACAACAATAAAGCAATAAATCAGTAAGAAAGATGGTAGAAAGCACGAAACAGTAAAACTAAAATCAAATCTGAGTCAAATGCCAAAGAATACAACTGAGTTTTGAGGCGGGTTTTAAAGATGGGCAGCGAGGAGGCTTGACGCATGTTCAGTGGGAGGTCATTCCAGAGAGAGGGACCAGTGATATCTTGACTATTTATTTATTTAGTTTGTTTCTAAAAGATATTGAATAACAATTAAGCAGAATGTAAATATTTCCACAGTTTATGCATCATGATGAATTGATTGCGGCACCGTCTGCTGTGCAAGACTTCGCCACTAGGCAGCATAATACAGTCATGCAGACAAACGAACAAGAGTTTCACTGGACTACTACTCTTACGTGAATCGCCAAACTGCAGTATTAATTGTTTTTCGAAGAGGATTAATGAAATTATACTTGTGAGAATTGTTATATAGCGTGTCCGGATGCATTGATGTACCTTTTGTATTCATGTATTGCCGAAAGCATTACCACGCGACCACATAGGTGGTGATAATTAGTACATCGATGCTGTTACCTATCATGTGTTAGCAGTAACATAATGGACTTGTAATCTTCTCAGTCGGCTCACTCATATCTCAACGCACCACTGTATTCAGATCCTTGAACTTTCTGTGTTCAGAACCGATGGGAAAAAAGTACATATTTTTTTCCTGTCAAATACCACTTCTTTACTTGCATTCCTGAACAGAAAAATGTGTTTCAGTTTTCAAACATGCATCAACGTTTTTCGATATAGAAAAGTTGGAAACTCCTCAACTGTACTCAAAACGTGTGAAATGGTTTTTTTTCTTTTGGCGTCACAACTAATAAATCTTGCATTGGGGGAATTTGCACGAACTTGTTGAAATAAGGAATACGCCAATGGAAATGTAAATGAGGTATGTAACACTAGTGGAATTAGTCAAATGTAACAGAAACAGCCCTTATGCCCATTTTAAATGAACACAATTTAATTGTATGTCACAATAAAGATAAGTAAAGTTTTGGAATGAGATAAAAATGATAATTGAAAGAGTTTCTTGTGTCCTCAATTAGAATTTTTTTAAACTCGTGTGATTTTGGACGGCCACACTGAGAAACCTACCAGCAGATTTACATCAGGCAGCAGGTTGAAGACGTCCTGCAGCTGGTAGATGATCTGGTGGTTGATGGGAAGCTTGCCGGCCACTACCCTCTCCAGGTACGAGCGGATTTCCAACAGCTTGGAGTTGAGCCCCTTCAGGCCGTGGACTTGATTTGTGATGCGCTGCGACAGCGTGCCCACCGTGGTGTCTTTGATATCTCTGTGCACACACATCATTTAGCGTGGGATTGGTATTTTTATAATGATCCAACGATCTTCTACAACAGGCACGGCCAACCCGCAGTTCGCCCTTTTCAACCTGAACTTTGCAGGACAACGTTGCTAACCCCATTCATTCTGTACGTGGTGAGGGGCGGTGACCACGGAATGGTGCCTTGCTGCGCGGTTTGGACATCTCCCGCGACAGCAAGTCCCTTTAGATTAAAACATTCGATTTTAGAGCGGCGCCGTTGTGATTTCAGAAAGTGTTTTCAATAGAAGAGGGACTGCTGAGTGATTTACTGCTCTTTTGACCGACTTATTTACAGTTAATGACATGAGGATGATAGAGGAAGCCTTGATGAATATATTGACTGTATCGTAAGAGGGGTAGTTTATGTGCACCCATGTATGTGAGGTGGCCATTTGTACTAACACAGCTAAAGTTGTGGTCCTCAGCCTCCACTCCTCTTCAGCAGTCGTTTTCCTTCTTAACGTTATTGATAAACTGCAGCCTATCCAAGCTGACATTGAGTGAGGGGTGGGGGACACCCTGTATTGATTGCCACTCAATGGCAGAGCACATATAGACAGCCATTCCCACTCATCTTCACATTGATGGAAAATTTGGAGTCTTGTGGCATAAAGCAAGAACGAAACCTTCGCAACAACCCAAATAATGATCGTCAAATGACAATGATTCACTAAGTTGGTTACAGCAAGAGTGTAACTGCTATGAATGAGTACCTGAGCAGGTGCTCCACTCCCACTTCTTCCGCTTCCTCAGCTCCAATCTCGCTGGTGACATGCTCAAACGTTTTGGATGTTGGCGTTCCATCCTACAAAGAAACAATACAATGCTGCCATCATAAAAAATATGACTATATCACAGTTCACATTTACACCTCCCACTACATCACAGACTTTTAAGGGATTGGTGCATTTTTATAGTAAAAAAGCAAGTTCCGATTTAGATTTACATGCCTCTAGTGCAGTACCATGTTGTGCTGCAACAAGGCAGGCAGTGTTGAGATCTATGAAAGACATGCCACTTGATAATTGACAGCAAGAAGAGGTAGAGTAGGTCTCCAAATAAATTCCAGTCATAATTGCTGCTCCCAGAGAAATTATACGCTTGTGAATTTTGTTGTAGGCTGTCTTTGTGTGTGTGTTGCTGCGCTGAATGTGTAGCAGTTGTTTGAAGATTTATAATTACCGTAACATTTTTGCTAATTACCGCTAAACTGTCTAGGGCATAGGTGTCAAACTCAGGTCCTCGTGGGCCGCTGTCCTGCATGTTTTCCAAGTCTCCCTGTTGCAACACACCTGATTCAAATGAGCAGGTTCAATGTCAGGCTTCCGCAAAGCTTGCTGATGATCTGATCATTTGAATCAGGTGTGTTGCAACAGGGAGACTTGGAAAACATGCAGGACAGCGGCCCACGAGGACCTGAGTTTGACACCTATGGTCTAGGGCATTTTGCATTATATGTTGGCACCAGATTAAGTTTAAATGTACTTGAGGCCTGCCGAAGGCTAAAACTACATTATATTCTTTTAATATTGTCTCTCTATATTCCACATTTTCATGTGGTGCATGTGGGGCTGGAGCGTATCCCCTGCAACAAACGGGAATTTCACAGAATTTCAAAATGTACTCAATGATTAGAGCGTTGTTGTTATTGTTCCCTTACGTCATGTATTTCTTCTACAGAGATGTACGCTTCTGTGGGAAGGCCGAGGTCTTTGGGCTTCACGTCAATAATGACCAAAACCTAAAAGAGTCACAACATTAAGCTTGCAGGACACATTATGCAAAGAAATCAAATACTGCAGTTTCTTACAGAATTGGTACAGTACTGCTTGATGAGCTCATTGATGGCAATGTCATTCTTGTGCAACTTGGGCCCCGTATGGTACCACCCCACAATCCTTTCTCTGGCTACAAAGGGAATATGTATGAGTAGATGTTGACTGCAATACAACATGAAATACAAAGAGGAATGAAATCAAAATTCACATGACTTATAAAGATACCCAGCAGTCACATCTTACCATTGACTTTTTTGAACATCCCATACATGTTCTCCAAGTAGTCGTGGTCCAGGAACCACACGGAGTCATCCCTGTCATCTTCGTCGAATGGTACTGCACATAAACATCGATGGAAGGTGTAATGTTAACAATTGCTAAGATTTAAACAGGTCAGGTTGATGTGAACTCACTCACCTGCAAAGCTATTTGAAACATCAAGTACTTTTTTCTGCCACGACCCCAAGAGGACGCCCACCACTCTTTTCTGATTGCCAACCTTGCCTATTCTGCACCAATGAATTAGACACAATTAAAACATACGATTATCCTCATGCCATTTTGCGTCACCGAGGTAATCAATGCAACGTGCTCAGCAGACAAACGCTGAATACACTGCAGACGGCACTGCAGTATTCATATACTAAAGGTTGTCAAAAATATGATTCTATAAACCTTACATTGTAGCATACATCGTATTTGTGTCAAATACAGCTAGCACGACTACGCTAACATTGCTAGCCTCGTCTCCATTCATTCTCAATGACGCTCTGACTCAGCACGGCTAACTTTAGCTTAGCCCACAACGCACTTGCAAAACAGGGACATAATTTCCATTGTATTAAACAACGAGAAGTCATATAGAAAAAAATACGTGTATTAAACACACTGACCTGTTAAAATGGTCGACAACGCTGAGCAATACCAACGGGTGAACGACCACATTTTCCACCGCTAGCTCCGGCATTTTCTTTTCGTGATTAAGACAGATGCCTGAAAACAACGATTACGCTGCACTTCCGTAGACGTCATTTCCATGACGTCACTTCTGTTTCCATTGGCAACTTGAGGACGCGGGGACTGCCACTAATAAAATGGTTTTTGCTTTTCGTTTCAAATCGTATGGGAATATACTGTATGTGCGTTTGTGTTACGCTGGGTATTATTGCGTATGATGACATGGATATTTTGTTTATCTTGCAGGCAGAAGTTGAGGACACTCTCCAGAGAGTGGAAGCTAATCGGACCGTGATTGGAACAATCGTCGCCAATAAAGAAGGTAAAATGAGAATTGAAAGGACTACCTCATGAATACCTCTCTGGCACTGAGATGTAACCAGTCCACTGGCACATAAAGTGGCATGTATTTCAGGGCAGCGTGTCCCTTGATCTTATTCGGACGTGGCCTCTCCTTGAAGGAGGCCTTTTGGAATGTTTTGAGGGTACTGTAGAGGGAGCCGCTTATTTTATCTCGCGTGGAAGACGTACCTCGAGACAAAATTGAGCATTTACCTCTACAGAGAAAGGCATTTAGTTGTCTTATGCAGACATGACAGACCCCAACAATATATTGGGACACTGCATCTCTTTGAGGAATTCATGTACTGATCTCAAGGAGATCAACCACTTATCAACTAATTGGGATATGGTGTCTATTGAAGGTGGCCTTTACTGGGAGTGTTTGACACATCTGGCTATTCATTTGGGATAAGGCATCTGTTTGAGGGAGGCATTCATTTGTCTCAAGGGGCTCTACCACCCAGCTACTAATTGGGAAATTGCCTCCACTTATGAAGGGAGGTGTTACTTGGAAGACATTGTCTACTTGAGGAAGGTATTTATTTGTCTTACACATAGTGGATGAAGCACTCTGCAAATATTTGGGTCAAGGAATCTAATTTAGCTATAGATTGGCGTGTATTTGAGGGAAGCGTTTAATTTCTTTAGATGACTAATTGGGGGTCTGGGCGTCTATTTAAAATGTTTCGCAAATTGATTTTGCGATCGCATCCATTTTTTTTGTGCTTCTGTTACTACTAGATCTACCTAACCTAGCAAACATATATATATATATATATATATATATATATATATATATATATATATATATATATATATATTAACAGAAGTAAATTACTGTTTGACAGGTATCCCAGTCCGATCAACGTTTGAGAACTCCAAGGCTGCAAAGTACGCAGGACTCCTTCGTCATCTGACCATAATGGCCACCAGCACAGTGAGGGACATTGACCCTCAGAACAATCTCACTGTCCTCCGCATTGGCACTAAGAATCAAGAAATCATGATCGCACCTGGTAATATTGTCAAAATATGATTAATAATGGTAAATCATTTGAGAAACTGAAAAAAACTCTGGAACTCACTCCCACCATCCATAATATTGACTCACTTCCCACATTCAAAACTCATCTCAAAATCCACCTATTTAAAATTGCATATTCAGTTTAAACTAATCTCTTCTTTTATTATTTATAATTTTATTTGTGGTTTTATTGCTCTTGTTTGATTATAAGGTGTCCTTGTGTGTTTTGACAGGTGCTTATAAATAAAATGTATTATTATTATTATTATTATTAAAAACAACTTGGTCTTTTCTTATCTTGTGTGTCCTTAGAGAACGACTGTCTGGTCATCGTCCTCCAGAGGTGTGATGGCTGAGGCGCCCTATATGTATGATCATTTAAGGGAAGTCCTGAATTGTTCCTGATGAGGGTTCCAAGGAGATGGATCCTGTTTCAGATGACTTTGGGTTGAAAGACAGACTACAACCGGGACTGAGGGATGAAAATGAATGACAAGTTAAACAATTACTAGTACTGCGCAGGCGTGGACTGGGACAAAATAAACAAACAAAAAATCATCCCTGACATTTTTTACATCGACCTCATAATCAGTGGAGAACAACTGACTCGTAAATTATGTACTGTATATGTTGCCCGAGGGAATATATTTGACAACTATTCCAAACCTAACTGTAATTCTTGTGATGAAGTGTATGTTATGCAGTGTGTACTCTATATGTAGGCTATTTTTATCTCAACAGCCAGCTTTGACTAGACATGGTGATGGAGTGGTTATTGCAATTTATAAATTACTAAATTAAAAACAGAATTGAAAAACTAAATTCAAAATTATAAAACCGAACTTCTAGAAAGATTTTGTCAAACCATTTCAATTCTTTAATACAGTACTAGCCAACTCGCTATCCCATTTTATTTCTTTTGTCTATTCAGCTTTATGAAGTATCTCCTTTGTGGCAAGCAAATAATTACATTTTGTCAACAGTACAGTTCTGTTGAAATAAATTTAAATGTTGATCTTTCAGTCATGAAAAGCACACTGCAAATACCCTGTTTTCGAAATGTACAAAATGCCTCTAAAATTCGGGTCGATCTTAAAAAAAAAAAAAAAAAAAAACGGGGGCTGGGGGGTCGCCAAAAATAATACACTGTTGTTAAAAAAATGGGGGTCACTGAAAATTATCTTAATATAGAAAGAAAAGCACTGTGTATTGGGACAAGTACAACCATTCAAAACTTGGGGTAGAAATATCCATTTGTAAGCAATTTTTTCAGTGAATATAACGCAATGCATTCGAGACGTGGTAAAATCTGTGACGGAATGGCTGTGATTGCGCCTCTTTCCTTCAGAGGGCGACATCCTGCCTGTGGTCCTCGTCAGTGTCATGTTTAAGACGAGAAAAAGACTAAGCGCCCCAAAACAATAAGTGATTAAGGGTGACACTGTCAAGTTACGTTTCTTGTGTCACTTTATCAAAATTAATACGTTTATGTCGACATCATGGAGCACAAAAAAGCGACTTTGAGTGTCCCTGCACACGGACATGTCATCGCGAGTGAGAAGTGGAGAAACTCGTCGCTTATTCAAAGCTTGAAAGGTAAAAAAAAAAGTGAAATATGAATTTACTGCATAACTCCGGATAAATATCTCAAGCGCGTTTCGTTTTTTTTTTTTTATTTAGACGAAAATCCGTTTTCCTCTGAAATTTCACACATATTAGTAGAAAAGGCAAATGACAGTGGTATTTAAAACCTGTTCATAGTATGTTTTCCGCAACGAAACGTTTTTTTTCACCTGGTGCACGTTTGCTTTAAAAATGTGAAATGCAGTACTGTATTTAGCGTGAATGGAGACGTGGCTATTCCTGACTGAACTAAAATCTGCTGAACAGCAGGTCCATAAGGTATTAAGATCCGTGAAAAATCCGATTTCACTTTTATTTCCCTCCATCTCATTTAATAGGTAAATCAGAGTGGCATTACAGTATTCAAAACAGCCTTTGCTTGGTTTCTCCTCTAATACCAAACAAGCTCATGCTTTTTTTAAACATCATTTTGCCTCAAATTCCACAGACATAACATAAATATGCCTTAGGATTTTTACAGAAAAGAATAATTTACCTTGGGAATGCTTTAACACAGCCACACCAGCGGTTTATTAGAAGGAAGTATTTATTTTCGGGTAACTTCAGGTGACAACTGTGCAGGATAATCGCTGATGCAAACGAAGGTGCTTATGGTAAGTTTTTATAAAGTGTGGAAGGGGCAACTCGTGCCTGAGCCCAAACCTCATCATGTTAGCCACTCCCCTACCCAAAAATCAGGAAAACTGACATGGTAAAACATTTTACGCTCTATGTGTACAATTGAGGACTACAGTGATCTGAAACAGTATTTGCCCTATTCCTGATTTCTGTGTTCCACAAATGGATAAAACTGGAAACCGTGTCGAAAATTCCGAGGAGTGGTTGACCACCTCAGAATGGCTAAAAAAAAAAAAAAAAAAAGGTTTTGGAGTGGCCAAGTCAAAGTCCAGATTTGAATCCAATTGAGATGCTGTGGTGTGACCTTAAATGGGCAGTACAGTATATGCTCGAAGACCCTCCAATATTGGGGAGTTGAAGCAATCCTGTGAAGAAGATGGGGCCAAAATTTCTCCACGGTGATGCGTAATTATCACAAAAGTTTTATTTCAGTTATGGCTGCCAAGGGTGGCACAACTCATTATTATGTTCAGTGGGCAATTACCTTTTCACATGAAGATAGGTAGGTTTATATTTTTTATTGTGTGTGTCTTAATAAATTCAAATGGCATTTAGAAACGGCATTTGATATTTTCTTGGGTTGTCTCTGTGTGATATTAAAATTGGTTTGATGAACTGACATCTTTGTGTTTGATAGATATGCATAGAACAGAAATCAGGAACAGTGCAAATACTTTTCACTGTACATAGTTGTCAGTTTTTGCACCATTTTAGCTACTATCCTCAAACATGTACAGTATAATGTGTTTTGAACCAAATCTCTGTGAAATTATCCTCTGCTCCAGGTGGAGGACTAAAAGTCCTGTTCGAGAGCGTTCTTGGCGTTACCGACTTCCTCCTCCCAAACAGGAACTGCATTCTCTACCTTTCCGAATGTGATGTCATTGCCGGCGCTGCCTACAAGAGGAAGCTGGTTTGGTACAGGAATGTGAGTTTGAGCTTCTCACTTTTTTAGTTTTTGTCCTAAGTCTTTGTGTTGACATTGCAGGCCTGCAGCAGCTTCCAGGAGCTGGTCATAGTGGAGAAAACACGCCTGGTCGAGCAGTACTTCTGGGCCGTCCAGAAGTTTGTTGTGCTGGAGCTCGGCTTGATGCTGCTACCGGTCGGTGGGCAGACCGAGGCGTCACAACTTGTCCTTCAAATGGTAACATCACTTTTTGTTGAGTTAGGTTGCTGTCCAGCTTTGCTTTGTTTACCTGAGTCAGCAAAAAGCAAGTTTTTTTTTTTACAGAAGAGTTGGGTTAAATTGTGGGGGTAAAAAATGAATTGATTCATTGTATGTCAGCCATTTGAGCGCAGTACCCCATGTTGCCACCCGTTTATAGCACTTTGAAGACCCAAAGAATATTGTGTTCTGCGACCATAGAACGACCAAACTTACCAAATGAAAGATTTTCTTCTTTCACCAGAAAATTCTTTCACCAGAAAAAAAACATGTTTCTTTCTCCGTTTTTTGGTAAACAGTAGTAGGACATGGTTTGGTTGCTCCAAAGACACAGTTTCCTGACCAAGAAAGGGAGACAACAAGCTTTTGTGAAAATAATCATGTCAAACTTAACAGTGATCTTTATCTTCTACCGCAAAGCTGTCCTGATCTGAAATTCAAAGCACTGCAATGGCTGAAATCTACAGGAATCCATGAGTCATTACAGTGGTGTGTGAACATGAATTTGACAAATGAACTAGGTGAGACCCTCTCCCATGCCTACCCCTACTTAACGAATACGTTTTTGGTGACAGTAAATCGTTGGAGTGCAGGTGATTTCTTATTCCAAATCATTAGGGAATGAGTGAATGATTACCAACATAGTCTCTTAAATATTAGATGGTAATAGTGTTCTTATTTCTGGTGGCAGGTTCACACCGACGGCGAGGAGAACACATTCAGAAGAAAAAGCTCGTCCGGACTCTTGGACCCGATGGTCTTGGCTGCAGTTCAGCAAGTTCCCGGGGTAGGCCGGGTCAAAGCTCTGGCCCTGCTGGAGCTCTTCTCCAGCATTCATCAGCTGTGCAACGCCACCGTTGCAGAGCTGGAAGCCGTTGTGGGCCAGACCGCTGCACAAAACATCCACACGTTCTTTCACAATTCCACTGCGGCAGGAAGATGACATGCGGCCACTCTGGAGATAATTAGGAACTTGTACTTGGACAGAACTGGGATGTTTTGGTGGCAAAACCTCTGAACATGTGCCGTATGGATTTTATGAATGGAGCAGTTAAATGGTTGGCACATGTGCCTCACAGTTTGTGGTTTGAATCTCGGTTGTGGAATTCCTGTGTGCAATGTGCATGTTTTGTTGATGCTTGACAAATTCTCAGTCCTCAAAAAAATCTCAGGAAACTATTTTTACACCTTTTTTGTTGTGCAAAGGTATCAAAACAGGTCTTGTAAATTACAGTCAAACCTCGGTTTTCGGACGTCTCGGTTCTCGTACAATTCGGTTTTCGAACTAAAATTTTGAGTTTTTTATGCCTCGGAATCCGAACAAATTTCGGTTCTCGGACTAACTGAGCGCACTTGAATGCGTCACTTAACTCCTCTCGGCTTCGCTACCTCGTGTAGCAACGCTACCTCGTATAGCTTCGCGAGGTGGCGAAGCCGAGAGGAGGTAGCAAAGCCAAGAGGAGTGAAGTGACGCTCCCTCCTGTCGCCGCGCTCCCTGGTGTCGCGTCGCTACACAGGAAGCGACCATTGTGAGCAGACGTTTTTGTACTGTTCAATAAAAAAAAGCAGACTTGTTTGGTGAGACGCTTCTGTTAGCGCGAGTGAAATCCCCCTCTTTTCATAATGGTTGGCCCTGGCAGCACGGGGGGAAGGGGAGGGGGGGACTTTCTTTTTTTTCACGGCCGGCATTTTTCAATGCAGCCGCACATAATGAACACTCTGGTGTCCGGTGTCTCATTATTATGCAATAATCGTACAGAAACAGCTTGTGAGCAGACGAGTTTGTATTGTTCGATTAAGAATTTTTTTTTTTTTTTTAAAGCAGACGTGTTTGGTGAGAACTACGTAATATTGGACTGTTATTTTTGCATCGTGTATCAGCCCCTAATCATGGCACCAAAGAAAGCAAGTGGAAGTGGTGAACCTGGTGAAGAAAAGAGGAAAATAGTGTGCAAAACTATAGAATTTAAGAAAGATTTAAACGCAAAATATGAGTCAGGTGTGCGTGTGTCTGTGTTGGCGAAGGAGTTCGGGATGCCGAAATGGCCCGCCTACTGCAGCCTGCTGACAGCTGGGAGAGGCGCACGCCCCACGACAGATGGAGAGAGAGATGTTCCTTCAATTTTTATGTTACTATGTTAATGTTAAAATTGGTAATCTCCCATTACATTTGTGCAGTTTATGGTGTGAAATTGTAAAAATAAGTGGTTTAAAAAAGTTGTTTTCTTGACTTGGAACGGATTAAAACATTTTACATTGATTTCAATGGGAAAAATGGTTTCGGTTTCCGAACAATTCGGTTTCCGAACAGTCTTCTGGAACGGATTAAGTACGAAAACCGAGGTTTGACTGTATTGACAAATATGTGTAGACTTGAAGTACTTTCAGTGGGCTTTTTCTGTTTTGTTTCCTCAAACCTGTTGAATTAGTGTGTGTGTGTGTGTGTGTGTGTGTGTGTGTGTGTGTGTGTGTGTGTTTGTTGGCCATATTGCCCTTGGGGAAAGAGACATTTGTGGAAATTGTAAAATAAGGCGACAATTTCTCACTTTCACACACAGCAAGTGTGTCGTTTTATTTTTTACTCAACTCTCGAGCCCAACAGGTAACGGCTGACAATCCGTTTCCCTAGCAACAAAACTAAACATGGCGGTCCTTAAAGGGACCGCAATTACTTTAAGTGTTTGCAGTTCGTGGTGAATTGTGAATTGCGAAGTCACTACACACGTCCCCCCAGAATTCAACACAACAAAAATAGACAAACTAAAGTTCAAGTCGTGGGGGGCGAATCCGACGGCCGTAGCGGCTACGCAGGACGGGGGAGTGAGGAAGCGCGTCCGCAGGGGGCGGGGGCGGAGGAAAAGTGGAAACTGGAGACGGGGGAGTCATGGGGGAGGGGACAGAGGGGAGAAGGCTAGGAGAGTGTCCAGTGGGAGGACGACCTCGCCTCGGAGGTTGAGCCACTTCAACCGGCCTGGCCAAGTCCAGGTGAGCTGGCTTAAGGCGGTCCACCGAGACCCGCTCGGGTTTACCCCCCATGTCAATGACAAAATGTTTCTGTCCCGCCTCTAAAACCCGGAAGGGGCCTTCATAAGGAGGGCGCAATGGCCCTCTGTGCCCATCAACACGAATGAACACATAACTAGCTGACAGGAGGTCCCTGGGCACGTGAGAGCCTGGAACACCGTGGCAGGAAGTGGGCAGAGGGGCAAAAAGTCTGGCATTGTCCAAGAGGGTGGAGCGTTGCGCTGTGGCCGACCAAGGGGTAGAAGCAGTTGGCACAAAATCCCCTGGCACCCGTAGAGGCTGGCCATAAACCAGCTCCGCAGAGGAAGACTGCAGATCCTCTTTAGGCGCTGTCCTGATGCCCAGCATGACCCACGGGAGCCTGTCAATCCAGTTGCCGTCCTTCAAGGTGGCACGAAGAGCAGCCTTCATTGACCGGTGGAAACGCTCGCAAAGGCCGTTGCTCTGTGGGTGATACGCTGTGGTGCGGTGCAACTTCACCCCCAAGCTGTCTGCCACTGCAGTCCAAAGTTCAGAAGTGAACTGCACGCCGCGATCTGAGGAAATGTCCGAAGGGGCGCCAAAACGGGATATCCAGGTGCCAATAAATGCCCGTGCCACGTCGACTGATTTAATGGATGACAGCGGGGCGACCTCCGCCCAACGTGTGGTGCGGTCGACCATAGTTAACAGGTGAGTGTAGGGAATTCGGCGAGTAGGCGATGGAAAGCGTCTGTGAGGGGGAGGATGCTGGAGAGTCGGATGACTTCAGCCGGGCCGAGTGTACACTCGTAAGAACAAAAAGTGGCAGCGTCTATCAAACGTTGATTTTTCATGTCCACTAAAAGTCCATGAGCGCACAAAAAATCCGCCCCCAAAAGCGGTACATCGACACGCGCTGTAACAAAGTTCCAACCAAAACGCTGCCCGCCGAAGCACAGTTCCACAAACCTCATGCCGTAGGTGCGGATGGGGCTCCCATTAGCAGCTGCCAAAGGGGGCCGTGGCTGTCAGCTACCATGTCGATCTGCGATGCGGGCAAAATGCTGCGTTGCGCCCCTGTGTCGCAGAGGAAACGCCGTCCAGAGATAGAGTCGCAGATGAAAAGTAGCCTGCCAACGTTGCCGACGCTCATGGCCACTAATGAGCGCCAGCCACGGCGTTTCCCGGCCCGCCGAACGAGCACGGCGAGCGGCACTTCCTGGCCTTCGGTCCAAACTTGGCGTGGTAAAAACATAAACCAGTAGCCGGCCGCGGGTGAGGCACAGCCGCTGCGACGAGCGCGTAATTATCGGGGGCACCAGCGGCAGCCACGGGGAGGAGAGCCGCTGCACAGTGTTGCTGGCTGGCCAGGAAAAATTTATCAGCCTCCGCAGCTAGCTCTCTACAGTCAGTGATAGCAGTGTTCGCTAAAGCTGCCCTCACCTGTGCGGGTAATTGGCGCAGAAAAAGGTGAAGAAAAAGAAAGTCCGGTTTGTGCTCGCCCAGCAGCTCGAGCATGCGATCCATTAACTCGGAGGGTTTGCCGTCCCCCAGGCCGTGGAGAGAGAAAAGTTTGCTGGCTCGTTCAGCGTCGGAAAGTTCAAAGGTTTTCAATAAGTGAGCCTTCAGCGCATCATATCGTCCGTCTGTCGGAGGAGACTTGAGGAGACTCACGACCCTGGAAGCCGTCGAGCTGCCCAGCGCGGAAACAACGTAGTAATATTTAGTAATGTCCGCAGTGACGTCGCGTAGGGCGAACTGGGCCTCGGTCTGAGCGAACCAAGCAGACGCAGATGATTCCCAAAACTCGGGGAGCTTGAGCGAAACAGCGTTCACGGACATCTTCGCGGTCTGGAATCGTCCAGCAAAAAACGTCGAGGGTCACCAGTGTGGAAATTGTAAAATAAGGCGACAATTTCTCACTTTCACACACAGCAAGTGTGTCGTTTTATTTTTTACTCAACTCTCGAGCCCAACAGGTAACGGCTGACAATCCGTTTCCCTAGCAACAAAACTAAACATGGCGGTCCTTAAAGGGACCGCAATTACTTTAAGTGTTTGCAGTTCGTGGTGAATTGTGAATTGCGAAGTCACTACACATTGGTCTATTTGATTTTGATGTGTACTTCTACCTAAGTACAGTGTGTGAGTACTTTTACCACTTCTGCTTTCAAATACAACTGTTTTAAGCATTGTAATCGAGGAAACTGTATTTGACAGGTTTTGCGTTTTCTCTCCAAATTTAACACGAACATTCATCGCCGGTAGCGAGAGCACCTGTCGTGGTCAACTACCGGCACATTTGACTGTCTATTACTGGCAGCAGGTGTTTCGTTTCCGTCCTATTTATATGCAGCTGTTCAATTTCATATTGATTGGAATCAAAGAGGTAATGATAGAATCGATTTTATTATTACCAGTAAATGTGCATCACGTCAAGTTGAAGTAATGTGGTACAGTTTGTCTTTTCCAAAGGGAGAAATGGCGCGGGCTAATGTTGGCTTGTTAGCTAAGGGCCATTTTGTGAAATCGCACATCGCCGGTTGCCAAAGTAACTTAACATTCGTTCTCTTTGTAACGCTTTATTTTATCGCAATTTTTCATATTCACAGACCAAGTGAGTGTTTTCGAGGTCAAAGACGATGTCCAAGTTGATTAATTTGAAGGTAAGCTGTGGCCTAATTATTGTCACTTGAATGTCTTGCCACGTTTCTATCTTCGATGTAATTTCTCAAATACAAGAATGAATAAAGTGCAAATAATTAACGTTGGTTAAAATGTCGAATCGTTCGTAACAACGTGTCTGTTTCAAATTATGCCAGTCTTTGACTAATTTACTATCAAGACGACATGTGAAAATGCAAAAAAAAAAAAAAAATCTCCACGTAACACTATCGTTGTGCCCCTCAGCGCATTTTCAGTTATCTATCCTTTGTTGAAAAGATAATATCAGAGGTGTTCTTGGCAGTGATTGTCAACATGTTATATGTAAACATTCAATTCTGCCTGGTAGAAGCGTGAATTCTGTCCAGGCCATATAGCAGACAATGAGACGTCCAATTAAATTTCAGCATAATTTCACATCATACAGAAAGTTACCTACTTGAGCTAGAACCGGGTGAAGAAAAATGAAAGTATGACAGTATGAAACGAATCGGTTTAGGAATTCTGGAGGGAGGATGAGAGAATTCCCTTTAAGGAAAAAAACGTTTCACAGACCTGAGACTTTGGGCTGGCCATCTGCCTCGCTTGGTTGGGAAGTGGTATACTGTATTTGATATTGAGATATTTGCAGGAATTCAGATGGAATAAGGAAGCAATATTTACTCCTAATGAAATTAGCAATACTGTAGTATGTTACGGTGATTAATTGTGACATCAATGGTATCGTTTAGTAGTATGATTAAATTAATTGTAGCAGAAGTAAGACTTGGTGTTTTTGGCTGCTCATCTGGAAGTGTGCATAAGAATCTCTATTTCCAACATGGCAGTTTGTGGACCCTTCATGCATCTGGGCCCAGCTGGACAGCCTCGGTGGCATGGAGGCGGTAGGCGAGCATCAGTACAACGAGCTGTTCGCACACATGAACAATTTCTATGATAACGTCACCAGTGATGAGTGTGTGGTGACGCCCTCCTCACTGGAGGAAGGACAGGTAAGCTTTGCTCAGTCAGATGTGTCTCATGGACTTGGGTGTGTGTGTTCTCTGATGGGATAGATGTGTGTTCGGCTCAGGTGTGTGTGGTATACTGGTCCCAGATGAAGATATGGTGCCGGGCCAGGCTACAGTCCATTGTCTCTGACTCTCATATGTCTATTGCTTGCTGTGACCTGCTGGACCATGGAGAATCTCTGGTTGTCCTCCTCAGCCAGTAAGACCATAACCTACACTGTGTGTGTATGTTCTCTGCCTGCTTTTTGTGAGGGCTTATTGGAATAACTTGAATAATTGCATCATGAAAGCATTCAAAGTACATTTTTCAGCTAGAAATAAGTTGCTGCAGTAGCGCTGAACCCAGAACAAAGATTGCGGAAAAGAAATCCCCCCCCCCCCAAAAAAAATCTCAAGGTAGCTTGGATATCTTTAGCTAAGTCTAATTAGCTGACCACTGCATCCAACTCTACCCTCTCATCCAATGACTCCCACATCACTCACCATGTTAGCTGTGCCTTTTAAAGCCTACACATTCAAAGTCACACAATTATTTCAGTGTAGAGCATGAGATGACTCCAATTGGACAATATTAATACTTACACCAAACATGCATATTTTGTCTGGGTATTGTATCATGTTTTTGATTATGCTAAGTCACCTTTTTCTGATTGTGGCAGCTGATATCTAAAGTTGTATTCTCATCCTCATTTGAGAATCCGACATGTCAAGCAGGACTTCCTCCAGCTGCCATTCTGGATGCGGAGGTTCCATCTGGCGAGGGTCAAGCCCCTGACGCTCCAAGTGTCTTTTTGCGAGAAAGCCAAGCTGGTGTAAGAATGCTTATAATCACGAACTCCATAATACGGTTCGCTTGTGATGGATGTGTGTTTTGTTTGCAGGCTATCCAGCCACTGGGACAGCTCAGCCACATCCTACATGCATGACCTTCTCAACAGTGAGCCTCATGACATGCGCAATGCTTTTCAGTGTTCATCACTCACACGTTTTTCCTCATGTCAAAGCTTCAAGTCAGACGGAGGCTGTTCTACTGAAGGATGAGTCCAACTCCACCGCCATTGAGCTCTACGTGAGCGTTAAGAACGTCAAGGTCACCTCGCTTAAATATAAACATTTCATGTATGGAATGCCGACATACTATGTTTTACGCTCATCCTTCTGGGGACAATTATACCCCTCCAATCTCCAAGCAGTCAATATGAAATCAAACTGTTTCAAACGAGATATTACATGTGTATTTTTTCTAAAATTAAGAGCTCGTGTTTCCAAATTCCCTCATTCACTGTAGTTTGGTAACAATATGGACTTGATTGTTTAATGTCACACTTGATGGGTCAGTAGGCACTCCAGACATACAGCTATTTGCTTACAGCACTTGAAAAAGTTACTTTTCCCTAAAATGTCCCATATAAGACTGGAAGTACATCTATTTAGCTTACGCATTCAATATGTCATGAGTCTTAACATTATTCTTTTTATTTTCAGATATGTGTGAATGATGAACTGGTGTCCAAACAGTTTGCCATTCACAGCCAAGATTGTTCTGACAGCAGCAAGCTGGAACAGCTCAATGTTCACCATTTAAGATTTACACAACACAGCCACAACACACCTGCTAAGAAGCCCACAGCACAAGCCGCAGCCACTCCAGTGCCATTTCCAAAAGAAACTGCGCCTCCTCCAGGTATAAACACATTCAGCCAAAATCCTTGTTCTGTAATCGTGTTAACTTTTTTGGGGAGGGGGGCATTTGGCAAATACTTAAGGTGCATTACCGGTGGGCCACCTTGAGCATGCCAATGAGAGTGGTATTTAATGCACCAAAAGTATTTGCCAACCGATGCAAGGGCTGCAAAGATTAGTCGACTATTCACAACGACATTTATGATCTAAAGCAGGGGTGTCAAACTCATTTTTGACCCGGGCCATATTGTAGTTACGGTTTGCCTTGGAGGACCGTTATGAAATTTGGGAAACCATATAAATGTTGAATCACTTCCCCATATACAGTCAAACCTCGGTTTTCGAACGTCTCTGTTCTTGACCAAATCGGTTTTCGACCAAAAATTTCGAGTTTTTTATGCCTCGGATTACGACCGAAAATCGGTTCTCGACCAAACTGAGCGCACTTGAATGCGCCACTTGACTCCTCTTGCTTTCCTTTCACGATAAATTGACGCTTTCTCGTCACTAGACGAGGAAGTGATGCTTCCTCGTCTTGCGTTCCCGGTGAGCAGATGTGTTCAATAAAGATTTTTTTTTTAAAAAGAGCGTGGTTTCGTTTTTTGAACAAATTGGTTTTCGAACAGCCTTCTGGAACGGATTATAGTCAAAAACCGAGGTATGACTGTATCACATACACAGCACACAACAAATTGATGAATAACTAGTTTTAAAATCTGAAGTCAAGAATAATGACTGTTATTGTGGATTACATAGGATAATTTGACATTTTGGTTCAGACTTTAGCAAGCGTCATGGAACTTAACATGCTTGATTTGCTTTCGTGGGCCACATAAAGTGATGTGGCGCGCCAGATCTGGCCCCTGACTTTGACACCTGTGATCTAAAGTGTTGACAATGAATTTAATAGTTGACAAGTCGTTTGTTTTTATATATATTTATATAAATTGGTGCATTGATTTTCTGTTGAAATACGGCGTTGATAGACGAACATCTGAAAAGGAAGCATGTTGTTGCTGATGCCCGACTTCATTTCTGACATATGGACAGTCATGTATAAATGCTAACATGAGCACACACAGGCTACCATGTGTGTTTGATGTAACACAGTGTCCTGTTGCGTTACGCTAACATATTGTCACGTCTACTATGGATTATGACGGCATTAGTGAACTCCAGTTTATTAACAACCAAAACAGTTTCAATTTGCACACTCGAGTACGTGAACAGTGTTGCGTTTATCAACTTGGACATAGCAACACTCAAAGTAAAACAATATGGCCGTTTTGCCACAAGCCCTCAAGGACATCCATCCATCCATTTTCCGAACCGCTTCATCCTCACTAGGGTCGCGGGGGGTGCTGGAGCCTATCCCAGCAGTCTTCGGGCAGTAGGCGGGGGACACCCTGAATTGGTTGCCAGCCAATCGCAGGGCACACAGAGACGAACAACCATCCACGCTCACACTCATACCTAGGGACAATTTAGAGTGCCCAATCAGCCTGCCATGCATGTTTTTGGAATGTGGGAGGAAACCGGAGCACCCGGAAAAAACCCACGCAAGCCCGGGGAGAACATGCAAACTCCACACAGGGAGGCCGGAGCTGGAATTGAACCCGGTACCTCTGCACTGTGAAGCCGACGTGCTAACCACTGGACTACCAGGCCGCCCCCCTCAAGGACAACACATGGCAATTAAACACATAACCCAGTTTGTTATAATGTACTAATTTATTTCTAATCTTTAAGGATGTTTTTTTTTCCTTCCAGGTGAATAGCACGTTTTGATTGTTAAGATAAAATTACCACTTTTAAATTATGCATCCGAGTAAAACAAAGCAAAATATATGAAGTAATTGTTTTATTTATGTTCCTATATTTTAATGCAGTGTTAATATTCAAACTACAGTCAAACCTCGGTTTTCGAACGTCTCGGTTCTCGTACAATTCAGTTTTCGAACAAAAATTTAAATTTTTTTATGCCTCGGATGATGAACAAATTTCGGTTCTCGAACTAACTGAGCGCACTTGAATGCGTCGCTTCACTCCTCTCTGCTTCGCTTCCTTGTAGCGTCCATTGTGAGCAGACGTTTTTGTATTATAATAATAATAATACATTTTATTTATAAGCGCCTTTCAAAACACCCAAGGACACTTTACAATCAGGAACAAGAACAATAAAACACAATGCGGCTGAGCAGCGGCAGCCAAACGCGCCAGCGTTCACTCAACCCGGAAGTCAGAAAGAAACCACAAGGGAGGGAGAGGGGGAGAAAATTGTTCAATCGAGATTTTGAAAAAAAGCAGATGTGTTTGGTGAAACGCTTCCTCGTGTAGCGCCCATTGTGAGCAGATGAGTTTGTATTGTTGTCAATAAAAAAAAGCAGACGTGTTTGTTGAGACGCTTCTTTTAGGGAGAGTGAAACCCCCCTCTTTTCAGAATGGTTTGCCCCAGCAGCATGGGCGAAGTGCGTGCGTGCGTTTGTTTACGGCCGGCAGTTTTCATTATTATGCAATAATCATACAGAAACAGCTTCCTCGTGTAGCATCCATTGTGAGCAGACGAGTTTGTATTGTTCAATAAAGATTATTTTTTTAAAAAGCAGACGTGTTTGGTGAGATACGTAATATCGGACTGTTATTTTTGCATCATGTATCAGCCCCTAATCATGGCACCAAAGAAAGCAAGTGGAAGTGGTAAACCTGGTGAAGAAAAGAGGAAAATAGTGCGCAAAACTATAGAATTTTAAGAAAGATTTGATCGCGAAATATGAGTCAGGTGTGGTGTGTCTGTGTTGGCGAAGGAGTTCGGAATGCCGAAATGCCCCGCCTACTGCCTGATGACAGCTGGGATAGGCGCACGCCCCATGACAGATAGAGAGAGAGAGAGATGTTCCTTCAATTTTTATGTTACTATGTTAATGTTAAAATTGGTGAAAATAAAACATATTACAGTTTGTTTGTACAGTATTTTACATACTACCTGCTCTCCTATTACATGTGTACAGTTTATGGTGGTTTTAAAAAGTTGTTTTCTTGACTTGGAACGGATTAATTTTTTTTTACATTGATTCCAATGGGAAACATGGTTTCGGTTTTCGAACAGTCTTCTGGAACGGATTAAGTACGAAAACCGAGGTTTGACTGTATGTTTAATGTTACAGTGACTTACCATCATATTAAACATATGGTTTAGGAATTAAACGTCTGTTTCATTTTGATAAACACGACACTTATATTTTGATGTTGGCCATGATGGTGGTATTGGAGAGCCAAGTATTTTATTACGTGTCAAAAGTTCAACAACCACTGATCTAAAATGTTTGTGCCATTTACCAAATGTCATGTGACCCTCAGTGATGAGGCAAGCTGGACTTGGAGGCTATGATGGGATGACAGCGACCTCTCAGGTCAGTGTTTTGTAGTGAATGTGCCCCACTGACGTGTCATTTTTATCCAGTTTGTTTCTATTTTGTCTGTTTTGTACCCATGTTGTTTTCATGGTGTCCTTGTTATATTCACTTTGCATCCATCCTTGGTTGCTGTTTTTCAGAGCCCAAGCCCAATGAGTGAGGGAACCAGCAGGTCAAAGGCCACAAATGGACAAACTTTACCAGGCAGCATATCGGAGAGGTGAAAGCACATCAGCATGAATGAGGTAAAGGGGGGAAAAAAAAGATGAGTCGTGACAGCAGTGTGTCGTTTCAGTGACTCGTCGAAGGAATCTGTCTCCTCCTTGGCCGCCACATTCAAGTCTCACCTCAATCCGGCAAGCAGCTTTAAGGAGGCAGAGGCAAATGTGAGTTTTATATAAAGCATAATTAAAAGTAAGACAACGGCAATTACGGTCATATGTGAACATTACAGGTGAGTCAACCTGAAGACCTGATTGAGTATTCACCTCAACATTCTTCAAGCTCATCCAGCACAAGACAGGAAGTGTAAGCGGAATGCTCGGCACTACTCTGATACTCCGGGAACCTTGAAACACCAAAAAAAAAAAAGTGTGTGTGTGTGTGTTTTATTAAATCAAATAAAAAAAAATCATATGTAGGGGAGTCTCCAGACTACCACAATTTGAGAATATCTCCTCTAAAATGAAAAATGCAGCAATCTAAAATGTGAAAAATCAGCCTGACGGTGTTGTGTGCGTTTCAGTCTGTCTCCCGCCCAGTCGGATGTGAAGAAGAGGACCAAATATAACTCGGCGTGCACAAGGTGTTTCATGCTGTATAATTGTTAGCAGCCTTATTTGACTGACAGTCAGAGCATCAGAGCTTCAACATGTTGCTCCGTGACTGCAGAATGGCACACTGTATTTAATCTGACCCCTTTAATTTCTCGTTGCTGCTTGGAGACTTTTGGAGTGGTTGAATCCACAGTCTTTGAAAGTCCAGTCGGATGGCGACGTTGATGAAGATAATCCGGTGAGCCTGCTTTTATTTCCTGAGTCATGTTATCTGTTTCAAGTCCATGTGACTCTACCTTTTTTAGATGAAGGCATTATAAAGATAAGAAGGTGATGCTGATCTTTTTGTTTTTCTGTCAGATGCTTCCCAGTTCTTCCAAGACGGGTTGTATTCTCGTGCACTACGCTGTCCCGATGGAGCTGTGCTCAAGCCTGGATGATGCCCCCATCACTGAGAAACTTCGCAGGGTAGGCAATTACATACCATTATTGTTAATAGAGCTACAGCTGATAATTTAGATGCAAATACCATTGCATAATGGAATGGAATGGAATACAACTTTATTGTCAAATGTGCTGTACGTATGTGTAACATACAGCACAGATGAAATTTCTTCCCCCTCAACATAAAACAAGAGGAGCCGCTGCGGGTGTCCGCGCCGCCATCAAAAGAATAATTGATGGAAACTGTAAATTCTTTGAAACTGGGGCCGTTATTGGTCAAAACAATCCCAAACCAATTTCCAGACATGAATTTCAACTTGTACGAAATGTGATATAGACATATTTTTAATGAATGTTGTCAAACAGTAGCTATCTTTCATATCTTTGTGCGTAACCAAAGAGCTTTGGGCACTATATGGTGTAGCTCAAGCATGTTCGACTTTGGTCTTTGAGGGCCGCTGTCCTGTGGGTTTTCCCAACTCCAACACACCTGATTCAACCGATCAGCTCATCAGCAAGCTCTGCTCAATAGCGATTCAGATCATTAGTTTCAGTTGTGTTGGACTAGGGAGATATCTACAACAGGCAGGACAGCGGCACTCGAGTACCAGGTTCGGACACCCTTGGTGTAAGTAAAGCATGATATAAGTGCATTGTAATTACTGAAAAGATGGTGAATAAATTATTGTTCCTTAAAATCTTATCTCACAGAGCGGCGAATATTTGCAAGTGTGAAGAAGCGAATGTTACATTGTCGTCAAGGTCGTAAATGGTCGCCTGACATTCGCCTGTAATTTTATTGTCTCAAGAAGACTTTCAAAATGTCTTTGCGTTGCAGAAAGTCTGGCGGATGTTTTCGACCTAGTATGAACCCTGAACGCTCATTTTGCGACCACTTTTTCTAGCCAAGAACTGAGCAAACATTAGCAACCAGGCAAGGGAACAATGTTTGATCAGGGTTTTCAAAAATAAAAATAAAGATGTCGAAGTCTCAAAAAGCGAAAGTTTTCGGGGGCAGTTTTTTTTGTTTCTGCTCTGTCTCTAGACAATGGCGCGGGAGCAGTTCTGCCTGTCTCCCACGGATCTTCTTAGTTGGCCCTCCGTGGGTCGAGGAAACAACACCGTGGTCATCTCACACACAGCCGACCAACCCCAAAGCTACCTGGCACCCTTCCTCAGTCACATGCTGCTCAGCACTATCTTCACCATCTCCTCTTCCAGAGCTGGCGTGAGTGCACATCACAAATATGACACATAACTCCACCTCGCAGAATTGAAATAACAAGCTTGCGTTGTGTGCACTTGTAGCCAGTAGCAGTGGTGCTGTGTCCTGGCTGGGAGAAGGTCCAGCTGGTGTGTGACCTTCTAGAGGATAGCAAGGTTACCCGGCACCTCAATCCAACCTGCGTACTGATCGGTGGGGCCAAAGATGAGGCCAAAGGCTTCAAGATTCCTAAAGATTGTAAGTTGCTAGAACATGTTCGTCTCTTCCTCCTTCTCCTCCTCTTAGCAAACCCAGGGCTTGCGCGTGAAATGGTAACAAATACATATTGCGTAGCTGCAGCCTCCATAATATCCAAAGAAGTGTAAAAGGCTGCTTCCAGGTGGGTCACTTTGCACCCAGTGGAAAATATGCACTTGACCGTCTTTGCTCCTAGCCTGTCCAGCGCCCTACCCTGCATTGTGCAAGTGCCTTGGCACTGGTGATGGCCCTTTATCTGAGCTTTCTTCCGTTCTCTTGTTCAGGCCTGCTGCTGGTGACCACCCCCTTCAGCTTGGTCCGTCTGCTGTCATGTCACTGCTTTATGTTCCTGCGTTTGAGCCACATTGTGTTGGATGAGGCTGACCAGCTCTTTACACTTGCTCCAGAACAGGTGACACCTTGGTGGTGTTGTAAAGTTTCTGCAAAATTGTACCAAGAGATGAAAATTTTGATGTTTATTAGAAATGGTTACAACCACGCTATCTAGAATGGATGTAAAATATTCAATGAATTTGCGATGACTCACGATTAAAAATTTGAATTGAATGACAGACGTAATCGTTTTTATAGAGTGTAGGAGGGATATAACTATATAAAAAGATATACATTATACATAGTGTTTTTGGTCTGTCCCCTGTTGTTGGTGAATGTCTAACCCATAATTGACTGATACTGTTTGAAATAGAATTTTGTTTTGTAGAATGTATACCCGCCAATAAATTGCATTTAAGAATTGAAACTGTATTACTCAGCTTTTGGTGTTTGACGACAGGCGTAGGTCTCCTGGAAAATATTTCATCTATAATGACACCTAAAAGCATCATTCCTTCCTCCTCCTCTCAGATGGAGAGCATTTTGCTGCATTTTCAGAAGGTCATCTCCCGCCAGGAAATGTCCTCATGTCCACAGCAGCTAGTCGCTGTGGCCAAGCGGTGGACGAGTCACATGGAGGCTTTGGTGGCTGAGCGCATGCCCTACGCTTGTGTCATTATAGCTGCTCCCGAAGAAGCGGTGCTGTATGGAAACGTGCAGCAGGTCACTGCATAGGAACTTTGACACTGTAGGTGGGATTCTGATGATGATGGTGATGATGTCATGTTGTTCCAGATGGTCTTCATGACCTTGGAGAGTGGCAAGATCTCCACATTGTTGAGTGTGTTGGATTTCAGCCCTGATGTGGGCCAGAAGACTATCATCATCTGCAACTCCGCTGAGGAGGTTGAAGATGTCCACAGAGTGAGTCTTAATGACAAGTCTGTGTTTTAAACAAGTGTTGGATCACTGCACAATTTATTTTATTGATTACATTTCTCAGGATGTTTTTTTTTTTCATCCAAATAGCTTTGTTTCCAACTCCTTGAATTCACAGTGCATCCTCACTGACTTGAACTCCATCTACAAACCTTGTTTACAAAAGCACAGTCAGCATTGAAAAGTTGCCGCTGATTGGCTGAGCATTGCCAAACACATGTTGCCCATTTATACAGTTGAAAGCAGTGAATTATCCACACGTTGGATTCTTAGACCTCAGGTGTGTGCTTTTAAGCCACAAAAATCTGATCTGATAATGCTGTGGGCAAACATTTCAAAACCTGTTTGGTTTCAGGAAATTGTCTTGTTTGATATCAGGAGATTGTCTTGACTTTCTCTATAAGTGAGCGATAGAAAAACAACTGACTTTTGTGTAAAATGTTAAGATTTTTAGAAAAACTTTTCTTTTCTTCCAAAAGGCTGTGAGCTGTAAATCTGCATCCGGTCTGAAGATTCATGAGGATTTAATGCACACGTTGGACTCAGTGCTCCAGCAGTGGGCCAAAAGCGTTGGCCCTGGGACACAAGTCTTTCTGGGTAAAACACGAGACACTTCATGCACTCACACTTTGGCGCTCGTCCTCTGGGTAAGGATAAGATTTGTCTTCCTGAGAAAAAAAATTCTGAGAAAAAAGGAAAGCAGGTGGACCCTCTATACATATAATCTTCCACAAAATGATGATTCCATACCATACAGCTCAGAAATGTTCATTTACATGAAAATACATCTGGGCTTTCTGTGCATTTCTTAAATCGGCTTCAACTGTCCACAAGTGCTTTGACTAGCAGTCAAACAAGCAGCAGATCTTAACGATCTGCAAGCCATACCGTAGACACCTTCAAATTAATTTACAAAAAAAGTATTGATTTTAAAATCTGCATAGAGTGGAACCTCTCGTTAAGAACGACCCTTTTTTTAACCAACAATTTGGGTTATGCACAAAATTTACCCAGAAAAATTACCTCTATTTACGGTCTTGGCATGTATGAGTGGATAGATCAATGTTGTTTCTTCTTGCACTGCGTAATCATCATTGGCAAAGTGCAGTCCCTTTGAGCATACTCAGGTCGAAAATGTATACGTACCATCAAGTGAGAAGCTCGGTCATCCGGGAGGGGCTCAGAGAAGAGATGCTTCTCCTCCACATCGAGAGGAGCCAGATGAGGTGGCTTGGGCATCTGATTCGGATGCCTCCTGAACGCCTCCCTGGTGAGGTGTTCCGGGCATGTCCCACCGGGCGGAGACCCCGAGGACGACCCAGGACACGCTGGAGAGACTATGTCACCCAGCTGGCCTGGGAACGCCTCGGGATCCCCCGGGGAGAGCTGGAAGAAGTAGCTCGGGAGAGGGAAGTCTGGGCTTCCCTGCTAAAGCTGCTGCCCCCGCGACCCGGCCCCGGATAAGCGGTAGAAGATGGATGGATGGATGGATCAAGTGTCATCAGTTATCCAAAGAGAATCTCATTTGCAGTGATAATCCCATTTTCCCCACCTCCACAATAAAGCGTATTTTTGGAGAAGATAATCATATTTGTTGAGAGACTAAATATATATTTTCCAGCATGAAAGGCACAATATAACTGCAATAACATTTTCCCCACTTGATTTGATTTATTATTTTGTTTAAAAAAAAATCATAACGATACTTCCACTAAGCCATGAATTCTTGCGCTGCTTTTGTTTTGTTTTAGTCACTGCCACAGAGTGCCTGACGTGTTTGGGGGTGACAGATGGCACCTTTGTGGTCCACTTTGGCTTCCCACGTTCACCCAAAATCTTTGGAAGCCGACTCTTTTGTATGAGCAACAACTTCAGAAAACTCACAGATTCTGTAAGGCCAGGACCAGGTGTCTTTGTTCTTGACCGGATCCAGCTGTAATTCCATCTCTGCTTTCCTTACAAGCCTTCCTCCCAAGACTCTTTGTCAAAAATCCATCAAGTCTGCACATCCTTGCTGCTGGTCTCGGAGAAGAACGCACAGCACGTTGGTGGGCTGGTTCGCTACCTCAAACGAAGCCACACTCTGCTTCCTGCGGAGCTGCTCTCGTTTGCAGAGGCGGTCGATGTGGCCCGCGAGGAGCAGAAGACTAAGCGGCCACTCTGTCACCACCTGAAGAGCTTTGGAGTGTGCAGGTTCAAAGCCACCAGACAACACTGTATGAAGATGAAAAATACAGATGCTGAGGCTTTGTACAAATATTCAAGTCAGGAAATTTCGGACGTACACTAAACCACCTTTGCAGACCCACCTGCATTAAATTCAACTCAAGATGTTTATTTTTCCTCTCAATTGCTTCTTACACAGCTGCTTACCGCAATGTACACAAACTTCAACATTCTCCCTCTCAGTCAACCTACGCCTCCCCTCACGTGTGTGCACTCCTCCCCCAAATAATGGATGAATATTCGGTATGAGGGCGGGCTCGGGCAGCTTCATTCCTCCACTGTGCAGTGTTCGCTAATTTCATTGGTCAGAGGTGACAAGACTGGATAATTGTATTGACGGCTTGAAGCTCAGTAGTAAAAATTCATGAATAAACTGCATATGGTAAGTATAAACCCTCAAACTGATCACACATGGGGCAGTATCACACACGAACAAAATATAATTACATTTACATTCAAACATCAATATGTTCACAGTCTTTTAGTACAACATCGCTCACGGGTATATGATTATAGTGGCTTTGAAGGAATTTTGCTGCCTCTCGTAATTATGCCGCATCTTCGGCAAGTGTAGCGCAGGACTGCCCAGCACAACAATGTATGTTTAACGTCCATTCTGAAATTTCATCTCAAAATGAAATATCCTCCACTTAATTTGAGTAGGATATGTGTGTGTGTGTGTGTGTGTGTGTGTGTTTTGCTGTGTAGGTTCAGTGCCATGTGTCCAGATCGCCACAGACTCATCTTTCAACTGGATCAGTCCAAACTTCCTGCTTCTGGACTCATAGAGGTTACTATGCCACAATGCCACCTACCAGAGAGGGGGACTCAAGTTTTGATGACTTGTAGTTTGACAGTAACTCAAAAGATGTGGAGTTGGACTTGGGACTGGGAGGGATGAGACATGAAGACTTGACAGACTTAATAGTTCATTTTATATGCTTGGTTTCAAGACTAAAACATAAAATTAGTGCATTAGGCTGTATTAATATGTCAGTATAGCCAGCATGCTGGGAATGGCACTGTCATGATAGGAAGATTATCTTGTCAATCAGTGGAATAACCTTTCATATCAGATGGGATCATTATGTCATGTTGGGCTGCCAACTATTATTGATGTATCTGATCAAGTGCAGAAAGCAACATTTGTTTTTCAAAGAAGATACTCAGGCCGACCACAGTATTAGTCTGCTTTAGTAGAGTATGAGGGACCAAGCCTTCCCGCGAATTATGAAAAACCACGCACAGCAAAAAAAAACCCCGAGATGAATTAATATTGGGTAAACCATGAATATCAAATGATTTATTGTACACATAACTCTGATTTGTCTGCAGCACATGCCTGTGATCTGTGTGCAGGTGTTGCCTCTCCACATCAAGACTGCGTCTGTCTTCTATGGTCGTATAATCCAGGAGGAGGACAACGTCTTTGACAGCATGGTGGCTGACATGACGTCTTACTATGCCGACAGCAAGCCTTGTCCTGAGGAGGTGCTACAAGGAGGCTTATACGCTGTGCTGGATAACGACAATTTCCACAGGTCTTGCATCCTTCCATTTATTGAGCGAGACATTCTAAACCGACCCATTCTAGGCAATACATTTCAATACAGAGACCTTGCAAAGTAAAGTCTTCCCCTTGGGTGCTCTTTTCCACAGATGGTTTCTCTGTGCCATGTTTATTTTAATAATATAGTTGATCAGGGTATGTGTGCGTGTTTTGTACATTTGTGCGTGTGCATGCACAGGCATGATTGTGGGCATATGTATCTGTGTATGTTGTGGGTTGGGGATGTTTTAATAAAGTTTGAATGGTTGATTGATATAGTGGGGGTTTGTTTTCTGTGAACTGTCCGTGTGATGCTAAGCATAGTTCCTACTGCTCCTACAGGGTGAAGGTCCTGAATGTTCCCGACACCCAAGGCCTATTTTTCAGTGTCCTTGTTCGTTTCATTGACGTCGGAAACGAGGAAGAAGTCAAATCCCACCAGATCCTGCGACTGCCCGAGCAATTCCACTCTTTGCCTGGCCAGGCTGTGGAGATGATCCTGTGCCAGGTGAAGCCTGGTGACGCAGAGACGGACTGGCATCCCAAGGTACCCAACAGTTGTGAGTTGTATCTGCAAGCTCCTCAAGGGGAATTCTTCAAGTCGTAATCTATTTTTCTTCTCACTAATAGTTGTTAACACTATAACATAGGACAATTTGCACATGCAGGAATAAGCCATCATTTATGAGCAAATAATAATCATTTAGCATGCAACTACTGTCTTTATTTTGGCCAAAGAACTAACCAAACTGTTCATCGCTGGTTGTAGTATAACACAATGGCAGTAAAGCAGAAGTAGCCAGATAATTAGCCAAGCTGATCACTTGAATCAGGTGTGTTGGGAAACATCTAAAACAGGCAGTATAGTGCCCTGTCGGACGAGAGTTGCCCATCCCTGTTTTAGATTAAACATAAGAGTCATTTGCACTGCACCCAAAATCTTATTGATCCCAAAATGGAACGAAACTAAAAATCTTGGGAACCATAATATTTGAATACCTTCCAGGTGACTAGACTCATCAGCCAGAAGATACAGGGTGTTAAGCACCGAGCCAGAGCCGTCCTCAGTCTGGAAAACACAGTCTTTCTGGATTCTATGGTATGTTTTGACTGACAAGATGGAACTTGGACACATTGAAAACAAACTTAATTGCTTCTTGGAGGTTCTGGAGAGTCGAGTGGCCGGTATGAAAACCGTGATCAGTGAGTACAACGTTCCCACTCTCATTTTGAGTACGGGTATGGCAGAACGAAACCCAGATCATCTGGACCAGTTGAAGCTTCTCAGTTGGGAAGGAACAACCAATCATGCATGTGGGTAAGCAAAGCAAACTCCTGAGGAACGTCGGGATCCAGTTACTTGCTGGACTGCTCTGAGCCTGATATTGGCGCCATCACATTTCTGTTTGTGTGGGTGGGTGGGTCGGGGGTTAATAATACAATTCTGTTCTTTTATTTTACTCATAATCCATCTGTCTATTTTCTGCAATGTTTATCCACATTCGCAAAGACAAACAACACGTTCTTGCTGTTTTATTCAATATTTTGAATTTCATCCACTCCAATTAATCAGTCATCCTTGATATTTTTACTGTGTTGCACACATTTTTTTGTGTGTCAGGTTAATACTTCCCAGGAGTGGCTTGAATAAGATATAAAGCCCAGAAAATGTTAAATGTCTAATATTCTGTTAGATTTTATACTACAAGTAACCCATGACAATACAAGAAATGCTTTCTTAAAGGTGTATATAAAACAGTATAAAGATGCTAAATATGAAATAGTAATTGACATTTATTGTATTAGATGATGAATATACAGGGCCAGTGATGGTTTTTGCAAGCCCACCACAACATGTTAAAGGGCTACCGCCCAAAAAGAAGAAATCTAGGACCTTTGAATTCTGGAAATTAGTGTCTGGAGAAAGAATTTTGAAATCTGAAATGGGTAGGAATCCTATATTGAATTGAATACAACTTTATTGTCAAATGTGCTGTACTATTTTAAATCTTCCTATGTGCTGTACAACTTCAGACGTCGTGGTGGGGGAGAAGAGGGTGATGCCATTTTCAAGGGCACCTCGACAATAGCCAGTGAGCAGACTCTCATTTTTCCAACAATTAGGTGCCACTTTTTGTTATTGTCCGCAGTGGGAATCAAAACAGTGACCCTCTGGTCAAGCCCGAGTCCTTGCAGATGAGCAACAGTTTACATATGCGGAATAAATCTGATGAAGGAGTCAAGGAGTTAGATGCACCGGAACTCGAGCCACTTCCTCTTCTCCATGAAGCAGACAAGAAGACAAACATCCAAACTTCTTCAGATATCAGGTTACCGTTATTCTCTTAGGGGTCTATGACGGCCTGTTTATTGTTCAAAAAGGGAGTAACAGGATTGTATTTCACTTTGCAGCAGAAATGAAACAGGTCCTGACACAACAACCAACCAGATGGCTCATCTTAACTACAAAGATGGTAAAACGTCTTCCATCTTGACATTTTGAATCTCGCAGCAGGCTAAACCAAAGCTTATGATCCAGCTCAAATAGTCGATTAATCTTCGCTTGTGATGTGTTCAGATGTTAATGCTGGTGACGACCAAAACAACAATGAGCTGTGCCATGGAGACAGTCACATGACCAAGAGGTATGCTCGTACAAATGATAAAGTACATTGGAATTATGTAAAATTGAGGTTTGTGTCTAGAAATTTGTCATAGTTGAAAATTGGGTTAGAAGCCTGGTCATTGGATGGATGAATTAAACTTGTGTCACATTATTTGAGAACCACTGCGCCAGTGTCTAGACTTGTTACTGAGACTTAATGCGTGGAACTTTGATGGCGTCGTGTGTCAGTCTGCATCCTCAGGTCCGCTGGTATCAGACATCCACGTCACTGAGCATCACGCTGAAGCTGAGGGACCCACAAAATCAGCGCTGCGACTTCCACACCGACCGCACGGTGTACAGGTTTGTCAGAACGGCGTCGCCTCAGCTCGTTCCTTACGCGTTTCACTCTGAATTCGGAGACCACTGGAGCCTTTTGGCCAGAGCTCTGTTCACTGGAGGCAGTGGATACATGTTTAGCAAGGCTTACTTTGTCTGAAAGGGGCGATCATACCATCACCAGCTTGCGGCACGCATGCTTGTTTTCTAATAATTTTCACCTTATTTTGGAGTCAGTCTGCAGGATTATTGGATTTGGACTTTGAACTCAGATCCTTATTCAAACCTGCTGTATTTTTGTTCTTCAGTAGCACCTTGACTTACTAGTGGCCCAACTTACAAGTTTATTTTTTTAATTACACAATGTCGCTTGGTTGATTTTTGTTTCAACCAAGCTGCATCTGAAACGAACAATAACAAATACTTCCTGGACTACTGCGTATGTGTAAACCAGTGTGAAGGTTGCTGTTGCCGTTTCCGAACAAAGCAATAGAGGTTGCTGTTGGATTACACTTCGTTGTAGTGAATCCCGTCACGAGGCAAGAGCAGAGAAAAAGGGTTGTTGTTGTTTTTTCGTTGGATCGGGGGCAAGAGAGTGGGAATGGTGTTAATGCATGACGGTTCTTTCACACTAGGGGGTATTTTCACCCATGTAGGTTTCGTTGTAGAGGAGTTTCACTAGCTCTAAAAGCCAATAAACCCACAAAGGGTTGTAATTGCCACTAAATGGCACTAGATGGCAGAAAAGACCCTTTTAGCCATTACACAAAACTAGCCTGATAAAATGAAATGACTGCCCTCATTTCAACATTGTTTCTTGTCCTCAAAATGCTAAAACTTTGTGCAAAAGCAATATTTATATTCATAGCTTTGGCCTGAACACAAAAGCCAGATTAAAAATCAGCAAATAGGCATATTTGCAGTGTGTGCGTGTGTGTGTGTGTGTGTGCCTGCGTGTGTGGGTGTGTGCGTGTCTTTTCAGTGGCATTGTGGATGGTCACCGCTACGGAGTGGATCTGGATCTTCACTCGGCCGTGTTGGCTGAGCGCTGCCGCTGGGAGCTGAAGTACAACGAGCCCGTCCTCACGCTGGTCAAAAAAGAGCCTGGCTACTGGCCTACGCTTCTTAGGAGCAAGGTGATGATTGATTTCAACTTTCTGCATTTCCATCCAGGCAACATTTCGGCTTCAGCTACACCTATGTACTGTATATAATTTTTGTTCCCACAGAACATTTTTGTGAGTTACAACTATGAACATCTGGAGGAGGAAGACACCATGTCAACTCATAGTAAGATCCTTAAAAACACTCCTTAACAGGCGTTATGCATTTTATCAATTCAAGTTTGTTTGATCAGCATGATGTTTTTTTTGGGTGGGGGGCCATGAGGAGCTGCTTAGCATAGTTGAAATTGTGTCCCCACAAACATGCACTCCTTGCACGAACAACATATTAATTATAAAAACACAGTCACTGTTGAAGAATTGGTACTTTTGTGACCCCTTGCAGCAACTTTTTTCCAAAAGGTGACTTGTGACTTAAATTCCTGCTAACAAACAACGAAATGAGCGCGTTCATGTTTGCATGGTTTTGCTCATGACCAAAGGGGCAACAGTGCCATACGTTCATCGTGCCATTTTATACATTGAATTGTATGTGTATCGGATTTTCAGGCTATACTTACAATCTTATGTACTGCATTGTTTTTATTGCACCACAAAAGCATTGCTGTCAAGGAAAAAGCACATTGCCACAAAGAGAGGGTAGATATTGTGAGAGGCTGTTGGCAATGATTGATCCCGGTGTGCAGAGGGCCGTACAGCTACACATACTCCCATTAAAATATGATGTGAAGGTCAGTTTTATGCTCTAATTGTGATTTAATAGTGCTGAGAATGTGCGTGCCTGTTTGTGTCCTTCGTCCAGCTGAACTGAGTACCTCCTCCACATGATGCCGCTGCTTTGTTTTTCAGGTGAAGTGTTTGTGGGCGACACGGGAGAAGAGCACCACTTTGTCAAGGGGTACAGCAGCACCGACAGTGACTCCACATGCTGAACACACTTGTCGTCTTTTTATGCTGCGAGGAGAACTCCACCAAAGCCTAATGATGTGAATATTCCGTGATGACAGTGCAGGTGACACACTTGAATGGGACAAGATGATGTTTGGGTTCTAGAAGTCCAACAACAGACTCGAGAACCCTGTTGAGACATGACCAAAGAAGTACAAAACAAAGTCTGGAACATGACTGTCATGATTCGGTTTGAGATCAACAGGTGGCACTGTAGGGCTCCCCCTGCAGCTGCACACCTTTTGGTGGACTCCTGCCCGACCACTCAGTGTCGGGTCATTGTTGCTCTTTGCTACTGTCATGTTTGTTTGTTATGTTTAGGTCATGTTTTTGGTCATGTTTCTGTTATTGATCGTTTTGAGCTTCAGTCATGGTTTTTGTTTGATACTTTGGACTTTGTTTGTTTAGGATTTAGTTTTCTGTGTTTTATTAATACAATCTTTCAACTACACCCTGCTGCTCCCTCTTGCCTGCTTTTTGGGGTCCACCAACGTGACAATGACACGAATGGGCGCGTTATTGAAATCTTTATAACGTATTAATCATTTAATTTAACAAGGTCGAAACAGTGCCGTGAAAAAGTATTTGCCCTCTTGTTAAATTCTTACTTTTTTTAGAACCAAAGTCAAGTTCTTTCTATAGTTGGCAATGAGTCGTTTACATGTCTGTGGCAGGGTTTTAATAGTTTTGGATTTTTGTTTTTTATTCCATGTTAACTTTTGTTTTAAGTCACTGATGGCGCCGTGGTACGCTCGCCTGACTGATGTGCGGGCAGCGTAGGATCGGTTCCCATTCAGAGACACTGCAGATGTGGGTGTGAATGGTTGTTTGTCTCTATGTGCCCTGCAACTGACCAGTTCAGGGTGTAGTCGGTCTTCTGCCCAAAGTCAGCTGGGATAGGCTCAGGCAACCCCCGCGACCCTGTTCAGGATAAGTGGTGTTGAAAATGGAAATGGGAAGGATGTTAGCTTTTATTATTTATAATTGTATCTGTTGTTTTATTGTTCTTGTTTTGTTTGTAAAGTGTCCTTGAGTGTATTGAAAGGCGCTTATAAATGAAATGTATTATTATTATTATTATTTAAATCAAGTTAGTTTGTCGAAATGAAATGACCACAATACCATTTGTTTGATAATAATTGACAAAGACGAAACTGAAGGCCAATTTTGCTATAATTGGAGTTAGTTTTATAAAAGTAAGATACAGTTTGTTCATTTTCATCCATCCATTTTCTAATTCACTTATCTCACAAGGGTTGCAAGCGTCCTAGAGCCTATCCTAGCTGTCTTCAGGCAGCAGGCAGGGTACACCACCTAACTGGTGTTTTTTGTAAAAAGCATTTTCATTTTGATTTTATTCTGTTTATGAAAATATGTTTTACATTTTAATTGTAGTTATTTAATTTTTGTTAACTATAATAACCTTGACCTGCGGAGATATTTCTGGCCCACTCTTCCTGCTTTCATTCAGCCACATAGGAAGGTTTTCGAGCATGAACGGCCTTCTAAAAATTATGCCGCAGCATTTCAGTTACATTCAAGTCTGCACTTTGACTAAGCCACTCCAAAACATTCATTTTGTCTTCAAACTGTAAGCCGTTCAGATGTTGATTTGCTAATTTGTTTTCAATTGTTGTTGTGATGCAGTCATTGAGTAGGTTGAGTTGGATTGTGGTATTTTGCTTCAGCTTTTTGAGATCTTTTGGCAGACTTCATATTGTTGGACAGGTTCTATCTAAAGTGGAAGTGAACCCCCCAAAATTCTTATGTTTTATTTAGCCCCACTTAACACAGCATTCTGACTAATATTACATTTGTGAAATACGAGCTAAGCAGTAAAATCCACCCATTTTTGTCCATCTCAGGGGGTGGCCATTTTGCCACTTTCTGTAGACTGAACATCACAGTTGCTCAGCTTCAGCAAACGGGTGAGCCGTAATTGGTCCTTACCTGAGCCCAGAGCAACTGTGATGTCATTTTCTGTCAACAGAAAGTGCCAACATGGCCGCCCTGAGGTGGATTAAAAAACGGTGGATTTTGCTGCTTAACTCATATTCCACAAACGTAATATTGATCAGAATGCTGTCTTTAGACTAGTGGAGTCACATAGAACATGATTGTCAAGGAAATTTTGGGGTTGACTACATAAAAAAATAATCAACGATTTATTTTACTTGGGTTATTTTTTGTAATCTTCCTATTTGTTTGAGGAGCTTGAATATTAAAGTGGCATAACTAAGCAAAAAAATAAGAATTATAGACGGGGCAAATACTTTTTCATGGAGCTGCAGTCAATTGCAGCCAATCTTGTTTATGAACAATTTTTTTTAAAGAATCATTCTGAAAAATAATCCTTTACAAACAGTCTTGTCATGTCCTCATACCATAACCTCATAAACATCATTCGGACCATGCTTCAAATATGTACATTTTTAGCCTAAAAAGGGGTGCCACATTCCACAAAGCAATGCAAAAGTGGTGCTGCATTGTGGCCAATTTTGGCTAGAAGTAACCCAAGTGACCATATACATCACTGCACCCTGACAGCTTAGACGCTGCATAATGATTTTCAGAGAAGAGAAGAATACATAATTTACACTTGTGTTTTGTGCGCGCCTTTAGCATTACTATAAGTTGTAGAGAGCAGTTTTTCTTATGAAAAAACACACTTGGGGTTCTGGAACAGATCGATTACATTTCGATTCATTTCAGTGGTGAACGACTATTTGATACGCAAGAGTTTTGAGTTTCAAGTGTAGTCACGGAACAAACTAAAGGGACAATATTTGGCCAGTCTGGCCCATTTGTCATTAAAAAAAGTATCTTTTGGTCTGGAAAATTAAACTTGCCTGCATTTTCAATTGTCAATTTGTTTTGGAGAAATCAGTAAATAACTAACAATTCTTGTGCCGCTTCTTTTTCTTCTGTACTATGAATATACCCCACTCCCTTTCCCCATACCATGATGTGACACAGAACTGGACACAATTTGTATAGCAGGGGTGTCAAACTCATTTCACATTGTGGGCCACATACGGCCTCGGTAGATGTCAAGTGGGCCGGACCATTAAAAATGATACCATACTCGGCTATAGATAACCAAAAAAATATGTCTTTCCTATGTTTTGGTCTAAAGAAGCACAAGAACACTAGGAAAATGTTGAAATTTAATGAACATATCTTTTAGAAAACATTTCATGAAGCACCTAACATTTCTTTAGACAAACGTGCAATTTACTTTTATTGTTCACATTTATGCATTGCAACTGATCCCACTGACTGTACAAAGGCACAAATACTTAACAAGTAATTGGTATTGAAAAATATAGTAATGCCCTTTTAAGATTAAACGAGATTTATAAAGAGGAATTTTTAAACCATTTACACGAGTATATAAAATCTAAATGTAATCCCTGCATACACCTTACAAACTAAGGAGAGTGCTATAATATGTGTAAAGAATAAAGTATTCACATGTCCTTGATAGCGTCTGCTGTGTTGGGTCTGTCTCAATGACAGGCTGAGGCTGCGGTCTTCTTCTCTGATCAAAACAATGTTGTCTTTTCCTCTGATCAAAACAGTGTGTCCCCCTAGCGGATATTCCACCTTATTACAAATATTCATTCCGTGTCTTTTATGCATTTTTTCACTTTTAAATTATCCTGCGGGCCTGATCAAACCTCCTTGCGGGCCGGTTCCGGCGCGCGGGCCGTATGTTTGACACCCCTGTTGTGTAGTCTTAATCGCCGAACGTACGGTACATCACTTCAGATGTCTCAAAATGCAATCAATTTATATAGACATCTCTACTAATGCCTACTTCATCTACTGAAATGATCACAGCGATAAGCTTGTCCATGCGCTCACTTCTAAGTGAATGAGGGAATGAACAGCCTGCGCTACCTTCAGTTTCTCTTCCGCTAATTTTTCTTTAGAAGTAAATTAGCTTTATATAGAGCCCGTCAAATCACCGAAGGACACTTAAGCGTATAAAAAGGCTCCACCCAGAGGAAGAAATCTCTGTCAAGGGTGCTCTCACAATATTGTGCCTGTAGGTTGGCTGTGGGAAAATGCTCAATTCGAGCTGGGAGGACGGACGCACTCTTAACACTGCCTCTTGTTCTGTTTATGAAAATATGTTGTGATGCCATGGTCATGAGAATGTCAATAAAGCATAAAGTGCAGGCACGGAGGTTCCAACGTCTACTCATGTCCACTCAGACCTGTGAGAATATACAGTAAAAGCTATCGGCACAATATTTTGGATTTTGTGGGGGTGATATGGGTTTTTCCTCAAAGAAGCTCAAAATTATAATTCCAATTGAAGAAAAACAGCCGCAAAACATCATGCTGCCAATACCTTCACTGTTGATACTTCAACTGCGGTTATCAAATATTTTCAGAATTGTGTGACATTTTGGCTGCCTCCCTCACAGATATTCCATTTTCATTTTTTGCCTTGTCTATGAATCAGTTTTGAATGGACGTCCTGTCCCCGGGTCAGATTTGTTCCTAAAACTGGCCAATTTCACCACAGCAAAAACGGGAAAAAAAATCTGCAGTAAAAATGTCTAGAATGGTTTGTCTTTGGGGTAATGTGACTAAAGGCACACATATTAAGACACCTAAGAACATTTGAAAAACAATTATGCATAATACTTCTCCTTTAACATACGTATACATGAATTTATTCATAAATCATGCACTTGAATTGAATTTCAAAACATTTCCTTTTTGGTGTGCTTCCTCTTTGTGGTGTTAATCCAGACACCTTAGATAGCATGATTTGTTTTCAAATTACAATTGATATGATTTAAAAATTAGGAATTTCAGTCATTTATATAAATGAAAAGCAGGATGCTTCAGCGTGATTCAGGATTCTATCTGTAATGCAAACTAATACCATAAATGCAGTCACAGCATATTCTGGAAGTCGTCAAGCAACTAACAGAAAATCAATGTGACAAACAAAAACCTTCAAAGTAGACATCTGTTGGTGGCCTTCTCGGCTGAAATGTGTCCTATGTGTGAACAGACATGTTTCTTGTCACACTTGAACATGCTTTTTCTTCCTTTCGCCTATTTTGTCTTGTTGCCTTTGGTCGGCGAGAGGTTCTTGGTGGCTTTTCCCAGTGCCACGTGACGAATGGACGAGCCAAACTGGAGTGTGCTGAGCGTCTCCACCTCATCCTTGGCTTCTGGGCTCACGTTGACGAAAACGCAACACTGGGGCGGAAATCACAAGGCTGGGATCAACACACAAATTGTATCAAAAGAATCGCAACACTTGGACCGAAACAATTGGGAGGAGCAAAGGAATCACAACCCTCATATTGGATTTATGGCAATCGGGATCAAAGCAATCTGCAAGCTCAGATAGAAGAATTCAGTTTGGGCTTGGATCTGGACATCAAATATGAAATGTATCACTCAGATCACTCATTCACTGCCATGGGCGTCTCAGTAAGTCAAGTGTGTTTTTTAGCATGCTAGTGTGGAACATAACTTGGCAAGAGGCAAACTGATATATGAATCTCTCAATAGAGTAGAGGCCACAGTAGCATTCTGGGGCGGCTCCAATTTGATCTGCTTGGGACATTCCTTTTAATACTTGTAGCTGATTGGGGGATGCAGCAACTTGTGCAGGCCTACCAAATGTCTTTGACCAATCACGGCAGTGAGTCCTGTTATCTTGACGGCACAGATGGCATCATCGTCTTGAGTGACAGTTGCAATGTAAATAGGCGAACAAAGACCGTTATTATTTTTAATGGCAACATCCATGCATTTGTCCACATTTGGTTTCTTTGTTTCCCCCTCTACTTGTTTTCGTCATAGCCACACATCCCGCCCCCAAACACAATTGTTGCTTTGTGATTGGGCCGCAACAGATGTATTTTCTGTTTTGTTTTTTTTGTTTTTAAACTCACCAACACTGCAAAAATTCAGCTTTAAGGCAAGGAATCAGAGAGATCAAAGTAATTATCTGAGAGCAACAATATTACATTCACATCAGAAAGGAGCTAAAAAGTGAAGAGAGAATCAACATTGGGATCAGAGATCAAAATCACAATTCAAAAGAGACACCACAGTGGGACCTTGGCATCTCCGCTGAGGCTGGGTTGCAGAAGGTGAGTCAGTTTACAGTTCCTGAAGGGCACGTGAAGGGCATTAGACTTCAGAGCTGCAAACACCTAAACACACACACACACACACACACACACACACAGAGTGACTTTAATACTAATAGTACTCTGCAGCCTTTTTGTCTCACGTGTAGAGTTGGCAGATATTGGGCTGGCGTGTGATGTCACGAGTCATGTGACATCATCAGTTGTGTGTCTTTGTGCTGACCTGTCCCAGCGCGGTCAGAGACTTGTTAATTGCGGCAGCCTCTACCAAGCGTGGGCCTTCGGCCTCCGTCCGGGATATACGCTCGGACCCGGCCAGGTCGCCCAAGGTCAACGTACCGCGTGTACTCTCTCCAGACAATGAGTCATTGCCACAAACCTCCAGCGCAACCAGCAAGTGAGAGCGAGAACTAGATGCAAGAATACAGAATGTTTATTCTCTTCAGAATCCAATCCATCTTCATCATAGTCCTCTTCTTCTTCGTCAGGGTCCTCCTCTTCATTATTATCACCATTGTCAATGTCATCCCCACCTGAGTATGTTCATCTTGGTGGCAGCCATCTTCCTGTTCTTCTCCCCAGTGTCCATGACGTTGATGATGTCATCCTCGGTCCGAACCTCCACCTGGGTCAGTCCCGGCACAGACACAAACTTACCCTGCACGCGGATGTCCAGAGTGGAGGAAGCGGTGGGATTTTTCGCTAGCAGGTCGTTCAGAGTGTCGTTGTAAATCTCCAACATGGAAATCTACATGCATCCCGAATCCCAAAAAGTTACCGTTAATGTATGGATGAAGAAAGTTATAGGAAAGAATGAAGGAGACTATAGGAAACACTAACTGGAAGAACCTGTTCGCTTGTGCCAATACAGTACACTATTAAAAAACCCCAACTGTTTAAATCCTGAAATCTGGCAAGTGGACCTGCAGTGGTGCAGGTTTTCTGGTTTTCTGCCTCACTGTTCTGTGTTAACAGAACTGGGAGATGAAGTCATTCTGCAAATTTTCAACCTTTACAGCTCGCATCTAATCATCTAATTTTCTGAGTGAAAGGCTAAGGCAGATGAAAGCCGAATCTGTATGAAATAATGTGAGGGGTGTCTGTACCTTGAGAACGTACGACACTTTCTCTTTGAGTGAACACACACGGAGAAGTTCCCGTATGGACCTGGAAACAGCAGCACAGACAACAGCAGCACCATTACAATGGAACACCGGTAACGTAAACTGACTCAATCATTCACGACAAACATCACACCGGACTGACAGACTCAGAAGAAGACACACATGTAGGAATCGTTCCCAGTAATATTATCCTAGGAATTGGAATTGCGGAATTCTAATCAGTTCCAGGCCCCAAGGGTTAACAGTGTCACAGTGTGATATGAAAACATCTACAGAACAATATAACCCTCTGTTGTGTATCATCATCTTAGATTTCCCCACACCAATGAGGGGATTATTTATTTTTTGCGATCTCGGTCCTTGGTTCTTGTCCTCCAGCAAAGTAACAGGCTACCCCAGTCCTACCCACCTGACGTTGACTCCGGGTTTATCCTTGGTGCCCATCATCGTGAAGGTCTTTCCAGAACCTGTCTGCCCGTATGCTAGAATGCACACGTTGTATCCATCTGCACAGGAAGTGATAAGCGGCACCATTCCGGCAAAAACCTCCTCCTACAGAACAACAATAGGACACCTTCTTTAGCTTTTTTTATGTTTGGGTTCAATGTGCTACCTCACATCATCGATCACACTTTACATTCCAGAAGAGCTCTGGATGTAGCGCCAGGATCTTCAGCATCAGTAGTGAAAAGTAACGAGTACAAATAATTTGTTGCTGTAATTTAGTCGATTGTCTGTTGCTGCTGTTGTGCTACCTGTGTGCTGGTGGGTCCGTAGACCTTGTCAAAGAAAAACTTCTTCCTGGTGTTCTTATGTATTAGCGTGACTTCCTGCTGGTCATAGTGGTCTAGACATGAGGTGGTTCCTGGTCTGGTGATGTTCCTGCACCTGCAGAACACTCTGACGTTCCCCTGCAGCTCAAGGAGCTTGTTGTACAAAGTGCGTCTCTCTAGCGCCTCCTTCTGGTAGAGTGAGCGCATCGTCTGTGCCTCGCCATCTGCTCGCCGCTGAGCCTCGGCCATCTTCTTCAGGACGTCCTCCGTCTGGGTCAGGGCGTTCTTCAAGTCACTCAGCGTCAGGACGAGCCAAGACCTCAGCTGTTTGGCGGACACCTTGAGTTCTCGGGCCAGTTCGCCAGCCCGGCGCAATCGATCTGGATCTCCAGTAGGCTTGGAGGTGGTGGTGTTCGTGGCTGATGTCACCCCGGGCGCCTGGTGTAGAAACCGGATCCTCTCTCTGGCTTCCTGCTGGTCGGCCTCCAGCTCAGCCATCTTGCGGTGGAGGTTTTGAACTATGTCGCCAAGATGGCGAGTCTCCCGAACCAGGAGCTCGTTCCTGTGTAGATGCTCGTCCGCCTCTCTCTGTTTGGACTCGAGCTGCTGCCTCAGATCCTCAATCACACGTTCACGCTCCAGAAGAGCTCTAAATGGACCACGCAAGCATCAGTATCTTCATAGTCATCATCACTGGTGGAAGGTAACAGAGTACAAAATGTCATTACTGTACTTAAGTTGAGTTTTCGGATTATCTGTATTTCCCACTTTTTACTTCCTACATTGGAAAGTATATCTGTTCTTTGTTAAAATGGGGTTGTTTCCGTTTTTAAACCTCTGCAGATACTGATGTGAATGTAAAGGGGAGGGAAAGCCAACTGCGGCTGAAATGAGAAAGGCACAATAAACCGGGACAGCTGCAATGTGCATGATCGTCAACCAGGGAGCACTGACAACAATAACACAACATATTCAGAGAGACAAGATATTCCCCATCCACAGCCTTATTTTAAGATGTGTGTTTGATGCTGTCAGCGCTAAGCTCTACTGATTTGTGACAAATGGCAAGACTAGCATAGCATGCTGCTGACACTAGCATATATGCTGGCGAACCTGAATGAGTTGAGGTCACCGTATCCTGTTTCGCCGCTACGATCATTATTAGCATGCAGTAGGACCTCTCCAAACATTGTGAGGTAGGCAGAGATGACTTCTTCGCTATCATAGTTACAAAGTCGCAGTGCTGCCGTAATTTCCTTCTGGTCCAACAGGCCTGGCAGGACTGACTGTGGACACAAAACCAAAACATAGTAATAGAGTCACTAGAACCTTCTACAGCATTGGTGATAGATATTTTAAAACAGGTAATAAAATAACAACAACAAAAAAATTCACCGAACTAATTTAACAGGGAAAACAGGCTATGTAAATGTAACAACTATTCCAGGACTTCTGATCATGTAGATGCTCATTGTCCCATGCCCAGCGCTGATCTAGGGAGCGGGATTGCTCGTGCCTCCTTACCATGACTCTGTGGACTCTGCTCTGCACAAAGTCCACATTCATCTCCCACTGGAGAGGCAGTAGAAGCCACACGCCTGAATGAGGATCCCAGAACCGGCACACGTTCACTCTCTCCTGGAAAAAGCACAAACAACACAAGTTAGATCATGGAATACAAACATGGGCCTCTTCTACAGTTGTCACCTCATGGAGTTAAGGTGGGGATGGGGGGGTCCCAATAATCGTTGGTGCTAAATTTTCAAGGGATTTAGGTCCAAGGTGAGGAATCAGACAAAGAAGGGGGTCTCCGGAAGAGGAAAAAAAAGATGGAAAATGGATGGAGAGAAACATAAATCTTCTGAGAAACCAACAGAAGTTTCTGATTTCAAACATGTGAGCTTGGTGCGCCCCGGCAGAGGCCTTCACCTCAAACATGTACGTCATCACGCTTCCTTTTCCTGGGATGAAGATACTGCCTGTGCGGTCATCCTCGCCCACTGGCGCCACTGTCTGGACGCTGGTGACTGGTGGCTGGGCAGAGACCTGAAGGGGAAGATATACACGGTTTAAAAATAGGACGGAAAGTTGATTGGTCACACACAGAAGGCATAGGCAGAGCTATGACCCCCACATCTAGATTTTAATACCTTCTCTGACATTTTCACATGGAAGTTGTATTCTTATTCATTTATACCCTGCCATAATGAATTTAGATTAGCTGCATTTTTAAAGCATATAGTGAACTTATTGAATGAAAAACTTTAAAGAATTTACCTTCAGTGAAGAACATTTGATGTCAATTTGAACCGAAATCAGTACTTTCACACCATAGGAAACAAACAACATGGCCAAGAAGTCATTGTTTATCATACCATCTACAGTCCCGATTTCATGGAATAAAACATACATGTACCAATGTTGCCCAACATACTAATAGAAGCACAATGACACACACCTCCTGGTTGGGGCTGATGAAGCGTCCCATGTCATACCATTCCTTGGGGAAAGGCTGCAGCTTCTGCTCAGTCGAGTCCGTATTGGAGTCACATGATTATGAGACATCAGTGACCGTGTGACCACTTATACCAAACTCACGTTTCCTGTGACCGTACCTGAGCGTCATCCACATAGACCCTGTTTCCATGGTGCTCAAAGCAGCTGTACAAAGTTCCGTTGCTATGAAGAAAATTCTCAAAGTTCACAGACACTTCCTCTTCATCATCCTCATCGGGCATTTCCTGTTTGGAAAAGATATGTCTATTTCTCACGAAGAATGCATGTCCTATCTTACACACCTGTATGATTTCCTGAAATGTCACCAGTTGCGGCCCAAGTCCTGTTTCAATTGAAAGTACTGTACGATTAAAAACCAAGAATGCGTGAAATACCCGGATATTGTTCTTGTCAGTTAGCTTACACCGAGGATGCATCAGTTGGTTACTTCTAAGGGCTTGACTAGCGTAATATCCCAAGATGCATTTCTTGTAGCTATCGTGGAAACATGTTATCGGTGCGCATAGGGGTGTTCACAAATACATAGCCATTTCAATTTACTCGCCTTCTTAGGAAGAATGTTTTTGTGTATGTTCTCAGGAAGGCTGTACTTGGCATGTTCTCAAAATGTACCTGCGTTCTTCATATTGAGAAACGGTTATAATGCATGATCAATGATGCCATCACACTCTGCCTTACAGTATTTAACTTTTGGTGTGCAACCTCATAAGATTTAGCCTTTTGCATGAAGCCCCTTAGCATGTAACCTCATAGCATGGTATCTTGTGGCATCTAGCCTTTAGCATTTAGCCTTTTAGCATGTCGCTAAGTGGCCAGGTGGGTTTCCCCGGCGACGGCTTCAAAATCAAATCAGCTCACGGTCATGAGTGGATTGACAATACTTGACGCCTCATCTTCTTTGTCTTCCTCTTTGGAGTGAACCTGGTCACTCGTGACGGACAGAACATCCACAGCTTCATGTTCATCATCCACCTAATACAAACATGGACACCAAATACTTTATCACCACCATCTTGATGACATCAAGCCCAGCACTCAAACATCAAACGTCTACTACCAGCAATGTTTCTCCACCCAGGACTGCAGGTGTGGGTGTCCTTACTACCATAGGTGTTGGGGTCCGGACCACAGGAGTGGGAGTCTGGACCAGGTCGGGCTGTTCATCCTCCACCAGGCCCACACGGGATCCCTCGGTGGTGGTGGTGGACGCTCCACTTCCCATCTCGACGCTTATCAAGAGCACAGAGATGTTGCCAGGAATTAGAGGACAGCTGAGAAACCTGACACATTTGACACCTGAGATCATGATGAGGTTCTTGCACGCTTCAACACGCCCAAAGAAGACAACAGCTGACTTCAGAGTGACTCAGCATTTAGATCAATTTTCAACTTTATTAAAACCCAGAAAAGTGCGTTAAATGGTTGTGAACACAATATTGCATGATGTTATATGATGTCTTCGATGACTGGTTCAGGCCAGTTTTATGATATTATAATGTATGATGTCATATAATATACTAAATGATATCACAGTTCATGGCTTTTGACACATTCATAGTAGCATTGTTATGATGACATCATATATTCGAACATACAATGTTAACGTCATCAGGGCTGTTGAATATAGGGGTATCTTGACTCACAAGTGGCTCAATTTACAAAATATTTCTATTAATATTTGAAGACATTGCTCATTCTTTTGCTCTGTATTGCAAGCAATCTTAAAATTAATTGCATTTGTGGTCATTTCAGTGGGGATGATGATTTGAGATACGAGCATGGTCACGGTCTGGAACAAACAAAATTGTTATCTCACATTGATGGAAGTAATGAAAGCCAGGTCATAACAGAAAAAAGGATTGAGTTCAGTGTAAGTAGAATAAAAAAATACTAGCAATTACAGAAAAACAGTTAATTTCCTTACTTTTTTATTATGTTGCTACTGTATGCCTTTATAATAAAATGTACAATGCTATTTTTCTTCATTAAAAACACATTACAATTTTTTTGTGGGGAACTTGAACATAACGCCATTTCAGTCCATTTCCATGACGAAATTTTGATTTGAGATACCAGTGAATTTGAGTTGTGAATGTTGTCACACAACGCCATGATGACCTTGTGGTATCTGTGCAATGTGTCAGTGCGCGCCAATGGCATCGCTGAGGTAGCTGGAGGCGGCTGCATCCTGCAGCAACATCTTGGTGACATCGTCGAGTTGTCGTCGGTATGCTAGGCGGTAGCGCAGATAAATGTCGTCGCAGTATGTCAGCAGGCGACGTATATTTGCCGTTACGCCACTGGGGGCACTATCCAGCCTGAAATGTAAGCAAGTATTGACGTCAGAAACACCACATACACTAGTAAAGTAGAACTATGACTAAAACAAGGAATAGAAACATGGCAAGGCTGGAAAAGGAACATGACTGCACCAGAAAGTAGAAACATAGCAAGGCAAGCAGTAGAAACTTGACAAGGCAGGAAGTCAAATTATTCCAAGGCAAAAAGTTTGGGATATTCGGCTTTGGGGTGAAATTTCAGGATGGGGTGACTCACTTCTTAAAAATGTCCTCAAAGAGACTAGAGGTCAGTGGGCGGAGTTTCTTCAACTCATCCAAGTAAGCGAAGTCGCCATTCAGGGCCGCCTTCTGGTACACAAGCTCCGCCCAGTCCGGACTGTAACCGTATGCCTCCGACAACACCAACACCTCAAATGTGTGACATTAACGTGATCATCAACATCCCATTTCATGTGACATGTTGAGATCAGGATGGTGCTCACCCACCTGGTAACACCTGGGCAGCGCCATGGCGGCGTCCATCATGTCAGCAGCCTGCAGGTTAACCAAGCGAAGGGCGGAGCCTTGATTGAGAAAGTGCAGCTGAAGCGTAACCAGCTTGGCCAATCGCACACAGCGACTCGCCTGATGCACGCATGCGTCCTGTCATGCACATATACACAGTCAACATGGCCGTCAGTCATACAGAAAGTTGCCGAAGGCGAGTTGTGATGACCTTGGAGAAGCTCTCTGCAGCATCCTTGAGCAGAGACAAAACTTTGAGCAGAGAACTTTTGAGCTCCGGAGACAACACTGCTGACGACAAAAGCACACGAGTCACCAACCACGCCCTCTGCAGGACGGACAAATGAACAGTAATAGCATATTCATGTGCACATTATTTATGTAAAATACTCAAGAGCACATTGTATGTGCCCCCAGTAGTCTAAACACGGTATGATTAATGTTAAGTTTAAGGAATAAGAATTAAGTAGATTCATCCATCCATTGTCGTCCATCACATGGGGCTGCCATTTTTGCCAACACTGGCAACCTCTGCTGTCAACTGAAATTGACATTCGGTGTTCCCTCAGGTTCACCATGGTCATTAACATCTCACCCCAGGCCTGAGACTGGATGATCTTGAGCTGCGTCCTGGCGGCCATCTCATGGTTCTCGCCGATCTCGCGCCTCATGCTGAAACACAGTGCCACCATGTTGTGCTTCTCGCTGTCGGCAGGCAGGCAGCGCTTGATGTAGTCCAACAGTGCCGTCTTCAGGCTTGCACTCTGCGGGGACCGAGCCCAGGTGAGACATCAGCACCAGTGTGTGTATGTGTATGTGTATGTGTGTGAGTGAGTCATACTGTGAGTGAGGGGGAGGAAGTTAGAGCGTGAGTGTGTCTGCATAAGAGAAAATACGTGCGTATGTGTCAGTGATTGTGTGTGTGTGTGTAGTTCCACCTGTCCTCTGTCCATGTCCATTTTCTTCCTGAGCAGCATCTCAAAGCGGTGGTTCTGATGCAGCAGGTCAAACACGTACGTCATCTCGTTGTATCTGCCGATTCCCGTCAGCATGCGCACCTGAACGCACCATTGCTTACTTTAATGTCTGCAGTTCACTCAACATCTTGAACAGTAGTGAAAGAATCAGACTTCAGTGATTAGCTCAAGGTCGACAGAGACTGTTGGAAACTCCAGCATCTGTGGTGTGTTCAATGTCTAAATATAAGTGGGAGAATCAAACTTCTGATGTTAGTTCAAAGTGTAAAGCTGCAGCGTGTTAGTAAGAGTGCAGGTTTTGGAAGAAGAGGCACTTGGACAGGATGTGATGTAACCGCTTACCAAGAGGCCGTAGTGCTCGCCAGGGGCTAAGTAGGCGTGGCTTAAGTGTCTGGCGGCTTGCAGCACTCGGACGATTCCTTCCATGTTGCACATCACGCTGAAGCAGTCATGGGCCACAATGAGCAACTCCACGACTACACAACAATAAAAACATGAGTCACGAGGACAGAAGTTCATGTGCCTGTGCAGTGTGTGTAATGGGTGTGAAGATGTGTGTGTACACTACGCAGATGTACGTGTGCGGGCGAGTGTTAACAGTGAGTACAGTATATACTGTAGATGTGCTTGTGTATGTGTTCAGTGTGATATGTAGATGAGCGTGTGTGTGTGTGTGTGTGTACATGCGCGTCTAAAAAAATAAAATAATCTCAAGGCTTTTAACACATCTTAACTGGAGGGGGCAGCAATAAGTATGGTGGGCACTGTGAATCCAATGTGTGTGTGTGTGTGTGTGTGTGTGTGTGTGTGTGTGTGTGTGTGTTCCTATCTGTGCATGTACTTTGTTTGCATTTGTGTATTAACTGTGAACTGTGTGTGTTTGTCATACTGCAGCTGAGCTCCCTGAGTGGTACGGTCTCCAGCTTCTCCAGAACTTTGAGTCCCACCAGGTTAGGATCCTCACACAAAGTGATCAGCTGGATCAGTGACTCCCGACCCTCTGACGGTCCGATCACCTGCCTCTCTTAACACGCACATTCAAAGACACCGTGTTAAAAGTATGGACAGAGAGCCATGCGGGTGTATTCAATGCATCCGTCCCTTGCTCCCCGCCTACCATTTTGCATCTGCTGCGTGTGGGCTTTTGTGGCGCGCACCAGAGTGGCTGCCACCAACTCGGCTACGACATCGGCGGAGAAATTCTGAGCTCGGATGAACATTTGAGCGTTCCGGAAGCGTTCGGGATGATCGCTCAGCAGTAGTTTCTCGAGAACACAGCTGGGATCCTCGCGGCTCATCTGACTGAAGGGACACTGCAGCTCCTGTCAACACATGGGCGCATACAAATATGCATCATCGAACATGCATAAACGCACATACACAGCGCACACGGAACACAAACAGGGCCAAGACGAAATATCAAGGCAAGTGGCTTCATGGTGGTGACATTCAAACATATTTCCACATGTACAAGACCAAAGAACATCCATGGATGCCAATGGCATCTACCTTCGAGAGCTGGTAAAGGCTCAGGATTTGTTTGCAGTAGTTGTTGCCATGGCGACACCACTCCGCCATCTTCTGCAACTGGACGGCAATGTCATCTTCAGGAAGAGGAGGAAGCAGGACAAAGGACGACATGCTGCTCACAGACGAAGCTGACAAAACAACCGTGCGTTTTGATAAGAATCACTTTGCGATGATGCTAACATGCCAAGCACAGCGAGCAATGTATCCTAACGAGATGAAACTGGACAATGGTCAAAAGATAAAAGTCAGCGACTGACCCTTACACATCTTCTCACCTGTAACTCCCTCTTTAAGAGAAACAACATATGAATTACTATGTCAGGTAGTTGGTTGATTGAAAATTAGTTACAGGTGGTCAACAACTAATGAAAACTAGTTGCAAGTGGTTGAAAACTAATGGCAACAAATTCCAGGTAGTATTCAATTCATTCAAACTAGTTGCAGGTGGTGATTAGCAGAGCGTGGACCATGATCAAACTAGTTTCAGGCGGTTGTGAACACATGAAAACTAGTTGCGGAAAGTAAACAACTCATGAAAAGTTATTGCAGGATGTAAACAACCGAAACAAGCTGTGATCATGAACTCATGAAAACCAGTCACGGACGGTCGACAACAAACGGAAACTAGTCGCAGATGGTGTGTTCCTCACAGGCATGTAGGAGCCTCCTGGGTGGCTCGTCAGGCTCGTCCAGCATTTGGGGTGCGAGGCTTCCGGAGGCCAGGCCTCGGCAACGCAGCAACGGCCAAAGATCAGGATGATAGAGCGAGAAGTATCGACAGGTGCGGCTGACTTCGTGAATGCTTCCTGCGTCCAAGGCGGCATCCAGCAGCAGCGCGAGAGTTTTCTTCTCCGTCGGCTCAAGGAGCGGATCCACTTCCAGATGCTCCTCGGCTGGACCGGGAAGTCCTTCTAGGCTGAGGAGCGCGTCCGTGCGTAGCTCGGGAATGTTGCAGAATGAGAAGTCCTTCATAAGGACGTCGTACGTGTTGACGTCTGGCTGAAGGAGGTTGAAGACGCTCCCTTTCTGGATGGCAGCCACCAGGGAATGCTGTCGGATACGACCCATCCACAGCTTCTTCTCCAGGCTTTCTATCTGCTCCACAGGAGCTGGGTGCCGCAACGATAGCCAGCGGGCGGCGATGGCCAGCAGCAGGCAGCCTTCTCTTAGCGCCAGCAGCTCTGACTGAAACTCCGAGGCCGCCGACGAATCAGACAGCGCGGAGTCTGCCTGAGACAGGAAGAAGCGGGAAGCCGAATCGGGATCCACGTGCTCGTCCTCAAGGTGCTGGTGACACTTCCTCCAAAAGCAGACACGAGTCTCCAGCCGGAACCACTGACGCTTGGAACGCTGAAGCTCCAACTCATGGCTCAGCTTCAAGGTCAGACAAGAAAAGAGTTGTTAATGTTGTTGTTAAAGAAAACAACACACAGACACACGTTGGAAGTGCAAACATTGTGCAACGGGAAATAGAAATATAGCAACGGAGGAAGAAGAAACATCACAAGGCAGGAAGTAGAAACATGACCAAAAAGGAAGTAGAATCGTGGGAAGCAGGATGTAAAAACGTTGCATAGTAGGAAGAACAAACATGGCAGCACATGAGGCCGCTTCCGAATCTCATTTTTGCCAAGGAAAGTACTGTACCTAGTTAGAGGACTGGATCATTCAAATTCTACAAATGATCAGGAAAGGTGCCTGGATGCAACCTTCAAGTCACCTTTAGAAAAGGTTAATCCGAATGGATATTACCCATTTTTCTTTACAGCCGTAATATTTAAAGCAACAGAGCACTGCCATAGTTCACAATTTACGCAAAAAGACTCAAGTTGTACGCTAAATACTCAAAAAAGTAATACTCAAAAACCAAATACACTTTTTTGGGTCACAAGTGGATAGTCAATGAGGCCAAACAAATATATGTTCAAAGCAAAAGGAAAGTTGTGGTTCCACACAAACAAAAAATATTTTTGCATCATTGAGTAGAGAATGAGCAATTCTGAAATCAATGAAAAACATCAATGATGCTTAAAAAAACCCCCCCAATAATTAGTACCTGTATCTTTTTGTTTTTATCATGAAGTTAATATTTTGCAGGTAACAACCGCAATCTAGAGACTTGCGTCGCACAATGACATCATTGAGGAAAAGTGGAGTCAAATTCCTTTGAACCAGTGCTCTCCTGGCGGCCCGGTAGTCCAGTGGTTAGCACGTCGGCTTCACAGTGCAGAGGTGCCCGGGTTCGATTCCAGCTCCGGCCTCCCTGTGTGGAGTTTGCATGTTCTCCCCGGGCCTGCGTGGGTTTTCTCCGGGTGCTCCGGTTTCCTCCCACGTTCCAAAAGCATGCACGGCAGGCTGATTGAACACTCTGAATTGTCCCTAGGTGTGAGTGTGGGCGTGGATGGTTGTTCGTCTCTGTGTGCCCTGCGATTGGCTGGCAACCGATTCAGGGTGTCCCCCGCGGACGGCTCCAGCACCCCCCGCGACCCTAGTGAGGATCAAGCGGTTCGGAAAATGGATGGATGGACAGTGCTCTCCTTTCCTGTGTTCAAAAGGAAGCACCTTTTCACCTTTCCTTGACCAGATGATGTCAACCAACAAACTTTAAGGAAAGGTGGCATCAAGGTTAGGTGAACCCACTTTCCAAAGAGGCCCATGAAGTCGAAAACAAGGTGAGACAGGAAGTAGGAACGTGAGCAGACAGGAAGCGTAAGCACGCGGTCACCACCTGACACATGAGCAGCCGTTGCACAGGAAGTTGTGCCAGCGTAGCTACGCTTCGTGCTTTAGCGTAGTAACCGCCTGCCTGCAGAGCATCTACGGTGGCCTGAAACTCCTCCTGCTGGACAGAAGAGGAATTACACTGCAACAACTTGGGAGACACGCACACTCCTGAACCCTGCAGGAGTTCACTCAGCTGACTCAGCTTCCTGAAATCTGGACCTACAGACACAAAAATGAAGTTCACAAAATGTTCATAGTTTGTGTGACGTGCTGTTGCGTGTTCTCTCACCGCTGTCCTTGCTCATCATGTCGCCGTCTGCCAAGACCTGCAGGAGGCGCCGCAGCTCAAAGTGTGAGCACGTACGCTGACACAAGAGCAAGAGCAAAAACCATGCCTCGCTACACAACCACTGCAGCGGGACACCACCGGGCGGCGTCTCGCCGCTGATGCTCAGCTGAACAACAGAACAAAAAGAAGAATATAATCAAGAAGTGTGATGAAGATGAGTGAGGAGGATGACGCGTGGTGCAGATCTTAGTGATGACTAAATGTGATACACACAAAGCGTAATAATAATAATAATACATTTCATTTGTACGTAATGAAGATAGAGAGGGATGAAGAGCGATAAGAATGACGATGATGAAGGTGGGGCATGCTTCTATCGTGTGTGTGTGTGAATGCCATGTGTTGTTTACTGACATTGGTGATGCAGGTGTGGAAGTTTTGGAGTTTGATTTTGGCTTTGTTGAAGTTCTTGTGGTCGGAGCAGAGCAGGAACATGCTGAGCACGTCCAACAGGGGGCAGTCCTTCCGGTGAAAACAACAAAAACAACAATAAGAGGATCATAAAGACCTGACACTGAAACGATGGCAAGCAGAGAGTCACTACAGTCATACCTCGACCATAATCCGTTCCAGAAGGCTATTCGAAAACCGATTTGTTCGAAAACCGAATCCACGCTCTTTTAAAAAAAAAAAAATCTTTATTGAACACGTCTGCTCACGATGGAACGCTACACGAGGAAGCGTCACTTCCTCGTGTAAGGAAGGCGAGAGGAGTCAAGTGGCGCATTGAAGTGCGCTCAGTTTGGTCGAGAACCGATTTTCGGTAGTAATCAGAGGCATAAAAAACTCGAAATTTTGGTCGAGAACAGAGACGTTCGAAAATTGAGGTTTGACTGTACAGTATTTACAAAAGTCAAGAGCACTCATACGTGAACACACACAGGGACACAAGCAAACAAGCACTTAAAAATGCACTCACGCACACACACACAAACGCACAATTAAGTAACGATAAGGCTGTAAGACAGTGGTGGTGTTCACCCTCATGAAGAGCTGAAATCCCCGCAAAAGGGTTTGGGGTCCAAGCAAGCCCTGGCCCAGGAAGGTCCTCCAGATGATTGACAGGTGGTGCAGGGTCCATGGCTGTGGCTGGGGTGAGGCAGACAGACTGGCGGCGACTTTCTGGGCGGTGATGTCATCGATGACGGTGAGAAGCCACACGCACAGGCAGGACACAAGCTCCGCCTCCTGTTAATCAACGCAAGTTGAGTGATGCGGCCAACGCTAGCGGTAAGTGGGAGGCGGGGCTGAGGTCACCTGTTGACAGGCAGCGAACACGGCCAATGAGGGGCAGCGATGCTTCAATGCCTCCTGCAGCAGTTTCCTGCTCGGCTGCGCCTCCTCCTGGCTCCGCAACAGCACCTGGAAGAGGTCTTGGGGGGTCGGAGGGCCCACCAAAGCCCCTCCAGTGAACAACTGCAGCTCACCAAACGCCATATGAAGGTGTTCCTGGAGGGCGGGGCTAAAGTGGAAGAGCAGGGAGCCCACCTAGCCACACATGAAGGAGACTCGTGATGAGACAAGACGTAGACTGTGTCAAGATGGGATGTTGAAACATGAACAGACAGAAGTAGGAAATGACGAGCCAAGAAGTCTAAAGATTTTTGGGTCACCTGCTGTGAAGTGAAGTGATGCAATTGTACGAACAACAGGAAGTTGAGGAAATGTCCGTCGCGCGCACAGTGGGCAGGATAAACCCAGCTGAGCGGAAGACCGTGAAGATGACAAAACTCCACTGGCAACGACCAATCTTGAGCGGCCTCCCACGAACTCCTGGCAACACAAAACGTGATGATTATGTTGAAGATGACCTTGACGAACAAATGATAATGTGGGTGATGAAGATACTCACCTGTTGACATTTTTGGCTTCCAGGCTATCAATCACTGCAGCTTCAAGGAAGCCAATCAGCTCCTCTGCTGGTCCTGGCTCCGCCTCCAACAGCTTGACGCCTTTTGACACTGACACCATAGTATAAATGTACACACGCCGTGTGTGTAAGCATGTACAAATGTGGGTACTGTGTGTGTGTCTATATACTATGTGCTGATTTTGTGTGTGTGTGTGTGTGTGTGTGCGTGCACGTGTCTATGAGTGCATTTACCCAGAGTGTGCAGAGTCTGTGTTTGTAAACAGCGCGTGTGGTTGAGTTTCCAGTGGGTCCAGATGGTGTTGAGGACCTTAACGTCAACCCTGATTTGAAGGCTGCTAAGGCCAACAAGCTCGCAGAAACAAACTGCCGCCGACACCACCGACAGCAAATTGAAACTCTGCACCGCCAAAATGTATACCTGCTGCTGGGCCTGCTGTAAACTAATACGTACACACAAACACCAGATCAAAGACTGATCTCTTCAGTGACCGTGCGCACGTGCGGTTCAGTTCTCACGTTTGGCCGACGTCTTGGCTGCCAATCAGCTGCTGCAGCAAGAAGGTGGCAAAGGCGAAGGACGGTCTGCCATTTTGTAGGTAATACAGGAAGTCCAGCCGCTCTACCAAGGCGAAGGAGTCCACCAGATGCGGGCTGGAGAAGTGAGGCAGCTCTGTTGTTTCTATGACAACGAGGGCAGACAGAAAGTCAGTCAGCTGGTAGATGTGTGATTGGGAACTGTACGTACCAGTCAACGCACCGACAGAGTTTAGTGAGTTTCCCGTCTGCCAGCCGAACAGTCGGCACGGGTCGAGAGGATGCAGCGCCTGCAATGAACACACAGGTGATGAACCCCAAACATGGGATTTTTTTTTTCTTTGATGACAATATATACTGTAAAATGGGCAAACAAAATGACAATTTGTGGCTACAAATACTTATGAAAAGCGCACACAAAATACAAATTTTCCTTTGAACAATAGCTTCTGTTGACAAACTAACTAAACTCAAAGTAAGGCCAAAATGTGAATCTGTACGGCCATATTCTTTTTTTACATTTAAATATAAGACTGATTTTACTCCTATTTGTAGATTTTCCTTTTTAAGGCATCATCAGAATCAGAATCAGAATCATCTTTATTGGCCAAGTATGTAGAACACGCAAGGAATTTGACTCCGGTATAGCACGCTGCATTAGTATCATCATAAACAAGGACATGACAAATAGTATGAAAGGACATTTCGTAATGTAGTGAACCGTAGTGCGGTAGTACCACCCTGTATTAAAGGCTCAGAGACATTGACATTGTTAAGTATTATAAGTTGTAATTTGCCTTGTGTTACCATGCTGCCTCCTGTTGTGCGTTTGTTAAACTGCATGTGATGACGCTGTGTTCCCTGCGCATGAGCAGTTTAGTGGTCAGGAAGAGTGCGCAGGTTCGTGGTGTCTAGTGTCCTCGCTCAAGGTCGTCCCTTATAAGTTCGTAAATTGGCAGAGTTCATGACCAAAAAGTAAGTTTCCTTTATTTCCTTATTGCAATGATGTGTACTGGTAACCTTTGCGCTAGTTTGTGCGTTTGTATAGTATTTCGAAGTGACTCTAGGACGAGACGTCTGCTTCGGCCGCCATTCTGCGCTGTTTTTATTGACCACTAGATGGTGCCATAGACCATCTGAATGAGCCAGTATAATTGTGTGTTTGTTTCAGTGTATTTAGCCAACCAAACCCTTGGCAGCGTTTCCTCCCCTTTATTGTATTTCCTTTATAGAGTTTGTACAGCATTTCTATTCCTTAAGAATTATTGTGTGCCTGTTTAAGTTGTATGATGCCCAGTTAAATGCTGTACATGCCTTAATTGATGTCATTTGACATTCCAGACTCTGCATAGATTCTCCCTTCTGCATTCCTGCATTTCTACATTTATGCCCCTTCTGCATCTGTACCTTCTGCCCTTGCCCTTTACCCTGCCTTCCACCCCTGACCATCGCATTGACCATCTGTTTCCCATCCCCCAAACCTGCCTTTGCCACCATTAAAGAGCCTTACTTCAAGATCCCTGCCTCCTGTATTCTGACAGATACACCGTCCTGTACCCTATATACCCCCAAACTGATCCAGCGTGATTCTCCTCCACAACATTTGGTCCTTCGAGCCGGATATAGTGTTCAGGATGGAGCCAGAGAGAGAGAGACATCTTGATGTGAGACCGAAGCGTCAAACACGTCCTCAACTTGGATGCAGGACTACGTGAGACAGTCACAGCGGGATTCGTCTACTCCAACCCCAACAGGAATATCGTCATATTCACAGAAGGGACAAGTCCAGATGACCCCCTTTTATGCACCTCAGCCTTACTCGGGACGCTTCGGGGATGCTGCTCAGTATCGAGCCCCTCAGCTAGCCTCAAGCTCCACGCCGAGGAGGGATGTAGATGATGAACCCTTACCTGCACCTGTTCAGTCACACCTGCAGCCCTTCTTCCCAGACTCGAGGTACCACTCTAACCTCAGAACCTTGCAAGAAGAAAATAACTTCCTGCGTGAGACACATGAGGCCCTACATGCTGGCATAAAGGAGCTAAACGACGCCCGCAGTGACCTCAAGCAGCTAATTGATGTGGCTCACTCATTAAGAACCGGCATGAGCCAGGCCAGTATTCCTTTACCACTCTGTCCCGGCCCCAACTCATATCCTGTGGGGGCCGCCATCACAAGAAGCAGCCATCTCGTTACTGAATCAGAGGATGAGGATGATTGGCCTGACCCACCACCGTGGCCTGAACCTGAGGACGATCTAGATACAAACCTGTGTGCCCTCAATGTGGATGATCAGCAGTTCCCTCACTACCCTGCCCCGCCCGAAACCAAGCCTCAGCCCTACAGATCTCAGCCTCAATCATCACCTGTCCATCACTCCCAGTTCATTCCCTCCGGCCATGAGATCTCCTACGTTCCCCCTACTCAGCCTCGTCCGCTCCCTTCACACCCCAGAATACCCTCAGTAGGTCCATCACCTCTTCATGTGCCACAGTCTCACAGAGCCACACATCACTTGCAGCCTCCAATCTCAGAGCCAGTATACAGAGGACCACAACCGACTATCCCAAAGTTCTCCACTCCAGACCCTCGCGAGTTTGCCAGGCTGCGTTTAGCACTCGAGAACCTCATTCCCTCCAATGCTACAGAGCTGTTCAAGTACCAAGTACTCGTAGATCATCTTATTCTAGAAGATGCTAGGCTAATATCAGATGCCTACCTAAACTCGCCAACCCCCTACACTGACACCATGATAGCGCTCCATGACAAATACGGTCAACCCCATCAGCTTGCCCTAAAGAACATAGCCAGCGTTCTAGATGGCCCAGAAGTCAGACGGGGTGATCCAGTGGCATTTCAGAGATTTGCCCTCCAAGTCCAATCCCTAGTAGGCCTCCTTTAAACCTTGGGCCACGAAGGAGAAATTGAACCAAGTTGTGGCTCACACGTAGCTCGCCTACTGAGTAAGCTTCCTGCAGAACAGCGGGCTGATTTCCGCCGTTATCAGCTCTCTAGATCTGGAGCGACACATACCTTGCGTGATCTGTCAGCGTGGCTTCGCCACGAGTCATGGTGTCAGGGCTTCGACAGTCCAACGATTGGACGAAGCTCCAAAGAGAAGCAGACAACCAAAGGTAACGGTCGACCTGCCCCTAGACAAACGGTAGTGTTGCATAACAGCAACGGCCTACCGAGAGTCCAGTTAAGAAGAAAGACAAAGCTAAAGCCTACTGTGCCTATTGTGATAGTGCAGAGCACTACTTCAGTCAGTGTAGTAGTGTGTCCAAGCTCACCAAAGATGAGCTAAAGGAATGGATCCAGACGAACAAGCGGTGCTGGCGCTGTGCTCGTCAGCACTTCGCTGCCCAGTGCAATCTCAAGAAACCCTGTAGCCTTTGTCAAGGGAGGCACCTTCTTGCCCTCCACGAGATTAACCTAAGAGCTGAGGAAGTTAAGGCAGACTTGCCTCCAAGAGCAGAAAGTTGTCTCACAACCTCAGCGTCTGAGTCCTTCTTCCTTGACCGACCCAGTTTCGGGAACCGGGTTATGTTGAAGGTAGTGCCTGTGCATGTGCACTATGGTAGTCAGACATTAGATACCTTCGCAATTCTGGATGATGGGTCCGAGAGGACTATGCTGCTGTCCACTGCTGCTAAGTCTTTAGCCATGGAAGGCACCCCTGAAGACCTTCCCTTGCGCACAGTCCGCCAGGACATCCAAGTACTGAGTGGCCACACAGTCTCATTCCAGATCTCTTCTCCCAACAACCCTAAGGTCAAGTTCAAGATTAATGGTGCCTTTACAGCAAACAGGCTTAATCTAGCTCAGCATAGCTACCCTGTTACCCATCTACAGAGGAGGTTCAAGCACCTTCGTGGTATCCCTATTCCTACCCTTCACGAAGCAAAGCCTTTGCTCCTTATAGGTTCGGACCAGCCTCGCCTCATCACGCCCATTGAGCCCGTCAGACTTGGTCCCAGTGGTAGCCCGGCAGCTGTCCACACCAGGCTTGGATGGACACTGCAGGGCCCTTGCCAGCCCATGGGGCGGCCAACCCAAACAGCCCAATGCCTGTTTACCTCAACCTTACCCTCTATGGATGATCTCCACCACCAAGTAGAGCGGCTCGAGCAAGTTGATGCTGTCCCCTACCGACCTGAGAGAGAGGTGACCCCATCCAAACAGGACCAACAAGGCACATCCCAGCCTGAAACAAAGACAGTACGTACGGAAGTGTGCGGCGCCTTTAGATATGCTACTCCTTTGTTACGCCATATGGCCATGCCAACAGTGAAGAATCAGTCATTGCCTTGCTGCGCAACACAGAAGGACGCCTACTTAAGAACTCTAAGCAGGGGAGAGCCTACAAGCAGAGGTTAGTCCCCTATGAAGCACTGACCCTTGAACGTTGTGCAGCCCTTGTAGCAGCGCAGTTACTTTCAACTCTTAAGAGGGAGCTCACCCTCACGGTCCAACACATAGTCTGGTGGTCTGACTCTACCACTGTACCAAATAACCCTGCTGATGACCTGACAAGAGAGAAGACCTTAGTATCCCTCTCGGAGCCCAACCGATGGTCACAAGGACCTCCCTTCCTTCTGCAGTGCTCAACCACCTGGCCGGAAAGGCCACACTTTGACCCACCAGATGATGCAGCTGAGTTGAGAAAAATCACCTTCTGCGGGTCAGCTGTCACCTCACCTGACATTTCCAGTCAGGACGGTACATGCAACACGTGGCAGGCCCTCGTGGACGCTACTGCAAGAGAGCTTCATGGCCAAGCCCCCTCAGATTACTCACGTATCGACAAGCGGAGATATTCATCCTAAAACGAGCCCAGAAACAGTCCGTCCCTGACGATTATGCTCAGCTGTCAGCAGGGAAGCCAGTGTCCACTTCAAGTCGACTCATCAAACTTGCGCCAGCCATAGACACCCTTACTCACCTCATAAGAGTAGGAGGCCGATTACGTCGTCGTCAGCGCTCCCGTGCAGACTGTCAGCGATGGAGAGCACAGCCTTCGATACCTAAAATGGCTGACCTTCCAACAGCATGTCTCCGAATGCATAAACTTGCCTTCCACGTCACTGGCATGGACTGTTCCCTCCGTACTTGCATAGGGACCGAGCCCATCCAAGAGGATTTCCTCTCCACGGTTTTTCTCGAGGTGGAGGCCATTCTCACCTCTTAGCCTTTGGGATACATGTCTGCTGATGTGTCCGATATTGACTCGGTGATCCCGAATAGCCTGCTACTGGGGCGGCCTGACGGATCACTCCCTCAAATAGTCTACCCGAAGAGCAAGAGCCTGAGCCGCAGGCACTGGCGGCACCCACAAGTCCTTGCAGACCAGTTTTGGTCGAGATTCATCAGAGAAGACCTACCTGGATTACGAACAAGACAGAAATGGCACGCCTGGCCCCCTGACCTCCTGGAGAAATCAGTGGTCATGATCGTCGACCCACAGCTACCTCGTGCCATGTGGCCTATCGGTCATGTGACGAAGGTTCATCGCAGCGATGACGGCTACATCCGTTCAGCTGACGTGGACGTCAAAGGACGTGTACACCCGACCAGTAGCTCGGTTGTTTTTTACGACCAGCCCTTCCATCTGGAGCATCTGAACACGAGCCGACTCAAGACCTTCAATTGGACTAATGAGCCTTTATCAAGCAAACGTGCCCCTGCACATTTGGGGGCGGCTGTATTAAAGGCTCAGAGACATTGACATTGTTAAGTATTATAAGTTGGAATTTGCCTTGTGTTACCATGCTGCCTCCTGTTGTGCGTTTGTTAAACTGCATGTGATGCACGCTGTGTTCCCTGCGCATGAGCAGTTTAGTGGTCAGGAAGAGTGCGCAGGTTCGTGGTGTCTAGTGTCCTCGCTCAAGGTCGTCCCTTATAAGTTCGTAAGTTGGCAGAGTTCATGACCAAAAAGTAAGTTTCCTTTATTTCCTTATTGCAATGATGTGTACTGGTAACCTTTGCGCTAGTTTGTGCGTTTGTATAGTATTTCGAAGTGACTCTAGGACGAGAAGTCTGCTTCGGCCGCCATTCTGCGCTGTTTTTATTGACCACTAGATCGTGCCATAGACCATCTGAATGAGCCAGTATAATTGTGTGTTTGTTTCAGTGTATTTAGACAACCAAACCGCAGCGTTTCCTCCCCTTTATTGTATTTCCTTTATAGAGTTTGTACAGCATTTCTATTCCTTAAGAACTATTGTGTGCCTGTTTAAGTTGTATGATGCCCAGTTAAATGCTGTACATGCCTTAATTGATGTCATTTGACATTCCAGACTCTGCATAGATTCTCCCTTCTACATTCCTGCATTTCTACATTTCTACATTTATGCCCCTTCTGCATCTGTACCTTCTGCCCTTGCCCTTTACCCTGCCTTCCACCCCTGACCATCGCATTACCATCTGTTTCCCATCTCCCAAACCTGCCTTTACCACCATTAAAGAGCCTTACTTCAAGATCCCTGCCTCCTGTATTCTGACCGATACACCGTCCTGTACCCTATATACCCCCAAACTGATCCAGCGTGATTCTCCTCCACAACACACCCAGTGACAACTGTGAGACAAAGTGCAAAGTATTAAGCAGAGCTAAAATGATCAGTTGGTGCAGAAAATCATTGGACCATTTTAAAGTGACCAGTAGCAGTACTGTATTTGTTTACAAGAAGTGTGCAATTATGCAGATGTCCTTGAGCGCTTTAAAGTGCCTGGTGCGGTGGAGTATAAATCAGTGACTGTTTAGGGAGTTAATGGCTAGAGGGAAGAAGCTGTGTAAGTGTCTGCTGGATTTGATGCGCATGGATCGGAAGCGCCTGCCTGAGGGGAGTAGCTGGAAAAGGTGGTGGGCAGGGTGCGGTGGATCCAGTAGGATTTTCCGTGCCCTTGTTTTGATTCTTGCAGTGTGTCATTCCACTGTACCTTAGTTATTTATTCAAGACATAATTTAGTCTCGTCTTAATATAGTTTTTATTTATTTATTTTCCATTTTTGTATCCTTAAACATACATTTGGAGCTGCACCCCAATTTTCTTGTGTCTGCAGCATATTATAACAGCATTATTAATTTGTATTTTGTGTGCACATAATACCAACTTCTTTGCATCGATTTATTTCCCTGACCGACCTGCAGAAGGTGGTACACAGATACATCTGTGAAGGGGCCGGGCCCTCGCGCTCCTGCCGGGAACAGCGCCGCCTTCAGTTTGGGGTACGCCGTCAGTGCCATCTTCATGAGCTGTGGGTCCACGGAGAATTCCGCCCGGGACTGACTTTCACGCTGGGCCACCACCTCTCAAACAAGAAGGAGAACACAACTCTGTCAAAGGGGTCAAGGTCAGGGCCAAAGTGGTATATGACAGTGTGGAAGTGGTCCAAAAACTCAAATTTCAAGGGACAGAACAGGGGTCTGTGTCGGTGTAAAAGGGGTATCAGTCAGTGTGAAGTTGCAGATTAGAATAAACAACAACCTTTTCATTATAGTACACAGAATTGGAAAAGGGTATAAATCTGTATGAAAGGTGTACAAGTCATTGTAATAATCAATGTGAGAGTACAGTAGAAGTGAAAGATTGTGAAATGTATATGCGTCATCGTGAAAGGGGGTCGCGGCCACAAAGCTGACCTGGTCGATGCCCCCCGGGGTGAACATGATGGTGGCCAGGGCGAGGAGACTGTGACCCTCCAGGAGAAGGGAGCTGAGGGATGGGGGACTTCCTGGTAGGAGAAGCTGAGCGCACGTCAGACTGGCCTGGTGGACCAAAGTTGGGTCTGAAGGATAAACAGGACGTTGAAGAAGAGAATGGTCTTAATAGGGTACATACTGCCACTAAATGGTCGCATCTGGCCCCTAAAATTTGACACAATGCAAGCCCATTTTTGATCTACTAGTCAACGCCCAACTCGTAAATTTTCTGATTAATTTTAAAAAAAATTAAATATTTATTGTTTGCTGACAAGCTTCACTTCAGCCCAATGGCGAGGAGGCAAATGACTATGACTGGACTGATTACAACTGGTTGATGACGTTACGCCTCTCATTTGAGCAGGGTTCTTTATTCATGCAACTAAATTAGGATTGCACTAGCCTGAGCCTCAGGCAAGATTTGAAATTACGGCCATGGTCACAGAATGAATTACATTTGAAGCTCGAGGTACAGTGAAACTGCTCTACAACGAAATCATGTTTGCAGCACGAAATTTTTCACAACAGGGGACTCACTTAAACACATTTTATCTCAGATGTAAACACACACACACACACACACACACACACACACACACACACACACACACACAACGTATATGTGTATTCTTTATTTTTTTTCCAGTAGTGCCTATGTATGAGCATACACTTATTTGACATTTCATACCACCAGTGTAGAAAGAAAAAAACGGGAAAGAAATTGCGAAATTTACAATCAGCATTCACTTTCACCAATTTCTTGCATAATGTCTTATTTTGCTTCCTCCAACTTTCATTTTTATTACTTTTATCCTGTATTCAAGCACTAAAGGTTTTCTTTTCTTAACTCCTTGGTCTGCAAAGGTCCGTTTTGTCGCAATTTTAGCAACGCAACGTTCGTGCTGCGTCTGAAACTAACAAAAACAAATACTTCCTGTACTACTGCGCATGTGTCAGCCAGTGTGGTGGTTGCTGTTGCCGTTTCCGACCGAAGCAGTAGCTGTGGCAGGCTGAGGTTGGATTAGACTTTTGCACAAGGCTTATTTTCATTGTAGTGAACCTCATTGTGAGGCAAGGGTGGAGAAAAGGATTTCATATTATGCAACTTTTCGTTGTAGGGGGAAGCAGAAAAGAGGGAATGGCTTTAATGCAATTTTTTTCACACTAGGGGGGAATTTTCGCACATGTAGATTTCATTGCAGATGCGTTTCACGGTAACACGGTTTGTGTGTGGGGGGTCCCACCTGTCATGTTACTGGTAATTTCCAGCATTTTCACCATCATATCTGACCAGGGCTGTGAGTGAGTCGGGCCTCCGTTGGACAGCACTGGACAGTTCCTGGGAGTCAACCTGCCCACAAACAACATGCTTAAATTCTCATATATGACAAATACAGTACCTACCCACCTGATTTATCAGACTTTAAATGTGTGCCCAAACATTCTTGAGCAAAGATCTACTTTTCAAGTTAAAAAAAAAAATTGTATCCATGTAGATTTTCAATACGGATTTATTAAGGGGAAAAAAAATCCAAATGTTTCCAGCCCAAAGTGAAAAGGTCCCGGTAATTGTCCCATATGCCTAGTAAGTGTATGAAGTGAAATCAAGTTGCTGATGAGTCTTTTACAGTGCTGTGGAGAAATTTTAGTGACAATCTAATTCGCAGAATTATTTGAACTCAGTCAGATTGGAGGGTATTCTAGTATGAACTGCCTATTAGGTCTGAAATGTGGCATACGCACCTGTAGTACTCTAGGTAGGCGTAGAGGAGGAATTGCAGTTGGCGCTCCAGACACCAATTGATAACCCGTGAGTGGATGTCCAAACCGAGGTGCCGAGGGATGGGCTGTGGCGACGACGACATTAGATAGCTACACTGAGCCACACGCCACAAAAGTTGATCCAAGTCGGATAGCTCGTCGGGGATGAATATGCCTCGCCTGAGAGAAAAAAAAAATATGGTTGTGTGACACTGGTGCAAAATGTCAGTGCATAAGAGGTGGAAGTCAATATGAAATGGTATATGTCAGTGTGAAAGCGGTATAACTTAGCAGGAAAGGAGCAAGAGTGAGTATAAAAAGGCCTATATGCTAGCGTTGAGGGTCGATGTGAATTTGAAATGAAAAAACTGGGAACAACACAGCATGTTTGGCCGCATGGTGGTGGTGAACACGTGTCGCACCTGGCGAGCATGTCCAGGATTTCCTCCCTGAGGAAGCGGCTGCTCCGCGTGTTGCCGTTGACCACTTCTGCTGTCAACTTTGGCCACTGGGTGGCATCAGAAGCGTCGACGCTCTCCACCCAAGCCTCCAAGGCAACGTGGTTGTGGAATGAGGTCATGTGACTCCACAGCACTGCACTGTCACACCAGCTCAACTCTGAACATCAAATCAGGGATGTAGATTCAGTTTCTACACAAAGTCCATGTCAGGGGACATACAGACAAAAAGACATTCGTAACTCTGGACAGTGTAGAGTCTTCAATTAAGCTAACACGCGGAGAGAAGAGCTGGAGCGCAGTGTCGAACCCGAACCTGTAAACTGTGGGTCAGACGTTTTAACGAGTTCACCGCGCTGGCCCATCAGGAATATTTTCCAGCCAATCCAACAAATGTTTACCTACCGTCACGCTGATGTCTGGACAACAAGATGGCCGTCCTGCTGCTCTGCTCCCAGTTTTTCACCCAATCCAGCCTCACTTCCTGCCAAAGCCCCGCCTCTTCCTGCTCACACATTTCCTGTCCCAGGGCTATCTTCAGGAGATCCCCACTTGCTGGTGCCTCCTCGTGCAGAAGCAGCTGTAGCATCCTTGATGATTGACAGGTGATGTCACATGACCACAGTGACTGCAGCCTGCGACCACTGTGAGATTGTTCACCTGCTATCCGAGGTGCTGTCTCCATACTGGCGAGGCGGGACGGACGCCAGTTGTGCCACTTCTTTAATGAACGCCAAGCTGCGTAGCTCCTCCTCGGAAAAGTGATGCCGTCTACCTAGCTCCTCCCCCTGAGGAAATGGCCAATCACAGACGCAGATGAATTGAGGTACTTAACGTGGGGAGGGAATCAGAAAGAAAATGACCACAAGATGACATGACAGATGAGCACGAAATGAACACGTAATGTCAAGCTTGATGACTGACTCGTAGAGTCACTATAAAGTGTGTACAAGTCAAAGGGGTGACTTGAAAGGATACAGGGGGTACAAAGCAGTGTCAATGGGGAAATAGTTATTGTAAAAGAAGTATAATTAAGTTGGAAATGGCTATAATACAATATAAAGAGGATGCAAGTGTGAAAGTGGTACATGACAGTGTTTAGTGGGTGCAAGTTAGTGTGAAAGAGCATAGGTCAATGTGAAAGGAATGCAAGCCAGTGTAACAGGTGTTAAAGTTAGTGTGAACAGGTAGATGAAAATGTAAAAGGGCTATAAGTCAGCATGAAATGGCGACTTCTCAATTTTGAAAAAGGTATCAGACAGTGTAGAGGTAAAAGTACAAGTATGTGTGAAGGGGGTACATGTTAGCCCATAACGCATAAGTACACAACTGACCACAAAGTCCCTGAGGTCCCTGTCGTGTGTGTAGATGCAGATGCGATGCAGTTCTTTCTTCACATTGAAACCCTGAAAAAACAAGAATGCCGTCATTGGAAGCACAGCGAAAACAGACTTCCTGTTCAGACACCCACCATGTTGGTGAGGAGAGTGATGGCGGTTGGTAGGTCTCGTCCCTCCAGACAGGAAAAGACCAGACGCAAGCCTGTTGCCCTCAGGGCCGGAAGACGACCCTCGGGAAGACCCCGCCGCCTAAACACTGCCTGGGCTCTGGGGATCTGATTGGTCAGGACGGACACACGGACTACTTCCTGTAAAAGGGCAGTGTGAAAGTCTTATGTCAGTGTGAAAGGGGTATGTGTAAGTAAGTATTTTGAAATGCAAAAAGGGTCTAACCCCATGAGAAGGGGGTACATGTCAGTGTGAGAGGAATATAAATAATTTTAGGGTAAAGATCAATGTGAAAGGTGTATAAGCCTGATAGGTCAGAGTGAACAGGGTCATAATTGGTGTGAAAGAGGCATCAAATCTATTTGAAAGTGGTATTAATTAGTGTGAAAGGAACATATTCACATATTTGACAAAGTTGTATTCAATTCAATATGTTGGTGTGAAAGGGGCCTATGTGGATGTTAAAGGGGCATAAGTTAGTGTGAAACTTGTAAAATGTTAGTGTGAAAGGAGTATAAATTGAAAACAGGGTATTAATCAATGTGAATGAGGCATATATTGGTGTGAAAGTGGTGTCAGTCAGGATGAAAAGAGCATATGTTGGTGTGAAAGTGATATATGTCAGTATGAAAGGGGTATGTCGGTGAAAAAGGGGTTTAAGTCAGTGTGAAAGGGCCATGGATCCATATTTAAGGTGTATAAATGCGTGTTGAAAGGGGTAATTATCAGGACATATGGGTGTGAAAGGGGTATAAGTAGTGTGAAAGAGTAAAACGTGTAAAAGTCCTCCATGCCAGTGTGAAAGGCATATAAGTTAATGTGAAAGTGTATGTATCCATATGAAATGGGTATACATCTGGCTGAAAGTCCAACATGCCAAAGCGAAAAGCATTTGTAAGGGGTCTAAAAAGTGTGAAAGGGGTATATAGGTCAAATGTGATGCACATTTCTTAGTTGATAAAAAAAATAGAGCAAATGAGGTGTCACCTCTGTGGGAAGCCCATCCCACTCGTCTTTCTCGTCCACCACAGGTGCTTGTTCTTTGTGATCTTTGGTGCCCTCTGCAGGCCACGGATATTTCTTCATGAAGGTTCTGAGCCCTGTCAAGTATTCGTTCAGAATGTCCACGCAGCCACGCACATCTTCATCCTCGTCTGCACAAAACACACACAACGCACTCAGCGCTGATGCTAATGTAGCATGAGGCTAGCTGTGTGCGCAGGGCATCTTACAGCTCATGTGCATTAGCATGTAGCGTATCTGCGTGTTGACGAAGCTCAGCGTGATGTTGAGCAGCTGTTCCGAGAACTGACGGCTCTGAGCGTCGTTGCTCGATTCCCGGATGGCAGCGCACAACAGGTCCAAGGCGGGACACAAAGTCTTGACGCCTGTCGGGTTGGAAACACACAGAAACTACAGAGGGCTGGAAAACAGACTTTTTCCCCAAAAATAGGTTATTTGGGTGGCAGTATTCTGTGGGTGTTGAATGAGTTATTAAAATGGCCGCCAATATTATAATAACTTCATGATTATTGTGGGACTAATAAAGGATATCTTGTATTAATGTGGGGAAGTATTTCTTAACCCCCATGCAGTAATTATCCCAAAATTGGACATTTCGGACACTTTGGACGATTTTGGACTGTTGGACAAATGGACACCACAGACAAAGCAGTGAGAAATAACTCCACGAAGCTGAAATTTTGCATAGGATGTATATCTATGTCTTGGCCAATTCCCACTGAACATTTTGAGGGGTTGAAAGTGAAAAAAATATTAAAAGTGAAAAAAGTTGTTGCACATTGGAAGAGGGACATTTTTGGGACGTAATACCCTTCATGCAGCCGCTTAAAAATACTGCATTAGGGTTAAAAATGGCTGGCTATCAATAAGTTGAAGGTCATTTGAGCAAATATGTCAGAAGTGTGGCTGATTGACAGTTGGACCGTACGTTGTGTGAAGCTGGTTGTGCTGTGAGTCTTCAAATGTCTTCTTTGCTCTTCAGGTAGAAATCCACTGTGTCCAGTTGCCGGTTCTTAACTCCTGCCTACACAACAACGACAACACACAAGATGGGCGACAACGCACAAGATGAACGACGCGACTACTTCTACCTTCAGGGAGTGGATGGGGATGGAGCAACGCTCCCATGTGTTGAGGTGACAAAGTGCGTCCACGGTAGCCGCACTGCCAAACATCATCAAACTACTCAGGAGTTCCTGCTGCGACATCGAGAACAAAACCTGGAACATTCCCGACTCTGCAGAAGACAATGGAAAAGCGGAATTCATACATTCCAAAGCTTTTATTCCACATTCTTGATGTGCATCTTCAGGTCTAGCACACTCTTTGTCCTTCACAATTATGACAATTGAGTGCACTAGTGGAGCGACTGTCTTGCTAATCATGTCCCCATACTCCCACTACTGTATGCCATTTCTGCACACTAGTAGGAGAACCTTGGCATACTAGTAAGAAAACTACTGTTCAAAACTGTAGACGAGTTCACATCGACATACTACTAGTACTAGTGGTGAAGCGCTAGATGTTAACTACTTAAAAATCTTATGGTGTCATTAAGACTGGTATTATGCCTCATTAGTAACCTGTAGCCATCCTACAGCCTCTGCTGTCAATTTTTTTTGGGGGGGCGGGGTTAAAAAGATGTTTGTCAATCAGATTTACTGTTTAATTCCATCCATCCATCCATCCATTTTCCAAACCGCTTCATCCTCACTAGGGTCGCGGGGGGTGCTGGAGCCTATCCCAGCTGTCTTCGGGCAGTAGGCGGGGGACACCCTGAATCAGTTGCCAGCCAATCGCAGGGCACACAGAGACGAACAACCATCCACGCTCACACTCACACCCATGGACGATTGAGAGTGTCCAATCAGCCTGCCATGCATGTTTTTGGAAATGTGGGAGGAAACCGGAGCACCCGGAGAAAACCCACGCAGGCCCGGGGAGAACATGCAAACTCCACACAGGGAGGCCGGAGCTGTAATCGAACCCGGTACCTCAGCACTGTGAAGCCGACGTGCTAACCACTGGACTACCGGGCCGCCCTTACTGTTCAATTGACAAAATAATTCACAGGTAATTCAATTCTAAAAATAATTGTTCGTTGCAGTGCTAATTTTGATAGACTCACTCTTGAGAAGCACCGCGTGATGTTTCTTTCCACAGAATTCCACTGCCGCAGCCGGGCCCTCCACCTGGTGGTAGCTCACATTCCCGGTTACAAAATCCCACAGGACAGCGGTGGTCCCCGTGTTTCCGGGAGACGCAAACACCAACATAGCAGAGAGGTCACAGACTGACAGCAGAGATGGGACGGACGACTCCGGTACGGCAAAGGTGATGTTGGCGCCCCCTAGAGGGACCTTGCTGCGCGCCGGGGGAGCGGATTGGCTGGACCCGTGGCGGGGGAGTGACAAAGACCAGGAGGTGGTGAGCGGTCGGAGAGATGATGATAAGGAAGACTCCTGGGCTGCATTGTACATGGATGCCAGACGAAAGCCCCAAGACCTACATCGAACGTGAGAAATCAAACATCCATTTGCAAAAGTGTTTATCCTCATTCGGGTCACAGGCGAGCCAGGGTCTACCCCAGCAGAGGTTGGGGAGGTTTTGGGGTACATCCTAGACCAGGAATGGGACAGACTGGTCACCAATCATGCAGATCAAAAACTAACATGGGAACTCCACACAGGAAGGCAAGAGCACAGAACGGGACCCAAAACTTCCAACTGTGAGGCCGATGTGCTGACCACGAGGCCACCGTGCAGAACTATAATAATCAATAAGAGCAGAAGGTCACCTGTCTGCATTGAAGTCGAGTCCCAGCGCGGCCAGGCTGCAGCTGGCACTTGTCACTTTGTCCTCATCGATCGGTTGTTGAGGTCGCAGTGGTGGGCCGGTGGGCTTGGCCTGACACAGCAGGTGATCAGGGTTCCTCCTGGAAGAAATTGATGATGGTGAGTGACATATTATCAGCAGAAATGAATAAAAATAATATCATCAAAAATACCAGTTCCTGTCAAAAAGAATATCAAGACACACAAATAACATTCAAATATGATGAAATAATAATGTATAAACAACACCTTAAATAGAAAAGAAAACACGACTATAACTTCATTTAACTTAAATCTAAATATGTGAAAATATGAAATATGAAAACGTAACAGGCATGGATATCAACATGACATTAAAAAGTAGCGAAAGAAAGAGATAAAGAAAGAAAGAGGATGATGATGACGAAGATTAACCTGAAGTAGTCGTCGAGGTCGATAGCGGCGGCGGTGTTGTTGTGCGTGACGACGACGGCCGTGCTCATGTCGGCCGACACCTCCAGGAGACGCAATCGTGACCACAAAGCAGCCGGCTGTGTCTCCTCTTTCAGACCGGCGCTCACAGAGGCGGGAACGTCCACGGAGGCCAAAAGGACGCCATTGGTCACATCGTACATGGCTGACGCAGTTAAGAAGCTTCAAAACGAATTACTTCCGTTTCTTAGCAATGTACATGCACTGAGGATACAGATCAGCCCGCTCTCGCTGAGGGTGAAGGCGACGTGTTGACGCACGCAGCAATGGACCGCAGCCGAAGCGCCTCCGTCCGTCAGGCCGAGGCGGCGGCAGCTCAGAGTCCGGACTGCTTCCTGCGCAGGCGACCACTCCAGCCGCAGCAGCCAGACGCCATCCAATAGCATTTGGCAGTGACCCGATGCGAACGACAGCAGGCGTGCCACCTGCGGGCTACGCCCACCTGAAGACACATTCGGTCACACTTGCAGCATTAGCATGAAAGCTCCATTTTGGAACTTCATTCACACACCGACAAGGTCAGTTTACTCTAAGTTTGCTCATTGCTACATTGAGTACGAGAGCTGTGCCTGAATTGGCGGTGACTCGAATACAGAAAAGAATTGGCCATGAAGAGTGAATGCCAAATTTTCAGGTCAATCAGATCTGTTTAGTCGATGAACAGTCTTCAGTGGAACTCAATTTCTTCGTAAGCAACCTGGACCAACCTGAGTACGCATGCTGCTCCTGCAGGAGGCACTGTGCAGGACACTCGCCAATGAGGCGCACAGAGAGCGCAGTTCCCCTCTCAGCATCCACCTCCAACATCCTCACCTCGCAGCCGGAGCCCACGGCCAGCAGGCGTGTGGCTCTGCCTTCTCTGGAGCAACCATTCACAGCCTCCTCCCAGCTAAAAGCTAGGGGACCAATTAATATGTAATTAGAGTAATCCCTCGCCACTTCAGGCTTCATGTTTTGCGGCTTCTGTGCCAAAATACTGGATTCATTAAAAGAAAATTACAAAAAGAACAAAAATGAAAGAAAAATACAGCCATATTGCGGAAAGACATACACATACAGAAAAATGCCTGAGGGTGGGGGGTAACTCCTACCTCGCGGTTTTCACCTCTCGTGGGGGGTTTCAGTTTCCCCAATTACCGCGAAAAACGAGGGATTACCGTCTACACAATTCGCACGATTCAGCCTATGTGTCCCGTGGTCTACTTTTCGACATTTGTGGTCTACTTTTCACTAAAAGCATATTTGTGTCGTTATCGTATAAGTAAAGATATCAGACAGGAATGTCAAGATGTGAAATGTTGCCCACATCGTCCAGCCCGAGTCAATATTACTACAAACCCAATTCCAATATAGTTGGGACGTTGTGTTACACAAAAATCAAAACAGAATCAGACGACATGCCTTTTTTGCAGAACTGTGCAAGTAAGAGAGATAACAGGGGCTGGGTTGGACTTAGACATAAACACCTATTTTAGTGAGTTGAGTTGCGTTTTAGTGCCTGTTGCGATCCAAATAAACGAAGTGGACTCACTCCTGGTAGCTTCCGTCCAGCTTCAACCGAGCGACCTCCTCGTCGGCCGGGTCCCACAACACCAGCGTCCCATCGAGCTCCAGGCAGCCGAGCAAAACGCCGTCACCGGGTGCGAGCTGAGCCTTGCGGACATCGCCCACCTCCCGCCAGTGCTGTTTGCTTGGCAGGAGAGCCACCTCGAGGGCGGAGGATAAGGAGCTCTCCACCATCTCGTCCCCAAGGAGACGGCTACTTTTTAGACAACATGCAGTTACTCAAAAGAAAGCATCCAATGCAACCACAAACATGAGACATTTTGTAAACATTACAGCTGTTCGGGACTGTCGGTCACATGACACGTCACAACCATCAGCTGTCAGCGTCTGACCAATGAGAAGACAGACGGAAAGAGCCACTTAATCAACCATCGATGGCGGTTTATCGTCATTTTAAGGGTGGACTCCAATTTACGATTCCGTGGGCTGTGTGCAAGTCACGTTCGTAAAAAAAATCAAGTCACGTGTATTTACTATCACCAGTATTATTTTTGCTCTCAAATGAGTTATAAATTCCTAAGACAACATTTTGATTGTGTTGAATTCACAACAAAATAATTGAAATAAATAAATATAGTGTACATATTAGTAAGAGGGAATGTTTGAGCCGGGAGAATTTTAATCGATTTTAAAAATTAAAAATTTTAAAAATCGAGAATTTTCTGTTCTAATTTCAGCTTGCACGATCGATCGGGCATCTATTGCTTTTGCCGGAAACAAAATGTCAGCCCGCTGTTGCGATTAGAGCTGATCTCAGAGCAGTTTGCCAACCTTGCCTGATGTTGACGTTCGCTCAACACCACTTCTGCTGAGTCGAACCACTTTGGTCGCTTGCATTTTATGTTTTTGCCTGTTATCATGACCATCACAAACTGTGCTTGTTAACCGCCTCTTCGGGCCGCACTTTGACGCCAGAAATCTTCAGAGGAGCACAAGAATGGAAGAGAAAGCCTTGGAAGTTTACGGTGGGTGACTCTGGACAGAACGGCGTGAAACAAGCCAAAAAAAGAAGAAGCTCATTTTAAGCAAAAGTCAAGCAGTGATGTGGTGGCCATTTGAACACGCGACACGAATAAATATAAAGTCATCATCGTCTTAAAATCTGGAGCAAACGGTTCCTTTAAAAAACACTTCGATTCGACGATTTCCTTGTCTAAGGTTGTCTGACAAGAACGGTAGTTGAGTAAAAGACTGGAGTTTGCTGTGGTTGGTGTCGCTTGCCGATAGGAAGTCTTTCGACTTAACCTTAGGGCATTGCACCATAAATCTCAAAGGACCGTGAATGATCATTTAAAAACAATTAAAACTAGCTCAACTATGGTAGTCTAATTTAAATAATGTCTTTTTAGGCTTTCCGAAACATCCACGTTCTTCCATGAATACAGGAGATTTAAGACTGCCCCATTTATTTCAAAGTTGTAATTTCGAGCCATATCTTGGTTAATATTTTATTTTTAGCTGTGCGTTCTGAGCTTCTGCTATTACGCCGCTCTAGTAAACTGAAAAACGTGGAGCAATTAAGGTACTGTAATGTCCTGCCACAGTCGCTGATGCACACACATATATGTTTATTGAATGGGCCAACCAGTTTAACACAGAAATACAAATTGAGAAAACTTACAAGGAGCTGCTGTAGGCTGCAACTCACACCCAGATGCTCACAGGCAGGCTAACCAACTCCAATTCCCCAATGCCATAGTATGCTGAGTCGTTGCACTTTATCAACCAAAGTGTAACACCTGTAGTTAAAGGAGAAAAAAAATCAGTTACTGTGATTTGAATCAGATGTGATCCGAACCATCCGAGACCCGGAGAAGCCCAACACACTGGAGGAGCTGGACGTGGTGACAGAGAAATGCGTGGAGGTCCAGGAGCTGAGCCACGATGAGTACCTTATCATCATCAAGTTCTCCCCGACCGTTCCGCACTGCTCCTTGGCCACCCTCATCGGTCAGTTGCTTCCTCTTGGCCACATCCTGTCCTCCACTTTTGTGTCATCCTGAATGCTGTTTTGTGCGTTTGTTGCGTGTGCGCAGGTTTGTGTTTACAAGTCAAGCTGCAGAGGTGTCTGCCCTTCAAACACAAAGTGAGTGCACGACAATACAGCAACTTGATGTCATCAAGTTGGCTGTGTTGGGAATCACTCTCAAGCTTGTTGTCCCGCATCATATTGCAGTTCATTTCTCGCTGTCTCACCGTATTGCAGATTTGTAGATCATACATATCTAATTTTAAAACAGGGATTATCACTGTATTGCAGGATTTTGCGGGGATCCTTTTTACGCACGGACTGCTACTGCAGAGTCCCCAAAAAATGGGTGCGGGTCGGAGTCTAAAATCATTTCACACATAAAAGAAAAGAAGGTGAATTGCCAAGTGGCTCGCGCAAAGCAGAACTGCCTTACGAGGCTGCACAAAATTCGAAAAACATGTGGTAGGGGTGTTGAATATTGAGATTGATATTTCTGCGATATTTAATATGTACCTAAAGAAATGACAACTTTATTTTCGAATGAAAGAAGGATTTTTTTTTCCATGTGGAAAAATACGCAGCCTGAATGTATTATTTTCCCATGAAGTTATTTAGTTTTAGTAATGCGCCTACTTACTGTTCTCCTTTTGGATCGTGATGCACAAATAAGGTTGCATCTGATTGGTCAAAGTCAGATAAAAGAATACAATTCCACATTAATTTAATGCCCGTCTTTGCAATCTGCATATTGCATGTGCATATTACGCACCATTACACTTTGTAAATTAATATAGTGTACCACTGAAGAACAAATTGCATTGCTTCCACCGGTGGTCAAGAAGAAACACAGCCATCGGTGCACTTTCAATAGCTTTATCGAACAAAATCAACACGTAACAAACACATTGATACACTAAATGCACGGCCACAACTAATGGCAGTCACCTAACACGCAAGTTGGCTAACAGTTAGTCAGCCAACTCTACACTATCATGAACCGATTCGTGACTCAACAGACCTGGCCCCACCTTTTAAAGCCACACACATTCAAGGTCACAGATGCGACATTGAAGAAAGTGAGGATGGCAACCCGAGTGGACAAACATAACACCTGGACTTCACATGCTTATTTTGTATTAGTATTATGCATACGCATTCAAAAATAATATACAGTATGGCTGCTACATCACAGATTGTTGTTTGTTGTTGGGGGTTTAGGAATGTAACCTCCACAATAAACAAGGAAATGTATGTAAAAATCCCTGTATGGTGAGTCAAATTTGTTTCTTGTCAGCTGGAGATTTACATCAGTGAAGGAACACACTCCACTGAAGAAGACAGTAAGTCACTTTATATTAACTGCATGCCATATACTGTACGTCGTGGATGTGTGTATCAACCTTCCACAAAAATGGGATGGGAGGGCGGGGGTAGAGTCGTCCATTCTTTGAGCCAGCCCGCCAAGCATTTTGTCCTTGAGTAGTTCTTGTATTATTTTTTACCTTTTTTTCCCCCTAGACTTGGTGAATTCAAATGTTAATTCATTTTGCAACTACTATTTTAAATGAATTTATCTCATTAGATCATTCAGTTCAACTCACTTGTGTAGTTCGATCGTTTATTGATGAAGTATTGTGATATGACACCACTATGCTGAGGCAGCCCTGGGCAAAAATGAGTTTGACATCCCCTTTCTAATGTGTGTAACGTTTCTATGTATGCATCCAGTCAACAAGCAGATCAACGACAAGGAACGAGTGGCAGCAGCCATGGAGAATCCAAACCTCAGGGACATCGTGGAACAGTGCGTCATCGAACCTGATGACTGACACAACACGTTCTCGCGGTGTGTGTGTGTGTGCGCCCCTGTGCGCCCGTGAGTGTGCATGCGTGCACGTGCGTTCAAGAGCGTGTGTGTGTTAGAGGTAAGATCGGGCCGCCCGAGCCCGTTCGGGTCGGGTCGGGCCTTAAAATGTCAATCATTGCTTCGGGTTCGGGTGGGGTCGGGCTTCTCTCTCGCTGACGTTTTTTTTTTCGAGGCCGTGAATAGTTTTGGCCACGAAAGACAGTGGTTCGCAAAAAACAGAAGTCTCCTCATCACAACACGTACTGTGCTAAACTCTTGCAATAACAATTCAAAGAACTCCTTCATGTCTCTGTCTATTATCCACCAGTCATTGTTTTTGTCTCTCTGCTTCTCTCCCTTAAAGTGCCGCGCTAGATTCTTAAGGACGTACTGCTGCTGTGGTGTATGGCCCAATTTTCAACCCGTCAAAATGACGGACGGCCTTGAATTTTTCCGGTCAACTCTTAAAAAAAATCAGTCAATGATGGAAACTTGTCGGTTAATGTAACCTCTTCAGAAACAGAAATATAAGAGATGTAAATGTTTATACAGTCTTGTTTAACTTAGATTTCGTTACAAACGACAGGCTTTGTTATCAGAAATCACCCCTCCTCCTCCCGAGTCCTCACAAATAAAATATGAAATGTCGGGTTTGCTTCGGGCTCGGGCCTGCAAATCAAGTTAAGTGATCGGGCTCGGACCGGGTCGGGCTTAAATACCCTCGGGCCGGTTCGGGTCGGGCTTGATTTTTTAGGACCGATCTTAGCTCTAGTGTCTGCGTGTGTGTGTGTGTGTGTGTGTGTGTGTGTGTGTGAAGTTGTGAGGATAGCCTGTACAGTGTGTGTGTGGTGTGCCTCCCCATCATGTGAAGAGTATATTAAATTGTTTTCCATTTTAATTCTCTGATATGTACTTTTTTTAAAATTTGAATAATAATTTCATAATTGAAGCTGCTGAATTTGCCTATGTCTTGTTTATCCAGGTCAAATACACACATGCAATGGCAAGTTCTTCCCTTTCTTCACCACACGCACAACTCTTGGACTGCTTGTCATCTTTTTGACTGAAAGGGATTTGATCCAGACAGTACCAGAGATGACAAAGTTACATACTCTATCTTATCCTCTATCTAATAAGTAATCATTTCTATTTCAGAATTGCCACAAGTAGAGATGCACGAGAGCTTCGAAATGACGTGACCATTATACGTTCATGAAAAAGAAAAGGAAGAAAAAACTAAATCCAACTGGCATACAATGTGTGCAGTTAAACCTTTTGCCACCTTTAGCCACAAGATGGTGCTGTAAGCTTCGACATGTCAAGTGACATTGAACTTGCTCTCCTGCTCCACGGGTGATGGCGTAATAGAGACCTGTAGATGTTTCAACTCAATATGTTTTCATTTTTTTGAAGTCCAGACATTCAAGGGTTTCTTTTTGTCATCCCAGTCTCCATTGTGTTGTATTATGTGAAAGAAACTCAAGGGTCACTTTTTCGTAAGCAAGGTTCACGAGCAAGAAATTGATTGATTGGTGCATTTTGCGTAGTTTTTACCAAGATGTGAAAATTCTTCAAATATCTAAAGAGACTGCTTGGTCGGGGGGACAGACGATTTATGAAAGCTTAAATTACCAGAGGTGAACCAAAACAGATTAATTTAGTCATTATGGTATAAACACAAAGTATTTCGATTTCAAAAGAATTGCTGGATTTATATTATTAGAAAAACAATTCTAGGATAGAACTCAGCATAAAAACGTTCCCATGGTAACGTTTTAACATTGTCAACTATCATACAAGTGTAAAAGCTATTGTTTCTATCGGCCCTGCAGGACAAAAGTAGTGGGACAGAGCAGGTGCCTTGAAGACCAGTCTATTTCATATTTTGTTGGATTACATTCTATTCTCAACCTGTTCATTTTTCAACATCCTTTGTATGACTCTATGATGTCCTGTCAGGTCGGGCTTGATGAGTAGCACTCATGGACTATTCGAGGTTCATTATAACAAACAAACGTGTCACACAAGACGTGGCATATCTCACAAGACGTCAATCCTATCTTTTGTCACCCACTAAGCACCCACATGATCAACTTTTGAAACGTATTTAGCTTTTTCTTACACATTTTGGAACACCGTTTCCCAAAAATGCCGCCGGTGAGGGCAAGCCAAAGAAGAAAACAATTGTGCATTCATACATTTTATGTCCCAGGACCACAAGTGACACCAATTCAATGCAATGACCCTTGTGTGGTTTGACAAGAAGGAGCACAGACCAGGGTCAGCCTCTCTTTTGTTATCATGACCACCGGTGGCAGCGACCCCACTTACTTGTATAGAATTATGAAAGTACATGAATAATTCCGATTTCCAAAATGAGTCCACTTAAAGGACAATTGCCAAGTTAAACTTGCCCTGAGGGCTATTTTGCTTTGCTTTTGTCTTCACCACTTAAACATTTTATGTGACTCCGAGTCTACATGCATAAGAAAGGCGAAGGTAATGTGCACGCTAATTCCCAACCATACCCGCCCACTTAACAAATGTATTTATGTGCACATCAGCGAAATCCTCCCACCCCTTTTCCAAACACATGCACGGAGTTGGCCCACCCTCTTCTTTTTTTCTTCTCCTCCCTCATACCTTTTTCTCTTGCAGGTCAAGGCAGATAGTGAAGAGATAAATATCAGTGGCAATAAAAGGCCTGCATCATGAATAATAAAACAGCAGTAATCTCCTACCAATGATTTATATATCTTTCGCCTCTGATGGCTGCACAAGCTCAACGCAAGCGCAGGGGGGAGTCGCGCATTGAGCGCTGTTAAATTGAGACGAATGGTGATGCAGAGTGTGGAAGTGGTTATGGACACACACACACACACACACACACACACACACACACACACACACACACACACACACACACACACACACACGGCAGCAGTCACTTACCTACATACACACAGACAAGACAACCGCCCACACTTGTCAAAAAGGAACACAGGAGATTTATGCCGAAAATATGGAGACACGGACAGACTCGCACCATCTCAAAGATTGGCAAGATGGTGGCAAAGAGGAGCAGGAGTTTACAGGCTTTTATTTTGTCAAAAGTCAAACTCACTTTGGCTGATGGAGAGAAGAGGTGGGGATAAATATAGCTGACCAGGGCACATTTTCTCCTGCTGCTTCGTGTTCCGCCCAGGACTTGAGATGAGAAGTCACTTTTGCTGTCAAAACAGAAAGCTTGGCTTGCCTGTAACTATACCTGCATCACATTTAAATGTTTGAATTTGATTATCGTTAGTTTGATTTTTTTTTTCACACATCATCTTTTCCTCCATGGGCCATTCCTAGAAAGCTGTAATCCATATAAAAAAAATAAAGGTAGCCTCAGTGTGAGATTAAAATAAAGTAACAGGGGTTAGCCAAGTCGTATAGTAGAATGCATTGGCAAATTGATGCATGTGCAAATGATGTTTTGTTTTCTGTATTTAATTATTGGCTATGGGAATAAAAAGTAATTGATAATGATACGTGAGGTCAATAATTCTAGAAGCTGTAAATTTGTTGTAGTTCATCTCCTGACCATAGTAAGGTAGTTTTTGTCTGGTATGCCCCCAACTGGCCAGGTATGGCTACTGCACGTAGACATGCACACGTGTCCAAATTCACAGCCTGGGTCAGCTGAAGTTTCACATTTTCGTCACTTCCGGCACAACTCGACCGCACGCGGTGTCCAAATTGACATCATGCCCTTCCAAATTCACCACGGTTTATGCGGACCACCGAGGCTACATGAGGAGGCGCGATTGAAGCCATCGTAGAACCCAGCCTGCAATGGGTCCAATGGCTGGATGGCCACCTCAAGTCAGGTGTGTGTTTGTGGATTTAGTGAATATAATACAAAGAGAATTATTTGGACATTTTGCATTATTTTCAAGATGGAAAGATCAGTACTGTATAGTTTGTATGTTATCGACTCATTATCCCATTCACCATCCATTAATGGCTTTCTGAAAAAGCAAATGGTGAGTGAATTCAGTGAAGCCCCGTTGAGAGCTATGCCTGGTTTCGAAATGTAAACTATACACGTCAAGCAGGTGTTAAAATGATGAGAATATAATATCAAATGCCCCGAGATTTCCCAATTATTCTCATTGCATTGTTTTGTGTTCGGTGTGGTACAAATAACCATTTTCTATTTAAACTTTTTTTTTTATACTTTTATTTTGATTCTCAACAGCATGACCTTCAGATGAGTTCACGTCGCCCAGTATATGTCACACGTGCTTTGATACACCTTTGTAGTCCTTGTTGACATTTATTGTGGAACCCAAATCGTACTCAATGGTCTCGGGAGAGGCCTGAGACGCTCAGGTATTTGAAATAACATCGACACATGATGTAATCCTTTTTAATGCAATCTGCTCTGTATTTTTATGAGCATAGAGACATTGAAAGATTTGACATCAAACGTGACCATGACGATATTGTGGCAATTTAAATATCGCGGGATCACAATATCGCTGTTATCGTTACATCCCTTTGTAGAGAGAACTGCTTTGTAGAGACAACAGGCACTGTTACTATTTTGTTTAGCAAGCACATTGTTTTCATTGACATTATGACAATATGTTATAATGGCTGAGGCAATTCTGGAATTAGGCTAATGATGTGTAGGTACATAAGCGTGCCAATCCATCCATCCATCCATCCATCCATTTTCCGAACCGCTTGATCCTCACTAGGGTCGCGGGGGGTGCCGGAGCCTATCCCAGCTGTCTTCGGGCAGTAGGCGGGGGACACCCTGAATTGGTTGCCAGCCAATCACAGGGCACACAGAGACGAACAACCATCCACGCTCACACTCATACCTAGGGACAATTTAGAGTGCACAATCAGCCTGCCATGCATGTTTTTGGAATGTGGGAGGAAACCGGAGCACCCGGAGAAAACCCACGCAGGCCCGGGGAGAACATGCAAGCTCCACACAGGGAGGCCGGAGCTGGAATCGAACCCGGTACCTCTGCACTGTGAAGCCGACGTGCTAACCACTGGACTACCGGGCCGCCCGCGTGCCAATCCAGTTTTGATATTTTGTACCGGTAAAGTTGATTTTTCTTTAATTACCCATGATTGAAATCGGCAATACCAACAGCTTGCAACAGAATATATCAATTTCTCTCTCTCTCTCTCTCTCTCTCTATATATATAGATAGATAGATAGATAGATAGATAGATAGATAGATAGATATAGATAGATATATATCTATATCTATAGATATATAGATAGATATATATCTATATCTATAGATATATAGATAGATATATCTATATACTGTATATATATATATATATATATATATATATATATATATATATATATATATATTCGCGGCTCATGATCAATAAACCCGCACGAGGCTTTTTGACTTCCATTGAGATAACTGCTTTTCACACAATGGCGGCAGATGCCACGTTGATACTTTGCATTCATTTTACAATTTTATTTATTTACGAATGTATATTGCCTGAAAATACATCAATAATGTATTTCAAAATCTGTGTTGCATAACAGCAATTGTATATTGCATAAGGCTCTTTAATGTCTGCATTAAGATGGGAAGAAAATGACAACTTCTTTTCATGCTCACCCACCACTGGCCTTCATTTTCACTTTTCATTCCTTGCTCCAAAGTCCTCCCTCCCCCCTCCTCCCCTCCTCTCGCTCATCTCCCACTCTTCACCAGTTCACACTGTTATCAAGCAACAAACACAAGGAAATCTGTTCTGTTTCTCTGCTCCTCTTCCTCCACCTGGCATCATATCTTTATTCCTCCTCGTGGCTCCCTGACACTTCTCTCCCGTCTTCTTCCTCAGCCAAACATAAATGCCTTTTTCCATCCTCTTCATTTTCATTCTACATCTCCTCTCCAGCAAATTGTTCTTCTTTCCGTCCTCCCTCCCTCTTCCTCTTTTTACCTCCCTCCCACTGTGTGATCTGTTGCAGACATGCCTGTTTGGTGCTACAACCTATTTAGGGTCCTGCTGCCATAGCTGCAAAGTAATTGGAAGTGGAGTCATAGCTAGCACAGACAACATAGGTATGGGTGTGTGTGTGTGTGTGTGTGTGTGTGTGTGTGTGTGTGTGTGTGTGTGTGTGTGTGGTTTGAGAGACCAGTGAGGGACTGGCAGGGGGTGCCCAGTGTCTTTGTTCAGGGAAGAAGACAAAAAAAACAAACAGAATCACAACACCTAAGAGGAAAATGACACACAACAGTCATAATTGAGTGACTGCTTTCATCAGCGTTAGCTTTCACTTCAATCCTGGTAGGCAGAGTTCAAGATCGTAAATCCACTCCATATTAATTATTAAAAGAAGACAGCTTGAGGAACCTAAGTTATTTGAGTGGAATATATTGTATAAGTTATTGGAGAAGTTAAAAAAATGTGTCAGACTGCATTTTTGTTTGTTATTGTCCATGTTAGTTGATCGAAAAGACCATTTTCATTCTTGGGTGGGGTGTGGGCTAAAGCCCGTGGTCCCCAACCACCGGGCTGCGGACTGGTACCCGTCCGCAGGTCATCTGGTGCCGGGCCGGACAGAAAGACTAAATAACTTACATTACAACTACAGAGTCCTGCTTTTTAACCCAACTCTGATTTAAAAACATAAAACCATCAATTGTATGGTGACAGCAGTATCAACTTACGTACTCTTTACAGCAAAACATAATCCCACGACTGCCTTTGCTCACGTCGGTAATGTTGTCATGAAACATAGAAAGTTTTCCCAGCCACCGGGACTTTTCAACTCCAGCACATGCTGATGATGACGCATGGTCAAATAAAATGGATGCTGGACTGCAGTCGTACGTCCGTGTTGTATATGAGGTACAAAGTGATGAAAAGACTTTTAGCTCTTGTTAACCAAAAAGCAACATGTCACAAGTCATTTGCTGGGGAATAAAGACGGCTCTTGAATAATCGGGCAGGAAAACAGAGAGCTAAAATGTTTTGAGTGCACGGAGAGGAAGACACATAAAACGCAATAAACCAAAGCAGAAGTAAATCTGCTTGTCTCACACACACAGCACTTAAAGGGGAGGAGTCGGCTCATGAGACAAAATATTTCCTTCTAAGATGAATTTTATTCACCAGTAATGTTACAGTCCACCACAATGAAAATTGGAAGTGAGCGTAGCTTCAACGTAACTGTTGTGAATTCATAACTGAATTTATGTAAAATTGCCAGTTTGTGAAGGTTCTTGTTTATAATAGATAGGTTCAAGTGAATTCAAGCAGAAAACACCAAAACGCATTCACAGCACATTCGACGATCAACAAACGTGATGTCATCTAGCCATGCATTTTCTCCTAATCCTTTCAGTGTTTTGGAATTGAACTTTTTTTTTTCTATCATCTTGCTCCCTCCTTCCTCATCCCCGCTCGCTAATGTGTCCATCGCTCACCCCTTATTCAGCACAGTAGGGAAGAGCTGCATTTGGAGCTCATTAAGTAAAGACCTACTACAGAGTGCCTGTGTGTGTGTGTGTGTGTGTGTGTGTGTGTGTGTATGGGGGGGTTGCAGCTGTCTGTTTTTTTTTCTTTTAAAAAAATTACACTGAATCTATGACAGTTTAAAAATCCCTGCTTTTGGATATGTATTCAAACTAAATCTACAGCAACGGTAGCTACAAACAGGTACTTGAAAATGTATTACACCGTTTTTGTGTCGGCATTGAATAACTTTGCAAAAATTGTGGATCATACTTGGTCACACAAAATATATCTACATACACCAATTACAAAGATGATATTGTTTTATGTAATTGACAATGCCACTCATGTTTTATAAACACAATTGCAGTCCATGACAACCAATCAGCATGTAGTCATACGAATACATTTCTGACATGTCAAAAAAAAAAACCAAACAGGCTTCATTCTCACGGTAAAGACAGAAAATGTCAGTGCAAAAATGGATCATACATAACTGACTAAAAAAAAAGTATTTTTTTTCAAAGTTATGGAAGACAAGATGTGTTATTGACTTGCTGCTCACTGCGTTTACTTGGCTAATTTTTGTCAGGCATTGCACTTTGTATATTGGGCTTGAGTAAAAAATTGTCGCGTGGCGGTCCCCAAGCTCCCCCTTTACCACCTCTATATGGAATCTCATCATTTTCCACTCTTGTTCTGCCCACGTTGTGGCCAGTGATACAGCGAAGATGACTCCAGTCAACCTTGTAGGCTGAGGCTTATTTATCGCAGGAGCACCTGGATTCTCTGCTGTTTGTCGGGGCATTGAAAGCTTTCTTTCAGTCCTCTCAAGAGATGAACATGGTAGAATAATACTTTGTATATCCTCCCGTAGGCCTTGTTGTTTGTGCGTTATTGTGTGCCAGTGACGCGAAACTCAAAAGTTTACCTGAGGAAATTCGAGGGTTCCGTGACGTTAGCCTTATGGATCGGGCCCAGTATTACATCACCACCATAGCAGGTCAGTAAAATACATACTTTGCTATACCTCAAGGCAAGTTGTGCGTGAACGGTTTACTGGAAAGGCTTTTGTTGTCTTACTATTTTCAGCATATCATGTACAGAGTGCGAAATATAGTCAAACGCTCCACTCCTGTCTGAGGAAATGCCGACGCACTTATGTTTTCATGCTTGGAGGCGTTCACAATAACTGGGGTGGAATTGGCAGCAGCTTGAATGTAGGTGTTTATGCAATGTACTTGAAAATAAGATCTCCCCGACCATAACTCTTCCAGTCAATAATCGGGCTAAGTTCTGAGCTAAATAACAGGAATAGACAAACATGTGGCAACCGGAACTGCATATGGCTCAAACGATTCTCTGCAATCTTGTCACCATAATAGTGACTTAAACAGAGTATGATATGCATTAAAAGCAAAATGGTATGAGAGGGACAAATTCTTAAAAAGGTGTCTGTATTTGCGAGGATATGAATTCATATACTGTACTGTAAACAGCAGGAGGTCAATAATAGCTCCCTGGAAGGGCATATTTCAGAGGAATTGTGTGTTTGCTATCGCCGTCATCAGACCTGGTGGCTTCAAGCTTTGTTTAAACTCGTTTTTTTTTTTTTCCCTCTGCACCCTTCTCTCTTTGATCTGCTGCCGTCTCCCTTTTTTCTTCGCAGCCCCCGCAGCGCTGTACTCCCCTTATTACATTCTGTTTGTTTAACAATCCCCCCCCCCCTCACCAACCCCCCTTCCTCACCTATACCTCTCTTTCTTTGTTTTTTTGCCATTCTCTCTATTCTCCATCTTTCCTTACTTCTGCTGCCCTCATGACCCTCTCCATCACGTTTTACATTTTGAAAGTCAGAAAAAAATTGGCCTCAAGGCTAAACTAACACAGACAATGTTAAATCAGTGCTATGGGGTTGCCATGTCTTAGGTTAATAAATACAAGGAATATGACGCCCGGTTTGAGACAGACGAGATATCCAAACAGGATATCGCATGGATTCTCTCCTGCTGTACTTCACCCTCGCCCTCCTCCCTCCTTTAAGTGGGAGAGCAGGTGCCAAAGCCAGGAGGCGCTTTACTTGTGTTTGGGATTGATTAGAGGGGAGTTCGACCTACCTCTGTGTGGTTTTTGAGTGTGCTTGCAAGTCTATACGTGTGTGTACTTTGAAGAGGCGGCAGCAACAAATAATTGGAGAGGCACACCTGGATACTGGTCACCTCTCAACCTTGCCCCATGTGTGCGTGTGTGCGTGTGTGTGTGTGTGTGTGTGTGTGTGTGTGTGCTTTTGTACGCATGTGTACTGAAATTGTATTGCCAATCCAGAAATGCATTTAGTTATACCCAGAGTTGGGCAATCCATCAGTACTGACGGAAGGTCTGTCAGTCCGTCACTGACGGATAAGCCCCGATTTGATGACAATTGACGAATGATGGCAAAGTAGAAGAAAAGACGGAATCAGCACTGACGGAAGTGTGTTTTCATCCATCTCTGTAATCGTCACAAACCGGGTGAAGTATCGACGGACTTCTCAATCCGTCACTGACAGACACCCGTTTTATTGACATCTGACAGAAACATGTCCCACCTGTCTCGTGTGTTTGTTCGGGGAGGTTGTTGAGAGGAATACATTGCCTAAATATGTGTGAAAGTGAGTGCTTCTGTTTTCAATAGGATCTCAGTGAGGACGATGATGGCTGGCTGTGATCGGCTCAGACGTTATGATGATGGACTGACGGTCTGACTGACGGACGGACTGGCGGACCGGTGAAATTTACCAGTGGAAACGATGATAGAAGTACGGTTGAAATAACATAATGGACTGACAGACTGGATTGATGGTTTGACGGACCATAAAATACCCACCTCCGGTCATCTTACAAGAAGGTCAGGTATCTTCAGTACGCAATAAATGTGTCCCCTATAACTTCACATTGCCATGCGGGCGTTCACATTCGTGTCCCCATAATGCAATATGGGTGTCCCAACAATTCCATGCGGGTACCCACATTGTGAAACGTGGGTGTCCCCATAAGGCAGGTGTTACCATCATGCTATGCATGTGTCCCCATAATGTGTGACTGATTTTGAATGATGCTTTTGTATTTGCCGACCAGTGCAGAGTGTACCAAACCTCTGACACAATGTCGGCTGGATGAGAAAAAATGCTTTTGAAAATGGATGTATGGAAGCAGGTTGCAGTTCAAAATAAGGTGTGGTTTATTCTCTCTCTCTTACTTGGGATGCTGCTAATGTGTCAGCTAATCCTTTCACGTGACCTCTGCACACTTCTCTTATCAGCTTCTTGTAAGATGAATTGAAACTAGACTTGGAGGTTGGTTTTACAACACTGTCTTCACAATGCTGCTAGTGCTTTTTATCACCACCCCACCTGCTTGTGTGCCTTGATCCACTAGTGGGTGCCCCTAGCTTTAACCTTATTACCCTGCAACCACCCCCGGGACATGTAATGAAACACTTCCCTCATTCAGTGGGTCAATTTGCTCCGTTTCCCTCATGAAGTCTAAATTCTCCTTTATCCCTTCGGCATACACGCCTGTCTCTTCCACAAAGAATCAACTTTAATTAGCCCATGTTTTGTTGTTGAAAAGAAGGACTCCATAGTAATTCCTGTCTTGCACTTACTTACCTTATTGATTTCATCTTTGAACTGCCAGTAATCCCTCTCTCCTCTCATAAAGTCGTAAAATGACATAGTATGACTGTTTGCTCTGCTTGGCTGCTGCAACAAGGAAATCATACATTTCCAGTTGCAGAGGACACACGCAATCAAAGCCCTTCGCTGTCATCCGATTCCGTCTTAACTGTCAAAGATTCAAACCTGATCAAATGCAGTATCAAAAAGTGCCACCAAAAAGACGTTCCACTTGGCAGTTCCTCAGAAGCTTTGTTTGACGTGACCATTGCAGGATATTACATATCCAAATTTGTCAAATACATCTATTATTTATTATTTGAAAAACACAATGTTGGGAGGCTGGTTTGGAAATGCACAGCACCTTACGCAATAAATCCTCATGCATCCATAAATCCATTCATTTTCTGAACCACTTTATCCTCACTAGGGTTGCGGGGCGTGCCGGAGCCTATCCCAGCCGTCTTCGGGCAGTAGGCGGGGGACACCCAGAACCGGTTGCCAGCCAATCGCAGGGCACACCAAGACGAACAACCATTCATGCACACACTCTTCACCTAGGGACAATTTAGAGTGTTAAATCCGTCTGCCATGCATGTTTTTGGAATGTGGGAGGAAACGTGAGTACCCGGAGAAAACCCACGCAGGCCCGGGTAGAACATGCAAACTCTACACAGGAAGGTCGGAGCCAGGATTGAACCCACGATCTCTGCACTGTGACGTTGACGCACTAACCACTGGGCCACCCTAATCCTCATGTAATTCATAAACAATAATAATAATTTGAAAATATAGCGTAGTAACTATAGCTGTGAGCAGCAATAAAGGGCCCTCGAAGCAATGTTGTGGTATTGGCACATTAGAATACTGGCACATTGGAATTGGAATTTTATGAAATGTACATCAGATAAAACAGCTACTTCGTTAAAGTAGGACCTCTATTTGAAAATATATTAAAAAAGGCCGACATCCTGTTGAGTTTAGAGTAGGGCTCCAGAGTCTTTTTGTAGGTTTTTAGCCAATATGAGAAATTTTGTGAAGATAGGATCGTCAGGGTCAAGTTACAGCAGCTTTTATTGTCACAGTGAATCATCAGAGTTTGCGGCACCGTCATGGCCAAGCCCTTTGCCAAAAAGCCACAACATTGGGCATGGAAGAGTATCATCTGGAAGCATTCCTGACAATTTTTTTGATGACCTGCCCCGTCACATAATATTTCAAAAATGATCCCCCCCCTGTTATTGTCCAAGGTCTAAAGATGGTACAGCCAAAGTTTGAAGTACCGTATTTTCCGTAGTATAAGGCTCACCGAAAACTCTTCCATTTTCTTCAAAGCTCACGACGTGCCTTAAAATCTGGGGCGCCTTGTGTATGGCCATTGACTGGAATATGCCGAGCCCAAGATGGCTCCTTGCTGGAGACATGCTTACAATGTTATAACTTGCTGTTGGTTCAGTGAACTGTGTCGCTGCTTTACGTTTTTGTTGCAGTTCCGAAAAAAGGGGAGCTTTGGTGTTGTTTTTTTAAAACACACACTTTATTAATGGTTTTCACAGTCTCAACAAATACAGGTACATCTTTGTCTCCGTGCCTTCTCTCCTTCCGTTCCACTTGAGTTCATGACGTAAATTAACGATTTCTTCAATGAAACTACGAAAATTGAAAATAATGCACCAAAACAGAAAATCAAGCGAGGAAATCACAAAATAAATTCTATAGCCCCACTACAAAATTTATTTTGTGATTTCCTCGTTTGTGAATACAGTACACAACAAAGGAATAAATAACAAACACTTCTGAGACAGTCCATTTTCCCCCAATTTATTGACATCTGATCGTTCTGTTGCAGCTACGCTCATGGAAAAGCCAACATAAATTCTGTCAGGGGGCTTTAGAATTTATTTGGTGATTTTCTGTTTTGATGCATTACTGTTTTTTCAATTTTCGTAGTTTCATTGGAGTAATCGTTAATTTACGTTTTTTTGGAGGCGGTCATGAACGCCTCTCGAGTCTAACGGAAGAAGAGAAGGCACTGAGACGGAAAAAGACGTACCTGTATCTTCATCTAGTGGGTGCATTGTAGATTGCACCTTATAGTCCAGTGCGTGCAATATATGAAAAAAATGACAAAATAGGCCATTCATTGAAGGTACGCCTCATAATCCAGTGCGCCTTTTAGTTGGGAAAATACGGTAATTTGGATGAATCCTCAAAGTAGGATAAGGGTGCAAATATCCTGTAAATGTGCAACAATGGAGCAAAATTGGATATTCCAAAATTCATTGCTCACTTCCTTTTGCAATGGACTTTTTGTTTTGTTTTTTCTTTTCCACAGTATGTGGTTCCATTTTGTTTTCATCGTTGATTATATTTTGAAAATATCACATTTTTCACCAGGCGTGTGAGTCAGCTAAGTTTTTTTTGGCATTTTTTGTACTTCAAAATGATTTTTGCCAAATAGCAGAGTCATCATTGGCCTCAAGAAATCCATTTCAGTCGGGCCCTAATTGCTCTAAGAGCCTTTATCCAGCAATACAGCATCCCACAACTTGAGACTTCTTCAGAAAGACACACTCCCAGCATGCTCCACTAACCATTAACGGTGCCACAGTGGAGAGAGTGAGCAACACCAAGTTCCTGGAAGTGCACATCTCTGAAGACCTGTCCTGGAGCCACAATACCTCATCACTGGCCAAGAAAGCCAACCAGCGCCTGTACTTCCTCTGCAAACTGAGGAGAGCAAGAGCCCCGCCCCCCATCATGCAGACATTTTATACAGTACAGGCATCATTGAGATTATCCTGTCCAGCTGCATCACTGTGTGGTATGGTGCTTGCACTGTGTCCTGCCAAAAGACTTTGCAGCGCACCGTGAGAGCAGCTGAGAAGATCATTGGTTTCTCTCTTCCCCCACTTGTGGACATTTACTACTCCCGTCTGACCTGCCAAGCCATCCGGATCGCAGGTGACCCCAGCCGCCCATCTCACAGCCTCTTAGGCCTGCTGCCATCGGGAAGGAGATTGCAGAGTCTCCGTGCCGGAACCAGCAGACTCAAAAACAGTTTCTTCCACCGGGCGGTCAGGAGACTCAATTCCCTCCCTGCTCTGCCCGCACTCCCCGCCCTCTGCCTCTGCCCGACCCCTGCCTCCTGTCACAGACTATGACCCTCCCCTCATCATCCGACATCTGCGTATTGCCCAATGCACTACCTCACTTTACCCACAATAGCCACAAGCGCCATTGTTTATGTTGTTTCTATTGTTGATATTGTCATTAGCTGCTATCTTGTCTTAGCTGTGTGTGTTTAATGCACAGCATGTTTGCATGTTTGCACTGAAGATTGAGAGGAAGAAATTTCATCGATGCTGCATGTCATACATAAAGCATATTTGACAATAAAGATGACTTTGACAAAAAGCTAAAAGTCAGTTGACGCCTGTGTCATTGTCTGGTGTGAAAAAAATATTTTGCCAGAAAATGGCCTCTTTCAAGTACAGATCCCAGCGTCAACTGTGTCTTTCATACAGACATGACATCATCAGACAGATAATTACACGTGTGATGTCAGTGCCAACCAGCATTTGGTACGGAAGCCTCGAAAGAACTGTTTTTTCCCCCGCGGAGCAGTTTTGTTAATCAATGACTGTTGAGGAGCAAATTTGTAATTTGGAAGAGGAATTTTTTTGGTTGCTTAATCCCTGGGACCCAGGGTTTTATGAAGCAATAAAACAATGACAAAATAACAAATGAACAATTTCTTTTTCTTTTTTTTTAATATAATCAACAATTTATTTCCTAAATTGAGTTTGTCAATAGCAGCAAAGTGAATTTTTTGTACTTTTTACCCTGTAGGTCGCACCTTCCATCTTCAGACACTGAATAAATTGCCTGTCGTAAACTATATGCTGTTCACTTTTGTATACGCTCCGTTTTTACACAGTACCAGCCAGACCTTTGTGAAAAGCGTAGCCATCACCAAAGCATTTAATTCTCGTGTTTCATGATTACCTGTCGTTCTTAGATTAGCTTCTAATGCGCGTAGCTTCTCTGTCTTTCCTCATCATCGCTTCATGAGATATTTGTCAGGAGTGTAGCTTGTTTGCCGCCATGGAGGCGATGATTACTGGCTTAGCAGCAACGTCGCAACATGTTTAGTCAAACTGGGAAGCCAGCAGCAGCTCGATGCTAGCCAATTGGTGTAGCGTAAGTAGCCCTGAGCTTGTCTTGACTTCCGACTACATGCACCTCGTGATGTAAGCGCCTTTCGGCCATGTTCACTTGCGTGCATCCAACCCAGTGAAGCTTTTGCAGAAAAACAGGAAAAAAAATGTGAATTTTGATTGGCAAACTGCAATTTCAAACTTTTAATTTTGAACTGTGCGTATGAAGTTGAACATGTGTTACCGGTAATTGGATTTTATGATGGTAACTGTTTGACCAACAGATTTTCTCATTTCTCTGGGGACATTTGAGAGAAAGCCACAAAAATCTTACCGCCACCAAATGAAATGTGCTCGACTTAAGAGATTCTTGTGTGCCACTCATCCAACACTCTTTGTTCCTCTTCCTGGCTTGCTGCATGGGTGTCGATCTTCCCTTTGTGCACCTTCGTCTTGACCTGTGTGTGTGAACAACAAAGACTGACGGGTTATGGCTGAGGGTCAGCGTGGTATTTAGGTGTGTTATTTCCGTTGTCTGCTTTAAAGTCTGAAGTCAACCAATTTATTTTCCTGGGCAAGAGGAGGAAAAGTTGAAAATACAGAGGCTACAAAGACGAACTATAACGGATGAAAAAGGGCCTAATTTCATTGCCTTGCCCATTTCCCAAAGACGTCATCAAGGGGACCCATTTTAAAGACGTGGACGACACCTCTGCTAGGAGTGCATAAAGGCAGAGAAGGCTGGTGATAAGTTTATGACAGGGGACCAAAAATGGTCACTTTCTACTTATAAATGTGACTTGACTTGACTGTGCAGTAATAATAAGAGAATGAGTGAAAGGAATGTCACTTTTGTACACAAAGTGAAAATTTGCTCCGGCATGACCCCGTCTCAATGAAATATTGTGATTTGTGGTGATTATCGTTGTCCCTGGAAAAAGACCGTCATTCATCTGGAAGGACATAATGACTGCTACGCTGTCTACACCCCACTAAAACAACAGTTATAAATGAACCATAAACATAAAAGAACCACAGTTCATCACGACGCCCAGGGTCCAAATGATCCGCGTGGCAGTATTTTCACTGTCCGTGTTTGATGCATCGTGGAAAATCTAAACCACAATGCACACTTAAAAACAAACAAGACACATGTATTCCTGTTTCAAGGGGTGACTGGTAATTGGTTACTTTATGAGCATATGATGTGTTGCTACACCAATGAATTGTTCATTCAATAAGGATGAGAATCTACTCTGATGAATTTTAAATAAATAAATAACAATGAATTATAAGCTAAAAATAATTAATTAATAAAACAAGGGAAACAATTTGAATAAAAACTTAAAATAAATCGCTGTCTTAAAACAGGATATTTGTATACGGGGCAAGAAGCATTGATTTCAAACCAAATTTAATTGGATCTTGACGAGATTGCACATTTGGAAGTAATTTAATTTTTTTAAATACAAAAGCATGTAAAATCTGATCAGAAAACAAAGTTTTCATGTCCAATCGGCACGGAACTGCCCAACACTTTGTGAATGGTACAGTGGCAAGTCCAAACACCCTCAACAACATGAATCCGGTGATTGTGCCCCTAGTTGAACAACACGGGGCGAATTTCATCTTCATGGACGACGATGCTCCGGGTCATCGAGGTCTATCATCAGAGAACGGCTGTTGGAGACCGGTGCAACTCAAATGGAATGTCCTGCGATTTCTCCAGACCTGAAACCCATCGAAAACCTGTGGGATCATCTGGGTCGCCGTGTAGAGGCTCTCAACTCTGCACCCACAGAACCTCAATCACCTGAGGGCTGGCCTTCAAGAAGAATGAGATGCCACGCCTCAGCAAACAATAAGTCGACTTGTGAACACGTCGTCAAGGTGTAATTGATGCTCACGGGTACATGACGAGTTATTGAGACATTTTGTTGTGCTGTACCAACCATTGTTGTTAACTTTTGTTTCAATGTATTGTTTGATGTGAATAAAGCATCAGTGCATCCTTCTCCTTAAATCTCCTACTTTCATGATATATCGCTAAAGCATGAACTTTTTACATTTTCCATAAACTTTCACCTGAAAGCCAATTACAGTATAGCTAACGTTTTGTGAGTACTGTATATACACATGATATCCAACCGAAGATGATGGCGAGAGTTAAGGGCATTCCAGCTCCGGCCTTGCTGTGTGGAGTTTGCATGTTCTCCCCGAACCTGCGTGGGTTTTCTCCAGGTACTCCGGTTTCCTCCCATATTCAAAAAACATGCAAGGTTGGCTGATTTGACACTCTAAATTGTCCCTAGGTGTGAGCGTGTGCACGAATGGCTGTTTTTCTCTGTGTGCCCTGTGATCGGCTGCCAACCGGTTCAGGGTGTCCCCTGCCTTCTGCCCAAAGATGGCCGGGATAGGCTCCAGCACCCCCTGCAACCCTTGTGAGGATAAAGCAGCAGATCATAAAATGGATGGATGGATGGAGAGTACAGTGAAATTCCTCTACAACGAAATCATGTTTGCAGTAAGACATTTTTCACAACAGGGTTTTTTTCGCTGTAGCAAATTTGATCTCCGATGTAAACACACACACACACACACACACACACACACACACACACACACAAACGTATGTGTACTCTTTATTTTTATTTCAATCGGACATAAATATGAGCATACACTTATTTGACACTTCATATAGTCAATGTAGAAAGAAAACATTTTGATCACTTTTACCCTCTCTTCCAGCGTCAGAGCTCTTCTTGTCTTAGCTGCTTGACTTCCAAAGGTCCGTTTTGTAGCCATTTTAGCAATGCAATGTTTTTGCTGCGTCTGAAACAAACAATAACAAATACTTCGTGGACTACTGCGCATGTGTAAACCAGTGTGGTGGTTACTGTTGCCGTTTCCGAATGAAGCAGTAGAGGTCGCTGTTGGATTAGACTTCGTTGTAGTGAATCTCGTCGCGAGGCAAGAGCAGAGAAAAATATTTCGTATAACGCAACAGGTTTTTTTTTCATTGTATGGGGGGGGCAAGAAAGTGGGAATGGTGTTAATGCATGAAGATTTTTTCACACTAGGGGATATTTTCGCCCATGTAAGTTTCGTTGTAGAGGAGTTTCACTGTATTCTCACAATCAAAATGAATGTTCATTACTGGCCGCCCAACAGAAGGACGCATTTGTATTATTCTCACTTTCCCTCCGTCTCATCTAAATGTACAAGGTGTACTTTGAGCCAGTTGTTTGGTAAGCCAAACTTCTCAGGTACATTCTATCCATTCTTAATATGACGAGTAAATCTCAGAGGTGGCTGGCAGAATTTGAGAAGGGGGGCGTTAGAGGAAAAACAGACATGCAATGAGAGGAAGAGTCGTGGCCATGCATTCTTCTCATCCGCTTTTAATAACATCCCTTCATCCTTGGAGATTCGCTAGACCACTAATCTATTGTCTTCCTTTATTCATTATCACTCCTCTCTCCGTCTACTTTCCACCTTTCATTCAATATTCCAGTTGTTGCGGTAGTTGTTGCATGTTCTGTAATCCGTGTTTCCACCTGAATTGTTTGACTCAACTCATCACCCCAAACAGCCGTTTCGGACAACTCATCATGGGAAAAATCGCCTGGGAAATGCCCTACTTTTATACACAGTGCACAAATTAAGTTCATTGAACGTTTGCTTGGATGGATATAGGATGGAAGAAATTGATTTCAACTCCACTTAACACCTTTGGGAATAACAGAGAGTCACATTCAGAGACACCTTGTTTATGTCACGTTCTGTCATGTCTGTTTTGATTGTGTTTCAGCTCAAGATGGAGTGGAGGGCGTTTCCCTCCAGCAGGCGCACCTGTTCCATGTTTCCCTCATCAAACCTTGCCAAGCATTTAAGCACTGCCCAGTTGCCAAGTCTCTGTCGGATTATTGACCTTGTTCGCTGTTGTATTTCAATTATTGTAGTCTACACCTTTTGCTATCTTTCATAGTCGCATAGTCTTGATCTTTGGTTTCACGGTATTAGACTTTTGATGTTTTGTTTGTGTATTCTTGGTGTTCTATTATACATTTGCAAGTGCTTTTTGCTTTTCTGGCTCCTTGTGACGAGTGATTTCAGTTTGTCCTTCGTCAGTGCGCTTTTCTGTCAGAAATATTTTTATCGCACTTTGTCTGAGCCCGCATTTCTAGAAATCGAAACGTGACCGAATAATCTGACCACCAGAGATTACGCAGACTCGGAGAAATTTAGGAATGCTTTGCAGATTGAAAGCTTTCAGACTTTCCTTTTTTTTCGCGCTGTTTGCACACGTGAAAAGGCCAGTTGTCCCTTATACGTCTTTTCATATAATACGCTTCTGTCACGGAGTTTCAATTGCGTCGGTGTACCTAATAGCAAAACTAGTAGGTGAAATAGAATCTTATTTATTCTCCTTCGATACTTCAGAGAAGAGACGAGAGCTAATACACATCCGCACACCTGTAGTCTTAAACAAACAAACATAAAAGAACCCCATGACTTTCAGCATACAGCTCTACCCCATCACTCACTTCCTCTCTGGTGGTATGAACACTTTATTGGATGCCAGCAGGACCCTTGAGGGAAACATTTTAAATGTCTCTGCAATTATACTTCTAATAACGGACACGCGGGCGTTCACACACACTCACAATACACACACACGCGCGCACACACACACACACACACACGCACACACACACACACACACACACACACACATGCATGTTTTTTTTTTTGCCATGGGCTGACTTTGACACATAGGAATTAAGTGGAAGTTACGCCGCCGGTCTACGAGGCTATTAATCTCTGTCACCCGAAGCAGTGCGCAGTTAGCAGGAAGTTGATCTTTATGTGTGTGTCTGTTTGTGTGTTACACTTGGCAGTTGATCAACAGATCAACAGTGAGCACAGTCTGAAGTTGAACTTCCTGGCTTATATGAGTGCGAAAATTGAGCGAGATCATCATCCATTTTATATACAATTGCTGATATTGATTTTTAAGAGGTGCACAGCACCGTGATGATCAGGCCTGCCTTGTGTAGCCTGATTTTGGGCCGACAGACGTGTTGCAGACAAATGTAGTTTCTTCCAGCCGATTTTGAGTTGTTTTGATGCAACGTAGCCCGTCTACTGTGACATACTCAACATCATTCTTTGCTTGGTTTTTCAGCAATGACCAATGGGAAGACAGTGCCCTCCGACTTTTGACGAGGGACTGGGCACACACAATGACATGGCGTACTGTATTTATCAAGTGACTTTAACAAAAGGCTAAATATTGGAATGTATATGTAGCATTTCAATTCATGCTACATTTGCTAACTGCAAAGCTAGTAGCTGATTAGCATGCGTGGTATCATTTTTTAAAAATTGTTACCTCTACTTCTTTTTGGAGAATAGACAGTCCATACACACCCTCTCTCCAATATTTAGGAATGGGTCCATAGTCCTTTATTGTTTTTTTTTTTCTTCTTTTTCCTTTTTTCCTTTTGTGATCACAAAACAAACTCACATGTGGTCCGTCGACATGACTTCGACAGTTGCTTGTCCCGCCTCCCCATCAGACCTGCTCCGATGGACGGAATCAACGAGGGTGGGCTCGGGTCTGATGGGTGACGGACTTGTAGTTTGATGTCTCACCTGGTCCAAGACACAGTATGTCATTTTATTTTTGGTTTTGTTTTAAAGTAGGTTTTGAAGCGACAGCAAGTACTTTCCCAAAGCTAGTCTTTTCTTGCTCACATCTCCATCTTGCATTAGCAACTATCAGCGCATACCCGGAAGTCCCTGCTTGACTTTGTGTTTGTGAGATCTCATGAGAGCGTTGCCAGGGAGGGCAGGACTAGTGGTAGAGCAGAATCTTTGGGTGGTGGGGGGTACTGTGTTTCAACTACTAGGAGCAGATCGTTTTACCCCTTAAGCCGAGGGCAACTTTGCCGAAAAATGTGGAAAGGTGCACCCAAAGTCAATTTTGAGCTATTCTTGAACCATTTGGAGTATCAGCATAGTTTTGGTCACTTTTTGAAATATTCAAAATGTCACATTATGAATATTTCTCCCTTACAGTAAGAATTTGTGTAAGTGCTCCTGTCTCGGAACTATGGATGCTTGAAAACAGAAGAAAAAAGCGAATCTTATGTTCGTCTAATTTTCTTTTCACAATATCTGCCTTGAAAATGGATTTAGAATGTTGATTAGGACTTGACAACACTACAGGATCCAAGCTTAAGTCTCCCCAAGCTTCAGTTCAAATTTGACAATTGTAACATGTAGGGTACCATTCAAATCTCCAGAAACTCAGCTTTTAAAAGATATATAACAGGTTCACACATGATGACGTGCATCAGCGATTTGTTTTGACAGATGACGGACGTCCCCGTACGGGGCCGTCCTGACTCTAAGGGTTTTAAGATCTGAAAAAATCCTTCTGTGGCCAGGCCTAAGGATTGCTTGGATGCCACTTCCTCGACATTCTTTTGTGTCCTACAAAAAGGCGCTCAGCCCCTGTGATTGGGAGTTGATTTGGCAATTGTTGTAAGGTGCCAAGTTCAAACTGCGTAATTATGACAGCTGTCCAGTGTACACATTTCAAGTGGCTGTGACAAAACAGAAGCACGTTTCTTTGTCATTTTTTTAGCAGCTGGTAAACACGTTTAAGTGATAGCCTGGTGTTTGTCTTCATCCAAATGAGCCTCGTAATTGCCGTCTGTTACATCATAGTCAGATGTCCGTGCAATATGGCTGCCAGACACTGTGTCCGTTTAATCCAATCTCACTTTATTGCCTGGTTTAATGGCTGTTGTGCTCTGCGTTCAGGCATGCAATTTTCACACTGTGCATTTTATAACATGCGGTATGTAACCATTTACTGCCTTTGTTTTGAAACGGGCGCTTTGGGAATACAACATACTTTTCTATCTATTGATTACTTCAAATTGTATTCTGTTGTTCTGACACAGTGAGAAATTGTTTTTGTCTGATTTATTTCTTTTTTTTTAAGGATTAAACATGATAAACTTTGATTTCCACTTCACTCAGCTGTGCTGAATACTACTGACCTCTAAATACAGTACACAAAAAAATCTTCCGCAGAAAAAAAAACGTGCAAAAAATATACTTTTTTGGCAGTAACCGTCTCCGCATTTGACACATCATACTCAACAGAGCTCCTGATGAATAAATGTATTGATGTGTACAAATCATTCTCGACATGATTTGCTAGTCGCTCCAAGCACCACAAGACAGAAAAATGCTGACGTTCATTTGAAATGTAACATCTTGATCTGTGTTTTTGTTTACAGTGATTTGATCGCATTGAGTTTTGTCTCCTTTTTTTTTTTTCACGTCACACCTACTCATTTGGTTTTTGTTTCCACCTGCTGCCGTCAGTCTGTTCCTCGTGCGGACCAATCAGCTCCCTCCCTCCAGCTGCTCGTGTCTTGTCAAGGTGTATCTCGCTGCCTCGTCAGTTTGCTTGTATTTTGTTCCCTGCTTTCGTTCAGTCCTTTGGCTCGTTGTTGCTGTCTTGTCACTTTTATCTACTCGTGTCATGTTTCCTTTTTTCGTGAGTGAGATCACTGTTCGTGACATCATCTTTCTTATGCAAACAGGCAATTTCTTCATTTTGAAAATGCTAAACAGCAATTCCAAGAGGGATTTCAAACAGCCTGGCGTTGGGGCCCAAATAAATGCCTCTCTAACTGTGTGAGCATTATTATCTTTGTGAAGACAACATTGTTGCCAAACATACGCGGCTGTTCTTGTATCAAGATATGACAAGGGAAAATCTACGTGTTAATTTGCTGTTTTCCCAATGACACCAGTGAAAATTTTGAAAAGCGAAAAGTTAGTCATCCGAGGTGGCCTTGCATAGAGTGACAAAGCTTGGCCGTGGAGAAATGATGTTGCTCACGCCGCGCGCTCTCATATTTCTGTGTTAGACTACAGCAGCCATGACTGCACAAGACAAGGCCAATCTGAGTCCTCCACGCGTTTGCTTCCACACATAATTGTTTATTAGAATAGATGGGACAGGGGGGCTATCTTGGTTGGGGATAAGTCATCAGAGCTGCCGCGAAGGCGTCGGTAGAGCAAGGACAAAGAGCACACGAGCACGTATTTCCTCTTGGAGGAACATTTTGCATCTCTGTGCTTTATTTGCCAAAGTCAAGTGTCATTAAGTTTATTGGAATTGTGCTTTCTTTTAAGATCTCAAAAAAAAGGTGTAAAAAGCATCGCTAATGTTTATTCACAGTGTTTACATCTCAAACGTGGACTTGTTTGTGTTTTATCTTCCGCTGTTAAGGCTTTTTGTTTCGTCCAAGTGACAACAGGAAACGAGCATCTTATCTTTTTACCAAACAAATCAGGCCACTTGTCATCCCTCCTTTTAGGTCACCTTTTACCCCAAGACCACTTCCGACAATAATTCATTTATTATTTTGGACATATTTATTCAACGTCAACAAATGGTAACTCACTCGCTTTACTCAGCAGGCTGTTGATCCGGTTGTATTTTCTCATGCAAAAATGCATCCACCCATTATCCGTAAAAGCTGCATAAATGCCTTGTCAAAGAGAGGGAATATACGACTGAGCAAGTTAAACTGCGCGTGTCGGTCTGCAGCCTCGCATTGAATTGAAATACACTTTTATGGCGGGATTTGTTAAAAACATACACTGGCGAGGCCACAATTTAGCCCGTCGCTGTCTCTGTATTACCTCACACTCTTTGTAAATCTCCATCTTTTCCTCACCACTCAAAAGTCCATTATGCCTGCCGCCTGCAGCTTTGTGTTTATCCCGCTCCCTCTCACACGTTCCCTGCCTCTACCGTGGACTCCTCACTATCTCTTCATTATTCTGTTCAAATCAGATCTGATGTTCTTTCTCTGCCGCTTATTTTCTTGATCATCGCACACGCCATGTGTGTCCGGCCACTTTTCATCACCATTTACAGTGAGAATTTTACAGTTTGAGCCCTGTGAGTCCCAGGGATTCGCTGATCAGAAAAAGATGAGTCTCATTATGCATTTAGAGAGTCCCAAATTTCGAATTCTGAAATGGTCTACTTATTCAATTGCATGTGATAATAACACAAACAACAATATATATTGATAATAGGTTTATTTCTTTTAAACAAATACTGCAAAAAATTAATAATTCAGGCATACAAGATTTGCTGAGAAATAGGTTCTTATTTCAACTTTACCGCAATAAACTTTCGCAACACTTGTTCGCAACACTTGTTTTAATGTTACACAATTTGGCCATCGTCTGCCGATCTCGCCAATCTCGTCTCGCGAGAATGGAAATCTCGTCACGCGAGATCAAAACAACGGCGATGATGTCAAACTGCGATCGTTGCTGGAAAAAAAGATGGACCGTAGTTTTCTTTTGGTTTGACTGAGAAGTTTCCTTGCGCCCCAATAACACATATTATTTGGAACAGTGTGCGTCCCGCGGGAAAATGATGCGTCTAGGACGCGGGATGCAGAGGTAACGAGATTTCTGCATTTATATTAGTCTCTTTGCAGTCGCTGGTTGTCAAGCACATTGGCATTCTTAAATATTCCAATAGTCCCCCCTAGTTTCTGGATGCCACAATCTGTTCCTCGCGTGCACTTTATCACTTTTGTCAGTGGAAACCTTTGGAAAAGTTACGCAGATTGGGGCTATGAAAAAGTGGCGGTCACCTCCAATGCAGTGTACTGAGTTTAAAAAAAAAAAGCAGGCATTACATTTTTGTTGTCGTGGATTCTGTTAGATGATAAGATTTTGTTTTGAATTTCGTCTTTTAAGTTCCTCATATGCATGCCCAGAATCAAATTATTTCATTCATGAAATCAAGCGACAAGTTTCATTTTTGTCCACCTTCGAAAACACTCTTGCGTGATGATCATTTTACACATGAACGCATGCAATTACCCGTGCAACACTCATTTTCGAGCACACCATGAGAAAACACGATCACTGCTTGTATAAAATTAATAAATATAATTACTGGCGAGTGAAAAATAAATAGCAATGGAGCACAAAGTAGATACACCCACAAAATCCATTGAGACATTGGATGCACATAAAATGTTTTAAAGTACTTTTTGTCGACAGTGAATGGGTCTTTGACCCAATTTTTGGTCCCAAGTTGTCAATTATCCACTAGCAAATGCATTAATTATATATAATGTTATATTTTCGAATGAATTATAAATCAACCTACGAGTGGTCCTAATGGGCTTATATAGACTGAAAGGAATTAGTGCAACTCACATGCTAGCCAAAAGGCTACTTGTTACATTTGCTATAGTAACATACTTTACTGCTTCCATGTTGTATTGCTTTCAAATCGACCTTTGCAGCAATGCAGAACTGTACTGCATCATATAACGCTGCTTCAAATACATCTTGGTTATCTTCTTGAGGGTTAGAAATCTAGTGGTCAAGAGTGAAGTCAACTTGGCCAACCGTCTTTTGAGTAAAAGTATTTCAAGCATCCATCCATCCATTTTTCGAACCGCTTGATCCTCACTAGGGTCGCGGGGGGTGCTGGAGCCTATCCCAGCCGTCTTCGGGCAGTAGGCGGGGGACACCCTGAATCCGTTGCCAGCCAATCGCAGGGCACACAGAGACGAACAACCATCCACGCCCACACTCACACCTAGGGACAATTTAGAGTGTCCAATCAGCCTGCCATGCATGTTTTTGGAATGTGGGAGGAAACCGGGGCGGCCCGGTAGTCCAGTGGTTAGCACGTCGGCTTCACAGTGCGGATTCCAGCTCCGGCCTCCCTGTGTGGAGTTTGCATGTTCTCCCCGGGCCTGCGTGGGTTTTCTCCGGGTGCTCCGGTTTCCTCCCACATTCCAAAAACATGCATGGCAGGCTGATTGGACACTCTAAATTGTCCCTAGGTGTGAGTGTGGGCGTGGATGGTTGTTCGTCTCTGTGTGCCCTGCGATTGGCTGGCAACGGATTCAGGGTGTCCCCCGCCTACTGCCCGAAGACGGCTGGGATAGGCTCCAGCACCCCCCGCGACCCTAGTGAGGATCAAGCGGTTCGAAAAATGGATGGATGGATGGAGGAAACCGGAGCACAAACAGGCAGGCCCGGGGAGAACATGCAAACTCCACACAGGGAGGCCAGAGCTGGAATGAACCCGGTACCTCTGCACTGTGAAGCCGATGTGCTAACCACTGGACTACCGGGCTGCCTATTTCAAGCATACTTTCGTTCATTTATTCAACGTAACCCACCCAGATTCATAGCAACCCACTAAACAACAAAAAGGCTGTGGGTCGCAATTTCTAGCGAGGGATGTCATTTACAGAATGCCGAGTGCCAGCCAGACATTGTCCTGCATTGTTGATTGTCCGGTTAACCGCTCTCTACACGGACCGAGTAGGTAATTCTGTCGTATGCAATTTAGAGCACGGCACAGCAACGAATTGCAAACAATAGCGCTAGGCTAATAACCACAGCCTATATAATTTACCGTTCTTCCAATCCCGATGGGTCTCACCTCCACTCCATAGCTGGCCATTCAGGCACAACATTTTCCACATCCTTGACATCTGGCTCGTACATTTATGGTCCAATATACATCTTGCCAACAACATCCTCTTCCTCCCACTCCTCAAACACCTCAGATACGTTTAAAACGTCACTTCCTGAATCGATTTCTGACTGACTTTCCATTGAGAGCCCCGCTATTGTTGTCTTAAAGTGACGTCACACTTCTGTGTTTGTCGCACTCACTTTTGGGAAAACGATTACTTTGTCGAATTTATGAAATAGAAATGATTTTTTTCATGCGTTAATGTATTTTGTTTAATTACTCGTGACATAAAAATATTTCATTTGGGATTTTCTAAAATTATTTCACCGTTGAGCTTTGACTTCGGATTTCATGTCATTCTGCCTTGACTAAATACCATCTGTGAATGCAGATGCGCACATTTAAAAGGCAAAGTTTTGACTTCTCGGGATTACAATTACAATATGATTCAATTCAGGATAAGTATATAAGGGTATGCATTTGGCACTATGGAAGCCCTCGCCTCTCCTGTCACCACACAATACTTTTCAGGGCCTCAAGGGTGGAGGCTCCAGTCACGAGTGGATTATCTCAGCGGGTTAGCTGTCATCTGTCTGTATGCTGTTTGCGACGCAGCACTCCTGCTGACAGGCCAAATCGCAAAATGTCAGGGGTTAAAGCTACAGAGGCCATAAAGTGAAGGCCCTCTTGACACATGGACAGACACCCATACACTGTTCATGACAAACTCAGGAAGAAATATTGTAAAGACGCTTGCTTTAGATTTCCCAATATTGGGACATTTGACAAATTTTCAATTGTAACAACCCCACAGGCTACTCATCTGGTTCTTGGGGGCCCACCTGGAGAAACCCAATTTTAAGTCTTCAGTTCACCTGGCATGCATTATTTCAGAATAAGGGAGGATGCTAAAATATCTATTTAAAAACAATTATCTATCTATCTATCTATCTATCTATCTATCTATCTATCTATCTATCTATCTATCTATCTATCTATCTATCTATCTATCTATCTATCTATCTATCTCATTGGGACAGTGCACATTAATCAACACAACAGTAAATGCTAGTTTTCAGCCATAGTCCCAAGGCAGGTTTCTTAACCTAAACATAACATAAACAGTTAACCTAAAATAACCAAATAATGTAACACAACACATAACATAAGACACAGACAGTCATGCAATGCAAGTTTTTGGCATACACTTTGTTGTTTGAAGCAGTTATCGATGAAAGAGGAGCGACTCAAAATGTCCTTTCACCCATGGATCAGAGACATCATGCTGAAAATGTGTTTGAAAGTTTGAAAGCAAACAAGAAGCTGTAGCGTCCATTGACCAAAAAAGAGATTGGCTTACATCTCCTGTCCCATTTAATTCCGCTTCAATTCCAAGCGGCGACTCTCAGTTCCGCATACGCATGGGCGCTCTGCGCGGACACTCCTTTCTCCTCATCCTCGGCTCCACAAGCAATCCATTAAACCGCATCAGCGTAGGCTGTCCAACAGCGCCGTCATCTCCGCTAAACAAAATGGGGCTGTGAAAAATGCTGTCCATTACAGGCGCAAAAAACCAAAGCGCCCTGTCGAAAACGCATACAAACACGGGAAGATTCTGTTACAGCAGCCACACACTGCTCCCCAAGTTTCATCGTAACTTTGAAACTAAACTGATGTCTATACCCCACGTGATATTACATTCCCAAGTTACATTCATAAATAAATAGAATGGCCAGCAATAGTGCAGTAAATATGGATGGAAGGAAGAAAAATAATCGCCAATTTAGCCTTGTTCTTTTCAATCTACATCTTGTGACATTTTGGATTTTGCCAGGCTATTTTCCTTCTCTTGACAGTTGTTATATTGTGAATGGGGAGAAGTTTCACTTTCCTTGAAAATGGGCTTGTTAGCGCAGGAGAATGCCTCACTGAAACCAAAGGGGCACATGCTAAGCAATCGCCGGTGAGAAGGGAAGCGGGAGGAGGATCGCAGAGTAAAAACGGGGGACAAAGAGGAATGATGGGTCACCGTGTCTGCGCTCCCTCCATTTTCTTTCCGCCGCTGTTTGTCATGGCGAAAGGGGATAATGAGCAGAGCCAAAGACGGCCTTGGGAACAAGGAAGGGACACAAGTGGGCATGGATGAGTGGTCCGACTGCTTGTAAGATGTTTGAGAGTGTGAACGCAAAAAAACAAAAAAAACAACAAAAAAAACAGCTGAAGAAGGGCCAGATCATGGCTTACTAAAATGGCAGACGTTCCTCTGTGTTTGTCCATGAGGCATCTTTGATTGTGTGAAAAATGTTTTCGATGTGTATGTGTACTGAACATTTGTTGCATGCCGCGTTGGTGTGCGTGCGTGCGTGCGTGCAGACTATTTATGCAAGCCAACATTTCAGTTTAATACTGAAAGCAGTCTTTTGTTGGGGATACTGTTGAGGGGAGTGAAAGAAGGAATGAAGCATATTTACTCTATTCAAACATTCAGATGGAATGAAAGGGAAAAATTCAATTTGTCCGTGTCTGACTTGCCTGAAGGACAAACTCACACACACACACACACACACACACACACACACACACACACACACACACACACACACACACACACACGCATACCCAGTGGTTGGAGACACAGTGATGAATGTGAGGCAACCTCGTGTCTCTATGGTAGATCTGCATGCTGCAGCTAAACTAATAACGCAGGCTGCAAACTTTATTTAACTGTAATAACTATTGAAATCCAGTTGGGGAGAAAGTGCTTCTTCAAGATATGAAAGTGTAACTCTTTCACAAGGAACCATCGACTCCATGCTGGTACATTTGATGCTCAATTGTCTAACCTAATAACACAGTGTGAAGTCTTAATTCAGTGCGGGGGACCTGCGAAATGTTCCAACTTTTACTTTTGTTGGCTAAACTCGTTCAGTTGGCTCTGGCTTGTTTCTTCTTCCATCAGAAGCTGGCGTGTTTTTTTTCTATATCTTTATCGCTGCTGTCTCTGTGAGCTCGCCGCGCCCTTCAATGCACATCTGACCTTCCAATCCTCGTTTCTCTTTCATAATGATGTCTCACATTGAGCTACGTTGATGAATCATCTATATCTAGGCCGCAGAGGCAAGTGACAGTATGTTCTTATTGAAAGCATTTGATTCCATAGGTGACATCACTCACTCAGCCAGGGACCTACTAAACTATATGTTTTTTAATTTCATTTTGTATTGCGCAAATGCTCAGAGTTAATCAGTAAACAGTGGAGGATTTGCCCAAATACATATTTTTATTCGAGCGAGGGTGAGGTCTGTTGTTTCGGCAGGCGGCAACGCGTCACTCGACGCACTTCCTTATAAACACAGTTTGGCGGTCTTTTGCGGCGTCGACGCCCCCTGGACTGAGTCGACGCAGTTCATGTATTGGTCACGTGATTATCTTGCAAATTTCCCCAGTGCGAGACAAATAAAGGTTTTCTTATTCTCATTCTTATCTTGAAGCAGTACACGGGCTGACGCAGGGATTGCTCTGTGAGCTTGATGCGTGCGTCGACGCATCGTTGTTGCTGGACCCATCACTCAACCAGTCCTTTCCTTGTTTCCACAACGTTCCCAATTTTTAGTTTTCAGCCGCTGATCCTCAAATAAATAGCTCCTTTTACTCCAAACTCTGACACTAGTGAGCCAATCAAGGGCCGAAAAAGTGCTGGCGTAGCCGGGGTGAAGGTTGCAGCTGAAATCTGATTGGGTTCAGATTCTTAAAAAAATCAATCAATCATGTTTGAATGCAGGTCAGTGCTTTTGATGATGTTTAGTCCAGCAGAGAAGGCTTTTAAGTCCCTGACAGCACGCCACCGTTAAAACCTATCTTTGGAAGTACAGTACTTCCCCAAGTACCCGGTTGTAGACTCCCGCATAACCGAACAAGAGGGGGTTGAAAATATTGGGAATGTAAATGGGAAAAATTGATTCTTTGGTCCAGTCACATCACAGTTTGTCTAAGTGAGTACTGGCCAAAATGTACTTCCTGCGGAGGCAGACCCAGAAGCCAGACCTTTGGAAACTATTGAAATACATGAAATGTGTCATTTTATTCTGAGATATTACCAGCATCAGAACATAGCCACACAGGCACTAAAAATGATTACATAAAAATATGCTGAGCATTTCCTTGCAAATCAAAACCGAGTGATCTATCCAACAAATGAACGATTTAGTGACTTGACTTTCAAAATAAAGACTGGACACGGCATATATCCTGTTGTCAACACATGACTTGTTCGTATACTTACGTATACGGTAAAAATATATGCAAACAATAAACCGTAATCACAAAGGAAGTTATTGGGTGCATAAGGAGGAAGAAAACAGCCCATAGGCCCGGTGACACCACGGGGCTGAGGTTGGCCCAGAAAGATCTCAACCGGCAACTTGGAGCAGCACGCTCTAAACACAAAGAGCGAGCAGAGCAAGCCCTATCTAATTCAAACACAAAGAGGTTGTGGGACTCAATTTGCACCATGACAAACATGGACACTAGGTCGGCCCATGATGAGAAAGCGAGGCAAGGGAACGAAATGATTTCTATATGCGCTTTGAAGTTGACACTTCCAAAGAGTGTAATGAATTGCTATGCAATCTGCAGTATGATTCTAATAACAGGGTGTTAATCGACTCAGCTAGTGTTACCCGGGTTTTTAAATCATTGTGTGTAAACAAGGCCACTGGACCAGCCAACATGTCTGCTTATTTATTAAAAACCTTCGCTGAGGAACTAACACCGGCTTGGCATGCTCTCTTCCAGCTGACAAAGAAGTGCCACAGCTCTGGAAGAAATCAATTATAATTCCGGTCCCTAAAAAACCCTGCCCACAGGTTGACGACGACTATAGACCAGTGGCCCTCACCTCCAATGTAATGAAAGGGTTGGAGAAGATCATTGTAGAGAAACTACGGAGGGAGGTGGAAGCCTCGATAGATCAAGATCAATTTGCGTACACTAAAAATCGTAGTACGAGTGATGCAGTGTCTACTATCCTGCACTTTCTTTTGAGGCATCTCGAGAGTAGGGGGGCATATGCCAAACTGCTGTTTGTGGACCTCAGCTCAGCTTTTAATTCAATCTGTCCAGACATATTGGTGAAGAAGCTGGTTAGGTTGAATGTCAATCCATTTCTTATTAGGTGGTACCACTCCTTATCAAAATGACCACAGCGTGTGAGATTTAACACTGTATAGGTATTGTCAGATGAGATCATGAGCAGCACGGGGGCTCCACAGGGCTGCGTGAGCTCACCTTATTTACAAACGACTGTGTTAGCTCTCAACCAAATCAGTATGTTGTAAAATTCTCAGATGATACAGCTATCCTTAGTCTTCTCACGAGTGACTCTGGCATTAGTCGCCACTGTGATGGGATTGACAATTTTGTTGACTGGTGTAACGAGCACCATCTAAGCCTAAATGTGGAAAAAACTGAGGAAATGGTGTTTGACCCTAAATCAATTGGAGACCACAGCCCTATCTCTATAAATGGCACGAACATCAGGCAGGTCTCCTCTTACAAATACTTTGGGATTTATATAGATCGCGGGCTTAACTGGCAGACACATGTATCAAAGGTCTGTTTGAAGGTCCATCAGCGCCTTCATTTTTTGTGACGTCTCAGGATATTTGGAGTTGGCAGAAGCATTCTGTTGATCTTTTATAGAGCAACCATTGAGTCAGTCCTGCGCTTCGGAATAACCAGTTGGTTTGGGAACCTAACTGTTAAATGGAAGGCTCAGATAACCAGCTTGGTTAAGACAGCAGGGAAGTTAATCGGGCAGCCGCCAACAATTCAATTATGTAAAAGGAAATACAGAAAAACAATCAGACATTGCCTTGCTATGATCAGAGATATCCATGTGGAGAATCCCCGACATACGGTTCTCAGTATAAAGCTGAGAAAGCTTTTTAATCATTTCAGAATCAGAATTGCCCTTATTGTCATTGTATAGCATACAGCGAAATTTGGTTGCCACTCCTTAGTGCATTTTGAAAAAAATAAATAAAAAAATAACGGTTGAATAAATACAAACCTCAACAACACACAACAACAGCAGCAGTAGTGGTAGTGTGGACTGAGGCTTATATTGCACACAGGACACATATTGCACATGAAATGAAATGGCTCAGATATTGCTCATTATAACACAAGTGAGGTAGTGAGTTTAGGTTTAAAATGCAGTAGCCTTGATTATTTTCGGTGGTTATTTATTGCAGTAATGGCTCTAGGAAAAAACTGTCCCTGAATCTGCTTGTCTGGGTTTTGTGTGATCTGTAACGCCGGCCCGAGGGTAACTTGACAAACAGGTGGTTGCTGGGGTGGGATGCATCCTTGATGATGTTGGCAGCTCTGCTGAGGTAAGGTGAGCTGGCAATGTCCTCCAGGCTGGGCAGGGAGCAGCCAGTGACCTTCTGGGACAGATTTATCACCCTCTGCAGCGCTTTTTTGTCTGCTGCTGAGCACCTCGCGTACCACGCTGTGATTCACTACACCAGGGTGCACTCGATGGTAGCTCTGTAGAACATCACCAGCAGCTTCTCCTCCAAGTTGTTCCTCCTGAGCACCCTCAGGAAGTGGAGTCGCTACTGGGCTTTCCTCACCACCGCCGTGGTGTTGGCTGTTCAGGAGATATCCGCATAGAGCTGCACACCCAGGAACCTAGTGGAGCTCACCTTTTCCACACATTCCCCATGAATGTAAAGCGGCGCTGGGTCTGTTCGTCCTTTCCTGAAGTCCAGGATCATCTCCTTTGTTTTTGTGGTGTTCAGTGGCAGGTTGTTTGCTGAGCACCACGCTGTCAGTCGGTTGACCTCGTCTCTGTAGTCAGACTCATTCCCGCCTGAGATGAGTCCGACCACGGTTGTATCATCCGCAAACTTGATTATGGTGTTTTAGAGATGGGTTGGAGAGCAGTCAAATGTGTAGAGAGTGAACAACAGGGGGCTCGGTACACATCCTTGAGGAGAATCAGTACTCGTTTTAATAGTTCCATGCAATTCTTAACATTAGGCCGTGAATATGCGGGAATGTTCCATACACAATTGCCATGGACAGTGGCATTGCTATCAGTATCAGACCTCAAAATACTGGCTTCTGGTGGTCTACATGTGCTACACTCCCAATTTGAGCTCCTAAACTCAGGAAAGAGGTATCGGACTCTTCTCTGCAAATTAAACCGGTATAAAAATCATGTATTCATACCGCAGGCTATCATTTTAATCAAGAAACAATTAGAGGGAAGCAGACAGACAAGCGGAAGGACATGAAGATGGTGGGGGTGAGGGGGGGGGGGTACATATGACTGTAATGTAGTGTCCAATGTGTGTAGAGAATATACTGTCTTGTCTTGTATGTAATTATTATGTTGTGTTGTGTACGTGTATGTTTTTTTGCTCAATGTATGTCACAGCAAACGGGACTGTCCTCCGGGACAATTTTCTCCTACGGGAGACCTAATAAAAAGTCAAATCAAATGAAATACTTATTCTGCTCTGCAATTGTCAAGCAGGAGCGGCATTCCCATTACAGGACTTTTTAAGGTTATGAGCCCAGTACTCGTGCTTGTTTGCAAATGCTTGACAAAAACTTTGGTTATTGCTGTCATCAACATGCCTACGGAATGGCAAATAAATCATTAAACACCTAATTGGGCACCGACGACATGCACCTCTATATCATTGGAACATCCTGCCTTGATCCCGTTACCAGTCGAATCAGATTTAATGTGTAATCATTTTAGAGGTTTTATTATCCAACGAAAGAGACCTCAGTGACACTTTTCATCACCGGTGCGTTTATTTCCATCAATCTTTGTTCAAAGCGGATGTCGGCATTGCTTCTTGTCTTTATTTTAGCCTAGTAGCTGAGTGCAGCTGGCTGGTCCCGTAATATTTTAGGTAGTTACGAGTGAGTAGTTCAAGCTGAACGAGATGTTTGCAGAGGAATTTGCTTAGATTGTTGAACATGGGGAGACTTGGTGAGAGCTCTCCTCTATTGAAAGCCTTGTCTCAGGTGCTTTTCAGGAACATTTTGTCTGTTAAAAATACAACACGCTCCGTAGGGAAAATAGTAGGACGGCATCTGACAGCTTCGTTTCACACAATGCCACAGGCTGGACCAAGTGTGTTGGGAATTCGAGCATCTGTTAGACACATTTTTATATTTCTTTTTTGCAAGTTATATTTGAGGAAAGAGACTCTTTCAGTTTGCATCTTCAATTTGCTTTTTCAATTCACTGTTGTCAATCTTTCAGTCGGTTGTCCGGACACGCCAAGATTGTGGACAGTTGAAATGTTTTGTCTGATGTGGTACAAGTTTATAATTTCAATATGTGCCATGAAGTGTTTCCACATTCATTTTTTTCCACATTTTTTTTTCCTTATCGTACCATCGGAGTATTTTCCATTTTCTGATCTGCTTTATCCTCACAAGGGTCACAGGGCGAACTGGAGCCCATCCCAGCCATCTTTGGGTAGTAGGTGGGGGACACACCCTGAACTGGTTGCCAGCCAATCGCAGGGCACACACAGACGAACAACCATCCGCGCTCACACTCACACCTAGGGAAAACGTCGAGTATTCTATTAACCTGCCATACATGATTTTGGAATGTGGGAGGAAACCGGAGTACCTGGAGAAAAGAAATGCAGACACGGGGACAACATGCAAACTCCACACATGGAGGCATGAGCCAGGATCGAACCCATGCCCACTCTTAATAATGCACTGAGGTCGAGGCAAACATGTAAGTTATCACCGGGCCCTTCCTCAAGTATTGATCTGCAGACTACATCAGAAAAAAAAAACTTGTGGAGGTGAAAGGAACCTTTTCCCCCGCAGTTCTCCATCCAGAGGCCCAGGCAGCGACAAAGACGGCAAGGACAGAGAGACAGGTGGCAGCAGCGGAGAGGAAGTGCTGCGACCGAGCTCCAAATACAACAGGAGACAGCCGCACAGTGGGAGGGGCCTCCAGCTGTTGCCACAAGAAAATCAAATGCCGGAGGCCTTGCCGTTTTTGTTGAGACTTAGGGTAAGATTTTCTGTCTCGATCACAGCTACAAATGAGACGCTACTTGTCCCTGCTTTGCTTTCTCCAAATCTCCTCTTATTTGTTTTTTTGTTTGTTTTTTTCATCCTAGCAGATTTGTTTCTCATTCTCTTATTTGAAGTCTTCTCTTTTTTGCAGCCCACCATCCCGATGACACTCCCTCGCATCGATTGTGCTGCTCTCTTCACCTCCGTCTCTCTGATTCATAATTGAACAGCATTAACTGCTGCTGAGCCCCAGCAGTCTATAATTAGCTGACAAGCCGGTGGGACTTTTAACACTCCTGATCAGAATATTGCCAGCCCGACCAACGGACGCTGTCTTTTTACATATGCACAATGCGCCGGGATTGACATACTTGTAAGTCTTTGTGATTTCAGCATCCATGTAGACAGTTGTAGTCCAAAGTCTGGCAGATGTTCCCACACTCCTTGCGATCATGAAGCAATGTTTATCCGCGGAACTCCTAATTGTATGCAAAGAGTCCAGTAATATTCTTATGGAGACATGAGAGCTGAGCAGCATGCGAGGGAGTTCATATTGGCAAAAAGAGGAGACTTCAAATAAGAGATGAGACAGGAAATGAAGGCTGCTAGGAGAAAAAAACAAACAAAAAAACAAGGTAGAGGGATTCTGGTTACTTTGCAAGTTAGTGCTCGGATGGAAGACCATCTTGGGACCCTAGTCTCAACAAAAACGCAAGGCCTCCAGCATTTATTTTCTTGTGGCAAACTTCCCACTGTGCGGCTGGGATTTGGAGGCGGAAAATGCAGCACTTCCCTCCGCTGCAAAGTGCAAAGTCCTTCTCTTGTCCTTGCCGTTTCTGGGCCCTGGATGGAAATCGCAAAGGATTTCAGCTTTCCACAAGTTTTTTTTTTCTGATGTAGTCTGCAGTTCAATAAGAGGAAGGGAATGATAACTTACATTTTGCCTACAGTATTATTAAGAGTGGGCATGGGTTCGATCCCGGCTCATGCCTCCATGTGTGGAGTTTGCCATGTTGTGTGGTTTGGTTGGCAGGGTATTGAACACTCCAAATTGTCCCTAGGTGTGAGCGTGAGCGCGAATAGTTGTTTGTCTCTGTGTGCCCTGCGATTGGCTGGCAACCGGTTCAGGGTGTCCCTTGCCTACTGCCCGAAGACAGCTGGGATAGGCTCCAGCATGCCCCGCGACCTTTGTAAAGATAAAGCGGTTCAGAAAATGGATGGATGGATATTACAAAGAGTTTTGCAGTGGCAATGTCATGAATGTCAAACCTATTCAGTCTTTTAACTGGATATCCATATGAGTGTCAGCCCTGAGTTCGGCTGAGCCCAAGAAAAGGAATGATAGACAATTAGGAAGTAACATGAAGCTTTCGATGCTGGAGCGTGAAAGGAAAGGTCTCAAATTAGCCTCTATTATTGGTGTACTGTGCTTTATTGAAGAAAAAAAAAGAAAGAATTATGACGCATGGAATCCATCCTAATTTAGTAAAGTCAATTGTCCAGTTGTATTGGCTTGTTGGTCATTTGCACTTACCGACATTTCTTTTGTATTTCCAAAAGTGTCTCTACACAAGTGTGGTGTAGGCAGTTTCTTATACGGTATTCTGTACGACATGATATTGCACACCAAATAAAATCAGCGTGCTGTTGGTGTCCTGTGCGCCAAGCAGCTGGCTGATTCAATTGGCAGGGCAGATCTGCCGAAAGCGACCATGACACTCACCTTTTATGTGACGGAGAGGGCGAGTTGAGCGGCACAGAGGCGCTGAGAGGAAAGGTAACTCCAAAGATGTTATTTCAGAGTTAGAGAGGCTGCCGACAGGTTTACGAAACAAAAACAGTCCCTTCATTGAATTTGAATCGAATTGAATACAACTTTATTGTCAAATTGTCATGTCTTGAAAGTGGAAATGTATGTGTCATTCGTCCAAAGTGCCTAATTCCAATTTACCGCAGATGTTTTTTTTTTTTGTGTCTGTTTCTAGGTGCAGTACAATTCTCCACAAACGTAGAAGAAAAGCTTCACATGACTTCACTGGCGTCTTTGGCAATTGCTTTTCTAACAATCAGCAGACTTTGAAAGCAGCGTATTTCTGTCATATTTAATTGGATGTGTTGATTGAGTAAGAGGGCACCCATTGGTGTACTTAAATGAGTCAAGCTTGCATTGACGAGGTATATTCGGTCTGTGCATCTGCTCTCTCACTGGCACATGTCCGATACGTATCAAATTTCTATGCACATTTAGAAAAGACCTCAAATTGATTTGAATATGTCCAACATCACTAGTTTTTGGTATATGTTAGTAATTTAAGCAGACGATTTATATCTAGGAGGAATCCATATCAATCGGAATTGAATTTTCTGTACTTATGTGGGATTTTATCTTGTTCCATATTCTCTTGCTGTCATAAAATAATCTTACCACATAGTAAAGGGCAAAGGTTCTTAGAATTCTGTAACATTTTAAAGAGAAAATGTCACAGATTTAAGACCAGGAGGGTAAAGTGGAACAGGAAGTTGTTCTGGTGCGAAGAATTAACAAAAACACCACAAACAAAAACGGCGAGGTCGTAACCAAGCTCATTTTGTATGAAATGCGTTGGATAAATAAAGCTGCCTCGCCTCGCCACGCATATGCTCACTTCCTAAGACATCAGCCCTGATTAAAGTGAATGTGTGCTTGCGGTCTGAATTTCAGGTGTCGGTGGTGGGAGGGAGGGCGAGCGAGACAGAGAGAGAGAGGGAGAGAGAGAGTGTATGTGTGTGTGCGTGTGTCCTGTAATATTATCTTCAGTCCCATGGGCGGTCGCTGAGCAAACTCAATCAACTCCCACTCACCTCTGTTGCCCTCCCTACGACTGTCAGGACAAGACCAAATTCTTCTATAGATGCACACTGTGTTTGCTTGTGGGTGTGTGTGTGCATATGTGTGTCGTCCACCAGCTAAGAAAACCCTCAGCGGATTCAATAAATCAGTATGCGTGTGTTTAGCCCTAATGCATATGTTAATATACATATCACTTTGTAGGGCAAACCCAAATTGCTGTCTTGTCTCAGGTCATTGTTCCATACATTCATCAAGTGTCCAGATGTGCTTATGTACCGCACGTATACACTTGTCAATCAGCAGCAATGGCCGTGACAAGCTGTTGTCGTCGGAACGGTGGCTCACGGGAGTTGGATGACGCCAGCGGAGACAACACCAATCAATCACCAGATCAATCATAAATGCTGTACTTTGCATAGTTGCTACATATTCGTGATTATCATTCATCTATGCAAATTAGCAGCGAGCTATTGAATCCGGCGGGAGAGAGAGGTCAGCGCTGAAGTTGGACCTGTTGCTGGGTGAAATATCAATTCAGGCCTTTATTTAGATTTATGCAGATGTTAACAGTAATGATATACAGCCGCCACAGCGTCCTTCTTTGTCACGAAAGTTTTTTGTTTTTTTTTCTTAACCGCACACATTCTGTACTGCGGGATTGAATAAAAAATGTACTCGTTAGTCTAGCTTGAATTACATTACATCCTACTCTGGGGCGATGAATTTAAAATCCAGTAAATCAACTTTTAGACTTCCTGGTTTGAAGAGGCAAGAGTGAGGCCTTTTCATGGTTTCTGTCTGACTGTAACAAAGACATGAGATGGATTACTTGGCTATAAACAGGAGCTCTACATTTCTCAGAATGTATTGCATCCCTCCATCATGACATTGATAAACTGGATCATCCAAACACTCTAGGCTCTGCCACAATGTGCGAGAGTTTGAAAAGTTCTTTGCTTTTCCAACGCACAGGGTGGCATCAATCACTGCCATGACCCTCACATCCTTATGGCATTTTGCACGACAATTTTGCGGAGACAATGTCAAGGTATGTGTCACTAAATTAGATGTGCGGCCAAACACATCCTACAGTTCCTCCATTTTCGATAGAAGCGGTCTTCTTTAGGTTGTTGGATCTCGAAAGGCGGACTCATCCCCGCACTCGTCGCAAGTCAGTTTGCAGTGCACGTGAACAGACTGACAACCGTTTCCGTTCACGAGATTTTTGTCGTCCGGGCAATTAACTGTACGTATTGGACTGCTGCTGAGGCTCTACCAAGGCTGTCCTTTCTTTCCTCCTTTCTCCTCTCTCTGCAGAAAAGAAACTACGCTGAAAAGATGTCGCTTCCAGAATTGATGGAAGAAAAAAAAAACCTTCAATGAGAAAGGTCAGCTCAAGTCTCATCTGTCTGCTTTAATCGTTGGCAGGAATTTTGAAACCACACCGATGTGCACCAGTGTCCTTGTGATCGATGTGTGTGTGTGTTTGAAGGTGTGGGTGGATTGTTTCAGCACGCTTCATCTATGCAAACATGCAGAGGTAGGATAAGGAAGCAACAAAAAAATGTCAATCCATCCAGATTTTCGACTGCGATCCTGTTCAGGGGTGATGGAGAATCGGAGCTTACCTCAGCTAACTTTGAGCAAAAGGCCAAGTCAGCTGCAGATGATGAGAAACAACATCATTTTAAACGATTACATCATGTCTCTAATATAATATATAAATGTAGGACAGAGTATAAAAAGGTGTGGTAACACAGTCAAACTTGATAGTCAAACCTCCTCCTCCTCCTCCGATTTCCTAACACACGATAGTGTTTCTTTTCTCAACTGAGGAAATCGCATACCTGTCAACTTGTACGTTTTCCCCGTATTTGATTCATTTTTTTTTAACATTTCAAATCATGTACGTTGTATTACAACTTTTATACGAAAAAAAACAAAAAACAATTGTGAACCGATCTCCATCCATCCATTTTCCGAACCGCTTGATCCTCACTAGGGTCGCGGGGGGTGCTGGAGCCTATCCCAGCTGTCATCGGGCAGTAGGCGGGGGACACCCTGGATTGGTTGTCAGCCAATCACAGGGCACACAGAGACGAACAACCATCCACGCCCACACTCACACCTAGGGACAATTTAGAGCATCCAATCAGCCTGCCATGCATGTTTTTGGAATGTGGGAGGAAACCAGAGCACCCGGAGAAAACCCACGCAGGCCCGGGGAGAACATGCAAACTCCACACAGGGAGGCCGGAGCTGGAATCGAACCCGGTACCTCTGCACTGTGAAGCCGACGTGCTAACCACTGGACTACTGGGCCGCACCCCCATACTTTATTCATTTTTTAAATCATTTCAAATCATGTACGGTGTATTACAACCTTTATACGAAAAAAACCCAAAAAACAATTGTGACCCGATCTCACAAAGACCATTTTGGCTCAAATCCAGATCGTCTCACCTGCCGGTAGCCACCGACAATGCCGTCGTCGATCGCTACTATTGTCACGGCAAACCAGCAAAAGTAATTCTCAATCGTCAATTTTTTTTCATCGCTGCGTACGGTCGGATTGATAAGGCATGACGGGCGCATGCGCGGTAAACCGTTGTACGGGTTTTTGTTGCTTTGTAAGGGAAATCGTAATCATTTATAAGGGCAGCTATTAGCCAAGGTTGACAGGTATGAAATCGACTGTGTGCCACTTGCGTCACCATCAACTCATTTCCATCATGACATACATAAACTGGACAACACGACATGTAGCCTTTATGTTTTGAATTAAATGTGTGCTGTAGCCATCGGTGGCACCCTACCGCCATGTTAGCGTGAGCAGGTTATGTCAACATGAAGACGGAAATGACACAGCAAGAAGAATAGACGGGCCGGTGCTGAGTCCCCATCTGCTCAGGTTTTTCTTCTTCACCCCCTCGTTTGTCAGCTGTCGCATATCTCCCGCTCACACACGCACGCACGTCTTTGTGTGTCATATGTTCTTCAATTCTCTTTTATTCATCTGTGAGAGCAAAAAAAAAAAAGCTTACCGTGAGTAGAAAAGCTCACAGCATATTTAACCGGTGCTTTGACCTACATGTTGCACTTTGAGTACAAAAATGTCCGTGTTTTAGGCTGTTCTACACACAGTGTTTGGCAGTGTCATAAGATTAATGGCAGGGCGACTGCACAACATGAACGTGGGTGACATACATTTATCACGTGTTCACTCGGTGCCGTGAAACATATTGAATTTAAGCTACGATGGAGTGAATTTCAGGCTCTTGATGTAGTGTCAGCAGTGTGTTGGCTTCCTGTTGTCATTGCGACGGGAGGCCAAAATGTAGCTGCGCATTATACTGGAGTTGTGTTTTGTGTGCAGTGAATCGAAAAGAGCTAAACGGGATCACAGTGCACCTTGATGTGCTTCTCACAGTGCTGTTTGATTTACCATTGTTGTTTTTAGATGTAGTCCTTCTTACACGTTCAAATCCAAGTTTGCATTTTCTCCGTTCCTAAATTTTAGGTATGAGTGTGAGCGTGGATGGTTGTTCGTCTCTGTGTGCCCTCGATTGGCTGGCAACCAATTCAGGGTGTCCCCCGCCTACTGCCCGAAGACTGTGGGATAGGCTCCAACACCCCCCGCACCCTTTGAAGCGGTTCATGGATGTGGATGTTTTTAGCTATGATGTTCCTTTTTTGTCCCAGAGGGCGTTTGTTTGAGATAGAATGCAAAACATGTGAGTTAATTCAAGACTCTAAATCCCGGGTGTCAAACTCAAGGCCCAGGGGCCAAATGTGGCGCGCCACATCATTTTATGTGGGCCGCCAAAGCAAGTTAAAGATGACCACTTCCATGATGTTTTCTAAAATCTGGACCAAACTTTCAAATTTTCACATGCAATAAATCAGTTACTGAAACAATAATTGAACAAAACATCATTCTTGACTTCTTGATATAGTTTCAATCATCACGGCCCTGCAAGGGAAACGGTCATTGTAACGTGGCCCGCGACAAAAATTAGTCTGACACCCCTGCTCTAAATCGTCCTTCGGTGTGAACCTAGAGACCAATCGCAGAAGAAACAGATGGATGGATGGTTGCATAGAACTTGCTATGTCGATTGCCGAGCAGAAGTCACGCATTTTTATTTATTTATTACTGCCAGACCAGGTTGTGGCCCACCCAATTTCGGCTTGGATCGATTGCGACTCCGCCCCTGAGTACAATCCCTGTGGAAAAAGAACGAATGGCAGGCCTGACGGTCTCCCGAATCTGCTAATTTGAAGTCACCAAATGAAATGTAAGGGGAACAAAGTCCCCACCAATCCGACGGAGCAGTGATCCATGTAAAAGGCTGCGTGTGCATACGCTGAGGCTCAAAAAAAGCCCATGGCTCAGTGTGGCGGTGATCACGGTCTGAATGTTCAACACTGCTTTCTGTCAACTCGCATTAGCATCCTTAATGTGACATTTATCAGCTGGGCCACACCAGGTCAGTGCTTCCCAATTAGTTGGAAAATGCACACTTGCCTTCGTTCCTCACGCCATGACTCATGGAGACGGGGGGAACGCTGACGTTAATGAAGAAAATCGTCTGCGAGAACCATTAAGATGGTGGCTCTGTTATCTCCGCTCAAAACCGGGACCGAGTGCGTTTGGTTTCGTAATTCGCTCTTACAGCCCTTTGAAAGCTGGGGATTTTTAACTATCTAGTTTTTATAGGTACAGTATCAACTGTAAGTGCATTCGTCTTCCTATTCGGCTTCGTAATATTAAAATGTTTTTTTTTTTTTGGTCTCCAAACTGCTTTAAATATGCGTGACCTCGTTCTAATGCATCGAGATCAATCAAAAATTTTAATTTTGTTGACAGATGAATTAATCAACTGCTAAGCTTCACTAATTAATTTTGGAAGTAGTTAAAGATTTAAAGGCATAATACCAATGGTCTCTTCTCAAACTGTCACGGTGGGGTTCAAATGAGCCATTAATAGAGCAGCAAATGAAAGTAAATACAATTTTTTTTCTTAAGTTCCGAAACAAAAAGGGGGGAAAAAACCCCCCAAAACAAACCCCCCATAAAAAAGGAGACAAAAGTAAAAACCCTCCCGGAGAAACTACATTTCAATAAATTGGACATTAAATGGGCAAATAAGAGACCGTGACATAGGAAAAGGATGCGGTCATTTAATACAGGTTTCAAAAAAAAATGTGTAGAAGTGTGTTTTGAGGTGATATATAAGCGAGAAAGAAGAGAGAGGATGCATAGACGCCTGACATTTACTTCCCGTATTCTTGAGTAAACAGAAGACATCAAAGAAAGGTGGGATGAGATACAATATATACCGACAGTATCTTTTCGCGTTGTGTCGGTCAGATTTTGTGTTGACTGCCTTTTTTTCCGTTGTGAGTCTCGTTGTAAATCGTGGAGTCTATTCCATGTTGTCTTTGTTTTTTGTTTTTTTATTCACTTTTACGCTTCCATGCTTCCTTTCTTTACACACGTTAAATTGCACAGTTTAGTGCGCTCTGACCCCAACCCTCACTCGTGAGACCAAACACATACCTGTCAACGTGTACGTTTTCCCTGTATTTTACACGGCAAACCAGCAAAAGTAATCCTCAATCGTATATATTTTTTTCATCGCTGCGTACGGTCGGTTTGATAAAGCATGATGTGCGGTAAACCGTTGTACGGGATTTTGTTGCTTTGTAAGGGGAATCGTAATCATTTATAAGGGCAGGTCTTCGCCGAGGTTGACAGGTATGCAAACAACATGGGCCCTATTTTCATTCTGGGCACAAGTCTAGCGCAAAGCGCAGTCTAATTGTGTGCATGGGTAGAATTTTCTTTCCTTTGGTATTTTGCTAGACTTTAAGCTGGTAAAAATGGGTGCCTTTACGCTGTTGTGCGCCATCGCTGCATAGAACGTAGTGCTTCCTCAGCCAATCCTCGCAGCATTCCCATGTCTGCATCCAAAGCAGGGTGATAGGGAGCGCATGCCCGAGTACGCCGTGATTGAACATTGCAGAGACAGAAATTTGACTCGCTGGAGTTCGTGCATGACATTGGCACATAAACTGCAAATCTCTACTTTTTGGGGGAATGTGCGTGCACCCAGCCTCCACACCTGAATCCCCCTGAGGACCGCATAGGTCCCACTCGTTTCCCTCTCAACGGTTTCATGATCTGTGAAGAGGCTCGTGAGAACGTTTCATGTGATTTTTTGGTGTTTTTTTTTTTTTAGAATTACAAGATCTCACAGTTGCTCAGGGCTCTCGTAACAACCGATCACGGCTCAGCTTCAGGAATTAGGTATTCATATTCCACAAACGCATTATTAATCAGAATGTTGTGTGACGAGTGGAGGCGCTTACGACATACCGTAAAGAAAATTTGTGGGTTGACTTCCTCTTTCAAAAACAAAAACAAAAAAGAAAGTGCAGACGCACACTCCATTTCAGAAGGTGGCAGTAAAACACCAAAAGTTGTTTGTAACTCAACAAAAGACAGAAGAAGGAGAAAAAGAAGACTATGAAGAAGAAGACACAGAGGATGATGAAGAAATCGCATTGATTCACTGTCATGGCAACTTGGGTTTCAGTTTCCACAAGGCCAAGGAGGCATTTAAATCCACCAGGGTTGTACCTTCGGCAACAATGCAACAGGGGATTCTGGTTAAGGTAAGCAAAACTTTATAGTACAACCTTTGGGCATTTTAGGGCTTATAGCAGCAGCAGGCAGCCACCAGCTGACTTTATTTGACAGCTCAATGGATTGGCAACGTGTATGTGAAATCAATGTGAGTGTATGCGTGTGTGTGTAAAGGATACACTGGTCTATAGTGCTGTCCATTTATCATTTTTGTCCAATTTGATTTTTCATCCGTTGGACTGACATGGGGGAAGGGGGAAGGGGAATTTACTGACGGAAAGGCAGTTAAAATAACACGACAGGCTGAGCGACGGTTTGGAGTGAAAGGATGACGGACTGACGATGACGGATGGCTCCCCAGACCGCTGACGAATGACGGACCAGCAAAATGTTGCCAACTCTGTGTGAGAGCCGCTTCCTAAATGCAAACACAGCCTTCGTGCATCTCAGTTGTCCAAGTGATTTTTCTCTGTGACTTTGGAATTGTTTCTCAGCCTCTATTTCTCTCTCCTACCTTTCCTTGCTCACTTGCTTGCCCCTGCTTATAGACTCCCTTAGTATCCGCATTTGTAAGCTTTTGACCTCTGATTTGTTTAAGCTCTGTCTGGGTAAAGTGACCTCTTCAATGAGGTAGCTGCGGACTCAGCAGTTTTAGGCGCCTGCAGTCTGTATTACTTTGGATTCTGACAAGCCAAACCCTGAGTGGAAGAATGCCTTGCCGATACAAATGTTGACGAAAGACAGTGTGATGGCCACTTTTTCCAATCGAGCTTTGAATCTGTCCTTCTTGAAGATGGATTGAGTCCCATGAGGCATTTTCTGTTCTTTAGCTGTGATCCATTTCAGTCTGGAATGTTCGAAAGGCTTGTTTGAGTCAGAGGAGAAGCAAACTGCCCGCTGTGGAAACACAAAGGCCTTGAGGGCAAAGCGCCACATCTGTTCTCTTTTTGCAAGGTAAAATGCGCCTTTCAATGGCCAATTTCCCTTTGTAGTTCTTGTCCTCCCCTGTTCCCCTTCCACCTCCGCCTCGTCTGTATTGTCTCACCCCCACAGGTGGCAAACAGCTGGCCGCAAAGCCGCAAGCGACGGATGTCGACAAGCATCTGGCATCGACGATACACGGCGAAAACAAAGCAAACGACAGGTTGACAAATGGTGTAGACCTGTGGAGCAACCCAATTCTATCGACGTCCTTTTAGTCGTCAACAGAAGTGGAATAGATACGAAAATGAGAGCATTCTCAAAAGCGTTTTCTTATTTTTTCTTTTGGTAGAGCGAGAAAATTCATCACCAATCATTCTCTTTTGGCACATCGACAGGAATACTTCATCCACTTTACACTGAGAGGTTGCAAATACATGATATTAATTGGGAAAAAAAAACTCGTCTAAAAAACACGAAGTGCATGTCAAGGAGGCAACTCTCAGCCCAGCTGAGTGTGGCAATTACAATTCCTGCTCTGCCGCTCAGATTCGGAGCAATGGGGTGGATTGATTCCCTTCCTTTCCATCCAGAGACCGATCAAGTTATTCCAGAGGATATGCATATGTTGAAAAAGCTCTTGACGGTATTTTGTCAAAATGAATGAAATGATGACGAGAGCTCAGTCAGTCAGTGCACCGGAAATGATTGGCACCATGTCGACTGTTCTGATTGGGGAAAAAGTCAGTCTGTGCTCCGGACCGGCCGCCAGTCAATCACAAGGTGTTTGTCAGTGGGGCATTGAAAAGGATTCAAGCCCTGAAAATTGAGCCGCTGTGAACCACCTGACTAACAACAGCACTGAAATGCACATTAGTAGATTTTGACCATCACGCATAGCACAAATGCACACTGTAGTGTATTTTGTACGTATTGTGGAGTGTGTATTTACAATCTCATGTATATTTTGGAGCAAGATTCATAAGGACGTGTGGGTGTGTGTGCATGTGTGTGTGTGTGTGTGTGCGTGTGTGGCGTGGTTGTGAGGCAAAGGTTAATTGAGCCCTGCAGTGAAGAGCCCTTGATAAAGAGCAGACTGATCCCTGTTTAATTACCTTGCGTCTACATTTCAGCGGTTCACACCGGGTCATAGGTGTGTGTCGCCGCACGCGTGGGGAATGGAGGATTTGGGCTTTTGTGCCACACACTTCCAGAGACACACACCGAGCAAGTGAGGCTGGGAGAAATGAGTTAAGTATCAGTTTTACATGCGCATTCAGATGCATCGAAGGCTGGTTTGTTGTGCGAGTGCATGTTGTTTGTCAGTGGAATACTTGTGGAGAGGTTGTTTGTGCATTCAGGTTGACGAGTGGGCATAGGGAGATGGAAAAACTGGAATGTGAAATGAGCGAAATTGGAGTTTTGACCTCACTGTCCATTTTAAAATTCGTCTTAAAACCCATTTTTATTCTTTGGCTTTCAACACAGGGGCCGTCTTTGGTTTTGGTTTCTTCTTTTGAATGTCTTTGTATGCCCTGCGATTGACTGGCAACCAGTTCAGGGTGTCCCCCGCCTATGGCCGGAAAACGGTTGGGATAGCCTCCAGCACGCCTCGCGATCCTCCAGAGGATAAGCAGTTCAGATAATGGCTATTATTGAGGTGCCTGCCTTTCATCGTTCAGCTGCAAGTGTGTGATTATGGTTCTTCATGTAGTGCTCAGTGCCAGATACAGTCAAACCTCAGTTTTCGAAGGTCTTGGTTCTCCACCAATTCGGTTTTCGCCCGAAAATTGCGATTTTTTTATGCCTCGGATGACGAACACATTTCGGTTCTCGAACAAACTGAGCGCACTTGAATGCACCATTTGACTCCTCTCGCCTTCCTTACACGAGAAAGTGACGCTTCCTGGGGCAGACGAGGAAGTGACGCTTCCTCGTGTTGCTTTCCATTGTGAGCAGACGTGTTCAGTAAACATTTTTATTTTAAAAAGAGCGTGGTTTCGGTTTTCGAACAATTTCGGTTTTCGAACAGCCTTCTGGAACGGATTATGAACGAAAACTGAGGTTTGACTGTATACAGCAAAGTGGAAGTTGAATTTCCCTTGGAGTGATTTCAGTGAGGATAATAAATACAATTAAAAAGAATGTGATGCTAATAATGGTAAGTGGGACCAAAGATGGTGACATGGAATTCAAACTGCATTTTGAGCTGCAAATATTCACAATGTGGTTAAAGTCAAGTTACAGGGATATTCCACCTATTCCCTCTCCATTGCAGGATTGGGTGGATACAGATTATGGTTGTGTAAGTGTTGCCTTTATTTATTTATTTTTGGAGGGGGGGCGGGCAGTATTTTATTGTTTTACATGTAAGGTACGTATCTCTTGATACAGAACATGCGTCGCATCATGGAGCAATACTCGGCTATAAAAAATGGAAAGTGGAGACACAACATGCTAGGTTACAGAACACACGAGGCTAAATACGGTACTAATAAACTGTCAGCAGTAACACTGTTTATCACAGTCTATCATGATAGTGCAAGCTGAAATGAGGTTCACTATCGCCAATACGAACATTGACTGACCGGCACGCCGATTCTAAATTATTTTGAAATAATTCCAGTGGTTAGCACGTTGATGTCACAGTGCAGAGGTCTTGGGTTCAATCGCCGCTCCGGCCTCCCTGTGTGGAGTTTGGATTTTCTTCCCAGGGCTGCGTGGTTTTTTTTCCGGGTACTCGCCGGAGGAAAGCTTTCCTCCCACATTCCAAAAACATGCATGGCAGGCTGATTGAACACTCCGAATTGTCCCTAGGTGTGAGTGTGGGCGTGGATAGTGGTTCGTCTCTGTGTGCCTTGCGATTGGCTGGCAAACGGTTCAGGGTGTCCCCCGCCTACTGCCCGAAGACGGCTGGGATAGGCTCCAGCACCCCCCGCGAACCTTCTGAGGATAAAGCGGATTGGAAAATGAATGAATGAATAAGTCTTCCTGCATGCCACAAAAAGGGTACATGTATGGCAATAGAGTTGATGCTAGTTTGTTGCAGTAAGTTCAATAAAGTTATATTGTTGCACATCACGTTAAGACCGCCTGCACGTTTTATGACACACTTCACAATTTTTAATGCTCGCGCCGTCTTCTTTATGATGTCATTTCAGACACATACAAAGTTCTTCAGCATATTGCGCCGGTCCAGAGTTGATTTTACGCAATGAAATTTCACGGCAATTTACTGAATGAATATGCAGGATAGCAAGCACAATGACAAACAGCAAAGCTACTCAACTAAAAAAAAAAGTGGATCTCCAAATGCTCATTATCTCCTTTAAATGCAACACAAATTTCACATGCACGCACAGACACAAACACACATGCACACACGCACGGCGGCTCTGCTCTGTGTGTTTTGAGTGAGTGTGTCGCTGTTGGCAGAATGGAAATAATGTTAATTAAATTAGGCCTAATGAAACAGCTGACTGCGGCAATTGGAAAGCCCTCACTAGGATGAGAATGCTACCAGAATTAAATGGTGCAAAATTATGTACACGCATACACACAAACCCACACGAACACACACATACACACACAAGCGATAGCTTGTCACTGCTGAACAAAGCTAGGTAAAACACTGCTATTTCTTAAGTAGATGATGGCCAGCAAAAGAAAAAGAAAAGAGAAACGCAAAAATGGCATCATTTGGAATTCAGACTTTATTATTTAAAAAAAAAAAAAAGGTGAGGTCGTGTCATATTCATGCAGTGATTTTAACAACCCCCTTCAAAACTAAAAGAAGATGAATATCCGCAGGAATCGTTTTGGGTTCCTGCTTTTATAATACAACACTAACTTGATTTTTTAAGAAAACGCTCTTAAAAATGGTCATCAATTAAGTTTCACCTTGAGACGGCATGTTTGGTTGATGATTCGCATCCCCGGCTCACAGTCAGAAGTTCCGTGCTCAAACATTTGTCAGAACTTTGCTGTGTGGCGTTTGTATGGTTTTTAGGTACTCCCACATCACAAAAACATGCATCAAGAAATACCGTATTGGCCCGTATATAAGACGGTGTTTTTTGCATTGAAATAAGACTGAAAAAGTGGGGGTCGTCTTATATTCGGGGTCTAAACAATATACCCATTCATGACTCTAGATGGCGACAGATATCATTACAGCGAATGCTGAACTTGACTCCCCAGGCCAAAGTGAACCCCTGTCACAAAGAATAAAGATAAAAATAGCGGTAAGAAAGAAAAGAGAAGGAAATAATAGAAGAGATAACAGAAAATGGAGAAACGTAGCGACAATCTGGAGAAAAGTGGGTTGAGGGTTAACCGGCAGCTCAGGAGAAGTTATGATGTAATTTACATTTCAAAAACCAGAAGCCATTCATTTACGAATGAGATTGCACAATAAAGACGATTTTGATTCTGACTTTAGTTTACATATTTAAATGTTCAGATATTAAGATGTGATTGAGGCAAAATAACATGCTTTTTCTCTCAAATATATTGTTAGAATCATTTGTTTCAGATGTACTGTAATTCTTTTCTGTATAAAAATTAATTTGGTATTCAAAAAGTCTTTTTTCAAACTTGAGTCTTGAAAAAGTTCGACCAGTTCATTCCTTGCCCAAAATTTGCTGGGATCGGCTCCAGCTCACCCATGACCCCAATAAAGTGTGACAGAAGATTAAAGTGTGCCGTTTTACTCTGGTATGTGTTCAAATGAATTGAATCATGTACTATTGACATCCCATTAAGTCGACAGTGTGTCCAGAACATTTGCAATATTCTGCAGTGAAATGAGTGAAACGTGTGTTTCGAAATTTTGACAGGCTTTATTTGTGTGATTTTTTTTCATCACTTTTTTTCACTTTTCTACTTTCTCCTCCCTTCGGTTCAGCTCTCTCCATCAATGTCTGCTTCATTCTCTTCTGCCTTGTTTGGCCGTCCTTGAGCTGAAAATAAAGACGTAGGCCACAGCGAAGGGAGACAGATATTGCTTTGACACTCTGTAACATCCTTTTGTTCGCACCAAACTCATTCCGGTTTTGTGTCCCTGTGTGTGAGTGTGTGTGTGTGTGCATGGAAACGCTCAGCGAGCAGACTCAAGGCTGGAGACACTTACAAAAGCAGTGAACTATATGGCACATTTCAATGAACATAAATGAACACGTGAACAACAGAACGGTAGAAAAAAAAAATCCCGGTATCAATGAGGTGAGCAAACAGTTGCTAGGCAATTTCAATAACCTTGATCAGTGGATGTCGCTTCTGCTGCAAGTGCACTGCAGTATGTTTACGAATGGGTTGCAGGGGGCTTCGTTAGGTATGCTCAGCTAATGAGAGGTAGAGCAGAATTACACTGACATACTTTGAATGTTTCGGATATTTTGACCTAAAACAAGCACATTAATAAACATCTTGTGAAAATGCTTCCCCAATACTGCTCTCCTATCTCATTAGATTGTTGGGTCACACCAGAATTGGAGGATATTTTACGTACAAACATCAAATTAGAAATAAAAAAGACCATATCTCAAAAACTAACAGAAAAGAATCCTTGAAAATAATTTGAGAAATACCAAATACGTCTGGAGTTCCTACTAAAATGCCATTTTCTCTTGTCCCACAACCCCCAATGACCAAATTGCATTTCAAATAAAACAGCTAAAATGCTATTTAATTTTTGTTTTTGATATTTCCTTGTTGTCTCTTGTAACTGTGGTACCATTTCTTTTAATAAACATAATATTGAAAACATGTCATTATTGTTCATGAAACATGTGTCCCACAATAACCTTTTAGCATGATAGTTTCCCAAAAGAATGGAATGAGCAAATGTGTAACACTGTTATACAAGTAATCAGAATAGGACACGTTATTTTATTATTTAATTTTTTTATTTGTCCTCTTGGTCGGCAGTAACAGCTAGCTAAAAAGCTATCTTCTACTTTTGAACGAAAGCTGTCTGGATTTGCAACCCTGTTACTGAGATTATAGCGATAGCTATTGTCGGCACCAAATAAAACACGCCATAAAATTCTGATCTAAGATGAGCTAATCAAGTCTTTGATAGTTTATTACCGACGATTGATGAATATGTACTGTGGTGGGAAATCAGAATTTTTTTCAATTCTCAAATGACCCTGTGATTGTATGCACACGAGATACTTTATCTCCTTAATCCCCTTGTTTTAACCCCTGGTTTGTGGAACGGCTGTTTAAGCACACCGGAGACCAGGCGTCAACACAATTCATTTATTGTTGTACACTTTTAAGTCACTTGCCCTCTCGCTGATCAATCTTTCTTTAAAGCACAGCCGTAAGCCCCATTTTCTCTCCTCCATCCCTCTTCATCCTACCCTCTATCATTCCTCCCCTTCCTCTTGTCTCCCTTGTCCCTGTTGCTTATTAATGGTTTTAATTTACACAGACAAAAGACCGCGGTGCCAGCAGGTGTGCACTCTGCCCCCCCAGTGTGTACTTGCGTGGAAAAGACAGAGCCCAGCTCGTCCCGGCGTAACCGAGCCGCAATAATGCTTTGTCTTCTTTAAGTGTGCTGTTCCTTCAAGGTATCCCACATCTTCCTGCCGCCATTCGCACCCCAACATTGTGCGTCTCACTCTCTTTTTTCCTTTGATCCTCTCAAAGTTGTTTTTTTCTTGAAAGAAACACAGTTTACAGATATGTTGATTGTTCACTGTTTAAAAAAAATCCAATGATCAACAATTGGAGCACACTTTACACAGACTTCTAAATGAGCAACTCGGTCTAATATGTCGTGTACAGCACCTTGACACTCCACCCTATCTCCTGCTTTTTTTTTTTTTTTTTTTACACATGGAGGCAGCTGTTCATACACAACAGCAGCCATCCCCAATTCGTGCACCGCGGGCCAAATCCGGCCCATGAGAGCAAAATGTCCGGCGCAAATAGAAGAGCCATTGTGGGAGGGAACGAAGCCTTTTCCTGGCTGATGGAAGTGGCTACCAGCTCATTGCCTTTAAATTCAGCGCAGAGCAGAGAGAGCCACGTAATCTGCATGGAATGTCAAGGCAGGTCCATGTAAAATGAACTGCAGGAAGGTCTCCACTTGCAGAAGATGGACGCTGTAGCTGGGCAATTAGAGACCACCTTCCACTCCCGGTCATGGATCTGTTTGTCACACCCCAACACCCCCCACACCAAAAACCGCCCCTAGCAACCGCCTCAATCCCAGCGTTTTATTGGATTTTGACTGATCTTGCAAGTCCCACAGAATATTTGGTTCTAATGCTATATAAACATGCAGCCTACCAAAATAAAGTTTGGACTCTCTTCTTTCAGCAGAAAAAAATATGCTGCTTCTATCTTTTTCCATTCTTCAGCAATCGGAATTACAAAATGGCTAAGTTTTATGAAAATGGCGATTCCTGGGCATTTCAAGCATGTGAGGCACCACTGCATCTACTGGTCACTTATTTACATGATTTACAATGCAAACGCCTTATTCTCATTCACAGATTGCATCAGACCCTCCTCCTCTCTATGACGCAAAAAAAAAAAAAGACTTAGACGTACAAGTACGTCCTTGGTAGGCGGGGCCTAATTTTAAAAAGACGTACAAGTACCTCATGTGGAATGAAAAAGTTACAAATATTATTAAGATGCTAATGATCATAATTTGTTCAATCAACTGATTTTTAGAATGATTCAGAGGAGTTGGCCAACGCTGTTGTCATATTTATGAATGAAACACAATGACATGCACCACACATGCCTGCAGATCTCAAGATCTGTCTGCCAGCGCCTCGATTAAATCCACCAAGGTCGTGTTACACACCACCTGCGCCATAACTTTGACCTGCTTTTAGGTAAACTCAAATCTAGAACACTTCTGACCACCAAATTGGAGGCGTGCAATAGAATAGGCCAACCAAGGCGTAACACGAACGACCAAATTCAAAAACACACTAAGCTAGACTTGCACCGGAACTAAAATGACGATTGACCCGTTTTTAGGTAGACTGAGCACAGTCTACTTTTTCTCACCAATTATCAGCCAGATCTGCCCGCCGGAACACCCCGTGAGCTACAACGCGGCCGCAAACACAGTACAGTACACTTGCCCCAGCACGTAAATGATGTTTCGCGGACTGGCACCTGTCGACGGAAATAGGGCCGTGAGACTGGGTGCCAACTGAACCAAAGCTACCTCTGCACCAAATTCAGGGGACTCTACAACTCCACAATCAGTGACTCCCATGAAAGATTCTGTTTTCCCATTTTCTCTTTCCATAGCTTTTCTTACCTTTAACAGCATTACAGGAACCTTTCCCCTCAAGCCAATTACTGCAGGATTCTTTTACGTTCGACTTTTCTTCTAATAACATGACACACACACACGCACACACAAACCCAATGGTTATATGTGAGTGCCCAGTTTTCTTCTTCAGCAGCTATGTATTTAGAACTGTCTCCCAAATGAGATGGTAGAAAGTACAATTAAAGCAAAAAGGCAAAAGACAAAACACCTTGGCTCGCAGCCTCTCCCACATGCTTTGTTTGCCCTCATTAAATGTGATGGATGCTCATTACCAACACGCAAGACATACACACTAAATTCATACACACAGTCACATCGTACATGTGATTTTTTTTTTTGCATGTTGTTGTCACCCTCGTTTATAACCAAACAATAATAATCATATCAAATTAACTTTAAAAAAACATTTATTTTTTTTTACAGCAGTGTGGTAGAATCGTAGTTGGCACGTCTGCCTCACAGTTTTGAGCTTCGGGGTTTAAGAGAATGGGTATCAGTGGCTGGAGACCAATCCAGGGTGTACTTGCTGGATACAAAGTCAGTTGAGATGGGCCCCAGCACACTCATGACCCTTAAATATTGAGGTCGTGCTTTCCACATGTTACTATCCATACTACTTGTTGCACTTTTAGGAAAGAAAAAAATGCCGCATGAAGCCATTTCCAGTTAGCATTACCGTTAAAACTTGAGCAGTGTGTTGTTTTTACGACCCCATAAATTGATCTTATTTTGACAATTGAAACTCATTCACTGCCAAAGACAGCTACAGATGCCAAAATATGCTCTTTAAGCAGTTGGCAGTTGAACGACTCCTGAGAGGAAGCATTTATTTGGGGAATTTATATCCTCCAACTGCCCCCCCCCCAATTTTATTTTTTACAATCATAGAGCTTACACTCTAGTGAAATTTTTTTTGAAAAATGACCACAGGAACCATTGCAAATCAGAGTATGAAGCTTGGCCAACTGAAATCTTGCAAATTTCAATATTTATTCATTCATTCATTTTCCGAACCGCTTGATCCCCACTAGGGTCGCGGGGGTTGCTGGAGCCTATCCCAGCTGTCTTCGGGCAGTAGGCGGGGGACACCCTGAATCAGTTGCCAGCCAATCGCAGGGCACACAGAGACGAACAATCATCCACGCTCACACTCACACCTAGGGACAATTTGGAGTGCCCAACGAGCCTGCCATGCATGTTTTTGGAATGTGGGAGGAAACCGGAGCACCCGGAGAAAACCCACGCAAGCCCGGGGAGAACATGCAAACTCCACACAGGGAGGCCGGAGCTGGGATCGAACCCGGTACCTCTGCACTGTGAAGCCGACGTGCTAACCACTGGGCTACCGGGCCACCCAAATTTCAATATTTAGTTTCACAAACATCAAAATTCCAGTTAACCTTTTTTTTTTGATCAGGTCAGCCACTGAAAATAGGGAATATGTGGGTCTGGTAAATGTCAGTGTGTGTTTGTGCCGTGTGGGGCGAGTGTATGACGCGCGTGTGTGTGTGTGTGTGTGTGTGTGTGTGTGTGTGTGTGTGTGTGTGTGTGTACATGGCAAAAACACTCACACATGCACACACACTCACACATTACAGGGAGGATCTTTTCTACAAAATGGCTGCAGCATTGGAATTGACATGAGTGTAATTGATTAACATCGCTACTTTTCCATCTGGGTTTAATGTCGTGAGGACAAACGATTGGTGGTCGTGACATGCCCGTCCAGTGTCTCGGTCAAACGCACTCTTGGGAGGAAAAGCAATGCCGCAGTGTGTCACACAGTCAGGGTCATGTGCAGCAGCGTGTAAACAAAACCCAACGCAGTAGAATACATCCTGAGCTAATCCCTTGGTTCCCGGGTCTCGTCACATCCAAACGCCTAATGTGTGTGTCTCTATGTGCAGCGCTGCTGGTGTCGCCTGGCGCTGCTTAATCACGCTGCTAATGTCACTACACTGATTGGTGGCTCTGGTCATTTGGATGTTTGTTAGACGAACCACCGGAAGGGCGACAGGGTGACTAACTGCTGTGACTGACTCATGCAAAATGGCTGTCAATGCATATGCTTGCCTGTCTGTCTGTCTGTGTGGCCTTTTCATCACGTTGATAAGGCAGCAGATAGATACAACTCGCGTATTTGGACATGTGAGAAAAAGAGACGAATAAACAAAGGGGACAGAGGTGAAGAAATGGGTAAGCAAATGAGGGAGAACGCAGGAGTGGTCTTTTTGAAAAAGAGTAACGAACCGCGCGGTCACACGTACGGTAGCAGAGGTTGTTTGCTGTTATTTGAATTGCTTGGGAAATAATTGCGGCCTGTCTTTATTTCTTCTTAGAATGCTTATTTTAACAGCGATCTATTTCAAGAGACTGGGACAAGAAGATACCGAACTAATTATTTTTGTGCATGTTTACTTCCCGGTTTTGCTGACTTGCTTCTGACACAGATCGGACGTTTCACCTCAGCTATGCATTGTTGGATTTAATCAACAGTCAATATGGTTTCTGTGCTGGTATAGCACCGTTTATTTTTATGACAGTCAAACCTCGGTTTTCGTCCATAATCCGTTCCAGAAGGCTGTTCGAAAACCGAAATTGTTCGAAAACCGAAACCACGCTCTTTTTAAAATAAAAATGCTTACTGAACACGTCTGCTCACAATGGAAAGCAACACGAGGAAGCGTCACTTCCTCGTGTAAGGAAGGCAAGAGGAGTCAAATGGTGCATTCAAGTGCGCTCAGTTTGTTGGAGAACCGAAATTTGTTCACCATCCGAGGCATAAAAAACTCGAAATTTTTGGTCAAAAACCGAATTGGTCGAGAACCGAGACGTTCGAAAACCGAGGTTTGACTGTATTATTATTATTTTTTTCTAAACGTTGGAGGAGATCAGCAGAAAGCTGACACAAGCTGTTCCAACCAAAGTGACCGCAGCTTTGAAATGAATGGCATTCTTGCTTTGCTATGGATCACCCATCCACCCGTCCATCCATTCTCTGTGCCACTTGTCATTTCTGAAATATTCAAGATGACCAGATCAGCACACAAAATGTCAGTATGTTCTTGCCATCTGAAATTCAACTCCCAGAAGTTGTGTGTGCTTCAAAATCAGTAACTATGTGTTGAGTTTGAACATAAGCTCATAAAAGCTTATGTAAGTTTCTTCAAATAATTCCTCATACATTCCCAAAGTAGAATTTCCATAATATATCCCATTTAATAGTCTTGTTATGGAACAGCATCAAAAATCAGTAGCCTTTGCTGGATGTATGACCACAAATGTTTCTAGGACATGCAGCAGCGCTCACATAATACGAGCATGCTGTTTGCACATCTCAGCCCTCCGAACATATGTTGTTAATTATATTGTACATTGTACAGATAACTCAAGCATTGCTAATGATCCCACTTGATTAGTGTGTACGCGTGTCTGTTTGATGTGCCGCCCATGAAATATCGTCAATTTAAAGCACCTAAAATGTTGAACTGTATTAAACTTCAAGATTTCATGAACGCAGAGCAATTCTTGTTGTGTGCTGCGGTCTTTCTTGCTCAAGGTCTCTCGGAGAGTCGTGTTGGCGCTCTCCTTCAACAAGGAAGGCCTTCCATTGAAATGGCGAGGGGGAAAAAAATATGTGACAGCCAAAGAGGTTGGCGAGAAAGGATGCATTTTTTTTGTGTGATGACAAATGTTTCATTCCTCACAAACCATGACCTGAGCCCAATTGACAAAAGTGGGAGAAGATTTACATTAGAATTAGCAGCGATGGTTGCATGCGGTGCGTGGAACTGAAATGTCACCTTTTCAAGTCGAGTCACCTTTATTTTCAAATATACTCTCTGTGCAACATACAGCACAGATGACATTTCTTTCCTCTCAACCACAGGAGAGAGAGGAGCCGCTGCGGGTTACCCCCGCCGCCATCAACAGAACAGTTCACATAAAATAACAAAATAATAAAACAAAACACATAAGACACAGACAGTCATGCAATCTAAACCAAGTTTTCGGCATACACTTTGTTGTTTGAAGCAGTTATCGATGAAAGAGGAGCGACTCAAAATGTCCTTTCACCCGTGGATCCGAGACATCATGCTGAAAATGTGCACACGTCTGCTACAAGCTAAGTTTGAAAGCAAACAAGAAGCTGTAGCGTCCATTGACGAAAAACAGATTGGCTCACATCTCCTGTCAGATGTCAATCCGCTTCAATTCCAAGCGGCGACTCCCAGTTCCATCTGCGCTCTGCGCTGACGCTCCTTTCTTCTTATCATTGGCTCCCCAAGCCATCCATGCATCCAGCCGCAGACTGTCCAACAGCACCGACATTTCCGCTGAACAAAACGGGCTTGTGAAAAATGCTGCCCATTTCAGCCTCAAAAAACATAAGCGCCTCGGGGCTGTCCAGCACGACATTCCTCCCAATGAAAATCATTGTTGGTACATACGTGCTGCCGGGGAGGCGCAACCACCAAACACAGATTCTCCTCTTTTGACGAATGTCGTGACCAAAAAATGCTGAAAACAATCCACATCAGGTCCACACGACGTAACAACAAACGTCATGTCACGAAACAAAACACAAAAACAACAAAAAAAGCAAAGCTCTTGAAGAGCACTTGCTGACGGCTGCCTCCTCGGGCATCATAATGTCTTTAAATGCACAGCTTCATGCACGGAAGTTGATGTTCTTTCTGGCAAACCTGCAATGTCTCATCCTAATCTTTCAGTGATCCACTGTAAAAGCAATTATAGTCAGCAGCACATGAAGCCTGTAGGGTTCACATCCTCGTAACCTCATTGACTCCGGTCACACGTGCTAATTAGGCAGATAGATTGAAGAAAAAAAAAATTAACCATCACGAAGGCATGATATGCCATGCTAAGCACGAGTCAACATAATTGTCGGTGCTAATTTGCTGGCCTCGTCTTCGTGTCACGTCACTTTCCTCAAAGGCTCCTACGGTCAGGAGAACATTTGTGAGAGAGCCTGGTTCATAATCTCAAAGTAGTCGTCACAAAATTCCTCCAAACTAATATTTGTGCATTGGCAACAGAAAATTACCCCTTCCTGATATTCCCACAACGTTGGAAGCATACAGTTGTCAAAAATGAGTGCCTGGACTCCCACCCAAAATCAACATTCGCTATTTTCGTTCACGTGAACGAGTCGTGAATCAACTCAAGTCAGTTATTTATTTTTTGTTGAGACAGACACACATCGTAACCAGACATAAACAGTCTGGAGCATTATTGGCCACACATTTGTACCACATTGTCCACATTTCCCCTCAGACTTCTTCACAAAGAGGTTAATAAATGGTTATTATTCACCGTGCTGATCAATAAGGTTTGAAATGAAACACACACATCACTGCAAGTCCGCTGTACTCGGCAGCCCGTTTGGCTCGTAGCTTCCAACACGGTTGAGATGCATTGCGCAGTGTTAAAAGTGTGGAGGCAGCTTGCTGCTTTGTCTCCCCAGAGAAGACAACGGGGATTACTGGGAGCTCTTCGCGGCAATTTATGGCTCGTCCTATGACCATGCACGGTGTTGATTTGACATTCTTGCATCCTAACTTGAGGACAGTCGAATGAATAAAACATAGGCGTTTGCAAACTATAAATGGTCCCTCATTTCACGACTCGAGGGCCAGCGTCCTTTACAAAGTAGCTTAAATTGGACAGTGATTCAATTTCACTGATTTTTAAAATGTATTTTCACAATTCAAAATAATTACTGGGGCCCACCGGCGGTGGTGCAGTGGTTAGCACGTTGACCTCACAGTGCAAAGGTACCGGGTTTGATTCCAGCTCCGGCCTCCCTGTGTGGAGTTTGCATGTTCTCCCCGTGCCTGCGTGGGTTTTCTCCGGGTACTCCGGTTTCCTCCCACATTCCAAAAACATGCATGGCAGGCTGACTGAACACTCAAAATTGTCCCTAGGTGTGAGTGTGAGTGTGGTTGGTTGTTCGTCTCTGTGTGCCCTGCGATTGGCTCGCAACTGGTTCAGGGTGTCCCCCACCTACTGCCCGAAGAGAGCTGGGATAGGCTCCAGCATGAGGATAAAGCGGATCATAAAATGGATGGATGGATGGAAAATAAATACCAAGTGTTTATACTTGCATTCTTTCTCTGTCTGATATAAGTCAGCCAGCCCTCATCCCACCCCACGTATTGCCGAGCCAATAGCGAGCTTTTGTCACATCGCCAATCGGGAGCAGGATCTGATCTTTGCAGTTCGAGGTTCAGTGTGCAGTCTCTTGTGATCTCGCCAGCTAGTGTATGCATAAAAGCGAGTGCAATCTCGCTGAAAAGTACATGTCATTGTGGTTTAGCAATTCTTATGTAAATTAGGGTTAGGGTTAGGGTTAGGGTTAGGGTTAGGTGGGGTTAACCCTAACCCCACTGTTACATCAGAACGAGGTGTAAGTGAAAACCGGCTTGGTCGCGGAAATATTTTCAGACTTGATGGGTGCTCAGACACAATTATTTATACAGTATACCGGTCATTAAAAGTCCGTTTGCTCTAATATGCCCCCTTTGAGACTCAAAATGGGCAAATTAAGATAATATAAGGATTTATCGTTGATATTTGGTTATATATATATATATATATATATATATATATATATATATATATATATATATATATATATATATATATATATATATTTATTTTTTTCAACTCCGCAAAAATCCTTTTCATCAGCTTCTGCAGCAATTTTTTTTCTTCATATCACAACCAACATATCGTGCTGTGTACAAAGCAAGCAAGCTACATCAATTCCATGGCGATGGTAATAATTCCAGTAAAAGGGACATTGAGAAGATGGTTTTGTTGCCTGCATACACATCTGGCGGGAATCTCAGATTGGTGATGTAGCACACGTTTTGCAAAAGACTAGATGAACAAGAAAAAAGTGGAGACATGCAAAGTGGAGAAAGGCAAATAATTGATGTGCAGGTGAGGATTTTTGGTCGCATGACTAAAATAAAGAGCTAAAGAAAGGGAAAAGGATTGGTGTTTGGCCAGGGAGGGAGGGATTGTGTTGTCTCCAGAAAAACAAGTGGAGGATCGACAAATCGAAGGAGAGAAAATGGTAAAAAACAGGCTGAGACCGAGACAGCGGCTGCAGGGGAACTCAGCGTGAGTGCTACAAAGCGGAGAGAGGACAACGAAGGGAGTAAAATAATGAGGAGCTAAATAGGAGGGTGGAAAACACACAAAACAAAGTGCGTGTGTGTGTGTGTGTGTGTGTGTGTGTGTTTCTCTCTTTCTCTCTCTCTCTCTCTCTCTCTCTCTCTCTGTTTCATGTGTGGATATACAAAAGATTGGTAGAGAGGGATAGGGTGCTCTCTTCTCTCTGGTGGCTAATGTTCGATGGATCCCAAGAGATAACGTGCACCTTACATAAGAGAAAGCCCAAGGCCCGTGAAAATCATTGGAAGACGACCAAATGCAAGGACACAACAATCACTACATACTTCCAACCATACGTTCATCTGTGTGGAGCGTGGGTGGGCTCGATTACGATTGTTACCCTCCAAACAACTGTGTGCGTGCGTGCGTGGATCAAGTGTGACAGTGCGCAGAAACACAAAGTATAATAAGATTAATTTCTGGCTTGAGAAAGGACCTCTCTCAATTAGCAATGTTGCTCAATGCACTAAAAACGTTGTTGTCGTCATAACATTGTTAGGCTAGCATGCTTCGTCACGATTACTTCAACGTGAGCTCAGCTTGCACGACACTTGCTTTAGAGCCTCTTTTTTTCTTTTCTTTTTTCTTAAACTAAAGTATCTCCAAATACTAGATAATGACTTGTTTTTAATCACTAAAGCTGTCAAACATGTTCTTCTTTCTCCCACCCTGGGATTTTTGTCATTAGCTAGCATGAAATGAGGGGCTTCATTGGCTGGCCTTAGCGTTGCATTCAAGGGCAAGTGTAAAAATGAGTTGTGCATGCAGTTTTGAGAAATGAAGTCATATACCTGTCAACCTCGGCTAATAGCTGCCCTTATAAATGATTACGATTCCCCTTACAAAGCAACAAAAACCCGTAAAATGGTTTACCACGCATGCGCACATCATGCTTTAGCAATCCGACCGTACGCAGCGATGAAAAAAAACTATATGATTGAGGATTACTTTTGCTGGTTTGCCGTGACAATAGTAGCGATCGGCGACGGCAGTGTCATTGGCTACCAGGAGGTGAGACAATCTGGATTTGAGCCAAAATGGTCTTTGTGAGATCGGTTCACAATTGTTTTGTTTTGTGTTTTTTTCCCCCGTATAAAAGTTGTAATACGCCGTACATGATTTGAAATGATAAAAAAAACCCCGTATAAAATACATGGAAAACATACAAGTTGACAGGTATGCTGTCAGGCAAGGTCCCCATACATTTTGAAATAACGTGTTCATCATTTGGTGTCACACTTATTTTATGGATAGTTTTGGGTGGCACAAGTGCATGGAAACGGAATCGTATGTAAGCTAATAACTACCTAATATTCATTGTTGCCATTGGAGTTGCTTTATGATTGAATGTTTGAACTGACTGCTCATACGTGTACTGTACTCATTACTGTACAGTCATTCTAGTAAATTACGGACCCAGAGGCCGAACAGGGATCCACAACTCTATTTTTATGTAAGTGTTCCATAAAGAAAGATCACGACATAGACAGACAATAAATAGCTTTCACAACTTGCCCAGCTGGTAATCGAGCTTCAAAAACTAACGCGATTGCTGCATTTCACTCAGGGCCAATTCATTGTTGTACACACGCACACTCATGCGCAAACTTCTCCCACTGATGCTGTCCCCAATGAGGACTACATACAAACCGAATGACAGTCATGCATGTTTAATTTGTACTCCTCTCACGTCACAGCTCCTGATCAAGTGTCCCTTTTTCTTCTTTGCATCCTGCTTGATATTCATTTGTCCAAGTACAGGTTTCACATTTTCAAGAATGATTCCTGACTGTCACCATGACTACGAACACCACTTATGTCGAGAAAACCTTGAGCATGTTATTATCACACCTAAAAGAAAAGATCTTGCTGAGCTTTGGGGGAGTTACGTCAAGTTACCCAACTGCAGTTAGTTTGATATGAATCCACATACTTGAAGATGATGGAATACAAAGAGTAGCTTTTGATTGTGAGCTCAGAATCCGCACAAGTTTTCAAAATGGGTGCCCAGGTAACAAATTGACCAGTGTTACCAAGCGCCATAACAATCTCTTTGGATATGCGAGGAGCCGAGAGCACTGGTTTACAGTTTAACGCACAGCATGTTTGCACTGAGGATTGAGAGGAAGAAATTTCATCTATGCTGCATGTCATACATAAAGCATATTTGACAATAAATATGACCTTGACCTTGGTCCACAGGCCATTTGGTACCAGGCAACGGACCGGTGGGTGGGCACCATTATTATAATGAATGCAAAATATCAATTAAACTGGATTACCATAATTTCCTGTGAGTAATATACATTAATATCCATCCATCCATCCATCCATTTTCAGAAGTGGCGTATGACTAATTTAGATTGTTCAATCAGCCTGGAGAAAACTGACGCAGGCACATGCAAATAGACAGACCCCCTATGAAATTGACCTGCCCTGCAACAACCGGTTCGTGGTCAGGTACTGGTCTGCAGACCACTCTGTACCAGGTCATACAGATAGATGTATTAAAAATTAAAATCTGTAGCACAGCATATGTGCCCCGATTGTATGGGATCACCACAGAAGCAACACACACACACACACACACACACACACACACACACACACAATACAACACTACTGCTTTGAACTTACTTTGAACGGACGTGGGTACAGTGGTAGTGCTAGCATGGATGGATCAGTAAAGTCCTAATTCGATTTCAAGACATTTCATTTGGATATTTTGATGTAGGTATATATATTTGAAAAAAAAAGAATAATCAAAAGGAATTACTACCACAGACACCCCCCCACCACCACCACCCCACTCCCCTTTTCTTTTGGGAGAGCCTGTGGTTAATTTCTGTTTATCTAATTGAAGTTTATACTTACTCGCCATCAAATATTGAGATGTTTACAAAATGTGCCCCTTGCTCATCCTTCACATTTGCCTCCTTACTCTCCCCTTTCTCCTCTCCCTCCATACCCTCTGCTGCCAATCATCGACCAGGATTTATGCACAATTTTCCTGTTAAAACAAGCCGCCTTCACAATTTACACGCCTCCCGCAGCCCCACCGTAGCCAATGACCTTGCCTTTATTTAGAGGAGTAATATTTTGCATCCACTTCCTCTCGCTTGCGTGGCTCTTCCTCTCTTCGGCATCATTAAAGCCTGACCTCACCAAGAGGCGTGGTGTGCAAGGATGAAGGGTCAATTTTTCGTGTCCTTGCTCACTTGTGTCAGTAAATGTCAGAGTTGTGGTATGAAAGTGTATTGCTTTGTTTGTATTCACATGCCTGTTTCTGTGTGTGTGTGTGTGTGTGTGTGTGTGTGTGTGTGTGTGTGTGTGTGCACGCAAAATATTGCAGGGGAAGGGTTTGTTTCCTGTATAATAGCTTGACATTAACTTTGCTTTTATACCCTTCAACCGTGGCCTCAAGTAAACTCGAGGTACTGTGTGTGCCCGTGTGTGTGTGTGTGCGCGTGTGCGTGTGTGTGTGTGTGGACGCACATCACCACGCTGACCACAGTAATGTTATATTTAAGTGAGGCAAGGGTGACAGTGTCAAGCAAAGTTGACTCCATATTTGAACTACTGGGGATTTAATGTGTCCCTCCAATGTGGCTTCCATTAAATTATATTATGGAGCATGTTTTGTTATAGTAACACACATTGAGACTGTTTATATTCAACATGAAAAGCCAAATCCCTGGTATAGTCAAGGTTGAGGGATTTTACTCATGCTGCGGTATCACATACAGTCAAATAATCCGTTCCAGAAGGCTGTTCGAAAACCGAAATTGTTCGAGAACCGAAATTTGTTCGTCATCCGAGGCATAAAAAAATGAAAATTTTTGGTCGAAAACCGAATTGGTCGAGAACCGAGACGTTAAAAAACCAAGGTTTGACTGTAGTCCATTTTGACATGCACAAAGTTGGAAGGTTTGGATTAACCAAGCCAGAACCCAGACTCGAGGACAAGATTGCTCCTATACACATACTTGGCCATCCACAACCTGGCCCCTCCCTACCTGTCCGACCTCCTGCAGGTGTATATCCCCACTCGCTCCCTCAGATCCTCATCCTCCCTCCGACTGTCAGTCCCCCCTGCCCGTCTGAGCACCATGGGAGCCAGAGCCTTTAGTCCGGCTGCTCCAAAGCTATGGAACAGTCTACCTCCGGACCTCCAAAACTGCACACCTCTTTCCACTTTCAAGTCCCGTTTAAAAACACACCTGTTCAGGACTGCCTACAATATCTAATTTATTCCACTTCCCATGTCTTGTTTTTTTATGTCCTGTTTTTATTTAATATTTCTCCTATTTATTTTTTATACTGCATTTCCTCTTTGTCTGTACAGTGTCCTTGGGTGACATGAAAGGCGCTTTTAAATAAAATGAATTATTATTATTATTAAGATCATATCTGGGATGTGCGAGATGAAGGATGACGTCACAATTTTGACATGTTAGCAGCGCTTTTGCTCACAAGAGTCAAAAGTGATGAGGAAAATGTGCTGAAACAAAGTGTTGTGATATTGTGTCCCGGTGTGCGCACTCGCTGAGTTTACACGGAGACACGCAATCCGATTAGATAGGATTAGATAGGTATATTGCTTTTGCCAATCCGCACGAGTCTCATGTAAACAGGTCGAGCAAAATAGCCAAACTGCCTTCGGTCTGGGCGGCCCGGTACTCCAGTGGTTAACACGTCGACTTCACGGTGCAGAGGTACCGGGTTCAATTCCAGCTCCGGCTTCCCTGTGTGGAGTTTGCATGTTGTCCCCGGGCCTGCGTGGGTTTTCTCCGGGTGCTCCGGTTTCCTCCCACATTTTAAAAACATGCATGGCAGGCCGATTGAACACTCTAAATTGTCCCGAGGTGTGAGTGTGGGCGTGGATGGTTGTTCGTCTCCGTGTGCCCTGCAATTGGCTGGCAACCAATCCCCCACCTACTGCCTGGAGACGGCTGGGTTAGGCTCCAGCACCCCCGCGACCCTTGTGAGGATAAGGCGGTTCGGAAAATGAATGAATGAATGCCTCCGGTCTGCACATGCTCTGTAATGATGTAAATACGTAGTGACGTTTTCAGATCCGCACAATGAAATGGCTGCATCTTACCAGAACTTGGCTATGATTGGAGAACATTGTTTTGAAGTACTTGTAAGTTGTTGTTATCGAGACGTTGCTTTGACATAAGTGTTACTATCACGACCACTGCGCTAAAAAGACAAACTAACTGCGACTTGATAAATCACGTTGATGTTTATGTTGATCTCCGCGTGTCACGCGGCTGAATACACAACGATGTGATACCAATGATATGTGGTGGTTTGTCATGAGGGCAAGCAAAATCTTGAAACCACAGGTGTCAAAGTCAAGGCCCGGTGGCCAGATCTGGCCCGCGACATCATCTTATGTGGCCCGCGGAAGCAAATCAAGCATGTCAAGTTCCATGATGCTTGCTAAAGTCTGAACCAAAATTTCTAATTGTCATATGTAATCCACAACAACAGTCATTATTCTTGACTTCTGATTTTAAAACTAGTTATTGATCAATTTGTTGTGCGTTGTCTATGTAATGTGTGGAGGTGATTAAACATTTAGATGGTTTCCCAAAACTCATCACGGTCCTCCAAGGGAAATTGTAACTATAATGAGGCCTGCGACCAAAATGAGTTTAACACCCCTGCTTTAAACCACGCGTCAAGGCCACATATAATCAACGAATATAACACTTCAGATCAGTAATCAGAAAAATTGAAGCAAAATCACCTGTCATAAATGTGCACGCTCGACAAGCTTGTACTGCACCACTCAGCACAGTGTGTGTGTGTGTGTGTGTGTGTGTGTGTGCGCGCGCGCGCGTGCGTGCGTGCGTGCGTGCGTGCGTCAGCTTCTCCATCTCAGTCCCTGACAACGGGGTGTCAGAATCCACTGATGGCTGACCCACGCTGACTACATAACTGATGAAAACACTGCACGACTACACACACATTTCCTGGAAATATTTCCTCGGTGGTTGTAACTGTTCTTTCCACTTCTGCTCTTCCTTCTTCTTTGTCTGCACATTATGCCAGTCATGTTTGTGCGTGCGTGCGCGCGTGCGTGTGTGTGTGTGTGTGTGTGTGCGCGCGTGCAAGATTCGACAGCTGTGCATCACCGATCTTCCTGTGGACAGTTCACACTGTGCAGGTGTGCAGCAGTTCTCCTCTACATGTCCTACACTCACACACACACACACACACACCCACTCACACGCACACACACGCACACACACACACACACAAATCACTGATGGTCGTGAGAGGTGACAGCGGAAGAGGAAGACAGCATGTTGAAGGGAGTGTTAAAAATGGAACTCAATGTTGTACGTTCATCCTGTCATTGTGACACCAGCTCCTGACGGGCCTTCCAGGAGCAAACCACTTGAATTTTCGAGACATTAAATTTGCCTTTTGAAGAGGGGTAAACGAGTTGAGATGAACACCACACAATTTTCTATACGCAATTTTTTTGTGGGGTTTTAGGCTTTAAAGCTGTGCAATACGATCGTTTTAAGGCTTAGTCTTTCCAGTGCACTACCCAGACAACAAGCATTATACAAGCTATCACAGGGAACATGATCTGAATCTATGCCTATTCTAGCCACACAAAAGTACAGGGTGTTCATAAAGTCTCTTGACCATTTCAAAAATGTATTAAAAATGCACTTGATTAGATATTTTATTCAGATTTGTCCTGTTGTATTCAGTGTTTATTCAAGTTTTTTTTTTTTTATCACACTGCATTTGTGGTGTGGGATCATGTGCATTCGAATAATTGGTCCATTTTTCTTCAACGAGACATCCATTTCTGCAAATGTTTACCATGACCTTTGAACTGAATATGTGGCACCACAAGTGAATGACCTTCAACCGACCATCATTTTTCAGCAAGATGGTGCACCACCACATTGGGGGCTGCATGTTTGTGGGTTCCTCAATCAAACATTTCCAGGCCGGTGGATTGGAAGGGATGGGCCAATTCCTTGGCCGCCACGTTCACCAGATATCACTCCCCTGGACTTCTTTCGGTGGGGCTATGTTAAAGATATTGTGTATCGAACAAAGATCAGGGACATTACTGACCTAAAGCAAAGGATGAGTGATGCCATGGTCACAATTGATGAGGCTATGCTACATGGCAAGAAATCGAGTACCATCTTGATGTGCTTTGTGCAACTAATGGTGCCCATGTAGAAGTGTACTAAAAGAGGTAAAAAAGAATACAATAGAACAAATCTGAATAAGATATCTAATCAATTGCATTTTTAATACATTTTTGAAATGGTAAAGAGACTTTATGGACACCCTGCAGTATTTCTAGCTTCCTAACACAACTTTTAATACACCATCGTACCATGAATTTGTTCACAGTTTGGGCTAATCAATTCAAAATTGTCCCCAAAGGTCAGGAGCTTGCTTACTGTTACAGAAATTACGATGCGAAGAAAGATATATGCATGGTACTGGTAATGAGTACAACCAAATATTTCAGCTTTATTCAATTTCAGGACAACCTAAATATCATCCAATGCCAAATTTGGTTTTACAAAATAAACACAATTCTACATCGAGGCGTACGCACACCTATGTTCGTCTTTCCTGCGAGGGCAGAGTCAAGTGTTCCGCTAATGTTTTGCTGTCTTCATGAATATTAATGAATCACTTTCTCCATCAAAACACAATCTCATTTAAGCAGGACCTCGGTGTGGGGGGGGGGGGAACTCTCACACACGTGTGCCCACACTGAGGGAAAATCCGGAGGTGTTAGGGCCTTTGCTAGATGTTGTCAAGTGCTTTTGACACACGACTTGTGGACATGTCTCAACCCAAATGTATGCAATCAGGCTCCTATTACAGGAATAGAAAACACATGGCATTAATGTGTGGGCTTTGACGATGTTTGAAGTGTTTTTGCAATATTAATGAAACAGGTTATCTTAAACACACACACAGAACGCTGTTTACGGAAAAAGCGGAATCAGTGCTGAGTGCAGGCGGATTGTGAGAGTTGCTTGGCCAGTGTACTCAGATTTGTGGTCAATTAAGTTGGATTTAGTGGACCCATCGTGAGATCCTCAGCGTCTTAGTGCATTTATATTGGACTGGGATCTTGGTAAGCCTCCTGCATTCTTCCTCAATTCCCACTTTCCTTCCGCAGCGCTTTTCCTCACTGTCCCCTCTTGCTTGCCTTGTGCCGTGCTGCGTCACATTCAGCCACCAAGCCCCCCTCACCCGAAGGGGCTGCGGGCAAATGATCTTGGTCGTTCCCAGCATCCCTTTTACGTTTCTCACTGCTCATCATTTGGTTTACCAGCACTATTACTGTTGTCGATATTCCCAAGAGCTGTGGCCATAATTCTGCACTTACAACGTTAATACTGTTCGGTATTAATTGACTTATTCGGAGAGGTATTCATTTCAGAATGTTTTCAGTTTGCTGTGATTTAGAGCAACATTGAATCACAATGTGTGCCATCCCTCCCCGACATGTGCAAAAGTAGATCTATGTCTCGGCGTGTAATCGGTACTGCATTCATTATATCAAAGGTGCACATAAGTCGAGCTGATTGTGTGGTGGTGTAAAACTCTCGCCGGGGCTCACTTGAAGCTGCGGGAGGTTCTGAAGGCTCGTGTAATGAGGTTTCCTGCCACAGAGGGAATGAATGAATAATGAGCGAAAAGTATTGCGAAGCATCCTCCGTCCGTTTCGGTGATGCAAAAATGGACCGCTGTCGCTCCTGATGAGGAACTCCACGAGAGATTCTGAGATGCAAACTGACGGAGGAATTCGATTAAATGAAGCTCACGAGCCTGAGATTTGTCTTTGTTGCAAATGAATTTGAAAATTCCGATAAGACTTTGAAATCGAGGAAGTCATCACATTCATGACTGTCAACGCTTGGCGTTGGCCATTTTTTGCCGGTGACCTGACAAAAATGTATTCATTTCTTACCATTATTTTTCATGAGTATGAGCCTAGACTTAAAAAAACATGATTGGGGATACTTTGGTTTGCGACGCAGTTCCGTTCCAACAGGCTCAGCCGAATTGGTGTTCAGGTTGAAACACATTGTTTACTTACGCTAACAAACTAATGAAGACAGTAATATTTGTGTGAGGTTCAAATATAGAGCAATCGCAACAAATAAATATGGTGGCAAGCATTCCTTCGTGTGCTGTGGGACAACATCAACAAATAGTCTTATGCCGTTGTGTAAACAATTTTGCCGTGCACTGTTTATAACCAGAGGACACCTTGTACTTGACAGATCCACTGGATTTGCAGCACCCAAACAAATTCCACAGACAGCTTCCCGTGAACCTTCAGGATCACCCTAAATTGTACCACGTCACCTTTAGAGGTGCACTTAATACGACCTTTTCCAAATTTCACCCAAAAGCTGAACATCCCGAACTTTTTTGTCCGTGGATGGACATATAAATCAAGACAATGTAAACAATTCAAAAAAATAATTGCTGATGGGATTAAGGGCAGCGTTTTTGGTGTAACCTTTATGAATACTCTTGCATTCATTTTCCAACCCCCCACCCTCTCCTTCAATAAAAAGAGGAGAAAAAAAACAGGAGAAACCTCTGTCACGGATCAGAGGACCGAAAGCGCGGAGAGCCAACTTGCAAGCCGACAGGAAAAAAACGAAACAAAACAAGAGATAACAAACAGGGTTGTAGACACGGGTCAAAGATTTGTGAAACACATGACAGCTCTATAACTCCAAGAGAAAAAAAATGGAATTTGTTTTGCTGTACATTGTGGACAAATGAAGTGCAGTTACTGACAAAATGGGTGTACATTGTATGTTAGGAATTTTTCTAACCTTTAAAAGCCTCACATTTGGGACGATGTGAAAACTGGGAAGTGCCTGATCGCGCAAAATGCATTGACTATCTATGGAAACGCGCCGCCGGGAATGGTCCGCATGCACTCGGTAAGCATGGCGCCTGTAGGTACTTAGCGTGCGTCGCTATCTTGCATGGACGTCAGTGAGGCCGTTTGTACTCCAGCCACGTCAAAGACTGCGCCGAATTTAACAGGAATGAGAGGAGTGTCTTCCATTGGCCCCGGGAAGCATGTCGGTTGTGCTCACTCCCACAGTTGCGCAAATGCCCCTTGCTAACAGCATCCGTCTACAATAATACCAAAGGCAAGAAAACTCTTTGTGTTAGACTTGGCACGAACGTAGGACCTTGTGTGTTGTGATGGGATAGGAGGGATGCGTCTACCACTATATTACTGTTCAGCCTATTCTTGTCGCATATTTAAACAGACCACCTCGGTCTGACACCGAATGCCATAAACAAGCGCCGGGCGTCAATTAAAAAAAAAAAAAATCTGAACCACCGTGCACTTAGCCATTGCTGAATCTACTGTGTACTTAAACAGGCATAATCTTAAATTACAATGGATTATCAATTATGGCAATTTTGATTGACACCATACGTAAGCAATTTGCGGTGGTACAATATCGAAGGGATGAGTGCATCCTAATTTTGCTCCGAGTGATGACCGTGACGATTTTAGAGGATACTTCCAAAAGTCAGCCGCACCATTCCGCAGTGTGCTGGCACCAAGACTGACTGCGCTTGACTGCCTGACCCCAACAGATGTGGCATCCTCTGCAGTAATGTGATACAAAAGGTTGCGCCGTGGGCCAGAACAACCCAACCTGCTGTATAGACAAAATGTCCACGTATTCCTGAATATAGCTGTGCAAAGTGGAGATGACAGGTTGTGTGGATAAAACTTGCTGATTGGCGTCTCAGATTGCAAATATGGAAAGTCATGCCAGGTAGGAGGAAGGCAACATAACTGAAAAAACACAATCGCAAGCTAAGGTGCAGATAAAAACAGATTGTTATACTGCAATCAGAACATGTAAATGACCAAATACATTTTGTACAAAGTGTCACAGTCAAATGGGAATGTAAATGGTTGTCTGTCTCTGTATGTGTTCCTGTGATTGACTGGTGAGCAGTCCAGTGACAAATGCGTGCTCGGCTCAATCTGCCCCCGGTTTTCCCAGAAAGAACCGCAGCAGCAGGAGCGCATCTGTTCACATCCGTCCACCCATCTGTCTCTCTGTCCCTGTGTGGTAAGCCTCGGTCACCCGGTGTATCCCCGGCGTCCAATCAGCATCGTTGACCCATTCACACGACGGCGGCGCCGGCTGTCACATGATCACATAAAATTGGAAGGCTACCTCACGTCTATACTGCAGAGTGTATGGAACATTGTTAGTACAGGATTTTGTTTACTTACAATGGCCAAGCACAAAAATCTCATGGCCATCAAAAAGTTCATTTCACACTTTGGATAAATGTAGCTTCACTTGTGAATTTTTGATGACAGAAAATCACGCCAATTGAGCCCAATTTGGTCTCACAACAGAATCATGTCCAACTAGGTTCAACTTCGTGTCAAGTAGGCGGAGAAGATTTTTTTGATTGCCCTTTGTTTGTCCGTTAGCATCATTTTGTAACTTCGCTACACAGTTGAGAGCCAGGGGAAAAAAAAGACGTGGAGGGGAACCTATACTGCACGGTGTAAAGAACAAAGATGGTTTGAGACAAAATGCAAAAGCACTTGTTTGCAGTGGGGAATTTGCTGAGGGATTTGAAACTTCTTATCAGAGTCCGCTGTCCAGCTTGACCTTAGAACAGTGCTTCTCAATTATTTGCTGTCATTCCCCCTCTAGGAAGAAGAACACATCTCGCGCCCCCTGGCCCGGTGTGACTATAAATAGGATCATTTGTCTATAACATTGCTATAAAGTACACCTCTGCATAACACTATATTCTTACTAACCTATAAGAGAATAAAAAAGAAATATGGACCAACTTCTAACAAAGAATGGTTAACTGTAACTTTGTAACTGTAGCTTTGTTAACTGTAACAGAAAAGATTTAAAGTGCATTTGAAATTCAAAAACACAATTAAATCCTTAATTAAATTGTCCACATTTTTTGACTGACCGTGTCAAAGCATATGATACTGAAAAATAAAATGACATGAAATCAATAAATAATAATGCATTCAAACTGATCACAGGAGCACAATATAAAAAAAAAAACGAACTTGCAAAACAAAAATAGATCAAATAATCTGTTCTGATTTTTTTTTAATCAAAGATGATGTCAGCATCTTTTCAACACAGGTTGAGGATAGCCTCTCCCCATATGATGGAGGTGTGGGCTCCAATGGGCTTTCATTTGTGTCACGCTCCCCGACCCCACCTCAGCGCTTTAACACATTTCCTCATTCATCGACTGAGGACGCGGCATCAGGAGCGACTGTGGGTTCGGTATCTTGCTCAAAAACACTTCCACATGATCACAATGTCCAAGGATTGAACCCCTCATCTTCTGGGTTAGGAGAGGACCATCTCTCACTGAGCCATGCCATCCTCAATTAGGACAAATTTTCATCTAAACCCTGAAAATCTCCCCACCAGATTGCTCTTTTGCCAAGAGCAATCATTACCAATGACGTTTGTGCCACCCTTGTGAAAGATACTTTTACTCACAAGTCAACTTTATGTGTGTGTGTGTGTGTGTGTGTGTGTGTGTGTGTGTGTGTGTGTGTGTGTGTGTGTACGTGTGTTCATACGCGTGTCTGAGTGTGTATTTGTGTGTGTTTATGTGTTTGTAGTTTATGATGGAGTCGCCGTTCGCCTTTTTTTGTAATAAACACAGCACTGCATTGTCTCACAAAATAAGTGGCTTAGCATCGAACTTCATTACACACACACACACACACACACACACAGGCGTCTGCCAAGTCTCAGCTCAAAACGTCTGGAATTTATGTACAAATAATTACTTTTTAATAGCCGCTAATGTGATTTCCTGCCAAAGAAATATTCAAATGTATCTCAGGCAGTCCGGTATATTATCTGCCTGGAGCTATGAAGCCGACATTAGGGAGACAGCGCAAGGAAGACAGATTATTGTTTGTGTTGTGAAAATAATTATTTCACCCCTTGTCATCTGCGCAGAGAAAATGGGAGAGAATGCATTTCTCTCCCTTATTTGGTGGCTTCGTCCTGCTTGATGCAGACACTTGAGTTCCATCAAGCAGAGCTTCCATGCACTCCGCTGCTGATCATCAACCAATCTTTATTATATCTTCATTTATAGTAGGGCTTTAGCTTTATTTGTACTTTTAATCATTTGACAATAAATAAAGGATTTTTTGCTTTTGTATTGTGAAACACAAAGTGTTCCAAAGAACTGGTTAACCTTGTTTGTATCATTTCTTTTTAATCATAAGAATCAGTTCCATCCTAATAAAAACGTTATTAACTGTCGGGGATTTTATTTTAGAACCTTTGCAACAAGTGGTTGGCACAACTGCTTCACCGTCAACAAGAACCAGGTTAAAAATGTCAGGCTTATTTAATTTGGAGCTTCTGGAGATTGGTTGCATGCAATAAAATCAGTCCAACCTTTTTTGAGCCAAAATCTAGTTTTCAAGCCTGCAATCAACCATTTTTTGTTGTTGTTGTTTTTGTCAACAGTGCGATATGGTGCACATGCACATCCACCGTTGACGTCCACCCAATTCGCGTAACGAACCCACCCCGCCAATAAGTCTCCAGTTTGGAAGCACAGAGCGCTGACCAGTAAGCAAAATTAATTGGTCGCCAGCTTGGCTCAACAGAGGTACAAGGTACGTACAAACGTGACCTACGTTTTCAACCAAAGAACTATAGCAGGTATAACCTTCCCCTTTAATCAAATGCAAATATTACCAAAAGCATGAAACAAATATTGGAATTACACGTACATCTATTTTTAGATGAGCAGGATACATACTGTACTATACAGTTAATGATGAGTTAAGTTGTTTCATTCATCTGTGTTGTCCGATTTGTAGACAATTTTGGCGAAAATCTACTCTAACATTGACTCCCATTAAAAAAATTGACATGCGCGTCAGATAGGGCCAAGTTGGGGTGCAGCATCCTAATTTGGTTGTGTGATTAAAAAAAAAAAAAGAAAAGAAAAAAAAGACATGAATACATGCTAACTATGTTGTGCAAAAACAAAGTGGTCAGACGAATATGTACAACATGGATCCACATGCATCACGGACTGTGATGGGACTCAATATCTGCATGATTTGTCATGACAACTTGTGCAACTCTAGTCTCGCACCAGCAAAACGAAAGGAGCACTTCTTGAAACTGCATGGAGATTCATTTTGTGCACAATTACACAAACTTATGTCTTGAAATTGTATTTACTTTTTTCTGTTTTTAATAAATTCACTTTTTATGTGTTGAATTTGTAAAAAAAAAAAAATTTTTCACCAATGAAGGGTTCGATGAATGTGAATATGAACTGATTGGGTTTGTTACCTCTAACAAGGTTAAGAACCACTGCCACAAGGGAAGAAAATTGAGATGTGGTTGTTATTGAAAGTGAGAAGGTGTATATAAATTCCCTGTAGGAGCACTTTATTCACTTTTTGTTCAATTTGTCCTTTACAAAATATGTATTGATAAATTGTTGATGTGTGTGTGTGTGGGGGGGGGGGGTGTGCGTGTGTGTTGGTTAATGATGTGAAAGGAAACAAAGTAAACCACAGGGAGTCAAACCGCTTGCCGCGCTCTATTGCGCTGAATGAATGTGTGTGTGTGTGTGTGTGTGTGTGTGGCACCAGCCAAATCGCCGCTCTGTCATCTACACGCAAACACATTACAGCACGTTGATGCGGTACTATCATGCAGCTCACACACAGAGAAAGACAATAAAAGACGTGAAATGGGATATTAGTTATTGACAAATGAGCTGAAACGGGATAACCACAATGGCCCGCTTATTTTCATTCTTATTTTTGCCTCTCTTCTTCCTCCATTTATCTGTTAGAGCTGTCTGTAGTACATCACATCTGTAGAACTGTGTGCTTATTTGTCAAGGCACAGATTAGGGAATGGGTCCATTTGTGTGTGTGTGCGTGTGTGTGTGTGTGTGTGTGTGTGTGTGTGTGTGTGTGTGTAAAGGTAAGTGTGAGTGCGTATGACAAGCTGATAATAGGACTGGCTTTAGGCCAAACCACCTACCTGGAAACACACTATCTGCCTCAAGGGACCCCCCCCCCCCCACACACACACACACACTTACACACACACACAGACATTGTGTCTTATCACAATGGCAGTCTAGCCAAAAAGAGTCGGATCACTTACAGTCACGGATCAGCACACAGGCCGAACACACTCACACACACACACACACACACACACACACACACACACACACACACACACACACACACACACACACACACACACACACACACACACGCGCACGCAAAGCCACTATGTCTGTGATGTCGGTGGCTCACCAAAGATGATCCTTTCAAATCTTCCTCTGACCTCACTGATGCTATCAGACACATGAGCCACCTTCTGGCTGTCTCGATGGTAATTTGTGTTCTTTGCGATTTCAAAGGATTGAATGAATGCAGTAGAAAACACACAGACACACACACACACACACACACACACACAAACACAGAAAACATCCACGTTATTTCACAACTTCATATGAGGCAAAGAAAGAAAATATAAGATAAGACAAAGAAACAGAAAAAAAGAAATTGGGTCAAAACTGGCTCCAGGGCTTGACTTTCAAAACATTTTTCACCCCCCCCCCCTGCCCCATATACAACCCTTTCTCATCCATATCTACTTCCCTTTGTTAGACACATCTCCCTTTAATTCAGTGCTGTGTTCGTTTCTTTTTTTTTAAATCTCTCTTCGGTTTGTCTTCATGTAAACTTTTTTTTTTATATATCACACTCTCATTTCTTTTCACTACCTCATGCTAATGATTCATGCTGCACTCATGATGGGAGGCCCCTGGCACGCACACATATTGCATGCATTCATCACTGCCACAACCCCACATCTACTTTGTAATACAGTCATACATTTGCATTGGCATGATTTTTGGTCATGCGTGTTTGACGTGAAGAAAGATTACGTGTTATTTACTCTTAATAATAAAATGGACAAATAGCATTTCTTGGCATTATTTACAATCAATGTATTCAAGTTAGCATTCGGGACGACCAGTTGCTCAGCCTGTAACTTTGTCCAACGGTGTAACTATTTTGGCAGACAAGAAAGTGTAGCAAAAAAAAAAAGAAGTGCTTAATATTGAAGGCTTTCTGATGTAGGCTGAGGGCCGCCTGCAGGGATTAAACACGGATTCCACTTTTAGGCTAAACTGGAGTTTTGTTGTCTTGTATTTGTCTTTAAGTTCTCTGGGAATAGAGAATAAACCATTTTTTTTCCGGAAGTGGTTTAAAGTGTACACAAGGGCAAGTCTTGTTTTTACTGACAATTGACACCAAAGCCTCTTTACCCATCTGCAACCTAATTACATGCGGTCAATTAGTTGCCTCCCTCTCGTCCGCTGTTTTTGGGCCAGCGGATGAACTTGATACCTCTTGTTTCCCTTAGCTAAAATCAATAGGCACAACAACAGTTTCTTTTTTTTCTTCTTCTTCTTTTTCCTGTTACGAGCGCCTTGGGAGTTAATTTGTTGTCAAAAAACACTCGGATGAGCGCGAGATGATAACGCGTCCTCGGAGGATACGCACAAGAAAGCCTGCGGACCGCAGCAGCTTTAAACTTGACTGACCGTTCGATGAAGTCAGCGATCACCAGAATGAAGGCCTCCACTTTGTCCACCACAACTTACATTTACATTACAGTGACATCACCATGGGCCCCCAAACGTTTTTACAGCAAGAAGGTTGACATCTAAATACATTATATAACGTGGGACCACAAATATTCATGGCAGATGTTTTTTTTTGCAGCCTATCCCCTGTTATTCACAGTAAAAAACTTTACTCGCTACTATTTTTCTGGGATGTGTACTTGCAACGAACACTTTGTCTGGATCTGCGATCTTGTATTCATCTCTGCTGCCATGCTACCGCATGTTGGCTAGCGCTGTGATGTAATCAGCTGGCATGAATGCAACACTAAACTGGTCTTGGGAGATTGAAAGATCTTCAAAAGACTTTAGCAGCACTAATCACTTTATCAGCACATAAACGTCTGTCCAGAACCATTTCGTCATCACTTCACCATTTGTGCGCACACACACACACACACACACACCGTAGCTGGATGGTTGAGTTTGGCATTTTGTTAGTGGTCCATAGCCGTAAGCCAGGGATGGGCAACTGGCGTCAGGCCTGAAACCACATGCTTTTCAATGTATTTTATTTCACAAACCCCCCCAAATTCTTCTTCTAGTTTTAAGTTGTAATATCACCAATCAACACAAGATGGCAGACGTGTCTTAGTTGTGCCGAGAACTGGTTTACTGCTGAAACTACAACGCGAGTAGGCGTTATAATTTTTTCGGCAGTATGTTTTACATCAGTGTTGCTCGAGAGCTACCTTATGGTTGTGCTCTTTTGAGTTGCTTAATGGGCCTTGCCATCAAATGACAGCCCTTCAAACACAATGTTGGTCTTTGATACACCATGGGAACATTCCACTTGCCCCCGAACACAAAAGAGTAGTTTTCTTTTATCATTATCCGCATTATACTTTGTGTTATTGAGTAAGGCTTTTTGTGGATGTTGATCTCTGTCTATTGCGTTTGGATCCATACGTTCCATAAAAAAGCCATTCATCTCCTGCCTCAATGTTGTCCGCGAGCACACCGCCGACTGCAGAAATCGCCGCTTTTCACAATGAGGGCTGACAGATAAACACATTATTTTTGTGAACAGTTCAACCTTGGCCTGTGTTCGTGTTGAAATGTCACAAAATATGGTGACACAACACAAGGCAATGCAAATTCCATTGGCCACCCGATAGCCGTCTTTGACATCATCAGCCAAGGACGGGTCAGTACTAATCAAGTCAGAACGGGGACATGGAATATGATTACAGTATCCACTTCCCAAATGACATACTGTATTCTTATTAAAAGTTGAGACAAGGAGAAGGAGAATAGGGTTGTTTGTTGGAATAAAAACAGTTGACGTCAGCATCAAGGTTTGTCACGCGGTTATGAAACTTCACAAACAACCCCAAACATGCATGGTGCAGATTGTTGTAAGAGTCGAAACCGCTCAAGGTAGTGTGCGATTGAGCATAACGTCCCATTGGACTCAAGATAGCTCTTGTTCGAGCATAATGTTTCAATAGCCACGCGCTGTTCATCTGACAAGCAATTGCTCCCATGCTGCGATTGTTTGTATTTTAAATCTGAAAATCTGTCAAAATGTATTGAAGAGCCCAGAGCAGATTCAATAAAATTGTTGCATACAAAAGGCATTGATCGCAAAAACAGCAAATCAGGCCGGGTGATCGTAAAAAGTACAAACAAAAAGGTGACATCATCAGAAGGTTTGACACAAAACAAATACTTTGAACGCGAAAACTAAGCTAAATCCTCTTCATGCTGATTGGCCTACAGGTGTGCCACCAGCGGAAAACCCCCCCAACAACAAACAGGCTTAAAACAAGACCGGATACTCATACTACCAGTCAAAATGATGATGCTATCATCTTTGTTTCATAATTGTGATACAGCGCTTGCGTATAGTCTCATTTATGTGTGCTTAACGTTGTGACTGCTTTCTTAAATACGCCTGCTAATTGAAAGTTATTTGGTGAGACGCAGATGCCACAACTAATGACGTTAGATCATGTATACGCGGCAGGCAAAGTGCGGAAAAACGTGTGCCGTTGCGCCGCCGCACGTAATCTACGCTACACTCACAGGATCACAAAAGGTGGAAGCAAATGTGTGGGTGACAAATCACCATGAGAGGTGAAGCCACGACCCGCACACAGCTGCTCTTCTCAGAATTTACTCAGATCATTTCAATGCATTAAGACACACAAACACGCACGCCTGCACGCACATACACGCACACGGCGCGGCAGCTGCGAGCTCTGCAGTAAACTCAGTCAGTCTGCAGGGGCTGCACTCAATTATAAACACATTAGATTGTGTTTCCGATAATGCGGAACGACAGAAGTACCTGTAATATTACAGGGGGTGTCACACACACAATTTCCTCCCTCACGAATGCGCACATTCATTGGCCACTTAAATAGGTGTACTTTTTCACGGGTTATTATGACTGTTTGGAATGTAGCTGGCCCCTCGAATTCCTTTTGATGTTGTAAAGTGTTGTACACACGTACGAATTTGTGCATTTTCCTGTCCTTGTGATCAGAGTCAGTCAAGAAACGACCCATCCCTCTAATGTCTCTGAAAAAAAAATATCCCGAGCAATTACATTATGGTGTGCGATTTTTTTTCTACCCATTCTGCTCACAAAACAATTGAGGCGTAATATCCTAAATGTTGACAGTAATACATGATCAGTCTGATTTGTGAAAAAAATAAAAATAAATCCACCATCTCTGGTCTTATCCTATGTGTCTTATTTGGCGTACGAGAAACCATGACGCCTGAGGAAAAACAACCAATCAGACAGAGGACGTGACTTAGGAAGTGTGACACTCATCGTGGCCTTCACATTGGTCGCAACTTAGGGCTCCTCTCATTCATTCTAAAATATGCGTAAAAACACGCAGCAGGCATCCTCATAGAATACAAAATGAGCTTTAACCACTGGCGACTTAAAAAATGTCCACGACCTCATGTGTCTATCCCTATGATACATCATTCCTCCGAATCCCCCTCGACGATAATCCATCCCGGGGGTCGGCAACACGCGGCTCCAGAGCGGCTCTTTAGCGACATCTAGTGGCTCCCCGGAGGGCTAGGCTAATATAGAGTCAAATAGATATAGATACATGTTGCAGCTCCGAACAGTAGAGCTCTGGTGTTGTTTTTTTAAAACGTACACCTTATTTATGCTTTTAACAGTCTCGACAAACGCAGACACGTCTGCGTCCGACTCCGTGCCTTCTCTCTTCTCGCTCAACTCGAGAAGGCTTTTATTTTTTTGCGGCTCCAGACATATTTGTTTTGGGGGGTTTTTCTCCTATGTGGCTCTTTCAACATTTTGGGTTGCCGACAACTGATCTATCCATTTTCATTCGGCCCTTTAGTACGTCCGGAATATTATTCAAATTTGTTTAAAATTAAATAAATGATGCGAGTGGAATGCCGCGTACTACGAGTGGAGAAGTACTGACTCCTCTCATTACAGAAAGAAAGAGAGAAAGAGAGAAAATCTCATAAAGACAGTTTCTTGTAATACACCGGGGGAAACCAGACCTTTTGATACAAATAAAGACTGACTTGACAATTGAGAAATTCACAGCCGGGGTTAAAAAGAAACTCAATTCGTTGAAGAGCCCTCCTGTAAAAATCACAGGCGTGCGCTCTCAATTCCCAACAGTCGCGTTGTCTTTAATGCCACCAACGTATCAGGCACGAGATGGATGAAACCAGAACTGACAGACAAGCTGAACGGAAAAGAATGTCTTTGTATTCCTTTGCACTTTCATCCATAAGAAGAAAGACAAAAAAAACACTCGAGCAGCGTTCAACAGGGAGCCGCACGGAGGCGCGTGGCGTGAAGAGGTGTGGGCGACGAGCTTCTTCGAGTATTAAGCACGTGTAACATGCAGCATACACCCACTGGCCACAACATTTGGTACGCTTTGTACACAGTAATCATGCTCCTTCTTTGATTGACAGAAGGGAAGCAGAAAATGGCCCCGCTAACAAATAAATTGATGAGAGATATGATGAACCATAAATGATTTTACCAACAGTTTGGCCTTGGTGGGGGTAAGAATGGCGTGGCTGCCTCCATCTGATCGCCGCGGTTATGTGTCAGCTTGCTTGCTTGGTCCAAGCTCCTCTACAATGTATCTCCTGCCACAGGCACAAATCATCACACACCTCATCGCTAATCTAGAGTACAGCACTCTAGATTAGAAATCCTATTTCCCCTCTTCCTGATTTCTGTATTCTTTGCATATTTATCACACTCCAGGCTACACAAGGAAATACAAAATGCCGTTTGGCACTGTACAGCAGACTTGCAACTGTACTAAAACTTGCAGATATACTGTATGCTCACCCTGAAGATAAATTCAAGTGCCTTTACTCCTACCTCAGAAACTGGAAATAATCCTTGACCGAAGCCTCTCATTCAAGACTCGTCCACAGAAATATTCGTCAACAAGTTTCTACCAAAGGAAAAGAAAATGGCAATTCTAAAAGAGTCAGTTGAAAATCTCCATTTTTTTTCTTCACATCGGGCCTTTGAGCAGCTCCGCGCTGGAGCTCACGATATTACAGTCAAACCTCGGTTTTCGTCCATAATCCGTTCCAGAAGGCTGTTCGAAAACCGAAATTGTTCGAAAACCGAAACCACGCTCTTTTTAAAATAAAAATGTTTACTGAACACGTCTGCTCACAATGGAAAGCAACACGAGGAAGCGTCACTTCCTCATGTAAGGAAGGCGGGAGGAGTCAAATGGTGCATTCAAGTGCGCTCAGTTTGGTCGAGAACCGAAATTTGTTCGTCATCCGAGGCATAAAAAAAACTCGAAATCTTTGGTCGAAAAACGAATTGGACGAGAAACCGAGATGTTCAAAAACCGAGGTTTGACTGTATTTTATTTCAATTTAGATGAGAGTCGAGTAGTAACAGTAAGAATTAGTGTTACCATTTTGTCTCTTTGCAATCGCATGACAACCAATTATAACCAAAGAATAGTTGTATCATGTTTAGGTCATATTTGACCCAATTTCTTCCCCTGACAAAACCTGATGTCACCGACGTCATTCATGTCGTTGCTGCGACCGAAAATGGACCAAAACCTTTTCATCAGGCTCATTGCACCACATGACAATAAAATGTCTTTTTTTATCAATACTCATTCCCCTTCAGACAGAAAGAAATGATGGTGACCTTTACCCCGCTGAAGATGGGACATCATTCATGATTGTCCGCATGACGAGGCACTCAACTTTGTAAACATCTCACTTCCAAGCCACGACGACTCATTTACTCGCATCGCAAGAAAAGGACGTTCACCTCTTGGGCCATGAATACATTTGAAGCACCATTGAAAAAGGACATCCTTTTTCCATTAAAGACCGAGACGTGGCTCTTGTTCCTACAAGAAGGAGCAGCCTCAAACAAAGGAGGTTTGGAGACGAGCAGGACAAGGAAAGAATCTAGAAACGAGCACGCCGTAAAAACTCATCTTAAAAGTGTGGACAAAAATCACGGCAAATAATGGTTTGGATTGTTCGGGAAATAATAACAATACAATGAGTCGAATAACAAATCTCTCCTTCCGTTCATATATTCTCCAGCTTTGAAAGGAAATGTCAAAAACACCCAACAATGTGTGTAACACAATATCTACATTCTAAATAAAGCATCGAGATTGAAGAAATATGCACGGATATTTGATGAAGCAGTGCGTGAAGGAGAACGGCAGAAACGGAAATATCGATCTCACAGGCACCATACAATGACAATAAAGTCAAGAAGTCTTATACAGTATTGGCTTTCTTTGTTAGTCCATCAATAAATGTTAAAACCAATAGTCGGTATTTGATTCGATTTGCTCACCACCAGTACTGTCACATTCATTCAACCATGTTGCTTATGTGGTGGCAACCCCATCTAAAGATAACCTGAATAATACTCAGACAGTAATCTATGACAGGAGCTGAAGAGAGAAAAAAAGAGAGAGAGAGAGAGAGAGAGAGAGAGAGGGAGAAAGAGAGAGAGAGAGATGCTAAAGGGAATCACTGAGTGATGCTCATTAAAACTGATTATTAAAGCAGCAAACTCTGAAGAGCAGCATTCATGCATAGACACAGCCTCCCAAATGTGTCTCTCGAAGTGTTTGCATGCACTTGTACCCATGTAGGGTCATATTGATATAATTAGATATAATTAGATATAATTAGATATAATTAGATATAATTAGATATAGATACATATATATATATATATATCCATCCATCCATTTTCCGAACCGCTTTATCCTCACTAGGGTCGCGGGGGTGCTGGAGCCTATCCCAGCCGTCTTCGGGCAGTAGGCGGGGACACCTGAATTGGTTGCCAGCCAATCGCAGGGCACACAGAGACGAACAACCATCCACGCTCACACTCATACCTAGGGACAATTTAGAGTGCCCAATCAGCCTGCATGCATGTTTTTGGAATGTGGGAGGAAACCGGAGCACCGGAGAAAACCCACGCAGGCCCGGGAGAGACATGCTAAAAACTCCACACAGGGATGCCGGAGCTGGAATTGAAGAGCAGTACCTCTGCACTGTGAAGCTCCCAAATGTGCTAACCACTGGACTACCGGGGCCATATATATATATATATATATATATATATATATATATATATAGATATAATTATATATAGATATATATATATATATCCATGGCGGTTGGTTTTAATGTGCTAATGTGAAGAAGAAAAAAACCCAAAAATCGTCAAGAACCAGTCAATCTTTGATCGGATCAGGAAGCAAATACTACCTAAATAAAAAAAAATTAAATAAAATAACACGACTGAATTCATGACACTCAAAGAATGAAATTGCAAAACAAGAGTCATGTCAAGTCATGTCGAACTTTATTGTCAAATGCGCTGTATGTGCAACATCCAGCGCAGATGAAATTTCCTCCCTCTCAACCAGACGACAGCCAAAAAGCAGAAAGGATAATGTCGTGTCCAGTGGATAGCATGTCAAACTCACAGTGCAGAGGTCGTGGTTAAGATTCCAGCTCCAGCCTCCCTGTGTGGAGTTTACATGTTCTCCCCGGGCCTGCGTGGATTTTATCCGGGTACTCCGGTTTCCTCCTACATTCCAAAAACATGCATGGCAGGCTGATTGAACACTCTAGATCAGGGGTGTCCAAAGTCGGTCCTGGAGGGCCGTTGTCCTGCCTGTTTTCCAGCTCTCCAAGGAGCAACGCACCTGATTCAAATCATCAGGATCGTTCTAATGCTGCTTCAGAGCTGGCTGAGGAGCTGCTCATCTGAATCAGGTGTGTTACAGATGGAAAGCAGGCAAGACAGTGGCCCTCCAGGCCCGGAGCTGGACATGCCTGCTCTAGACTGTGTCAAGGTGTGAATGTGAGCATGGATGGTTGTTCTTCTCTATGTGCCCTGCGATTGGCTGGCAACCGGTCCAGGGTGTCCCCCACCTACTGCCCAAAGACGGCTGGATCGGCTCCAGCACACCCCCTGACCTTTGCGAGAATAAAGGGGATCAGAAAACGGATGATAGATGGATAAAGAAAAAAGTAACGTGAATAAAGTTGTGGTATTATTCGAAAAAAATGCATTTTTACAAAGTCACCAAATGTACAAATGTGTGTCTGATTTATTGATGCGGGCAACATGCCGAGCATCATGCAGCTCTGCAAGCCGTGAGCAGCGTGCTAGCACTGGAAGCTTCACTCTTCTCGTCTGGGAGCCAGTGGAGGGAACTCTTTGGGGTTTTTTTTTTTGTTAGTGTGGAAGATTGACTCAAAATCCTGCCGCGGGGTGTTGTCTCTAGCATGTGCGTCTGTATGTGAAGAAAACGGCATCAGTAATGTTCAACATGCTCTTGCCTCGGGCGAAGCCGAAAGACATGGACGTAAATCTGAGATGCTGAGTCAAGTCGTCTTCGTCAAACATAGCATCAAATTGTTGTTTCACATTTGTTTTCTGAGCAGGCAGAGCTATAGTCTAGAGCAGGGGTGGGCAATAGTCTGGATGCAAAGTCTCCTGTTGCTTGATTTTTCAGATTACAGTAAGCTCTGTGATATTGACCTGTTCAGCAGGTGTGTTGCAGACTTGGCTGCAGGACATAGTAACTAGAGCAACCACATTGTTTAAAGGGGTCAATCCAATGACTCATAATGATGAGAAATGTTTGGAATAAACCGTGCTACCCATAGTTAATTTATCTCGCTTTTTAAATTTTTGTCACTCAAGTGTCGTATCTAAAAATCTTGACCCATTGTAGAATCACCTGAATAACAACAGGTTATTCTATAACAGGCTTTATACAAAGAGATGCATGTGATGGAGGATTCGAGTACATGCCTTGCTTTTTCTTGCCATTGTGTCCCAATCTAATTTGCCCACTCAAATCAATTAGTATGTGAAGTCTGCTCCCCCTTTGGCTTTCTTCATCTATTAACAGCCAAAGAACAAGTCAGACTTTTATCGATCGAGATCATCATCTCGCTTCTTATGTACATAATCTCTCACCCTACACTGCTGCCATTTACTCTTCATCATCGCTTCTCTTCCTCAGTCTTCCAATTGACCCGTCGCGCTCATGTTTGACTCCCCTCCGATGGCGGTTAACTCGTTCAAGCTATCGCGGCACACGCCAACTTGATGGGAAGCTCAAAGTGTTTGCTGTTAACTAATTGCTTCATCGGATGGAAGAGAACAATTGAATTAAATACAAGGGGGGTGGATGAAAGATCACATACTTTGCAGCCATCAGCTTCTTCCTTGACAATCTTAACATATTCTTGTGGTTGGATAAAAAAATACAGTCGATGAATGTATATTTTGTCACCCAAAATATTAGTGGAACTCGAAATTGTGGACAACCGGGATGCTAAATGACGTGACACTGGGTCACAACAGCAAGTTTAGTAACAAACCAACGTGTCATCCACATGATTGCAAAGCAATTAGCCAAACCAGCGTCAAAACCTCTTTGTGGAGGAGCCAGAGCACTCTTTTCTTTTTTTGAAGATTATTCTTCCTTCTTGGCACTTACTGCTCACGTCACCACTGTGAGAGTTAGCTTAGTCACTTGATCAACGGTGTGCAGCAAAAGCTCATTTTGCCCCGGACTAGCCAGATTCACGCTGAGAGGAAGAGGAGGATTTAAAACGATTAGCCACTTAATGTCGCCTGGAAATGAATGTAGAGAGTTGTGTAAATGTGTCTTGGTCTGAAGTTTGACATTTGTCGACACAATAACTGCACGGCAACGATCTTAACATTTGTGCTAGGTGGCTGTGTTTGTGTCATAATTGGTGTGTGCGTGTGGGTGTGTGTGAGTGAGTGGGTTGTGTATACAAACATATGGTGTTCAAAAAGCTTTGCATCATTTCATATTGTGAGAACAGCCAACTCTCGCTCAAATTACCTCAGAGTTTAACAAGAGGTGTACATAAGTTTAATGTTCATTTAAAGTTAGCTTGATGTTTTGCTTTGTTTTGTTTTTTTGGTTAAAATGCATTTCATGTACTGTATATGAATACACCGTGGAACAAAAGTGTCCCGTGTACAGTATATTGTTTCAGAAATTTAATGGCACAACAAATGCAAAGGAAAAATTCAACTCACAGCCAGTGGGAGGGCTGGAAATAATAATGGTCATAAATAAATCTAAAAATAATACCCCTCTTAAAAGTGTTCATATAGAATGAGAATATGGGAACACAGACACATTTAAAAGTGAGATTTTTTTATTTGATGAATTTTCAAACACAACCTTAATCCAAATCTTTGATCAAAAAATGAATAAATTGTTGAATAGAATAAATAGGTTGAGGGTAAAAAAAAAAAAGAAGAATTTTTACCCTCCCCCACACACACACATACACAAGCGCATCTTAATTAATTACAATGTTGAAGAAATTTTTACTGTAATGAAATCAATTCAAAAGGTGAAACGCATATATTGTACACAGATAGGAAAATGCTTCCATATTAAATTTCCACATTAAAATTATTTTTGAATGCTGATTATGTAATATTCCAATTTCTTTCTACCATTCTATTCCTACTGGTGTAGAATTTGAACATTCCATTAGCTCTGCAATATAATCCTCCAAATTTCAACACATAAAATAATTCAATTTTTGACTGCGTGTCTACTTTTATTTCTGTTAGTTTCCACAGAAATGTTTTGCGACATATCCAGTACATGTCCTCCCATCATCAATCCTCACAGTGTGGAATTTGGAATTTGGAATTTGTGTGTGTGTGTCCATCAAGAAATATTGCATTAATCACCAGTGACTGGACACAGCTTTTTATTTCTTCGACACGCTGTGTAGCGGAGTCTCATGCAATATCTGAAGGACATCACTTCAAGCCTAAACAACAACAAAAAAGAGGCATACAGCAACAAAAGCTTTTTGTGCACAATATGATGGTCAAAGGAATAGAAAACAGGAATGTCATGCTTCTTCCTTCAAACACACACACACACACACACACACACACACACACACGCGCGCGCGCGCACACACACACAGGCGCACGTGCACTGTTTTCCTCTTCCCCTCGTCCATCCTCATTTCTCTGCCCAAAAGGTTAGTAAATGTCAGATGGGAGTTGTCATCATCTTCAATGGCGTCATCTTTCTTCATAGAAGCACTCTGTCACGATGAGCCTCTTTGTGTGTGTATTTTGTGCTTGTCTGTGTGTGTCTATTTTTTATTTATTTTTGGGTGCGTGTGCGCGTGACAGGTTGAAGAGAATAATAACTGAGCGGAATGAAATAGGGCGACATACGGAAAATGGGCATGCAACAAATAACAACATGCATGCCCTGAAAGATCCCTTTGCCTCTGTGTGTCTTCATTTTGTCATGGGAATCCAACGCACAAACTTTGGGGAGCAAAAAAAATATATAAAAAAATCGACAGGGCATTCCTTGTGTGTTATCCAGAAACACCACATACACTCACTGTGCTGCATCTTCACTATATTTTATGACTAATAGAAGGAGCAAACCTTTGTGGCGATGACAAATCCCAACACTGCGACATTTTTACGAGCCCTAAAGAGCCCCTTGACAAACGATTGGGCTGTTCCCCTAATATTCTAATGTTGCGGGTTATTGTAATGGCATGTGTGTGTATGTGTGTGTGTGCGCGTGTCTACAAATGACTCTTTCCGAGCTGTTAGGCATCACCTAACTACAATGACAATAAATAAGCTTTAGCACCAAGAACAAATCCAGAATTTGTCCACACAAGAACGCTTGCGTTGTGCTTTATGGACGTTAAATGTGCCACGTGGGCGAAATGGTGCAAAAGAAGTTTTTTTTTTTTTTTTTGTAAGTTTGTAGATGATGAGTATTCAGGTGAACTGTTCAAGGCTATGCTATACTTTGATAAATACAGTACCAGTGGATACGCTTAAATGCGACTACGCAAACAAAAGGTGTTTGCATACTTCTTTAAACGTTAGTTGCTGCAGGAAATTCACGGTTGGTTTCGCTGATCCTCCATCCTTTGAGTCTCGAGCCTTATCGGTCAGTCTTTGGATCATGGTGTGTGTGTGTGTGTGTGTGGTTTCGCAAGAAAGGGGCCTGATAGTTGAAGCTACCTGTCGTCGTGCGTTTACGGATTCTTGGAAGCATGAAATTGGGAATTCTGGGATCATGGCGCCCCTAATGTGTTGAGAAGGCAACACAAGCTCTTTCAGGTCTATTGCTGCTTGACCATTTCGTGCTTTTATAGAAGAGGGGAATGATTGATTTAAAGTATCCAGTGCATTGAGAGCTATGATCTCTTCTCCTACTTCCAGAGTCAGCACTGGTCCACCTCTATGGAGACCTTTTTTGCTCTTAATTCATTGTTTTAACTGTCGGTGTTTTCACGTCTGAGTTTGACTTTATGTGCGGTGCTTTGTATGCAGCTGTGGTTGTTCTAAAAGTGCTCCGTACAAAGAGTTGAGATGAAACTCAACTTTTGGGGAGGTTTGGCGAAGGTGTCAAGCAATTTTGGTGAGGATTAAAAATAGGGTGCAGGTACCGGTACATTCGTTTTTTTGTGGCAGAGTGTAGCGAGCTGCCCATATCCCATTGGTCTGCAGCGTAACAGCTAAATGCTGATTCACCCTGTTTGCTTCCTTCACTGGCTTCACTGTGTACCACCGCACATTGCCGCACGGCTATTCGAACGCTGTGGACTAAAGAGACTGCTGAAAATGCCGGAAAACATTGCCAGACTCCATCATGATTATTCTTTCTAAATGATGAGGCCTCTGCTTCCCAGATGCTCCATCGTCATCTCATAAGTCTGAAAGGAGTACATGTCTCACACCTTTTCTGTGCTCTTCTCATCCATAATCCCCAAATGGCCACGTGCTGTTATTTCCCCCGAGGCCCGACGGGCCAGCCACTGTTGTGGGAATGCATTAAATTCAAGAGTTGTTGACGCACGCTTAACAGAAAGCAATAACCTGTGCAGGGTCATTTTTTTCCCCCTTTCCTTTCATTTTCTGAGGGTGGAACTGAATTGCCTTTCAGACTGCGCATGATTATGTTGCGCTTAGCATGGGAATTATTAGAACCACGCGCACCTCAACAAGATTAAAACTTGCCAGTGGAGAGAGACAGAGAGACAGAGAGAGAGAGAGAGAGAGAGAGAGAGAGAGAATAAGGGTCAAATGGGAGTAAGAGAAGCGCCAAGAGTGATAAGCGTGACATGTAGCTTTACTGTTTTAATAAAACCTTTCCTTGTACCTTTTGGTGGGTGAGCCCCAATGATGATTGACAGTGATTATTCCAGGTATCTATCCTGTAGCCCGCAGCCTAAACAATGACCGCTGGCTATTCCAGACAGAACAGGAGAAGGTTTACAAACATTTAGTCTCCCGTTTCTCAAGCGTGGAGTTGGCAGCATATGTTTTATAATCACAAGAGCATCTCCCTCCCTTGCCACCTGTTAAAAAACCTTCGGCAGATCACAAACTGCATTGGACACCAGGTCGAGCTACTCGCAAGGCCCTGCACCGAGCCGTGTCGAGATAACCAAGGAAAATAAAACATAAGTTAACTCAGCCACTTCACTTTTTTTTTTGAAGTCTGGACCGGAGGAAATCTTGCTGTCCTAGTAAAGGGATGCTTTTGATCAAGAGTCCCTTCCAAACTCCTCAGCAGCATCAGCAAATCTATCAAATATTTCGTGAAATCAAAAAAGAAGAAAGCGTTTCCAAGCCAGCAGCTCATGTCACTTCATGAAGCAGCCGCGTCACTTTGTTACCCAGGCAACAGGCTGGGATCCATGTCGAATGTGCTTTTTGTTAATCGGAGGAGGGTGGGGGAGGGGGTCGGACACACTCCACTAATTGAGCCCCCTTAATTATGCTTAAAGACTCACAAGCTGGCGCTGGCCAGTGGAGATCAATGGAACATGCAACTGAAGGTGCTTGTTTTGGTCTGGATAGGGACAAGGCTGCTGCGTGCAAATTGGCACCAAGAGGCAACGAAATCCTTTTTCCATCTAGCCATGTTGCCTTCATTTTTGTTTTCTGACCATTCTTTACGTGCACTCTTTACATTTGAAAACAGAAATGTGAACTTTGTTCGGTCAAAATAGCCTGGTTTCTATTTTCAACCTCTGGAGATGATGAAACAATGTCAAGAAAAGACAGAGTGTGACGATATTGAAGGTGTGGAGGCGAAAGGAGACAAGCCTGGGCAGCGAGAGTACCAGAGTATTTTTACTTCCAATTAAAGGTCATATGCAAGCAAGCAAAATCCCCAAATTCCCGCTGGTTTATGCCCTACATAGATCAAAATGAGGCTGTGATCTGTGAAGTTTGACATCTACACATGCAATTTGTCCATTTTGTGAGCTAAAATTTTGAGCCCACTGGTCAAAAAAATATTTTTTTGTGCTCTCCTAACAACAACACGTAACTACATGTCTTAATTTCGAATGTACTTAAGGTAGTGAAGCTTTCAGTCTTTGTGAGCAAAATGCACACGAGCGACGTCTTGTCTGGACCACAACGGTTTCGTTAAAGTGAATGGGAGCTGAGTGACCCCCTTTTCTTAATTTTCACCACCGTCATCTGCGTTGGAACCCGTGTCGTACTACATAGTTACTCTCTCATATGATGCTTTTTGATTGTGATAAATTAAAATATGCTTTTTATGCAGTCTCAGACGCCTCCACAGGCTTGCGGCGGGGCGGGCAGGCTACACCTTGGACTGGTTGGAAGCCATTCACAAGGCACCAAAAGGCAACTTATAACAACAACAACAACAAAAACAATCCCAGTGCTTGCGGAAGCAAAATATCTAAGACGGTAATGACAGTTAAAATTGAATCCCACCATCATCATTCTCACCATTAGCCATTTCTCCCACACAATAATTACACAAGCTGCTCAACTCTTCTCTTTTTAATTGCCCCTCTCCGCCCATTCATCCTTGTTTCCTTCTTCCTCCTCTCTCCATCCCGGAGCCGATCGACCCCCCCCACACACCATTTGAAGAATTAGCCGCTCTCATGTCGGCCCTAATTGGCTGTCACTGTGTGCTCAAAAACGTGAAGCGGCTTCCCGGATATAATCATGTTTACACGCGGGCACCGGGTGCCAGATTGCCGGGCCTGTCTCTCTTCAGCTTGTACTGGGACTAATTTAGTGTAAAATTGCCCGTGATTGTCCATCATTGCGGGGCGAGAGAAAGGAAGTCGCTCAGTGTAATAAAATAAATAGATATTGAGACACACTGATTTACTTCTTTTTTTTTTTCTTTGCTGTTAATTTACCAGAAGGGTTGCATTGGAGTAGCAAGACACGAGAGCCTCATTATCACCTTGTTACTTGAAATCACAAGCAAATAAGTACATCCGCTTTTTATTTCAACCAGCAAATCCCATTAGTGACGGCGTGGGAAAGCTGCAGTTAAAGAGTTTTAAACACGTTGGTTATTATATTTCCAGTAAAACCTCTGACATATTCAACACCACTGCTCATACAATTGAGAAAATGTCGATTTTTAACCGTCCCTGACCATACCTGATGCTACCTTACTTCAGCGAGCATTCACAATTGAACAACTGCAGCCGACACCAGAGGGGAAAGACTCCGTAAACACGTGATCTATGGACACTCATCCCCTTTTCTGTCAGAATCACTTAAATCATCTGACGCCAATCATTCTAAATTTGCGCTTGTGTGTGTGCGTCCACTTGGTATTTGGAAATGTCCCCTCATAACTGCTGATCCATGAATAGCCCAGCTCGCTGCTTCGCCACATGTCCTGTCATTGAGTGCCTAATTGGCAAAAAACATGCACACAAACAGAGAGATGAATGAGTGTGTCTGCATGCACACACAGGAATGGAAATAAGAGACACAAACAAACACACACACACACACACACACACACACACTAGCACACAACCCAGAAAAGGACAGAGGAAAACACAATTAGAGTTAACAACAAAAAATGTCAAGTCTGCTTCACAGTGTGCGGACATCTCAAGCGGGCCCCTCAACACACCCAGTCCTCACTGCATTGGGAGTAGGAATGAACAGGACTCATAAATAAGGAATGCGCTCCTTGGAGAGCTGCCCTGTGGTCACAGCGCTTCCAAACAAAGACGCTTTTAAATCGGAAATATTCTTGACACTTAAGCAAAACACCTTCTGTCGTCCTGGGCACTGACTTTGCCTTTGTGACAGCGTGACAGATGCCTGATGCTTAGTACGGTCAATCGATTTTCCACACTCGTCGCTGATGGTGTAGTGGTACACCCGCCTGACTCGTGTGTGGGCAACGTGGGATCGGTTCCCACTCAGTGATGGTCTGAATGGTTGTTTGTCTCTATGTTTGCGCTGGGGATGACTGGCGACCGGTTCAGGGGGTAGTCTGCCTTTTGCCCGAAATCAGCTGGGAAAGGCTGCAGCAACCCCCCGCGACCCTGTTCAGGGTATAGCGGTGTTGAAAATGGATGAATGGATGAAAATCGAAACAATTCTATACAGGTGGTGGTGCTGGTTTTCCCGCTGGATTGATATTGGACTGAGTCACCAATTCCAAGAATTTACCTTCCTCCCCTGTAGGGATCCCATATGGGCCCCATTTCCTCATTTCCTAAAACGGGAGACACGGGAAAACGGACTCTGCACAGCCACGCCACTAGCGTGGAATGTTCATTTCCAGTGGATAAAAAAAATAAATAATCCACGCACTGCACTTGAAATGTCAGGTTTTGGTGATATAAATTAATTGATAATGGATCCAGACACATTTTTCTGAATAGACTTTACATCTTATTTTGTGTGACCACTTGATGACATAAAAACCCCCCAAAGTTTTTCGAGTGTAGCCCATGTAAAATAACAAGAACTGAAAGAAATGTACTGTACCAACAGGACTATGCACTGATAATGTGACTACTAATAAGGACAAATGCAGTCAAGGTGTTAGGAGCAACTGAGGAGGTGGAGCTCATATTACATGTATCATTTAGTGGGGTTTTTTTTTTTTTTGCTCATGAATTTTATTAGTCGTCACTGCTGTTGTCCATGACCACACTTCTGTATTCTCTCCCTCCTTACTTCCCTCTCTCTCTCTCTATCTCCCCCCCCCTCCTCACCCATCCCCCATCCAAGGAATAAGAAAACCCTCCCGTATGAATGAGTCGCTCTCCTCTTCACTCCTCCCTCTCCCAAACTCTTTTCCTCTCCTCTCAGCGCTCTCATTTTTCTATCCTCTGCCCTTCTTAAGACTTTGGATGCAATTTTAGGATTACTTGTTACCTCATTATAAAATCCACCAGTAATATGTATAGAGTGTGCATGTGGTAACTCATATTATTTTCATAGTAAATTGAGGAAATTATTCTTGAAGCATGTTTTAATTTGTTTGCTTGTAATTTCCAAAAGATATCCATATGATACATGATTACCTCAATTCTTACACACTTTCTAATTCCATCCTTCTACCTTGCATTTGGTCATTTATTCTGCAGTATTAATTTTATTTTTTTTTTCAAAATAACCCTCAACTTTTATTTGCACAAATCGTGACATACATTTTCCCAATGCAGTTCCTTAAAGGACTCTTGCGATTTGTAGTAGCTAATGCAGATGACTAATCACACTCTGCGGCCCGGTAGTCCAGTGGTTAGCACGTCGGCTTCACTGTGCTGAGGTACCGGGTTCAAATCCAGCTCCGGCCTCCCTGTGTGGAGTTTGCATGTTCTCCCCGGGCCTGCGTGGGTTTTCTCCGGGTGCTCCGGTTTCCTCCCACGTTCCAAAAACATGCATGGCAGGCTGATTGAACACTCAAAATTGTCCCTAGGTATGAGTGTGAGCGTGGATGGTTGTTCGTCTCTGTGTGCCCTGCGATTGGCTGGCAACCAATTCAGGGTGTCCCCCGCCTACTGCCCGAAGACAGCTGGGATAGGCTCCGGCACCCCCCGCGACCCTAGTGAGGATGAAGCGGTTTGGAAAATGGATGGATGGATGGATAATCACACTCTGTTCAGTAAAACTGCAAAATGAAATTGCACATGCTGCATAGTGAAATTCTTGTTACATGAGCTATGAACTATAATGTAACTATAGTGAATAATATTGGCCCAAGCCGCTCTATTATGTCATCTGAGTTTGTATGAAATGAAATGCCTTGCATTTTGTAAAAGCAGCAGAGTTTGATAGTGATTCGGATCTCCGTCTTACATTTCTAAGTTTCTTGCTTTGAAGATCAGGCACAGGAAGCTGTATGAGTTTGCATGTTCCTCATGTGCTTGTGTCAGTCTCCACCCACATTCCAAAAACAAGCGATGGGTTCATTGAAGACTTTCAATTGGGGGGGGGCGTGACACAAAAGCAGTCATTAACTCTTTCATGCGCAAATAATGATAACCCGTAACCCGATTACACCAGAAGCTGTACGCGGAAAAAAAGTGCTGTCACTCAAAGGGCTAAATTCCATACACAATAGAATAATACAGTCAAACCTCGGTTTTCGAACGTCTCTGTTCTCGTCCAATTCGCTTTTCGACCAAATGACCAAACTGAGCGCACTTGAATGCACCATTTGACTCCTCTCGCCTTCCTTACACGAGGAAGTGACGCTTCCTCGTGTTGCTTTCCATTGTGAGCAGACGTGTTCAGTAACCATTTTTATTTTAAGAAGAGCGTGGTTTCAGTTTTTGAACAATTTCGGTTTTCGAACAGCCTTTTGGAACGGATTATGGACGAAAACCGAGGTTTGACTGTATTTGATTTTGACTTCATAAAGACTGTGAGGGCCAGTCAGTGGGTCACACTTTGCCTCGGTCAGCCCTCACCATTAAAAACCGTCAGTCTGCACAGTATTTGATATTAAACGACAGATTCCATGATGGTGTAGGAATCTTAATGCCATGTTTGCATGGTTTCTTCCCTGGTAAGACCCGCGACGATGCAGGAAGTTAGTCACAATGAGATTTGGTCCAGATCTGCCAAAAGAACCTTTGTATTATTAAATTCAAACATAAAATGACACAGCCACATTCGGAGTGTGCTCCTCTCCGAACATCACTGCCGGAAAGAAGCTGTCTGAGTTCATTATCTTCTTTCTTTGCTCTGTCTTCTGTCTTTCTATAACTCTGTGGTCTGCTCTATCGTCGTCTGCACTCCCTCGTCACCTCAGCTCATAACGCACAATCTACAGTACACATTCAGTTAAGCCGCAGCAACACGCGTCCTATTTGACATTCCGCTAGGTTTCCATTTGGAGGCCTGACCTCCAGGCACCGAAAAGCGTGTGTTGGCTTGGGGGTTCTAAATTCATGAAAATGTCCGGATTTGATTGTTTTTCACGGGCCCAATTAGCACATGTTTAATTTTTTCAGACGTTTTGCGCAACAAATGACAGGCAGAGTGCTTTTTTTTTTTTTGCCCTTCGTTCGTCTGTCTCACCACTGTGGTTGAAGTCACTGCCTTGTGTTTTCCTTCCACACGCGGGCCCTCGAATCAGCTGACGATACTAAGCATTTTGGTTAAAATGAGATCAGAGATAGGGGTCTATAACATTAGCTTACCTTGGCATGCACTGAAAACCTGTGATCACTCATCAGTGAGTAAGAGTGAGACAGTTGCGTTCAAACTTTTATTTTCGTGTCCGTAACTTGCAGGAGTGCGTTATTTGTCGCAGATACCAATACCAGCATTTGAATGCGATATTGGGGCCCGTCCCGATACGAATATCAGAATCGATGCAACACGATTTTGATTGGCTAGCCATTAGCCTGGACAAAGCCAGGCTCCCGTCGTTGCCAACAGTGCCTGCCAGACCAGTCAGCAACCCACTGATCCTGCCAGTTGCGCTATTTCATCCGGGATGTGGAAAATGAGGTGAAAAGTTGCTAGCACTCATCAATTTGTAGCGTAATGCAATGTCGTCCACATGTCCACATGAAGATAGTATCCAGAAGAGAAGGTAAAATTACGGTTAAAAATGAAAAGGAATGGCTCGGTCGTCATCCCTCTCATCCTTCTGTTGCTAAATCTAACACTTGATTCATAAATAACACGAAAGATTTTAATATATTAAAGAATATATTCTCAGATTATTATTTTCGAAAATCCGGGAAAGTTCACTTCCCTCTCTGATGAATGAACACTGCAAAACATTGTTGACTCGTGTTATTAGACTATCAGTGGGCTAGGAGAACACACACAAATGTTTTTCATTCATACAACAGGAGTGCGTCTGCTTTTTCGTCAGAACTGTGATTTTTGCTTTGTCTGAAAGAGCAAGTCCTGTTTATGCAATCCAGTTTTTTTCATGATGAATTCATGACTTTGTTTTGTTTACGAGTAACATCTCACCGGGGTGGTATTTCGACCACTGGTGTGTGTATGTGTGTGTGACTGTGTGTTTGACTAAAAATAGGAGAGTATTGTAAAGGTTGTGCGTGACTGTGCAAATGTTGGTAGAATGACAAGGATCGAGATGAAGGGAAAGACTTTTGGGACGAAGATACAAATTCCAAACATGAATGGCATCAAGCACAATGTAAAGAAATGTGTGTGTGTGTGTGTGTATGTGTGTCCTGACAAGTGGTGTTGCTCAAGTTTCTGTGCTTGCAGTCGCTGAAATACTGTAATCTTCCCCCTGTGTTGGTGTCTCTCTGATGGCGGAGAGGGGAAAAAGAAGAGGGTGTGGAGCAAAATCTAAGGAATAACACACTCACACGGGTGGACTGCGATGCTGTAAATTGCTCAAGACGGCTGAATCTCAGCGTGCCTGCTACAATCCCATTCGAACCGGAGGTCTCTCGGCACATTGCCACAGACACACACACGTTGGACCATCACAGTGTGGAAAGATGCATTCGTCGTTCAATTCACAAGATGGTTCGTGCAGATTTTGGCTGGTCACTTTAAGATACGGATGAAGACCCCCTCCAGGTGTGAAATCAAGTTAACCCAATAAATTGTGTACTCAGCATTAATGCACTTTGTCTCTTCACATGAACACAAAAGCCAGCTAACTTCCAATGCATGTTCAACTCTTCTTGTATTGATTAAGTTGTTGCTTTAGCCATATTGGAATGAGCAGCCATGGCTGCCAGATGTTATCATTTCATTTGAGTTCCAGGGCGGCCGTCATTGGTTTTGTGTTTTGCCGCACTCTTGCAAGTCGCTTCAGTTTGCGCGTTTGTTCACAAAAATGGTTCAATGTATGCTACTGTTTTTGAATAAAATGGTAATTGTAATTGGCAGCAAGAGGTGAAATGAATCGCATAGATTTCAGTGACACATTACAAGCAGCCAATTACCAACACCAAAAATCTATTGTCTTCATTAAAAAGCATGCATTTAAGCTCTTCATCTCAAATCCACAACACAACAAAAATAAAACATGCCACTTGTATTTAGAATCATTTTTAATTTACGGAAACGGCATAAGACAATTTGACGATTCTGAACTCAGCTTTTTTTTTTGGAGAACATCCCAACCTGTTTTACGATTGCACGACGCTAGGGCCTATCCCAGGGGTCGGCAACCCAAAATATTTAAAGAGCCAGATAGGGTCGGCAACACGTGGCTCTGGAGCCGCGTGTTGCCGACCCCCGGCCTATCCCAACAAGAGGCAGGGTAACACCCTGGACCGGTGGTCACTGAATCACAGGGCATTCTTTCAAACAAATGAGCAAAAGTACATTTGGCTCAAAACGTGTCACCCCTTTTGAGACCGTTGTGTGATAAGTGTTGACTAGAGAAGGTTTCGCTTGACATTTGTTTGTACAGTATGCGTACACTGGGCGACAGTTTTTCAGGTTTTGCTCATTGGGTGAGCCCAGGCGAACTGTTTTTTGTTTTTTTTCCAACCATTTGCAGTAGTTATGCAGGAAGAATAGTCTGTTACTTCTCAACAACAAATTTCCGCGAATGCTCTAAATTCGAGTCCTCCAAACGTTCAGCGAGCGGCAAGCGACTTTAAAACAATAAGGAGATGAAGCTGTGTTTACAGAGCAAAGCCAGGGCTTGGAACGGAGACGGAGAGAGAAATTGAGGACAAGATGTTTAAAGGAGGGTCTTCGGGAGGGACAAGTGGCGGCAACATAAGACATGAAGGGCGAAGAGATGAAATAAAAAGAAGGAAGAGACGAGAAGGAGAAGGGAGGAAGGAAATGATGTTTGTGTTTTAGTTTTTTATTTCATTTTTTTTTTCCCCAGCACAAATGTTCCCCCCGGAGCTCATTAGTCTGGAGAGAAACAAACCACAAAACCTTAAAAACCAACAGAGTGGAGAGAGACAGCGGAAAAAGGGGGAAGCCTGAGGAAAACAAAACCAAAAAAATCAAAAGATGGCAAACAAGAGAACGCCGCAGCGGAGGGAGTCGGGAAGTGCGACGACAGCTACAAGTGGACAATAGCATGACACTAAAAATGTGGACTGAATAAACTACCAGACCAGACAGTGAAATAGGTTAAAGAAAAATAAAATTACATGTACATTTTATTGATGTCAGAGCAATTAAAAGAACAAAACAGTCAATAATAAATCCATTTGATTGAGTGATAAATCTGAATTTTAAGGTCTAAATATTCACATGTCATTTACAGCCAAGATAATATGATCATAATAATAATAATAATAATAGCATTTTATCTTCTGATAATATACTGTAACACTGTATGTATGTAGCATCTGAGCTTTTTAGCCACAACTTAGTTTGTCCCTCGCCCCCCAAAAAACAATAAGCACATTTTCTCGTCATCAGAAGGGCAAAACAGCAGCCCAGTTTCCCCCACACAAAATCACTATAAGTTCCCCTTATTATCATTTTTTCTTCTTCAATATAACACTGAAATACAGAATATACAGACATTATAGTCATCAACCGGATTGGATTGAAGGTGTGGGTATTATTGTCATCATCATCATCATAGTAGCGGTAGAAACTGTGGCTCGGATCTATGATATAACCTCATGTATGGACGACATATTGTTTCTTTTGAGTGTCCCAGAGTCCCAAGTCTGACGTTGAAATAAAGCAAGGATTAGTCCGTGCTAGGAGGCAAATGAATACAGCAGCAGATAAAAGTACATGTGGGGGAAGGTTTGGAGGAGGATGAGATGGACCGCTCATGGAGGAGGGGGGGAGGGGCTTCTGGTGGTGGGTCGCAGAGAAGTCAAACGAAACTGCAGCTTTCAGAGAAAAAAAGAAAGCAAGAAAAGCAGCACTGCTCAAAATGCCCTCCGCCTCATTTGCTTTGCCGCAGTTTTGAAGCCCGTTGCAGAATCATGATTATTATTGTTGATATTTGCGCAACAAATAAAACATTTCGGTTGATTAGCAGTTCCCATGTGAACTTGGCATTTGGAGGTGTTTTCGGCGTCACTTGCAGCCTGATGGTGCGGTGGGTGGATTTGGGAATCTTCGCGGTCAAAGGACTGAACGCAGCTGACCAAAGCTTCTTGAAGAAGAAAGATGTACATTTTGGTGTTTGCTCCAAAATCAGAGCAATTTGCCCACCGAGCGTGAGGTTTAAAACAAACAAACAAAAAAACTAGATGGGCTGAACTATGAAAGAAACATTCCTCAAAGTAGTAGGTGAAATGAAGGGAAGGAGGGGCTCTACACTCAGGTTATATGTATTGGATGGAGCAGAGAACAAAAAAAACAAAACAATGGGGGTCATCCACAGATCAACACTAGGAGGAATAGATGGATGGAAGAATGAAGGGAAGAGAAGAAGATGGCCACACTATTCAACTCTTCAGCAGCATCCCAAACAGAAGTTCATCGTCAACTCTTGTTTTCTCTTGCCCGCGGACCGCCATCTCCGAACCTCTTCATTGCACTTCCCATCAACAACTAGCTCCTCCTCCTTCCTCCTCCTTTTCGCTCCCCTGCTCCACTTCCACATTTCTCCTCTACATGGGGAACACCAGGAAGCCGGAGAAGGTGGAGTATTTCCATCCTCCCATCAAATTTCCTCTTTCCAGTTTGAGGTAGGCCCGGTCTCCTTTTTCCATCTGGATCAGAACGCCATTGCTGGCCGCCTCGCGGGTCACATCCTGGTCGCCAGCAAAGGCTGAGATGACCGGCCAGCCGTTGTGCATGAGGCTCACCTGGACAACAGACAGATGGAGACGGATTCACAAATTGAGCGCGGAAGTCAAAATCGCAAACGCCTAAGCAGCAAATTGTTTGACGTTTAAAAAAAAAAGAAAAAAAGAGTCTTTTTGGTGGAATTGATCTGACTTGGATTCCGAGACAAGACCAAAAACCCTTAAAAAGAGGTCTCGAGACCGATCTTGTGACCAAGTCCTCTCTCGAGAACGCTAGCAATAACGGATCATGATGTGGGTAAATACCACTTTATAAATAAAATGGCTGACAACAGTAGCTAACATAAATTTACATTGTTAACTTTTTCCCAGTATTGTTAGTGTTGAAACATAACGAGAGCATATGGTTGCAGAAGTTTAAAAGTCAACAAGGCTATGGGTGCACACGACGAGAAAATGAATGTATTTCTATGTGCAGTCAAACCTCAGTTTTCGAACGTCTCGGTTCTCGACCAATTCGGTTTTCGACCAAAAATTTTGAGTTTTTATGCCTCGGATGACGAACAAATTTCGGTTCTTGAGCGCACGTGAATGCACCATTTGACTCCTCTCGCCTTCCTTACACGAGGAAGTGTTGCTTTCCATTGTGAGCAGACGTGTTCAGTAAACATTTTTATTTGAAAAAAGAGCGTGGTTTCGGTTTTCGAACAATTTCGGTTTTCGAACAGCCTTCTGGAACGGATTATGGATGAAAACCGAGGTTTGACTGTATAGACCAAACAGAAGTTCCTACAATCTTGAAGCAAACAAGCTGTCAAAAATATTTCAGGACTAGACTCCACTATTGCCCCGTAAGTGATCGCTTTGGAAATAAGTGCCCTTTCCGGGTCTTTTCTGTTGTCCGTTCATGCACCTGGATGGATATTTCCGAGATTCTCTGCACTTCTAACGTCAGTGCCATGTTGATGTCGTCTACGTCTTTAAAAACGGGTCTCTGTGAGGACTCCCTTGAGCTTGGGGAAGAAGAAGAAAAATCATTTCACAGACCCATGTCAAGTGAGTGGAGAGATTGCTCCAGCATGGCTGTGTTCCTCTTGGCCAGGAATTGTAAGCAGCCCTGTTGTCATTGTGGTTGATTGTCATCACATCTGTGCTGTATGTTACACATACGTACAGCACATTTGACAATAAAGTTGTATTCAATTCAATTCAATTCAATGAAGAGGAAGACTTGTAAAAAAAAAAAAAAAAAAGAAGAATGATAATAAGTAACAATTTTATTTAAAAAAATATATTTTCCGACCCCAGTCCTGGAATTTTCTAACCCAACTCATACACGGTTGAACTGATATGATTTAGCAAAGGTTGTTAATGGGGTGTCGACGATTCACTTTGTGGTGTTCATTTTTTTTCTTCTAACAATTACAAACGTCTTCCATGTGTTTTTCTTATAACTGCTTCACGGGATCATTGTCATCGTCATTTGTTTCACAGTATTTGCAACAGTCGCATTACATGACATACGGCGCTTAGGTTAGTCTAATAAAATCCACACAGGTGTGCCATGTTGTGTGTACATAATGTACATAGCAGTGCAGTACTAGTAACTGTTTGAACAACAAAAGTTGCTTCATCCGAACAAAAATCAAAATGCTTGGTGGAGTTAAAGGATTCGAAACTTACCATAAACATCACACCATAATTATACACTTATACATCACTCCATCTCCTGACGCACAAGTGTGTGTGTGTGTGTGTGTGTGTGTGTGTGTGTGTGTGTGTGTGCGTGTGTGTGTGTGTGTGTGGGCAGGATGAAGAGAGTGGAGAGCTCTTTTGGCCCGCCACTCCTCTTTAATGGCCAACCCGCTTAATGGTGACTCGGAGTCAGAGCACACGCGTGAGAACGAGTGTTAGTATGTTGCATTGAATAATTACATGAAAACACTCAGACGCTACTTGAACTCCTTTTTCATTATATCAGGATGGCGACGTGCCATAGGTCAACGTGGGGGGGGGGGGGGGATAGTTTCTAGTGCTGAAACCAATAAAATACATTGACGATATCATGAAAACTGCACTCGCTTTTAATATATCCACACAATGTATGTTTATAATATCTTTTATACATAGCGTGTATGCTTTCTGATGCAATCCACGCTGAACTGGTGTTCACTTCCTGTACTTTTTTTTTTTTTTTTGCCATATTTGTACATCAAGTTCTTGTTTCCGGCCAGTTAGCCCACCTTCCCTTTTGTCCTTCCAACACTCCTCCACTTAACGTGCAGTACATGCTTAGCAGCAATATCATATCTGAGAAACATAACTCTGTGGGTTTTCTCCGGGTATTATCCGGTTTCCTCCTACATTCCAACAACATGCATGGCAGGTTAATAGAGCACTCTAAATTGTGCCAAGGTGTGAGTGTGAGCGTGAAGAGTTTTTAGTCGCTGTGTGCCCTGCGATTGGCTGACAACCAGTTCAGGTTGTACCCACTTTGTGCCCTTAGACAGCTGGGATTGGCCCAATGCAGGGTCCCATGCAAGGATCAGCTCAAATTGTGTTGTTAAATGTCTATTGAATGGCATTGTATGTCTCTTAATCAATAAAACTTTCTTTTAAGATGTTGAGATCTGTCCAATTCTTTGCGATCCATAGGGAACTGTGAATATGCTAAGAGTCTAGTTCAAAACTACTCTTCACGCCTGTATTATGTACAAGTAGCAGACCGATCCAGATCTTTGTGCCATACTATAATAATTTTGATGCAAATATTATTGACTTAACTGCCACTTACTTTGACGGAGACCTTGAGGAGTCACTTATCAAATAGTTCTATTCCTTTATCTAGAATGTTGAGGTGACCTCAGCAATTACATGCAATTAGGGCATTACTGTACATAGAACATAACCAACGGTGTCCAATTCCCTTTATTAACCCCTTGATATGTTGTGCCGGACAGTCACCCTTGAGGACACACACTAGCACATACACTCCCATGAAGAGTGTACTACACTCTCCTCACCTTACCTCAATTACCAGGCATAAAAATAAAAGCATGGTAATAGGAGTGCAAATTGGTCAGGCCTAAATTGACCCGCATTCATTATGCATAAGCATCAATTAAGTGCCTTATTATAGAGCAAGAGGCAATAACCGACCAAGAGCAACAAAGGGGATGCAGGAAGCCAACGATTAAAAGAAGACATAGAAAAAAAATTGGAAGCCAAATATGAAAGGTAGAATAGGGGAGAGGCCGCAAATAAGACACACAATAAAATAAAATAAATCTCTGATTAAGTGTAAAATATCGACACTGGCCATTTAGAATTCATTTTGGTCATCTCTCTACTCTTTATTTATATATTGGATTTTGCATTCAAAATTATTGCTGTTCTAATTATTATTACTGATGATATAGTGATTAATTATCATTCCAATCTGGGCTCTGGCCTTCAAGTGTGGAATTTGCATGTTCACGTTTCAAAAACATGCACGTTAAACAATAGTTTTCAGGTTTGGTTTCGGTTAAAGCAAACACGAGCGCAGTTGCTTCAATGGTGTGAGAAGCCAGCTGAGCCGCGGATGGGTCAAAAGAAACACGGTGAGAAGGCTTCGGAAGGTGGTCTCAGCCTGCTCGCAAGTGACCTCCGGTGCAATGTTTAAAAGCCGCATGGATGAAAGCAGAAAGTGAAAGAAAATCACAAATCTTGATAAGTCAAGTTGTCAGATGCACTGTTGCTTCTATCAGTCTGTGGTAAATAGCAACGGCCAGGGAACAGATTTCCTTGAAGTCACTAGTGCATAACTTTCTCAACTGTTACTTGTTACCAGAATGAAAAATAGTACATATGAGTGTAAACGCCATCCGCAGTCCAAAAGTGTATTTTTCGATATTTTATGTTTGTACATAATTTGTTTAAGAACAAGAATTGGTTGAGGACCTGCGTTCTTAAAGTGGACAAATTATTGTGTTGTGTCGTTTGTCAAGGGAGGCCATGTAAGTTTCTAAATAAGTGTGAAAAAGTGGAGAAATTGAAACATCACGTACCCAACTTATTGGTGTATATCAGGGGTGGCCAACCCGCGGCTCGCGAGCCGCATGCGGCTCTACGGCTGGTTCAATGCGACTCCCGGGCTTTCACACGGCAATTGTCGAAAACGCCTCGGCGATGGCGCTGCCATTAAAACAACGCGTTTAATACATCGTACGTATTACGTCAGCCTAACGCCAATCCTGTAATTTGATTGACATAGAGGGTAACCAATCAGATGACTGAATCACCGCTCATGCGCAGACAACGGCGCTAAGTACAAAGCTAGTCAGCGAATTGCCTCTGTTTTTAAGGCAGGGGTGCCCAATACGTCGGTCGCAATCGACCAAGAGCCAGCAGACTGGTCACAAGTCGACCGCGAGCGGTGGGAGGAGGAAATGGGGAAAAAAAAAAAGATTTGTGTGTTTGTATCTTTAGGTTTCATTTATATTCAGGCGATCAGGCTATTGCTCGTTGTGGCGTGCATGCAAATGTGCGCGAATGCATGGTCGTGTTTGTGTGCATGTGTGTGTCTGTGTTCATATGCTTGGACGTGCGTGATCAGAAAAGTGTGTGTGTGTGTGTATATGTGTGTGTGGCTCTTTGCACTAACACAGTAAAAAAATTGGCTCTTACTCTTTGACTGGTTGGCCACCCTTGGTGTATATAATACGTACCAGTCAGTATTTCAGTTGCAAATGCAATCGATTGTTAAGACAATGTTCTGAACTTCTGTTTGCATTCTTCAGGCCACATAGGTTTCGACAGTATATGTATGATTTATTTTGGCATGATCTTTCTGAATGTTTCAGATGTCCTAAAAAGATCATGTTTGACAGATGTACAATAAAAATAACTTCTTCGGTATATATCTAAAGCATTTATGACACTTGCTTTTTTTTAAGGTCTTCAAATACACTCAAAATATAACAAACATTTAAAAACATTAAGAGCACGAGCAAGGGATCACACAAAAATATTGTCCACAACGTGGAGGTACAAATGCTCAGTGCCTGCGCACTGCGCGGGTTTTCTCCAGGTACTTCGGTTTCCTCCCACGTTCCAAAGACATGCGTGCTAGATTAATGGAACACTCTAAATTATTCCAAGGTATGATTGTAAGCTTCTGTGTTTGCCCTGCAATTGGCCGGTAACCAGTTCAGGGTGTACCCCGCTTACTGCCCCAAGTCAGATGGGATAAGCTCCAGCAGGCCCCTGACCCTCGTGATGATAAGCAGATCGGAAAATAGACGAATGGAAGAATACCCACTAATGTGGCAAACTCTTTAGTGCAGACCAGAATAGCGAGTGTTCACAGAGCCTTGATTCTCCAGCAGAGAGCTTAAGTCCCACACACATTTTCCTCATCGGCGCCTACATTAAACTCTGAGATTTGATGCTGACGCAAAATTCTGCGTCATTACTTTCCGACGTCTTTAGTTTCAAACTGCGCGTTTTCCAATCGTGCTCTTTTAGCAATTGCCTTTCTGGCCAATGGCTAGCACAATGGCCTTCCTCCGAGTTGTGTCGTGCAGCTGCATTCTCCGCAGGTTAGCACATTACACTGTGGGTTATAATGTGAATGGAAGAAACTCGACAAAATAGTTACAGCTTCAAACCCCACAGCGAGTCTCTTTGTATTTTTTGAACAGATGCTCCCCAAATTGCGGTAAAAAGCGCACAGCTGAAATAAAAACAAAAGCTATTATGAGGGAAAAAGAACAAGAATAAGAACATCTGTTGTTAGCTCTTAAGATGGGTACACATACAGGAAAGCCACGGCGGTACTTCATTTCACGCTCTAGCTAGAAAATCTGCATTTTTTTAAGTGAAAACAGGTGTACAAAATAATTTACATTCAGGTACTGGCTGATTCATGTTTGTAATCAATTTCCATTCCTCTCACCCAGGATTTCTCTTGCACGACGCTAGTTGAGGTTGATGTTGCTTGTAGGAAAGCAGAACATACAAAAATAAAAAAAGCTTTGTGAGAAGTACCTGGCCCATCTACGTATGAATGATGGCTAAATAGTTTTGCCCTCGAGCTCTCTTATATGGCTTTTTAGATTTTGGTTATCCAGGGCAACAGAGTCAGTTGTACACCGAGTCAGTTTTTAAAATGCCGATCCACGCAATGTGCGGAGTACAATGGAGTCTGCATTTTAAAAACCACGCTTATAACAATGTTGACTTTCTTTTGCCAGTTGTTGAAGACTTATTGCATGACCACCGGTGGCCACCTTCTTTAGTATATGAATTGATAATGCACCAAAAGTGTTTGCCAAACGCCAAAAGAAAGTAGCAGGAATGGAAAAAGAAGTAGTCGTCATGGCAACTAACGTATGATGCATCGCTAGTTTAGCATGCAACTCCCTGACGCTACAACAAGAATTTACAGCAGCAAAATGCACACTAATTCAGCAGGATTCTACCACAATGCAATGCAAGGTTCTAATTAAAGGAAGCCATTTTCAATTTAAAAGGAAAAGTTGTCGGTGGTTGGAAGCGGAGGTTTTGTCCTTGTTTGCTTCCTTCAACGAGGGGTACGTTCAGAAATTCACTCTGACGCCCTAACACACACTGCGAGTGTGTGTGTGCTCGGAGAGACAAGAGCGCTCTCCGCTCGCATTAATTTCGGAACGCAGCCAATCAGCAGCTCGTGCTTGAACTGTTTCCATTTCCAGTTCTAGCTCCGGAACCCCTTTCACCAGTTCTTAGTACTAGACGCTGCCTTCTCCTCTTGATTTCGAGCCAATCAGCCTTTTCATACGATCTCCCAACTGTGTAATTTGGCCTCATTAGTGTATTTGCTCAATCTGTACATGTGACACGCATGTAGGCTGGACAGTTGAAGCCGAGCGTGGAAGTCATCAGCTTCTGCTGAAGTTCATCACTCAAGCAATTGTTGTGCTGATGCCGCCACACAGACACACAAAATGATCTTAAGGGGGGAAGCCGCAACAGCAGTCGAAGTATACACATTGGATAGCAATGTCCCACTCCAGTGAGTTCTGTCTGAATGGACTGGGCTCCACCATTTTGCCACTTGCCGTTGACTGAAAATGACATCACAGTTGCCCGAGGTTCCGGAAACAACCAAGCATGGCTCAGCTTCAGAAAACATCTTAATGTAAACAAAATTTTGGGGTTGACTTCTCCTTTATTAAAGCCACTCCAGCCATCTTAGGTTAGCATTGCTTCCTGTTTGTCTCATTGCTAAGCGCTGAGCAGTGATGAGTGTGGGGATTGATTCTAGGGCATCGACTATTTTGGCATTTGGGTATCCTACTAAAAATCCTACCGAATAATTGAGAATTTGGATAAACGTAAACAATATTTTTTTTTTGCTTGGTTCCAAATACACAAGACAAATAAATACATTAAATTAAATAATTTCCGCTCAAAAATAAATGGCCAACTGGTTTTCATTTGTAGATAATCAACATATTTGACTTGAATTCACAGCGCACTATTGTCCTCTCAAGAAACAGGGAGATTTGTGACAAATCTCTTCTCGTGTTTTGGACTATGGTCAGGCCAGCCTCCATGTGGAAAGACGAAGTCAAGCCAGCCGCCACAGCGATTGTTCATACGGTGTGCGTTATGGTCATCCCCCGCAGGCGAGCAGCATTGGCCACTGTCCAACTACCGTAATTTCCGGACTATAAACCGCGACTTTTGTCACACGCTTTCAACTCTGCAGCTTATTTAATGAAGCGGCCTATATAAAGACTTTTTTAACGGCCGCCTGTGTACCGTCTTTCCTTGTAAATATCTCATGTAACAATATGGGCACCTGCGGCTTATAGACGGGTGCGGCTTACGTGTGTACAAAATGTTTTTTTCCTTTAAAAATGTAGTGGTGCGGCTTATAATCAGTATAGTCCAGAAATTGACGGTAAATGTTGAGCAACATCAATGCTTTGGATTTCAAATAATCTCATAAAATAACCAGGTTTGGCTAGGGGATGGTATAGCGTCTTCAACTCGCCATTGTCAATGTGGACGTTGATGCAGTCACAGAGCCGCTGTATTCCAATTGAAACTGGAATACACATACCCTTACGGTTCTGTAGAATGGAATAATCATTTTCTCGAGAGAGAACATCATGTTTCGCCATTAAACTTGAGAGAACCTTTTTCCCATAGATATCTCAGTGGATATGATGGGGGCCACCGAGGGAGGAAACTGGACAAAAAGGTCAGGATCTGCAGAAAGTAATTTCACCATCCTATACTGATTTTCGGTTACAGTAGAAATGCTTGGAAAAAATGTGACCTGTCAGGCAGCCAATGGGAGTGAAAAAGAAGAATCTATAGACTTCAATTTCATGGCCGCCGTGAATCCTGCGCAGCGCATGGCATGAATCTGATCATTTTGCAGATCTCTGAGTGGGAGGGCTGCGCCGCTGTGGTAGTGGTCACAGCCGACGTCAATCATGGCCAATCAAAGCGGATCCTCTCACTACCTTCAAATGCGACGTGGGAGTCAAACACTAACGTTGATAGATGACAGGAACACATCTGCATCTTGAAGTGGAACTTGGAAACCACCGCGCAGACCCTTGATTGGTCATGCCCACCCATTAAATGAAATGCATCGTTAGATTAGTTGTCTACCCTATGCTGGTGTTAGACATGCTCTGAGCAGGCATAAGGTTTAGATTGACTTTCTGCAAACAGATTGTCATCCCGCCGGATGCATCCCAAAGAATCTCTTTCTGCTGTCACCATGTTTGGAGAAGGCCGGTCTGCGAAATTGGCAAACGCGCAGCAAGCGCTGACATGAAAATCAGGACCGGGCCAGCTCAAAGTATTCTGGCAAAGTTGGAGTAAAGTAAGAAAGATTATGAATGTGCCCTGCACGAGCAACAACAGGGTTGCCGCCATGTTATTTTGCAGATGCTGACCCGAAACGCGTTTAGTCTCAGAAAAAGAGTGCTTGGGTAAACTCCATTTGAAACGCTTTCACTGCCAATGACATCATTTGGGTTTTTAAGAATCCGGACATTCAACCCTCGGTGAATGAGTTTTCATTTCGGACAAAAAAAAAAAAAACAGTTGAATCACTGCACATTTTTCCTTCGATGTGCAAAGATCGATTGACAGTTCATTGATAAAGGAATGGATAAAGATGTTTGATAATCGAGTAATCGTTTAGATACCTCTTTTTAATTTAGACTTGTCCAAATCCTCGGAATTTCAGCTTGTCAACAGTCAATATTTTCTGATCTCCGTCATCCTTCATGAAAGCAGACTGATGATCTTTGTGTTGAATGAGAATAAAACATTTGCTTTTACTTTGGGAAAACAACTTTTTTGGCATGTTTTCCGACATGCGACGGCCCCATGAATCATTTTAAATATGTCTTCTGTACTATTAATTTGAAATAAAATCCTGCTTTTGAATAAAAGCATGCCAATGAAAACTTCGATCAACAAAATAACAAACAGATTAATCGCGATTAATTGTTTCATTTTAGGAAACCACTAAATTATAAGAACCTCATAAATCTAATCACGAAAGAGGTGTTGCTTGGCGTCATGTTATCTGTCATGCGTCAGATGACTGGTTTCTGATTTTTTTTAAAAAGCGTTACTTTGCAAGTGAGTGAATTGATTCACTGAGGCAAAATGAATACGCAACATAACCCGATCCCTCACAATTAATCAAAATAAGCACTCCGTTTGCACTGCAGAAGTGTCTTATGATCAATGCTTCCTCAGACGTTCTTCCTTCCATCCTTATTGTTCCCGCAAAGCATCTTTTCCCTTCCTTAGCGTCCATCGTTCCCTTTTATTCCTCTCCTAGCCCGTTCATTACTTTTCCAGTCCATCCACGCGGGTTCTTTTTCACCTTTCCTTTCTCTCACCTTCCTTTTCATGCGCCCTCGCTGCCTTCCCTTCATGCTTTGCAACGCGTGTTTTTCATCTGCTGCCTCGCATTTCTTGCGTGCGCCGCAACAACTGCCTCTCAGGCAATTAAACAGCGGGAGTTTTCAACACGCCGGGTCGCGCGGATGGATGGGAGGAACTTCAACACCTCTTCTGTATTTGGAAAGCAAGTTGAAATCACTCTTGTTTTCCTCATCTCAACATCTTCTGCACCGTTTGACTAACTTGATGACTTTTAGAGCAACGCGCCTCACATTTGTCACCGCCACTTGTGTTTTGTGCGCGTAGCCAGACAACAATAACCCGCTCCAAACGCTCCCGCCTTCCTCGCTGTTGCCGCAGCTATGCCGCGGTAATTAATTTGGGACTCCAATAATAGCGTCTAAGTAGCAACACGTAACGGCAAAGAACACATTGTAACTAACACTCATTATTTCACATGCTTCACACAGGAAACGGGAGTGAGCGGTTCCTCAAACATTTCCTATCACTTGACACATCAAAAGAATCAAAAGAGGCAGCAGGGCGCATGCGGTGGAAGTGAGTTGGAAGTGGGACGAAGGGGAGACGGTTTGGTTCCCGAACTGTCTACCCCGAAACCTTTTGTCATAGCATGAGTACCCCCTCACTCGTACGGCTTGACGAATCTCCAAAAGTGGAACGGCACACAACTGATTATAACATGAAAATCTTTTTCTTTGGTTTCCGAAATGTGAACACCTAATTCTTAGGCACCGTCTTCTTTTTAATTCAAACATAAATATATTTCAAAATATATACGACGTCGATTGAACAATGAACCTGCCTTTGTTGTATATACTCTTGTCACACTGACCACCAAAAAGTGGCGCTCCTTTGAAGAAGTCCCCCTAAACCCTTTAGGGACAGCGGTTACAACAGTGTGCAGCTTATCATGTTATCAGGTTACAGAGTGCATGAAAGGGTTCATGTCACACTTGGGTTGACATGCGGCTGTTGTCGTTTTGCCGCCGCTGCGCCGCAGGTTATCGATCTGCAAAATAAATGATGACATGTTTCCAGGTACTCCCTGCAATGTGCTCACGTACCCCCCCCAGGGGGACGCGTGCCCCTAATTGGTGAACAATGTATTAACAGACCAGCAAATAGATATTTCTTTACTGTAAATTCAAAACCTCACACTATGAATACCGCAACAAAGAAGTGGAGGAAAAATGTGCTGTCCGTGGTGCTGAAGTTGTAGCAGTGTTGCGCTCCTGACGCCCCATTACATTGTGACTCTGTGCATGTTTGGATTTGAAACATCATCTGTTGATACCCACCCATGTTTTGTCCTCACTGGAGAAATAAGATGCGCACACACACACACACACACACACACACACACACACACACACACACGCACGCACGCACACTAACCTGTATTGTTTGGCGGTTGTAGACTTTCACTACATGGAAGTTAAAACTGTAAATCCCTTTTCGCGGAGCGATGAAATTACTCCTCTCCTCGTCGAAATTCTTCCCGACGTTTACGAGAACCTGACAGAGTGGAAATAAGAAAGTTAGGTTGTCGACGTGGGATTCAATTAGTCGCTGCGATTTGACGTTCGGGTGCGGCAAACGATGACAAGGTGTAAAGTTTCCGCTGACACCCACACACAACATTTCTGCTCTTATTAGTCTTCCTGTTGTTTCGTAAACTGTCCAATTTTTCCAAGTTACAAGGAATACGATCAAGTCTATGATTAATAAAACAACATGATTTAAATGGCCATTTTCAGTCGGCGCAAAAGTGCGCATCTTTCCTCACGGTAGTGAGATTCCCCCTGGTGAAGACATGAAAAACTGGATTCCTTTATCTGCCCCTTTTTGCCACTTAACTTTATAGGACAGGTAAAAAAAGATTCAAATCATCTTCCCAATGAAATTTCAATTATGCATCTCCGCAGCCAAATGTCTGGTTTAATGGAATAGATGGAAGCGGACCGTGGCGGGTAATTGAGCGGCAGTTTGAGTGAAAATTAACCTTTCCGGCAAGCAAGTAGGACCTCGCCCGCATGACCTGCAGTCACTAAATTATTTGACGACATGTCAGATCACATAGCCAATATCATTATCTTGAAAAGCCAAAATCTGAAATGGGCTTTTTTTTTTTTTATGTCAGACTTGCATGAGCTTGAAAAAGGATTGGATCACGCACGCTTCACTTGGTTTGTGCATCTGACCATTAGACTCCCAGACTGGCACGACTGGAAGTTGCTGATGTGTCCTTCCAGCAAGTCAGTCTGACCTGGATATTTTGTTTTGTTTTTACAACACATTTTTTTAAAACGCATGTAACAGTTCATATTTGGGCAGCCGTCGCTAATTTGTGAGGGGGTATGCTTTTGACCCACAGTTTTACGGTTCCGTCCCACTGTGGACAGATGTTGATGTGCCCTTGAGCAAGGCACCGTCGACACCCTTCTGACTCTGCAGCACACCTTGTGCAGAATGTAAATTGCGTTTCCGATGAGGGATTACAGCCAGTACAAAAATAGTACAGGAGCGTTTTACCTGTAGAAGCAGTCGTGATGGAAAATCACTATTTCATAGACATTATTAATAAAATGAAGAAACATTAACCGGACATGGAATTGTTAACGCACTACAGTACTCGGTATTTGGTCTTAAACACTTTGAACACAAACGCCACACTTTTCTTCTGCCTTGTCAGGCATTAAATCTCCACTTGATCTCAACAGCACATGTATTCGATTACCTTGATTATAAAGTGGCACTTTCAACAATATGAAACGCAAGTTTTTGTTCCCTACCCGATCAAAGTAGATGACCATGGTCCGGTTGCTCATTTCCGAAGGTTCGTGGTTGGTGTTTCGGACGGCCGAGAAGGCAACTTTGGCGCTGCCGGAGCGCACCGAGATGCCCAGCGCGGTGCCCGTCGGGTCCGACGTCGGGTTGGAGTCGCACACCACCAGACACTTCCCCTCCAGGACGATCGGTTCCGTCTCGTTCTGAGCGCGGCTCGGGTTGGGGCTTGCCGCGAGCCACACGGCACTCAGCAGGCAAAACGCCAACATACCCACAATCACAAGCGACGACTTGGGCTTTTAGTCCACTTTGAAACGTCAAATACGGCGGCGAGAGTGTCCCCAGCTTTGGGCCAAAGTGAAGCAAACTCTGCCGGGAGTTGGCGAACGCGCTTGTTCTGGAAATTGAGTTGGCGGCAGGCGTTGAGCTCCTCTCCTTTCTTTCTCAAGTTCCACCAAGTCCAGCTCGACTTGACACTTGAAATCCGTCGTCCTTTCTTTCTTTTTATTTTTTCCCTTTTTCAATTCTTTGCGGCTTTTCAGTGATTTGGAGGACAGTAGAAGAGTGTGTCGCGCGGCGCGGCGGGGCCGTGGTGTGTGCACGCGGAAGAAGCAGTCATAGCGCGCAGAGAGATGCTGTAGGTTGGCCAGTGGGTGGGTGATGGGAGGCGGTGGGGGGCGAGCTTCGTCTGTCTCGCCCGCGCGCGCGCGACTAAATTATTGATACGTCACATATGAGAGTTTCAAACACAAAGGGCTCCGGAGGAAGAGACGCGGCGACGCAGCTCGAGATGCTAACGCCTTGCTTTTACTTTTTTTTTTTTTCTTCTTCTTCTTTTCTCCCTCAACCGCAGAGTTGGCCCTCCCTCCGGGCACGGGGAACGATCATCGGATTAGCGCGTCCGCGTCCCACCTATTTTCCAATCGCCTCGACCCCTATGTAGCCCGCCCCTCCTGCACTTCAGGCATCTCTCTCTCTCTCTCTCTCTCTCTCTCTCTCTCTCTCTCTCTCTCTCTCTCGCTGGCTCGCTTTCTCTCCATCCATCGTCGGCGGGCAAGGGGCACGTTTCAATTTTCAAATACAGTGTATGGGCCAGGGAAAATGGGTATGGAACATTTCACCAATACAAAATAATTCATTAAAAATTAGAAGCTGAGCAACATTTGTTTATTGACAAGACGTGTGGCGAGAGCGCAGGGTCGTTGACTTTTTCTTACTTGAGGTATAAAAGCTAAATATGTGAAACGTAAAAATCATCGGATAATAGTACGTAGTTGCCTCTGCACCAGTCTAGTATGGATTTTAATGTTTAATTTTAATATTTATTTTGTAGGCAGAACGGTGGTCGAATGGTTAACATGCCGGCCTCACAGTGCAGAGGTGCAGGGTTCCACTTCAGCTCTGGCCTTCCTGTGTGGAGTTTGCATGTTCTCCCCTTTCTTGTGTGGGTTTCCTCCTGGTACCCCGATTTCCTCCCACATTCCAAAAACATGCATGGCAGGTTAACGGAACAATCCAAATTGTCCCCAGGTGTGATTGTGAGCGTGAATGGTTGTTCGTCTCTGTGTGCCCTGCGATTGGCTGGCAACCGGTTCAGGGTGTACCCCGCCTACTGCCTGAAGACAGCTGGAATAGGCTCATGACGATTCGAAAATGGATTATGGAGTATATTGCATTCCTACATGTTTTTTTATTTATTTAATTTACATATTTTTATTCTCTTCTACGTCCTTTGTTTTTAACCCTGTACTGTTTGACATATTTGAACATCTAGAAAAGCATTTTGAAAAGAAATATGATTTGTCCATCCATCAATTATTATTATTTTTATTAACTATTATTATGACTAGTTTTGTAAGGACAGTGGCAAAGAAGTGCAAGATTTCACGGTCTGAACAAAATGACCGGATGGCCCGATCTGGTCTGTGCCCCTTGAGTTTGACACTCCTGTCCGACTTGAAGAAATCTTGTTCTCTCTTTGCGCTCCCTCGCATCAGAATCAGTCATCTTTTTTGGCCGCGTATGTAATAACCACACAATGGATTTGTCTTTGGCAGTATGAGCCACACTGCTCATATGTAGTAACAAGCAACTATGACAAGCACAATATGACGCAAAATACAGAGAGTGTGTACATAATGGAAGGGTAGCATACAAGCAAAAATAACCATTAGTGCAGTAATTACAGGACAACGACACTTGAGCAGATGATGCAGATGGTTAATGCACAATTTAATGTGACCACTAGCAGCAGCAGTAGGGAAGAGCAGTGGAGATAGGACGCATCCCTGGGGGGCTCCTTGGCTGATGGTGTTGATGGTGTAGAGATGTCAGAGCAACAGGCCTGTCGTCATTCACTTGCAATAATGCCGTTTTTTACTGGGCACTGGAATGATGATGGAGCATTTGAAGCAGGATGGGGCCTCAAACAGCTCCAAGGATCTGTTGCAGTTTTGTGTGAAGTCTGGCACAAGCTGGTCAGTCCAGACATTCAGGCAGGAGGGAGACACACCATGCGGACTGTGACTGAGGTCATTCTTGGTGGTGGTGGGAGCGTGTTTTGGGTGTGAAAGTGTCCTTTTCAAATCTGCATTAGAACATATTGAGGTCGTCAACCAGTTGCTTATTGTTCTCTGCTTGGGGGATGCTCTCTTGGAGTTTGTTACTGATTTCAGGCCACTCCACAACCACACACAGTTGTTCACAGTGAATTGTTTTTTCCAGCTTTTCTGCATAGCGTGGAACGAGTGGAACATGTTCTGTTGATAGACACGTCATCACAGAAACTAATGTAGGATGTTCCGGTGTTCGTATGTTCATCCAAGCTGCCAGCTGAAGTTTCAAAGACACTCCAGCCAGTGCATTGCTTCATTGGTTCACTTGGTCACAGAGCACCCATAGCCTTATATTGTAAATAAAAACACTCCAACCTGCTCAATAATAGTAATCCACCGTTATTAGAACTGAAGCCTAAAACACTCACTTCCACTTTGTCTGATAGGAAATCTGTGAGTATTAGCGCATCGGGGACACACAGGGAAAAAATAAACCAGAAAAAGTTTGTGAAGCTAAAAGCTTACTGTCAAGAAAAAGGTTGCAAAATTACAAAGAATGTCAGAATCCCCCAACAAAAACCAAAAATGTCACAGTATTTCTGTGACTTTTACCCACTAAAGCCAGAGTCCATTCACTCACTGAACGTTTTAGGGCAAAATCATTCGAGTTATGCATTTCAAATGCATATAACATTTCCATTCATTTAAATTACTTGAACTTTAACATAAACGGGCCAGTAAACTATGTGGTGTATATTTGGCAGTCAAATGGAAATGAAGCAAATAAGTACAAGGGTTATGTGCAATACACACAACTACTATTGCACAACAGTACACAAAAAAGAAGTAATATTAACACTAAAATATGTAATTAGCCATAAACAAAGTTGTTTGAAGGTTAAATCTATTTCCAAATATACTTGGCATCCTGGGAAAGAGAAAGTCCTTCATGTTCATTTCAAATAACGACAAACCATTCATTTAGGAAATATTTTCATATTTATCTGAACACAATGGGGAACAATTTCATAAGATTTAATGAAATGAATCTTGGTTAATCCACAGCTGATGATATTTGAACGATATTTGTACATTTTAACTGATTCAAATGGACTAGTTTTGACATTCTAAGACTTATGCTGATTTTAACAAATCGAAACCAAGAAAATTGTATGATTGAAATAAAATTAAATAGATATTTTATTAAACATAAATTATCTTGTGGTTCATTTTTCTGAGTGTTCTGCGTCTGTTAAATTGAGGTCATGCTGTATATGTTGTATCTTGTTAAAAAAAAAGAAGCCATGTTTACAGCATAGCTGTTATTTGCTAGCTGCCATGTACGCACAGAAATGTTATGCGGCATCAGATTCCCTAATTGGCCAATCCGTCGGGAGAAGAAAAAGTAAAAAAACAACGGTGGAATGAGTGAAAACAATGTACATTTCTGTACCTAAAAAAAAAAAACCCCAGCTTGTGTATGTACAAAAACAAAACATTGCACAAAGGCTCCAGTGATATCCTGGCAGATGTAGCAGACATGATGAGGAGGTGCAGCAAAGCAGAAAGTGTACCAAATAAGCACCTCGGGGAGCCCAACCAACAGGGATGCACATGCATGACATGAGGTATTCTCACAGATGTTAGTCAGGGTTACCGTTTGCAGTCTCTGACAATAACGTGAGCAGCATTGCAGAGCATGAACACCCGACTCCGCCGCTCCCCGCTTGCTCGCTGGCTTTTTAAAGCTTTCAAGCAGAGTCGCGTTTAGTATTTTGGTGGGCTCGAGACAAACCCATGGGGCTCGCCACATCCAGGTACTGCAAAGATGTTGTGCGTTGATGTTTATTATCAACTAAAAGGTGTCAATTTGACAAAAAGCTTCTCCTTTCCCGAGCGAGAGAACCAAATACCGAATCCTCTCAACGCTTTGACTGTAATTGAACATCAATCAAGATCTTAGTACGGTATTTTATATGCGTGAATTAAGATCTAACTAATAATAACTGCTTTCAGAAAATTGAAGATAATTATATGAATACATTTTCACTGGAAATCTCAGGTGTCCCGGCATTTGCCTGTGTTTGCCTTATGGTGAGTCTGCCTTTCGTTTCCGGTGTCAGCAGACAATTACAACAGACGCAGTCAGTAGCTACAAGCAGCTTAGTGGAATAAAAGACCAAAAAGAAATGAAAGAAAGCAAACAGAGCAAATGAGAATGAACGTTTCATATGACGTTCAACAGGTGTCAGAAAGTGTTTCTATTACGTGAGGATAAGTGACCTTGAATCCACACACACACACACACAAAAGCAATGCAATCTTTTGTTACTGTAGTATCTGGTTGCCACGGCAATGCTCATGAACGTCTTATCTTTTAATAGATGTTATTTTTGGTTGGTCGTCAAGGAAGTTGAGAGTGTTAAATTGATTTTTGCAACTCAAGAGCAAGTGACACGGTACATGTGGTCATCAATGCATTTTGCCTGCCACATGTCCCATGTTGACCTATGTGTGTGTGTGTCGGCCATGAACACCAAAACCTTTGCGGTGTGTCCTTGACATTGGCACAAGTTGACCGTTGTCAGCGGCTTTTCCTGCTAATTAAGCATGGTAAATCTGTGGCGGAGGCCACAGTTGACAGAATGTATTGCCGTGCCTGCACCGAAAAAAGTGGCGTGTTGAAGTTTCTCAATCCCTTGTGCTGCAGTCGATGTAAATGAGTTTAAACAACGCAACATACAATTTTACAAAAATTGTAAAAGTATTATTCCTGAATATTTATTTTACTTTCAACCACGTGAGATGTTCAGTGGCATCAGTGCTATACATGCACGTATAGTTCTTATTTTTTTCTTTGTATTTTTGCTTTCTATGGACAATAAAAGCGGTACTGTGCTATGACCAAAACATATATATATAAATATATATGTCTATATATATAAAAAATATATATATAAAAAACATGAATTGGAATATTTCATATCACACAATTTTTATGCTTTGTCTTTGATTTAAAGATGACAATACGCAAATATCTACAAACATTTTAGAAATTGACGAAAAACTCTTGACGAAACAAGAGTCAATACATTCCACACATTTTTTTCAATATGGTTGATTAACCTTAAACAGAAATTGAATTCAACATTAAATTATCACTGTTTTTAGTTTGGTGTAGTCTAAAAGTTGTGTATATATTTACACCCACCACCAAGAAAATAGTAAGTTTTAGGGGCTCTTTCACCTATCTGGAAAAGCCACCACACATTACTGCCAATTTCTCTTTGAGTTCATCCCTAAGTTGCTTGATAGATTCCAAAGTATCACCTGAGCCTGTTTGAATACTAATTTACTCCCAAAATAGAGCCACTTGCTCCCAGATAGCATTGTCATAGGATTTGCTATGAAGATACTGTATTTGTCTCAAAACAGTGGAGGCTTTAATATTAATTTTTTTTAAATACTTATTCTTTTACTATTGATTCACAAAGAGATATGTTTACATGTAAAAGCATTTTAACTCTTAATTCTACTCAACTACGCACGACTTGCTACAGTCCGTTATAAATCTGTCGCATCCTAGCTAGTTGTGTCTTTGTCTACTCTTGTACATTACCTTCTCTGTGGCTCTTTTGCTCCCTCTGTCTCCTGGGGGTTTCCTTCAGGCTTTAATATAAAATGACAGTGAAAGACAGGCCCAAAGGACTTCTTTCAGACACATTACGCAAAGGACAAGACACAACAGCTCTCATCCTCTGTTTTCAAAATGTTAACACATGGCATGTTTGTTGTGTTTAATAAAACGCGTGGAGTCGGACTTTGTGCTCACTGTGCTTTATTGTCAGTAGCCACCTTTTTATCTCAATACTTTGGCAACCGCCCACTTTACGGCCGTGACGTCACGCCGTCGTAACATGGCCCTATGGCTGTGGTTATATGCCACATTCACCCCCCCCTTTAATAAAAGTGCAAAAACATTCAACATATTAATAGTGCACAACTTCAAAGCCAGAACATGGCCAACCTATCTGGGTAAACAGGTAGACTACCATTTACCCGCATAGCCATGTGGTTTATTCTGCCACATAATCAGACTATGTAGTCCCTGAGATACAGGGGCTGCCGACGAGCCCGAACAGGGCGGCGCCTCGGTCCGAGGGCGTCAGCCGGCACTTCGAGTTCGGGTGGGATTCCTGGGGCTACCGGAGGGAGATCCCAGTCCCCGGCAGTGTGGCGCGGATCAGCCGCCGCGGCGAGTTCTTGTGCTGATGGTGGGTTGACGCGCCTTAGGCGACTGGCATGCCAACGGGAGCCGTCAGCAAGGAGGAAGGTAGCTGGGCCCAATTGTGCCATTATCTGTTGGGGTGAGGACCAGAAGGATAGCAGCTTGTGGGACCGATGCGGCCGGCGGATACGGACCCAGTCCAACACCTTGAGTGTGTGTCCTCTCACCCGATGTGCCCTGTCGTAGCGGTGCTTCATCCGGCGTTGCGCCTCTGCCACCATGTCGCCGACAGAGGGTCCTGCTGCTGGAGGGCCTGGAGGATCCCTGCTGGGCGGCCGTAGTCGATCCATGGGAAGTTGGAGTTCCCGTCCGAGCATCAGAAGGGCTGGGGAGCTACCTGTCGTGGCATGTGGCGTCGCTCTGTAGTGCTGTAGTGTGTTCTGCAGGGCCGTGCTGAATGGGAGACCTTCGGTCAGATGTGCTCTCAGGCCGTTCTTGAGGGTCTGGTTGAACCTTTCCACGCCCCCATTGGCCTGCGGGTGGTACAGGGCCGTCCTGATGTGCTTAATCCCTCTCTCCCCTGTGAAGGCAGCGAAGTCAGCCGAGAGGAACTGGGGCCCATTGTCTGTGGTAATGGTGTCTGGCACACCCCAGCGGGCAAACAGGGAAGAAAGAAAGTCAGTGGTTTGCTGTGTGGTTACTGACCCCACGGGAGGACCTCCGGCCACTTGGAGTGGAGGTCGTAGGCCACCAACAGGAACCGCTGGTGATGAGGAGTGCCATGGAGCTCCCCACAGATGTCCACCTGGATGTGGGACCACGGCGTCGCTGGCCATTGGAGGGGCTGCAAAGGTGGTGTCGGGGGTGGGCCCGTCTTACCGCTGGTCAGGCAGGCGGCGCAGTCCTTGACCATCGTTTCAATGTCCCTGTCGATGCCTGGCCACCAAACCAGGGTCCTGCAGCGCTGCTTCACTCTCACAATGCCCAGGTGACCGTCGTGTGCCATGTTCAGGATGCGTGCTCGTAGAGAGCTGGGGATCACCGTGCAGAGCCCCCGAGCGACGCAGTCACCGTTCCAGCAGGAAAGGTCGTCTCTGACCCGGTGGTAGGGCGCCAGCTCCTCTGGCACCTTCGCAGGCCAGCCCTCCTGGATAAACGTGCGGAGCTGTGAAAGCACGGGGTCCTGTGCAGAGGCCGCCTGGAGCTCCTGCAGGAGACTGTTGTTCGGAGGGGCTCGTGCAGCATGAGGACCAGCTCTGACTCTGAGCCGTCCGGGGCGGTGTCTGGCGCTGAGGTGGGCGTGGCCCTGGAGAGCAGATCAGCCACAACGTTTTCTCTGCCGGGTGTGAACACTGTCGTGAAGTTGTAGGCCTGCAGTCTCTCTGACCACCGGTACAGGCGCAGCGGTTTGTGTCCCGATCCTGCCGTGGCCAGGAGGGCTGTGAGTGCTTGGTGGTCGGTCCGGAGCGTGAAGTGCCGCCCGTAAAGGTACATGTGCCACGCTCGCACGCCCAGACGCAGGCAAGCGCTTCTCTCTCCCCCACCGAATACCTCTGCTCCGTGGGAGTCAGAGATCGTGAGGCAAACGCCACGGGACGTTCAGTCCCCCCCTGCAGCTGGGACAGGACCGCCCCTACCGCCGTGTTGGACGCGTCGCAGGTCACCAGCGTAGGGCTATGGAGGTCGAAGTGGGCGAGCACTGGAGGGGAGGTGAGCTGTGTCTTCAGCTGGCGGACTGCCGCGGAGCACATGGGTGTCCAGGACCAGGGGGCATCCTGTTTGAGGAGTGCGCGTAGTGGCGCCGTGGTCTCGGAGTAGTGTGGAAGAAAACGCAGGTAGAACGCCGTCATGCCCAGGAATGAGGACAGCTGCGCGGGGCAGGAGGGCTCAGGCAGGCGTAGGATGGCTTCCACATTTGAGTGGAGCGGGCTGAGACCGTCGGCATTCAGGCGAAACCCCACAAACTCGATGACCGGCGCGGAGAAAATGCATTTCTCGCCGTTCAGCGTGAGGTTGTGTTGGGCGAGCACCTCTAGAACCCTGGTGAGGCGGTCGTCGTGTGAGGCTGCTGTCGCGCCGTGCACCACTATGTCATCCAGGTACACAACCACGCCAGGGATGCCGGCGAAGATGGTGGCCATGATCTTCTGGAAGCAGCTGGGGGCGGAGCTAAGCCCAAAAGGCATGCGGGTGTACCTGAAAACGCCCATGTGTGACACAAAAGCGGTGAGGTTGCGGCTCTCTGGGTGCAGCAGAACCTGCAGGTAACCCTGGCGGAGGTCGAGCTTGGAGAAGACTGTGGAGCCGTGAAACTTGGCAGAGAGCTCTTCTGTAGTAGGCAGAGGATATTTATCTGGTATCACCGCTTTGTTCACCTGTCTGAGGTCGATGCAGGGGCGCAGGCCGCCGTCTTCTTCCGTGCCACCACTAGGTTGGAGATCCATGGCGATGCGTCCACTCGTTCGATTATGCCAGCGTCCAGAAGTTTCTGCAGCTCGGCTGTAACATCAGCACGTAGGGCGAGGGCAGGCGGCGGAGAGGCTGAATGACTGGAGTCACCTCCGGGTTCAGGAGCGGCTGGTGGTTGAAGGCGGTGAGGCAGCCCAGTCCAGCGAACAGCGAGGGCCAGCGGTGCAGCCAGGGCGTGGTGACGGTTAGTATGGTGGCACCCATGTTGTCTGTAATGGAGAAGCCCAGGGCACAGAACAGGTCGAAACCGAGGAGGTTGGCGCCCTTGCGGGACACCTGAAAGGTAAAAGCTGGGAGAGTTCTAGCGCCATAGCGCACAGAAAAGGTCGCAGTGCCAACCATGTCGATCTTGGTGTGTCCATAACCAAACAGGTCTTCCGTGCCAGGTTTAACAGTCATTCGTGGAAAAAGTCGCCGGACCGTGGCCTCATTCAGGAGTGACTTGGAGGCTGCGGTGTCCAGCAGCAGTGACAGACACACGCCGTCCAGCTCGACTGCGCACCACTTGAACGGCTTGCTGCAGGCGCCCACCGAGTGGATGGTGGTGGAGCCAGATGCGTTGGTTAGGTGGGGCCCGGGGTCCACAGGATTAGAAACAGAGCGGCAGACTTTAGCAAAGTGGTTCAGCCTACCACAACGTTGGCATCTTTGTCCTAGCGCCGGGCACGCGGGCGCACGTGTGCGGTGTGATGAGGAGCCGCAGTTCCCACAATGTTGCCTCATCGTGGCGCCTCGACGTCCCGCGACGTTTACCTCCGGCTCGTCGAGAGGAGCAGTGGTGTCGGGGAGTGGGGCCGTGAGAGCAACAGTACGAGATGAAAGAGGCAGATGTGGAGCGAGGTGGGGAAGGGCTGGAGCTGGGTCCGAGGCGGCTAGCCGGGATGCTAACAGGGCCGCAGACTCGAGCTGGAAAGCCATTTCCACCGCCCTAGACAGCGACGTGTCGTCCGGCGATAAAAACAGCTTCTCCCGCAGTTTAAGGTCCGTCGTGTGTTCGGCTAGCTGGTCCCTAATCATCTCGCCCTCCAGATCTCCGAACCTGCAGAGGCTGGCTAGTCCCCGGAGGTCGGCGACGTAATGGTGGACCGACTCACCGGGCCGCTGTCGACGCTGCCGGAAGATAATCCGCCGTGCCATGACGCTCTGTGGAGCAGCGAAGTGTCCGGAGAGCAATGCCACACAGTCCGAAAATTTCGTGGCCGGTCCGAGGGTGCGAAAGATGCGTTGGCCCTCACAGCCCAGGCTATGGACAAGCATTGCCCGCCTTCGCGCGTCGCTAGCGTCGGCTAGCCCGAAGGCTTCAATAAAGGTCTCGAAGGACTCCAACCAGCGGGACCACGGGACTGGCGGCTCGCCAGGCAGGGCGAGGAACGGAGGAAGAGGCGAGAGTGGAAGCTCCATCCTTGTCGCCAAATGTTGTGTTTAATAAAACGCGTGGAGTCGGACTTTGTGCTCACTGTGCTTTATTGTCAGTAGCCACCTTTTTATCTCAATACTTTGGCAACCGCCCACTTTACGGCCGTGACGTCACGCCGTCGTAACATGGCCCTATGGCTGTGGTTATATGCCACAATGTTGTCAAACAATCTGATTTGCATAAATGTGTTGCGAGCCCATTTGCTGACCATGATTTGTTTACTGCATACATGCATTTTCTTCCTCTTAACCTGTTCAGGCTCATGAGTAAACTGGAGTCTATCTCAGCTGATTTTGCACAGGAGCCCAAAAGGCCGACCATCCTAGGAGCTACCTACCTACCAACTACCTACCTACCTGCCTAGCTAGCTAGCTAGCTAGCTATATTCATTCATTTCATCTGGAACATGTGGTCTGTCTTCTCTGTCATAAACAACTAAATGAATGACAGTAAAAATATTACTTTACTCACTTGGCATATTGTTTGTAATCAGTTGTGATTTCGTCACAAAAAAAAATCTAATTGATTATTTATTTAACAGTTGTCGTGGGCCTAAGATTAATCAACATCCACTGTGCCCGTTTATTAGCATATTCTCGAAGGGGAGCTGCCATTAACTGAGTTATCCTCTGTCACCACATCTAGCACTTCTGTTGAAATAATCAAATCACATATGTAAAGTCAAGCTTCTAATCTCATTTTCAAAACCTGATTATATTTTATGTTTGCAGGGCACGGCAGCCTCACTCACTGCAAGGTTGTCACGTCCGATATGAAGTTGTTGTATGTGTCCACTAATTATTTGTGAATCTTAAAAATACGGCGTGTAGCTGCTTTGTCTTGACAACCGCGGGACCTTTTTTTCTTTTGGAGATATTCTGAAGGCAAAAATCAGGACAGCTCGATCTTCGTGCAAAGTTTGGACTGTACTTGTAGAGGGAAACTGTAACTGTGTGGTAGACATGATGACTGTCCATTACATTGTTTTACAAGTTTTTTGATGACAAAAGTGAATTCTCTCTTTGCTACTATACACTCTGCTTGGAAGACTTTTTACAAGATTTTAGAAGGTGTCTTTCGCAATTTGAGTCCAGTTAACCAGAGGATTTGTGAGTTCATAGGTCACTGATATTGGACCAGACTCATGTCAGACCCTATTTTGGTAGACTGGCGCCCATCCGCTCGGCCTAAAAACGGGCGTGCCTTCCTTTCGTGTCAGCACAAGTCTTCTCTTTGGAGGCTCTATGATGGGGTGCAACATTGTAGCTAGCACCCTGAGTTGTGTTATGCTAAATTCTGGCTAGAAAAAAAAACAAGACTGGTCATGAATACATTTGTGAACTGAATCCAAAAATATTTTGGGGTCATTCCGCTTGGAAAAACATCCTTGGTGCAAGGAATCAGTTTAGTGAATATACAGTACATACAGTAGAAGCAAGATTCCTATTAAATGGAAAATCTGAGCATTCTTGTCTTTCAGTCAGTGTCGAGATGAAACATTTAAATCATTTAAATCGTCTCTCTTCAAGGGCCTATCACTTTGAACTAGTCAACATGGGGACACAGAAGCGCTATACTGTGAAAGAAAGGACTATACACAGGCAACCATCTCGTGTTGACAGTACAAAGCCTCAGGAAAAGAACCTTGAGAGGAGGCTTGCTTGAGACCGTTGCCATCGTTAAACGCCATTCACACATCAAGTCACGCCTCACGTTTTCCCTACTTTAGCAAAATCAACTTCCTTCTGCAGTTATTTGTCATTCCCTTGCTGTGTTGCGGTGAAAGCTCTCTGCAGTCACAAACTCCATCAATCCAATCATCAATATTACATGATATGCTACTACTACTACTACTATTAGGTAAATGCACTCAGCAGCGTATTGTATCCGAACATGTCTATTCACTGTATGCAGTATTTTCTAGATGCCAAAGATTAATAAGACATCTGGTCATCCAATCAAACTTATGGATACCAGTGTTCATTTAAAAAAAATACCAGCAATTACATGCAAATCTTCAATATTTCAGTCAATCTACAATTGGAGCTCTCAGGAAGCTCAGCACGCACATTTACCATGAGTCATATTGCTTTTTGAAAAAGCATAACAAACACAAAAAACAACAACAATGAATAGAATATTCATCAAGGCTAAGGTGATTCAGCCTCTTACCATGTAGAATAATTCCAAACGCATTTCAGATGAATCCATTCAAAACAAGAATGGGTGACAAAAAAGGAGTCTGTTACTGACCTTGCTTTATTCTCTTGTTCATGCTCATTTCCCCAGTGTGTGCAACAATTCAATTTCCCACAGTTCCCTCTCTGTCACATTACCACAAAAGAGTGGAATAACCTGATGGTGAAAGTGGAGAATTAAGGGGAACATTCACCTTGACAATGTCTTTCACGCCGATCTGATTAGCTGTCATCACCCATCTCCCAATGTCTTTATCCCCTTCTCACTTTCCCCCTCTTTCAGTCTTTCCAGTTAATCTTTTCACACATCTCAGACTCTGAGGACCCCCTGCCCCGTCATCTCTCTCTCTCTCTCACACACACACACACACACACACACACACACACACACACACACACACACAGAATTATTTCGAACATTCTTAAGGGGCTCTTACTAACTTTCGTCCAAAGTCCCAATCTCTGAACGCATATGTAAATTAATGAGATTCAAGGGAGTCTGTGTTTGTGTGTGTGCACGTGTGTGTAGTATGAATGTCTCCTGTATGCATACTCAGCCTTGTGAACTATAATAAGTCTCAAAAAACTCACTGTGGAAAAATCAAACGTCACCTGACGCAGCCGTCTGTGTGCGAACTTCTTTACACCCACTAACATGTGCCTCCGCGCACAGACACGCACGCACGCACACTCTCACAGCTCGTACAGAAAGTGCAACAAAAGAGCTGTGAACATGCTCACATTTGGTTCGACAGTAGTGTGAGATTTCAATATGCGTAGTGTTTCGGCGCGGGAAATAATTTTTTTTTTTGCACGTGCATGCCTGCGTACTGCTTTTATGGTCCATGTCATAAACGCTTATGTGGCTCTGCAGCTGCAGAGGGGCCAGAGAGAGAAGCCTTTGATTGCATCCACCCTATGTCTGGAGAAAGGGAAATAACATCAGGCGTCCGGAGCAGAAAGGTGAAAAATAACCTGTCATCATTTTTTTTTTCCTAAACTCGCCTTCAGCATGTCTTCCTTCATGTGCTCTCCTTCACACTTCTCAACAGCTCCAAGCTTGTCTGTCAGTTGTACCCACTTGCTGCTTACTGAACAATGAACAAACCGCCGGTGACTCTCTGACGACATTGAGGCGCAACTGTAGCGTAAGCACAAATCCACCACAAGATATATCTTATATCCTCCTGACTACCAGGGGAAAAAATTTGTCTGTCCAATCACATTTATTCTGAAATTCCACAATCTATGTGAAGTAATTGGACTACTCCAAAAGACATTTTTGAAATTCCACTTCATTTTTTAAACACTTATTAAACACTAATACTAGGCTCAAATACACTTAAAACAACTCAAACAACACTTTAACGCAGGGGTGTCAAACTCATTTCACATGGTGGGCCACATACGGCCTCGGTAGATGTCAAGTGGGCCGGACCACTAAAAATTATACCATACCAAAATAATATGTCTTTCCTTTGTTTTGGTCTAAAGAAGCACAAGAACACTCTGAAAATTTTGAAATGTAATGAACATATCTTTTACAGAACATTTCATGAAGCACCTAAGATTTCCTTAAACAAAGGTGTAATTTACTTTTCTCATTCACATATATGCATTGCAACCGATCCCACTGATTACACAAAGGCACAAAACTTTAACAAGTAATTGGTATTGAAAAATATAGTAATAGACTTTTAAGATTAAACGAGATTTATAAAGAAAGGAATTTTTAAACCATTTACACAAGCATATACAATCTAAATGTAATCCCTGCCTACACCTTACAAACTAAGGAGAATGCTGTAATATGTGTCAAGAATAAAGTATTCATGTGTCCTTGATAGCGTCTGCTGTGTTGGGTCTGTCTCAGTAACAGACTGAGGCTGCGGTTGTCTTCTTCTCTGATCAAAACAATGTTGTCTTTTCCTCTGATCAAAACAGTGAGTCCCTCTGGCGGATATTCCATGAACTGCACCTTATTAAAAATATTCTTTCCGTGTCTTTTATGCATTTTTTCACTGTTAAATCATCCTGCGGGCCTGATCAAACCTCCTTGCGGGCCGGATTCGGCCCGCGGGCCGTATGTTTGACACCCCTGCTTTAACGTGTTCATAAGAGTCTTATAAATACAATGCCAACAGCATTTCAAGACAAAATGTGTTTGATAGAAAGTATTACTTATCCTCTTTCCATAAAAAGTGCTTGCACTGAGGGAAGCCATTTTCTTCTATCGAGAAGTCAAAGTAACAAAGCCCCACCCCCGACAAATTTGGTATCATTGGGAAGCACTGAATGTCCTCTTTAGAGCGCAAAAAGAGTTAATGCGATTGGATGCACTGGGTGGGAGATATTTAGGTTCACAAATGTCCTCTACAGAGGACAAATTTGAACTACTGGTAGTCAGGAGGATATAGCGGCCTGTGCATCTGTTAGAGTGACAGGTGGCAAGCGGAGGGAAGCTAGAACTTTGTGAGGTTGCGCAAGGGTGGTCAATGAAATAAAAACGATACCTATGATTCCGAGAGGCATATAAAGCCATAGGGAGCTCGACAGCAGGCGCGGCTTTAATAAAGGCCGATCACATTATATCTCAATGGGTTTTGTCAAGACTGTGTGAGAACATGGTCCACGATACAGCATACACAGCAGCAGTAGTTAACATATGTTACACGGGCACCTTTGAGCCATGACAAAGTCATCCATTTGTTAGTCATTGAGAACCCACGTCCCAGTCTGGCCATGAGAGTTTCATCACTCTGTTATGTATCTGTTGTGCGTTTTCTAGTATTCCTAGATGTGCGAAGGAGCACTGCAAGGGGAGCGCAAAAATAGAGCAACTGCTGTGTTCTAAGTCACACGGAGAAGCTATTTCAATGCCTTTGAATGGGAGGTGTGAAGTGGGCAGCCAGTGAAGTCATTGTTGTTTTCAGAGAAGGAAGCCAGACATGTTGGAAGACATTTGGTGCGCAGGACACCCCATGAAAAAACATGCCACTGTGGCCAACACTTTGGTAGCATTCACTCTTTTTCTTTTGATTCAGATGCTCCAATGACAGCATGTCATGGGCATGGAAATCTGAATGAACATGTTGCTGAATTCATCTCACTGTGACTGTGTGTGTGTGTGTGTGTGTGTGTGTGTGTGCGTGTGTACACAAAGGGGGTGAGGCGATTTCATATGTGCAGCCTTTTTTTCAATGTTTGCTCTAACCTGTGTGCAAATATCAGGAAAGTGTGAGGTGCCATGTTGACTCAGTCGATCGATAGTTGACCTCCCAGGAAAAGTAAAAGGCCAGTCCTGTACTGTAATAACAGCGGTATACTATACCTTTGCATGAAGGTGTGTGCATGTACAGAACTGATACGGACGTAAAGAATGTAAAGTCGTCATGGCCAGCGTGCGATAAAGTCTTTTGTGCGAAGGCGCTTGGAGTAACGCTAACCGTAACCCTCCTCCAGTGGTGACTAGTTTTGTTGACCATGCAGGCTGGAGGAGCACCAGCGAAAATGAATGGGCACCAGAAATTAAGAATTTACAGTGCATTCTAATCACATTGATATGTTAATCTGATATGTATGTTAACCGGCGTGCTTTATAGTCTATCAAGTCAGCCAATACGTAATATCCAAGGACACCATCTACAGTATCCGGACATGTACAACTCCCTCATTTACTCTCCATCATCCTTGAGGTCATCTTATAAAGCCTAAAGGGGATACTGTACACATGGACGACATCAGACTTTGGAAAGAACCTTCAGCCTTGGTGTCTAGCTGTTTAAAATACAGTCATACCTCGGTTTTCGACCATAATGCGTTCCAGAAGGCTGTTCGAAAACCGAAACCACTCTCTTTTTAAAAAAAAAACCTTTATTGAACACGTCTGCTCAGTAATGGAACGCCACACGAGGAAGCGTCACTTCCTCATGTAAGGAAGGCGAGAGGAGTCAAGTGGCGCATTCAAGTGCGCTCAGTTTGTTCGAGAACCGAATTTCGGTCGTCATCTGAGGCATAAAAAACTCTAAATTTTTGGTGGAAAACCGATTTGGTCGAGAACAGAGACGTTCAAAAACCAAGGTTTGACTGTAGTTTCATCATCACTGGCAGGTTATGTGTTCCTTGTTCAGCCCCAAACCAGGCCTCTGTTGTACTACCAAGACTAACCTGTGAGAGGCAGCATAGTGCCAAAAGGCATCCAGACAGCCAGAAAAATACAAAGAAGACAGAATAGTACAAAGAAAAAACAGGAGAACCGTTTGTTTATCTGGTAACTAATTGGTGGTTTGAAACGCTTTGTAATTTTCATTGTAGTGTCTGACTTTGGTAGCATGACAGTCAAACTGAACTTTTGCCTCTGGTTGTTCCTAATTGGCCGTTTCACGTTTGGCTTGGTTGAAGTCACTTTGTGATCATAAATATTTAACAAGGTCCAAATTTGTTGGCCGACCGATTTCCGGGGAGAATAAAAACCCTCTGAACACAGCCCCCACCACAAAACAACCCCTCAGGATAATCTTACAAAGACATCCCAAAATCGGACCTTTGCTGACATTGCGGACGAGCGCAGGGGGCTGCGGTAAAGTTACGCCTATACAAGTTTGCAACACAGTGGTGGCACGATGACGTGTATTTGGGCTCTCATGTGTTTCATTAACCCACTTCATAAGCTTGTTTTGTGTAGTACATAAAATGTTTTCAGCAGAATGGGAGTGAAAAAAAAAAAAAAGTTAAAGGATGTCAGAAGAAAGATTAGAAGAAGGGATATATAGAGCAGCTACTGTAAGAGCTAAGAAGAGGCCGTGCAGTGAAAAGATGAGCTATTTAAAACACAGTCAAGCGTAAGAGAGGGAGAGAGGACACATCCAACCAGCACTTACCTACGGGTCACACACTGTTAATGGAAAAGATGGAGTGATGGGTAGATGGAAAGGAAATGTGATGAGTGAAGGAGGAAATGGATTAAAGGGGAGGGTGAACAAATTGAAGGATGGCTCCCAAAAATCGGTGCTGGGGAATCAGCAGGCGGAAGGGTTAACGCAATTGCCACATGGAGGCTCTCTCACATTTTAAAAATTGGTTGCTATGTTAAAAATCGGGACGTGTGTGTGTGTGTGTGTGTGTGTGTGTGTGTGTGTGTGTGTGTGTGTGTGTGTGTGTGTGTGTGTGTGCGCATGTGTGCGCGTGTGTGTGTACTCCACTTGTATTTCAATAAATCGCAACTTGTTTTTTTTTTTATTACAAGAGAGTAATGTGTTCTGGAGAAAATCATGGGGTACTAATCGCATTTCCAGTGTGACCCTGCTAATGTTGCTGCTATCAACGTTGCACATATCTGCCATTTCAGCAGCCAACGCACACATCCACACTGTTTCCAGCGTTGATTGTGGAAATTATTTTGTGACCGTGCACGTCATGACCGCATTACTTTCCATTACTTCTACTTGGCTTTGCACAACAAAATGATAAGTCTCGCCTACAAGTCAGCTCTCGAGTGCCCTCGCCTCTCTGTCTCTCTCTCTCTCCCACTGCCGTAAAAGAGTACACAGATGCGACACAGTGGCCGTCTGACAGCTGCGTACAGCAGCACACTCTTGCACCTGTCCGCTCACATTACAAGGCCGATTATTCGCCGTGCTCTGCACACCCATCGTGAATTTGTAATACATTTAGCGTCCATGCACCCCCTTGTCACACTGATCTATTTTTAACAGTGGCGGAGTGGGGAAGTATAGACCACTGCTGCGCAATATTCCACAGATGCTCCACCCTGAGAAACATCCCGACACCTTATTGGCTGTGTGAATTGCTGCTGTACAGACTTTGATTGAATTGTCATCTTATAATATTGCCAAAGGTCATTCTCTTGCCGTTTTGGTTTTCTGCAGAGGAAAATCAATATGTGTTGTCTGCTGCAGCTCTTTTGACTTTACCTTTTGATCTTTTCCCTTCCTCTCCTCCCATTTCTTACTTCCCTTCATTCTTTAATCCGTCTTCTGTGTTTGTGCTTCTCCATACACACTGAGAAGGTAAGCTTTCTGCTTCCTCTGTGTGTGCACTGCATGCACCGTTGGTGGTGAGGCTTTTGTGAGGTTTGGTAGGGGTGGGGGGGTTGATGCATAAAGGTCAAAGCTGACAGACTTTTAGCAGGGCTGCCAACAGCACATAGGAGGAATATACATGGGCTGTCCGATGGAGAAAAGTCTGCACAAACAAACATCTAGTCCAAGGGCACGTATACCGTACGGTAGATGCAGAAAATCATTTTACACACTCTGGATATAAAAACTGGGCGGCCCAGTGGTCCAGTGGTTAGCGCGTCAACCTCACAATACAGCGGTTCAATTCCGGTTCTGACCTCACTGTTTGGAGTTTGCATATTCTCCCCGGGCCTGCGTGGGTTTTCTCTGGGTACCCACATTCTGAAAAGATCCATGGCGGGTTAATGGAACACTCTAAATTGGCTTTAGGTGTGACTGTGAGTGTGAAAGGTTGCTCGTCTCTGTGTGCCCTGTAATTGGCTGGCAACTAGTTGCGGGTGTACCTCGCCTACTGGCCGAAGTCAGCTGGGATAGGCTTTAGCATGCCCACGGCCCTCGTGAGGAGAAAGCGGTTCAGATGATGAATGGATGGGTGGATGGATATCATATTATATATTTTTTTATTTTTTGCACAAAGTTAAAAATTTACGTTGTGTTCAAGCACCCATATCTGAAGTTTAGTTTGCAGGGGAAGGCAGCTGTTTCTTTTAGAATGCATTTCTAAAACTACTTCTATGCTGGCACCCTTTTTGAGCATTCTTGACCACAGTATACAAACACTAACTCGGTGAGGTATGAGAAAAACATTATGCTCATGACAGGTAAGACACCACTTTATGAGTTTAAATTAGCAATTTTCAACCTAGAACATGCAAACAACACACAAAAAGGTGAACTAATTTGCAGTGTCCTACAAATAAAAAAAAATCTTTCCACAAAGTAGAAATCACGTCATGTAAATCAGAACATTTATTTCAGTAGCTTACGAACTACATTAAGGGACATCTACCATCATCTTTAAGTTCAATCAACCTTCGTGAAGGAACTTCTTCTCAGTTTACCATCTCTCAATCATTGTCAGCTTTTCCTACTGCCAAGGAAGAGCAAATGCATTCCAAGGTCTCGCCTCAATGGCAGTGGTGGTTCTTCAATAATGTTCTGATCAGAGTCCTACCAAATGTCCTGATCTTTCAATTACATTTTCAATGGGACACTCGATTATAGTGAAACTCCTCTAGAACGAAACCTACATGGGCGAAAATACCCCCTAATGTGAAAAAATCTTCATGCATTAACACCATTCCCACTCTCCTGCCTCCCATACAATGAAAAAAAACCCTGTTGCGTTATACGAAATCTTTTTCTCTGCTCTTGCCCCGCTAAGAGATTCACTACAAAGAAGTTTAATCCAACAGCGACCTCTACTGCTTCATTTGGAAACGGCAACAGCAACCACCACACTGGTTTACACAGCTCCGAGTTTCCTGAACGCAACATACTCATAGCTTCTCTGCCATTGGCTTACCGAGCATCATCCTGGCCTCCGATTGGCCAAGAGGGACCTCACTACCTATGTGTGTAGATACAGTAGCTAGATCCGTGGAAGATAGAGTGGAATGTATCCGATTAGCTGCTCAGAGTAAATTGTTTGTGGATCGACGGACCGTCAAATAAACGAACGTTTCCTGGAATGCTTTACTTGTTATCATGCTAAAAACCTTACGCTAACTGGAGCGCTAATTAGAGAGAAGGCGAGTTCCATCGCGCTAACTATGGCCATCAAGGGCTAGGAAGTGTCCCGTGGCTGGCTTTAAAAGTTCATTGCATGACATCAGCTGAGCAACGCTGTCTTGGCTGGTAATCGAGGGGAGGTCGAGCCAGAGACAGTGAGATGGTGGAAAGAAAAGCCACCGGGTCCAGGAAGTATTTGTTATTGTTCGATTCAGATGCAGCATGAACGTTGCATTGCTAAAATGGCTACAAAACGGACCTTTGGATGTCAAGCAGCTAAGACAAGAAGAGCTCTGACGCTGGAAGAGAGGGTAAAACCGATCAAAATGAAAGACGGAGGAAGCAAAATAAAAGACATTATCCAAGATATTGATGTAAGTGAATGCTGATCGTAAATTTCGCAATTTCTTTCCCTTTTTCTACACCGACTATATGAAGTGTCAAATAAGTGTGTGCTCATACTTATGCATTATTGGAATAAAAGTAAAGAGTACACATACGATTGTGTGTGCGTGTACACATATGTTTGTGTGTGTGTGTGTGTGTGTGTGTGTGTGTGTGTGTGTGTGTGTGTGTGTTTACATGTGAGATCAAATTTGCTACAGTGAAAAACCCCTATTGTGAAAAATTTCTTGCTGCAAACAGGAGTTTCACTGTACTAAACCATTTGATTGCTGCAGCCCTCATATTATTGAGTCAAATGAGGTGGCTCGCTAACTTAATTTGCTTGTTTTGTATACACTACAGAAAGGCGTGAAAGCGTGTCAAAGTTGAACTTTCTTTGAAGAGAGATAACATTTGTTCTGCCTCCTTTCATGTAACTCTTTGTTCGATCATGTGTGCGGTGACAGTTACCATGACGACTGGCCGGGTGATCACAGAGCCCAACAGGTGTGCGTCTGTGTGTGTCAGCACGAAAAAAAAAGAAAAAAGAAGGACCCTGAGGCGTGACCTTGTGCATTACCACACCATACAGCACACAGTGTTCTATCAGCATGGTGCGGGAGAAAAATCACAGTTTCCTTCCTACGATCACGGCCGCCCAACCAACCACCCACATCCGCACACAACACAATCCATCATAACCCTGCTGCAGACCAAAAAATCCATACCGATCTTATTAGCAATGACTTTGTATGCCAATTAAAAAGCTCATGGCTGGATGTGTGTCTACAGTCTGCTGTGACTTCACAATGCAGGACTGTCATCCCACAAGCACACATGGACATGCACACACACACCAAAAAAAAAAAACCCTCCACAAAAGTAATTCAAGCAACTTTTAAGAATGATGGTGATACAGAGTAGCATCTCTTTTGGTTGCATTGTACCAAAAATGCAAACCAGCACACAAAGCGCTGCCAAAAATGAGAAGCACGGGGACACCTTTTCTGCTTGTTTAAGTATTTGTGGAACCTGGAAACAAACAAAACAATGGCGACATAGCGTCTATAAAGCAACACAATTTTGGAGCTTCTGAATGACATAAGGGCTGACTTGGAACTAGTCACAAGAAGGAGTTATCATAAACAAACATGGCCTTTATGCCAGGGATGTCAAAGATACGGCCCGCGGGCCGGAACCGGCCCCCAAGGAGGTTCGGTCCGGCCCGCGGGATCATTTAAAAATGAAAACAAAAATGCATTAAAGACACAGAATGAATATTTTAAATAAAATGCAATTCGTGGATTATCCGCTAGGGGGTACACTGTTTTGATCACAGTAGAAGACAACATTGTTTTGATCGGGGAAGAAAACAGCAGTCTCAGTCTGTCAACGAGATGGACCCAAGGCAGCAAATGATATGAAAGCGCCAATGAATGCTTCTTGACCCCAAAACAAAGGAAAGACATGATGTTTTGGTGATTCATAGCACAGTATGGTATATTGTTAATGGTTCGGCCCACTTGACATCGACCGAGTCCATATGTGAAATGAGTTTGACACCCCTGCTTTATGCTTTGAGCTGGCTTCACCCCAAATAATCGTCGTGACTGACTCACTCGCTGTAATTCAGTCATATTGTACATTGGTTTGCCTCTTCCACGAAGACTTCCAATTCTGTCACCTCAAATTGTATTTTGCGCTTGCAGCCCTCTCCCTAATGTCCCATGGTTAAAACAATCCAAACTACCAAGAGTGCGAAACCCACTTTGAAAAACAGCCTCCATCAATTTTACACTTGTTGCCAACAGCGAGCATTATTTTTATAAACTGTGTGAACACGCAATTTAGCAACAGCTATTTGGGATGAGTCTTATTAACTCAGACTCACACCCAAAAGCAGTAAGATCATACTTGTGTCCCGCGTCATCATACTCGTCATCTGTGTGTTTTGTTCATTTTATGTACTCGTCCTAAACATGTTTCACTTTTTAACCTTGCTTGGCAATGATGAGCCTAACCCTCGCAATATCGTCATCATCCAAATTAAAAGTGGTCTGGTGGTTAGCAGTGTGCCTGCATTACAGTTCTGATGTTCTGGGTTCAAATCTCCACTCGATCCCTCTGACGTGGAGTTTACATGTTCTCCCTTTTGCCTTGATGTGCGCTGTAACACCCTGGCAACCAGTCCAGGGTGTAACTACCTCTCACAAATATTGTCTCTGCTCTCGGCAGTGACACTGGCAAGAATTCATTCTTGTTCCATTATTTCAGACAGAAAAACAACATACCAACACATGGTGATGTCTGTTTTTGACCGGATCTGGTATTGTTTGAAAAAAAAAGTTTTTTTCAAATGTCCATCATCATTGTGAAAAAGTCATTTTAACTGCATGTGTGGATAACCGTGACGGGGGGACTGTTGTTCAGTCAGTATGCAGCTGAGACTCAACTGAAGTTATTAGCTGGCAATCAATCTGTCGTGCCTCTCAATTGATCTTCTGGCCACGCACGCACACACACACACACACACACACACACACACACACACACACACACACACACACACACATTTAGCGAGGGGCCAGTGGAGGGAGATTTTGAGCAAAGGGCTGAAGAGAGCAACAGAGATGTAAGGAAAGATGGATGAGACAGGAGGATAGTGAGTTTTGTCTCAACCTTTGTGTTTGCCTCAGCATTGATCTCTGTCTCACCTCAACAATCAGGTCAGCAGCCCATAGATACACACACACACACACACACACACACACACACACACACACACACACACACACACATATTTGCTGAGGCCCTGGCTTTGACCGGCTGACTGGTCAAATTAAACCGAAATCGCTGCAGGGCTCCAGGGACACACACACAGACAAACACACAGACACACACACACAGACACACACACAAACACACACACCTATGAATCAATCACAACGCGTGAGGATTTTGAGACGATTTCTGAGTTTAAAATACCAGGACACAACATAAGGATGTGACACTCAAACTTGCATCACTGTTGTGTATTTTTTATGGGTGTAACCATGTTTGTGTGTGTGTGTGTGTGTGTGTGTGTGTGTGTGTGTGTGTGTGTGTGTGTGTGTGTGTGTGTGTGTGTGTCTTTGCGAGATGTCTCATCGTAGTTCTGCTGTGTAAGCACCTCAGACAGACAGCGTTGTTGTTGTGTATCCACAGAGGAAATAAAATAACAGCCCACGTCTTTTCAACCCACTGACAAGTAACTCAACCTCCCCCCTCCCTCCCCCCATTCTCGCTCTTCACCTTCTTCCTTTGTTCTGCTATTTTTCCTCCTTTCACACCTTTGCAATTATCCCGCCACCTATTATATGTGCCGTTCCCTATACGTTTTTTTCTTCACACTAATTTGTGCTGTTTTTTGTCAATAAGGGGAAAATGATAATTGAATTACCGCTCAGTACACTGTAGAAAATGGGGAGTGAAATTTATTTAAAACGCGGGGAGGTTTTTCCGCTCAAAAATTCTAAGTACATTTTATCAGGAACGTTTTTGAGTACCTTTTAATAATGTATTCTATTTTTTTTTTAAGTCACTCAAGAGTTGAGACAAGGTAAGACATTTTTTTTGAATGCAGCACATTTAATAGCAAAGGAAACTCACTGTGGTTGAGGATCAAACTCACAACCGCCAATTTGGGAGACAGCCATGCTACCCCTGAGCCACGTCGCTGTAACTGTGTGTTAGTGTATGCCTTGTGTCAGGTGGAATCTTCGTATAACTCTAAGTTTTTGGTCACGTGGCTACACCATCAATACACTGAGACAGTATGGAGCAGTATGGCTTAGGTGTAGCGTGGCCCAATCCCAACCTGGAGTTTGGGGCTTGGATCCTCGAACACAATGAGTTGCCTTGTGCAGGAAATGTGCTATTTATTTATTTCTATCTATCTAGCTATATAAATATATTTTTATTTTGTTAACTTTTCTTTTGATGGCGGCGCGGACACCCGCAGCGGCTCGTCTTGTTTTATGTGGAGAGGGAAGAAATTTCATCTGTGCTGTATGTTACACATACTTACAGCACATTTGACAATAAAGTTGTATTCAATTCAATATTCAATTCAATTTAAAAAAAAAACCGCTGCCTTACATTGAGTGCCCTTTTTTATTTGATAAACTAGTAAAAACTTACTCTAAAACTCTTTTTTACAGTACACTAGCAAAATGAATGGATACATTGTGATACTGCTATCGTTTGTTATCAGATGTGCACGTACATTTTCAAGTGTCCTACGAATACGAAGATGTTTGGGAAAAATCATGATCACACACATTTATGAAGTGGGGGAGGGGGACGGGGGGGTTCAATCAGGTTAATCACAACAAAATATGGATTCAAGATTTCTGTCTCAGTGTTTGAGAATAGCGCCAACTACCGCAGCTCTCCGTACGTTGACAGCCATCCTGTTTGAGATACAATGCTTCTATCTACTGGACATTCAGTAAAACGCTTGCATTTGGTCATCCCTTTTCGTCTCCTGTCTTAAAGAAGGGGTGTCTGTGTCTGTGTACTTAGGGCCGCTGTGACAGTTTGACAGTGCGCTCCTCCCTGTCGCCCGGTGTCAGCCATTCATCAGCAAAGTCCCCTGACACCAACAATGGCCTTTTTCACCAGCCTGATCCCATCACAGCAAAGACCCAACAGTCACCCGTGGTGATGCTTTACAAGTGTGAAATTGACATAGTGTAACTGATGAGGTTTTTGTTCTTTCAATATACAGTATATCTATAATATTTTCAACATAACTGTTAAAAAGCATGCTACTATGTTCTATAAGGGCTGGGCAACTTAAATGATGGAGGAGGCCAGAATTTTAATCAGTACTTTTGGGTTGGCGACATAGGACCATGCACTACCTAAGCATATGGACAAAACAGGAAAAACATTTTTTTTTTGATTGAGCCAATGTACTTTCAATATATTAATATATCTCGTGCTAAATAAAAAAAAAAAAACAATAAGAAAGGGTTTGAACAATCCAAAAATAACCACATACTGTGCCCTACGATTGGCTGGCAACCAGTTAATGGGTGTATCCTCCCGACTGCCTGCAGACAGTTTTGTAAGATTTTGCCCACGATCCCCATAAGGCTAAAATATGCATTCAAGAATGGCACAAAACTGCTCAACTGCGAACTAACATTAAGTGCACGAAGACATTCTGTGCAATTTTTTAACACAAAAATCAACTCACTCCGAATTTTGATATTATTTACTACATTTACCAAGCAGGTCATTCCAAATCCCCCCCCCCCCAAAAAAAATATTAGCAGGCTGTTCAACGAGACTTCCGATCAGCTTCGTGAAGCACTCAGAGTGTTTGATGAGGAGTCCAAAAAGCTTGGGCCAAGACAAAACTGATGCATGTTGGCGATGGACCTGACCCACCATCTTTTGTATTTGATGGCAAATACAAATTTGCCAATTTGTCTCCACCTTTAAATATCTCGGCTCCACGGTGACCAACAATGGAGACCTAAAAACAGAGATTGACCGTCACCGCGCCCTTGCAGCCTCTGTCATTCAGTCCTTGTGGAGACCACTGTGGCGCCACCGGCACACATTCCGGGCAACAAAGCTCAGAGTCTACAATGCCTCAGTCATCTCTGTTCTCCTGTACAGCTCCGAAACCTGGCCACTGAATAACACTCTCGCGGCCAGGCTTAATGGCTTTGACTCCAGGGCCCTCAGGAGGATTGAAGGTATCTCGTGGACCAAGCACATCACAAATCAGGCTCTAAGAGACAAAACCAAACAGCCACCAGCCTCCCGTCTCGCAGCAATGTGGCGAGTGAGTGCGACGGTATGGCCATGTCATCTGCCTGCCCCAGGAACACCCTACCAGCACCATCTTGGCCTTCAACCCCCAGCAAGCTGGCTGGAGAAGACACAGAGGTGCCCCCCGCACTCGTTGGCTGGACGTAATAGCCCTGGACCATGGGGCCTGCAATGTGACCCTGGAACAAAGTCAACACCTTGCCCACAACAGATCCAGATGAATCAGAATCAGAATCGCCTTTATTGTCATTGTATAAGCTTACAACGAAATTTGGGTGCCACTCCTTAGTGCATTTCGTAAAAGAATACAAATAAAATAAATAGATAAAAAAATAAAATAGAATAAAATAACGGTTTGATAAATACAAAACACAACACACAACAACAGCAGCAGTAGTGGAAGAGACCTGGTTGTTATGGTTGGCTCGAGGATTAAAGAAGAAAAGATACTCCTGTTTAATATAGTGCAGTTCAAGACCCAATGGAAGTGGAACCAGGTGATTGCTGCCATCTCATGTTCCAATGGAAAACTATTCAGTGGACCCCCCACTAATCACGGGGGATAGCCTGCAAATAGCAACAGCCGTAAATAATTGACGGCCACTGAAGTGCAGTGGATTTCTTTTGTAGACCAAAACATCTTAAAAATGCGGTAATAAACCGCCAACATGCATTTTCCATGAAAAACGTTTTTTTGTTAGTTAGCATTTATTTCGATCTCAGTTGAATGAAACTACTTTTTCAATTCCAATTACATTGTTGGTTTTCATTATGACACGTTTGATCCATCCACTTGTACTTGACCTTTTTAGGGTCATGGGTAATCTAGCGCCTATTGCCAGCTGTCTTTGGGGTGTACTCTGGTCTCCTCTCCAGCCAATCACAGGGCATAAAAAAAAACAAAAACATGAAGGATTGGGATTAAAATGAGCACAGGTAGGAAACGCAAACGCGCCTAAAAGTGAGTGCATAAACACAGCAGATTAAGTTACAACACAAATAATATTTTCATGGTAAATTTGGTATTCACTTATACAGTATGTGGAAAGATGAAATCAATAATGATCGAGCTCTGCCTTAACATCACGTTGGGTTCATGTGAAATGGGATGCAGAGTTTGTACAAATGTCTCAGCTGCTCGTAATTGGATTTCTCACTCCTCAAACCACTTGTAAGTGAATCTCACTTTCTGTCTGCCGCACGCACACGCAATGACAAAAAAAGAAACAAAATCACGCAAGTAACTTTTTGAAACATTCAAACATTGGAACACACAGATACCCTGAGGCACACAAAGCGTGTGAGCGCACCCCGTGATTCTTAACAAGCATCTCAGTCGAAATCTCACACGCTCTTAATAAAGTGACAGGTCTAGCATTTCATTTGGATTAAGAGTTTTTGTATACACTGCCTGCAATAAGAACTAAGTGCGTCTCACAGGAGGCCGTTGGAACCGTGCCTGATATTGTTATGGCTTTGCACAATGTAAGCAGAGTTGCGTTGGGTTTTGTTTGGCAGCGCAAAATTAGCATCATAGACAACAGCGTTAGTTTCGGATTACCACTGAAATACAATAGAATAGAATTTTAATGTCACTGTCAAAGGAACACTGAAAATCTCACAACGTGCAGCGGTGAGGTAAAAACGACAAACACACAATAAACAAACAAAAATGCTCACTGTATTTACACATCATACCGGTATTCACATTTGGGAGAGAACGTCTATTTTATATGCTGTTGTATGGTCAGGCATAATGTGCAATTATTGATTTTATTGCTATATTAAACTACCACAGATTTTTTATCAAACAATACCGAGCATCGCATTGTTATTGCGTATGGGCTGTTATAGTAGCGCCAGCCTTTGAAAAAGATGCTTTTGCTGTAATGAAATACTTGTGATGGGATGCAAGTTTGCTTCTCAGTACATCTAACAGAAACTTTAACAGCAGCAGAACATGATCAATGGTGTGCACCGACACCTGGTGAAAGCCAACACGTCGCATCCATGCAGAGTGTGTGTGTGTGTGTGTGTGTGTGTGTGTGTGTGTGTGTGTGTCTTGTTAACTCTGGATGTGAAGGTGCAAATGCCAGAAGCAACGTGGGAATGACAAAAGGAACTCTCACGGTGAGCTATATGAAGACGTGTGAGTGCCACTGTCGCCGTGTTTGTGGCGGGCCCTAACAAAGCCCACGCTCCTTCATAAGCAGATTAATTAACAGTCACACAAAGCTGTCAAAGTTGCTGTCAGACCACATGTAGGTTTTACACAAAATTACACTGTACTGAAAATAAATATCTTCGCTGTACCAATGAAAAGCAAGACGATCCACACCGTAGCGCCTCTGGGAGTGACAGATAATAATGTAAAAAGTTACATCTTTAACTTTGGAAATTGATTTCAAAGACCAAGAGGGACCCTTTTTTTTTATATATAGTTTAGATATTAAGTGTGTGTGTGTGTGTGTGTGTGTGTGTGTGTGTGTGTGTGTGTGTGTGACTAATCCGTATGAAGGAAATGCCACATTTATAGTTGCGATGAGCATGTTGTAAAATGACAAAGAGAAAACATGATATATTTTATCACATCATTAAGGATACCAAGGAACAGTTATTGTAAAGATGTGTAAAATAATGAAACTAGTGTTACTTGTGTACAACCGCTGTAAATGGTTAGAGCTCATGACATTTACGTTGGACTGGTGTAAGAGTCATGTGACACAAGTGTCTCTGAGTAACCAAAATTATCCACGCTCAAATTAATAAATACCCGTAGATTAAAAAAAAAAAAAAATCCAAGTAGCAAACTGAATTAACTCTTGGTTACAACGGACGGTAGCTCATTACTTCTCACTTTTTTTTACGATGACATGTCAGGGGTTGGTGAGGGTTTAGGTAGCTTCAGTTTACAGAACGCTCACAGTGAACGTCACATATGTTCAAATCCATAACGCCATTCACCTTTTTCTCATCTCCCCTTTCTCTTCGGCATCATCAACAGGGGAGGCGACACCAGCTGTACTCCAACCAGTGGCTCCATTTTTGGGGGGAGGCCACTTAAAGTTCAGTGAAACAGCCCAAACGGTTCTGGGATCCACAAACCCGGTGAATAAAAGTCACCGTGTGATTTTCTCGTACAACGTACGCAGGAGAACGTGATAACTTTCACCACGATTCAGCGTTTAATTATTTTGTAAGTTTGCTTTTTCCCCGTCCCAATGTTGGGAAACCAACCTGGCGCTAGAGGGCGTAAGAGACATACAACTGCAGCATGTGGTGAAGAAACATTGCCATGAAGATGAACTCTGAAAAGAAACGAATCGGAAAATGAAGGTGTTTGTCCTCTCGCCTTCACGCCTATGTCTTATAAATCTATGCGTTAGACCAAAGACACTTTATTGAAAGACGTTTTAATAACTGCATTGCTTCACAGAGACAACAGAGTGCTTGAACATCTGAAATAGTTTAGTTCTTTATTCAAATGAAAGAGCAGATAAAAACATTAAGGCAGAAAAGCAGCGAGCGTTAAACTGCAAAATGTAAAATCAAGAGTTTAACAGAACATGGCTTGATTCGGAAATAAGAAAATAGAAAATTATGAAGCCGGAAAAAGCAACCAAACACAATATGAGAATCAGCACGCGTATGCTTGTGCATGTGTGACAGAAATTAAGGTGGATACATTTGTGCGAAGTGAGGAAGAGTGCGCCTTTCGGAAGAATAAAGTCCGGTCATCTTTTACCCTTTGAATGCGGGGAAACACGAAACCTGTTGAAAATGTCAAGCAATGAGTTGCTTTATTTGGGCCTGGAGCAGCTAACTGTGATGGGATTTAATCAGAAAAGACGAACTTCATGTAAGGAAACAGCATCAGACCTCAAAAGTTGATGTGCCACACAATTAAAAGAACGTGTGCACCCATTTAGGGTTTAATGCTTTACTGAGACACAATTGCAGAGCTCCCGTGTATATTTTGAATTTTAACTAAATGTGGATGGAGGGCATCCTGCAACAGCGAATGCAGGGGAAATGTTTATTTACAAATAGGACCAAGACTGTTTGGGACATAACATATACAGACAGGCGCATCTCAACGAAATAGAAGATTGTGGAAAAACGTATTCATAATGTTTCAAGAGTTCAGTTGAAATAAGTGAAACTGATACAAATTTGATGCCATTTATTACACCAAGTGAAGTATTTCATGATTGTTTACACACACACACACACACACACACACACACACACACACACACACACACACACACACACACACACACACATTTCTAGTTTAAGGCTAGCCCCGCCCCCCAAAATTTACCATCCCCAGATATTTGATGGCATGAGAAAAAAATATATATTTTGAATGTGAAAATTGAGAACCGGTAGACATTTTCTGATGAAAATATGCCCGGATTAGTTCAATCCAGTTTCAGTTTTTGAATGAACTACTGAAACAAATGAACTTCATACATGGATAATAATATTCCCTTTTTAGGGGATGCACCTGCATGTAAATGTTTTCTGAATGATAATGAAACAATTTACAGAGGGAATTTGGGTCTCTTCTAATAGTCAGTGAAAGCCATATATGGTGAGGCAGGGCGAAGAGGTAATGACGCTATTCAGACTTAATAATGGTAAATCGCTGACAAAATAATTGTATGGTTGTGGGGACGGGGAGGGGTGGAGCATATGTATGGCATACGACATTATCTTCCAAAAATATACAACATATACAGTTTGCACATCTTTTACTGAAAACACATTTTGCAACAATTTTTTCCCCCTCCTTCATCAAGGCAACACAACTGAATTAAAATCGATTCATGTTGGAATATAGAAGGCAATATGATGCAAATTAATTCACTTTGAAAATGAAATCTAAAAAAAAGTCTGCCCTTATTCAACATTGTGTACACTTTTTCTGCATTCCCACAAATGGTTGTGATAGCTTAAAACATATTTCCTGACGTATTGACTTTCACTCAAATAGATACGATGTCTAATCGCTGAGCGTGAAACAAATAGGGGCCCCTCCCCAACTAGACAGTGCAGTGATGACTATTGATAATTCAAGTTATTAAGCTCCATTCAGTAAAAAGCATTATTATTATTTTCGTCAATAATACGTGTGTGTATGTCTCTGTCTGTGTGTGTTAGCGTGTGTTAGGCAGCGTGGTTTCGCCCCTGGAGAGCCCAACCTCCAGATGCGCCCGACAGCAGGACAGCAGCACATCTGATTGATTAAACTTGCTTCCCAATACACAAGTTGTTTACCGCTTTAACCAATGTTAGTGTTTGGAACACTTTTTTTCCCTTCATAAAGTTTCATTGACTACAATTTCGCATGTACAGAAATGACTGATTTTTTTTTTTTTGCAAACACAAGAGCACTGAAATGTGAGTAGAATGTACAGTGAGAGAGAGTGTGCGTGTGTGTGTGTGTGTGTGTGTGCTTCCCTTTTAAAACGTCATCTCCTTGTCTATACTGTCTATATCCTCCTTCTCGTCTGTCCACGCATTTCTCAGTCAGTCTTCTTGGCCCAGGCCAGGTCATCAGATCGAGGCTTTTGTCCAGTAAGTCGCTCGATCAGATGCTCCATGCGCCTCCAGAAGCCCAGCTGGTCCAGTGGATAGTTACACCAGCCTGGGTGAACAGAACATTACACCAAAAGAATGCGATAAGAAGAGTTGTCTTGAATGTCAAAAAAGGAACATTTGTTTTTCTATCTTTGACAGATCTCTTGCTCATTCGGGTCGTGTTTGAACTGGAGCCAGTCCCAGCAGGTTTTGGCAATCGCGGGCAACGACATAGTATGCATTCAATAAGCACGCAAAGGGCAAGCGCTCCCTCGCAATGGCTTGTCTCTAACCATCCATTTCCCAACCGGCTCTCTTTTAGCCTCCAGACAAGCTGAGCTCATCTTTCATTTCACATTGCTTCACCTCTCATGAGTGACCTTAATGTCCATCGAGTGGAATGTCCTCATCAGTCCTCACCTGCACCGCAACCGCCGTTTTCTCTCTCGCACCACAACGCACACGGCTCCACATTGCTAGGTCTACATTTCGGAAGCAGCGATAGGTGCTCATCTTAGTAAATTACAGTAGAAATGAAAAGTTTATTTCAGTTGATCAATTCAAAAAGTGGAACTCGTAACATTGCAAACATGGAAAGATTCTCCATACAGTCACTTTATACCGCTTATTATCAGTGTCACTGTTGAGCTGGACTCTATCTCAGCTAACTTTGGGCAACAGGCATGGTACACCCTGGACTGAGCACCAAATAAAGTTCATATTTCCTCTCTTTCCCAATTCCTCTCTCTTTCTCTCAAGATACATAGAGAGATAGCGATAGAGACAGACAGACAGCTATCACCAATTCTGCCCACAACCATTATGGACAACATTTCTAGCCGTAGTCAAGATGTTGAGGGGGTCTGGTTTTATGGCCTCTGTATTGCACCTCTGTTTTTTTTCTCTTCTTTTTCCCCTTCAGATGATGCGGTGCTCCTGGTTTCATCATGCCGCGATCTTCAACTCTTACTGGAGTGATTTGCAGCCGAGGGTGGAGCTGTTGGGATGAAAATCAGTTCCTCCAAATCTGAGACTATGATCCTCAGTTGGAAAAGGGTTAAATTAGGGAATGCCCCTCCAGATCAGAGATGAGATCCTGCCCCAAGTAGAGGACTTCAAGTATCTTGTTCACGAGTGAGGGGAGGATGGAGAAGGACATCAACCGGTGGATGGATCGGTGCAGCATTTGCAGTGATGCAGATTTGGTATTGGTCTGTCGTGGTGAAGAAGGAGATGTGCTGAAAGGTGAAGCTTTCAATTCACCAGTCGATCTAAATTCTTACCTTAATCGATGGTCGTGACTGAAAGAGCAAGTTCCCCAATACAAATGACCGAAATGAGTTTCCTTCGCTTTTTCAGATTGAGAAGCTCAGAGTCAAGCCGCTGAATCACCACATGGAGAGGAGCCAGATGACGTGGCTCGAGCATCTGCTTTGGTGGCTTCTTGGACGCCTCTCTGGTAAGGTGTTCTGGGCATGTCCCACCAGCAGACTGCCCCGAGGACGACCCAGGGCACGCAGAAGAGAATAGCACTTCTGGCTGGCCTGGGAACCCATTGGGATTCCCTCGGAATATCTGGACCGAGTTACCGGGGAGAGAGAAGTCTGGGCTTCCCTGTTGAAGCTGTTGCCCCGTGACCCGACTCTGGATAAGTGGAAGAAAATAGATACAGTAATCCCTCGTTTATCACGGTTAATGGGGACCAAAACCACCCACGATAAACGAAAATTCGCGAAGTAGCGACCCCACGTCGGCTTCCAGTGCTGAGGTCGAGCTCCGGCCTCCCTGTGTGGAGTTTGCATGTTCTCCCCGGGCTTGCGTGGGTTTTCTCCGGGTACTCCGGTTTCCTCCCACATTCCAAAGACATGCATGGCAGGCGAAAACGCGAATGTGTGTGCAAGCTGGCAACCAATTCGGGGTGTCCCCCGCCTACTGCCCGAAGACAGCTGGGATGGGCTCCAGCACCCCCCGCGACCCTAGTGAGGATGAAAAAGAGATGAATGAATGAATATATATATATATCCATCCATCCATTTTCCGAACCGCTTTATCCTCACTAGGGTCGCGGGGGGTGCCGGAGCCTATCCCAGCCGTCCTTCGGGCAGTAGGCGGGGGACACCCTGAATTGTTTGCCAGCCAATCGCAGGGCACACAGAGACGAACAACCATCCACGCTCACACTCATACCTAGGGACAATTTAGAGTGCCCAATCAGCCTGCCATGCATGTTTTTGGAATGTGGGAGGAAACCGGAGCACCCGGAGAAAACCCACGCAGGCCCGGGGAGAACATGCAAACTCCACACAGGGAGGCCGGAGCTGGAATTGAACCCGGTACCTCTGCACTGTGAAGCCGACGTGCTAACCACTGGACTACCGGGCCGCCCATATATATATATATATATATATATATATATATGCAAACGGTCCGTGAGAAGCTGCGAAAGTCAGCAAAACAACAGCGAGTCACATAGAGCAACATATACAATACTGTACTCCATGTATATGAAAAAAAATAAATATATATATATTTTTTATGAATATGCTTGAAAAAAATCCGTGGTGGACTGAAGCCGTGATAAACGAACCGCGAAATAGCGAGGGATCACTTTAGATGGATGGATGGGTCCTCGCATCTCCCTCAAAGTCAGCTGGCATAGGCTTCAGCAGTGTTGAGATCCCCTTAAGCAGTGCAAAGAATGGATGGATGGATGGCCACAACAACAATATATCCACATTTTCAATGGGTTTGTGACTGGTAGTGGCTGGGAATTGGCACAAATCCAAATTGGACTAAACTAATATCTGATTTATATTCAAGTACAGACAAAAAGCCCAGTGGGATTTGAAAAAACAAACAAATAAAATCAAACTTGTATATGGGGGGGGTCGCAATCGACCCGCAACTCAGCCTAAAAAGGGCTGTGCGTACTCTAGCTCCCCTCGTATGATGCCCACACATTGTCACCGCCCGTGATGTGTTTACATCGGGTGCATCGTATGGCTACGGGGAGGTGCGCCTATGCCACGCGCAAATGTCTGCGCCGTGTCCCTTCAGTAACCCGCCCTCTGCTAGGAAGACCGCAAAGCAGCCAGAAGTTGTGTTTGATTTCACTCCATCTCTCCTTCCACAGCCGTCTCCGCCTTTCAGCAGCACACTCCCCCCCCCCCCAAATCCCTGCTTCCTACCCTTCCTCATCCTTCACTCTTCCTCCCTCTGCCTGTGAAGTCCTATTTGTTAGAACAGACAGCAGGTTAGCATTAAATATACATGGGGATTGTCAGCCAGTGGCAAACACAAAGGCAGCTCGGCGTGCCCCAGTGGAATCCGAGGCTGCTTTGCTGAGGGAGACTGAGGTGGTGTCGGTGGGGGGTAGTGGGGTGTGCTGTCACTGTCCCCTGTGGGTGCTGGACTGCCACCAACCCACACAGGCACACGCACAGGTTAGAAATCATGAAGAGGTCACAAAAGCTAGCATGCGCACAGATGCTCAAGTATGCAGATGCAGGCCAGTGCGTGCATCTACAAACACACACTTTTCCCTGTGACACCCCCCTCGGCTCGCTCACTCACATCTGGCGTCCGCTGGGGCGCCAGGGTGACGTACGAGCTCAACCCCCTTCGCGTATCCTGCCGCTTTGCCTCTCCCTCTCACCCATATGCGCAAAGAATAGCGAAAGTGGCTCTAATATGGGGCCAGCGTCTCTCAAGACTCAAGACACACGCAAACGACATTTTTGTGGAGTTATTTAAAAGCCAGCGCCAATTTGTCAGACTTCTTAAGTGAAGACATTCTGTCGTCTTGGGTTTCAATTAAGGCCGTGTGAAATGGCCGCCCGCCAAACAATCTTCAATTGACCATGATCTGTTTGTCACACTGGGATGGACATTCATTGACCGAAATTGGACTATGCACTCTTTTGAGTGGTATCCAAATCTTGACTTCACTCTGTACAAACAGAGACAAGCACCACAATTCATGACGGTAGCGACATTTGGAGCTCACAAAAGGTGCAGAATCAGCGAGTGAAGAATACATCATCACACAGCACAAAAAGGCACACTCAGTTCACGCCTTCTTCAAATGGGTATCATTTGATTGTTTTAGATTTATGTCACAAAGGTTTTATGCATGCAAATCTTGACTATATTTTATTATTTTACAACCGCATTAGGTGCAGCATACATATACAAATTCAGATTTAACAGGAAGATAAATGTGTCCTAAACCTATGACTTCCTGTCAAATATCTAAAAAGTATTCTACTGCTTTGGTAGTACAGTCAAACCTCGGTCTTCATCCATAATCCGTTCCAGAAGGCTGTTCGAAAACCGAAACCACGCTCTTTTTAAAATAAAAATGTTTACTGAACACGTCTGCTCACAATGGAAAGCAACACGAGGAAGCATCGCTTCCTCGTGTAAGGAAGGCGAGAGGAGTCAAATGGTGCATTCAAGTGCGCTCAGTTTGTTCGAGAACCGAAATTTGGTCGTAATCCGAGGCATAAAAAAATCAAAATTTTTGGTCGAAAAACCGAATTGGTCAAGAACCGAGACGTTCGAAAACCGAGGTTTGATCGTATTACAAACTGAAGTGAAGCAAGTATAGCTTCACCCATAAAGCAAAACCGTTATCAGATTTATTTGAATTGAATAAAGTTTACCTCATCGTAATGCGCTTATGACGCAATGCTGAAGCAAGTGAGAGCACCATCTTACCTGTCGTGATACAGTAGTACGTCTCGTGCGGCGAGACGTGGTGGATGCGGTGGTGTTTCCGTGGCAACACCACATGCCAGTCTTGCAACAGCGTGACCCAGCGCGGGAGTCCGAAGTAGGAGTGACTCCACTTGTGAATCTGGTTGGTCAACGTGACGAAAATGGCCAGGGCGAAGACGTAGCAGTCCCAAGGATAGGAAGCCGCCAAGGCCTCTGAAAGGGGATGTGAGAATGATTACGTGAAGACGACAAGATTAAAAGGCAATCCTTTTTATTTATTTTTATATATATAATTTTTTTTTAAGTGTTGTGATGAGGGCCCACACAAAGACATAGCACTCCCACAGAGAGAGCGCTGACGAGAGCCACGCGGAGATGAAGGGATCGAGGGAGGGGGCGAGAAACGCGAGAGATGAGACGACGTGTCAACGGGGGAGCGATGAGCAGAGGACAAGTGTAGCACATGTCATGTGCATTCGCGCTGTTCAAGAGGACGCACATTTCAAAAATTGACCAAAGATGAGTGAAGTAAGAACAAACAGACCGGAACACATAAAACATGTTGCGCTATGTTTCTCTGTTGAATTTTGTGTTTCCAGGAGCCTAATTTCATTCATATTTGGATGTAAGGGGTTTTATCTTTATTTTGATTGAAAAAAAAAAGGTGATATTTACATTGATTATTCATGTTGACAGCAAGTACTGTAGTAGGTTAACAGTAATATTCATACTGTACAACTTTCAAAATACAGTCAAACCTCGGTTTTCGGACGTCTCGGTTCTCGTACAATTCAGTTTTCGAACTAAAATTTCGAGTTTTTTATGCCTCGGATGACGAACAAATTTCGGTTCTCGAACTAACTGAGCGCACTTGAATGCGTCACTTCACTCCTCTCGGCTTCGCTTCCTCGTGTGGAAGCGAAGCCGAGAGGAGGTAGCAAAGCCGAGAGGAGTGAAGTGACGCTACCTCGTGTAGCCGTGCTCCCTTTTGTAGCGGCGCTCCCTCATGTCGCCGCGCTCCCTTGAGTTTCGTCGCAACACAGGAAGCGACCATTGTGAGCAGACGTTTTTGTATTGTTCAATAGATTTTTTTTTAAAAAGCAGACGTGTTTGGTGAAACGCTTCCTAGTCTAGCATCCATTGTGAGCAGACGAGTTTGTATTGTTCAATAAAAAAAAGCAGACGTGTTTGGTGAGACGCTTCTGTTAGGCCGAGTGAAATCCCCCTCTTTTCATAATGGTTTGCCCGAGCAGCAAGGGGGGAGGGGGAAGGGTGCGTGCGTTTGTTTACATTTTTCAATGCAGCGGCACATAATGAACACTCTGGTGTCCGGTGTCTCATTATTAAGCAATAATCGTACAGAAACAGCTTGTGAGCAGACGAGTTTGTATTGTTCGATTAAGAATTTATTTTTAAAAAGCAGACGTGTTTGGTGAGAACTACGTAATATTGGACTGTTATTTTTGCATCATGTATCAGCCCCTAATGATGGCACCAAAGAAAGCAAGTGGAAGTGGTGAACCTGGTGAAGAAAAGAGGAAAATAGTGCGCAAAACTATAGAATTTAAGAAAGATTTAATCACAAAATATGAGTCAGGTCTGCGTGTGTCTGTGTTGGCGAAGGAGTTCGGGATGCCGAAATGCCCCGCCTACTGCCTGCTGACAGCTGGGAGAGGCGCACGCCCCACGGCAGATAGAGAGAGAGAGATGTTCCTTCAATTTTTATGTTACTATGTTAATGTTAAAATTGGTAATCTCCCATTACATTTGTACAGTTTATGGTGTGAAATTGTTAAAAAAAAAGTGGTTTAAAAAAGTTGTTTTCTTGACTTGGAACGGATTAAAACATTTTACATTGATTTCAATGGGAAACATGGTTACGGTTTCCGAACAATTCGGTTTCCGAACAGTCTTCTGGAACGGATTAAGTACGAAAACCGAGGTTTGACTGTAGTGGAGAATGTTAGGGCTTGTTGATACATTTATTTAAACTAAAAAGAGCCAAGATTAGCATTTGGAGTTTTTGTTTTTCTGACATTGTAGACCAGGGGCCCCCAGCCGCCGGTCCGCGGACCGGTACCAGTGCGCAGGGCATTTGGTATCAGGCTGCACAGAAAGAACTTGCCTGTTTTATTTATTTCGGAATACGAAAGATGTTTTATTTTGAAAAATTACCGGATTCTCCGTCACATCCGTCTGTGTCACGCTTGACTCCCGTCAAGCCACGCTTCTCCGTCACGTGACCGATTACGCTAAAAACAAAACGCTGGAGCTCGCAAAATGAGTAAAAAAACTGCTGGAGATCGCAAATGACGGCGGCCTTGAAAGTACGTTCGAGACAACTGGATTAAAGTTATGGCTGAATACTCTTGAGATCGCCACAATAGCACTGTTGCTATTTCCGACATCCTACCTGTGTGAGGCGGGGGTTTTCTGCAGCAACGGCGACTAAAACAAAATTACGAAGTAGACTGGACATAAACCACACACTTGAGGTGTCATTGTCTCCTATTTCCCCGAGATGGGGCTGTCTGGTTGCAGAAAATCAAGCTCGGGGCTGTGGTGAGTCGTCATTTTCATGCACTTTGAATTTGCGTTGTATCGTATTTTGAAGGCATTAAACATTACCATAGCGATCAGAGTGTTGTGGCCAGATTAGATGCTCCTTGTGTTTATTATTTTATTTTGAAAACACCACAGTTTACATGCAGCTCATACCATATTATTTTGTTGTATTAATCCGCCACACCTTAAATGCTGATCCCTGAAAATATTGTCTGACATAAACCGGTCCGTGGGGCAGTACATAGCTGATGCACCACTCCATGGAAACACAGCCTGTCACTGCGGATTAATGGCGGGACTACTCCAGTTCAGGTTGATAGTGAATGGGATACGAACTGGAAAATCCCACGTTAGAAGTTATGAAAAGCACTGCGCAAAAACAAGTGGCCGCTTGTTTTATATGCGTTAAAGTGTTTTCTATCCAAATGTTGCTCCCGAGGGCCTGTTTTTGTTTTGTCACGTCGAACACTCACTGTCTTTCTGACTCTAAGCAGTCTTTGTCTTGAGCTGCCTTCCACATCCACTTCTTGACCCTCAGCTCAAGTGCAAACATGTCAGCTGGAAATGTCACCTCACCTTCTCACCTGCCCTCCGTCTTTGTCTGGTGACCACTTGCCACCATGAGGAGTTTGACACGATAACGCTCAGATGTCACCTCACCGCAACAAGCCTGTCCTACCCTCCCACTCACCCTTGTCTATGCCCGAACCCTCTGAACGCTGACCCCTTCGAGAGCAGACGGAGATGTCACCTTCCTTCTTGACCCACTGCGTAGACGTGACCTACGAGCGGGCCTCTTGTTTTTCGACCTATAATCTTCTCCCCGCCCACTCTCCATTGTTTGCTGGACCCCCTTAAGGACGGCCGACCTTTGAAGCTTTTACTTTGGGTCGTCTCAAAGCACAAGTTTGGAACATTGTACTTCTAATTCCGGTCTCCTCACAGTAGACATAATCAATAGCCAATGAATGCATAGTGTGATCCAATTGACCAGTTAACAGGTGCCACAAGTTGGTGATTCCATGCAAAACAACTAAATTCGGCGATACACAGGGAAGCAAACGCTTACAGCTTTTTTCAGTTCAAACATAAATGAATGCCTTTTTTTTGAACGGCCCAAATTTCTACTGGCTTCACTCTTCCAAAAAAAAAAAAAATAAAGTATTTTTCAGAGATTTGCTTCAGAACTGCACACTGCTCCCAAAGTAATTGGGTCAATGAAATTAAAATATTTTTAAACACACTTAGAATTCTGAATACTATATATGATGAACATATATTAAAGAAATACACAAAGTGTGACCGTTCTTCATTAGATCACGTAGCATTCATGAGGTCATTGCACATAATTACCAGTACAACTTCCCCATGTCTTCCCTCACTTCCGACGCCCCGCAAGCCGCGTTGCCTCTGCAGTATGGCGACGGCAACATGCTCGTCACTGTGACCAGACACCCTTCTGAGGCAATTTTCAAAAGTTTTTATACTCACGTAATCCCAGTCTACCTCCACCATCTAATGAGACCCAATACAAGAGCCGAATCAAAATACAAACAAACCAAAGAAAAAAAAAAGCCTTTACAAAGATAATAATACTCCGTTTTAATTCACTTGCAGGGAGGCATTCACTTAATATTTATTAGAGTAGATGTGTGCAGTGGTATGGAACGCCATCCTGTTTCATTAAGTCTCTCATCTAACAAAATAAGAATATTAGAAATTCTAGAAAGTGTGATTCAGAAAATTCGCACCCCAGCACATTAAATTTTCTTAATTGATTGATATGGCAATGTGTTAACATTTCAGCATCCTTTCGCTGCTGTGTGGATTTCTGACTGCGTGAGCTCAGATTCCGTGTATGTGTACATTACCTGGTGTGTAAGTGAAGAACTTGTAGGCCATGTGTGCCAGGGGTAAGATGGGGATCATACAGTTGTCTCCATTGGTTTCGATGAAATCGTGGCGGGTGATTGCGGTGGGGTCAATGTGGTGCTCCCTGAATGGCCGAAGGAATGCCTGCAGAGACGGAAAACAAGGTTATACTTCTCGAAAAATGTAAAGAACTTTCAAGTGTTTCCTTAAAAAAAATGGCAATATATGGAGCCGTTTTTCAACCTTTTACCACAATTTCCAAGGGAATAATAACTTGCGTCCTAATGAGAATTTAGTGGCTGTATGTACAGAAATCAATTGCACCAAAAAATAAATCGACCTGGCGCAGGCTTTTTTTTTTAAATTGCACTCTAATTAGGAGAATATATACATATATAGCTCCGGTTTCCTCCCACATTCCAAACACATGCATGGCAGGCTCGTTGGGCACTCTAAATTGTCCCTAGGTATGAGTGTGAGCGTGGATGGTTGTTCGTCTCTGTGTGCCCTGCGATTGGCTGGCAACCAATTCAGGGTGTCCCCCGCCTACTGCCCGAAGACTGCTGGGATAGGCTCCAGCGCCCCCCGCGACCCTAGTGAGGATGAAGCGGTTCGGAAAATGGATGGATATACATATATATATATATATATATATATATATATATATATATATATATATACACAGTGAAAACTCCTCTCCAATGAAACCTACATGGGCGAAAAACACAATAACGCCATTCCTACTTTCCTGCCCCCCATACAACGAAAAAAAACCCTGCTGGTATACGAAATCTTTTTCTCTGCTCTTGCCTCGCGACGAGATTCACTACAATTAAATCTAATCCAACAGCGACCTCTACCGCTCATTCATTCAGAAATGGCAACAGCAAGCACCACAATAGTTTACACGTGCGCAGTAGTCCAGGAAGTATTTGTTATTGTTCGTTTCAGACGCAACGAGAACGTTGCATTGCTAAAATGGCTACAAAACGGACCTTTGGATGTCAAGCAGCTATAACAAGAAGAGCTTTGATGCTGGAAGAGAGGGTAAAACCGATCAAAATGAAAGACGGAGGAAGCAAAATAAAAGACATTATCCAAGAAATTGAGTGAAAGTGAATGCTGATCGTAAATTTCACAATTTCTTTCCTTTTTTTCTTTCTACACTGACTATATGAAGTGTCAAATAATTGTATGCTCATACTTATGCACTATTGGGATAAAAATAAAGAGTACACATGCGTTTGTGTGTGTGTGTGTGTGTGTGTGTGTGTTTATATCTGAGATCAAATTTGCTACAGTGAAAAAAACCCTGTTGTGAAAAATTGCTGCAAACATGATTTCGTTGTAGAGGTGTTTCACTGTGTGTGTGTATATACAGTATATATATTAATAAGAGCTCATATTGAGAAAAGGAAAGTACCATTTGAACTACAGCACAGTGGCGCACACAAATACACACAAACACAAAAAGACGGCGCTCAGCAGCCAGAGCAACCCCAAAGCTCACATCCAGCATCTTAATAAACCACAGAACAGCAGTCAACTTGCACAAATGCACTCACACACATAAATGACCCTTGGACAAGCCATAGACATACTAAAGTGTACACTTCCCAACACGCACACACACATGCACACACACACGCACACACACACACACACACACACACACACACACACACACACACACACACACACACACACACCGCAGAGGCATACACCTCGACGTGAGTGCATGAGGGACGGCAAATAAAAGAATCTGCATCTCAGACGCACGCAGGGGACAAAAAGCAGCTCAAACACTCACACTGAGCGTGAAGATAATTTATTTACAAGTGTGAAGAAAGCCAAAAGGGAAGGTGTGTTTTTTTATGACACACAGCCGTGGAGACGTCAGCGGGAAAACTCATTATTGTCGCATGTTCGCACAATGGCGCCCGTCTATTTGCCAACTTTGTTGCTCATCACCACCAGTATCTTGACAATTAGATGTTCTCTCTCCTACGGGCGCCACCGTCTCTTCTCCCATCACCCCGCTTTTCCTGCCTGCCGCAGCCCCTCAGCCACATGAAAGGCCGGCTAAGCGGCGGAGGTCGTGCCGAGAGGGGCGGCATCCTCGCTCGCTCCCGGTTAACGGCGGGCCACCGGTCACTGCGTGTCCTCTAATCCCACACCGTTTAAAGGTCCGCCTCGCACGACATCCGCTAATCACCAGCTCACATCGCCTATCGCCCCGGCAACCGGCGCCATCCCACTGGTTGCACGGACACGGCCTGCCGCCCTCTTACACCCCCTTCTCTCTCTCGACCTTCCTACTGTAATTTCATCGCACTTTTTCTGTTTTTGTTTCTCTTTGCCCAAATCGTTCAACTTTTTTCTTTTGTGTTGCTCTCACTCTTTTTCCCTAAAAGCCACAAGCCATAACAGATTACACTCAGTAATCTCAGGAAGCGTATTGCTGCCACACCTGGAGAACAATATATACATAAATACAATTCAACATTGTGTACGAGTAAGTATAATGTGATATGTTTCACTTTTTAATGTGATGCTTCATGTCTTTAACGTGATATGTGGTTTATTTCACTTTTTGACGTGATGAATTGGACTTCCGCAGTCGAAAATTCAAAACGAAGGAATTCCGTCTGGCGGCACCCAATGCGTGTCTTTTTAAACACCTGGCCTTTTCTTAACAGTCAAGCATTATCAAAGAGCAGCGTAGTTGCGTCGCTTGTTAATTAGACACAAGACACAAAAAGGACTCTTGCATTGAAACATGAAACCTATCAAGTTTCTATATGAGAAGACAAAGACAAACATTACATGAGGTGTGGAGAACTGACTCAAATGTATCGACAATACTGTAGACTAGTGATGGGTCCAGCGACACCGATGCGTCGACACATGCGTCGGGCTCACAGAGCAATCCACGTGTCGGTGCGTGTGCTGCTTCACGACGATCACGTGATCAACACGTGAACTGCGTCGGCGCAGCCTGGACTGAGTCGACGCAGCGAAAGCCCGCCACGCAGTGTTTATAAGGAAGTGCGTCTAGCGACACGATGCCGCCTGTCGAAACAAGCCAGACCTCACCCTCGCTCGAATAAAAATATATATTTGAGCAAAAAGGAAAACACACAGATTATCAGAAAAACGTGTCCGTCTGACTTCGGGCGTCGTGTCGGCTAGGCTAGCTTAGCTGTTGTCGTATTTCAAAGCTTCTTTCATATGTGACGTGTGTTGCATCGGCGCCGTGAGTATGTGCTCGCCCTCACGCGCGCACAGCAGAGAGCAGCGGACTATCGACTGCTGAGGTGCGCTGCACTCGAGTGACGTTGCTACAGTGCGTGCATATTATAGAGCAGCTTCCGGACAAACGCAAATTGTCCGCCGTAACAGAGAGTAAGATATTTATTCAAGTCTCCTTGTCTCACCAAGTGCCTCTCGCATTTTTGACATGTCTTATTCCATTGTCTTATTCCATTGTGCGTGTGTGTTCTCCATAGCAGGGGAAATAGCATGCAAGAAACGCAACAGACTGAAATTTAAAACACTGGAGCGTCTTGTTTTTCTAAATAAAAATTTGTGAAGACAAAGCCCACAAGCATCCTCATTCATATGATTTTCACATTATTGAAACACATTGAATGATACAATATGAATGCATGGATGTGAATGATAGTATCAGCACAGTATCAACACAGTGTGTCAGTGTGTCGACACACCTCATGAGTGTAGACCATGAAAGGTGCGGCCATTTTGTGATGACAGCACAGGTGTTACGAATGGGGTTAATGAGAGCCACAGAGCCTTGATTCATCTAATTAGACACACCTGTGTTTTCTTACGCCCTCAGTTCAACAAATGCCTTTCTCGGAGAAAGGCGTAGAGACACACAGCCAATCAGGCATGGTTGGATTGATTAGGCCACACCCACTCCCATTTTGTCAGCGAACTGTAGCAACAGTTTTTAAAATGTATGTATGTATGTATTTATTTATTTATTTATGTGTTTATGTATTTATTTATTTTAAAATACATCGATCAAAAATGTCACCATGGACTTGGGCTGCACTCCCCCAAAAAATACACAACCAAATTTGTGATGGAAAAAAAAAATACATATCAATAAAATCAACCATACAATACCATACAGGGTGAAAACTCCAAAGACAATGTAGTCACTAACCTATGTAAACACAGTAGTGAAGTCAAAGATTGAATATTTGGATGGATAAAATTAGGCCTTAAATATAAAACAATTTGATGAAAAAAAAATTCAAGTTACAGGGGTAAATGAGTGTGTGTTCTTGTGCTGCGTGATGACGTATACTCGCAAATTCGAACCACCTCTACACAGTTATTTGTACGTACATAAATACAGAGGAAGAAGGCTGAGAAGATGATGTTATAAACACAGAGTAATGTGTTTGAAGGGCTCAGCAGGGTCTGCAAGCGACCGCTATTAGCCTCAGGTGTTGTGTGGCCGGCTTGCCTTTCATATTCTAAACCGCTTAAAACAGGTAAACAGGACATCTTTATCCTCCTACTCCTAACAACACAGGGATGCAAAAACAACTACGGTGCAAGTCTTTTTTATCATTTTGATTTTTTTTCCGGGATACATGCAAATGTGGGTTTGCTGCAGGGTCTTTGGGCCCATCGCCATTCCCAAAGCCAACAAAAGGCCTCATCAAAAATGAGCTTCGCACTCACATTGCCTTGAGCGAGGAAATCCGATTAAACAATTAATGTTGTGATAATAAGCGGTGTTACACCATTTAATGTTTTTGCTGTACTAATATAGACTTGCCCAACGTTTCTGGAGCCAAGATGTACTTTTCAAGCAGCCAACCTCCCGTGATGGACCACATCAGTCGTGTCAACATCGCAAACCCACACACCTTTTCCTACCTGCATTGACTCATCTCAAATCACTTTTCCTTGTCAGAATACAATACACCCGCTCGACATCACGTCACTCACTCTGCTTCTCTGCCTCACGCACACACACATGATTACGGACACACACGCAGACACACACTCCTGCGTGCGCATAGGCACACAAGCCCTGATGAACCGTAGCCAAATTAGCCAGATACAAGACACCGTAGATCTCTGAGTTTGAAGAAAAGAACTCACTGCACACAACTTGTACCAATGAGGCAAAAATCGATGCATCAATCTTACATGACATAACCACATATACAGGTAGTCCCTTTAAATACTGCGAGTTGCCTCGGGAGGGCCGTTTGTCATAAATGGGTCATGACGGGCAAGCAGTGACAGTAATAGAAAAGCAGAGCGGATCATTTCGTGGAAAACAAATTGATGAGCAATCCTGCAGAATGGAGGAAAGCACTTGCTGGAGGCGGTTGGACCTTTACATTGTTCAGATGCCACCTATTGGATATAACGTTACAGAAATAAATACCCTCCAGGGGTCAACTTTCACCATCATCAATTTAAATTCTGCACACAAATAATTGTCATAAAATGTGCAAACATAAGTTGTACAGGCAACTTTTGTCAAAAATAAAACCAGAGTTCATGGTATCTGGAGTTATTGTTTTGCATACCTATTTCATACTGAAATGTGTTCTTCTTTTAAAAAAAAAACATTACGGATGATTGTCCCCATTATTTCACTTGTAACAATGTTTTATTTGTAATTCTTGTGCGTGCTCTTGCATTGACACCGGAAGGGGGAATCATAAGAGTGTCATTTTCATCGGATCCCACTTTCTCAAATCTTCTTAGACTTTGTGAGATCTGATTTTAAACTGTCGAATTTTCCAACCTACATGCTTCCTTTTTTTCAAACCGTAACTTCCTCTCAAATTTGAAGAGCATTTGTTTAATCCAGATCACAAGCATACTTAACAGTTTCACACAGAAATAAAAACCTCCTTTGTACTTCAACAGAACAATAAATCAATCAAATTGGTTGATTTCAATTGAGATTAATTATTTTTCCCCCCCAATGCCACAACCTAAAAATGTATGCAACGATTAACATCAAATAAAGCTGATTTGCTAACAACAATGTCAAGTACAGTCAAACCTCGGTTTTCGTACTTAATCCGTTCCAGAAGACTGTTCGGAAACCGAATTGTTCGGAAACCGAAACCATTTTTCCCATTGAAATCAATGTAAAATGTTTTAATCCGTTCCAAGTCAAGAAAACAACTTTTTTAAACCACTTATTTTTACAATTTCACACCATAAACTGTACAAATGTAATGGGAGATGACCAATTTTAACATTAACATAGTAACATAAAAATTGAAGGAACATCTCTCTCCTCTATCTGTCGTGGGGCGTGCGCCTCTCCCAGCTGTCAGCAGGCAGTCGGCGGGCCATTTCGGCATCCCGAACTCCTTCGCCAACACAGACACACGCACACCTGACTCATATTTTGCGATTAAATCTTTCTTAAATTCTATAGTTTTGCACACTATTTTCCTCTTTTCTTCACCAGGTTCACCACTTCCACTTGCTTTCTTTGGTGCCATGATTAGGGGCTGATACACGATGCAAAAATAACAGTCCAATATTACGTAGTTCTCACCAAACACGTCTGCTTTTAAAAAAAGAACATTCTTAATCGAACTTAATACAAACTCATCTGCTCACAAGCTGTTTATGTACGATTATGGCATAATAATGAGACACCGGACACCAGAGTGTTCATTATGTGCGGCTGCATTGAAAAATGCCGGTCGTGAAAAAAAAAAGTCACCCCCCCTCCCCCCGTGCTGCCAGGGCAAACCATTATGAAAAGAGGGGGATTTCACTCGCGCTAACAGAAGCGTCTCACCAAACACGTCTGCTTTTTTTTATTGAACAGTACAAAAACGTCTGCTCACAATGGTCGCTTCCTGTGTAGCGACGCGACACGAGGGAGCGCGGCGACAGGAGGGAGCGTCACTTCACTCCTCTTGGCTTTGCTACCTCCTCTCGGCTACCTCGTATAGCTTCGCGAGGTAGCGTTGCTACACGAGGTGGCGGGGCCGAGAGGAGTAAAGTGACGCATTCAAGTGCGCTCAGTTAGTTCGAGAACCGAAATTTGTTCGGATTCCGAGGCATAAAAAACTCAAAATTTTAGTTCGAAAACCGAATTGTACGAGAACCGAGACGTCCGAAAACCGAGGTTTGACTGTATGTACATCATACTGAATGACTACTGTTGCCCGGGTGTTTTAGTATATTAATCAAATCCAAACATATACAACATTAATCATACACAGATTAATTATGGCTGTGGCAGAAATGATCGCTCCTTGTATAAATAGGATACTTCAGGTTTCTGAACACACACACACACACACACATACACACACACACGACATGCGCATAAGTGCGTATGAATATTTGAATATTTCATAACAGAAGGAACTCTCATCCCATTAATCACAACAAATCTGCACGCTGCACCTGATCATGTGCATTCTAATTGGCTGTAATGACAATAACCTTTCCTCTAATTGGCTGTGGCGGATGCAACTATGTCGGCGTTCTAATATGAGCATCAAGTGTAAGGTGGCGTGCCCGTGATGGAGTGTGTGTGTGTGTGTGTGTGTGTGTGTGTGTGTGTGTGTGTGTGTGTGTGTGTGTGTGTAAAACACCATCTATTTGCGGAGATGGCATACTGACACACACCATGTCACCTTGACAGTCTTGATTATCTTGGTATTCAGGTGCTAACAGGCTATATTGCCAATATGATAAATTACACTTGGAGGAATGTATTTGCAGCTAAAAAGTGAACAACTTGCAACATTGATTTGTTTTTTTTAAATATCATCACAGAAAAGATTAATCTGTGTGTCTGTGTGTGCGCTCACCTTGCCTATAAAAGGGATGTCAACAGATCCCCAAGTATCCGCTGTCCAGTGTACCATCCCCGATGCAAAGTCTGCTGTCAAGATTCCTAGCACTACAACATAAACATACACATAAAACAAAATGTAATAATAGTAATCACTATAAAAGCAATGATAACATTTGACTCATTTTCAGTCGGGAAGTAAGTGGCAAAATGGCCGCCCCCAGAGATGGCTGTATTTTGCTGCTTAACTGATATTCCACAAACACAAGAACAATCAGAAGGCCATGTTTAGACTAGTGGAGGCACATAGAACATCTTATCGTTAACATTTTTGGGTTGACTTCCCCTTTAAAGATCTCCGTGTTGGCTAATGAGCAAAGTTAGCGCATGCATGCATTACACAGCACGAACCCGATTGATTTCAAATTTCAGTCGCTATAAAAGAAAGATTCCCAGGTATGTTTGCTGTTATTATTATTTTTTTGGTGGGGGGTGGGGGGGAAGAAATATTTTCTCATTTCAATTACACAGAAATATATCCGTCCGTCCTGCCTATAGACGTGTTTGGAAATGTATTGAGGTTCAACTCACCAATCCCGAGGATTATCTTGTAGATGTGTAGGGTGGAAAAGTGCAGGAGGAGCAAAGTGAAGTTGATAACAAAGAGGACGAGGCACACGATAACACACACCCACTCCTGGACACGCTTACCTGAGGACACACACAACAGACACGATTCAAACTATTGTCTGAGCTCAGACACAAGAAAGTTGAGAGTTTCATGAACTCGTGGGTCATAGTGTGTGCGCGCGTGTGTCTATGTGTGTTCAGGATTTTAATATGTAATCAGTGAGATGAAGACAAGTGTACTCAGAGCTGAGGGGTCATGACCTCTCATATGTGTAACACCACCGCTGACGCAGCTCTGAGCCCGCTTGGACAGACACACACGCACACTTGGGCCGTTTCAGGTGGGACGTCGGCCTCATCAGAGAGGTCAAGAAGTATTCATTTCATGACTTTTATTCGAAACTCACTAATCGGCACTTTTAGAAGCGAGGGACACGCACTTAGTCATCGTAAATTATTGAAAACACGCACACAGTGCTGATCTGGAGCTCATTTATCATGATTCGAGTAGGTTCTGGTCCCTTCATGATGCCTCCACTATTTCTCTCTTCCTTTGGAACCGTCGGATCACGTGACAGCTCACAGCCAATCATGGTTCACAAGTGCACAAACAAACAGAAATCGGTCTTCTGTTTGAAAAGTTCTTTAATACTTACATCTCCACGCTGCTCTTCGTGAAAGTTTAATGCACTCGGATCCTCCTTTATGACAGCATTAGCAGCCTATAAGATATTAATGGCGGTTTTTGAATAAAGCGCACAGACCTCCGCGTGGGCGCGCCTATAGACCAGAGCCACTATTAATATGCTCTCATAAAGGATGAAGCAAAGTGGTCACGGGAGATTCAAGAGATGTGATTATGGATATTTCACGAATTGTCAAACGTGACCCTTCACCTTCCGGAAACGTTATCAAAGTTGGAGAGAGACCGAAAGAATTGTTCGCATGGAGATTTAAGTTGAGCTCTCCATGGTTTTCACTTCAATCAGAGAAAATGGTGGTGGTTGGATGGAAAGGGGATAAATTAGGCTTGCGCGTTTAGAGTCAATGGAGTTTGTGCTCGCAAGAAAGAATACATTGTGAATGGAAATATATTTCTGCCTTAGCGAATAAATCTCTATGGCTGCGGCAGCACAGCGAAATAGTAGAAAGCGCATTTTCTGAGGTTGAGGGTTAGAATCGCAACTTCGTAGCCTTCCTGCCTTTAAATGTTCGCCCAAGCTTGTGTGTGTGTGTGTGTGTGTGTGTGTTTTGTTTTGTTTTTAATAGGCACCAACACTCAAAAACACTATTAATTTCCAGGGCCGTCCGATGTATTTTTTTTTTTAATAGAGAGGTTATTTTAGACATGAATAAAATCGAATATTTTTTTTTCTTTGATTTGATTCGACTATGTATGAGGTTAAATTTCATAACCCGTTGGTTATTTCCAACTTTTTCTCTAGGGTGCTGTTTTTGACGGCTGTTCTCTGTTTGAAGATGATCACTTGATTGAAGCACGTTTACTGCTTTTGACTTTGAGTTACCAAAGTCGATAACACAACCGGGGCGGCCCGGGAGTCCAATGGTTAGCGCGTCGACCTCACAGTGCAGAGGTCATGGGTTCGAAACTGGCTCCGGCCTTCTTGTGTGGAGTTTGCATGTTCTCCCCGGGCCTGCGTGGGTTTTCTCCGGGTGCTCCGGTTTCCTCCCACATTCCAAAAACATGTATGGCAGGCTGATTGAACACTCCAAATTGTCCCTAGGTGTGAGTGTGGGTGTGGATGGTTGTTCGTCTCTGTGTGCCCTGCGATTGGCTGGCCACCAGTTCAGGGTGTCCCCCACCTACTGCCTGAAGACAGCTGGGATAGGCTCCAGCACCCGCCGCGACCCTTGTATGGATAAAGCGGATCGGAAAATGAATGGATAACACAACTGCAGAGGGAACACTGGAGCAATATTAAAAAAAAACAAAAAAAACAATCCTTGCTGATGTTTTAACACGCATCAATACATTTAAGATGATTCCTTCCACACAGCTTCGGTCTATGACTGAGGCTAGCAGAGCAGTTAGCTGCTTCGATGCTTCATTGGACACGGGAACACTCACTTTATGGGATCAATACAACAAAATTCACTGATTGAAACAGGCACACACACCATGACACTCCAACTGACGGAACCCCAAATTCGCTCTTGCATCACTTTGGCACACATTCCTGTCTTGTGACAACAACACATGTTCAAACACTCCATCAGTGAAGCGCACACACTCGCACGCACACGACGTAGGGTCGCGGAGCAGAGGGGCGGCTGTCAGGTGATGTGCGTCAGTCCTTGGATCCTCTGGCTCCCCGGTGAGGGGAAGGAAACTAGGACAGGCCTCCACTGAGCGTGTCCACACACACACACACACACACACACATAAGCTCATGTCCCTAAAGCCATGGCTTTGCTGGATATCACACACAGCTACGGACGGACACACAAAACAGCCTTTAAGAGCACATATGAAAAAATAAATACAAATGCTTTCAGAAACAAAAATAGACAAAAATAGCTCAAATTAGCACACACACACACACACACACACATTGAGTGTCAATTACAGCGAGCATATCAACGGCAAAATTAGAAGTTGCACGCACAACCTCAACTAAAGTTGCAACAAAGGCACTAAAATTGGAGCCCACTATTCTCTCTCACACACACAGGCACCCTCATTAATATTGTTCTGACAACAACCCTCCGTGGTAACCCCTTTGCCATCGCTCACCCTGCTGCACCCCCTGCTTGAGAGCGCGCACGTGGGCGTGCACGACAATTTAACCTGGGCGGGGCCGCGGGTGGGGAACGAGGGGCGCTAATAGGCTGAAATTAATCAACGCGCCTGATTTGCTGTCAAGGGAATGAGTGGCGGCCAGCAGGCAGCCGGCACATACTGAATACTAATGCAGGGCACACATGAACACACTTGAATACACAACATCGTTTTACACGATCATATGGAGAGAATTAGACCAAAGAAGACGAGGCTGCTTTCTGGTGTTAATTTGCAGAAGAGGTGAAGTCTGGGCCAAATGGAAGCCATCACATTAAGAATTGTGTTAAATCACCATTTTTTTTTTTTTTAGCTTTTGGTGGAGCTCTGTGCAACCCGGGCTCCCTTAAGTAGTGTACTTTACTTTTTTTGATGAGACTACAATGACTAACATATGTTATGTAAAGAAACAAATGTCCAATCAGGAGCTTGTTCAGACACACAAGCGCTGCTTTATTAGCTTTAACGTGATTTATTCCCCAGTTCAGAATTTAATAATGTCCAACGAAGAGCCAAGTCATTAAAATGTGTTTCTTCTACAAAAATTAGACGACTGGCCACAACATGAAGTAGAGTGCGGGGTGTGGGAAGAGGTTGGATGGTGTGGCGGGGCAAATAGCGCACCTGATCCAGTTCTTCTCAAATAGTGGGATAGAAACCCTGCGGGGCACGGTGTGATACCAAGGGCACATGTGACCCCAGGGAACATGCTTTTTTGTTTTTGCCATTTAAGGATAATGTATTTGCACATCCACTACACTCTTTACAATTTTGTTAAATACTTTTTGTGAAAGTGAAAACAATAAAATGCTTAGGGTGCAGTGTACAGTAGCACAAAAATACATAATAAAAACACACGCACAGACACACAAATCTTTTTTTCTTTCTTTTTAAAAAACAAACAAACCCCATTTTCCATTTAGGGACCAGTTCGCGGGCTACCGGATCGCCATCGACAAGTTGGGCGCACCTGCCTTATAGAGTGAACATTGACACACTGGAAAGTCCAAGTGCGACTATCATTATTAGTATTCATTCATTTTCCCATCCATTTTCCGAACCGCTTTATCTTTACAAGGATCGCGGGGCATGCTGGAGCCTATCCCAGCTGTCTTCGGGCAGTAGGCGGGGGACACCCTGAACCTGTTCCCAGACAACAGCAGGGCACACAGAGACAAACAACCATCCACTCTCACACTAATACCCAATCACAATTTAGAGTGTTCAATCAGCCTGCCAAGCATGTTTTTGGAATGTGGGAGAAAACCGGAGGACCCGGAGAAAACCCACACAAGCACGGGGAGAACATGCAAACTCCACACAGGAAGGCCGGAGCTGGAATCGAACCCGGTACCTCTGCACTGTGAAGTCGACGTGCTAACCACTCGCCTTCATTCATTTTCTCTTATTTATATATACATATATATATATATATATATATATATATATATATATATATATATATATATATGGCTCTCACTGAAATATATATCCAAATATTTTGCTTTCATGGCTTTCTTAGTCAAAAAGGTTCTCGACCCCTGGCTAAGCGCCTTCTTATCTTGCTGACTTCTCAAGCCTTCCGCTCACAACATGCTAGACTTTTGGCTAGCACTTGGAACTGCTAGCTGACTAGAAAACACAAATAACACCTGCTTTGCCATTGAAGAAAGCATCGATCGGGCCGCGTTAAGCTGAGTAGGTACTGTGCAGTGGGAAAGGGACATGCAGTCGGTAACCTCTCATTCTTAGCCCCTCCAGAAAATCAACATTCATCGAGGAGCGGAGAATGCGGACTATTAGGATGCACACCACAAAAGGACAATAAAACACAACACAGACGGCTGCGCTTCTGTTTTTATCCTTCGTCTCTCTTTGTGTGTCCCTGGTTTGTTCTCAGTAGACCGTCTTCAGATGGGACGTGGAGCGAGTGGGGGCCGGGGGGGGAGGGGGGGGTGTTGTTGTTGGTGGTAAAAGTGGGTCACATGCTTGGAGAGAATGAAAGAGGCATAGGGAGATGGGGGAGAAAGACAGTATCAGGGTGAGATGGGTGAGGGTGGGGGGGGGGACACACACAGAGGATGGGGGGTGTTAATTCCCTTGTTCAGGAGGAGTGGATCAGTCACAGGCCTCATTCCTTTCATGTGATCTCTGCGGACCCCAGAACTTGGGACACAAACACACGCACGCGCACACACACACACACACACACAAAACCAACAGGAATGCAAAATACACATTGAAGAGATGAAACAATACACACACATGCAGACGCACACACACACACACACACGTTTGTGCCAGACGAACTTAATAAATCTATTACCCTATAGATTCAACAGCAACAAAGAATGTGGCAAATGAGATTCTCTCTCTCTCACACACACACACACACACACACAACTACACACACACACACACACACACACACACACACACACACACTTTTTAAGCCACATGAGAGTGAGTGTTAAGTAGGCCCTGCTCCAGCCTCTCGCCCCCGTGGAGACACACACACAAAATAAAAGATGGACGGATCCAATCGTGTGTGTGTGTGTGTGTGTGTGTGTGTGTGTGTTGTGTTTGTTGGACAGCATCCTGTCATCCCCGGGGCTTTCAACTTCCACCATATTCATCTGTGGCCCTCATCATACTAATTGCATACACACACGGTCAAGGTCAACAGCAGAACGGTAGCTCGAAGGCTCGCCTGAAGCCAACGTGTGTGGTATTGTATATTTCACACTGCTGTGTACGATTCCGAGAAAAGCTGTCTCTCAAAAGCATCATTTGCATTCCTACCAAATGTTGCACTCATTGAAACCCACTTTTACTTACAAAATAAAAACAGTAATTGTTTCCAACTTCCTGCCGGGAGAATTACAAAAGATGTAATACAATAACTGTGCTATTTAATGCCAGTGATGCTTTTCGAGGGGTTTCTTGTGAGATGGTCAGGATAATTCTACAACCTACAGTCAACACACACACGCACGCACGCACGCACGCACACACACACACACACACACACACACACACACACACACACACACACAGTTTTCAAAAACTTGTACCGAAATCGTTTTTTTCTGTTTCGTTCATGTTAGCATGGATAATTAAATAAATAAGCCATGTCTTTTCCAGATATTAATTCAGGTTTCTGATTGACTAAAATGGCCGACGGATGTTGGAGGTTCGAGCACCACCTGTTGCCTTCCACGCTTGCCTTTTTACCATATGGACTGATGTCATGATGCGATTTGCAAATGTCCAAGACCACACACGGCTATCGTGCGCCTTGAGGGCACGATGAAACGCCGGAGGAGGAGGAGGAGGAGGAGGAAGAGGAGGAGGAGGAGGGGCTTGGTCCAGCGAGACTCTTCAGGCCCTCCGGAGGACGCGAGAGAGGGATGGCGGGGAGGGGAAGAGGGGAAGGAGCCGGAGGATAGCAAAGCGGCAGAGACAAACGGAGACGTCTCCAGCTGTTTGTCCATCCAGGCTGTGTCGTAATGAGGCCACATTCGGCTCGATGGAGCGTCTCGGCCGCCTCATCTAACTTGTCCAAAGTCTAACAAGGCAAACTGCTATTTAGATTTACCTCCCGCCAGTGCCGAGACGAAGCCAAACATCTGAGCGCATAACAGTGTGGCGCTGCCTTAAATGGACTCTTTGGCATTTGAAATTGGGCCTGTTTAGTTGTCTTTAACAGACACTTGTCAGCATGTGGGAAGCATTTTTTACTTTTAAGCTTGCCTTAAAATGTCCTGGTGGCATTGTTAGCGTGGACGAGCGCGTCCTCTGCCTTTGGCCTGCTGGGCCCTTTGGCAGCAAGCACCAAAACAAATACGTCTTTTTGACTCAACCTGCTCCAAACATGAACATTCACACTCAGTGACTGAAGCTTAAAACACTGTTCATTTCATACAAAAACCTGCAACAATTGACATGTCGTGTTTTTGGTCTTTTCAAGTCGCGAGAACAATTACCAAATATGACATGGGGGGGTGCATTTTTTATTTTTTTTTTTCAAGGACATCACAAAATATTTTTTTTTAAATCTGAAGGATGCTCGGAGCACCAATCAATCAATCATGCTAAAACCAACCCATCAATCAATTACATATCAAACGGGGCGACAATCACCAGCCACCCTTTTTAATGGAGAATATTTGTAGTGTCAGGAAGTTTGTTTGTTTGTTTTGTTTGTTTGTTTATTGAACATAAAAACATACTCAGTAATAAATTGACAGAAAGTAAGGTAAGTAAAATTGTAAAAGGAAAAGAGAAATCAGTCATCATACAACACAATTTTATGTTCAAAGGAGTAGGAAGAAGTAAAAAACTTATCTAGTCCTACCCCAAGTTATGTGTTTATATATAAATAGACTATTTTTTTATATCAATCAGAAAAGAAAGGAAGAAAGAAAGAAAGAAGAAGTCTCCATAAAAGCTCATGCTTTTACCCTAGACCGTGATATTTTTACTACTTTTGGTTTGTATCTGGATTTTATACTTGCACACCCTGGTACTCTGGAAGTGATCCACATGTGCGCCTGATCAGGATTATTTTTAACGTTTGGGCTCAGTGTGCTAACTAAGCGGCTGCTAAGAGAGAGGGGATAAAGTTGCCGGGACCCCAAATGCATGCGTGATCCTCTTAAGCATCAAAACACTAAAGCGAGAGAGCAAACGTGCTGCTTTTAGGACAATCACAGACAAGTTAGGATGGCTCCATTACAACACCATTAACATTGAACAGTGCAACACTTTGAAGAATGAATCACAACTTGGGCTGTAAAGCTAACAAAATGAAAACAAGAAAAATAGCAGTGCTGATATCTAAGCTTCGTGATATTGAATAATTTGGCCTGATAACAATAAAGAGACGGCACATCTAGTTGATATTGTCAACGTTCACGTCATCACAAGTGTGAGGTGGTCACCTTCCTCATGAGTCACACCCACAGACAGAAATGATGGGGTTGGTGGACTTGTACATGTATTCATCGTGCTACCAAGAGGAGCAATGAGGCAGAGCTGCTTGCCCATTTGTCTGCCGCCAAGAGGAATCATTTTCATGAGTCATTTCTCTGTCATACCAAAGATTTGAGAAAAGTTTGCTCTCCTTTTGACTCATCTGTCAAGTTGGTCGCTGCACAAACGCGCGATGATCACTATATACTGTAACCATGTGCTGTGAGCAGATCAGGAAGTCATCAGTAGAAGCGGCCGTGATGATCCAATTCTCCTAATGGGGAAGGTGAGCGGAATGAGCAGCTTAAGAGTTTGTTTTGATAAGCGACGTCATGGCGACAGATGTTCAATGACATTGAGTCTTAAAAGGTCACGAGTGAGCTGTCACATCAGACGATCATTTTGAGTTCAGTGAGTCAAGTGAGGGGCCAGCCAAAAGCTGGAAGAGGAAGAGGAAAGCTTTTCTGGTCTTTGTACACTAACATGACCAGAACATGATGTGGTTAAGCACCCCTTACGTTATTTGGACCAGTCTACAATCACCAAGACGGAAGGTAACATATGTATGTTAGCAAGCAAATATATCATAGCTAGCTCGAACCATTTGGAATGCCCCCGCAAGAGTTCATACCCTTTGCCTCGAGTTGGTTGTTTAAACTCGTGTGCAGTGATTTATCAAAAAGCTAAAGAAGGATATTTTTTTTTTCATCGATCCACGTCTTCCATCTTCCGAACCACCTTATCCTCACTAGGGTCGCGGGGGGGGGGGGGGGGGGGGGGGGGCTGGAGCCTATCCCAGCTGTCATCGGGCAGTAGGCGGGGGACACCCTGAATCAGTTGCCAGCCAATCGCAGGGCACACAGAGACAAACAACCATCCACGCCCACACACACACACACACCTAGGGACAATTTAGAGCATACAATCAGCCTGCCATGCATGTTTTTGGAATGTGGGAGGAAACCGGAGTACCCGGAGAAAACCCACGCAGGCCCGAGGAGAACATGTAAACTCCACACAGGGAGGCCGGAGCTGGAATCGAACCCGGTACCTCTGCACTGTGAAGTTGTCATTATCCACGTGTAATGCAATTATATACAGTAATCCCTCGTTTATCGCGGGGGTTACATTCCAAAAAGAACGTGATAGGTAAAATCCGTGAAGTATTGAGCTTCATTTTTTACAGTTATGTTACAATATTGAACTATGTACAGTATATAATGAAACCAAAGACCAAAACGTGTTTTCAGGCCCAAGCACAGAAAAACCAAAGGTTTTCAACAAATAACTATAATAGTTTTGGGAAATACTGTCCTGTAAAATAATATTTTTAATAGTCCATACGAGGTTCACGTCGGTCTGTGCCTTAGCCAATCAGGATGCAGAACGCAATTCACTGTTTAAAAGCATTAAAAAAACTGCACTAAAAAATCCGTGAAACAGCGAAGTGAACCACGTTAGAGCGAGGGATCCATGTACAGTTTTAACAAATAGGATAAAAAGTGTTTTCGCGGTCCTTGTATGAGAATGTCATTTTCTCACTAGTGGGAGGACAACTTTTACATACTTGTAGTACAATTACATGTTAATAGTTTGGGTAAAACTGCACAAGTTTACAACTGTGTGGTATTAGTAAAACACTACAACTGATATTAAAAGAAAATTCTACTTCACAAATAGAAGTAACACAGAAAGTTTCACCTCACTAGTAACTAGTCCAGTACTCCTACCAGTATGCCAAAGTTGTCCTACGAGTGTGCAGAAATGTCATACAGTAGTTGGGGGAAAAAAGACACTCGTTCTGATAGTGTGCTAAATGGTTTGATTGAGGAGAACAATACTCGTACGATGGTGCATAATGCACAACCGACTCTGCAGAGTATGACCATGATGCTCGGTGCTGGTGCACAACAGTGAGGCCTCCCAGTCCCCCTCATCTATAAGCAGCGATGACAAAAGCACACAGCTAAAAACGATGATTGACTCGACTCGTCGGTGCTCACCAGGAGAGTAAAGACGAGCCAGCTGCCGGGCTCCGGCGTGCTGCGGTCCCCAGCGGGGCGCCGCGCTGCGTGCGGCCGCCCCGTGCTCGTTGCCGTTCGGATCCTCCTCTGCCATGGACCGGTGCCTGATGTCGCTCTCGGAGAGCAGCGACGCCGCCATAGTAACAAACGTGACCGCCTCCCGCTGCCGCTGTCGTCTTTCAGCTAGCGCACGCCATCGTGGGAGTGGGTCAAGAGTGAGCTGCGTGCGATTTTGGACGAGTTTTGTGGCGGACAGACGGCTCGCGGCAGCCCGGTGGCGGCGAACGCTCACTCGGTCCACCCGCGGTTGGCGTTTTGTTTCCGCTGTCAACCTGCCGCGTGAAGCGCTGTCACGCGTGACAGCCGCGAACACGCGTGCCTAAAAGCTCTTTCCCCCCCACACAACAAACCGTGGCTCTAAATGCCCCCATTTTAATGCCAAAAGCGTCTACTTCCAGTGCAACGGTCACCCTAGCAGGGATCGTCTGCATTTTGCGTTCGCGGTGAAAAGTGGTGAAAAATGACATGAGCACTTAATTGTGGACACTAGGAACACTTGCACCATGTAATTGAGCCCCATCTGAGTGAATTTGTAACCCGAGCCTTCAGTGGAGACATAGATTGATACTTAAGGATAGATTTTGGCGGCACGGAACATGATTGGTTAACACAATTGCTTCGGAGGTTTGCAGTCTTTGGTTTGAATCCAAATTCAGGTCTCACGCAGTTTACTTTTTTTTCGGGTGGTCGGTGTTTCTCCCACATTATAAAGACTTGTACGTTTGCTTCGATGAAATGTGAACTGGGGTGTGAATGAACGGTTGTCTGTAATTGCCCAATATTTGACGACCAGTGCAGGGTGTATCCTTGCCCTTGCCCAGCCACCCATGACCCAAAAAGCTCACCGTTAACAGAACTTGTTGACTGATGACAGAGTAGACTGTCAAGTATGTTTGTTTTGTTATGTTTGATTTGAGAGAGGATACTGTTTGATGAAATGTAACATTAAAAAATCTAATGGGACCATTTTGTTGGGTGTGGGAGAAGAGAATGATAGTCAGACACTCCACACTGGAGACTGTAGATAATGGGGTGTGTCTTAGAAATATAGTAATCCCTCGTTTATCGCGGGGATTACGTTCCAAAAAGAACCAGTGATAAGTGAAATCCGTGAAGTAGTGAACTTTATTTATTTTTTTTAGTTATTACACAATAATTAACTATATATACAACGAAATCAAAGACCAAACCCTATTTTCAGGCCCAATTACAAAAAAAAGAAACGTTTTCAACCAATAACTATAATAGTTTTTGGAAATACTGTACTGTTGACACGCGGCCTCGCCGACGCGTTCTGATTTAAAGGGTTAAAAGCATTTAAAAAACTGCACAAAAAAATCAGTGAAACAGTGAAGCCGCGGAAAGCGAACCGTGTTAGAGCGAGGGATCACTGTACTGTATATAAAAGAGAAGATCAGAGAAGTATGCAATCTACTGTGTTATGCTGCTACCGCGATATGGATGTTGTTCCTTCTTGCAGGAATAGTAAATCATCTACATAGACACGCTTCTGTACATGGATGGATGGCTTGAGCTGCAAAATCAATACAGTGTGCTAAACATACCTACCAATGCATGTCATCAAGAAACTCTGTTTACCTGTCTGTCCTTGTCATACATACTGTACATTAACTATTCCTACTATGTAGTCATTTGCATACTATAGAGGTTAGAAAACAACATCGCTACAAGGAAAAAGCATTAAAGTCAATCAGGTCTTGTGGCTCCCCATGGTAAAACGTGTAGCTTTGTGTTACTTGAAGTGGATTTTCATGCAGAACATCTACTGTACAAAAAGGTTGGTCACTTTGTTGTATGTTGCCAACCGATCTGGAATGTTGAGTGGTGGTAATATTTCATTCACCCGTTTTCCTTATTGAGCTGGAGCCCATCCCAGCTGACTAAGCGGAGCGGGAGCCAGTCAATTGCAGGGCAATATGACAGACAACCATTCACACTAACATCTGAGAAGGTTCAAGTTCAAATGAACATGCATGTTTTTGAAATGTGGGAGAAAGCTGGCGCAAACCCACACAAGCATAGGATGGGGAGAGAACTCAATCACTCCTCACAGGAGAGCCAGAACAAAGATTCAAGCCCACACTGCACTCTGCAGCTCTTGAATATTTTGGTGTTCGGATATCATACTGAAAAGTATGTAGAATAATTCATATATTTGGATAAAATACGACTGAAAAAAATGACACATTTTGCTTGGTTCGAGAAGATTATGAATATCGAGGAGAGAAAAAAAACGGATTTCACTTACTAATAATTGACTAATTGGTTTTCATCTTTAGAAAATCAACCTTTAAAAAAAAACAACTTAAATTTAAACAATGTTTTCTTCTCTGGAAACACCAGTGAGTATGGGACGAAGTGATGTCAAAACTACAGTAGCGATTTTCTCCGGGTAAAATAGCATATTAGAGTAAGCCTGGCTTGTTAAAAGTTGATCAGTAGGAATTGCAACTGTGAGGCCGTCAACATCAAAGTGTGCAGAGTCATTTTCACCTTTTAAACTGCCTTTGAAAAGTTATCCGATGGCTCTTGCCACCCTATATCGGGTACTTTCTGAGCAACTAGTTGCTAGCTGCTAACGCTGACAACAGGCGCCGCATGATGATACAACTTCAAAATAAAAGAGTACCAAGACATTGATGCCCATGTATTATTTGGTAAGATTAATTTTTGAAGTTGGCCTTCTCACTGCATTGGGAGCTTGTTCCCCTCATGCCAAACATGCACAATTGTTGCTGCGGCTGGCCTGACTTGTCTTCCCAATCGTGCACACCAAATCAATGGCATACCCGAGACAGAAAACAAAAATCCTTGAGCATTTTTTTGAATACAGGAAATTATAGTACTCGAGAATTACAAGGCAGACATGCACACCACTAAACTAGCCCGCTGTGGCAAACAGTATTTATGCTGGCTGTAAGAATGCAGTAATGTAAACCCATGGGACAAAATGTAAACAACAGACAATACTGTATTATGCAGGGATTTACTGGAGTTAATATTTAATATTTGTCTATAAAGCAGTGCCTCTTAATTATTTTGAAGTATTTCACCCTCCCACCCCACCCTCAAATTCTCCTCTGTAACTATTAATAGCATCATATGTTTATAGAATTGTTCAAAGTACACCTCTGCATCACATTGTACCCTTATTAACCCGAAAGAAAACAATAAATACATTGACATCAACTTATCACAAACTCACAGACAGAAAAGATTAGAAATGCATCAATTTGCCCGAAAATTTATATATATATATAATAGAGTATAATATAAAAAATTGAATGTAATAGAGCGCTGCTCCCACTTACTACTAGAGTGGATGTGCAATTGCACTTTATTCTTGTTAAAAAAAACACATCACGCACCCCCCTCAAATCTGCACGGTGCTCCAGTATTTGAGCACTGCTATAAAAGGGAACTTAAATATTTAGCTAAATACTTTATTGCAGTTTAACTTGCAAATGAGTAAATATGCCAATAAATTAAGAATGAAATGACAACTTTATCTGTTTGTAAATGTGAGTTTATGACAAATACAATGTTCATGTGTTTGCCAATATTTTCAAAGAATTATTGAATTATTGTTGAGCTCCATTAAAACGCACCCAACTGAATATTTCTGAAATCTGAGCGTATCTTCTCGTGGAGAGTGAACATAACATCCCCCGAAGTGTATGTGACCAACACAATTGGAATAAAGTCACACCACGCAGAATGTCTTCATTGGTCATGTATTTATTTGTTTGTTTTTTTTATCTTTGTTTTTTTTTTGTGTCGCTGCTATATTATTGCCATCTGGTTAATTCACATTTAAAAAGCAGTCATTGACCAGACGCACTGAAATTGATGATTTTTTTTCTTTTTTTACAACTATTAGAGGCCCCGTAAAGACTGAAAAAAAGAAACATTTGCATGTTTTTCTGCATTTTAATTTGCTCCTTTGTCTTTCTTTCATAGTAATTACAAAAAGAGAAGAAAATATATATATAACAATAATCATAGAAAGGAGATTTGGGGGGGGGGGGAAACTTACAACTGGAGAACAGACAATCACAAGTACACGGCACGAGTACCTACTTACGGCGAGAACGCAAAGACAGAAAAGAAACGAAAGAAATTCTAACGCATCTGGAAGAAGGACAATAATGAGCACAGATGAATTTGAATACTAACGGAAGGAAGAGAAAATTATTTTCGAGAAACTATGAACATGATCCAAAACAAGAGTCATTTTTTTTCTTTTCTTTTTTTTTTTGTCTCTCTGAAAAAAAAAATAATTACATGGTAACAGAGAATTTGGCAGGGTTGATTAAAAATACTGCACATACAATACCTTGTTCACACCACTCCTCTCCTTCATCCTGCTTGCCTTTCTTTATTTAATAGCATATCCCATTAATATTCCTTTCCCCCCCGCTGCCGCTAATAGCCACACCCAGTGGTGCGATCGTTACACTTTTACATGTGAGTGGCAAATGACACTTTGATTGGCTGTGATGTGGAGATGTAGTTCCCCCGCCGGCTCCGGGTCGGGGGCCCCGACTGAGCCGAGAGATCCTGCCGGGCCTCGGTCTCACTGCGCGTGCTGACTCAGTGTGTGGTTCTAGATGGGAGGGAGAGAGGGGACAAGTGAGAACACATGATGGGAGAAATAATGGGCTCTGTGAGCACGGAGCTGTTCTCTCGCCCCCCCGCTCCCCCCTCCAATAACGGAAGAGACGCGCACCGCTTGCGACAGGAACGATCGCAAAGAACTGAGAACTGCTTATGGCCAAAGATGGAGGACAAAACAAAAAACTGGACTGTGGGACAATCAGCTTTATATGCATCAGCATAGACAGACACACACACAGTCGGGTTAAACCATTCCATGAGCTGCTGAAAAAAAAAAATGCCTTAAAAGCAAAAACAAAAGATCAGTCATAGCAATCAGGGGCGGAGCTACGTGGTGGCCAATGGTGGCCACTATTGAGTGAGCAACCTGGAGATCCTCTTGGAATGTTTGTCTTAATTTGGTCAAATAATATAGAGGGAGGGATTGTTCCCAAAACAAAAACATCCATTTTTCCGAACCGCTTTATCCTCACTAGGGTCGCGGGGGGTGCTGGAGCCTATCCCAGCAGTCTTCGGGCAGTAGGCGGGGGACACCCTGAATTGGTTGCCAGCCAATCGCAGGGCACACAGAGACGAACAATCATCCACGCTCACACTCATACCTAGGGACAATTTAGAGTGCCCAACGAGCCTGCCATGCATGTTTTTGGAATGTGGGAGGAAACCGGAGCACCCGGAGAAAACCCACGCAAGCCCGGGGAGAACATGCAAACTCCACACAGGGAGGCCGGAGCTGGGATCGAACCCGGTACCTCTGCACTGTGAAGCCGACGTGCTAACCACTGGACTACCGGGCCGCCCCCCAAAACAAAAACAAACAATTTAAAAAGTTTTTTTTTTTTTTTTTATTGAACGGCAAATTCTTGAATGGCAGAGGCTCATGTTTTCTGGGCACAGAAGGCACTGCATCAGCTGCATTCTTACCGGCGACGATTTTGAAAAGTTATTTCAGATAAGGCCACGGGTGAGAGTTTCTCGGCTTTTGGTCTTAATGGTGTCATCTTCGATTGCATTTTTGCTTTCCTCCATAGGGACTCAGACAAACACATTCGTGTGACCATCCATGACCTTCACTTGCTTACTATCTTTCAAGATTGGTTTTGTTTTGTGTCTTTCACGTCATGTCATCACTCTTCGAGAAGGTTTTAGAAGTAATTTAAAAACATAAACAGTAGAAAGTATGGACATTTGTGTTTGAAAAGTAAAGAGCAAAAGTTCACCAGAGAAGTAAAATGTTTATTAATGTTGCGTCGATGCAACATTAATATGTTGTTTAAAATCAGGGGCAGGACTCCATCTCAGATGGGTGAGACAGTTGGTGGGCTAAAAATTCACAGACAGATTACAAATGAAGTGGAGGAACGGGTGAATGCAGTCACCGTAAAACTCATTCAAATTATTATTTTTTAAAAAGGTGTCTTCTCATGTTCAAGTTACGATGCGTGGAACATACCTTGTGAGTTCATGCTCCTTCAAACAGACACACACACACACACACACACACACACACACACACACACACACACACACCGCCCATTCAGTCCCCTGCGGCTCCCACATATCGGCTGCGACAGGGAGCTGAACTGATAATCTGGATTTGTTGGTTTGGAACGCAAAGTCATCACATCTAAAGCAGGGGAAATACTCTGTGTCCGTGTGTGAGTGTGCGCGCGTGTATGTGATGGCAAGATGATTGGAAAGATTTCTCTGGGAATTCGTGTGTGCGTGTATCAGAGAGAAATTTCCTCTCGGATACTTTCCTCCTCCTCCTCCTCTCCTAGTTTTCCCTTGACTGTACAGCTTGTCCCCATGAAACGTTCCTTATTTCTGTCTCTCTTGCTCGTGCACACTCACACACACACAGAAAGAACACATATTCCCAGTGAGACATTAGCAATCAACGCCCACCCCGCACCACAGCTTCCATCAGCACTCCTAAAAAGCAGCTTCATTCAGATTAATCACCCTGGCTCACATGCCCCGCCACAGACGGGACATGAAGGAGAAGGAGAGAAGGGGTGTGTGTGAGTGAGAGAGAGAGAGAGAGAGAGAGAGAGAGAGAGAGAGAGAGAGAGAGAGAGAGAGAGAGAGAGAGAGAGAGAGAGAGAAGGGCGGGCGTGATGAACACAGCACAGAGGAGAGGAGGGCCGGTTGGGGACACAAATGTGAAGGATTATATGTGGTTTTGGGTTGATAATACTTATTTGTCATTCTGTGGCCCTTATCTTGGTGAGCATGTTCCATTGAGCCCTTTGCTAAGCATGACAGAGCGTGTGTATGTGCGCGTGCGTGCTTGCGTTTTGAGACTGTCACACAGCTTTAGAGTCCAAATTCAAGCCTGTCCGGGGCAAAATAAAGCACTTTAATGAAACACACACACACACATACACGCAATCTATCTATCCATCTGTCCATCCATCCATAACAGGATCAGATCGAACCCCAAAGGCACGGGTGCAAATCACTAGTTCACATAACGCTGCCTCATCACCTTTCAAGTGAGCAAAAATAATGGTGTGTGTGTGTGTGTGTGTGTGTGTGCGCGTGTGTGTAAGTGTCTCCCCTTAACGCTACACATTGAACTGGGAGGCCGCTGACCCCATTATGACAGAAAGACCACCACTTCTGTGCTGTATGTTATACATACGTACAGCACATTTGACAATAAAGTTGTATTCAATTCAATTCTCTCTCTGCACACAACAGAACAGAACAGCTGTAGTTCTTCCCCAGGCCAGTAGAGGTCAGGCTTCTTCCTCTTTAAGGACGAGAGGACACTCTGAGTCGTGCCTCCGCTATCTGAACACCACATGACCTCCTACCTTACGTCACGCTTGACCTCTTAAGGTTTGCAAATGGTAGTGGAGCGGTAAAAGGTAAGGTGTTTCTACGGCAAGGTAAATGAGGGGGATTGTTGAGGGGGCGGGGTTGCTGTTTCTGTACTGCATTGACTTGTAGACGGCGCAAGGGATGGAGCATAAGGGCAAGGGGAGGAGGGTGAGGTGGAGGGATGCTCCCTGGAGGGAGTGCAGGAGGAAGACGGTGATCAAACAGGAAGCCACTGTGACATGGATGATGCCATCATATGGAGCAGGGGCACACGCCAGCTACCCTCTGGTCATGTATGTGTTATCACTGCGAGATTCATGCAGCGAAGTGGTCAATCAGAAGTGTGGCCGTGTATGTGTGTGTGTGTCTGTGTGTGTGTGTGTGTGTGTGTGTGTGCGCGTGTGTTTGAGCCACCTGCAAAGTATGATACGTACACTATACGGATAAAAGTATTCCTTAATCAGTTTGTGAATGAGCTATTGGTTCATTTTGAATGCTAATGTGTCGGACCTCTCGGGTCCGACACATTAGGTATATCTCAATAAATAAGAATATGGTTGGAAAGTTATTTTTTTGTGTTGATTTTATAGATTGATTTAACATAATTTCTACCGAATTTCTATATTCAAAATACATTTTTTAATCCCCTGTGAGGTTGAATTTTGTGTTTCTGTTAAGCTCTAGGCCAACTTTTATCAATGATGGCATGTTTCTCCGTGTGACATATAATCTCTGAAGTTCACGGAACATTTTCATTTATTGAGATGCACCTGTACAGACGTCCAGCTTTGTGGTTTGAAGGGTGACAGTTCACAGTGCAGACATTTAGGCTGGCAAAAGCCTGCTTGGATGGCTTTGGTGTGGAAGAGCACATCGTCAAACACGACAGAATCCAAGTCGTGATCCAAGTCCTCTATCGGGTCACACAGAAGGACCCCAAACAACTTAATATCGTCGGCCACATAGCATAGATGCCTCAACCACCTTTCAATATTTTTGGAAAACAAGCAAAAAAAACAACAACCTGCATATCAAAGCATATGTAAACAATACATGAAGATAATAGTGAATCTGATGAGAACTCAATATAAAGCGATAAATGTTGTTCATGTGCACTGTTCTCAGAAGAGATGTCTTCCAAGCGCGACTGGTCCAGTCCATATCGAGGGCTGTCATTGTTTTTCCTAAACTGCTTAGAGCGAGCGAGTGGAAAGCCAGCAGAGCCCCGAGCCCGGGGGAAATATGGCCTTGTCGCATTACCTACGCACACCACTGCCAGACGCACACATGGGAATGCATTCATGGCCTTGCACTTGCAGCTAAGAGCACATTCATGCACACGCATGCACACGTGCACACACACACACAAACACACAGGCGCAAACACGCGCACGGCAACACAGTATCTCCTGTGGAAAGGTAGATGGGGACAACATAGGGAGCGAAGAGGAGATGGAGATAAAGAGAAAATGTAATCTGCTTTGTCGTGCACCCTCATTTTGGTTATCTTCTACAATGCACACGGAATGTGTGTGCACGTATGTGTGTGTGTGTGTGTGTGTGTGTGTGCGTGTGTGTGTATTATTGCTGTGTTCTGTTGTCACGTTTGCCGATTGTGTCTGCTCATGCATTGATCGTGTCAAAAGGGAGAAAGAGCACCGCTCACGTCCGCACTTTTAACAGCAATACAAACATGCAGGCAGTGACGACTTTGCTAATGTGTGTGTGTGTGGGGGGGGGGGGGGGGCAGGCCGGGTGATGATTTTGACGTAGTGGAAAATACACGCCGGAATAACGTACACTTGAAGTGTTTGTGTGTGTGAAAATGCTACCCTCATGTATCATGGAGTGTCAGTCCATAAATGTGTGTCAAATGCGTGTATATGTGGGGGTAATTGGAGGCACTCCAAAAATGTGTGTGTGTGTGTGTGTGTGTGTGTGTGTGTGTGTGTGTGTGTGTGTGTGTGGCTGAGATGCCCTTTTTAACAGTAAATGAAAAATCACCTCAGTGGCCTTGTGGTCTTCTTTGAGTTCAATGTATTTATAGCTCAGTTGACATTCTTCCAACAACGTGCGTGTCTTTCCAAATATGTGTGTCTCGGGGACAAGCAGATGGGCTAGCCCGCTCGCTCTCCTCCCTGGCTTGTCTTTGGCCGCACCTATCCAGGACAGGATGCTGCCTCGGGAGCAGCTTGAAAATAAACGCACCCCCTGCCCTCAACATCCCGCCTGCACTCACTCCCTCCCTGCTCCTAGCACAATCGTTTCCGTCCCTCCATGGGCGACTAGTCCACGTCTTGCTGTACCTCCTCCATCTCCTCAGCGAAGTGGTAAATGACACCCGTTTGTTTTTTCCAAAACATCGCTTGTTCTCTCCCAACCGAGTCACGCCAAGTCCTGATTTCCTCCTCCTCAGCGTGCGCGAGCTCCTGTTAGAAGTGTTTTCTCCCATGGGGACTTCCCCTCCCCTCTGCCCCAGACAGTAAGGTTTGGACCAGTAAACACACCCAAAATACACTCACAGCACGAAAGGGCGCGCACCCAAAACCGCAACACGAGAGGCAAAGGCACACACTACCACCGATCCACAACAAAGATGTGAGATCCCTGCTGGAAGCCGTTACACAAAGGAGGAAGTGACCTCACTTTCAGTACAAACAGCTAATCACACTGGAGCACCACACGACACATTGGGAGTCACGGCAAGAGAGCCACACACCAAAATAAATAAACAAATAAATAAATACATAAAAATCTTTGCCGCACACAAAGACAAATGTACTCAGAGGAATGTGGTCCGTGAAGACCGGGAATGTCAGTACCAGATGAAGAGCGTGCAGATACGGGTGACAAGAATAACAAAATAAATATGCGTGGAGACACGAGCTGACACGTTTGCACAGTTAGTGGCGTGTCCACAAGCAGACATATATTAAAAATCATTTTTACTGCTTCAACCAATTCATGGTTGTGGTGAACTGGAGTCTACTACCACCTGACTTTCGGAAAGGCAAACAACCCTTTGACTCTTGGCCAGTTAATCAAAGGGAAAATATAATAATGATAATAATAAGAATAAAGACATGAGCTGAACTGATTCACCCTCATGAGGGTCACGGGCATACTGCAGCCTATTCCAACTGTCTTCGGGTAGCAGGCGGAGTACACCCTTAACATTTACACTCACATTTACACCCGTGGAAAAATGCGAGTGATCCATTAACCTACTGTGCATGTTTTTGGAATGTGGGAAGAAACTGGAGTACCCGAAGAAAGCCCATGCAGGCACTGTAAGAACATGCAAACTCCACACAGGAAGGTCGGAGCCGGACTCGAACCCTGCACCTCTGCACTGTGAGGCGCACATGCTAACCAGTGCCCGCCCCATACCCTTTACAGAAATGTATTTATAAAAACCACAACATGACAGCTTGACAGGATTGGACCATTTAGTTGACTTTCCCACGGCACTTACTTGAAGCTTGACGCTGACTAATCACTAAGCACAGCATTTTGTCATCTCATTATTCCAATTGGTCAATATACAAAAGGACTTTCAAATCACTCTTGCGTCACTCATCTGAAGCCGCCGCTGGACGATATCGCACTGGAGAGCAGCAAAATATCTGGGCCAAAGGGAGACACAATCTTCTGTGTTTTTTTTCTTGATTATACCTTCCAAGTCAGATTCAGAAGGAAATGTGTGTGTTGGTATGCATGTCCCATTCTAATAAGGGAGTCTCCCAGAGACTCTTGGGGGCCAACTGAGTATTTTACCTTGGAACACCAAAGGATCTTCAGCCCAAGTTTTCCATCGTGCCCACACACTCATACAGACGTGCATCATAGAGTGCGCACAATGACTTCACGCAACATTCACAGCCAACAGCAAGACCCAAACATTGTCAGAACCCACACTCAGGCACAAACATACCTAGAGGACAAAAAAAAAAATCGATATATATATATATATATATATATATATAACACACACACACACACACACACACACACACACACACACACACACACACACACACAGTGGTTCAGCCGCATACACACCTTTCATTATTCAGTTAGAGGGAGACAGACACACACATTGTTCTCAGATATAATGCTAACAGCAGTGACAATACATTAAAGATAGGTTGGCAAATAGCTACAGCGTACCGATAGAATTGCAGGAGTACAGCAGCTAGTATCTGTACAAACACCCAAGTATAGATTTAGTTGGCTGCCTACTTCCAAAAATGTGTCCGTGGCTGAGCTGTTCTGCATTTGGAGGTTGTGCGGTGTGGGTAAAAACCAGCCATGGCGGCTTTGCACAAGCATCCTTCATGTGCAGTCTGGACGTGGAGGGGTTAATAAACATGACAGAGATGCACTGAGTTCTCCTGTATGCTTAAAATTGTGCAAGCAAATGCATAGTGTGTCTCCTTTAAGAGCCATTCAATGATTTACTTTCAAATCTCAACTTTCAAAAATCTTGGAGGGTTATCATTCCAATGAGGAGCATCATTAATTTTCCTGTGTTTGGCTAGCGACCACTCCAGGATGTAGCCACCAAGCAAGCACCTTGCCCAAACTCAGCTGGGATAAGCTCCAGCAGACCTGCAACACTAATGAGACATGTTGTCTTTGCATTAGGCTAATTTCTGCCTGTTTACTTCATTTGGCACACCAACACAATTCCAAAAACTTAATGAATGGCTCCAATTAGTGCTCAGTTTTGCCAGTGTCAGTTAAATGCATACATCTATGCGCATTGTTACCATTGCAAACACTAAATATTGGATATGGCTCGATATAAGATCTGATTAGATTGTGGAGGTGGGCCTCCAAGCGTTGGCCTGTGAGTGTGAAAACCAGTACAAGTTCTTTAATTGCATTTAAAAGCATTGCGCGGTATGCATGCAAAACTAATATTCTACACTGCGGGGGCACAGCACAGGTGGAGAGAAACAGCACATGTACAAAACTAACGATCCCTCATCCATTCACTTATTTATCTGACCAGCAATCCACCCATCTAGCGCTGATGCAATATTAACTAGCGCTAAAGGAGAACAACAGATCCAGTGGAATCAAAGGGAGGGATGACTTGGGAGGTTTGGTGATGGATGGATCAAGGGAAACTTTCAGGGCATGAGCTGTAGAACAGCACCCCTCAGAGGCCCCCCAAAAAAACAAAAGCAACGTGATCTAGAAGTGAATCAGGAAAAAAAAAACATTGACAGACAGAAACCCGGGACTAAATGAGATCTAGAAGGACCTCGGTGATCAGGGCCACAGCATTTCTTATTTACACACCCTCCCTCAGTCCCACACACAAACACCCATGCACAAAGACACACGGCAAAACATCTCTTATTTACCAGCTTACGTCTGCACTATTTATGTGGCACCAGGGAGTGGCACAGAGGAGAGGAAGAGAGGAGAGGGGATAAAATATGCATAGGGGCTGGTTCTTCTGGGACGCACGGGGGGAGTCTGAGTGAGGGAGGCGGGAACACAAAAAAAAACACACACCCAAAAAAAAAAAAAAAAACGCCAGGCAGGGAGAAAGACCGGAAAAGTGAAAATGAATGATAAAACGTGAGCGGCGAGCATACTGACACTATCAACGGGACTGTGTTATGTGGAAGGAGGGACAAAGTTGGAAGTCGGCAAAATGAAGGAGCGAAGAAGGAATCAGTCTCGAGGGAGAAGGGATGATGCAGCGATGTGTCCGTGCTGCAATGACCCCTGGGTGTGTTGCGCGTGTGTGCGTGCATGAGCGAGATAGAGGACGAGAGTTGGAGCTGGACATCATATAAACCCTCTGAGGCCTTGAAAGAGGCCAAAGCCTTTTCGAGCTAGCCAAGCAGCAGTCTTCATCCATCCACACCTCATTAAAACACACACACAAATAACCCCGTTACACACACACACACACACACACACACACACACACACACACACACACACACACACACACACACACACACGATAAATGCTAGCAGTGGCATTAACCTCCTTGGTAGGAGCTCTCCATCTCTGCCAGTCGGCCTTTCTGTCTAGCCCACTTAGAGAGCCCGCCTGTGGGACGATGGAACGGTGGCACAGCAGACTGAGGCTGCAGGTAATCACAAACACACACACACACACACACACACACACACACACACACACACACACACACACACACACACACGAGGAGTGGACACTAAACAGTTAATAAGGAGGATCACGCCTTAAGTGCAGCTGCCAAAGGGGAAGAAAACACTAAGTTGACTGGCCCCCGCTCCCAAAAAAAGGAATGAACCTTTCATGACCTCACACAACCTTTTAAACGAGGCACAGCGCATGGAGGGTAGGATAGGCCATTCAGTGAGCATTGTAAAAATTTAGTTGATAGGGTCAAGTTGATTGTTGATTAACTTTTCATTTCAACACTGGCATGGAATGCAATTTAAAATAATATTTTTTAAATAGCAATGAATGACTGAATTATGATTCACTAAGCAAATGCCAAGCAACACATCATTTGATGATGATGAAAAAAAAAAGTTGGAATATTTCACAGATGTACAAACAATAAACCATTTTACCTTTTGTATTCATTGATCCCTAAATTATTAATTTGTGATAATAATATTATAAAGTCAATAAATACACCATAAGTGTAACATTTGTATCTCCTAATGCTTATTATTTACAATTACTCAAATGACTGATTACTCATTGGAATTGCTGAAAAAAAAATACTCCTTCAGGGACAGCGGTTACTACAGTGGATAGCTTATCATGTTATCAGGTTACAGGGTGCATGAAAGGGTTATATTCTAATGAACCAATTAAACATACAAATATATATTGATGAATTCATACCTTTCCGACAGTGTAAAGGTGGCTTTTTCAATTAATGCGGCGATGATATCATTTGAAGGCTCATCGATCAACACCAAGTAAGATTTTCATAGGTGAGGAGTCACCCGAGACTGTGCATAAGTAAGAGGAATGACTGTGACTTGTGTCTGTGTGGACATTAACCGACAGGGTCCAACAGTTATCCTGCTGTTAAATTGACTGGGCGGCCATATGCCCACCACCGTGTGTCTTTTGGCTGCAAATAAATCCTGTCAACAGTAGCCGGCTTTACATGGAGCCATGTATCTAGGATTAGAATGCATCCGAATGACCAAACGGAACGAAATTGCTCCATATTAACACCTCAGTCGGAATACAAAGGTCAAATCCGAAGGGAAATTCGTCCGGATTCAGAGGGGTGGTACAGTATATTCCTCTTCCCAATTCAAATGAGCGTCATGTAAACAGTTTGATTAGAATAACCAAACTTCCTCCAGTTTGCGCATGCTGTGTCTTGATGTGAATTTGTAGTGACGCCGCCATATACGCGCATTGAAATGAGAGCATCACAGGTGACCAGAAATCTTCATCCTGAATGATTTTGATCAAATTGACCACAAAAAAAAAAGTCTCCATGTAAATTGTCAGCTTTGCATTTTTAGATAATTAGATCAGACATCCAGTGTGGTAGCTGTTAATGCTCCTGAGATCAAATGAACTTAAGCGATGACTGATCTTCAGCGGGGGCTTTTAAGCAGTGCAGTCAACATTAGGTTAGGAAAAGTGCATAATGCTAGATACTAATTATTTGTTCTAAGCAAAGGTTCAAGATTAAATTCCAAGCAGATGTGTATTATTCATTGAGTATGCACTAAAATGACGCCTATGGTTCTGTCGCCGATTACATCAAAACATATCTGCAGTGGGATCTTTAAATTGTGTTTTGTCGATGCTGCATTAATAATTAAAACTATCATCGTTGTGCTGGCAAAAAAAAAAAGAAGCTCATATTTATCATGGTGTGCAAATAAAACTGTGGCATAAATTTTGTATTAGAACTATTTTCTAGTGCTTTTCGCATCGCATAAGGTGAAGAAGGTCACACAATTTCCATTTTCCGCTGACTGCTCTGTCACAAGATGACTCGAGTACATGTTGAAATGCAAGATCAGCCATTAAGTCCGGAACTGACCAAGCCACAGCTGGCCTATGACTGACACTTGGATAATCGAGCCCATCTACTATTTGAACATGCACACACACACACACACACACACACACACACACACACACACACACACACACACACACACACACACACACACACACACAAAAACAGGAATGCCATCATGTCCCCCCTCCCCCCACAACCCAAAAACAAAGCCTATTGCTGAGAAATGACATGAGGTTTCCGTTGCTTCCGTCCTGATTCAGACCTGATGGACTTGACGACTGACCCAACTAAAGTATGCGATCCAGGAAACCTACCTGCAGTTCAGTCTGAAAGAAGAACTTCTGCGGACACTGCGAACAATCGTATATCTTGTCCTCTTGACCGTGGACTGCAAAGATGTGCTGTTGCAGCTTGTTGGCCTGTACAAACACTGGAGGAGAAACGACACGGATTAAACATATCACTGGGGCGTCAGCCTGCGGGTCAACATTAAAAAAAAATATATACAGTCAAACCCCGGTTTTCGAACGTCTCGTCCAATTCGGGTTTTCGACCAAAAATTTTCGAGTTTTTTATGCCTCGGATGATGAACAAATTTCGGTTTTCAAACAAACTGAGCGCACTTGAATGCACCATTTGAATCCTCTCGCCTTCCTTACACAAGGAAGTGACTCGGGTAGACGAGGAAGTGACGCTTCCTCGTGTTGCGTTCCATTGTGAGCAGATGTGTTCAGTAAACATTTTTATTTTAAAAAGAGCGTGGTTTCGGTTTTCGAACAATTTCGGTTTTCGAACAGCCTTCTGGAATGGATTATGGACGAAAACCGAGGTTTGACTGTATACAATTAAGGAAACAAGACATGATGTGAAATGTTTGAACCATTGAGGAGTAACGGCGGAAGCATCAAAATATCTGGAGAATAATTTTTTCGACTTGGCTTCAACATGGCATAAATTCTGCATTGGGTGAGCTCAGGTCAAAAGAAACCATTCAAGACAATAAGAGGTGAGACGATAAATAGTGACGTCGCTGCACACATAATCACAGGTTTAAAGGAAGCGCAAGAGTGCGAAGAAGAGGAAGCAGGGGAAATAAGCAGAGAAGAACAAGAAGATCTATCCTCAGCAGGCCTTGTGATATTTATCAATAAATTATCTCTCCTTTTTAAACTTCTGCTCCAGTGTAGTTTCATAGGTCTTTTTTTTCTTCTTATCGTTTTTTCTTTTGCTCCTCTTTTGTTTCGGTAAACTTCTGGTTTTCACTGAGTGGGTTATGTGTTGAATTATTAAGACTCCCCATTGGAGTGGTGGCCATTTTACTAATTCATAGGGCCACCAAGGAATAGAGTTAAAGTTTAAAGCATTTCTGTGCACCTGGGGAACGAGCACACAACACAAGACTCAACTCAACAACTCGGGAAGGCCGGGAGAGAGATGAAGTGACATGGAGAGCGTAAGTGCGTGTTTGGGGAGGGACGGGGAAGACGCAGAGAGAGAGAGAGAGAGACGGAACGAGGGAGGGTCAAAAGCAAAGGTAGATTTGGTCGAAAAGAGAGTCACTGCTGCAAAGCATTAGCTCCGCCTCCTGATTTTTTTCTCAAATATCGTAGCACTGCAGCATCTCCGCAGTGGTGTTGCGTGAATTAGTGTTTGATTTCTATTAGTTGCAACCGTCTGTGCAGCGATGAGTGCAACTGAGGGACCACGAGGGCGCTTAAGACCACCACTGTTGACAAGTGGGGGCGGGGGGTGGGGGGGGGGGGGGTTAAAATCTCTCCGTTTTTGCATTTATTAATTTCATTCACTCACTGATGAAAATATTTATCGTAAATGATAAATGAATTAAAAAGGACTATTTTACATACATTAACTTTTTTCCCCCAGCTCTCATCGAAGGATGACCTGCAGCAATCCACTTGTCCATCTGTCTCTTTTAAAAATCCCTTGACCCTTGAGCACATTTTTTTTTGATAATGGAAAAGCATCAAACTACAAGTACCAATAAAGCAGGGGTGGCCACCCAGTCAGAGACGAAGAGCCAATTTTTTTACTGTGTTACTGCAAAGAGCCACATCATACCCTTCCTCGCACGCGCGCTTGCACACACACACAAACGCACATGCACACACACTTTTTTGATCAAAGGTCGACTTTTGAAGCGCCAAACTTCCCACTAACGACCCGATCGCGCACGTGCAAGCATACACACACACACACACACACACACACACACACACACACACACTTGCACGCACCCCTGCCTTAAAAACAGAGGACATTTGCTGACTAGCTTAGCGCTTAGCGCCGTTGTTTGCGCGTGAGCGGTGATGCAGTCATCTGATTGGTTGCCCTCTATGTCAATCAAGTAACGGGATTGATGATAGGCTGACGTAGTACGTTCTGTGTATTTAGCGCCTTGTTTGAATGGCAGCGCCACGCCACTGCCGTGGCGTTTTCGACGCTTGTCGTGTGAAAGCCCGGGAGCCGCATTGAACCAGCCAAAGAGCCGCCCGCATGCGGCTCGTGGGCCGCGGGTTGGCCACCCCTGCAATAAAGCAAAAATGACTTCTTGGTGGCTACGGGGCTGAGAGGCTAATTAAGCACTCATAGCCTCCAAAGTTCCCTGCAGACTGTCCTTGAAGGTGAACGCGCGCTGTTTTTCCTCTCACCTGTGAAGCAGACGGGACACTTGAAGGTACCTCCCATGCCTTCAAAACTGTGTTCTATCAGGTGGCAGAGCAGCTTGGCAGGTGAATCAAACATCTGGTTACACAGCTTGCACTCGTGATTGATGCCCTCCTCTGCAAATAGGACACGGATACATGTGCACGTTAAGGATGGCTCGAGCAAATATATAAATAAATAAACAAACAAACACATATTCAACACTTAATAATACAGCATTCATGACAGATGTTTGTCGCAGCTACAGCAGGCAGGCCAACACGGCGAGGTAGCGACACGAGTATCGAAAAGCGGGACAGAAACAACTAAACCCGGATGGGTGACAAGTTTAGCACGATTGACCGGCGCACTCATTTCGATGTTTGTTCCATGACTGTCACCACGCTAATTGGTGAGTGGATGCTTTTAAACAACATTAAACTCCTTGCTGGAGGTCCCGCATAAAACAAATCATCTCCTTTGATAAAAGCCTGACCGGCACAGATGCATTTTTGCCCATCGGGGGCATTTGTTTTTGCGATACATCAGTCATGTCCATTCTTTTCTCATCTCTGCCACATGTTCTGCTTTTATTTTCCATCCCCTCTCGTACATTTAACACCCAACGGCCCCAGTGGTACGTGTGCCCCAACTGGTAATTGCCTGTCCTCCCCACCGGAGCTGTGAGTGATCTACCTCCATGCTGGAGCCACCCTTCCCTCTCTCGGTCCTCGTTATCCTCCCACCCCCACCGTCCAATGCATCCCACACTTAGCTCGTGGCTCACTCCATTTATCCTCATCTCAGTCCCTCCGTCGCTGATTAATTTGGATGGCCCAAAGCCCATTTACTTGTACCATTAAAAAGTTGGACCTCACGTCCGTAATTTAATGATATAATGGTATGACATTCAAGTTTTTATTTGAAGTTTTATTAGCGCACAGCTGCATAATTTGGTGCATCACGGTTTTTCATCACGTACTGTACATCGGCACAACTCACAATTGCACTGCATGCCTTTGTATAAATGTATTTAAAAAAATAAAATAAAAAAACGAGAGCCAGGCTGCTCTTTTATAAAAGGCCATGTGTCCATCTGCTGCCTGCATCTGCACTTTTTTTCTTTTCTTTTTTTGTTTCGTGCTAGAAGAATTCTGCTTGGCACACCAAAGAAAAAGTTAATGGCTTGTGTCTCACGCTCACTGTCCCTTCCTGATGGCTATCTCGCAGCACCCCCCTAAGGACTAAATATGAAATCAAGAGCAAAGATGGAACATGACAACACGACCATGCACATTATTACACCTTTCCATCAATATCTGTAAGACAATGTGCATATCTCGACTTATAAAGTATTAATACCTCAACCGTGTCCTGTGATAAGCGACACAAATAAAAGACGCCGTTTTTGTACGCGCGGGTTCGACAGTCAGCAACAACAAGCTGCAGGCGATTGTGAAGTTAATAACATCTTCAGTCATACACCCATGACACCCATACTGACAATCACACACACACACACACACACGCACAAACAAAGATTCCCATCTTTCCTTGCCTCAAAGGCCGACATGGGTGCCCTAATCCTGCTTCAATAGCTGTGTGTGTGTGTGTGTGTGTGTGTGTGTGTGTGTGTGTGTGTGTGTGTGTGTGTGTGTGTGTGAGGTGCCACACAGGCTTATGAGGATGGTACGCTCCACCACTGGCGTCCCTGTACACAGCACCTCATTCGAGCTCACACGCACGCACGCATGCACAGACAAACCTCAAAAGGCCGCTGGGCTGTGTGGGACACCAAGAGAGCCCGAGACCCAGCGAGCCTGATAGAGAAGTTCATTAGCATTGACTCGGAGATTGACGCAGCGGGGGTTTGTCACATGGTGATCGGCACGCATAAAGAGAGGGTGGATGCGAGCGGGAGACATTTATAGCGCTGCACTTAAATCAGTTGTCATATTTCACACCACAAATCTGGTCTTGCTTTGTAGTATACAGAGATCTGAATGAATGCGGTCAGTGATTTTTACAGAGTGAGGGAATTAAGTGGTTATACTTTAATCAAGTGCAGGAAGTAGAAATGAAAAGAGCGAGAGACAGTTTTGAAGGGAAAACATTTGGATTTTTCAGACATATAATTGGGCTGTCCGGAACAAGGGCAGAGGCACAAGCCTCCAGTCGCTGTGCAGTTGTGTATTTGTGTGTGTGTGTGTGTGTGTGTGTCATGAAAGAGTTCTCTTTTGTGACAAATACATTGTTTTGATCAGTATGTGTGAGGACGGCACGCCCGGTATGCCGTCTCCCTCTGAGACCAGGTCCATGTGCGAGGGTTTGTGTATGGGACCCATAGTGAGATGACAAAGTCGCCGAGCATCCCGCCGTTACACTTTGTCTCCCAGCGTGCATTTCACACACACACACACACACACACACACACACACACACACACACACACACACACGAGCACGCACACAAGCATGGGAGGCCCATGCTGGGACGGGGAACGCAGGGGGGGAAGGGATGAAAGAGAGACCAAAAAAACGAGACAGCCAGGGTGAAGGTTAATACTTGGACTTTATAATGGAACAATGAATTTTAGGGAGACTTCTTTTGGGGGAGCGTTTTGTCTTTTTACACACATTTAATAAAAACCTTCACTGAGTGAGAACTAAAAGTGTACAGTACCTGGAGCAGGTCCCTGCCTCTGCGGGCTGCTCTATCAGCCCACTAACAATTCTTATTTTATTACAGACCATGATTGATTGGTTGCTATGACAACGTTCATGAGAAGCAGGGCACTAGGAAGTCATTTTTTGCTTCATTTCCTATTTTATTTTATTACATTTTCAGGGACAGAATGTTAATGTCGCTCGTTGTTACCCAGAGAGAACACAGAGGCACGTTATTGATGTTAAATTATTGAACTTTGAAATGTTTTATTAAAACGTATTAAGGATTGTGCTTAAAGGGACATTTCCTTCAAGAGGAAGCATTTTTATTTTGACATTATCTGGAAAGAAAATATCAAAACCAAATATGTCCGTAGTTCCAAGACTGACCTGTAAGAGGCAGTACGGTGCCACACGGCATCCAAACTGCCGGAAAATACAAAGAGGAAACGGTAGTTGTAGTCACAGAAGAAATAGAGGAAGCTCGGGGAACAGTTTTCTGCTGTGGCTTATTTGGTGACTCCATTACATTTGAAAACAGGGGTGAATAACTTGTCTGACCCAGTAAATATTCAAAAGGATTATTATTTACAATTGTCACAACCATTTTCTGAGTAGGAGGGACAGTAAACATTCCCATCCCCGGAATTCTATGAAAAGGAATATCCTTCACCCGTAATAAAAACCTATGCATTAACATTTTGACTACGATATTACATGTTACCGGGACCTACGTAAGCGGAAATTCCACTAGCCGTAACCCGGATGGAGACGTAATGCCGCGGGATGCGACAGAAAGACACCACGGGTGACACGTTTTCACTTCGCATTTTTCGATCATCAGATTTGAAACGACGACGTGTAGTGAGTTTTTATTGGCGTGCGTTTTACTGTAATTGCGAAAGATTTTAACTTTATTCACTTACGTCCGTAGATCGCGGCACTAGCTTAAAAAGCAACGCCCACTCCACACAACTGGAGACGCGACGGAAGTAACGTGTTCGCTTCGCCGTTTCTATCATCGGATTCGAAACGACGACGTGTAAGTGACTTTTTATTGGCGTGCGTTTTACTGTAATTGCGAACGATTTAAACTTTATTCACTTATGTCCTGTTGATCGCGGCACTAGCTTAAAAAGCAACGGCCACTCAACACAACTGGAGACACGATGGAAGAAACGTGTTCGCTTCGCCGTTTCTATCATCGGATTCGAAACAACTAAGTGACTTTTTATTGGCGTGCGTTTTACTGTAATTGCGAACGATTTGAACTTAGACCATGGCATCGAAAACGCAGAAGAACCCAACAAAACAAAACAACCCAAAATAGACTCATTTTTTCCCGAGACTGAAAAAAATCAACATTAAAATACTGTACGTACTGTACTGTGATTTGTTTTTTTTTAATCTACACCTGTACTGTATACTGTACTGTATACTGTTTTTGTTCCATAAACAGTTTTTGGACAGTATATCTTTGCATTTTATTGCTTGTGTTGTTACACATGCATTTTTTCAACATACTTGCAGGTTCATAAAGGACATGTACCATGCCCATTTCCCAAAAGAGGAATTTCTGTTATAAGAACAGATTGGACAGCGCAAAAATGAGTCCGTACTAGAGAATGCTTACTGTATTAACAAATCTCACAAAACGGCTCAGGATAATCTTTGAAATAATATCACCTTTGCTCATTTCGATTGTGATGGAGAATGCTCGTAGTTGGCCTGGCTGTTGGCATCTGTGTTCCCCTATTTAGCTTGAGTCTCTCTTCTTACCCTCCACTTTCTCTGCTAATTGATCAGAGGAGGGGGACCAGGTGGCATCATTGTACACACACACACACACACACACACACACACACACACACACACACACACACACTCTGAGTGAAACATGCAGCAGAGCATAAATGAGCTCCCAGGTCCCTAAGGTGGCTGCCTACCCCTCTTACATTCCACACACACACACACACACACACACACACACACACACACACACACACACCCCAACTGTCTTACCATAGACTGAAGCTCTCCGGGGTATTCAAGCACCCACTAACCCTAAAATCCCACGCCCATTTTTCCTCTATTGCTATCCCGGCACTGGTTGCAGGGGATCCCTGGGGTACCAACCCTCCATTACTGCCCCTCCTCGCACTTGTCAAGCCCCTCCTTCCCAAAACTATGTGAAGCTGTGTGTGTGTGTGTGGGGGGGGGGGGGGGGGGGCGTTGGGTAGGCGCATGTGAGTGTGTGTTTGGTCTCTTGCAGCGCAGAGGCCGTCAAGGATGCCAGGCGCTAGATGGCCAGGACAGCAAGGGGGACGGCAGCCAAAAGCGAGGTACGGAGGGAAAAAGACGGATGCAGTCGGGATGGAGGGAGGGAGACGGCGGGATGAAAAGCAAGATGGGCAGAGGGTGGGGGTGGGGTGGGGGCAACTGAGATGGTGGGAGATAAAGTGCAGCCAGGAGGAGAGCAGTGGATGGTCGGTACAGGAATACGCAGCTCTCTAGGGGGTTCACTCAAAGTGTGTTTCCATAGCAACCAAGTGGTGGGGGTTCAGGGGTTCAGGGGGTGAGATTGACCCATTGGTAGTGTGGGGGCTGGACAATATGCACGCACACACACACACACAAAAACCTGCTGCAGTGCTGGAGGGGTCCCAAGTGTACCCAAACCTTACTCACTCTCTCTGTCTGACTTGCTCTCTCTCTCTCTCACACACACACACACACACACACACACACACACACACACACACACACACACACACACACAGACAAAGAATGCTGCAGTCTGGAGGTCCCTCAGGTATCCTCCACCCACCCACACACACACACACACACACACACACACACACACACACACACACACACACTTTCTCCCTTTCTCATTTTCTCTCTCTCCTCTAATTCTATCACTCGCTCTGGGAGGTAAATGTCAATATTTTCATCTTCTGAATACTCTGTATTGCTCTTTGTGCTCTGATTTTTTCTTACTTTAAACTGAATGGCAATGAGAGAGTGTCCAACACTTGAAAGCAGGGTTTGAGATTGCTTTAGAATAATTTGTAGCCAGCCCCGCCACCCCCCCAGAAAAATACATCTGCAGTTCCAACACAGAGAGTCGTGATAGTAAATTCAAGGAAAGCATTATTATACTGTGTTCTGCTAACTTCATGGTGTGTTTGTTTGGGAATCTCTCTGGGGCTGCAGGCCCATGCTGCAGCCATACAAAGATAAGAAATCAAGATGGCAAACAACTCAAACAATGCATTTGATATGCTGTTGCCGTACATGACAAATGAAGCTGGTCTACGTATATTAAGATGCTTTTCAGTTGAAATGATCCTAAAATGGCCATTTAGTGCAGCGGTGAGCAGTGGGACTTGTGGTCTGAATGCAAATAGGTCTTCCTGAGCTGGAACGTGTCAAGCTATTTATTGAACTAAGTGTACAAATTTAGCCTACACAAGACAATACAAGAGTATTGAAATGTATCTGTCTATATCAATATATTGCTGCCTAGTGATCCAAGTGACAGCACTTTTTGGAGATACAAGCTGACATTTGGGCGATTTTATTTCTTATTGTATTTTATAGAGAAAAATCAACTAGGTTCATGAAAAAAAAAAAGAGTCACAACCAAACAGTAAAAACATAAACACACTATTGGCAAGCAAGACTGGCATATGGCGAGAACCAGTGAGTGTTTGTGTAGAATGAAAGCAAGCACAAATTGAGCAGAGCCATGTGGCACACAAGTGCATGCATGTCTTGGAAGGAGAGTCTGTGTGTGTGTGTGTGTGTGTGTGTGTGTGTGTGTGTGTGTGTGTGTGTGTGTGTGTGTGTGTGTGTGTGTGTGTTTTATTTTTGTAACAGGAGCTGCTGGCTTTCACAGAGCATTTCTACTGTTATGTAATCTCAGAGGGAAAACCCATCCTTAACACACACACACACACACACACACACACATCCAACGACTCACATTAATAGAGAGGTTTGAATACAGCGATGTGGCGAGTGGCCGCTGTTGTTCAGACAGTTTTTCACGGTGAACTTTTTTTTTTTTTTTTTTAGATACAAGCGTTGTATGGTGACACTGAACTGAGTTAACTTCACAACCAGCAGGCGTTTGGCAGATAGTAAGCGACTGATCCAAAAAAAGAGGCTTCAAGCTGTTTATGGCCATTGCCAGTTGATGTTTACTGTCAAAATAAACAAAACAAAGAGAATTCCACGTTTGGACATTTGATGGCATTTCCATTTAATTTAATGTGGAAGGATGATTCAATCTGTATTTTAGGGCACCACTGTATCTAGTAACAAACTGAAATGATAATGTCAGTATACGTAGGCGAAAATGACGGGAAATAAAACGTTAGCTTATGTAAAAGCTGCTTCATTCTCATTTGCTGAACTTGCATAGAAATTAAAAGCAGAAATAAAAGAAATTGGCATAGCAACACCATGCAAGGATATCTTCCCTTCACAATGTGGAAAGCACTTGACCGTAACAACAAGCAGCTAATATGAATGTCTTGTATCATCCTATCATAATGAGACTTTAATTAACATTCAACAAGGAGAGCGGCGCACATCATTGCTCCAGCCGTGGAATCATCGCTCAGGATTTTCACGGGAAAAGAGGGAATTACTGCTTCCTCCAATAAACACACGGAAAGCCTAACACACAGTCGCGCGCGCACACACGCGCACACACACGCACACACGCACACACACACGCACACACGCACACTTTTTAGCTTGTTAGGAGGGATGAGGGTAATGAATGCAGAGTATATTTCTGTTTAGAATCTTAATTGAAAGCTTGAAAGTAGCCTGCAGGGAATAAGCTTAATCAGTGCAGAATAAACCATAAACACACATCCGTGCACATGCAAAGAAGACAGAAACCTGGCACCCATGATAACATTTACAACGTAATGACCAGTCTTTCTTCTCATAGATTTGAACACCAACTCTTTTGTACAAACACTTGATCCTCCCATCATGCAGGTCCTGTGTGTTCATTTGTCTGTCAAAGTTGGGGGAGGAAACGGTACACTTCCATATCATCCATTTATTTTCAATCCGGCTTACCCTTCGCTGGGGTCGTGCACTGTTTGCCAGCCGACGACTCACACTTTCAACCCCACCTATGGATCAATTTAGTTTGTGATGAACCTAAGAAGCACTTTTTTGGAATGCGTAAGCACAAGAGTATTTTAAAAGTCGAATTTCTTTGGAGTCATTTTTCAAAAGAATCGCTGACATTCCAAAAATAAATAAATGAAAGACAGTTCTGTCTGTTCTGAAGGAACGGGTGAACTTCTTTGGCCAAATACTGATCTGTGATATTTGAACACCGACTATGTGAAAAGGTTATCCGCATCCAGGGCTAATCACCATGGCAACGCTAATCAAGGCTCTTATCGATGTTCTTGTCGAGGCGATCGAGAAAAGGGTCATCTTTTGACTGTCCATCAATGAGTGTGTTTTGAGAAAATGTGCAATCGCAAGGTCACACCAAATTGATGTAAAGCGTGTAAGAGGATGAGAGTGATTGACAGAAGGGTAACCAGGGAGATGCAATGGAGCCATTTGTGATTCACTTCTCATTCCTTTGGATGTATATGAGGGACGCAAGCGATGGTGTTTACCTACATTTAAATAATCCTATCCTGCAGCGAGTCTGTGCTTGTCGGTGTATGTGCGTGTGTGTGTGTGTGTGTGTGTGTGTGTGATATCTATTTATTTTTCGCCTGTGTGTGTTTATGTGCTTCTTTAATCTGCATTCTCAGGGGGAGTTGAATGGAGCTAGCTGGCTTATCCTTGCCGCATTTTTGAAATACCACAAAAACACATATCAAGATAGACACCCAGCTATGACGTGTGCGCACACTTTTGCATGACTTGTTTGTTAAGTAGCATGTGTTTTGTTTTGTTTTTTGTCAATGGCTCTTTATTCCATTTGTATATTCCAAAGGACGCGAGTGGTGACCCTGGATGTTTGCGCCATGTAAAAGCGCAAGTCCTAAAAGAAGACGAAGCAAGAGAGGAGCCGAGCCAATAAGAGCGCGCAGCAGGTTGCTAATAATGTCGCTCCAGCTGTTGCAGTTAACCTGCAAGCTGCCCATCTGGACCCAGAGAGAGCGAGAAAGGTGGAGCAGGTGAGATCGACAGCAGATAACAGATCGGCTGCAAGTGCTCTGCTCCAATTGGACTGCTGATTTCGTCTCAATTAAAACGATACCAATGAAACTAATAGTGCATCCAGCTTCTGCAGATGAGACTTTGGACTGCAAAAAAAGCTAAATTATTCTTTTAAATGGGACTGGGAGTGAGGGAGGGGGAACCGGCTAAGTCATAAAAATTGACAACAAAAATAATTACTCATTAAGCGCAATCACAAAAGAAAGGAAGAGAGGAAAGAGAGCGCGCCCTGTACTGCCAGCTTCACATGGACATGCATGTTGACCATGAAAACACAGACACACGAGGAGTGACCTTGCTTCCTGTCCGCCATGTCCTCGCCCTACACATCCCCCACCAAGCCCTACTGCCCGTGTCCATGAACCCCTCGTTTGAGATGCCAGGCCCGGGGCATGCCAAGATGCACCTCGCTGTGGCCCTACAAACAGAACAAGCAGGCGGGGTTTGCCAACAAGCTTTTCCCGACGCTTTTATTTGCCACGAGTAGACGAGGAAAGAAATTGTGAGGGAGGTTGACGTCAGAAAGATTTGATTCATATTGATTCAAAACTTTGGGAAAACAGACACAAAAGACACAGAGCAAGCCAACTTTGCCCCACCCCCCCAGAGCACAAATGCATCGCCCACACATACACACCCACACATAGAGTGATGGCACGCTAATGAAGACAGTAAATCATGACTAGGTCTCGTGCGGAAAAAGCTTCGCAGATACGTGCCACGCGGTTGGAGACCTCCCGCAGCACAACACACGTATGTGCTTGTGTGTGTGTGGACTGCATTGCCTGTGATGCCTGCTGGCTGCAAACATGACTCCTGCGAGTGTTTCTAAGAGGCGCACAATAACCTATTCAGTAACGATGAGACTTTAGCCACTGAAGACTGTCTAAGCAGTGGATTTCTTATCTGTATCTCAATCACGTGTTTGTCTTCCACTTCCACTTCATCCATTTTCCAATCCGCTTTATCCTCACAAGGGGCGCGTAGGTGCTGGAGCCTATCGCAGCTGTCTTCAGGCAGTAGGCGGGGGACACAGAGACGAACAACCATCCGCGCTCACATTCACACCTCGGGACAGTTTGAAGCAGGGGTGCACAAACTTTTTGGACCAAAGATCGACTTTTCGATCAACCAACCTCCCGTAATCGGCCAGTTACCGCGCACGCACATAGACACGCACGCGCGCCATGATGAGCAACAGCCTGACACGGCGGCATGCGACGCACTTTTACAACCTGTTAACTATCATAGCTCACACGTACCATTTTAAAGTGCTTCCCTCGGCCCTCTAGATTCCTATTCTTTGCCTGGGCCCTCGGTGAATTGTACACGAAACAATCTGAATGAGAATAATGACAACGATAAAAGACATAGTACAACAGCTCTGATCACAAGCTGCAATTGCAGACCGTTGAGCGCTAGCAACTTCTGGTGACGCAGGACACGCGCCACCGTAAGTTAAAGATTTACCTGCTTTATTTTATTTTATCAATACTTTTTGTGAAAAAGAGACTGATAGGATGATTAGGGAGTAGTGTCCATTAACACAAAAAACATATATATTACTAACATCCACAAAGACACACAAATGGTTGTTTTGTTTTTTTCCTCCTCTATACCCCTCGCAATCGACTTGGGACCAGTCCACGATCTACTGGTCGATCGCGATCGACGGAATGGGCACCCCTGATTTAGAGTGTTCAATCAGCCTGCCATGCATGTTTTTGGAATGTGGGAGGAAACCGGAGTACCCGGAGAAAACCCATGCGGGCCCGAGGCGAACTTGCAAACTCCACACATGGAGACCGGAGCTGGAATTGAACCCTGTACCTCTGCACTGTGAGGAACCACTGGACCACCGGGCCGCCCTCCACTTCCAAATCAATCACTCCAAACATTATTTTTGTTCTGTTGTTTGACTGTAGCCAGTTACAGCAGCTCCATTAACCTTCTCCTTTATTTGTATGTCACTCTGTTTTTTTTTTAACACCATTTACTATTTTTATTGTGTCGTTCTAAACTACTACAGCGTCTTAGCCATGATGATGTTTAGGTTATTGACCAACTTCAAACATGAAGCAGGGGTTGATTTATTTATTCATCATGTACACAACTGATTCCACAGTGGTTGTTTTTTTTTTTTTTTAACATGCTCTTTAAATACAGTTAAATTGAGTTAATGTTGCACTTATGGTGCTCTCCCAAATATTGAAAGGTGAAAAACATCAGTCCTGCACTGCTTTTGGCTGGAATTGGGGGCTTGGTAAAGGTGGCGGGAGGGGGGGATTTATTAACAGTTCTAACAAATTAAAATACAAATAGGAATGAAAATAATTGTCTCTAATCAGATTGGTTAATGTCCAAATACGCGAACACATTTGCACACCTGATCACACTCACATTTATTTCCAAAACACAAAGGAATCATTTGGTTCCCATTTCCAAGAGTGGAAACCTGGCCAAACTATTTAAATTGCCAATGCGCTGCATTTAAATAATAAACGACTTGCTTTTTCTTTTGCTCTCACCCACCAGCACACAAAACACACACTTTCCCTTTGTCTGCTTCAAATACAAACAAATAAACAAATCAACACACAGCTATTAATTATTCTGAGGCAGGAATCAAATATACATGTGCCTAGAGATTCCTGTGTGTGTGTGCGTGCGAGTACAACTTGTAAAGAGAATCCCCAAAGATGGATGGAAAGGCAGCCCCGCGGAGCAACTGACGCACAAGAGCAGAGCAATGAAGAACAGTGTAGTACTTCGCAACAGTGGCATTTGAGAACGGAAAATGCAGACATTTTGCTGCTTTTTACACAATTAAAGCACTAAAGCCTGATTTGTTCATTAAAACAGCATAAGGTAAACCCATACAATACTTTACATTAGGTGTATCAAGTTTGTCTTTATGACGATCACTACAAATGCGTGGTCATAGATCACAACAATGCCACCAGACATCTTCCTCATGCAGTCCAATGTGAAAGTGGATGATCGCTGGTAAATTGCATCAAACAAATGATCAATTATGGCCTCATTAACGCTAGAAAGATGTAATCAATCAGTTCTGTGCCAGAGGAACAACTATACAATGTAATGTTTTATAACGTGTCAACTCTTCTCTGAACTCATCAGTACAGCACTACTATCGTTCTTTGAGAAACCATTTGTTTTCCATCCATTGCTGAAAGGGTTAAAGTGACACAGATGCTAACTAGCATTAGCATTAAGCTGCCGGCTCCTTTTTCAGGCAATTGATAGGCTGTTTTAAATACACAAAGTGTAATTCTGTTTGTTTTATAAATTGACGATTTTTGTAAAGTGTGTTACGTTCACTGCCACCATAAAACGCTCCGGTGTGCTTGCAAGTCAAAGCGAAAATTCATTTGAAAGACAAATTTTCAAAAAGATGATGCAACTTTTGTCAATAGATTGTGCATGTCTTCCTAATGACATGGCAAATGAGTGTGTTGTTATGCTACAATTCGTTTCTCTGAAGTATAGCATAGCTATAAGTGAACACTTTTTCTCTCAATAGAGCAAAACAAATAACAATGGGAAAAACATGGCATTCAATCAACCCATATTGTTGTTCTCTGCTAGATTCCCTTCTGGAGCTAACTAATAACAACAACAACAACAACAACAAAAAACACCTGTCGAATAATGGAAAATTGCATTGTCATGAAGCCACAAATTTTCCACTACACCAGCCTCGTAATACACAATGCAGTGGCATATACTTTTGCGCATCAAACTGCAAAAAAAAATATATCCAATGTTAAAAAAGCATAAAGTATCTGATAGAGGATTAAACATTTAGCTTCTCTCTCTCTCTCTCTCTCTCTCTCTCTCTCTCTCACACACACACACAGACGAGTGCGCAGTCAAACAGTTCTCCAGCCTACTTAAGAGAGTTCACATGTAGAGCAAAGCCACAACTGGGAATCACAGTTTAGCCCCTTTCTCTCTCATCGCCTCGATCTCCGTGACTCACAAACACCAAAGTGATGCGAGAACACACAAATAGATTTATATTCGCAAAGTCTCACACATTTCCTACATGGCTAGTGTCTCTTTGTCAAGGCTTCAGGTTTTATCATTAATTATATTTGACGCCTCTCAGTGTGTGTGAATGTGTGTGTCTACAACATGTCCCGAGGGGCTGAGTAGGGAAAGTGAGGTTCAAAGACCCCCTGACAGAATGCTAAATCAATATTAATACATGCTCGCACACGAGCGCGGTTAAGCATACACACACCTCCAACAAAGAGACATCAGTGTGGTGGTTTGAGGGCATTGTTGCATTGTCTAGGCTGTCTTCCTCCGCAGCCACGCTTTGTCTTCCTGCTACAAAAAGGTGTGTGTTTAATAGTTTAACACGTAATCTATGAATTTGTGATCCCAATGATCAGCTAGCATGTGTTCATACACATTCTGGACTAAAGGACTGGAGGGGATCCAGCCATATTGCCGAAGGAAACCAAGAACAAAATACAGTATTACAATACCGTATTGGCCCGCATATAAGACAGCCCTGATTATAAGACGATATTTATACAGAAAATGATTACAGTACATCTGAAACAAATGATTATAACAATATATTTGAGAGAAAAAGCATGTTATTTTGCCTCATTCAAATCTTAATATTTGAACATTTAAACATGTATAGTAAAGTGCAATCACACGTCGTGAATGGGTATAATGTCTAGACCCCGAATATAAGACGACCCCCACTTTTTCAGTCTTATTTGAATGCAAAAAAAACACCGTCTTATATTCGGGCCAATACGGTACTACTCGTAGTTGTCGTAAATGATGGCAGAACGGTGGATTTAAATCTTACCAAAAAAATAAGTGCTTGACTCACATCTATACGAAAGACTATTACGGCAGCCAAAGAGCGACATTAAGTCAGAAGTCGGCAGTCGCTAGGCCAAATACGAATGCTAGCCGCTCGCAATGGCACACTAACAGCCACTATTCCTTGTTCTCAAAGACCATAGTGGGTTCTCACCTTAAGATGGTCTCAATATACAACATTTAGATGTTACGAGCAACACGCTGGGTAAGAATCTACCATGGCTCAAAAAGGAGTTGCTACAGTCACAGTCGTACTTTCTGATTCATTTAAATGCATGGCCTTGAAGGGCTTTTCATACAAAAATGGACTATAATTCTATTCACGCCTAGCTCACAATCTTTCTAAACTAGGTTCACTTATAGCTGATTAAAGAGTGCCCCTTAATACTTTTATCAGGCCCATCTCATTAATGTTTAAGGAACAAAAATATGATTTGTGTTCACTGTCTCAGTATGAACAGAAATATTAACAGAAATGATAACACCTTTTGTCAGTGAAGTAAAAGGTACTTTCATTCAAACAGTTTTCACCTCATTTTTCTGACAGCATGTGAGGCATGTTGGCACAAACACCTGTGAGATGCCTAGTGTGTTGCAGTTTAAATGGCAATCTGGGAGTGAAAAAACGCATGGCACAGTTATGCAAACAAGTGATGCAAACTAGCGGTTAGCCGTGGTGTGACCCTGCAGAGAGCGAGCGCCACTCTGCGACAATGTTCAAAAACACATTTTCTGACTGAACTATCTTTCAGTCTGTGTTCAAAGTCGGGATTGTTGTCAGATTCTCCGCAAATATGGATGCACGAGAGTCACAGAATGACAAATATGATCACCAGAGTCTACAATTAGGTCAAATATAACATCTGTGTGCCTTATGCAGACAATAGCAGACAAAAGCCGCACATCAACACTTGTTAGCATTAACTGGAGCGCATGCATTCAGACGGGCGTATACGCGGGACACTAATGGGCTTATTTGTAGGTACACAACAGCTGGAGTTGGAGAACCACCGTCGAGGCAGCCATACACATGAAGCTTTTACTAAACGCCACTCCAGCCAGCCATGCCCGACCAAACATTGCCTCATGGTTGACTTGATAGCAAAAGCACTGCATAACGTGTGCGTGTCATTAGTGCATTGTTCTACTCCCTTTGTCCTTTATCACTCTCAACCTTCAATCCACATCAAAATAACATCTGTCAACATCCGCCCAAACACACCTGACAGACACAGCTGTTGTCTGGACACACTGAACACACACTCACGCACACACATACCTGTGAAAAAAAAACCAAAAAAAAACATTGTTTATTCTTTAGAGGGGGGGGGTGGGGGGGGGGACTGGGTTGCAATTGAATCAGATGGGAATTCATCTGGGTAGAAGGTGCTCTGTGCGTTCCAGATGTGTGTTTTGAACCACAGCAGGCTACACCCCACCTGGATACCGCATCACTTCCCCCATGCAAAAGACAAAAATCACCAATAAGCATTCAAAACAGCCTGATGTATACAATACTTCTGTCTGCACTCTCTATGGGGTCCACACTTAGAAAGTAGAAGTATAAATATCAGATGTCATTTACTCACAGTCAAGCATCGGCGCAGTGAGGAAGAAATGACGTAGTAATTGTTTCCGCGTCAGCTCTCTCTCCTCCTGCTGTACCTGCGACGCCCCAGGAAATGAAGGCAGAGGACCCTTCTAATGACTTAATTGAGCTCATTTACTGTGATAAGACATCCAATCAGTATGCCGCCTTCCTGAAAGGCCCTTGTTAGGAGCTAATTAAAGAACCAATCACAGCAGGCAGGGAGGTGTCGCAAAGTCAGTCACTGCAAGCAAGATGAAACATTCTCAAGATAGCTTCGTAACGCTTTGAACAAAAATGCACTTTAAAAAGCAGCATGCCTTGTCCTGGCGTCATGGCACAATATAACGCTGTCAAATACAAGAAGAACGTGTCAAATTCCATTCTACTTTTTCCAAAAAGCTACAGGAAATAAAATATCTCATTCAGTTGAACACTGTCAGAGAAGTATTACTTGACTACATCTTGGGCTGGTTGCCAGTCAATTACTCATTCAGTACCAGCCAATTCTGGACCAAGTCTGAAAAGACGTTGAAAAACGTCTTTGGGAGTGAATGAGTTAAAGGCACATACTGTGTACAAAGAGACAGCTCGGTACAGTATACTGTTTTCAGAATTATAGTTATATTTACGATAGTTTTAGAGTTTGTCCTGCTGTAGAACAACTATCACACTGAGAGCTGTTTTGCTTGTTTTCTTTTTGACTCATTAAACACAGCGCTCATTATGATGCGCAACAGTTCCGCACAATTCTGAACATCGTTAACGCCTCTCCGACGGTGCTTTTACTACCTTTGTAAAAGCACATGATTTTCATCGTTGATACAGCTTTTGGACTGGACATCACTTTATACAGGTGGTAAAGGAATTTGGGGCTGGTCCGTGTGAATATACAGTTTGTGGATATAACTGACATTATGAAAGATTTGTACAACACCAGCTGGACTGTTAAAGGGGAAGTCAAGTAAAAACAAAAAATATCTTGACAATAATAAGTAAGGGTGGCCATTTTCTCACTTGCTGTCGTCTGAGAATGACATCTCAGTTGCTCAGGGCTCAGGTAACAACCAATCAAGGCTCACCTATTTTCCGAAGCGGAGCAAAAGGCAAAATGGCCGTCCCCTGGGATAGACGAAACCGGGTGGAATTTTCTGCTTAATTCACATTCCACAAACGCAATATTAATCAGAATATCGTGTTTGAACTAATGTGCCTCATAGAACTTTGTATTGTTAAGACAATGTTGGACTTGACTCCTACTTTAATGGCTCTTACAAGACATTGCACGCTACAACTACAACAACAACCGGTTGTCCACTCCATCATTGCACATCATCACCTTTTGTAACTTTTTCTTTTCGATTACCGCCTCCTTCATTTCTCTCCGACGCCTTCGCTTCTCCTGTCTTCCAGGGGAAGCGTTCATGCAACGTGGATTTCTCTCTCCCTCCCCTCACGCCTCCCCACCCCCCCCACCCCTCAATCTGGGTGTCATGCTGAGCCGGTTTAATTGCAACAGCACCCTCGTGTGCCAGCCGGGCACTGTATGTGTGTGTGTGTTTGATGAAGAGACAGACGGGGGGGAGATGGAAGGAGAGACCTCCTAAGAGTGTTCAAGGATAAGCAGCAGGATGCAGGCCACCTTCGTATCTCATCTCCCACCTTGTTTCCCCGTTTCCTCAATATCTCCTCCTTCCTTTTCAGCATTAGAGTTCATGCCGTCACGTTTTCAATTGCTCCCTTTGGCTATTTTTCCCCCTTTCTTCCTCCAGTACACAATCAGAGGACATGCTTCTTTTTTAATTAATATGCAGTATCTTCTCCCTTCTTCCCAATCTCTTGCCCACCAACTATTTGTCCCCCCCCCCCCCATCCAACGCTTCGCTCTCTCTCCTGGTCTCACCTCCCATGTTGCCCATTGAGACATCCTGTCAGAGCGCCCCGTCTCTCCTTAATCAGCTGTCAAATATCAAGCTCTAAGTGAGCTCCTCTTCCCCTCTCTATTTCCCCACATGGGCCAACATTCCTCCGACACACGACGTTGTGCACGCAAAGGCATAAAAACACACACAGCTGAGTGGATATGGCTTTCTAAAGGTCCGACTGATACTGGTTATTAATAGTGGACATCTGTGTGCATATCATACAGTGGGAACAGTCGAATACAACAAATGCTATTTCTCAAAAAATTTAGCTTTGGAGGTATCTAAAGAACTTTTCGTTTTGCTTTTTCTGTAACTTATTGCGTTTTATTTTGATGCCTCCACAGAAGGATGTTAGTGATGGTAAGCAGGGAACTTGAAATGGCAAAAAATGGGACACGGCTCATGGTCCTGGCTGAGTAGTATAAAACGGCTAAAGCGGCAGTAAAGTTTCCAAGAGAGATAGAAAGTACACAACAAAAAGTGTTGTGTTGAGTCGTAATGTTAAGAGACTCACCTCACAGGCATTCAGTTCATCAATTCACACTTGTAGAACGTTTAAAATGTTAAAATTGTCATGATTCTGTTTGTGACCAACAGGTGGCACTGTAGGGCTCCCCCTGAGGCTACACACCTGTTGGTCGTTATGTAATTAGTAGTATAAAACCACTCATTGTCAGGTCATTTTTTGTGTGTTTGCTACTGTCATGTTTGTTCTCAGTCATGTTTCGGTCATGGTTAGTTTTTGCTTCAGTCATGGTTTTGTTTGCTACTTTGGATTCTTTTTGTTTTGAGAACTTTATTTGGGATTTAGTTTTCTCTGTGTTTTAATACAATCTTTCAAGTACACCCTGCTCCTCCCTCTTGCCTGCTTTTTGGGGTCCACCACCAACTCGCAATCGTGACAAAAATGTTGCTTAAAACATGAGTTGTGGTGTTAATAAAGGTTTTATATCCATCCATTTTCCGATCCGCTTTGTCTTCACAAGAGTCACGGGGCGTGCTGGAGCCTATCCCAGCTGTCTTCGGTCAGTAGGTGGGGGACACCCTGAACCGGTTGCCAGCCAACAGCAGGGCACACAGAGACAAACAACCATCCACTCTCACACTTATACCCAATTATAATTTAGAGTGTTCAATCAGCCTGCCATGCATGTTTTTGGAATGTGGGAGGAAACCGGAGGACCCGGAGAAAACCCACGCAGGCCCGGGGAGAACATGCAAACTCCACACAGGGAGGCCGGAGCTGGAATTGAACCCGGTACCTCTGCACTGTGAGGTCGACACGCTGACCACCGGGCCGCCCTTAAAGGTGTTATAGCCGCAGCAATTTGACTCAGGCATTGCGTCCTTCAAATTCCATAATTACAATGGGGAAAAATGAGTCAAAATGTAAACAAATCGGAGAGACTTAAGCGGTTCTGTGTTTCGTACTTTCGGACCGTATTCATGACCACAACTCAATACGCATGGGTGGCACATACCTTCATATAAACACATAACCACGGGCTACTGTATGACAGGTCTCCATAACTTCCACGTTAATGATGGAGAGCTGGCGATCTCCGCTTAATGACGGCAATACTGCGCGCTCACGTCAGAGTGTGTGTAGGCTTTATTAATGCATTTGACTCCTAATGTTATGCAGCTGAGGGGGAAGCCACGGAATGATGATTAGTGATGGTACACAAGGAACAAGAGGAAGAAGAGAAGAGCGAGTGGGAAAAAAAAAGGTGCAGAGGCAGAATGAGAGACATAAGAGATGAACGGGTGGTCCAAAAGATGATGAAGGATTGAGGGAACATTGTTTAATCACCCCAGGAAACATCAGCTGTTTCCAGACATGCAACAATCACACTGTCGAAATGATTAGTGGTTAGTCTGTGATCACTGGCAGACGGAGCTCACAGCCAATCGGCAGGCAATAATAAATCTGACGCCGCCATTGTCATATAATGAAGGAAAGGAAATAGGGAAGGGCCAAATACGGTTGCGTTTCGGACTGCATCTCGAGTCGAGTCTGAGAACAGACGGCTCTTGACATCGGGATGAGCCATTATTTTATCTTATGTTCATCCTACATTTTTTTTACCATGTGCCTTGAGATTCCACAGCTCTGAGCTGTAGTGCCAACTCACACTATGTAGTATCTTTCCAAGTCACTGTAGTAGGCTCCTGGTTCGGATGTCCAATAGGGCCCCATGGAGCTGCCTCTATTTCCAGCAATTTGATCTGTCTAGTTTACAAAAAAAAAAAACATGCAGCAATGGGAGGACAAGAAGGACGTGCAGGACAGGAAGAAGTCAAATAGCAAACATGAAATAACTGAGGAAGATGAAGAAGACAAAGAGCAAATGTTTAATTCTTTACATTTTCCTGAATTATGATGCAATGTTTTTTAGAAAGTATAATAAATAAACATGTTATTTTTCTCTCTGTTTTGCACCACTAATGAATGTCACGTCATTCCCGAACAAACACTGCAACTGTTCACATATTCGGTTTGCTGCACACGCTGGACGCCGGAATCTAACTTCTAATTGTGTGAGTACACAGTGCGCGCCGCGCCTCCCACAGAACTCCCCGGCGCACACGTTCTGTCCTGATCTCTCCGTCACCCGTATCTCTTTTTTTCCTTTTTGAACAGTATTTCCCTCAAACGAGCCAGTCATCCGCAAGCGGCATCCCTTTCACAGAGGCCCGTAACAGTGCCACAGGGACACAGGACAGCAAAAAAAATATAGTATGTAGAGAAGACGCTAAAGAACAGAGAAAATGGATCGCAATGACCGGACGAACTCCCTGCTTGCTCCCTCCAAACTAAAAAGTGCAGAGTTGCAATGATGTGGGCGGAGCAGGTACGGCACTGAGGCTGCGAAGGGCGAACCGCAAAATAAAACAGGCGAGGACGCGGAGGTCCAGATGGGATGGTTGTGCTCATTTACACTATTGTAGAGAAAAAGTACAGAGAGATCAAGCGTGGACAAGACGCATGGAGTGTGGGTGAGGGTAGGGGGGTTAGAAAGAGACAACAACAAGGACTAAAATGTGACACCGAGGTGTCGACTTTCTTTAGAAGGAAATGTATCCTTATTTTGACATCTAGGGTAATTCTATCAAACCGTCATCGACCAGAATTCACAATTCAACCTAATTGTTATGATAAGGTCACAGTAGGGGGTTTGTTATAGTATGCAATGAAAAGCTTTGCCGCTGTCATGTTTAAATGGGGTGTCCGACATGAGAGGAACACTTCATGTTGCCAGGTGGGTATTTACTGCCAGGGCTAAACAAAATAGACGCTTATTAACTTTGTAAATTTATGGATTGTTGCTGTTCCAATTGGATCTCAATCCGCCGTACAAGTGTAGCGACTTGCTAGATGCGAGAATTCAAATGTAATGGTAATGGGGAAGCCGAGGGGGAGCAGTGTAAAAAGGAACAGGGGAGGGAAAGAGAGAGGCATAAAAACACAATTTAACATGAGCATACATAGGAGGATGGGGGGGATGGGGGGGGGGGGTGAGTGAGAGGAGGGAGGTCTGATGAAGGGATGATGCGGGGGGGGCTGAGATCTAAACCACGCCACTCCTCCCTGTACTCCTACCTAGGAAAAGAGGGATTTGCTCTCCCTGGGTGGGATGGAAAGATGGAGGGAGGAGAGACGAGCAGAACAGGACGACCGCTGAGAGGGGGTGGGGGCAGCGGGGATGCGGAGGCGGCTGTGGTGCACCGCGCGGGGTGGGGGACTGGGGATGAAGGCATAAAGATCAAGAGGGAAATGAAATAGGAAATTTTTATTATAATCAATGTGAGTGCTTCGAAAAGTTGACAGCATTCTCACCCAGGTAGGGAGGCAAAGGCGGACTTAATGTGGTGTCTGAGTGAAGTGTACATTTGTTGCATTCTAAAAAAAATAAAAAATAAAAATGTATATATAAGCGTCACTTCCTCGTGTAAGGAAGGCGAGAGGAGTCAAGTGGTGCATTCAAGTGCGCTCAGTTTGGTCGGGAAATATTTTCATATATATATATATATATATATATATATATATATAGAATATACGGATGTCATATATATATATATATATATATTGCTATATATATATATATATATCATCAGGATTGTTCTAATAGGATATATATATCCTATATCCGACCGCTATTTTATATAGCGGTCGAGTGGACCCCGCTACTCAACGAACAGTGAAAGTCCACTTATGAACTACGCCTGTTATGAATGCAACTTGGAAAAGGCCCTCGGACGTTAATTTCTAACTGAAACCCATCAGCCGATCAGAGAAGATGTCAAAGAAACTAAATGAAAGGGTCAAAGAGATGCTGAGAAATAAACAAAAGTTCAACTGCGTAACCCATCGCATTAAATTGAATAATTAATTTATGATAGTGACGGGTTGAGTCTGAAACATATGACTTATTTTTTTGACTCATTCAGGGACAGCGATTAATACGATGGACAGCTCACCGTGTTATCAGGTTACAGGGTGCATAAAAGGGTTAAATTTGCAAATCTTAAATCAGTGGCTGATCCACAATGCCGTATAATAGATTGTGTCCAACCTGAGAGGTTCCACACCTTCAGCACGAGAGGACTCAGCGACACAACTTTTAGCATGCGTCTCTCCTGGCCTGAAATATTTTGGGAAAACGAAATCGATTCAGTCGAAACACAAAGTGCATCTCTGCCTTGTAAGATTAAACGTAAACTTTGGAGACATCACTGGGTCAGTGCCCCTCGTGGATGCTGGGAAATATGAAAAGGGAAGCAGCTGGTACTGACATGGCTCCCCCTTACAACTGCAGCCAAGACTCTTCCCCCATCACCTCCCTCACCAGACTGGCCCGTCGCTCGCCTCCTCTAACTCGCTCACAGCGTCTCCCCGTTGTCTTCCTTGCAGTCTCCACTTAATATGTATCTTCCTGCCTTAGTTTCATCACTCCTACCAAATTGGATTGTAGAAAATGACATGCAGTGGATGAGTTGGAATCTTACACTACAAAGTATGCATACAAAGATTAAAATCTCACTTTCTCGTGTGTATAATCCGCACTCATACTCCAAATGTCAATCTTGTCAGGTCCTGCTGCTGGGATGAATTCAGTGATATGACAGCCTTCTTTATAATGTGGCAGCGGGCTTGACAAGTCCCCGTCAGCAACGCGGCAGATTTTTGCTCATACAGATTGATGGGATGCCAAGCAGTCCGATGCCACGCTGCACGTGCAAATAGTCCTTTGCCATCTTTTTTTTCCTTCCTTCGTTTTCCACTGAATCAAGTTTGCGTCGCCCCCTCCCCCCACCCCCAAAGTCTTTATATTTCAGCCCACTTTCCCCGTCTTTGCCTTCCATCACAAAACTCAATTAGTAAATTAGTTCCAGCTCGCTAAGCGATAAACAGCGGCCTGGGAGCACATAAACACACACGGCATACCCCATTAGGGCTTCACGAGCTCCATGCAACACAAAACCTTCGTTACACAGGTACACACTCATCCCAGAGTAATTAATTTAGTGACTCACCAAGGAGTTTAGGCTTAAACTATAAACGTCTGCATGCATACTGTACAGTATGTGCAGGCTTGGCTCGACTGATGGGACGAGTATATTGCCAGTTAGCAGTGGGCTCAGCCTTCAGATGCCACACTTTTCTCTCTCACACTTCCCATGCCAGAATTGGTGGATATTGTTTGGCATTTTAATTGATTTTTAAAATATGTCTTTAACCATGCAAAGGGACTATTTGATTTCAAAATGTTATTCCGGGGGCCACTCGTTCCGTACTTATTTGCCGTGAATTTGAATTACTGTGTGATTTCAAATGAAACGTTTTGACTTTAACCATGCACTGGGACTATTTTTATTTTTTTTTAATTGCTGGATACAAGTAAAATCCTCTGATTGGGTAAGGATTAGCTCACATTCTGTTGCGAAAATCATGTTTGAACAACTAATGCCATAGGGAAAACATGTAAATTAGAAATAAGTCGCAGTGGTAATAAGCAAAGAATTTACCATAAGCATATTCAATAAATAAACCGTGGGGTGATATCCAACCAAATCATGGAAGAAGATCAACAATTGGGAAGTGGACACAACCTCCTATTTAAATGAAATCAAGAGCAGGAGAAAAAACACATCACTTTCTAATGCCAATTTCCGCAATACATTTGGAGGTACATCTCATCTATTAGAATCTAATGATTCACATATGTGCATGTGTATCACATTGAAGCAGCACCAGGCCGAACAGCCAGCTTTCACGGTCTTTATAAATAAACACACAGCAGCTCAAGTGCTCAGCGGAGTATTGTGACAGTGTGCGATAACCATGGGCGAAGCACTTAAGCTGCTGTAATTAGCCTGATCACTGTGGCGACCAAAGATCCTTCCTTTCATCCCTTTACTTCACAAACCGGCATGGCAGCCTAAGAGGCAACGACACGGCGCAAGTAAATACATGCACTTCAAAGGAAATGTGTCCTGAACCAAGGATTGAGTCTGAGAGGTGGAAGCATGACACGCTATCATGCAAAGACGCAGGAAGACACACACTACAGACGCATTTTCACAGCGTGAAAGCGGACAAAGAGAAACTTGGATGAGTACAAAATGTTGACCGCACACATACAATGCATGCCTGCCCCCCCCCCCGATCCCCCCCAGTCTTTCTATTTGTTTGGGCTGGGATTCCATATCATACAGTTACTCGGCACCATTATCCTGTGTATTTGACCGTTAGATCAATGAAATGATTGACAGGATAAGTTCATCAATCCCTACCGACCCCTACCTAATTAAAAGCTTGGCTTCGGGAATTGTGGAAGTGTGTGTGTGTGTGTGTGTGTGTGTGGGGGGGGGGGGGGTGTGGGGGGGTTCACGTACTGTTGGATTTTCACAATATGCAGGACAGTAAAACCAAATTGAGTGCATTCAATATTGCTTTTTCCTAAATCAGAAAAAAAAAAGTATACTTCAATGTGTCGAATGAGTCAAGCGCTGCGGTGAATAAGAGAAAGACAGCTCGGCGAGGAAGAAAATCAAAGAACAAAAAGAGCAGGAGAGGTGCAGTGGAGCAGAGCCAGAGCTGAACAAAGACGTACAGTAAGAGACCACTGGCCTTCCACAGCTGCTCTCTGCACACACAGTCCCTGGGCTCCGGCTTCGGGGACCGCCTTGTGTGTGCGCCTGAGTGTATACATCAATGTATGTGTGCGTGGATGTGTGCTGCATGCGTCCCTGTAGGAGTCCAGGCTTTCAGTGGTTGGACTGCCAATTCCTAAAAACCCCACCCCCCTATTTTCAGCTCTTCCTGCAGAGGAAAATGGAGGGGAGAAAGTGAAAATCAAGAAAAAAAAGAGAGGACTGAAAGTACCACATGCAAAAAAAAATTTAACCGCCGCTCGATACTCCACTCAACCATATTCATTTAATGGTCCCACAAGGCCCAACAAAAAAGTTATGATGTGACACTCATGCCAACATGTCAACAATCTGAATCATAATAAATACAGTGGTTGGACTTCTCGCCAGCCAATCACAAAGCACATATAGACAACCATTCACACTTATGGAGAATTGTGAGTCTTCAATGGACCAACATGCATGTTTTTGAAAAGTAAGAGGAAACCTGAGTACCCAAAGAAAATTCATGTCAGCACGGGGAGAATCTGCAAACTCTGCGAGGCTGCCATGGCAACCACTCCACCAATTAATACATTACAAAAGCAGGTTGACTGCCTGTTGTAATTAAAGGTGTCCTTTGTAATGAGACAGGCCAGTTTCACACTCTTGCACCTTTCACTGATGACTGATTTAAACATTTAAAGTGTACTTGCGCAAACACACCCACACTCGCACATACTTGCTCCCACTACATGGGCCCTTATTTTCCATGGCCCATCTGGTGAGTTCATGCAGCTGGTAGCCTGTCAGAAGGTGTGAACGCGCAAACCACTTGCTTTTACAAAGACCGACACTGATGTGAACGCCCCTTCCCAAAACAAAGAAATTATTTTGATTTTAGTAACAAAACAAACAACCACAAAAAAAAAATCTGAAAATTCGTTTGAATGTAAAAGACGTCAGTGCATAGCATCAAATCGATTGTCGCAGTGCACTGCAGTAGCAATGAGCTCTAAGTACCGGGCCAGTTCATAGTTTTTATTATGGTGGTGGTGGTGGGGTGGCACTTAAATGTAATTCATTTTGCATTCAAATAGGGGTGTGCGAGAGTCCAACAAAAGACGATTTGATACGTATCTCAATATACGGGGTGTTCTACAATTTAAGAATGGTTCATTTCAAAGTGGAACAATTCGGTTTGATTCATTGGGATTAAGATGTCAGTATTTTATTGGACATATGCACACCCTTATTTGAACGCAAATGTAATTACAATTTAGCACGCCCCCCCCCCCCCCACTCACACCCCCTTAAAAAAAAAAAAAAAAAAAAAAGGAATCTGAATTTGGCAATAAATATGACCCAGCCTATACTTAAACTCAGTGTTACTGCAGTACACTGGGACTGCAGTGGATACGTTATCTGTATGCATAGTGTGTGTACGCGGAAGCGACAGACGGAGAAAATGAAATCACGACAGACAGGGTCAGTGAGTGTGCTAGTGTGTGTGTGTGTGTGTGTGTGTGTGTGTGTGTGTGTGTGTGTGTGTGTGTGTGTGTTAATATGTATGTATATGATAGATCCAGGTGCTGGGACCGAAGCATATCCCTTGGCAAGAAAAGCATCGGTCCCCGGACTCCCCTCGGCTTCGTGCTAACGAGATATACAGTACACACATCTCCACACACCCACACAACACATTGATCAGGGCAAGGATGAGGGTCGCTGCTCTGCACCCCCTTAGCCAAACACTGAGGACCATGCGCCTCGGGGCACACTGCCCCCCCACACCTACACCCTCACACACACCTACACGCGTGCGCGCACACACACACTCACGCAAACACATGACTAGCTCATCTGGATTCAGCTGGAGTGTAAGACTCCCAACACTGTGTCACATTCAAAACAGTCACTTGTGCATCATTACTGGAATATGGTCAGCATACCATAGCAACAACCAATGAATTCGAGTGCAGCATAGCTCAAACCAACTAAGGGGTGAAAGAGGCTGACATCTGATGCAACATGTGGGGTGTTAGCGTACCTCAGCAACAGTTGATATACACCAAACTGGCTTACAACATGTTGTATGTACTGTACGTACCTTCGCAACAACTTATGAGGTGACTCGTATCATCATCAACATTTGGCGGATTGTGTATCACATCAGCAGGACATTTAATGACACCTATCAAAGCGATAACTTTGTGTACCGTCGGAGTGATCTCCTGTCATGGAAATATGTGAGAAAATATTCTATTCCTCTTTATACTTGTTATTTTGAATGCCTTACTCCATTTAAACAACTACGTTTATGATCATGAGTCAGCTTCTGATTCGTAATTTGTAGAAGAGCAGCTGCAGTGTTAGTCAGAAAAAAAAACTTTTTAGGGGCATTCTGTGCATCCGGTCTGGACAATATCCGCTCTTCGTTGCTAGCAACAAAAATTGAAATACCCCCTGTTGGTGTTTCCCACAGCGTTTTATAGCAGTATAGAAAGTATTTGCGTGAACTACACTAATAGGCTAAAGATACTAGTAAGAAGGGAGATTTCAAGTGCACGGTTTTGTTTTGCTGAAAAAGTGCGTTCAACCATTTTCGTTTCACCAAAAACAAATATTGTAGTGTGATTGTGAAAGCAAAGGGTGGGTTTCTATTCCCATTTTGTGTCTGAGTGTGTTTATTTGGGTGCACATATTTGTGATGGTTTGACTGTATGAATAATTCAGGTCCGTGGAGACGACAGCCTGCCGAGTTAATGAGGAGGACATGCAATGTTACCAAATATTGCTGGTGGGAAGCTATTGATCCGATAAGCCATTTGTCCAAAATTGAGTCAGGAAATCAGAGCTCATACATCCTTTACAGCACCGGCACAGTCAGAATAGTACACGAGCACACTGTTGATAATCCTGATGAAGATTTGGTGTTTACAGGAGTCATCCATAATCGTTGGGGTTTTTTTTTTCTTCTAGACTGTATTATTTTATCTTAAGACTATAAGACTTGGGGAACTTCTTGTCCTCCTTATTTCAGTGTTTAACATCCTACAAAGTGCGATTCAAGTTCACGCTCTCTAACCCTGCACGGAAATTGAAGCCCAGTTTCGCTCCTCGGTATTTGCCGATAAACTAAAGAACTGCCAAAAGGATGCCATACCATGGGTCTGACAACAGCAAAATGAATGGGTGCCAGTGGGTAACTAAATTTAGACCATTGATAAGTGACTAGAAATCACTTATCACACAATTACAGTGTCACGGTGAAAAGACTTGGCGACAATGAAATGATTTTAAAAAGTTAGCTCTAAAAATTGAGTAGATCTTAAAAGACCGCAGGAGGCTCAATAGCTTCAGTAGCAGTCATTCAAATGACAGGTGCTTTTTTTTTTCAGTTACCTGCGGTGCTAAAAGCATGGATATGTATTTTTAAAAAGGGTGGGAGGTGTCTCCAGACACCTTTCACAAAGCCCAGTTGCTTTTGGCACTGCGGTAAGCCTGGCACATAATGGCATTGGGGAGTCAGACATACAACACTGTAGTGAGCCACCACAGCAGGTCATATGAGAGCCTGACACTCACACCCATGCAACTGCCTGAAACTAATCATACTATGAAGGCACAGTGCAAGACGAGGTATAATTAAAGACACACTGGCACTTGCTTCCAACATTTTGGCTGTGCACCCATACAACGTTAATCTTAAAACCTGCTTCTCCAACAATTTACTGGAACCACCTGGGATTCTTAAAACTTAAACGTGAACTGCCTCGCACAAGGAGTGGTGAGTTTCAAGGGATGGGGTTGCCAGAGGAAAAAACATATTTTGGGGGAGGAATCCTTTATGAAAGTCAAAATGCAAAGTCCAATATTTCTATTAAAGCAAATGGTCATGCTTTATGCACGTACTGAAAGCTGTGATTGGATTCAAAATGTACATTTCAGTCTAATTTCTCTTAAGAACAGTTTCTTCTATAACCTTTGCCCCCCCCCCCCCCCCCATTAACAATCAACGACGGTAAAAAAAAAGCTTTACAGTATTATATAACGTCGTCTGGCAATTGAAAACTCCTGAGGACAAGGAGGACTTGGCAACTGGACATTAAATCCTCTGCCAGTGAACAAAACAATTTCAATCGATGCGCCTTTCCATTTTAAAAGCACAGACATGTAGGCGTAAATTTTTTTTTCCAGATTCATTTCGAAGCTGCTTGCATAGTGAGCTTTAAAACAAAAAAAAATCATTAATTTGCTGTGCTGTTGCTCATATGAGATGGAGAAGAGGCCGATGACCACAAAGTCAATTGCTGGTTGACTGCCTGTGGGAAGGAAGTGTTTGACCCCCAAACACAGATGCTGACATGATTAAGACAGGACATACATGCAAGACCAGCAGGATTCTTAAAAGGGAGCCCAGCACTTGCATCTAGGACACATCCAACTCCTCAACTATAAAGAAAAACATCTGGATGGTGTCCAAAAAGTTCCATGCATCAACACACACTCGCACGCACTCTAATGAAGCCCCGGTAGTGACGAAGAGCAGCAGGGAGCAGTGTGGATCGCCGAAGACAAGTGTGCGTGAGCTTTCGTCACAATGTGTGTGTGTGTGTGTGTGTGTGTGTGTGTGTATACGCTCTCCGTGAGCGTGCGTCTCCGGCGGGATAATTATGGCGCTCCTCAGCAGCTGAGCGTGCCAGATGTACTGGGAGACGGAGGAGGTAGGGGGGGGGAGGAGGGCCAGGAAGGAGGACGAGGAGGAGGTGGTGGTGGTGGTACGGCACAGCGCAGAGAGGGAGCGCAGCACTGGGGGCGATGCAGTGGGAAGCAATGCAGAGTGTTACGCGAATACCTGTGTACACATGTTGCGTTTCTACGCACCGACGAGTGTCCATGCGTCGAACCGGGAACGCTTTGTAGCACCATGTGTCTGTTAGCCCGCATAAGAGAGCATCTCAGCATGTGTATTTCCAGATGGATGTCCGTGTTTGTACATACTAATGCACTATTGGCGCGTGTTTGTGTGTGTGTGTGTGTGTGTGCATTTGGCACATGCGCTTTTGTTGCTTGCCATCCACCATTAGCAGGTTGGATCAGTCACAAATGAGAAGCTCTCATCCAGGACAAATGCAAAGATGAGAAGGGATGGATGGCATGAGATTGGAAATTGGTTGCTGGGGAAGGAGATCTGGATCAAAGTCTGGGGACCAGCCGCTTGCATAATAGTGAATCAATCAGGAGTTGTCCTCTCCCCTTTGTCCCCAGTATCTTAAGTCGTGGAATACAAAAGCAATTTTACAGACTCCTTATATCTTAATTTTTGGGTTGATGTGGACCATTTTCTATGACAGTGCCCAAGTGCATAAAGCAAGGTCAAAAAAGCATTTTGGGATATACGACATATAGCCTGAGCTCGTTAGTGGATGAATGGACAGGACGTAATCTGGAAATAAACGATACACAGACTATTTGAGTAGTCAACTTTAATATACACAATGACTTTAGAGCTTGAAGGAGGCTCATCATGAATGATATGTTTTAGCATTAGTAGCATGGATGCTATTTTCTTGCAGAAAACAACAGGTAAGGAGTTGGTGGGTCAGTGCAGGAAACCAGTGCGTTCTGGAAAATGAAAGAGCGGGGTCTCTGCTTGTTCATGGAATTCCTATTCTGCGTACATTCCTGATATAAACTATACATTGGCAGTACGCAGGGATTACTGCGAAGCATAGTCTCCTATGATATGTGTGTAGATCTATACATTCAGACTGTCTACAAGGCGGTGAAGGAGTCAGAGTGACTCAATACTTATGGATGTCTGACAATTGGGCAGACAAGTAGCTGAATGTATTTTTGGTGTCATTAACTAGTTTGTAGGGTGGCGTAAGAATACGGCATCAAGTGGCATAAGGAGGCGCACTCAGTTCCTGTACTTACGATTTTTCCTGACACGGTTTTATATTTAGAACCTGGGACTGTTTTTCATACAGATATTTCCCATAATACATACAAATTCACATTACGCTGCCCCCATAGAAACGGAACTCCATCGTAAAATGAGGACCCCCGATACTGAGTCAAGCCCCTTAATGAAAGCGACCGCACAGAGGAAAACAAAATGAGAGGAGAGGAAATAAAAATTCAAACATCAGCTTTAGAACAGCAGAACTGAAAGTAAGAGATTGTCTCCTCTGGTTGGCTTTGTCACCTCACTCACCCGAGGGGGCCCAGAGCAAAGCACCATGGGAAATTACTGAAAACAGAACGCATTGATTTATCCGGGATGATGTGTGTGCGTGTGTGTGGGTGTTCGTGTGTGCGTATATGTCACACACGGCCTGAACAGCAATAAAGCGAAACAGCCTGGTCGACATCTGCTTAGAGACAACAGATAAGAGCATCAATGTACTGTTATTTTTCTCTCCCTCTATCGCCATCCTGCAATCTCCTATCCTGTGCTGTGTAATTAAGAGTCAAAGACGACCCCCTTCAACCACTCCCAGCATGGCTTTGCGTTCCATCTCCTACTGTGCTGCTGTTGCTGCTGCTGCTATTTTCTTCCTTCTCTCTTCATGGGATCCGCAGCATATTCTGAAGCGTGTGCAATTTCAGATGGGACAGTTGTGAATCAACAGCTTGCTCGGCGGTGCCCGTTAGCCGTCCGTCACGATAGCTCACTTAAAAACTATGAATGAAATCATATTTGCAAAACATCACTTGATCGAGAGTGAAATAACCATCAGCAGCTGGTTCAAAAAAATACAATGTACACGTTGGAAAAAAACATTTAATCACACAGGCCTGGTACATCTAACCCTTTTAAAAATGTGCCAAAAAATCATGCCAGATGTTCAATAAAAATGGTCAAAACACCATTAATGCCCGGCACCATCCACCCATCACTCTGCTGGTTCAACCAAGGCTCGGAAGGTGACCCTGAATCCCAGTCTGTGTGAGTGTGTATACGTAGTTGTGTGTCTATACTTATAGGCATGCATGTGTGTGTACATGCGCTCAATTCCTGTAATTAACAGCGGCCATTAATGAAGTCCAGCTGCTCAGCAAGAGGACCGAGTGCATGCCAGCCAAAACCTGCCACAAATCACTCCCCTCTACCTCTGTGCAATCCATCCTCTCCCTTATTCATGTTCCTCATTCAGCTTAACGTTCATAAAGCTGTTTCCCTTTATTGCACTTGGTTTCACTCTTTGCCTTTTTTTTTTTTTTTTTTTACTACTCGCATAAGGAGGAGAGATACTTGGCACAGTTTGCTTTGGTTTATTTGGATGACACAAAGCATATACATTTGAAACAAGTGGGTCAGCGACCAACTCGATCCAGAAGATGAAGATGCATCTGCAGCTCGAGAGTACGCTTCTCGAATTTTAAATGTTGGCTGAGTCAACAGCCATTCTTACGTTTATTTAGATGTTATATGATTTGAGAAATGATATATATAAAGGGACATACCCATAAAAAGTAATCATGAAATATTTCTCAAAATATATCCACCATGCAAAGCCTCCACTTTTCCTGTCTCATTACAAAGTGGTGGCAATGGTAACATATTTTTGTTGATCCATCAATGTCAACGGCATATAGTGACAGGCAGAAGAGAAAGATGGCAGAAGATACAATAAACCTGATTAGCAAGCCGTTGCCCTTCGTGCAAGAGAATAAGTCACTTCCTGCCAGCATATCAGCTTGGTGTTCAATTAAACAGATCAATATTCAGTTAGAGTAGTCATACGCTTTGTGGCATTATAGTTTGGCGGCTCGGTGTGAAAGTTTTTGAAAAAAATAAATAATCAAATACCATCATTTCCACGACTTTTGTCACACACTTTCAACTCTGCTTATTTATTGAAGTGGCCAATATAAAGATTTTTCGAATGGCCAACAGGGAGTGCTCGAGCAAAAAAGGTAAGAGTCAGACAAATTGATATGTACATGTAGAGGAAGACGCTATCATCTGTCACACTGAAAACAACCAGCCGTGAGAGGGCGCATTTGACCTGTGTGTTGGGCTCCACTGCATCCACCAAGGATTACTATGCCATAAAACCTCCCGAAAGACATTGTCATGAAAGTTGACAGAAAAGCGTAGATGGTAGAAAGCCTAATGAAGGAATGGTTGACCGAGTGTTACGGCAAGCGAGGATTTCTTCACAGAAAAATAAAGCATTACTCGACGGCAAACAGTGACTTTTATGGGGGGGTTTCTTAACCAGCCCTCTTAGTGCTGTTTTACTGCTGTGGTTCTGCCGCGTTATAGGCATTATTTGGGAAAAAAGTTAAGGTATGTTATTAAAACTTTGAAAACTCTATCCATCCATCCATTTTCCGAACCGCTTCATCCTCACTAGGGTCGCGGGGGGTGCTGGAGCCTATCCCAGCAGTCTTCGGGCAGTAGGCGGGGGACACCCTGAATTGGTTGCCAGCCAATCGCAGGGCACACAGAGACGAACAACCATCCACGCTCACACTCATACCTAGGGACAATTTAGAGTGCTCAATGAGCCTGCCATGCATGTTTTTGGAATGTGAGAAAACCCACGCAAGCCCGGGGAGAACATGCAAACTCCACACAGGGAGGCCGGAGCTGGGATCGAACCCGATACCTCTGCACTGTGAAGCCGACGTGCTAACCACTGGACTACCGGGCCGCCTTGAAAACTCTATTTGTACCATATTTCTTTGTAAACATCCCATGTTACAATGTTTTTTCCTTTAAAAATGTAGTGGGTGCGACTTATAATCAGGTGCGCTCTATCATCTGGAAATGACGGTATACAAAATGCATGCCTTGGCTCACGAAACGTTGGGAAACAATGGAAGATGGCATCAAGATCATATACTTGAGAGCTGGAGCCCGTTCCAGCTGACTTTGGCCGAGAAGCAGTGTACACCCCGAGACGGGTTTCCAAACATTCGCATATGCAGGGCAAGACAATAACACCAAGCAAAAGAACGACGTTAAAAAAAAAAAAGATAGTTTACTCTGCCCCATTTCATGCTTGCTACACACACAAAAGCTGAAGTTCTGACATTGTCTAGTTTTTAATCATACTTTAAACCCCCAATTGCAATAGCAGAAAGGCAGATCACCTTACACACAAAGGTGAACACAAATGCACACACCTACAGTACGTACACACACCGACTCCCCACCAGCTGTGACAGATGCGCCTGTCACGGCAGAAAATGAATTCAAAATAGTTAGCAAATTAAGCAGCGAGTTAATTGTTGCTTGGCCTCTGTTTATGAAGCGCGTAAAGGCAAAACGCCTTGCAGAGGAGTAGAGCGACAGAGTGTATTGTGCGTGTGCGCTTGGATGTAATTGTCATTTGGCAGCTGGCGCTGCCACACCTGGACGGCTTGAATCAAGCGCGAGGAATACAAAGGGGGAATGTGGGTAGAGTAAGTGGTACACTACGAATAGTAGGCCTACGGTACGCTCGACAAACACAAACAGCACACACACAGAGCGCAGGAGCTGTCATCAATCGAGCAAATTACACCACTTTTATATGAAAGTTAAGTAAAGTGGTTCTGTTTGTGCCAATATCCTCCCAGGAACACATACATGTGCCGGCGCAGCAGATATGACTGTGTTCCACTGACTATCCTGCTCAAGTCTCTCCTGTCTATTTGTCAGCGTGTCCTATTAGGTTTCCAAACAGCTTGTAATGACTGGTAATAAACAGCGGAAGAAAGAAGTAAATCAAGCGAGAAGACGACAAAATGAGCTCTCCAGGGGGCCTGTTTGCTCCCAGTTTTCAAGACACAATACAAACACGTAAATGGAGAACAGCGATATCTCTGGATAGGTGGCAATTCATGGTTAAAAGCAATTTTCTAACAGAGCAGATACATCTCCGTGTTACTTTTAAGACTAGCACTTATCGTGTCACTCAAACAGGGAATGCATACAGGTCAATGGATAGGTGACTGTCTCTTGTCTCCAGACGTTTCAAACACAATGTTGAATTAAACACACTTTGCAATAAACACATCATCAAGATGGCCAAGTGTATCCACAGCCAAATCTCAGATCTTATTTATTTGACAATCGGTCCCATTTCATCTTTCATCCTCCTCATCTTTCTTCTCTCCATTCATCTAGCCCTCTGTGATCCTCCCTTCCCAGTCCCTTGTCCCTTCATCATCGCTCCCCCCCCCCACCCTCTGGTGTCACGGCTCGCTGGCTCCAGGTGGTGAGGGAAGGAGGGAAGAAGGGATGTAGGGAGGGATGACTAGATGGATGGAGGGATGGATGGATGGATGAAAGACATGACAGAGGGGGTGGGCGGGCTGTCATCTGCTCCTACCAACCAGGATCAACATCCCTGAACCTTTCTTGAAACGCCGACGTAAATGTTGAGCTTTTTAAGAGCTTGTTCTTTGAGCGACTAGAGCCAAAAAAGGAAAATGAGTCACCTTAAAGACCCAGAATTACACAATGTCTGTTTTACAGAATGCCTGTTTTACAGGATATAACTACAGCCGTACTTCTCTTAGTCGTAACTGTACTGAGCAGCCCGGAAAGAAATGCATGGACCCCCCATGGTACTGCTACATTCTTCACTCCAGTTCCAGTTCCAGAGAACCAACAGAGATCCTAGTCTGGTCGCCAGCCAGTCACAGGGCCCATATAGAATAAAAACAACCATTCACAACCACATTCACACCTGTGGACAGTTTACACACTTGAATTAATCTGCCTGGTTTTGGAATGTTGGAGGAAGCAGACCTTTGCAAACTTCTCACAGGAACATCATTAGAGACATTAATGTGCCATGCTGCCTGTAAAACAGACTTGGGCAATCTTTTTTTTTTTTCAATATTTCTTGAATTCAAGTCTCTCGAGAACTGATGACATCCCATCAGGCATCGCACATAATGACAGCAAGGCATCCTGGTGTCTGTGTGACTTTAGCAGGAATGTTGGTCGTTTTTAAAACGTACCACGCTAAACCTCTCAATTAATTGACTGCCGCAGTAAGGGCAACTGGGGGTCAGTGTGTGAAATGCTTTTAATGCTTCCATCTTTGAAGAAACAACAACTCATTTAAACACATCCACAGAGACAAGACATTTCCTGTGGCGTTTCAAAGTCTCTCAGACTGGGCGCTTGTGCCTATGATGGGATTAGCCATGTTCCTTAAGTACCTTTTTCTCCCCCTTCCAGTTTATTGAAGACTTTGGTCAGCTTTGATACTTGCTGTTGAGGAACGCTGGCAAATCTCCCTATGCTTGTTGTGATATCAATTTCATGTAAGACTGGTGAGCCTAAGTGTTTTCTTAAGTACAGAGCATTAGTGAAGTCACACACCGAGAGAGAGAGGAAAAAAAAAGGGGGGCAGATTAGTCTAAGGCTTATTAGTTCAGGTGCGGCAGGGCAGAAGAAAACACCAATGTGTCTGGCTGGTAGCAAATACACACACACACACACACACACACTTGCACATGAATGAGCCGCGCGCCACATTATCCACCTCCTTTCACTCTAAAAGCTTCTTACGTGCCTCATTAAGTCTTCAGTGAAACAAAGTAACCAGGCCAGACCTTGCTTAATCAGGACACACACACACACACACACACACACACACACACGCAAATATATATTGTTGAGTGTATTCATGCACAAGTGTAAAAGGAAGGTCACAAAGCCACTGCAAGACATTAGTGGTTAAGGGCAACAGCGATTTCACTGCAGGTTAATAGACTGGCTGACTACAGATTGACTCCCAGTTTACTGTTCTGATCTGGCAACCACATACAAAATAGCCTGCTGGGTTTCATTAAGGCCTTACTTTCCACATAGGATGTCATAAAAGTGAAAAAAACAAAAACAAAGAATCGACTGCAGTCAACGTCATAGGCTCAAGCGTGAAGCCATCCTGGAAGGATGCCCGCTAGAGTTATGGGTGATTAGAAACTCAAAAGTAGAACGTGATTGGGTGAGGGTAGCAAATGTAAAAAAAAAAAAACATTAATGGAATACGTTAATGGAAATAGGTAAGTAAAGCGCGTCCGGAAGACACATCATTAGCGAGTTCTCGCCATTGGGAACCCTCAGATCCAGGTGAGTGGACATCCAAATACATTTGTGTGGGTCTGCGCATGTGTGTGGGTGTGTGCATGGAGCGGGAGGGACAATGAAGCATGCAGCTGGGATTGGGAGAGTGGACGTGAGAATTAATTGTGCTCAAATGTGTCCAAGTGCCATAAACCCCCTTCAACCCCACCACTACCACCCCGCCCAAAACCCATATTGATGTTTTCAAATGACACACCGTCCATTATTTAGAACATTCTATAGTATTGCCGAAATACTTTAATCATGCAGAGTGGTTTCAACATGATCATGTGTCATACAACCGAGGTAAAACTATGCATGGCAAGTCATAAACTGTCAATGAGATGCTGATGGGCAGTGAGGCAGCGCAATGCTTGCTGCCTTGCTCAGAGAGTGACACAGAAAGGGGACAAACCTTGCCGACAGGTGGGCTCTTCTACAGGCCATTCCGATGGCAGGTGGGGTTGGGGAGAGTGGAGGAGAGAACGGGCACGGTTAGTAATATGTTACTGTTCATGTTGTGAGCGTGTGTCGGGGGGGCGTGCGGAAGGCTTTTTACCATGATGACTAATCAAAGACGTCGTCCACATACAGTCTATTATGGGTCAATTAAAAGTGTGTCTGATAAACTTTAGAGAATATCACAAAGAGCAAAAAAAAAAAAAAAAGCAACCTGGCTGAAAATGAGCTAATACTGACAGTAAAAGGTTTTAGTCGTAAAGGAAAGCACATGCACGGGGTAACTGGCCTGATCAAAAAGCAGTGGTCACAATCAATATGCTAATTGGAGGCTCGGACTGATTAGAGGCAGCGGAAGTCGAGAGCGAGCGCGTAGCTCAGTAGGTGGTCACGGAGTGCATGTTTGGAGCAGACACGTCTTGGTGTTGAGCATGTGTATTGCAAAGGGAAGGAGAGAGGAGGTATAAATATTAAGAGTGTATCTTACACGTGCATGAGAGGTCGGGCCTCATGCTGGGCGACTGAGGCTGTGGTGATTAGTGGCACATTAGTGGCTGCATGCAAACTTCTCTCTGAGCGTGCAGTCAAGGACTTGGGTGTCTGCGTGCATGTGTGTATTGACAACCATTTAAAACTTTCAGTTTGAGCACCGAACTCCACAATCTTGAGTACCAAATTTTATACCTCAATAGGAAAAAGAAGCATCATCCTGATTGGTATGTCCCCGTTACAATTATTGCATTGAAAATACAACGTTGGTACAAGAGATACTCAACGCCATTTTTTTAGAAGCAGTTGGGGGCCACAAAACAAGACAAAATGATCGTTGTGTTCATCTGAAGTGAATTGTAAATGCAGGTTCTTGTCAAAACACACCTGAAAAAAAATTAAAATGTTATAAGGTGTCGGCTCCAGCTGCCAAAGCCACCGTGCAAGTCTAACTTGTGCTGCGAGGGTCTCGCTCTCTCGACAAGGCACACTGGACCTCTTCTTCCTCTATCTGCCCAAATGTTCTCTCTCTTCCTCTTTATCTGACAGCGTAATTAACAGGGCCGCGGGGGGGCATCATGTATTACCCATGGAGCCATGTGACAGTCATATTACTGGCCTTGATCTTCTCTCCGCAGCCAGTCAAAGCTGTGATCCGTACAAGTGTGAATTACAAATGTGGCTTTTTTTTTTCCATCGATAGGTGGAATAGTGGCTATTGAAAGTGAGAGTAAACCTTATGATCTGCGTGAGTTTCGTTACGTAAGTAGATACTACGTCATGACTGAGTGTACATAAAATCGGGGATTTGCGATACTGACCAGTGAGCAGGAAAAGAACAGAAAAAAAAGGCACATTCTGTCAACATCACTCGATCTTGTGATGTTGCCTCCCTGATAGTGACTGTCACAAATGTAATAAGAAGAAGTGTCCAAGCTTCAGAGAATAATCTGCCTCCATTTCTACTATCGTAGGATTTGACTCATTAGCATTATAACACACATTATAATTAACTGAATACAACCATATGTGAATGTGTGTGAGTGGATCAAAATAGGAAAAAAGAGGAAAGTTCCCAGTGACAAGAATATGAAGGGAGAGAAAGACCAAGTTTTCAGAGACCAAAAAATAATAACCAAACGAAAGGAACTTGGTGCCGTGAGGCAGTAAAGAGCCCATCACAGAGACAGAAGTGGATGGGAGAAAAATGTCATGCGGGCTTTGATGCGGTGTGAATCAGGGTGTGTTGGGGTATGTGTCAATGGGTGTGTGTACCACAGGGGAGGCGGTGGGTCGACAACTGGCGTCATGTCTCGAGACATTACTGGAAGACACTGTGCAATGTCAGCATACGAACACCCACAGCTTCTCTCACACACACATCCCACCTCCTCCCCTTGAGAACCCCTCATGAGTCGACCTCGTTAATCTCCATGACGACAGAGATGCTAAGACAGCAGTTTGAGTTGCAAGAAGAGAAAAGTATCTTTAGTAAGTGAGCACATAAAATAAGAACCAAAAAAGTACACTTCTACCTGTTGAGGACATTTTCACTGAAATGCCCGTCAACGCTTCGATCACTTATGAATTATTTTGCGACAGGGGGTGGCTACAGCTTGCTAACGTTTAACAAGACAAGAAGTAGCAGTCTGCATGCGCATTGTGTTTGCGTGTGGTTGGGTTGTTTACACAGCGGAAACATGACAGCAACATTTGACCAACACAAGAGAGTACATGTTTCAATGTCATTCATTGCCAGTAGCCAAGAGTGACATGACACACACACACACACACACACACACACACACACACACACACACACACACACACACAATGGAAATAACAGAGAGCAGAAAATGTGCCTCACTCACCGATCATGTGATTTGCAACATGAATCTGGATCTCTCGCTCCGTCTCAAATGTCATTTGGCACTTAATACACTGGTAGGTCTTTTTCTGCCAAAAGGAAACATGGGGTAAAAAATCAGTTGCACAGTCAAGAACCAACTCCATAAAGGAAAAATTGGAACCAATGAGAAACACTCAGTAATTCCTCCCGTTGTCAATAATCATATCTTTGTAAACATGCCAGTTCACTCATAAGCTTTGAAACTATTACAGGCTAAAGCAATGAATATTAAACGTCATAGAATACCTAAAACAAAGAGAATAAAGGAAAGAGGAGAGAAATAAATACACTTAAACCATTGGACAAACAACGGCAGAAAGAAGCAGAGGGCCCGTTTACACATTCATTGCACACAGCGATCACTCATGCACAAGAATACACAAAGGCCCCACTACCACTCTGTCTTTGCCGTTTGCACCTTGATAGACATGCATGTGCACGTACACACGTACACACGCACGCACGCACACGCACACACGCACACACCCACACACACCACCTCCCATTTGGTCCTCTCTGTGCTGTCAAGCTATGCTGAGACATAGGTGGAAGAAAGCTTGAGGGTCCCTGAAAACTGCCTCCCACGCACACACAGGCAGGGAAAAAAAAAAAAACACACACTGAAACACAGACATGCAGCAGGTCCCAGGGAGCCTGACTGTCAATATCAAGTAGAGCACACAGCTCCCATCATGCCACAGCACACACGAGCCGCCAGGACCCAGTGGGCAGACCCCCTCCCCCTCACCCCACTCACGCAAGCAAGCTGCAGAAAACAGCACAACAGCAACACTTCGGTTTCCAGGAAGTCCCCATGACATCACCTCCGAAATTCTCTTTTTTATATAAATATGCTATGTTTTCATATAAGTTGTATCGTGTCCGTTTTTTGTTTTTTTGTTTGGTCGCGTTATTGTAACACGTCAGCACAAAATCCCAGGCATCCAGGAATTCACATCTCACCTTAGGGGCGGGTGAAGCCTCCGCCCTCTTCCCCGCTGAACTCGTTTCAGGGCTGACTTCGGGGTGATCGGTCTGGACGTGACTCTCCAAGTCCTCCAGGCTTTCGAACTTCACCCCACACTCGGGACACCTCAGCCCAGACACAGGCTTCTCTCCTTGCGTATCCCCGGGTGTGAGAGCCCCTCCTTGGTTGGGGCTCTGGCCATTAGTGCCCCTGATAGAATTGAATATCAAATTTTCTGAAGTCATTTTTTAATTCATGCAGAATTGCATTTAAAAAGAAGGCCGATTGCAAGCACTGACATTTTATCGAAACAGTTAATGGCACCTACAATACGTGAGCCCCCACAGTGAGGCTTTACACTGAAAACATTGGAGTTTGGCATCAGAAGGAGAATAGTTCAGCTATTATTCTATCTGGATCTTATATAAATCTTGACTTTAACCCTCATGCAGTATTTTTAAGCGGCTGCATGAAGGGTATTGCGTCCCAAAAATGTCCCTCTTCCAATGTGCAACAACCTTTTTCACTTTCAACCCCTCAAAATGTTCAGTGGGAATGGGCCAAGACATAGATATACATCCTATGCAAAATTTCAGCTTCGTGGAGTTATTTTTCACTGTTTTGTCTGTGGTGTCCATTTGTCCAACAGTCCAAAATCGTCCAAAGTGTCCAATAATAATTACTGCATGGGGGTTAAGAGAGTTCAAGTATCAGAAAACTGTGATTGTCTGGCAACCAGTTCATGGTGCATCCCGTGGAGTGCACGAAAACAGCTGGGATAGGCTCAGCAGATTAGAAACTGAATGGATGGATGGAAGTATCGGAATAGACAGACAAATCTTTTATTTACAGTGGAACTGCATTCAGACTGCGAGGTATTGAGATTTCCGCGATTCCGCATTTTTCTTGCGATGCTTTTCCAGTCTTTACCCATCACATTACACAGCGGCGTTGTCACTCGTTACCTGCTCATGCAGCTGGCACAAAGTCCATAAGGCAGACCGTTGACATCCAGCTTCACCAGCTCTCCTTTGTTCTTGAACTCCTTTAGGCAGAAGGCGCACTTATACAGCTTGTGATGCTGCAGCTGGCCGTTGGGGGAGGAAGAGGCCGAACCGTTCCCTGCTCCATTCCCAGAACCCCCTCCGGTCCCTCCAAGACCAGAACCAGTGGAGAGCTTCTGCATGTGGAAAGTGCCGTGGATCTTAAGCTCCAGGGTGGAGGTGACAGTCTGCATGCAAACGACGCAGCGGAAGCCCGTGAGGGAGTTTCGGAGGTCAGGGTGCATCTGGCAGTGCTCGATAAACTCCTCCTCACTGTGCAGGGGCATCTTACAGATTCGACAGGTTCCTGTGTCCAGGCTTTTACTGTGAGTCACCTGCCATGATCATAAAGCACAAAGTAATGATCATTATGCCCCAGGAAACAGTCAGTATTAAATTAGGGGCATTTTTAAATCAGAGAGGCTAGAGGATGAAATGTGGAGATATTGACGAGGTGCTAAGTATAAGTCTACTTTACGAGCAGCGTTATTATACCTTGTGCTCTGTTAGGGTTAAAAGAGAGGGGAATCGCTCGCCACATATCGGACACATGTAGTGTTTGGCGGGGCCGCGGTGTGTCTGGGCGTGCTCGCGAAGCCCGGTCTCAGAGAAGAACGTTCTGGAACAGATGTTGCACTTGTGGTTCCCCTTGATGAAGTCGGCCTTCTTTTTTCGAGAAGCTGGCAATTTGGGAAACATTCACGATTGACATTATAGAAACAATATTGAATATGCTGTACTGGTTAACCCGGGGGTCAGCAACACGCGGCTACAGAGCCGCATGCGGCTCTGTAGCGACATTTAGTGGCTCCCTGGAGCTTTATAAAAAATGTTTGAAAATGGAAAAAGATTTTGATAGGAGGCTAATATAGCTCAAATAGATATAGATACATGTTGCAGCTCCAAAAAGGAGAGCTGTGGTGTTGTTTTTTTTAAAACATGCACTTTATTTATGCTTTTAACAGTCTCGACAAACACAGACACGTCTGCGTCCGACTCCGTGCCTTCTCTCTTCTCGTTCAACTCGAGAGGCGTTCAAAGACAGCCTCTGAAAAACGGAAATTCATGATGACTTCACTTGCGAGGAAATCACAAAATAAATTCTATGGGGGCGTTTGTGAACACACAACAAAGGAATGAAGAACATAAACAATTCTGAGACAGTCCAGTCTCCAACATACAGACAGGATGTGTTTCCTTCATTGTAAGTTTTATAGAAGGCTTTTTTTTGTCCTATATGGCTCTTTCAACATTTTGGGTTGCCGACCCCTGGGTTAACCTCACAGTGTTTACCCCTCTGGCCCCTACCCCCCACCCCAAAAAACAAAAACAAAAAAACAAGCACTTACTGGCATCATCCTCTCCCGGTCGGATGTTATGATCCCGCAACCGATGGTTCTGAAGAAGTGACTCCATGGTGTAGGCGGCTCCGCAAATGTCGCAGGCATACATGGGCTCAGATTTGTCCAGCTCCTCCTCACCCCCGCTGGCTTCGTGGCTGTTGGCCGTCTCTCCTCCTCCCCCGGCAATACTGTTCTTCAGTATCATGTTCTGAAGGTCGGCTTGTTCTGCAGCCGCCACCGTCGTTCTTTCCGCTGCACCCGTACCTCCACCGCCTGTGCTTCCTCCTCCTCTCTTGACCGTTTGAGTCAGTCCGTTCGGTGTGCCGTTCTGGCTGCTGCTGCTCCCCGTGCCACCTCCGTTCCCAGTGATGCTGCCCCCGTCAAAGATGCAGTGTTTCTCCCTGAGGTGTCTTTCTAACAGTGAGATGGCGTGGAAGGATTTGCCGCAGAAGCGACATGTGAACTTCTTGCTGTGAGTGGTGATGTGACACTGGAGTTCCACCTCCGTTCCAAACGTCTCCCACAGAAGATGCACTTCCTGGGCTTGAGACCTTTCAAACACAAATCAGATTGCCGTATACGTATATATAGTCAGTCTACAAATCCTAGAGACTTCTGAAGATTAGTATGAATACAAACCAGCTTCTAAAGATGTATAAATCCATAAATGGTGTGTGTTTTTAGGTTTACCGTGAAGTTCAACTTTTCCCCCCCCAGCTTTGACCTCTGTGGCTGAAACAACGATGCAGCTCATTGTTTGATTTTGTCGATTCCAGCAGTGTGGCTATCCTTAGATCTGCTCTTCAATTCAACAAGTGTTTCATTCAAGCTTTGATCACCTCAAAGTTGAAACATTGACTTGTTTTTGAATTAAATATGCATCCATTCAGGTGGGTCTTCACAGCCGCTCTGTCATACAATGCAGAGTTGAAGATGATCGACTTGGTTATTGGAAAAGGCAATGTAGCCGTTGCATCTGAGCCTGCAGTGCATCACGATGATGTTGGGGAAAGCAGTGGGCTTAGAACGAGGTTTCATAAATGTGAAGATCCAAAGAGAGTCAACGCAATGTTTGCTGTGTATATTTTGTTGCGCTCGCAGGCAGCAGCCCTGCAACTGGCTGGCAACCGATTCAGGGTGCCAACTGCCAGAAGACAGCTGAGATCGGCACCAGCGACCCTCGTGAGGATAAGCGATTAGAAAGTGGATGGATTGGTCACAGCGGTAGTTTCATTCGTGGTGTTGTGGTTATTTCCTACCGTGAGCTTGACAGTTTTGCCCCTTGTACTTGTCTACGTATGAAAAAGTTGTATCTATTGATGTTTTTCGATGTGGCTTATTCAAGCCAATAGACAACATTTCATGGTGTATTTGTGAAAGCAATATACATAGCCATCCCCCTGCCATAGTACACTGGCAGGCGTACCTGCTCCGAGCCCTCCAGGGAGGCCTGACCTCTGGCCCACATGGCTGTGCTTAACATGGAGCTGAAGTTCTGTCTCCTTCCTGAAGTCCCAAGCGCAGGCTGTGCAGCGAAAAAGCTTCTTTTCATTGCTGTGTTTTACAGCTAAATGAACCTAAACAAAATAAAGAAATAAACGGCTCTTTTCACATTTACGGTACTTTTTTCAGACAGGTCGTATTATAAGGAAATGGAACATATACTGAAGCTCCTTCACCTGTATCGAGACCTTGGAGTCAAAGACCTCCTGGCAGAGGGTACAGTGGTACAGCACAAATGTGTGCATGTCCAACAGGTGCTTCTGCAGATCATCCACCGAGGAGAACTGCTTGTCACAGCTCTCACACATGTACTGAGTCGATGTGGTCATATAGTGCACAGTCAGGTGCTGCAGTAATGCCTCCTGGGATTCAAAGTCCTCTTTGTTACACTGGGGGCAGGACCGGCGCCTCAGTAGCATCTCCAAATGGGACTTCAGGTGGGCTTGAAATCCCTCAAAGCTGGAAAATCGCATATCACACTGATTGCATGGATAGTCGCCGTTGCTCCCTAAGGAAGGCGTGGAGTCCCCTCCCAGTCGGTGGCGCTTCGGCGAGGAGATCTCCACATCGGAGGAGGCGGGGCTGAGGTCAGCCACCTTTGCCTGTCTCTTGTTGTTCGCTAAGGGAATGTTCTTGTGGTTCTCCTTTATGTGCTTGGTGAGCTTGAGGAGTGAACCAAAGATTGGAGAATTGGTGCAATATGGGCAAGAGTAAACCTGTGTGTGGAAAATAACCTTTTAATGTCCTTAGAGTCAAAGCACGTCTCAGTAAATACCCCAAGCTGAGCTTCAGCATACTGTATGCAGCCCATCATTCTAGTTACGCTTGATTATTTCCATTAAGGGAAATGAAGACGATAAAATGAGCCATCACAGCGCATTTGGTGGGTGGCCTTATAAAAAAGCATTTCATTGCAACACACTCAAATAATAATAAAAAACGATGTACGATTTAATCTTCTTTCCACTTACTTACCTCCATGAATGATTGGGACGCGGACTGTAGCACGGGAGACTCCAATTTGGCCACGGCTCCCCCAGAGGTGGCCCCGCCCACCACCGCTGAGGTACAGTGAGTCTGTTGAATGTGTTCTGTCAACGAAGACTCCGTCAAGAATCCCATGGAGCACTGGTTGCAAAAGAAGGCATGGTTCCCCTCTATGGTGTAGTCACACACAATGTTGCTGTTACTTGGTTGTGCTTCAATCAAGTATACAAAATACTTGGTTTGTAAAAAGCATCCGGATTCTATCAATTACGATGAGGAGGAGCAAAACAAATTCGGTAATAATCTCCCATGTATTCCGTGGGAGTCCTGTAGACGATGTATCGACATATCGACATCAAGGATACTGATTTTTGCGTGTTTCATATTTTCATTAGGGATGGGCAATTACGTTTTTTGATTGACACAGCTACGGGAAAGTTGATGATCAATCAATTTTATCGACATCAAACATACGGCCTGCGGGCCATAACTGGCACCCAAGGAGATCCGATCAGGATATTTTAAAAGTGAAACACTTCTCTAAAGACATGGAATGAATATTTATTATAACATGCAATTCAAGGATTATCCGATAGGGGGCACACTGTTGTGATCGAAGTAGAAGAAAACATTATTTTGATCAGAGAAGAAAACACCAGTCTCAGTCTGTCACTGAGACCCAACACAGTAGACAGCATCAATGCGCCAATGCTTCTTTATACCAAAACAAAGGAAAGACTTGATATTTTTTGGTTATTTAGAGCAGAGTATGGTATAATGTACATGGTCCGGCCCACTTGACATCTACCGAGTCCACAATCTGAAATGAGTTTGACACCCCTGAACTACAGGTTTGTATAGTTTTTCTCTTTGAACGTGACATTCATTCATTCATTCATTTTCCGAACCGCTTATTCCTCACTAGGGTCGCGGGGGGTGCCGGAGCCTATCCCAGCCATCTTCGGGCAGTAGGCGGGGGACACCCTGGATTGGTTGCCAGCCAATCGCAGGGCACACAGAGACGAACAACCATCCACGCTCACACTCATACCTAGGGACAATTTAGAGTGCCCAACCAGCCTGCCATGCATGTGGAATGTACGCAGGCCCCATGCAAACTCCACACAGGGAGGCCGGAGCTGGAATTGAACCCGGTACCTCTGCACTGTGAAGCCGACGTGCTAACCACTGGACTACCGGGCCGTCTTTGAACGTGACAAACTTTTATTTTGATTTGGACAGCCATAGCTGATGTCATGTTCTACTCTCAACTTTTGGCGGGATGTGGAATACTTTGAAATGTTCCCAAAATAGTTAGCACCTCTGCATATACGTTGTGTCTGACTTGCATCAAGAAGTGTTTCGTGAACCATCAAATCTTTATGCTCTTGATGACAGATTTAACAGAAAACAAGATCACTCATGTTGTCTTTGTGTCTTTGACTTGCTCACACTGGGGAGTAATACATTCTAATCAGAAATAAATTTATGTCTCCCTTAATGTAATTTTGATGCGGATTTTAAAAAGGTTTTTGATACATTTTCATTATTTTTTTCTGGGTTTGAGCAATACCGATTTTACGATGCGTTGTCAGATTCCACCTGTTGCTGAACCTAACCCTTAGTCCGTAAATACTGGTAAATGTATTACTATAGTACAGTACATATTATATGACTGTAACTATATCATTACTTTAATTTGCTCAAGAAAAAACGAGGGTAGATTCAGAATCAGTGCAAAAAAAACAAAAATCACAGAGAAAAGTGAACTAGCGTCGCTAATTTAAAACACACACACACACACACACACACACACACACACACACGCACAAATATGTGCTGGCCCCTATTATTATGCCCATCCCACCTTCATGATTGTAATTTTCTTACCTAATGTGGTGGACCCTGCCATAATCCCCCCAGGCAGACAGTGTGACACTCTAATGTGTTCTTGCAAAGAGTTAATGTCTCCAAACATGTCAGGGCAGTAGTTACAATGGAACGCTGTCACATTCGTAAATTGCAGAAGCGGAAAAGCTGCTGCCGCCGGGCTTGCGGTTCCTCCGCTGGAGCGGTGAGCTTTGCGCACATGCTCATTGAGATTGTAGAGAGTCGGCAGGGAGTCCAGGCAGAGCTGACAGGTATGGCTCTGCTGCGGTTTGTCAGCATGGATGGTTTTTAAATGGATCTCCAACACTGCCAGGCTATTGAAGTCTCTCTTTGAGCAATAAGGGCAAGAGTATGTCACTTTAGCCCAGTTTCCTCCTCCACCTTGGGCAGATAAAACAAATATATATATATATACAGTCAATCGATTCTAGCTTTTCAAAGGGATATAAAACACAACGGCTCAAGACATACCTCCACCCGGATGCACCAAGCTTATTCCCATCTCTTCCCCGCTGTCGTTGCCTTTTCTGCGGCCTCGTTCACTGGCCTGGCTGGGCTTCAGGGTGGAGTCAGGGGTGGATCCTCTCTCCAGGCTGGCACTGGAATCTGGAGTCGCGGAACTCATTGAAGCAACGCTCCCCAGCGCAGGGTCGGGACTGGCGGCACTGTGATTGGAAGAGTCCGGCTGGCGGTGGCTGTCTAGGTGGCAGTAGACATCTTCTACAGAGGGGAACTGTTCTAAACAAACAGGACATCTACAGATAGAAAAAGAACACACTGACATTAGCATGCTTTGTATTGCATGAAGACAGCGAAAAGCAATCGTCTCTTGTACTTGTGTTTGCGGTTGGCATGCTGCGCATCGATATGAGTGAGGAGTGAGGCCTCGTCGAGGAAGATCTCCGGGCAGTGGATGCACTGCAAGTCGGCTCGGTCAGACAGCTGGGGGTGCCTGGTCAGGACGTGTTTCTCCAGCTCATCCGTTTGGCTGAACGTCTCCTCGCAGTAATCACACATGTACAGGTCCTGGTCCAGGTCAATCTCTCCTCCAGTTCCCTTTTTGCCTGCGTCCTTCTCACTCCTCAACGCGAGGTGCTCTCTGTTCTTGCGGTGCGCCTGCAAGAGGAAGAAATCAGCCGGATGTCTTTATAAAAATATATCTTGAGATATGTTGTTTTATATTGCTGTATTATATGTTAGTTAGGGACAACAATGATGATAAAAAAAGTCATGAACATGAATATGCGATTTACCTGCATGTGGCTCTGCAATGATGAAGTGGAGGAGAAGCCTCGTTTGCACACGCTGCACTTAAATGGTTTGCTGGAGCTAAATGCGTGGATTCACAAATTAGACTCAGGTGTGATCAAAAGCAATATCTGTCAAATTTGTGATTAACGATAAATTTAATGAACACATGGAACGGCAACCATCTAAATTATGAGAGACTTTTACCTGTGCGTCTTCAGATGGATCTTAAGATGGTCAGAGCGGGAAAACGCAGCTTCACACTCTTGGCAACTATACTTCTTATCTCCTGCATCAGTTAAGGGATTGAGAGAGGACAATTAGCACACTTGATTAAAACAAATAAATAAACCAAATAAATGAAACTAGTAGCTACAAAGAAGAACGCCTTTGGAACTGTCCAACCATCCATTTTCTTCTGCGCTTAATTCTCAATGTCTGTATGGGGTAAAATTCCAAGGGGTTTGCCAAGTCCATCCCTCAAAATTACCATGACGGTTCAAATGGCATCACTTGGCCAAAAGAAGTCAATTTAATCTGGTGGAAAGTAAAATACGCCATCTTCTTTTGTCTTTTTTTCCCCCGTGAATTCATTTGTTATGTAGGACTTCAGAGCCATTTAAAACATTCACTCTGTTTTTTTATAAATTGCACAAACCTAGTAGCCTTTGTCACATTGCTATTTCTATTGTGATATCCACAGTCAGGTTGTACCACCAGTGATTACCGGTACTTTCATTTGTGGCACCATTCGCCAAAAAGAAAAACAAACCCCACAATACTTTGTGTCTTTAGCAAAGCATAACAGGCATGATGTGATTTCTGTGCCCACCTGTGTGGAGTTTGACATGGCGGTCTCTGCTCCTCTTGTGTTTAAAGAGACGGCTGCAAAAGGTGCACTTGAAAGGCAGCTTGTCACTGTGGATCTGCTCGTGGCGCTTCAGGTAGCTCAGCCGGCTGAAGATGAGAACGTGAGAGCGGGAGATGTAAAGTGCCGAACATGTGACAAGTGCAGAGGGGGTTATTTATTGTCCTGTTTTAGCGGTTTTCATTTTTACCTCAAAGTCAAACGTCAACACATGGGTACAGGTGCATCGCAATCGATGACTATAAAGTTTCTGTTGTTCAATTCTAAAAATGCACACTCATAAATACAGATTCATAAGAAATTGGAAAATGTCTTTTGGAAGGCTACTTTATTTAAAAAAAAAAAACAATTGTGATGGTTTTGTCAGTAAAAGTATGGGGTTCATAATCACAATCATGAAATATTTCCCTTTCTGGAGTGAATAAATATAATGCGTCTTTCACCTTTTCGATTGAACTTCTGAAATAAATTAAAAAATAATTTATTGAGCATTCAGCATGAGGTCTATGGTAGAAAAAAATATATATATTTTTTTTTTTGGTTACTTTATCAATGGGGAGTAAAACGTGTCAAATTTACTACCTGAAGGACTTGTCGCAGAACTGACACGGGTATGGCAGACCTGCACCTCCTTCCTCCTCGCCCCCGGTGGCCATGCCGAGGTCGCAACAGCCATCAGGCATCTGCGAAGGCGACGCCACATCTTTGCTGGAGGGCGAGGAGGGCACCCAGGACAGCCCGGCTGGGTCGTCGTCACCATCTGGTTTTAAAAAAAAAAAAGGGGGGGGGGGGTGATTGAGTTGTTTTAAAATACTTCAGATTGACGCGTCGCTAAATCAGAAAAAGTACATAGCCACAGGATTCCCCCCCCAACATTGCAATTAGAGCACAGGCAGAGAGAAGGGGTAAAAGAGGGAGCATTAGAATGATTAATAAGAAGTTCCATCTTTCTTGGAAGGCAAGAGTCAGCCTGTGGGAGTTCTCAAATGAGAGAGAGGCTATAAACAAAAAAATAATAATAAATAAACACATTTATCCTGGTTACTTACACACGCACGCCTACAAACGCAGAAGCCAAATGAGGGTGGCAGAGATAAAAAGAAAGAAACACATACTCCAAGAGCAGCGGCAACATCTAAATAGAAGCCTCCAAGAACTACGTATCCCCAGCGGGCCCAGAAATAAGGACAGAGTGTATTTTCTCTCCCTTCGTCCTCCCTCTGCAGCCATTCCTCATTCCATCTCTCCCCTCCCAGCCCTCCATTCATCCCTGAGGACCAGAGATCCGCCTCATCATATTTTCATTAGGGCCTTGGCAGATTGAAACGTCTGAATAGTGATTAGGACATATGCGAGGCTGAGAAAGGCTGCTTTACTCACTCCCCATCTCTCTAATACATGCAAGCATTGTTCTTTTTTTTTTTCTTTCTACCTCTTCCTTGACCGTGCTAGAGGTTAGATCATGGCGCAGTCTAGCACAGGGGCGACAGCAAGGACACGGCTTCTGTAACAGACACTTCAGGAAAAAGGTTTGACACAACAAAGAGGGGGCTGAATAATGTTCGCTTGTTCTGTTCGCCTTGGCGTGCTGTGCGAAGCGGCGCAGTGAGGCTATTTAACATTTGCAAAATGGATAGAGCAGATGTTTTCTTTTCTTCCACCTGATTGCTATCAACGATAGACGGGCAAGGAGGGAAAATACGGGAATGAGAGGTGATTAAGAGAGAAGTCACAGCAATATTACTGCGAACACGAGGCAACATTGGGGGCGACATGTTGTTTCTCCGGATAGCTTTGCAAATCGCGCCGGCCCGACACATGCATCGTCTCATCTCAACCAGTTACAATCGTGCTTGCTTATGTGCGTGTGCGTGTGTAGTCTACTGTGTATTGCGTTACAGAGAGCGCCTGGAAACAAATTCCTGTGATGAATCGATTGCCAGGAAAATGTAGGCACAGCGACGGGCAAATAGAACTCTGCAAGGGGCGCAGGTTGAAAAAGAAACTGCAAAACCATGAATTTAATGAGGGGGGAAAAAAGAATGAAGGAAAAAAAAATATTACGACAATACAAAGACTATGTAGAGCTACAAATCAAATTGAGACAATTACATATTGTGGCAATTCACAATGTAGTATATTATTTTTGTTGAATCAGGATCTCCTAGCCAGATTGGCAATACAAAACTAAACTCATGCCAGAAACTGAGATGCAGTGGCTAGGATTTGTATCCTTGGAATTGTTTATGAATCCGTCCAGTTAGACACAACTTGGTGAAATTAAATTGGAATGGGAGTCACAGGATGCTGGATCCTCACTTTAACTCATTCGGTACCAGCCAATTCTGGACCAAGTCTGAAAAGACGTTTAAAAACGTCTTTGGGAGTGAATGAGTTAATGGTCATCTCCCCCCCCAATCCCCCATCTTGGTGTGTTGGAGTCTACCGGCACGGCAGAAGAGCAAAGCAGATGGACCGAGTTAACTCATTTTATGGTAGTTCAAAGTGTGAGTCGGTGTGGATGTAATGTTTGTGAACTTGTGAGCAGGAGGAAGAAAGACAAGAAGAACGAGAGGGACTGAACAGAGACGGATTCGGTCAGAGCACGAGGGAGAAATCACTTTTTGAAGGGTGGGGTGGAGGGGGTGTCCGGGAAGAATGGGAGGGGAGATTAGCGTCATTAAAGAGCCCTAATCCTCTGACTAGCGTGGCTGGCGCTAAAATGGAGGATCACACGGCTTTTTAACGGCGTCTTTGTCGGTCGGCCACGAGGGGACCTGGCAAGACAAGGCCGGATGGTTAACTGGGAGGAACGGGGAGATGGGGAGGAAAGCAGAGGAGGGGGGTGGGAGCAGGAAATTTTCAGAGAAATGGTAAATTATAGAAGAAACCACAAGAGGAGAGACATTAAGAGTGGATGGATGTTGTGCCTTTCTTTTGGGGGTGGAGGGAGTCACTTTGGGAGAAAAAGTAGAAAATGTGGTTTAGAAAGGAGGGGAGCAGAGGCGGGTCGACACGTACTGTTTATATCCACCCCCTACTTTTCTTTTCTACTCTACAACAAGGAAGGCAAATTGGAGGACCACGGGTCCCCAAGTGTTGTGTTCCGGGTTTATCTCTCACTCTGCAGTCTCCTTGCATGTCATCCCTTCCTCTGTCCGCAGCGCTCCCTCTCCTCTTCCATCTTCATCCCTCTTTCTCTGACTCCCTTCATCTGTCAACTTTCATGTTCTTATTCACAGCACTCCATCCATCCATCCATCCATCCATCCATTCATCCAACACTGTCCGCATCTTGTGTTGGGCCTCACCCGTGTCTCAATCGGAACAGCACTGAGGGAGGGTGAGGACAGAATGATGCAGTAACATGTTCAAGACTGAACTCCATTTAAGAAGGAAGAAATACAGGCATGGGATAAGTTACAATTGAAGAGACAATCAATGTCTCTGTATGGAAAAGCTTTTTTTTTTATCTCAACTCAACTCAATTGTATTTATAGAGCACTTTCAAACAGCCATCGTTGCATACAAAGTGCTGTACAATCTCTCAATTTTCACCAGCTCTTGTCCCCAGTGGGGTCACTTGTGCCCTGGAGCCGATCCCAGCAGACTTTGGGCAAGATGCAAGGTTTTTTTTGGTTTTGTTTTTGTTTTAAGAGGAATTAAAGAAAACAGAGTCACTGATGGTGTAGTGGTACACACGTCGGAATACAACCAGAATACAATGATTTTGGATTCATGGTTTACAACACTTCCCAAACAGTGGTTTACACTGTATAACAATAACAGACAACATCAGCGAAGAAACACGAGTATAACACCCACAAAATTAATCGCTGTCTACAATCGGTCAACATACACAAGTGAGTGGAGCAGTCTGCCTTTCTTTCTTCCCAATTTGCTGCTTCCATCTTACTATTTGTCCACTGCACTCTACTCTGCCTTTGCCCGTGGGGACCTTACTGCCCTCCACTCGCTCCAACCGTCTCACCCTCTACCTCCCACTGCTCCCCGGCCCCCCTGGAATAGCCTCATGCTGCTGTAGCGCGAGTGCACGCAGCCCGAGACTCACCGTCGGGAGCAGAATAACAACTCTGCAGTCTGGGTAGCCCGCAAAACACTCATGATTGCCTACTTTAAAAAAAGAACGAATGAATGAAAAACAGAATTGCAATGGAAAAAAAATCATTTGTGACTTCCAGGATAGCGACTACCAGGGAGGGGGTCAACATACTAGATGTGATTGGGGTTAAATAACTAGAGAACAGAAAAGAAAGCCCTACCTGTGTCTATGATTATCATGTGAGTTGGCATGGCAACTGATCAGCCTATCCACAGCTTTTTGGTTGCTATGAATCATGAGAATTGCACAGCAGGAAAGTATTTGACCAGTCAGATTGGTTGGTTGAAACTACCTGTTGCGTAGTCTGATGGAGCTGTTAAAAAAAGTGGTAGGCAACTTTCATTCCCCTAAATACAAGAGTGAGACACTGATTCGTGTCTCTGTGCTTATTTGGACAGCAATTTTTCCCTGAGAGATTTCGGTTTTCTGGCCGGAGTTGTATCTACACAATTGTTCTATATTGAACGGATGAGTCGGTTCCTCACATATGGCAGCATGCAACCCTAGTTGATGCTTGTGGAGGATGGTCCGGTAGGCGGGGGGGTCGACCTCTGCTGTCATTCCTGCATTCACATGGGATGCGGTCCGTTGGGACAACCGCACACTACATACAGTAAAGAGCACAGACCAAAGGAAGGATAAAGCAGTCTGTCCGGGTCTTGAGCCCTTGACGATACTAACGGATGGATAAAACACACACACACACACACACACACACACACACACACACACACACACACACAAATACGCCGCACGCAGGCAGTGGGGACCCTCACCTTCTGCCCTGGGAAAGGGTCCGGCTGCTTTTGGACGCTTTTGGGCGCCAACTGCTCCATATGGACAGTGTGTGTCTGTTTGTGCGTTTGTGCCAGTGTGTTTGAGGGCAGAAGGTTAGGAGGAGGGCTGATAGTCTACTTTGTGCAGATCTGCGCAATGTCACACACACACACACACACACACACACACACACACACACACACACCAAACAGAACATACATTACACTACAATGTCAAAACGTAGGGTATCCCCTGATGACAAAACATAGGGTAGAATCCAAAGTAATGAACAGCATCTATAAAAACATCACTTGTAAACATGTTTCTTAGCAAAATAAGCCATGAAATGCCAGAACGTTAAAAAAAAAAAAAAATCATCTCCAGTCACAAAAATGCGGAAGTTTCGATCACCATTTTGTGAGGACGATCAGGTCAGCAAGTATTGAGGGTTTAATGTATGTTTGTTCTCTTTTAATTTCGCTTTTGTGGCTTTTTTATGACACTTAAAACTTATGTGATGACAAATCATTGTGATCATACAAGTGGGCACCCTTCAAAGTCTGTGTATTTAAATATTGGTTAACTCATTCAGTACCAGCCAATTCTGGACCAAGTGTGAAAAGACGTTTAAAAACGTCTTTGGGAGTGAATGGGTTAAGTTCCCTGCGTGTCAGCTACCAATTTTGAAGAGCAACGCGTGAAGCAGTTCAACTTTACAACAAGGTTTTGTCATTAAGGTTCTGATTAAAAGCTTTACGTTTATTTTTTAACCGTGTCAAACTTACTCTTGTACTTGTATGACTTCGAAGCATGTCAAAATACAATTTAGAAATGGCCTGTACAACTTTTGACCATGGATTTTTTTCCCCTTTTTTCTAATCTACGACTCACAGTTGAGGGATTCATTGCTTCAAAATCCAAACAAATCAGAAACTTTGTCCGCAAGGTATGAATGGAGGACACTTTTCATGTTGAAGACATTTCACCTTGAATCCAAAACAATTCTTCAATTCCAAATTTGAGGTGTGCCGCCTCGCTTTTTATGCTCTGAGCGTGCGTCCCTATTCCCCAGACTCCCCACCTAAACTTTAGAAGTGAAGCAACCATTTGGATTAAAGGCGAAATGTCTTCATGAACAAACATTAAAGTGCCTCGATTCAAACCTCGATTCAGATGACTGAGAATCTACAGACATATTGGAAGTCTAGAGCAGTGTTTTTCAAACTTTTTTGAGCCGAGGCACACTTCTTTCATTGAAAAAATCTGGCGGCACACCACTAGCTGAAAATGTGAAAAAACCCGCTTATTTTAACAATTAACGTGTTATATTGTTACTTTAACCGTTTTAACATTGAAGAATGACATTAAAACAGCTTGGATTGGAATCAAATGAACACAAAGAAAAACGTATTTTATAATCTTTCATATTGATTTTTTTTCACTGTCGTCCTGCATTCATGCGGCACAAATTGGCTTTTCTCGATTGGTCGAAACACAAGGCAAATGGCTAGCTGTTGCTGCTCCCTGGCGGTACGGGAGGGTACTATATGACCGACGTATTTTGTTGCGATATATCTTACACCGGAGCAAATTTTGTGGAGCGTTCACACGTAAAAAGCTGCTGACTAAAGCGAAGCGTGTTTACCCCGGTGCAGCCCCACTTGCGCTCACACGGCAGTTTCTGCGGCCGTGCAAAACAAAGAGCTGTCATGTTGGTTCTTTTTAAAACACACACTTTATTCATTTGTTTTACTCAAGCAACTACAGGCACGTCCTTCTCCTTTTCAGTCTCCGTGCCTTCCGCTCGAGAGGCGTTCAATGACCTCCCCCGAAAACGTAAATCAACGATGACATCAATGACACTCAGAAAAGCAAACATAATGCGCCAAACAGAAAATCAAGAGAGGCAATCACAAAATAAATTCTATGGGGGTGTTGTGAAAACGCAACAGAGGAACAAACTACACAAGCAACACCGAGACAGTCCAGTCTCCAACCAAAGGAAAGATGACGGAAGTACAACAGAGCACGAAAGCAACGCATTCTACCCGTATGTAATCAACTCTTCTCACGCGTAGCGAGTCTACCCCTGTCGCGTTCACACGTACCATTTTACATCGGTACTGCCCCGCAAACTAGCATTTACTCCGGAGTAAATTTTTAAACCACCTCCTGAGCAGGGTTAAATTTACTCCGGTTTAAGCTGTTTTTAGTGGCTACACCGGTGTACCTTTGCACGTGTGAACGCTCTACTGGGGCAGCCCGGGCGCTGCACGGAGCAAAATTGCCGTGTGAACACCCCTAATGTCTCGTCGCGGCACACCGGTTTGAAAAACACTGGTCTAGAGGTTGTACTGTGCCTTCCAAACCAACTTTTCGTCATCTTGTCATCAAATTCTGACTCGCCAACCCTGCATCATGATGATGGCTAACTAATCGCTCCCGCCTCTGTCCCACTTTCCGTCCATCTCCTCTGCTGTTTGTTCACTCAGAAATGAGAACCAGCTGCCAGGCAGAGTGTCGAATAAACAACAACGCTATGCCAATGCACACACATATGAACACCGGTGTGTATTAACACAAGCACGCACAATGGTGTGGTCACCCTGTGTGCAACCATGGCTAGCGGCTATATCATCTATTTATAAGAATGAGGTTTGATGGACTGACAGACTACTCGCTAACCTAGAAACGCCTTCACCTTAGTCATGAACTTGCGTGCATAAAACACACATAAAGAGGCCCTCGGATGTTTTCCACAAGGACTCGCGTGGTTGCAATAATGCACACGTTGATGAATAATACCAACTGGGTTACTTTTGAAGTGCTACCTCGTGCATAATAATGGATCATTAGCATTTAGCCGGAGCATCCTATAGATCCGTGAGCGTATTCGTCGGCATATAAGCAACATCTACAGTTGTGGAATTGTACCCGACTGATCTTGCAATTTATCCACCGTATTACACCGGCGCAAACACACAAGTCCTTCCTCATTAACCTATGTGTAAGCGGGACCTATAAATAAGTGATGCGGGCAGCTGGAGCGTGCATTTCAAAACACAAACATGCAGTTACACACATACGCGCGCAGGTAAACAAACACACTCATTTTGGCCGCATGAATACGCCAAATACACAACAGTATCCATCCAGACAGGGCATTTACTGAAGCACTTCTCCACGAAAAATCTGACGCAATGCAGAAACATAAACTCCCGTGATGAGGGGCAGGGAGTGATGAGAATATAAAATGAGGGGAATAAGAGGCAGTAAGGCAATGAGGCTGCGGAGACCCGGGGGAGTGTAGTAGAGGGGGGTCTTGTGCTCAGGGGAACCCAGAAAGCAAGCTGCGGGAGGCGGGTACCTCCTGCCTGCCATTCCTCTTCCCTCCCTTCCCTTCTGGAGGAGAGGATCCTGGACAGCCCCCTAGTCACAACGCGTAAACCCCCCATGAGCGGAATACATGCGAGCACACACACATACACGCTAAAGAGATGATCCCGGGGGAGACGAGAAGCAGAGCAGAACACCTGGACCTGCCATTAGTGGCACATTCGGGGATTAGGGGCACAGACGGCAAGAGAGAATGCACACTGGGAGAGGCGCTTATACACTCCACGCAGAAAATAATAAATAATAAACATTCACATACATATACAATCGAATGCACACATTGCACAGTGTCCCACCCAGCACAACATATTCAGGTGTAGACCGGCAGTGTAATAATTGAGCATACAGTGCTGTGTAGTTGTAGTTTGGAGTCGTGTGCGTGTTTCTAACATTGTGCCTCCCGTGTGGTAACGGGAAAATGATAAAAACTGTTTATGTTTCAGTGCAGTTCGAAACCACTCCAAATTAAAATCAGGTGTGGGCGGTGTATGTTTACATCCGGAAAAAGACACAGCCAGGATTACCTTCTATTGCTTTTATGCCACCTGGACGTAGCGTGGAATAATTACTGATGCAATAAACCATTCGCTCCCCCAAGAGAGTCCATTATACCAGCTGAGGGTCAAGGACGGCCACATAGATTAAAAGGAGAAAAAGGGAAGCGAGATGAATGCTGCACAATGACGGAAAGAAAGGCAGGAAAGGGTCAAAATGAAACAACAAATAACACAGCAATAGGGGGGGGTTGAAAGATAAAGTGAAGAGAAATGTGATCGGTACGACTGTATAGTTCCGGAAGAATCACACCTGCCCAAATCACAGCGATCCCGGGTTTGGACTAAATGCCTCATATCTCATCACACTAAGAAGATAAAGTGAATCACTTTGAACAGTGTCGCTTTGGTATTCATAACATCTCTATGAAGTCACAAACAAGTATCACACGCACACACGCAAACATACACAATCTAGCGCTATGGCTCCGTCACGTGTGTATCAGACACTTAGAAGAACGTCACGCATGTTGTCACTTCAAAAAGTTAACTCTTTCATCGTCTACGAGCCTTTTCAACAGACAAAGAGGCGAACATATGCCATCAATGTAGGCTGGGAAGGGAATAATCCCCAAGTATCAAGTCCAACGTGATGGGGACGGAGACGTTTAAAAACAACTGTCCAGAACCCCACCCGCCCCCCTCCCAGTGAATGAAAGCCCACACACTGGCTTCCACAAAGACCAGTGCTCAGACATACACACAGGGAGGGAGGCAAAGACAGAAACAAAGATGGATTTAGTCCTTAAGTGTGTGTGTGCGTGTGTGTGTAAGGAGAGGGGGGGTAAGTGGGTGTGGGTGAGCTGGTGACATGAAACAGATCAAAGTGGGGAGAGGTCAAGAGGGCAGAGAGGGAGAAGAAGGCTAGGGGGTCCCATTATTGCAAGCTCAGTCTGCAAGTCAGACTGTCAGGTTGTGTGCTCGAGTAGTAGCATTCGAAATGAATTCCCCCCCCAAGTAAATTTAGCAGACATAGCCACCATGTTACGGTACAATTTGAAAAATGCAAAAAGGAAAGGGTGAAAGGATGTTCACAAATTAACATGCATACTATTTAGCTGTGAACGGCCTCATGATGAGCGAGCAAAGGAGAAAGGGCAAACCGTTTGCTTGTAACTGCCAGTTTCAAACTCCATCATATTTCCCCTGATGCACCTGAAGGTTGATTTATGTTTTGAAATTATTCATTATTTATGGCAGAGGTTCTTTATTGTTTTAATAAGTGGTCGTTTAAGGTTGCCTGCACTTGTTCTTGCACTTGCACTTTAGTATTAATGCATTTTGAATCACACATTATTGTCTTGTTTTTAAGTAAATATCGCTTCAAATGTTTTTTTTTCTGGTGTAAAATTTACTCTGAATATCCATCCATTTTCTGAACCGCTTTATCCTCACAAGGGTCGCGGGGCGTGCTGGAGCCTATCCCAGCAGTCTGGCTCCACTTTGAACTGGTTGCCAGCCAATCACGGGGCACACAACCATCGGCGCTCACACTCACACCTAGGGACAATTTGGAGCGTTCAATCAGCCTGCCATGCATGTTTTTGGAATGTGGGAGGAAACCGGAGTACCCTGAGAAAACCCACACAGGCACGAGGAGAACATGCAAAATCCGCACAAGAACCGGAATCGAACCCTGCACCTCTGCACTGTCAAGCCGACACACTAACCAGTCGACCACCGAGCCGCCTACTCTGAATATTTTACTCTCAAAATTTACTCTGGGGCCAAATATAGTCTTTTCAGAGTAAAACATACACATTTTACCTGTGTAGAGCGGTGGCGTAAAACATACGGCCCGCGGGCCTGAAACGGCCCCCATGGATGTTCGATCAGGCCCGCAGGATAAGTGAAAAAATGCATAAAAACACGGAATGAATATTTTTAATAAGGTGTAATTCGTGGAGTATCCACTAGGGGACACACTGTGTTGATCAGAATAGAAGGCAACATTGTTTTGATCAGAGAAGAAGACAGCAGTCTCAGTCTGTCACTGAGACAGACCCAACACACCAAACTCTATCAAGGACGTGGATACTTTTTTCTTTACACATTTAATAGCACTCTCCTTAGTTTGTAAGGTGTAGGCAGGGATTACATTTAGATTTTATATGCAGTGTCAATGGTTTGAAAATTGAAAGTCCAAGTATGTTAACAACATACATGTGTGACAACACAAGTATCAAAGTGCAGCAACATATTGCCCAAAAACTGTTTATAAAACAAAAACTGCAGTATACAGTAGATGTATATGAACCAAATATAGTATAAACAAATATTCCTATGTGCTACAAAATGATAGTAGTATCAGACCTTGGTAGCTTTTATTTCCACTCACTTACTGTCTCTAACTTGATTGCCCCTCGATCACCACACAAGACAGCGTTGCTCAGCTGATGTCATTCAACGAACTCTTTAGCCAGCCACGGGATGCTTTGAAGTCCTCATGGTTAGCGCTATGGAGCTCGTCTTCTCTCTTTTTAGCGGTCGAGTTTGCGGAAGGTTTTAGCACAATAACTGTCAAGCCTTTCCAGGAAATGTTCATTTACTCGACTGTCTGCCGAGCCACAAACAATTCACTCTGAGCAGGGAAATTGCCAGGATTGGACTGAGAAAGAATTGCTTTGTTGTTTTTCAAAGTCTCGTAGATTTGAGTCTTTCCAACTCCAAGCGTCTCCTGCATGTTTCGTACTTTGCTTAATCGGATGCATTTCACTTTCTCTTCCGTGGTCATTACTGTTCCTCTTCATTTGGATGCCATGATCTACAGGACATTAATGTAAATAAATTAAATTTAAAAAAATTGCGATTCCAGTAAGACTCACTGCAATAAAGACTCGCTTACATGTCGCCAATTTGGATCCAATGATAGAAAATAGCGGCGATGACACAGTTATTCCGTCGTATCAAGGGGGAGTTGCTTGAGTTGGCGTTTCCATTGTTATGAATCGATCGTCAATGTAATATAGTAGTAGAAAGTTTAATGCATATATATATATATTATTTTACAGGGTTTGGGAATTTCCGTTTGACAAAGGTCCATCGGTGGTAGTTTAGGTCTCTCTCTCTGTCTCTCCCCCTTTCTCTTCCTCTCCACCTTCCTCCCTGTACGCTGCAACTTCAAGTCAATGCGCCACCTGGCGTTGAGATGCCTGGCATTACAAGTTCAAATGAAATGAAGGCAGTCATTCACACCGAACCTTGCTTGTGTACCAACCTTTGGCTGGCCGCTTTAAAAAGAGCAACGGGCCGGATACGGCCCGCGGGCCGTAGTTTGCCCACCGCTGGTCTTAGGAAATCTAAGGCGCTTCATGAAATGTTTTGTAACAGATATGTTCATTAAATTTCAACATTTTCTTAATGTTCTTTTGCTTTTTTAGACCAAAACAAACGAAAGACATATTGATATAATTATAACGGTCCGGCCCACTTGACGTCTACCGAGGCCGTAGGTGGCCCACAATGTGAAATGAGTTTGACACGCGTGGTGTAGAGAGACCGTGAGTACTTATGGCCTTCGGTGTGTACAACTGCACGAGAATCTCTCTTCCGCTTGGTGTGCAAGAGGATTCAAGGATGAAAATGTTCACGCTTAACGAAATATAGAACAGTATCAAAGCAACTGGACCGGAATTTGTATTAACCAAACCAAACGTGTCAAGTGTGAACACCTCCAAAGGAAACTGTATTTTTCGATGTCATTTGCGGGCTGCTGCAGCACTCCAAGTAAGCTCCTGTCTTTCTCCCCTCTGTGACAGAGCAAGCGAAAAGCACAAGCATGCCCTAAAATTAATTTAGACGGCGGAAATTAAATTAAAAGCATCGCCTCTGGAGTTTTATTATGTACTAATGTTTGAACCGTTAACTTGAATTGTATGACTAAAACATGAATAATTAAGCACTAATGGGGCTATTATTATTTCAGGAAAGACAATCACATTAACGGATGTATTAGTCTTTGAATGTGTGGGTTGGGAAGGTAGGAATTAAGCAGAAGGGACATTAGAAAAACACGGTGCACTACACGGTGAATGCGGGGGTGGATTATACCGTGAAAGTGTTTCTACCATTGTGTCATGAAGAACTTTTAAATATTTTTTTTTTTGTGCCAACGTACACTGACATGCTATCAAAATCAAAAAGGCAGTTGAAAGGCTCCACGCTTAATTGTAGTACATGGGTATAGACATGTGACAAGTGCCCATTACTGTACACTGGCACCATTATGTCACGAGTATTGTCTTACCTGTCCATTACACCTGCAGGAAGTAAGTTGGTGCCCTTTTAGCGGTGAGCTGATAGTCTCGCTATCTGTGGCCTTTCAGATCGGGCCTAATTTGCAACCTCCGTTGTAGTTTATCCCAGAGGTGTTTGCTCGGGTTGAGATCAGGTTCTTCCACACCAAATCAATCTAAAAATACTTCACAGAGCTTCATTGTGCCATGGGTAACAGAACAAAAAAAAAAGCCCTTCTTGAAATCGCTCATACAACTTTGGAAGCATAGCATTCAAGAATGTCCAAAATGTATAGATCAAGGAGATGTCATGAACTTGAAAATAAGGTGTGTCCCAATACTTGTGAAATTGATTTTGAAACAGCCCTGTAAGTCATTCCTCAGGGTTTTTTTTTAACCTGGCTCCTGCCTCCTTGCTCCAGTGAGACACACGAGTGTGCTTGTGTTCGACACAGCTAAACTATTAACCGTCTCTTCATGTCTCTAATATGAATCCCCCCCCCCCAAAAGCTCGCCCCCTCCCCTTATCAGCCAGAAAGCAGTCAGCCCCCGCACCCCTTCTGCAGCTGTCACTGCAGCCTTCACCACAAACAGTATTCTCAGAGGACAAACTCCCCAACACACAGGACAAATACCCACGTCTACTCAAAATGTACAACAAACAGACGCATATCTTCATGCCCAAGACCGAAGCGTTCTTTACTCACATTCACACACAATTTTATCTGCCTATTCGCAGACGGCATGTTTTGGCAGCTGACGGGGGGGGGGGGGGGGGGTACCCATTTAGTTTCTCACCCAAAACCCCCAAAAGTCTGCAATCCACTCTGCACCCCCCACCCCACATTACAATGAGCAATGGGCTCAAATCTAACCAGAATAGGAAAGGGGTAATAGATGGAGGAAGTTGGACGATTCATGCAGACACTTGCATCAGTGCTGAGGTGAAGAAGAGAAGATGCAAACGTGTACACAGCAGCACATTGCAATTCTCCATCGGGACAGCTCCCGCTAGACCACAGAGGAAAGGGGGAAAAAAATGAAACCAAAATATGAGACTCTGACAAAGGAAGCACAAAGAGAAAGCAATGCAATGTCCTTAAATTAGATGCCATGTTGCTACATGGATGAAAGCGATCCCACGGATCGATCATCATCAATCAACTTTCCCTTTCATCTCGGTCATTGTTTGTGTTGTTTATTTGAAAGGCCCCATCTTATTGCGCTCCCCAGCAGCCGCTACTCGTGACTTATTTAGCAGTGTGTTTTCGATCATATTTGAAAAATGAAGAGCTGTTTGGTTAATATTTCAAGACATCCCACTTGCACCATAGAGAGGGGGGGGGGGGGGGGAGCGAGAGCGTGCAAGTAAAGGAGGGAATACAAGGGAGGAATTCTCTTGTTCCTAACTCCCAATTCAAGTACCGGTAGATGGGAAGAGAAACATGCGGTACGTAACACACAGTGTCTCTTTCTCTATCCAGTCAATAAACAGTGACAATAACCCTAAAAAAAAAAGAAATTAAAAAAAGAGACATGTACCTCCAGTACTGATCGACCATATACAGGGAACTGTAAAAGATGTCCACCGTGCTTTGCAAGTGGGCTTCAGACAATGACTACTTGATAGCAAATGAATTAATTTTGGTGTGGGATACTGCACTATTTTCTCAATTTGACAACGTCATATGGCACGGTGGACGACTGGTTAGCACGCCCGCCTCACAATGCAGAGGTGCTGGGTTTGATTCTGGCATTGGCCTTCCTGTGTGGAGTTTGCATATTCTCCCCGTGCCTGTGTGGGTTTTCTCCGGGAACTCTTGTTTCCTCCCACATTCCAAAAACATGCATGGCACTTTAACGGAACACTCGAAGTTGTCCATAGGTGTGAGTGTGAGTGCGGTTGGTTGTTCGTCTAGAAAATGGATGGATGCATATACTGTACTCCATATTGAATGTGCTCAATCAGTCCTTTCATAGTCAAGAGCATTATGAGAATATATTAAGGTTTTCCACAAAAAGATTTGATGAGTCGGAAACAGTCAAAACGTTGAACAGTGTGTTAACTACGGGTCTCTCACATTCATACAAAGCATCAAGTGCAGAGGTGCATACCATGCATCGGTTTCCTCCCACATTCCAAAAACATGCTCTGGACACACAGTGTGGGCACTGTGTGCCCTGCGGGCTATTCAGGGTGTGTGCCCATATAGGCTCCAGCACCCCCCGCGACCTATTCAAGCGGTTCAGTATATGCCTAGTCACACACTTCACATTGTCCTTGCCCTGAGACTTCCCACAGCGCAATCAATTCCATTCAGGCAGCTGGTGGGACACCTATTTCAGGGGAGAAAAGACGGGAAGAGATGTGAGGAGGGTAGAAGGACAGGCCAGGAGTAAACAGGGCGGATGGAAACAAAAGATTCTGGTAGCACCCAAGGGAGAGGGCCCGAAGCAGCTGACGTCAGTGTGCATGTGTGTTCTGCATGAGGGTGGGGAGGGAATGGGAGTGGGAGGTTGGCAGAGTTGGTCTCGGTGCCCCCAGGGAGCTCTTGAGACAGGAAGAGAACAGCGCTGAGCAGGACTCCCAGCCCCCACATAACCAGGTGCCCAGACAGAAAGCCTGGCACACACATCTCATTCACGAGACTCGACCGTAGTTTGACAACGTGGTTCGTTATTCATCACTAAATATAACAAGGCAAAATAAGGCTGTGTCATAGTATGTGGAAGCGCCTTGGTCGAACCTTCCAGAGGGTAAACCTATCCTGCGTGATCGCGTCACAGTACCGTTGCATCATTTCCACTTTGTTCAATTTACTCTCTTGATCCTCCCCCCTATTTTGTTGCTTCCCGCTCTCAGCCGCTTCTCCCCTGAGTTGTGCTTTTCTCTGACATTTGGCTGGACAAAGGCAAGTCACACCTGAGCGCTGGGTTAAAACTATTATAGGCTGTCTCCCTGTGGTACACTGGCCTTTGCCACAACTGTCTGTGACTGAAACTGTGCATGTGCATGAATGCATAGACACCTGGGGATAGCAACCTTAGCATGCACTGGCCTTTATAGTCAATTCAATGAGCTTCATGTCACTGTAACGGAAAGGAGTCATTTAGACAATGGGAATTGACAATTCATTTTCATCACAATAAATGAACAGGATTTTAGTTAAAGGGGAAGTCAAGCCCAAAATGTTCTTGACAATCATATGTTCTATGGGCCTCCACTAGTCTAAACGCAGCATTCTGATAAATATTGTGTTTGTGGAATCTGAGTTAAGCAGCAAAATCCTCAAGTTTTTAATCCACCGACCATTTTGCCGCTTTCTGTCAACTGAAAATGACATCACAGTTGCTCAGGGTTCAGGTAATGACCAACCACGATTTACCTGTTTTCAGAAGCTGAGCTACGATTGGTTCGAACCAAGAGCAACTGTGGTGTCATTTTTAGTTGAGAGCAAGTGTCAAAATGGCAATAGCAGGTGGATTTTATTTAACTCACAAAATGGCAATAGCAGGTGGATTTTACTGAACTCACATTCCGCAAACGCAAGCTTAATCAAAATGTTGTGTTTGGACTGGTGGGGCTGCATAAAACTTATGAATGTAAAAAAAAAAAAAAAAAAAGAAATAAAAATAAAAAATTTAAAAAATTGGGGGGTTGACTTCCCCTTTAAATAAGCATGCTTGAGCTCTGTGTTTGTAACAGAACAGCACACTTGAGTTCATAAAACATTGAGAGCCAGAACATGACTGGAAAAATGTCAGACATAAAAACCTTGCACTGTGTCCAAAAGAAACGGAATCTGACGAGACTAGAAACACATTCAGTGTTTTTGTACGGGTTACAGGAACTTGGGTTCCGAATACGGACTTACCTCTTCCTCTGTGTGAACCACTATGAAAACATGAATATAAAGAGGCATGGTTACACTTTAATTTCAAACTATGAGACCAAGCCAGTGATTTTAATTCACAGACATTTAAATGTTTTGACTTTGGCACGAAGGTTCTTGCATGGTTTTTACTCAGCTCCAAACATGTTTCAGGAACTGATCAAAAATGCACTATAAAAAAAAACTGGCTTATGAGAACTGTAGAAGAACTTTTTAGCAACTAAATACTCTCATCTATGGGAACAAGCGTCAAGTTTATTGTATCCAATATGACAGTATATTCACACGTTAGCCGCTTTGCTCTTGCTATTGGCATGTAGCGTCAATGATATCTAGACATAAGTTAGCTGTACTACCACGTTCACAATCACATACTGTAGTTTTGAGTGTCTATTAATTTAATGTGTTTTCAATTAAGCACATCTGCGACATGAAGATTAATTCAGGTTGACCCGTTGGTGAGCAAAACTGTGAATTTAATGTGGCCTACCCGTCAAAGTGGGTTTTATAGTGGCAGATTGAGTCAAAGTGCATGCCGGAGTTGTCGTGTTTTTAATCTTTGAGTTGCAAACCATGCCTGCTGTTCTCTTTTTGCAAAAACATAATCTGGAATCGACATTTAATGATTTTCCCAGCACCTTCCATAAAACAGTACTTTGTGTGTGTTTTGGTGGCCTCTGCATTGGGAAAAATAACATAGTGTGAGTTGCCAGTTGTGAGTTTCCTCTTGGGAAAAAAAATCATCTACTATTCCGTGAATGCAGATTTTCCACTACAAACACAATGACTCAAGTATTGCAGCCAAATTAAAGTTTAGTCCTTTTTTTTTTAGCTCGCCAAGTTGCAAAACCTAAAATTGGAGGCTCGAGTCTGACTCTAGTCAAGTCATGTGACTTGAGTCATTACCTTATAGGAGTCAGAATAAGAAAAAAAAGACAATAATGGACAATAAAAAAAAGACTTCTGAAACTCAAATTAAATCAAGGGCATTACAAATCTAAGTCATCAAAGCGGGTATGGGAAACAGAGGTGAGTTGGAAAAAAAGAGTGGAAAAACAGAGGGAGGGAGAAAAACAGGGGCTACTTTGGGGCCATTCGCCACAGGGCGTGGGTGTATGTGTGTCTTGGGAGGGCACAGTGGGGAAGGTTTGGGGGCATGGAGGAAAGGATCAGAGCTTTGGGGCCAGCTCGGCGGGGAACAGAGAGGTTTGGGAGAGAATGGCGGGAGGTGAAAGGGGGTGGGGGGGAGTCAAAGGGTGAGCGGAGGGGATGCGGTCAGTTTTGGGTTTGAGAACGCAGCAGGGAGTTACAGCAAGGAGGGAGGGAGGAAAGGATGCAGACACTGGGGCCAATGTGTGAGGAGGCAAGTGACATGTGACTTGTGATCCAAAGATGAGTATGAAGGATGAAGAATGGGGAGGGAAGGTAGAAAGAAAGAATGCATAAAACCGGGTGGGGCGGGCATGTGTTCCACTTGAGAGGGAGAGCGGAAAAAAAAAAGGCTTTGAGGGAGGGGAAAATGGAAAAAAAAATCCCAGGTGTCAGCAGGAGGGGGGAGAAAAAATGAAAAGAAGGAGGGGGGGTTGAGGTTCTGGGGGTCCTGGTTGTTGGCAGGGGTGCAGGAATCCAAGGGAATGGCCTGTTCCTCATTATCCAGACACCCCCTACACACACAGGCCCCTCATGGCCCCATGACAACTTTATCCTGGCCCATTGAAACACTGACAAAGACATAAAACACACATATGGATCCAGAAATTATACAAATAGGGTGTATGTTATGCTCCCAAAATGATTCAAACAGAGGTTGATAAACGACGGCAAGGTTTATGATAGAAGACAACTGGTAGTGGTGTCTTTTATAATTAAAAATAAGAAGAAGATCAATAATAATAATTCTTATTATTTCAGTGCGTGTTGATTTTGGTGACATCTGGTGCCAAAAGGTGGTAACAACAAGTGTTTTATTCAGCCTGTGTATAGTATTATGCTGGTGCACACTGAAAAGGAAGCGAGTGATGTCAAAAAGAAGTTGCTACTTCAATCCGTAGTTCTTCATTGAGCTACTATGCAGTTTTGTTTTCTTTTTCTTAAATTATGAAATTTTTGTTAGGGGTAATTTTGATGATTATAAATGAAAAAAATAATAACAATAATATTCATAACTAAAGTTCAAGGTGTTGCCTGCCTCTAGGCCAAATTCCATTGGGACAGGCTCCGGCACACCTGTGACCTTCTGTAAGAGTGAGCGGAGCAGAAAACGGATTGATGGACGGATGGATGGACTTAACGGGAAACCGAGATTTCATTACCGCTGTAGACTTACAAAGGGAGGGTGGACTTGAACATTGTCAAGAAGTGGAGCTGGATCTCATACATGAAACAAAAATGATTGATGTTAGAATAACAAAAGATATGGGCAAGCCAAAGTAGACAGATAATAGAATGAATGGGCCCTAAGAAAGATCCCTGGGGAACGCCAGCAGTAATTGGTAGTACAAGTTCAGGGTTTGAACTGAGTGTGGCTGGAGAGATATGATTTAAACCAAATAAGGGATGTATTTGGGATTCCCAAAAAAAACTCTCCCCTCTCACACAGTTGGACGCTAACTCTGGTTGAACAGTAACAGCCACCACTGAAAAGGGACTGAAAAGCAATCAGTCCCTCCATGTAACATCTCATAATTGTTCCATCCTGGAACAGTCAGAGGAAGAAACGCAAATCTGAAAACTAAACAGAAAATCTGGCTACAGAGAGCAGGCAATTTATTTATTCAAAGATATGTAAATATATATTTCCTTAATCTGAATGTGTAAATATTTGATCAACAAACAAACGCAGAGAGAAATACAGTAACAGCAAAGCTGCAAAACCCTTTGGCTGAAGAATTCTAATGAATGTTTGGAAACAGGAGCTGTCGTCTTGTTGTCTAACCATACACACACATACAAATGCACACATGTGCATAAACGCACACACAGATACAGACACGGTATACTGGACCATGGACGGAGGCTATTATCCATCTACATCCACGGGCACACACAAATATTTACCCTCTGCAAGATCTACACACAAGGCACACAAGGACAGAGTGAGCGAGGCAAGATGAGAGGGAAACAAGAGAGCGAAGTTACATTTTTAATTGAGTGCTTCTTTTCCTCTGAGCAAAGTGGGGCTGAATACAAGGGGGTGAGATGGTGCCACACACACACACACACACACACACACACACACACACACACACACACACACGCGATCTTCTGTCCTTTGGCAAATTCTTGGTTTCACTCTTGCATTAAGTCAGACAGAACAAAATGAGTTGAAGTAGTTGGCGACAGGGGAGGAAGAGGTGAGCAATGGTAGAGAAGGAAGGGATAAGAGGAGAAAGAAGAAGAGAGAAAATGTCCCCACAGAGTCTTTCTCCCTTCCTGGAGCGAGCTTGGGCCCCTGCAGCGCCGCCTGTGTAATTTCCAGCGGCAGTGAATACAGGTATTAATAAAAGCCTCACGGGGAAGAGCACACAATATAACCCTACATTTTCAGGCATTATGAAAGGACGCCCCTAGGGGTCCTCGGGCTCAAATTTCTGAGATGCAGGCATTGTAAAAAGACGCCCCCGGGGGAGAAGCCCGCAATAGAAATCTGCTGAATTCAAAGCATTTCCAGAGCCCTGGTGGGAGCCATTACTCCCACTGGAGGAGGAAGAGATCTTTTTCACGCACTCCTCTCGCCTTCCAACCACTCTCTCTCTTTTTTTTTTTTTAACCAAACATGTGTTGCTGACATGTTGACAGATTGCTCAGTGAGGTGTTTAGGTGCATGCACAAGGCACGTCTGCTGAGACGCCAGCACCATCCTGCTCCCTCTCCGTCTCTCCCTTCCCTTGCCACTTCCTATGTCGTCCACCCCCCCACCCTTCGCATCCTCTGAACTGCAAACCTCTCAGCGCACCCAAAAAGTGCTCCCATCCATATTTCATAAAGGAGAAACTAGGCTGAAAGAGAGATGCCGAGGGAAGGCGGATGGAAAGAGTTTGGGTGAGAGGGAGCGCATAGAAGGGAGCGAGGATTGTGGGGTTGGGGGGAGGGGGGGTATGAAAAAAAAAAGGAAGATAAACAGAGACAAAGCGGGATCAAGGGAGGGGAGCAGGAGGAAAGGACAGATAAAGAGAAATACAGCGACAAAGTCAGTGGAAGAAGTGCAGTGAAAAATGAACCCTGTGATGAAAAATGACTCCACAACAACCCCTCTTCGTCACCACATGCTGTGCCCCCCCCCTCGACATCCACTCTCCTTTTCCCTCTCTCCTCTTCATCCCCCTCTCCTCTGGTGCCGGGCTCTTGCTCTCTCTCCCTGGAAAACCTGAGCAGCAGCCAGCTGTGTCTGTGCGCTATTACGGTGCATGTGTGTATGTGCATGCGCGCTTGTATGTATGCCAAGGGCTTAGCACAGGAATCTTCGGGCCACCCCCGGGTACACACACACACGGCGATGGAGGAGGGAGGCTGGCAAGGAGGGGATACGCGGGCAGATGGAGGGAGGCACGGAAGCCGACTGAGAAAATGACAAAAAGACACTGAAAGAAGAGGTGCGAAAAGGAAAAGAGAGAAAGGTTTTTTTTGAGGGGGGGGGGGAGATCAGTCACTTGCAACTACTGGACATGCACACTGAGAATGAACAAATAATCCAATTCAAATCAGTATCGCAATGTAGTAGAAGGCAAATTTCAAATGCCAAAGACTGCTATTAAAGAAAAACAAATCCAAAATAATAATTCTAGTATGTCGTATGGTTATTTTTTTTAATACTGTATAAGTATTTTATTTATTTATTTATTTGAGGAGTTCAGTGCTCAAGAGGTGCAGCCCACATGTCATAAAACATGTAAAGTTGAAGTGATTAAAGCCAAAGATTTGTTTGCATTATTGTTGCAGTCCGATTTATGGCGTTTCCATCACACTTTGTGAAGATGATGTAAACGCTCCAATGACTGCAAGTTCAAGTGTTTAGGAGGTTAACAACTGCCTGTGGTTCATTTACCTTCATTTTAGTTTAAGTTTAACCTATAAGACCCAAGCATTTATGAAATTGCTTATTTGAATATAGCTTAATTTTTTACACACACACACACACACGCACACACACACACACACACATGTGCGCACGCATGCAGATCAAATGGTAGGCCAGAGTGCAGGAGGCCGTCTGTAATTTTGTTTCATATGAGGCTCCTCCTACCTTTCCTTCTCGTAGAAAGTGATCTGTGGTTTTAATAAGAGTCTTGGCCTCACAGGACCCAGCTGCTCTGCTGTCGACAGACGCAGTGAGGCGCGCGCATGTGCGTGCGCGCGTGTGAGAGAAAGAGAGAGACACAGAGAGACAGCGGGTTGCAACAGACGTTTGAGGCTGAGCAGAGGGGAGACGTCCCGCGAGGGGGAAAAACCAGTCACCCAAGGGCCCCTGCACTAACAGCCCCGCTCTCCCCGCTTTCCCTTCCCTCCATGATTTTCTTCCTGTGATTGCCCCTCCTTGACTTCCTTTCCTCCTGATCTGTCCTCCCCTCTTCCTCTTTACTTCCTCTTTTTTGCTCCCTTGATTTCAACGTGCTCCTCCTCCTCCATGATCAATTTGCCTCGCTCCATCACCGAGAGGAAGGACAAAAGACAAGAGTGCATGCAGATGGATGCGCTGGATTGACAACGATCGCACAAATACCTGAAGAAAGTATCCGCGGATCCGACACGCACCCTTCCAATCGCGGCGTGTAAAACTCGACTGGCTGGGTTAATGGCATGCTATTTGTCACTGACAGCACCCGTTTGGGCCCTCCTGCTTTGACAGACAGCTACATCCTTTATTTGTCACACACTTCCTCTTCTGTCTATTTCTTTAAGCATCACTCACGGTGTTGTAGTCCCGCCAACGCCTCACACACATCGGGTTTGTGTGGGTATATAAAACCAAACCTTTCACCAACATTGTGACTGTTCATCTGAGTGTTTTTTTTAAAATATTTTGATAGGCAACATTAATAAACTATTCCTAGAGGATTTTGGTTATTTCTATTGTGTAATCTATTCAATGGCATTCAAGGCTACGATAAATTCATAACACTGCATATGTCTATATGTAAAAAAAAATATCATAAGAATGAAAAAAACTGTAGGAGGGAATCAAATGCGGTTTTAGACATCAATGTTTGGGAGTGATTGAGTTAATGCCATGGGATGGACTTAAACTCCATTGGGGATCAACCGGGCTATCACGATCGATGTAATGGGCAGCCCTGGTCTCGGGCGTACCACATCATTTGCCCAAAGACAATCGAAGAAAAGAAAATACATGGATGGAAAAATAAGGAAAATAGCAAATATTGTTGAAGATGCAAAAGTCACCTATCCACACACATTTTCCCAAATATTAAAAAAAATTATCATTTTAAAAATGTTTAGCAGAGCCAACCTCATTATTTGGTGGAAAATGCTTTTTGATTCGATATCCTCACTTACTGAACAAAGTTCTTGGGTTTAAAAAAACTAATAAATCCCCAATACAATTATAATGGGAGTCGATTATTCCCCATTTTTTGCTATATTTTGCCACTTGTTGTCATTTTCAGCTTCAAGATACTCACTCACCACATATTCATAAAGTAGCCAATGTATGAGAAATTTGGGACTTTAACTGCACCATAAAAAAAAAAAAAAACATGATTAAACACACATGTAGACAGAGGGACTTTGAAGCAGCTTGAAAACTTTGAAATGATGCTGCACACACATGAAACTGATCCAGCAGCTTGTTGTGGTTTGTGATGAATTGCAATGTTTACACATTTTGTAGGCAGTGCAGGCTTTCAAAGAAGACCAAAACTAAATCCCGCATATGAGAAGAATTAAATCCAAGAATGGTGATTCGAGGTTAGGCGAAGGTTAGATGTATGTGCACATGTGATGTGACATAGTGGGGCCAGAGAATGTTCTCCATTTGATCTGTGGGATTTTTTTTTCTCCTCCGCTCTTCCTCTCCTCGGGGAGCCTATGCTCCACATTTCTGACTCCTACCGAGACCCATCGACGCTCCCGCGACTCTCTTGCTCGCTCTTTCTCTTGCACGCACAGCACACCCACAGGATAGATATCCACATGTAAAGTGCAAAGAGCACCGCGCATACACAGTTGCTCATTAAAAAGTCATATCTGAGATAGAGAGAGAGAGGGAAAAAAAAAGAAAGAACACATAAATGCCCTTTATTAGAATGTGTTTTAGGTGTGCACAAACACAAAAGGCAGACTGAAACACATCACACGAATCTGATGTCCTGTTTGGGGTTATGTGCATGCTTGATTGGGTGTACACACATTTATGTGTCATTGATCTGCGCCACGGTGTGTGTACGAGTGTGTTTGTCCAATTTGTTCTCAAATTAATGGTGGCTCTTTATAGGCCTTCTGCTAGAGTGCCACTGAATTACTTGGTGCTTCACAGTTGCACATGGGACACATTGCGGGTTATGGCTGTAGCTCCATGCTAACTCGGGACTCATTCGCCACAAGAGTATACAGGGTATGCTCAAACGTCATTTCCTCGGCACAATAAGCCCACTCAGGCACACTAATTACTGAAATCTGCTGCAAAATGGGAGCGCATACAATAGATGTATTTTCGTTTGTGTGGGGTTTTTTGAAGCTCAGTGCTTGCCTTGAATCGATTTAGTTGCCAGTTCGAATGTAGTGCTATTTCAATTTTCAAATGAACTAGAGTGCAGCCAATTAGCAAGCACTGAGTGGTTTCATATTTACTACACTTTTGATTTACTGTGGGTGTTAATTGTTTCGTTATTAACCAAGGGTGTGTTGTTTCGGTTGATGTGTACAGACATACACAGGTCATCTATTTCAATTACGTCAAGCCCCGATTGAGCTGCGGTGTATGCCAATCCATTTACGATTTCGCATTGCCAAGATTTGGATGATGCTTTATCCCATTTCTCCTTTTTTCTCTTTACGCTGCCGTGACTCGTACCCGAATTGGGCCCCTTGGGATGCCTCCCTAAAAACATGATTGGAATTTGAACCATGTATGACAAACCACTGATGCAATTATTTACCGATGATGATATTTATTAGTGGAGCGGTATTTCTCCATTTTTTTTAACAGAGTGCCACCTTAAAAATAATGCTCTCCAAGGACCACCATCGTTAAAATACAGTAACGTATTAGGCCAAAGGCTACAATACAAGGCTGAAACGATTAAACGAATACAATTACAAAAAAAGTAGACCCAAAATGTCTTCTTTGAAGCTTTGTATGGATCATTTTTTTCATACAGATTAATCTTACCACAGATGCAGGCACCACTTCTCGTAGAAATAAATGTGATTTTATTTCATCTAAATAATGATAATAATACAATACTCAGTTCTATCATAAAGGACTGAATGAAAAATGAATGGTAGAAACATGAATGCCATGTTCCAATGAGATGATATTGATGGATAGTCATTTCCAAAATTAAGTCAAAAGAAGTCCCCAAACAGCCCTGCACAGGAACAAGAAGACACTGTCCATGTACTACTTTGTTTCTGAAATAAATATGGTTGCCACCAACGAGGAAGATCACTTTTTTTCTTTCTTAATTTGGGTATTGCGTTTCTCCCTTGAAGATAATGTGCATATATCCCAAAGGTCCCACTATATCAACTCCCAAGAGCAGGAACCGGAGAACATAAAAGGATTCTTTCGTCCGTGATTTTAATTCAAGCTCCTCCACAATAATAACCAGAAAACAGCGGTCCCACAACAACTTCCATACGCACTCTTCTACCAGCCGAATCCGACTCAGAGTTGAATCTACATACGCAAACCACCACTTGCAAGCACACATCCCGCTGAGCCGTGGGATTACTCCGTAATCTGAAACTCTCTTTCTCCGGGGAGCCAAAAAAGATTCATTTCATTTCATTCCTTTCTCCTGTTCTCCCTCTTGCCCGCTCTGCGCTCAGTAACATCTCACCCTCCCCAGACTCCTGTGCTGAAAATCACAGGCCACATCCGATGCTCTGACAGCGACAAGGCGTACACGTGTGCTGGTGAGCGTCTAACAGAGAACAGTACGAACAAGACCCAAAAGACAAAAAGTGAACTGCAGGGCATGGTGTGGATCAAGGAAACACAAAGGCAATTAAGAAAGCAGAGAGAAACAAATCATATTTCCTTAATATGGTAATTGTCTGTAGCACCAGAATTGAAATTTCTGTCATCAAAACTGATGATGTGGTTAGTCTTCTCCCCCAAAAATAGTGTTTAAACGCCTTCTAAAACCATTCTTCTCTATTGGGTTGGGTTGAAGTGATTCATGGTCATTGGAAAAGTCTGGGACACTCGTCAGTCTTGGTATGCATTTTGAATTGTCAAGCGCCTGCTGATCAATGCAGAGTCTGCAATGTATTAAGGCAGTGGTTCTCACATTTTTTAGGCCAAGTACAGCCTCAAAATCTATTTGGCTCTCCAAATACCGCCATAATGATAACCTTGAAAATAAAATACAGTCCATATTGTTGTAAGCCACTTTAACATCACGCATCATTTTAAAATTAACACTGCGCTTAAATTATGAAAAACACAATTGTATCCTTAGGTAATTAAATTAAAATGGAAATGCATATAACAGGTACAGTAAAAAAAAATTCAAACTAAATTATTGTTTGTAAAATTATTGCTAAGTAATTACATGTAAATGTATTTACATGTTAAACACCACTGAACTGTGCTTAAGAAATTGACTTTATTGGATTAAAAGCAAAAATATTGAAATCACTGTAGGATTGTGCACAGTTTGAACATTTAATTGAGTGATTTTTTTCAAGTAAAACTTTGACAAAAGGTCTGAGCTTGTTCTTAGAAGCAGTTTGTAGGATATCTTGGTATAGGTAATGCACAAAACAAATAGGATATATAGCAGTATAATAATATGACATAGAAATGATCTACAATTATCACACCATAAATTGTACTTTGTTATATGTTCGGCAGCTTTTTGAAAGGGGAAGTCAAACTTCACGCTAATGTGTTCTATGCGCCTCCACTAGCCTAAACACGGCATTCAGAATTCAGCAAAATCCACACGTTTGAAGCCTTCTCTCGGGGCGGCCATTTTGCCACTTCCTGTCATCTGAAAATGACATCAGAGGGCTCAGAAAACAACCAATCACGGCTCACCTGTTTTCTCTCAGCTTCAGAAAACAGGTGAGCCGTGATTGGTCATTTTCAGTTGACAGCAAGTGGCAAAATGGCCGCCCCCTGAGATTTACAAAAACGAGTGGATTTACTGCTTAACTCATCTTCCACAATATTAATCAGAATCTCATGTTTAGGCTCATGGGGTTGCATAGAACATTTTGGGGCGGCTTCCCCTTTTAAGGCCGTGTAATGTGCTACTGATAAAGCACTCGTTTGACAGGTGTCTGGATTTGTTTTGGCCCCAAAAGCGTCGACACCAATTGTCAGCATCTTCCGTTGTTAATCACGATAATAACATCCAGTGAAGATGACATCATGACAAAGCATCCGCGCACTTCCCTGTGGCTACTCGACTGGCTGGATGTGAAACACGTGCGTTAATCTGCTGCGACTGGACGTTGAAGCTGCAGGTGAATATGAGGTTGCTGAGACGATTATAAAATAGAGACTGTAAAAACACTTTACCAGTTTCGACAAAGACACCCCCCCCCCCACCACACACACACACACTTCTTCATCCCCATATCAAAGTGAACACCATTCAGACGCTTGAAAGCAGCAGACTTTCTTGCAGCCGAAGTGTGTGCAGGTGTGTGTGTTACTTGTTAAGCACGCATTTGGATTAATCTGTAAGAACCAGATGCCCCCGGCCGCATTTCTTTCAGTCCCTCCATTAATTACAGCAGTACTAATAACGACTCCAGTGTGTGTGTGCGCGTATTATAACTGGAGATATCCTCGTACTAATTTAGGTGTAGCGGCTGCCAAATTATGATTGAATGAGGAAATTGTTCCAAATCTGTATTTTTATACATTTGTAAGTAAAACACATTGTATTACTTGGCATTGGCTCACTTACTGTCGTCTTCATACTGCCAGAACAAGTTTGTTTTTCCATAAATCCAAATATTTCATAACCCATGAGGGGCAGAGGCGGACAGAAGTGCAGGTGCAGTATGCATTTTGAATGTATTAAGACACGCAGATGGCACTCATCGGAAAGTTTGACAAAATTATTAAAAAACACTTTCACACAATTGGTTTAAGACATTCATCTTGTCTTCTTACACAACTTTCTTTTCCTCGGCTTTTTGGAAAGTGACAGTAAACTGCAGCAAGCCCACAAAAATCATCCTTCTGCTCTCCACCCAAGCACGTGCATGTCAAATCATCATGACCCTGAAGTGATGAAGTTGTATGAAATGTGTCCCACCTGCTGGACAGTGGTTGGTTCGATGTTCTGTCAGCTCAGCCAAACATTCAAAGTCTTGTTGACAGTTGTCACAAGTGAATATGGAGTCGTCATCGAGCTCGTCGTCGTTGTCGCCAGGCTCCTCTTGTTCAGCATCCTCGGGAGCCGCGCCTTGGCCGTCCTTCGGCTCGAGCGCTTTCACTGATGCTGGGACTTCTAAAGACGGACGACACAAGTAATCATTACGATTGACAATTGTGTTCCTGATACACATAATCATCCCATTCATAATTAGGAGCAATACATGTTTTGGCCTCAGCTCACTTATGTAACTTTCATGTTTAAACATCCACACAGTTCACAAGTTGGTCTCTTTAATCATGCTTTGAAAGAAAAAACTTTGCTTTTGTAATTTATTTCACTTTGTTGTAGTGTCTGATGAGTTGAAGCGTCATTTACTTTCATTAATCAAATTCATGGTTGCTTCGTCATTTTGGAATCTTGTTTATATTCCCGAGTACAAATGAATGATACCTTCTCAGAGCGACCATATGCTTGTCTTTTGATTTGTGTGGGTTGACTGAATTACAATGACACATGACAAATAGGTATAGCGCTTCAGCATGTGACATAGTGTGTGTGTGTGTGTGTGTGTGTGTGTGTGTGTGTGTGTGTGTGTGTGTGTGTGTGTGTCAGTCATGTGAGAGGCGACCACGGCCGGTCAGTGGAGGGTTGCGATGGCCCGATGCTCTCCGCTCCATTGTGTCTCCATTGTCACACCTTATTATCACTTTATAAATGCTGAGATTCCAGTTGGACTGACAAATGATGACACGGGGAGGAGAGAATGAAAAATACAGCCATTACTTTGAGGGGGGAAAAAAGAAAAAGAAAGAAAATGAATAGCAAGGCTTCTGTGGTGGACTGGACTTAAGAAAAATCATATGTAATGTTATTACACATGAATATATTCAATAAAATAAGGGACTGAAGCTCTCCATTAAGTTTACAATGGCAGCAGGAGATTTTAATGGCATATGTTGGCTTATACTAAATGTACAAAAGTGTTGGGACATCTGGAGAGACATTATGGAATTGGCATTTTCCCTTTGCAGCTACAACAGCTCACACACTTTTTCAACCTTGCTTTCCGTACACGGCCCTATATTCCCATAAAATACGAAGCTAACTGCACAAAACGTCTTTGTCTGTTTCAAGGGCGGCTACCGGGTTTTGAAAGGCTCTTTATTGATTAAGGCATGTTCCCAAATAGTCCATTAAAAATCTCTACCAAAAGAGTATCGTAAAAGCAAAGCTAAACATGAGAAGGGACGGGCAGCAAAAAAAAAACCCTGCCACATCTCTTGCAGACTAATTTATAATGGAGAGGTGTGATGGGAAACGGGGATGCTGGGAGGCGGGGAACGAGGGACTGTGGTGATGGGGTGCGATGGGAGAGGACATTAGTGATGGAAAGATAGGAGGAGAGCTAGACGAAGGGATGAGGATGAAGAGAAAGAGGGTGTTGGCCATCTGTCCAGTGGTGAGAGCACCGTCTGGCCGGGGAGAGAAAGTGGACCCTTTGCTGACGAAACACACGAGCAGGCTCCAATTTCCACCTCAAAATTCGGCAATAACAATAGGTACACTGTCAAAATTCAAGTGGAGTACAATTGTGCGCCACTGCAAACAAATGGTCACCATATTAATGAGCAAAAATTATATGAATGTAATATGCAACTGTTGTATTAGATTGTACATGCGAGCCAACACCGGGAATGTACAATTAAAGCACTTGCCTTGGATATCTAACTGCGCTCTAAATACGTGTATCGGATGAGTATACTTAAGGATCCAAATTACTGATATTTTCTGTGGCATCAAGACTCATATACAATATGCATAAAGTACATAAAATGTAACAAAATACGCACGTGCGCACTCATGCACAGCAGGGGGTTGTGATGCCAGAGGTGAGGGCAGTGCCAAATCCAGTGCATGCCAACACAACCTGCTGTCATGGCAACAGTGGGACGAGCCAGATGAAACCATCTCCCTCACACTCATGAACCAACTTAATGTTTGCATGTGTGTGTGTGTGTTTTGCACCATGTTGATGCTCTACGTCTCCTCATCTATTTTATACAAGGGCTCACATCATTTGGGTCCACATTTTCATTTACAAATGGTTGAGAGAGAGAGAGAGAGAGAGAGAGAGAGAGAGAGAGAGAGAGAGAGAGAGAGAGAGAGAGAGAGAGAAAACACCAATAGAAGTGACTCTCCAAACACACACAGACCCGTGGACGGTAATAATGGTGTGTCCAGTTGTGGAGAATGGTTGCTGCTGCTGTTTATTATTATCGGTGAGCAGTGCACCTGCATCTCAATCACAGCGCGTCTCTCACTTTCTCAGATATGGTGGCGCCTTAAGATTTTGGTTTAATTCATTCATTGAACACACTCAAATAAGTAAATATATCAATAAAGAACTCCCCATTTAAACGCATTGAACTGCCACCTCAAGAGAAAAACTACATATTTTTGTAACATGTTTTCAATGACAAAAAATAAATAAATAAATAGTACTGGGCCAAGTGGGTGCATTATAAGACCGGCACACGGCTATATGGACGAATATTGGTCGTTATTCCGAGAGCTAAACAAATTATGCCTGCTGGTATTGTTTTATATCCTGTCTACATGTGTTGCAGCACCGTTTGTGTTCATATATCTGTTGCTTGAACAGTGTAACACCACCACCATGGATGGTAATTGTTAGCTTGTGTGCCAATGTAGTTTCCTGTTGTACGTTAGCATTCAGGTAGCGGTGGCTATATGGTTCCTTTAAATACTTGATGCCCTCATTTTTTATGATTGACAGAATCTCTAGCTGAGAGTAGCAATAAAGCACACAAAACTTGCTGTCAAACCATCATTATACCTTATGACACAAAATAAAAATGAATGGTGATTAGGATTAACGCCACAAGTGTGTTTTGATTTTTCTTTGGGAGTTTTTTTCATCACAGTCGAGTGTCAACGATGAAAGTGACATATTGGCCCATGAAAGATATTGCAAAGCATGCAGCGGAACCATAGCGCTGACAGTTGTAAGTGCAAATCTGTCCTTGCTGCTCAGTTCAATCGGCCTTAGGAGCCAACACGTCACTTGTATGAATGACAGTTGAGAATATTTGAAAACACCGGGCATGAAATCCTAAGCATATATGCATGCCAAACAGTTAGCCTCTTTTGTTGATACATCAAACCAAAAACATATGCATACATATTTTAGCACGATGCAGCAGCACAACACAAAACACACACAAGCATTGTATACAGAGAATCATTATCTGTGAGTCACAAACTGTCCCTATTCCAGGAACAAGAACACATTAAAATACATTCAAACAATGACACATTCAGTACTCAAATACTACCACAATGTTTTAATCACAAAAAAAATTACCTATGAGATGCTCTATGAATATGTTGCCACAAACCCATCTTTTGCTCTCTCAATCTTTTCCATCTTTTCCATGGTAACAGCCATGTTGATTCTTATTCTAGGCATGTAAAGATAGACTCAATTACATTTGGGGTGCAAAGTGAACGTAATGGAATTAAATTTACGGATTAAGCAGAAAAAAAAAGATCAATATTGAGGGTCTCGTAAAATATATCTGAAGAAATGTAGTCGGGACAATGAGAAAATAACTGTTTGATTTTTTTTTTTTTTTTTTTTATCCTCTGGAGGAAATGTAACACGTCATATTCCAGGGTGTAGCCATCAACCTGAGTAATCCGAGGACAATGGTTGTTTAATATCAGGTACAAATATAAATATGCAAACTGACACCCCAGGAATAATTAGGTCACTTTGCATATCTGCAGGAACGATGCGCGTGATGTGTGTGTGTATACAGTATTACTGATGCGTGTATGTATGTGTTTGTGTACACCCAGGGTAATTAGATAAAGAGAAGTGAATTAGCAGAGTCCACAGTGCAGAGTGATGTTACGCATCCTAACCCCGCCCAGCTGAGACCCACTAATCACCACTCGTTAGGCTTGTGTGCATATGTGTGTGTGTGTGTGTGTGTGTGTGTGTGTGTGTGTGTGTGTGGGTGTGTGTGTGTGTGCGTTTCTCATTAACCACATTTAAATGAGTTCATTGAGATATGTAGCGAGTTAAATGATAAGATGCTCTATCAAAAAGTGCATATTTCTGGTCCCATAATGCTGACAATATTAGAAAACGCTGATTCGGAAGATGATTCCCACAGATTTTAGCATTTGCATGTAAACCGGCTAACTTCAGTGCTGTGTTGTCACAGTCTCTGGATCTTGATGTTGAAGTGTTTTTTGTTTGGTTTATTTATGGCTGACTTATTATTTTGTGAGCAGATTCCTCAAGTGGCTCCAAAGTTGATTGGCCCAAAAGTTGCCCAAGCATCTTTTCCCGAAACAAACTTTGGGGTTAAAACCATTGCATTAAGTGATGTCAGGAAACATAAAATACATAATTAAATATCATTTCCATATGCAAATGCAATTTGTGAAGCTTAAAAGGGAATGGTTAAGCGTGAATATGACCTGAGATGTCAGTTAACGCGTGTCTTCTCAGGGTGAGTAGTTTTACTGGTTGTTGGGTTTATTTTGTTGTATTTTACCTTGGTCATCAGGATTGTATGGCAGCTAGAAGCAATGTTACCCTAATCATAACTTAGAACAACTTGGAAGCATCAAGGGATGGATTGTGTTTGATTTTGCGTTGTACTGTAGTCCACTTCACTTTTCTTGCCACTGTGGTGGACATTATTTTTGGGTACAGGAGTTGGGGGTTTTTTTTTATGTTGTGGACATAGCCACAGTCAGCATGAACCATCAACTGGGGAACCAATGAACTGGGAAATGTTCCTGAGCTGTTCCTTAGTGATAGAACTGAAAGATAGTCCCAAAGCAAGATGCCTTAAATGGGAATAAAACATAGTGTAACACTGCAAAGGCAAGGGGGTTACTTAAGTGTTAGATTTGGCAAGCAGAAAGTGGTACTTTGGCCTGACTTGCACACAGCTGCTCGGGGAGATGAATATCCGCGGGCCAAGTGTACATAAAACACCTACATACACATGCGCGTGTCTGCACAAACCTTAAAGAGGCATCAAAAGGTGTGGAAAAGCGTGTGTGGAGCTTCCAGCAGAATGTTTCGAAAGCAAACAGCCGCGACACAAGGCTTTCATTCTGCTCCACATCGTCAATGTAGTCGAATTCACAGGCACCTGGCTGCAGCGAGCACCTTCAGCGGGGCCACCAACAACAAGCTGTGATGTTCAAATCAAATCAGCTCCATGTTGCCCACGGATGTTATTGATGTGTCTTCAGACACGTGCAACCAATGGTACAGATTATGCCCACAGCGGCTGGTAACCCAGACTCGGTTAAAGTGGGCATTAATCGATGGGTCAGAGCACACAGTACCGGACTGAAACAACTTGCATGTAGTTTTCTAATCCTATTTCTAAAGACCAAAAAAAAAAAAAAAAAATCCAGTACAGTATATCTTAGGGCACTTTTTTGTGAAAAAAAAGGCACTTATTTGGCTACATATCAGCAATTCCAATATTCTCTCCTTCTGCCTGATGTGATGCATTAACTACACAGCCATTTATATAATTGGCATGTCCGACAGAAATCACGAGTGATTAATTACACAACCGAAGAAGTAAAATATTAACATTTGAAATGAGAGCAAAGATCAAGAGAATGTCTTTTTCCATTTCATGTTTGTGAATTCAGAATTGAACAACAATAAAAGTCTTCCAAACAGCACTACATACATACATGAGTTTAATCCAAGTTCTGGTTTTCATTTATCGTGTTCAGGGTCACAGATGAACTGGAGTCGATCACAGCTGACTTTGGGCCAGGATACACTCTGGACTGGTTGGGCTTATATAGAAACCCCTTTTGACACACACATTCAGACCCAATGAGTCTTCAAGTAACCTACCATGCATGCCTTTGGGATGGGGGCAGGAAGCCGGCACACTCAGACAAAAAGCACAAGCAGAACATACTCCACACAGAAAGAGCTTGAGCACTGATTCAATCCCTGAACCTCTGACTGTGAGGCAGCTGTGCTGATCCGCTGTCTCGACCAACAGCACTATGAATTAAAAAAAAAAAAAAAAAACTTGAACACTGCTGTATTAAACACTACGAACCTACTGAGAGTACAAACCAGGATCATCATAAAACATGTGTCACCCGGCACATTTTGGGTTTTTTTACCTTTCTGATGTCAATACAAAAAAAAAAAATGCAGTCTTGAGTGCACTCCAACACACGCTGAAACACACACTCACGACCTGAACAGGTGCAGCTGGACACAATAACACAGCGCCCCCTGGTCCCTCTCCGGGGAATCCCCCCCACCCTCTGTCTGCTCTGTTTGTTAGTGTGAGTGGGTTTGCTGTGGGTGTGTGTGTGTGTGTGTGTGTGTGTGTGTGGGTGTGGGTGTGGGTGTGTGGGTGTGTGGGGGGAGTCTGGGTGTGTGTTAGGTGGCTATATTAAGAAGCCATCTCTCCTCACCTCTTCCCCTCTGCATCCCACCTCATCTTGTTTCCCCCGCCAACGCTTGTCTCCGTGTTTTCACAACACCAGCCTACCCCCGCCTCACCCTGCCAGGAGGAGAGCTGCTGACGGCACCGCGCTGCAGTCCGGACACACACACGCACACACACATTTATATATAAACACACTCACATGCACACACTTCCAGACTCGCGGGAAATGCTGCGGCGAGGGAGAGCAGCACCCAAGTCTGGAAACAAGATGATGAAAGAGGCCCTCGGTGCACGTCACGGAAGTAAGGTAGAAATAATAGGCACGCGAGCGCACCGTGTTGGTTCGCAAACACGCATAACAGATCATCCAAAAGTTTTTCTGGCAAACAAGGTGACAGCTGCTCACCCATTTGAGTTTTGGTGCACACAGCTGGCTGTATATCGACAAAGATTGTAAACAGCCTCGAACAAAGGGCTTCAATGCTGCAATACAGACGAAAAGCCTGCGCATTGTTGCAAGCAGGCAATAATGGTTGACACACAACACACACGCACGCAGGAACTGTTTTCCTGTGGTACAGCCTTGGGGAAATTAAAACTACATTATGGACCTCAAGAGAGAGGCAGCGAGAGAGGGATGGGGAAGAGGAAGAGAGAGTGAGGGAGAGAGAAAGGGAGAGACGGAGAAGGCCAGTGTCCTTCTTTTCGGCCATCACAAAGAACTCGGATCAAGCATTATTATTACCTTTATCTCCTCCATTCCTGACTTCCTCCATCTCCGTCTGAATGTCATTCTGTTCCTTCTAACGACCTCTTCTGTTTCTGTACAATTCAATGCACCAGGCATGTTCTAATGAGATGATATTGATAACCACTGAAGGAACTCCGGACAGGGGTGCAAACATATGGTCGGCGGGCCAGAATAAGCCTATCAATGGGTCCAATGCAGCATGCTGTGACGTAACACATAATTCAATAAAAGTAACTGTGTGTGTGTGTGTGTGTGTGTGTGTGTGTGTGTGTGTGTGTGTGTGTGTGTGTGTGTGTGTGTGTGTGTAGGAGGGGGGGATAATTTGTCCACTAGAGGGCACACTAATGACCACATAAATGACATTGTGAAATTGTGTCTTACTCAGCATTTGACACCTGATATTGGTTAACCTGTCAAGTCGAAAACATGTCAAGTTTAAGATGGCAGTAAGGTGAGATTTCGTGTTTGAATCTCTTCTGTGTGGAGTTTGCGTATTCTCCTCGTGTTTGTGTGGACTTCCTCCCACATTCCACAACCATGCATGTTGGCTGAAATAAAGAATCCATATCCTCTACACGTGTCAATGTTACAAAGTTGTTTTATTTTTTTATGTGTCCTGTGTCTGACAGACAACATGTTTGCCATTCCCCCAAGGTCTGCTGCTTTAGGCTGCAGGCCCATGAGGATGAGCAGTAAAGGGGAAAAAAATGCATGTGGGGGTGCTGGGGGGAGTAGAAACATTGCTTTGTCTCATTAAGACCTGGCGTTTTGACTTTTCTTGCAAGGTTTTAGTCACACAAGTATCTACACTGTATTCATGCTGTGAGCGAGCAAATATAATAATGCAATGGGTCGTCGTCTTTCCCGGTCTGCTTGGGGATCTGACAAACCTTTTCCACGATGACTCATTGACCGTTTCCGCATGTGACTCTTAAGTGTTCTCCAGGAGAAATATTAAGTGTGTCTACAGTATGGTGGTTGTACATGACGGACGAGATTTGAAGAGGACTGTATGAATTTGTCGAGTCATGCCCTCTTTGGTTATTTCCCGTTCTTAGCACCACTAGAGAGCAAGGGAACGGGAGGGAAAGTAAGTGAGGAGTGAGGACATCTTGTCCCACCGAGAGTGAACAAGAACACATTCGGGAGGAGTGCCGGGGCACCTTTGGCCTCCCGACTGGTCGCGTGTGGGGCAGAAAGATGAGAGAGGAGGAAGAAGAGGAGGAAATGGTAATAGAGCAAAAGAAAGGGAGAGATGTCGGAGCTGGGGAGGAAAAGATGGTCTTCCGAGTCGCTCTCCCACCTCCCTCTGCCTTCCCTCCCGTGGGTCTTTCCAAACTCAACACACATTTTCCAAGGAAAGCAAGGGTGAAACAGAATGAGGGAGAGGGGGTGGAAGCTTGTAAATTTAATAGCAGGACGGGGCAGTATATTTCTCCAATCTGTTCTCTTTTTCCCCCTCTTTCTGGTTTGCTGGCACAAATCAAAGTCTCTTTTCTTAATATTCAGAACATAATCTGTCCATAAAATGTCCAAAGGAAAAGAATGACAGTGACCAAAAGCGGCAAGAATGAAAAAAAAAAACCCCAGAGCAAAACTACAAATGACAGAAACGATGTGAGCATCGGGGACCATCCTTGCAATCTGTACGAGTGGCTGAATAAGGCAAAATAGGAGCGTTTGTTATTTTTAAGAGGGGTAATACTATGAGATAGTGCGGAGGTGCGTGTACGTGTGTGTGCATGCGTGTGCGTCAAGGGACTGAAGCTTCCTGCAGGAACTGACACACACAGCAGTTCTTGTGAGCCACCTAGGACCTCAGTCAGCACCCCCTGAAACACTCACACACAGACATGGACCCGTATAGCTGGCCCTGGAGGAGCGTTAGCTCAGGTCTGAGTGAGCGCGAGGGAGGGGGAGAGCACGAGGATGGGAGGCTTCGGAACGTCATCGACCCCCCCCCCACCCAAGGGTCATACTTTCCTATGCTTGTATCCCGCTGGAGCAGAACAGGAGACGAGGGCACTCGAAGAAGCGGGGAGAGCGATAACTCCGTATTTACCACATTCAGCAGTAACTTATTTCCCTGCTGGGCTGCAGTCAGAGGAAGTGTTTTAACTGTTCTCTGATAGGCTGTAAAAGAGTAGCCACAGCTGGCAAACACCTACGGTAGTCCGAGTGGGGTTTTTTTCCCGCGCGGGGGGAATTTTGGGAGTTCATCTTTGCTGAGCACAAACAACAACAAAGAGGGAGAACTCTTGATTTGCATAGGGACTCAGCCTCCTCCACTAATTTGTCGTTTTCGTATTTATTTTTCAGATTTGATTTTCCTGTCTTCTGTTAAACGTAAACAACGCACTTGGTTCTCTTGGTGGAGGCAAATCAATCGCAAATGCACGGCGGCGTAGGGCAATTGTTTCACTGTGCCTGAGACGACGCAAAACAGTTTTGTGCATGTAAAATGACTCGAGTATAAATATCCAAATGTAATACAGTATAGTGTATAGCGTATGTGAAGAGGGTTGGAACTAGTTCGCCAGTGACAACACGAGGAAAAACTAAATCCAGTCTAACAAAGGAAACAATAAAAAGCCGAGCATCTCTCCGACGTCCTCCCAGGATATCGGCGTACAGCAGAGAGCAGTGAAAGAGCACACAAATCTCTCCTGTCTTGCTCTCCACGTCCCCTTTGTCATATCTCTTTCCATTCAGTCTTACACCAGAGACCAGCAAGTTCGCCGTCTCTTTCCACATCTCGCTATGCTTCTTTCAAATCTCCTCATTTCTCTACTTTGCTTTCCCCCCCCCCCTTCGAAGTAGTTTCAACAGTCCCTCCAATCTAATCCCTCCTATCTTCACTCCATCGCCCAGCCCCATCCCGCTCCCACAGTATCCCGGGGAGAAAGCCTTTATAAACCATATGGATTTGAAATTATAACTGGACTGCCGGTCAGTGTGCTCGTGGGAGAAGGTTGTACATCTGTGTGCCTCAGGACTGAGTGCCTGCACGCATGACAGTGAACACGTGTGTGTGTGTGTGTGTGTGTGTGTTAGTATACACTGACCTGTCTGGACAGCGGATTCATCCGAGGCACCTCCACACTCCGAAGATTCTCCTTCTTCCACCGCTGAGAAGAAAATCAGAAGTTAGACAGAGAAACATCAAATGCTTATGTTGTGAGTGTTGAAAACCGCCAGTTGGGCCAGAACCAGAACTGCAGCATCGCAGCACATTAACAACAGTTAATTGCGCTTTGCCTTTCCCCAAAACTGTAGGTTCAGTTGTGTCAGGTTGTTTTCTCTGATGCAAATCAGTGGATGGATTTGTAATCCTGGTGTGTTTCCCCCCTCTTTCAGTTGCTTTTCCACACTAAAGAAGACTCTCCTCTCTCAGTGGTTTATCAGTGGGTGCAAGAAACAGGAAGAGGGCTCTCCTCATCCATTTATGATCTGTGCCTCACTTCAACATGACAGTTATGCCTTGTATATCACAGGGGCTAAAGAAGTTCATCAGGTGGTGACCAAATATTTATTTTATGACACATATTTCGACTGTCTGTGTCTTATGTGTTGTGTTGTATTATTTTGTCATTTTATCTGTTCTCTTGATGGCGGCGCGGGCACCCGCAGCGGCTCCTCTCTCTCCTGTGGTTGAGCAGAATGAAATTTCATCTGTGCTGTATGTTGCACATGTAGCACATTTGACAATAAAGTTGACTTGAACTTGAAGCGTGATGCATACAATACCAGAAAGATGCATGTAAGGTGTAGGCATTATTTTTGTCCACTTAGGGTCACCATTCTCAAGTTCTATACCGTAGTATCTGTGCTGTTGAATGAGTGTGTCTATAAAAGGCGGGCTTGTCTTGTTGAGTGATGTGGAAGTCAGCGAATGGGAATGTCGAGTTTGCTGGCTAAACCGTTAGCCACTCCATGTTCAGCCCCTTTGACATTTGGGGCCATCAGCAGGTCATCGGTGTACTTGTGTTGACTATATTTTGTTGTAATTTGTCCAATAAAGTGATTGAAAGTGCACTAGCAGCTGTGTTTATCCTTCCTCTTTCCTAAAAATTGATCTGACTAGCGGTGGTATGCTATCCAACATTAGCTAACAATGCTTATGTTAGCATAGACTGTCAAGTGTGTAACTCAAGTCGGTTGTAAACAAATTTCATGACGCGGGGTGGGACCAGCTTTTGATTGTAACAGATAAAACAATTACGATTGATTACAACATTGGCTGCATTTCTGGAGCTCGCCACTGTGTGTCCATTGCTGGTCTGCAGTGAGATTTGTCTGCCATGCTTGAACAAAAGGTACGAGTTACCATCTTTATAAATAGACACTAGGAAAAGGAGCGCTGGGACTACAATGTCTCAAGACCTTTTTGGCAAACACAGAAGTCTGATCAGAGCTGGAATGTGACAGCGACTTCCTGGGTACAACAGGAAGGAGGGAAGTACAGCTGGCAGGCAAACAGGAAATGGCTGGAGCCACCACACAATGGAGCTTCCTGTGCACCCCTGCTCCCCAACACGCAATTTCTTCATTTCTCACCTCTGATCTGCCCTTCTCTCACCCAGAGTACTTTTTTATACATATTGCTCACTCTAACCTTGTCAGCTCCCACGGAATCTTCATAAGAAAATCAAAACAAGAAGTTATAAATCAGTGAAAGGTTCCTTTTGGATTAAAAACAAAGGTGTGCCTTGTCAAAAATTGGCCCCCTGCATATAGAGAGTTGCCAGATATCCTGCGCTAAGGTTTACCGATTCTCCCACCGGCCTGAGAATGGTGGTGTCAAAAACGACTGCTACAAACAACATCATGACATACTGTGGTTTTGAACAGAATTTCTAGATGATGTGATACAAATAGGTGAAACACGATATTACCTACAGACTGCACAGACTGAACACATGAACAAATCACAGAAGAAAGATTGAATTAAAATCTCCTAACCGGCATTTCTAACCATCCGTTGCCATCTAATTTTTGTGGCAGGATTACTCTATTGGCATTCTACTTGACTTTTGAAAAGTATAGGTGGTGAACCTACAAGTACCGGAAGCTCTAAGACGAGTAAAAAAAAAAAACACAACCCCCCCCCCGACTGTTTCTTGATGAGACTGTGGGGAATACGGTGTGTTCCATTAGCCAAGCACACAAATCTTTATTTAGATTTCAACATCCTCCTCAGAGACACACACCGTGAGTGTGAACCTTGCACACACCAGGGGGGGGGTCGTGGGGAACGTGTGTACGTGCGATGGTGGGAGGCCTAAAGATTGGGTAGATACCAGAAGTAGGATAAATGAGTGAGAAACCCTGCATTTAGGGTTTATGAAATATTTTTGCAATAGGGAGAATCTAGGCAGAGCACATTTACATACAGGAATAAAATAGGTCAGGTCACAATGAACAGTTTAAACACACACACACACACACACACACACACACACTCACACAGCGAGTTTGATGCTGCTGCTTTGCCTAAAATCCAATCTTTGACAGAAGTCTTTTCATGTTGTGTTGTTCAAGGTTTCAACGGCTATTGTCTCTCAAAAGTCAATTAATCGGAAACTCAGACAAATTAAGGCAGAGAGAGAACACCTCCATGTCTACTGGCCGCAATTGTTACCTCAGGAGGGGAGCTTAAGTGTTCATTGCTATGCCTTTGAAATCTTTAATTACCAACCTTTGTGAGAACCTAGATTTTTATGGTATTCTTCCAATGATTGTATACAGACAAAAAACATTTTGGAGACAGACAACCAGTCATACTATCACCAAAACAGAACTGACACTGCCTGCACAAACGTCAGGTGAGTAAGCTACTACGATCAGTGATGGTAAGACCAATTCAAATGCATTGAATGTGGGATTTATTTATTTTTTTGACTAAGGCTGAACGATTATGAAAAAGAATCCAATTGCAATTTGTATGCCAATTTTATTTTCCGACAAGGTCCTCTTCTAATGCAATATTTATACACACACACACACACACACACACTCTACATGACTCTCGGGCAAGTTCACTGATGAATTCGATTAATTGTTCAACCTTACATTTGGCAGCAACACAACCCAATATTATGTGACTTCTGATAGGTCTGCGCTCTCGGCGTGCTCCTGTTCAAACCTTAAATTCCTTTGCTGTCCCCTCCCTCGCTCTCCATCTTCAGTATGCGTTTACTCAGTCTCCACAATTGTCTCTATCCTCACTGGTGTTCCCGGACCACTGATTGCTGTCATGCTCCGCCTTATTCCATCATCCGATTTTTGTACCATTAACTGCGTCTTGCGCACATCCCTCAGCATTCGCTCTTGATCCCTCATCTTTGTCTGTGCCTTGCCCCACGAACGCAGTTACATCCATAACAAGATAAGCTTTTGTCTTTTTTTTTTCTTCTTCGAAAACAACACATGTGCGCGCACACTCCCCACACACACACTGTATCAGGGCCACTTATTCCCAAGGCAGCCCAAGGCTTTGGTGTTCCCAGATCTAGTTGATGAACGGGTCACAGCGGCCAATCACGCACCGGCCAGGAGGCCCAGAGGGGCGGAATGTGGGTCAGTGCAGCCAATGATAAGCTGCTTTTTCCCCATGGGAGGCAGGTGATTGACAACTGGTGCTGGACAGGAGTCAAGAGGGTAATTGTCATCCGACTCCCTCGCTCTCTTACTCTCTCGCACTCTCTGTTTCTCGATCTTTTCTGACTGTCTCTCCTTCTCATCCCAGACACTTTCCGCTCTTCCCTCAACCGTGTGCTCTGCTGCCTCCCCTCTCCAACCTACTTCCTGCTCTCTTGCACCTCCCCTCCCCTCCGTAACCTGCCACCAGCTCCACGAGGACCCTCTCATTGGCTGCCCTTCCCGTCCCCCTGGAACGACTTTATGACACTATTGGCAGAGAATCGATGCCAATCTTTATCCCCAGCTCGCGACCCCGGGGAGCCTCCCCAACTTCAACTGCCTGTGTCAAACACACATGCACACGCAAGGCCCGCTAGTCAGGGGACAAGGCCAGAAGCTGATTAACCAAATACTTTTATCAGCACTGAAACCGTTCTCTGTGTCTGCCTGCAGTTGGATCAAAACGGCCTTAAAATACAAAACCACGCATAAGCATGCAGAGCGCCAGACCAGTTTGAGGTTTGGGACTGTTTGTGTTTGTGTGCTTTTGTTTGTGAGTATGTGTGTGCAAAAGGACAAAGGGTGCAGAGGGCTTAGACGGATGGAAGCGAAGCACCATCGCCACAAAGCCTGACGGACAAGCTTCATTGCACCATGCATATTTTTTTTCTATTCCCGTCTGTTTTCCCTCCTCTCTCTGTTCATATTCTTATCATACCGTCCGACTTTCTACTTTCTTCAGTTGTAAAATGTAAAATGCTCTGTTGGGTTCTTACTGTATATGAGGTCATTGTGGTTTTACATCATGCTGTGCTTTGCAGCTGAGTTGCTATGCGACCTAGGCCGAACATACACTGGACCATATTCAACAAATCCCTCACCCACTGTCTTGACTTGAACACAAACACAAACATCCCAAAATTCACCATCTTTGTGGGGGGCAAGGCATGACAAAATTCAAGATACAGTCACACCTCGGTTTTCGACCATAATTCGTTCCAGAAGGCTGTTTGAAAACCGAAACCACGCTCGTTTAAAAAAAAAAAAATCTTTATTGAACACGTCCGCTCACAATTGAACGCTACACGAGGAAGCGTCACTTCCTCGTCTACCGGAAGAAGCGTCACTTCCTCGTGTAAGGAAGGCGAGAGGAGTCAAGTGGTGCTTTCAAGTGCGCTCAGTTTGGTTGAGAACCGATTTTCGGTCGTAATCCGAGGCATAAAAATCTCAAAATATTGGGTCGAAAACCAATGTGGTCGAGAACAGAGATGTTCGAAAACCGAGATTTGACTGTATGTGATCGGCCTTCCATGTCATTGACTGCAGAATGACAAATTTGATCAAAACAAATATATTATTCCGCAGGACAATAAAATTACTGGTACAATACAGAAGCACAAAGGCTCCTCTGAAAAAAAGGAAGCATCACACACAACAACAAGCACAGAGTTGATGTTCGGGGCCAAACAACACAGCGTGAGATTAAAGAGCCTCTCTGATCTGACATTTTTTTTTTTTTTTTGCTGTCAGAGATGTCGCACATTGAGTCAATAGCAGAAGACAAAGCGACAAGAGGAGGAACGTGTGCGCGTGCTCTTGTTTTTGTGCGGTACAACCCTTGGCATCCCGCTTGGTTAAGACTGTGTATGTGTCTGTGTGTGTGCGTGCGAGCGAGAGAGAAGAACGATAAGAAGTGTAAGACCAAAGCATGGTCACAAGTAGGAAAGGCAAACATTCCTCTGGAGTACCTCTGCTCTTGGGAGGTACTCCAGAAATAACTGGAGAAATAACTACAAGCTCCTCCGGCAGCTTCCACTACCAACACGGTACCAAGTTCAACATTGGTAAGACTTAGTGCAAACACGAGCACAGACGGGGTGAGGAAGAGCAGAAACGGATGGCATGCAAAGAACAAGGGGAAAACAAGATGAAGGGTGGAGGGGTGGGAGGGCTTCATAATTGCCTTCTCGTGTAGTACAGGCTGGGGAGCGCTTCCTGACTGAAGACACCAATTTCACGCTTAGGCATTATTTAGCTTGATACAAACTTGATTAGGAGGGGAGCGGCAGAGAACACACACACACACACACACACACACACACACACACACACACACATATACATTCACATTCACATTCACATTCACATTCACGTACACGCACACGCACACGCAGAACCAGACGGAGAGGAAGTGACAAATGAAGTGATTTGTGTCATTTGGCAGGGCTGGCACACAGATTAGCTCACTTCTCAGGATTTTATTGGGATTAACAAGGAAAATATACACAGTGTGTATAATCGGAGCGTTACAGGTACCCCTTAACAGTTTAATAACTTGGTTGAACGAATACAGAATAAAGAGCCATGAATAACTCACAATAGCCATTAGTGCAGGCTCACTATTTAGCAGGGTTTTTTTTTTTTTGCTGAATCCCTGATCAGTCATCATGGTCCAATACCATTTGTAACTTCTTAAACATATATCTGATTCCATGGATTTATGATGTACACTGCCATTTCAACTTATTCAGAAGTTTTAGGCACTCACCATAAAAACATTTTAGATAAGATAAGATAAGATAACCTTTATTTGTCTCACAGCGCAGAGGTGCAGGGTTTGATTCTGGCTCCAGCCTTCCTGTGTGAAGGTTGCATGTTCCCCCAATGTTTTCTGGTAGTCCGGTTTCCTCCCACATTCCAAAAACATGCATGGCAGGTTAATAGAATACTCAAAGTTTTGCCTAGGTGTGAGTGTGAGCGCGGATGGTTGTTCGTCTCTGTGTGTCCTGCGATTGGCTGGCAACCGGTTCAGGGTGTCCCCGCCTACTGCCCGAAGATGGCTGGGATAGGCTCCAGCACGCCCTTGTGAGGATAAAGCGGTTTATAAAATGGATGGATGGAAGAATACATTCATCATGTAAAATAAATAAAGGAGCCACTTTGAATTAAAACTGCAATTTGGCCAATATTAAGTTACATAGGTACAGTTTGTGACAAACAATGAATCACCGGTCGTCAATGGCTCACGAGCACTGTCGCCATCATCATTTACAATAAACGATTTCACATATTTGCGAATTGAAATTCCCTCTTTTGTTTTTAATATGATGTAACGATCATCTCAAACTTTTGCAATTTTGTGGAAAAATTATTTATTGTCATATTAGAATTTAAAAAGACTTCTGATATCTGCTAAATATTCCCCCTACCCCCCAACAAAAAAATACATTAGGAATTTTGGTTGAGTAAATTTTTATTCATCACTTTTTATTCAACGTGGCCTTACTATGTCATGTTAAGAGGCAAATGGAGGCCTGATTGTAAAGTCTAAAACGTATCATTACTTAGTAATGAGCTTTTAGGACCAGTTAATGGGGAAAAGCAGTCGCGCAAAATGTAGTCTCACCATTTGGCAAGCGGGATAGTCTCGCTGTTCTTGTCCAATGACTTGTGAAAAGTTTATTAAGTATTTAAGAAGAATTTCCAAAGTAATTAGGGATCACTTCATAAATTATTCAAAGGTGTACCCACCCTGATTACCTTGTATCTTGATTTTGGTGCATCTCATTAGAAAGGTTAATGGGTAGAGAATGTGTGAATTCTACTCCATGAGTAACTTCAAATTGCAGCTGAGAAACAAAAGGGCTTCACAAAACAATGCCTTTGCACTGACGTGAAAACATTGAAACGTCTATTTTTTTTTCTACCACCGCTTCAACTCTGTTTCATTTCATCAGCTGTCACTGTTGCTGTCACGCTCTCATCGGCTGTCGCCCCCACTCGTTCTATTGTATTGCTCACAGCGGGGCCCACTTGCCTTTTGACTGGAAGGTGAATGGAAAGGACTTAGAAAAACCAACTAAAGACTCTGGCACTATAAAAAAAAAAAGGCAATGGTAGCTCTATAGTGAAGCACACAACAAAAGACGGTCAAAGTGTCCCAAAAAAAAAAGAAAGAAAAAAGAGAAAGAACATGACAGTTAGCTTGTCCTGTTTAACTCCACACTCGAGGGACAATACACACCAGTGTGTGTGAGACACTGGTTATGTTGGGTCTCTATGTGATGGGGGAGAAGAGGACATAAAATAATCTTTGTGGTCAGAGTGATACAACGGTGCGCTAAAATGAAATTGTCGACCTTTGAGGCTGTGTCAGAGACAAAAAGCAGCCCATCCGATGAATATATCATGAAACAGGAACATGTGAAGATGGGTGCTAATAATTGCCCCCACCACTAATGTTTAATGCACGGCAGGTATCAACGGAGGGGGGGTGAGGAAGGAAACGAGAGAAAATTGCGATTCACTGAGTAAAGGGAAGGAGCGAGGAAAGATTGAGGAAGGGAACGTGTCCAGAAAACATTATCTTGATAAATTGAAAGCACACATATCAAAATAAATGCACAAAACTCTAAATCTCCTTCCCGCTACCATCAATCTAAAGCAATCAAACTGACAAGAAATCAACAATTTTTGCACTCAACTTTTACAGGGACGAAATGGAATCAAACTTTGGAGCACTAAATATTCATTCCGTGAACGACGCACAGTGGCCAGATGGCAAGCTAGGTATGATTTAACAGAGCACGCGTGTGTGTGTGTGTACGTATAGTCACAACAGTGTCATCTTTGTCTTCTCGGCCCCATTTATGTGGCGATGTGTGCGTTGGCGTTACGGGGGCGTTGTTCGGGGGGTCTCCAGAGGTGTGGGTGTCAAGGTCCAGTGAGTTAGCAGCAGATAAACAAGGTCAGCTAAGCTGCAACAATGGCACAGCCCTGGCCCGTGCCGCCTGGTTTCCCCACAAACACCCATGCACGACCGCACCAGGTCAGCCGCTGATAACGGGTTACCGCTGGCATCTGAATGCACTCATCACTTCTGGATACACTCGCGCAAACGCCATAGGACATAACTCGAAATGAAATTTTGAATGGGACATCAAGTGGGAACTCACTCCGTGCCATCTCCATGAAAGTTAGTCATGTGAAATGCTCCACTGGCAATGCTCCATACACATCCATCCTAGACAAGCCGAATAAATACCAAACAATAAATCACATTAAAGTGTTCCGTCACTTTTCGCGGGTGATATTTTCAAGACTGTAATCCCTCACAATCTGTGAATTTCTGTAAAGGATGTCCACCATTCTAAACGCGTGTTACACTAAATTTAATTTTCCACGTACAAGATGCAGAAGAAGACGAAAGATGAAGAACAACAACAATGGAAGTCATGGCAACTTTTGCTTTCAACAAGGACTTACAAGGACCAAAATGCCTATGATTGTACATTGAGTTACAATGTGATGCAGGATTCTGGTGACGATAAGCCATTTTAAACTACAAAGAAAAAGTTTAATGCAGTTACGGGCGGCCCGGTAGTCCAGTGGTTAGCGCGTCGACCTCACAGTGCAGAGGTCGTAGATTCGATCCCGGCTCCGGCCTCCCTGTGTGTTCTCCCCGGGCCTGCGTGGGTTTTCTCCGGGTGCTACGGTTTCCTCCCACATTCCGAAAACATGCATGGCAGGCTGATTGGACACTCAAAATTGTCCCTAGGTATGAGTGTGTGCGTGGATGGTTGTTTGTCTCTGTGTGCCCTGCGATTGGCTGGCAACCAATTCAGGGTGTCCCCCACCTACTGCCCGAGGACGGCTGGGATAAGCTCCGGCACCCCCCGCGACCCTGGTGAGGAGAAAGCGGTTCGGAAAATGGATGGATGGATGCAGTTACTGAGCTGCTGCCGTTAGCAGAGCGCACTTCGCTCATGTTAATGTCTGAACGCAGCTTGTGCTTCAACTTCAGCTTTACTTTCCTTGTACTGCCTGATGCACTGGGCTCCGGTCCAACATTTTGCGGGGCACACTGAATAACAGAACGGAACATTCTGGGTTTTTGAATGGTTGGTGAATGGTTAGTGAAGCAGCGCATTACCGAACGCACCAATGATGAGGGGGACGGGGATTTTGGGGGTGACTAGTAATGCGAATATATATTTTCATATTTTTTTCCTTTTTTTTTTTTTTTACTGGACCGGCTTAGAGGGAAGAACACAGGCAAGAAAGTTAACATTTTGTCAATATTTTCTGTTGACTTATTAAAAAAAATTGAAATAAATAAATAAAATCACAGGGTAAACTACAGAAAACAGATGCATTTGAAAGTGTCCTTTACTCATGAGGTCAACCCAACAATCAAGGGTTCAAGATGTTATTAAACATGAATCAATAAATGTGTTTTGACTATTTAATTTCAACTGGAATCTGTTGATGCTAAACGAGTGACCTGAAGATGCTAAACGAGTGACCTGAAGTCATCGCAATTGAATGCAAAATCTGAAATGTCCAACAGTCTTATGCATCAATTAGAATGTTCAAATGATTTATTTACCAAAGGCCTTTTGGTAAATTCACACTGGGAAACGCTCAGGTTGATCTAAAAGCAACAATAAAGGCTCTTTAAAGACTCTTTGCAATCGAGCATTATGTGACAGTGTGTCAGGTACTCAGCATGAACCCCACCAGTGCCGCCAAACTAAAGCCGCTAAATGGAATGCCATCATCTGTTATTTTGTTATTTACACCTGCAGCGCTCCAAAAAGTGTCATGTCAAAAATGTGTTGAGAAGAAAAAAAACACAAAAAAACCGAAATCAACTCAGGTCAGTTCCACTCGCAGCCTTCAAGTGCGCTATAATTTGGTCCTAATTGAGAACAGATCAACGTGAGTCCCATTATATTCAACGCAAAGTGCCGTTGGGTTCCACCAATCACCAATTAGATTAGCTTGTTTTGTCCCATTAAAAAAAATAAAAACTCAAATCCATTCCCTGCTGAGTAGTCAAAGTCAATAGAATTTCAAACAAAGCTTTTTCGAAAGCCATTTAATGGTTCAACGAGCCTTTATGCAAAGCCAATACAAGCTTTTACACAGGAGCAGATCCATGTTGTTATGCGTCCAATGGCCGCACGATTGTTGAAAGTGTCTCGCGCTGCATTAAATGACATGGCACGGTTGCAACTGTGAAGCAGAAATACAATTAAACGTTGGCCTTTTTCATGAATTTGAGCACAGAGCGTCTGGCACGTTTGTTACGTCTATTGCATTGAACGTTTTATGTGCTCTACTTTTTCATCGTAAGTAGTCCACCAGTAATATTGATCCAAGTTGGATACATTTCGATTTTGCAAAGTTATTCCTTGGCTCGTCCTAGTTGCGACGGCTGACCCATTTTGAAAAACTTTGATGTGAGATTTTTTGTTTTCCAAGTAGTTTTTGGTAAACAGAAGCACTAAATCAATCTGTTACAATAAACCAGATTTGTGTTCGACTTAAGCTAAAATAAAGGCAAATGAACCATGCATTAATGTGACACTTGCAGTCTTGTAAGCATTCACGAAGACAACTTCACAAAATGAGCCCTCACAAGTTTGTCATAAACTGATGTCAGTAAATTCGATATCATGAACCCTTAACATGATAAGCTGTCCACTGTCGTAACCGCTGTCCCTGAGAGGTTTAATGTAATTTTGTGCCGTGATCACAACTTTCAGACACTACATATGCTAACGCTACAACTAGAATGACCCCCCTGCCCCCCCCCAAACCCCCTAAATTGCATCCTTTGCGATTTGAAAATTGCATTCCACTACATAGTGATATCGATTTCAATTTCATTCATTGCTCAGTTCTACTAAACTGCGATCCCCAAATTCCCAGTGCCATTCTGATCCGGCAGCAATACAAAGTGACCAGTGCAAGAACACCAAATTTTATAAGGGCGAGCCAGAGTCTGTGCGCTGTGCCCCCCCCCCCCCCCAAAAAAAAATGACATTATTAAAGCTACAATAATGGCAGCCAGATGTGGCCTGAGTCAAGGGAGGAAAAAAGGAAAACTTTCCGGTTCACTATTAACACACCAACATTGAGGACAGACGCAAAGGCTGTAAAAGAACAAGTGACACACCACCCTGTACGTTGACACGCACATCAGGCGAGCCTCATAACAACCGAAGCCCTAAAATGGATTGCCACTTAATGACATTTCACAACCACAATTAATTTTGACTTATTTTAGCAGCTTGGCACCACTTAATTTAATGTCTTGCACACTTAATTGACAATAACTTTAACTCGCCGCGATGAACAATTACGGTCCCAGAGTCTCTTAGTTACATTCCGATAACATACAGACATTCAATCGCACGCCGCCGTAATGCATTATAGAAATAGGATAGCAAAGACGAACAGATTTCATCGTGATGCCGCTTTCGTGTTTGGAAAGAGGGTCCAGGCGAAGTTCTTCATAACCCAACTCCAAATCTGTTTACATGATGCCCAGTGCACACAATGCGGGAGAAAATGAGATGGGTGTCAGCAGTAGGCCGATGCTGAAAGGAGGAGATTGAGTGGAATTGATGCCATTAGCCTGGAGGAGTTAGCTCGCTTGCCGTCCCTGGTCAAAATGCTCATTCGCCCTCGGCTGACGATAAACAACAGTCTCAACAAACTCAACAGACGCACAAGAGTAAGTGCTCCCTGTTTCACTACTATCACCCCCTCACCGCTCCTCCACCCCCCCCCCACCCCCATCTCCGTCTCCCTGTCATATGTGCTCAACTCCAGTTTAATGTCCTGCAAATGAAGCGGATTTATTAATGTGTAATTAAGTAATAATCATCACTACATAATGCATGAGAGACTCGAGGGGCTAAGAGCTGAGAGCGCGAGGAGAGAGAGATAGGATAGAGAGGTTTGCGGAACAGACAGAGGAGGAGGTTTTCGCTGTCGCGCCTCACTAAAGACACACATTAAAAAGGGATTAAGCCACTGAAATAATATTTTGATAAGTCGGAAGCGGTGCTCGCTGGCTCGCTCACCACCTCCTCCGCCTCCTCCTCTTCATCCCACCTCTTCTCTTCTCCCATCATGCATTTGTCCGTGTTCAATTAACAGAGTGCAATTAGCTGAGTGCCCGACCGCTAATACAGATTTAATCTGTGTGAAGACGAGACAGAGGTGAAATCCATATAAAGAGAGCAATAGAAAGACGGATGGCCACGGCTGAAGCGATCTGTTTGAGGACAAAATCGGTTCGTCGCGGGACACGCGTGTTGATATTATTGACGCCATTTCACAAAGGACGGCAATGTGACCGTTATAAATTCCTCACCAAGACAACTTTCACTGAGAAGTTACTTCCGATTTCAGAAGCAACACACTAACCCAAAATGAATTGTCATTTAGCGATATCCTTCATTGACTACGGAGAAAATGAATCTTTTTTTGTTTTGTTATCGTTCTCAATGGGATGGGAGAAAGAGAAATGTTCTGAACTTTTTGAACTTTGTGTTTTGATGACGGTGTTGTGTGGGCCACGTGACTCAACCTCCCGCAGCTGTCGTGTTGCTCTTGTTTCAATTACGACAACTAATTGAGACTGAATCAAGTAGACAGCCTCCCCCCATCTTGCCTCAAATGCATGAAAATATGATTCATTCGCAATCGACATCATCGACAGACACCTCAACCATTAACTGATCATTATGTCCATCGGCAATCACACTAACGTGATCTCAAATCTATCGTCAACGTAATTAGCATGACTTAATGATCAGTTATTCATAGCCAGTAGCAAAACACCGCCATGCGTAAATATAAACAGCCATAAACTAACAGTAGTAGTAGTGAAACGATAAAAATCACTGTATGACCCGGGAGATTGTGATTTCCTCACTTGAAAATATCATTTTGTGGTCTCGCCCAGCACTACACCGAGTCAGTAGGAAACAAAAGCAGGGGATGGATCAGCTGGCACTTGTGTGTTTCTCTCACATTGTTTTGTCTTGCCAGCGTCTCTGTAAGGCAGCCGGCGAGTCAGAGTTGGGTGAGCAGGTGAAAGACAGGAGAACATGAAAACACCGATAATCCCCTGGCGATGCTCACCTCGCTCTGGCCTCCGACGCTCCCACTCACCGGCTCTGCGCAAGTGTTGCCCGCCCTCAAACACCACTCTATCCCCCTTTACCCCCTGTGTTCCCCTGCAAGTCAGTCTCCCCCCTTCACCCTCTACATCCCCCAATGTCAGGTCTTGTCAAGCTGTCAGTAGGGCAAGGTGTGAAGGGGAGATAGCAAAAGGCATGCGCGCGCACACACACACATACACACAGACGCATGACTACACATCGGCTTATGCAAGCTCGACTACAAGGCCTGCATCACCTTAGGTGGATAAACACAGAGTGATGCTGCTGCCGCCACCGGTGGCGGTGGTGGTCCTTGGCCTCAGCTTTGCTTCGCTCTGCTTCACCTGGCTGCCTGAATGAAGCGAAGCTGGTTATCCCACTGCCTTCATGACACGGCCATGTCTGTGACGCGTGCAAACAAGAATATGAGAATGCCGATCTCCGGAGCAGAAACACACGCAGGCTTTTGGGGAAAGCAACAAAAAGGCGTGGTGGACAAAGTCAATGGGCCAAAGCAGAGGATTTGTATGCAGCCAATGCGTCCACAACATAACAACAACTCCATGTTGAATCCAAACAGTCCAGCCCACAGTAAAATCTTCCTTCTTTACATCCCAGCCACATCTACACTTTCACAATCTTATATTTTGTGCTCATAAAAACTGAGCATTATTATAGTTATGGAGACTGAATGTTTGAGACATCACTTGTATGGGAGGTAAACCTCAAGGGCCGTTTTCGATGTTTCCCCTCCACCAACACACTTGATTCAAATGATCGGCTCATCAGCAAGATCTGCACAAGCCTGATACCGATCCTGATCATTTGAATCGGGTGTGTTGGAGGAGGGAAATATTTAAAACAGGCAAGATAGCAGCCCTCGAGGACCAAAGTTTCCCCACCCCTGATTTAGAACATGCGATCTTTACAGAATTTGCACTGTGAAAAGATTTCACCAAAATGACATGATGTCAAAAATCTGAGTCTGATTGGGACGGTCGCTTCCTGAGTGCAATGCACCAATAATTTTGACGGTATCCGGAGAAGTTTTTTTGGGTTGGGGGGCTGGGGGGGGCTGCCTTTTATAAATTGATAATTTCTCAACATACTGTATCTCCTCAAAAATCTGTTTTTTTTTTGTCTGCAACTGCAGGGAATCCCTTCTCCAATTGGCTGAGAAAATTCAATTAAAAATATCCGCAAATAATCTGGCCCAGGGCAAAATCTAAAGCGCTTCTCCAAGTCGACGTATCAAACTGATCATGCATGACGTTTCAATAACTTGCCTAAAAAACTTCACTTAAATAGCGCAAGTGGAACATCATTCACGAGAGGCGCTGAATATCATATGCACACTAATCAATACATTTAAAACATGAAATACATTAAGCATCTTCGAATGAATGGACGTAGAGAGCCAAGTATTTTTTTAATTACTTTTTTAATTATATAACATATTTGAGAACCACTGGCTTTCCGACACCCAAGATCACTGTTCCGCAAAAGTAACTGGGAAAATCTACGACACACAGCACCAATTCAAAAGCTTCACCACTTGTTGAGCACATAAAAAGATTCTATTCATCAAGCTTGACAAACAACTTGCATTACTGACATCCAAGCCTTGCTTGATATCTTCAAAGAGGACATAAATAAACAACATAAAAATCACTAAAAACTCTAAAAACAATAAAAGTGTAAAAAAAATATGAATAAACAGTGCAACTTTGTGAACTTTTAAAAGTGCTCCCTAAATTCAGGTTATTCATATCAATGCTATTTTCAACTATAATTACGGGTAGCTTAATTTTCTCAAGCAATAACGTGAGGGTCAAAAACTGAAACCTGGTTGCCAAGGTTAGTGCGTGACCTCAGTGGCTCAAGGTGTGATCTCGCGCAACTGCCTTGTTTCCAAACGCAGTCATTCAATGCCTGCACAAACTACCTGCAATATGCACAACACCACCAGTGTGTCCTATGTGGGACATGTTGACAAATGAACCAGAGAAACAAAACAAGACGTTATTTTCACTGGGATTGAACAGGCCTGTCAGACTAAGCGGCCAGTTTGAATTTGTGTCAGGTCTGGTAGCTTCCTAGATAGTCTGAGTGGGACAGCCTAAATGGAGAAGGAAATGGGGGAGGGGGTGTTGACCACATGGTCAGCCCATCCCGTTGCCCATCTGGGTCCCATAAAGGAAACATGGAGACCAAGGCCACCACATGCCCTCATGCATGATGCCCATTCACCCATGCGCGACAATGAATACTGGCTTGCAGTAATTACACAAAGTAGGGCTCTTCGTCTGACTCAACAACATTTCTGTTAACTAATCATATTTTGTTTTTGCACGTCATAAAAAAATAATCAATGTGGTCCGAGCGCAACCACGGAGAAGGTGAGATGTAAAGGTAGCAAAACACTGATGGAAATGGACATTCTTTAGATCTTGAGATGAGAGGCGTCAACAACTTGTTGAGCACATCTGAGGCACAAAATGATGTAAAACAACAAAGCCTGACAGCGTGCGTGTGAAGTCCAGTGGATATGGAGGGGTCAAGGGAGGTCCATTTAGCAAAACAAGCGAGGAAAATCGCACTCCGACAGAGCAGATTAGAATATAGAGGACCAATTAGAAGATGTCAGGGGAGCCATCCAGAAGTACACCATCCTCTATTGATAAGATAATTTTAAAGCCATCGGGAGTGATCATTGCACTTTTCCCTCGGAACTCAAGGTGGACGACTGCTAACAGAAAACAACACTTTCAACCTGAGCTTGAAAAGTTAAGCGGCAAGCGAAAGCTCAAGTGGTGGTTCTGGCCGTACTGGGTTTCTACACAGAAAAGTGCTGGACGCGCTTTTTCTTACCTTTAACCGAGCGCGGTTTGGCCTGCTTCCGTCGGGACATCTCTGCTGCGGGTTTAATTCGACTGCTGCTGGGGTTTTTTTTTTTGCTCCGTTCCGTGTTTTCACCTCACCATGCAGGCGGGCAGAGCCGAGGTTCAACCGCCTTCCTCTTCCTTCACTCGGTCGCGGCTTCTTCGCCTGTTGCAATGCGGCACCTCCGCTCGCTCGAGTCGGCGTCGGGGAGTGGGGGGGGGGAGGGAAAAAAAAAATCACACCGCGTGGGTCCCGCAACGCGTGGAGTCGGTAACGCCAAGCGTGGGGCGTAGGGAGAGGAAGCAACCTGTAGAATAAACAACTTCTGCTTAAACGCGACACTCGGAAATACCGTCAAAGTGAGTCTGGCAATGTCCGTTATCGCGAAACGTGAAGGTCCAAGTGATGACCGGCGATGAGCGTGGATTGTATTGGCGTGTGTCGGTGAACGGAATCTGCCCCCTTTGCAAAGTAACGACCACTGTCTGTTTTTAGTTGAGTCCGTCTCTGCCCTCCGTGAAAGCGTCGCTCGGGCTCCGTCCCTTTGCTAGTGGTGCTCGGGTGGCACTGACATGACGCATCTCCCTCCACCCCCCTCGCGTGAGGAATTTGACTAGGAACGTGTTATTATTTCCCAAAAGCCCTGTGCCCTGTGGTGTTAATAAGAGCCAGATATTCGCTAGCCTCTGTCTCCCTGCTTTTTCTTTGTCCTGACTCTGGCTACCAGTCTCCCTCCTCCTCCTCCTCCTCCTCCGCCTGCCTCTGCTGGCGGGGCTGCGGCGCAGACACACATAATAAAGCCAAGGCAGGCAGTGCTTGGCTGGAAATGTAGCCGCGTCCCAGCAGGGGGATGTGAGAGAAGGGTCCCGGCGGGGGAGCGCTCTGATCCCGCAGGGAGCAGCTCGGCACAGCCCGGGTTGGCTGAGGCTGAGAGGCAGGCAGGGCTAAGTTGACGGGAAGAGGGAGAAGAGAGAGAGGCCGACAGTCAAGCGACGGGCGCGGGGGGAGTGTTGGCCAACAGCGCCCACCCGCGGCCGACTCGTGTCACTACATCGGAGACCGAGAGACCTGACAGGGAGGAGACAGAGGGAAAACGTGGAGTTGGATTGCGGTGGGAGATGGAGGACGTCAATTAGATAGGTCAGCCTTTCCCATCCTCGAAAACCGAAGCACATGCACTGCTCACAAAATACTGGGATTTTTTAAGTTAAATTACGGATGAACCTCAAATGCACGCATGTGGACAGTTTGTTCCGAGTGCAGTTTGCACTGTACACTAAAACAACGTTGTTGTCAATGTACTAACAGATGTACTCACTCTAGTGTGAAATTAGGGCCTGTTTAGTTGGACACCGTTGATATACTCACAGGAACTCATTAATTAATCGGTCGTATGAATGACGACAGGTGAATGCCAAGGTGGCACAGTGGGTGGGAATCGCATATAGCTACAGTATAGTGCCCTTCATCATTATTGACACCCATGGTTAAAAGCCTTCAAATGCATTCATTTTGTTTCATTACAGAAGCATACTCACATTGTGAAAGTCATAGAAACGGTTCGCCAGACACAAAATCAAAGCTGCTCCCTTGGCCAGACCTCAACTCCATTGAGCACCTGTGGAGGGGGCTAAAGAGGAGAGGACCCAGGCTGCTGGATGATTGAAGATACTGTATTGGGCAAAGAGGATGTACTCTCTCATCTTGTGAAACATAACAGATCAGGTGCTGTTTTGTTGGCAAAAAAAGATTACAAATCATTTCATAGACTGTCTTGTGGCACACACGATTTGATGGGGAAAAATAATTTGGGGGGACAATAAATGCACTTGAATTAAAAAGTTGTATTTTTCTTCTTTTTATTTCGTCTATTCTATATTGGAGAAGAAGAAAAAAATATTAGAAACTAAAATAAAGTTTTTACAGGATGAAATCTAATTGAGCAACTATTTCAATTATACTCAAGGTACAATTTAGTTGTCCCATTTATGAAATCAAATAACGGCGTGAGTACAATTCCCAGCTAGTGACCCAGCAACTTGCTTGTTCTGAGTGTGATTTAAAAATGGGTGGGTTGGATCAGGAAGGGCTTCCCATGTAAAATGTATGCTGAATAAGTCGTAAGTGACTGTGTGGTGACCCCTAATGAGCCAACTCAAAAGTGTTTACATTAAATCAACATCACTGATTCCAAAACATATTTATAGTTTGTTTACACAAGAACAAAGACAAAATCTGTGTGATATCTATCTATCTATGTGTGTGTGTGTGTGTATACATTGGCCGATGAACATGGTTGCTTTGACAATATTTGACAATAAAGTTGTATTCAATTCAATTCAATTCAATTAGAAACAAAACAATAGAAGGGTTAATGTGCAGAAGGGGAAAAGCTAAGTATATGGCAGATTGCCCAGACCTTTTCAGCTCAAGACCAAAATTAATACATTGTTTTCTCATAGACATCCACCCATCCATTCATTTTCTGGCCCACTTAGTCTCACAATTCACTGATGAGTTGAGTCTCGTCACCATTTTTTAAAATTGTATTGACTTAATATTTCGTGATTACATGTACATGTGACCTGAGTCCAAACTTTTGAAGAACCTGTCTTCATAATAAACATACATTCTTGTCATCAATGTCTATGGAAATCCACATTACCTTCAATTGTCATCAAGTAAGCAACCTGGCTGAAAAGTCATTGCTCATCCTACCTCACTCAGTCATGGTCTCATGAAATAAAATGGACAAATATACCAAACAGGTCGCCAGACATTGCTGACTGAACTATGCTGCCATCTTAAGTCCTTTTGTTGTCGTCAAGTTTTGCAGCTGTGCACGGCCAAGTCAAAGTAAAGATAAAAAATGCACATTGATCTATTTATTGTAATTATTGTGGCGTACCCCAAGTCATGTAGTGTTGAAACAAAGCAGCCACTCACGCAACTTGGACATGAGATTGATTTAAAATGTAATCCTTTTAGTTTGTCAACAATACAAGTATGTATGCATGCAAAAGAAAAACCAAGCGCTGGATTTACTTGAAATATTTCGTTGTGGAATTTGAGCTTGTTCCACCTCCTTTGTCTTAAAAGGCTTTAATATTTAACTCATTTGTAGCAATTTCTTCAGGGGAGTCTCTGACAGGATTAGTTTAAGCCTATTCACTTGGGCTGAGCACAGCCTAACCGTGTATAATGAGCATTTTACACACTTCAGGTCTACACCACAAAATGTCTGCTCCTTTTCTGTCGGTAACATAGATATTCATGTTTTAAGATATCAATCCACAAAAGGTTTTAACCGTTTTTAAAAACAAAACAAAACAAAAAACATTTGGGAATCCTCTGAAAAGCCACCATATAATTTATTGAACAAACATAATTCAATTAGCCACTCAAGTGTATTTGTATGGAAGCGTATGTGCATGTTTGTGTCTTCTTCAAAGCGTCTTTATGTCCGGTAAAGAAAAGCAAAAAACTATGCGTGGACAAAGTGAAACAGACAAAGGGGGGTTGAGGGGGGGAGCGGTGAAAATCACTGGATGCTTTGTTCTTCCCCCTGCGCTCCAACTGAGTGCTCTCTGGCCACAGCTGAGCTTTTGCATGTTCCCTCTCTGGTTGTCATGGATAACTGGGTAACGTGGAGCTCCTGGTGCTAAGCAGCAGGACCACTGGCCTCTGCAGACCATGTCCTCCTGTGGAGAGGCAGAACAGCCTTTAAGATTGACCCCCCCCCCCCCCCACCCCCAATTCCATGCTGCGCCCCACTCCCTCACTCGTCTCCCTCTGCCTCACCCCCCGACCCTCAACACTCCCTCCTCATGAAATGAGTGCACATCAGGAGGCCCGTGTGTGTACTTCTGTGTGTGTGTTGCGCTTCCCTAATGTGACTGCCATTGGCACAGAGGGGCAAAAGCCCTCGCTCAGTTGTTGGTCCCACTCCGCCCCCTCCCCCCCCCCTCTTTTTCCTCTGCTCGTTTTTGCCGGTAAACACAAAAGAGTGTGCGGGGTGGGGGCTGGGGGTAGCCCACATTACAAGCTCCTTAAGGGTCAAGGACAGGCCCCAAGCTGAATGGCTTCTAAGAGTTGCATTGTCAAATCACATAGCTTGCGATTACACCCTCTGTCATCTCTGCGCGGATTTGACTCCCTTACACACAGACAGAAACACAATCACACACGACAAGGAAAACATGAAGTAGCCGCAACAGAGTAAGTCGCTCCACCGACATGCAGCAGGAATTTATACAGACAGGACATGAATTTACCAAACCAGAAGCAGATGTCGTAGCTTCCAAAACACGGAGTAGGCTTTCTGATTTCATACCGAAACAGCAAAATTTCTAGAGACAAAGGATATAAAAGTTGTCACTCAAATCACATTGAAATCTCCAGAGTGGAACACAGTAACAATTGCTGCTAAAATTTCACAGTTTGTCAAATAGCTGATGTACGTTTTGATCACACTTATTTGTAGAAACGTTTGATCATCATTATCATGCATTACGAGTTGCGGCTGGATGGCTCGGAGGCGTAGCTCGGATGGACTGGAGAGCTAATCCTGGTCACGGCAAACTTTTAAGGAGTCGAACACTGAGAGAGAAAACAAATGTTTCTGGGAGGATCTATTTGTCTACTCCTGTAGTGTTCATTTAATTCTGATGAGTGAATAAAAAAAAAAAAGACTAACAATGTTAATTATTTAACTCTTAAAAGTTTTGATTGAACTCTACACTAAAATCAAGTACGTAGGAGGCAATTCCCAACTGGACTTTTTGTTGTCGAGTTGTCACGTGACCAAAACAGTCATTGTAACATCAAACAAATAGATTATTTACACAAGAATGATTTTCTATTTTTGTGACGCCAACACAAAAAGTCAGAATATGGTTATGATGGCGATACAACAACAAGAATTGTAACTTGTAGTGACCTGACAACAACAACAAAAAAACCCTAAACAAAACAAAAAAACAGTACTTGAATTTGGCCTGACTCCTCGTGTAATATGTCCATGATTCAGCCATTTTATATCACCGCCAAATTTTGGACAAGACACACAAATTGACAAACAGCCCTTCACACAACTCTTGTCAGGTGGTTTAGACTCCAACGCACCCTCACACATCAGAACAAGTGATGCAGAAAATGGTAGGGCGGATATTGATCATAGAGTGAACGTAATTTCCTCTTGAGGAAATTACAAAATTAGAAATCAAACAAGCAAACTGAATCCGCATAGGATTTTTTTTTTTTGTCAAAGAGTGGTCTATTTAGAACAGGGGTGGGCAATCCCAGTCCTGGAGGGCCGCTGTCCTGCATGTTTTCCAAGTCTCCCTGTTGCTACACACCTGATTTGAATGATCAGATTATCAGTAAGCACTGACGAGGCCTGATATTGAACCTGTTCATTGGAATCAGGTGTGTTGCAACAGGGAGACTTGGAAAACATGCAGGACAGCGGCCCTCCAGGTGTGGGATTGCCCACACCTGATTTAGAATGTACATGTTTATAACAGATATACTGTTCACTAAAACGCTACTTAAACGTATGGGTATTGTGATGGTGACAGTTTCAATAGATTAACACACGCGCGCACAATTTTTTTTTTCCCTAACAGAAGGCGTCAACGGCAATATCATCGACTATCTGCTGACCCCTACTGGCTGTAAGTGATAGATGCATGTACAGTACAGTACTGTACTTGGAGATTGGGGTTTTTTTTTTAAATATGGCGATGTAATAAAACTACGTAAAATTCGTATTTACATTTGAATCGGAATTTTCTACAATCTTGAATTTGCATAGGATTTTTTTTTTTGTCAAAGAGTGGTCTATTTAGAATGTACATGTTTATAACAGATATACTGTTCACTAAAACGCTACTTCAACGTATGGGTATTGTGATGGTGACAGTTTCAATAGATTAACACACGCGCGCGCACACACAAAGAATGCTGCAGAACACCAGGAATGTTCTCTGTCCCGTTACTCTTCAAGTGTTATCCATGGAAGACAAATTTAACCCAAATAATATGAGTTAGGGTGTTGAAACTTGGCAGCTGATTGTACACAACAAGGCCACCAGACAGACAGCTAACCAGCCAACCAACCAATTTGCCAAATATTTAAAATGCTGTGCTGTCAGGTAGGCAGCCAATCAAACAGCCCGTTTCATCTCTGACCCTGACCCATGACTTGTGCTTATGGCCTGGCACTCTTCCTACCAACATGAGACTCACTTGAGCAGAGTTATTTGAATTTGTGAACAACTCATGCATAAACCCGTGACACATTATACTGGTGTAAAACATACTGTAAAACACACATGCCGTGCGCACATGTGCCAGAGGCACACTCCAACAGGCAAACATGCTGATAATTAGAGCCTTGTTATTGAAACGTGCTGTTGCGACGATTAACACCCGGATGTGTTTCTGGTGATGGGAGGGAAGGTGTTTGCTGTGGTGCGGGTAGATCATGCTCGATATCACTTCAAGAGTTCCTGGCGTGCAAGCACACACCTACCGAGGCGCATGCACTGAGACCACCTCCTGTCAAACCATTTTCCAAGCCTGGTAAAAGCCAGGCAATCAGAGAGCAAAAGAAGCCATTTGTCAAAATGTTGGACTCCTTTCACCTGCTGTACAGTGGATATAAAGTCGACACAGCCTTGTGTAAATGTCAGGTGTTTGTGATAAAAATGAGGCCACGATTAATTATTTCATAACATTTCCCAGCGTTCATGTGGCTGGCTATTTCTTCACCCTCCTCCCAAAAATAAGATCAAAATAAATGGCATACCTTCAGTGAGCTGTGGTGGTGGCAGCCCTGTGTGCTGTTTTTCTCGAGCTCTGATTCGGGTTTTCATCAAGGTGGAGGTACTTTGGACAGTTTCAAACAACAGTCAGCGTAAGAATGAACTTCTGTGGAAAAGCAGCATAAAATGTCAGGAAAAGCCCAATAGAACATCTGAAATTAATTTTGGCTTCATCAGGTGTGCCTTAAAACAGTGGCAGGTGTGTGCTGACTTCCACCGAACCTAAGTTTGAATGTGATTGGTTCATTCTGAATAAAACCGTGGTTAGTTCGTTAGTTAGTTAGTTAGTTAGATTGTGATTTGCTAGTAGAAATTCAGATTTAATAATGCAATTTATTTGGTCATTTTTGTTATTAACTTTTCTTTTGATGGCGACGCGGACACCCGCAGCGGCTGATCTTGTTTTACGTTGAGAGGGAAGAAATGTTATCGGTGCTGTAGCACATTTGACAATAAAGTTGTATTCAATTCAATTCAATTCAAACACTGGCAGTATTGTGAGACATCTTTATAATGATCAGAGCCTGAAAATGAAAATCATTAAAATAAGATAAGATAACCTGTATCTGTCCCACACTGGGGAAATTTGCAGTCTACAGCAGCAAAATTGGGGAGGAAGAAAGAAAAAAAAAACAGTTAAATGTTTCAGAAAGAACTGTACAGTTCAATAAAAGTGCAATATAAAATATAGCATTGGCAATACAGTATATTTGTAGAATAAATATAATAAATTAGCCATAGAAAAGAAAACACAGCATAAGGCGGCTGTGCTATTTACAATGGTTACAGGTTTTCACGCACGTTTATTCAGCAGCCTGACAGCAGGCGGCAGTAATGAGCGGCGGTATCTCTCCTTTCAGCGCGGGTGTAACAGTCTCTGGCTGAAGGAGCTACCCAGTGCTGTCAGGGCGGGCTGGAGGGGGTCGGAGGGACTGTCCATCATAGCTTTTAGTTTAGCGAGCATCCTCCTGTTGCCCACCTCCTCCAGTGTGTCCAAGGAGCAGCCCAGGACAGAACTGGCCCTCCTGACCAGTCGCTCCAGTCTCTTTCTGCCCCGGGCCGAGATGCTGCCTGACCAGCAGACAACGCCGTAATGGATGGCCGAAGCCACCACCCAGTTATAGAAGGTCTTAAGGAGTGACCCCTGAACCCCAAAAGACCTCAGTTTCCTGAGTAGGAAGAGTCGGCTTTGTCCCTTCCTAATCAGGGTGTCCGTGTTGGTTGACCAGTCCAGTTTATTGTTTAAAAGAACACCCAGGTACTTGTAGGAGGTCAGCCTCTCTATGTCCGTACACTGGATGTTCATCAGTGCAGGTGAGGACTGTTTCCTGCAGAAATCCACTACCAACTCCTTAGTTTTCCCGGGGTTGATCTGGAGGTGATTCTGCTGGCACCAGTCTACAAAGTCCTTCGTCAGTCTCTTGTACTCCCGATCGTCTCCCTCTGTAATGAGGCCTATAATCGCAGAGTCGTCAGAGAACTCCTGAAGGTGGCAGGTTGGAGTGATGTGCCTGAAGTCCGAGGTGTAGAGGGTGAACAGGAATGGAGCCAGGACAGTCCCCTGCGGCGCCCCAGTGCTGCAGAGAAGCCTGTCCGACTCACAGATTTGTGCCCTCACATACTAAGGCCGGTTTGTGTCGTAATCCATGATGTGAGGCGTAGGTCCAGTCCAGCGTTCCGCAGCTTGTCCCCCAGTAGGTCGGGCTGGATGGTGTTGAAGGCACTGGAGAAATCAATGGTGTTGTAGTGCCTTGATAAGCTATGTGCTTTGTTCATTGGTTTGTTTGTTCAACATTTTGAAATGTTTATTTAGGACAATGTGTTCTTACTAGTGTTGATAAAAGGGACGTGTTCCAAGAGCAGTCATTTATTTTCAGAAGAAAAAACCCCCGATAATTTGTTCATTTCATTTTCCACAGTTACCAGGAACGGTTTCAGATTTTCTCCAGAGCAGTAGAAAGTTGTATCATCAGCAAATAGGACACATTTAAATTGTTTGGAGACACTTCAGATATCATTTATATATAGGATAAACAGTTTTGGACCAACCACAGACCCCTGAGAACTCCATGAGTGCTTTTCAGTTGATTTGATGCTTTTTTTATTGTTGAACTGCACATACTGATATCTGTTATCTAAATAACTTTTTAGCCATTTATATGCTTCACCTCTAATGCCATATCTCTCTAATTTATTCAATAATATACGATGATCATTAGCAGGGGTGGCCAACTAGTCAGCGAAAAAGAGCCCTTTATTTTTTTTACTGTGTTACTGCAAAGAGCCACATCACTGCATCCCTTACACACACGCGCACACACACACACACACACACACACCTCTGCTCGGCAGACCAACATGATAATGACAAAAAATGACTCCTACAGTACTAACACCACAGGCCAGCCATTTTCAATAATGAATATTGTGTGCACTGTCTCACACACACACACTCTCAGTTCACCCAAGTCCACAAATAGAAATATAATCACTTTTTTCTCTTACTATCCATGTTGCTTAGCGTCTTAGTACAGGGACTTTTGGCATTTGGACCACTCGAAACAGGGCACTATCTGCATGCGAGCTGCAGTGGTTACTTACTTGGGTCAGCTTGCTACATATTTGAATTTTTAAGGGGGACGAATCTCCCGCGATGATCGCGCGCGCGTGCGCGCGCACACACACACACACACACACACACACACCTAGGGAATATTCAGAGTGTTCAATCAGCCTGCCATGCATGTTTTTGGAATGTGGGAGGAAACTGGAGAACACCCACGCAGGCCCGGGGTAGAACATGCAAACTCCACGCAGGAAGGCCGGAGCCAGGATTGAACCCACAACCTCTGCACTGTGAGGCCGGCGTGCTAACCACTGGACCCCCGAGCCGCAGTCTAGATAGTATAAAGTGTATACTATATTGTAACCTATTCACAAATAACCAAAATATTGTTTTACCTTAAAATTATATCGTGGTACATACTGTTACCGTGAAGGCAGTCTCTCAGTTCGATGTGTACCACAAAATATGCCAGGAATCCTGACTTCCTCATTTTGATGAAAAAGCCCCCCCAAAAACAATACATGTTACAAAGGTGTTTTAATTGCTTTTGTTTTGTCGGTCAGTGTTTTAGATATACTCCTAAATTCATGTTGCTGATCAACTTGTAATTATTATTTATTGATATTATTTTTCTATATCATACAATTCAATTAACCGGTCAAACAATGTTTATAGTTTAAACAGATATATCACATTTGTAGAATTTCAGGCAAACTGAGACACTTTAAATCTCTTGTTATACAAAAAAAAAATGCTATTCTTTGTTCTCAGTTGTCCACATTTCTTTCTTTAGAATGGCCGTTCACACCTGCTCTTTGACTTGGAATCGATATTGACAAAGTCAAGTACTGCTCCGGTTTCCTCCCACGTTCCAAAAACATGCATGGCAGGCTGATTGGACACTCTAAATTGTCCCTAGGTGTGAGTGTGGGCGTGAATGGTTGTTCGTCTCTGTGTGCCCTGCGATTGGCTGGCAACTGATTCAGGGTGTCCCCCGCCTACTGCCCGAAGACAGCTGGGATAGGCTCCAGCACCCCCCGCGACCCTAGTGAGGATCAAGCGGTTCGGAAAATGGATGGATGGATGGAAAGTCAAGTACAACTTTACTGTCAAATGTGCTGTATACAGCACAGATGAAATGTCTTCTCTCTCAAGACAACATGCAAAAAGAGGGGAATCCCTTGGCCTGTCTTTTACAATTTAGAGTCAAATTAATGTGCCATGCGTTTTTTTTTTTTTTGTAATGTAGAAGGACCCTAACCCTAACCCCCACAGCCACGACGTGCAAACTTAAATTAGGAAAGCCGCAGCATGGATTGGAACCATGGACCTCTGTCCTAAGACAGACGTGCTCACCATTCTACATGAAAATGCTCCTGACTTTTATTTCTGACTGATTAGGCCATTATTTTAGGAAGTTAAGCATACACAGCAGCGATGTGCAGGGGAGATGGGGTGGGGTGGGGGCGCCCTTGATGATCAATTTTTTTTTTTTTTTTTTTTTTTTTTGCATGTGCTCGTGCGGTTGTGCTTTCGGGCAAAATGAACTTCGGTGCCAAAGACACCAATGTAGAAAATTCTTGTCATTCTTGTAATGAAGCTTATTCGTATTCTTTGGCTTTTAACTCCGCATGACTAACACTTGATTTTAGTTTGATTGATTTTGTGCTTTCCCCTGACTTTGTTCATTTGTTTTGTTGTATACTGTATATCTTTGCTCCCTGTACAGCACTTTGTATATAGAGGTGGTCATTTTAAAGTGCTCTACAGTTGAGTGTTTCTTTGGTGCAGTTTTTGTACTGTATTTCCGGGTCTGGAATAGATTTATTGCATTTTCATTTATTTCAGTTTCAATTGACATTGTGCTCAAGCAAATTCAGTTCAGAAATTGAGGTGCTATTGTATGACTAAGGCAAAGACCCTGAAACCTCATTAGATGGTCAGATACTCGCTCTCATAGTTTCATCACATGTATGAGTTGACTTGTTTCTCAAATTTTAATCTTGCCCTGAGCTCAAGGGCAAAAGATTATTAAGGGGGAAACAAAGTTATGTACAAGATGTTTCAAGGGTGTAACATTGTTGAAAACAGTTTCCATTACACCACAGCTGCACATACACATTTGTGAGCCAACATGAGAACTATTTATTTTTTGATAACAAGTGAAATATTTGTTCATTGGTGTATGCCTTAAAATTCGCACAGACTAATACAACAAACTGTCTCCGACCAACCTTGAGGCATCGTAACAAAGTAACAACATCAAGCTTGTAGCGTGTATCAGAAAAACAGGTGTTTTTTCTGATACTCGAAAATTCTCGAAAATTCTTATCACGCGGACCAACGTCACGTCGCCAGCCAATCACACACACCGCTGAAGACCTCCTACAGGTCGGCGGTCCTTTAAATAGCAGATGAGCTGCAAGACATGAAGTCACTCTCCAGACACGGGATCACCTCCGATCACAAGTGTGGGAGACGTTCTTGTCCGAAAATGAATTCCAACCGCTTCAGACTTCGTGCCGCGCTGTGTGAGTATTCGCTGATGAAATCTGTTTCAGGAATGAGGAGGGATGATTGATCATAATTGATGCTATCGTGTGTTTTTGACTGTGTTGTGTCATTGACGAACCACCTTACTCTCAAAATATGCCCATGTCATTTCTTTGATCTAAAGACAATTTTTGTTTTCCACAGTGCTGATAGCAACCGGTTTGCTCCGCACAGCAGGTGACTGTCAACGTTTGTCCAATATTCATTGGGTAGTTCCCATTTCTTCGAAAATTAACTCATACCAATTTTTAATATTTTGCAGGTGCTGCATCTAAGAACGGAGTGATCACTTGTGATCATGACGACGGGAACGTCCAACGCTTAGACTGCGGTAAGACTTGGGCCAGTCTTATTTAAACCTTCACTGACTTAAAGTTCTATGATTTCCTGATCTAAAAGAGTCATGTTCAGATGAACTTTTCCCCATGTTGATTGCTGTCTGTCTTGGTGTGACAGGTCATGGCGTAATCAGTGTGATTGACTCGGTGTATGGTTCCTCAAACTCGTGGCTCTGCACTGGTGAGGCCCAATCTGATGACTATCTGTCTTCCACAACCTGGTCTCTGGACAGCACCGTCAAAACGAAGTATGCAAGGGCCCAAGTTGTGAGAATTGAAATGTGCTTGTTTTGTTCAGATGATGAAAATGTATAGGAGGATCTGAAAAGCCATTTCTCAACCAGGCTAATTTTTGTAACAACTTGAAAGGACTGATGTTTTTTGTGCGCAGGTGCAATGGCAGGAAATCATGTGAAGTGAGCCTGACTGGTTTCCACGGTCGTTATCCCAGTGTGGGGCCTTCCAATATCTGGAGACCATCTTTACCTGCCTGGAACCAAGTATGTCTCTGAAATTCTGTGAAGATTTTATACAATCCCATAACTAAAATTGAATTTACTCCGACAGTGACTGTGGTGGCTTGTCAGGGAACCATGGCCCACTTGGATTGTGGTAAGAACTTTTTATATTATTTTGGAAGGAGCATTTTGTATTGTGTAACAGGCTGAGAGGTTTTTCCCCCCTCTTGAGGACTAGTAAATACCAATACGGTACAGAATTATTGTAAATGAAAATTAGGCCAAACCTGTCTGATGATATTGATCATGCTTGACAAAAATGGCATGTTCAACAGGTGTGTACACACAATAAAGTGGCTTGATTGATTAATTTGTTACAATCAATGTCTACTTTCCATTTCATCACCATTTCATCCCAACGGCAGGTTTGGGACACGTTATTACCATCGATGATGCAGCCTACGGACGCGGCGACGGGACCACATGCGCCAAAGGAAGGCCCTTTGATCAGCGACAAAACGTCAATTGCATGCAACCATCAACTCCCCTGGTTGCCAAAATGTACCGTAGCACAATCTTTTTTCCTAAATGTACAGGAGCACAATCTTTTTGTTTGTTTCCCCATCCCTGAAACTAAGCCCATTTTCCTCATTCATAGGTGTCAGGGGAACTCCACCTGTTCAGTCCCAGCCAGCAATGCAGTGTTCACCAACCCATGTCAAGGCACCTACAAGTACTTGGAGATTTCCTACACTTGCAAACGTAAGTATGTTAGCTGCATTAAAGAGTGGTCAGTGTTGTCATTTAAATATTAAAATGGCTACCCATTAAAGGCCAGCCTTCAAGTTTTTTTTTTATACTAATTGTATGGATGTATCAGATTTCATAAACCTTTCTTGGACTTCAGCTTGCACTGACTTTTCTTTCTCTCCCCAGCTCCTGACCCTAATGACCCGGATGTCCTCTAAACGGTTCTGCCATTTGGTCTGGCTTCCATTCGAGCGAATTACTCAAAGGCTCAGCCCGCTCCTTAATTTAGTTTCCGCCAGACGTTCACGTATTTAGGTATCGCGCGATGACAGAACCTTCCAGTTTCCAGGTTTGCGTCCTGCTCGAGGCCATTCCTTCACTAATAAATATAACCATCACTCTGCAAGCATTTCTTGTCTCTGGTGTTTTTCTTCCTGTATAAGGACAACTTATTTGATCTATAATAATAAAATGTTGGTTTTTCAAAGCATTATTGGTGAAAATAAGCTTTAATTATTGGTTACGGACATGATGCACAATGACTGAACCAAGTTGGATGCTGAATAGTATTCCCGCATACCTGTACAACATCCCTCTTGGGCTTTCACGCACTTGCCCGAAAAGATGACGACATAATTGTGACTCATGACTTTCGTCAGTAAGGTGGTGTCTTGTGTTAAAAATAAAAAAAACTGATTAATAATAATAATAATACATTTGATTTATAAGCGCCTAAGTGAATATTCTAAAAACCACCACGGCAGCTTCGTTTGCTTCGGAGCTGCAACATGAGGAATTATTGATATATTCTTCGTTTAACGATGGAAAGACAATTGAGCGCTCACTTACAATGCCGACCCGGAAGCAACTTGGCGTTCAGTGTTTTTTTCCGAGGGGCATTTCGATAGCAGGATTGGAACCGGAGCCTATAAAAAAACACGTTTTATTTTTCTTCCGTTAGTGCAAATACAACTTTACCTTCAAAACCTATTGGGCCAACTGAAAGAAGTGAAAGGGGCAGTTATTTTCAAGCTTTCATTCATTTTCTACGCTTATCCCCATTAAGTTTTGTGAGTGAACTGGAGCCTGTCCCACGTGCCTTTGGGTGAGGGGTTTCCCAGCTAATATCAGCGCATTTGCACTTCCACACCTTGGGAAAGATTTTTTTTTTTTTAAACAAATTAAAAAGTTCAACACACGTGAGAATCTTGGGGGAATTTGGAAGGAAGGTGGAATACCTGCAGAACACCCATGCAATCACTGAAAGAAAAAGCCAACTTCATATACAGTACAAAGAACCTCATAACTGTGAGACACGTGCTATAATCACGCACACATTTTCCTGCCCCTTCTGCTGTCCCAGTTTCGGAAAGTCCTTGTTTTTTGGATCTTGCTTGCAATTGCAGACTCCGCAACAAATACAATGAACACTCTCAAAATAATTGTTTGCAGCAATTTTAAAGTCATGTCGTGGGAAACATTTTGTTCTGATTAAATGTGCAACCAATGCAGATTAGGATTAAACTTCAATTAGCGTATAAAATTGTTTTGAATTTTTCCTCGGATGCATTGTTAAGATCAGTGGCGGGCCGTGCATTTCAACCATAGGCCTTCAGTGACGTCACATACATTAACACAATACTGTATAGGCTCATCAAGCAGCACTTATTTCAGCAGCATTTAAAACCATCAAGTATGCATTCACAATTAAGAGCAGGAAACTAAATTCACTGATATTGTCAAAAATAAAAAGATGATTTAAAAATACTAAATAAAATGCCACCCAAATTACGCTGTGTGGTCTTAAACAAGTCTGTCCAATAAATTGCGCAATGTCGCAGTTTCATATAAGACACCAACCAAACAATAACAAAACAAACTATTCTTTGAAAATAAAGTTAACAGATCATTTGCATTTTGAGAATAGGCTATACAACAGCAAATAACTGAAAATGTTGAGCAGCTGAGATTGAACGAACTTTAATGCACGGAAGGTGACTACAATGCGCCATTATAAATTGCAGGTGAGCAGATTTATTTGATACATTTTTGTATCTTTGTCATTTTATTTCGTTACCGTTAGTTTAATACTAACGAAATGTACAATAAAATTAATTTACTCACCAATGTAGTGCCTGTTCACTGAGCTGCAGATCCACGCGAGTGTCCCCAAATGTTTTTAAACGCACCGTAGCTTGTAAGTGCCCAGCCGTGCTCTGATGTTTCCTTGCTGCCTTGGTAAAACAACTTAAATAGGTAAATCCAGTGTGGCTCCAAACACCAAATCGGTCAGTTGCAAGCAATAGGCATTCCCAGCAGTACAATTTGCAGAGTTTCTCAAAGGCTGTGAGCCACGGGTACCGTTTATAATTGCTCGTCTGAAAATGACGGACACACCCTTTTTCTTGCTGGGACAGGCTAGCTAGCACAGGAGTTGGGCGACCTCTTCGCACAATATCCACCTTTTCGTGGAAGGTCCGTCCTGAAAATTGTGTGGAAAGTAGTTCTGCAACCAGATCAACGTCTTCTCCTTCAGCCATTTTGGGTTAAAATGCTCTAGCAGGCGCTAATCCAATCACCAAACGCGCACATCCAGTATCGACGTAAACCCTCCTAGGTGGCCCTGGTACGCAGACTCGTGATCTGATTGGCTATTGCAACCTGTCTGTGCCCGTTCACTTACAGCGCACAGAGGCCTGCTCTGTTTAATCTGAAGGCCCCGAGCAAATTTAATTTACCTGGCAACACAAGATAGCTGAAATATGATTGGTTAAAAACTCTACCATAATAAATAAGTTATTTATCCACTCGACTAAATGGAAATAATATGATGTAAAGAATACAGAGAATAATTTTGTTTACATATTTATGAAAATGAAATAATATAAATTAAATTTGTTACATTCTCAGAAAAGTAAATTTAATAATTTACTTTTCTGAGAATGTTTGGGCCAGCAGAGAAGGCCTTGCTGGCCCTGACGGAACGCCACTGGTTAAGATACAGTATTTTATATCCTCATTTCTGTAATGCTGTGATGTGTTGTTTATGATAGAAGTGTATCATTGGGACATAATTGTTTGTTTTGAACGGATCTGGCAACCCAAGATACTACGCCATATCCTGTCTGTACTCGGCGCGAAATTACCTTCCTGTTCAGTGATGGGAAGCGGCTGCTCTCTGTGCAGTCGGCATATAAACATGCCACTTGTTTGAGTTAAGCAAGAAAAGTCATCTCTCGTCATTATTCTCCCAAATGCATCCCGAACAAAGCGCACATCTCAACCTGCATTTTGGAGCAAATAGGTTCATTGCTGGGACACACGTTGTTTTTCGTTTTTTGAAAGAGCAAAATTACATCACTTCGGTTTTCCTCCTATGTCACTGTCAGACGAGTGTCCATGATCCAGTACATTTCTAGGCACATCATTTGTGTCAAGGTGAGATTCATCTTTAACTTAATTTAATTGCGAACTTTCTCCAGCCATGTTGGTGACAGACAAAGGACAGGGTTCGTACGGGTCCTTAAAGTTAATAAAAATCAATAAAAAAAGAAGTAGTAAAATGATGTACTTAATTGTCCATAATTTTCAGGGAAATCTTCTAAAATCCATAAAAGTCCATAAAAAGTAACCTGCGGTGTTCATTTCATTTGTGTATGTCATTTTCCCCACCCTTCTAATTCGTAGTTTTGTCGGAAAATGCAGGACCTGGTACCCGCTCTGCTTTTCCCGCCGTCTCCGATTAGGTCCGACGATGATCACGTGATCACTTCGGGTCATTCCGGGAAACAACAATAGCTTGACGCCATCCTGGGGCAGTGAATGGATGGTTTGATTGTCGGCTCGGCAAACAATTACCGTATTTTCTGGAAACATCTATTCTTCGAATTTATCGATCTCAACAAGTGACAGACAAATATGTAGCGACGCCACTCGAGCAAAGCGCGCCTCAGCAGTCGATAGTCCGCTGCTCTCTGCTGTGTGTGCGTCAACTAAGCTTAGCTGTTGTCTCGGCTAGGCTAGCTTTTTGTTGTCGTAGATCAAAGCGTATTTGATTTGTGACGTCGGTTGCTTGGGTGAAACCAAAAGACGTGCGCGTGCGTACATGTTCGCGCGGACGCACACAGCAGAGAGCAGCGGACTTTCGACTGCCGAGGCGCGCTTCGCTCGAGTGGCGTCGCTCCAAATATTCCGGGATAATGCTATTTTCAAGTGTCAAGGGAGGGCTGGAGAAGCCGGAGTTCCGTGTTTGGGTCGGAGAAATTGCTGGCGATTATACGTCGGCCTACTGCCGAGTGTGCAAGAAGGGCATCCCCGTGAGAGGTAAAACTTGTCATAACCTCCTGGTCAAGTCAAATTCATTGAGGCACACAGCAAAACAGAGGAAAATTAATCGCCAAGAACTTGCAAAAGAGATTGAGGAGAAAACTAAGTCACTGTCTGCTATTCCCTAATTGTCATATCAGTTTCATATTTGTCATTATAAAACATGTCTGATCATTGAAGGTGATATGAGGGAAAATAATAGGGTTGGACCATTTGGGATTTAGACTTCTGACATGCATTTCAGCTGTTCAGGTATACTGTACTGGATATTGCTAAAATGGGCAATCAGTACTACTGTTAGTGAAACCAGATTTTTCTCAAACCTGTCCAGGTGACCCATATGACTATTAGCTCTGTTCTTAGTGTTGTGTTTATTCGAAAATAAAAGTTTTATATTTTCTCAATTTAAATTTCTTTGTGTGTTTTATTTGAGAATTAATTTTTTTTTTTTTCATTTTCCGACCTGTGATACAGGTAGCAAAGTGAAAATTTGACATACAGTATGTCAAATAAAGGGTTAAGTGATTGCCCCTAAAAATATAGATGTGCCCTTCCTTTGGCAGCAATGATTTGAACACCAGCTCAGTGATATTTGGCTTTCTGTTCAGCCTGTGTATTGCTGAGCGGGTATTAAATCCACCGTGAATCCCCCGCTGAATGGAGAAAAAGTCCTTAAAAAATGGCTAAATTGGTCCCAAAAAGTCATTAAAAGGTCCATCAATAAAAAGCAAGTGGAAGAGTGGGAACCCTGAAGGAGTTCCACTGCATTCATTCAGTTGACATGTTGGAGGATTTTCTTTTGTGCAAATGTAAAATCTAAGCAGCTTCAAAGGAAGTGGCTTCAGTAATTGTGATGCAGTTTTGGAAATTGTGTTTCATAACATAAGAGCATGAACAGTACGGCAGTGGCGGATGCTGGTCTGTCGAGGAGTGGAAGCTCAATTTCGGCCTATCATCATAAAATGTGTCCGTTTATTTATACGTGAATTCTACTCTCCGTTCCTTTTCAAGAAAATGATCTGTGACCCTGTCATACCATCACGGTTTCTTTTCCAGGGACTTAACTAGTGTCTTATAACTACAGCAACTAGTTCCTCATTGCATTTGGATGTCTGTGTTACTAATTACGACAACAACAAATAATAATTTATATAATGCTTTCTCTAATAGGTTTTTCCTTCCATGTCCCCTTGAATCAACAGGTCTTTCTCCCGCTTATCTCTTATCCCCCATCTCTGTGTTATTTGTTGTCAGGTATCCGTGGAGAGCTTAATGTCCTGATCAAAGTACAGCTCTTCAATGACTTGAACCGCTTCAGACAATCCTCCTGTGGAGTCAAGTTCTTCTGCAGTGTGTTGACTCGATCTTACAATACTGCTCAGAAAATTATACAGTGAAACCTCTGAAGGACCAACATAATGACTGTGTCTAATGTGTTGTCTTATATTATTTTGTCATTTTATGTTAACATTTCTTTTGATGGCGGCGCCCGCAGCGGCTCCTCTTGTTTTATGTTGTCTTGAGAGGGAAGACATTTCATCTGTGCTGTATGTTCCACATACACCACATTTGACAATAAAATTGTACAGTACTTGACTTGATAATAGCTTTCAGTAGGGCCGATATTACGAAACAAAATTACGAGACACAATATTCATTATAGATTTATTGCACTTACAATAAAGTCAAATAAAGTCTGAATTAATATGAAAGTCAGTACATTTATGTGGTTCAGTTCGAAACACGTCGTCTTACGATGCCAACATTCCAAAATTCTACCCAACAAGCGTGACATAAACATAAGTCGGTCAGTCATAAATTAAAACAAAAATGCAACCAAATCTGTGGTTTTACCGCTTGATTTTTTTCAACCAATAGGAAACATTGATATAAATATATAATAAAAACATGGATCAAACATATATACGTCGCCATGGAAGTTGACACAATTTCACGCTGGGGAAAAAATAAAGATCGATTATCATTTATTTATTCTATTAACAAAGGGCTACAATAAACAGCAGAAAATGTATTCGTGAAAAATGTTTTTTTATTTTTATTTCTTCACCCTCAAGGCCACATTAGCCATACCTAATTTCAACTATTGGACAACATTCATCTATTTTCCAATCCGCCTTATCCTCCTGGAGCCTATCCCAGCTGCCTCTGGGCAGTGGTCGGGGGACACCCTGAACCAGTTGCCAACCAATCACATAGAGATGAACAACCATCTGCGGACAATTTTGAGTGTTCAATCAGCCGGCCATGCATGTTTTTGGAATGTGGAAGGAAACCGGAGTACCCGGAGAGAAAAAAAACACACACAGGCCCGGTGACTATTCTACTATTCTAAAAACGTATAAACACACCATTCAGGAGGTATGTGGTGCCAACTGGAGATTAGGATGTGCAACACTTCAGTCTTCCAATCTTGGGTCATGATTAGCAGCCAGATTTCACAAGAGATTCAACAGATTTCAGTGACAAATTGAACATATTTAATGATTTGAATATTTTGAGAGGTGAAGCTGAAAAAACAAAAAGGCGCATTTGTTCAGTTTGCGGTGGAGGGAAACCCAGCCCGCAATATCTGCACAACAGGAGCACATTGACCATTTTCACAGTCACAAATGCTTCATTTTCACTCCATATGTACAGTTTAAAAATATATATTTAAAAAATGTCAACAACTTAAGTTTCCTTCCCATGCAATGCAGAAGTCATATTTTCAAAAGAAAGTCTTTTAGTGTCACAGAGGAATTACAAAAGCATTTATCTGACAAAAACACAATGAAGCAACAATCTAAGGATAAAACAGTTGACCGTTATGAAGGATTTGTTGAATCAACAACATTCTGCATTGTTCAACTTTCGGACGCAACCTAATCTTTTGACTCACTGCTCATTTTGTGCACATTATTTGTAATTTTACTTCCTTGCACACATTATTCCTATTTTCCATACCTTCTCTTGCAGCTAAAAAAGTTCCTTGAGAAAAGTGGCCCATGCTTTTGAAAAGAAGGCATTTTCGTAAAACAAGGCATTGCATGAGAAATGGTCAAGGAAGTCTGTCTTTTTATTCACATCGTTACGTTCTGTGTGGCAAACTGGACATATGTACTTTGGAAAAACAAAATGAAAATAAAGAGAAGGAACAACACAGTCCAGCCACATAATAACCCATTAAATAAATCCGACGAAGTCATTTACTGTCTGTTTTTTCTTAGATCAGCAAGCTTTTTAAAAGTTGAATCCAACAGAGTCCTACAAGGCAATGAGAGTCTTTTAAATACTAAATAATTCAGAGATGCTGCATGCTTAGTGTCTGGGACCACTCAGGCGGGGGATACCTTGGGAGAGACAAGAAGACACAATATGTAATTTAATTTCAACATTGTTCCGTGCGCGAGTCTTGCTTTAACCCTTTTCAGCATAACACATACCCAACCCGACACCAAAGGTTACCATCAATTCTCAGAGGCATCCAATGAAATAGACAAGAGTCCAAGTAACCCACCTGGAGTGGACAAGAGAGGAGGGCGAGAACTTTTGAGGGAGGGTGGAGCCCCTCTCGTGGCATGGGAACCTCTTGGGCCCTGGTGACGAGGGGGGAGGGGCTGCATGAGGGGGCTGCAGAGCAAACTGGAGCCACCATAGGAGTTGTGCAAGGATGGCGGTTGTTGCAAAGAGAGCAGTGGGGGAGGCTTGGTTTTCGTATGAGAACCTAAAAGTGAAGAATCCAAACATCGAATTGTGACAATTATTGTGAAAATGACCGATTCGACTCGCTTGGTTTTTCCATATGCCGCCGTACAGGACCTCAAAAAACACTTAACTGGGCAACAGTTAACTACAGTAGTGTAGTAAGCGTAAATGTTCAGTGAAAAACAAGGCAAAGGTTTTAGCCCTCAAAAGTATATACTTCTATTGTAAGCCACTGTCACATTGCACTTCGATATAGAAAAAAATGTATTGTATTGTAAAAATGTATAATTAAATATATGCTACAAATAAATTAAAATATTTTAAAACAGTTGCATTGCACTCAAAAAGTTGATTCAAAATTAACAGTACTGCATGAAAAAGTTTAGGCTACAAACATTACACACAGTTTTAGCATTCAATTAACTTATTCTTTCAACTCTGCGAGAGGGAGACTATATATCACTTGCATCACTCATAAAACCATATAAATGTACCACTTGACCATATAGACCAAGAATGGACAAACTACGGCCTGCGGGCCGGATCCGGCCCGTTGGTCTTTTCAATCCGGCCCTCCAAAGGTTGGGAGGTTGGTACACAATTAAGGTTTGATGTAAATGATTGCATTCATTTCATTTGTACTTGTAATGACAGGCATTTCTACGCCAGGTGGCACAGCAGGTGGCACAGTTACTTGAAGTTGCAGAGCACAGAGAGGGAGGGGGAGACGATACGGAAGCCCACAGTAGCACCAACTCAAGCAACTCCGGCTTGATACGACGGAGTAAGTGTGTCAGCGCCGCTATTTTCTATCATCGGATCCAAAACAGTGACATGCAAGTGACTCTTTATTGCAGTGAGTTTTTCTGGAATTGCGAAAATGTTTTCGTCCTGTAGATCATGGCATCCAAACGAAGAGGAACAGTAATGGCCGCCGAAGAGAAAGTGAAGTGTATCTTATTAAACGAGGCGGGTTACAAAGTACGAAACATTTAGGAGAAGGCTTGGAGTCTGAAAGTCTCAAATCTACGAGACTTTGAAAAACGAGGAAGCGATTCTTGCTCAGTCCGATTCTGGCTATTTCCATGCTCAGAGTGAATTGATGCGGCTTGATGGACAGTTGAGTAAATAAACGTTTCCTGGAATTGTTTGACTGTTATCGTGCTAAAAACTTTCCAGAAACTGGACCGCCAATAGCGATAGCGCTCTGGGCATCGAAGACTTCAAAGCGTCCTGTGGCAACGCTGTCTTGTGTGGTGATCCAGGGGAGGTCAAGTTCGAGACAGTGAGTGAGTGGAAAGAAAGCCACCAGGTCTTTTACTTGTCTAATTTTGGAGCAAATAGTCCTAACTTTGTTCTATTTTGTCATATACCTGTACTCTATGCTGCAGTTTTTGGGCAATATATCGTTGCACTTTGTTGCTTATGTTGTCACACATGTATGTTGTTAACATACGTGACCGTTCATACAGGACATAACGTTTCACTGTTCTCATGAAAAAAAAAGTATGGTAATACTCAAAATAAACCTTAAACGCTTGTAAAATGATTCAAGTATGGAAAAACTGCAATTCCAGTTTCCAAGCAATTGCTTTAGTTGGCGACATAGAACCGACTCGGGCCCGTGTTGTTAGGGCTTCACCTGGTGAAGGTAAGAGTGGCATTGGTGTGGGCGGAGGACAGTCCATTAGCGGGCGCCCTGCCTCACTTGCACACTGAGGAGGCCCAAGCGGGGTCGGGAGAAGGGGAGGCGGCTTTCCCGGTCCTGAAGAGAACATTTTGCCTTTCTGTTCCCTGCCGTTGCTCGCTGGTGACGAAACACAGACAGAGTCAAAGAGATCCCAGAAGAGTAACAGAACCATCAGTGTCGCTGAGATGACCGAACGGCGACACACCTCTTAAGTGTTCCTGCCGGGTGCGGACAAACGCCAGGACGGCTTCCACCTCCTCGGCATAAACGTGCACGCCCTCGGACAACAGCTGGAGGGACAGGCGGATCTCCGAGGGAACGAGGTGGCGCTCAATCTTTTCCCGATCCAGAAATTCCCCAAGCAACTGCGAGGCCTGGGATGCAATGTCTGCGGGGTCCCTTTGTTTACTTTCCTTCCCAACTCCGCGCCTGTGCTCTGCTGCAACAAAATCCATGGCCTGCTCTTTGGGCATGTTGCGGTGGACTGTAGGTGAAAGTGGAGGGTTAACCCAAATGGGTCAGAGGGGGCTCAGGAGGGATGACGTAAAAGTCAACGAGATGGAACATTGAAGTTGTTGCAATGCATTTTTTTTGGGATCTTCACCTTTGGGTTGGTTTTACATTAAATGTCGTCATGAGCTACCCGCTGGTTGGCTTCTGTTTCAGTGTGATGTCGTATGTTGCATTGGTGAATTGTTCATTAGACCCGTGTGTGAAGATATCAGATTTGATCAAATTCATGGACCGACAACCAAATGTTAAAATGTGAGAAATGTGGCTTCATTTTGATTTTTCATCTCAGAGGTGATGGTTGAGAAAGGATGGTAAGTGAATGTTTTATTTCAAATTGACTTGACATGTAGTTTTAATGAAAGTGTGCATTGTATTAAAAATCCAAGTTAATTGGTGACTTGAAGTGCGCTTTATTCCTTTTTCCACAAAACAAAACAAAAAACAATATTTAAGCTGTAAGGTGTACAGCTGAGTGCGGTGCTTTTTTTTTTTTTTAAGGAAAACTACAATTTGCTACAAATTTGATTTTAAACCCAGCTAGGAAATAAATCCCAAACCACTATCTGACACGGGGAGCAATCTTTAGAATTTGGATGGCACATTTGGAAGCAACTCGGGATGGGCGTGATACTTGATTAGGTGGTCCATTGACCATTAAGATGTCTTCATTCTAGGGATTAGGGACTTGATTGTTCTGAATTGAATCAACATGGAGTGCATAACAGTACTTGGCAATAACCAGCAAGAGATTTTGTTGATTCTTTTGCAATTATCGAAAGAAGCCGACGACTACTTTTTCTTGTGGGAGGGAATGGTGGGGTCACCTTTTCCTGCCATCTATGACTAATGCAAAAATGTTTTCGAATCAATATCAAGTACAGTCAAACTTCGGTTTTCGTACTTAACCCGTTCCAGAAGACTGTTCAAAAACCGAATTGTTCGAAAACATGTTTCCCATTGGAATCAATGTAAAAAATTTTAATCGGTTCCAAGTCAAGAAAACAACTTTTTAAAACCACTTTTTTTTATAATTTCACACCATAAACTGTACACATGTAATAGGAGAGCAGGTAATATGTAAAATACTGTACAAACAAACTGTAATGTTTTATTTTCACCAATTTTAACATTAACACAGTAACATAAAAATTGAAGGAACATCTCTCTCTCTCTGAACAATACAAACTCGTCTGCTCACAATAGATGCTACACGAGGAAGCTGTTTCTGTATGATTATTGCATAATAATGAGACACCAGACACCAGAGTGTTGATTATGTGCTGCTGTATTGAAAACTGCCAGCCGTAAACAAACGCACGCAAGCACTTCGCCCGTGCTGCTGGGGCAAACCATTCTGAAAAGAGGTGGGTTTCACTCCCCTAAAAGAAGCGTCTCACCAAACACGTCTGCTTTTTTTATTGAACAATACAAACTCGTCTGCTCACAATGGGCGCTACACGAGGAAGCGTTTCACCAAACACATCTGCTTTTTTTCAAAATCTTGATTGAACCTCTCCCTCCCTTGTGGTTTCTTTCTGACTTCCGGGTTGAGTGAACGCTAGCGCGTTTGGCTGCCGCTGCTCAGCCGCATTGTGTTTTATTGTTCTGGTTCCTGATTGTAAAGTGTCCTTGGGTGTTTTGAAAGGCGCTTATAAATAAAATGTATTATTATTATTATCATACAAAAACATCTGCTCACAATGGACGCTACGAGGAAGCGAAGCCGAGAGGAGTGAAGCGACGCATTCAAGTGCGCTCAGTTCGAGAACCGAAATTTGTTCGTCATCCGAGGCATAAAAAAATCGAAATTTGTGTTCGAAAACCGAATTGTACGAGAACCGAGACGTTCGAAAACCGAGGTTTGACTGTACAACTTTATTGTCAAATGTGCAACGTACAGCACAGATGAAATTTCCTCCCTCTTAAACAGACAACGAGAGGAGCCGCTGCGGGTGACCGCACCACCATCAAAAGAACGCGTGTGTGCGTATATATATATATATATATATACATATATATATACATATATATATATACATATATATATATACAGTGAAACTCCTCTACAACGAAATCATGTTTGCAGCAAGAAATTATTCACAACAGGGTGTTTTTCACTGTAGCAAATTTTAAACAGGAAAGTGGGAATGGTGTTAATGCATGAAGATTTTTTCACACTAGGGGGTATTTTCACCCATGTAGATTTCGTTGTAGAGGAGTTTCACTGTATATATATATATATATATTATCTATCTATCTCTATATATTTCTATACGTATATACATACATACGTACATATGTATATATATATATGTGTGTGTGTCTATATACTGTATATATATATATATATATATATATATACACACACATACATATATATGTATGTATATATAATGTATGTATGTATATATGTATGTATGTATATACATACATGTACTTATAATGGAATTCATCATAAATTTCCTCCACAGTCAGTCAAGAAAATGCCATCAGATGCCCATCCACAGAGACACGCTCACACATGATGCTCCATGATTAACATGCCAATCCGCTCCAAATAAAGCAGAGCAGTCGAGAAAGCTCAAATCTGGGCATGTGACTGAAATGTGCTCAGCTATGGATGTCGAGAGCCTCATGGCTGAGCTGGGTAATTCGTCTCATGCTTCATTTTAGTTTTCTTTTCTACAAGCTGGATAAGAGAGGCATGAAGAGGAAACAGAAGTTGGAATAAAATGTCATTTTCTTGAAACACTCGTCGTATGCCATTTTGGGGCTGAGTTCATCGATGTACGCAATGTCAACTGTGGACATAATGCAGTGCGGTTTGAGATGTAAGAAAGGGGATGTGAAGACTTTTGGGGGTTGATTTCAATAATAATAATGAAAGGTATCAAAATGTACATTTGAATTCTTTTGTGTTGTGTTTGTAGATAGTTTGGATGACATTTTGACAAGATTTTGTGTGTGTACCGTACATTGAATGCTGGTGGTGGTGGTTGGGGGGGGGGGCTTAGAAAAGGGATGGAGATTTGTCATTGGAGGTGATTCTGAGGGGCGGGGACTTACTTTTGAGGGGCTCTGAGAAAATGATAACAGTGCAGGAGGACAAAGCTACGTTTGTCTGCTCCACCAGAATACATAACGGGGAGCCAACACCTCGGACATCCTGCAGGGCTTGCGTCAGGCCCGACTCCGCCTGCAGGAAGAGCATTTCCACTGACAGGCCACGCTCCTGCAAGCACTGGTTTAGCGATTTGGGGTAATCCCTTTGAGAGGAAGAAAAACATGTTAACCCAACACCTCGATGTTGACTGACTCAACTGGAACGACCAACCGAAATCAAATTAATGCAACGCAGCAGAGACATTAGCTTGAGGTGACATTTTGCTTTGGAAGTGTTTTCGAACCCAGTTAGATGCAGACTGAGAAGGTCATGTTTGGAGTGGGTGAGTGACAAACATCAATTTTGCGGTCCATATCAGGTGGCTCAATTGGACAGTAAACTATGAATGGAGATGATTTCCATGTAATGTTGTGATGACATTGTGAACTTTGTGCATGTGTATCATTTTCCCGTGCTATCCATCAATCCAGATGAGAATAACTTGAAATGGAAATTTTTGTTGGCCAAAAAGTCAAGATTCATTTTTGCCGCGGTTGAGTGGCGAACAACAACGTTTCAACCATAGTGTCAAATGACGTTTTTGTGAGCTTTTTGTCTTATAACTAAGAAGTGTGTGTGACAGTGTTTGCGTGAGGGGCTCGAGCAAAATATTTAAGAAAGAATGCATCTTTCCACTGAGTGGCGGCGACTGGAGATTTTATGTTTATCGGTCATATTTGAAATGAGGGGAATGTACTTTGGTGTGAAACTCACGCAAGTGGGCAATTGAAATGACGTTATTAATGTTCTGTTTTTGCACGAGCAATTGAGTCAGAAATGTGAAGATGTTGCTGTGATTCGAGCCTTTCATTTCCCTCTGTCAGAATCTGTGATTCAGAACTTTTGTTGTTGAACAACAATTAAAAATGGTAGGCAGCAAAAAAAAAAAAAACAATTCAAGAAAGGAATAAATGTTAAGCAGAGTCTGCAAGCAAGGTATCATTTCAACAACCTTTAAATATTCCTTGTTTCGGTTGTTTTTTTGGGGGGTGGGGTTGCCCCATTCATAGGACTAAATGTGAGGTGAGAAAAAAGAATACATGTACTGTATTTGAAACAAAAGAGCACTATTGTTCTAAAATTAAATGGAAGATTTGCAAGAAATAATTCAGTATATCACATTTTAGATTGACAACTTTTAGCGTGTAAATGTATCGGAAGAAACAGAGGGTTTTTTTCTGTTGTGTGGTGATGTCAATACATTTTGAGGCAGTGCTAATGCCAACTCCATGAAGATATCAAGTCATCCAAAAGAACCCTCTGGAGGAAGCTTGTGAAATCAATACAACAGCTTGGTGACTATTTTTGGACCCAAAGTGTTGGAAACCATTTCTGTGGCAATCAGAATATTTGCAATTTGTACTTACAGGCACTGGCTGGTCACTGAGATGATCACACAGTCAGCAGCCGTTTGATCCTCCTGCACTTGTCTGTAGAATTTCTGGTACAAGGCTTTCCGTCTGTCTGCGGGAGTGTTCTCGGGCTTGGCTGGACGAGCCACAAGATACAGAGGTTGATGAGGAACGGGGAGGAAACAGGCACGTGGATGAAACCTCAAATATTGGTCAGGATAATGACAAGAGTTTCTGAAACGCAGTGAATCTCTGCATCTTCGCTGTTCAGCATTCACAGTTTTTGGGGAACCAAACAGTATCCTCTGCTTAAAGTGGAAAATTCTGCTATTTACTCCTTTTCCACGTAGGCCAAAGCAACTTAAGTGTTCTTTGGCGCCATCTGGTGGAATCTTGGTGTCGTTACATTTAACCAACAGTGTTTTTTTTCATCTGCGTTTGAAATATTAGACCAGTAATTTTGTGTTTCTTGTCTGCAAATTTGTCACAACCTACAGATACATTGACATTGTGCAGATGCATAAGCGTTCAATTCTTCAATTAACACAGAAGAGCAATTTCTTGCCGTCGGTCGGGAGTTGAAAGAGTCGATTTGTTTCGTGTTTATTGAGCAGTTGTGCAGTTCAACAATTTTGATGTAGCTTGAGATAAATCAGCACATAAGAAACCCCAAATGATCCGACTGACATTGCCCTGACATCCACAGCTGGAATTGTGAGCCAGTTCATCTTGAAGTCAATCCAACCATAACACTGGTCCCACAGACCACAACGGCATTGTCCCATATTGATTTTATTTCACCAATCAGCACGCTGTGTGTCTATTATTTTCACAAAGCCAATTCCAATGAAGTTAGGACATTGTGTTTAACATAAAATCAGAACACAAACACCTCTCATGAAATGGCATTAATGTCTTAAATATCATCACGCTTAAGAATTCAACAGTCTTGTTTTGAGTCGTTGAAAAGTCACGCAGAATTAATGTGATTCAAAGACAGCTATAATGTACGGTGACATTTCATGACTTCCAAATGACAGCAACCAGGAATATCATGTGAGGAATGTATTTGAAGAACTTTGGGGAATTCTCACCATTGAGCTTTGCACCGTCATACTTGACACTGCCACTGTAGTTTTGCTTCTGCTCCAGTTCTTTGTAACTGAAAGAGAGATGGTAAACATGCAATTAATTGTGTGTGTATGAACACAAAGACACTCATAAGGGTAGCGTTTTTGTCAATGTCATCATTGATCAAATCTGCAAAATACATTACAACGAACAATCTCATTCACTCAAGCGATGTTCTGTGCTGCCATTTTAATCATGCAAGGTTTCTCAGCATATCGAGTCAGATTTTCCCCCCCAATGCATTTCAATGGGTGTCAAATACATATGTACATTTCGATGACTGGGACATCTGGCTGGCCGTTGCATCACAACGGTCGGTCTGCCCGGGGCGCTTGCCGGCAGATTGGACGAGGGTATGTGGAGTAGCATTTCAGTCCATTGATAAAAATATTAAGTCCAAGTACCCGTGACATAACTGATCCTCATTGGGATAATTGAGTTCCACAAACCTGTCCAGGGCATCCTTGAGATCTTCGCTCCTCTCCTCCCTGCTTGGATACTGTGCACTTCTCCGGAACAACCTCAACGGCTGGGTGCTGTACCACAAAATACACATGCATAAAGAAATGTTTCATGGGCCCAATTTTAATGGGAATTCTGTAATTTGTAGGGAGGACGCAAATATCTCAAAATAATTCTAATTATATTTTTTTAAAAAAGGAATAAAGTAGGTTGACCACTTGCACTAGGCCATTTTATAACTAGCTCGCATGCTGAACAATGTGGGCAACCCCGGCGTGAAGCCTGAGGAATACATCACAATCAAATCTTTAGGCCTGACTTTGATGCATCCCTTTGTTCCTTTTATTATCATTTAACAGCCCTCATTTATTCCAAAGTCAACTCAATTGTTTTGTAGAGCACTTTAAAACAACCACCGTTGCTGTACTTGTAGCAAAAATAAATCATACAACAACAAATATGGTCAAAACAATAAATTAATGAAGATACTCCCCACTCCCACCTCCCACACACAGAAATTGTAAACCCCCAAAACCAAGTCACATCCTGAGTCAAAAGCGAAAGAATAAAAATGTGTCAGATGAGTTTCTAAGATGGGCAGCGGTGGGGCTAAGCGGGAAGTAAACGGAAAAGGCTTGATCCTCTGCTGTTTTGATTTGGCGCTATTAATACATAAAATAACATTGAATTGAATCGAGTTCCACAAACCTGTCTAGAGCATCCTTGAGATCCTCGCTCCTCTCCTCCCTGCTTGGATACGGCGCACTTCTCCGGAACAACCTCAACGGCTGAGCGCTGGATCACAAAATACAAAGGCATAAACCAAATGTTTGGAGTTAACATTTTAACTGGAGCTCGGTAATCTGTAGGGCAGACGCAAAGGTGCGAGCGTGCGCGTGAACGTGGCCGTCTGCTTTGCATTTGGACTCACCAGGCGGATGCTAATGCTAAAGCGAAAATAGCAATATACCGACTGACCTCCCGTTTGGGTTCCCCTGCTGCAGTCGAGAAGTTTGGGATGCTTTCGGCCAAGCCGACATTTCACCGGAATCCCAAAGTCCAAAAGCAGCGAGCTCAACAGCCGGTCGAGTAGATAAAAATTGTCGAGTGCTTTCTCCTCTCGCGTGGGGAAACAACAAGCCCAGAGCCTCCAATAGAGACGATGAACAAAAGCGATCGGGATTTGATGAACAATGTGCATTAACGCCACCTGCTGGGCTGGAGTATGAGTCAGGGTACGCTTGTGCCGAAGCACAATGCCGTCGTACTAAGGAAGAAACAAATATGATTCATGAACCCTGTTTCTCTCAAAAACGAAATAGCACTTTAAACTGATCGATTTCTAAGGCTAAACACCATAAGCATACCCCCTCTCTTCCTTAACTCGACGTAGTTTTGCCCTGCTCATGTCCTACCTTTGACAGTAACAAATACTGTATGTACAACACTTAACTATGGATATGCATTGTTGTGTCCTACTGGAGTAGGGGAAATGAAAGACCAAAGCAAACATGATCAGTTTATGCCAACAAACCTTCGCAGAGATGGCAAAAAAACGGAAGTGGCATCCTCTCTAAAGCAGGGGTCACCAACGTGGTGCCCATGAGGCCCAATAGCACGCCAGTAAATAGGATTGTGATTTGCTAGTAGAAATTCTGATTTAATAATGCAATTTATTTTGTCATTTTTTGTTATTAACTTCTTTTGATGGCGGCGCGGACACTCACAGCAGCTGCTCTTGTTTTACGTTGAGAGGGAAGAAATTGCATCTGTGCTGTAGCACATTTGACAATAAAGTTGTATTCAATTCAATTCAATTCAATTCCAACACTGGCAGTATTGTGAGACATCTTTATAATGGCCAGAGCCTGAAAATTAAAATAATTAAGGTAAGATAACTTTTATTTGTCCCACACTGGGGAAATTTGCAGTCTACAGCAGCGAAATTGGGGAGGAAGAAAAAACCCAGTGTTTCATTGTACAAAATAAAACTATACACAGTTCAATATAAGTGCAATATAAAATAAAGCATTAGCAATGTATTTGTAGAATAAATATAACAAATTAGCAATAGCATAGAAAACACAGCATACGATGGCTGTGCTATTTACAATGGTTACAGGTTTTCACGTAAGTTTATTCAGCAGCCTGACAGCAGTCGGTAGTGTTGTGTTTAATAAAACGCGTGGAGTCGGACTTTGTGCTCACTGTCCTTTATTCTCAGTAGCCACCTTTTATCTCAATACTTTGGCAACCGCCCACTTTACGGCCGTGACGTCACGCCGTCGTAACATGACCCTATGGCTGTGGTTATATGCCACATTCACCCCCCCCTTTTATAAAAGTGCAAAAACATTCAAACATATTAATAGTGCACAACTTCAAAGCCAGAACATGGCCAACCTATCTGGGTAAACAGGGTAGACTACCCATTTACCCGCATAGCCATGTGGTTTATTCTGCCACATAATCAGACTATGTAGTCCCTGAGATACAGGGGCTGCCGACGAGCCCGAACAGGGCGGCGCCTCGGTCCGAGGGCGTCAGCCGGCACTTCGAGTTCGGGTGGGATTCCTGGGGCTACCGGAGGGAGATCCCAGTCCCCGGCAGTGTGGCGCGGATCAGCCGCCGCGGCGAGTTCTTGTGCTGATGGTGGGTTGACGCGCCTTAGGCGACTGGCATGCCAACGGGAGCCGTCAGCAAGGAGGAAGGTAGCTGGGCCCAATTGTGCCATTATCTGTTGGGGTGAGGACCAGAAGGATAGCAGCTTGTGGGACCGATGCGGCCGGCGGATACGGACCCAGTCCAACACCTTGAGTGTGTGTCCTCTCACCCGATGTGCCCTGTCGTAGCGGTGCTTCATCCGGCGTTGCGCCTCTGCCACCATGTCGCCGACAGAGGGTCCTGCTGCTGGAGGGCCTGGAGGATCCCTGCTGGGCGGCCGTAGTCGATCCATGGGAAGTTGGAGTTCCCGTCCGAGCATCAGAAGGGCTGGGGAGCTACCTGTCGTGGCATGTGGCGTCGCTCTGTAGTGCTGTAGTGTGTTCTGCAGGGCCGTGCTGAATGGGAGACCTTCGGTCAGATGTGCTCTCAGGCCGTTCTTGAGGGTCTGGTTGAACCTTTCCACGCCCCCATTGGCCTGCGGGTGGTACAGGGCCGTCCTGATGTGCTTAATCCCTCTCTCCCCTGTGAAGGCAGCGAAGTCAGCCGAGAGGAACTGGGGCCCATTGTCTGTGGTAATGGTGTCTGGCACACCCCAGCGGGCAAACAGGGAAGAAAGAAAGTCAGTGGTTTGCTGTGTGGTTACTGACCCCACGGGGAGGACCTCCGGCCACTTGGAGTGGAGGTCGTAGGCCACCAACAGGAACCGCTGGTGATGAGGAGTGCCATGGAGCTCCCCACAGATGTCCACCTGGATGTGGGACCACGGCGTCGCTGGCCATTGGAGGGGCTGCAAAGGTGGTGTCGGGGGTGGGCCCGTCTTACCGCTGGTCAGGCAGGCGGCGCAGTCCTTGACCATCGTTTCAATGTCCCTGTCGATGCCTGGCCACCAAACCAGGGTCCTGCAGCGCTGCTTCACTCTCACAATGCCCAGGTGACCGTCGTGTGCCATGTTCAGGATGCGTGCTCGTAGAGAGCTGGGGATCACCGTGCAGAGCCCCCGAGCGACGCAGTCACCGTTCCAGCAGGAAAGGTCGTCTCTGACCCGGTGGTAGGGCGCCAGCTCCTCTGGCACCTTCGCAGGCCAGCCCTCCTGGATAAACGTGCGGAGCTGTGAAAGCACGGGGTCCTGTGCAGAGGCCGCCTGGAGCTCCTGCAGGGAGACTGTTGTTCGGAGGGGCTCGTGCAGCATGAGGACCAGCTCTGACTCTGAGCCGTCCGGGGCGGTGTCTGGCGCTGAGGTGGGCGTGGCCCTGGAGAGCAGATCAGCCACAACGTTTTCTCTGCCGGGTGTGAACACTGTCGTGAAGTTGTAGGCCTGCAGTCTCTCTGACCACCGGTACAGGCGCAGCGGTTTGTGTCCCGATCCTGCCGTGGCCAGGAGGGCTGTGAGTGCTTGGTGGTCGGTCCGGAGCGTGAAGTGCCGCCCGTAAAGGTACATGTGCCACCGCTCGCACGCCCAGACGCAGGCAAGCGCTTCTCTCTCCCCCACCGAATACCTCTGCTCCGTGGGAGTCAGAGATCGTGAGGCAAACGCCACGGGACGTTCAGTCCCCCCGTGCAGCTGGGACAGGACCGCCCCTACCGCCGTGTTGGACGCGTCGCAGGTCACCAGCGTAGGGCTATGGAGGTCGAAGTGGGCGAGCACTGGAGGGGAGGTGAGCTGTGTCTTCAGCTGGCGGACTGCCGCGGAGCACATGGGTGTCCAGGACCAGGGGGCATCCTGTTTGAGGAGTGCGCGTAGTGGCGCCGTGGTCTCTGAGTAGTGTGGAAGAAAACGCAGGTAGAACGCCGTCATGCCCAGGAATGAGGACAGCTGCGCGGGGCAGGAGGGCTCAGGCAGGCGTAGGATGGCTTCCACATTTGAGTGGAGCGGGCTGAGGCCGTCGGCATTCAGGCGAAACCCCACAAACTCGATGACCGGCGCGGAGAAAATGCATTTCTCGCCGTTCAGCGTGAGGTTGTGTTGGGCGAGCACCTCTAGAACCCTGGTGAGGCGGTCGTCGTGTGAGGCTGCTGTCGCGCCGTGCACCACTATGTCATCCAGGTACACAACCACGCCAGGGATGCCGGCGAAGATGGTGGCCATGATCTTCTGGAAGCAGCTGGGGGCAGAGCTAAGCCCAAAAGGCATGCGGGTGTACCTGAAAACGCCCATGTGTGACACGAAAGCGGTGAGGTTGCGGCTCTCTGGGTGCAGCAGAACCTGCAGGTAACCCTGGCGGAGGTCGAGCTTTGAGAAGACTGTGGAGCCGTGAAACTTGGCAGAGAGCTCTTCTGTAGTGGGCAGAGGATATTTATCTGGTATCACCGCTTTGTTCACCTGTCTGAGGTCGATGCAGGGGCGCAGGCCGCCCGTCTTCTTCCGTGCCACCACTAGGTTGGAGATCCATGGCGATGCGTCCACTCGTTCGATTATGCCAGCGTCCAGAAGTTTCTGCAGCTCGGCTGAAACATCAGCACGTAGGGCGAGGGGCAGGCGGCGGAGAGGCTGAATGACTGGAGTCACCTCCGGGTTCAGGAGCGGCTGGTGGTTGAAGGCGGTGAGGCAGCCCAGTCCAGCGAACAGCGAGGGCCAGCGGTGCAGCCAGGGCGTGGTGACGGTTAGTATGGTGGCACCCATGTTGTCTGTAATGGAGAAGCCCAGGGCACAGAACAGGTCGAAACCGAGGAGGTTGGCGCCCTTGCGGGACACCTGAAAGGTGAAAGCTGGGAGAGTTCTAGCGCCATAGCGCACGGAAAAGGTCGCAGTGCCAACCATGTCGATCTTGGTGTGTCCATAACCAAACAGGTCTTCCGTGCCAGGTTTAACAGTCATTCGTGGAAAAAGTCGCCGGACCGTGGCCTCATTCAGGAGTGACTTGGAGGCTGCGGTGTCCAGCAGCAGTGACAGACACACGCCGTCCAGCTCGACTGCGCACCACTTGAACGGCTTGTTGCAGGCGCCCACCGAGTGGATGGTGGTGGAGCCAGATGCGTTGGTTAGGTGGGGCCCGGGGTCCACAGGATTAGAAACAGAGCGGCAGACTTTAGCAAAGTGGTTCAGCCTACCGCAACGTTGGCATCTTTGTCCTAGCGCCGGGCACGCGGGCGCACGTGTGCGGTGTGATGAGGAGCCGCAGTTCCCACAATGTTGCCTCATCGTGGCGCCTCGACGTCCCGCGACGTTTACCTCCGGCTCGTCGAGAGGAGCAGTGGTGTCGGGAGTGGGGCCGTGAGAGCAACAGTACGAGATGAAAGAGGCAGATGTGGAGCGAGGTGGGGAAGGGCTGGAGCTGGGTCCGAGGCGGCTAGCCGGGATGCTAACAGGGCCGCAGACTCGAGCTGGAAAGCCATTTCCACCGCCCTAGACAGCGACGTGTCGTCCGGCGATAAAAACAGCTTCTCCCGCAGTTTAAGGTCCGTCGTGTGTTCGGCTAGCTGGTCCCTAATCATGTCGCCCTCCAGATCTCCGAACCTGCAGAGGCTGGCTAGTCCCCGGAGGTCGGCGACGTAATGGTGGACCGACTCACCGGGCCGCTGTCGACGCTGCCGGAAGATAATCCGCCGTGCCATGACGCTCTGTGGAGCAGCGAAGTGTCCGGAGAGCAATGCCACACAGTCCGAAAATTTCGTGGCCGGTCCGAGGGTGCGAAAGATGCGTTGGCCCTCACAGCCCAGGCTATGGACAAGCATTGCCCGCCTTCGCGCGTCGCTAGCGTCGGCTAGCCCGAAGGCTTCAATAAAGGTCTCGAAGGACTCCAACCAGCGGGACCACGGGACTGGCGGCTCGCCAGGCAGGGCGAGGAACGGAGGAAGAGGCGAGAGTGGAAGCTCCATCCTTGTCGCCAAATGTTGTGTTTAATAAAACGCGTGGAGTCGGACTTTGTGCTCACTGTCCTTTATTCTCAGTAGCCACCTTTTATCTCAATACTTTGGCAACCGCCCACTTTACGGCCGTGACGTCACGCCGTCGTAACATGACCCTATGGCTGTGGTTATATGCCACAGGTAGGAATGAGCGGCGGTATCTCTCCTTCTTGCAGCGCGGGTGTAACAGTCTCTGGCTGAAGGAGCTACCTAGTGCTGTCAGGGCGGGCTGGAGCGGGTGGGAGGGACTGTCCATCATAGCTTTTAGCTTAGCTAGCATTCTCCTGTTGCCCACCTCCTCCAGAGTGTCCAGGGAGCAGCCCAGGACAAAACTGTTTTAAGTTGTTGAACAGAGTAAGTATTCAGAATAACACATTCTAATATTATTAAATGTAATTTGGACAGATTGTATCAAGTACACATGAAGTAGCTCCCACTCTCAATAAGGTTGGTGACCCCTGCTCTAAAGGTTACATGCAGGTGACACAAGCACGACATTGGACCAAAGATCATCCTTGATTTTGAAATCCTCTTATTTTGTAGTTGTTTAATCTTGCAGGGGCCCCTTTAAATTTTCCTCCCGTGTATCGTTTCTATATGTGACTGACAATTTGTTTATATATTAATTCTTGAAAACACATTTTATTTGCAATACATTATCTTAAAAATATATATTTTTAAAATTATAAAATACTACTACTACAAGATACAGATCCCAAATGTATTTGTGAAAGATCCTTTTGACATTGCCTATTTTCTATAATGGAAAGGTGGTTATAATTTTTCATTTCGCTTTGAAAAAAAAATGCACTCATATTGCTGTGAGCATCCTTTACTGTCCCTGGGTGGCAGACAAGCATCTCGTCGAGGACTTTGGACATATACGTTACAGTATTTTGTATTGGGAATGCACGACATCATATTACCGGTAAATCATCGCTGAGGTCTTTTTCTTCTAGTGAGAAAAGTGCATTGTACAAGTTTACTTGCTCATTGCAAGAACCTAATTGATTTTGTACAGTTGCCCCAACTAGTAAAGACAAACACAGGGAAACCACGGAAGTTGTGTCTTATAATTGAATGTATTGAGATTACAACATCACCTTCATTTTGTGACAATTTCTAATAATATATTCATGTATGATAAATACCAATAGGCACTTTCAGCAAGTCTGGCAATATTGAAGCCACAGTATAGTGTCTAAATTACAAAAGGGTAAAAATAAATAATGCATTTCAAGAAGGATTTTTTTTATTGTTTTAAAATGTCTTTACTGTACAGCATATATTCATATTGTACAAAATGGAGCATCAATGTTCAAAAATCCTGCGTGGACAAAACATGAAGTACGCATCGTAAGTGCAATGAACTGGTGAGAGGAAACAAATGTGTCCTAATAATTGGTCTGCTATATGAAAATAATTAGCAATTCCGCTTACGTTATTTTAAAGCTGGTTTCGCTCACAATTATAATACGGCTGTGTGACAAGTGAATGACAGGAATGAAGACAAAAAAAAAATTATACAACACATTGACTTAAATGTGCTGTCCTCCAACCCAAATTAATTTAATGGTCTTTGCGACGTGACAAATATGTGGTGAATGTTAAAACGTCAATCGTTGCCGTTTAACATGGCTACAAAGCAGTTTCTAGGTCAAAGTGGAAGCACAAGGAGAAATACTGTATGCACACAGGATCTTTGGAGAGCAACTATCTCATCTGAGTTAACTCAGAGGAAGTAACTGAATGCATCACCTTACCAACATTTACTAAGTTCACTGGTTTGCCGTACAGCCGCATCAAAAACAGGACAGCATTGGACATGTAAGCATCGAAATGAAGCCTCCTTAAGTTCCATATAATATACATTCACAAGGCAGTCAAATCCCTTCTTCAAATCCCGCAGCCTCCTTCGCAGTGGAGGCACCCATACATCGAAATGGAAAGAAGGCAGCAATAAGCCTGCCGATATGAACGTGAAGGAACAATCGTACACAGGATCCCAGATTTCGGTCTTGCTAATAATTTCGTGCAGCGACACATTAAATTTCTCTCATTGTGAGATTATTTACTTCATGACGCAGATTTAACTCCATTTTCAAGTTTGCTTTCCTTCTCAACCTGACAAAGTGGGACATTTTCAGCTTGAAATCAGTTCTGTCACCAGGTTTATTTTTCATTTACACCGTTAGTGCCCGTATAATTCCTGATGAGTTTATTATAAATATATTGTTTTTTTTACATTTTATTTGTGATTGGAAATTGCATTGTACTCATACACTGTTCGAAAAAAGAACTGTTGTGATCTGTTTTTGTTCCTCAAGGTACAAGTTTATGTACACTGCAGTGTTCACACCCGAACTCCCGAGCACAAGTATGTATTATTTTGGCTAGAAAAGGTACTGAAATGGTCCAAACATGGCAAAGGGACCATTTCGGTACCTTTTTTCTTTTTTTTTTTACAATGTGAGGGTACAAACAGGTGCTCGGCCAATCTGCAAAAGGACCAGTTAGGATATTAGTCAAGACCAGCGATGGGCAATAAAAATGCATGCTATGCTGAACTTTTGGCGCCAAATGATCTTTAACCCTCTCAGGCTCAAATTAATTTCTCGTAACAGGTCAAGTCTAGGTCAACTCCGGTCCTGGAGCGTTGCTGTCCTGCATGTTTTCCAAGTCTCCCTGTTGCAACACACCCGATTCAAATGATCAGATCATCAGCAAGCTCTGCGGAAGCCTGACATTGAACCTGCTCATTTGAATCAGGTGTGCTGCAACAGGGAGACTTGGAAAACATGCAGGACAGCGGCCCACCAGGACCTGGGTTTGACGCCTATGGTCTAGGTACTTGGTTGTTGCAAATCTGCAACGCCTTCCCTGAGAGGGTTAATCATCCATCCATCAATTTTTTTAATCCGCTTGGCCTCACAATGGTAGCGGGGCATGCTGGGAGCCCACCCCAGTTGTCTTCGGGCAGTATGCGGGGTACACCCTTAACTCATGGACAGCAAATCGCAGGGCACGCAGACAACAACCATTCGTGCTCACAATCACACCTAGGGACAATTTAGTGTTCCATTAACCTGCCACGCATGGTTTTGGAATGCGGGAAGAAACCCGGGTACCCGGAGAAAACCCGCACAGGCACAGGGAGAACATGCAAATTCCACATAGGAAGGCCAAAGCTGGAATCGAACCCTGCACCACTGCACTGTGAGGGCGACGTGCTAACCGGTCGACGACAGTGCCGCCAGTCTTTAATCATCATCGTTTAAGTGTGGCCGTAATCACTCATGTCACATGTTACATGTTTTTAACGTGCCTGAGTTGTGTGCCAAACAGTAATGTCCCGGTGAGTTCGGCTGAACCACTGTGTTGAAATAGTCTCAATTAACAAAATGCCACAAAATCAATCATGGCTGACAACATATCAACATTCATCTTTACGAATGGAGATGACGGTTTAAAGTGCTGATGTGATGTCTCCCATTTTGTGGTGAATGGCGTTACAACATTACAACTTAAGTTGTGGTAGGTGAAGCAATTTTTTTGGTTGCCCATCCCTGACCAAGGTAGTACCTGCTTGTGGTCCACATTTGTCTACAAAGGATACAAATATGTACCTTAGGCTTCGTTTTATTTGTCTTCTAACAGTACAAATTGTAAGGGTCCTATTATGTACCCTTGTGGGTACTGCAGCACTAGCAAGCCATTGGACCCATAAAGGTACAAATTCAGCACCTTATTTTTCTGACAATGTATGAGAGCAGTCATGAGTGTCTGTTGGTTACTCCTCAAAAAAGGGAATCATACTTCTCAAGACTAACACCTTGCATTTCAGCACAAATCGCCCAAATGTGTTTTTTTGTTTTTTGGACGTGATCTCCTGAAGAGTGAACCGACAGTACATATTTTTTTTTTTCAATCCGCACTTGTCCGGTTGATGTGTATAGTTATTCTTAACTTTGCTCCCTGATTTTATACTTCCTGTGCTTCATTGTGTGTTTATGGACATCATTTAAAGTAGCTTGCAATAATGTCGCAGCACGCTGTTAACTGTCAATAGAAGAGTTTTTGTTGTTGTTGTTGAATCTCAACAGTTGAAGGTTTCCTGAGGGTTAAAGGTTCACATATGGAGGAATTGATTACACACAGAAAATACAGATTTCGGAGCCATAAAGAAATAATGGAAAAGGAAAAAAAAAAGGCCATTACCTTTATAGTCTCTCAATCTCATCTCACGGATTGATGACTGACTGCTCGTTTCCCTAAGATATTACAAATGCATTTTGAATGTTTCACTAGGTTTGGCGTCTTCCCTTTCTCATGACTGTGCAAATCGGTCCAGAAAAACACTTCCTGTTTTTGATACTTTGGATAACTCGCCCAGGAGAATGTTATTCATGTTTTCAGGAAGGGGAATCGTTCACGTGGAGACGAGTTTACAGAGTGGGATGAGGACGAACATCTGCACTCAAAACATAAATGGCTACGCACAGTCCATAAAATGTGAAGTATGACATTTATAAATATTTATTGTGCGAGTGATTCATGACGGTCGAGGTTGAAGGAATGACAGTTACAACAATGTTCCTCATTTGATTTGACTTCTTTTAGACGCCATCAACATATGATGGCCCATTTGTGACCTCCACTCACAAAAACCCCTGCTGAAATTGAAGCACAAGTACAACTGGGACGGACGCATTCAGAAAATAATCCTGTATAAATTGGCAGCAAATTTCAACGATCCCGTGTTAGCACACTGCGGATGAGGTCTGTGTAGCCAGTCTGCCTCTTCTCTTGACAGTAAGAAAAGAGTCTGTATTCCAAAGGACATGCATAATCTCGTATTGCAAGACGGAAAGTTCCTTTAAAATGTTTGGTGAACTCAAATATTTAGATAAAACGTGTAAAGCACAAAATTTCCCACCCTGTTTTATTTTATTCTTAGGCACACATTTCCCAATCTACAGTGTTGTGTCTAAAGTGATGTGCTGGCAAAAAAATACAAAAAAAGAAAACAACTGGATTCAGTAAATAGGATAAGAAACAAAGGAGAAACACTTGTCTTAATCCTGACAGAGGATGGAGGTCACGTTCACTGTGGATCTTCCTCCACTTCCTGCGGCGACGCTGGCCACTCGGGCTCCTCTACTCCCTCCTCGGGATCCTCCCCTTCAACCAGCTCCTCTCTGCTGCCGGGCTCTTCTTCCTCCTCATGAGTCGCCAAAATGGCCTCCGCTACACTGTTCACGTGGACCGCCTCTGCTCCTTGGCCCTGCTTCTGGTCGTCCTCTGCGATCACTTTCTTCCACATCTCGTGGTTCTCCAGCAGGTGATGGGTGATCTGACAGAACACTTTCCTCCTCCTCTTTGCTGCTTTCTCTAAAACAAACAAACAAAACAAAAACATAACTGATTAAACTCAAAATGCAGGGACGGCCACTGGGTATGCATCTAAACACAGTTGAAATGAAATCGTTATGTACCGATTGAATGACTTTGAATCTATGGAAAGGCTTAACGTCTTCAAGTAAATAAAGAGATACAATTTTTGGCCCATGTTGAGATGTCATGTGATGTTACAAGCACACAAAATATGAGTAAGATCAAAAGAAAACAGTGACTTCTAGCATTTTTTTTGGGGGGGGGGGGGGTTGGGAGATTTATGTATGCATTTATTTGGACCCTACTGAGCCATTTTTAACCTAGCACGAGAATGACCATGCTTATACAGTACTTGGTCAAAACATAGTATTTCATACACTTGCACAATGGCATTTTAACAGTCCATTTTTTTGTGGTTTGTTTTGATTTCAAGTCCAATAGTAACGTTGACGTAAGTAATTTTACAACATCCCAAATGAAATATATTTTTATCCCATCCATCCATTTTCTGAACCGCTTAATCCTCACTAGGGTCGCGGGGGGTGCTGGAGCCTATCCCAGCCATCTTCGGGCAGTAGGCGGGGGACACCCTGAATTGGTTGCCAGCCAATCGCAGGGCACACAAAGACGAACAACCATCCACGCTCACACTCACACCTAGGGACAATTTAGAGTGTTCAATCAGCCTGCCATGCATGTTTTTGGAACGTGGGAGGAAACCGGAGCACCCGGAGAAAACCCACGCAGGCCCGGGGAGAACATGCAAACTCCACACAGGGAGGCCGGAGCTGGATTCGAACCCGGTACCTCTGCACTGTGAAGCCGACGTGCTAACCACTGGACTACCGGGCCGCCTATATATTTTTATGTCACAAGCAATTAAACATCCATCCATCAATTTTCTGATCAGCTTAATCCTCACAAGGGTCGCGGGGGGGTGCTGGAGCCTATCCCAGCCGTTTTCGGGCAGTAGGCGGGGAACACCCTGAACCGGCCAGCCAATCGCAGGGCAGACAGACGAATAACCATTCGCGCTCACACTCACACCTAGGGACAATTTGGAGTGTTCAATCAGCCTGCCATGCATGTTTTTGTAATGTGGGAGGAAACCGGAGCACCCGGAGAAAACCCACGCAAGCACGGGGAGAACATGCAAACTCCACAAAGGGAAGGCCAGAGCCGGATTGAACCCATTACCTGTGCACTGTGAGGTCAACGCGCTAACCAGGGACCACCAGGGCTCCACCACAGCAATGAAACAAAATTCATAAAATAAAGCATGAAAAAAAAAAAAAAAGAATTCATAAATATGGAAAAGTAATAATTTTCCCAAAGGGAGATCCTGATGAAACTTATCTGAGGGGACAAGTTTGTTGGCAAGATGTCCTGGAAAACATACATTATGAGTCAGATGCTCAGGATGCGGAAAATGTTTTGCTCGGACGGCCGAACTGGAGTGAAAACGAGAGCCATTATGTGCCGAGCGTTATTGTTTGCAATTCGCTGTTGTGCCGTGCTGTGAATTGCGCACGATGGGGTTACCTGCTTGGTCCATTGTATTCCCGCTAGCCCGGGGGTCGGCAACACGCGGCTCCAGAGCCGCATGCTGCTCTTTAGCGACATCTAGTGGCTTGCTGGAGCTTTATAAAAATGTTTGAAAATGGAAAAAGATTTTGATAGTAGGCGAATACTGCTACTCAAATAGATGTAGATACATGTTGCAGCTCCGAAAAAGGAGAGCTGTGGTGTTGGTTTTTTAAAACGTACACTTATTTATGCTTTTAACAGTCTCGACAAACACAGACACGTCTGCGTCCGACTCCGTGCCTTCTCTCTTCTCGTTCGACTCGAGAGGCGTTCAAAGACAGCCTCAGAAAAATGGAAATTAATGATCACTTCACTGACACTAAGAAAAGCAAAAATAATGCACCAAAACAAAAAAATCACGCGAGGAAATTACAAAATACATTCTATGGGGGCGTTTGTGAACACACAACAAAGGAATGAATAACACAATTGAGAGACAGTCCAGTCTCCTACATACATACAGCATTTGTTTCCTTCATTGTAAGTTTTATTGAAGGCTTTTATTTTTTTGCGGCTCCAGACATATTTGTTTTTTTGTCCTATGTGGCTCTTTCAACATTTTGGGTTGCCGACCCCTGCGCTAGCCTATATTGTCATTGTGTGTTGTCGGCCACTCGGCACATTATATCGGCAGCGTTAGTTGCAAACCATTAGAGAGAATTCCATATGCACTCATAGTTTGAATGCTTTCATACAGGATTCCATCCATGTACACTTATGATATTTTGAATTGAATGTTTTCATAAACAACAGCCAGAATTATTCATTGATTATCACACCTACCTTTTTTTGAAAATCCGGTCAGAACACCGAGATCTTTAAAGTGCTTGGAACAAAGAATACTCGTCGAGACGGGCGCAAGCAAAATTAATTCGCTTTGTGAGAACGAAACGGTATCATTCCGATTTTCTGGTCCATTCTGGTCTATTCTATTCTTTTGTGCAGTCAAACAACTGTTTGCGTGAATGTGAATGGCATTGCCACGCTACATTGAAGCATTTCGCCGAATGACTGGATAACAATGGAAAAGAGCAGTTAACAGGAAATAGCCTTCTGTGCTACGTACTCAAAAGACGTTTGGCCAAGTTTACTTCACACTTGACCTTTAGTGTTGTAGCAAAACCACATTGTCTTACGTGAAGACTCCGAGCCGGTGGATGTGTCTTCCTCTGCAGTGTCTTCCTCCTCCTCCTCCTCCTCCTCCTCGTTCTCTGTGCTTTCAGGCTCCTCGGCATCCGTCTTAGGTTCCACCCATCGTCCCGGCATGAGGCAGGCCGAGTCGTAAGAATTGCACAAGGGTCCCACGATGTGCGTGATGAATGACTCTTGGAGTTTGGCCAACTGCGGTGCGGCTCGGTCCATGAAGGGGCTGATGGGGAGACCCAGATTGGCCTCTTCGTCACCCTACACGCAGTGTGACCTTCATTAGCACAAGGTTGTGGCCAGAAATATGCAGCACTGATCAAGGGGAGTTATCCAACCTGTTCATAGAACTCATTGACAATGCCCTCTGTCCACTGTAGATGGAGGTCCTTACACTTTAGTGGCCCGTTGATGTCAGCCAGCTTTATGCACATCTGGCAGACCAGCAACCTGTCATTCTCATTGGACCAATCGATGCCTGATGATGGATCATCCCCCACCTAGGGAATCAATAGGAAAGTAAATAAGGTGATTGATTAAATGCGATGTCCCTGTTGCTTGCTCTATTTTTAACCCTACACATTCAGTATATTTTATAATCTCCCCTATTTTATCTTGGTAGCATCAACTTGAGCATTCCACTGAGTAAATTGGCAACACAAAGACGTGCGCACCACATGCAACATTTAAGTAAATGTACACCAGATAATTTATCACTGAAATGTGCGAAAAGTGTGCAAATGTGGTTTCTACTGACAATGCAAAGTCAACAGACGTACTAAGAGCTGATATATTGCGCACAGTGTAAAAAAAATGAATCTAGTCCATGTTGTGCATAAATTGAAAAAGGGATCGAGTGTTATATCATGTGCAGCTGTCACATCAGACACGTCTTCAACATATGAGCTAAAAACATTCACATACTGTATCCGTGTGTGTGTGTGTGTGTGTGTATGTGTATTCATCGTTCGGTAATTTATCGAGCTACAATTTGGCAGAAGTAGTCAATGTCTGCCTCTCAGTTCTGACATAAGAAGTTTCAATCTCAATTCTGGCCTTCCTGTGTGAAGTTTGCATGTGCTCCCTGTGTTTTGTGGCTTTTTTTCTCCAGGTACCCCAGCTTCATCCCACATTCCGAAAACATGCCGATTTGGTTCTAAATCATCCATCATTGTGAATGATTGTATGCCAGAAGTGGACTGTCAACCAGTTATCCAATACCTGATATCCCCAAACTTCTCAAAAATGCTGTTTGGTTGTTAGCATCCAAAGCATGAATACCTTTGCATTAAACTCTGCAAGAAAATCAAAGTGCTTCTTCAAATCTGTGGCCAGTATGGCCTCAATGACCAGGAAACGGAATCGCTTGAACTCCCTGTGGTCCAAGTTGACGAGGAAGTTGAACTCCGGTCGGGACAACAAGAGGTTCCAGGCTGAGGCAGCGTGGTGGTTTTCCAGAACCGAACGGTCATTGTAGAGCACCGCCTGGACAGACACAAAACCCTGACACTTTACAACAGTTGCAAACATACTAAGCCGGTCCAGTTTATTTTAAATTCAAGTACTGTATATATATATTCGAAATTATTTCATTGATAATGTGGTGGAAAGGAGGGGATCTATTGACTCAAACAATTTGTTTTGTTATTTCACATGTAGACAAAAATGTCTAATTCCATAGTTTATAAAGATTCTGAATATCGAAAACAAGCTTTGACGCTCATCTTCACACCTCTCGGCAATTTTGAGTCTTCAACTAAGCCAACATTGCCTCTTTATGGGATTCCATGCAAACATGCGGAGAACATGAACAGTACGTGTAGAAAGACGTGAGGCTGAGATTGAAATCCAGAAGCTCTTATTTACGAGACAGATATGTGAACCACTATGACACTGTGCTGCCTGGATTTAGGAATTTATGACTAGTTGGTCAACATTTCAAAAAGGACAGCAAATATGATTCTATGCTGAAAAGATGGTCACAATTACTTGTACTGCTTTGCAAATTTGCTGTTTGTATATGATGGCAGCTGACGATGACATATCTAACAACATTTCTGCGTCTTTTTAGCAATTATAAACGTTAGTCGCTCAAAAGAATTTATGAGGATTAAAAAAAAAAGATAAATGTAGCAAAAGTCTGAATTTGGCCTAACTTAACCCTTTCATGCGCCTATAATGATAACCTAACAACATGCGATGTCCACTGTAGTAACCGCTGTCCCTGAAAGGGTGAATGTGAGGCAATTACTCCAGCGCACAGATTTCTCCAGCTAGACGCTTTACTTAAAACAACCTGAGTAAATAAAGTAATCTACTGTATTTATTCAATATTTACCGCAAATTTACTGGAATTGGTTTTGCGGCGCAGTAGTAAGTAATGACAGTCTGTATTTTCATCCTTCAGGGGTACATTCCCCACAAACACTCTGGCTTTCTCTTGCTGTCCGTCAACGTGCACGGCCGGACGACCGTTTCCATTCCAACTATACCTGTGGGGCGCTGGTAGCCACGAGGAAAGCGTTGGTCCGCCCGGGGTGGTCGTAGTCGTGCATGGCAGCAGCCACATAGAGAGCCATAAGCTCCAGAGCCGGTATGAGGCCAGACAAGCAGCCATAACCGTTCTCTGACACAGTGTATGTCTTTGACACCAGGAAGCCCATATGACTGTGAGTTATTCCACTGTCGGAGTCTGGCCACAGGGGAAGCAGACAAAGGGAGTAAGGTGAAGAACAGGGGGCCAAGGTTTGGGCGCGCGCGCGCGCGCACAGACACACACACACACACACACACACACACACACACACACACACACCTTCAAATCCACTCGTGCGTGGATCAAAGGGAAGGAGTTAGTAAGGCATACGAATGAGGGTATGAAAATATGGTTGTGAGGGAATTCTAATCTGCCCGCAATTTCATGCTGTTCAGGACTTCAAATAGTTTTGCTCTGTGAATGGAAGTGCCCTAAGCTTGAATAAGATAAGACAAACTTTGAATGGGGGGAGGAAAAAACATACTCCAGAAGGTTTCTCTCAAAAACATAAATGAGATGCTTTGCAAGTTAGGCTCTTGGTCCCCCCCATATATATATTGTGTGTGTATATATATATATGTATATATATGTGTGTGTATATATTATACACACACACACACACACACACACACATAAACAATGCTTCTTGAGCTAGTAGCTAATTCATCACAGCATGTTTTAAATGTGACCATACCCCATTGTAATGACAAAATGACAAATAATGTGTTCATAATAACCACAAATTTTATTATGGGTCACGGGTGAGGACGGGGAGAACATGTAAAGTCAACACATAAGGCCACAATGCGGATTTGAACCCCAATTTAAAATCTGTACAAGCCAATTGAAAAAAGAAATGCACTAATTGAGTACGAATTTTTTTTTAAATCATGTGACATTTGAAAGCTTTGTCAGCTGCAGCTTCCTCACACATTCTTTAAGCATGCACTTGTGCTTTATATATGAATGTGAGTAGAAATTGTAATTCGATCATATGTGCCCTGCAATGGACTGGCGACCATTTCCGCATGCGCCCCATCTCCCTCCCAAAGTTAGCTGGGACAGGCTCCAGCTCACCCATAATCCGACGACGAAATAAGCGCTATAACGCGTGATCCCGAAAGACAAACAAATGACATTGTCAACATGTGCGGTGCATACCGATGGGACACACCTGAGTCACTAGCAGAGCTGTGGTCAGCAATGAAGTTGGGCAGACCCGGAACTGGTTGTGTGGTGAGGTACCAGACTGCATGGAGCACATCCGTGGCGTGCACCCGATTGTGATCTGAGTCAGGGAACAACAGTCAGTTTATTAGTCTCCACCAGAGGGCAGTGTGGAGTCGCTTATAGTTGAACCCAATTAAGGATTAAAAAACAATGCAATCTTTCTGAGTGGATGATTTGGTTTTGGTGAAGGTCCTGAATGTAACATAAGCCGAGTGGATTTGTACAAGCTTACACGGGATGTCTCTGTAACCATTCTCAAGGGCATGGAAGTAGTTCATGAATTCTTGGATCGGGATCTTGAAGGTCTGAAACAAACCAGTGTCCTCAAAAAGCCTGTAAGAGACCTGAGGGGGTAAAAAAAAAAGAAAAAAAGAACATAATGGCACCAGGATTCATCCAATTTCGATATTGCCTGCCCTCATCGGGTCACTGGTGAGCTGGAGTTTATCGCAGCAAACTCTGGGCAAGAGGTTGGGTACACCCTGGACTGGTCGCGCATTGAGACAAACAACCCATTCACACCCTTGAGCAGTTGCAGAGTTCAAAATTGGCATGTCACACATGACTGGAAAACTGCAATGCAAACTCTGTACAGGAGTGTCTGAGCAAAGATGGAAACCAAGTGCATCCAGATTGTGAGGCAGATGTGCGGGTCCCGATACCACCGAGCTGCCCATATCCTATCACCAGACGCAGCACAGGTGGGGGGGGAAGTTTGCACGCTTCTTGTACTCTCAAAGGTTTGCAAAAGTCAAATTCAAACACTTTCAATATAAATTCAAGAAGTTACAGCACAAAGCAGCTGCAGTATATTTCATACAGTATTTATGTGAATCGTTGTCAAAATAATTCCATTTATTTCACAAAATGTTCTGATTATTGCCTCATAATTAGCACAGGTTCAACTCCATGGAATGCTGTTCTAAATCTTAAAAGAAAATATTCAGCCCATTAAAAGGAAGTTCAATCTTATCGAAAAAGAAATGTCAGATTTGACAACATTGACAACCGGTCGGTTTATGTTGACCACTGTTCGTTAGCACGTCTGCCACAGGATTGAAATTTTGACTCTGGATTCCCCGTGTTAAGTCTCCCATGTCCTCGACGTGTTTGCATGCGTCTTCATTGGGTTCTTGGGCTTCCTCCCACATTTTCAAAACATGTCTACAGTATATGTGCGCCGCAATTACGTGGCAACCAGTCAAAGATGTACTCCCGTCTCTCTTTCAAAGTCAGCTGTGGTAGGCTTCAGCACACGTAGTTCTCACCTGACTTAGGATTCGTCCACATTTGCCGTTCGTCTTCTCCATCAAGGTGAAGATAGGAAAGTTCCAATTATTGAGCTGACCCATCATCGGCTCTAAATCTTCCATTAATAGCGGCTCTGGGGCCAGAATCGGTTTGTCCTGTGCATGTGACACATGATGAAAATGAGGAGTTTGTTCATGACAGAAAGACTGTGTTGTCCACAGATGTCGCCCGGAGGGCCATTGAAGGGGTCTTTATGGCTTCCCGTCTTACCTCAGGAGGTATTAGCGGGTGGAGAATGACATTCTGGGAGGTTTTTTTTCCTTCTTCTGTGTCCTCCTCCGTGTGTGCTACATCACTGCTGTCACTGTGGTTGGCTTCGTGGGTGCTGTCATAGTCTGATGACACGACCACTTGATCCTCTGTTTTTACGAGAAGCATTAACACACATCACATCAGAGCTGGGTCCTCTGGGAAACCTTTGGTGGGTCTATCTTTAATGGAGGTTAGATTCCTATACATACATATATATATGTATATATATTTGGGAGGGGGAGCAAGGGGGGATCATCAAATTATTGGGATGGAATACCGTATTTTCCGCATTAAAAGGTGCACCTAAAAGCCTTCCATTTTCTTGAAAGCTCACAGCGCGCCATAAAATCCGATGTGCCTTGTGTATGGTTATTACCGTAATACGTAAATCCCAAAATGGCTCCTTGAACGCAGAGTTCAAACTTAAGGCGATCTGGTTACGCAGTTGAACAAGGAAATAGAGCAGCGGCAAAAGAGTTCAATGTTAATGAGTCAATGTTAAACCTGCTATTGGTTAAGTGAACTGTGTCGCTGCTTTATGAAATACGTTTTACTGACATTTGATTGTTCTGTAGCAACGCCACTCAACAGCTAAGATATCTTAGCTGTTGTTGTTTGTTCAAAGCTTCTTTGATCTGTGACGTGGGTTGCGTCGGCGCTGATTGGTTGAACCACTTGCGTACGTGCTCGGGAGCGCTTCACTCGAGTGGCATTTCCTTGAGCGTAGCTCCATCTAGTGGATGCATTGTAGATTGCGTCTTAATAGTGCAGTGCGTCCAATATATGAAAACAAAATTACAAAACAGGCCATTCATTGAAGGTGCGCCTCATAATCCAGTGTGCATTTTAGTGTGGAAAATACGGTAACATGAACAGTGCACTACAATGCGAATCTAAATTATTTAATGTTGTGGCTTAGTTTAAGCATAATTGTCATAATACGTAGATTTGTAGTTCCCATAGCTGTCGAATGAGAAGTATCTACACTTATTACAGCTCAGGTCCATCATGATTCATATTGTATATATATATATATATACACCTTGATAATTGCTTTCAGTTAAACTGACTTTTTATTGTACACAATTTAAGTCCAACCAAATAATTCACACCATTCCAAAGGATCCTGGCAAATTCCAGCATAATATAGGAAGCATTTTCACACTTAGAACATTGGCTAGGGCTGTCTTGAGAAATAGTAGGATTCATTTTTGGCCCTGGAACTTTTTACCAATGTTAAAAAGCAATGAATTTGTAATTTTATTGATATTGCTGTCAAGTCTTTTGTGACCTCCTTACACTTGGCAGTTGTACAAATTGCACCAGAAAACTTGTACAACAAACGTTACCATCGCAACAATGGGGTCAGTTCTAAAGAAGTTTTGGAGGACATAAAGCTGTCAAGTGAAAATATCTTCGACAAATATGATACACCCCAGAGAAGAGTGTTGTCAACACGTGGGCCGTATTTGAATGATTAAAGTATCGCCAAGTACTTTGTACGTAAAACGATGCTTTGAAATAAATGTGAGCGATCCAGGCGTTCCGCTCAATGTTCTGAAAACACACCACGCTTAACTGTCAAATTTCTGTACCATACATCTGATTTATGTCTTCATAATCCCCATATGTTTGAGTCGTGACCATATATCTGATTTAAGTTTCCGGTGACTGGAATACAGTATCTACACAGTTCCCTCGCTACTTTGTGATTGGGTTATTGTAGATTCAACTATCGCCGATTTTCATTTGTCATCATAAATTCATCTACTGTATTGCAGTTTTACCTCACTATTTTGATCAGTCTGAATTCATGTTACATGGTCTTTATTTTTTTTTTTTTTTTCCCCCACGGAAAATGTCATTGCGTCAATATAAACAAAGTAGGTCGCACCATGCTGTGATCTCACACGCTGTTACAAGCACACCAAATTTGAAGTGAAAATGTAAGCTTTAGAGAGCATACCTGAGCGTGGTATCCTGTCTCCCTTGTCTATTGAGCCCTCCCCGTGGCTCAGTCTGATGTATGGTCTTCCACAACTGTAGACAGGAAGAATCAGATGTTGAACACATTTTTGTCATATTAAAAAAAAAATATATATATATATATACTGTATATAAATATTGTCAACGCAGTGCTTGGAGAAACCAATTAAAATTGACGCAAGCCTTCAAATAGGCTGGGCACATTCAGCCGAATGCACTTGGGGAGGGTGGGGGGGTCAGACCGAGAATAGTACACGTGTTTGCATGTAGTAAAAAAAAAGTGTACAAGCGTTTGCTGTCAGCAGCTGAGCCGAAGAATTGGGACGGATTCCATTCAATATATCTGTCTTGGATGTCAAAGCACTTGGAAGACGTTGACAGGAAAAACTTAATGAGGGATCCCTTGAAGTATTTTTTTTTTCCTGTCAACGCTTGAACAAACACTGCAGATGTTTCGAGGAGGGGAAAAAAAAAAAAAAAAAAAAGATCAGTGACTATAATGGATGACCATACAAATGAATTAAAAAGGACAGGCAGCATACTCTGATCTTAGTGCTGCTCGGAATGACACCAAGAATTACGAGTCCATTCAAAATATAATAAATCATGACGGGGAGCCTCTCAATCAGCTCTCAAGTGTTTCCCCATTGTGGTTATTGTCAATCTGGAGGTGTTTCCAATTCAAATACCTTGACCCAAATGTTGTAAAACCTGGCGGATTTGCATTGCCGCTCGAGCACGATGTCGCGAGAAGCACAAAGGCATGCAGTGTGGCTCCCCATCTCCCTCCGATAAATTGTTTGGTGAGTTGCGCCGTGCCCACCTGAGACTAATGGTTCCAAGGCCCAAACAAAGAGTTCTGTTGTGTCTGCGCGGGCCGGTCGGACCGCTGCGCGTAATGTCTAGCAGATGCGGAATATAAAATAGTTTGGATAGTTTGGCGGGCAAACAGCTCGCGCCTTATTGTCAATGGGGTCCGCGTGAGGAAGGAGTGCCTGGCGTAAAAGGTTTGACTTTTAATGAAAGTTGAAAAACTGGCAGCCGTGCTTCCTATTCTGCCAATGCAGCAGAATAAGCTCGGCGACTGACATTGAGGCCTCAGCGCAGAATGAAAACAAGAACGGCGGACGTGTTCGCATGCGGCCAGGTATTAGGTGACTTTGCTTTGTTCGCAAGAGCGTCCTGAATCTGCACGGGCATCTGCAAATAGTGCAAGTCAGCCTGCTATTACATTTGTTGTGTGGCACATTATGGGCCAAGTCTACATTCCTCCAAACTGCACCTTGGCAAATTAGACAATAGTTCTGTCTCGATAGCATGAGTGCGTGACAAAAGTTAACTATTATCCACATGATATTATAATTTAGATTGTCCTCCCATGGTGTTTGATTGAATGCTTTTGAAGCATCCCGGCTTGCCTTTACGCCCTCCCCTCACTCTCCACTGAAGTTTTAATATCAAACCAATCACAACACACTGACAAACTAGCTTTGGTCCGAGGCCCAATCAGACAATGGCCAAGCCACAATAAACACCGTAGCCATTACGTCTGCTTCCAGTAATCCACTCTCCCTTTGAGCCAGATGACGCAAAAAGAAGATAAAGAGCACAGCAGCCGCATGCAGCTGAGCAATGTGGACGAGATTCTCTTCATTCACCTTATACTGAAAACATGTATTAATAATAATAATAATTCATTTTATTTAAAAGCGCCTTTCATGCCACCCAAGGACACTGTACATACAATGAGGAGATGCAATATAAAAATAGATAAAAGAAATATTAAATAAAAACAGGACATAAAAACACAAGACATGGGAAGTGGAGGAGATTAAGTAATGTAGGCAGTCCTGAACAGGTGTGTTTTTAAACGGGCTATTGTGGCTTTGAGGCCGATGTTATTCCTAATTCTAATTCTATGTAGTCCGCGTAAAATGGCATCATGGGGATACATACGGAGGGGGTAAGGAAAACAGGCTAATGTCTCATTAAGATTTTAAAGATGATGATGATGTTGATGAAGCAGAGAGAAGGAAATTGAAGCCACGTGTTCATTTAGTTCCCCCTGCAATGTGTTCTCCTCAATGACTCAATAAATTATAGTCATGATTATCGCACATCATGCTCCAATGGCACAGGTTACCTCAAGGCACTCACCTCATTAAGATGATGGAACTCAAGAGTTGAATTAAAAAAAAAAAAAAAAAAACTCAAAGTTTGATCCCGAGTACTTGCACGCTGCAAGTTGAAATAACCTTTACAGCTGCCTAAATTAAATAAATATGAGAGCGCTCTCACGCGCAGTCAAGTAAACCCAGAGCCACCTCGGTACACTCCAGTTTTGTTTGTTTTTCGGCAAAATGCGCTCGTGACTGTGTATCCAGTGTGTGTAATAATTGTGGGGTTCTGGTGACAGGGGAGAGCCTGCGGTGTTTGTTTATACTCACACCACCTTAAGTGGTCATAGCTGGAGCCTGCTGTAGTTGAGCTGAGCGGAGCCTAAAGAGCAGTCAAAGTGGGCCCCTGTGCACAAGAGCCGCTCAGTGTGCTTACGTTTACAGAATGTGCTCATGTAACGCGCAGTCATTGTGTAAACACACCCCAGAGAGCCTGCCGACAACCCCCCGCCACCCGCACGTCTTCATCATCGCAGGTCCAATGATCAGATGTGTCGAAAAGATTATCTTGTGGTGAGAAGTGTTGCTAAGAGAGACGCTTCCTCACTGGACAACGGTCAGAGTCGAATCAGCATCAATCTACAGTTCAAAATTTACGATCAAAAATCCTTCACTGTACTTAACACAGAGGGAAGTCTTAATGTCCTAACTTTTACCTTTCCTTCATCTTTTGTGAAAAAGGTCATCAGGTTAAGGAGCGATGAAAAGGTGCTTCCTTCATTGGCAGCGCAGTTTCAAATAAAGTGGACTCTACTTCCCCAAAATGATGTCATCGCGCGACAGTGACATCAGTCTCGAGCGTGGCCCTACGTTTTCCGAAGAGGGCAAATAAAAAGCACTCCTTTCATCCATGTGTGCTCATCGTATTTATTTAAATTGGTGGTGGCCAACAGTGAGAATTACTTAAGAGCCTATATTTATGCTGATGTGAAAATCACTGCATGCACAAAGAAGTCTTTTTAAATGTCGTAGTTGGCATTTTTTTTTTATTGTGTTAGATGGGAAAAAAATCATCATGGTAAGAGTATCATGTGTGGGGTCTCTCAAATGTGTCTACCCTGTTTTAGATGGACAAAAAACCCCAAAAAAAACATAAACAATGCACACAAAATTCAGGCAGACTACTGGAGATGTGACAGCTGAGTGAGTACACTGACATGGAGGCTCAGGTCCACTACAAACTGTTCGAAGACACCGATGGACTTGCGTTTTGTTCCGATTTTGAAAAGATTTTTCACCCAAAAAGTACATATGTAAATCTGTTCAGGGTCGTAGATTGTAAATAATATTGGATTGTTTTTTGTTGTTGTTTTTTTTTTAAATGACATTAGTTTGGTCTGGCCAATGACATTTTTAGGAGTACCGGTACATCTTGTCATCCGATTATCATTTCTGTGTGCAAACCAACCACGGGAGTAAAGTGAAGCATTTATTTTTCTTTTTCCAGCTGTTTTGATTTGTATTTATTTGTTATACACGTGTTGCCTCATGTTTGCTGTTTTGTTATATTTACTGTCGACAATTATGACTTGACATATTATGAGTATTAAAATAGAAAATGTTTGTCAGAAAAACAAAGTCAGTATAAAATGTGTAAAGTAGTTGACCAGTATACAGTGGTACCTCTACTTACGAAATTAATTAGTTCTGGAAGAAATTTTTGAAGAAAATGTAAGCAGAGATGCGTTTTCCATGTAAATGCCCTAATCTGTTCCACCCCCCCTCTAAAATTCTGACATAAATGTCAAAGCATAAAAATGCAGCAAAATATGTAACAAATACATGTTACAATTACACTATTGCACAATAAATGAGAGTTGTGCATAATGTAAAAAAAACAAAGAATAGAGGAAAGAATAAAAATGATGGTCAACTTTTAACTGCGCCCTCGTCGTTTTTTGAACCCCTTTAGTTTATGTTCTCTCTGAGAAGTCGTTTTTGTCTGGTGTTTTGGAAAGAACTGATCCAAGAACATTTGCTTTTGTCGGCTTTTAATAATCATTCGAAAATGTCCAAGGCAAACATCAGCATAGTGAGCGATCATCCGACTGGTGAACACATTTTTGGGGTGATTCACAGTTATGTAAAACTATCGGAACACTTCATGGCCCGGCGGGTGAATGACGAGGACGCTGCACAGACACAGATCTGTCTACACACATAGATACATTCAGGAGAGGTCCCTCTTGGCCAATGGGATGCCAGAAAGATGCTAGGTAATAGCCAATGGCAGACCAGATCTAAGTATGTTGTGTTCAGGAAACTCGGAGATGCTGTTAGCGGCCCGAACTGTATTTTTACCTTTCATATCTTGAAATTTCTTTCGTAACAAGAGGCAATATTTGAGCCATTTCGTAACTTGAAAATGTCATATGAAGAGAAGCATTTCATAAGTAGAGGTACCACTGTACTGTTTTCTTGGATGAGCCGTTAAATTGTTTTTGAGTAGGGCATGAAGCGAGATATGCCCTGGCTTAGTTGCCAGTAAATCACAGTGACTAATCGCCACAGAAACACAAGAGAAAAGAACGTTGTGATAACACTTGCTGAAGCTGCTTCTTTTTTCGGAATAAGTCTTGCAAAAAAAGAAAAGTCACAAAAAGCCAGAAAGACAGCAAAAAAAACCACAAGCTGACTAAATTCATGGATGTTTTGTGGATTGAGATTTTATTGCGAGATATGGTGACATCTCAGGCAATATTCCATAGAATTGTGGTTGAACTGCAATAAAAACATTGAGCACTTATTTTTTGATGCTTGCTCAAGTGACATTATGTGTGACAGCATGCATGACAGGTTGGAACTCCCCAAATTGGGTCAGATTTGAAAGTTTTATGACTTACATTTGACTTCAGAGGTTCAATCCTGAACACATTTTGATGGATGGAAGATAAACATATTTTCATCTGGTCAATATTGGGAGTAGATGGTGGAAATCAAAAATGACACAATGATGATGGTGGAGGCTACCAACAGTAATTAATGCTCAAGGAAAGTCTCACAAGTCACGCTCACAAAGGCTTGAACCAATTGCAAGACACAAACGCGAGGGAGTGATCTATGGCTGCTGGAGTATTACTTGCACTTTGAAAGAATAATATTGTAAGCCCCACAGTATGTCCTCTAGATCATACTGTATTTAAGCACACACACACACACACACAGAGCTGCGATCTTGGGAAATGAATCTTGACTCGGCAGCACCGATTCAAAAACACGCTCAGCTGTCCTGGATACATCCAAACATGATGGTGTAGTCAACCCCAAACCTGTAAAGAATACCATTTCTGCACCGATCACAATAGTGTATGCCGTAAAAAAGAAAAATGCAATTGTGGCCGTTACTTGTAAGGAAAGTGGCACGCCAGCTGTCCTGACTTGTTTTTGCATTTCGTTCCGAACAAAACGCAGTCGTCAACTTTAACGTTTGAAGTGCAACCCAAACCACACGGATTAATCCCCTCACATGAATGCATCTCAACTTGCTTCCAAACCTTCAGCTTCTACAAACCTACCACACCGCACCAAACCACACATTATAGACACGACAGGCGCTTGAGGCCCATTCATGGACCAGGCTCTCGTGCTATCTTTTGCACTAATGCGCTGGGAGTTTATGCGTGTCTTAGTTATTCAGGTTAATGCCTTTGCCTGTGGGCCTTCTTTCCATTCCGGGCTCTGGTCGCACGCACGCCTCTTTTTTTTTTTTGTGAACTACTGCGGCAATGCCTGCGCAGTCATGCTGATGCGTTCAGTAAAACTACAGCCGCACCGCTGGGAATAGAACTAATAACCTCGGCGTAGCGTGTCATAACGCTAAAGCAATTATGAGGGGTCTTGCTTTGCAGTTTAGCATCACTGTCTGGCAAAGTATGATCTAATGAAGCACGTGATTCTGGAAATAGAGCGAGCCCAAAAAATGGATCCGTATGACTAAAAGGTGGCCTCTGCGGATACGGGAGACGTGTGGCGGTCGACTACCTGCACGTGAGGGTTTCGTGGTAGGGTTTGATGCTGGTGCTGCGGTCCCTTCGCCCGGGTCCTGGCTCGATTGTGGGCAGGCCTGTGGCGGAGGTGGTGGTGGTCCACGTGGAGGAGATCCTCCTCAGGAGACCCGGGTGGAGACTCCGCCTCAGACGCTGCACACAGAGAGGAACAACAAGGGGCAAAAAGAAAATCAAACTTACAATAACTCCCATCTTGAAGAGGTGAAGCTTATTCCCGGATCATCTCGATAACACTGTACATAGACACAGATGACCCACTGGTGTTTTCTTGAACTTCTTTTCTCTTTTCCAAACATCATGTCATCTTTACCACGCAATCTGCTTCTCGCACTCTCTCGTCCCGCTGCATCTCCCCTGGGAATCCCAGTACTGTTTGCCCATGTGTGATGCCTCCATCTGCTCCATTGCCATGCAGCAGCTTGGCAAAGTGGCACAAAAAGATAGCAACGTCTCTCCCTCGCTCGCGCAGTCTTCTGCGTGATGAGCCAATAAATATTGGCTGAGAATCTTGAACGAGCCCATTCAAAGCAAAGGCGGCTCTCGCACAAACACACGTTCCCTCACACATGCTGCTGCTTTTGCTCAACTTCACTTTCATGTTAGTATTTGGATTTTAATACACACAACCCCTACATTGTCATCCAAATACAACAAATCAGCCAGAGTGTTGAAGAACTGTCAGAGGTATTGAGCTAAAATGTTTATTATCTTGTTTGTACGGTAGTTTGAAGACGTGTAGAACTATACTGTTCTGATATTCTCTTTTACGTCATTTCACTGATCTCATTCATCTCAAGCTAGTCGTGTCCATTGAGTAAACACAAGACATTTAATGACAACCGGAGTTATGTCCTTGGGTGAAGATGGTCCTGAATTAAGACATTTCAAAGTTCCCGACACTGCACAAGAAGGCCGAATCCAATTTCATGCTTGTCAACTGATGACTCCATATTTATGACCTAGCATGATAGTGTTGATCATGCGAACACTGACTGTAATATTGACTTTACTGCGGTGTTAGCTTAGCTTAACTCATTCACTCCCAAAGACGTTTTTATACGTCTTTTCAGACTTGGTCTAGAATTGGCTGATACTGAATGAGTTTTAAGGATAGACTATGGTGCAATTCTGAATTCCGTAAAAATGTTGAGTTACGCTGCCACCATAGGAATCAAACTCCCTGGACATGAATCCCCTGAACTTAAAACAAGATTTGAATACTCGTGCACAAAGCTAACTTGCGCGCAGCTTATACTGTGTCAGGCACTTCATGTGTGGCCCAAAAGTGGCCCATCTTGATTTTCGTGCAGGTGCAAGCCTTCTTTAGCCTGTTTAGGAATTTGGCAGACCATACCTCGCGGTTTCTTTTACATGCCCTTTGCGCACCTGACAAATTGGTGGCTGAAAGTAGACTATACTTTAGCCGAAATGAGGTCACACACAATCGTACAATCGGAGGTGGAAGACATTCTCAAAGTGCTCACTTTACAGCAGCCAACCTTACATCATCCGCAAGTGGCGATCGTCTTTCAGTTCCGAATAAATGTACTTGGTGCATGAACTCCAATTATGTTGGTTTATGCTTCCTCCACGTAGACTGTCTGCCTCTTTTGACCTGAATTTAACTCATTCAGTTCCAGTCAATTCTGGACCAAATCTGAAAAGACGTTTAAAAACATCTTTGGGAGTGGATGAGTTAAAGGGAATGAGAGGAATGCCTTTTATTGACCAGGAAGCAAGTTGGCTGTGTCCACGCCCACAACGGCGCAATCGCCTGTGTCTTTTCTTTTTTTTTTTTTTTTAATGCAACAAAAAGACACTTCAATTGCCTGGTTAGCTAACTGACTGCAGACATGGATGTAAGGAAAAGAAAGAAAACACACCCCATGCGCACAGCTGGACCGTGATTAGACTTGCATTGAGCATGAAAACTAGAGCCCAAAAAATGAATGTCTGGTTAATGCTTTTCTAGGCTGGTCTGGCTCACCCTGCAGCAAATAATAATAATTCCTGACTCAGTTACGGTGCGAACGTGAGTCTGATTTGTTGTCTTCAAATGTACCTGGTGACTGACCCACAAACAGTACAGGGCATAGTCTGCCTTTCATCCGAAGTCAGCTGGGAATATTCTCCCCCTCCCCAGAAACCAAAACAGCATAAACGGTGTAGAAAATGGATGGATGGAAACCAAAATGTCAAAGGAGAGATTCTGTTTGTCTCTGTTGAACAAAAAAAGCAAAGTTTTGTATTTGTCTCTGTTGAACAAAAGAAGCAAAATTTGAAGAGCCAACATCCTGCTCTTAGCCAAAAGCAGAAAAGCAAGTGACAGCTGACTTTTTGGAGGATAAATTTCATTGCTCACTAACTTCCCTCCTGCAGTTCTCCTCTTACACAGACGAGTTGGACATCGTCATCCTGAGGAGTCTGAAAAAGTGCAGACTCAGTGGTCACTCCTACGAGTCCAGACAATGTGATTAGTTTCATCTACGGATAGCCAGGATGGGCGTTGCCTTCAAAAACACACTAAAAGGTATCAATTGTGTTTGACATGCAACTTTTTTGACACACGCTCGTGTCTTTTCAACCATTTCTGACATACGCATTCGCCACCGCGTTGCTCCTCTTTCTTCTGCTGCGCGCGCACACGCAGACACACATCTGACTTCTGCACATTTGTCATGTTGACACAGCTGTGGCTATGAAAGGGAGAAGCAAGCTCCCAGCAGTAGACATGCTCTATTTTTCTTCACTCAACTCTATGAAAACACACTTCCTTCATTTGATGCTAAAAGGTCTGAGAGGCAGCAGCAGCCATTAGCGGGCAGACGGGCTCAAAGATTAACATGTGCGTAGAACCATTTGTGCCTTTAAATCATTTGGGCCGTAATACGGTGGACCGCAGTTCCATCTACGGGTAATTCCACATACTTCCCAAAGACAACTATACATTTGAATATTTGGGCCCCAATTGTCAAATTGTGATTTGCACCACATGTTGCCTCCATGAATTTCCTGACCTTATGGATGGACGTCTTCTCTCCCTTCTCGGGTCCCTCCTCAGAGTCGGAATAGACGTAGGCATCGCAGGGGTTAAGCAGGGGAGCGGGGCGTGGCCGGTGCAAGGGCTGGAAGGTGAGCTGGGTGGTGAGCAGGCTGCTGACAGCCCGGAGTGAGGTGCAGGTGTTGGAGGGCAGAGAGGGGTCAGCCAGCAGGTCTGTGATCAGTCCATGCGCTTCTCCCATCACTGCGATGTCCACCATGACACTGGTGCCTGATGACTGGTATGGAGAAATGGACATGATTGCGGTGGAGAAACAAACTAATTGACATGTACAGCCTTTATTTTCAAATATTTGTCCCATAAAATTCTAAAATTGTACTGTGTGTGTGTATATATATATATATATACAGAGAAAGAGCGAGAGAGAGAGATAGAGAGGGAGAGATCTTTTGAACAGATTTCAAATTTGCCCCACAGTATCAACTATAGCTCACATCAGCATCTTTAGGTTTTCATTTTTATTGCCCCGCAATGGGCAAGCCTTGTTCACTGTTTTAAAGTTGAGTTAGCCACTCAGTGAATTAGAACAAATGTTTGCATATCACTGTCCGTGGGCAGAATCCAAAGGGGTCACTTTTCAGGAGACCCCAAAAACTCCATGTTTGTTCAACTATTAGCATTGCATAGTCAAAGAGGGCGAGGCATTTTCAACACCAGAGATTGGTTTTAAATTTGTAAAAAAAAAATAGCACCCACATGTGGATTGACCAATAGCACAGATTGGTGAAAAAAAAAAATCCCAACTTCACCAAACTGTGACATTGAAATTTGGCCCAACACCCGGAATATGCACATAAGGACAGACATGCATCACAGGTTTACTTCTAGACCTTCTATTCACAGGTAGTATTTGACAGTAGTCTGGGTCGACTTGCTTGTAGATTTGAGCCCAAACAAAATCTGGCTTAAGCGTGTTCAGCACATCTGTGCAGCGATGCTTAATGACTGGGCTCATTAGCAACGTCCAAGCCAAACAACATGGCTTTCTCCCTCCCGTGGTAGCTGGTAACTTTCACATCTTCCTGAGCGTCTGCGCAAGTGAGCTCAGGCCGGTCTTGGCCGTCGGTGAATACATCCACCAGACTCACCAACTTCTCGTTTTGCACAATGTTATCAGATTTTTTCTCGCCCCCAAAGTCACATTCCCTTTAACACCAGCTGCTAGACAGCTAGGGAGGAGAGAGAGAGAGAGAGAGAAAAAAAGGTTATGTTTATGCTGGCTTAAATATCCTGGGGCTGGCTCAAACACAACTCGTGTGAGTGTGTGTGAGTACTCTCCATTCAGCCCCAACATGTGGGAACATTTCACATGTTATTTTCCTTCCTCCTATCTGATAGGTCGGCGTATATATGAATGTTCCCTACTAGTCTGCAGTTGTTGCCCACTTTTGGGTTGTTCGGTACAAAAACAGCAATGTGTTCATCTGTGAGGTTATTCTTTCTCCACAAATAACCGATTTGCATCACCTTTTTACTGTTCAGCTCACTGTTGGATGCTGTCCACACTTAATGTAAACAAGTGTCTCTTGGGCTATTTCCAAGACGATTTGACAATTTCCAAAGGGGAACGTGACTGCTGCTTAACATCTGGTTGGAAAAAAGAAAACAATGACCCCTAGTGGGTCTCTTATCCTCACACACGCATGGACCATCTGGATCATCTGCAAATAAATACAGTGGAACCTTCCCATTAAATGGTGCAATTTGCACTTCAACCTAAGTGAAAAATCCATCTTTCCATTATCTGGAACCCATCCCAGCTGTCTTCGGGGAGTAGGCGGGGTACACCCTAGACTGGTTGCCAGTCAATTGCAGGGCACACAGAGACAAACAACCATTTACACTCACACCGAGGGACAATTTGGCGCTTTCTACCATGCATGCTTTTTGGGATGTGGGAGTAAACTGGAGTTCCTGGAGAATAACCACGCCGGATTTGAACCCTGGATCGCTGCAGTGTGAGGCGGACGTACTAAACAGTCGCCCTCCGTGCCGCCACAATGAAATATATGCCTCAAGATTCTCAACAAAACTGAGATTTCACAAATTCCATTATTAGGTGACATGTCAGCAAATTTTGTAAACTCAAAATGATTTAAAGGATGGACTCTACACGTCTGTGGAGTCTGTGTTGTTGTTTTTTTTTTGTTTATTTGTTTTTTTACAAGTCATAAAAATGCAAACTACTTATACTGTACTAATATAACTAAATGTTGTGATAGTGAACTGTTCCAAAGTCGGATCATGTGGCCTTGGCGGTGGTCTGTACTCAGTAGAGTGGCTTACTTATTCATGATGCTTTTTCTCACAGAAAAAAAAAAAGACATACATTGCATTGCTCTGATTAACTCTCAACCTGGACTTTGGCGCATATAAAAGCGGTGTTGGCTTTGATTTTTATTGCCGCACAGTGCCATGAAAGTTTATGACGGAGATTCTGAGTTTTGGGACACAGTGGCGAGAAATATCAACACATATAATCTGAATTTGCAAGCAGAATACACACACAGCACCACAACAGCGTGAGCACAACTGTGACTAAATATTAATTAAATTGGCCTTTAGACTTTTATTTGGGTTTCAAGGATTTATGTTAGGTTTGCTTCTTTGGTACTCCAAAAATTTTGATGGGTCTGGCTTGCTGCATGATTAGTCATCGCAAAAGCTCTACTCACATACAAACATTTTTTTTATCTCTCTCTATACATATGTATACACACACACACACACACACATACATATATACATATACATACACACACACACATACAGGGCGGCCCGGTAGTCCAGTGGTTAGCACGTTGGATTCACAGTGCAGAGGTACATATGGAGTTTGCATGTTCTCCCCGGGCCTGCGTGGTTTTCTCCGGGTGCTCCGGTTTCCTCCCACATTCCAAAAACATGCATGGCAGGCTGATTGGTCACTCTAAACTGGATGGTTGTTCGTCTCTGTGTGCCCTGCGATTGGCTGGCAATGATTCATAGCTATATGAGGATATATATGGATGGATATATATATATATATATATATATACTGTACATATATATACATTTTTAACTCAGGCTGCTAGCCAGATATACCTGCATCGGGCACCCACAGCGGCTCCTCTTGTTGTCTGCTTAAGTGCTTTAAGAATTAAGGACATTTTAAGGAAATTTGAAATACGTATCAAAATGTTTCTATTTTTCATTTTCAATTTTTTTTCCTCCTGCCAGAACAAAACATTTCACTTTCCCTAGACATTTTCGCAGCTTATTGTTTGTGTTTAACTTTTCTTAACAGGTTACGAGCCACATCTGACTCTGCTGTTTTCTGGAAAAACACTCTCAATGCCAAATATTTGGATTGATACGATGAAGGATTGGACGGGAAAATACTTTTCAAAACTGTTAAATTATGATCAGAGTCCAAAAGAGTCATGAAGGTCAACTATGCTGTCCACAAGCTGCCTACACAGTCAATCATGTAGGTTGAGAGAAAGGCCAGGCCCTCATGTCGTTCACAACAACATGGATTATGATGCATTTTCAAACTGCTCGGCAAACATTTGTGTTAAATTAACAGCGCCGACTTTGAATGATGTTAGGCCTCAAGAGCTCGCAATCATCCGACTAACCTGGTGGCCTGTGCCAGCATTCTATTGCAGCAAAATGATGAATGCACAAGGGTGCATATTTGGTTTTGTTGACATGTAACGTTTAAACCACGAACAAGTATCAATAAACACTTTTTATGATCAGCTAACAGCCAAGTCAAACACGAGGTGACGTGTGAACATTCTGTTGTGACACGAAAGAGCGATGACTGTGGAAGAGTGCGTCAGCAGGCGTGCGGTGGACCAATGCCCGGACGGGGGCCTGTCGGTGCGCACGAGAGCCAGGTCTCGTCAAAACAAATCAGCAGTCACTTCTGAAGCCTTGTTTGTGTGCACTCACAGCTTTTGCTCTCTCGTGTCCGCGCGCAAATCGGCGCTCATGTAAACAATGGCCAAAATGAATTGTTGAAGGTCCCGTGCCATTTATATGTATTGCCATCCATCAGGAGTACGTGTGTTTATAATGTGGGGCTAACGCTATTGCTAGGTTGGTTCACAGTAAGGTCAAACCGACTTTTGGAAAAGAGCACTTATTAGAAAGGCAAACTTCTTTGCTCAGCAACCTCCTCTTTGTTCGTACTGTCTCGGGATTGGTAGCAAGAGGTATCTAAACACGTTCTTGGTGCCACAGATTGCCAAGCGGTGTTTTTAAACTCCAGTTGACCCTTTTTACTTGATGACGTGTATATTCTCGACAAGTGGCTGTGGCGACATCACACCAACATCTAATTAATAATCCAAATGTTTTCCATAGCGTTTGTCTTTCAAAAGCTATTCCATGCAATGGACGAATGGCTCAAACTTCAACCAAGACACACGCTCATTTTAAGCTAGGCTATGTGTAAAATTGTAGCAAAAATAGATTTTGATGGCATGGGAGCTGTAAACTAAAACTAAGAAAAATGGCAGGTTGTCTAAATCAGGGCATTGGTACCGGGCCGCACAGAAAGAACTTGCCTTAATTCCGTGTTATTTATTTTGGAATACGAAAGATGTTTTATTTTGAAAAATTACCGGATTCTCCGTTACATCCGTCTGTGTCACGCTTGACTCACGTCAAGCCACGCTTCTCCGTCATGTGACCGATTACGCTAAAAAAACCCGCTGGAGCTCACAAAATGAGTAAAAAAACTGCTGTCGATTGCAAATGACGGCGGCCTTAAAAGTACGTTCTAGACAACTGGATTAAAGTTTTGGCGGAATACTCCGAGATCGCCACAATAGCACTGTTGCTATTTCCGACATCCTACCTGTGTGAGGCGGGGTTTTTCTGCAGCAACGGCGGCTAAAACAAAATTACGAAGTAGACTGGACATAAACCACACACTTGAGGTGTCATTGTCTCCTATGACCCCGAGATGGGACCATCTGTTTGCAGAAAATCAAGCTCAGGGCTGTGGTGAGTCGTCATTTTCATGCACTTTGAATTTGTGTTGTATCGTATTTTGAAGGCATTAAACATTACCATAGTGATCAGAGTGTTGCGGCCAGATTAGACGCTCATTGTGTTTATTATTATATTTCGAAAACACCAGAGTTTTTATGCAGCTCATACCATATTATTTTGTTGTATTAATCCGCCACACCTTAAATGCCGGTCCCTGAAAATATTGTCTGACATAAGCCAGTCCGTGGGGCAAAAAAGGTTGGGGACCCCTGACCTAAAGGACGCCCAGTCTTAATAACATTTACAGTACAATACAATACCTCCTGATGTATACAGATTTGAAACTTTGACCTTTATAAGAGATGTTAGAATGGAGTGTTTTGTGTTAAGTTAGCGCAAGCAAGCTTGAGTGAGAGTTCCTGTCTCAACATTGTGCAAGTATACTCCCCTGTAAATGTACTGGAACGGAGGCCAATTACTTTTTTTTTTTTTTAATGTCGCCCGAAAACACTAGGGTTTGAGTTTGACAACTTCACATGGGGTTATTACTACCTATAGCTTCCTCTTTACAAGGTATAAAATGCATAAATGCATGCTCTTTAGGTTTTAAGTCTGGACATTGAATCAAGCCGTCTAAAAAATGTAAACTACAGTCAAACCTCGGTTTTCGAACGTCTGGGTTCTCGACCAATTCGGTTTTCGACCAAAGATTTTGTGTTTTTTTTTGCCTGGGATGACGAACAAATTTCGGTTCTCGAACAAACTGAGCGCACTTGAATGCACCATTTGACTCCTCTCGCCTTCCTTACACGAGGAAGTGACGCGTCCTCGTGTTGCTTTCCATTGTGAGCAGACGTGTTCAGTCAGCATTTTTATTTTAAAAAGAGCGTGGTTTCGGTTTTCGCACAATTTCAGTTTTCCGACAGCCTTCTGGAACGGATTATGGACGAAAACCGAGGTTTGACTGTATTCTCTATCTTTGGGCCAATCTTTCTTTGTCGTCTGGTCACCTGGGGACAAACAATACAATGACGGAGAAGAGTTAAAACAAACAAACAAAAAACAAAACAAAACAAAGGGCTACTTCAGTATTTGGGACATATTTTTGTGTTTTTAGACAATAACTCACATAGGATAACTTTGACTAACAACGTGTTCATCCTTGGCTCTGATTATATTTATTGACGATGACGCAAAACATGTGGCATATTTGCTATTTCTGATCCGGTCCCCATTGTGCACTTTCACCCTCTTGGTTCCGTCCTCTAAACAGGCCATCCGCAGAGTAGGCCGTAAACGGACAGTGATGTGTGGGATTGTTGAAAATTGTGCAATACTGTAGTGAGAAAATAATGTGTCCCGGGGGGAAGAGTAAATGCTGGGACAAATGGCCTCAGGGGCCTGCTGGAAGGAAAGTCAAGTGTTTGATCTTCCAAGTAAACACATTTAAACCCGATAGGAAACTATTAGTCCTCACAACGGCTAAGAAATAAACTCGACATGATTTTCAATGCCTTCAATCGTAATCTGAAGAAACTGGGTAGTAATATAACAAAAATGACGAAACGCGTATGTATGTTTTATGTTTACTTTCGGTCACTTTTTATTGGGGGGGGGGGGTCAGGGCCAGTGCATAGCCATATAATGGTCCTGAATGGATTATCGGAAGAGTTCACCGCTTTGAATAACAAAGCAGTGATATAGCGTGAATCATAGCAGGGGACTAGCACAAAGCTCCCTCCGGATTGTCCTCGTTCTCAGCCAGATTGGTCGAGCCAAAACTACACCCAGCACTCAAAGCTTCCAACTTCCCAAACAACCCCGGAGCCCAGCTCCCTTTACGAGCTCTTTAGAAGCGAGCAAATTACTCAAACTCTGCTGACCCGATTCCACCAGTGCAGCCCAGCCACAACATCTTGTTATTGCATGTTTTATTCAAGCAAAGGGCGTGTAAGGGGGATGGAAGGGGATGTGGGGGCAATCAAAATAAAATCAATATCATTTCAAGGAAGTTGCAGTTATTCCAAGAGATCCGGTTTTTCATGTGGTATAGTTTTGTGTGTACGGCCACTATTGCTTTATGTTATTTGAAAAAAGCTACTGGTAGTTTTATTGGCGTATGTCTAACGCTAAAACGGAATGTGTGAAGACGACTTCTACGTTCTGCATTTAAGGGGCACTTTTAGTCCTCCTGGTATCTTTAAAGGGCCTACTTCCAGAATGGGAATTCATATCAACATAATTCAGTCAATTCAACATATAGTTCGAGATAAATGAAAATAATAATAACACACACAAATAAAACGTTCGGGGCTAACCATGACCATAGCCTTTTAAGTTTTTTTATGTGTGTGTTTGTACGTTTATTCACGGTTAGTAGCCGACATGTTTTTGTCCTTTTGAGACAAGCTCTTTCCGTTTATGTTCTCCTTGCCTTGCGCAAGCGCTTTTTGTTCTTCTCGTTTTCTCCTGGTTTGTTGAACCAGCATCATTATTTGTACTTTGTCAGCCTGGTGACATTTTTCTGAATATAATTTTGTCAAAACCCTTGTTTTTAGCGTCCAATTCTGTCCAGAATCATCCGGACATCCTGACAATGATAACTTATGGGTTTTTGTTGTTGTTTTTTTTCCTTCCACAAAAAGTTATCATTTTGACAGTGCAAGGATTCTGCCCGACAGCGATGCTACGAACAATTATGTGGTACAACATGGTCTGCAGCTAATATAAGCACTGATTTTGGCTGACAGTGCAGTGTTCATAATGTACATGTAGTGCATTGGAAATATTTCAAGGTCCTCGAAATAAGGTGTTTTGTTTTTGCTTTTTCTTACAGATTGATTTAATGAGGGACAAAATTAAGTGAATGTGCTGCCATGTTTTGATTAAACATGCATCTTTAACAATGTACACCTTTTCCATATGCACTGTAACGTCAATGTCAATTCCGTAGCTGTAACATCCCTGAAAGCTTTGGCTGGCGAGGCAAAATAAAAGATGCGGTTTGGAAAATGACTAATGCGCAGCTTGCTGGCCAATATGACACGGCGCAAATCAATCTAGCCCGCGTGCGAGCGGCTCTAGAGGCGGCACGATGACGCAGGCACGCGACGAGGTGTCACGGCCGCACCACCGAGCAAGCCAAGCAGCCTCCGTGAGAAGAAAGCACAGCTAAGGGGACAACAGCTCGCAGCTGGACATGCGTGCCAATAAAAATGTCAACTTGTCACACGTCTTGTCGCTCGATGGACGCTGGCAAGATTGCACTGATGGACGGCAGCTTTGCAAAATGACCAATCACTAAAGAGGGCGCATCAATCAAATAAGGCCAGAGGGAGAGATCATACTGTCGCGCTGATGTAAACTACCACAGGAAATTAAGACACGCACTGATTGATTACAAGTCATAGCACAGTTATGATCGCACATCATTAAAAAATAATTAATGCCCCCCCAACCCACAACAACTTTGCATGATTTATTAGTGCTATCCAATCTCACGGTGTCGTCGCCGCCTCTATTCATTTTGTGAGCCTGTCCTGCCGATAAAACACACACACACACACACACACACACACACACACACACACACACACACACACACACACACACACACACACACACACACACAGTAAAGAGCCATGCCAACATCCAAGGGCACTGTTTGTTCTTCATGTCATCCAGAATAGTGCCCTGTGGCTCAGTGGCAGCTCGATACATCGATGATGCCCGAACACTCAGTTTCCAAACATGGAGAAGGTAATGTCAAAGAGGTGTGTATTTTGTGTCTCCCCCTCCAAAAGACTGATTTGTGACCTACTCACTCCATGCCATCACAGTCTAAGGAGTCTATAAGTCATCATGCGTTGTTTCAGCGTGCAATGATAGTACAGGTGAAACTATTTCATATTACTGTTACTGACCGAGGCGGAATTTGAAGCGAAAAGGGAACATCTCCCCTCTATTGTCGTCGTTTGTACGTGTGAATTGTCAAGTTGTAAAGGAGATGTTACATAAGGTCAACTGCATGTTAGCAAGATTCCACGGTGGACATAAGTAGCACTTCAAGAGTAAAAATGATTCAAAAGTAAATGTGGAAATTTGTTCAGTGTTAATTTAACATGATCAGTGAGGGACAAGCTAATTTATGCAGAAGATACCAATGCATGGAGATGCAGTACCAATGGATGGAATAACTTAAACCTTCAAGGCAGACTAAAAGTTAACATGCTAGCATAATTTGTAGTTGTGCCTCTTGAGTGGTTACTTTTTTTTGAGCTACAATCTGCACTGGTAGATGGTTTAATTCCTGCTTTAGATTTAAGAGTGCAAACACCAGATCTTGATTTGACAGTTGCTGGGATTAATGGTACGTTTTTTCAATGATGACTGAAACATTCACCAGTTCACATTTGCCAGTAATAAATGTTCTTTTGAAACAGCATATTGTTTTTTTAATGGCAATAGTTTTGACATTGGAATGAATACTTGGTTTCAAGTCGAATAAATGGTTTTCAACTCTGAAGGTGACCGAACGGTTTTCAACTTTTCACTTTCTTTTGTAGGGATTGCTATTCCTCATGAAATAACGCATGAGGGACAATTCATATAATGACAATTACCAGAAAATTAAAAAAAGCCATATTTTACAGTGGGTGAGCAAAATTACAAGAGGCAATGCATCCATTTTCCAGATGATAGATTCTCATGAGGGGTCCCATGTAAGATGGCGCCTATACCCAACTGACGCCTATACCAAACTGACTTTGGGCAAGAAGCAGGGTACACCCTCATCTGTTTGCCAGCCAAGGGCTGAAAATATCATTTAATCCGATTCAATCAAAATATTCAAGATGGGTTTAATTCTTTGAATTCAGAATTAACATAAATCAATGTCAATTTTCATTGGCTCAGGTTGTGATTTTGTTGTGCCTCTGACATTTTTTCTCAGAATGAAACTTGGATTAGGGAGTGTGCCGGTACTTGACTTCCTCTCGGCTGTAAAGATCATCTTCAGTGACTTCATTCATTACTTTTGCAGATGACACATGTTTGAAGCTTGGAAAACGTTTGTGTGTGTGTGTGTGTGTGTGTGTGTGTGTGTGTGTGTGTGTGTGTGTGTGTGTGTGTGTGTGTGTGTGTGTCCTTCTGCATCGGCCAGCCCACCTGCGATCCTCGGGAGCCTCTTTTGTGTTCCCAGTCTGAGCGGGCAAGTATCTGCGAGACAACAAAGACAAAACTATTGGCAAATGACTGAAAAGTTACAACATAACGGACATAACACTCTTCGGTCAAAACAATAGGTACACCGCCGCGATCCAATGATGTCAGCGAGAAGAGCCGAATGAACCAATTTGCCTTTGTAAAGATCATAATGAGTTGTTTTTGGATGGACAATGTCAGCGAGATTGATCGCTATTAGAACTGTCGTTTGTAATCATTTGTAAAAAAAAAAATAAAAAAAACAAACAAACAACAGAGGCAATCAGTAACACTTAATTTATTTTTTAGTTCCTTGACAATGACAATCAAAATGGAGCATTGTAATCTTTGACAAGGCAATAAATATTTTGGATTGGATATATGTACTCTGACGACATTCAGTACAGTGTACATATGTGAAAAAGTGGAGAAGCCGTGCGATTGGTCGTTTGGAAATGCAAAAATGAGGTTTTGCACCCACCCCAACACACTTTCCACGAAGCGCATACATCTAATGCAATTTCACAGTCAGGTTTGGTTTACGTTCGTTCCTACTGGCTGCCTGAGGGTCTGGTGGAGGCGGAGGATCTGATTACCAGCGACTGCCTCCTCTTCAGGCCTCGCACCCCCCCCCCCCCCCATCCCCCGGCCCCACCATTACCCCCCAGCCCCCACCCACACTTTCTCCAGAGTCACTGCATGCATTAGAGCACCGGCACGTGCTACAGAAATTCTAGACGGGCAAGTCGTGATGAAAAACTTGTTGCGTGTATGTCGGTTCCCTGGTCCAAAGACGCCTCGACAAACCCGACATGTCAACGTGACAAATCGCAGCGGCACATTCACCAAAGGCAAGCGTCTCAGTATCGGCGCCAAACGGGTAATTCAGGTGTAATTGAATGTGTCACTAGGGCTTATTGAGTTGTCTCATGCTGTGGGCTTAAAGTGAGGATCGGCCTGCAAGCAGCTTGTACCGAGACCAGTGTGATTTGTGTGGTACTGTAATGCTGTTTGACTTCAAACTCCAAGACACACGGACGGGATTGTTACTCTTATTTGCTTGGATATAGCCTTGGTTAAAAAAGCGACAAGATGGTTTTAGCAATCATGAATCAATTGGCCTTTTTACCTAAGGACACACAAATAACACAACAAAATACCCGGCATGGTGAGAAATAGTACTTGGTAAAGCGTAAATACATACATTTAAATCAACCCTTTCAGGGACAGCAGTTGCTAGAGTGGACAGCTTATCCTGTTATCAGGTTACAGGGTGCATGAAAGGGCTAAAAATGCCTTGGAGAAAAAAAAAACCTGTAAAATAACTTCAATTTCATCTTTAAGAAACAGTGGGACCTTGAACGCCTCTTCATACCAAATTTTAAAGTCACACCTCACCAGGAAAATATTGCCTCTTGTTACGAAAGAAATTTCAAGATACGAAAGGTAAAAATACAATGTAGGCTGCTAATCGCAGCTCCAAGTTTCCTGAACCAAACATATTTAGAGCTGCTCTACCATTGGCTATTAACTAGCATCTTCCTGGCATCCCAATGGCTAAGAGGGACCTCTACTGTATGTTTATGTGTGGATATAGATCAATAGATAGATGTGTCTAATCAGTATCCTCGCCATTCGCCCCTTAGGCCATGAGGTGTTCCGATAGTTTTACGTAAATGTGAATCACCCAGAAAAAGTGTTCACCAGTCGGCCGATCGCTCACTATGCTGATGTTTGCCTTGGACATTTTCGAAGGATTATTACAGCAGGGAAGGTAATCGGACAGCCCCCGCCCCTCAGGATATATATGTGCAGTCCGTCATTCAAAAGGCCAACAACATTCTAGACAATCCTTCTCACGTGCTGCACTCCCAATTCGAGCTCCTACATTCGGAAAGGAGGTACAGGACCCTTCTCTGCAAATTAAACCGATACAAAAACTCATTCACACCGCAGGCTATCATCCTAATTAACAAACAACTAGAAGAAGGCAGACAGACAAGCAGGAGGACATGAGGGCAGTGTGGGGTGTGCATATGACTGTGATGTACCGTCCATTGTGTGTAGAGTATATATCGTCCGGTACTGTATATATTGTCCAATGTATGTGGTGTAGCGTATGTGTTTGTTTGTTCAGTGCATGTAGCAGCAAGGAGGGCATGTCCTCCGAGACAAGTTTCTCCTATGGGAGACCAAATAAAAAGTAAAATCAAATCAAATCATTAAACGCCAACCAAAGCAAACATCCTTGGATCAGTTCATAAGAAAAGGCCAGGCAAAATCCACTTCTGAGAGAGAACATGAACAAAAGAGGGCAAAAAACAATAAGGACACAGTTAAGTTAAATGACCATCTTTTATTCTGTACTCTATTCAGTTTTTTTTACATTATGCACAACTCAACAAAGTTTATCTGGCAATAATCTAATAGTAACATGTACATGGATGTTACATATTTTAATGCATTTTTATGCTTTCGAAAACATTTATGTCTAAAAAAAATTTTTTTGGGGGGGGGGTTGGAACGGATTAGGGCATTTACATGGAAAATGCGCCTCTATTTACAAAAATTAATTTCGTAAGTAGGAGCACCACTGTATAATAACTTAATGAATACTATAATTCCTAAAATCCCAGTTTGTCCAGAACAGAGTAGACCGGTACCCATTGTCTTAGTCACAAGTTTGACATTTACATGGATTTTTTTTTTAATTGAATGCAAAGATTGGAAGGTTTGTTCTTTCAACCATTTTTCTCTTGATACTGCGTGTCTCTCGGATTAAGTTAGTGAGGGCCGTACGTCTTTACAGGTGCCATGCCTGAGGAGGTAAACTGGAAGTCGAAGGCAGCACTTAATCCACACGGTTAAAGGCTCATTTATTCGATTCACTGTAAATGGCGGCCAATTAACCGCTTCACTAAAGCTTTGACAACAGCGCGGACGCTAGCAGAGGGTTCAGTCAATTGCAAACCTGAGTGGTGCCTTATGAGCGTCTCCAAGTGCACACATAAAGAGTCTTGTGTAAGCCCGGCTTTCATGTGTGTGCGCTGAAACACAACGCAGCCTCATGACACGCAAGGCTCCGTGCGCTCTTAGCGGGCCAAAACGTTGCCTCGAGAGATTTTCCAGGCCCACTGAGGCTACATGGTTTGGGTCTGAAGAGCTAATACATATGGATGAGTTCCTCCTAAACATGCAAACAATACAGTAAATCCTGGTTTGCTGGAACATTATGGCCTGAAATGTGAGCTGACATCCCGACTCAACAGCAACACCAAGTTTCAAGCTCTTTTCACGTGCCTTCACTAGCTACAGTATGTCTTTTTATCGTCTTTCTTCTTGACGACTTTTGCTCTTGCTCTTGTGCAAGTCACCAATGGTTCAGACTTGAGTGCAGTCAGCATTGGTTCAGTACCCACTCAGTGACCGTGTGACGGAAAAGCCGCTATTCAATCACTGCCAGTCAATCCTATCATGTCTTTGTCATTATTACGCAAGGTTGTACGTTCTAGTCCAAGCAACGGTGAAAAACAATCCATCATGAGCTATGTTAGTAAGAAGACCAAGAATGGATGGACTGGAGGCAGGCTACACTTTCTGTATATCAGCGCGATGAAATTCCACCAATGAATGTAAAAATAAACGAGAAAAAACAACAAAAATAGAAAGACATGAATATTGCCACGACACTGACCCACTTTACCCCAATTCAAGCAGACTGTAACATTGAAAAGGGACATTTATTACTTTAGCGGCACCTTCATCAAGATGTGCATCAAATTTTAATGCATGACATTAAAGCGAGGAAACTAGTTAAATAGTGATCTAAAAAATTAACTATAACCAACCACGTGCGATCCGAACTATTGTGACTTCAGAAAGAGTTCAGTAAGATTGAGATAACATTCAAAGCATCCAACAGCCAATATTTTGTCTAAAAAGGTAACGCCACATGGGAACCAACTGTCTGATCAATCTCTCCATTTAATTTCATGAACAACCTCCAGGCAATAAAACTCTCACAAGAATAAAGAATACAAATGATGGTCATTTAACTTTTAACTGCGTCCTTTTTGCGTTTTTTGCCCATGTTCTCTCTCAGAAGTGGTTTTTGACTGACGTTTCATAAAGAACTGATCCAAGGACATTTTCGAAAATGTCCAAGGCAAACATCAGCATAGTGAGCGAACGCCCGACGAGTGAACGCTTTTTCTGGGTAATTCACATTTACGTAAAAACATCGGAACAACTCCTGGGTGAATGACGAGGACGCTGCAGAGACACATAACTATCTATCTACACACACAGAGACATACGGTAGAGGTCCCTCTTAGCCAATGGGGTGCCAGGAAGATGCCAGGTAGTAGCCAATGGCAGAGCAGCTACAAGTATGTTGCGTTCAGGAAACTCGGAGCTGCGAGTAGCAGTCCATACTGTATTTTTACCTTTCTTATCTTGAAATTTCTTTCGTAACTTGAAAATTTTGTATGAAGAGACGCTCGCAAGTAGTGGTACCACTGAACAGTCATCACGTTTTATGGTTTATAGCTACCCAAATGGCAGATGACTTTTAGACTCTGCAGGCTAAATTCTTTCGAGTCCGTGGTTAAGAAATAAAAAAAAAAACACAAAGGTCAGTGAAAAAAACGTCATCTGAAAATGACGATTCTCTGCAAATAAAGTCATGAAAAGCAGACACTCGTTTTGGCCGGACTCCAAAAGTGATTTGAATAGAAACACATTTTGCAGCGCAGCCTTTGGAAACAATCACTTGAGGTCATTTTGGCACACTCCTTCTGAGCAAACTGCTCCAATTGTCTCAGGTTTGAGGGATGTCTTCTCCAGATCGCATGCCTCAGCTCCATCCACAGATTAAATTGGATTTGGACCACGGCTTTCGAGAATATGCCAATGTTTTTGTTCTTCGTCATTCTTGGGTGTTTTAATCTGGGTGACGTCTTGAGCTGGGACCAAGCTTTCACAGTGGGAAGTGGTAATGTTCGCTCCGGAATGTCTTGACAATTACGGTGGTTAACTTGAGAAAATGCACACGTCTCCATATTGACACATTAAGAACGCAAGCACTCAGCGGACTTTTGTCTTAATGAATACACTAAGTACTTGTCAAGGTTAGGGAACAATCTTTCTGGATGTTAAGAGCCAACGATAATGCTCTCGTGCATCATCCACCCCCTCGTTCTCCTCATTTGGAAGACTCTGCAGATGCTTAATGAATTATTCCCACAGGAGCTTCATACGTGATGCCGTTTATCCTTCTCTGCTTGTTTGCTATCCACTTTACGCACACCATGAGGTAAATGTGTGCCGCTGTCCGTAACCATACCAAGAGAGCAAAAGAAACATGTGGCATACGATGTGAGATGGGAGACAGATGAAACACACTGGCGAGATATTTTGGATGCAATTTGGGTCAACGGTGTCAGATAATTAATTAATTCATTCATCTTCCGAACCACTTTGTCCTCACTAGGGTCGCGGGGGGTGCTGGAGCCTATCTCAGCTGTCTTCGGGCAGTAGGTGGGGGACACCCTGAATCGGTTGCCAGCCAATCGCAGGGCACACAGAGACGAACAACCATCCGCGCTCACACTCACACCTAGGGACAATTTAGAGTATTCAATCAGCCTGCCATGCATGTTTTTGGAATGTGGGAGGAAACCGGAGTACCCGGAGAAAACCCACGCAGGCCCGGGGAGAACATGCAAACTCCACACAGGAAGGCCGCAGCTGGAATTGAACCCGGTACCTCTGCACTGTGAAGTCGACGTGCTAAACACTGGACTACCGGGCCGCCGGTGTCAGATAATGACAAAGCTAAAGTTGGGTTCCAATCTTTTGTTATTTTTACTTGTGTTCGGTGCAAATTTTTTTTCAGACTGATACTAACGAGTACCAATAACAATACCAGTAGTACTTTTGATACATTAAATCCTTACAAATATACCCTATTTTCCGCACTGTAAGGCACACTAAAAGCGTTAAATGTTCTCAAAAACTGACAGTTCGCCGTATAATCCCATGCACCTTATATATATATATATATATACAGTCAAACCTCGGTTTTCGTACTTAATCCGTTCCAGAAGACTGTTCGAAAACCGAAACCATGTTTCCCATTGGAATCAATGTAAAAATCTTTAATCCGTTCCAAGTCAAACAACTTTTTTAAACCACTTTTTTTACAATTTCACACCATAAACTGTACACATGTAATAGGAGAGCAGGTAATATGTAAAATACTGTACAAACAAACTGTAATATGTATTATTTTCACCAATTTTAACATTAACATAGGAACATAAAAATTTAAGGAACATCTCTCTCTCTCTCTCGCTCTCTCTCTCTCTCTCTCAATCTGTTGTGGGGCGTGCGCCTATCCCAGCTGTCATCAGGCAGTAGGCGGGGCATTTCGGCATCCCGAACTCCTTCGCCAACACAGACACACGCACACCTGACTCATATTTCGAGATCAAATCTTTCTTAAATGTATTTCTTTATTCTATTTTGCTCTTTTCTTCACCAGGTTTACCACTTCCACTTGCTTTCTTTGGTGCCATGATTAGGGGCTGATACACAATGCAAAAATAACAGTCTGATATTACATAGTTCTCACCGAACACATCTGCTTTTTAAAAAAAAAAATTCTTTATTGAACAATACAAACTCGTCTGCTCACAATGGACGCTACACGAGGAAGCTGTTTCTGTATGATTATTGCATAATAATCAGACACAGGACACCAGAGTGTTGATAATGTGCCGCTGCATTGAAAACTGCCGGCCCTAAACAAGTGCACGCACTTCTCCCATGCTGCTGGGGCAAACCATTCTGAAAAGAGGGGGGTTTCACTCCCCCTAACAGAAGCGTCTCACCAAACACGTCTGCTTTTTTTTTATTGAAGAATACTAACTCGTCTGCTCACAATGGACGCTAAACGAGGAAGCGTTTCACCAAACACGGCTGCTTTTTTTTTATTGAACAATACAAAAACGTCTGCTCACAATGGACGCTACTGTAGTGTCGCTTCATCGCTACACGAGGTAGCGTCGCTACACGAGGAAGCGAAGCAGAGAGGAGTGAAGTGCGCTCAGTTAGTTCGAGAACTGAAATTTGTTCGTCATCCAAGGCATAAAAAACTCGAAATTTTTGTTCGAAAACCGAATTGTACAAGAACCGAGACGTTCGAAAACCGAGGTTTGACTGTATGATGTTACAGTCTCGTTACATTCCCCATTGAATTATCTCCCTGTTAAGAGTTCCTGTGCTATCTAGTTGTGATTATTAGCAGGAACCAATTGTAACGTAGAGGGGTTCTGCTCGACGCCAATTGACATGTACATTTGTCAACCCACACACTCAAAACAGACAACAACTTTGTCAGCTCTGCGCAGCCATTATAAAACGAAGATAATATCAAAAGTATTGTTAGCTACGGACTGAACAAAGGAAGAAGGAGACAACCAAGTCATCTCGTGGCTGTATAACAGAACCACAGCCAGGGCTCTATATAAATAAAGCTGTATTGTAATGTCTTCAGCGTAGCTCCATTTAGTAGAAGCATAGCGGAACCGCAGCCAGGGCTCTATATGAATAAAGCTGTATTGTATTGTATTGTATTTCCTTTAGCGTTGCTCCATCTAGTGGAAGCATACCACAACCGCAGCCACTATTGTAGATTCTATTCCATGTGCCTTATAATGCAGTGCACCCTGTATATGAAAACGATTTTTTAAGTAGGCCATTCATTGATAGTGCGCCTTATACTCCGAAGCACCATATAGTGCGGAAAATATGGTAAATATATTCTTAAAAATTGCAGCCTCATGGACCATAGACAGTATGGGCAATGATGCATTTTACAGCAAAAAACACTCGTGCGAATGTATACATTTTGATAGCAACGCACTAAAAATCGACTAAGGCTTAATGTAGACATGCAGATACTTAACAGTCACACGAGAGGCTGGACATGGATGGAATTCAAGAGAAAAAAACTCTCAGCCATGCAGAAATTGAGTGGGCAAATAAACACAGAAATGTCGGTCGCAACTTTAAGCATTCATATACAAAAAAGAAATTGCATCTAAATGGGCATTTTGGCATGGATTCAGTATACAGTATATGAAAAACGTTCTGTCAGCCATGGGTGCCCTTTACTTCTTGATCGTAAAACGGCCACAAGAGAGCACCAGAGACTGGTATTGGCAGCCTTTGCGAGCTTTGATACCCAGATAACCAATGCCTGGTCTTGGTACTCACCCATCTCTATTTTTTAACCCGAAGTAGAGGATTGCTCCTTACAATTTGATCTCCTTCCAAAACATTAAACTCACATCCACCCACATTTTTAAATCTGCATGAGACCCAAAGAGCCCTTCCCTATCAACACACCCGTGCCAATACGAGACACACTTAACCTTAAACATGTGGTAAGAAAGCAAACAGGTGCTTGGAGACGTAGACGGCCAAGACCTCTGCACTGCGCTGACGGGTAAGAGAAAAGTTTTTCTTTTCTTTCTTGCTTTTGCTCCCATTCATGTCATTTGCAGAAGTGCAATGAATGCTTCATTGAAAAATAAATGCCTACGATGATGACCAACACTTGTTGAAAACCAGGTATGACAGTCTCTTTCATGAAATTGCCTTTTGAGCTGCCAATTGACAGAATTGCGTACATCCCAGCGGGTCAGGGTTTTTTTTTTTTTTTTGGTGTTGTTTGACCTGAATAATATATTTATAGACGGAGGGGTCACAAGGAAGGATCGTCACCTTCAAAAAATGTTTGACGGATTGAAAATAGTAGCAGCTAGATAAACTTCCAGATCTCCTCTCTGTCAGAGTGTTAAGAGGGCAGCAGAGTAGGTGTCAGCCATAGCCCGTCCACCGCCATGGCCCCGAGCCACAGCCCACAGCAAGCCTCCACTCTGAGGTGCACAGCACAAACAAACTCGATGAAAATATCGGTTGTTTGTCTTGCTCTCGCCAATAACCAGGTTAAGAACCACATTCTCCTGGTTTTCAAAATGTTTTGCTTTCGTGCCGCGGCCCTCTGTCGTCAGGCCCCGCATTCGCACGGCCCGTTTCGGGAGCACTTGGATTGAGCCAATAAGACTGTCATCAACTCGCCGCGGAGTCATTTTTTCAAAGTGTCTTGAAAATGAGCCGGAAACAGCCTCGTTCCAAATATAGCTCAGCGCCAGATACAGTATGCGCACGTGTTTCTTAATCATTCATTCACGGTCAGCGCTTCATTAGCCGATGCTGTTCATCTGGCTGCGTCCTACTTCGTTCTACATTACAGCCTTCACACATTGATGTGTGTCAATGTGTGGCCTGAATTGACTGAGACTTCACTTGAGTATTCCGTGAGGACAATTAGACAGAAGGCAGGTTGAAAAAGAGTGCTGAGTATATAGTTGGGTTAAATAAGATCAGCGTGCAGGATTTAGTAGCTTTAACCAAGGATTGCGTGTGCACCTCTGCACTGTCCAATTAAAACGTTCTTTCTCACCGAATATACAAGCTGGAAGTCTCTCAAAGTTCAAACAAACATGTATTTACATAAGAGCACACACCTCGCTGAACTTGTATTCAACCCTGCCAACCTTGAGGAGACAAAATCTTCCCCTTCATATTCCTCCTTTGTTCTCCTATCTGCGCGCCGTGTCAGAGATAAGATGACGTCTGCAGCGCTCTCCTCTGACAACCCTGCTCCGCTACCAAAAACTAGGTCACATTCTGCAAAGTCTCTGACGAGAAGATGAGCTCTTTGGATATTACAGCAGTTTAGTCATAAGTCATCCATGCAACAATACAAGAGCCCACTCTTCATCGGGGTTGGGACCAATGAAGATACATAATGACAGGTGTGCAGTGTTTTGGAAAATCTTACAGGGAAGTTCTGTGATGGTTTAACTGCAATTAGTACAGGGCATTCTACTGTAAATGAGCAGGTATGAATGACACATTTTTAAAAATGTAACCATTTAAATTAACCCTGGAAAACCCACGGGGTCAAATGTGGCCCCTATAAATTCTGCTACTCAAATGCTAACCTTAAATCCCAAAGGGTCGAATTTGACCCTAATCCTAAATTGGGATTAAAGCATTAAATATTTGAAAAAACATATATTTTGGTGTTCAGTGAACATATAGCAGTCATTTAATGTAAAATTAATAATTTTCCAAAGAAGAAAAGGGTTCTTGGGTTCTAAATATGAAGTCTATCTATAATTGTGAATACAGTATATAACAAAAACGTACTTACAAAACACTAATGTAATACCGGTCCTCATTAGTGCCCTAGGTGACTTTTGGTAAGTCGGCAGGAAACTGCAGCACACATAAAAAAACAAACCAAAAAAACAAACCAAAAAAACCCATTCTTGCTCACGGCCAATTTAATCGTCAATGAACCTGAAAATCTAAAATAAATCAATAGTTTTTACTGTCATGTAAAACATTCTGTCATGAATGCATCACATCTAATTTAGTTGTACCATATTAATATTGTGTTGAAATTTGTTTTTTATTTGTAAAATTGTTTATTTTTTATGGGCTACGGGAAAAAAAAACCCATTAGAACTTAAACACGGTACATTACGATGACACTGTTAAACTAGCTCACACCAGCAGGTCCAGGAGACTCTCTGCCATATACACCCGGTCACAGTAGTCGCTCGCCGGTGAGGAGACTTTGTAAATCTCCTCTGGTCCACCCGCTGACGGCAGCGTATGTGGAGTTTAGAGTCGTCGCAGGCTGGCTAATGTTTTACTACGGGTTTAAGCGAGGGGGGCCAGTCATCATGGGTCATTTGCGTCATCACTGGAGGGAACTATTAAGGTGGGCTGCCAAAGCAGAAGGGGCCGTGCGCAGGAAATGAGGAACTCACTTGTGTCTATGCAAAGTTTAACGTGCCGAAACCTCTCTACTGGCATCTACTGCACTCTCACCGTAAACTTAATGGCCATTAAAATGCTCACATGCACTAATATTATTCATGATGTGTTTTAAACTTTATGTGGACCACCTAATATCTCCTTCACGCTTTCTGCTTGGGGTTGACTAGCCTGAGGTTCGAGCAATCCTTATTCTATGAGTCACTGAAGGCTAACAGTGATACGGCGTGACCAACACGGAACCTATAGTACATGCTGGGCACCGTATTCTGATTTGAAAAGACTCGGATGCTTTTAACATCTCAAAAGATGGACCGTTATTTCTCCGCTATATTCTTGGCGCGCACGCTCATTCGTCTTGCTCTCGAGCTCAGGTTGGATCAAAGAACGAGGTTCTCGGCTCTGTGCATTTAGGGGATCTGGCGGGCTAAGACCTGGCAGCCCACCTCAAAGGAGCGTGCCAAAGACATTCGAGTATAATGGTCCAGTCAGGATTACTGCCGGGGCCTTGCGAGGCGAAGGAGGGAACACAGCATTCACTTGTTTGTTTGTTTTACAAGCCTCCGCTCTGTTCCGTCTGCAAGGTGCCAGTTTGCTTTGTGTGTTTTAAATCGCAATCGATTCAATACTGTGGACAGAGTGCTTGTGGCTACTTGTAGACCAGGTCACGCCAGAGTCCCGGGAGGAGCGCACAAAACATGTTTTGACACTTGCATGAATGTTGGCTGCGGACAATATGTCTTGCTAAAGACAAGTCCGCCCACATTAAAGATGAGCATATAACAACCATACACACTCAGATATGAATGTATGTACAATGGCAAGTATTCAATGACCCTGAAATGCACGTTTAGAATGTGGGAGGAAGCTGGAGTACCTGGTGAACCCGCAAAGTCCGTATAGGAACTCATTCGAGATAAGACTGGAACCCCAAACCTCAGAACTGTGAAGCAGACAAGCCAACCACAAGGATCTAGAAACTGCGTACCAAATCATAGAAAGCAAATAGTGGAGCAGATGGTACTCCAACTGAGGTGATTTCAGCCAATCAGAAACATGAAGAAAGTCATTTCTGGAACAAGGCATGAGAATGACAGCAATGGCAGACAATGGAGCACAAAACAAATCCAACCAAGACTGTTGGACTCCACTCGGCTCCTGTAAATGTCGTGCATGCGCATCAAAGTCAGCAAAATAAGGCAACTTCAACTCACACGCATTTTATCTGCCGGACTACTTCCCTACTTGTCCCTAATGCAAGTGGACTGGAACTCCAAAAAAAGCCAGTGATCAGAACATAAACTGTCGACCAGAATGCATCACGCTTGGCAGTGCTAACAAGGACAATTTCATAGGAAACAAAGCATGAAAGGAAAATGTTGGTTCTTCGCATTTACAGGCCAGTTCTTTGAGCTGAGTTGATTTCATTCATCATAACTTGATAAATAACCATACAAGAGGCATCGCATTACATGTCTTAGATCACTAAAATTGATGGATGCATGAGGAATTTAGCTCAACCCGAGCTTTGGTAGTACATACATCAATGTGTGAGGCTTCTTAAAAGAACCCCTGCATGTGCTTTACATGTGTCAAACATCAGATAAGTCTGAAGTCAGTGTTGGGCCGACCCATTTTTTTTTGTTCTGATTTGATGACTACAGAGGGTATTAAAGCCAATAATTTGTGCAAGCGGTGCAAAGGGTTAGGTGCAGTTCCACTGTAAAATGTTTTTATGAAGCCATAAGTCTAACTGGGATGGGTGACAATATTTATCTTGGACGAGCACGTCTACGTCAAGAGCAACTTAATGGCCAGTCGAACACAAAGACAATTTCACCTTGAAACAAGAGCTTTGGAGCACAAGCGAGTGACAATTTTCAATTGCGGCGCCAACGCCACGTCAAGCTTTTTGATGTTCAGGTGCTGCGGAGTATTAAAGCGCCACTTGGCAGCCGATGTAAATAAAACAACAGAGTTGAGGCCAAAGGCGATGGAGGCGGAATGTGAGCGTGCGATGCAGCACCACGGTGCACACATACATTATTTCATCTTTCATTCACACGTTTGACTCAGCACGGTCTGAGCTCTGTCCGCGCTCATCAGAGAGAGGACCACACAAACCAACACACACTCGATGCTTGAAGAACATTTACAATTCCGACAAATTTCCCACAGGACTCCAGCAAACACACGACCCAGTGATGGCCCACTAAAGTATGCTCTTTTAAATGACACCCTTTATAAATCACTGATAAGGTTCAGAGGAGCCAAGTATGCGGACCAACTAATCCCCAGCCTCTCATAAACCTGAGTACATGTATGGGGACATAAATCTGTGCTTCCTCTTTTTTTTTTTTTTTTTTTGAAGGCGGAAAAAGTTCCATTTGAGCGAACGTTAAAAAGAGGCTAGCCCGCGGATAGGTTTCCATCATTAGTTCGTCAAGCGAGAGAGTTGCCCGTGACATTCCCAGAGGGCACCCCCCCATTTCCCCTACGTAGCAGGAATGCGGGAATCTGCAGAAAGCGTGAAGGAACAAAGACAAAATTTCCCTGACCAACTGCGCTGGGCTTCTCTAAGGACTTGTCGGCGTGACAATGGAGCTCGAAGCTGGGCTGGCCAGCCTATAGGGGAGAAAAAGCCAAACGCATGAGAAGCTTGTGGTCCTCTGGGGAAGCGAGGAATAAATAGCATCTAAGCTGCATGTTCCACTTTCAAACATGAACTCTGCTGCATTCCCGTCATGATTTTTAGTAGAAGGATCATGGACCACACAGAGTTGTGTTGACTACAGAGATGTGTATTATTTTGTGTTTATTTGTATACAAATACATCTTTAAAAGCTGTTTACATGTGTAGCCATTGATGTAGACATTTAGAGTATTCAACACAAGGTTTGCTCGTCGGGATCTGCACAAGTATAATATAAATAAAATAGTTGTTTTGGATTGATACTGTGAGAAAGGTTGTGATTGGACAAGGTATCGCAGTGGCAGTTTGCAGTGGTGTGTAACTGCAGAGCATCGCACAGAATCGAAAGGTGCTTCCACTCAGCTTACGTAAATTTTAGAACTTGTGAGTGCCAAGGCAGGTGTGATTTCATTGTGTGTTTGTTTAAGTAGCAGGGCAAAAGCAAATATTACTCAACACATTTCCAAACAGTTGGTGGAAGGGTGGAAGAACTAACTTTGTACCATAGAGAGACTTTATATGAACTATTAATTACTCCTTTTTTTTTTTATCCCCTTACACTGGGCAAGGCATTTCTTTTAAATCAGAAATACAAGCAAACTTTTCTGGATGATTCTGATTAAAACGAATACTGTTGACCAGTCTAATAATAATTACGACCAATTGTGACCAAACATACTTTTATCAATACTTGGAAGAGAAAATAGAGTCGATCTATCTAGCTATCTATGGAGCTAGTTAGCCAGCTAGCTAGCTAGCCCTATAAAAGGTCTACATTGAGCCAGCATGCATTCTTCCACTAATGTGGCGTGTGCTTCTAGTTTGACACACCACATATAAGTTGTTAGCAACCCTGCAAATTTAATCTGCCAAAAAGCAAGCCATTGTCTTTGCTCTTGACACTGTCGAATGAATACACCCAAACTGCCCACCAGTCACAACACCACTTCTTCAATGTTTGAGCCATGAAAATAATCTACTTAAACCCTCCGGTGTTTGAAAGATACTCTACCGGCGCCTTGCAGGGCTTTTCCATGCCATGCCAACAAGGCACTCTAAACTGGATATGTCAGCCTGAAGCCCCAGCCCGCACGCTAGCTAGAAAGAAAAGAAAAAACAAAACAAAACAAAAAACAATCCCCCCCTTTGCTATTCCAACTTTGTCTCTGTGACAACTAGGCGCTCTAAAGTGGTCACGCCAGTGGCTTTTCAGAAGGGATGATGCATTTTCAGGGTGCAGCTGATGCAAACGTCACAGTTTTGTAACCTTAGCATAGTGGGGGTGCGAAAATGAAAAATAGTACAACATAACAATATTGTGGTATTAGTTTGCTGTGTTGTAGGACAGAGAGTTGTTGATGGTCTGGTTAAATGTGAGCAGATGGCTAGTGTACCTAATGTTGTGTCCCTTGAGTGACTGTGGTCAGTCGGGAAAGGCACCGTAGAAATAAACACATTTTGCATTCACGACTTGCAACGCAATGTGCTGGCTGCCAAGGTGTGTTACACGAGTGTGCGTGCGTGCATGCATGCATGTAGTCCACACGGCTCATACATAAAGTAACACGCGTAAGCATGCGTTCAGTCCGACCGCAAGCTGGACAAACATTGGCGAAAAGTTTTTCAGAGTAATGTTGAAACATGGAAGGAATCCTTACACAAATACACACAAACTTGTTATTCTTTTCACAACACGGGACGCCTAAATAAATTTGGTCACAGACACGAGTGCTACCGCACACACGAATAGATACAAAAAAAAAAAACCCCGCTAGGAGTGTTTACCTAGCCATGTGACTGGCGATGCAGTACATGCGGTGACGTCAGCGCGCATTCCACGCATTTGTCAGGCTTCGGTTCTCACTGATAGCGTGTCGGAAGAAGCGGCGGCGGGGTGGGAGCGGAGATCACGCATTGGCTGGGCCCGCGTTTGCCGTGTTGAACTTCTCCCAATCAAATAAACAAACACGCTGCTTTGGATTGGCCAGCTGCAAGCTGGAAACCAAGAGCACAACTGCAAGCCACTCGGGTGTATTAACGTACGCAACTTGTATAAATACATGTAATAGCACAGCTGATGTCAAGATGAAGGCCAGCAAATGTTTGAAAAAAAAAAAAGCATCATAATCAGATGAAAACAACCTTTACTTTTTATTTTTGCAATCAGTTATGCACATTGTAAAAGTGAAAATTGTTGATGAAGGTTACAGACATTATGTATCACAGTAAAAGTTGTTTGCAATGCTAATATTTATCCCTAATAACACTTTTTCATTTCATTAGCTTTTATTTTCTATGATGGATGTTTTCCCCCACTTGCATACTCATTTGATCTTAAAACTGACCTCTACCTGAGAGAAAATGATAAACACCCAATCACAGTGCATGTGCAAGTATAGACTGACAACCCATCACACTGATGTTCACGCTAATGCTGCCAAGACATGCGACAGAACTAATCCATTGTCCAACAACAACAATACATGCTGAAATTAGTACAATACTTCCAAACTGAGCATCACTAGCTTTAAAAGTAAATAAAGGCAACTGGATCTCATTAAATGGAGCTAATGTGGTGGTGAGTTCACAGAAAGACAAATGAGTTTTTGCAACTGATGATTCCTAAAAGCATTATTTATCGGAATAGAATTCATCTTCAGGGCCCCGTAGAATGAAAAAAAAAACCCTACAATGAATTTAACTGAATGAGTCAGTTGTGAATTAGATTTGTGGAACGAGTAGAAGTGGAAATGTGCACGTACTTAGTAAGGAGATGCTGGCGCTCACAACATGAAAATTCCACATCGGCCAAAAGTGGGTTTTATATACAACGATGAGTTATTTCGGTTGGGTGAAAAAAAGAACATCATAAAATTGTCAGATCTTAGTTTAATACATGAAGTGTGTCACCACTGAACTGAAAAAAATAAAATAAACGGTGAAGTGTGACATAGATTATCTTAGCGCCTAAGAAATAAAAGTCTCTGATGTCCAACCGGCATGAATCTAAAGCTGGAACTGCTCAAACAAAAACACATTAAAAGACGTCAAAATGGCTTCAATTGCGAACGCAGCTGTGGAAACAGAAGCCTATGACATCACGCTCTCAGCGTGGCGCCCCAAAGACAGCAAACAACAACAGACTCATCGTGCAACCATTTCAACAGGGGGGAACACGATGCGCATTTCAACCAACGCTGCTCTGCCCTATTCGCAATTTGTTGTTCGCTTAATTAGCCACTTAGTTATGATGGCAGGTGGAAATTAATCAAACACGGTTGCGCGCTCGCGTCCAGCCGAGAATCACGTGTCCAAAAAAGGAGGTCTGCAGCCTGAAGCGGGAGCGACTTATCATCTAGAATGGCTCTAATTGCACTTTACGTAAAGCAAGCAGAAACAAATAACATCTGCTGCAACTCTGGATAAATGACGCTCATCAGCGAGGATTGTTTTCACAATTGTGAATGAAAAATAAATACATAAAAGCTAAACTAAACAGGCCCGGTGGAATGGTTATCCAACATAATGGGTAAAAGTACTGTCATTAATTACAAGAGGGCTACCATAAAAAGGAGTCGTAAACAGCTTGACGGAGCTGAGTTGTGCGGGACATACGGTACGGAATGCAGAGCCATGTGTGCATTTGCATACTGTATGTACTGCGTGCATGCAAAGTGGAAGGGGGCACGAACAACGCACGCGCAACGTGACAATGTCACTTTGCAACAACCTTCATAGATGTCAGTCAACCGCCCACACTATTTGTGTCTCTTTGAGCTGTCACACGGTGCATTGTTACGGTGGAAAAAAGAAACCAAAAAACGGGACGGGTTTGGTCCAACGTGTAACCGTTCATTTCATCCATTACCAACCGACGTTAAGCAGAAGAAGCAGGAAAGAAGCGGCCAACAGTGAACGCATCGCCAAATGTGTGAACCTTAGTGGTTGCATATTGTCCTCTTTGCATTGTTGGGACTTTGTCCTTTGTCAGGTGTGATCCAACTGCTGAGACGGCACTTTGACTCAAAACTGTGTGTATGTGTGTGTTGGGAGAGGGGGGGGGGGGGCATTCGGGAGTGCCTGTGTTGGCAGAGCACAGCCTGCCTCTGGCAATCGAGTCCTCAAATGCACCTCATTAGATTAGAGCTCCATACAGCTGCTAGTGTCAAAACTCAAGTCACGTGGAGCAGCACACTAATGAACAACGGAGCGCGTGCGCGTGGAGCAAAGGAAGGCCTCGCCAGAAGAAGAAGAGAAGCCACGCTGTGATCCGAGGATTCATGTTTTGTTTTTCTTTTCGTTTTGTATGGTGTACTAGTGGTTATCAGTGGTTGACACCATCAATGTAAGAATGAGAGAATAGTCGTTTGTCACATGTGATTGGCTGGTGATCAGACCGTGGTGTCCGCCGACTCTAACCTAAGGTAAAGTGGGATGGTTTTCAAATCACTCACATGTCTTAAAGGACAATAAGGGCCTATAATTATATTTCCACAAGAAAATACTTTTCTAATGCCTTCAACGTACCACAACTAGTCAGAAAACAACAGTCACAATCACCATTTATGCATTTGCACGCACACGCACACACAGGCTCTAATTGATTAAACTGTGTTGATTAGCACAGGAATTCAGTCCGCTAGCTCCGCCCCTCAAACAAGAAGAGCCAGTATGAACCCTTTCCATTTTAACAAGGACTGCAAACTTTTAATGAAAGGGAGGAAATGAGTAGTTCCTCTCAAAGCAATGACAGCAGACATAACACAGAGGGATTATGTCCGTCCGTCATTATGTCATTGTGTATCTGAGGCATTTGTCATGGCTAGTCTGATTATCTAAACCGTCACCGCTTGTTAGTGAACAAAATTAGGGAAAAAAGACAATTAATATCCATCCATTTTCCACCGTCAGGTCGCGGGGGCAGAAGCTTTAGCAGGGAAGCCCAGACTTCCTTCTCCCCAGCCACTTCTTCCAGCTCTTCGCGGGCCAACTGGGGGACATAGTCTCTCCAGCGTGTCCTGGGTTGTCCCCAGGGCCTCCTGCTGGTGGGCCATGCCCGGAACACCTCACCAGGAAAGCGTCCAGGATGCATCCTAATCAGATGCCCGAGCCACCCCATCTGGCTCCTTTCGACGTGGAGGAGAAGCGGCTCTACGCTGAGCCCCTCCCGATGGACCAAGCTTCTCACCTTGTCTTTTAGGGAGAGCCCGGACACCCTGCGGAGAAAACTAATTTCGACCGCTTGTATCTGGGATCTCGTTCTTTGGGTTGGAACATAGATCGACCAGTAAATTGGAAAAAAGGAGTACATTTGAGTTTTACACGTTAGATTTCTGTCACTCAAGCAAGCAATTAAAAAAATAAAATAAAAAAAAAAGGGAAAAGAGGGCCAGGTGTTTTTTTGGAACGTAACAGTGCATATGACAGGCCAGACAGACAGACAGAGAGAAAGGAGCCTGAAGATCAGGATTTGCAGAGTTTGGAGAGGCAAATGGTGTCGCAATGAGCGTCTGAATTTGGGTCTCATCATGAGAGAGGTGGAAGGCAGGAGGATGGCTAAATTCAGGGGGATCGAGTGGATCCAGGGAGAGCGGCTGAGGTAGATGGGGATGAAGAGCACAAAGTGTGGGATTACACGTAATTACGAAAGCGCATTGAGAAACTATGGATTGGCACTTTAGGGAGGGGCTGGGGGTTTAATTCAAGTCATTCTGTGTCCATCCAGAGCGCACATGACAAGATGTGCAGGGAGGGTGTGTGCGTGTGTGTGTGTGTGGGGGGGGGGGGGGGGGGGTATGAACACACCTCTCCGGATTGAGAAGCACTGTGTTGCCATGGAAATGGCTCTGACGTCAGACCAGGCATTATGTGATTACTCATAGTCTGTTGAGGAGCAGACCAATAAAACAGAGGCCATTACTCACACACGGGGAGATGGCCAGACCTTAGGTTACACACAAGCTGGAATATGCACGTGCGCACATGTGCGCGCACACACACACACACACACACACACCCACGCTGACACACACACAACGGGAATATGAATACACTCATGGACGCCGCACTCAGACATTTTTGAAGCATGAATCAAAATAGGATGGATTAGCTGCTTTGAAAAAAATCTAGTGGTCACAAATCCACACACAGTTAAATTTGAGAGGAATTTTGGAAAAAAATCATTTCTCCAGAAATTAATAAAAGCTGGCCATTTATTATAGCCAACGAGCAATTAACTTTTTAAAAACATTCTTACAACAATTATAAAAAAAAAAAAAAAGACCACCGGTATTACTAAAGGAGAACTCAAGTTAAATTAAATCACATTCAAATGAAACTAAATAACGGCATATAATGGTGGGACATCATCTAAGGAAGTGAAAAGGTAAGCTATGAACTACTGACTTAACTGATGAAACCTTGTAGACTAAACCACATTATTGTCCCATAAACATACCGGGGGCACCCATGTTTGACAATGTGCATCAAAGACGTACGGTGAGACGTCCACTATTGTGTGGCGCACACACATACACATTCCGCTGACTTCCTCTTCGCATCTCCCCACACATTCTCCACTGGGAGTTAAAACACTGTTAGGGCTGATAAGGATCCTGGCAAACAGTGAGGATAAACAGTCCGTCTGGTAATTCAGAGCGAGTGGCCAATCAGAGGAGAGGACGCCCAGACAAACATGCGATGCAGACTCCATTACCGATGCATTGTATGTTCCCACCCCAAAGATCATTAGTCTATACGTAGGGCAAATGTCACGGTCCAAAAATAATGAATGCGAGCTCCAGCAGTTTCCACATTGTTTGTTCTTTTTCAGAAACTGCCATTCTTGAGCAATAGATCTTTCCTTTAAGAATGTCGCCTACAGTATTTTCCACAACTTGAATTTGAAAACTTGAATTTCCCCAGAAAAAAGGTACAAACTGACAAAAAGTGAAATCATAGCAGAACATTGGATCACAATCCGAGTTGAACATTTTACAAAAACACTGGGGAAAAAAACCAGAAACAACATTATACATGTTTGTTGTGACTTTCCATTCCTCTATCCATCCATTTGTCTGTCTATATTTAATCAAAATCCATCCATCATCCGTCTATCCAGTTTGACTACGACTGACAGATAAAAAGCAAGTGAACAATTACACAGGAATTAGAGCCACACATGCTCTTTTTAGAACGTGGCAACTTTGCAAACAAGCGATGGGAAACTTCAAGCTCCCATTGTATTCATTTTCTATATATCAGTCAAACGTCAAAATCACTTCTACATAAGCTCAATGTGATGTTTGAGCATCAAATTCAAATCCTGAGCCCGAGTGGATTTTTCCGCCATGTATGACCTTTTCGACAATTTCCTCAATCTCCACATCTTTCCTGACATGCTGTCCTAACCCCCCCCCCCCCAACCCCCATCATTCTGAACCAAATCAACCATTCCATACCCAATGTTGAAACACTGCCGTCTACTATTTTTAACTCAAGCTTCTGTTGACAATGACGGATGATTGTGGCCTAAAGACACCGAGCGACTCCCGTTATATCCAAGCAAAGAGGCATTGACGTTCACCGTGACCTTACTTTGTGTTTAGGCAGTGCGTCACATTGCACCGGCGTCATCCAGCATCTATTCCGCCGCAGTATCTGCGGCAAAGATTGTGCTTAATGTGCATGAAGCGAGTCCAGTTTATTACATTTGGGACAAGTGTTCCGTGTCACTTCTCTGCCACAAATGTGACTGAGCGCCGGCCAAACTTAATCTCGCGCACACTGCATCATGGTTAATTTGGTTACAATGATAGCGCATCTGAGCTGATCTCATTAAAGGCTTACCATCCCAACAGTTCACCATCCCGCCATCTGTACCGTGAACGGCTTTCAGTGGGACACCTTACACCAGTGCGTGCGCACGCTGTCCACCTAACAAGGCAGTGAACTCGAGTGTGAATGCGTGAGCCTCCTGCAAGGCAACAACCACTATGTAGGATTATGTTTTATTGTTTTTGTTCCTGATTGTAAAGTGTCCTTGGGTGTCTTGAAAGGCGCTTATAAATCAAATGTATTATTATTATTATTATTATTATCTGTCCAGGTGCTATGACATGACTGCTAATACATGTCATCATAGTGCAGGGGTGTCAAACTCATTTTTGTTGCGGGCCACATTGGAGTCACCGTTTCCCTTGGAGGGCCATAATGACTGTCAAACCATATGAAGAAGTCAAGAATAATGGTTTATTCAACCATTTGTTGAAGTGACTGTGATGACAAATTTGGTCACAAGAAAATGCTTACAATATATTTATTACATATGAGAATTTGACATTTTTCAAGATTTTAGCAAGCATCAATCATGGAAGTTGACATGTTTGATTTGTTTTGCGGGCCTCATAAAATGATGTGGCGGGCCAGATCTGGCCCCCGGGGCTTGAGTTTGACACCCGTGTCACAGTGTCTTGTCAATGTTATTATCCGCTTATAAGTGGAATTCCTTCGACAAAAATCCTCATCATTGAACCACTTTAGTTCCAAATAGCCAATTGCGTCACCAAGCTCGGAGGAGGTTGAAGTACGCCGATATGTCAGTTGACTCACACTCAACTCAAATTAGAGCTTACAGGAAATGTATTGTGATTGGCTTGACCAACCCCGATTAAACCGTGACGGAAAACTGTGAAGCCTCAACCGGCGTAACATCAGCTTGTCCACAAGATCCCCACACATACACAAATTTACCGAAACAAGACCTCAAGGCTAATGATGTCATCGCTGGGCCCCGTTAAATCCGACTCAACTCAAAATATATTAAACCGTGCAAAATGTTCACCTTCGATGACAGAATAGAAGAAAAAAACACCCCAATCATTTATAATCGAGATAAATCAATTTAAGAATACCAACTGTGTAAGTGAGGTTTCCTGCTCAGAAGACTCGGTGAGCTTAAATAAACAGAAATGGAAGATCATGTAGCAGCAGTTCAGCGACAATAATGAGAGGTTAATTAATCCGCAGATCAGTCGCTCAGTGTCCAATGCAGATAATGCGGCTTAGCACACATTTCCCCCCTTCGGAAAATCAGAAGCGATTATTACGACCCACTAATAAATACATTGTGAAGCAGTCGCGTTCCATCCATTACACATGTGCGAGGAATGTTGTTTTGCGGTGGCCTTAAAAGTCAAATAAAATACAAGAGCTGAAGCGTGTTTGCCCAGTAGAACACATCCTGGTCTGGTCTGGCCTGGCTCCATCCTCGGTCCAGTCCACTCAGACCCAGAAACACAAATACACTAATGAATTGCAGCTGCGGGGCTCAAACGGACGGCCTTCCTCTTTACTTTCCGTCCTTAAAACCCGGGCACAATCTTCCCCTTCGTGCTTTTACACTCTGCCCCTTAAGTCCCCCTCTCACTCACATACGGTAAAAGTGAGACCTGCCCACAAGAGAAACATTTCTCCAAACATTACAGTCGTGGCGAGTTTTCCTCTTCCTAACTGAGCGGCCGCTACTTCTCAAAGAGTTCCAGTCTTGCACCACCCTTGAAGTCTCCTCCTCGGAGGAGTTTGTGATTTGGGGGTCAAAGCGGAAGCTTATCTGGGCTCCACCTTGCACTCGTGCGCCTGCCGAGTGTGAGCGTTGTTCAGCGTGCAACGCATCACCTCCTCCGATGAATTCCTTTCAATCCCCTGCTTTCACATCCTCTCTGCAGCTCAGCGACATATGTCAAAGGCCCGCACAGTGTCCGAGTCTGTCTAATGGACTGCGCAGATGCCGCTTTCCTGGAAGGATTCTTCTTCTCTTCGGCAGGGCATGTGTGTGCAAACAGTCCTACACGTCTCTCTCAATATGTTTCACTGCTGTCTGCAAACAATAAAAAAGGTGCACAGCAAGGCAAGATGAGGGGTGTGGGGAGAGAGAGAGAGAGAGAGAGAGAGAGAGAGAGAGAAAAAAAAATTTGGAAATTGGCATAAGAACAATGTGGAAACATAGCAGGAAAGTTATGCTGCTGTTTGGATGATCCTTGTTAAGGGTAAGCAAAAAGAGGAAGGAGGAAGGGGCAACAGAGATTTCTAAGGATGGTGAGAAGAGTGTGGACAGATTTTTGACTTGATGGAACAATCGAGCCTGTCAAGGCGCTTAGAGGTTTTGTTTGTGTAGTTTGGGGCTGGTTAGGAGAGTCGACTGAAATCTTACACTCAAAATGAGCCTTTTCATCAAACTGGCCCTTGAATCGGTCTTCACATTCAGTCCCGCGCAGACATGAATAAGTGCTTCTTCTATGTGCGGCAACGGCGCAAACCATTTGATCCCAATCATTTCCTCTTGGCTTTGTCTGCACGTCCGGTGACCTCCAAGATGCACTGCAGCCATCAGAGAGCTAAATAACAAACCTATTATCAATGTATATTGCTGTGTTATTATCACATGCAATTGAATAAGTAGACCATTTCAGAATACGAAATTTGGGACTCTCTAAATGCATAGTGGGACTCATACTTTACTGATCAGCGACTCCCTGGGACTCGCAGGGCTCAAACTGTAAAATTATCATTGTACATATACATCAAGTTTGACACAAAACAAACTTTACACAAACAAACACAGAACAAACTTTACACCTGAGGTACACTACGCAAAAGTATTATTATTATAATACGATGCGTGGTGGTGGTGGACCCCAAAAAAGCAGGCAAGAGGGAGGAGCAGGGTGTAGTTGAAAGATTGTATTGATAAAACACAGAAACTAAATCTTAAACAAACAAAGTCCAAAGTATCAAACAAAAACCATGACTAAAGCTCAAAACTATCAATAACAGAAACAATACCAAAAACATTATCTAAACATGACAGACAAACAAACAAACATGACAGTAGCTCAAAGCAACAATGACCCGACACCGAGTGGTCGGGCATCAAGTCTTTTAAAGTGGCACTAATTACACAATGACCAACAGGTGTGCAGCTGCAGGCAGAGCCTCAGTGCCACGTGTTGGTCACAAACAGATCCATGACAGTACCCCTCCCTCAAGGGACGGATCCCAGACGTCCCAAGGATGTCCAAAAGGCTTGCCTTGCTGGGGAACGGGAACTAAAAGCGACGGCGACCTTCGCCTCGCCGGAGAACAGGAACAAAAGCGACGGCGACCTTCGCCTCGCCGGAGAACAGGAACAAAAGCAACGGCGAACCTTTTGGCTGGGCTTGGACGGAGGTCGACGTAGCGGGGGACATGGTACAACCGGTCGTGAACAGGGGCTCGGCCTGACGTGGGCGTGGACGTGGCATAGCTCGTCGTCGACGTGAATGTGACTCAGCTCGAACAGACACGTGACGAGCCTCGGCTCAACGTGGACGCGGACGGGGCTCGGCCCACCGTAGACGCGGCTTGACGAGACAAAAACAGGCTGCCTGAAGGGGAGAAGGGCGTCGGCCGCAGACATGCTCCGCCAGGCACATGGTGGAATTGGGACCAGTTTCTTGTACCTGCGGGGTCCAGGTGTTCGGGTCATTCTGTCACGTTGCGAGGTGGTGGTGGTGGACCCCAAAAAGCAGGCAGGAGGGAGGAGCAGGGTGAACTTGACAAATCGTATTTAATAAAACAGAGAAAACTGAATCCTAAACAGACGAAGTGCTAACAACTAGTGATGTGCCCAACTGTGCCGAGGCTCCGATGCGTGTGCCGAGTAAACCGGAAAAAAAATCTGCGAAGCGTGCTTCGAGGCATGTGTCGATTACGCATGTGGCCACGCCCGAAGCCTCGGAACGCTCGTTGCTACGTCCGAGGCTTCGGGAGACGGGATTCCTACGTCACCGCCAACAAATAGTTTCGCGGGTGATTCGAAATAAAACGGCGCACCGGGACGACAATGACGGACGGCAGCCATTTCGTTACCTCTGTTCCAAATAATGTGCGTTTTTGGGACGCAAGGAAAATTCTCAGTCAAAAAAAAAAAAAAAAACTAAGGCAGGCCTGAGGATTTCACGGTTACGATCGTTACCGGTAGCGTGTCGTTTCCATGGCGTCATTTTGACGGCACCGAAAAATCGTTTCCCATAAAAGTCACCGCACACGAGATGACTGTACGCGATCGAATCTCTCCCATGTGATCAACGCGATTTTACTGTGCTTGTATGTGTGTTTGTGGTGTGTCGTGTGAGTGTGTTTCTTCTAATTTACTTTCATTTTGTTTTGTTTTCAGTGTGTGTGTGTGGGGGGGGGTAAGATCGGGCTGCCCGACCCGAATTATCAATCATTGCTTCGGGTCGGGTCGGGCTTCTCTCTCGCTGACTTTCTTTTTTTTTCTTTTTTTTTTTTTTTTCGAGGCCTTGAATTGTTTTGGCCACGAGAGACCGTGGTTTGCGAAAAAACAGAAGTCGCCTCATCAAAACACGTAATGTACTAAACTCTTGCAATGACAATTTTACCAAAGACAGGCTTTGTTATCAGAAATCACCCCTCCTCCTCCCGAGTCCTCACAAATAACATATGAAATCTCGGGTTTGCTTCGGGCTCGGGCCTGCATATCAAGTTAAGTGATCGGGCTCGGGCCGGGTGGGGCTTAAATACCAGCGGGCCGGGTCGGGGCTGGATTTTTTTGGCCCGATCTTCCCTCTACATCAAATCCATTGTATCATTTTAATCACTGTCTGTCATGACATTTATTTTCCACAAGCTGGCGCAATAGTACAAATAAAGCCTCATGATGCCTCGGCCCAGGAACGAACCATTTGGATGGAAAGCCTCATTGCTTCATGAGGCTTCATTTTCCCATCACTACAAACAACCAAAACAAATCCAAAGTATCAAACAAAAACATGACTGAAGCAAAAACTATCACTAAACGAAACAAGACCGGAACAAACATGACAAACAGTCTGACAGTAGCACAAAGCAACAATGACCCGACCCTGAATGGTCGGGCTGGGAGTCCTTTTATACCGCTAATTACCCAACGACCAACAGGTGTGCAACTGCAAGGAAGAGCCCCACAGTGCCACCTGTTGGTCACAAACCGAAACATGACAATTGCATCCTTGGGGGCCAAGACAAAGTCACACTGTGGTGGATCAAGTCAGAAGTCAACCCCGAAATTTGGGCAGAAAGCAAACGTAAGGAAAACACCCATCCATATATTGCATGGATACGAAACAAGGAAAGGCCCAAACAATAGCAAAGCAAGTTAGCAAAAAAGTGTAACTCAGACGACGTGTTTACATTGGGAATTAGTCAAGACCGTGAATGCTTGTATGCAAACCACAAGAACGTTCAGATCGCTGGCTGAACCGCCAACCCAATAAAAGGACAACAAAAGGGCTGGGTGGTGGCGGGTGGTCCATTCATTTATTTTATGGAAAAGTAAAGTCAAATAAAAGGCAGAGAGGATGAAGGGTGTCTTTGGGAAGGAGCGTGAGGACTGTTTCCTATAAAAGATGCCGTCCGGGACTCTTTCAGCATTACAGACGTTAGTGGGGATGCTTTCACGCTTCCAGTTTGCTTTCTCTGGCCCAAATGAGCTGAAGGGCTTGTAAACTTGGTCTATTTTCCATCGGTTTCAGTTTCTATTCATCCATTTCCATTTTTCTGATTCACTTATCCTCACAAGTGCCGCGGGGCATGCTGGAGCCAATCCTAGCCGTCCCACCCTGAACTGGTTGCCAGCCAATCGCAGGGCACACAGAGGCGAACAAACATCCGCGCTCACACGCACATCTAGGGACAATTTAGAGTGTTCCACTAACCTGCCATGCATGTTTTTGGAATGGGGTGGACTCCCATGAATGGAGACCAATCTTAAGAGTTTACAAATCATGAGTAAATGATCCCCCCTTTATTTGGTGAGGTGACTACACAGACAAGATAATGTGAAGAGGCACTGGATAATTTTGCAGCCGTATCCGTTCAGGAACTACGTACAGTCAAACCTCGGTTTTCGGACGTCTCGGTTCTCGTACAATTCGGTTTTCGAACTAAAATTTAGAGTTTTTTATGCCTCGGATGACGAACAAATTTCGGTTCTCGAACTAACTGAGCGCACTTGAATGCGTCACTTCACTCCTACACGAGGTAGCGAAGCCGAGAGGAGTGAAGTGACGCTACCTCGTGTAGCGACGCTACACAGGAAGCGACGCTACACAGGAAGCGACGCTACAGTAGAGTCCATTGTGAGCAGACGTTTTTGTATTGTTCAATAAAAAAAAAAGCAGACGTGTTTGGTGAGACGCTTCTGTTAGGGGGAGTGAAAGCCCCATCTTTTCAGAATGGTTTGCCCCAGCAGCACGGTGGCAGTGCGTGCGTTTGTTTCCGGCCGGCAGTTTTCAATACAGCGGCACATAATGAACACTCTGGTGTCCGGTGTCTCATTATTATGCAATAATCATACCGAAACAGCTTCCTGGTGTCGCGTCCATTGTGAGCAGACGAGTTTGTATTGTTCAATATTTATTTTTATTTTTTTTAAAAAGCAGACGTGTTTGGTGAGAACTACCGTACGTAATATCGGACTGTTATTTTTGCATCGTGTATCAGCCCCTAATCATGGCACCAAAGAAAGCAAGTGGAAGTGGTGAACCTGGTGTTAAAATGTTTGTTTGTACAGTATTTTACATATTACCTGCTCTCCTATTACATTTGTATAGTTTATGGTGTGAAATTGTAAAAAAAAGTGTTTAAAAAAGTTGTTTTCTTGACTTGGATTCCAATGGGAAACATGGTTTCGGTTTTCGAACAATTCGGTTTTCGAACAGTCTTCTGGAACGGATTAAGTACAAAAACCGAGGTTTGACTGTATTTGTATTAGGTGTCCATTCTGCCCTTCAAGGTCAAACCTGCTTGTTTTGTCAGTCAAACTGGATCAAGATTCTGTTACTTTCACAGATATTTTCCAACACTAACTTTAAGAGGTTGCTTGAGTTGATTTGCTCTGCTCTCACGTTCGATTACATGGTTAGTACCAAACAAAACAAATGACACCAAAGGGAAAAGACAAGCTTGGGTTTGATTAGAACAGACTTAAGGATCCGAGTGTGAAAGCAGGCGTGGACACAAAAGGATAGAAGAGCTCAGTGTGATGTCTGGGTTGTGAAGCATCTCCTGGGGGTCAGCCTTTCCAAATAGGTTTGCATGACATGACAGGAGTGTTGTAGCTGAAAGACATTTTGTAGGCTCCGCTTCAAGCTTTAATCTACCCTTTGGGGACTGGTCCAGGAAAAAAAAAATGCTCAACTGAACAAGACCCTTTTTTTCACCTCCTCTGTCAACGCTCCAGGTGAAGACCACGTCAGTTCACGACTGTACGCAACCAAAACCCCCGAAGAGATCCGGCGAACGTTCCAACATTCATTTTCCGTTTCTTTTTCTTTTTAAATGAAAAACAAAGGCTGAGTAGGTGCCAGTGTAAAGTTGCGCACACACATGTGAGAGTGTGTTCACACATGTGCGCTCATCTGTGCGACATCTGCTCGAGCAGCCCAAGGCTCCTCGCTACTTGAGAAGTGTGTCACGTTTCTCAGTGACGTCAAAAGAGCCTCCTTCATGTCCACACGATGGAACTTGGCCAAAACCACCGCACGTCAATCCACATCCTCACACTGGCTGAACTGTCTGTTGAGCTCTGACTGATCAACTCTCAAAGCACTCGCTCGTCTTCATTTCAACACTTAAGTGCTAGCAGACAAAACGCTAAGGTAGATTAGCTCCAAAGGGCCAACAAAAAGTATAAAATGTCATGGGGATGAAGGGAGGTATTGACAAAGTAATGTGTGAGCAGCTGACGATTTAACACTGCCAAACTTGTCAATGTCTAATGTCAAGAATAACAAAGTACACATAAACAAAGACGACTGAAGCTTTCCAACTTGATTTTTGGGGGAGGTGGGGCGGAGTGGGGTGAACTTTAGGAAGCCTCCAGGCACAGAACTATTTCAAAATGATTCATTCCGACAGTTTCAATTCACTTTAACAAACTATTTGGTGAAAAACTTCCCCGTTCAAGCTGATCCTCATACTTTTTGTGCTTTTTCTAGCACTTCAAGATGCTGCCCAAACAACCTGATTTTCTAAAGCACCGTGTTAGCAAAGAAATAGCTAGCACAACAGGATAGCAAGCTAGTTTGACAGCCAACGACAGTCTGATAGAAGATTCCAGTTGAGGTCCAACAGGCAGATGAAGTTTCTTGTGAGACTGACGCTGCAGAAAGCAGGGAGGTAAACTTCTCAAGCTGCAGAGACAGGTCGGGACAACATTTTGCTGTGGTGGAAGGTAGCAGCTGATAAGCTAGTAACTGCTAGGTACTTACGCAAAGCACCTAAATTAAAGACAAAAAATAAGATTATGCATTATGGAGTCAAATAAATAACATGTCTAACATGTCTTTTTTTTGGGCAAGGGGGGGGGGGGTCAAATTATCGGATGCCTTTGCAGAGGGGGACCACCACCCTTGTTTATAGTAAGCCATTTTATTCCATACTGACCAAAACGTCATCTTCCAAGTCTGAATTACTGAAGGCATCTCAGCAAATTACACATCACTGCTTGGTCCCTCCCATTTGTTTTTATTAATAAATTTTCACGGGTTAAATACCACCTAACAACTACGAAAACAATAGCAATCGGCTCGCCACACTCCCACACTGACGTCAATAGGTTCTTAAGTTTCTCAAGTGAAAAATGGATGTTTTCAAAGCGGCTAAAAGCCACCAGAAAACAAGAGTAAATCATCAGTCTTTTAAGTGCAGACACTCCTTTTCAAGTCCAGCACTATTACTAATTTCCGGATTATAGACGAACATCCTTTTGAACTGTAACTGTATGCAAAAAAAAAAAACAGAAGGGTGTCCATTATTCGCAACGTTCTTGTCAAAGCTTAGTCCTTACACCTTGTGAAAAGCAAGGGTCACTATAATGTCAAGATCATTAGAGCCAGATCTATAATTATCTGCTTTTCTTGGTCATGTGTATGCGAAGGGGGATGTACAAAAAAAAACAAAAAAACATGTTTTTGCTCATTCATTCAAGTAACTAATAAACTCTTGAGGTTTGGTGAAAAACTTGGAAGCTACAAGCCACTATCACAATGACAAAGGACAGGAAAAGACGCATCTCTACCTTCTGTTTTAACCATTCATTGTGGTTTAGGATAAGCCAATGTCACTTTACACAAAGAAGCAGATCAGGCCTGTCATTGTAGAGACTTGCCATGCATAACAACAACAACAACAAAAAGTCAAAGAGACCTTTTGTAACTGCTGCTATCCTATGTACGAAAAACTGCAGCAAGTAAATAAAACATACAAGAAACCATCTGACTAGTCTTTCATTTCGCACCCCACATGGTCCATATTCTGGGCATACTATTTTCTTTTGATTTGAGTGGATACATACTATATGACTGATTCCATGTTCACTAGTTTACGTACATGCAGGGTGTCACTGCAGTAAAGTTGCGGATATTCTTGTCAATATCAACCATCCGAGTGCACAGACATATCTAAGTGTCCTTAACCCAAAAAAATGCAGCCTCTGCAAGAGTTCAAAGAAGAAATATGACAGATGGGACATTTCTGACTTAAGTGAGTCAAACATGGGGCATTGAGCAGAGCGGGGAACAGCAGAAGCCTTGTTGGCTGCAGGGCCAGACAAGACGCATGGCCAGCCAGTGAGGCAGCGGCAGGCAGAGGTTACAATAACACATTTGCTTGCATCATGCCAGCGGGAGAAACACGCACGCTGGCTGATATATGCACATCAATGCAGGTCTGCAAAATATCTTACTAGTTTCACCACACTAAGGCTACAGAAAGGAGTAATGGGCATGACTTGCGACCAAGTTTTCACCTAGTAAAAATATTTCAAGATAAGCATTGCTTGATTTTGGCATGTCCATGTTTGCACAAGCACTGCACCAAATGCAAGATGCCAACGCAAACAGAATTTAAATCTCGATGCAGAGTGGGCCGTGGTCATTTTTAAAACATCACATCTTGAAATTATCGAACCCCAACGTTTCTCCAAACATTGTTAAACTGTCATAGGCTGTTCTGTTTTTAAAATGAATTTAAGTGTTGTGTCTTGGCTTGTATGAGGCACATGGGGTTGCCTTGTGTATGAAATGTCTTTCCTTGCCCAGATCAATAAAAATGTAACATTAGCACAAATGCTAGTGCTATTGCAACAGAAGCAGTTCTAGTTTGGTGAGCGGTGTAAATCTTTTACGGTGCGTTGCGTATCTCTGCATTGAGTGGGGTTAAACCTATAGCTGGTAATTTGAGCGCAGTTGCACTTTCCCAACTAGGAACCTTGTATCAAGAACATTATCATTCTATCTGAGGTGTCAAGAGTGGATTTGTGCTAATAGGGTCCGAATCGGGTCAGAGGCGTCAATCTCAAATATGAAACGTGTTCAACATTTACAATGAAAAAAATCTTCCTTCTTCAAAAAGAGTGATCAACATACTACAGAATGAAAAAAAAACCTGCAGTTGAAAAGTCAGTTGAATGTACGTGATCGCAGCAGGAATACCAGCCCAACTCGGGAACGACCTCCAAGCGGTGTTGTGGGCAACAACAACCACTTCGAACAGTTCCCAGTCAACGGCCGTCAACTGGGTCCGCAGGTACCCGGGTTGCTGCGGCTTTCGGAGCCGCTTTGGGACCCTGTTGGAGGTCGCTCAACAACCACTACAGCAGCAGCAATACCAACAAGAGGAATTGCCTGCACTTTCTTTAACTTCACCAATACAACAGCAATTTGATCAATTTTGGAGACACCGTCGCCCCAGATGTGCTAGTTCACACTGTGGGAGAAGGAATTTGCTGTGTGCACAATCCAGCGATTGCAGCCTGTTACATTTAAGACATCATGACTCCTGCCAGCGAAGCACCAGCTTGCTGGGTATCGTGAGAGTGTTCATTGATTGAGCGGAGGGCCGCTGCACACCTGCTGACATCATTGGATGCTGTTGTTGGCAGGAGCCAGCGGGGGGTGGGGGGGGGAGGGGGTTGGCTCACAGGTTGGCCCTTCAGGGTGCGCTAAAACTGCGCATTGCAGTTGCTTTATCTCAGTAGCCACCTAAGGAATGCCCCTCATGTAAGGGTCAGTATTTTGAGAGCTGGCCCCCTTATGTGACAGAAAAGGTCCTTCACCGGCACACGCACATGAAAAGGCCCCTCGTGTTGCCTTCATTTCACCTAAGTGGTGTCCTGCTCTACCAGATACCAACTGGCAACTGTTAACCTCCCGTCCTTTAAGGGGTGCATACATGTTTAAAGCATTGGACACGCACATGCTTGTTTCGTGCGTACAGCAGGGAGTGTATTCTTGGTCTCTTTGTGTGGTGCAGTAAAGAACACTATTGACAGACAAGAACATTGGCAGAGCTGCCAACCTGTTCACATTCATTTCCAGAACAGTGAACCACAAATTCCATATTTTAAAAATTATGTCAAGATCATTTCAGTGGGATTGCGCACAGATCACTTATTGCAATACATACTCTACATGCAATAATACATATATGTATGTGCATACACACATACCTACCTACAGGTACGTAAATGCAAAAACATATGGGTCATTCTCTGGAAGTATGGTGTGACGAGGGCCGAAAAATAATCTTGTTCATAACCAAGATAAAATGATATACGCCTCTTACCAAACCTTCCTTCTGTATGCTCTGAATAACTGTAGTTAACTCACCCCTTTGTTTGCAACAGGTTATTGAATGCTGAGGTCTATTCCACTGTGTCAGTTAAAAACAAATCATCTGTTCAAATTTTGCACAGCTTCACTTTTGTAAAGAGATATCCAGTTGAAAACTGGTACAAATTTCCAATTGTATATTGACCATTAACTCAGAATGGCGGACAGCCAACAATTACGTGATGTTGCTGAGGAGGCGTGGAGACAAACGAAATAATCAGCCTTTGCCTTGCAAAATGCACAATCCTAGCAGGTGAATTGGGCGCCGTTAATATTTTGCTAACTCGTGTAGAAGAATAGAAAGACTATAAATTGATCAAACTTTTTCATTTTTCAAAGGACGCCATGTTTGCCGCAAAGCTTATCAGCGTTGTATTCAATTTAACGGTATTGTAAAAGAGTTTACAAATATCCTTCTATTGTCTTGTTATCGCATGTTCTCAAACTGATGTCCCTTCTGCTCCAGACATTGCTGACAACGCAAAGCGATGTAATGGCACACATCATGACTACCTCACAACTAGCTTGCTGCAAAGACTTTCTTGGACTTTTTGGATACATTTCCAGAAATCTTTCTTCTTTTGTGGGGCTTGTCTATGTACGCGGTCTTCTGGAACGCTACTTATAGACATCTTGAAGAGTTTCCATCAGCTTCAAACTTATCTCTAATTCAAGTGATGGTAACTCGTGTTGGTGGTTCGTTGTTAACTCCCTCCTAAATTGTCATTGCACTTATATTGTGTTTTCATACTTCCAGTAGCATTTTAGAATACATTTCCGTTCTTCCTTTCTTCAAAGTCAAGTCTAGTTGCCATCACTCGGTTCAATGGGTTCAGTCGAGAAAGAAAGAATAAATAATTGAGTGATCATCTGCTAAAATGTGGATACATTTTTTGGGACACCCTTTTTTGGGACACCTACACACACACACACACACACACACACACACACACACATATACATATATATGTATATGGCTCTCACTGAAATACATTTCCAAATATTTTGCTTTCATGGCTCTCTTTGTCAAAAAAGTTTCCCAACCCCTGGTCTAAAGCAACAGAAGCTCAGTAAGCAGAAGAAGCCAGATGGACTGTCGTCGAAAGACAAGATCCTATATGGCATGTATGACCAACAAATAGTAGAAGTGGCTGATATTGAGAAAACATCCCAGTGGCTGAAAACTAAAACTAGAGTCAAAGACTACACTGAGGCACTTATATCATGGCAGCACAAAACAAAGCCCTAAACACAAGATCAACAGACGCTGGGGTCTACCACACCAGACAGGATCCCAAGTGCATGCGGCGCAAAGAATCTCCAGATCGTAACAGGGTGTAAGATGCTGACCGGCAAGGCATACATGGAGCGGCATAACCAGTTAAAAGGAATTGTGAGCCGTAACACACCGAATATGGACTAGAGGCCACAGACTTAGGATGGCAGACACCAACGAAGGTGGTTGAGAACAACCAGGCCTAGATCCTGTGGAACTTCAAGATTGAGGCTGATAAACTGTTGATAGCCAACCAGCCTGACAGAGTGGTAGTGGATAAACATCAGAAGACAGCAGTGGTGATATAGTATTCCCGAGTGATAGCAACATCGGGCAAAAGGAACACAAAAAAGCTGGAGAAATACCAAGGAATGAAAATGTTCTTGTGAAGATTCTATTAAAAAAATTCATTTAAATACTTTTGAAAATCACTTGTTAAGTATAAATAACACCAATGCTAATCATGATGTCGAAGTCGAATCTACTTTTGACTATTACCGTGTGGAAGACTTGCTTTCCCCCCAGATTGTGTGCGTTTGCACGTTACGAAGCATCTGCCTACCCCGTGTCCCCGGATGACTCCTTTCAAGCAACTCTTGTTGTTTAAAAGAGGCAACCTTGGTCAGGGCTGTTTGTGGTTTGCAAAGAATGATCCCCCCCCCAATTAGCTTCGACAACAAGAAGGTGGGGGGGGGGGGGGGCAAACATTCTGGACTAAAGAGGCTGGCTGTTACAGTATTTTCCAGATTATAAATTGCTCCGGAGTTTAAATTACACCAGCCATTAAATGTATAATAAAGAAGGAAAAAACTTAAGTTGCACTACAGCATTAGTCACATTTTTGGGGGAAATCTATTTGATAAAATCCAACTCCAAGAACAAACATGTCATCTTGCAAGGCAATTTAAAATTAAAATAAAGAGAACATGCTGAATAAGTGTACGATATGTCCCCCACTATTTGAGAAACACTGTGCGTGAGATGACGCATAAACAACAGAAGAACGGTGCCTGGTATGTTCACGGAACATATTAAGAGTTTTTCAATTTTAACTATAGCATAAGCAAAAAGAACATGCAAACAAGTTTTCCAAAAGCATTCGTGTCACTCCAAATCACGAAATCTTCATCCTCGGTGTCACTTTTAAACAACTCCACCAACTCCAGAGGTAGAAGATGAGGCACTTCCTCTTGTATGTCGCTAGACTCATCGTTGATTTAGCAACAAGGGGCTTGAGCGCTCTCTTGCGGTTTAATGTGAAAACAAGTCAAGTACAACTTTATTGTCAAATGTGCAGTATGTGTAACATACAGCACAGATGAAATTTCTTCCCCCTCAACCAGACAAGACAACAAGAGGAGTGCCCGCACCGCCATCAAAGGAACAGTTAACATAAAATGACAAAATAATACAACTCAACACCTAAGACGCAAACAGTCGTGCAATCTTAACCACTTTTCCTGCATAAACGTTGTTGTTTGAAGCAGTTCTAGATGAAAGAGCAGCGAATCAAAATGTCCTTTTCACCAGTGGATCAAAGACGTCCTGCTGAAAATGTGCACACGTCTGCTACAAGCTAAGTTTGACAGCAACAAGAAGCTGTAGGGTCCATTAACATTCATCCATCCATCTTCCGAACCTCACTAGGGTCGCGAGGGGTACTGGAGCCTATCCCAGCTGTCTTCGGGCAGTCGGCGGGGGACATTCCGAATTGGTTGCCAGCCAATCACAGGGCACACAGAGACGAAGAACCATGCACGCCCACATTCACACCTAGGGACAATTTAGAGTGATCAATCAGCCTGCCATTTTGTTTTTGGAATGTGGGAGGAAACCGCAGTACCCGGAGAAAACCCACGCAGGCCCGGGGAGAACATGCAAACTCCACACAAGGAGGCCGGAGCTGGAATTGAACCTGGTACCTCTGCACTGTGAAGTCGACGTGCTAACCACTGGACTACCGGGCCGCCCGTTCATTAACATGTGAAATGATCTAATAATGTGTTCATAATTTCACACACAAATCGCTCCAGAGTATAAGTCGCACCCAAACTATGAAAAAAAAACTACGACTTATAGTCCGGAAAATACAGTACATAGAAAAATATGATATGGCAGTCCAACATCACTCACACATATTTCAAACAATGGAGTCCCTTTTAAGGGAAGAAGTTACAGGCGCATATGCAAATGCATTCAGTACTTCACAAGGACATACAAATGCTTTCTCTTTGCGTTGCACGTGCGCGCACGCACTGCGCACATACACACTGCTTCCAGGAACATTCTGTTCACCTCAACTCAATTCTCGAATGCTAACTGATAATAATTGTTTTTGTCTCGAGCAGAAAGCAGAAGAAACCACTGCATGTAACCGGATCGCATCGAGAAGAATCACAAATTCTGCTTCTGATAGTGTTCTAGCTCTCAATATTTCATAAGCTCCTGAGGTGTTAAAACGCACGTCAAGACAGGAGGCCCGTCTTAGCACTTCCAGCTGCGTTGGGGTTGAGTCTGTGGTTTGAGGCCCAACGTGGTTGTCGGGGGCGAATTCAACTTTGCGGCCTGCAGCAGATGGCAGCCATCAAGCTGCTGGCAACACAGACACACACACACACACACACACACACACAGTCACCCCTTCTGTAATTTCCATAGTAAACGGTAGGGAGTCAGATGAGGTTCATTGTCATGAGTTGCGGGGAAGAGGCCACAACTTGTTGCTGGAGCTGCAATATGTCATGATTAAAAGGGACATGAGCTCCTGAAAGTGAAGCCATTGGAAAGACTGCAAATAAGACAATGTCAGACATTTGTCCTCCATTACAGTCACCGTCAGGATACAATAAATAAGGCGATACTGTACATAGATTTCTGTCAAAAGAAACCGATAATAAGTCTTACGATATGCCGCCATGTCGACGTTGAATGAGAGAGATGATGAAGCGGTTTAAGAGACTTTCAGAACACCCAATGACGAGTGGCTGCGTAAAGATGGGCATTAATGTGTGAAAAGTTTGAAGAGTTGCATCCAATCCTTTTGACTGATTATACTTTATATCCAAGTCGTTGCTGTTGCTGTTTCTCGGTAATCCCTTCGAAGTCGTGGTGTGTATTTTAAACACAATTCAAGGAGCGGGAGACACGACCAACTTCCCGAGACTCTATGCGAATCAATGCTCAGAACAAAGCAACAGGCTTGTTTCAACTCTGGTTGCCTTGATTTGATAACTCAAAGCGTCATATTTCAAAGCAACTCAAAGCGTCAGATTTCAAAGCAACTCAGAAAAAAAAAAAAAATTATAAAAGCACGCTGGAAGCTCTGACATTTTGAAATCCAGTTTCAACTGGGCAAGATCACAGTCACTGCAGATTATGTGCAACCGGGAGTTGGTGGATGCGGGAGCAAACCAATCGTTCCTCTTATCACTGACGTGTGGTGAGGTTCATGACCGGAGGTATGGCAATGATTGCTCTGGAGTCGGATAGAAAAATCTGAACCCAAAATAGAAGATTAGCCGGGTTTTTTTTTCCATTTTGGACCTTAACTGAAACATCACTTCAATCTCACACTCACTCAAGTGATAGCAAAAAAATCATTTACTAAAAGGTTATGTTTTAAATATAAAAAAATCATTTTGTCTTCCCTCCAAGTTTAATATGTAATTAAAACCCCAATAATAAAATGGTTGACATGTCTTTCTGGCCTCCACTATGCACTTTTGAGGTAGTTTTTCTGGCCAAAAGAAAAACTAAATACTTCACACAACCTCACATAATAGATTACAGTTTTTTTGAATGTCAACATCTGCAGTAAAAAAACATGTATATTGGCGATATAAAGGCAAAAAAGCTCAATCTCGCGAGTGTGAGGGCTTCAGCCAACTGCCACCATCTGAAATTCATGTGTGCATAGCTGCTGGAGTCATTTAAAGTGCAATGCTGCTTTTCTGCCTTTCTCGCCCGTGTCGTTCCACAGGAAAGGCAGAAATGAAGCTATTTTATTAATTTATTGATGGAATCATTGACATTTTTGGATATAATAGGAAGATCAATGTAAAGCACAAGCTGGATAACTCAAGTGGAATACTAAAATAATTTTTGGTTTTGTGGGTGCGTGCGTGTGTGGGGCGGGGCATCTTTAAATCACAAGCTTCCTGTCTCGGCTTGCAGCGCCAAATGATGATAAATGACATCTACAAGAGATTCCGCAGTGAGTAAAACATTTAAAACCTGCTAGGTTGACTCTTGACTGGAGTTTGATTTAAATAAATATCTGCACCTCAGTGACAGATGTGACGCAATAAGTGGAGCACAACATCCAATGCAACTGAATGATCAAATGAACAGCGGAGAGTCGTTTTCGAGCGCCAAAAAGTGAGTTGCATTGCTCATTTACACCGCTGTCTTGTTTTGTGCCTTTTATCGTACGCGGCCAACATGGAGGAGGTAACGCACACAAATCACAACAGAAGCAGAGGCATGATAAAAGCTTTGACAGACTATCACGCACCACTCTTCCACAGTTTGGGGGAGTAAGAGCACGCCTGCTGTTTTGCCTGGCTACTAAAGAAAACCTCGAATGACCTACTTTCTCTCTACCCCGATTCCTCCACCACTCGCCTCCTTGCACATGCACAGCTAATAGACTGGGACTGCGTGTGCAAGCACCGTGAGCGGGGATGATATCCTCCAATCACAAGACACAGCATCCCATGTTAGCATCAGCTTCTGTTGTTCTCACACGCAGACGTAAAGCTCTTTAAAAAAGAAACACTGTTAAAAGTCTAAAGTTGACATCCCAAAAGGCTGTGTGACCCCAAGTATAAGGATGCTGGTCAAGCGTGTGTTAAATAGCTGCCCCTTAGACCGTCAACAGCCCGCCGCCCCCAATCCGAAACACAATTCAATTATGGAGTTGGGCAGCGAAACTAGTGAAACAGGAAACATTTACTACAGCAGCAGCAATTGTGTTTGGATCCCATTCCACAGGAAGTCATTAACAAGAGATTTCAAGAATATCTTGATCATCTAAGTTATGAAAGAATTTCCTCCTCCAGCTATGATAATATTTGTGTTGGTGTCAGGAGTCGGACAGAGAGCAGAGCCCGCCATCAAAAAGGGGAAGGGACGCTGCATTTACAACGAAAACGCAGCGTTCTCAAGTTCACTCGCCTCCTGCTTGATCACTTTCTGTTGCTTTTTGTCCCACTTTGTTGGGGAAACATGTCACCCATCCGACTAGCTTTCCCTGATGCTCTTGAACTACCGGGAGAATTCTCTGTGCTATATTTTATGCCACACTGGTTGGTTAGCTAGCACAGCTAAACACCGCCCCGCACTGAAGAGACGCTCTTCTGAGTCACGGATCCTCGCCTCAGTGCCGGCATATATGTAACAGCTGAAAGGTATTGACAGCGAGGAGTAATTAACAGAGAGAGAAGTCATGATAAGCTATTGAGAAATGTAGTCACAAAACAGCAGTATAAATGCTTGGGAGTACAGTACACTTTTCACAGCAGACTGTCTGGAGCAGAGAGATACCATCTCTGAACATAAACATTAGCAGGAAAGTAAGTGTCTCGAGAGAAAATAATAAACAGCTACAATGTAGCTACAGAAAACACATGCAAAATCCAAAACTGAATCATTAACTTCACGTGTACGTCAACTAGAAGCAGGAGGATCAAATATGTGTCAGTAGGTATACTGTACTCATCATTTATGTCACCAATGTTGTTCGGGATCATTTCCACCATTTTGCACAGTTTTGAGATCGGCACAAGATACATTCTCAAAGTTACACACAACACACACACACACACACACACACACACACACACACACACACACACACACACACACAGTCGTCACAGCTAGTGAAAGTGGTACACTAGCCTCATTGTGCAGGCAGCATGGGATTCCCCCTTAGTGACGATGTGGGTGGATGTGGGTCTGAATGGTTGTTCGTCCCTAAATGTTGACCAAAGTCAGCTGGGATATGCTCCAATAACCCGCCCGCAAACACTTAACAATACCATTTAACTCCCAAGTGGGCCCTTTATTTATTTACCCATCCATCCACCCATTTTCTGAACCGCTTTATCCTTACTAGGGTCACGGGGGGGGGGGGGGGGGGGGGTTTGGAGCCTATCCCAGCTGTCTTCAGGAAGTAGGCGGGGGACACTGGTTGCCAGCCAATCGCAGGGCACACAGAGACCAACAACCATCTGGGCTCACACTCACACCTACTTTCAATCAGCCTACCATGCATGTTTTTGGAATGTGGGAGGAAACCGGAGTACCCGGAGAAAACCCACACAGGCCCGGGGAGAACATGCAAACTCCACACAGGAAGCCGGGATTGAACCCACAATCTCTGCACTGTGAGGCCGACGCGCTAACCACTGCCACACCGGGCCGCCCCTTTATTTGAATGAATTCAGCTCTACTAAGGGTCTCTCTCTCTCTCTCTCTCTCTCTCTCTCTCTTTCTCTTGTTTCTTTTTAATAAATTCGGCTCTGCTAAAGGTCTATATAACCATTCAGAAACACTTTTACACTTTTGTATGAAAATGTGTACTGTTCTGCTGAAGGAATTCAATTTATTTGGTGAAATCAATTTCAGGCCCTATTCCACAGACTTAATATGTATCCAGCAAGAGAGCCGTGGACTAACATTTCCTTGCACGCTGCAAAAATAGATCCGCATCATGAGCTTGCACCTCTTCCTGCTGTTCGTCATCCACAGCTGATAAGCATACAACCGTCACTTTGGCTGAAACCAACAAGAAGCTTTGTCCATCATGCTAGATGCTATCAGCCAAGATAGTCACGACTTTCCGGAAGGAGCCAAATGTTGGGGAATGTGCCTACTACTGTAAAGTAAACTAGAAAGCAATTAGGAAAAGTTTAGTCAAAGAAATGACTTGTCAGAAAAACTATGCATGCCAGGCAAGTAGGTGATGATGTCACTGTATTAAAAAAAAATCACTACAGTGGAACCTTGGTTTTCATGAATAATGCATTCCAAAAAGTCTAAACTAAAATGGAATCACATGAAAACTTCAGCTTTAGACCCCATAAGAAAACATGTAAATACAATCAGTTGGTTCTTTCTTTGGGCTTGAGGTGTCTTATTGAACAGTCACGCAATATATAAGCACAAAAAAACCTTTTGAATTGCTTCTGATAAACATGTGGGTGAGTGACCAGATAAACGGACTATTTTTAACTTTACGAAAACCATACCAAAAAAAAATTTTTCCGCGAAACTTGAAAAGCTCAGTTGTGATTTCTCTCACACAGCTTATATCAATCACTCAGTACGTCATGGATTTAACATCCCAATACAAATCTTTTTTTTTCCCCTTCAGAATGGCTCCCCAAAATGTGAAAAGTGCAAGAGATTGTGTATTACAACAGTACCACGAATTATCTGGGTTTGCCAATGAAAAAAAGCACCAAATTGAGTGAACATAAACCGCAAAAGACACAATTTTATGTGTTTTCGGTCAAGTATATAGCAACACAACAAGTACCTAGTTGAGGCTACCATAGCAGGTTTGGGAGGAAGACAGCACTTGGAAATTCCTCATTGCTTTATTTATTTTTGAAGTAAGCTGTTTTGAGACAGAAACGATTAATCCGATGTGTTCTTATAAAAAGGTCTGCGAAAGAAGGAAACAAAAGTATTCGGCAATAACGTAAATACCATCAGGCCAACAAAGTGCAGACATCCTATTGCTACGTTTAACATCCTGACTTGATAAAACACCTCTTTTTTCTACAGGGGAGAAGCGCGCGCACACACACGCACACACACACACACACACACGCACACACACGCACGCACACACACGCACACACACACACACACACACTCAGGTTTGACAGGTCACGCCACCTCTCACCATGTGCTAGTCTCATTGTAGCCCCCCGATGTGCGTCTGAGCCCCTGCGTGAGCGAGGCGCTGACTAGCGTGGGTCACTCTGGGCTTGTTTACACATTACAGACCACACAGACAAGAGACGCTCACGACGGCATGTGTCGACCATGTGTGTCTCAATTACAGACAGGTCGTGACTGGTCAACCGCCGACTGAGATGAGAGGCCTCCGGGTGCGCGGGGGACGCTTCATCCATCAGGGCTGGTTGGAGGGAAAACTGATTCATTATCTTAACTAGATTGTGAGTCAAAATGTGGCGTGTGATTGCTGTGCAGATGACGCCGCTTGTTCCATAACGCTGTGGATTAGCTTTGCGACGGTCTCATTGGGAGTAAAATGCTTAACTTGCACTAACTACATTAAAGGAATGCTTCTTTTTTTTTTCAGGACTGTTTTGACTGCTTTGGTAATCAAATATACTACTTATGCATTGTGTCTTGAAAGCATTGACAGAAGTAATTCGATTTTTTTTTTTTTTTTGGTTTTAAGTTATGTGGGTGCGGGAAGAGACCACATGTTTGTGCAGTGTCAATAAATAGATGTATGGCAGAAGAGTATTTCCTCGTATAACCGCTCTTAAAAACATCTGCATGTGCAAAAATCAGCCAGGTGAAGAAATATGACATGTTTGGCATCAGTAAAACCAGTCGATTGAAACCTCAAAACATTGAACATACGGTTAAACATCAGTAATTGTAGCAAAAACATCAAATATGAGTTTCGGTGGGTGTGTGTGACCACAAAGAAAAACAAACAGGACCACTAAAGTGCTAACTAGCGTCATTAGAGCACCTCTAAGTGGGCCGACCGACAGCCTTGCAGTACACACACACACACAGCTTTGATCAAACCAAAAAAAACTTCTCCTTTCAAACACTCAGCACAGTCACTGATGTTCCATCCACAGGAGCTGATAGGAGTGTGCACGAGGCAGCATGCGGATCGTAACCATTCTTCTATTTTGAGGACAGAAAGCCTCCGTAAAGTGAGGAAGAAAGTTATAAATATAGGTGTCCTTTTAATGGACTAATTAGCTCTTGGAAATCACCCTCAGTTTCTCTTTTTTTTGTCACCACTGGAAAGCGTTGCTCCAAAATAAGGATTTGGGTGCCATTTGACACAAAACTTCAACAGCTTTGTTAACATATTCTCGGAATTCATATGGTATAAATCGAGGTCCTTCAAGTATGAACTGTATATATATATAGTACATGCAGCAATCTATAAATGACCAGTCACAAGTTAGAAACTGTCTAAATGTTTGACGATGCATGTGCGCATGTGTATGTATGCATGTGTATGTATGCGTGTGTGTGTGTTTATATATTATATAAAAACACACACTGATCAAAAAAATAAACGGAACACTGTACCGTCACAATGTAACTCCAAGCGTTCCCTTTATTTTTGTGAGCATTTTTATAAACATGCATCCATAATCATGTTCAATGTGCCAAATTGATTGATCAAGTTAATGGACAATATTCAGGTCTTGAATGCAAACAAACCCAACTCTATAAACTGAACCTAATGGGGGGGACAGGGTGGGGGGGGGGGGATGTCAAATGATCACTTTAAAATACTGATACCATTGCGACAACAATTGAGTCTGCATCATTGTGAATAAAATCTTTGCAAAATCAGCGGTTAAAGTGGGTACTTGGTTCACGGTGAGTGTTGGGGGTAGGGGGGTCTTACCTGGTCCCTCTGAATGCATGGCAGAGAGGTCCTGCGATGTGACTTGCTGTTGGACTGACTATGTGCCATGTCTGTGGATATCACCGAACTGGACCTCCTGCGCCTTTTAAATGCGGGGACGTCTCCCTTGACTCCAGTCACGGGGGTGCAGCCCTCCTCGAGTGTCCCTTGGCCGGCGAGGAGCCTGTCAGCATACCTCGCCAGGAGGATGCCCACGACCCCCAGCAGGTACGCCACGTACGGCCTCCAAGCGGGACGAAGCTTGTGCAGCGACAAGAGGGAGACGGCGCGCACGACGCTGACGACCACGACCACGGACGTGCCCCGGTCCAGGCGCGCTAGCATCAGTGCGCCGCCGGCCGCGCACGCGAGCACCAGCGCAGCGGCTACTTCATGCGGGCCGTCCAGGAGGCTCCACGCCGCCGCTTCCGCCAGGTGGAACGCGGTGAGGAGCGAGAGGGCGGTTCGGAGCGGCACGCCGCGGCAGCGGATCAGGTAGACGCCGAGCCAGAAGAAGGCACACAGGAGGCTGAGGAGGGGCGAGAGGGCAGCCCAGCAAGCGAGCAGCAGCTCGGCGAGGCAGCCTGCGAGCGAGTGACTGCACGATTGCAGCTGCAGGAGTGCGCGCAGCTCACAGTTCCACTGTGCGCACCTCAGCAGCGCGGCCAGCACGAGCGCACACGCCGCGCAGCCCACTCCGCGGCAAGTCCACGCGCGGGTCCACGCCAGCCTCACCCACGACGGCGCGCGCTGTGCGTCGCGGCTCGGTGGGACGACACGTGCTTGCGCGTAACCGTTGCGGCTCGGTACGCCGGCGGCGGAGCCTTTTTCTGCCGCGCGCGTCCGCTCCAAATGTGCAGGCATGGCCACAGGAAATGGGGGAGAGCCTGTAGTGCATCTACGGCGCTGTGCTCGCCTCGCAGGACGCCGATGAACAAACACGCTTTATTGCAGGAGGGCGAAAAAGGTCGTTACGCACTGGCACCCACCGGCACAGGACGCCACATTCTCTCTTATTTACTTCCAAGCAGTGGTGTGCGTCAGACGGTGTGGAGATCCAACGCGTGGATCTGAAGTCTCTCCTCCTTTGTAGCACAAAATAGGCTCCCGTGTGTCATTGCTACGCAAACGTTACACCATAAAAGACCCGCTCTATACGTCCGCGTGTCAGGCACATACTCTGTGTGACAATGTTGTTGTTTTTTTTTCCCCCTTCAAGGGGATCCACGCGTCACCCGTTTCCCAGGATGCAAATAATAGTGTCACGTGCGTGAGCCTGTCCGCCAAGTCGTGTCGAGGTTCACAAAGTCCGCTTGTCAGCCGCTCTCCAAGCACGCCCCGAGCTCATTTCAAAGCCGCGAGTTCCGTCAAGGTCCTGCCGTCAAAATCTCCCCAAATCCTCCACCAGTCTCAGCCAGCCCCGCAGGCGCCCTCACTATCTCATTAACGTATTGATCTGAACTAGATAACAAACCAAAACACCCACTGTCCCTCCATAATAATCACCAAAAACGCCATATGCTTTTTGTAACACTTCTAAAGGTTACACAAAAACACAAAGGTTAAACTGCGCCCATGCCATTTCGTAAAAACGTCATCTCGCGACATTGCAGCTCATGGGACTCCAGTGGGTGAACTCCACAAGTGTATTTTGGTTTGTTTTTTTTCATTTTTGCGTGGGTGATGCCATCACAAAAGTACAATGACGACCACAAACGGAATTTATTGCAAGATGCGTGCTAATGGCCAACAAGAAATGTTTAGGTTGCTCAGAACAATATGGCTGAAGTGAGAATAACACAAATAATAAGACATCATTTATGAGATATTGTCATGAGTTGCTCGTGAGGCGGTATTGTGCACAGTATGACGCAAACATATTTAACTGTGCGCTTTTTAAGAATTGTGCGTTTGAAATAAGCAATTGAAGATAGAAATAAAGTCGGGGACATGGCAAATTGAATGATGTAACTGATTTAAAACTTTCCATGACCACTGCTAACACAGTGAAACACAGGTTGTATAAGTGCATTGTGTTTTATTGTTTTTGTCTGATTGTAAAGTGTCCTTGGGTGTCTTGAAAGGCGCTTATAAATCAAATGTATTATTATTATTTTGCAATTATTATTATTTTTTAACAATGGGAACAATTTGAAACATTCATCCATCCACAGCTAACTTTGAGCACAAGGGTCAGTGCACCTTGGGCTGCTCCCTAGTTAATTCCCGTATGACTTTGAAACAGATTATTTTTATTTTTTCTTCACGGATTATTTCTTCAGAGGTCAACCAAATCAGATTTCGACCCGATTTATGATACCAAACAATGTGTGTTAAACTGTATGTTCATGAAAACTGAGTGCAGGTGTAGTGTATGATCTACCAGGATTGCAGTAACAGGTGTAAAGTTGTGGAGACCTCCGTACTGTATTTACATGAGCTGATCATTTCAATCAAGGGTATTCTAGCAGGGAAAAACAAAAAAACTAAACAAAAAAAACCCCAACAAACAAAAAAAAAACAGGAAACTATGTGTTGAGGCATGTACTCATCAATATTAGCTTCGCTGAAATATACATAAAATTATCCCTGGAAATCGCTCCTTTTTTTTTTTACAGTCAGGTTTGCGGCCAGGGCGAAGTTCCAAGAAAAAGTTAGCTACTTAAGTAGACTATCATAGCCCATGACTGTTGACAAGAGGTGGCAGTTAATTGTTCTGTCATGTTGAGGAGTAACACGTCCTAATAATAAACGATGGAGAATGTACAGGGACATAAGTAATTAATGACATTTACTCTTAACCTGAGTCGAGGTAAAAGTAAACATATGCAGTCAAACCTCGGTTTTTGAACATCTCGGTTCTCGACCAGTTCGGTTTTCGACCAAAAATTGTGATTTTTTTTATGCCTCGGATGACGAACAAATTTGGGTTCTCGAACAAACTGAGCGCACTTGAATGCATCATTTGACTCCTCTCGCCTTCCTTACACAAGGAAGTGACACTTCCTCGGATAGACGAGGAAGTGACGCTTCCTCGTGTTGCTTTCCATTGTGAGCAGACGTGTTCAATAAACATTTTTATTTTAAAAAGAGCGTGGTTTCGGTTTTCGAACAGCCTTCTGGAACGGATTATGGACGAAAACCAAGGTTTGACTGTATGTGGTGTATGCGTGGTAGGAAAATGCTAACTTTTTTGCTCTTGTTGAAAATGTGAATTCCATGCACATTTTACATCACTATTTTTATGGATGAAAATGTGTTGTGTAGGTTTCAGTTAATACACAAAAATACATTTTGGAGAGAGAGGTGGTCAGTTTCATCATGTATAACTGTTTTTTTAATTTATTATTTTGATTATGAGGTAGGTCCCCATCCACCCCAGGTCCAAAATCCCACATCTGCACCCCTGCATGTGGAGGAATACCCCAGGTGACTTAAGTTGGCCAATGGTCCCGTGACATAATAGTGTGTTGCAAGCATTTCTCAAAGGATATATATAGATGAGTTTGGAGATGACCTTGGCAGAAGGGCAAATAATGTGAACCCGGTATCTCCAAATTCAATTCCACAATCTCTAGTAACGGTTCAGGAGCGTGACACGTGATGTCACGAGCGTCCTGATCAGGCATGCAAAGTGCAATTTGCCGAATCTGCCGCAACCCCCTGAGCTTGACTTAATGCCCTCCCCTCCGCTGGGTCATTGAAATATTCATCTTACTTTTAAGTGTCACCCACGATGCGTTTTGTCACAGCGGCTGCTTTCCATCAATGTTTCAGCTCGCGGGTCTCACGGGTACACAGTGTGTTCGTTCACGCGGTGCACATGCATTGGAACTTACGCTCCCATAATGCATCAGTGGCATCTTGTTCACATACATTCATGTGCCGCGCACTTCCTGTTTTGATAAAAAAATATGACAACACTGGGTCCATCTTGTTCATTGCGAATTCAGGTACATTGTCGGGGAATGTGACGTTTTTCCACCAGTCCGTGGGGTACCTCTCGCCTCTTTAAAGCACGAAAGAAAATCAATTCAACACGCAAGACATAATTGGAGCACAAACCCTGTGTTGGAGAAGCCTGATCGCCGCGATGAGTTTTTTTGAATGTCGCTTCCGAGGCAGATGCTCAGCAAAACGGAAGTTCTGTATCTTCCACGTCTGTTATAATTAGTCAGAAGCAGGGGAGGGGAAGAGGTGCTAACGGGAGGTCTTGATCCTGTCCATCAACTCAATGCCACACAGCCTCCTCAACGCAGTGGACAGCTGCTCTGCCTCCACATGCGAGCGCATCTTTCTCAACTTCTGCTTTTTTGGGGGGGGGGGGGGGATGAACGGGAGTCGAAAACAAATTGTCCTACTGGCGAATTTCATGATGAGTGAAAGAGAAACAAAACCAAGATAAGACCAAGAAACTAAGATCATGTTTGAGAAAAGAGTATGTGTGTCGAAGCAGAATGCTGTATTCACTAGGTGACGTTTGGACCCTTGCACAGGGAGATTTATCATAAGAATGCTGAACGTTTGGATGTGCGTGTGTGTGTGTGTGTGTGTGTGTGTGTGTGTGTGTGTGTGTGTGTGTGTGTGTGTGTGTGTGTGTGTGTGTTACTACTGAGACCATATCTCAATTTCTTCTTTTTGAGAAAGAACATTTTCCTCCAAGCCAAGCCGTTTGGTTAAATACTAGGACACCGTGGCCTTCTGTCAGGGCCAGCAAGGCCTTCTCTGCTGGCCTAAACATTCTCAGAAAAGTAAATTAAATACATTTACTTTTCTGAGAATAACAAATTTAATTTATTTTATTTCAGAAATATGTAAACACATTTATTCTCCATATTCTTTACGTCATATTATTTCCACTTAGTCGAGTGGCTTTCAATGTTATTTTAAATAACATTGAAAGCCACTGGATAAATAACTTATTTATTATGGTAGAGTTTTTAACCAATCATATTTCATCTAGCTTGTGTTGCCAGGTAAATTCAACTTGCTCGGGACTTCAGATTAAACAGAGCAGGCCCCTGTGCGCTGTAAGTGAACGGGCACAGTCAGGTTGCAATAGCCAATCAGATCACGAGTCTGCATACCAGGGCCAGCTAGAAGGCCTTACGTCGAGACTGGACGTGCTGGAGCTATCACTGCATTTTAACCCAAAATGGCCAAAGGAGAAGACGTTGATCTGGTTGCAGAACTACTTTCCACACAATTTTCATGACGGACCTTCCACGAAAATCTGGATATTGTGCGAAGAGGTCACCCAACTCCTGCGCAGGAAAAGGGTTGTTTAAGTTGTTTTACCAAGGCAGCAAGGAAACAGCAGAGCACTTACAAGCTACGGTACGTTTAAAAACGTTTGGGGACACAACTACATTGGTGAGTAAATGAATTTTATTTGACATTTCTTCTTGTCATTTTATTTCGTTAGTATTAAGTTAATGGTAACGAAATAAAAATGACAAAGATACAAAAATGTATCAAATAAATCTGCTCACCTGCAATTTATAATGGCGCATTGTAGTCACCTTCGTGCATTAAAGTTCGTTCAATCTCAGCTGCCCAACATTTTCAGTTATTTGCTGTTGTATAGCCTATTCTCAAAATGCAAATGATCTGTTAACTTTATTTTCAAAGAATAGTTTGTTTTGTTATTGTTTGGTTGGTGTCTTGTATGAAACTGCGACATTGCGCAATTTATTGGACAGACTTGTTTAAGATCATCACACAGCGTAATTTGGGTGGAATTTTATTTAGTATTTTTAAATCATCTTTTTATTTTTGACAATATCTGTGAATTTAGTTTCCTGCTCTTAATTGTGAATGCATACTTGATGGTTTTAAATGCTCCTGAAATTAAGTGCTGCTTGACGAGCCTATACAGTATTGTGTTAATGTATGTGACGTCACTGAAGGCCTAAGGTTGAAATGCACGGCCCGCCACTGAAAGGACATATCTATAACTGACATTTATTTAATGGCTTGCATGCCAATAGCTGGATCTCTAAGTGCAGTACTTTCTAACATTTATTGAGGCAAGACACTCATTTCGCTGAAAAAAAACAAAACTCATAACAGATTACCAATCAGAATATGGCAGACAAGTGAGTACATCTCAAAGACTTTCAGAGAAAGGTACTACCATGGAGAAATACGTACGTCTTACCAAGATGTGCCAGCCCTGCTATCATGTCAAAGGCAAAAGGTAAGCTGAGCTGCAATGTTGATGTAGATGGAAGTCAGAAGGGGTGGGGGGGGGGGGGTATTTGTGTTGAGGGATGCCCATGTTGCACAAATAAACTGTGGCTGCTGGTTCCATGAGCGAAAATGTATTGTCTTTATGGGTGTTAGAGGCCTCACAGTGCACAGTCGGAGGGTTCGATTTCGGCTTCGGCCTTCCTGTGTGCAGTTTGCATTTTCTTACGAGTGAAACAGAAGTGATGGATACGAGTTCATATTGTGTTTGGCACTTTCTGGGCAGAAAGTGGCATCCATCCAGCACGTTTACAAGCCCAGACTGGGCACACGGCCGGCTTGAGGCCAAGTTTCCATGCAGGAAGGTGATGCGAACATCCATCCACACATGCGACCACAACATCTATCTGCACAAAAGCACGCATGCACACACTCACTGGCTGCTGCAGCCACAGGAGAATTTGCTCACATGCTAAGGATGAACCAACTAGCATCTCATCTCTTTAGCTGCTGCACGCCAAACGATGCGCCCAAACACGACCGATTAGGTAGCAACTCAACCCTGCATGCCTCGAGATTGACCTTTGCTCATCGACAAATTTGTACCTGCTGTTTTTAAGGTGAAACAACATTTTCAGGTGCCACATATGAGATATGGCTGCTATCGCTACAGGTAGACTACAGAAAGATAATAGAGAGAGAGAGAAATACGGGTGAGTGTGGACATTTGAAAGGCCAATTCAGTGACGACACATTTAGCGACGGAGACTCTCCACGCTTCACTTTTCAGGATAAACTCATCATATAGTTAGGTCAAAAACCAGAACTGTACTTACAGTTAGGCGTGTCACGATAAGTACTAAATCAACTTATCGCTTCATTTGAAAAAATGGACATGACAGGTTTTTTTGGGACTCGATAAATGGTCATTTCCATGCGTGTTTGTTTACATGCGACATCTACATTCCCTTGCGTTGCTTTGCCACCTCTTTTATCAGTCAGCCTGCTCGCTCCTGTGCGAGTTGGCACTCACTCACACACACGCGCAGACATAAAAACGAAGGGTGGAAGATTTTTCTGAAAACCCTTTAAAAGGTTTGGTTCACATGTGAGTGTCCCACCGGTTCATAGTCACACAGAACTTATTTTCTCATTTATTAATGAGCCACAGCAGTGTATAGTAGGGCTCATAATAGCCTTGTAGCATCAATGCTAGCCAACGCAACTGCGCGCATTGTGCTCTTTTTGTATTATTTCATTGCTTGCTTTCCATTAGTTCTGCGAGCATTCATTACGCCCACCAGGAACTTAACCAAATCACGACTGGCATGGGATACCGGTTTCAAGTGCCAGAAGAGACAGCGAAACCAGCGTGATGAATCTGTTTCTTTCCAATGCTGGTGCATTGAGGGATCTTACCGCTCGCTTGAAATGGCTATACGTTTATACAAACATATGAGTCCATGTCTATCATAAAAGATTTATATATGTGGGCTCTTATTTAGGTCAGTTTGATTAGCTCGACCTTGAAATTTAATTGCCGTTATGAAAGCTCATTAGAAAGGAAAAGGCATTTCTGATTGGTTCAATCTTCATTCAATCTTCGAATTGCAGCAAAGCTCTTTGCCGGCGGTTGTTCCACTCTACGATGAAGAATTTAACAAATAATTTTACTCCTCCTACACTCTTCAAACACATTTCAACTTCTTCAAAAACACCTCCACATAAAATACAGATTTGAAAGCATTCATTTTCTTACTTGCACAGTGTGTTTGCTTCAAACACTTTATTTGCCACTTCCAGCTGACACACGAATGTTCAATTAAAAAATTGACAGGTTGCTAGCTTAATGCTAATATATAACGCAAAACGTGATAGACCAACATCTGAAGTTAGCATAGATGTTTTGTAAATATAAGCATTAAAAAAAAAAACACCACTCTGAAGGAACTTTTACATACTAAGTGGCGCGGCCAAACCGGACTGAACGATGGCGCACTGTCAAAAACATAACAGCCATTCAAAAATGGCTCAAAATATTGTCACTCCCTCTCTTTATTCTTACTTGTAAAAAAAATAAAAATAAAAATCACTAATAATAATAATACAGCCCTAATAATACAGGTTGTGTGTGCAACCTGAAAACTCAATGGGGTCATGGTTTTTCCGTAGCAGCGCCTGGGAAGATGACTGGTGCTCTATCGCTTAAAGTCCAAGTGCGAGTCACCAGCTATATATATTTTTGGTTTTCGGTGATGAAAATAAGTATCCCGAAAGAAATGGCAAAAAGCCCCCCAAAAAATGCACAACACATGCAGATATAATCTGATCATTCCCAAGTAATTTAGGGAACTGATGTTGATGGTAAGACATTTTGTGCTGGTTAATAAATCACGGCAAACCATAGCAATCCCCAGATACAATGATAATACCGCTCCCTAGTGGTACTTGTCTCTGCTGTGATCCGGTGCCCTGAAGCATTCACAAACAAAACAAAGCAAAACTCACAGCACATCACTAACAATAGCACATGAGAATATGATACTAATATATTCTTCCTTTTGACCCATTATGTCTCAGCGTATGAAGGTGAAAAAGTATTCTGTTTTCCCTCCATTCCTGCAGAATGATGGGGCGGAATATTGAAATGAAATTAGAACTTCATTCACTAGTGTGGGTGGCAGCGCTGCGGGCGCAGAAAGAGGGAATGCTGAAACACTGCCTCAGATGAATAATGTAATTCTGTGCTTTGTGGAATGAGAAAGGAGCCACTCATTTATTGCTTATATATCCAGGAGTCAAGAAAGTTGTAGAGGAGTTTTAAATATTTCACATAAAAGTTTTCAAAGGAGCACACTCAGATCACGGAGGAGTTAGGTGATGATGCTAGACAACAAATATCTGCTCGAGACGAACGCGCTAATCGTCAGAAGCGTGCACGTGCATCCTAGGGGGTGGGGGGGGGGGCAGACATACTTGCCGCTCCGTCCTGAATAATGTAAAATCAAATTGCGGCTCAGTGTTTGACGCAGCAGGCAGCACGTCCTAATGGGTCGGTGTTTGGACAAGCGTGAATGCCAGGAAAAACACCGACGTCTGCCTTGTCCGCCTCTTGGCTTGCTCACAAAAGTCCGCTTTCATACGGGGCATCTGGGCCAGTTGTGAATGGCCATGAGAGCCGGCGACCCACTTCAAGCTGTTTTCGACATCAGTTTACATGTTTTTGTAAACACGAGGGATGCCATAAGGTGGGTGGGTGGGGGCAGAAACACATTCTTAGGCTCTATTCACTTGTCAGGGAAAGACAGGCTCATGGGCAAAGTGCTTCACAGCAACTTTCCAGCAAGTTAAAAAAAACACAAGGCTGTGCAGCTTTTCTGTTGGTCGTCTTATAAAACACTGGAGATGGTGTTAGTGATGACAGTTGATGTTACAGTAGATCGCGGTTCATTGTTTCATTGCTACGTAGCTGATTTGTACAGTAGTTTTTTTCAAAGGGTTTGTACAGTATACAGACATTCAGAGGTGCGCGCCTTCATTGTTGTACCACAAATTGTTGCAAAATGGAGAGAAAAATTGAGTTCTACTGGAAATGAATTAGCGCCGCGACTACATAACAATCACTTTTATACTTAATATTTCGATTAATCAATGAATTGGACAAAAAATGTCAGGGACGTTATATCAAATTGGCAAATACAATATTTGATCTGTGAAGATAAATTAATTTCACAATATTTGGGTGACTTCAAATACAACCCCATTCTGACTACATTTTAATCAAGATCATTTTACCCTCGCATTGCATTACAAGGTGGGATGTTATGAACAAAGACCCCTCACGAGCGTTAACAGTGAGTTTTTTTATACAAAAATGTCCTCCTGTGGAAATAGGGATGGGCCTGATTGATTGGTTAGTAATGATCATTTTGTGGGTCATGTCAAATTGGATTGGGATGCATTTGTATCAACTGTGTAGTAATGTCGGTCTTGAAGCATTACAGTAAGTGAAATGGATTTCACTGAAGCCAGAGGCACAATCCATCAATTTGACCCGATTAGTTTACTGCCTAAGCACCCACTAGTCTAAACATGGCATTCTGATTAACATTTGTAGAATATGAATTCAGTCGCAAAATCCACTCATTTTTATCCACAGGAGGGCGGCCATTTTGTCACTTGCTGCTGTCAACTGAAAATGACTTGACAGTTCCTCAGGGAACAGGTAACGACCAATCACGGCTCACCTATGTTTTGTTTTGGTCTTGGTTTTTTTTTTTAGTGCCGTCATGTGACGTTCGTAAGCTGAGCCGTGATTGGTCTTTACCTGAGCCCGACCAACTGTAATGTCCTGTTCGGTCAACAGCAAGTGACAAAATGGCCGCCCCCTAAAGATAAAATCCAGTGGATTTTGCTGCTTAATTCAGATTCCACAACCTAATATTAATCAGGATACCGTGGTTAGACGAGTGGGGTTGGACAGAACATGAGTTGGCTTGCCCTTTTAAAGAGGAGATTACTTTTCAGTGAATTATTGGAATTAAATATCTTCTTGGAATAAGGATGTTACTAAGGTCAAGTCAATGTTGCATCACTGAAACCACCCCTCGTATCACAATGCCACCACCCAGCCTGCTAGCAAATTAACAAAGAGATGGATACAGAAATACAAAGCTCGGTAAAAAGAAATACAAGGAAAAAAAAAAGTTCTATTTAGACATTGTTCAGCTTCAGAGGAGGTCCGTGCTCTACCGAGTGGCATCTATTTTTCATTGCACTTATCCAATCGGGGACACAGTCGGAGCTGGTGTATATCGCGCTTGCCATTCAACCACAGCGCAATTGTGAAGAGCACACAGAGTGGGAAACTATCCTGTGCAAGTTACAAAGAAGCAAATTATGTGAACCACTATCCATCCATCCATCTTCTTCAGCAAGGAGCCCTTCCTTGGCGCCTACGGGCGAGAAGTGCAACATACCCGGGAGTGCTCGGCAGTTAATTGCATGTAAAACACATTCGCTTGTTAACATTGCTTTGCAAAGACAATGAATCAAACGGTGCTTAAGACTTGCACACAGTACTCTATGTACTGTAGCGGAATTATGTATTGACATTGCCAGACTTCCTCCTGCAGGGGTGTAAATATGCTATTAGAGAATGCGTTTGCTGTGTAGGGAGGACTTTTAGGCAGGCGAGTCGGAGGTGCATGCTTTTGGTCTCTTACACGCCAGACCCAAACAATCATTGAAGAAGAAAAGATTTGAATAATGACGGGTGCTAATAGGAAATCAATTTTCCTGTCTTGAGGCCAAGTCTTCCAAAATCTTTGAGTTGTCCATCGGTGTTCGAAATCATTTGTTCAACATGTTATGAAAATGTGAAGATGAATCGTAGCTTAATGTCACCTCACATTAATAAAAAAGAAGGCAGGGTCACTGAAGCATAACCAAGAGACTTCCTGTCCTTGAGAAAGGACTGCAGCACACTGAGTCAGGTCCCACGAGTCCAATCAGTTAGCATCTCATACAACAGGCATTCAACTTTTCTCCTTGTCCGTTTCCTTGTAAACCAATGTGGGGGGAGCGGCTTTTAAGCTGCTATGTGTCTTCTGATGTTTGGGACGCTTATCCGCATCGCCATCGCAGAGCATGGCGCCGACACATGTCAAGGCTGTTGTCGGATTCGAAAAAAAAGAAAGAAGTGAAATCCCTATAGTGCATGGGCCCTTAAGGAAAAAACAAAAAGAGACATCCAGGCACAAACTCACACTCACTCTTCTATCAATAGCATTGGTTGCGAAACACCTAGCTGCACTGTACCCCAAACACAGACCCTTTAAGGCAAAGTCTTTTCTCTTCAATGTATTCTTTTTTTTTTTTCAAACGCAGAGGGCAAGGGACTTGAAAACCCCTATTTAGTCTTTGGCAGTGATTCTTTGACGTCATTTAATGGTGGAAAGGTTCTCTTAAGTAAACAGACAAAAATGAGAAACCTCTCAAACAGCTTACAGTTGTCATTTGGTTAAGCCGGAACATTGTAAACAAGGAAAAAATGTGCGCCTTCCCTGCTGTTCACCAGGCACGCCACAACACAATAAGCATTTCAGCTGAAGCTCTGGCAGCGCACCAAGCGGGAAAACAAAACAAAACAAAAAACAAACAAAACAAAAAAAACATCCTCCCCACACCAATTTTTACTATACAGTATATGAATTTTTTCTTCCAATGATGATGAATTGAACAACACAAAGAAAGGAAAAATACATTTTCGTTCAGGCAACAATATGGATCTCAAATTAACCAATTTAAAATGATTGTTGGGGAAAAAAATGTTAATAGTACTGTATATTCACTTGTAATTTAAAGAGTGGTTAAACAGTTTTCTTTTCATCATATTTTCCTTTTTAGATTTCATCACTGTAAAGTCGAAAATCTCTATGTCCCAATATAGTCAGTTTTATATTTTTTCACAAATCAGTACGACTAGTCTGTCCTGAAGTCATCTGGTAAAACAATTTGAAGTGTTGAAAACGTGAAAATAAATCGATTAATGCTTGAGGTGTCTGAGAAGTGTGTAAAACGCAGTCTCTTCCGCAAGAGCCGTGCAGCATTCGGTCACCTCAAGATTGAAAGTCTGGATTTTTTGTATTATTTTGTTTTTTTTTAAGACAATCATGAGTGAAAATGGTAGAGGGCCAGTGGCGATTCTTAGCATCTTGAATTAACGATGGATCGTGATTTTGGGGTTTTGCATATGATGTGCAGTGTATGAAATATATCAGGTATATTGTGGCAATTGCATTATAAGTTATATTACCAAATTAAGTGTGTTCGGTAACTCAAGACATTTTGTTTTTTGTTTTGTTGTTATAGTTGTTGTAGTTATTTTGGCGATGCGACGATTCCGTCCGACAACAATGGTTTCTTTTTCTTCAAACGTATGTTTCAGGACGATTGCAGTATGACGAGCCCCTCCGAACCCCCGTTTATTTTATACGTTAGCTTTTCATGGAAATTAATATCAATATTTAAAGAGGCCGCAGTCACTCAATTTGCCTATAAATGCAGCGTTTTATGGTAAGGATCCCTCTGAATGCTTATGCTCAGCTATATTTACCAATAAAGGGTTGCATTACTCACTACATTATGCATAATAACATTTAAACAGAATGTACCATAAACTGCATTTTTCTTCCTCCTGTTTTGAAGTCCAGTAATGGTTTATCTGCCAGCTCTTGTGTTTAGAGTTGAGGAGCTCTTGGGTGCTTCAATTTACAGTGCTGTGAGGCAGCCGGTTAAAACTGAACATTACCAGTATTGTCAGCGGTGTTTATAGGAGCCTGGTACGTGGACAGACACACTCTGTACCAGCACATCTGTGTTAGCCTTTAAAGGCAAGGCGGTACGGCGACAAATGCTCTTGTTGAAATCATGATTGAAAGCCAAGGGATGGCCGTGTTTTGAGAAAATCAAACCTAAAGTACAGTAATGTTTCAATATAAAAAAAAACAGAACATTCATTATGTACAGTTGGTATAAAATACATTACGTCATCACCAGTAAGTCTTTTTGTAGGAATCAGAAGGTCAAAGGTGAAGAGAAGGACATCTGGACCACCTGGGCTCTCTAATCTGCACCGACATGCTTTTTTATCAATGGGACTCACGCCACTCGGAGCCCCGGTGAATAAATCAGAAAGCTTCACGTTGAGGTCATTGTCTGGATTCATTTGTTCTTGTGCTGTAACATATTTTCCTAAGTTGAGTGCTGTCATGCAACAAAAGTCTAGTTTTATTTTTATTACCTTAAGACAGCATCCAGCCTCTGTATGATGTTGACACATTTCTCTACGACTGCATTATGCCCAAGTTATTTACGCCTCACCGGGAGTACTCAACAATCAAAGTGCTAAAATGGCAACTGTTTAAAAATTGAACCACAACCCTTTTTCTGGACCTTTGCGCTGTTCATCTCACTACAATGCTTGTGTCATTTGGGAGTGAAACAAAACAAACATCCATCCAGTTCCTATACTACCTCTGCTCGTCAGAGGTATGTCTAACAAGGAAGCTATTTTTTGTGTTGGTGGTGATGAAAACATAACATCCATGGTAGAGGTGACAAGTCCAACATCGACTCTATTCCCAAAATCTAAACATTGTGAAAATACTACAGTGAAACTCCTCTACAACGAAACCTACATGGGCGAAAATACCCCTAGTGTGAAAAAATCTTCATGCATGAACACCATTCCCACTTTCCTGCCGCCCATACAACGTAAAAAACCCGTTGCATTATACGAAATCTTTTTCTCTGCTCTTGCCTCGCGACGAGATTCACTAGAACCAAGTCTAATCCAACAGTGAACTCTACTGCTTCATTCGGAAACGGCAACAGCGTCCACCACACTGGTTTACACATGCGCAGTAGTCCAGCAAGTATTTGTTATTGTTAGTTTCAGACACAGCAAGAACGTCGCATTGCTAAAATTTTGTTGTAGAGGAGTTTCACTGAACTGCAAACATCTGCATGGCTGTCAGGTGGGGAGTCCATGGTATCCCTCGCCTCTCACTCTGCTGACATACAGCCCGCCGATTCAGCTGACCCAGAACAGCATAAGCAGTAAACAGCAACAAGTAGAAAGGTTAATACCATAGTTTATGTTTACCACAATGGGAAATCATTTAAACCAGTCTAAGTATGAACAGGCAAAAACACACAAACTGGAAATACTTGAATAATAAAGTGTTCATTATGGCGACGGGATCCGCTGAAGTGTACCCCTGCGCTATCAGATGGCGGGTCTAATGACTTCCAAAGGTTGAAGTCATTTCCTGTCTGCACATCCTGGTGTTTCAGACAAGTGTACGGTTGGAGCCCGACTTTCGCCGCAGTCCCGCGCTCGGCCGCACGCTCCCAAAGGAGAGAAGGGCCTCCGTCCAGAGCAAGTGGTAAAAGCTAAAGACTCTCTCAAAAAGCTCTCACACAGGCCAAACCATCAGACCAAGGCCCTGATTTAATCTGTGCTGGGCAAAGAAATGTCCACCAGGGATTGTTATTACTAGGGTGTGCTAGGAAAGAGCTCCTTCCTCCAACACATGCACTCTAATTTTGTCCTCATCAGCCTGATAAGCCTGCAGACTGACCGCTCAGGAATCCTGAGATAAAGTGTGTGAGTGCATATAACCAAGGCTGGGTGTGCATGTCAAAATGGAGGTTGCTGTTAGTTATACTCCACACAATTTAGGGAATATAGACATTCTATGAGCTGCTTTCAAGGATCGTCGGGGAAGGCTTGCTGCGTTGTAGTCATGGACAGGACAAGGAATAGGACACAAATGCAAAGGCTACAAAAGAAATAAACATGAACGTGGCGACAACGAACTGGCAATGAGACGGAATGAGACACGAGGTTGAATACATGAGGACATCGGGGATAACGAGTCACAGGTGAGGAAGGCCCAATTCAGGAGCAGGTGTGCTCAAAACACACACTCACAATCCCATGTGTGCATATCCTTTTCTGGGAAACTATGACTTCTTAAAAATAATTCTGAATTGGCCTACTTCGGTTGGCATGTATATTTCCTTCCTGCAGTGAGTTTTGTGTTCAAACAGGCCTTCCTGCAATATCTAGGGGGCCATCTTTGTCAGACATTACGCGTAGGATTTTTTGACATACAGTCTTATTTTGCGATTGAAAATAAGACTGGTCAACGGCAAATTTTGATCAGCGACGGCTTTTTGTGTTTCAAAACGTATTTTTGTCACTGATTTCCAAATGTCTTAACTTTTTTTCTCGCAAATTAGGTTTTTGAAACATTTTCTTTTTTTGTTTTGTTTGTAAGTTTGACCTATAAAAACTTTGACGACACGGATTTAACCATGATGTTTCGGGGAGGAGGGGGGGGGGTGGATCCACCTGCACACAACCCTTAATTCAGAAATATTACTATTATTATGTTACATATTAATACTACTTATTCTGCCCTACTTGTCCGTGTCCGAGACGTGAACAGATAGACAGATAGCGAACAACAAAAAAAGAGACCAAGAATCCAAAATGCTGATATGGAGCTTGAGTTTCCTCTTCCTTATGTATGTAAAACAGAGAAACAGAAACACAAAAGGGGGATGTTTCATTAAACACTATTCAAAATAAATGTCTCTGTATCATCACTGTACATTATAATATTAACTTGTATAAGCTTAGCTTGCTGTATAATAAATGCAATAGAAAATATAGATTATACAATATAGAAATAACAGTGCATATAGTTGCTTGCACAGCTCGATAACCAAGGCTTATGAAATGTATGCTTATACAAACGTCTAAATAACTATGAAATTAATTAACAAATAGTGATGGTTCACTCTTCACAAAATAGTGGATTACAATACTAATGTCAAAACGCAATATTGGCCTAGAACCGAGATAACCAAAATATGCATGCTTAGCATTGAAAATAGCTGCGACTAGCATGCAGTAGCCCATGTGCTAATATACATAGCCCGAACGCTAATGTAGCACGGCAAAAAAAACGGTCGGAAAATCGTACTTAATATTGCATATTTCCAATTCTAGAACTGAAGCAACGGTTTGGTAGACACCATGAAAGTGCAGTCTAAACAGGATTTAACTCACAGACGATGCTTTCCAAGGCATATACTGAAGAAGAAAACAATAAATGATGACAACAGCTAGCACGAAACCATGCGCTCTTCACTGGACTAGGTACTTCAGAATCAGAATCAGAATCATCTTTATTGGCCAAGTATGTAGAACACACAAGGAATTTGACTCCGGTATAACACGCTGCATTAGTATCATCGTAAACAAGGACATGACAAATAGTATGAAAAGACATTTCGTAGTGTAGTGAACCGTAGTGCGGTAGTACCACCCAGTGACAACTGTGAGACAAAGTGCAAAGTATTAAGCAGAGCTAAAATGATCAGTGGTAGAATACAATACTATAACAGTTGGTGCAGAAAATCATTGAACCATTTTAAAGTGACCAGTAGCAGTATTTGTTTACAAGAAGTGTGCAATTATGCAGATGTCCTTGAGCGCTTTAAAGTGTCTGGTGCGGTGGAGTATAAATCAGTGACTGTTTAGGGAGTTAATGGCTAGAGGGAAGAAGCTGTGTAAGTGTCTGCTGGATTTGGTGCGCATGGATCGGTAGCGCCTGCCTGAGGGGAGTAGCTGGAAAAGGTGGTGGGCGGGGTGCGGTGGATCCAGTAGGATTTTCCGTGCCCTTGTTTTGATTCTTGCAGTGTGCAAGTCCTCAAGTGTGGGTAGGGCGGTGCCAATGATTTTTTCCGCCGCCCTAACTGTCCGTTGAAGTCGGATTTTGTCCATTTTTGTGGCGGCCCCAAACCGAACCGTGATAGAAGAACACAGGATTGATTCGATGACTGCCGTGTAGAACTGACGTAGCACATCCTGTGGCAGGCCATGCTTCCTCAGCAGCCTCAGGAAGTACATCCTCTGCTGGGCCTTTTTCAGGATGGAGTTGATGTTGACCTCCCACTTCATGTCCTGGGAGACTGTGATTCCCAGGAACTTGAAGGTCTCGACGGTTGACACAGGGCAGTTGGATAGTGTGAGGGGCAGCTGTGGTGAAGGATGTTTCCTGAAGACCACGATCATCTCTACAGTCTTGAGCGTGTTCAGCCCTAGGTTGTGTCGGTTGCACCAGAGCTCCAGCTGCTCCACTTGTTGTCGGTACGCAGACTCGTCGCCGTCTTTGATGAGACCGATGACCGTGGTGTCGTCTGCGAACTTTATGAGTTTGACAGCCGGGCTTGTTGAGGTGCAATCGTTTGTGTAGAGGGAGAAGAGCAGTGGAGAGAGGACGCATCCCTGTGGGGCTCCAGTGCTAGTGGTGTGGGTTGATGATGTTGTTCCTCCCAGTCTCACCTGTTGTGTCCGTCCCGTCAGGAAGCTGAGGATCCACTGGCAGATCGTAGGGGACACACCGAGCTGGAGAAGTTTGGGGGTGAGGAGTTCCGGGATGATGGTGTTGAACACAGAGCTGAAGTCCACAAACAGGATCCTTGCGTAGGTCCCTGTGCTGTCGAGGTGCTCGAGGATGTAGTGCAGACCTATGTTGACTGCGTCCTCCACAGACCTGTTTGCCCGGTAGACAAACTGAAGAGGGTCCAGCAGGGGTCCGGTGACGTTCTTTAGGTGGTTCAGCACAAGGCGTTCAAAGGACTTCATGACCACAGACGTCAGAGCGACAGGCCTATAGTCGTTCAGTTCCGATGTTGCCGATTTCTTGGGAACTGGGATGATGGTAGACTGTTTGAAGCAGGATGGGACCTCACACAGCTCCAGGGATCTGTTGAAGATTTGTGTGAAGACCAGAGCCAGCTGGTCAGCGCAGACTTTCAGGCAGGAGGGGGACACTTTGTCGGGCCCCGCAGCTTTCTTGATCTTCTGCTGCTTGAAGAGCCGTCTCACGTCCTGTTCGTGGATCTGTAGGGGAGAGAATGAGGGTGGGGGGGGGGGGGGGTAGATAGAGTAGTTTCTGGTAGAGGTGGGTGTATGTGCGAAATGGCAGTGTCCTTTTCAAATCGGCAGAAAAACATGTTTAGCTCATCAGCAAGACCCTTATCGTTCACTGTTTGGGGGGATGGCATTCTATAGTTTGTGATTGCTTTCAGGCCATTCCACACAGATGCAGAGTCGTTAGCAGAGAACTGGTTTTTCAGCCTCTCTGCATATCTTCTCTTAGCGATGTTAATTTCCTTTGTCAATTGGTTTCGGGCGTCCATCCATCCATTTTCTGAACCGCTTTATCCTCACTAGGGTCGCGGGGGGTGCCGGAGCCTATCCCAGCTGTCTTCGGGCAGTAGGCGGGGGACACCCTGAATTGGTTGCCAGCCAATCGCAGGGCACACAGAGACGAACAACCATCCACGCTCACACTCATACCTAGGGACAATTTAGAGTGCCCAATCAGCCTGCCGTGCATGTTTTTGGAACGTGGGAGGAAACCGGAGCACCCGGAGAAAACCCACGCAGGCCCGGGGAGAACATGCAAACTCCACACAGGGAGGCCGGAGCTGGATTTGAACCCGGTACCTCAGTACTGTGAAGCCGACGTGCTAACCACTGGACTACCGGGCCGCCCCAGTGCCCGATCTCCACTTCTAAATGCGGCCTCTTTCTCTTTCCTGAGTTGCCTGAGTTTAGGAGTGAACCATGGCTTGTTATTGTTGAAGGAGCGGAAGGACTTCGTTGGTACACACATGTCCTCACAGAAACTAATGTATGATGTTTCAGTGTCTGTGTATTCATCCAGTGTGCCCGTTGAAGTTTCAAAGACGCCCCAATCAGTGCAGTCTAAGCATTCTTGTAGAGCTAGCTTTGCTTCATCTGTCCATTTTTTCACAGTCTTAACTACCGGTTTAGCACATTTGAGTTTCTGTCTGTATGTAGGTATTAAGTGTATTAAATTGTGGTCAGAAAGACCCAATGCTGCGCGGGCGATCGATCGGTATGAATTTTAGATTGTTGTATAGCAGTGGTCAAGAATGTTGCCTTCTCTGGTGAAACAGTCGATGTGCTGCTTATATCTCGGAAGTTCACGGTTAAGATGTGCTCTATTAAAATCGCCCAAAATGATCAGGGGTGACTGTGGATATTTTAGTTCGAGTTTGTTTACTTGGTCAGCTAGCGTTTGTATCGCCGTGTTAGCGTTAGCTTGTGGCGCAATGTAAACACCGACTAGTAAAAAGGAGGTGAACTCACGTGGCGAGTAGAATGGCTTGCAGTTTAAAGACAGCGACTCCGGGTCCGGGCTGCAGTGTGCGTCGAGCTTCGTGACATCAGTGCACCATTCTTCGTTGATATAGAAGCAAATCCCACCACCTTTCGATTTCCCTGATAGCTCCGAGTCCCGGTTGGCTCGAAGTAGGCGGAAGCCAGGGAGATGTAGCGCGGAATCCGGGTGGCGGTCACTAGCCAGGTTTCAGTGAAGCAGAGCGCAGCAGAACGTGCAAAGGTTTTGTTGGTATTTGTGAGGAGTTCATCCATCTTGTTTGGCAGAGATCGTAGATTAGCAAGATGGATCGATGGGAGCGGGGTCCGAAATCCACGTTGTCGTAGCTTGACTAGCACGCCGGCTCGCTTCCCCCTCCTCCGCCGGTGGTTCCATGCTGCGTACAGCGTGGCCGCTCCGCTCGCGATTAGCTCCGAAAACCCTTGTGGATTTTCGTGTGCTGGTGAAAAAAGTCCGAGCGTAGACTCCCCAATGCTAAGCAACTTTTCCCTCGTATAAGTAAGCCGCGTAGGGTCGCCAAAAATGAACGGAAATGACAAAAACAGGGATAATACTAGAGAGCGTGTAACCGAGGCTGCCATACCGGTCGGCGCCTGATGACGTACTTCCGGTTTGTTTTGCCAAAATTAAAGTGCCCTAGAAACTAACTAAAAACGGAACATGACACTACTACATTATTATTAAACCCTGTGTTACATTAAAAAAAAGACGAGGGCAGATTTGTAATTTTTTTTAAATCTAGAAAAGTTTACTTGGTTCTCGGATTCAAAAAAGTGTGAAAAATTGTTGACCGGTGTAATCTAAAAATGTTCTTGTAATCATCTATTTTCTATCTTGCTTGTCATCATTAGGGTCATGGTTGAGGTGGCACAGTTGCAAGCAAGTCGCTGGGAGCAGAGACAGTAAGGCCTGACAGATGAATCAGTCGGCTGATTTATGTTTTGTTTTTCAACACTGACATATTACATCATCAGAAAAAGACAATGACATTCAACCAAATATCAGATTGGACCTAAAAAAAAATCCCCAAAACCCAAAGAAAACCCAAGTATAAGGAACTTGCAAAACAAAAACAAACACATAGCAAGCCAAATTACAAAGAGTAAGTCCTGAGCTAAGATTTGAACCCCTGACCCTGAGACTCTGAGCCAGATGCGCTAACCACAAGCCAACTGTGTATGAAAATCATTATCTTGTGAAATCGACATCTTCCCTCTGTGTCCTAAAATCACCCTGTGTTGATTGCGGTTGGATTTGTTTGTTTGTTTTTCTGTGCATTTACAATGCTGATGCTAAACGTGTCACGTAAGAAAAAGCGCTCATTCCATTCTGGTTACATTGTATGAGTCACTGTGGTTATTGGTTACTCGAAGACATCTTGACAAAACTTCACATTCGACCCGATTTTCCATCCCACATTTAGGAAATAGGATTGGGTTTAGCAATCTGCTCTGAGCCTTGTTAATGGAAATAATTACAAGACTCACCGCGGCAGTAAATGATGAGGTCGCTTGGTCTTTCCTGATGGGGAGTTGTCATAACCACACTGTTTATATGCAAAAACCCCCGTTAGGAAATGACCATCTTATATCACATTTTTGGACAACTGGTCCATATTTAACTGGTTCCAGTAAAGAGAAGTGATCTGCATGCAGATGTTTGGCACTCTGGTTTGTGTTCAAAGCTGTAAATTCCTAGAAACAGCAGCAAAAATCACTTCTTTCATATTGAACGGTAGCCATGCATGTGTGTCGATCGCTCACTGTCGCTTTCGTTTTGGTCTAGTCTTCCAAACTTTTGTTTTTGTCGTTTTCAGTTGAAGCATTCGAAGAATGATCCTTTACAATGGAAGGTAGATTTCCACAGCTCGCAACCTTTTGAACATACATCAGCTGATTTCCTACTACATTTCCGAGCTCACAAAACAGCTGCTGGTGAGTTAGAAGAGTCTATCTCCAGCATGAATGAGCACCATTTGGGCCAGCCAATAGCAAGCGCGGCAGAATAACTCTAAATATGTTACGTGAACATACCAGGCACGTTCTCAGTTCGTTGTTTATGCGTCATGCAATGTTAGCATGTCATACACTTAATCAGGATCTCTATTTTATTTTTATTTAAAATTGCCTCTCAAGATGACATATTTGTTTATTCCCCCCCCCCCAAATGCAACTTATACTCAAGTGCGTCTTATGGGTTTTTTCTTTTGCATTTTATGGCGGGTGTGACTAGTACTCCGGTGCGATTTATGATCCGGAAAATACGGTACCCTAAGGATGAACATGTTTACAGGTATATTGGGCAGTCAATAATAACTTCAAACTTTAAACGATGGCATGCATTTTGATGCAGAGTCGTTTTCAATTCAGTGGTTGCAATTAATAGAGCTCTTCAAGGATTGAGGCTTAATTAATAATGGCTGCGCTTATCCGTGTGTACTAGGTGTATAAATCACTGCGACAGCAGAGTATTGAGTGCAGCGACAGGGCGAGTGGCAGCACTGTGGCGCCTTGACCTCCACGTACAAGGCCTGTGCATGCAGGTGGTTTCAGGCTGCAGGGACTCTTGACAGGCAACACTTGACTCTGACGCAGAGGAGTGAACACAGACTGAAACTTCCTGACCCCCGTGGGTTCTGTTTACCTCCCCAGACCACACCAGATGACAGCTCGTGTGACAAGGAAGAATGTAGGAGATACGGTCATGCCAACACAGCCAGACACACAGTTAAACTACCGGGAAAATGTGTCAACAGAGTTAGTTTACCAGGAAAGGAACATCGGGGAAAGAATAGCACAGACGTTGGATCAGTGGTCACTTAAAATAATTCAATATCCGCCTGTGCTGCTTGTAGCATGCAATTATGCATGTTGTTTTGATATTTTTTCTAATGTTCGGGAAGATGGTAGTCCACGATCAAGTAGTCGGCCCGTTCTTCCTCAAGGGCTAAAAAGACGAGGAAAACTTTCCAGCCGCTCTGAGTGACTTTGCAGTAATCAAGACAGGAATCTGTTTGGTTAGCGATGCACAATGAGCTGGTTTGAGTCTGGCTTTATTGCTGGAGAGAAGCCTAATGTAATTGGAGAGGATTAAGTCAAACGATGAAAAAGACTCGCCAATTTTCCAGAGACCACCGTACCAATTACAACCTTCATTCCCAAACAAACGGGGACACTGTGTAAAAGGAAAGGTAAATACAAGTCGAACGAAGTGGCTTAAATCAATGTCAACTGGCAGGCTATCCAAACAAATAAAACACAAAGACCAGAACAACACTCAGTGGAGTCAAGACCCAAAAGGTTGATCCATCCTAATTTGGATCAGCACCTATTGCACAATACATTCATCCAGGTCCTGCATTTGCTGCGATTTGGTAATTAACTCATTCACTGCCATGGACGTTTATCAACTGGAAGCCAAAGTTTATATTGCCACTAAAGGGGAAAAAAGGTCAAGTGTGCGTCATGGCCAGCTTATCTGTCAATTCAGTTTTATAAATTACTCGGACAGATTCCGACAAATGCCGGCATTGCATCGCTTTGGATTTAAGGTCAGCACCGTTTTTGAATAAAAGAAAAAGATTAATTAGTCAGAGAATTCCGGACTGTCATGCCAATTATGAGGGTGAGAAATGTCAAGAATTTGAAGTAGGACAAGTTTAGGCACTTGACACTCAGCGTATGGGATAAACAGAGGATGCGTTGTGGTGAATTGTAGCAGGTGTGTGCCGCGATTTTGGGAAAAGATGATGCGGTTGAAAGAAAGAATGGTAAACGGCTTGCAAAAAAGCTAAGAGCCTTGTTGTCCACGGCACGTTCCCTCTTTGTCTAGTCGTAAATTACTATTTTGCCATCAAAAGTCCTTTCGCTGTCTTCCTGTGCAGTTTGTGTGACAAAAGCAAATAATATTCGCGTGAAAGTCAGTGTTCGTCTTGACATATTTCATTTTCACAAAAATCTAATTTTCACTACTTTTTGGTTGGAAAGCAAAGTTTTTGGTGAAACCACCCGATGTTCCACTTCTGATTACCGGTACTAAAGAACCGAGAAAGCTTGTAACAAACCTTTCGGGGTGAAAGAAGAACAGTCGAAATGCTCCAAAATGACTAGCAAACTGCTTTGAAACAGGCCGGAAACGGATGCGTTAACAAATCGTTAACAAATCTTATTCACTAAGAGAGCAAACGAACATGACTAGATTCACACTTTTACCCAGATTTTCACCAATAGTGAAAGAGAAATTCCCCTTTCCTTGACACTAGAAATAAACACATTGAGTCTCTGCAAGTGCACGATTAATATACAGAAGCAATATTCGACAATAGGAAAAAAATACAAGGGACATCCTACTGCAAAGTAGCACTGTTTATAGACTGTCATTGTTTCAACAATAGCCATTTCTGTTAGGGAGGGACCTGCCAGGCAGCCTCATCAGCCAGGGTGCTCTGCACCTCACACCTGAGACTCGTCAGCTCATCACCCACCTGTTGCCAATCTGCTCGTTTGGACTGGTATAAATGGACTCTCAAATCATTCCTCAGTGCAAGTTCGTGCCGTCAACACACCAGTGGGCTTTGTTGGCATCACCTGCAGTTTCTCGTTTTATGTGCGGACATTCCCTTGTGGACTCCTCGTGCTTCACCCTGAGCGTTTAAGTAAGTCCCAGTCTTTCTCCCTGAGTAAGGGTTTGTTTCCTGTGGACATTTTCCCTGTGGCTTCTTCGTGCTTTTTTCCTGAGTTACTTTTAAGACTCTTCAATAAACTACGCCAAGTGTTGGCTTCAACTACACCTGCCTGTTGTCGTGCTATTGGGGTCACATCCAAACCCTAACAATTTCTGACTTAACGCTAAAGCTGATTTGTTGGCGTTTCAAGAGCTGACGCAGATGACGGATTCTGTTCCTTTCCAGCGAGCCCGTTTGTCTGTTGGGACGCCATCATCCATCATGGCCCTCATCAATGTTTAACTCATACAAGCCCCGCACGGTTGCTGTTCCTTCCAGGAAGCTGAGGGAATTTTCCCGCCTGAACGTTGTTTGTTTTCAATCCGGATACAGCTCGGAGCAGAAACGTATGTTCAGGCTTTACATCAGACATGAGGGGAAATGTCAGGAGCATTATAGTCTGCTAAAATATACACCTATGATTGGAGTGAAAACACCTGAATAGGTTATCTGAGCAGTTTGTTGCCAATTAGATTCTACGTGAAAGTCTATGCCGGGCATGACACACTCTTATCTAGCACTGCAGGGGTCGGCGGGGGAGGAGGGGGCTCAGTCTCTTTCCAAATTGCGTCAGAGCAGCCCCTCGCAGAGGTGCAGTCTCCATAGCCTAATTAGGCGCTCCACTAGCTTCTGTCAGCAGCAACAACGTATCTTTCAAAGCAAAGGCTCAAGCTTGTGATCCGTCTAAATATTTCTTGCCCGGAGCCTCTCTGGTAGCGGGGCAGCGATCTCAAAATGGGTCAGTGCGAAGGAGGATGAGATGCTGGATGTAGTCAGAGGGGCCCACCGAAAGCATTTGAAGCTCTTGCGCCTGCCGTGAGTAAAGCCAAGAGGACTTGTGCGATGCATAAAAAATGTCCTTTCATCACTTACACTCTGCCACACGCCACCGCTTGCTCCACACGGGCTGAGAGCTGTTGCCACTGCATCATGTTTTGTTACATATGTGGACACGAAAGATGTAACATGTAGATGTTCTACTCCAAATTACAATCAATCTTTAGGGCTGACGCCAAATCTTATTTTTTGAGTGCAGATGGGAGTTGATCAAAAAAATACTTGGATCTTGCTTGATTAGATGTAAATGCACATGACTGGACTATGACCAATCCAATCTTAGAATCTCTGATATATATGTACATTTCCAATTGCCCTTTATGTAGGTTTGATAACTCACATGGCAATTCAGGTAGGTGCAGGTAACCGATACCAAATTTGCTGCGCTCAACTGGCAGCTGTAACTGTATTGAATTTTCACTTGTTTATACATGCGCACGGGGCTGAAAGCTAAATCCAGAAATGTCATGCATCTTACCAGGAATGTTCCAATGGTTGATGGTCGTGCTTGTACCGCAAAGGATGTTCAGTAAAACCAGCAGTTTCCAAAAAGAATAACATCTGTTCAAATTCTACCAATAACAACAAACAACATTTGAGATGTACCGATGTCCGAGGGTCACTATTCATTATCATGACATGAACCTCACCATAATAATGATCAAGATGTTGTGGGGAGGTTGGTGAAACGAAAAAAAAAACACACAGCAAAAAAGGTAAAGATACTACAGGGGCGTCAAACCCATTTTCGTCACAGGCCACATTTTAGTTACTATTTCCCTTGGAGGGCCATTCAGACTGAAATCATATAAAGAAGTAGAGAATAACGGTTCATTCAACTATCATTGAAGTTACTGTAATGAGGTCTTTGGCAACAAGAAAATGCTTACAATCTCTCTCTTAATTATTCCATATGAGAATTTGAAATGTTGGTACATATTTTAGCAAGCATCACGGAAGCCATGTTTGATTTGCTTTCGCGGGCCACAGAAAATGGTGTGGCAGGGCACATCTGGCCCCCGGCCGGGTCTTGACTGTGACACCTGTGCTGAATAAAAACTCACCATATTGTAAAAAACAAAACACAACACATTATCATGTTTTTGTACATCAACACAGCAGTGAAGAAGAAACAGGCTTGGCTTTCAGTGGCATGTGATCGACTGAAACGGTCGAAAATAGTATTTTTTGACGCAGAACTGCTGCTTTAAATATCCGAACAAGACGACGATTTCGGCTGTTTTAATGTCAGAGTATCGCGACATAAAAAAATTGAAAAGGCAGTATGATATTTTCTCATTTTGCGATCCCAATAAAACTGGCTGTCATTCCTTTGTTGGGTACATATCGGATGCTATGTTTTGATATAAGTTGGTCACAAAACATTAAATTCTATCGGCAGAAACACTGAGCTTTATGCAGCATATTAAAGTAATTCAAGTATGTCTAAAAATTGAATACATGACAAAGAAGAACCATTACAGGGTAAAAGCGATCCACATTTGGCCGGGAAGAATTTGTCTACATTGCTGGGGCTGAGGCTGGAAAGATGGTCGAGTTCTCCAGACATTCTTGGAGCGTTACTGTCATCACGAGGGCCTAACCATGGGTCCGCAAACTGACAGACCGTCATCTGCATGTGGACCCCCAGGCATGCTTGCGGTTCCGTGACTCTCGACAAAGAGAAGTCTGCAGTTGGTTAAAGGTTACATAAGATGCGACTTGGAGGTGTTGCGCTGTTTAAAAGAACCGTGGCAAGCGGCGGTGACGGCATGCGGCGGTTGTGGCGAGGCTGAACCAGTCGGGACACATACCAGCTTTCAAGCCATTTACTGCAAATGAAATCATGAATGTTACATTTGTGCAAAAAAAAAAAGTGAAACAAATTACATAACAATTCCGTTCAAAGGTATGCACCTCACTTTAACTGTTCCTCCTGAGCGCATGTAAATGCTAGAATAAAGTACGACGACATGAGCCTAAGTGAATGTATGTACATGCTGTGGAATCTCTTGGAGATTCATGTATGGAGAGAACATGCACATTAAGCATCATGATGCCTCTTTTATTGCCTTTTCTTTTCTCCACACAGTCGGTGCTGCTTTGTTTAACTCACCGTGTGGCCATGTTGGCCAAGACTCCAACCAGACCGCCTTTCTACAAAGTAATGGCACAGTTTCCCTCATAAAAAAATATTTTAAAAAACACAAGGACTGTCATCACGCAGGGTTCCACATCTTGCAATAGAGGTAAAAAAAAAAAAAGCTAAGAAACCACAGTGATATGTTGGAATCCATTCCCTTTATGATAAATGATGCACTTCCACTCTGCAATAATAATAGTCATCTATCATATAGAAATTGGCTTTATAGGCACAAAAAAACCCCAAGAAAATGACGACGGAATACAATACGTCAATTTGTCAGTTGATTTACATTCCATTACTCGTACTACAGGTCAGTGGGATGTTGATGTGGAACAATGATCCCTTGGGCTGCTACAATGCGAATGGTACTCCGACAATAAAGAACGGAATAGATTTTGACTCTGCCGACCATTCACGATCATGTTTGTTGTTGATGACATCATCCTATCTGCCTCTGTATAAAAATGGCTTCAAGCAAATCTGACAAGGCAGCTGGAAGCAATGTCTTATCCATTCTTTTTTTTTGGTAACTAGATTTGAGCTAGTTAAATAAATAAATAGAAATATAAATATGTGGATCCACGTGAAACAGCCATGCATCCTTTCTGCTTTACTGTCTGCTTCCTTCAGAATGCTGGGTGCTAATTTAAGTTGTTCTCAATCTGCACCAACTTGGAGCTGCGGCTGGTGAGCTAGCAGAGCCAAATCACTATTATTCACCTCTGTAGCAGCGAACAAGCTACACCTCTGACAAATATCGTTAACACTGAAGGAGGCCGAGGAGACATTGAGAGGAGAAGCCATGCTTGCCTCTAAAGATGATGTGAAAAGGAGAGGACAGAAACATCAGAAAAATATGAGCTTCGGCAGGTGGCACCGGACACTTTTAACTGCAGTCTTGCTGGGACGTGTTACAACCGGATGATAATCGACTATGAACAGAAAAGTATCAGGAAAATTAACAAATGTGGAGAAAATATCATACCACAGCTACACAATGAGCACAGCACACGCATCTGAAAACCGTAAATAATAAGTGCGTTATCATACATCTGCCATGAATAGATTAGACATTTTTTTATTAATATAAAGTGTGTGTGTGTGTGTTGGGGGATTTGAGTCCTTAAGTAATTTGAGTACAGTGATCCCTTGCTATTTCGCGGTTCGTTTATTGCGGCTTCAGTGCATCGTATTCATCGTATATGCAACATATTCACAAAAAAATAAAAAATAAAATAAATTCATATACATGTACTGTATATGTTACTCTACGTGACACGCTGTTTTTTTGCTGACTTTCGCAGCTTCTCGCGGACCGTTTGCGGACTTTTTGCGGACTTAAATAAATAAAAAAAAAAAATTATAATATAATTAAATTATAATATAATATATATTTTTAATTTTTTATATATATATATATATATATATATATTGTTATTCATAAACTAACCTAACTTATACATGTTTAAATCTATTAGGATACAGCATTAAGTCATGTTAATTACTTCAAAATGTACTTCTACATGCATGTATACCATTAAATTTGGCCTTATAAATATTACGTACATGTACCTATATGGAGGTGGGGGGGGTCGCTACTTCGCGGATTTTCGTTTATCGCGGGTGGTTTTGGTCCCCATTAACCGCGATAAACGAGGGATTACTGTATAGCAATTAAAACAAATGCGTGAAGACTTTTTTTTTGCAGCCTTGGATACCCGTTTATTTGGCGGGTATGGTCGGAGACAGTCAAGCCAGCTGTAGTAATGCTCTACATAACAGTAACACAGCTATTGTGGTGAGAAGGCCAACCCCCAAATAAAATCGGGCTAAATACAGCCATAGACTTAGTTTTTTTTGTTTGTTTGTTTTTGTTTTTTAAATTGACATTGTTTATGGCAGCGCATGGTGGCTGACTTGACTCATGTTCCCCACGTTTAATCTTAACTACATAACTCATTCAGGCATACTTCCATTATCATGTTTACACAGACGTTTAAATCGCAATATATACCGTTGCTGTGTAGGGATTCAATTTATACACTGATAAGAATTTTAGATCATATCGCCCAGCCCTATATGGTACCCGATCACACAAGCCTACAATTGAGAAGAAGCCTGACAGTAATACAGGTGGAAGCAAGTTTGAGAAACAAATAGGAGTGAAAATAGGATAACAGCAGACCGCAGAGCCATAAAACTCTCAAGCAAGTCCATAGCACACTCTTTCCCAGACTCCATATCAACAATACGTTATCTGGAGCCCGACCGCACACTTCCTCTTCGACATCCATAAATAAAGTGAGCTTTCTTTAGTCTACTTTCACAGATTATCCGTTTAAACATTGGATTTTCTTTCACAAAACACCTCGTTTTCCACTGACGTATTATGACAATTCCAAATGTCAAAAGTAATCATGTAATGTTGGTTATTCAAAAATTAGTTGTTTGAAGCCAATTGATGTTCATGGTTCTGTACTACACAATACCATGGTTGACAATCAGTGATTACGATATTACATTAGTAACCGGTACCCGGAAGCCATACGGTCAATACTACGGTCCCGCTCAATACTACGGAATAACTCTGTCCGCGCCACTATTTACTCTCATTGGATCCAAAACAGCGACATGTAAGTGACTCTATTGGCATGAGTTTTGGTGGAATCACAAACGATTTTCTATTTCATGCATTTACATGAACGTCCTGTGTATCGTGGCATTCAAACGAAGAGGAACGGTAATGACCGTGGAAGAGAGAGTGTGAATGCATCCGATTAGTTGAGTGAATTTCTTGCGACTCTACGGACAGAATGAACGCTTCCTGCAATGGTTTGAGGACTTCGAAGCGTTCTGTGGCTGGCTTCAAAAGTTCGTTGCACGACATCAGATGAGCAATGCTATCTTGTGTGGTGGTCGAGGGGAGGTAAAGTGAGAGACAGTGAGTGTGTGGAAAGAAAAGCCACCAGGTCTGTTACTAGTCTCATTTTGAAGCAAATAGTCCTAATTTTTGTGACGCGTCTTGCTATACTGTATTTGTTCATATACCTGTACTGTATCCTGCAGTTTTTGTGCAATAAACAGTTTTTGGACCATATATTTTTGTTTTTTATTGCTTGTGTTGTTACACGTGTATTTTGTTTATCGTATTTTCCGCACTACAAGTCGCTCCTGAGTATAAGTCACACCGGCCATAAAATGCATATTAAAGAAGAAAAAAACATATATAAGTCGCACTGGAGTACAAGTTGCATTTTGGGGGGAATGAACAGATATGTTATCTTGAGAGGCAATTTTAAATAAAAAGAAAGTAGAGATCCTGATTAAGTGTATGACATGCTAATGTTACATGACGCATAAACAACGAACTGGTATGTTCACGTAACATATTTAGAGTTATCCTGCCGTGCTTGCTATTGGCCCAAGTTGTGCTCATTCATGCTGGACATAGACTCTTCTAACTCATCAAATTTATTTGAAAAAATCCAACACCAAGAACATACGTGCCATCTTGAGAGGCAATTTAAAATAAAATAGAAAACAACACGCTGAATAAGTGTACGATATGCTAACCTTACATGACGCATAAACAACAAACTGAGAACATGCCTGGTATGTTCAATTAACATATTAAGAGTTATTCAGATAACTATAGCATAAAGAACATGCTAACAAGTTCACCAAACCACTCCAAATCACTAAATCCAATGACATCTTCATCCTCTGTATCACTTTAAAACCACTCCACCAACTCCGGAGATAGAAGATGCAGCACTTCCTCCTCTACGTTGCTTACGTCAGACTCATCGTGGTTTTATCAACACAGGTCTAGAGCGGCCTCTTGCAGTTAAATGTGAAAATAACATGTAAAATGATATAATAATGTGTTAATAATTTCACCCATAAATCACTCCAGAGTATAAGTCGCACCCCCAGCCAAACTATGAAAAAAAACTGCAACTTATAGTCCGGAAAATACGGTACATGTTTGCAAGTTCATAAGGGACATGTAACATAGCTGGTGACAACATAAGGAAATTCTGTTACAAGGAAGGATTGGACAATGCAAATACAGTCAAACCTCGGTTTTCGTACTTAATCCGTTCCAGAAGACTGTTGGGAAACCGAATTGTTCGGAAACCGAAACCATGTTTCCCATTGAAATCAATGTAAAATGTTTTAATCCGTTCCAAGTCAAGAAAACAACTTTTTTTAAACCACTTTTTTTCACAATTTCACACCATAAACTGTACAAATGTAATGGGAGATGACCAATTTTAACATTAACATAAAAATTGAAGGAACATCTCTCTCTCTCTCTCTCTAAATGTCGTGGGGCGTGCGCCTCTCCCAGCTGTCAGCAGGCAGTAGGCGGGGCATTTCGGCATCCCGAACTCCTTCGCCAACACAGACACACGCACACCTGACTCATATTTTGCGATCAAATCTTTCTTAAATTCTATAGTTTTGCACACTATTTTCCTCTTTTCTTCACCAGGTTCACCACTTCCACTTACTTTCTTTGGTGCCATGATTAGGGGCTGATACACGATGCAAAAATAACAGTCCAATATAACGTAGTTCTCACCAAACACGTCTGCTTTTTTAAAAAAAACATTCTTAATCGAACAATACAAACTCGTCTGCTCACAAGCTGTTTCTGTACGATTATTGCATAATAATGAGACACCGGACACCAGAGTGTTCATTATGTGCGGCTGCATTGAAAAATGCAAACCGAATTGTACGAGAACTGAGACGTCCGAAAACCGAGGTTTGACTGTATGATTCCTTACTAGAGAATACTTAGCTGTATTCCCTTTAGCGTAGCTCCATGTAGTGGATGCATAGCGCAACTGCAGCCATTATTGTAGCTTCTATTTGATGCGCCTTTATCATGCAATGTGCCCAATATATGAAAAGAGTTTTGAAATAGGCCATTCATTGATGGTGCGCCTTATTATCCGAAGCGCCTTATAGTGCAGAAAATAGGGTATTTTGGATGTTTATTTGTTTGCTTTGTTTAGCTTTCCTACATTTTCTGAGAACTGTGTCGTGAAGGACTAAAAATTATGTGTGCGTGTGGGTATGTATACACAATAAACCATCTTGAAACTGTCTGGCCACATTCTATAATCTAGAACAGTGATTTAAAAAAATAAATAAAATTACAGCGGTCAGGATTTTGAGAATGCATAGGTGGCACAAAAACTAAAGCAGCAGAGGGGTCACCATGGTCTGTCGAACAGCCGCCTCCAGAACATTGCGCCCCAAACTGCTGCATGCTTCACCAACATGAGATGGACAAAATGAAGCCATTCTAATGGAGACAAAGCGCATCAGGAGGCACCGAGGATCAAGCTGTCAGAGAGGTACAACACGCCACCGTCTGTGTGGGGTTCATCATTGTACTCCGGACCTGAGAATGAAGGATCTTCGCAGTAAGTCAACCTCATAAATCAGCCGAGAGGCCACTTTTATACGGGACCTAACAATATATGGCTTTATCTTCACTGTTTAACGACGCAGGGCCTGACAGAGGCTGGCAGTAAAGAAGAAAAGGCTTGATAAACAGTGTGGAGCAAATGTGATCACTGCAGCGACTTAGAGAAATGGCCTTCATCTGTCATGAGATGATCTACCTGAGAGCTCATGACACGATAAAAGCCTCAGCACAGAAATGATCCACATTAGGTTTTGGAAAGTTTCCGTTCCAGGTTGTGGTGACCTTACAAGATATGCAGAGCTGTAAGAAATTCTGTTTGGTTGCACGGTGTGAAATTCATTAAATGTTGCAGTGAAATCAAGTGGAAGCACAAAAACATGGAATGGAAGTCACTGTTGTCGAATCCTGGAACTTGGACATGCTGTGTCCTTTGCTTATCCATCATTAAGAAATACAACTCAGTATTAACGAGCGAGAGGTTAAACGATAGTCCACTTGATAAGAATTCCCATGAGTGGACAACATTTACTCAGCGTTTTGGAGGAGTCCGGTAGCAGTCTCGATAGTGACGACCTGTTTGATTGCACTGGCTCAGGGAATAACTCAACTGTCCAAAGCAAACTGAGGACACCATTATCTGTCTCCCATTTCAACTTCCCCGCTAATCTCCTTCCCTGTTACATTCTCAGACAGAACATTCTTTTGATGCCGAGGGAAGGAAGACATTGTTTCCATGCTCGGGCACTGTCTGCATCTCCAGCGACGCCTCCGTGTACAGAGCTGAAGAGAAACGAGGCGAGACAAACTTCCTTTAAGCCCATTATTCTTCTTCTACTTATCGCAACCAGAGCAGCCGAGAAAAAAAATGGCCATTGGAGGGTGCAGCCTTGCGCTCCTTTGAGAATGAATGACACTGCTATAGTCTGTAGGTGGACTAAGAGAGTGTCCCCCCCACAACCCCCCAGCATGTGCTCTGAAGGTAGAGGCCTAAAAATACAAACCTGGATTCCATTACTCATCCATTCAATGTTTTGATTCATTCAGTCAATATCATGACAGCGTGTGTGAAAGCGCGACAGTAATTTAATGTACATCACCCTTCACAGCCACATCATTTTTCAATAAAAGCCGGCGACGTTGCACCTAATCGAATGTGACAGCACAATTGGATGCCATAAAGTCTTAAAATTACCATTTAGCTCCTCGGATTAGACCGGGGCACTTTCAATTCCAATTATTATTACAATTGGCACCTAATTCGGTGGAAATTCTCGAATGCATCCAGATAGAACTGTCCCAGATGTGGTTTGAATCCTAAGGTGAATTGTTGAAAACGAGGAACGAGCATCCATTACATTGTGGTCCACAAATCCATTTCCAGTGTCACTGTTTTGGCTTCTTTTAATTTAATGAATAGATTCTGATCAAAATACTGAAATGTAATTTAAGGTGACTGACAGTGAGCTCGTAATCATTTTTTTGTGTCTCCTTTCACCTAGTTTTTGTGATGTAAAAAAACACCGCCACCAAGATACAGGAAATAATTTCGAACCTGTCACGTAGCGAGGTGGTGGTGGACCCCAAAAAAGCAGGCAGGAGGGAGGAGCAGGGTGTAGTTGAAAGATTGTATTAATAAAACACTAAACTAAATCTTAAACAAACAAAGTCCAAAGTATCAAACAAAAACCATGACTGAAGCTCAAAACTATCAATACCAAAAACATTATCTAAACATGACAAACAAACAAACATGACAGTAGCACAACGCAACAATGACCCGACCATGAGTGCTCGGGCTGGGAGTCCTTTTGAAGTCCTAATTGCCTAACGACCAACAGGTGTGCAGCTGCAGGGAAAATCCCCACAGTGCCACCTGTTGGTCACAAACCAAAACATGACAGTACACAGTGCCACCTGTTGGTCACAAACCAAAACACCCCTCAAGGGGGTACTGTCAGACGTCCCAAAGTTGCTCAGTCTTGGTTTCGTCAGACCCGAAAATATTTATTTCCCCACATGTTTGGCAGATTTTGTTGATGTCTGATCCACTTCAAGTAACGTGATGGCACTAAAAACAGCGACTGGCTTCAAACATAAGACACTGGCTGCTTGTCAAGTCTCTTTATTGATTTGATAGGCTCGACCATATTTGTTCAATTACAATCCAGTTTTCCTTTTTGCTCACTGGCTTTATCCAAACAGTTCTGATACTCACTTATGAGAAATAAACCATCTGGCGCATCAGGTTAAAGTGGACCGTCTCTGGATAGCACACGCGCGGTTGGATTAACAGCTAAATGAAAAGCAAATATTTAAAAGTCACTCAATCTCACTGTTTTAAACAGTCGAAATGCGGAAGGCCACGTGATTGTGTCGTATGTTATGAAATGTTGACATGTTACACCTGATAAATGCACATAACCCTGCACCCCTTCCACTACTGTTATTTTTAAAAGGTAGATTAGAGGGGTGAATACGTTGAAAGGAAACAGATCTTACGATAGCTTTGTAAAAGCACTAGCACAAAGTTCAAGAATACATTTGACACTGAGAATAAGCCATTGAAGAAGAATATCATTTCATCAGCTAAACCTCAGATCAACATTAGGTAGCCGATTAATTTATGAAGCTGCAACCTCGTTCAGTTGCTATACTTGTTAGGGAAACAGTCCAGCACAGTATTTTTCACAATATGCCAGGAAGCTGAATATAGCAACAGCAAATGGAAACATGGAATAATGTATACATACAGTATACATTTAAAACATAAAACCACAGAGAGGGAAAAGCGAGGATGGTTGAGCCACTTTTCTTTTTCACGATCACTACATTTATGTTTTTGATTAGACCAATGCGGTTTTGTGTAAAATACCCTTCGACATGTCAAATGTTGGACAACGTTGGGCTAAAAATTGAGACGAGTAGATTGTGAAAACAAAAAGACCTTTGGCAGCCCTCACAGCTGCCCAGGGAACGCCAGGGAAATGTGTGTATCCAAGCTTAGACCGTTTCCCCAGTGACCAGGATAAGACGAAGAATGAATGGATGGAAGACTTCTATTTGAGTCAGAGCAACATCACACACAGACCAATGTGTTAAGTATGTAGAGAGTCGTTTTTGTGTTTCCGTCCATCAACATTACTTTGCATGCTAAATTGTAGATAACGACATCAAGCGTTAAGATTAGCTGGGCGGACCTTTGCATTCTGTGGCAGGAGGAACACTTCAAAAGTGAGAAGAAAATTTATGAACGCTGCTGAATATTGTTGAGTTCCACCCCAGCACGAAACCAAGTGTGAAACCTATGTGTACCGTGCTACCTAGACTTACGAATGTCTCTTCATACGAAATTTTCAAATTACGAAATGTCTCAACAGGAAAATATTGCCTCGTTACAAAAGAAATTTCAAGATACGAAAGGTAAAAATACATATGGACTGCTACTTGCAGCTCCGGGTTTCCTGAACGCAACATACTTATAGCTGCCCGGCCATTGGCTATTACCGAGCATCATTCTGGCATCCCACTGGCTAAGAGGGACCTCTACTGTATGTCTCTGTGTGTGTAGATAGATAGTTATGTGTCTCTGCAGCATCCTTGTCATTCGCCCAGGAGGTGTTCTGATGTTTTTACGTAAATGCGAATTACCCAGAAAAAGCGTTCACTCGTCGGGCAATCGCTCACTATGCTGATGTTCGTTAAAAGCCGACAAAAGCAAATATCCTTTGATCACTTCTTTACAAAACGCAAGGCAAAAACCACTTCTGAGAGAGAACATGAACTAAACTAAAGAGGGCAAAAAACAATGATGACGCAGTTAAAAGTTAAACGACCATCCTTTTTATTATTTATTCTTAATTTTTACATTATGCACAACTTTCATTTATTATTTATAATAGTAACATGTATTTGTTACATACTTTGATACATTTTTATGCTTTAGGAAACATTTCTGTCTGAATTTTGGGGGGGCTTGGAACGAATTAGGGCATTTAAATGGAAAACGCGTCTCTACTTACAAAATTTTCAAGTGAAGAAATGTCTTCCAGAACCGATTAATTTCGCTAGAGGTATCACTGTATTCTTGCTCAAGAACAATCGAAACATTACATGTCACTTCAGTGCAAACAGAGGTAATTCAATTTACGGATTAAATTTGGATGTTAACTTGCAACAGCCTTTGACATTTGATCGCGTGCACACGGTTTTATGTCTGGTTCCAGTACGTACGCCACATTAGCTCAGTGTCCCTACAGAAAAAGAATACCGCGGTCCCAGCGCGCCTGTAAATATCACATAATACCCTCGCACAGAGTTGATGCGTCAACGTGTTCTGCCGCACCAACGCAATTTATGGAGTCCGTGTTGCATCATGACTGGCTGATGTCAGCCGGGCAGCACAAAAGGAAAAGGCTCAGTCCATTTCAGCTCACTGCAGCACTGCCCCCTTGACTAATGTCATTACTTTGCTTGCTCTTTGTCCCTGGACATATACGGAATACAGTTGGCCTAATTCTGATTTAACCACGGACACATTCGGCGGTCGAAATGAGCAACATGCATCACAAGAAACCCCGCGTGATTGCAGAGATTCAAATAAACCGTTTTAAAAGTGGAAGATAAGCCGGAGTAACTGTTGTAAACATTCATATATCAAAACAGGGAGCGGCAGGATGAAAATCCAGGAACGTGGTGGGTGGTGTTGTTCCTTAGCTTTGGTTGAGCTGTTGGATCGAGAAGTCTGCTGCTGCCCCAGTCAGCCATGCCAGATTCTGGGCTGCATCTCAGAGCTGGCGCCACGTCCTGATCTGAATTCAGTGTAATGGAAAAAGCGGGACATCTAATTCATATGATCCCCAACCAAACTCACTTTAATTCATTGCCAGATTTGCCACGTCAAAGAATTACTGACATGTCGCCCCATCTATTTCTTCTTGGTTTGCATCATGCGTTGCAGTCACAACCAATTTGGTGAGAGAGGATGTTTGTTCTCCCTCTTCCTGGGTGTTCTCTGTGGAATGGGTGTACTTTTGACAGCCCCTTTGGGAGAGAAGGCATCATCTAAACTACTAACGAGCATTGTCCTCAGTATTATAGGAGGCACGTTAAACAGGCTTCAAACTGGACAGGCCATAAGGGACTGCATGTCAAGCTTCAACTATTTATGCTTTAGTAACCTTTGCACGAGAAACGATGAACAATCCTGTTTGACAAACAGTTGTACAAGCGTTTGTGCCAGTCAGACTTGTGTATATTCATTTCAAATGTGCATGAGTCCATTCATTTTCGATCCCACTTAATCCTCAGTAGACTCACAGGTGAGCCTGTCGCCAAGATGGAGTCATTTTCCAAGTCTTCAATGAAGCTAACTTGCATGCTTTTGGAAGGTGGGAGGAAGACGGCGTGCTCGGCGCAAACCCACGTAAGCACGGGAAGAACATGCACACTCCACAATGGGAGGCCACAGTAAGTGAGTAAACATTCCCATCCCGGAATTCTATGAAAAGGAATATCCTTCACCCGTAATAAAAACCTATATTAACGCAGTTGACCGGAACTACGTAAGCGGAAATTCCACTAGCCGTAACCCGGATGGAGAGTGCAGCCGGGGCTTAAATACACGCAACGCTCCACCCGATACGCGGAAAGACACCAACGGAGACACCTTTTCACTTAGCATTTTTGATAATCAGATTCGAAACGACGACGTGTAAGTGAGTTTTTATTGGCGTGCGTTTTACTGTAATGCGAACGCTTTATTCACTTACGTCCATGCTAAAAAGCAACGCCCACTCAACACAACTGGAGAAGATGGAAGGTCGGTTTATGTCAGGAAAGATGTGTCGACTTTTTATTAGCGTGCTACTGTAATTGCGAACGATTTTAACTTTATTTACTTTCCCTGTAGACATGGCATAGAAAACGAGGAAGAACCCACAAAACAAAACACAAAATAGACTCATTTTTTCCCAAGACTGAAAAAAATCAACATTAAAATACTGTACATACATGGTTTTTTAAATCTACACTTTACTCCTGGTGTTTTTGTTATATAAACAAGTTTTTGGTATATTTTTGATTGCTTGTGTTGTTACACATGCAGTTTTATCTTGCAGGTTCGGACATGTCATGCTCTCCCAAAAGAGGAATATAAGGACAGTGGACAGCGCAAACATGAGTCCGTACTAGAGAATATTTACTGTATATAAGTGACTGCTAATCATTCCAGGGTGTACCCTACATCTTGCCCAGGAACATCGGTGATACACTTCAGCTCAGCCGCGACCATCATGACAAAAAGTACCAGAGAAGATGGATGGTGCATTCTGTAGATAATGTGTGGAGTAGTGGTAAAATAGAGGAGGTCTGTATGGCTCATTAGGGAAGTAATGTAATCAAAGTCGTTCGTTTTTATGCAGCATACTGAATGAGGTGAGGCTGAATCAACAACAGAATAAGTGCACTTCATAGAGGACCGGTGACGCTCCTTGATATGAAATGTACAGGTGTATTGGATTTTGTTTGTGTGTACCATTCATTAGTCGGAGGTTTAGGGGAGTTACAGCTGCATTGCAAGGGCACATATTTGTCTTCCTGTAGAGGGTTATCCCGGTGGGCCCGTGGGAGGCGGGTCTGCACTCTGCAGTGGGACGGCTTAGATATAACTTGGCGACGTCACAGCTCGAGTTGGGTTTGTTATCTCTCTCTGACAGCATGGTCGTGCGTCACTTCCGTCGGTGAGCGAGGGAGGGGGAAGAAGGAGCTCGGGCAGGGAAGCGGGACAGGACGGGCGTCAATGCTCCTGCAGGATACCGCGGATTATTTCGTGGAGGCGAGTGGGACCTGCGCCAGGGTGAAGGGGGAGGGGTTTTGAATAAGAAAAGGGAGGAGAAGGCATGGAGGAGAACGAACTTGCCTCTCCGATATGGAAAATTGAATTACGTGAAAGGAATGATGATGCAAATAAACGTACGGTATATGAAGAAGGAAAATAAACAGAGATGAGTGCAGGGAAGAGGTAAATTCACAGTTCACCGTGTAATGATGCAAGAAAATGTGATCAAAAGAATTTGGGGCAAGTATTGTCACTACACTCAAGCGCACCTCATCTAATTATAGGCATTGTTGTACGATAATTACACTCTCTTTTGAAGAACACATCTCATCCCAAAGGACTTCTTCCCCTCGATGTTGCTCCAAATCAGCAGACAACCACAAACATGCTTTTCATTACCGAGGGGGGAAAGCAGGCTGTGAGAGTGCGGCTAAGGCAAATAGGAAAAAAAATCTGTGAAATCGGAGTCCTGTGAAAGAAAAACTGGCAATTACTCATTATATCGGTGACATATCATTTCCGCAGAAATGTCAGTGTTTGTTCAACTCAAATATGTGTGATGTCATCGCGGGATGAGGGTGAAACCGCTGCACACACTTGACCCAAAAAGAGAAGACTCGGTTGGACTCGATAGAGTCGAACATGCTCTTATGCGAAATATAATGCAGGTAGACGGCAGAGCTCTGCTGATGCTAATGGTTAAGTGAACCGCAAAAGCTCAACATCTTCAAATTAGTCAAGTCAATATTAACCAAAGGGGGGGGGGGGGGGAGTCTTCAGTGTCAGCAGCCAAGCAAGCACCATAATTATTAAGTGTTGAAGCAGCAATCCTAAAAGCAACCACAGTCATTTCTACAAGAGATGCATGTTAAAGGCTGACACTTGATAGAAAAATGCAGACTGAAAATACACCAATGCAAGAATGAGTCAAGTTTTTTCGCTGCAGTATAGAGGAAGTAGGAAGAGACATTGAATGGTTTCAAGAGACAAAAAAAAAAAAGACCTGAATTGTTAATCACTGGAGAGCAAATGGTGTGTACTCCAAGAACTGGGAAAGGAAACAGACAGGAGACAGAAAATGTAATGGACAAAAAATAAAAATAAAAAATGGATCACTTGGACCTGCATGGTGCAGAAAGGCAAAGGACAGATGGAGAGGATTGGGCAACTTCCATGTCCATCTAAGGACTTACAAAGGCTAAACAAGGAGTAAAAGCTTAGCCTGACACCAACAGTGACGCAAGAAGCCAGTCCAACAAATGTACAGTATATAGGAACAAAACATGGATGTCATGACATACATTCGATTTGCTTGACCATTTTAGCTCGGATAAACATTGCAAACAACACGTGGGCCAATGTTTGATACAGGTCCTCCTTTTTCAAAGAACTAAAGTAAAGTGATTTGTGGTCAGTGGTTGGATCGGCACAGTTGTACTTTCTATTGTAAAGCGGGTACTTTGAGCAAGGCTTGAGACCATCCATCCATCCATCCATTTTCCGAACCGCTTCATCCTCACTAGGGTCGCGGGGGGTGCTGGAGCCTATCCCAGCAGTCTTCGGGCAGTAGGCGGGGGACACCCTGAATTAGTTGCCAACCAATCGCAGGGCACACAGAGACGAACAATCATCCACGCTCACACTCATACCTAGGACAATTTAGAGTGCCCAACGAGCCTGCCATGCATGTTTTTGGAATGTGGGAGGAAACCGGAGCACCCGGAGAAAACCCACGCAAGCCCGGGGAGAACATGCAAACTTGAGACCAGTGGTTCTTAACCTTGTTAGGGGTACCGAACCCTAACCGGTTCATATGCACCTTCACTGAACCCTTCATTAGTGAAAAATAAAAATGATTGTTTACAAATTCAAGACATTTAAAAACAACACATTTATAAAAAACTGAAAAAAGTAAATAAAAGTACATGGCAAAAGATTATTTTTTTAAAAATTTTTTTTTTAATTGTATGACGTGCTATCACAACAGTCACATGGTGACTACTGAGCGAACTAAATTTCCCGCAGCACTGATTGGACAAGCAATGTCATGTGATCATCTGCAGCCAGCGATGGCCAAGCAGGCGTGTCATAACTAATTGACATCTTGAGTCGTGTGTGTCTTAACCTCCATGGCAGAGGCTCCGTCGAACCCCTGAGACCGATTCGATCGAACCCAGGTTAAGAACCACTGCTCTAGTGCCCAATTTGGGTGACTGAAAAACATCATAGGGTGTTCACGTACAATCAGCCATTGGAGGGTGGGGAAGGCTCCTTGACTCTCAAAACCTTATTTACAATTTTATATACACTAATGGATGAAATATTGAAAATATTTGAGGATTCACCTTGTTGGTGCAAATGCCCAACTGTATAGAGTCCATTCACCACAGATTTTCAGAAGACATTTTTTTTCCACGGTGCCAACGTGCAGTTATGTGGAGGCACAAGAAAGACCCTAGACAAGTATCATCCATTTTTCCAGGTTGCAGAGTTTGACTGAGAGCTGGGGTGCGGTTTCCATGGATTCAGCAGACACACTCAGAGCGTTTGGAAGCAAAGAGAACCACATGGTTTTTCATGAATAGGAAGCTTCATCTCACAACGTATGCACGTGGCATTTTCGGTATTTAGTATTTTATGTAACTGCTGGCTTGTACTTTGTACATCATCCATGCATACAAGTCTGGAGTTCCTCCGATTAAAGTCCCAGGAACAAGTTTACCGGTGAGGAGGCTGCCGCCATTCGTTGCCTTTTTGAGTCAGCGAGCTTGCGCAGGGCTGTGCGTCATCACAACAGCTCAGCGTGTTTACAGTCAACTTGAGCATCAGTGAATACGCATGTGAAACCTGCATGGAGGGAAAACCTAAAGTCGCACAGCTTGCAGGGGCTGCCTGCGAAATGTGCCGCTGCAGCACTTTGAGAATATCATTAAAGTTCACATTCACAAACCCAGAATTAATGAGCAAATGCTGCCATCTGTCACCGAGCAGAAAATCTATAGTCTAAGAAAGAAGTGAGGACATGCATCCATGCCATTAAGCGATCCTGAAAGGTCTGCTACACAAATCCGCCACTCAGTTTTCAGACATGTTAAGTGTGAAGTATCGACAATTCAAAAAGTTAAGAGGTTATTCCCCTCGGAGATATCAGTAATTGTGAGGTGAGGGACGCATCATTAACTTTATAGCGCACGCTAGAGCCAGGCCACCTTTTAGGATAGATTATGAAATTACTGAGTGCTATTTTAGTGTTGCATCTAGGGGGTGGCGAGGGCACCTTTGAAATGATGTACATTCTGGTGCTTCAAACCAAAGAACACAGCAAAATTGTGAATACACAAAGCGAGCAATAAAAGGGACACTGTAACAAGTCAATATATTGCAGCAAAAAGAGTGCATTGAAGTCATTTCCAAATATAAATGACTAATGAACATCAAAATCAAAAAGCACGACTACATGAATGGAAAATCATTAATGGGTCATTGACAAAAAAGAAAAAAAAGTGGTGTACGCCTTTAAGACGCTGTACAGCGGTGCATGTTGAATGGATTCTGACACTCCATTAAGGGCGTTCTCATTCAGAGAAGTTAAGGGGAGTTGTTATGTCCCTATTCCCATGAAAAATTCATCTCCGTATCTCTTTCTTTGCATTTTCTTACAAGCTAATTCATGCATGAGGACCGCCGTGGCTATTTTTACACCTGAAAAGGGCGTTTTAGCGCTTCGGCACAATGGGTGAAACTACTGCACACTGTGCAGCAAAGACTCAGTGGAGCGCAATAGAAACACATGAATGTTGCATGGGCGGATTATTGGTTGCGCGGGACTGTTGGCTGTGTGATCAGAACACAGCTGAAGAATCATCCCCAGCGGACGGCGAGTGATTCAGCGCGAGAAAAAAGGAGCTGAGACAAGACATAAGCAAGAGGCGTAAAGGAAGGAGGAGCACATGTGAAAAATGGCTGTTGATTCCAGGATGGGTGATTACGACCAGACAAGGTGAAGTGGACATTGTGAGGAGAGGGAAAATTGGAAAGGATGCCAGAAAAGGAGTGCCAGAAAAAGGGAAAACGAAAGACAGGCGAGTGTGTGTGTCTGCTTTTGAGAACATCTGGGAGTCATCAGAGAGGGGGCTAACGCTGGACTCAGCTGACAGCTCTCCTGGTTGTTGAGCTGCTGCATGTCCAGCTCACACCTTTCCCCCAAAGACCCAAAGAGGAGGAGGACGGCTACAGCTCCTTTTACACGCACGTCACACCACTGCTTTGTACAGACGACACCAAAAACGAACAGCCACTCCGCATCACTGGAGACATCCACCTACCGTATTTTGCACACTAAAAGGCGCACTGGATTATGAGGCGCGCCTTCAATGAATGGCCTATTTTGTAATTTTTTGCATACATTGGGCGCACCGCATTATAAGACGCAGTCTACAATGCAGCCACTAGATGGAGCAAAGCTCAAGGAAACACCAACAGAACGATCAGATGTCAGTAAGACATATTTAATAAAGCAGCGACACAGTTCACTCAACCAACAGCAAGTTATAACATTGACTCGTAAACGTTGAACTCTCTTGCCGTTGCTCTATTTCCGTGTTCAACTGCGCAACCGATCGCTTTAAGTTTGAACTTTGCGTCAGCATGTCTTGAGCAAGGAGCCATTTTGGGGTTGAAATATTACCGTAATGACCATACACAAGGTGCATCGGATTTTAAGGCACGCTGTGAGCTTTTAAGGAAATGGAAGGCTTTTAGGTGCACCTTTTAATGCGGAAATACGGTACTTGAAGTAGGATGGACTAAAAGTAAATCAGCAAGGCGGCATATCATGGTGGACTCACTGAGGGCCTTGTTTCTACCAATCACTTTGGTACCGCGTGTCATGCCTTCCAACCACCGTGCTGCAACATGTTTCATTTTATTGGTCCGAAATGTGTTTTATTTATGACAAACAATGAACCTTTCTTTATTTATCCATGCCAGCAATGCATAGTAGCAGGTAGACCAATTGAATACTTTTCCATTAGTTCGCAAATAACACCTCTGCATCCATTCACGAGAGAATTATATCCATCCATCCATCCATTTTCCGAACCGCTTGATCCTCACTAGGGTCGCGGGGGTGCTGGAGCCTATCCCAGCTGTCTTCGGGCAGTAGGAGGGGGACACCCTCAATCAGTTGCCAGCCAATCGCAGGGCACACAAAGACGAACAACCATCCACACTCATACTCACACCTGGGGACAATTTAGAGCGTCACAATCAGCCTGCCATGCATGTTTTTGGAATGTGGGAGGAAACCGGAGCACCCGGAGAAAACCCACGCAGGCCTGGGGAGAACATGCAAACTCCACACAGGGAGGCCGGAGCTGGAATCGAACCCTCTGCACTGTGAAGCCGACGTGCTAACCACTGGACTACCGGGCCGCCAGAATGATATCTTAGCGTTTAAATAAAGAGTCTTCGATTACGCACTTGGGAAATTTAACTCAATTGAGATGAGAAAAACATTCTCTCAGGAGAGTAATCCCACTTTATTTGTGGGGGATGGGGACTATGCTGCAAATAGGAAAAAAATGTCTTAAAGTTGGAACTGTGAACAAATTTGCAGTTTTGCACTCCCAAATTCGCCTATTCAGATTTACCTGATCGATTTGGTGGCATCTGGAGGCATTTCGGTGACCGGTAAACATTTTAAAGTGAGTTGAGGAGTTCTATTTAGACCAGTGGTGTCAAATATACGGCCCGCGGGCCGGATTCGGCCCGCAAGGAGGTTTGATCAGGCCCGCAGGATGATTTAAAAGTGAAAAAATGCATAAAAGACACGGAAAGAATATTTTTAATAAGGTGCAGTTCATGGAATATCCGCTAGAGGGACACACTGTTTTGATCAGAGGAAAAGACAACATTGTTTTGATCAGAGAAGAAGACAACCGCAGCCTCAGTCCGTCACTGAGACAGACCCAACAGAGCAGACGCTACCAAGGACACGTGAATACTTTATTCTTTACACATATTATAGCATTCTCCTTAGTTTGTAAAGTGTAGGCAGGGATTACATTTAGATTTTATATGCTCGTGTAAATGGTTTAAAAATTCATTTCTTTATAAATCTCGTTTAATCTTAAAAGTGTATTACTATATTTTTCAATACCAATTACTTGTTAAAGTTTTGTGCCTTTGTATAATCAGTGGGATCAGTTGCAATGCATATATGTGAATGATAAAAGTAAATTACACCTTTGTTTAAGGAAATCTTAGGTGCTTCATGAAATGTTCTGTAAAAGATATGTTCATTAATTTCAAAATTTTCAGAGTGTTCTTGTGCTTCTTTAGACCAAAAAAAAGGAAAGACATATTATTTTGGTTATTTATAGCAGTGTATGGTATAATTTTAAATGGTCCGGCCCACTTGACATCTACCGAGGCCGTATGTGGCCCACCATGTGAAATGAGTTTGACACCCCTGATTTAGACAAACGTGTTCCTTTGCCACCCTCCCGTAGAATTTTTGATTTTTCAAAACTAATGTGTCATTGGCATAATCATGCTACATCCTTTCATTGGCCCAAATGATTCGTAAATTTGGCCTCAGTGCGAGAAAACTGTTGACTTGTTGCTGCACCTGCCAAAGTTAAACACTTGTACAGGTTTTTGAGCGATCAGACACGTCGGATTAAAAGAGGAATTTAAATATGCACAATTAGTAAGTGAAAGTACTGTAGCTCCCCTCAATGTTTGTAACCTACTTAGCAAGTTGGTGCCTTCCCATTTTTAAAAATTCCATATTAAAGCTCCATTATGGCTGTGCAGTGGTACCATTTGGGAAAGTGATAAGGTGGAGCAAACGCCCTGCTGTCCTTTGCTTGGTCAACATAAAAATATGAAAAGGCCATTTAAGAATGAAACGAAACCAAAATCATCTTTGATGGGGAGATGATTAAAAGCAGTTTCGATTTGTAGTTTACGAATAGTGGCAGCGCACACCACTTAAGCGTGTCATGATCTTCTTCCTCATTGAATTTATCGTGACCTTACACATCTCTCTGGGATGATGTCAAACTATTTATGTAGCGTAACTATGGCCCATCTGCGCTACACGATTAGGAAGCAATTTGGTCTCAGTTGAACACAGTCTAAATGTCAGCCATCAACTACAACTTAGCAGTAGCAAAGCTCATATGAAGCGACAAAAGCAATACAGTCAAACCTCGGTTTTCGTACTTAATCCGTTCCAGAAGACTGTTCGGAAACCGAATTGTTCGGAAACCGAAACCATGTTTCCCATTGAAATCAATGTAAAATGTTTTAATCCGTTCCAAGTCAAGAAAACAACTTTTTTAAACCACTTTTTTTTTACAATTTCACACCATAAACTGTACAAATGTAATGGGAGATGACCAATTTTAACATTAACATAGTAACATAAAAATTGAAGGATCATCTCTCTCTCTCTCTGTCTGTCGTGGGGCGTGCGCCTCTCCCAGCTGTCAGCAGGCAGTAGGCGGGCATTTCGGCATCCCGAACTCCTTCGCCAACACAGACACACGCACACCTGACTCATATTTTGCGATTAAATCTTTCTTAAATTCTATAGTTTTGCGCCCTATTTTCCTCTTTTCTTCACCAGGTTCACCACTTCCACTTGCTTTATTTGGTGCCATGATTAGGGGCTGATACACGATGCAAAAATAACAGTCCAATATAACGTAGTTCTCACCAAACACGTCTGCTTTAAAAAAAAAAAATTCTTAATCGAACAATACAAACTCGTCTGCTCACAAGCTGTTTCTTTACGATTATTGCATAATAATGAGACACCGGACACCAAAGTGTTCATTATGTGCCGCTGCATTGAAATGTAAACAAACGCACGCCCCCCCCCCCCCCCCCCCCCTGTGCTGCCAGGGCAAACCATTATGAAAAGAGGGGGATTTCACTCGCGCTAACAGAAGCGTCTCACCAAACACGTCTGCTTTTTTTTATTGAACAATACAAAAACGTCTGCTCACAATGGTCGCTTCCTGTGTAGCGACGCGACACGAGGGAGCGCGGCGACACGAGGGAGCGTCACTTCACTCCTTTCGGCTTTGCTACCTCCTCTCGGCTTCGCTACCTCGCGAAGCTACACGAGGTAGCGTTGCTACACGAGGTAGCGTTGCTACACGAGCAAGCGAAGCCGAGAGGAGTGAGGTGACGCATTCAAGTGCGCTCAGTTAGTTCGAGAACTCAAAATTTTAGTTCGAAAACCGAATTGTACGAGAACCGAGATGTCCGAAAACCGAGGTTTGACTGTATATCCTTTCGTGCACCGGCACCAGCAACAAGGGGCACACAAGAAGAGGAATTTCAGGCGGCCGTCTACCTCCAAAGATGTTCATGCACGACTCCTCTACCTCTGCAGGCTTGCTTTGGAAAACACAAACAGACATCGCGTTTCCTGTGTGGTTGCAGTGGTGGGAGCACATGGTGGCAGTCGTCCATGTCTTCACGAAAATGGCACGGCTCATGTGATGCATTAGCGGAAATGTCAGTCACTGAGTCCCAGTGGTTGTGTAAAGGGCAGTTTCTTTCTCAATGGGAGCACTGACCGCTATCCACCCAGCACTTGAGTTCCCATAACTCGTCTCCATTTCATTGTTAAAACGGGCAGATGGACACCCATGGGTGAACTTGATGTGTTTAGACCGCAGAAACATCTTTGAAGCCTGATTTGAACCAGCTCTGCTGTGTTTACTTGTGAAGGCTTTTGTAGCTTTGTGAGGAAAGTCAATGTTCCAAAGGTTCGGGGTCAGGAGAAAAAATATCATTGCAAAAGACAAATGACAAAATGCTTGTGTTTTCCGGACAAAAGCTGACTGAATGACTCTATAATCATACAGACAGTCGGTCAATGATGCCAAGGAAACAATATGATTATCAATAGTCATGTTGTTCATTGCAGTGAGGCTTACAGAACATAAAGAGCTAACTTTCCTTTTAGGTTCCAGGAATGCTTCAGTGTGAATGTGCACTTATATATGTTCAATGTAAATCACATTTCTTAACATACAAGTAGTGCCTTGACCCCATCTGACATGTTTACAACCGGCCTGACATCAGTATTCATGTCAGCGGCAGAAAATGTTTTTTTCTTCACGGGCCATTTGCAGAATGCCACTTTACATCAAAGCTGTAGCATGTCCAATTTCTGTTTGTAATGCCTCTGTGAGGAATCACATTGATGTGCAAATTGCCGTCTCTCGCTGGAAGAATGGTGACTAAAGAGTAAAAGGAGTTTGAAACGAAGCCCGGAAAATAATACTGCTGCTAAAATTAAAAGAGAACGCATGACCTCATTTGCAATTTACTTTTTGTAACACTTTAGGATTCATTTTCCAAAGCTTTATTGCACCTTTTAACGATGACTACTTCAATCACACTGTAACACGGACAGTTGTCAGAATGTTTTGGCTGGTCAATGAATACTGCATGTGTATATTTGACGGTAGGCCAAGCAGTGAAGAGCCATTTAAGCATGGAAGGTACACAGATTTACATAAACTGTGTTCCAAACATTTGAAAATAAAAGACAGCTCGTATTTTCAACATTCCGTTTGCACATCCACATAAATTATGGAAACATAGCCCACATTCTAGCTCCTTTCACAATGCAATAGAGACCACTCTCGTCTATTTACAGCATTACTGTATTGCAAGGTACCGAAGCTGCAATGTGACTCTCTCCCTCTCTCTCTCTCTGCCTCCGTTTGTTCAGATCAATGTCAGATCTAGACATATGGTTTTACGATTCAATGGCAAGAATCAGTACAGGCAGAAAGCTGCTCATCTCCCAAGTGCCATAACAGTGCCCCCCGGCCTTCTGTTTTACTACAAATCTAATCTTGGTGATTCTAGTTGACCACACTTGTGTATTTAAAACAGATGGTATAACTTTAGACATTCTATGCGCCATTTAGTCTACGAGAAAAAAATAAAATAAATCAGAAAGTAACATGACTTAGGCCGGGGGTCGGCAACACGCGGCTCCAGAGCCGCATGCGGCTCTTTATCGACATCTAGTGGCTCCCTGGAGCTTTATAAAACATGTTTGAAAATGGAAACATATTTTGATAGTAGGCCAATATAGCTCAAATAGATATAGATACATGTTGCAGCTCTGAAAAAGGAGAGCTGTGGTGTTGGTTTTTTAAAACGTACACTTTATTTATGCTTTTAACAGTCTCAAAAAAACACAGACACGTCTGCGTCCAACACCGTGCCTTCTCTCTTCTCGTTCGACTCGAGAGGTGTTCAAAGACAGCCTCAGAAAAAACGGAAATTCATGATGACTTCACTGACACTAAGAAAAGCGAAAATAATGCACCAAAACGAAAAATCAAGTGATGAAATCACAAAATAAATTCTATGGGGGCGATTGTGAACACACAACAAAGGAATGAATAACAAACAATTCTGAGACAGTCCAGTCTCCTACATACATACAGCATGTGTTTCCTTCATTGTAAATTTTATAGAAAGCTTTTTTGCGGCTCCAGACATATTTGTTTTTTTGTCCTATATGGCTCTTTCAACATTTTGGGTTTCCAACCTACTGACTTAGGCAGTCACAAATAGCATCGCTGTAGTAATTCCTAAAACCTAAGAAGTATGTACAAGGCACAACAGGCACTGCAGAGGAACCATCAAGTCAAACGTCTAAGATTTTATCATCTTAACTTGGGCCATCATGAATGACATCATACATCACAAAAACACAAGCAAATAGATAATTATTAAATCACACCGGTGTGGGTTTTGGGTTTTCTAAAACTATTAATATCAACTCCAAGGCCAGTCACACAGTTAGCAAAACTAAAAGCACAATCACCGCTTTGCAGTGAGTTTGTACATTTGTAACAAACACTTTGCGATTTGTGATGCGCTCAATTTCCAAACGTATAACACACTCCTTGTTAAACTATATGCTATTCTGCCAACTTTTTGGCTACACTATCAGAGGAGAAAACGTTTTAGATCATTAGTTCACTTTGCAATCAGCCTGACCACTGTAGTCAGCTGTCGGTGTGGAATACAATGGAGGGAGCAGGAAGTGTGACAAGAGTAAGACTTAGAGGAGGCTGAGGAAGAAGACGTGGAGACGAGGAAGCAAGAGTGAGAAGAGGAGGAGGACCAGAAGATGGAGGAGGATGGAGAGGAATAAATAGAATTACTGATGACATCAGAGCTACAATATTGGACCATGTAAATCAACCATGGAATGACCCAGATGGACGCCAAGAGTTTTTTTTTCCTCTCTCTTTCCTAGTTAAATTACTGCTTTGGTCAGGATGACATGGGAAAACCACAGTATTGTATTGGTTTTATGTTTACGGTAGTAAACACCTTGAGTTTAAAAAACAAAACAACCTACGACTAAAGTATGACCTCAAACTGACATTGCCCACATTGTGCAGAGAAAGCAAAAGCCAGATGTGTTTTTCATTCTTCCCATCAGCGTGCAGTTGGTGCATTTTGTGCTTACTAATATGATGGCTTGTGTTTAGTGATTGATAAAAAAATTTTCTCGAAGGTTTCAAGAGTTAAGCGAGACTTACAGGTATTTGCTGTTGCAAGAGAACCACAATGATTTGCCAGTTTGGTGAAAGGCTTTTTTGTGTGCGTGAAGAGTTTTGCAAAAATGGCCAACAGTTACAAAAATGCAAATACATGGTTTTTTCTGATGCCTGAAGCTCATCAGAAAAAAAAATATTTTTTGAAATTAGAACAAAACCGAGGGTCCCCCGGCAGAATGAATTTTCCTCGTCAATCAAAGGTGAAGGATTTGTACTTGATCTAATGCACTGACCCTGGCTCTCATCCCGACTCTCCTTTCCCCTCTTCATTTGCAGCACCCGCCTCCCCCCACTGTTGCCATCTTGAAGAGGCAGAGCAGCGACGACAGTCGTTAAAGAGTACAGGGAAGAAACACGGACCTCATCCTCATCATTGTCATCATCAGCCAGATAAGGAGAGCCCGACTTGAGCCGTGTCTGTCCCCATCAGGCTGGCTGACAGTCACAAATGCATCTCTTATTCGCTCTACTCATCAATTATATACAGGCCAACGGAGCCCTGAGAGGCAGGAGGCTACAAAAGGACCCTCTGCGCGCGGCCCCGCCCCAACTGCAGCACATCGGGCCACTCTGTGCACAGCCCTCGTCGTCAGCGCTCTCCTGTGCTGCCTCGGAGAGCAGGAGGCAGCTTGTCATCCTCCCGTTAGCCAACACAGATATGCGCACAGCATTTGATGGTGAGGTGAAGGTTACATAACCTGGCCAGCAACAACACGATTTTGGAACAGCCGACATCTGGGGACTGGTCAGAGTCAAAACATGCCACGTTTTACGTAAATGCAAGATGTAATCTCATTGGTTGCTTACGCCTGAAACAAATTGCACGCCGACACTTGACCGACGGACGTGCGTCCCGCGAATGTCACAGTATAACACGATGACATGTGAAATTGACAAGCTCCGCTTTGCAACTGCCACTCGTGATGAGGACAAAGTGGAGCCAATACAGTATTCCATGACACTTTATGATGCAAATTCCTGACAAGCACAGCTGCTGCCCATCCATTCATGACTGATCGGGAACACAAGTCTTTTCCATATCTGGAAATACAGCTAGCTTTGGGAGAGCCCCTTCAAAGACATGGATGAAGGAGGACACCTCCATGCCAGAGCTGGCGTGACATGGCCATGTATGTGCGCGCGTGTTTATAACTGGACAGACAACAACCACTACTTTAGGTAATCTGACCTGAGCAGGCAGCCAAACACAAACCTGGTGAGTCAGCTGGACCCAACAAGCTGAGGCCAACAGCTTCATTTGCACGATATTTCACTGGGACAAGCAGCCGCACAATATTTGATCATGTACTTTGTTCATCTCATTCATATCGCAGTAATTTCATGTCTGTAGGGTACTCGACATTTGGATGAGCGAATTCAGCGGTGAGACAACCAACCACATCATTGAGTTCAAGGCAGGGGAAACACGAGCCCAAAATGAGGTATGCATGCAGTATACGAAGATCATTCCCAGTTCTGTCAGAGAGGGAGAGAACTGACTTAACAACTTTCAACGACTGTGGGTTTTTTTTTTTTTTAAATCCCTGTGACCAAGTTAATTTTGTGAAAGAAGATACTAGTCTATGCAAGAATAAATCTGAATGATTGCGTTTTGTGGACAGCGACAAAACCACCCATGATGTAAACACACTGCTGTGCAAACAATGAACATGAAGAGACAATTACAGACATAAACGCCAAACAAATCTCCTTTGTGGTGATGGACATCATTATTTGATATTGCTTATTGTGAAATGGCATTGGGGAAACAATGCATCCATTCCAAGGCAATAATGACAAGAGAATGGGAGAAGACGTCACAGAGAAGAGAGAACATGTAGCAATTCTCAGAAATCGCTCAAGTGTAGTAAAAAAAAAAAAAGGGGGGGGGCCATGAGCAAAGTACACCAAACCAATCACATTTCAAGGACGTGCATTTAATCATCGGAGAAAGAATGAGGGAGGGAGGAGCTTCACTTCAGATAGCAATTAGACGGCTTAAATTGCTCAGCTGATGCCTCTCTCTCACCGTGAAATGCGCCTGATAGCGAGCAATCACATCTTTTTCAACCCTCCACATGCCGAGTGACACGCTCCAAAAACGGACTGACTTGCCGCGCGTTGTGTGGGGTTCGTTGAGCAATTTTGGACAGTCGCCAAGTGGTTTTGCTGCGATTCATAATGTGAACTTTGTCACGACACAGTTGATGATATGTTTTACCATCAAAAACATTAGTTTCATATGTACCCATGTGTAAATGCAAAGAAGAATATTTCGCGGTTTGCTTGCTGTATAATAAATGCAATAGAAAATATACATTATACAATATACAAATAACAGTGCATATAGTTGCGTGCACAGCTCGATAACCAAGGCTTATGAAATGTAGGCTGATACACACGTCTAAATAATTACGAAATTAATTAACAAATGTGATGGTTCACTCTTCACAAAATAGTGGATTACAATACTAATGTCAAAACGCAATATTGGCCTAGAACCGAGATAACCAAAATATGCATGCTTAGCATTGAAAATAGCTGCGACTAGCATGCTGTAGCCCATATGCTAATATAGATAGCCCGAACGCTAATGTAGCATAGCAAAAAAACGGACGGAAAATCGTACTTAATATTGCATATTTCCAATTCTAGAACTGAAGCAACGGTTTGGTAGACATCATGAAAGTGCAGTCCAAACAGAATTTAACTCACAGACGATGCTTTCCAAGGCATATACTGAAGAAGAAAACAATAAATGATTCTAGCACGAAACCATGCGCTCTTCACTGGACTAGGTACTTCCGGTTTGTTGCCAAAATTAAAGTCCCCGAGAAACTAACTAAAAACGAAACATGACAAGAACAAATGCAGGTCTCTCGCACCCTTAATTGTCTTAATTGACTAATCATAAACACGTCTGCCGCGCGCGTGCACGGGATAGCTGGCCTGTGTGTGTGTGTGTGTGTGTGTGTGTGTGTGTGTGTGTGTGTGTGTGTGTGTGTGTGTGTGTGTGTGCGCACACACGCTCGCAGCAGCAGACTGTCTATGATTCGTCAATTAAGACAATTAAGGATCAGAGAGACGCACTAACACTCTGCTCAAGCTCGAAGGTCCACGTGGGGCTTTTTTTTTTATACAGTATGTCTATTGGTCGCTACTTCACGGATTTTCGTTTATCGCGGGTGGTTTTGGTCCCCATTAACCGCGATAAACGAGGGATTACTGTATTGTATAGCGAGCATCAAAAACCAAAGGTTTTTCATTGCAGCACGTCAGTAGATGTGCGGTGCTCAAACGCTTGGTGTGTGGCAAACAAAATGTGTTTTTATTTTTTTTGCCATGCTCCACTTTCCAAATTCACTTTCAACCATGTCACTGGATGTGCGGCAGGACTGACAGTACGTGTTGCACATTACAGTCGTAACGCACTCAAGAACATTTAAGTTTCCCTGAGGCTGCAGAAGTGGTGAAACAGAAGCTAGCACGGCATTATCCCCATATGGCTACATCCGTTCTTCAGAAGAAAGTGTTGGGGGCACAAGGCATCCGCACTGTTTCACGGAAGGGAGTGGAGGAGCCGATGCTAATATGCCATCACTAATTGGTGCTCCCGAGGGCTTGAGTTCACAATGGACACTCATAGGAGGAAAAAAAGAGGGGGAAAAAACCCACACAAAAACAGCTCAGGCTAACTATTTCTGCATTTGTCATCACTGCACAGTGAGCTGCAATCGACCTGTTCGCCGTTCCTGCCCCAAACAGTCTAAAAATATTAACACGTCAATTTGACATCATGAACAACAAGGAACTAATTCTCATACAGGAAAGCAGGACAAATGTTTGGATTCGATTTTTTTTTTTTTTTTTTGCATATGATCATCAACTCCTCAATTCTGTAGAATCTACTTTGAATGGTCAGGCTCTTAATAGCACATGAAGCACAGGATAAGCGAGGTATGATAAATCCATGCATTTCTGCACAATCTCTGAACATCGAACAGAATTAGGAGTTTGAACAACAAAAGCAAAGTCACAAGCGCATTTACAAAGCGCTGATGACACAATGTGGATATGTCTTTACTGAATTGGTTGCCAGCCAATCGCAGGGCACACAGAGACGAACAACCATCCACGCTCACACTCATACCTAGGGACAATTTAGAGTTTCTTTGCAACTGCAAACTCACACAAAGAACCCGGTACCTCTGCACTGTGAAGCCGACGTGCTAACCACTGGACTACCGGGCCGCCTGATATGACAAAATATTGCCTATAAATAAAAAGCGACTGCAATGGCTCAGTTGCGCCGTCTGATGTAAAAGCAGCAAAAGGAAAGTATGTTGGCAAAATGGCCAATGGGGCCATCCAGCACAGTGGCACAGAATCTGCCAGCTGAAATGAGAAATGGGCAAACACAATAGTAGACCTTGACATTAACTCAATAATAAGGGCCATACCATTGCTTGCAGGTCAACTGTTACGACCGCTTACATGGTCTACACAACCTCAGTCTCCCAGGGCACGAGTGTTTATAATTCCATGTCAATGTACATTTGATCAGACCGATTGTAATAGGGATAGGGAACCATCTTTTACAGCTTCTGTTTGTGAGAAATAATGACAGTGCATGTTCAACACAACCAAGAAATCTAGTAGCCACAAGATGCAAACTATCAAATGCAGCAGTGTGGGGGAAAAAAAAACATGACACAATTAAATGATCAATTTCACATTATTCAAATGTTTTAACTAAGACCCAAAAAGTTCACAGGTTAATATTGTTTATTGCATGCAATTGTTATTGACTCAATACAGCTTTTCACCTAGTGATATACAGTCAAACCTCGGTTTTCCTCCATAATCCGCTCCAGAAGTCTGTTCGAAAACCGAAACCACACTCTTTTTAAAATAAAAATGTTTACTGAACACGTCTGCTCACAATGGAAAGCGACACGAGCATGGTCACTTCCTCGTGTAAGGAAGGCGTGAGGAGTCAAATGGTGCATTAAAGTGCGCTCAGTTTGTTCGAGAACCGAAATTTGTTCGTCATCCGAGGCATGAAAAAAACTCTAAATTTTTGGTCGAATACCGAATTGGTCGAGAACCGAGACGTTCGAAAACCGAGGTTTGACTGTACTGTGTAGGGAAATAGTATAAACTGCCACCACGCGTGTTGCGCAGTGAGACCCACCAATGGATCATTCCGGAGCAAATGTGAGCCAAGCTGCGGATGGGTTTTCAAGTTGTAATCACTGAACAAGGGAAGCAATGGATACCTCATTCTGCAAATTCCATTCAGCCTTTGGTCTTGTGGTAGTGCTATGTATCCTCTGGAGGCTTTAAGAGGGAGTCCACGAATGAAAGCGTTCATCAATCAAGTATTAACCCTTTCAAGAAAGGAGCGTGCCCATCAATCATGATGATCAGGATTTGGCATCAGTGTGATAGTTGACCGCCTCAAAACAACACTGGCCTTCCACCCATCATTCCGTTCACTCACGATTAACTGTCGAAAAGCCTCAGAAACAATATGCTTTTGATTCAATCGCAAGATACTTCAAATAATTTTCTTGGATCTTGACTAGGGTGGCCCGGTAGTCCAGTGGTTAGCACGTCGGCTTCACAGTGCTGAGGTACCGGGTTTGATTCCAGCTCCGGCCTCCCTGTGTGGAGTTTGCATGTTCTCCCCGGGCCTGCGTGGGTTTTCTCCGGGTGCTCCGGTTTCCTCCCACATTCCAAAAACATGCATGGCAGGCTGATTGAACACTCCGAATTGTCCCTAGGTGTGAGTGTGGGCGTGGATGGTTCTTCGTCTCTGTGTGCCCTGCGATTGGCTGGCAACCAATTCAGGGTGTCCCCCGCCTACTGCCCGAAGACAGCTGGGATAGGCTCCGGCACCCCCCGCGACCCTAGTGAGGATAAAGCGGTTCGGAAAATGGATGGATGGATGGATGGATGGATGGATGGATCTTGACTAAGTAGACTCATTTCAAATAGATGAATTCATTAAATGCACAGAAAAGCTCGAGGTCATGGTCATTACATGTAAAATATGAGGGAATGATATCATGGAATTGTCCGTACTTGTGTGAATAGAATGTGGGCTGAGTGCCCAGATCCTTTGAAAAAGAACTAGAATACATTTGTTTGCCAGTTCATTGCAAGTCAGAGTAATTTCAACTCCAAAAGAGAGTCATTTGGTTGACTCAAGTTCATATCGGCGCCACGCACACACACAGTAAACTCAACCTTTTAAGGGCTGCTTGAGGAAAGGAAAAAAAAAAAAAAAAGATTCTCACCATAGATGCGGAACAATACTTCACAATGGAGGGGCAGAGCACCAAATAAGATTTATTACTGGTGACAATATGCATGATCATGACCAAGTAAGCATAACGAACCTGTGTGCAGATTAGAATACTACTTTGTCACACACAGATGGTCATTAATCAACCGAGAACGTGATCTCCCCCCGTCCACTGCCCGCCCCACCCCATCCCGCTCCAAGTACGTACCACTCACAGCTTTACAAACCTGCAAATAATACCTGTCAATGATGTGGAGCATGTGAGTGAGAGTCCTTCATTGTTTGTGGGAAATGAGAATTTTGGGGGAAAAGAATTTAGGGGCCTTAAGCATTGATTACTTTTGCGTTCTCTTCAAGTGGCACGCTACGTGGATGCATGGGAGTGACTGCAGAAGTAGTCTGGGTGTGATTCAGATTGTTTTCGGTGAAGTTACGTAGTGACAGTCACTGTGCATAAGCCATTAAATTCACGAGAAAAGTGTGGTAAAAAAAACAGAAGATACGCTAAAGTACGTTATCTGTGTACATGTTGCTACGTGCTCTTCGTCATTTGTGAGTGTCAGTTAATTTAATGTGATTTTTAATGTGATCTTTGTTAATAATCCTACAGATGGGTTCACTTATGCATCTGTATTTTTTTTTTCTCTCTCTTTGGAAACCGTGCACACACAAGCACATGTTGGTACACACAAAGTGCAAAGCCACTGAATAATAGAACAGCAAGACATATTTATTTCCTTCTTGTTGTTTTTGCTTTGGATTAATGACAGGGGCTGTGTTTTGTTTTGTTCATCTATTTATTCCAAGTTGTGAACATGGAAATTCCATTTTATTTTAGTTCAGATTTGTTTTGAACAGTATTCTTGTATGCTGACCGGCCTTAAATGGAACATGGGCTCATTAAAAAAAATATTATGAACCTTTATTTATAAAAACTTTAATAGCCTTGTATTTCAATACCCATGCGGTATGCTGTATTGTGCATTACTAACACTCGCATGCTCTACATTCAAACGTTCACACCATCCACCTTCTTTACTGCAAATTGAATACATGAACGTGCCATCATCAACTCCATTAGAGCTCAAGTTGAATGAAGCCCATATGCGGGAAGAGACAAATGGACAAGCTAATAAAGAGCAGCAGAGCAGACCTCCGCCTGAACTCAGTTTTCAGCTGAGGCCGACGGGGGTTCTGCCTGCTGGCCGAATCATTAGCTTGTTCACAGCACGTTCCCAAAGCCTTTTGGCTCGAGGATGCCAAATAAGGCAACCAATCCCTCCTATATAAACACAATGGAAGTATTGCTTCTTTCTGGCACTTCCACACCTCGCACCCTCGTCGTTAAAAAACAAGCTCTATTTGTCAACTCTCGTCATGGCCCTTGTTTTATTAGAAACACAATACCCCACTGAAACAGGACAACAGATAGTAGAAAACACAACAAGTTTAAAAGGAATTCAGAGTGCTGAAACAGGTGATTGGTAAGAAGTAGGACATATACAATATATGCATATTGGAAACCGGGGAAGTGAAAGAAGTGAGGTGCAATTTGGTATGACGGTGCTTATCAAGTCTGTTTTTGATCAAGTTGGTCATTGCAAAGCATCATCAGCCGTTATTGCTTCTGTCACATGTATATAGTTCCCACGGGTTAACATAGCCAGTCAAAAACACTCCATTACGACAGTATAAATGTAATACTGCTTAAGACCATCGAAACACTCCGTGTCCTCACTACTGACCATTAAAATAGCTTATCACAGTAAATACGGCGCCATTGCTGACACAAATACACAACCATGACCAATTCATTTAAGTTATAAAAATAAGTTACAAATTTGCATATGTCATTTTTTACAAAAACACAGAAAATGTTTGAGAGGACATTGGGTATGAGGAAATAGTATACTTTCCAATTTTCTGGGATGGGGTGGGGGGGGGGGGGGGTCTCCAGAGTTCCTGATGAAGGCAAGTTGTTCATTGTGTTCCATGTGCCATTCCAGAGAACGATGGTGGTGCGTGTCCGATCCTAATTAACTTCTAAAACCAAGGAATAAAAATTCAGTCCAGAGACGTCTCCTTACAGGCTGAGTGAAAATGTGAGAGAGAGAGAGAGATGTTTTTAGTGAGGAATGACCGATTACAATTAAAAACATGAGCGACGTTGGCCGATTGTTTGATGAACTACACATGCTCTGACAATCTTTATTTTATTTCACCCATTTGCTGTTGAACTATTTTAGTCAATATAAAATGAATAGGGTGTCCCCATAAGCCTCCATACACAAATAATGCATTTCATACATACAGTTCAAACATGTATTTATTTATATTTCAGATAACCCAGGGAATGCATTTGAATGAAAAGCAACACATTGAACTCATCCATATAGAGCATATAATATAAATAAAAATGGTGTCTGTCAAGAGAACAGTTATTTTTCCTATGGGCCACCCTGTATTATTAGCTCAGTTTTCAGAAAGACTTTGTCTAATGACCACTAATAGTCGAGTGAGTCAAGTAGTAGACCAATCCGGTAGTATAGTACAGGCCGGCCCTGCGAATCTGTGTATTAATTGACACCCATTGAAATGAGTGCAGTCATTTTTTATAATGAATTTTCTAAACCCCGAAAATTCTTCAAAAGACACTGATAAACTTTCAACGTGCTTTTTCTCCAACCCACCCTCTATAAAATAAAAAATAAAAAACCCCCAGCAAAAGTACAGCACTGTAAAACATTTTATGTACATACCACCATGATGACTGTCTGAAGTGAATGAAACTTACCTCTGCCTTAGTCGCTTCTGTGGAAGCGCTCTGGAAAGATATGGAAAGAATTGTCTTGAAAGAGAAAGTACACAAAGTGAATGGCATCCTGTAATAATCAATAATCAATAACTTTCGACAAAGTGTTTGCATTGTCTCAAGTCATTTACTTACTTCATAACTAAACATTATCCAAGGTCAGAGTGTGAAAACAAGTGTTTAATCTCATCTTGACAATTGACGATGATCCAACATTTGGGCCTCTAATGCCACCCCTATACAGATTTAGGGTCAAAATAAAATCTAAACGGCTGCAACTGTTCTTGATATTAACTTCCATGTCGGCACTGATCATCTCACTGACACATTTTGTCTCTTTGTTTCTGGATTTAATGTCGTGAAACAATCTGGAAATAAACCCGCCGAGGTGTGACAATTACCTGGATACTGAACTGTGAAACCAGAGTCCACTCGGAGTGACTGACACTGATGCATATTCAGGTGCAGTTAGGATCTACCAGCCTTTGTGGTTGCCTTGTATGTATCCTTTAGTTCTTATTCATATTTTTGGTGGATTGTTCGTCTTTGAGAAATCACTTTTAGCTATGTTATCGTTTCTATAAAGGCAAACCCGTTTCTCACCCTGTTAAAGGGTCTTGCAGAACTGCAGACAAACATAATCATGAAGTCTTTGTAAGATGTCTCCACTATGTTTAAAAAACATTTGATTATATTACAATTACCGCATACATAATTGGACAGGTTGTGGCAGCCTTCATAAAGTTGAGCTACTGACAAAGGCTGACAAACTATAGGAGGGGCTGGCAGCAGGAAACCGGTGCCCCCTGGTGGCTCTGAAAGCTGAACCAAGTCAAACATTCTGTGTTACTTCACTGGCATCACACAGATTTTCACCTGTATATGTTGGGGTCCAGCAGCATGGCGGTTTCCTGCGGCAACTGGGATAAGTGCACCACTTTGGTCTTCAGCTGAGACCGCTCCGTTTCATTCACCCACACGTCAGGCAGACTGGAAGGAAACACATCCGGGGAACATGTAGTTAAGAGAGGTCAAGAAAAGAAGGGATGGTGTGGCAGTCATGATGAATGGGCCAGCGTGAGTGAAATAGACAAAGACGCCCTTCAGTCCCAGGAACGTTAACACCTTTCTCTGCATGAGGGTACGCGCCTTTGCCCAGACACACACATAAATACACAAGCTGTTAGGGAAACAAGCGACAAACATCATACCAATTTAAATCTGCATGTGACCCAAGTGCACATGAAACCATCAAGAGCACTGAGCAAAAAGGTGTGGCAGCAGAGCAAAAACTCTTTCACTATCTTTGAGACAAAGGTGAAGGAGGATGACAAGCACATGCACAGGATGGCTTGCAGTGCTCAGCTGCACCTTACTGTACCTACCCACGTCAGCACGGTCCCCTTGAAAGGAGGGAGTGTGCGAGTTTTGGCGTGGCAAGGGCGCTTGCAGAAGACGGAAACAAAGAGCTAAGCGAGTCGACTGTGCCCCCCACCCCCACCACATCCCTCACAGCCCACCCTCTTCTCCACCCCCAGCATTCCCCTCGTCACTATGTGCGTCATCACTGGAGCCCCCTGAGACACACACACACACACACACACACACACACACACACACACACACACCATGCCAAATCGCTTATTCACATGCTTTAGTCAGTCTGTTTGGCGTGAAGGTAGTTCACATGCAGTGCATTTAGGCCACAGGAGGAAGAGTGTAGAAAAAAAATAATCACAATAAAAATGTAGGAAGTGTTTTACAAAAGGTCAGGGAAGGGACATCGGAAATGTATACGCAAAGTTACTTCATTTGCATTTACTGTATTTGTCAGCAATTATTTGCTTCACAATCCTGCGGGTCAAACAAGTCACACGATGCAAATTAGATGAATAATATTGACTGTTAACAACTAACCGTAAGAATTATTTAAGCTGAACCTGTGCTCCGGCTTCCCCTTGAAGCAGAGAACTAACATGATAAACTTCATCTGCTACTGTCATGCTGAGTTCATTCATAAGGCAAGGTCAGCGAAAAAAATAATACTGTACTGTAAAATAAGCCAACATTTGATCGTAAAAGCAAAATGCTGTTCTCTGGGCATGTGTCCACCGACATGATGAAAAAAAAGACTGAATAAAAAATGTACAATGTGGACAATGTATGTACAATGAGCTTGAGGAGTATTTTAGATTATTTATGGATTTGCCTCAAAAAACAACCAACAGATCTGAAATTAATCAAGATGATTGAAGGTTAGACTTTGAACTTTTAAGTAAGGGTTTCAAAGTACTGTACAGTATTTCCATCCATTCCAATACGCATGATACATTTCTGTGACACGTAACTAAAATTAAACACATTTAGTAGTTGGATGAAAAATCATTTGCAGCCAATGGCTAGCTAAAGTCAACAGACCATGGCGATCATCAAATTATTTTTTCCATAGTATTAAAACATATGTTCAGATATGTCTCTCACTAGGTCCAAATACTTGAGCATTAAATGTAGTGGTTTTTTTTCCCCTGAATCAAAATGAAGTCAAAGTTTAAACTTTCATCACGCCTGGATCATTTTGTTTGAGGTTTTAAAGTGACTTTGAAAATAGAATTCCTGAACGAAAAGCGCCATCGTTCAATTTGAATTCCAGAGGCTCTTTTGTGGTAAAACTGTTCAAAATTAAACAAATCGTGTTATCATCATCCACGTCATTAAATCTTTCTCGCGAGATTAATGCAGGACACGTCACAGCAGATTTTACATTGCTCTATAAATAAACCGTAAACAAAACAACAAGCGCGCTGCAGAAGTACACGCCCATGTCTGTTTTGCCAGCCATGGCAGGGCGAGACACAGAAAACGGATACTTAGAGTTTATGAATGGAAAGTTTACTTTTAAAAAGTTGCCAGATTGTTCCACTGACAAGACCAAAGTTACCTGGATGTTTTGCAGTCGTAAACTGAGCTATCATCATAGCACGTCGAGTCTGAAATACCACTTAATGGCCAAGCACACAGCTGATGTGAGTACTCCGCCCCCTCGTCTAAGACAGACAGCTATGGATCATTTCAAAGCGAAGAAAATGGATAACACGACGAAGAACAAATTTGCTGAAGCAATAGCTAAATGTATGACTACTACATGCAAGCCTGTCAACATTGTCCACAGCTAGACTCAAGCTGAAATCATTCGCATTGCATCTAACGACTCCACTACGGAGTGCCCGCGAGAGCCTCCATTACAAGCTATGTACAGAGATTGTACGTAGCGGAGACGGCTAAGGTACACCAAGCGGGAGAAGACACTGTTTCGGGAGAGAAATAAGAGACTAGGTTGATGAGCTTCTGGTGAATAAAGAGCAGGTAGCCTGTTGAGTACGATGTATGCCACTGACACGATTGTTACTTGTTTGGAACTATTTTGTGTGGAAGGTTACCATGTTCCGTGCCCATATAAATAAAGTGGGCGGAGCTTCCCTGTGTTCGTCTGACAGTGACGGTGAGCTGAGGCACGTCGAGAGTTCAGCAGTGCAGTCGTAGCGACCACACTGAAAATTAAACGTCTCCAGTGTTGTGCGTGCCTCGAACCGGGTGTAGTCATCCACAAAACGTGTGAGTAATCACGATTAATTATGAGTTAATTTGATTTAATGATGACAGTTAAATATTTTAATTGTTTGACAGCTCTCATATATATATATCAAATCTAATATGTATATATATATATATATATATATATATATATATATATATATATACACACAGCCATCTCGTTTCCTCTGCGTCCCACGTTCTAGATGCATAATTTTCCCACGGGACGCACAGTTTGTTTTTTGGGACACAAAGGAAATTTCTCAGTAAAAACAAAAAAAGCTGCGGTTAATATATTTTTTCCAGCAACAATCGCATTTTGACCATCGCCACCATTGTTCTTTTGCTCTCGCGTTAAGTAATCTCGCGTGACGAGATTTCCGTTCTCGCGAGACGAGATTGGCGAGATCGGCCTTTACCTCGCGTGAAGCAGATCATTGCCAAGTTGTGTAATGTTAAAACAAACAAGTGTTGTGAAAGTTTATTGCGGAAATATCACAGAGGAAGCAGCTAAAGTTCATTAGTTTTTTGCGTTGATAATTTGACTTTGAGAAAGCCTTGCATCATCGGAAGCAGAGTAGAGGAGAATTTATGAACTCAAAGACTGAACCATGGGATGAAATAAGAACCTATTTCTCAGCAAATCTTGTATGCCTGAATTATTTAAATTTTTGCAGCATTTGTTTATAAGAAATATACCTATTATCAATGTATATTGTTGTTGTTTGTGTTATTATCATATGCAATTGAATAAGTAGACCATTTCAGAATTCGAAATTTGGGACTCTCTAAATGCATAATGGGACTCATACTTTTCTGATCAGCGACTCCCTGGGACTCGCAGGGCTCAAACTGTAAAATTATCACTGTATGTGTGTGTGTGTGTGTGTGTGTGTGTGTGTATATATATCTATCTATCTATCTATATATATATATATATATATATATATATAGATATAGATATTTACTCCCCCTGCAAACAGTCCACTATATTTTGTGCTGTGGTACCTTTTGTTTATATTGACAGGCAGGCAGACAAGAAAGATAACGACAAGATGCTGAGAGACGATGAAAAGAACAAGACACCCCCCCCCCGACGCATCATTAAAGTTTGGCTTGGTCTCAAATTAGCATTCCACAGACAAAGCAAACCTCCAAATGACAAACAGCTACTTGCTGGGTATTAAATGCTCAGTAAACATCCAATTGTAATCCAAGTGTCACGCTCGCATGCGTTTGCTCAACTCCAGCGTCACCCACAACATGTCATAGTGACTCTGCTGTGGCACAACCGGAGCCAAGAGTCATCTAAATCTGCTGTACGCATGCACACATCTATGCGCACGCAAACTCACAGGGAGACTTCCCTCATTTGGTCAACCAAACCAGATTTTTCAAAAATGTATCTGGTTTGCTTTCCAGAGGAGAATGTTATTTGTCTTGATTATTGAAGGGGCAGAAATATGTTTTGCAAGCGAGGCCTCTTTTGGGAGAGCTACTGGGGGGATTGCCTGCTCGGGAGAAGCCCATACTTGCAATGTGGATTGATGGCTGCTGCCAAATCTCGATGGTCGCCGAGATGACAGGAGCAATAAGTTGAACACAAAGCAGCACCGTATATTAAATTGCTAGCATATTAAAAGGCTTTCTTTGGGACTCAGCAGAATGACTGCAGGATTCAAATGTCATTTTAAAAGACATCTCTGTGCAAAGGAGAGATGGGCAGGCCTAAATAGAGGCGTTATTGAGGCCCTTCAGCGGGTGCGCGTTTCATCGCAGCCAAATGAAAATACATTTATTTCACATGAAACAATCATGCATCAGTAATATCGGTTTTATATTGACTGCACTGTTGGTCACAAGCCATAGCCAATAACTAAATGAGGTTGCAGACACCTCCATTTCCAATTGTCAAACTTAGACTTCAAATGTTAAATCTGATTGCCAGTATTACCAAGGCGACGACACTTTTTGGGATACAGGTAATGTGAAGTTGGGAGACATCTGTTTGTGATGTTCTCGTGGTATAGCAAGTGTCCGATTGCACGAGTTGCATTGGCAAAAAACATCAAAATGTTGTCAAATAAAACTCTGACAATCAAAAACATACACATTTTTAAAGTGTGGGAACTGAACTAAAATGCTGTGCAAGTGTTTAATGGTGGCTTGTGCTATAGAATGATATTATCCAGAGTCAATACCTGCAGCCAAAGCAAACAATGTGCTGCTGAATGCAAAGAAATTGGATATTCTTCACTGGCATGCATGAAAATCTTGGCAAAACATCTCAAGGTCAGGCAGTCGTTGACTGCTTAGAACTTCAGATCCAAGTCAGAAAGATAGCCTACTCATTAAAAACAGAATAGAAGACCATTTGTAAAACTGGCTTGGATTCCTTTCAGGTTGACCTTAGAGTAAACTTTTTAAATTAGTGTTTACTGAAATCACATTTCCCCTCATATTCAGTAAATTGCAAGTGCTCAGAATGAAGTTAATGAGCGGCGGACAACCACAACATTAATAATGCGACTTCCACATGGAGAATATTTGCTGCAGTGTCAACAAAAGGCACATGCACTTTTATTTGGTTGTCACTGCCGTGTTAATACTGTAGTGCCATGAGTACTACTCTTCTTGATGAAAGTTGAACCAATTGAATTGTACTTTTCCCAATGTTGAGACACCACTGACACGTTATCTCAAGCAAGTTGGGTTTCAGGAACCTTGTAGCTCGCAGCTACTTTTGAAACCACGTCGTAAGCTCTCTTTTCCATCTTGTATGTAACTTCCACTAGTCCATTCTGGGTCAAATAGTTTTCTTCCTAAAACATATATTTAGGTCTTAATTTCAGTTGAGACCTTTTTAAATGACCAAAAGTCATCAGTTTGTTCCCCTTTGAAATGTCTGCTTGGGGAAAGAAAAAAAAAGACTCCTTCCCTTTCTGGCCTCTCTTCCATTCATCTCCCTTTACAACTTTTCGGCTCAATTGTGCCCTTTTCCTTCAGCCGACATCCCTTTTGCTCTATGGTCATCTTCAGAGGCTGTGCAGTCAAAGCCTTTAATGAGACTGCAGTAGTGGGCGCTCCCCTCAAGCAACAACGTAAATAGACAGAGTATTTCTGTGAAGCTCACTAACAATGAGACGAGCCCCGTTCATAGGCGCAGCGCTGACCCCGCATGGCCTTTTCAATTGCTCCAAGAGCTCCCACCAAGGTTCCCCTCCACTCAGCTGTGGTTGCAGTAATGGCCATGTTTTGGGAATATGGGAGAAAGTATCCAGCACAAACCCATTTAAGTTCAAGAAGAAAAGGCAACGTCCACAAAGGAAGGCCCGAGACAGGATTCAAACACAGAACCTCAAACGTGTGTGACAGAAGTGCGCACCACAAGCACACGGAGGTAAGAGGATTCTGCCTGACGCCAGTAATGTGTATTCCGGTAATGATACTTTTGTTTTTAAATTTTCCAACTATTGCAAAATAGAAGAAGATGCACTCACATGTCCTCAGGTATCCAGTGTAGGAGAACTTTCACCTTTCCTGAGCCCTCTTTCCTTTTGGCCAGCACCTGCACGGCAACAAATAGAGACAAAAAACAAACAAACATTAAAGTATGCCCAGTAAAATTATTTTTGTTCTTTACGGTTATAGTTATCTGCACCGCCAATGAGAAATGCTTAGAAACGGCATACATAGAGAAGTTGAACCAACAACCATCCAGCTAGTGTAAAAATTCAAAGCAAGCTGTGATCCAATAAGCACGATGGAACCATTTTCCCTTGTGCGGAGAGAAGTGGCTTCAAAGACATACCGTCCTCCCAGGAATTATGAGGCTTCATAATTCAAACGTCTCACAGAGTGATGCAGTGGCTGATCATTAACTGCACGCAGCAATGTAAGGGCTCTTAATAATGCACGCTGGAATGAATTTTTACTTCTATTTTCAATGGAACCCATCCTCTGTTGCGCTTCACCAGACTCTTAATGGACAGATGAACATTTGAAGATATATTCTCCTGATTGGAACAATGGGCGAGCAATTATTGATTCATTTTCATGTTTTTAGGTCAAATATAGATGGCAGGCCTATAGTAGGTGGGGACACCCTGAATTGGTTGCCAGCCAATCGCAGGGCAGACAGACAAACAATCATGTGTACTCACACTCACACCAAGGAACAATGTAGAGTGTTCAATCAGCCTACCATGCATGTTTTTGGAATGTGGGAGGAAACCGGAGCACCCGGAGAAAACCCACGCAGGCACGGGGAGAACATGCAAACTCCACACAGGAAGGCCGGAGCCGGAATCGAACCCGGTACCTCTGCACTGTGAGGCATACGAACTATCCACTCCACTGTGCTGAGCAATATTTTGGTTCACATTTTTCACTTTCCTTTCTTTTTTTTTTACATGCTAACTAATTGGACAAGGGAGTAAACCAACCAAGCCGCGATTGTTTCAAGACTCTACAACCTCAACCACATTTCAGCATGACGTCTTTGATCCACTGGTGAAAAAGACACTTTGATTCACTCCTCTTTCATCTATAACTGCTTCAGACAACAAAGTGTATGCAGAAAAGTGGTTAAGACTGCACGATTGTCTGTGTCTAATGTGTTGTCTTATATTATTTTGTCATTTTATGTTCACTTTTCTTTTGATGGCGGCGCGGGCACCCGCAGCGGCTCCTCTTGTTTTATGTTTTCTTGAGAGGGAAGAAATTTCATCATACAGCACATTTGACATTAAAGTTGTACTTGACTTGACTCACAACGTAGCCTAATTGATACTACGATTTCAATGACATACAATTCTTAGCCCTCTGTTGTATCAGAAATTGACTAAAAACTCTTTATAAACGTGAGTACACTTAGGATGGCTTAATGAGTGAGAGTCATGCATTATGTTCAGACAGGTGAATGGACGGTTAAGCCCACTTTAGCTGCTTTAACTCAGCCACCAAACAAATCGCAGCGTGACCGTCCATGATTCCTAACCTTCCACTTTTGAAAACACAGAACCCCCCCCTGAATTTTCAGTCCCATTGGCCTTTACTTACTGCATAACATTCCGTCTGTCCTGCTGTGTCAGTTTACGGTAAAACTCGCCTGGAATTCACATAAATATTGTCGATAGGAAAAGAGAGAGCTGGAAAAATAACCAGCAGCATCAAAAATAGCCGCAGATATAACCTCTTGCATCAATCGACTCTTTTAAGTTAGGAATGTCTATTTTTAGGATTTCGAATGAGCTCACGTTGAAAAAATTTTCTCTTACGCACACAAGTATCTGAAATTATTTTTGTTACCCCTGAGACTGACTGTGACAGGGATGGAAACTAGTTTGAGGAGAGGATGGAGGACACGACACCAACTAAAAAAGACCAAGACCTCCTCTAAAAGATTTTCTCACATCTTGCCAGCTTTCGCCCCAGAATATATTATGTTTAGTTTGGTAATCGTTTTTGACAGGGTACTTTTCATACATACAGTTGCGGTGTTGAGGTGTGCATTACACACAAATATTGAGCTGGGGAAAGAATTGACGCACAAGTAGGAATTTCATTTGGGTTTGTGAACTCACCGCAGGTGGAATAAGGTAGCAGCGCGAAAAAGAATAACAGACCAAGTTGCCTGCGCTTTGGAAACGTTATTGTCTGTAACAGTTAGTTTTGTGATGATGACAGCACAAATATTTTAATCCAAACAAAATGAAGGTCAACCAGTGTTCTTGAACAGATCGTATGGCTTTTGTGATTTTATTTTACAAAAAATATCCAAGCAAATTATTTCACTGAAGATGAATCCCCCCCTTTGACCTTCCGATTCTTTTCCTCGTTAAATCCTTGAAAAAAATTACATCCTCACAAGTGATGAGACATTTCCGAGGTCAAACAAAGGGCCTGCTAAATTGAATGTAACAGCTGCTTCAATGGCAGAAAAACAGAAGTTTGTTCATGATCACACACCAAAGGTTTAACGGAATGATATGTAAAGTTTGTAAAGGCTGAAGATGAATACGCCGGCCCGTGTTGGAGCCGCATGAAGTGATTTGTGAGGTGCCTGCTTTAATGATGCCACATTTGTCAAATGAAGCACTAAGAGAGAGAGAGAGGAGGTATCGAAAAGGGGAGGATGTGCGGTGAGAAGTGAACATCAGAGTAGCTCCAAAACAGGCAGTGAAAAATGGAGAACCATCGGGCTGGGGAGGGCAGGCCGGTTCTAACTGGGTGCCTGTCTCATGTCAGCGGGTCAAGCAAAAACAAAAATATCCGATCATAAACTTGGCTGACTTGCTCTGGTGTGTCAGCAGGCTCACTGGCCAAACTACACAGGACCCCCGCGGCTCTGCTTTGTCCCTGGCCTGGAAGAGTCCGCCGGGGGCTGTGGGCTGATGCAGCGCCGCAGTCCTTCTATCCCACAAATCTCCAGGACTGGAGGGAAGGAGAACATACACTCAACCGGCACAATCTCCTTGCGATTCACCAAAATCCCTTTCCTCACCCTCTTCTCATAAAGCTTCCATCACTCTCCCACCGGACAGGTTTCCTCCTAACAAACCTTGTTAACAAAAATGCTCTGGCTTCTCTTTAAGCTCTTCTCAAATCCCATTTGCAGATTTTTCCCTTGCATTTTTCAGTCCTCAGCTTGCAGTCAGTACTCAAGGTAACGCAAGAAAAGAGAACACCACAGAGGACGACTAAAAGGCAACCATCAGAAGGAGTCAGCCTGCAAAACGACCACAGTGCATCTTTGCATCATTGCTGATACGTCCTGAAAAACGGAAGTATTAAACCCTTGTTGTGCACATTCATTGGTTGAACTTCTTGGTCCCCAGCATATCTGACCTATTTAGATGCAAGTGAGTATCATTTTACAAACTTAGTTCAATTAGCGCATATGATTGTGATTTTTTTTTCCCACCTTATGTTCTTCATGCTAATAATCACATGCAGGCATATTGCGAGAAAAAAGGCTGCTTCGTGCATGCAAATTGGTATATTTTCCACACGTGACCAAGAAATGAACGAGGACAAGAAACAGAATCTTCTCTTATCACAGCAGTTTTTCGACTTCATATCTCTGTAAGATGCATGAGTAGAGTGTGAGATCAAAAGCACTTCAGGCGGTTGTTGCAATTTTTCCCTTGGAGGGTATACATGCTTTTTACATCTTATGAACACACTCATTATTTCTACAAGGTTAGCCACGAGTGGCATGCTATTGTCTCGCAGCACATTAAAATGCATTGTACAGCGATACATGTTCACTTACACCCACAGTATTCATCCATGGCTACTTTTGAACAAGGAGAAAGGAATATATATATTTTGGAGAGTATTTCTTGTGTATAAAGGCTGACAGTAATTACTGGCATCTAATTCAAAGTGCGTTTCGCATACTCAGCCAATAAAGATGATTGTGACTTGATGTTGATGAAATGTGGTGCATGAATGCACACTCCAAAACGTTGCATTTCATCGTCTGCAGGCAGCAAAGGATAGGGTGCTCTCTGGTGGAATTGCACGGGAAAAGCTACCCGTCAAAACTCCTGATTAAAAAGTTACATTTGTAAGAAACAGTATCTTTTTGAAAAAGCTTTTGAGTGGACTGATGATGTGGTTTCTATATGAGCCTTTGAACAGCTGATTAATATTACATCACAGTCAGGTTTAGAATGACGAGCACCATATCTACAAACACCATTCCATTGTCTTTCCTGTGACGTCTGATTCAAACAAAAACACCACCAACCTTGAGGCAAAAAGAGGTTCAGCTCAAGTGCACAGAGGAAAAAAATAAAAGAACAGCATGGTCTACAAAAGTGAAACTACCACTCCCCCTGCTGACCAAAAATAAAACACAAAAATAAGACTCAAGCACAGCGACATTCACAACAAAAATTCATTCGACAGGCTGGCCTGATTTCTTGGACGCAGAAAAATAAACTAGTCTATAAAACATACCTACTGAACGAGTTATCTAGTTGTCTACTCTTGTATATCTTTTATTATTGTGATCAGAAAATATTTATTGTACTTGAGCCATTGACAAAATGAATAATTGACCCCCTTCAAAGAGTGAAATGCACAAACAGGGAGTCCTCAGTTTTACGACGGTTTCAGCATCCACAGTTTCAAGACAGCTCGCAATGAACTTGTTTGTGCAACGGTTTAGGAATACGTACACTATGCCGTTTGCATACGTGGGAAAAGCGTGCTGCTCAAACACACTTGAATTCTTGAAATGGATACTCAAAGGCTGTCTAAATAACAGCGGTCACAGAGATAGACTCACCGTGCTGCTGAAGACCACACTGTGGCCATTGCCCACGCTTTCAATATGAGTGGAGAGGTTGAGACAGATGGCTCGGTGGCGGATGGCATCCATGGTTTGAGCATCAAAGAAGTCATGGGGCCTCGCTGTTAGAGTGGAGGGACAGTGGAGGCAAACGAACAAAAACTGATCAACATATAAAGTCAGATGGTCTCCACCTGCCTGCCCCCACCTCCCCCACCAAAATGAAAAGGAGCTCAGTGATTCAAAGCAACATTATTTAGACAAGCACCACGTATGCGATCATCTTCCGGATTGATACGGAACAAGATGATGATAGCAGCAAAATACATGCAGAAGGCTACAGAAACATTCTGTCAGCCGTTTTTTGAAAAACACAACAAACTACGAGATATTTCATCATGGGGAAAGATAATTACAACAAACTACCAAAACAATGAGGAGTTTATTTGTGTGAGTATGCTGTGTAATGTTAGTGTGCCTTTTAGTTTACGTACGTAGGGAGCACCTGCGTTTGTTCTTGAGCTTCTTCCTCTTATTGAGGCCAGCCTTGGAAGGTGACTCCTCCTTGAGTTTAGATTGGCTGGACATTTTGGAAGAGCTTTGCTGACTGAAGTGGGTGGGAACGTGGCGAGCCAGGCCCCCTTGGGAGGCAAAACTTGCGGTGCAGCCACCAACGACACACTGAAGCAGAGGATGGGACAAGTGAAATAGACACACGCTGAATCTATCTCTCTCTCTCTATGTATATATATATACAGTCAAACCTCGGTTTTCGGACGTCTCGGCTCTCGTATAATTCGGTTTTCGAACTAAAATTTCGAGTTTTTTATGCCTCGGATGCCGAACAAATTTCGGTTTTCGAACTAACTGAGCGCACTTGAATGCGTCACTTCACTCCTCTCGGCTTCGCTTCCTCGTGTGGAAGCAAAGCCGAGAGGAGGTAGCAAAGCCGAGAGGAGTGAAGTGACGCTACCTCGTGTAGCCGTGCTCCCTTTTGTAGCGGCGCTCCCTCATGTCGCCGCGCTCCCTCATGTCGCCGCGCTCCCTTGAGTTTCGTCGCAACACAGGAAGCGACCATTGTGAGCAGACGTTTTTGTATTGTTCAATAGATTTTTTTTAAAAAGCAGACGTGTTTGGTGAAACGCTTCCTAGTCTAGCGTCCATTGTGAGCAGACGAGTTTGTATTGTTCAATAAAAAAAAGCAGACGTGTTTGGTGAGACGCTTCTGTTAGGCCGAGTGAAATCCCCCTCTTTTCAGAATGGTTTGCCCGAGCAGCAAGGGGGGAGGGGGAAGGGTGCGTACGTTTGTTTACATTTTTCAATGCAGCCGCACATAATGAACACTCTGGTGTCCGGTGTCTCATTATTATGCAATAATCGTACAGAAACAGCTTGTGAGCAGACGAGTTTGTATTGTTCGATTAAGAATTTATTTTTAAAAAGCAGACGTGTTTGGTGAGAACTACGTAATATTGGACTGTTATTTTTGCATCATGTATCAGCCCCTAATGATGGCACCAAAGAAAGCAAGTGGAAGTGGTGAACCTGGTGAAGAAAAGAGGAAAATAGTGCGCAAAACTATAGAATTTAAGAAAGATTTAATCGCAAAATATGAGTCAGGTCTGCGTGTGTCTGTGTTGGCGAAGGAGTTCGGAATGCCGAAATGCCCCGCCTACTGCCTGCTGACAGCTGGGAGAGGCGCACGCCCCACGACATTTAGAGAGAGAGAGATGTTCCTTCAATTTTTATGTTACTATGTTAATGTTAAAATTGGTAATCTCCCATTACATTTGTAGTTTAAACATTTTACATTGATTTCAATGGGAAACATGGTTTCGGTTTCCGAACAGTCTTCTGGAACGGATTAAGTACGAAAACCGAGGTTTGACTGTATATATATATACACAGAGAGAGTGTGTGTTGACGGCAATCGTTTATTACCTTGAAGGGCTTATCACCACTGTGGGTCAGCATGTGTCTCTGGAGCCAACTCTGACTGGTGGATGGGGTGTTGTACACCTTGCAACCCTTCCACAGACACACAAACACCTGAAGCGCAATATGCAGAAAGGGAGTGTAAAGAAATGACACAAAACAAATGCAAACAAAATCTCTGCCTTGTAACTGTGCAAAGATCATTTTTTCATGAGCTAACAACAGCCAGCGACACTGACTCGCCGACACACACATCAATCACAAGGCCAGCCCCCAACCTTTGAAAGATGCACACACTCAAAAAGACAGATACTTGAGTATGGATGGTGACCTCAAGTGCACAAAAATAATACCTTTGCTGAGCGTGCACATTATATTTATGTGCTATTATTTATTAATGCAAAATAATTGTTTTTAATTGATTACTCATTAAAACGATGTGAATATCAGTAGAATATACATTTTATCCCCTTTGTGATGTCCGCACAGAAGCGTACCCATATATTGGGTTAAAGCGTACCTGTATTGGGCCCATTTTCACATAAGCAGACCCGCATTTAGAGTACAAAAAGTATATTAGCAGATTTGTCTCATAATTTAGGTTGCTCCAACGCAAAATGAAAAAGGATTCAGAATGCCGTGTTTAGACCAGTGGGGGCACATGGAACATATTATTGTAAAAAAAAAATGTTTGACTTGACTTCTCCTTTAACTTTCTAAAGACAGCTGATTCAATCACGTTGAAATATCCACCATTTGGAGATTGACCAGTTGGAATCCGCAAAAGAAAGAGCCAAATAAAGAATGTGTCAGCTTTCAAGTGTACTGACCCCTCCTCTTTGTCCGTCCACATGGACGCCTCGAATATGCTCAGCTAGATCGGGGCTGGAGTTGAAGTACTGAAGGCAAAGGTCCCAGCAACAGGAGTAGGCCACAGTCTTAACAGCAGAGGAGCTGGCACTGCTCTGTCCATTCATCATAGCCGGGGTGGAGCGCCCACTTGAAACGGTGCTCTCCATCTCCATCAAGGTGCTGCTTATACTAATGAGAAAGCAGGAGGGGATGGGTCAAAAGGTCACATGAAAAACATTTTATTGACTTGTTTTTGATGTTCTACAAAGTAGTTTGGGGTATACTTCCAGCACAGAAGTGTAACCTAAATGATGGATGGGGGCATTAAGTTTTCATCAATGCTATTTGGGGTCACCATTAGACAGTACATGTTGCCGCATTTGGAATACAAAATGTATCTTGCAGCACATGTGTCCCGTAATTTTGTTGATTTAATTTATTTACATGGGGAAGTCAAGTAAAAAAAACAACAAATTAATTACATGTGCTATGCGACCCCACTAGTCTGATGATTATTGTATGTATGCAATATGAATTAGGCATGACATATTTTTAATCGAATCAAGTACGCGAGTACGCCGGGTCCACTTCATTCCGTATGTAGCCCCATTGCCCGAGTGGAATTTGAGCGTCCCCGGGGACAAGTGACAGCGGCTAGGTAAACTTTCTCACCTGTCTTCGGAGTCCATGCGGCTCAGCGGTTCACCGTCGGAGGAGGACATCTCCACGCTCGGCCGCCTCTTGTCCCCCAGCGCCGCGTCTCCGCCGCTCAGTTTGTCGGTGTCCACGGAAGTCGTTTTTTTGTCGCACGCCTCCATACCCGAACACCGGCTCTCCTCGCCAGGCTCCTCTTTAATATCGTTCTCCGTGACACAGCCGGCGTGCTCGCCACTGTCATCTGCAAAGTTCCGTTGCGGCTCGGGCGGCAGCTCTTCGGAAGGCAGCTCCGTATGTCGGGGACTGGGTGTCGCCTCCAGGTTGACCGCTTCTGGAACGTCAAACGGCGGAGCCTCGCTCGCGGCCTGCTCCGCCGCCTCGCCGGCCTGCGCCTTCAGCTCAACCCATTTCGGCTCCGCGGAGCCGGGTGGTTCCACTGTTTCCGCTGCAGTGTTGCCGTAGTTTTCTGTAAGAGTTTCATCCTCGACGGGAGCGCAATTATCGACAGTCACCGGAGGAGGTACCTCGGAGGCAGGAGCCGCCATGTCTGTGGCAGCCATAACACACGAAGCACTCTCCCACCGTGTCAAAATTGGACCTTCGGTGGAAGGAGGCGGGGCATAACGCAAGATGCCATGTGATTGGACAGCGCAGCCACATTAGTGTGGCATTTAAACGCTCCATGTGTTACTGTCATTTTTCAAAAATACCGAAGTGATTTTACTGTATTTCTCTGGAGCGGTACACAAGCACTCATCTAATTTACACCCCAAATTGTAACGTTTGTTCCATGAATCTAATGTTTTTCAGCCTGTGTGCTGCCATCGCAAATAGATTTGATGCATTTGCAAGGGGACCGTTTCTCTTAACTCAATTTCAAATTCTCCTCTGAGGGCCAACCAGCTGGCCCACAATAATTTCATTATTTTTCCGTCCACAGGTTGGTCAGCAAGCCAGGTTCAACCAGCAAAACACATCTGTATTGAGCTGCACACAATACTGTATATGTAAAATTAGCAACTCTAATGAGTTTTATGTGGTACATTAGATAAATATTGATTGATTGTGCATGGCACAGCTGTGTGCTGTTATGTTGTATATTATTGATGCTTTATTTCATAGTGACATGAGAGTGGTATTATTATTAGGTGAATGCGCAGCCTGTCACTGTTTTTCACATGTAGTAAATCAGAATTATTTTTTTGCCATACCTCATTTCACGGCTAAATTCAGTTGTATGGAGTCAATTGAAACCGTGTACAATATTATGAAAATTAGATGAATGGTTGGAGATTTACAGGTCTCGAAATGGAAATGAATTGATTGCTTTGTGGTCTTTCGGACATTACGTCCAATGAGGGTATTTGGTGTCACGTGTCAGGGGGTCGAGCAACATTTTGTTTAATCAAACGATAAGTGGTTTGGAAAATGGATAGGTGCCCTGCGGTTGGCTGGCAACCAGTTCAGGGTCTGCCCCGCCTACTGGCCGAAGACAGCTGGGATAAGGCGCCAGCATGCCCGCGACCCTTGCGAGGATAAACCGATAAGAAAATGGATGGACGGATTCAGAGCAATTTTAGTCACAAATTACACCTTGATTTGAACTCACCTTGTGAATAGATTCTGTGACCACACGGAGGCGACATTTCATTATTTTTCAAACTGGGTGTTGCAGCTCTCGGTCGGTGCGCTCAGTGGCGCAATGGAATTTGTAATTTGGTTTATTCAATCGTTATAAGATATTACACTCCACTTGTAATACAGTATATTTAAAAATAATAACTTAAGCACATAACATGATTAATGATTAACACTTGTACTCCCGCCTTACTGTGTTTCGATCTTCTCCCTGTGCTTGCAGGGGTCCCCAGTTTCCTCCGACTTTTCCAAAATGTCACGTTGATTGAAAAGTAAATTGCTCATATACATAAATCTGAGTGTAAATGGCTGCGATTAACTGGCGACCAATCTAGGGCATAGGCCACATTTGGCCCAAATTCAGCAGGAATAGGCCTGTGTTCACAACTACTGACTGAAGATAAGTGCTATAGAAAATACAATGTCTGCCTACAGTCCCTGAAAATATTGACTCCACAGCTGCAGCTTGGGGTAAAGCTCATCCATCAGGTAGTAAGTGGAAAGAAAACAAACAGAACAGAAACCATTTATTAAGAACAAAAACAGATGGGATATGAACATTTGTAAATTAAATTTGGTCTGTAATCGCGTGTTGAATACATGCTCCCATCCTGATGCACCAAGTACATTATATACATATTCAGCCTCTTAATTACACTTTGTACAACTGAGAAATATTAAACCAGTATCCACAAACGTTTGGGTTAATTATTGCTTTTTAACGTGCCAATATCTTCTTTTAGTTCTAGGCCTACAAAAACTTACTTTATAAAAGAGTCAAACGTTGATTTTTTTAAATCTCTCTTTAAATATAACTCTCAGCAATTACAAGGAAACAAGAAAAGTCTCGAGAGACTTAGACCGTAACATTCATTCAAGAAGTTGTCAGTATTTTAACACAGACTGCAGGCTGTCATTTTAAATATACGGAAGAGGATTAGGTCCACTGAAGAAAAAAAAAAATCTAATCCTCTTCCGTATAAATAAGTACAACTTGTGAGAAAAATGAATTGCATTAGTCAGAAGTACCAAAGTGGGGGCTTCCCTTCATTTTTCCCTTCAACAAAAAACTGTTTCCCCCAGTAAATGTTTAAATAATAACAGATCAACCAAAAGAGTGACAAATGCCCGTTAAACTCTATAAATAATTTTACAAAAGGGTAAAAACGTACCAAGGTTCAGAACAACAAAGTAAAGTGTGAGTACCGAAGAATTGAAATGTTATCGTGGTGGTCTCATAAGGGTGCTTCAGATGTCACAATTATCGCCCGCCCGCCCGCCCGCCCACCCACCCACTGACGCCACTGAAGAAAAAAAAAAAAACAAGGTTGGCATGATTCTCACTTTAATCTCAGAATTCTGACTTTAATCTCAGAATTCTGACTTTAAAGTCAGAATTCTGACTTTTGAATTCCGCCACTGAAGAAAAAAAAAAACAAGGTTGGCATGATTCTCACTTTTATCTCAGAATTCTGACTTTAATCTCAGAATTCTGAGATAAAAGTGAGAATCATGCCAACCTTGTTTTTTTTTTTTTCTTCAGTGGCGTCAGAATTCTCACTTTAAAGTCAGAATTCTGAGATTAAAGTCAGAATTCTGAGATAAAAGTGAGAATCTTGCCAACCTTGTTTTTTTTTTTCTTCAGTGGCGTCAGAATTCTCACTTTAAAGTCAGAATTCTGAGATTAAAGTCAGAATTCTGAGATTAAAGTGAGAATCTTGCCAACCTTGGTTTTTTTTTTCTTCAGTGGCCCTAATCCTCTTCCGTATAAATAAGTACAACTTGTGAGAAAAATGAATTGCATTAGTCAGAAGTACCAAAGTGGGGGCTTCCCTTCATTTTTCCCTTCAACAAAAAACTGTTTCCCCCAGTAAATGTTTAAATAATAACAGATCAACCAAAAGAGTGACAAATGCCCGTTAAACTCTATAAATAATTTTACAAAAGGGTAAAAACGTACCAAGGTTCAGAACAACAAAGTAAAGTGTGAGTACCGAAGAATTGAAATGTTATCGTGGTGGTCTCATAAGGGTGCTTCAGATGTCACAATTATCGCCCGCCCGCCCGCCCACCCACCCACCCACCCACCCACCCACCCAACACACACACACACACACACACACACACACACACACACACACACACACACCAAAGTGGGGGCTTCCCTTCAACAAAAAACTGTTTCCCCCAGTAAATGTTTAAATAATAACAGATCAACCAAAAGAGTGACAAATGCCCGTTAAACTCTATAAATAATTTTACAAAAGGGTAAAAACGTACCAAGGTTCAGAACAACAAAGTAAAGTGTGAGTACCGAAGAATTGAAATGTTATCGTGGTGGTCTCATAAGGGTGCTTCATATGTCACAATTATCGCCCGCCCGCCCACACACACACACACACACACACACACACACACACACACACACACACACACACACACACACATCAGGTCAAGATTCCGCGTGGCCGTGGGAACGTGTCCACTGTTATTTCCTTCATGTGTATGTTTTGACTGATGCCAGAGCTTGTGCTGTGGAGAGAAAGAAAAGGTTAAGTCAAACTTGATTCGGATGCAGACTTTCTAAATGTCAGCCTCCGAGTTACTCCAGAAAGACAAACAACATGACGTGGCTAACGCTGAAAACAACACTGAGGACACTCGAGGGTAATGAGTGTGGACAAAAAACAACAGGTGATGAAGGCCCTTACTGGTGCTACTACACAAACATGAAGTGAGAACCGTCAGTGAGCTGAGGCGGGGTGTTAGGAGATGGCGGGAGGGTTGGGGAAGATGGCGACGGGCTTTTCACTGCAACAAAACACAGCAATATGTTCAACACCACAACATGCCCCCCACCCCACAAAAAAAGGACAGAACATGCTCTGAAAGCTTGAGACTAAATAGTCAAACCACATGCATATCACATCAACAAGAATATAATTCCACTATATTTTCAGTCACTGCATAGTGCAGAATTTTAGTTAGACGAAATATTTCTTCTGAACAAAACTGACAAAAGCATTGACACACACATTAGGTGTTGGGTTGGTTTCCTTAAGTTGGGTGCATGTACGGTGAATCCAGCCAAATGTGAGCATTTTTCCAGTCCTCTGACCAATGTCAGCAAAGGCCTGGATGACAGGACTTTGCTTCCAACTTTGTGGCAACACCTTCAGTGGTAATTGAATTCACAAATGGGGGAAAAATTCCAGGAACACGTGCTCAAATCATAAATGACTCCAATTTCACATTTGCTTCGGTCTACATCTTCACTATGGGTTGGTCCCAGGTGTGCCGATGCTTTTTGTCAATTTTTCTGTCGTGCAGTCGATGATAGCAGCAAATCTTCAACTCCTACTGGCGACTTTTCCATGAACACTTCAGCCACACCGAATGGGCTGTTTTTACCAGTTACACAGATGTGCATTGGCAACTATTGGGCCAGAGGATCACGTGTATCTGAGTGTTCAAGCTCTCAATGTATTTGAAGCTGACTACACATTTGTTTCGCATCTGCATCCCTCGTCCATCTCTGAGATCCCTTTCACGTATTTATCATCTACCGCTTCCAACACTAATCACAGCCATGGATAGGACCTCGGCCCGGAAAACATGAGTGATGGAATGCCGCTTATAGCCATTGAGGGCAGCTGCGACGCTGCGGTCGTGCTGGGCTGAAGTGGTCATTCCAAGTCAAGACAGCAGATACGGTATATTGAAATGGAAAAGTCGTTTCTATCCAGAAATCATCCAAAACTACATTCGTTAGTCTATTTAAGCCCCTACAATGTATCATGCTGTTCATCGACCAGCCAGATTTAGGGATGATAAATGTGAACAATGAGGATGGTAATGAGACAACTAATCTCCACTCATGATTCGACGCCCTCCTCCTCATGTCATCTTCTGTTTGCAGCCTACCTGCCACCAGCTTGCTACGTTTGGAGGCCTCTGCTGCGAGCTCGTAAGAGATATTGATCATCTTCTCTTTCTCTTGGATGGTAATCTCCTCCTCAGTCTCCACTGGGCTTACCGCTACGGTAGGCATCGTGTTCTGCATGCTAGAGATCATGTTACAGTATGTGTTAAATGTACAATAACATGAAAACAAGATTGTGAACGAAATGACAGGCTAAATTCTACGTACAGGAATCACAGGCAAATTGAACAGAGGAACTGAATCTGATGTGAAAAAGTTCAAGCAGAACTCTCCACAGTGAGGAATTTTGTATTTACCTGTTTTTGGCTATGAGAGCTTTGATGCGGTCAACTTTCCTCTGCTTGTCAGCCTCCTGTTCTGGGCTAAGCGCCTCCTCCGGGTCCGACTCCACATAGCGTTCAGGTATCAGCACTTTGTCAGGCACAGACAACTGCAGCAAGCAGCGAGAGAGAGACACGCACGTGTGATGCATCTGTCAAGAATTTCCAAGCATTTTGCTGTGGAGGTTATAAAGCGCGAGAGTGATTCAGCCTTACTTCCCGAACCACATTAAAGCGGTCTGAATTTGAGGCCTCTTTGAGACGTGCGATTTCCTCGGCGGGCGTCTCCTGCTCCCTCACCACCTCTTGCTGCCTGAGTGAGGCCTCGAGCTCCAGGATGTCTGTGCTCATCACATCTTCTCTACGCCTCATTTGAGACTGCAAAATATTCAGAAAAGAACACATTACAAAAAAAAAAAGAAAAAAAAAGAACCGAACATTGATCCGCTGTGCTCGTTTCTGTATCGTACTTGCACATTGCGTGAATGGTTGTCCTTGGTAAACGAATTGCTGCGGGACAGCACGTTCTCTTCGCTGCTACCGCGAATGCGAACGCCCTTTTTCTTCTCCCTAAGAGCACCCTGCTGGTGGCGGCGAATCCTCTCCAGCTGCTCCTCCACGCTCATCCTGGGCCGACCGCTGTCCAGCGCACACAGCTGATGCTCCATGGCGCTGTGAGGACGCTCCTGTTCACCGCAAAATACGCCAATGAGCATGGATGCACATTGTTGAGGGTGAAAAAACAGTTTATAGTTATAAAGCATAATAGTCATGAACAAAACTCTTCAGACAGAACGTCATCACACGATGCATTGGTAGCCCCCTTTTCACTCTCTGCTAATTCCATCAATATTTTGGATAGGGGAAGTCGTATCAGAGCTGTAGCATAGTCAGTTATCTGGTGCTGATGTAGTGTGGATTTAATCATTCATGACTGACGAGAACGCCGCACTCTTTTGTCGCGTGTGCGACACCATCCTGCATACTTGGGCGCTCGTTTGAGACTGCCTTTATTTGCACAAATGCCCTTTCACAATTATACAGTATTTTGTACTGTTTTCAAAGCTTGTTTAAATCTGAATTTATAAGTACTCAACAAATCACACTAAGACTCAAAAGTTTGACTAGTATTGTTGTCATTCATTTATGCGTATTTATGATAGCAGATTATGAATGTGAGTGTGGATGGTTGTTTGTCTCTGTGTGCCCTGCGATTGGCTGGCAACCAATTCAGGGTGTCCCCCGCCTACTGCCCGAAGACAGCTGGGATAGGCTCCGGCACCCCCCGCGACCCTAGTGAGGATAAAGCGGTTCGGAAAATGGATGGATGGATGATAGCAGATTGCCGCAAGTCATGTAAGGGACACCGCAAACTTGGAAGAAGTTGCTTTGGCCAAATGAGACTAAAGTTTATGGCCTAAATGAAAAGGGCAATTTCGGCGGAATGGAAAACTAACATCGCTCATCACCCTCAACACTCTGTGTCCCTACTGTGAAACGGGGCGGTGCCAACATCATGAGGTGGGGTTGCTTACTTTTTCAAAGCACTGAAATTTGGATGATAAAGCAGTTAATTGAGTTGTGTCTCAATACATTTGCTGGCATCATCTATTTCCTGAGCATGTAGTTCAGGTAACAAAAAAATACATACACAGTAATGGTAGCAAATGGGTCTTCAATGTCCACTCATGCAGAACAGAATGAGTGCTTTGGAAGCAACCTGAATGAATGGCTGCTATGCACTGGCACGCTTCTACTGGCACAAGGGTGTGCACTCACAGAACCCGAAGGTCCATTTAAAGCCCGAGCATGAGAGGCTGACAATGTGGAGTTGTTCACTCTGTGCTCCGCGCCACGCTAGAGGGAGCTGCTAAATCTGGATACCATCCAGTGCTCCAGGATGCCGCAGCTACTGTCCAAGGGGCTGCTACCCAAGGGCCTGAGTTGAACTCTTGTGAGGAACTCTCTTACCACTGCAGGCTATATTTTTAACTAGAACAAAGCCTAGACAGTGGGCAGCAGACAATTTACAAAGTCGATCTCTTTTTACATTTCTTTTAAAAGACGGTCTTCGTTTTTCCGAACAGATATGTAGAAACACAGTAGGCACGAAAGGAGGACACACCCTGCCATGTGGCACACTAAATAACACAGTTGGTATATTTGATAGTGGGTGGAAACTATATAAACCGAGCTTCTCATTCATTTTACAAGAGGCTGTTTTGGAGTGGGCTGGTCACACCCAGGCCATGTGTTGAGTGTCCTACTTGCCACGCACAAGCTTTCAACCTTCTGCTTGATGACCAAAGCAGGCAGTTAAGAGCCTATTGTAAATCATCAAGGGGCACGCAGGCTCACAGAGGGGAGGGGGGAAAAAAACAGTATCAGAGCCAAAATGATTCAATATTTTCTATGACTTGTTTTGGTACATACAAAAAAATGCAGGAAATAGACAGTTACCCAGTAACAGTTTAAACATTTTTAGACTTACCATTCTGGAGTCAGGCTTCTTACTCTTCCTTAGGGTAACATATGAGGCGATGGAGGATGATTCAGGCACTGGGGATTTGGTTCGAGGTGGAACAATGCCTACTGTAGGGTAGGACAGCCCTGGTGAGCAGAAGACGAGACAAATAAATGTGTGGCCAAAGTACAAACATCCGAGTTTCAATAATGCAGTAAACTTCTATAAACTCTCTGAACATAGAAAATGTGCAACAACATACAGCTGGTAAACAATTCAATAATGACAAAAATGCAAATAATTCAATAATATTTGGTTTCTAGATTGTACATTCAGTCCAATGTATAAAAGCCAATGGGACACACATCTAAACTGTTGCCGACTTAGCTTGTCATTAGAAGGCCTGACTTTTTTTTTTTTTTATCTTCACTGTCAAGTGCTACTTATGTAAAACCAAAGACGACTGCAAGGAGTGCCAGTAAGATGGACTTGTTTGTTTTTTTTTTTTAGGCCAAATGTCATCTAATTATCATATCAATTGGTTGCTGTCTTTGGCCTTAAGTGTGGTGTGATGCAGCACCGTACCTTTGTTTGCGGGATGGTCAGGTGGGTGTTCAGTCCTGTCCTCTCCATTGCTCTCATCCACTTCAGCTACCGTGGTGAGCTCTGGTTCACTTTTGTACAGTCGGTAGTCTGGCCCCTGTCAATGATTTATAAACAGCTGTTTCAATACCAATTGAGAATGCAAAGGCTTTGTCAAAGTCACAACAAGTTCCAAAGCAAATGAAAATTGTGATTGTCTCCCATGGAATGGCTTCCATGATGGGGACAATTAAGATCCTTGATGCTGCTCTGCGACACAGTCATTTAAAGGTCAATTGTGAAGTAATTTGATAAAATCCCAAATGATGCATCACATAATTCAACAAAATACAGTACATTAAATAAAGCAGGAAAAAATATTTATTTCTTACATCCGAAAAAGTAAACGTTTTCCCAAAGTGCGATCCTGTCGAGCGACAAACCCAAAAGTGTGACATCACTCAGACAAGAATAGCGGGGTTCTCGATGGAAAGTATACAAAACCAGTCAGAAATCTATTAGGAAAGGACATTTTAAACTTATCTGAGGGGGATTTGATGCTGTGCCATGCTGTAAATTGCGTTTGAAATAGTTTGACCTCTCAGTATTACTCAAAAGATGGTTGGCCAAATTTACTTCACTTTTGACCTATAAGCAGTCTTTTATAGAATTTCCAGGAAACAATTCCATGTTCTATCAGACGGACACAATGTTGTGGACACATTCAACCCAGGGTGACCTGCAACCAAAGAGATGACAAGAACAGCTGAAAAAAGAAAGCTGCAACACACTGAGAAATCAAGCTTCCTTAAACTACAACCCCCCTCAAAAAATGGGGTTATGAAATCAAAAGAGGATGGTATCCAACAAAAAATAAGGATCAACTCAAAATAAAAGAGAAAAAAAATCTACACAGCAGGCAGTGACACAGCTGCAGGCAGTCAGCGGGTCAACAAGCTTACGCTGTGTGTGCCATTCTTCTGATTGGTCTTCCTGTCTTCTGGCCTGTGGAGGGATGCTGAGCGAACTCCGGCATGAGGGGGAATTGCGGGGGGGTTGGGCTCATATGACTGGGGCAAAGGTGGCCGTGGGGGTACAGAGTCCTCCTGGGGATTATACAAGGCATGACAGGCAGCAAGGTGACACTGGACGCCGCCATGCACGGGCTGGGTGACCCTCCATCCAGTCCAGGCTCCTTTCATTACCTGACGAGAATGCCGCATTCTTTTGTCGCGTGTGCGACACCATCCTACATACTTGGGCGCTCATTTGAGACTGCCTTTATTTGCACCAATGCCCTTTCACAATTATACAGTATTTTGTACTTGGGTTTTCAAAGCTTGTTTAAATCTGAATTTATAAGTACTCAACAAATCACACTAAGAGTCAAAAGTTTGACTAGTATTGTTGTCTTTTGGAATTACGGTACAGTTGACTCCTGAATACTCAAAGCAGACTTGTATATTGGTGGATTTTTCCCCCCCCACTATTTTAAAATATTTGTTGTTTGTTTTTTGTCTTCTTCGAGTTTACTGAGTTATGCATATGTGAATTATTAGGTATTAAAATGTCAAATGTCATTTTGGTACCATCGTAAACTGGAATGCAATATGCAAATGGTCCATTTGCATATTGCATATACTGCCTGCACCACTTGCTTTAATGTGTTCTTTTCAAAATGGCTCACCTCGGTTTTCTGCATGCTGAGGTTGGGCCCATACAAGGTCATGGAGCCATCAGTGTTCCTCTGCTCTTTATGTTTATTGAGGACCTCCATTACATCTTGGATCCGCCACAGCTCTTTCTGGGTGCGCACGTGCTGCTGGCTGGGAGGTTCAGTCTGTGAAAACAGTGAGAAAATATTAGGCCAGAATTGGGCCCGGCAGATGAGTCAAATTGGGAGCATTATTGACTGAAGAATAAGTGCAGGAAGTTCTACTTTTACTGTCTGTCAGCGGGACAGATTGTGTGACACGGTGCTCGATAAGGAGCTGCCGATGCTCCCTCTTGGCCCTCATTTCCTAATTAGCAAATGAACTGAGTCAGGTTGAGACAAGAATAAACGTGGGAAGACAAAAGACTCCTGCATCACACCACTCATCAATCTTTCCTCTCCGAATTAAGTCTAACGGTGATGATAGTGGACCAGAGATATTTATTTCGCAGAATAAAGCAGTGACGCTTCAGTCAGAAGAATTCTACCTGTGGGCTTCCCATTGCGTCGAGCTGCTCCAGCAAGTTGCTTTTTGCAAGAATGACAGCTGCTTCTAAGTGGTCATACTCGCGCCACGACCGCTCCAGCTCCTGGTTTGGAAAAGACAGACAATGTTTACCACCCCTCCACTCAGAAAAACATATTAGAAAGGATTTAGGATAGCATTGATGGCCTCACAGTTGTGACCCGGGTGAGTTCTCTGCAGGTGCTGAGCAAGCCGCTCTGCAGTAAGTCTCTCTGTTGGATGACACTCTGCATGGCAGCCGAGTCGTCTGAGCCCAATTCTATCTCCTGGCTGGCTGACAGCAGCGCTGTCTCCAAAGTATGCTGCAAGGTAGACACAAGTCATCAATTACAAGATCTGCCGTGTTGATGAGCTATATTTGGAAAAGTTGAACGGTAAAAGAGCAAATCTTATTAGCGGTCGTTAGCGTACATTATACAGTGTTTTTCAAACCCTGTGCGTTCTATCGCCCAGAAAGTAATCGTGTCGTACCCTCCAAAACCGCTAGGGAGCAGCAACAGCTAACCAATTGCCTTGTGTTTCGACCACTAGAGACAAGCGAATTTGTGCTGCATGAATGCAGGACGACAGTGAAACAATAAATATTTGATTTGATTTGACTTTTTATTAGGTCTCCCATAGGAGAAACTTGTCTCGGAGGACAGCCCCTCTGTGCTGCTACATACATTGAGCAAAAACCTTCCACATACAAGCACAACATAATTAGGACAATTACATACAAGACAAGACAGTATACCCTCTACACACATTGGACACTACATTACAGTCATATGCACCCCCCCACCCCCACCACACTCATGTCCTTCCGCTTGTCTGTCTGCCTCCCTCTAATTGTTTATCGATTAAAATGATAGCCTGCGGTATGAATGAGTTTTTATACCGGTTTAATTTGCAGAGAAGAGTCCTATACCTCTTTCCTGAGTTTAGGAGCTCAAATTGGGAGTGTAGCACATGAGAAGGATTGTTTAAAATGTTGTTTGCCTGTTGAATAACGGACTGCACATATATGTCCTGGGGAGCAGGGGTGTGGGGCTGTCCTATTACCTTCCCCGCTGTCTTAACTAGGCTGGTTATCTGAGCCTTAGATTTAACAGTTAGGTTCCCAAACCAACTGGTTATTCCGAAGTGCAGGACTGATTCGATGATTGCTCTATAAAAGATTAACAGAATGCGTCTGCCAACTCCAAAAATCCTGAGACGTCGCAAAAAATGAAGGCGCTGATGGATCTTCGAACAGACCTTTGATACATGTGTCTGCCAGTTAAGCCCGCAATCTATGTAAATCCCCAAGTATTTGTAAGAGGAGACCTGTCTGATGTTTGCGCCATTTATAAAGATGGGGCTGTGGTCTCCAATTGATTTAAGGTCAAACACCATTTCCTCAGTTTTTTGCACATTTAGGCTTAGATGGTGCTCGTTACACCAGTCAACAAAATTGTCAATCCCATCACAGTGGCTACTAATGCCAGAGTCCCTCGTGAGCAGACTTAGGAGGACAGATATGAAAGATTGTAAAATACTTTTTCTTTGTGCTCATTTGATTCCAATTCAAGCTGTTATAACGTCATTCTTCAATGTTAAAAACGGTTATAGTAACAATATAACACGTTCATTGTTAAAATAAGCACGTTTTTTTTTTTCACATTTTCAGCTAGTGGTGTGCCGTGAGATATTTTTCAATTAAAGATGTGTGTCTTGGCTCAAAAAAGTTTGAAAAACAATGCATTTACATGTACGTTACAATACAAGCGATGTGTTGACATATCTAGTTCAGTGCATATTTAGAACAATGTACATTTGCTACTCAACAAGGAGACACTGCTCACACGTGCATTTCAATGGGATGAATATGCAACAGTATGAAATTGTTGATTTTACATGTTACACCTTTTTGCATGTCATTCATTCACTGATCACTAATGAAAGGTTTGCTGGCATTTATTCTAACTTGGATGAATTTGTCCTCCAAAGTCATGTCGTTTCATCTCTTCCACTCCACGCAGACCAAATAGAACATATGGTCCCAAACGTCAAGGGCGTTGCATAAATTCACGTTTGGAAATTTTTTTTCATTCCCCAATTTTGTTCAAATAAAAGCATCGCATTGAAATAATTCCACTGCTCTCTATTTGCCTTGATGCTGTGCCTTAAATATTGGAAAAAAAATCGACAGAACCTTCTCTTTCTTTCACCAGGGGGGAAAAAAAAGCCATATCGAGTCATTCAGCGGTCAGTCACCTTTTCTCTGTACAGTTGCTGAAGGTTGTCCTCGTGTGTCCTCACCACTTTATCCTGCTCACACAATCGGCTAAGTTTGGTCTAAGGAGAAAACGATACAAAGGTCGTGACCCTTCATGTGTCGCCGAACACGGCACATCATTCGGGAGTAAAAGTGAGCATACATCAATGTCCCCCTTTTCTGGCATGTAGGTGTGTTCTTTAGGGTCTTCTGGACTTAGCTGTGAAGTAAACCAGAACATTAGTCACAGTCTTATCATGCAGGAGGCAATCTTGTCTAAAACTCCAATGTAGCATTATTAGTCGTCTCATTGGGCCATATATTTTTAGAGTTTCAGAATTTTAGTGAATCGGACATTACCAATTGAATAACGGTGAACATTTTGCAGTTGTGCAACTCTTATGAGAGCCATTTGTCTCCCTCAGCACAACACAGCAGTGGTTTATTAGCATCACACGGCAATGGCATGTTGAAAAATCCTAATGATCAAACCGCAAAGACAGCGTTGATCCAAGCAATACATTTGTCTTCTTTGCTTGGTGCTTGGACGGTATTATCTCTACAAACAGGTGTGACAACTGTTTGGTCAGAAATAAATCCCAAGGAGAGTTAAATAAAGCTCTCATTCATTGGTATCATTCATTCACTATCTCGCGTAAAAAAGGACAATTTTCTATTTACATTTAGTTCCAACTATCAAGAGCTCATTTAAACTCTCGCAGACATTGAGAAGATCATAAATTTGTCATGTCAAATGACAAGAGCGGTCCAAATAATCCACTGTGCTGGCTGAGGGAGTTCAAACACCAAAATACCCACAGTACTGCATTTCAAATCGACTCCACGCTAACATTTCCAGTCAAGTAATTCACAGTTCTCACTTGTTTGGATCGCGCGCGGCAGATCAACCAGGATGTGAGAATATACCTCGCAGAACATGCAGACTGTCACATGAAGTGGCGGGTTGCAGGGTGACAAGTGTGACAAATTGCTCGCAGCTGAACAGGTGACAATGCAGCTGTTGGCTAGGCCAATATACGAATGAATGCAAACTTGGTGAGCGACAGGGTGCCGGGGCACTGTGTAGCTGTGGTGATCAGCCCTCCCAGTCTCTTTGGACACGCCCACATAGCGAGACCGATGATTGTTCCCCCGACCCCACCCTCCCCTCCCCATAACAGGGAATTCTAAATTTAACAGTAAACGGCCCACACATATTTCTGACTATGGGGAAGACCACATTGTACTTCTCTTTCCAAAGCCATGTTCTTATTGCCATGACTTCTCAACATGACAACAGTCAAAGCAACGAATGGGTTGGCACTGGCAGAACAACATAATACAAGGAGACCAGTCTTCATATGTCATGAAGTCTTCGACACTTAAGGCAGAGTGTTACGAAAGACTAAACAAACAAACAAATAAAAAAACAAAACAATCAAAAACAGCCAACGTGAGTGGATGAGGCGGAGTAAAGCCTTAAGTCGGCCTTACTTGCTGGTAAAGTTGAGGCCTCGGGGCCGAGTTCTCAATCAAAGTGTGAGTCATGACGATTAAAGGGTCATTTTCCTTCATCTAGTCCAACATGAAGAGGAGCAGTGAAGTCAGTTTACAGCAGTGCTGCACTTCAAACACAACACTTACAAAGCCCTTGGTTGCTCTATACCATCATATACGCATTCGCATAGACATGTTCATCCAAAATGGACACAGCACGACAAAATGAAGCTTACCAACAGGAAGACATTCTTCCAATGCAGAAGTGAAGCCGACAATGAGCGACAGTAAATATCTGCACATCTATGTCACAATAGGCTTGAATGCATCATTCAAATTATTTTAGATGTAGCTTTGCCAAAAATAGATTCTCCTTGTTTTCACGCATGTCCGGTTATACTGCAGGTATATGAGCAAATAACCAATAAACTCAATTTTTTTTTAATGCCCTGTTTATAACACCATGTTTCTCAAGGCAATTTATGTATTTCAGCGTCATATTTGTCTGACAATAAATTAACAGGGCCACCACATATAGCTGAGTAAACTCCATTACTATAGACATGATCGTGTGTATACAGCCATAATAAAGTGCAGACAGTGTTATCAAATTAATCATAGCAGGTTTATCTTAATCTATCTCTCTCTCTCTATATATATATATATAGAGAGAGAGAGAGAGAGAGAGAGAGAGAGAGAGAGAGAGAGAGAGAGAGAGAGAGAGATTAAATAATACATTTTAAAAAACATTTAAAAAGCAAGGGCCAGGCAACCATGCATTACCCCACCTGATTGTCCAAATACATTAGAGTCCTTTGGAGATGATGGGACAGAGCATCGTTCTAGTGTGCGCAGCAGCAGCAAGAAGAAGACGAAGAAGAAGAAGAATATGGAGACCAAATGAGGGGCATTCTGTATTCCTTTTTTCGCGCACATTTTCAAGGATGTCATCATGTACACAGAGGTAGAAGAACGTTGAGACAGGGTATACGCTCCAGAAGAAATTGACACCCGACAGCTGGGCTGAGCTCGTGTCCCAGCAGTTTGAACTGGCTGGAACATTTAGTCTGAAGTGATGGCAGACCCTCATCCCATACCCTGCTGACCTAAAATATCCAAATCTCTACTCTGACATCTTAAAAGAGGGAATCCTGATTTAACTGTCTTACACGTACGTGGCAGTCACCCAAACCACTTGAAGCTTGCCAATGGTTTTAAGTTTCGTTCACTGCTAACATCTGTCTGGACTCTTTAGAGAACAATTATCGACTGCTAACCCACTAAAATGAATCTAATGTTTGATTAGATTTTGAAGCGGAGTAGCTGATGTCCCCCGTTAACAGACCTTGTTGTACATCAGGATATTTGGCTGAGGTGGGAGATGGATGGCATACACACCACACAATAACCAACATGCCTCCAGAGGAATATCTTTGGGTCGGAGGAGGGGGTGGGGTCGGGGGGCTGACCTTTGGGTTGTCGCCATCCATGTTAAGTTGCGTAAGCTGTGCGAGAGTGTGCTCCCGGACACTGTTTAGCACTGCCTGCTGCCGACGCAGCTTTATCAGAAGCAAAGTCAGTTCCTCAGGCTGCAAAGGAGGTGAGGTTGCGGGACGCGTACAGCCATTATCAAGCAGGGACACCGTAGTGGGAGGAGGAAAAAGGAGAGAACACACCAGGATAGGAGATGCATCAATGCTCCCAGCTAGTGAGTTTTCATGCAGATCACAACAGTGAGATTAGCCAAGGTGTTGGCAGCATGCAAACTCCCAACTTGCACTCGAGAGAGAGGAGCCGTTTAGCATCGATAACGGAAAGCAGCTCCACTAGCTACACTGACTTTGACATACATTCCTGAGCTGGCTTAGCGAGTTGAGACTGACAGCGTTTTTAAATCACTGCTGGCGCAAAGCGACTCTGAAGAGCATCTAAAGTCGGCAGAGACTTCATCCGATCACTTGCAGAAAGGAAAACTGACTTTGACTCCATCTTTGTTTTGTCACAAGGTCATCTTGGACACAAGTCACAGTCAGTCAAGGAAGGGTATAATTGTTTCGACAACCCATCACATTTGAGAATATGGCATCGTAATGCATTTTGACAACTTACTCACACATAGCTAACAGACTAATTAAATCCACAGTAAGACTTACACTTTTGCCTTGGAGGGACTGAGCAGTGATCGTCTGGACTGGAATTCCTACAGGCATTGACCTCCTATCAGGTGGATAGGCATACTGAAAGAGACGGGCAACACATTCATTTTCACAATTATTGTCATATTTGGGGGAAAAACATTTACAGTGAAATCAAGTAAATTTAGATCCAGAATTTCTTCTGTACAACAAGGATGCAAAAAAAAAGCACACAAAAAAACCCCATCCCTTGCGAACATTAGAGGAAGTCTCATCGGATGAAATTTAAGTATGAACATCTAATTATGAAATTTCCTAGACAGACTAATGGGAGGAAAAAAATAATATTGTCCTCTTTTTGCCTCAACTGTTTAATGATGATGGTCAAACAATTCCAAACATTCGACATCTCATTATTGACTATACACTGTGTGTGTGTGTGTGTGAGAGAGAGAGAGAGAGAGAGAGAGAGAGAGATAGTTTTCAAACACAGTGATCACTTGAAATTGTGACATCTTCTGTGACATCAAATTCTAATTTACTGTGAGCACGCCTGGAAGAAGATCTACTACAAACAGGGTAGTATATATCAGAAACTGTTCACTGCAAAAAAATAAAAAATAATAATAATAATGAACTCACGGTGCGGAAACAACCCTTGTGGAGAGAATAAACGGTAATTAAAAGTTTTGCTACACATGTCAACACCTCATTCAGTTCTTGACCAACCTTTGGGATTTGGTGCCTGTGCCGCCTGTCCATACTCATGTCCCTTTGGTAGATAGGGGAAGCGATCTCAGACCGGGCACTGCTCATGTTGCATGATCGCGGCTGAGAGTAACCGCCATACATTGATAGTGAACCGTGGGAAGGCGAAGGTGGGATGGAGTAGGTCGGCGCAGCATGCTCTGAAAGGTTGATCATGGTTTTGGGGCTGGCCATGTGGCCATACATCCCCGGCGGTCTGGCGTCGGCCTGTCGTTGCTGCCACTCATAGAGCTGCCACATGGTGTCCGAGCGCATGGAGTGGCACTTGTCAGCCATCGCGGGCCCCAAGGTTTCGTCGTACAACGATGGCGACATGCTGCAGATGCTGTCCCGTTGTGCCACGCTATTTCTGGGCATGCTGCGGTAACCGTCGCCATAATGAGGCACATGGGGCATCCGATGGTTTGGCATTTTTCTAGGGAGTGTCTGGTACGACGCGATGCTGCGGAAGGAAAATAAGTGGTCAAATCCTGAACTAACATGTTGCATTGATTCAATCAGAAAACATACTTTTTTTTCCTTTTAGTCATAGCAATAAACCAAAACAAATAGAGCCGTTTTCGTTCATAGACATAAATAATCAGGATCCTAAAATAAAAACACGAAATGCATCACTTGCTTTTTATGGTAGCTGTAGTTAATTTAAGATTGAGATTAAAACCATACTTTGTTTTATAGTAAATGCATAGTTAAGTGGGAGGCCCCAATACAAAAAACCACGAAAAAAAAACCACACTCTTGGTCTCTTGGAAAAGAAAGCAAACTACACTCATCACAGCCAAATGGCCTCCCAGAATATTAGAAGAGTAATCATTGCAATATAATAGATGAGGTGTGACTCAGTCACTGAGCCATGTAGTGAATTAGGATGCGCCGATTCAGAGTGGCTTCAGCTTCTTCAAAGCAAAAACAAATAAATACAGTGAATAACCACAGAGAAATCCGTGACAGAAAGTAAACCGACGAGTGCATATTTTCCATCTGACGTCTATCACTTCTCTGTAATGAACTGAGAGCTGTTTGCATGCAGCCTATCTGCAGATAGCTTCAATATTCACTGACAATGATTCATCTTGTTCAGAGGTCTGTTGGCGGTTATTATTGACAACCAAATGAACTGCAGATGACATATCTCTTCCTTTTGGCTCGTAACCATCTCAGGTTAATGGAATTTGACTGACCTGTAGCCAACAAAGTTTTGTGTTTCCATGTGCATTTAGTCAGTAAACAGAAACCCGAAAGAACACCACTGCACTGACATGCTACACTTTTCCAGAGACAACAAAAAACATGGGTTCAAAGAGAGTACAGCTGGCAATAAGAGAGTTTCCATTCAAGCTTCCTGTCAAAACTCGGCATTTTTGCATACTGCTCTGTAACACTTAATGAGATTAAAGAAGGCCTGGGCATCTTAGAAACGATTCAATGTTCCAGAGGGCGTGCCTTTTAAAAACCATCACTTATCGGAACTGATTTTCAAATATGACAATAAGCACTGATATATATAGACAGTGGGAAGACATATGGTGAAAAACATTTGCAAATGTTCGACCGGGTGCATTTGGTTACCATTTTATTGAACGACATCCACCCAATCAGCACGATATTAATACAACTAAATGACACAAACCTCCTGGTGTCATCATCCGGGGCGCGTCCTCTTTGCGTGCGGTGAACCCACTGCTCCAGTTGCTGCATCGAGCTTGTCCTACTCAAAGTCCGTTCCGGCTCGTAGTTTGAACTTCGCTGTGGGGGAACTCCAGTGTTGTCAGATGGCCTGGGTTCACCAGCTCTGTTGACTTGGGGGCTCTGGTGTGAGCCATCAATCTCTGTCGGGCTGCGTGGCATCGCGAGCTTGACCGTGATCGCTGGTGCTTGGGCTGGCTGCATTTTGATACTGTTGATCTTGGTGAGGGGGCGATTGGGGTCGGCGCCATCTTTCTTGAAGCCATAGCGCTTGGCATCTCGTTGCTTCCTGTCCTCTTCCGGCATATGCTCGCGGTCCGCCTCCCGGTTGCGCTCGTTGTTCTCAATTTCGGGCTGCGTTAATGGTGGCCTGTGATTGGCCACGTGATTAACCTCCTGAGGGCCACACTGTTCCACTTTTAGTTTGTCCAACCTGATCATGACAAAGGAACAAATACAAATGAACTTGTGTCGCACTAACACGTGCTATTGATAAGGCATCTGCATTTCCAGTGTTTCCCAACTTTTAGTGATCCAAGGCACCCATTTTACATGAGAAAAATCTCACAGCACACCACCATAGAAAATGTCACAAAAAATATGAAATACTAAAAGGATGATGCGCTCGTCTAAATTTACTCACAGGGCACTTTGCTATTGCTTTGAAACAACGAGAAAGCATGAAGATGAGCTGCACAATACACAATATTCCAGCTGCCAGAGGACACCAGGTATGTAAACTGAAATGTGATACTGTATCTCCAGGGGGAAAGAAAAAAAACCCCGCCTCTGCCAGGGCATGTCTAAAAGGTGGTGCTCAGCAGCTAGAAATCCATTTGCAGTTCACCACAAATCTCTACTTCATTGGGAGGTCTCTGGAGGTAATTGACACCACCGCTCCTTGGCCTTAGATGGACTCAAGGTCATCGCTTCAACGATGAGCAAATTCCTCTTATCAGACCGGTTTACCGGGTCAGCAACAAAAGCATTTGGAGGGGCATTTCCTTCCGAGATTGCGCTTGAACCCATTTTAAGAGCTACCACGGTTGCGCCTCATCTCTTATAAAGCCTTAACCTACCTACCTGAGATCACATGGAGCCCATAAAAAAAAAAAAAAACAATTCTAAAAGTGCAGCAATCGTGCACTTCTGCACTTACCACACATTAGTGGTGCTATACTTGACTGCCTTTTAGCAGCATTACACTTTTCTCTGCGCCATGTGGTGGATTTTAGGCTCAGCAGCACAGCGTAGCTACAAAGCACTTCATCATTACGCCTCTGCTCACCCATGCTTAAAGGGCATTACACGGGCAGGCAGCTGAATAACATTTAACACAAAATGGCATTTAACACAAAATGGCAAAGACTATCATCGCTACTGATGAAAGCTGTGCCCAGTGTTAGATGTACTGCTCACTGTGTTCATAGGCCTAAAGCAAACAACATTTGTTTGCACGCTACCCATCAAATGACATCGCCCATATAGTTAAGTGGCCTTCAAGGTCAAAGCTTCTTCACCAAACACAGAAAATAGAAAAGCCAAATGTCGGTGGTGAACGGTTGCCAACCATCTTACATTAAGATTTCAGCACACGTGCGTGACACTAAAATGAAGGACTACTCCAAAGGGACAAAATGGGCAGTTTGGAATGTGTAGCGCAATCACCGATGACTTACAAACCTTTTGACAGGGTCGGAATGCACAAGCGCGGCATCCGTCATCACTTTCATCCAGGACTCCATGTCTTTGGCTGTGTCCGAGCAAAAGTAGTATGTTCGCATGTTGGGATGTGTCGCCTGCATGACAAGATTTCTGAAAGAGACAACTGGGAATTTGAAAATGCCGCACTTACAAGATTAGAGCAGCAGATTTGCTAAAAATCATACTTACCGCGTCGTGAATTTTATTGCAGACATGTTGCCACATGCTTCAAATGATGCCTCCCAGCCAGCAAAGCAAAACATTCAGGTGTGACAGAGAAATAGAATAGTTATCGGACAACCCCCAATACCCTGTTTGCCAGTTTCTGAAAAAAAATACCCCAATTACCCAAAACACGACGCGGAAGATTTAGAGCAAAGAAACGGCAGCTGGTCATGTCCTGCTCTTGCCCCTCGTTACCACAATTGCCTCTCTTAACGCATGTGAAGGTTGGAAAAGAAGTGGGCTGACTCCTTGCTGTATGTGTCTTAGTTGTGCTTGGTAGGAATACTTGTTGACTTTCAGGGTTTAGGAAGGACCCAAAATCCTAACCGTACACGCTACTGTGAACCTATTTCATGTGACCACTGCTCTGCAGCAACGCAGATTTCCGTATACTGTATCTTAATGTTTCGGCTTGCGATGGACATTGCATTATTGCTCTTCAAATGTCAATGAAAAAGAAAGGACTTGCTGCCACTTTGTGGATAAAAGCAATCATAGCAAAGTACATTTTGGAGGGGCCTTTCTTAATGTTTTGCTTCTCCTCAGAAATGTGTTTGTTTGCCTCAAACCCTCATTCATTGTTTGATGGTTGAAAGCACTGACCTTGAAGGCGTACTTTCTGGTGACGTGATCATCAACAGACAGCATGGATATATGAAAGCTTGGAAGCAGGATGCTGCCAAGTATCCCTTCCTCTTTTTCATCTGCAAGGCAAAAAAAAAAAAAAAGGCCGCTTTTAAACAAGGTGGAAGAATGGGGATTTGGATCAATTTAAGGGGGACACAAATTTACCCAGTGGTCACATTGCAGTTACATTCTGCAGGTTGAGAAAAAGATGAGCATTGATTCAAAGTTCCACACTGCTCTAATCCTCATTAAGTTTGCAGACGTGGCTCCATATTGACGCTGGAGCGCTCTCCGAAGGGGGGATTAACATTGAGTTGCGCGTTTTAAGCAAGAACCTAAACTCCCATCTTGATACTTGCAATACCTCTGCAAACAGCAGAACGCGCGCAGGAAAGTAAAACATCAGCACATCCGAGTTGTCATTTTCTTGGCATGTTTTATAAATCACCTTAAGTGACCTGGGAAATGTATTTGTCGAACAGTGTTTTTTTTGTGTTTTTTTTCAAAGATGGGGAAAAAAATACCATCTGAAATTGTGAATGATGATTTTTGTAAAACAATTGATCTCTGGTTGATTTATGGTGATGTACAAACATTCAGAGCGTATTCGACAATAGGAGTAAATCAAATTTCTTTTCATCACACAAGGGCATACAATTACTGGCCATACGCCGATACTGTGCAAGATCGAATGTCAAGTTTAATTGGTTGATAAACACGATCGAGAGCTGTTGGTTTTAGTTTGATGATAGGAGAGATCCTGACCACACTTCCTCCCCTCTCTCTGCTGATGGATACAATTTCTCAACATGCCCATCTGTGTAAATCCTTTGGGGCCGGTGCTTCTGTCTATGGCTTTTGTCAGTCAGTGGGCGGAATGAAGGCAATGGCACTGTCAGACAGCAGAAACAACACAGACTCGATGTCATCCTGATTAGTGGAATGAGCGGGTCTGCATTAATTGAGAAAGCAGAATCAGCAACACCGGAATAGGAGATTCTGTGAATCTGCTGCCTAACAGCAATTCGGCAACATACGAGCTGGGGAAAAAAGGGATTTCATAGAACAACTAATACAGACTTAAACAAGTAATCGATATAAATTAATCTATATCAAAAAATTAATATTTTAGTATGAAAGACGAGGCTTATGCTAAAATAAAGCCAAACAAACTATTCATAAATATAAAAGGCAGTTTATTTATCTTCTTGGAGTTAGTAACTTTCATGTGGACTACACCTAAGCACTGAACTTAACTAGACACAATACAATCACTTGTTCCGAAAGTGTCAATATTTCAGACATTCCAATCCTGTGTAATAATGGTGACGCATTATCAGCCTGAACATCTTTTCCACCAACGGCTTGGGGGCAGAAATAGTCACAACGAGAACCATCAATCTGGATCTAAATCCATCGGTTGGATCGGAATGCTGCTAAAAAGGAACAGTCTTATCAAAATCTAATATTGGCAGAGATAGGGTGGATGCTTTTGGTTGCTTGTTGAATTACAAGAGCGTATGTAGATGTCGTCGGGAAAATTTAAGGATTCATGACAGAGGAACCGCAGTGTGAGAGGAGCCTGCCTGATTCCTGGAAACTCGTTTCACAACTCTAAATCGGTGTGAAAGCCATTTTCCAGCTTAGCTCCTTTTGTCAAAACCATGTTTGGAAGGCATAATCCAAGGCATGTTTCTTATATAGCCATTCCAATGGTCTCTTTGGATCTTGTACAAGCACAGGGATTGAGTCCAGCTAAACAGAAGTGGCCCGGGGCATGGCTTAAGGAGAGACTGCAGGGCACACTTGCTGCAAGCAGTAGCATTGAAAGATGTGTTTAGTTGGAATGACTCACCTCTGTAATAGAAGAGACACAAGTCTGACAGCACAAACCACCTCTTTTTCCACAGCTTCATTCCGGTGCTGTCCTGCAAAGACACCAGAAGAGTCAGAGACATAGTTAGCTCCCCAAAAAAAAAGATGAATTCAATTGGAGAGAGCATTTAAGGTTCTCACTTAATTATGATGGGATATGACTCGGCATTTGACTACATTTTTCTTGAGTGAAAGTGGAAAATGAATGGTTTTTAAAACATTGTTTTGTTTTTAATAGAGAGAATTTTTCACCGAATGGTCTAAAATCCTGTTTCAACGCAATAGATGTTGAGCAGAAGAATAGTGCCTGGAGTGTTGCCATAGCAGTGGTTTAGGTTGGTAGGTGAAATTAAAGATAAGTCTTTCAGTACAACAATGAAAGACTTTTCAAAAGAAATTAGTCAAAGTCTCGACAAGATATTGAACAATGTGCTCCGTCAACCTGTTCTCAAAATGTTCCAGCAGAAGCTTGAGACAATGATCAGACCTTAACTCAGGGGTGTCAAACTAATTTTTTGTCGAGGGCCGCTTCGGAGTTGCGGCTTCCCTTGGAGGGCCGATGTAAAATCTCAACGATATTTCCTACCCATGACAATTTGACATTTCGGTACAGATTTCAGCAAGGATCATGAAGGTTGAAACAGAAGATTTGCTCCCGCGGGCCACATAAAATGACGTGGCGGATCGGATCTGGGCCCGGGCCTTGACTTTGACAACAGTGCCTTAACTGGACTGAATTCAAAAATAAGTATTTCACTGTGCCCTCAAAGGGACATTTACCAATGAATTCGCTGAAGGTTTTAGATGTTTTCTTCAACTGACTTAAAAAGGACTTCAATTGATTCTCAGTTTCACAGAGGCAGGAAAATACGCGAAAATCCAGCTTTTATTCAGCGTCCTGGAGTTTTTGAGTTTGTGCTTGATCTCCATCACCCTGATTGAGCTCCTAAAGAAACAGCAGCTGGCAGCACAACCAAAGGAAGCCTTCGTGCATTGAAGGGATGCGGCCGGGAGGCTGCAATCAAAGCTAAATGAGTCTGCCACTGACGCCTGAGAGCCCTTTCTGGCAAACGAGCGCCTCGAGCATCCCCTTTTCACCTCCGCTGCTGCAAGCAGGAGCCTTGATGAAGGACCGCTATTCAAACAGTGCTTATGTAGCCCTAAGCAGCAAAAGCGGACTAATAAATCCGATTTTCGATGGCATCAAATACATATCTTTTACCTGATAATGTATTATGCATATAAAAAGTCTACCCCCCCCCCACCCCGTTCAAATACCATGTTTTGGTTGAAAAATGATTTCAAAACTATTCACTTGATCTATAACCTATCCAACATAACTGAAAAATTAAAAAAACAAACCTTTGAGAGGGAAAGTAAAAAATAACTGACAATGTCGTTGCAAAGGTGTGAACATGTTCTAACTAAGTATGTGGCTGTGCTCAGAATTTCGCAATCGCATTCAAACACGTGTTTAACTGATGTCAGAACACACCCGCCACTATTTAAATGATGTTTTCATGCAACAAAAATTTTGAACTGTGGTGTGTCTTTCTATCGCCAGTGTAAATCTGAAAGGGAATACTCTGCTGATTTTTTATGACTTTTCCAACATTTCTCTATCGAGCAATAAAAACAAAGCTCCAAGGCCATTATGGTGCAGTTTTTGCAAAAGACCATGAAAACGTTACTTCTAAATGAACACCATCAGAATCAGTGCACAGGAAATAACTCGCACAAACAAAAGTGCTTTGTTTACCTGCTTATAGAGCCAGTCCCTCTTTATAACGGGAGCGCTGGGATTCCTCCTAATAGAATTTGATCTCTTTCCAAAATTATGAAGTTTTTTAGGCAGTCGTGATGCCTACAAATGCAATGCATATGTCAGCTGTTATTTTCCAAAAAGACAGTGTTAAAAGACATCAAAATTTCACCTCGTTATATTTTCTGGTCAGAGTTGCCCCATCATGTATTTTACTCACCCATGCTGCCGCGCCGGATTGGTTTGCGGCACAGTCCGAGCCGCCCGTGTTGTTGGAGGCCTCGCTCATGGTGCTTCTTGGCTGTTCCTTCTTTTCATTCACTGGCACTTTGCCGGCAGATCTAAACGTGCGCACAAGCCAAGCAAAAGCACGTGAGGCCAACGTTGCAACCCCAGTAAAAAGGTTGAGAATAGAAGCAGGGCGGCCTCGATTGTCTAATGACCCATCAGCCCACTAGAATGCAAACTTTTGTGATGAGATCTCAGCTTAGAACAAAAAATAAAGCCAATTCCACCAACGGTCACTTGAGGAAAAAAAAAATTCAAGTGGTTTGAGAATGCTGACGTACCAAAATCCATTCCGTAGTTGAGGTAAATCACACCAGAATGCCTGTTATATGAATCTCATCGCACTTTCAGAAAGCCTGTCATCGGGTTGAAAGCCATGTAAATCAAGTTGTGTCTGGCCCATGGGGATGTCCTACATTCTTTAGGTGGGGAACAACGTTGTAATCTCGTGGAAACATGACACCACAGTGCAGCAGAAGCACTGCAACGCTGACAGCGGTTTGGGTCGGCGACTTCGTACGCTGCTAACTCCGTTTCATAAGACAAACTTGCTCATTTGATGCTGGTGACCCCAAAGTCTTCCCATTACATGGCATCATGCATGAAAAGGAGCCGAGGAATACTTTTCCATTCATCCCATCGCTGATTTCCCAGGTTACACAGTAGCCCGAGACTATTACAGGGGCAAAGACACTCGGAATCCATGCTGTCATTGTCAAGGTGCACACACAAGGAGACTACAACATGGAATGACATTGTCTCGGTTAAAAAAAACAAACAATTAAATTAAAAATAAACAAATAAATGCAGGCACCACCCACACGATACTTAATCTCATGCAGCACGACAACGTGTTTAACACGGACAAGTACAGATTCAAAACAATCAAAAAAGTAAAAGTTACCGTTTGGCTTTGTTCGTCACAAGATGCTTTTTTTTTCATTAAAAAGATGACAACCACTTCATGACCACTCATTTCGATTACTCTTTAGTATCAAAAGATTGCTGTGTCAGGGTACTGAATAATAAATTGAGTTCTATTCAGAGTTGAAGTCCTGTGATGGGCAAAGCAGCTGACTAATGCTCCTTTGAATCACAGTGGACACAATTTCCAACCCGAAAATAATTTCCTGTGAAAAGTGATGAGTGGCCACTGAGGTTTGCCTCCTCGGGTTAATGAGCTCAGAGGATTTGCTGCACTAGCAGTGAAAAATGACCCACAATCAATGATGTGTCAACTGACCATAAAAACACAGCGGAAGGGCCATCAAGGGAAGAGGCGCTGTGAAATGTATTTTATTCATGTATTTAAAAACAACAAAAGGGAAAAAGACTTATGTAGATGATTACGTTTTTCTCCTATCGTTAAGAACTTTAGATGTTTACTTTTTAAATCTTTAGAATGTGGCATGCTAATAATGATGTTTCTTTCTTTTGGCTCGTGCTAGTGCTAGTTCCGGGCCAGTGCCCAGGTTAGCAAAAGTTCCACCACCGAAATTGGCTCTAGCTCGTAGCTTGAAACTGGTGCCTAAGATGGTCGCAATTATTTGTTGTCCCAGATGCTACGTCAAGGGGCAGTGGGCGGGCTTATCATGACGATCGCAGATGACTCCCTGGACACACGGAAGTTTTACATTAACTGTTGAGCGGTGAACCCCGGTATGATTGTGTCCCAATCAAAAGAGCGATCACGGATGTGCCCAGATAGCATGCTATCTCCGACTCGCAGCCAGCCTCGTGATCATCTACAATGATTAGGAAGTGTTTGCTGATTGCATGTCCCTGACTATTATATATATTCCATACAAGTATAATCGATGCCTAGCAGATGCTAATCGCGCATTATTATTATTATTAATAGCGCAGGCGCTTGTGGGTAAATGTCGACATAAGCAGTGACGTTTGGATGGTTTACGATGACGTGATTACGTAGCTCCTACTTGGCTCTTTGCTGGTGGAAACACATTCTTCGTTAGAACTTGTTGAGCACCAACTAAGCACAGCATTGGGCCCGGCGCCGAACGAGCACCAAGTTTGTTTTGGTGGAAAAGGGGTATTTGATGCTCATTTCCCATCAGCTTCTTGTGTCGTGCTTCGTAGATAATAGTTTAGGCCACCATAATCAATCACAATGCAGTGAAATATAAACTTTCTGGTGTTGTATGATTGCTGGTAGATGGTGAGGAAACGATTTCTTAACATCACTCACAGGAGCTACAGTGTACATATTTTTATTACAGTGGACTGAGCACAACTGAAAGCATTAAAGTACAGTGGGACTCCCAAAATTAACAAAAGAGAGTTCGGTTTGTTTGTTTTTTTTTTTGCTTTTATGTGTGGTGCCTCCATAGAATGGTAACATCGAATGGAAATTTTAGAGAATAACAGAACTGACTGTACACGAGAGAGTATAGCAGCACTAACATGTGAAGCCATCTTCCCTTGTTTTTGCCACTGTGTCAGTTTATGGCCATTAAAATTGTTTTATAAATAGAGAGCACTGGACTTCCATTGACATTTAGAAGGTTCAGATATAAGAGTTTGGGATTTGTCCCATGCTGAAGTCAAGAGCCATATGTACAAAGTATTATTCTGACCGCCTGTTTTCTTTAAAGTGCCATTTTGAGGGTTTGTGTTGGAGATCCTTTCTCTCCGATTCAATTCCATCGTGGTTAAGATTATGACTTTTGAAGAAGGTAATGGTTGGAGCAAAACAGAACTACACAGCAGCCATGATTGTGTACCGTAACGTCATTCCCTAGCATTTCCTTCATCTCAAACATGAGGCATGTTGCATACGCAGGCTTCTTTTTAAATGTACTTTAAGTCACATACATGCATGCCATTCACAAAGGCGAAAAAAGATGTCTCACTCCTACACGGGTTAGTGTTACAGTGTAATTTATGAATATGACAAATGCTCTGCTTAAAGGATGGAACAAGCTCACTGACTACTTTCTTTGCGTCCCCGCACTGAGCGTTCTGCTACTTTTTCCAGAAAACCTCCAAACCTTACTAGGTTAAGTAAGGCGTAGGTCAATTTTGCATCTCTTTCAAAAACAAACCGCAAATGACCCCCCAAAAAAATCATCTTATCGTTTGCCCAAAATAAATGAAACAAGCAGCGTTAGAAGCACTGGGACTTTAAATCTTTCTGAGAATCTTCCAACTGTAAAGACAGAAAGCCAAATGAGAGTGTGATGAAAAGCAGATTGCGCTATTGAAACCGTGTGCTTTAAACTGCCCTGCTGCTGTGCGGCCTGTCATTAACAAAGCAAACTATCACTTATGCCCACGAGGCTCGTTCCTTTAGATCACTGGTCACTGCATCAGTGTGCGTGTGTGCCCGTGTGTCTATTAGGGTCAGGAAAGATAACAGTGCCAATCAGCCTTGGTGCCCTGCATACAGTGATGTGTGGGCGCTAGTCGGGGGGAACTGGACTGAGACTGGCTGAGGGTGCATTTTAAAATGTCCACACAGCGTTTCTAAAGAAGGAACGACCACCTTTGTTTGGTATTGGACCGGATCCTTTTTTTCCTTCTTTTTGCTGAACAAAAGACCCTGGGATCAGAACACGCTGTCGAACTCAGTGGTGAAACACAATTTTCAGATATTTGGAGAGCTCAACAAGCCTGAGCGCATGACTGTGTCTCTGTTCTGTCCAAGTGAGCAACAAGGTGAACTTACGCTTATAGCAACACGTTTCTTCTGCACAGAACCACAATTTGTAATCCAACTGGTATGTTATCAAGCAACCTTTGCAGAGTCAGAGCAGGACTGGATTTGGTGTTCCCGTGGAAATCAGTGTACAGTCAACACTATGGATTTTATGGTAGTGATAAGAGAGATTTATGTAGCAGCTTTATTATTCATTTATTTGTTTTTTTTGAAAAAGTTAATACTGCCTGTGTCAGACATTTTTCAGCTCCTTACGTTCTGTTAGCTGTTAGTGAAGACTTGGATGAACACAACAGACTTGACTTAACGTAATGTAAATGCAGAACAGGTAATCAGGCAAGGCGGCATTCAAATCACTCACTGAGTGTTAGTGTGCATCAACAAGGCGTATCATCACACCGACACGCTCAAGTGCTTTACATATACACACATGTTCATGGTATGCTAGCAGCCAACGGTGTTTTACCTGCTACGCGCTGGATGAAACATTTTTCCATAATACACACTACAAAACAGAGGAAAGAAAAGTGTGTTGAGTCTCTCTGCTTTAAATCTGGTGATTTTCTCATGAACAAGGTACAGTGGAACCTCAGGTCCAAACTGTCGGCAACTTTAAGAAAAACTACCTGTGACTCAACTTTAAAGTAAATTGCTAACATGAACTGTGAAACAATTTAGCTAACCATTAGTAAAAGATAAAACCAAATGACAGTGAGAGAGCTGTCCAAATATTTGCATAAGCATGCACATGATCATGCGGATGACTAAAAACAGGTTGAAACATGTACAGTGAAGACAGAATGCTGAGAACGTCTTTGTTTGCGGTGGGTCAAGTCCGTTGGAGACCTCGGCATGAGCAGCAAAGCAGGAAGCGCAAATAAGAAGTGAAAGATGTTGATGACATAAAGCTGTCTTAACACTCAGAAGCAACATTAGGAACAGAAAGTGGCATCGCACCAAGAGCTGACACGCAAGACATATTAGCAACCGCAGTGACAAGGAAGTTAATCAGAAGAACAGCCTGCTCTGAACCCTTGAGGAAACTTTGAGAATAACAAATGATAAAGCACTTCTGATGTCAGGTCACTTGTGATAGTGGGCCTCTTTTTTACTTGATCAAAATAGTTTTTGATGGCCTCCGAGAGTCGGATTTGGTGTTCAGTTGTTTTGATCATCTCTCATATGTCCGTTTCTTGAATGCTGTGATAAAACTGAGGGTATAAAATGTGTATTGTTCACGTTTGTTCGCTGGTTGTCGCTAAACATTACAATGTACGTTTGAATGCAGTCACAGCAATTTCCCACATGGCCTCTTTGTCCTCGTGGTAGATGAAATCTCTTTTTGATTGTTCAGGGGCTAGTTTCCCTTTTTACTACTTTCCCTGAAAGACAGCTAAATGCTGGATGTTTTCCATTTTGTTTTGTTTTTTCTTCTTAAGAGTGAAAGTTAAATGCTGGATGTTTTCCATTTTGTTTTTTTGTTTTTTTTCTAAGAGTGAAATGCAAGGTTTATACTTGATGTTAGGGGGTCTGAGGGAGGCTTGTTTCCAATTGAGATGACATTTTGCACCAGCATGTTGTTCCTATTTATGTCAAAAGCAACAGAGAAGTGAGAGTAACACAGCGAGGGGAGAAATGTGTCGAGAGAGTGCAGTGTGACGCTTCACGTACGACAAGAAGCCTCACAAGCGAGCATTCAATCCATCTCCGCTAAACTAAATGACTCTGGGGAATGTGGTGCATAAAATAGATTCCTGAAATACAGTTCTACAGACTTACACTGAAGATTTATAACACTGAGAGCTACTTCTTGGGGACTGATTAATGCAAAGGGATACCAGTTTAATACACACTTCTGAAATAAGAAATTTACTCAAATTACCTTCAATAATGTTATGAGTAAATCTTACGATTAATTTATGTGAACTGTGATCATAGTTTGTCACAAGAATTAGCAAATAGAAAAATGTCAATATGCAGTAATGCTTTATTCCGACAAGTTTACATTTTCATAAGATCACTTCAATTTCCGAGGAAATCAAAATGTCTCATCGCTTGTGAGCGTAACTTAAAACGCAATTCCATCCAGTGAGGGAGCAGCAGTAATCAGCCGCTTTGCTGAACTCGTCTAATCACATGAACGGAACATTGGAAAGGGACACTTACTGTATGACTTCAGCAAAGGTCACCAACTTGCCCAGGGTCGAGAGCGACTGCATGTGAACGATCACATTCCGACTGAGTGATGTGTACACAATACAAAGGCCGTTTTAGTTTCATCCCTTATCTTATAAATAATTGGCACGCGCGCTTAGCGCTGGGAAGAACAACCTTTGACTGATGAGGGCAAAGTTGCAATTAGAGGCAGGGGTGGAACGGCATTGGAACCTTCGACAGCAATGTAAGGGGTGTTGGAAATGCACCCAGTGACATTCTGGGGAAAGAAAAAAATCAAAATAAAAGACTTACTGTTCGTTGATGACAAAGATGCAGTTGTCTTGAGATGGCGAGCCTGAGACGGGATGCTTGCAGGTCACCTTTCGCTCATTATGGCTGTGAAACAGAGTGGAAAGGAGATAGAAAAGGTGAGAAAGTGTCATCTATATTGGACAGCAGCGTGGACATTTTCTATGGCTTGTAAAGTTATAAGCGCCAGTGCCTTACAGTGGTCATAAAAAACACGATTTATTTAGATTTTTTTTTTTTTACTAATTAAGTTCAATACTCAAGGACAAAGTATTGCAAAAAAGTCAACATTTCTGCCTATAAATCATATCTTTATTGGTGTGAGCATTAAGGGAGCAAAAGATAACTTATTTTACTTCATTTCATATATATATATATATATATATATAAATGTATTTCTTTATTTTGCAATCAGCCAATTAATCAGTTATCAGAATTTAATTCTGCCAAATACCGGAAAGGGCGTGGGCCTAAAGAACAAAAATCTATACCAGTTGGGGCCTATTTTTTACTGCACCTGTGAGAACCTGATAATAGTAATGATGAATGAGTAGATTTCGTTCAGGTGAAATAAATATGTACAGCTCAGCTCCGCAGTTTGCATTTGAAGAACAGAATCTAAACAGAAAAGGTGAAAATTGTTCCGAACACTGTCTGTAAGAGGGGGGGACATTTGTTCATAAAATGTTAGAGGGTCCCCATAAAAATAATTTAAAAAAAACAAAAAACAAAACAATTTCCTTGCCAAAGTTGTTTGAAGAAGAGTGTGTGAGAGAGGCATACGTTCATTTTCCCATGGGCATTGCTGAATGATTTAGACAAAGTAGAATTCGGCAAACTGATGCTATTCCTTTAAAATGACTAAAAGCACCACAAGCTATAGTATAAATTGAGGCAAACTGTTTTGCCGTCCTGTGTGCTTTCCCACATCCATACTCAAGTGTGACAATACCAGCCAAGTTATTTCTATCACAACAAGATTAGAATTCCAGGACACCAGTCACACATTCTCACTCGTTGGTCGCAGCATTTCCTCTAAAGTGGCTGTGCGCAATGCGAATGGTCAGGGAGGAACTAGTTGTTCCTCATCACCACGCTTCACTGTCACTCATATTTCAGGATCTTAACAGTCAAATTTGGAATTGTGACAAGTATGCATAACTGATTTAATACCGAGCCTCGGCTCAACATAGCGCATACACACTGTAGCATTAAGTGTCACCGCTTTTCATTTCAGTCATGGTAGTTTAGTAACTTAAGAAGGTTGTCAATATAAAGTCCAGCCCGACGTGAGTGGGTGCCGGAGTAATTAAACAAGAATTCACACCACGTAAGTGAAGAGAAGCAATGTCAACAACCGTCTATGAGCCTGTGGCCTCCTCCATGTGCTTTTACATTTCAACTCACTCATGCTGCACCATCAACAGAAGGGAGTCAAGCTGCAGCCCAAAAATAACACAGCCTTTAAACACATGCTTCTCGTGTGCTGAAAAGAGCAAATACCAAGAGTGAAATAGAGGGTTTGGTTTCAGTTTAGCATGGAGAGTAATAGTCTCCACAGTTCGGGTCCATAATTACAGGAGGCACTGTTGGCTGCAGAGCTCCATGTGCAGTCTGGGGACAGACAAATGGCACCATTATTCACTAGTAGCCCTTCATGCGTACCGTATGGCTCATAGGTTAACTGGCTCTTTGAAAGAGTATATTGATAGACAGTCTTAGAAGCACAAAAGCAAGATTTTAAATTAGCTCACCCAAATACAGCACATTTAAAAATGTTGCATGGATCGGTGCATTAAGCAGAAGACAAACAGAATATGGGGATGAGTCCAGTTAATTTCTGTCAAAATGTATATTGGCCACTTCAAATGTCTTTCTTGGGCATTTGCGGCTCTTTTAAACTTTATTCATGGTTTATCAGACCTTTTGGTTGAGACCAAAGGGCCACAAATGACGTTTGAGAACATGCGCCAATTGTCCATTGTTTAGCCCATGAAAAACCAGATTGATAAGAACTTTATCTGAAAAGCAGTACAAAACGCAGCAATAGCAAGCCGACAAAGGGCATTTTCTTCCTCCGTTCCAGGCTTGAACTGTGTGACCACATTGCTCCGTCTCTATAGTTACGGGAAATACTTGAACTTGATATAGCGTTGCGGTATTGGCCGAAAATTGCAATGACCTTGATGTAAATGAGTTTGCCAAATCTGCGGGTTTCTCATTGCCAGATTATGCACTTTGGAGAACAGTGGAACATTTTAGGTCTGTTTGTTATGTTTAATCACACTCCCTCAAAATGAGTACTGTAGCAAACCAACCGTGACGGTGTAACTCACCCCCTGCTTCTTACCTTTAGGGGTAAATGAAAAGAAAAACATGTAGAAAAGATCCGTCTTTTGAAAATGTCTTATTTTCTGTTAGTTTTCAACTTCGGACTAACCTTGCCTACGAGTTGCAACCAGCATGTCATTTTACCAATAAAGTTCCATTAAATAAATAAGGAAAGGCAGGCAAATAAATGTGTATACAGACATGCGTAGACGAGTGAGTGTTTTTACGAGGAGCCGTGTAGCAGCACAAAAGGGGTGTTCACATGGCAACTTTTGCTCCGGTCCAGCACCGGGGCAGCTGTTTGTTTGTTTGTTCGTATTGCACGGCCGCAGAAACTGCGGTGTGAACCCAAGTGGGGCTGCACTGGGGTAAACACGCTTCTCTTTAGTAAGCATCTTTTCATGTGTGAACGCTCCACAAAATTTGCTCCGGTGTAAGAAAAATCGCAACAAAATACATTGGTGCAGCACCAATGCAAATGTGTGCCGTGTGAACACCCGTAAAATCAATATTCACATAGAACAAAGCTATTTGAGGAGGTCCGCAACATTCCGAACAACGGGTGCTAAGCCGTGGCAAATATAAAGCTTAGACTGTAATGCATGATGTCGTGTGGGGGCCAAAAAAGAATGGGATATTTTAGCAAATAAGTGCATGTGTCAATCTGCACTGTGACTCAGCAGCAAAGTGCCAAATAATTGCTCATCTTTACCATAATGCCCCAAAGTAGTCTTCATTTATCTTTCGCCTAACATCGAGCAGCCCGACAAACAGTAAACATGCAAACATGTAAGTTTGATAGTACGGACACAACACAAGTGGCCGAGGGACACTTTGCTAATATTAGACCACTAATGACAAAAGTTACAATTACAAAAAAATGACAGGGGATAGTAAAATTCATAATGTAGATTGGTAATTTTTTTTTTTTTTCCCAAATCACATCCCGTGACTAAACTTAGCAACAACGTCATTTAAAATGGTCGCACATGTGATGACGGATGTGGTCTGTGGTCCCCGCAGTCAGCATAAGGTTGGGAAGTTACTTCATGCGGGTGCCAACCAAAGGCAACATATGGTAACATTTTTGCGCTTCACAAAGAGTAAAAACACAACATGGTCTTGACTTTTTGTTATTTATTGTTGTTTTCAAGAGGAAGAAGTTGGCTATGGAGCTGGCCGGAGGACACCTCTTAGTATCAGATGTAAAAGAGGCTGAGAACTTGGCCAAGCATGATGAGCTGACTGCCTCACAGTGGGGAGGGCGGGGCAGCCTCTTGGGTTCCGGACCGTCTTGTCCATAATAATGAGCAGTGAACTGCAGTAATGGGGACCTTGAGGTCTTGGGGTCAGCACCTCACAGGATTCGGTTTTATTGTTCTGGCTGGGCCTTTGATCCGTAACTTCTCTCCCTCTACTATGTCAAGCACTAACAACTAAACACTCACCACACTTGGAAGTGCCCTAACAGCATATCATGTTTTTGTTTTTTTAACAGAGTGGGGGGGCCTACTGGCAGATTCTTTGTGGAATTATTTAAATTGAAAATCAAGCCAAAACTGGAATTGCTGCTTTAAATGCCGTCTGGGCAATGAGGGTGAATTCCGAATGCTTGAGCTAAAATGGAAAAACATGATCACCCACCATTTGGACAGTTTTAACTGATAAAACAAAGGTAGAGTAAGATGAGAGCTGCTTCAAGACAACTTCTGCTTTTTGGTGCCAGTCAGTGCATCCTGCCTGCCTCGCTTAGGACATCCTCTCAGGATAGCAAATACCTGGATTGGTTCCCTTTAATTACCAGTTCTCACAGTGCCCGGTAGGATCTCATCTTCTGGCAGCGCGCTGCGCTGGTCAAATTTTATGACCTTATTAAATTAAGTCCACATGATAGACAAGCCAGGCTCCTCACACCATAACCTTTTTTCCCCATCAGAACAAGCCACACTCAGCTTTCCATTCACGTCGGCTGAGAGGCATTTATTGCCTAATCACCCGAATCACACTGCTTGTGTGAATCTAAATGAAGGTGACATATTATCATCAATAAGTGTTCCTATGTAACCTCTAAGTTTGAACACAATGTGTTTCAAAATGCTTTTCGACCACTATTGCCCCCCCCCCTCGGGGGGTGGAGAGGGAGGCAATTAAAAAAAAAAAAATCCCATAGGAAATAATGGATGTACAAATCAGTAACATTGACTTCAAACACGTTGCAAATCATTTGGCAATTGCAAATTAGAGGTCTCCTGAGATTTTTTTAAGTCTTTCATGATCTCATGAGGGGCGGCCCGGTAGTCCAGTGGTTAGCACGTCGACTTCACAGTGCGGAGGTACCGGGTTCGTGGAGTTTGCATGTTCTCCCCGGGCCTGCGTGGGTTTTCTCCGGGTGCTCCGGTTTCCTCCCACATTCCAAAAACTTGCATGGCAGGCTGACTGAACACTCTAAATTGTCCCTAGGTGTGAGTGTGGGTGTGGATGGTTGTTTGTTTCTGTGTGCCCTGTGATTGGCTGACAACCGATTCAGGGTATCCCCCGCTTACTGCCCGAAGACAGCTGGGATAGGCTCCAGCACCCCCCGCGACCCTAGTGAGGATAAAGCGGTTCGGAAGATGAACGAATGAATGAATGATCTCATGATATTGTGCATGGCACCAGTGTGTACGATGGATATCCAGAAATAACCTCACGAGCATTCAACTTTAGAGGCTCCACCATATAGCCGACGACTAGCCACATCCATTGACAGGTGGAAGGTCTCAGCTGGTTCATGGTCTTTCAGTGGTAACACATTTACTTGTAAAACCCCATAAATTTAACCCTATTAAACATGAGGGGACATAAGATAGTGCCATGCCACCAGGTGACTGCCCTGAACTACCAATGAAAAAGAGTTTAACTGCAGAGGAACTCCTCAATACCACATGGACATTGACAAGAGGTATGAATAGCCTTCCTCACAAAAGCTGGGCTGAATAAGCAGAATAGGCGGTTTGGATGAGGGCATGTGGGGGGCAACAGAAGCAAAGGCCAAAAAGAAAAAAACAGCCCTTCGGGAGCGGCCACCTAAAATGCTGCCGTGAAACTGCAACGCCATGAACGTCATGTACAGATGATATTTCTGAGTATCTTGAAAATGTGGGAAACCCCCACTGCACATTACCACTGGCTATTTAAGCTTTGCTTTCACCTTTCAACCTTTCCACTTAACTGTAGAAAACAGCTGTTCGTTCAGGCTACAAATCAGATTTTTTTATTGTTTATGTCCAAATAATTCAATTAGTCACTCTCGTGAGGCAGTAGTGACTGTGTTAAAACGATGTCAAGGTGACACAGCTGAGCAGGCGATTTGAGCGCCATGGTGACAAGTCGCCTTCTGAAAGAAAATGTGTCTGAAAGAAAATTTATCAGAAAGAAAAGGGGCTTTTTTTCATTTAGCTTCATGCAGACTACAACATACAGAAAAAAGCAGTACAACAAATTAAGTCTTTTACTGTGTCAAACACACTTTATACTGTGCTGTATTGGGGCATAGACAAAATAAAATCTGTACAGTAGTGCAATACCCTAAATAGTATTCCGAACTATCTAATCAAGGTCAACTCCTTAAAGAAATAGATGAAGACTGAGGGTGGGATACCACAGTGACATTTAGAAGTGCATTACTGTAACGTGAGCGACAAGAAAAGAAAACAACATTCTTGCTTCAAACTGAAACTTGACTGGCGCAGTGTGGTAAATAAGGTCATAGGAGGACTTCTAGTTGACAAAGAGATGATTGGATGAAATTGAGCTGTCGCTGTTTATCCTCTCATGACTCCAAACCTAAAATCAAATCAGACGTCCCCCCCGCTGCGATTGATGTGTTCGGTCCGGAAAGCTGGCCAAGCAATTAGCAGTGCAACCCGCCTGTACATCTGCATGGCTGCTAATCCGCTGGTTAATGAGGCCGCAGCCGCAAATGTTATTAATTTGAGTTCTCCATCTAAACAGCATAATTTCCTCAATGGACACATTGGCTGATGTTATGGCCCAGTCTTCAATGACAAAGTGCCCCGCCCCCAAGCTCCACACAGACCACCATCAATGTTTCCAACGTTGACAGTACACTGAACTCAAATGACTTTCTTTTTTGGGTTTTTTTTTCTTTTACTTCCATTATTGATCGTTTTTTAAATACATTGATCAATGCATAGAGAGCGAGATATGCTGAGGGCACCTTCAGGGACAAGACAGACATCTATTTTCACCTGCAAACACACACATTGGATCCACAGACAAAATGTGGTGTGTAGTCACATTCACATTATTCTGCTTGGACAAGGGTTTGTACTGTATGATGATCAGCTTGGTAACAAGCGGTTAATATCAAGTATGTCAACACTGGCATGGTTCCAATAAAATCATGCAAAACTGCTAACACTATCCAACAAAGAAAACACTGTGGGGAGTGTCTCACTTACGACACTTGATAACATAGTGATGCCGTGTTGATGCGGGTTGTGAGTTGTAGAAAGAGCGAATGGTTTAATTCTAGACTAAATCAAAACGTAATTAACCGACCAAAGCTCCAAAAGATAAGACATAACCAGAAATAACTACCATCGAATGTAAGTCTCCTGTGTGAAAATTGTGGCTTATAACTGACTGCTTGGAGTTAAAAAAAAACAAATAAAAAAACAAAGAACCACAAATATGATGTACAGTAATACATAATTAGGATGGCAAGCTCAAATTTGAGGGGGAAGACAGTTGAAACTTCATCAAAAGAGGATATCCTATGAGCTGAATCCGTGTATCATTCGTTCTTTCGTTTTTCAACTGCCAGTCGAAAACCAAAAATTAAAAAGGAGACTGACAATTTCGTTTTTCGTTTTCTTAATCCAACATGAAAAACGAATATATGCCTGTTTTTTCATATTTCGATTTTAGGCTCAGATCAAAAATACGAAACGGAAAAACGGGCCACTTGACTGAATTTGATTTTTATATTTCATCGTTTGTATTTACGTGACCCGGAAGTTCTGTGGGCTAATGAGAATTACGAAGTTCTGCGCGCAGCAGTTCAGGTAGTGCAGTGGCGGCATGGCGGCGATGGAACAACACTCTACGATAGTCAAACAGTTATTCAACAGCGGTTTGACCCACGCCGAAATTTCTTCGAAGTTGCAGCAGATGGGCATTCGGCAATGCTCGGAAATGAGCGTCAGAAGATTCTGTGCTCAGCAAAAACTGAGGAGAAAAGGGCATTTGTCGGATGCGGAGCTGGAAAGTGCGTTGCTTCGATCAATATATGAGGTAGGGTTTCTTTCAGATTTACACTTATGGCTACCATGTTGTAAATGTTAGCCATATAGACAACACTAGTCAATGTGTAATCTCGTGACAGACAGGACCATCATATGGCCGGAAATTCATGACCGGCTACCTGTCCACGTTGGGACTGCATGCGGGAGAGGGTCGGGTTGGAAGAACGCCAAGAGAGCTCCATCACCCGTACCATGAATACCGGCGTCAGGTGATGCTTGTCCTTTAGCAATAGAATTGCCAACGTTCTAATTATCATAATCATAGGTACCAGGCCGTCATGTAGGCTATCGTAATTGTTTTAGTTGTTCGGATTGAGAGCTGTCAATCACTCAGATTAAGTGATTGACAGCTGTCTTGTCCTGTGTTTACATCACTCCCGTCTCAGTTGAAGCGACACAAGAGATGATGTTGTTCTTCACTGGATCATATTTATTTATTTCCTATGTCAGTTTATTGTCAACGCCAAATTGCTCTATGTGGAGATGACGTAGTTTACATAGACTCCGAGATTACTGGGCTGGGATAGCTCCGAGCTATGAAAATAATTAATAAGGATGACTACATGGCATAACCAACTATATTTATATCCAACACATGATAGTCTGAGAAATACCTGCACGGATAACCTGCTTGCATGTGTATGCAGCTGCAGCTTCAGCAGTTTCATCATTGTATTGAGCCAACATCCACCCTTCTCTGTCTCACGTTCTGAGAACTTTCCTGGACATAACCTATATTCAGATTAGTTTTCATTCTGTTATTATTATTTGTAATTGTAATTATTATTTCATTTTTTCCCTAGGGTGCTCATAATTTAAATCCAACTCCCTACCATGCTGAATATATGGGGCATGAACTTCATCTCGACCAAAACGAAAAGCCTGGGATGTTTGGCGTCGTCCATGTCTTGGCTGTTGATGGCTACAGCAGCAAAATTGTTGCACATTCGACCATGCCAGTGAAAAATAATCTTGTGATTTATGAGGATGCGTACAGGTGAATATATTCACAACCACTGTTATTAATAATAATAATAATACATTTTATTTATAAGCGCCTTTCAGAACACTCAAGGACACTTTACAATCATAACTTTTCTGGCCTGCATTATCTTTTAAATTCACACTCTTATTGATTTAGCTAAACTTATTGCAGTAACAACATTAACTTGATTTTTTTTTCCTATTCCCTCCCAGATCTGCAGTCGTGAATCATGGCATGTGGGACCAAGTTCGGGTTGATCACGGCAGGGAGTTTTACCTGAGTCTTTACATGCAGGAGATGTTGTCAGGCTACAGACACAACCTCAGCAGGCCACCATACCCCCAAACCACATCAACAAGGGGTGAGTGTTGTGTAAAGGATAGTATAATATTAAGATGATTCAGATAAAAAAAAAAAAATTATGAATGTGAAGTTGTTTTTTTGCTGTTGTTTCTCCCGTTCCCTGAAATATACCATTTGGAATTTTGATTAACAGAACCTTCGAGTGGAGAGGATGTGGCTAGAGGTGAACAATTGTGTAAACTATCCACTGAAACAGGCTCCGGTGCACCTGCTTGACCAAGAGGTTGTGAACATGGAGGACAACCTGACATGTCAAGTAAGCCAAATTGGACTTCACAGAGTGGTGGGTTCATGGAATGCACACAAGATCCCAGGTATAGATAATTATTTACAATTAAGAAATATTGATCTTTTCCCTGTCCCAATCCATCTGACCTATTGCTTTGATTCCATATCTTAGGTCGAGGAATACCTAATGAATTGGCAGCAGATGGCTGCCAAGCTAGAGTTACGGAGGAGCTGCTGCCATGTGCTTCTGTTGTGGCAAACATGTATGAGCAAGACTTGGGATCTTTGCTAACTTGGAGTCCTCTTTTAGAGCTGATCCATTTTCCTCAGACGAGGGCAGATGTCATGCAGAACAGCTTTGCAGAGAATTACCCTGATATCTCTCTTCTTTTTAATCATGTGGTCAACAATGATGATGGTCCTTTCCAAGATGCTTTAATCTGTCTAATTAATGCAGCTGCGAGATATGTATGAAAAATAAAAACTTAGTTGTGCTTGCTCACAGCCTGTGATGTTCTTGAGTAACTGAATAAAAAATGATTCGTTCTCTTTTCTACATTTTGAAGACATAAGTGATTAATATGTTACAAATCTGTCATGTGTCCCTATGTTGTAAGATGAATAATTTGGCAAATAAAAATGTATTTCTTTGAATAATTTTAAGTAACATTTCAAGTCTTACACAGGTATAGAAAAATATTACATTTGTGTGTTGAGACTCGGCTGTAATATAAAAAGTGTAGCAACACAACTAAGTCCTCAGTGTATAAAATTCTCAATACTTGTGGAACACATTATCAAATAAAACAAAACTGCAAATATGAGATACCTGAGCACAACTGTCAAGAGACACTGGGAATAGATAAAATAATTAGATGCACAGACATTTCAAGTCAAAATTGCTTTGAATGCAAAAAACAGTCAAGTGGAAACAATCTGAACAATTCACAGCATGACTATATACTCTATAGTTTAACTAGTACAGTGTGTTTTCCAGCACAGCCAATGCATCAGACAGTCCGGAGAGTTTTTGCATATTGAGGTCAAACTCATCCCCTCGACATTTTGGGCAAGTTGTAGAATTTTTCTGCCATTGTTCAATGCAGATCCTGCAGCCAACAATGCTGTGGCAACACGATGACACAATGGGCTCACCCACTTGACCTGCAAATGTGATTCAGAAAAATTTTGTTTTAAATACAGAAAGTGCAAAATTATCTTTTTTCTTTTTGCACATGGGTAGTTGAGCTGCACAGACATCTGTCTATAAAAGACAAAACTTTCATTTACGTACTAGATATTTACTAACTGCAACACAGAATCTTTTGGCGGTCGGATAGTTCAGTCAACAGCATAACACGGCATACTGCCAGAAAAACGCTATTCGAAAATAGGCAACCAAACGCGGCAACGCAGTAGCTGTTACCGTTTCAAACACGTTACGCGGTCTATGTCACATTAAGCATTAAAGTTAGCAATTGCAGCGAAAGTTGTGTAACTTGAGTCACGCCAAGTGCCAAAATGGCTGCTGTGAATCAGTCGACGCATCTCAAATTAGCGTGTTCAAGTGCGATGAGCGGTGCAACAAGGGTGCAATTTCACAAAAAAGTTATTTGTCAAAATATTTACCTGGAAAATTCTGCTGATTTTGTCAGCATTCACTCCTTCAGGGTGATACGCTTGGCTCCTCGAAACAAGACACAGCTATCGATGGCTGCGATAGGTGCCTTTCGTAGTCTGATGGTAATTATCATTAGCCTACAGAGGTTCCGGGTCACGTAAATGCAAACAATTAAATAAAAAAAAAATCAAATTCAGTCAAGTGGCCCGTTTTTCCGTTTCGTATATTTGATCCGAGCCTAAAATCGAAATATGAAAAAACAGGCATATATTCGTTTTTCATGTTGGATTAAGAAAACGAAAAACAAAATGATCAGTCTCCTTTTTAATTTTTGGTTTTCGATTGGCAGTTGAAAAACGAAAGAACGAATGATACACGGATTTTCAGCTAAATCCGTGTATCAGTCGTTCTTTCGTGACCCCATCTGACTTTGAAAGCACGGTCGTTAACTTCAAAGAAGACTGGAACACGTGTCTTGAGCAATAGCTAGCACATGCAATGAGCCATCACCTTTACACCACAATTCTCATCATGAACTGCTTCGAGTTTTCAATGTTTTTTTTTGTTCATTTATTTGTTTTACTTACAGTACATTCGCCCCCGTAACGTCTGCGTAGGTAACAGCAAGGTTAAAAAAAAAAGTAGACCAACGTGGACTTCTTTTATCCGGTGGGGAAAATAAAAAGAAGATTGGTAGTTGGTTTCTTGCTCCGAATTAGACGCGGCGGTGCTTGTTCGTCTCGCAGATGTCCTATCCAGACGTCCTCCTCATGCAGACTGACGAGCAGCGCGCGCTAGGACTGTAGGCGCGGACGCGCGCGCGCGCGCGCACACACACGCGTAAACACGAGGGCGCGCACGCAAGAACACAGTAGTGAAACCCGAGGAGCGGTGACGTCACAGGCCGGATGTGTAGCAAGGTGCAGTATCATTTCACGGTAGGCAAGCATGGGGCTGGATAGGAGACACACTCACAGCATGATAAGTCGTAATACTGTCGTTTTGTTTTTGTAGACATGAATGGAAACTAATGAGGTCAGATAAATGTTAGACTCTTTCAACTTTTTTAAATAACTTTTAAAACGCATTGGACTGATATTTGCTCTTATTGTAGTGATGGTGAAGCTGCGCACTTCCTAGCATGCTTGTGTGTACAGTAGTTGTATTAAGTTAAAAGTTGCTCTTTATTTGTTTTGTCTTAAGTGTGTAGTTGATGTCTGTGGAGATGAAAGGCAAAGGATCAAAGGAACATTCCAAGTGCAAGAGAAGGAGTGCTACAGTGAACTCGATGGTTGGCTGAAGGGAGGCAGTCAGTGTGTGCAGTGACTGGGTGTGAGGTGTGGCTGATAGCAGCTCTTGAATGAATGTTTATTGTGTTACCCACTTGTGGGAATAAAGTTATTGAAGAGCATCAGGAACTGTGTCATCCTTCAACCGCAGTTTATAAAACGATTTCAACCACATACCAAGGCATTATATTTTTTAGGACTTTTTTTATTTTGACAACAGTGTCGACATCCAAAAGTGTTCATAGTCACTGCAATCACTGTTTGACACAAAAGTGTATAATGGATTACAATATTCAAGGCCACATCTGTCAAACTCATGAAAGTGTTCCTCAATTTTTCCTTGACTTCTATTCAATAACTATTCATTATAAACATGATCATCAAAATCGGGGCCGGTCATGTAATATAATGTAAAGGATTTTTAGGGCTTGCATACTGAACATAATAGGTATGGAACGAGAAGTTGAAACTACCTTAAGAGGCAGCCACACACATCCACCAACAAATACAGTGCAGCCCAGCGTCTGACTAACAGACATCATTGGGCTTATGACATGTACTTGGCAGAACGTCAGACTCGTTAGCTCAACTGAAAGTGCAACATGCAAACGTGAATGTTATACAATGAATGCAACTGCTGGTGGCAGTTAAACAGCGTCGACCCTTTTCAGATGGAGCCAAACCAATCCAACAAATGTCAGTGTTTTTATAGCATATTTCAAACAGAACTGTTTACAGTTGCACTTGTATGCATCCTTCATATCCTAAAGAGAAGTTACTCGATTTAACCCTCTCAGGCTCCAATTAATTTCTCGTAACAGGTAAAGTCTAGGTCAACTCCGGTCCTGGAGGGCCGCCGTCCTGCATGTTTTCCAAGTCTCCCTGTTGCAACACACCTGATTCAAATGATCAGATCATCAGCAAGCTCTGCGGAAGCCTGACATTGAACCTGCTCATTTGAATCAGGTGTGTTGCAACAGGGAGACTTGGAAAACATGCAGGACAGCGGCCCTCTCAAAACAATTTGACTCCCCTCTGATCAAATGGTTGTGAAAGCTTTGCACACGGTTCAAGGAATTATGTAGCTGCATCATCTCCTGGAATATAGGGGGGGGGGGGGGGGGGGAGAAAAAGAGAGAGAGAGAGAGAGATGCGAAATTAAACTGCTTTAACAAAGATATGACAGTTAGTTTTGTTTTACTTTTTTACTGGAACGTGTTAAACTTGACTGCTTTGACTGCCCTTATAACACATCTCATTAAATTGCGTAAGCGTGTTCTGTCGTAGTCTCCTTTATAAATACTGGAGAGACATTAACTGGCAAGCGGGAAATGGAAATCCATGTTCAATAAGTTCATAGAAGAAGCCTGCAGCCAATGAAGAGATGAAAGCTCAGACAATGACCTCTTCCCCTGCCCGGTCGTCAAAGTAGCTCTTCCGCTCATCAACCTGCTATTTGCGTCAATGCAGCACAAAGACGTCTCCAGCCACTCAAGGAACTCTTCGAGGCTGCTTTTCTCCCACGCTTACCTGCTTTTACCCTTTCAACATAAACGGCAAAAGAGTAACTTAAGTATGACGCCATTAACGCCATGAGCAACATGTGAGCCACCTCGACCAGCTTCACGACATCAATAATGCACCAGATATCCATTACAAAGTCAGTCCTTCAGCTTTCATTGCTTCTCCAGGGAGGAATGGGAGGCATGGGATTGGGCTACCACTTGGGACACAGAATGCACACCTTATTGTTGTGCTTAAAGTTGTATTCAATTAAATTCAATTATCTGGAGCATATATGGTATGATACTCAGTGACGGGCTCCATCAAAGAAGCATCCGTGGCAAAGGGACCTTGTGTTCCACCACGCACAGGAAAAAGGTGTCAGAGGGGAAAGTCAAAACAAGCTGTTTGGCCATCTGTTGGAGTACTTGTCTTGCCTTGAGAGAGAGGATCTTTCGATCAAGGACAGCGAAATCCTTGGTTGCTGTCATTGCTCAAATCAACCAACAGTCTACCATTTTTTTTAACAAGGCCTTTGTGTTGCTATACAATCTCACCAAGGACTCTACAGGTAAAAAGATGACAACCATTATCTTCCAGTCCATTCATTCGCCAAACGTGAATCATTCTTGAATTTTGCATAAGAGGTGGTAGGGTGGGACTGCATGGGTTCAAGAACAATTGATCAATTATGTGAAGGGAAGGAATTGAAATCCTTCTAGAAGTTACAGATTCTGTTCACAATAGCACCCAAACCAATGTCTCATTTTTCGACAGAACAGAAAATGTGAGGATGTGTGTGAATTGCCAGTCAGGTATCACTAGCAACTGATGGAAATAAATTGAGTAGAATAAACAAATATATTTTTTATTTCTGACCCCTTGGTAATTTCAACATCCTGAATAGACTCGAGTTTGTTGGAGGGATTGTGGAAAGATTGGTCATCTCACACAAGTTTTCTGGGAGTTGTCTAATACTGACAGTATTTTGGCATGAAGTCGAGGAGGAGTTTGCTCTGCTTGCAAACATCACATGACTAAACTCAGGTGAGCCGTGATTGGTCGCTACCTGATCCCTGAGCAACTGGGATGTCATTTTCAGCTGAGAGCTAGCGACAAAAAATGGCCGCCTCCTGAGATAGATAAATCAGGTGGCGTTTGCTGCTGAATTCAGATTCCACAAATGCAATATTTATCAGAATACCACATTAAGAATAGTGGGGGCACATAGAACATATTGTAAAGATTCAAAAAAACATTTTTTTAACTTGACTTCTCCCTTACGATTTTGATGGTATGGTGTCATTTTCTGTCATGGTTGTAAATGTTACTCTCCAGAGTGAATATTGCCCTGAAGCTTGATTTGAATCAAATTGTTAATTGAATCAAAATCAAAATATTGGTATTCAATCTGATTCTAAAATCATTCAGCCCTATCTGGTTAACTCTTTTTAACCGGGCTGCGCTTGCGCATATTTTAATCTGCGCTTATTCTCACATCCAGACTTCGGATACACCCCCCGTAGCCTGAGAATGAGTGCCCAAACACCAACGTGCAAAAAGGTGTAGTTATTGAATTGTTAGGCTGGCTATAAATCAAGAAGCAGGGTGTTTTCCTGAGACTTGTGAACGTCATTGAAATCCATAAGAAGTTAGAACCCACTTTAAATATGAAAATATAATATGGAAAATTGTGAGCCAGTTTTGACCGGCAACACCCACATTTTGGGGTTGCTCCACAAGAGTCCATATCTGGCATATGAAAAGCATGCAACTGTGTGCCTTATCTGACTTAGACACATGGGAGTATATGGAAACATCCTTCCAAGATGGCGCTACTTGAGTCATCAGTGTGAATCCTGCTCCGCAGATATTTTCAGAAAGGTTTTGCCTGTAACAAACTCCGTCTTTCTCATCTTCAACTTAAAGTTAACTACTCCTGCATTTTGTGGCTACACACCATTGGGCTTCACGATAGGCGCGCTAGTTGATGGTATCAGTGCAAAGTGGTTCGGCTCCAAGACTCCACCTGGCTCAAGCCATGGGGAGGGGGAAAAGAGTGTGTGTAAAGGAAGGACTATGGCAACATCTCGGCATCTTAGTTCAGTCGAAAACAATGGTAATCTAAGAATCGCCTTTATTGCTACTCCTTAGTGCATTTAGTAAAAAAATAAAATAATGCGTTAGTAAATGCTGTTGTGTATTAATTGTGTCGTGTTGTGTGTGTGTTGTGTACTAAATAATGATGAAGTCATTTCTAGAAATAGGCACACATGGAATGATCAGGTTTGTGTTTTGACCACAGGGCGTGTAGGTGGGTTCGCTGCATCAGTTACATAAATGGTGTACAGTCATGTTATACCAGCTACAGTGGAATCTAAGAATTCAGGAGCAGCACAACACGTTTAACATTAACAACAATGGACGTCATCCAGTATTTCATCTTGTATCTTTTTAATCCGTGACTGCGACAAAAAGACGAGTTTACTAAAGAAAAGGCATATTTGTGTACGGACTGGGTAATAGCACAGAACTAATCTTTTTTTTTTTTTTTTGTGATGATGATAAAAACACATGCGTACCAAAAAATTGTGTACCATAAATGCAGTAGGTTTAATTCATGTGGAGAACTGCAAGTGACTTCTTTTTGATTTAGTTTTTCAGAACCAAGACACAGCTGATTGAGTGACAGCGAAGGACTTAACAAAAACACGACAACTATTATTTGACAAAAAGCGTCATGAACACAAATCAATAGTTTCACTGCCATCACCGTATGCTTTGTGTGTACACTGAGAGTTTTGAAAAGTTTCAGCTGACGTCGGAAATGTCAGGGTCAGAAAGAGGGCAAACAGATAACTGCTGACAGCTTGATTTTCCCCTAATCAAAGCCAGTTTTGGAAACTAATCTTTGTTGAAAATCTCACAGACAGTACTTGCTGTTTTTGTGCTTTTCCTGAAAAAGCATAAGATTCCAAGGAATGATGTTGAAGTGACGGGAAAAGCTTCCCCTTAGGGAGGCCAAAGCCACCCATTCGACAAGAAAAGCAAAGCTTTGGCGCCACGTGTACCTCATTTTATCAGTTCATGCACACCAACACATAGAATCTCATATTTTATGAACTCAAACTTGTCCGATAGTGGATGTAGTTATCATGGGCCGATATTCGACACTTACAAGCATTATGCAAAAAGCAGACCGTATATGTGGCAGAAGAGGAGCAGAAATCCTCATCTCTGAGGCAATTATCAATGAGAAATGCATGTTCCATTTCAGCTGCAATAGACGCTTCATCCGGTTATCAGTGACAGATGCACTGGTGAAGCTTTCAGACTCATTAACGACCCACACACAGTCATAAAAAGCGACTGCCTAAGTGTTCTCATGTTTATCTACTCTCAGCGGACCCTTTCTACCTACTCGCTTGTTCGGGACGCCGGCTCCTACCTCATCCACCTACACTCCCATGTGCTCTTTCTTTGCAAGTAGGGAGCAGGTTGTTATACCTGCTGATGGGGAAGAAGAGCTGCAGACATTGTGGCTGCAGCAAGCGTCACCATGAAACGGACAGCATGAATTCATCCAAATTAGCATCGGCCAGCGCTATGTCGGGGCATCCGGTCCTACTGAGTGATGGCTAAAGAATACAGAACGTTACAATAATCCCATTATTAGCTTGTCTTCAGGAAGCCAGCGACAAGATGGAAGATGGACTGATGTGACCACTATCTGGGTGTGTCTGTTCGAGGCAAATAATTGCTCCTGTAATTATAGGTTGGTGATGTCGTCTGTCACATGTAGTTGGGGGGAAGCTTAAAATCACTGGGGAAAAAAACACATATTTAAGACGCAGCGCATTCATACCTAAATCACAAGGGTCACCGTGAAACATAAACTTTCCAACTAATTGTAACTCAACTAGATCATTTCATGTTGCAGGGAGAAACCATTTCATGAAGCAAAGTGCCCCAGAGTTGTTTCAAGTGTCTTCGATGGAGATACAGTTCATTTTCATATCATGCAAAAACTGCAGGAATGAAAATGTGCACCTCTGCTTTTAAACTGGGACAGAAAGCGCCGTTCTACATTGTTGCATTTTGATCTACGAAAGGCATTGCTGTTTTCTCCTATTATCTCTGTTGAACACACAATGCATGCGATGATGCCGAAAAGAATGACTCGGAATTCATGCTGGACTGAGTAACAGTCAAGAATCAAGCAATCTTTCCAGGTTAGTTGCTACACTTTTTAGTAAGGGTGGAAACGGACTGCACAATCCTTGAGTGACACCAACAGAGTTTCCCGATCAGAGCACACTAGAAGTCATGGAGGACGCCGTGAGAAATGATGTCTTTGCACTAAAAGTTGTCAGAAGATTCATTTTGACTCATGTCAAATATGCTATTTGGAACACAAACCATTTGTGGATGAAGTGACAGTGCCTCTGCTAAAATGCAGTAGTTCATTCAATTTCTCCTCAAGAGAATATATTCATGAATATATTCAATTATTCGATGATGATGCACATTTGTACTCACGAGAGTACAAAACAAACTTTGCCCATTCCATAAGAACTGTTACCCTGTTCCATAGAAACGCAAACGGTCATGTTCTACTTCCAACAGCTGCCGTCCTATAAAGTTGTCAGCATGAACAACTGAACTTTCCATTTTTTTGTGGTGCCTCTAACGTAGAAAGCCCACACACCATTAGAGTTGCATCCATCTGTTTTTTTTTTTGAGAGGATATAACACGAGGAAAAGATGTCAGCTGACAAGCTAATTAGAAGATGAAAAGGAATGTAGCTATTTTTTTTCACAAGCCAATTAATTGGACCAATCAATGAGGGAGTCAGAGTCGAGCAGGACCCCGGCTGCTCGGACATTTGGGCTGGCTCAACACCCCGCTGACAATAATTACATGCTCCGGCCCGGCGAAAAATCCCTGCGTTCATGACTCATTGAAAATCAATGGCCGGTATTGAGGATTTGTATCACACCAAGGCATATACGACAGCAGAAAAAAAACGAGCTGGAGTCGCAACAAAAGGTACTGTAGTCCCAACAGAGCAAAATGTGGACAGACACAGACAGGAGCAGCACATTACTGATCATTGAGTTGTTTACAAGCACACTAATCCAAGTGAGTGACATCACCAGAGGTCATCAAGAGGACATGTCAGACAGCCTCACTTTATAGCCGAGCCTGTTTTTTAAGCCTCGGCTTCACTCACTGTTCCAAATTCCAAATTTTGCATGCCAAACACCCCCACAGATTCACTTTTGCATCAGCCTTTACCCTCGCAGCCCCCTGAACCACAAGCTAACTCATCCTAGCCAACCGTTTGCTGCTCAGCCTTGCTTTCATCTTCCCCCATTAAAGTTGCAAAGGCTACAAGGGCTCCAAAAGACAACATTTGCGCTAAACACATATTAACTTTAAAAAAGGATGAAAGCATGTGGCCGTCGTTTACAATGCTCGGGTACCCTATAGGGTTGGAAAAAAACAAAAGGAAATAAATACATGTATTTTCCACATATCAAATATATTTCATTGTGAAACCACAACATAAACACAGCCTAAGCCTGTGACTCAAACTAAGATTTCTTTATAAATGCAGCTGTAGGCTTCCAGAATAATTTTCAAGTAAATATCAGCTTTTTCAAACACATTGTGGTGCATGTAACTCAAGTCAGTAATTGTTCATCCTGATGTGGACTGAGCCAGAGATTGAATTCAAATGTGGGTTGTGTTCCATGAAGCGCAGCTTGAACAACTTGAAAAAAAAAAAAAAAAGTCAGAGTTGGAGACAGAACTTGATAAAAAAGTTTTTCCTCCTAGGTTTTAGTCTGCATTTGACACTGCTAGAAAGTTACAAACATCCTACGAAGCAATATTCCCACCTCAAAGTGCCGCAGTGAAAATACAAACAAAAAATATATATAGCTGACAACTGTGATCAGATAGCATTTGCTCTGTGTGCGAAACAACCATTATGTGAGCAATCTGAACAACCAACATCATCTCCTTGGCAGCATTTTTGAAAATACATTTTACCGAATAGGGCAGCTTGGTGCAGGGTTCAAATCTCAGCCAAGACCTTTCTGTTTCCAGTTTGTATGACTTCCTACAGCTCCTCCAACTCCCCCCAACACTACAAAAACATGCACTGTAGACTTGGTTTCCATAAGCCATAGTTTTCGTACCAGTCGGTTTTTGACGTCTTTTTGGATCAAAATTTAGTTCCAGTTTTCGTACATCTGGTCGTTTTACATAGAATTTCTGTTTTCCCCAACATCAATGCACAATTCACTTCATTTCTATTTTCTGGAAGATATACACTGCTTTGATGAGGTGAAACTACAGTTACTTTGGAGTGACTTTCTGTTTTGAGTTAATCCCAAATAAAATGCTTCGACTGCGTTTCTGTTGTCATGTGTATATGAGGGGAAATGGTTTCTGGGGTGTACCCTGCTTCTCAGCAATCACTTGTTGGGTTCATTGCTATAACTGACTTCAAGATGAGTCACGGTGTATTATGGTACCTTGTCATAGGTTTCCACTGTACTTTTTTTCCTGGCCAGAGGTCGTAAATTTCAGACGACGCAATTTCCTGCAACGCGGCATAATAACGATAGGGAAGGCGATGTGGAATGTACACACAGGTTATTTTGAGTTTAAACTGTGAGAAACACACGGGGTGTATTTGTTACTACGTGCGGAACTACTCATTCGTATGAACTATTCGCCCAACTTTCACATCCACCTACATATCAATATACTTCCTCTTGTTAAAGGGTGCTCGCAAGCCAGACCTCAGTCATTTTCAAACTCGACATATGACACATGATCAGATGCTCTCTGTGCACTGTGACTCATCAACTCTTTTGTTTTCGTCTGTAATGAATTCGATGTAGGTTATGTGATTGATGTGATAAGGGGAAAGCCAGCCGTGAACCCTGCATGGCGCAGCTACGAAAATGAAGATTATAGGCAGCGGTGGAGGCGCATAACTGTGGCGAAACAAAATACCGACAGCTATGAGCCTCTGGGCATTCATTTGTTAGATTCAGTCCGATTATGAAGCGAAGGAATCAATTTCCGTAATCTCTTTCCAAAGAAGCGAAGTTCAACTTTCTTCTCTCCTAACAGTGATCTTTCTGTAAAAATATTTTCAGATTTCCACTGTACGACGCCCACACCCTTGCGGTACTACTTCCTCAATTACAGAGTTTCTGAAATGTGTTCAGCTGAACACTTCACTGTCTAAAATTACTAAAAACGTCCCTCGCTAAAACAGGCCTGGATTGGCAACCTAAATAATGCCTGAGAGTCAGACGATCAGAACTCAGGAATGGCTTCAGCAGGTGCACATATTTGCTTAAATGTGACCCGTGTAACAAAGGTCAGAGAAGGGGAGAGCTGGAGAATCTGTGGCATTTTTGAGATGTTTGTGCATGGGTGAGACTGAGAAAGTCGAGGGAGTGAGAATCAAGACAATAACGTACCCACGAAGGAGAGATGAAAATGTCTTTAATTGAAGTTCCAAACGTCGCTACAAAAATAGAAGAGATGCAAGAAAGGCACAGCAACCGCACTGCAATGCAAATAGACGTATAGACTGAAGGCTTCCCTTGACTTATGTTGCAGTAAACACAATTTTTGACCAATACATGTGCAAGAGAAATAATAGAACATAATACATGCATGCATAGCCCCCGCAAACACCAAAAAGGGTTTTCTCCCTCATCTCTTCATTACTTCTTGAAGTATATTTTTCTCACATGTATCAGACACATTACGTGCAAGATAAAATTTTGGTCAATAAACTTTATCCTGTTATAATGAGTTAAATAAAAACATTTCAAGCAAGTCAAGCCTCCTACTTAAATTCCGGCTTTATCACATCTTGTGATTCATATGCTGGCTGCTCATTATGTGGTATCAAAAAATGCCCCACAAAACCACTTTGCCAAATAGAAAACAAACCCAGCGCTGGCGTTGGACTGTTCAGCCTGGGTAAAAAATTGTTTTGTGTGAAACCAGTGGTGCAGAGAAAAAAAGCTTTTGAGACCGCCGCAGGATACTATTTACTTACTTGCAAAATATTTTATGAACTAAGCATTTTTTTTCCTCAAGGAAAAGACACTTGTAATTATATAATAAAAACAAATAAATAAAAATACCGCTGTAGTGAACTCATAGTGGAGAAAGGAGAGTGACATTTTGATCCACTACTTGCCTTTGGCAGTGATGATTGTGCTCAGTTGGCCTGCCAGAGGACCCGGGTCTGGCTTTGGCCTACTTCTCAGAAACACATAATGTCATGGAAACTGTCTTTATAGTGAATGTGTGTGTGTGTGTGTGTGTGTGTGTGTGTGTGTGTGTGTGTGTGTGTGTGTCAGTAATGACACGAAACGCTTGCGCGGCCTCAATCGAGGAGCACGCCACAATTCCATCAACCGCAGCTTTAAACAAACACACATTTCCCCTTGTGAATGACGCCACCGATCCATCTATTAACTGCATTTTTTTTCACAAAAACTAAGACACAGACACAATGTGGTTAATGAAAGAGCAAAACATAAACGTCGCTGAAGAAAAAGAAGCAAATGCTTCGATCAAAAAAAAGCAACGGAGGATCTGTTAAGCTCTCGCTCCTCGAGACGCCAGGCCTTGTTGGTGAGTGTCATGGCAGGCCACCGTTGCGCACACTGACTCAACTGACAAAAAGATGACCGTCAGAAATGGGTCAACCACGAGTGGGGACACACATCGCGTTATGCTAGTCTAACAGTGTGACCACGGACGCATGTGAAAATGAGAGGAAACTACATCAGAAGACGTAATAACCAAGAGGACTTTACAATGGAAATCATGTTTGAATTTCAAACATTTTCATCCATCCATTTTCTGATCCGTTTTATCATCACAAGGGCTGCGGAGGGCGGGTGGGGAGTGGGGCGTAGGGGGTTGCTGGAGCCTATCCTAGGCATCTTCGGGCGGGAGACACGATGATCCGGTTGCCAGCCAATCGTAGGGCACACAGAGATGAACAACCATCCGCGCTCACACTCACACCTAGGGACAATTTAGAGTGTTCAATCAGCCTGCCTGAATGTGGCAGGCCCGAGGAGAACTAGCAAACTCCACACAGGAAGGCCAGAGCCGGGATCGAACCCACGACCCCTGCACTGTGAGGTCGACGTGCTAACCATTGGACCACTGGGCCGCCTACATGTGTCTTTTCATGAAGATGCCCCAATATTTTCAGTGGCAGAAAACTGTCAACTCTTGTCATGTGTCGGGAAACGGCAGATGTCAAAATAAACAGTCTTAAAAATTTGACTGACCGGTGGAATGTTTGCATGACACCAAAGAACAGGTACGAGCAGCTTGGCTTTCGGAAGTCAGTGTGACATTCAAATGAACGGTCACGGAAAAATGATTAAACCACCCTAGTTGATTTTTAAGACCTCCTTCGATAAAAGGTACATTATGTGGCCCAAATATAAGAATGACAAGAAATAGCTCATAATAGCTTCATGAAGAGTTGGTATCTTGCCACTTTCTGTGGTTTTCACAATGCTAACCAAAATCACTCGGAATACAAGTCAAATAAAACTAATGGAGTCAGCCAATATAACTTCAAATGAAGAAGAAATGGAAGAAACAAAGCGGTCTACTAAATGTTTTTCCCCTGAGTGTATTCGAGTGTAGGGCTCGTACTCATTCAGCAACATCAAACCCTTCAGTTAAACTGCTCAATAGCCGAATTGCAGAACCACTTAGGACTAACCCACACTGCAGTAATTTATTTCTCCTTGGCAGCATATCCAATGAAATGAAAAGTTTGTGAACTTGGTAAACATTCTATTTCGAAGACAAAAAAAAATTCACATTTAGCCTGGAGTGCCATAACAGTGTTTTTGAACATCATGATTTGATATGTTGTTCCAGTTAATCCATATTTGAAAGTGGGGCAATCAATGCCATGCTACAACAAGCGCTCAGCGCTGATCGAGGAACGCGCAGCTGACAAATTGAGGGCAGCTTTCTGCTGGCCAGTGAGTAACTCAAGGCAGTGTGGGAGCCACAGAGGGAGCGTGGCATGTTCTTCTATCTTTTGTTGTGACATCCGCCTCGACAGTAGATTCCACATTTCCATCACGTTTGACATATTATGACACCGAGGAGAACTGAAAAGCGTCGGGGCCCCATCGTGGAGCCGAGCTTGGCCGGCCAAAATTAGGTTCCCTATTTTCATGCTTCATTGGAGCATAAAGCCACATTAGGTTCGTTTTCCAGGGAGTGTCTGCTCTTAGGTCGCCCACTGCTGTTTTTGGAGGTGCAGCTACATCGTTCCTGTCCGCTGAGAAAAAGAAAAACATTTGTTTTCTTCGTCATCGAATCATGTTCGCTTGCGGTTTAGCACGCCTATTCCCAGCAGACAAATCCATCTTTTTAATGATAAAGAAGAGAGATGCTATTACCCCATGTAAACAAGCTGCACGTTCGGTTATGAATGTCAAGGTTACTGCCCTTTGATAAATTGCAGCATACAGGATTTGGGGAGGGAGTTACAAAGGCAATACAGTATACAACTGTGGGGGCGGGGGGGAGCATTTCTACAATCAATGATCCGCACTGTTTGCATTCCAGACAAGAAATCATCCATGTGTCCGTTTTCTACCCTACTTGTTCTCATTAGGGTTACACGTGTTTGAATTTGTGCAAAAGATGGGGTACACCCAGAACCAAAGATCCACACTCACAGTTTTTACACCTATCGTGCTATTTAGAGTCATCCACGAACCTCACATTGATGTTTTTGGAATGTGGGAGGAAGCCAGAGAACATGCAGACTCCTCACAGGATTGTAATAGGATAGATTCAAACGAGGGACACCTCGAATGTGAGGCAGATGTGCTTGTTACATGTTTTGGTGTGTTCAGTACAACTTCAGTATTGATGTCACGTGAGCGCCGCTTTAGCTATAGAAATTTGTACAGAGCAGCCTGGACAGTGACATGCAAACCGCTTGTCTATATTATGTTCTATTTATAGATCACTGGTAGGCATACTTTTTCTCTTAATTCAGATGTTCACTAAAGCCGAGATGTATTGAATGCATGACAAACATTTGTTGATGTCTTCTGTGACATTGGATGGACCTCAATGTTTTTTAAAATAATTTTTTTCCCCCAATCTTAGAAAATAGACAACGTTGTTTAGAATATCTAAGAAAAAGCGCAGGGAACTCGCAGCCTACGAAGTAATGTTAATTGAAAATGTCAACAACAAAAAAGGCTCTCTAGACATTTGTATCGTAAATAAAGTTTTTGTACAATCAATTATTTTTTTTTGCAAAAATCAATTATTGAAATTATAATTTTTTAATTATCACTCAGGCGGCCCGGTAGTCCAGTGGTTAGCACGTCGGCTTCACAGTGCTGAGGTACCGGGTTCAAATCCAGCTCCGGCCTCCCTGTGTGGAGTTTGCATGTTCTCCCCGGGCCTGCGTGGGTTTTCTCCGGGTGCTCCGGTTTCCTCCCACATTCCAAAAACATGCATGGCAGGCTGATTGATCACTCTACATTGTCCCTAGGTATGAGTGTGAGCGTGGATGGTTGTTCGTCTCTGTGTGCCCTGCGATTGGCTGGCAACCAATTCAGGGTGTCCCCCGCCTACTGCCCGAAGACAGCTGGGATAGGCTCCGGCACCCCCCGCGACCCTAGTGAGGATAAAGCGGTTCGGAAAATGAATGAATGAATGAATGAATAATTATCACTCATAATTATCATTATTTTAAATTGAAAAACAAAAAAGTGCATCCTCAACTGGCCAGTTGCTCTACAGTAATCTAATTTTTTTTTTTCATTAATCGCTTATCAACTATTGGATTTTAATGACAGATGCCCATATGCACAAAAAAATGCCAAAAATAGTCCCCAATAATCTTCCCGACAGATAACCAGTCGATTATCAGACAGATAAGTTTGTGCTCCAGTGTGTCACAAACTGAGCGTCACAACTGTGACAGGTCCAGAGTTCAAATGCAATTTATCCACAATGCTAAGAAGATAAAACCAAATAGTTTGTAATGATTTCGTGAAATATTGTAAGTACAAGATGGATCTGCAGTAAGGGTACAGGAAGAAAGTAGGAAGGAAGAAGTCCTCCGTGTTGGACACCCACACCTCTGTGAACATATCAAAAGCAAAATCTGTCCGTCCAGCCTCCCACTACTGTGAAACCCAAGGCTTTTTATCTTGCAAATGTAAAATGCACTGCGGTAGAGTTTATCTAGTGCAATAATGAAAATTACAAAAAGCTGATGAAGCAAGGAGGGAGTGGTTCAGGTTAAGAGTGACATTAGAAAGACAGGAGCTGGCCCATTAACTCAGTGATTAATTTGAGAGCATACCAGATATTTAATGAACTCTCTTCCATGCTTTTCGCCGATTGAAATGTTTGGCCTTGTTACAATACTGCCCTCCTATGGCGATTGTGGGGCACTACAGCTTGAATCGACTGCCTGTCCAGAATCAAGATGGGTGGACAAATCACTTCACCTGACACGTCTTAACAACAATTTCAATACAGCCTGTTAACATGTATGCATACATTTAAAAAAATGTATTCTCATTTGAAAAAAATGAGACAAGTATTGATGCATTGGCAGTGCGTAAATAATATACGCAGTGCAAATAAAACAATTATTCAAGGAATAGAATGGATAACATTGTGATTTGGGGTCAAGTTGTATAGTTTTGATTGGAAACATAATTTGTAACACCGGTCCTGAAACTTTGCTGGCATACCTCAATTAAAAAAATATATATACCGTATATATATACCTGTATATATATACAAGGCGGCCCGGTAGTCCAGTGGTTAGCACGTCGGCTTCACAGTGCTGAGGTACCGGGTTCGAATCCAGCTCCGGCCTCCCTGTGTGGAGTTTGCATGTTCTCCCCGGGCTTGCGTGGGTTTTCTCCGGGTGCTCCGGTTTCCTCCCACATTCCAAAAACATGCATGGCAGGCTCGTTGGGCACTCTAAATTGTCCCTAGGTGTGAGTGTGGGCGTGGATGGTTGTTCGTCTCTGTGTGCCCTGCGATTGGCTGGCAACCAATTCAGGGTGTCCCCCGCCTACTGCCCGAAGACTGCTGGGATAGGCTCCAGCACCCCCCGCGACCCTAGTGAGGATCAAGCGGTTCGGAAAATGGATGGATGGATGGATGGATATATATATACATATACATATATATATACACATATATATATATACATATACATATACTGTATATATATTTATATTTATATGTATATGTACTTTTTTTTTTAAAGGATGACAATCCAAGTACAATCCTTTTTGATTATCATTCAAGTATGGTCTCACAAATACAGTATACTGGAACACCCTGAAAGATTGAATCCCGACAAGATTATTTTTTAGAAAAAAAAAAAATTTCAAAACAACACTGGGCTTTAAATCTGTAGGTTGCACTCTCAGATTTAGTTACAGCCTTCCCCAAAAAGAATTTGAGGTGCACTCTAACCGATGAATTTAGTGTGAATCTTAGCAGAAACCAGTTTGACGGTTCTCATTTTATTTGGAGGTATTGGAAAAAGTGGTATCCAAGATGGGATGAATACAAACGGGTTATGCCTGCCCACTTCTCAATTCTTGCATGTGTGTGTGTGTGGGGGGCGACCAATGATGCGGGGTCGGGTGAGTCACGATACGATATACTTCCTCCAAAAGAAGAACCAAGGAAGAGATGAACACTAAAGCATGTTCCAAAACATGCTTTAGCTGTTTTCAACACACATAATTCAAGATGCTTCGTCGTCTATTTAGTATTAGGAATTGCAAATGAATATGCTGCCAAAGATTGGAATGGCCTTACAAATTTTGGCAGTTAATACATTTAATCTGCCTCAAAAGCAAAGCAAAGCAGATGAGCCTCGGTTCTTATGGGAACAAATTACGACTAAAGAGTGAGGAGATTTTCACATGAAAAACCTTTTGAGTTGCCTCCCGGATTGTGGAATATAGCCTCTTGTGAAGAAAGTGTTCTTCAAGATGTTGTTTCAATTGCGGGTGCTTACGCTATGAAAATACAACCACTGTCCAAAATACTTGACCTCGAGCTGCTAAATGTCAAGTCCAAGGTATCTTTGACCTGGCAAGAAGAGATCTGGGGACATTTTATGCTGAGTGTAGACAATGTCCTCACCCTTTTAAAGTTTGTCAATGAGCAACCTTCTTGGCAAAGAGCAAACATCTTGTGTACATATTAACATTGCCTCTGTGAATGACTAATGAGCCTCCCACCTCCATAAATAAACATTAAAAACACACGAGCACAGAGGCAAGAAAAAGACTCTTCCACAGCCTGCTAAAGTCGAGGCCCAACCACCTTTTTCTGTGTTGCTGTTTTCGGATTCAACTGAACTGAAATCATATTGGGAGGATAAAGTCATCGCACCGAAATTTCACTTCAGCAGGCTGTATCAGAGCTTTAACAGGGACTGGACAGCGTGCAGACTGGAATAACGTCATGCCAGGATGGGTGTGGCGTTTCCCGCTTGGCACTCGCTTCTTTTAAACCGTTGTGCTGCGAGTATAGTCGCAGGCTGACACACATTTTCACACCGGACGCTGATACTGATGTCATCATGCATGTAATTATCTGACTGCAGGATGCCGCATCACTGTGTGAAAGCACATCAAGTTGCAGAAATATCTTTTTTTGGGGTTTTGTGTCAAAAGGGTAATTACTGAATTTGTCACAGCTCTGATGGAGCTATGTTGGAGGAAGATGGAAAGGGGGTTTATGAAGGGAAATTGGCATTTTAAATGTTTGTATGCAAATAGTTGGCTCACCTATCCATCCCGCAGCCATCGTGGAGTGGGGAAAATCTGATTTGGCGAGTCCCATAGACTCGAAAAGTTACCGATAGCTTCACAAATAGGCACTCTATTTGAGTGCCCTTTCTTATTTGTTTGTGTAATATTGCTCTGTGATTTGGAGAAGTCACACATTTGGTGACGATGAGTAGCTGCTCGCTTCTATCATGTCTCCTTTAACAATGCGCAAGTACACCGATTGCTCGTCATAAGTCCCCCGCATATTTTCCATGCAACATACTTAGCACACGTTAGCATGTTTCAAATGACGTGTGACTTGAGATGACAGACCTAATTTATTTATTTCTCACCGTTAATGGGATATTTATGAAAGACGATTTTCTGTCCTTTCAGATTTAATGACATCACAAAATGATGAACATTACACCCCGTCACACAAACAGCTGAAAGCACATAAAATGCATTTGGCCAGAGTCATCCTAAGAGTGCACTGGGTGTGTCAGTTGGGCCGGGTTGCTGTGTTGTGAAATTCATATCAGCCCTCGTTTAAGAAGTGACGTTAGCCAGGGCAACACTTACACATGCAAATCAGTAGAGTGCCAGGTAATAACGCTATCAGACATAACATTGGCATGTGACTCAATGGCGCACACAGCAGCAACATAGCAATCATCTCGTCAAAAGTTGAGGGTGCATTTATTCGAACCACCAGCAGGGGGTCTGACAGTGAGTGGGTTTCTTCGGATTAAGACAGGAGGTATGCAAGCACACACACTGATTTTTTGATTTGCATAGGGGTGAGAAGGCTTCTTTTATTCTTGCAGAGGCATTTCTAATAATCAGCCTCTTGATATCTTTGGAGGTTGTCAGCTGATTGCCAAGAGCAGCTAAGAACAGCTTCGGTTACGGACCACCCTATCTGTTCACGCCACATGCACACACGCGCGGGCACACACACACACACACACACACACACACACACACACACACACACACACACACACACACACACACACGGGTCTGATTTAAGAGCACGCTGATGTCAATTCATGTTTTTTTTTTTTGGAAACAAACCATGCGCTGACTTTAATAGCAGGGGTGTATCTACCCCGGTCAAGGATGACGCCTCGTACTGATGTCCAAAAAACGTTTAATGGTGGAACACCGTGAAAACTAAAACACATTTCAAGCAACAATATCAACATTACAATAATACCTTTTACAAGACATTAATAAATAAACACAAACAATGACATACCGTGTGCACCTTGGTAAACCGAAAGTAGATAATTTCAAATACAAATCGACCAGATTTGTGGAGGTTCGTTTCTCCCACAATCTCTTTCTTTCTCTCTCGCTCTCTCTCTGTCTCTCTCTCTCGTAAATTGTCTTCTCGATCTTTCTAATTCCTCGCTATCCGCGGCACGTGACCCGGAAGTGATTCCTGACAAAACATCCCCAATAACATATGAAAATAAAACAATGTGAAAATTCACATAGAAATAAAGCACTTTACAAATCAACAACATCAAAATTATATATTCATATATTCGTTGTCATGGCAACCACTGACTCGATGTTGCCGCCAGTTACACTCCCACCAAATTACTGTTGGAGTAACATTTGTAAATAAAACATTACTTTACACACTTGAAAATAATCAACAGTAATTTCACCCGTGTTCTGATGTGTCCTTAATAAATCAGACAAATTTAATGTCATTCAAACAAACGTCGGAACTTACATCTTTATGAAAATACTGATTCTAACTGAAGTATTTGACACCTTTTTTTTTTGGAAATATGTCTGATGCTTTCTCCTTTAGTTACCTTAATTAAAATAGAACAACTAACTCTGTAAGGCTCTGAATGATGTAAGGCTTAATCAGGCGTTCTACCTTCTTCCTAACTTCTCCCTTTCGTTCTCCTAGGTAAAGTTACTTTTCGCACTTGTCTGTCTTCATCTTGACAGTCGTAATGGAGGCTCTTGAATTTGTCGAGGTTCTCCAAATCCTCGAGCCAAGTCTCCCACCTTAACTCCAAGTCCATAGGTAGTGGATCGTCCCATCCTGTACCACCACGACATTTCTCTGGTGGTATCCACTTTCCATCAAAGATGAATGGGGCTAGAAAACTGAGATGGTCGTACGAAGAGGCTACAACGGAAATAGTCTCTTTTCGTGTTAGGGGTCTTTTGTCCTTGAAGGAGAAACTGTCACTTTTGATCTTCCAACTTACTCCAAGCACTCTTTGCACTGGTAAGTCATCAGGTCTGAAATCATCATTCTTTGCGTCCTCAGCACATTCTGCTATATCGATTGAATCGAGCTTTTCTCGATTGTTGGAAAGGAATTTGTGGAAGTGAAGGTCTCCTCTTGCACACGAAGGTTGGGCATCTTTGTTGTCTGGGAGTTGAGGTTGTGCTTTGAAAGGAACAGGCATTTCACAATGGCCGCGCTGATTTTGTTGGAGGCCTTCTTTCAAGACTTGCTGAAAGAGAACGTCGTCTTGAGATATGCCTTTTTCACCTGCTTTTGTGTCTGCATGATCAGACTTCAGAACTTCAATGATGGCTGATGGCGTTCTGGGTGGTAACTCTTTGACAGCTACTCGAAGACAAAGACTTGTCTCATCTCCTGCATTTACACATTGGGCTGCTTTTCCTACAATACTTTCCTTAATTTCCTCTTCTTCATACACACTCAACTGTGCCTTAATTACTTCAATGTCTCTCCGATTTTCAAGTTTTTTCAACTGCTGACGTTGGGCTTCAATAGCCTCTTCCATGTCAATCTCAGCTTCCTTCGCAGCCAGAAGAGCAGCCATTTCAGCCCGCTTAACTGAAATGCTTGGTGATTCGGACATGTGCCCGGAAGGGTTGGCACTGGGTGCTGTAACTTGGGAGGCGGTGGAACCATATATGGACCTGGCGTATTTATTATCTAGCGGCATGTGTAATTTTGCGTTTTCTGCCACAGCATCAACATCTTCTTTATCTTCTTTTAGACGGATTCTCATTACTTGCAGTAAGTCTGCTGATGCCGCTACACATGCATCAACTTTTCTCCGTAATTCTTGACTTGGAATTGACTGGCTTCGGACAATGTCATACATTTCTTTTATCTCACCCTCAAGCTTCTCAACTTCATCCATCATGTCGCACATGTCTTGCTCAGGGCACCATTGTTTTAACTTTCTTCGGGTTTCTCTAACATGACTTTTCCATTTCTCATATGTTGCCTTCAACTTGTCTTCTTTTTGAATGAACTCTTTCTCTTTTAGTTCCTGCATTTTAGGTGTTAAACGTCTTTCACGAGAGGATTTTCTTATTTTTGCCTCAGCTGTCCTTTCCCCATTTTCATGCTCTTGCACCTTATCACACTGACTGTCGCTATTTTGATACATTTTGGAGCCTTCAAAACCTGACTTTATAGATTTTTAGAAACCAAGTAATTTGAGTTACAGCCCCTAATCCTATTCAATCGATGCTGTCAATACCGTTACATTTGCAATCAGCAATAATAACTGTGATGACACTGATCAAACATTCAATAGATATTTTCACACATTCAAGAACTCACATTCATTAATTCTTCAGTCAGATGATCTTGTCTATGTTCTATCCATCTACCTTGTGAGCTACTGTAAGCTGTATAGGCCTTTGCCAACTCTGGTTAATGTCCACCGAAACCTTTAGCTGCTACAGGATGGGAAGCAACGTCACACGCTTAACTCTTTGCCTTACTGCTGGATGAGTAGCGACGATGCATGCTGAGGCCTGTAGCTTGCTGCGGGATTGAGTGCGACGACGCTCGATGTAGCTCGTAGCTTGCTACGTGATGTGCGCCGAAGCCGATAGCTTGCCGCGGGATTTGAAGCACCTGCGCGCCGAAGCCTCCAGAAGGATGGATGAGGATACGTTTTCACTGTATCTACCCCGGTCAAGGATGACGCCTCGTACTGATGTCCAAAAAACGTTTAATGGTGGAACACCGTGAAAACTAAAACACATTTCAAGCAACAATATCAACATTACAATAATACCTTTTACAAGACATTAATAAATAAACACAAACAATGACATACCGTGTGCACCTTGGTAAACCGAAAGTAGATAATTTCAAATACAAATCGACCAGATTTGTGGAGGTTCGTTTCTCCCACAATCTCTTTCTTTCTCTCTCGCTCTCTCTCTGTCTCTCTCTCTCGTAAATTGTCTTCTCGATCTTTCTAATTCCTCGCTATCCGCGGCACGTGACCCGGAAGTGATTCCTGACAAAACATCCCCAATAACATATGAAAATAAAACAATGTGAAAATTCACATAGAAATAAAGCACTTTACAAATCAACAACATCAAAATTATATATTCATATATTCGTTGTCATGGCAACCACTGACTCGATGTTGCCGCCAGTTACAAGGGGTGTCAAACTCATTTGTGTCGCGGGCCACGTTGGAGTTATGTCTTCCCTTGGAGGGCCATTATGACAGTGAAACCACAAAAACGTTTCATCGTCTGATCGTAATATTACTAGTACACACACAAAAAATGGATTATTAGTTTTGTAATCAGTCAAGTCAACTATAATAGTTTGTTCAATTATTGTTCCAATGAGTGTAAACTGGATAACAATATGATTGCAAAATCTCAACCTTATTTATGACACATGACAATTTGACATTTCAATACAGTTTTTAGCAAGGATCATGCAATTTGACACACATGATTTGCTTTCACGGGCCACATAAAATGACGTGGCGGGGCGGATTTGGCCCCCGGGCCTTGAGTTTGACACCTGTGCTCTACAGTGATCAGCTGGAGGATACTGGTGCATTCGGGCAACTCTGGAGGATTGCAGACTTGCAATACAATGCAATTCTACAAGTAGCCCAAAAAACTGAGCGCGTGCAAACAGAAACTCCAGATCGAAAATGTCTTCTTGATATAAAATAAATAAATAAAGAAAGATTGTGTAAGTGGTTACATGGACACGAGTGACAACTCAATCTTCGGAGAACTGACAGAAATATCAGCATCGGAACATTTTAAATGCTAAATTAAAATTGTACAATTTATGATGGTCTTTTTGTTTTTTGGTTTGACTTGCAACCAATAAAAATGTGCAGATAGATAGATAGATAGATAGATAGATAGATAGATAGATAGATAGATAGATAGATAGATAGATAGATAGATAGATAGAGTGTTGAAAGACACTATACAAATCTAAGCTGTTTTTATTATCATAGAAGTTAAATATAGCATAAATCAGCCAGCCATGCCTGGAAAGTAAGGCACAAGGTAATAACAAGTCAGGTTAATTATTGATATATTGCTTCGAAAGAGTGCAATACATGTTTCTGAACTTTTAAACTATCAAAAGAGGCAATTATGTTTCCTCTTCGAAACATTTGTCCTATTTCCATCGGTTCTTGATCTTTAATTCCTGTGAAACGTGAGGGTTGACCACTACAACAAAAGAGGCAATAAAGAAGGCAACGTACATTTTTTGGGGAACAGAGCCATCATGGACAATCGCGGTCTCAATTGTTATGCCGTGGCAGATGGTTCGGCATATGAAAAGCAGGAACCACTCGACTAAGCAAGTGTTTTTATGCAAGAGTTATGACTGCACGGAACACTGCCAAAGTGTTTATGTTTACAAGGAATTTGACATTCCTTTTATTCTTTTTTTGCACCTGGCAGAACTCTAATAATAATAATAAATAATAATACATTTTATTTGAAAGCGCTTTTCATCATACTCAAAGACGCTTTACATGAGCTTAAAACAGGATAAAAATGTGCATTTAAAAACAAGCATACATAATTTACAAAAACACATTTAGATGAACAAATGGCAAAAAATGGGTAAAAGAGATTAAGAGGTGTTAAAAGCATTGCGGAACAGGTGAGTTTTAAGAGATGATTTGAAGGATTGTAGGTCAGTACAGTTGCGGAGGTGTTGTGGTAGAGCGTTCCAGAGGGTGGGGGCGGCAACAGAGAAGGCTCGGTCCCCCCAGGTTTTGAGCTTGGTCACGGGGATGGCGAGGAGGTTTGTGTTTGAGGAGCGGAGGTTGCGGGAAGGAGTGTATTGGTAAAGAAGATCGGAAAGGTAGGAGGGGGCCTGCTTGTGAAGGGCTTTATAGGTGAGTAGGAGGAGTTTATATTGAATACGCTGGGGAACGGGGAGCCAGTGGAGGTTTTTAAGGACGGGGGTGATGTGATCACGAGTGCGGGTGTGGGTGAGTAGGCGGGCGGCAGCATTCTGGATGTACTGTAGTTTATTGAGGAGTTTGGAGGTTGTACCGTAGAGGATGCTATTGCAGTAGTCAAGGCGGGAGGTGATGAAGGCGTGGATGAGGGTTTGAGCAGCGTTGAAAGAAAGAGAGCGGCGGAGACGAGAAATGTTTTTGAGGTGGAAGAAAGCAGTTTTGGTGATTTGGGTGATGTGTTGGTCGAAAGAGAGGTTATTATCAAAAAGGACACCAAGGTTGCGACAGTGAGAGGAGGGGAACAGGGTGCAGTTGTCAATAGTGAGGTTAAAGTTGGAGGCTGTTTGGGTGAGGGACCGAGGACCGATTATTAGCAGTTGAGATTTAGTGCAGTTAAGAGTGAGAAAGTTTGTTTGCATCCAGGATTTGATGTCTAAAAGACAGTTAGACAGGGTGGAGTGGGTTGTAGGGGTAAATGATTTGGTGGATATGTACAATTGGATGTCATCAGCGTAGCAGTGGAACTGGAGACCATGATGGCGAATGATTTGGCCGATGGGTAGAAGGTAGAGAATGAAGAGAAGAGGACCAAGCACAGAACCCTGGGGGACACCTTGGGACAGTGGGGCAGTGTAGGAAGAGCAGTTGTTGATGTGTATGAATTGTTTCCTGTCTGTGAGATATGAGTGAAGCCAGGTGAGGACTTTGTCAGTGATGTTTAGGGATTGCAGGCGAGAGAGTAGGATGGAGTGGTTGATGGTGTCGAAGGCAGCTGTAAGGTCAAGAAGGATGAGGATGGAGAGTAGGCCGGAGTCAGAGGCAAGGATGAGGTCATTGGTGATTTTGAGGAGGGCTGTTTCAGTGCTGTGTTGTGTGCGGAATCCAGATTGAAATTGTTCGAAAAGTTGGTTATTGTCTAGGTAGGTTTTAATTTGAGATGCGACAACACGTTCTATGACTTTGGACAGAAAGGGGAGGTTGGAGATGGGTCGAAAGTTGCTCATGATGTCAGGGTTGAGTCCGGGTTTTTTGATGATGGGGGTTACAGCAGCCAGTTTGAGTGAGGAGGGGACATAGGCAAGGTTGAGGGAGGAGTTGACAATGTTCATGACGAGGTGGGAGATGGTGGGAAAGCAGAGCTTGACGAAGGTAGATGGAATGGGATCCAGTGTGCAGGTGGAGGAATTCATTGTTGAGATGATATTGGTGAGTTTGGCTATGGAGACAGGTGTGAATTCAGAGAGAGGTGAAGTAGTTGGAGTGATGGATGCTGGTAGTAAGGGAGGGGGGACGGGAGAGGTGGTGAGTGAACTGTAGAGGATGTCGATTTTGGATTGAAAGTAGGAGAGAAATGAATTGCATTTATCAACGGTAAATGAGGTTGAAATATTGTCGCTGGGTTTGAGGAGTTTGTTGACGGTGGAGAAGAGAGCCTTTTGGTTGTTGGAGTCAGTGTGGATGAGGTTGGAGTAGTAGGTGGAACGGCTGGAGTCGAGTGCGGTCTTGTACAACTGAAGGTGATCGGTGTAGGCGAGGAGGTGAACGGTTAAACCAGATTTTTTAGAGAGTCTTTCTAGCTGGCGTTTTCGGGTTTTAAGTTTGCGGAGTTCTGGGGTGTACCAGGGGGCTGAGTGAGTGAAGGAGACAGATTTGGTTTTGATGGGGGCGAGTTGATTAAGACAGGAGGAGAGAGTGCTGTTGTAGTGGTTGGTGAGAACAGTGGGGTCATGGGACAGTGGAGGAGGTAGTATGGACAGGTGGTTGAGGACAGAGGTAGAAAAGTCAGTTGGGGAGATGGATTTGAGGTTCCTGAATGATATGGTGCGCTTTTCCTTGGGAAGGGGGGTAGGGAGGTGGAGGTTCAGAGTGATAGCCAGATGATCGGAGATGTTGAGGTTGGTGCTAGAGAGTTTTTCAATGGTGAGACCGGTGGAACAGACCAAGTCCAGAGTGTGACCGTGGGTGTGGGTGGGGAAGTTGACATGTTGAGTGAAGTTAAGGCAGTCCAAAAGGTCCAGAAATTCAGAGGCATGTTTGCAGTAGGTGTTATCAATATGGAAGTTAAAGTCGCCAAGAAGCAGAGTGAAAGGTGAAATAGGTAAGAGCTGTGTGACAAAATCGGAGAAGTCTGAAAAAATGATGGGTTAAATTTCGGGGGACGGTAAATGACAGCAATGACCAAGGGTCTAAGATACTTTATTTCCAACCAGGATACTATCTTGTTATTTATTGTGTGAGTTTGTATAATTATGTGTCATATTTTCATATTTTTTACAGCATTCAGAAGAATTTACCTGGTAGAATGACAAACACATTTATTCATTAAATGCTGACATCTCAGTGACTTATGGGCACCAGAAATGGGCAACAGGCACTGAATGCTGGACCAAAACCAACACTGGCAGATCCAGAGGTTTTGGTGCTCCCTAATGTTGCCAATGGTGTCCCTTTGTAGTGTCTTCCTCACGTGCCCCACTGTGGTGCATCAATAACGGCCCCATTTACAAAACAAAGGCAGTTCTTCACACCTTTGCCTTGCTGTTAGCCCTTCCACTCGTTCCCATAGGGGGACAGTCTTGGGGGTGATCCCAGGAGGTCCCATAAAAGGACACCCATGGGTCTGCCACTGTTGATATATCAAAATGTAAAGAGCAGCAATTAAAGGAACTCATCCAAAATCATAAATTACGTAGGCAATGACTTCAATTAAAATCAGTGGAAAAAAGTCACTCAATAGTTTCTAGATAGCAAAAATAGTCCAAAAGGTTGAAGATTATAAGGAGGGTGACTAACAGAGAAAGTCAAATCCACTTAACAAGTTACCAAGTATCTATCTGCACTGAATGTAATCCCAGGATGAAGAAATTAATATAACCCAGCCCATGTAATGGACATTTCTTTCTTTTTTTCCTTTTCTTTTTTCCTCCAGTTCATGTACTTATGGTGTTGATTCTCGGGGAGTCCATTTCTTTTCACACATTCTTTTAGTAACCGTTGGTGATACCACAGCGAGAAACAAAAGTGCAATATCAATCACAGGCCATATACATTATTCAGTAAAAACATGGGATTGCACAGTTCAAATATGTGTACAGCCAGGGACATCCAGAGCTGAGGACAGCGCGTGGGAGAAGACTCTCACAGCAGAGAAATAACCCACAGCTGGGTAATAAACGCAAAGAAATAAAATGCAGAATGCCTCCCTGTCGCCCATAAACACAATTAAATCACTAACCAGTGTTTTCACGATGCATGCTGATTTGTCTCCTCATTTATTGTCATGAGCTGTAATGCTTCTAATGTCGCGGATTTAACCCTTTCATGCATCATGTAACCTGATAACATGATAAACTGCCCACTGTGGTAACCGCTGTCCCTGAAAGGGATACAATTTTATTTGTAGCACTTGAGAGTAACAAAGAACCATTTACACACTATACACATGTACATACCGGTATATACACACGTATACATAGCTAATAGCTAGCTAGCTAGATAAATAGCTAGATAGCTCAGTAGCTAGATATCGAGCTAGCTAGCTATAGCTAGATAGACAGATATGTACGTGTCAAGCAGCAAAGTATACCCTGCACTCAAGTAATGAGGGGCCTCTTACAAGTATTATGCACACAAAGTTGTTCTCTTGCAGATGTAAAACCCTAACCTGAAACCCATCTCAGATGCGTTGCAAGAATGAACGATTTCAGGCATGTACTTGTACCAGTTCAGTTGAGTCCATTAATTTGTCTTTAAGCACCATGCGATTGACTGGTGACCAACCTTGGGTGTACAGTACACTGTGTTGCCCGAAGTCGTTGGGATAGGCTTCAGCTAACCTAGGGGTCAACTTTAAAATAAATAAACAGTGTGTTTAAATTCATATGTTGCTCCATCTTCTGATCAGATTGGTAATTGATTATCGTTTTTTGTTTTTTTTCAAACTCACTGATCAGAGATAAGCCCCAGAATCCTGATATCGTAATGAATTTTATGTGGGCCCCCTCAAAAGGCTGAGGTCTGGGGACAGTCTGTGCCGAACACCTTCTTATCATTCACTCCCAAAGACGTTTTTATATGTCTTTTCAGACTTGGTTTAGAATTGGCTGGTACTGAATGAGTTAAGCATACCAACCAGTAAATCTTCAAAGCTGTCAAAATTGCATGTTCCGATGCGCATCAAAAACAAATATGATGTAAAAAGCTGAATTTGTAGCAATTTGTTTCAGGAAACAGTTGACTGCTCCGAATCGCTCTGTGCACAATTCGCCACCGTGTTCCAAGAGCTCACAGCTGTGGAGTGCTTGGGCAGAGTGACGGCTTCCAAAAGCTGCCTAATCAACACAAACCATCTGGAAAACAACGAGCCTGTGCACTGTCTACTGGATGGAGGCAAACATGGAAGAGAAAGAGGAAGTGAAAACATTCTTGGCTGTCAAGGCAAAATAGGACAGCTGTAGTAAGGTTAAGAGACATTCATTACACAGATGACAGAGCAGATGTTTGGAACTTAAAAAAAAAAGAAAAGAAAAATCATCAACATTCACATGAAGGTGATTTCCTTTTTGACAGAAGCAAGCAAATGCCATAATATCACACACACACACACACACACACTGATTAAAGTAGAGGACACAGCACACCAGTCTTCTGGCCCATTGCAACAACATTACTCTTACGGAATGACATGGATGGAGCCAAGTTGATCACATTCTTTATTAATAAAAATGAAATTCAGGAGGAATGCCAGTCAAGCAACAGTAAGAGCCCCACGACAGCAGCTGTCCCTCGATTCAACCTGGCACCACATCAGCAAAGGGCAGCTCACCGCAGATTACTAAGGGGATTACTCGATGCTCTCTCAGCATTAAATACGAGATGGCACACATCTAAGAGGCTTTGGGACGAAAGAATTAGCATCGGCCAAATGTTTTCCTTCGAAACCTCAGAAGAGGGCTACCATCGATTGACAGATTCATAGTAGTAAAGATTAGATGTTCATGTTCATTCATTGCATACAGAAACGCGAGGAGCAACATATGAGACGCAACATATGAGACGCAACATACTGTCACGTTTTGCGAGGGAGTACCGTATTTTCACGACTATTAGGCGCTATTAAAAGTCTTAAAATTTCTCCAAAATGGACAGGTCGCCTTACAATGCGAAGCGCCTTGTCTATGTGCTGAGTTCCAAAGCCTGACTGAGAGCACGTCTGGCCGACACGCTGGTTATATAGAGAAAAGGCGGACGTGAGGGAGGATAGGCATGCGGAAGTCCGCCAATGAATGACGGGTGGGCGTGTAAGAGGATGCTAATGGCTGGACGTGAGTGAGGTCCGCCAATGAGTGAAGTGTGGTCGCGTAAGAGGCACGCCCCCTAGCAGGTACGGCGGCTTTTTCCATGCCTCGCCGTCACTCTTGATTTGCGACTCCATGCGTGCCCATCTCACAGTAGCAGTGAAAAACCAAGTCAAGCAAATGAACTCCGAGCTTGCCGTCATTCCCGGAGGCTTAACTAAAGAACTCCAACCACTGGACATCGGCATCAACCGGGCGTTCAAAGTCAAGTTGCGAGCGGCATGGGAACAGTGGATGATCGATGGCCAACACAGCTTTACAAAGAGTGGGAGGCAGCGCCGGGCTAGTTATGCCACTATTTGCGAATGGATTGTGGCTGCTTGGACTAACGTGTCTGCTTGCACTATATAAATAAAGTACAACCGAACTCAGTTTTGCTTCCGTTGGCTTTTTAAAAAACGTTTTTAGCGTGTGTCCGCATGTCTTAGCATGCATGCTACCGTATGCTTCAAGCTAACGTGTTTTTAGCGTGCGTGAATGCATGCCGTATGTTTAAGCTGGCGTATGTTTGGCGCCCAATAAAACGGTGCGCTTTGTTTATGTGTAAAATACAGAAATAGCACCCGTTACTGAGACTGCGCCCAACAATACGGTGCGCCGAATAGTCGCGAAAATACGGTATGTTGCTGTGATGACAAAAATGCTTTGTCATCACATATAGTGACCATTTATCATATCAAAGTGGTAAAAAAATTACATACATACACACATATATTCAGTATGCATACATATATTTGCATACATAAATACACACAAACACATACTGCATACGTGTGTGTGTGTGTGTGTGTGTGTGTGTGTGTGTGTGTGTGTGTGTGTACCAATTCAATAACTAAATTATTTGATGGAGCACTAAGTAGTAAAATAGAATTTTCAGTACATTCTGATGCTAATCTCTGTGAGGAGGAAGCAATGTCTGAAGGCTGCAACTCCAATCACTTCTAGCCAGTCATGTAATTGAGACAGATCAACATGAACGTCCTGTACATATACTTATCACTAGGGTCAAATACTCAGTATCACAATGTGAGCGACATCCATTGCCTTCCATTTTATACAGCACTCTTCCAGTCCAGAGACACGAAGTGCTGGAAATTATCACATCGGATTTCGGGCGAAAGGCGGACTACACCCAGTCAATTGCAGGGCACACAAATCACAATCAACAATTAGTGAGTGGGAACTGAACCCACACTGCCTGAACCAAAGTCAGGTAAATGTACTGCCGTATCAGTAACTATTCACGAAATACTTCGACCACATATAAGTAAAACTGAGATGGATGATTTTTTTTTTCCAGACAAAATGGCCTTAATCATGGCTGGCAACATCCACTGGCATCAAATAATCTCTGAGACATATGTTCACACACACACAGCAGCCGAACAATTAAAAATGTTTTTCTCCCAGTGCAAGCAGATGGCAGATAGAGAAGAACCGTGTCTCTTTATTTGTGGGTATCCAGTTACACAACATTAGCCACTGATGTCGCAGTTAAAATAAGCTTCATGACTATTAACCTCTCGTTACTTAACCCTTTTTACTTTTTGACACACTCGATGTCCACATTCTTTGGGCTAGATGGCCCATTCCATAAATAAGGAATTGTCATCATATTTTGTAAAAATACTGTAATAGCTCCCTGGCTCCATTAAACTGAAGGTTAACTGTGTAAATATTTGTGACTGCAGCTGCAATCATGTTTTGAGAAGATAGAAGGACTCTATAAAAGAGCAACTGAAATAAACACTAGCAAGTGAGAACATATGTTTTTTGCAGTGGGAAGCACTGCATCTGGATAACCGGGGTGCCTCGAAAAATGCTTGGTCAATATTTCATTTGGGCTCACTAAATATCCAAGCCAGTTTATTATGAATGTGATAAAATGATGACAAATCCACCTGACTCGATTTTCAAGGCTGTAGCATCAACGCAGTCCCAACATCTCGTCAGAAACATGCCCTCGGATTCAATTATGGTGGCGCCTCATATTCACAAGGCAAATAGGTACTGTTTATCCTCTCAGTACTAATATATACAGTGATCCCTCGCTATTTTGCGGTTCGTTTATCGCGGCTTCGGTGCAGAGCGGATTTTTTCAAACATATAATTTTGTTTTGTTTTTTTTGAAGTCCGCAAAAATCAGTGTCTAAGTGTTGTTTACTATGCGTGCTACTGTGTGCGCTAGTGTGTGCGCACTCTGCTCAAGCACGAAGGTCCATGTGGGGCACATGTGTGTGCGTGCACATGCTGCCACCAGGTGAGTGTATGTGTGTTGCTGAGAGATAGAGAGGAGGCTTATAAGAACAAAAGCAGGTCTCTTTCATCCTTAATTGTCTTAATTGACTAATCATAAACACTTCTGCTGCATAAGGGATCGCTGGCCTGCACGCGTGCACACACACGCAATCCATTTTCTATATCGCATGTCCTCGTTAGGGCCAGCTCGAGCCTATAGCAGTTGCCTTGGTGCGAGGGGCAGGGTACATCCTGGACTGGTCGCCAGCCAGTTGTTGGGATCAGACAGATGAACAAGCAATCACACCGATATTCACACACACCGCAATTTAGAGTCTTCAATGAATCGAACATGCATGTTTGTGGAATGTAGGAGGAAGCCCATAAAGTGGAGGAAATACACAAAAGTGCGTGAAGCACATGAAAATTGCAACACTCACGCAAAGCTGAAATTCAAACCCCAAGGCAAAACCACTAGATCACCATTCTGCCAATGTCAGATTCATTTAGAAAGGCGCAGCATTTATGTACAAAAAAGAAAGCCACATTGCTAAACAAGGAAAAAGCAGGGAGATTTTTTATTCCTTTTATCACTCAACGAAACCATGCCATTTAGAGCCACCAAAACCAATGCCCTGATCAGTACTCATAAAAACAGTACGATACACCGACACCACAGAATCGGCTGGACAAACTGTATACCGTCCGATTAGGAGTCGCGTCAGCTCTGTGAAGTTACTTTCAGAATACAGAGACAACACTTTTCGGTGACTGCAAATTAAGCTCTGCAAAATGAATGACCTCCTCTCGGCCAACGAAAGGAGGATTCGGCAAGCACAGAGCTTTGCATGTCAGGTCGCCCACTCAGCTCCGCATGCACTCTGTTGAGTCGTGTTTCTTTAATGATCCGGAATAGTTGCTAATTAGGTATTCCCATTCTGTTTGCGTTGTGTGCTTTATCCTATAAAGTTGCCTTGAAAGTGACATTTCATCAATGAAAATGCACTTTATCCATATTGAACTAATTGTCACGGTCATGGGTCCTTCGAATTCTGTGCAGCTAACTCGTTGCATTTCCGTGTCAGTCTGGATCGGTCGTGTCATGAATGTTGGCTTGCAGTTCATTGCAGCTGCCGGCATGTAATGGCTGCATGAGGTGCATCTAGGACACCTTGTAAATAAAAGTAAACGTGTTTCTTTCTGTCCAGCATTGCAAACAAATTACTAGGGAATTACTCTATGTATTGAAACACTTTAGTTCAGGGGTCTCCATCTAATACTTCTTTGGGACTGATTAATGCGAAGGGTTACCAGTTTGAGATCGACTTATGAAACTACAAATCTGCCCAAAGTACATTTGATGATATTAACCCTTTCATGCACCCTATAACCTGATAACATGATAAGGTGTCCACTGTAGTAACCACAGTCCCTGAAATGGTTAGAGAAGGAAACTCACCGACAGTATTACATATCCAAACCCGTCGCCACAGGTGGACCACAAGGGGCCGCAAGAGATACTTTTTTCTTTTTTTTTTTAAATAATAAAGGTAGCCCCTTTGTGCTGTGAAATACTAATGTTGAGCACCTTATCACTAAGACATGAAAAATATTGAAACATTTGATTTTTGTTTGATTGATGGCTAATCTGCAAATATCCCCACTTGCGCCATTAAGGCTGGGCTCCGGCAACAGGTCTAGACAAATCCATGCAGAAAACAACCATCTTAAAGCCTGCACATTCATCTCCTTGCATTTCAAGTGAATCATTTTAACAATTTGTGATGAGCCCTCGAAAGGTCAATATAGATCCCACAAGAATAATGTGATTTCCGTTCTTGGAATATGTCTTCAAGAGAAATTAAAACTTTTGCCAATGACATATAATGCTGCTCCTCTCATTATTTCTTGGGAGAATGTCTTCCACTAGTGCTGAAGATATGCATTCAATTTTACTGATACCATTTAACAAAGAAACAGGCAATTACGTTTTAAGAGTGTGACAAATGAATCCATTCTTCATGTCTGTAATAAAATGTTTCATTGTAGTGATGCCTTCAAGTGTCAGTGAAGTGTAGGCAAGATTCGATAAATGATGAGGAAAAATAAAATGAAAATTGCCATTGCAGTGAAATCCGATTTTCTGTAACTTGGCCACATTATTCATGAATGGATGTTGCTCTCTTCTGTTTCGTTCAATAAAAAAATGTGCTGCATTACTTTTTTTGACATTGTGGTGTTACTATACTTGATTTATTTTAAAGTTCATGGTCGTCCAAGTGTAACACTCAGTCGAGCGTTACACTTGACACTTATATCCAATCAAGACTATATATATATATACACATATATATATACAGTATATATACATACACATATATACATATATATATGTACATATATATACATTATATATATACACATATATACAAATTATATATATATACACACACGTATATATATATATATATATATATACACACACACACACACATATATGTATATATACATATACACACACATATATTTATATATATTTACATATACACACACATATATGTATATATATTTATATACACACACACATATATATACATATATATATATACATATATACACAAACACAAACATATATATATATACACAAACAAACTGAGCGCACTTGAATGCACCATTTGACTCCTCTCGCCTTCCTTACACGCTTCCTCGGGTAGACGAGGAAATGACGCTTCCTCGTGTTGCTTTCCATTGTGAGCAGACGTGTTCAATAAACATTTTTATTTTAAAAAGCGCGTGGTTTCGGTTTTCGACCAATTTCGGTTTTCGAACAGCCTTCTGGAACGGATTATGGACAAAAACCGAGGTTTGACTGTGTATGTGTGTGTGTATATATATATATATATCCATCCATCCATTTTCCGAACCGCTTCATCCTCACTAGGGTCGCGGGGGGCGCTGGAGCCTATCCCAGCAGTCTTCGGGCAGTAGGCGGGGGACACCCTGAATTGGTTGCCAGCCAATCGCAGGGCACACAGAGACGAACAACCATCCACGCTCACACTCATACCTAGGGACAATTTAGAGTGCCCAACGAGCCTGCCATGCATGTTTTTGGAATGTGGGAGGAAACCGGAGAACCCGGAGAAAACCCACGCAAGCCCGGGGAGAACATGCAAACTCCACACAGGGAGGCCGGAGCTGGGATCGAACCCGGTACCTCTGCACTGTGAAGCCGACGTGCTAACCACTGGGCTACCGGGCCGCCCTATATATATATATTGAAGAGTAATATAATTTTCTCCTGCTTAAATGACCTTCATTGCACAATTGACCCAGAAGCTTAACAGCAATTTTTATAATTGGCCGAAGTTCAACTTGACTAGCTCTTTCTTCCTCGGCTCTGCTTGATGAATAATACAAGAGAACAAGTGAGCAGCCTTACGAAAGCAGTTACTGCAGAGTACAGTCTAACATTACTTCAGATTTTAGGTTGCGTTTCATGTTGATGCTACTGCAAATTGCCCACAAAGGACGCTGACAAAAATATCCTCGAATGAGACATAAAGAATGGAATCTAATTCAAGTAGACTGGCCTAGGGCTTTGTAAGGTTCTGCAGTTACTCATTAGTCTGTTTTGTTTTATATTTTTTTTAATGAAAGCAGCCAAGCGCAATTAGCTACATTCCAAACTTAATCATTAAAAAATAATAATACATTGTTAGTGACCAAAGACAGGACACTTCTGACTTTTGCAAAAACGAGTGTTGTAAATATTCAGCATCAATGAGGCAAACAACTGTTTAACCTCATCCTGAAAAAGGTTGACAGAAAATGGTTTGTCAACTGGCAGTATAAAGTTCTGTTGCCTAGATTTCCTATTAAGTTAAATGTATTAATGTGTTCAGTCGAAACTGTAATGTAGACATGGGGCATCCTGAATAATAATCAACCCGCGGTGGTTGCTGAGTTCGGACTGCTCCAGCTTCCTCCCATAGCCTAAAAATAGATTTTAGGTTGAATTGAAGACTATACATTGCAAGGGATTCAATGTGAGTGTAAATGGTCTCAATGTGTCACCTGTGCGATTGACTGGTGATCAGTCCAAGTACGTATCGAATCTCTCAGTCTATCATTTTACCTTTAGGGTCAAAAAACATTCAGTATACTCTATGTCCACACTCAACAGCTGTTTCAAAACTATCTGTCTGTCCACATGACAGAATGTTGAAAATCCTGGCCAGAGTTTTTCAAAGCTTTGTTTTTAAGAACCAAAGCCAAGGTCTTCATTTTACTTTGGAATAACCTCTTCAAATACAGTCATACCTCGGTTTTCGACCATAATCCGTTCAAGAAGGCTGATCTCAAAATCTAGCCCTATTTAATTCAACTCAGATGACTGTTTGTATAAATGGCACCAGGCAAATTTGCAGGTTGATTCTACTTTCTGCCATCTGGTGAAAGAGCATTTCATTGTTCTGCCTATCACTATACATCATTGGTGTAGCTAGATGAAAAATGGTACATACACTATGTTGTTAATAAATAAATAATTTTCAGACAAAGTAAGTGAAATTAGATAATATCCCAGATGATCTCTCACTAGACACTCGTTGGTGGTTGGAAAGCATTGGCCTAAGTCATCTGGGCTGGGTGACCACTTCTCAGTGACCCTTAACAGTACAGGAGGAATAGAAATGGACAGATGGCAACGATAACCCAAAAATGTGATGTACACATTTTTTTCACCACCCACATACAAAGGGAACACTGTGAGATGAATTCATAGATATTAAATAGATGGATAGAACATCTTGTCACAACCTAAGCAGGTGTTAAACCTTATCTTGGGCATAACTAAAATGCTGTGGCACAAACAAAAACGTTCTGCAAAGGAAATGTTAAAAAAAACAATAATAATAAATATAAAAAATCAAGTCCAGTGTCTCATAAATTTATAAGGTACTGAACTAGCAGCAAGCAGCCGCGCAGGTTTTGGGCAAGTCCTATCAAAGGCAAGTTTTGGCCACAGAGAACAGTAAGATTTGCATTGTGCGTCATAGTCGTCGAAAGACAAAAAAAAAAAGGAAATAATCATCATAAATACTTGCATACTGTCAAGTGTTTCTGAGAATACTGTAAGTATTCTATTCCATGCAAGATGTCTACTTGGTTTACTAAACCTCATTAACACAGTGCAAGCTTTGGCCATGAAAAATGCTGAATGTAAAAGGTAACTGCTTTCGTAACCTTTCTCCTCTAATGGCTGAAGTGTACCAACAGTAGACGTGCCAATCCCGCTAAATACCGGGATGGATTTCTCTTCTTTGATTTATCACAATGGGCGAAGAGCCAGAAGCTGCTGGATTTAAAAACTCGAAGACATTACTGCTAATGGGTAATTAGGAACTATTGACCCATTCCTCTCTCCTCGTCGCGATATTACAAATTGAAAATATAAGAGACGGTTGTCACTACCTATTTGGTTGGCATTGTGCATTTTTAAAGTGACACATATCGGGGAGGCCACCTTAACAATCATTAAGTTTAATTAACATGAAGTGGCTAGATCTGAGTTTCTCCATGAATTGGTGCTTTGTTCTCAAATGGAGATGTTTTGCCAGGATGTTTGTACAGATTTGCTGTGTAAATTCATTTGACAATCCACCAAAATGCCAGTTTAATTTGTGTGAAATGCAGACGTTCTGTTTTTGTTTGTTTGTTTTATTCTGTTGGGGTGATTGACAGTGCAATTGACTTTGAGGTTCCACTTTTTCAGGCATTTACCTTCCCTCGCACCCCACCACCCAAATTACACGAGGCCAGATGCCAACAGCCTGTTGACGGAAAAGATTACAAATTCACAGTGGCATGTAAATAATATAATAGTATGATGAAATACTGAGTCCACACCATCACAACAATGACCTGCACCCGTCCTCCCACTGAGAAAACGACTGACGTCAGCACAATCTGCTCTTCGATGCTCACATGCTGTAACCCTATGATGATAGCCAAGACATGCGCCTGGCATCAGAGCGGGTCGGATCCTCGTCCAGCATCAAAAAAAGCATCAGGTCCAAGAGATAAATGAATAATGTACTTCACTCGCTTTTGGAAAATAAAACCTAGGTGGGGGTCTGATCGTAACTGAAACTATTAACACTAAAATTTTCTAAATCTATGTGAATTAATAAAGTTATATCTGGGAATTAACTATCGTATATACTGCACTATAAAGTGCTTCAGATTATAAGGCGCACCTTCAATGAATGGCCTATTTTAAAACTGCTTTCTTATGTACGGCGCACTGCATTATACGGCAGCATAGAATAGAGGCTACAACAGTGGCTGCTGTTGCACTATGCAGCCACTAGATGGTGCTACGCTAAATGGAATACATTCAAGCTTTATTTATATCGAGCAGGGGTGTCAAACTCATTTCACATGGTGGGCCACATACGGCCTCGGTAGATGTCAAGTGGGCCGAACCACTAAAATTATACCATACTCTGCTATTAATAACCAGAATAACATGTCTTTCCGTTGTTTTGGTCTGAAGAAGCACAAGCACATTAGGAAAATATTGACATTTAATGAACATATCTTTTATAAAACGTATCATGAAGCACCATAGATTTCCTTAGACAAATGTGCAATTTACTTTTATATTCACATACACTCAAACCTTGGTTTTCGAACGTCTCGGTTCTCGTTCAATTCGGTTTCGGACCAAAATTTGAGTTTTTTATGCCTCGGATGACAAACAAATTTCGGTTCTCGAACAAACTGAGCGCACTTGAATGTACCATTTGACTCCTCTCGCCTTCCTTGCATGAGGAAGTGACGCTTCCTGGGTTGCTTTCCATTGTGAGCGGACGTGTTCAGAAAACATTTTTATTTTAAAAAGAGCGTGGTTTCGGTTTTTGAACAGTTTCGGTTTTCAAACAGCCTTCTGGAACGGATTATGGACAAAAACCGAGGTTTGACTGTATGTGCATTGCAACTGATCCCACTGATTGTACAAAGGCACAAAACTTTAACAAGTAATATGGTACTGTATTGAAAATTATAGTAATGCATTTTAAGACTAAATGAGATTTATAAAGAAAGGAATTTTAAAAACCATTTACACATGTGCATATAAAATTAAAATGTATTCCCTGCTTACACCTTACAAACTAAGGAGAGTGCTATTAAATGTGTAAAGAATAAACTATTCACATGTCCTTGATAACATCTGCTGTGTTGGGTCTGTCTCGGTGACAGACTGAGACTGCTGTTGTCTTCTTCTCTGATCCAAACAGTGTGTCCCCTGGCCGATACTCCATGAATTGCGCCTTATTAAAAATATTCATTCAGTGTCTTTGATGCATTTTTTCACTTTTAAATGATCCTGCGGGCCTGATTTAACCTCCTGGGGGCCGGTTAAGGCCCACGAGCCGTATGTTTGACACACCTGATATAAGGCCTTCACAACTGGGCGCAGCTGTAACAATGAGAACTGGTCACAAACACGGGCATGAAACATAAATACAAACGGCATTCCAAAACAATAAATGAAAGACAAAAGTTATTAATACAATAGATTCAACAAAAGGGCACACAAACCTCGTGGGCTCACATGCACAAGCTAAATATCCTTAGAAGTCTTGCTTGTCTCCTTCTTCCTTCGTTTAGTCAGTAGTTAACTATGCTCTCGCCATTACCTTCGTTTCATAATGGCTGCGCAGAGCTCACAAAGTCGTCTCTTTAAGCGTTTGTTTGGCGAATGCACATGCCAATTAGTGTCAGGGCAGAACCTTTTAGGTTACAATTCGTTCCTGCTAAAAATCACCAGTAGATGGCATAGGAAACAACTCAATGGGGAATATAAAGAGACTGTTACTACCATCTACTGTATAAAGCGCATCGATTATAATGGGCGCACTGTCGGCTTTGAGAAACCCAATGCTTTTAGTTGTGCCTCATAGTGCGGAAATACGGTAATGCAGCAAAAGGGCTGGACAACCTATAGCAGAGCTGCAGTTTGCCA